>OX621237.1:20000000-25000000 GCA_951640165.1 Pseudoips prasinana | reverse complement strand
TTAAGGTAGAACCATATAATGATTTTGAGTAAAACAAGGATCATCGGTATTTTTATAAAATATTATAAATTAAATACATAAATAGTTTGCTGGAAGAGAACTCATAGTTAAACTCGCCTGTGTACATGATATGTCTAATCTCTTATATAAATATGTATTTCTGTGTTCAATAAAGAATAAATAAATTATTAAGTATCATTGTATATTCGTCCAATTGGACGACTCCAGAACAGTACCAACGCAAACAAGCAATTATTTTTAATATATATATTTATATATAATGGTCTAATAACGATTCTGCACAACATAATTACCTATAAATGTTCAAGTTTAATGTATTATCTCTACTATATAAAAATAAGTCGGGTTTTCCTTCCTGACGCTATAACTTCAGAACGCACGAACCGATTTCCACGGTTTTGCATTCGTTGGAAAGGTCTCGGGCTCCGTGAAGTTTATAGCAAAGAAAATTTATAAAATTTAACGCGGGTAACACCGCGGGGCACAGCTAGTGTGTTATAATTATAATATAGAATAACGCCACCCCATCTCATAATTGAGTTACCCATTACTGTCAATCATTATTTTAGCTCCTCATGTCAATTTTAATAATAATACAGTCGTATTGATATCCTCTTTCTTTTGAAGTCGTTTAAATCTGAATCCTCAAAATTAAATTTGTATCTTTTCATGTTATGATACAGTATATTTTGAGTTACTCGATTTAAATGTACGCGCATCGTCGCATCACACGCGTCTCGGTGTGAACTGACGCTGACTCGGTGTGTAGGTTATAAAGGAAAAATGAGTTTCAAAAGAAATCGATTAATCGAGACCTTCTTCAGTAAAAGTTTCGGACACAATATTGCGCAAGCAGGTGAAAGGAAAAAACTAGACGTGAAACGTCAAAATTTGTACGAAGAACAATTTATGCTTTATACAAACTATAATACCCGACCACGGCCTACTGTGGCCGAGCACTAAAGTCTATGACTTTTTACCAAAAAGTGGCACCAAATCATAAAATTAAATATTTTCGAAACAAAAATCTATTTAACCTGCGCTAAATTATTTTTAACATCTTAAAAATAACATACCACGAAAACAATACCTAACATTAAAACATTTACATATACTTACATAACCATTAAATCCAAAATAATTAAGTTTCGAGTTTATAGCTCTACTAGAAATACTCGTAACTACGAAGATACTAAATTAATGCGCTTTAATAAATTTAAAAACTCACTATAGGCTGCTGTCCTTCTGCCCACGCCATGTAATTATGCATTTCTTGTATATGTCCAATCCAATCTTTACCCTCTACTTCCTTGTGGCACACACTACATGTCACAACCTTGTCTGGGAAGTCAAGCACCAGAGAAACATCATTGCCAGCAGTAGACTCGTCTAATGTACACGCGGATAAGATTGATTTAACCTAAGAAAATGTTTCAAAAATTAAATAACGTAAGAACTATTAAAATAAAATAAAATAATTATTGTTTAAAAAACAAACAATCCACTTGAACTTTTCATTTATTATACAAAAAATGTACAGACGCCAGCACATCAGGCTACCCCAATCTGTTAAATTTCCCCAATTGAAAGTAAACCTTATACCTATGCGATAAAGTTGAAAATCTATAAAAAAAAATAACAGATTGGGGTAGCTGGATGTGCTGGCGTCTGTACATATATGGGGTTCTTCCAAAGTCTTTAATATCAAGTCTATCCATTTATTTGAGATGGTAATTGAACAGGTGCATCTTAAAAAATTTACTCTTTCTCAACAAGCGAGTATTTTACTGATAAACATCTTATTTTTACAAGTTTTTCAAACTCTTATTGTACATGTTAATCAGTTCTATTATTAGTTTTGCAATTTTCGCTAAATGTTAATCTCTACTTTACAAGTTTCCTAAACGAACCTATTTATATATAAGTCGGAAAGGGACATTACTTGGTAGCTGAATTTTAGTATAATATGACGATACCTGATTGTCTCCAGAACAACCCGCTATGTGGTTTAAATAGCTTTTGGGATACTTCTTAGTAATCCCGCACTTATGGCAAATCAGTCCGCCAAATCCATATGAAAGTTCCTTCAAATGTTCTCGGACAGCATCTGTATCCTCTAAATCCTGTCAATAAAGGAAAATCCATAGTTTTCTAAGTGAATACATAGTATCAATCCAATTATTGTAAAGACAAGTATTAGTTTGTACTGCAATAGTACCGATATGATTGTTAAGAGAAAAACAAAAGACATACGTAGCCGAACTTTAAGGTGTTATGAAACGTTTCGAGTGAAGGTTTGTGTGAAGGAAATTAACGGAGTAGATAATTGGCTGAAAACGGATATTTTCTAATTAATCAATAATTATACACGGTTACATTTTGATCATTTTAATCCCGTGGGGTGTTAGGGTGCATGAAACACTATCGATTTGTGTAGATAAAATTAACATATAAAATTACTTTTTCTTATAAACTCGAATCAACTCGTGCTTCAGAGGAAACATTATGAGAACCATTAGTAAGTACGTCCTTTCATTCAAAGAGACCGACGACCGCGACACAATTATTAATTTTGTATAATTTCAATAAATTGCGTAATCGCAGTCAACGTGGACTCATACTAATAAGCTAATCGACCGCGACACAATTATTAATTTTGTATCATTTCAACAAATTGCGTAATCGCAGTCCACGTGGACTCATACTAATAAGCCAATGCTAGGCCAAACTCCGCCCTCAAGCCCTATTTGATTGGCAATTTTAAAAAAGCCCCGCGCACCCCGTGCCCCTCGCCCCGCGAATCGAGCTCATCACGGTCTTGTAAATAAATCAGTGTTTTAAGACGTCATACCGGTCATAGGTAAATCATTGTTTCCGATCTTTGTTGCGCGATTCTAATGACGTCTCGTAATTATCAGTACTCCAACCTGGAGTTTGTTGCCATGGTGCAATTTTACGCGATTTCGGGTTACGATGCGCAAGCAGCTCCTCGCCTCTATAGTGAACCACACCATTTGGAATCATTACGGCTGCGTGGTATACAGGACCCTCAAATTCCATCTGGTCATACAATTGTGGCGGCTACGCAGCGCTTGTTAGATCGCGGACAATTCCGCAAACCTTCGCACGCCCAGGGTCGCGGTCGCCAGCCAGTCTACACACCCCAACTAGATGAAGATATCGTAGAGTACTTCGAACAAGACCCCAGACGCAGTACGAATATGGTCGCAATAAGGTTTAACGTGAGTCAATAGGTACTACATTTGGATGCTCATGCAAAGAAAGAAGGACTATTGAACGAAATTGATTACATTTGGAACAATTGCTACGCTATCGCGCAGTTTAGATGTGGTGTAGGCGTAAAGTGATAGTGTTAAATCAGTGTAAGACAGAGTCATAAATGCTAGATTACTACATTTAATCTAATTAGGTCGCAGAACTTAGGCACAAAACATTTAAGACAGTCCTAAACCTGTAAAAGTATGAAGAAATGTTTACCTGATTATCAGCTGAGCGAGTTAATGACCTCGGTCTTTCCAGCGGGGCGCGTAGGTACCTACGGTACCGTATACACGAGTAGTGAACTAAAACGTTACTATGGTTTCACGCACTATGCGAGTATTACATTATCACTTTCTATTTTTTTAAATTTTAGAGATATCATGTAAAATTATTCACTAATGAATAGTACTTGGTAAGTTAAACCTCCTGTCCACGAGATTAAAACGATCAAAAAGTAACCGTGTATAATATCGTTTAACGATTATTTATTTCAATAAACTTTATTTGCAAAACAAATTATACAATGCCGACATGGCCGTTGACAGGTAGGGCATATCTACCTGTCAACCAATAGGTACGTCAAACTATACTTTTTATGGGACTTGTCCCACCTTCTTACGCACCACAGCAACTCCTGTAAGCCACGATCAACAGTGGCACACGGTAAGTATGGCTCAGGTATGTCTCGGGGATTTGCATCGACTGTCTTGCACCCCGCAACAAATTTAATCGGAAAGAAATAAGGAGTTGGAAAGAGTAGTTCCACTTCCAATATCAATCAGAATAATATAACAAGGCCAGAGCCTCATGAAACGAGAGAATTGCATCTGGGCCAGCTACAAAGGCACCAAGGTAATAGTTTAAGGGTCAAGTGAGCGGTAATACTTGATTCCAATAGAAGATATGACAAAAGCGCTTAAACGCACGGAAGTTGTTCCTTGTTGCTGCAAGATTTGAGTAATAAATTACTTTTGCTGGTATTGACTGTAAGCTATTTATCATAATATCACGCACCTGTCAGATCACCAGCCCTCCTTATGGCATGTACAGAGGGAAGTTGGAAGTGCACTACACTACAGTGCACTTCAGAGTATATATATACTATATACCAGGTTAAATAACCATAACACGTTGGATTAAGACTTTACTGAGTTTACTTTATTAAGTGAGTGAGTATTTGTATTCTATTCCATCGTTACAACACGTTCACTTTTAAGGTGTATTGAATGTCCTGCCAGGACTAAAGTACAAAATACCAACACTGTACTTCTGCATTACAAAATATACATTCATTATTCACACTTACCAAAGCTGTTGTTCCGTCTTGCCAGGCCAAATAATTGTGTTCCTTGCTAATATGTTGAACCCATTGAGCGAGTACCAACTCCTGGCTGCAGACACCACACTTCACAACCTTGGAATCACTAGACATGTCTATTGATATTTCTATCTTTTCATCCTATAAAAGAAAACCACATATTATAATTGGTTCTTTTTAATGTAAATGTGTAATTAGAGGCGAAATGTTATAGCAATAAACCGATAAAATTATATACTGTTATAATTAGCGGTAAAGAATTTCGATAAACTCATAAATACAAAGCGGTAATTTTTTAAGTTCTCATCGAATTTGTATCACCGGACAGCGTTAGCTTCTTTCAACCGTCATTCTACTGTATGTTTCATACTAGTCTAGGAAAGAAAGCTGTTCGACCTCGAAGTAAATACTCATTGGATGGAACTTTACAATATAAAATTAATTAAAGTATTCATTCATGATGCAACGTTCATCATATTGTAAAGTTCCATTCAGTGATGATTTACTGCGACGTGACATGGGTATTTAGTAAAAATCAAAACTAAATATTATAACGGAGGTTCCACCCAAATGATACTGACTGGACCTTATCTACTTGAAAATAAGGCCCGAATTATTTTGGAAAATGCTGATATTAATGAATTGTTGAGCGAAGAACTGTCGCCGTTATTTATAACTTTATGCTGGTATGGAACTAATTTATAAAGTTTTAGAACTTAAATAACCTAAATATGTCTTAATTAATAAGGATATCTATTTTAGTTTGTACTATATTACGCCCCAACAGTTATTTAACAACTGTGGATTTATAGCAAAGGTATACAAATAACCGCTTCTTTTTCTATAATAGTTATAATATAATAGTGTCCAGTTTTCTAGTAAATACAGAGTGCACTCCATGAATTGGTAGCATAGGTATTATTTACCCGAAATTTTCCAAAATATCACATATAAAAGAAAATAATAGAAATAAACAGCACAAAATGCTGCGAGAAAGAAGAAAGAGATCCTGCGCCAGAAACGAATGTTGATGGTATACTTTTGACACATTTTTTTTTCATAATGATACCGAATTATAATTGGGATTACACTACGCTACTCGTCTGAACTTTGTTGTAATTAGGAAATATTTGTCTTTTTGCATGTTTGTCAGTAATAGATAAAGTCTAAAAATACTAAACTGATTTAAAACATTATTTCACCTGTAAAATGCTACATTTACAGCGAGTAACAAGGGCAACTTATTTTTTTTTAATCACAATGATGCTACGAATGTCACAATTATCTAATTCAAGGTAT
This sequence comes from Pseudoips prasinana, assembly GCA_951640165.1. Lineage (NCBI taxonomy): Eukaryota > Metazoa > Arthropoda > Insecta > Lepidoptera > Nolidae > Pseudoips > Pseudoips prasinana. The sequence continues at coordinate 24,994,080 of OX621237.1, read as the reverse complement.
CAAAAATCTGCTCATAGAAGTAATTGTGTGGTGTAAAGTACTAATTTATCTTTCTTTATATATCTACGCATGCAGTCACACTACTTAACAAATAAAGGTGCAATCTGTGAGTTTTTATTACTTTCTAAGGTATAGATAACTAACTACACCTGTCGCTTTACATGAATTAAGGAAAGAATTATACGTTGGACTGTCCTCTTTACTGTGTGATTCCGGCTTCATTTGACCATCAACGCTTACGCGCGAAACAATAATATACAATAGACTGACGCCTGTTTCCCAGACGGGTAGGCAGAGACAATGGATTTCCATTTGGCTCAGAGCTTGCACGCATCTCTTGCCTTGTTTAATAATAAAATACAATACAATATAAACAAATTAAAATACCTGTACCGGTTGTACTTCTTCATCGTTGTGGCAAGTTTCTACGTGAGCCATATATAAATTTGCCCTTTTGCGCTGGAAACCACATTTATAACATTCCAAGTACTCATGTTTCTTAATGATTTGCATTAAATGCTCCCGCACCTCTTCTTCATCATCCAAATTCTGTAACGAAAAAATAATAATATAATAATATCCTGGAGCATTAGGCCATCTGATCCCAAACTAAGCAGAACTTGTACTATGGAAACCGGATAACTATTATACTACATAATACAACTTTTCTTTTGTAAATCCATACTTATATAGACAATTACACCCAGACTCAGGACAAACAGACATGTTCATGCACACAAATATCCTGGGTGGAAATCGAACCCACGACCTCCGGCGTGAAAATCAAGCATTTGCCATCCACGCCAACAGGCCGTATTTATTATAATAGTATAAAAAATATTGTAGTTATGGGCTTGTTCTATGGAAACCAGATAACTGATATACTACATAATATACTAGTTACTTCTCGTTTGTAAATACATACTTATATAGATTATTACACCCAGGTCAGGACAAACAGACATGTCCGTTCATGCACACAAGTATCTGTCCTGAAAGACAATTCACTTCAATTCAATTCACTTTATTTGCCAAAAAATATGGTTACATAATGATGTTACATATTAGAATAAAGGCCTCACATTTAGCCCAAAAGCATGCAAATACAAAACACAAATTAATATCAATTCACTATCTACAGGTACAATAATTAAGTCGTCGCATAATCAAATTTATAAAAATGTCATTAAAAAGTATTCTAGTCAAAATAAAATAGTAGTAAGTACGTTATTATGATTTTTTGTTCCTTGTTAAGAACTCATTTACAGAATAATACATTTGTTCTAGAAGCCATGCCCTTAACCTTTTCTTAAAGGGTACAACCGGCAATATTTTAATATCTGTTGGCGTAGCATTAAATATTTTGACACACATTGCGTAACAATTCTTGGAGAGTAGCGTCGTTTCGGTTTTAAATGGCATAACTAGTCTATTACAATTTTTTGTATTTCGCGGATACATGTCTTTCGCCATTGTAAAAATTTCCATGTTTTGCTTTACGAATACAGCAACCTCGAAAATGTACATACATGGTAACGTCAGGATATTTAGCTTTTTAAATAATGGCCTGCATGATTCGTGGTTTGGTATACCGCATATAGCCCTTACACATTTTTTTTGGGATATAAAAGCATTGTTAAAGTGTGTTGAGTTCCCCCAGACTATAATACCATATCTTAAAACATCTAAAAGCATTTACCAACCACGCCAACCGGCCCGTCAAATGATAACCAGCCAGCGCTAATAGCATTACAATTAATGCTGTTTCAATGACCTCAGTAAGATAGGTACATTTATTTGCGTGCGATGTATAATTCTCCATCTTCATTATGTGGGCATAATTTTATTTAATTCCTAAGTAATGCTTACCAATGGAGTGGACCCCTCTTGCCATGCTAAATAACGATGATTCTTGCTAATGTGTGCCAACCATTTGGTCTCTTTCACATTTTTCTGACAAACGGCACACTTTACTTTAGTTTCTTCAGGTTTTCGTCGACGATCACTCCTGTCCAGATCAAGCGTCGTATTCAAATCCACTACCGCCGTTGTAATTTCTAAGTCGTTCACCCATGACTATAAAAAAAACAATATTTAAGCATTCAATATAGAATTACAATACATAAGTCTATAAGGCCCAGAATTCAGGACGCAGTTATGTCGCTCCCAGATTTGAATACTTGATAGGATATAAAATTTAAAGGAATATTTTTTTCTTTTTCATATAAAATAATCTGATCATTGTTCTAGTATGGGAAGTTAAATTCATGTTAATATTTAATTCAGCTCCTTAAGTTTCATTAACTATTTACGTCACTCCTCGTATATAAACCCTTTTTACCTACCCCGTCGCCATCACAAGACTCGACGTGAGCTAAATATAATTTAACACGTTTGCGCATCAGTCCACATTTGTAACAAATTAATCCTGTGCCGTTGCGAATGAATTGTACCAAATGATTATGCACTGCCTCCTCATCATCCAAATTCTGAAATAGAAGAATTTTATACAAATATTAAATTGTTATGTTACAACGTTACACATTGTAAAAACAACTGAACAATTTATAGAACATCCATTTGAAAATGTCGCAAAAAATGTTGGTATGGGAAGAATGATTCCTTTTTAGTGAATTTGCAGACTAATATCTTACAAATTATTTAGTTTGATTTGGAGATTCAGCTCCTTTATTCGCTATTGTATTATCTTACATATTAACATTATATCATTTAACTCTTACCAATGGTATTGAATCTTCCTCCCAAGCCAGATAATTGTGTTGTTTGCCGATATGTTCAGTCCATTTGACAAGTGGGATATCCTCTTTACACACTCCGCAAGTATTAGACTTCCGGTCCTTAGAACGCTTCGCTTTTTTAGTTTTATCTTCCAATATACTAGTAGATTGTTCGGTGACACTATTTTCTAATATACCCTCAGCGTGTTCCGTGACACTATCCATAATACTGGTCGATGATTCAGGAAATGTATTTCTCGATGTACTTCCAGGTTCGTTATTTTTCAATATACTTTTACTCTGTTCAGTGACACTATCTTCTAATATACTTGAAGCTTGTTCAGAGACACTATTTTCAAATATACTACTAGCGGAACTATTATTTAACATCATTGTAGATTTTTTTGTGACACTATCATTCATTATAGTAGTTGCTAGTTCAGAGACACTGCTTTCCGATGTAATCGTAGGGTTTTCAGTAACGTTGCCCTTCATTGTCTCACTGGCCGCTGGTTCAGTAACAAGGTTTTCTAATTCACAGTTGGTTCGATCGGTAACATGATTTTCTTTAGTAGTTTTTTTCTTACGTCCTCTTTTTTTGACGCTATCACCCGAGGTACGTGTCACTTGTTCAGCGACTCTGTTTTGGGGTATACTCTTCACTTCATCACCATTATCTTCACGTTCAATTACACTATCCTCCGATGACATATGTTCTGGGACACTATGTTTCAATATGGTTGTTCCTTCTTTATTTACAGAATCCACCAATGTCGTCCCTTCTTCAGTGTCATGATTTTTCGTGATACTTTTAACATTTTCAGTCACACTACTTTCCAAAATACTCGTTGAATTTAAATCTTCACTCATAACAGACGTATCGACGCTTTTCTAAAAGTGAAAATGATAAACAATTAATATCAACCATTATTTAACAAAAGTATTGACCTAAGGAGGAGGAGGAGCAGATGGTTGCAGAGATATAGATATGGCCAACCATTACATTGGAGCTTGGGAAAACTATACTATATTACCGAAAATCGGTATAAATGGGTGTAGTTTATAAAAAAAAATACGCTAAGATAATATATTTTAATAATTTTAAATAGAAATCCATGGTGAGTCCTACAGGTTTACGGCACTTCAGCCGATGGTCGATGAAGTGAAGCTTCAACATCAATCGTGGGTGGGATTGGGTTACGTGTTTTAATAAATGTTGGTGCAATTTTCCACATAATTCATAATCTTAACAAAAACTTAACTAATATTACTATGACATCTGTTATTAAACTCTTAAAACACACATATGTACCTACCTACAATTAAGCATTTTAAAATATTAGAAAATGAAATATTTTAGTTCAGCAGAAATATGTAACAACTCACCTGACCGTCACACTTTGCTATATGATCCAGGTATAATTTGGCACGTCTTCGTGTTAAGCCACACTTATAACATATTAGCCCAACATTAGTTGCAATGATTTTCTTCAAATGTTTATTAACTGCTTCCTCATCGTCCACATTCTGAAATAACAGATATCTGAAATAATCTTCCTGTAAGTTTTTTTCTAAACCAAACTACTGAGTTCAATAAAAAAATGTATTGCATCGTTCGGCGGGGATCGAACCAGCACCTCTAACAATTGGGGAAGACGCTCAGCGATTACACAACGGAAAATCTCTCTCTCGAATCTGTTTCTAGAACCATGGCCGACCGCCGCATTTCGGGATTTTATTTGTTAGATCGAAATCTTAAATTGAGTTAATTAACCACCGGTATTTAAACTTATTTCTTCTGTATAACCAGTGCAGAAGTATTATCAGTTAAGCAATAAACGATCCACACCTGGGCATCTAGCTTATGAGGTTCCTTTCTATCGTTACGAGGAAGCGCATTTGCATTTGCACACACACTTGTGCATTACAATATATTCGCGCAGATGGCTAGTCTCCATTGAGACTGGCCGCTATGGCCGAAATTCGACCAGGATGACATTGTAAATGTAAGAATCAGTACATCGACTTTCCTTAGTCATATCTGCCTGCTTTGCTTAGCCAGTTCCTAAGGAACTTTTTATCGTTTTATTAGCTCTGCCTGTAGTACATACATGTATAGTCCACCTTATCGATTACGATTTTGATTCGGCCCTTCGAAACCATATCCTTTCGTGTGCCTACAGATGCCTAGGCCCTAGACCGAATTTAGTTTTAAGTATCTGTAATCTAACTTACCAGAACATCCTCACCATCAATCCATGCTAAATAATTGTGCTCCCTGCCGATATGTTCCACCCAACTAGACGACTCAATTTCTTCCTTACAAATGCCACATGTGTAATGTCTAGCTACATTCGATCTTCTCTTGCGTTCTCTTTTACTATCCTGATTGATACAATAAGCCATTTAGGAATAAAAGACTACTACTTGACAAGAAGGAAAATAAGTTATCACGGATTACTTTATAAACATGTATTTCATGTACAAAAAGCACACGCAGCTTTAGATCTACTATATACGGGTCACATAAATAAACGCCATGTGCGGGGATCAAAACCGAAACATGATTGCGTCAAGGGGAATACGTTCTGAAGTATTTTTAGGGTACCAAACCCTAATGGTGCCAATGCAACCCTATTGCTAAGCCTCCGCTGTCCGTTCGTCCGCATGAACCGAAATACGAAAATTGAAATTGCAACAGTGTTAATTTCTTTTATCACAGTAACAACAACAAGTCTATAAAATTCATACATTCTCATATAATCATATTTTAATTCTCGCTACATAACTGATAATCTTGTTTCGATGGTACGGGACCCTTCGTGTGCGAGCTTAACTCGCACCTGACAGTTTTTATTATTTTACTTATTATGGATACCTATCAGTGATATGCTTATATATGTATCTACAGGATACTTTAGAGGAGAAAACTAAATTGAAATAGTAAGGACCTGTAAGTGAAAGTTCCAAAACGAATATAATTAGGTAGATCAGTTGCAATAAAATAATTATATTATTTATTCATCTTTATCGATATTTGTTGTTCCAAATTCAAATTTTTGTTTTTTTTTTGTTGTTGTTAGATTGGCACAACTGTTTACCATTTTGGCGCGGAGTCTGAGTTGCATCTGTTATTTATATTAAATACAGTGCTGGTTTTAGTAATATCATATATAGTGTGTATTGCGAATTTCATAATGGACAAAAATATCGAACAAAGAGTGTCTTAAATTTTGCATCGCTATTGGAATTTCGTGTTCGGAGTCACTGAAAATGTTACAGAAGGCTTACGGTGAATGGACTTTATCAAAAACTCGTGCTTACGAGTGGTTCAAAGCGTTCAAAAGCGGTCGAGATGTGATGAAAGATTTGCCTCGCTCTGGTAGGCCATCAACGTCTGCAACTGAAGTTAACATCGCAAAAGTGAAGGAAATAGAGACTGAAAATCCTCATTCAACTCTGAGAGAGATAGCCGCCGAACTTTCTGTATCTCACGAGTCAATTCGTACCATTTTAACTAATCATTTGGGTATGAAACATGTTGCCGCTCGGCTAGTCTCAAAAGATCTGAATTTTCTCCAAAAACTCAATAAAGTCGCTGAGGACACGGTAGAACGAGTCAATTCCGACCCAACATTCATGAAACGCATTGTTACTGGTGACGAGACGTGGGTTTACGAGTTTGACATGCAAACTAGTCAACAAGCTTCGGAGTGGCGCCTTCCAACTGAACCGAAACCGAAAAAACCACACCAAAGTCGATCAAAAGACAAAGTCATGTTGACTGTTTTCTTTGACTATCGCGGTGTTGTGCACTCTGAATTCTTACCGGAAGGTCGAACGGTAAATAAAGAATATTATTTGAGCGTTATGCGGCGTTTAAGAGAGCAAATTCGACGAAAAAGGCCAGATTTGTGGAAAGATAATTCTTGGGTTTTGCACCACGATAATGCGCCTTCGCACAAGGCCATCATTGTGAACGAATTTTTGACCAAACACTCAACAAATACCATCCAGCAACCACCATATTCACCAGATATGGCTCCAGCTGACTTATTTCTTTTTCCTAAACTCAAATTACCACTTCGTGGTACCCGTTTTCAATCGGTAGAAGACATAAAGGAGAATTCGCGGCGAGAACTGAACTCAATTCCGAAAGCAGCGTTTAAAAAATGTTTTGATGAATGGATTATTCGTTGCCGTAAGTGTATCGTTTCTGAAGGAGCATACTTTGAAGGTTATAAAATAAATTTGGATGAATAACAAACATTTTGTATCTTATTGATCTTTTCCCGGTACTTTCTTGACAGAGTAGTAATATTCTCATGTCACAATGTTAGTTACCTTACTCCTCCGAAACGGCTTTACTGATTTTTACCAAATTTTATATGCATATTCAGTAGCTCTGAGAATCGGCTACTATTTGTCATACCCCTAAGTGATAAGGGTTGTTCACCCTTAACATTTTTTTTTAATTTTTGGACAATTTTTTTGTTTTTCTTTTTCTATAATGTGGCATTAAAAAATACATACAACCCTAATTTTTTACCTTTTTTTCACCAACCCCTATTTTTTAATAGCCATTTTAATCATTTAATCAATTTTCGTCCCACTCGATAACTGATCAAACATCGTCTTTTTTGTAAATGTTTTTCACTCTACGTCGATTAAAATTTCCCTATGTATTACATAATTGGTGAATCTATACTTATATTATAAAGAGGCTATGATTCATCATCATAATTTTTATTTATGCCCGAACTTTCAACCCGAAGTATTACGCGGGACAAACGGGCAGGGACAACAATATTTATAACGCGGAACGAAGTCCGCGGGCACTGCTAGTATGCCTATATATAGGTAGCTCACCTCAAGTTTCATGCAGTTCTGTACATGGGTTATGTATTTGCTCATTTGCTTCGTTTGCATCGTAGTACAAATAGGACACTTCAGATACTTTCCACTTTTCAATCTTTGGCGCAATTTATCATGTAATCCTGGATCACTAAAATTCTGTAATAATACAGTAGACAACGAGTGTTAAGTACTTATTAAAATTAACAATCTTGTAATAATATCATACGCATAGTGAAATAGTCTAGAGGGCAATGATGTCTAAAAACTAGTGGGAGTGATACTCAAAGACAGGAAGACTAATAATTTGATTAGAAAACAAAAGCAAGTGCACGGTAAGTAAGTGGTAAAAAACGTGCAAGGTACCTAAGTGGTAAAAAGAGTGGCGACACGTATTATTGTGCAGACAAAGTTTGACTTCTATCTGGACATGTTGGCTAGCTCGCCCCATCGGATTATGTGAGTAAGGCACTGTATATACATATACATTCGAATATAACCGCGAAGATCTTTCAGTCGGAGACTAGTAATCAGGCAGTTTGGCCACCATTACCAAAACTTTACAAGAAGGACATTATTATTAATTATCATTAAATTTGTATTCATAAATAATGCTTAGGTAAGTTTCACGCAAAATGGAGCTTTCATGACAATACGCGGTATTGTCATAAAAGCTCCCTTATTCGTGAAACTTGCAAAATGTAAAATTTCTCCTTGCCATGAACTTAATAATATCTAAAAACTTTATCATAATTTTCAAATTTTTTGTGCCTCTTTCTTATTAAATTAAAAGCAGTCCGATCCCCTTTATATGTTTTTTTTAAACTGCGCTTATAACACACATCCTGTTTGAAACAGGCTACAAACAAAAAAAACTATCGAATGTTTACGCACCATAGATTGTCCAGATTTCCAAGCAATAAAATCATGCTCATTAGCTACATGTTCTTCCCAGTCACCGTCAGACAATAATTTTTCGCAGACACCACACTTAATATTTTTCTTACAAGACGAACTATCCTTGTTTTTGTTAGGCGATTCAAGTTCATCCTTGGTAGACAATTTGCGCTTCTGTAAAGATTAAATATTTGGTGCCGATGGATAAAGGGGAACAGGTACTTTTGTAGGTGATTTAATACTGGTTCTAACAAAACAATTTCAAGGAGAAATATCTAATTATCTTAAGCCACGCAAAGACAACCTCGTAAACAAAAGAAATATTTGTGTAAGCACTAACCTGTGTACTTTTTTCGGTAACTTTCCGTGCATTTCGTTTGTCCTCTTGTCTGTTCGTTTTGATTACACCGTCTTTAGATATTTCGACGTCCTTTAAATGAAGAATATTATTGCTAATTTGAACGAAATCAAGCAAACGTGAGAGAAATGACAAGACAGTGTTCAGTTCATTTAGTTAAATATTCCTACCTAATTTTTTCGTAAGCTCACATCCTAATCTTATGTGTATACTATGTTACGTAACTTTGCATAACAATATGAGTAATGACATTTATTGTTCTCTTATAAGTCTAAAATACTATTTTACCGACTATGAGGCAATAATTGGAATCTTTCACTAACACATACTATTATAATACAAAGCACATTAATTACTCTGAAGAAGGGCGCTTAAAAATACTGCTCTTTCAATTTTATTAACACCCGTTGTTCCTCTATACCCAACCAGGCAAGTATGTAGGTACGATGCGAACATTAGATGAATTGTTTTTTAATAAGGGTGCTGACTTAGTGCGGACACGAAGTGATCACAATAGGCAAGTTGTTTATTTTGCTGTAGGTAATTTGTGTCAAAATAAGAAAAAAGGGGTTTTTGCCTTTTTTAATGTATTATTTTGTTTGGATAAGGTTTCAATAGTTGTATCAATTTAGATTTTGTTGTTTTATGTTACAGGTTAAAATCTGTCCATCAATGATGTGCCCGCTGTGCATAATTATTGCGCGTAAGTCATTGTCCTATATGTATTCTACATACATATAAGTCAATGGCATAAGTATTGTAAGAAGTTTAGTGCACATAGTCTTGTACTTTTGTGATGCTTACTTATAAAATGTAGAATGGTGTAGGTACTTTCTGCTACTCATGGCTGTACATTATTGTTACGAATATACACATTTTATAATCCTTATATTTTGCATTCCTATTACATATTTTATATCAGATACTAATAAAGATTTATATTTTACCTTTTTAGCTATTTTATCATCGGCCTCTGAAGACTCTGGTATCAATATACCACCATTATGGAGATCGATTGATAATTTGTCACCATTTTCATTTAAATCGGACGAAAAATTGTCGGATTTTGATACATCCTGGAAATAAAAAAATGGGATTCATATTCTCAATTTAATTATTTAAAATATTACTTCAACAAACACTTTAAAATTTAGCCAAGCTATTGCCAACCTTAACAAAAAATTAAAAAGGTAAAATAACGATACACAAAATAATAATGTGTGCAAATAATACATGTAATAGAATTACCTTGTTTTTGGGAATTGAAAATATGGGCTACTACCAAAATTTACTAAGTACAGTTTTTACAACAGAGTTGAAAAATAATTGATTCAAAATAAAGTTATTTAAAGTAACGAAGAATCTTTAGATTTAAATTAGATGAAAATGAGCTGTTGTAGTTCTTTCATATATTTACTAACTAAGCAATAATGTTGACAGTATGATTAAAAAACTTTATACTCACAGATAATTTAAATGGTATATTATTAATGCAAATATCTTCATTGTTACCGTCTATAATTTCTATTACAGTTAATAAATCATCATCATTACTTATATCTTCTGTTTGCATTTGGTTTTCAACTTCTACTATATTTTTCTTATACGCAGAACTTTCATCCTCATTTTTAGTAGCATTATCATCAACAGCTTTATGCGTACACAGATTATTTATTATATTTTGTGATGTTTTTTCAGATTGTTCGATAGCCACATTAGTTGATTCTTGAACGGCATTACAAACCTCACTATTCACAGGGCTTTTATAAATATGCCAACAAATTTTGTAATCTTTCTCTTCGGGACTTTGTTCATGGTTCAGTCCAACTTCAGGGTTGTCAACATAAACAGTAGCATCCTCTTCATTATATATTGAAAAAATATCTTTTAATTCGCAATTTATTACATTACGTTGTAAGAAATGTACATGTTCATCCTCCTCATAGTAAGCTAAGTAGCCATAATCATAACATAAACAAAATTCTGGTGTAGCAGAGACTTCTACATTATTGGTGGCATCTATTTCAATATCACAAGCTTTAAGCATTTGTTCCACAGCACGATTATTTAGTTCTTTTACTGGTTTAATTCGTTTCTTAGTTTTGGGTTTACTATAAGTCTTTAATACGTTTGAACGATCGAAACAATTTATATTGTCTACATCGCCACCAGGCTTTTCAACTCCCTGAATACAAAGTTTTGATTTGTGTATACTTGAATTAGGTTTAACTTTTTCTTTATTGTCACTATCGTTACTTTTATTCGTACCGGTATTCTTATCCTTATCAGTTATCTTTCTATTACTCTTACCGGCATTTTTAGTGGTGTCTTTACCAGCATACTTACTGGAATCCTTGCCGGTACTCTTAGTGTTATTCTTACCAACATTTTTACTGTGATGTTTACTGTTATCTGTATTTTTAATAGTGTCTTTGCTGGCATCCTTAGTACTTAGCTTTCTTTTGTTCCAATAAATCTGTTGTAAATATGTAGAAAGTTCTTTGACCTTATCTGCATTAATAGAATCTGATTTATCTTTAGTTTCATTTAGAATGTCACTAAGTGTGATTTCTTTTATAGATTTATCCTGTGATTTTTTCCTTACATCATGTTTTTTATTTACCATTAAGTTAACCTGAGTGGGTATATTTAATGAATTATTGCAATCAGTGGCATTATTTTTTTGCTTTTCTTCGATAACTTTATTAGATTTTATGCATAAATGAAGTTTTTGATCATTTTCTATAATACTACTACGCTTATTGGGAATCTCTTCATCTGAATTAAGATATTTATTCCGATTTGTGGCATCCCTTATACCCGTATCTCCATTCACGATATATTCAAACGTATTAAACTGGTTAGAGCAAGCCGTAGCCGTATTTTGAGTTGTATGTGTTTCAATAATGTCATCATTGACATTACCAACACTACAAACACGTTTGAGTTGTAGCTGGTTTCCAAAATTTACTTCACTTTTACTTTTATCTCCTTCAAACAATTCTATGTTAGCATTTTGTAAAACGTTGTCCGATTTCAAAATATTGTGTGAATTTTGTGTTGTTTCGTCTTGTCTTATTAATGGTGACTGAGATATTTCTTTTACAATTGAACATGCAGAGTAATTACTTTCATGAACTTCATATGTATTAATAAACTTTACTTTATTGAATGGAATTTTTTGTTCAAAACTGTTTGTGTTCACTCCGACATGTTCTTCTCCTTGTGAGGGCATAGTTTTGTTGTTAACACCCTTAGGATATACAATACTCTGTATGACATTAGAATTAACCACAAGAGGTGCATTTGTTACATTTGTGCCTGGTATCGAACTATCGTTCGGTTGTTTTATATTTTCATCTTCTCTTAATGATTGTGAATGAGAAATTTCCTTTTCATTTGAACTTTCTGTATTATTTCTATGATCAACTTCACATGTATTAGTAAATTCTAAGCCATTGAATATATTTTCTTGTTCAATATTTATTTCTTTGACAACATCTACTGATCCTTGTAAGGGCATAGTTATATCGTCAACCCCCATAAGATCTACTAGTAACACATCAGAATTGATAACAATAGCTTCATTTATTAAGACAGTGTCTGATTCTCTTTGGAAAGGCATAGTATTATTGTGGACGACCTTAGCATGCATATCAGATTTGACAACAGGAGGTTCATTTGTTATTTTTTTCTCTGAATTTAAACTATCGGCCATTATTTCTATTTCTCTATCTCGTTTTAATGTATATGAGTGAAGAATTTCTCGTTCATTTGATTTTACAATATAATTAGTCTTATCATCTTCACATTTATTAAGAAATTCGAATTCATTGGATAAATTTTCTTCGCCAATTTTGTTTGAGGTGTGGTCAACATCCACTTGTAAAGACAGATTTTTATTATCAACCTCCTTAGGGTCAACTGTACTCTGTATCACATCAGAATTAATAACAACATGTTCAGTTATAATTCTCTTTGTACTAATAACAGAGTTAACAGTGACCGGAGTAAGTGTGGACATATTTCCAGATTTGGTATTTTTTAATTCTTTGACTTTTGAAAGAGGAATAATTTCCTCAGATATAATATTAATTTTATTTAATGACTTTAATGGAGCTAAGCCCAGCTCAGGATCATTTTCTGAAATTGATACTTTTAGTTCTGTATTTTGTGAGGTGGGTAAAACAGTTTCAAAAATCTTTTCTGAAACTGAAGAACAGTTTTCAACAGAATCAATTGATTCTGCAATGTTATTTTGTGGTAATAAATTAGCACTCAACTTGTCAACATATTCAATTTCGATATCATTACAGTTTTTACTAAATATATTATTGTTTTCCACGTTCGACATTTTGATAAAACCTTTATTAATGATAATTTCAGGGTTTTTAATATCTTTGGGAACTTGATTTATAGCCAAGTCACAAGTAATTGAATTATTGCGATCAACTGTTGCTTCCTCACTATCACGTGCAAGTACGTTGGTTTGGTTTTCACCAATTGTTTCCGGATCTCTTAAACGTATTGATTCCTCAATACTCTTTTCACTCATGATTTCTAATTCACCTGAGATCACATTTGCTACTGTAGGAACAAATGTTGGACTCAAAAAAACTGATTTCTTCATTAAGCTTGCCGTTTCCAGTATGGATGATTCTGACGATTTATTTTCCAAATTTGATCCAACAATATTTAAGATTTGATCATTATTTATTTTTGGAGTGCCTAGAAAAATATAGTACCATAATCAATTATTGTATATTTACGCGGAGCGATAAATCGTGGTGGCTTGATTAAATACATCTTAACAAAAGGGTAAACATTGCCTACATATATAAATACAAATAAACACGAACGAAAACTTCTTTTTAACATAAGTCCTTTATTTTAAGCACCAATAATTTTAATAATGAACTTTATAGGAAAATTAAATTTGATTTGCCAGTTTGTATCGTTCGTAGGTTGACGACTATTCCAGATTGGTATTAACGTTTAAATAAAAACTTAAATTTAAGTAATATTTAATATAATAATATGTAGGTATACAACTACCTACGAACAGCAGTATTTACATTTTATTTTGTGAGTCATTGACAGTATGTACCTTAGCGTTTTTTAAGGATCGTCTTGAAATTTTAGTAACTATAAAAATACTTAAATTTTCTCGAATTTAAAATTAACAGTTCGGTTTGCGTGATGAGAGGAATTTCCTTGGACAACAAGTTAGGTACCTACTGTTAGTTTTTGATTAATATTTAAGAACTATTAGGACTTCGGATGGCCGAGCCGAAAACTGTTAGGACTAAACAGATAATTTTTTTTTTATGGTTTTCATTTTTTGTCCACTTGAAACTAATATTCGTCGTATATAATACACTTCATCTCTCGCCAGCTCTATGGTTGTGCAACGTCGTATTTTTTATTCTTTTCATCTTTAGGGACTGCATCGATCCAATAGATGGCTAAAGCAACGATACGGTTTTTTACAAAAAGAAAAAGCCGCTAGGCATTCGCAGGCGACTGAAACTGCAACGGGTTTCCTTTACCATTCTATTATTTTTCTTCGTTTAGCATCAGAAGTCAAAAACACAACGTAAAAATTTCCAAGTAGGAAACTCATATGGGCCTCATTCTCATCATCATGAAGGCTGAGGTCACCCAAAGAGCATGGAGAGGTCCACGAATCCACGAATTCTCCCTGCGCGATCGAATAAGAAATGTCGTAACCGTAAGCGAACGAAACTAGCCAACTTAGCCCAAAGATCAAAAATTATTTATTTACCTACATGAAACATGGTTTACAAATTATTGGTGTTGTAATCATTATGAAGTTTCACATGCTTCGCCATATACATAGCATGTACATTTTTACAAATAAGTAAACAAATCGCCAACTGAAGTGGCAGTGGGCCGGGCACATAGCTTGTAGAACTGACGGTCCCTGGGGCAGAAAGGTTCTCGAGTAGCGAACACGAACGGGAATAGCAGCGTGGGTAGGCCCACGCTGCGACGATCTTTCAAGGGTCGCGGGAAGCCGCTGGATGCGAGCAAAAGACCAAACATTGCCGAGATCCTTGGGGGGAGGGCTTTGTCCAGCAGTGGATGTCTTTCGGCTGATATGATGATATATTACTCCCGATTCCATGCAATACTAATTAACTAGTTTTAATTTCCATCTAACATAGTTCATCTGTAAAGGATGGCATGGCATTTAGCGGGAAAACTCAGTATTTCAAAACAAACGACACGACGCTTATAAGTCCGCTGTATTAGTATTTTGGCAATTCTATGTATAGGTACCTACCTGTAGTTCTTTTTGACGAGCTACATTAGAGAGAGATGTATTGACATTTAAATTAGTTGAGTGGTGTAAAAGGCAGAATCTCCAGCAATGCTGGATAATCTGAATCCTTCAATAATATATTTGGATGTTTACCTACTGATAAGCCAAATTATCTGATTTGATAAAATTCCACCTACAGGTTGGATTTTCATCAAGCCATGTTAATTTAAAGCAAAGGTCAGAATATTACTTACTTGGAGGTAAAAAATCATCAGCAGCAGGTTCTGAACTTGAACTGACATTTCCTATACTGATGCCAAGTTTCTTTAATAGATCTGGTGGTAAAACAAAGACCTCAGGGTTTCCTTTATCTTTCTTACTTTTTACCTTTTTATGATGTTTACTACGTTGTAGACTTTTTGAATCCATTTTTAATTATATGAAAAATAATTTCATTTGAACTTACTATCTCTTTCATGTGTATGGGCTACCTAAAAATAAAATAGAAAAATTGCATATTTTAAGTTGGATAAATGTAAATAAATAAATTAAGACCACATTAAAATTGTAGCAGAATGCTAATGGTTTAAATTATGATAAAATTTATACTAAAATATTTCAATTTATGCAAGTATATAAACTGTTTCAGTTCCAAAGTTAATATTTTTTATTCAAATATCAGGTACACACTATGATTCCATAAGTACTTCAATTGTAAAAAAAATAATTTTAGAATATCAATAATTAAATAATATAATAATTTATTACTAATAATTAGGTAATTAATTAATATCAAATTTGGAATGCATAGGTGACTAGCACTTCCACATGCACTATAAGGTATTCATAGTGCATGTGGAAGAATATTAGTAATAAATTATTATATTATTTAATTATTGGTATTCTTTAAAGTCTCAGATTAAAAATCTATAGCAACAAGTACCTATGTTAATTATTTTAAGCCTAATTAATTTCAGGAGTCTTAAGTGTTTTATTTTGAATCTGAAGGTAAATAAAACTCTGGGGTTGATAATTTAGATTTTAAGACATTGCATAGGCATATTATGATAGGATTCTCTATTTGCTATATGTTATTTATCTGTTTTCGATGATTTATCAGAATATAGCAAATGCCACAAAACAAAAGTCAAACATAATATGATCCTTTATAAAGATTAATGTGAATAATAATTCTTGTATTCATCAACAAAAACAAATAAAAAACCCATTGAAGTCTCTCCCCAACAGTAGAGTTTTAATAAGATAATGACCTTGGTCACAAACCCTAAGCATTTTTATTTATCACTAGCTGTTCCCGCGACTTCGTCCGCGTGTTTATTAGTTTATTTTGTTTTTTTAGTAAAATAAATGACTTTTTCTAAAAAATTTAAACATATTAAAAACTTTAAACTTTAATGGGGACAGGTCCAAAAATTTGAACTTACTCCTATTAAACTTAAATATGTGTGAATGTTGTTAGTTTACAATGGTTTACAATTGTGTTAATTGCCATTTGACGTCTCCAAAGCGCCATTATATATTTATTTTTCTAAAATAATTAATTATATTATTCATTAGTCAAAATTTATGACTATACTATCAGTTGGGGACTTTGGGAGCAGAAATAGAGATTTAAAAAGAATAATGAAAGTGTGTATATGGCAGAGTAAGTTGCCAGTAGTAGGCGTTGACCCATCAATCCATTACTTGTAAATAAATTTGTTGAACAAAAAAAAAGTATTCATTTAATAAAGTGAATCACAAATCCAAAATAAATACACTTGAGACACTTAAAATCCCTATGAAACTATTTAGCATATAATTAATTAAAAAGGTGGTTAACATATGACCCTAAACTTTTATTTACTACTAGCTGTGCCCGCGACTTCGTCCACGTGTTAATTAGTTTATATCGTTTTTTTTTTGTTTTGTTGTTAAATAAAAGATTTTTCTAAAATAAAAGTAGCCTAAGTTACTCCTTATTACATTGGCTACCTGCCAATAAAAGTCCCGTCAAAATCGATCCAGCCGTTTCAGAGATTAGCCGGAACAAACAGACAGACAAAAATTTTAAAAAATGTTATTTTGGTGTATGTACCGTATATATATTTATATTTATGTAGTAAAAACCGGTTATTTCAATATTACAAACACACTCCAATTTTATTTATTTGTATAGATAATACTGGAGTAGTATTGAACGGTACCAAATCCAATAAGATGCCCTGTTAAATCTATACTATATTTTATATTATTAATTATTTTTATTATACAAGTAAATAAAATTGGAGTGTCTGTTTGTTATATTGAAATAACCGGTTTTTACTACATAAATATGAATGTATATACGGTACATACACCAAAATAACATTTTTTAAAATTTTTGTCTGTCTGTTTGTTCCGGCTAATCTCTGAAACGGCTGGATCGATTTTGACGGGCCTTTTATTGGCAGGTAGCCGATGTAATAAGGAGTAACTTAGGCTACTTATATTTTAGAAAAAATCTTTTATTTTACAACAAAACAAAAAACAACTATATAAACTAATTAACACGCGGACGAAGTCGCGGGCACAGCTAGTAGTAAATAAAAGTTTAGAGTCATATGTTAACTACCTTTTTAATTAATTATAAACTAAATAGTTTCATGGGGATTTTAAGTGTCTCAAGTGTATTTATTTTGGATTTGTGATTCACTTTATTAAATGAATACTTTTTTTTTGTTCAACAAATTTATTTACAAGTAATGGATTGATGGGTCAACGCCTACTACTGGCAACTTACTCTGCCATATACACACTTTCATTATTCTTTTTAAATCTCTATTTCTGCTCCCAAAGTCCCCAACTGATAGTATAGTCATAAATTTTGACTAATGAATAATATAATTAATTATTTTAGTAAAATAAATATATAATGGCACTTTGGAGAGTTCAAATGGCAATTAACACAATTGTAAACTAACAACATTCACACATATTAAAGTTTAATAGGAGTAAGTTCAAATTTTTGGACCTGTTCCCATTAAAGTTTAACGTTTTTAATGTTTTAATTTTCTACATAAACAACTGTAAGAGTTAGGTATATCTATTAAAATTAGCTCAAAATAGTCACAGAAAATGTACATCCAAACCACAGTCAGGCATATGCCCCTCCAGTCATACACGAGTCATTTATCGCTAATATCAAGAAAGTAGCCATGTATGTAGCCTTCCATTTAAATTATCCATCAATAATTATAGACACTATATCCATACCAATTTTCAAAACTGCTGTCAAACTCCTTAATTATTACTTTCATGGTGTTCTATATTATTTGATGTTTAAGATTTGATTATTAATAAGTAAATTAATATAGATAAAAATTTTAAACATGGACAGCTGATACTTTAGGACCGATAAAGGATTTCTTTAAACAAAAAAGTGAAACCCTAAAAACCACTTACAAACTACTTTAGACTTTAGGCATATCCATACTATTCTTTGGATGGGATTCATGGGATAGGTAGCATATTTGTTGTATAATCAAAATAAAATAGAGACATGACTCTTACAAGTAGGTCAAGTACACATTATTTTTGCAAAAATAAGCCATCTCTTTTATAGCAGTACCGAACCAAGACATTTTTTCAAATTTAAAAAATAAAAATTAATTTCCTAGAGTATACCTAATCATGTTAATGATTTGTTATAAAAATATAAAAAGTTATGATACAAGATAAAAGTAAAAAAAAAAGGAATGCACTCTACCCGGAATCGAACCGTGGTCATCAAAATGAATGATCACACGTGTTCGCCACTAAGCCAACACCGATACTTCACACACTGTTATAATTTGTCATTCCTTACTACTATAGCGAAATCAAATAAAAAAAAACAAATAATACAGTAAATGCATCACAATATGCCATACATTAAAACAAAATTACGACTTACAAATCTTGTGACACTCCCAAAAGCTTAAACCGTGCAATACGAGCCACACGAGTTAAGTGACATTATTGTGAAGGTGAAAATCGTGCGAAAAAAGGCTAGGACACACGGCTCCAACGCACCAATTACATTGAATTTAAGCTTTACACATTACACTTCACTAAATGTTATATCATGAAGAATATCACATGTAATTTCACGTAAAATGAATTCCCAAGAAGTCGTTTAGGTTAGGATCGTTCATTTCATGTTTTCTTTTTGACAAACTTACTACAATCAGAATTTTTACTTTAAGTAGTTCTTAATACAATGAGTTACAGTATATTTTTCAAAGTTTCAATTATTTTACTGCAAAATATCATTTGGCAGCGCAGTGGAATACTTGCAAGTTTATATATTATTAAATAGATGGCAGCACATACTTTAAGACATCATGCACAGACTATAATTTCTTAGTTATATCAAAGATATTATAAATATCTTTGAGTTATATACAGTGCGTCAAGAAAGTCGTGAAAATAAATGAGGGCGCCACCATCTGTTACATGGTAACCCCATACACTTCGGCTGAAAAGTCTTGATACTTGGATTTTTTTTAAATATTAAACTAGCTACCGTTCGCGTCAAAGGTTATGAAAACTAGGGCGTAGGAGAAACAACAAAACAATAATTGTAACTTAAGCCATTTTATTTTAGTACCAGCCTCAGAGGAAAGAAATCGGTAAAGTAAAAAATTCCTATGAAAATGCGTGCATTCACCATGTTAAAATGGTATATATTACTACTATATGTTAAAATGTATATTTAGTTACTAAAATTTGTTCTCAGAGAGGTCAAATATTTTATTTATATTAGAGTATCATAGAGCTTTATAGAGGTATATCCACAGAGTACTTATCAGTATGTTTGGAATTTATTTCAACTTGATGTGCAGAAAGAGCTTGATATATTTCTCTGTCTTTATCTGCGACTCACCCACTTACGGAAAACAATGAGGAAGTTTGGATATTTCGCTCATAGGCGATAAATAAAATTCACAGATTCTATTGAATATAAAAACGTTAAAAAAAGGTTGACAGTAAACGTAGTTTGTTATATTCCCTTTGGTTGATAGAATCTTAGATTCTCTCTCCATGATTCTGACACATGCCATGCCTATTCAGCCAGCTTAACCTACATCAAAATTAGCGATGTTTTTCATATATTTATTGCTATTCGATCATAAAAAAATAATACCGCTTTACCGTGACATACGTACAAACTTTTTTGTATATTTTTTACATGACCGAATATTTTCCCTTTTCTTTTTAAACATATGACAAGGTTATTGCTTCGAACATAGTGCTCGAAGGGTTATTGAGAGTTATCTATGTGAGATCAATGTTCTTACAGTACCACAAACTTATCTGGCCCGCTGGCAGCGTCGCTGTTATCGCATTTAGTGTTGCTAGTAACTATTTTTGCAATAAAGTGGGTAAAAATAATATGAACATTGTAACGTAAATGTTACTTCACTAAAAAGCAAACAAATACTGTCAATACAAATCTTTATATTTTTATACAATAATTATGATCATTTACATAAAATGTATGCTGAGTGTTCTGTAACGGAGATACTCCAGGTATTATTATGTCACCGGAATGGTTTAATTCAGAAGTCATTTCATTATCATCATTATCGGAAACACTGCTTTCGCTTTCACTATCACTACCTAAATGAATGACGAAAAGCTCAACTAAGTATCCATCCCTTTTTCGATACACATTTTCAATACTTTTTCACATGATTGCAATGCTTTTGCCATTCATTGACTGTTATTTTATCAAAAGCTTCTGCAGTCAATGATAGGATTTCAGAATTCGATCTACCAATATTCTGATCTGCTTGCTCTTTTTCTTTTACAAGTTTTCTTACAAATCGCTCCCGGACACCTACAAAGGAAATAGCAAAAATTAAATAAATAATGAGTATTTTAAAATATGTATTTTAATTTAAAATGCGTCAGTCATGTCAGCTTCTGAAAAAATACGAAACTCCCCCTGAGTTTCGTATTTTTTCAGAAGCTGACAACACTAACCTGTAGCAGCAGCTACGCGTTCATGGGTATTTTCGCCAAACATTGCCGACGTGACGAAAGTGGAATTTTATTAACTTTGAAAAAAAAATGTATTATTAAGTAGTAATATACAAAATAAGATTATTAAAGTGTTAGTATATTTATTTTAATCGTACTTCTCTGCATGATATCACGAAAAAAATAGCTTTTTTCGTGACAGAGTAAGGTCACCCATTCCACATCGTCACTAGATTTAAAGAAATTTTATAATGAAACTATGTAATTTAAGCGAATATTTTTATGTTATAATTGTAAATACAGAACAAAAGCAACAAAAAATCAATCTTTTTAGTTATGTATCCTCGTAGAATACGAATAATAACTAGTTTAATTTCTGAATCGTCACAATTTTGGCAAGCTATTAGCATTACTTTTCTTAAGTAAATCAGTCTTTCATAATATATTATATATATATTTTTTATAATGAAACTTTAATCTCAATACTTTATTAGGACTACAAATTTAAAGCACTTTTATATTTAATTAAAAGAAAATAAAAATAATATTTGGTTCAGAAAACTAGGTCAGTCACTATGTAGGAACACATTGTGACTTAATGGAAATGTAAAGCAGAGTCTACATTAAAATTAAAATATTATTATTATGATTAAAATTTATTATGATAATAATCACAGATAAGCTTAAAATAATACTTGCAAAATGTTTAGGGCTTAAAAGTAGAATTAGATTCAGCAATATTATTACCATGTTTAATACAAATAAACTGATTATTTTATATTCTTTAACCAAATAATGTTAAAACGTGCTGCTAAATGTTCAAATAGATAACATATTCATGGACATGTCTGTGAGTGGGTAAAGTGGCCGATTCCTAGCCCAATGTGAGCAGCTTACCCATTTTGGTAGCTTTTACTACAAATAAACACACACGCATTCACCCTGACACACACACATATCCTTATTCGTTTTTCTGTACACACACATTTTATAAAACTGCCTCGTTGGACTAGCCGTAGCGTGTTCAAACGTGGGTTCGATTCCCGGTCGATTTCCAGATCAGGCAAAGTGGTATTGAGTTTTTCTGTTAGGAAATTCTTAGTATCAGCACGGAGTCTGGATTGTGCCAGGTAGACGGCAATGGGCTCGCCACCCATTACGTGGGACCTATAAACATATCTGGCGAAATATGGATGTTATAAACTTCTGCCTATCCCTACGGGGATACAGGCGTGATTTTATATATAAAAATATTATATCAAGGTAATGTCATGATCACAACCATACCATTCGTTTTAAAGTACTGAAGACATAACCTTATTTTGCGCTGTCAGTTAAATTACGATGTAAACAAAGCTTTATATTTCCATATCGTCACAATTATTGTTCCGCCTATAAGTAACGTAACGATATGGACGTGACGCTAGCTGTCTGATGCAATATTATTCTGATTTTTGTTATTTTTACTGATTCATTCTTAATGAATTAGTTATTCACACAAAGCCAATTGAAAAAGTATTAAAATGTAGCATTAATACAACAAAAAATACTGACATTTAAGCAGAAAAGCCGAAACTATCGTGGAATCATTTTTTCAATCCTACTACCACACGAACCTTTCGTCACGAGTTACAGCGCCTAAAGAAATAATATCAACAAGATTGCGGTTTTAATGGGTAAATAATGTGACCAGATCTAAAAAAATAGTACGTTATAGTAGATTTTAATAAAAACATAAGTTCAAACTGTCGTTTTATTGTCGTGACTATGTAGGATTTTCCACTATATGCAAAATTCATGTACAGTAATAATTATTCTTTTTTTACATTTTTCTTAAATATATCTGCTTAGCAATGCTACTTTTAGGCAAAAAACAATATCTTTGTATTTAATCATCTATACTTTATGTCGAATATTTCATATATTGTCAATTTTAATGCGTTCAAAGTTGGTTGGAACAACATAGGACATAGCAAATTTGCATGGTTTGTAACTCTAAAATGAAGGTTTCGCTTAATTAAGTTAAGGTAAATCTAGGTTTTATAATCCAGTTATATTCAAAAACATATTTTCTAATCACAAAAAATAAGCAACCGTGTTTAATGCTATAAAATAGATAGCATTGCTTTATTGAAGGTAGTGGACAACCACTTTTATCCGGGTGCAACATTTGGCGAAAATACCCTCATACAACTTATTGAAGGGTATAATTGGTGCCTGATGTCGTTTTTCTTCCTTCATATAATTCAATACTTGTAATATAACATTCCTCGCATCACTTTTTAAAGCTTTCGGCATTTTTCACAATTAATAAACACATATAGGAAAATAAATACGCGCAACAAACAATCAATGGCAGAAATGTCATGGAATAACAGGCCGATTGACATTTCAAACTGGCGTCGTTAGTTCTACTTTTGCCTGCTACTCCTGCTTCTGTTGTATGGCGATATATTAATAGGTTTAGGTGTGGTTGTGCTCCATCGTCTTCCTCTCTTATCACTAGAGAAGTTGCAGAACAATTTTTCTGTAAAATTGCCCCCCCTTATGTCCCAACTGAAGCAGAAGACTCCAACTTGCCTGTATACAATTTGTCTGCTGATCCGCTAGTCATGTCATTCTCTATGAATGAATTTACAGATATTTTGAGACAGGTCCGTGACTCGGCTCCAGGCATAGATGGCTTACCTTATTCTTTTATTGTTAATTCTTCTAAAAAATCCAAGCAATACCTTTTAAATATAATTAATTTTTGTTTTAATTATGGCTGGGTTCCGAATCAATGGAAGACTCAAATAATCATTCCGTTAGTTAAGCCTGGGAAACATGCAGATGATCCAAATGGCCTCCGCCCAATAGCTTTATCTTCAGTGATGGCAAAGCTATTGGAGCATCTAATAAAGAGTCGGCTAGAATGGTTTGTGGAATCCAGTAATCTACTACCAAGCTCCCAATTTGGGTTTAGAAAAGGTCTGGGTACTTACGATAGTGTTGGGGTTTTGGTGACAGACATTCGTTTAGCGTTTTCAAGAAACGAATCTTTGGTTGCTGCTTTCTTAGATATATCCTCAGCTTATGATAGCGTTCATCTTCCCACTCTCAAGCAAAAGTTGCTAGAGCTGAGAGTTCCGGTTAAGATGGTTCAGTGCATTTGCAGTTTACTTTCACCTCGTTCCCTGGTATTGAGAGTCCATGGAGAGGATTTTGATGCTAGACAGACGTGGAGGGGATTACCGCAAGGTTCCGTTCTGAGTCCTCTGTTATACAACCTTTATATGGCTGATGTGGGGTCATGTCTAAATTCAAACTGTCGTATTTTACAATATGCTGATGACATGGCTCTATATGTGATTAACCAATCTATCGAGAATGCTGCCTCATCCATTTGTATCTCCCTGGATTCTCTAAATCAGTGGCTATTACGACACGGCCTAAGTTTGTCTGCTACCAAAAGCTCAGCTGTTATATTTTCCCGCAAAAATAATATCCCTCAAGTTTCAGTCAATATCAACGGAGACAATATCCCAATTGTTCCCAAAGTCAAATTTTTTGGTGTCTTTTTGGACTCCAAATTAACTGGTTTTCATCATATAAATTATCTAGTCCAAAGATGCGAGAGAGCTGTTCCTATATTAAAAGCTCTTGCAGGGGTTTGGTGGGGTGCTCACCCATATACTATGAAGCTAGTGTATAATGCTTTAATACGTAGTATAATGGATTCCGGTTGCTTCCTTATGGTTCCTTGTAATAAAGGGGCATTGTCTAGGTTAGATAAGGTCCAGTCCATGTGCCTTCGCATCATATCTGGTTGCATGAAGTCTTCTCCCATCAATGCATTACAGGTCGAGTGTGCTGATCCCCCTTTGGCTCTAAGGAGACAGTTTTTAGCGGCACGTTTTATATCTAAAATTATTACTCAGTCATCCCATCCTTTGATTAATATGTTATCTGAGTTAAGCTTTCAGTGTAGACAGGCAAGATTCTGGCGTAATAAAGCTATCCCATTGATTCTTGTTCCATTTCAAGAGTACCAAAATTTAGTGTTCCCCATAATTTCATTTCCCAGACTACCGCTCTTTAGTTTCGATTTTAAAGTTTTATGTTTTAAACCGGAAATATATTTTGATATTGGAATTTCCAAAACTTCTTCTGCTGCGAATGTTATGTTCAATCAGTTAATTGAGGAAAGGTGGAATGGTTATGAAAGATTTTTCACTGATGCCTCAAAATTATCAGACGCTAAGCCTGTAGGAGTTGCAGTGTATTACCAAACCTCTAGCATAATTTTAAAATATAGGTGTCCCAAGGAGTCTTCTGTTTTCACTGGGGAATGCGTGGCTATATTGGAAGCTTGTCGCTTTATAGAGTGTCACAATATAAATAAAGCTGTTATTTTCTCTGATTCCTTAAGCTCTCTGAAAACCTTAGAGCAAAACTCCCACCGATCAAAACTACATAGCCCCATTATCTTAGAAATTAAAAAATCTCTCTTGGCTTGCTCTGCAAAGGAAAAAATTGTTCAACTTGTATGGATCCCCAGCCACTGTGGTATTAAGGGGAATGAACATGCTGATCTATTGGCCAAGGATGCTGTGACATCCCAAATTATAGATGATAGATTCTATTGTTTTTATGGTTATGACCTGCAGAATCTTCCCAAAGGAATCTTAAAACAAGCATGGCAAAATTATTGGGATATTTCTAGCAAGAGCAAAGGTGGCTTTTATTATGAAGTTCAACCGGACATTGTGTTAACGCCTTGGTTTCATAAATATAAAAAGACCTCCAGATGCGTGATCTCAACTGTTTGTAGACTGCGCTTAGGTTTCTGTTGTTCACCTGTTTTTCTACACAAAATACGGATTCGGGATTCATCCCTTTGTGAGTGTGGGCTGGACGAGGGTTCACTGGACCACATTTTCTTTGAATGCACCAATAATAACTCTGCCTATAATTTATATGAACTCCTTCCAAATTTAAAGATTCCCATTCCCATCAACTTTTCCTCGTTGCTTACATTCCCTTCCCCAGAACTCTACGAAGTATTAATGTGCTTTATAAGATGCAATGGCATCAAATTGTGATTGTTACGTCTGAATGTTTTGTTTTAGCCTAATCGCCAAGACACGCAATTAGCTATAACATTGAAAATTTTGGTTAAATTTATCACACGTATTCCCATTTCACATCTGTCATTGGCAGAATTGTCGACATCGGCATAACTTGCCATTAAAAAAAAGAAGAAGAAGAAGTTCTACTTTTGGCCACCGGGCCAGATAAGTTTGTAGCACTATATATAAAAAGAAGTTTCTACACAGTATACACCTCCTATATACAAATATACTCTGTGGTGTCCATAGCGCCGAATAACTAAAAATCTTAATAATCTAAGATGGTATTCTATATAATTTATCTAAATTGCATTCTGTGACAATTAGGCTATTCCAATGTGTATTAAACATAGTGTTACATACTCTCTGTTGAGCCCTCCTGATTGGGGTAAAAAATTGTGTAATAACTACATTTTAATGAGGTTATAATGCTTTGTGTTCATGGCTTAGAGCACTGTGGGCACAGAGTACATTATACATTGGTAACGGTTTCAATAGATCCAGAATGATTTTGGCAAGCAAGCATGGTTGTAATTCCAAGATTTATTATTGATCCAGGTTTTAATACATCCAATCAACTGATACTCAAACCTTACAACTTCAAGTTCTGAACAATTATATAATAATAGTAATATGGACTCAAAAAGTTAAATGTTTTTTAAATAAAGAGAATGAATCGCTGTCAGATCTGCAAGAAGCCCGAGGCATCATCAGCACGCGGTACTACATGCCCTTTATTATGTTCAAAATGTCAGGAGTCATACGACCCTAATCAGGTAATTAATAATAAGTAACAGTAAGTAATTAATTTGTGCTGCAAAAAGCTTTTTGCAGCACAAATTAATTACTTAGTCAAAACCATGTAGAAATGATTATTGTATTGTACATTTTTTTATTCGGAAAAAATAATCTATTTGGTGTTCGTAAAATAAAATTAAAAATAACTTATTATCTAGTGTTAGTACCAATCACTCTTGTCACAAACTGTTTTAATATTGGAAAGCTAAAGTTCTCCGCTACAGTTTTCAAAATCCTATTTTGACTGCCTCTCACTCTCCTCAGTAATGATGCAGTTTTTTTGGGTATTACCGCATAAAACCCATCGGTGGTAGTATTATAAATGGCCGAACATATTATCCTACACAGTAACAGTCTTCAGTTTCTGATCAGCATTCACCGCAAAATATCCTGAATTCAATAAGCTTTTGGTCAACCATTAACGGGTATCCGTCAAAGTAGCTTAGTTTCTATGCCTCTCCGTACTTTGGCGGATAATGCTAGTTGCATAGAACCCAAATCCGGAGAGGATCACACCTTACCAATGTTTTAACAGTAGTGTAGTGAAGCTTGTGGAAATATTGCGGTCGCAACAACCGTTGCGCCCTTACTAGGGCAACTATCTTCCTGTTGGCAACTATGTTCCTTCTAGAACAACTATCATATGCATAATCAAGCCCATATACAAATCATAAAGGCACTAAGTGACACACATACGTCCATTCCTTCTTGTTCCTGTCATGGTTACGATAAGGTTCTCTTTACTCCTAATATTTCGAGACCTTTACATTATTAATTTATTAACTATCCTTCCAAACCTAGTAATGCTAATCTTGATCCTAATCAAATGGCATCAACAAGACCATTTTCTACGTAATAATTACAATAAGTTTTGTTTAAAAGACACCACAAATGAAGTAAAATTCAAAACTGTCTTTGAGAGAAAGCGAGAAGGAAAATGTGTGCACGTATCTTTCTCTCACGAACTTATGTCTATCTTTTAAGTCTGTTCGCCTCACCCAATCTCATTTTTCGTAATGCTCTCGTCATGCATTCCCCAGATTACTCCCCAAATCAAGCGTGGGTAGAGAAGTTTAATTTATATAATTTGATTCTAGCCAAAAGTGGACCCACTACTTACTCCTATATTCTGGGTGCTCGGAGGCCCTGGATGTGGCAAGGGCACTCAATGTGAAATCATCGCCAAATACTACCACTTCACCCATCTGTCTACCGGAGATTTGCTGCGCGCAGAGGTGGCGACGACGGGCAGTGAAAGGGCGAAGTTAATTGCGGATATTACTAAACAAGGTGCTGGAACAAGAATAAACCTATTTTCGTTAATAACTAGGTAGTCTGCACTAATGCTGAGGCAGGGAAGTCATTGGTGCGGGTGATGAATGCATCGATGGGTTAATGGAGCTTGTTCAAACGCAGATAGTGACGCCAAAACGTGTTATTGGGGTTATTTTTATAAGAGAGACATTCAGTGGTAGGTGGAGTCCTTAAGTTGGTTGTATTATGTATATATTTGGGTGTTGTAGATAACGTAAAGTAGTCAGTCCGGCTGATCTCTTCCCGTTTGCGTCGGATATCTAAACCCATCGGATTATGCGAGTGAAGAAATAGAGAGTGCAGCCGTATTTGCGTACACACGTTATTGCGTGCACTAATAAATGTCCTGCGTGGTTGGCTAGTCTATTCTATATTGGCTTGTTTTAATTGCCAAGAGCACTACTACACCCGTATCGGTATCTTCTGGCGTTATATCTCGGGGGCAAAAGAAAGTTAAAAAAAAAATTACATATAGCCCGTGCGGTAGATCAAGAACTTATCGGGCCAGCTTCATCAACTGACTTTATTCCATATGATGATTTTATACTCCCAATGAAACCAGGTGACTTGGTGCCGACGCAGATAGTATTGGAGTTGGTGAAGAAAGCGATGTTGGAGAATGTGGGTGGAGGTGTTGGCTTTCTCGTCGATGGATATCCACGCAAGGCCTCCCAAGGAGAAGTTTTTGAACGTGTTATTGCTCCTGTTACTGTAAGTTTATATGTGTAGTATTTTCAACTTGTTGTCTGTCTCCAGTCATTGTAGAACTTTATGCATTTCCACTACAAATTTTATTTTTCCCGCACTCTTCCTTGGCTGCCTATCAGACTTTATCGGTATACTCACATTATCGCAGTTCTATACAGTATTTTGTTCTATCTACGTCAAGTAACGCTTCAAGTTTCTTCATTCAACTCACTGGTGCTAGTGCAGAGTCGACATTTCGAAAGTTAATCTAAATGAAATCTTAAAGAGAATTTAGAAGCGGGTCCACTAGCACAGGAATCGACCTAATAATAAAAGTATGGACATTACGCCTTTGTTTTCGATCTAATAATAAAAAATATGAATATTATGTTAAGAAGATAAGGGCGGAATTTATTATTTTAGTAGAAGTAGCTTAATCTCACTCTTATTATATGTGATAGTATTTTTCGAAGCGCGTCGAATCTGCACTAGCAAGAATATAGTTAATATTTTCGATCTAATATTGATTCTGGACTATGAAGACTAATTACTTAAAACTATATGTTAATACCATCATCATCTCAGTCGAATAATGTTCACTAGTTTTCGCGAAGATGGGATGGCAATATACGTCGCCGTCACCATATAGCCAGTATCAATTACTAAAATGCTAACAGCAGAGTGCTTACCCTGGAATGGTAGAAGCTGCAAATTCAATTCCCGCCAGATAATTTCCCAGTGTTGAGTTTAGTAGAATCAGTAGACTATGCTTCTTGGAATCCATTATACATTTGTTTGTTGCAGTACTAGCTGCTCCTGTTATCTTCAAGGGTGAAGTCAATATCAACTCAAAACTCTGATACTAGACTCGAAATATTTCAATGTCTCAAAATATTTTCAGGCAATACTGTACTTTTCGGCGACCCGAGACACTTCGTATAGGCGTTTGATGCATCGTGCTCAAACCTCAGGTCGTTTGGGCGACAACGAGGACACCATAATGAGACGACTTCATACGTTCTTCAAGAACCTTTTCCACTTTATCGGCATGCATTTCAATAATGCTAATTATTGAAATGCATGCCGATAAAGTGGAAAAGGTGAGACAAATGAAACTGAAAATTAGACGCAATATTTTTTTTACCATAGCACCTCTCGCCAACCCCAGGAAGTGCGTTGTTACGTTCTAGAGTCAAATGGTCACAAAGGGTACAGTTTTAAAATAAATCTCTTATGTGTCATGTGGCTGTAGAATGTGTGTAATTTTGGAAAAGCTACAACATAATAATAAATAAATACATAATATCCTGGGAAATTATTTACAGACGGCCATCTGATCCCAAACTAAGCAGAGCTTGTATTATGGAAACCAGATAACAGATGTACTACATATAATACTTTTCTTTCGTAAATACATACTTTTATAGACCATTAATAAACATGTGACCCTTTAAGTGGAATCCCTAGTGTTTCGCTCTCGCATACGTGTAAAAAAGAAAAAATAAATAAATTTAAGGGTATTCGTATCCTCATATTATCCATCTTCCCAGGTGAATCAATTTATTTACCGATGAAGCTTTTTTTACTTTTTATAAAAAAACAAATGTGTAGGGTAAGGTATACTCATCAGATTTATTACCTCTGGGTAAGATTATACCTTACCCCACCAAATTACTTTTTATTAACATTACCCTAGTTTGGTACTAACTAGCTCTGCTTAATTTGGGATCAGTTGGTCGTGTTTGAATAATGTCCCAAGATATATTTTATATTTCCAGATATCTAGAAGGGTAGTTGTAAATCGTCGGTCGTTTTAAAATCACGTTTAACTGATATTTTAGATAGATGCTGAAGGTACCCCCGAAGAGATCGCCCGAACAGTGTTCAGAATCTTAGACAATATACTAGAGAAGTGCAAACGGTTAGCCGAGGAGAGGCGAGAGGCAGCAGTAGTTGCAGCAGCGGTCGTTGCCGCAACTAGCCGTTAATATCCAATAATCCAAATTTATCCCAAAATCTACATAAAGCACAATAAAATAAGGAAGCCCAAATTATACATTATTTCTTTTATGTACTGAATCGTTAATCACACTTACATTATAAAGGCGAAATATTGTGAGTGTGTGAGTGTATGTTTGTTACTTCTACACGTTTAAACGGCCGAAGCGATTTTAATAAAATTTGGTATGGAGATAGCTGACACCCTGGATTAACACATAATTTATAAAGTTTAACGCGGGTTTAACTGTGGGGCACAGCTAGTTCTATGCTAATGTTAAAGATATTAAAGGGGTATCCAGCGGCTTCCAAAGTCCATGCGCTTCTCCTAAATCCGGCAATAGTGGAGATCTGAGTCCAGCAGTGAAAGTCTTTAAGCCTATATGATGATGATGACGAATAATATATACAATTTTGATATATCTGTTTAAGTTGAAGTGTATTAAAATTTGAGCTTGATGCCTATACTATTGGCCAGATTTATATACCTATTTATATACAGCCATTTTAGTAATCCTACTAATTGAGCTGAGTGTAAAAAGGCTCTTTGTTAGGCGACTCATGTAATTCGTTCCTGATTGTACTCTTCCTGGACGGTTGAACCGAGCTTCTTCACATTTGTCACAGTGGTATATATCTGAATACATCAAAACGAAAGGCTATCACTGTCTGTGAGGTTACGTTTAAGTAACTGTGTTAATTTTCAGATATCTCTAAAGTGAATTGTATAAATTTAAGTGCGGGTGGGAACCCACGACCACTGGGTATCCGGCCACGCTCCGCCACCGCACCATGGTACTGAGACTCGTATTTATACAATCCTTTCTTTATTTCTGTGTTAAAAAAATAAAAAAACAAAATACATATTATTACGCTAATTGTAATTTTTATACTTAAATTTAAATTTTTATGGTAATTAAAACTACGAAAAATGAATATACTAACGAGTTGCAGCCATTCTAAAGTAAACTAATTTCTTAGGCAGTAGATTTTTTATTGATCATCATATAAGCCGAACGACGGCCACCGCTGGACAAAGGCCTTTTCTCAAGGATCTCCACAATGGCGTCTTGCGCTGCCCGCATCCAGCGATTCCCGCGACCCTAGCAAGATCCTCGGTCCACCTTGTAGGGGCCTGCCCACGCTGCGTCTTCCGGTGCGTGGTTGCCACTCGAGGTCCTTTCTGCCCCAGCGGCTATCGGTTCTACAAGCTATGTGCCCCGCCCACTGCCATTTCAGTTTAGCAAATTTACATATATAGATACAGAATAATGTCACAGGCAAACAATGCTAGTTGTAAATATTTTCCATGTGAATTTACTGACGTCAAAATTTAATTAAGTCATACCTTAGGGTGAAGACCAAACTAAAACTAAAATAAAAATAAAAACATGATTTAATAAATCAACAGTTATAAATAATTTAGTTTAGTAGCGAGTATGTACAGTAGTAGAAAAGTTGTGCGTTCAGTTGGCGGCGACGAGCGGGTCGATGATACTCTCCACTTGAGCGAAAATTTCATCTACCGACGCTTCAGCGTTTATCTGGAGATAAATAAAACATGTGCGTGTCCCCAGCTTCCTCATTGGTATAATCGAAATTCTAAGTATGCCATATTTTAAAGCATAATTTGAGCAATTTAAAGTTTCAGTCATAGAATTAGAGCAATCACAACTTCGTTTCAATGATTTGTTAAATGTGTGTAAGCTGGACAAACGGGTCTCCAGCTGACACATGCCGTTGGGGCAAAACCTGTGATGTTAGGGTTTTAAAATATAGTCAAAAATTTAGCTCATAATGGGAGCAATGAGAGCCAAAAAATCTAGCCATCACACTCAAATATTATTTAAACTACGATCATAAAACCATGTGCGAGCTGGAGACACGTGTCCCTGGCTTACACATGTGTATCTTCGTAATTATTTAAGCTACGATTATGTATTATACCTCAAAATTCTGAGCAAAACTGCAGTATTAGGCTCCAAATTTTTCAAAACCTTAGCTCGAATAGTTTTTGAGCTACGAAGCAATAAGTATGTGTAAGCTGGGGACACGTCACACATGGTGAATTACGATAACTATATAAGTTGCAGTTTTCTTTTAAAGATCAAATAACATGTTATAATTGGAGCACACACGAGGCATAATTTAAAATCTCTAGGCCTTTTACTTTCAAAATTATTAGCCAAATACGCTTTTCCCGTGTGCGTCACGATTGCTCCGCCACGTTATCCAAACAGAAAAAGAAGTCGCTATATATTTTGTCATAATTAGTCAAAATCGAAAGGATCAAACCAAAACTTTGTCAAAGCAGAAATAAAGAAGTTACAGGGGTTTTAAGTTGGCCGCGCGAACGTAACGTGCACGATTGCGCGGCCATGGAGATCTCAGTAACTAATTGGGATAGAGATCTAAATATTTTTGTTTATTGAACATTTCATTAGTCAACAATTGTCAAAAAAAGAATTATAAGACTAAGATCAATATTTCACGAAATATTTACCTTGGAAGTTATGGCCGCGCAATCGTGCACTTGATGTTTCTTTAATCTCGCTTATTTCTTCAAAACTAATGATTTCGTGCAGTAAAACTGTTATTAGAAGAAAGGTTTTAATATGTCAAAAGTACCGAAAGCATTTAATGCCACCAAAGTTTATTTAAACTGACGAAATCAAGGCAAAACAAAAGTTACGTGGCCGCGCAATCGTAACGTTACTTTGAACGCTGATATCTCATTATCTATAATTGTTAAGATTTCGGTGTTAACATCCATTTATTCGTATTATTCACCTAATCAGATTGTCATAGCGTCTTACCCTCAGGACAATTTTCTACGCGTGTAATCGCAAAAATGAAATGATCTCTTATAATGTTCGAGTAGAGTGACCATAATTTCTGTTAAATATGGGGATATCTTTTGCTCTACTAGACGAAAATGTACCTGTTAGGAATAATTGTTGGAGAATTGGCTAAAATAAAAGAGTTTAATACAATTTTCTTTTTCCGTTTGTCAAAAGACTTTTGTGTTTTGTTATGTATTGAAGAGTTATAATTTTATCAATGAAACAGTCATGGTAATGGCAACAGTATTTCTTGAGCTGGAGTTTCGGCCATTTACGTAAAATCGATAAAGTAAGTATAATTATTACGAATTCGCTGTGTGGTGACGGCGTAGAATATCATCACCCCATCTCATCCCGTGGGGCGCCTAGAAATCGTCCAGAAGGAAAACCTATCAGAGAACGGGCAGCAGCGTTTTTCTGTGAACTTTACGGAGGATTTTGTCCAACAGTGGACGTAATTTGGCTGACATGGTGAAGTATAATGTTTTACGGTCATAAATTATACGAAATATAACGCGATTGGAATAATTTAACGTCCCGCATTTGGTTCCTAATTTAATATGTATTTCAAATTAGGAGTCAAATTTTCGTGGGTTAATAATGCTATAAATATAAAATAGAAATGTAGGTACATAATTCGAAATATAAATTTTCTCTCAAAATGACAATAAATAGAATTGCTATTCCGCAGGTGCAGTCCCTCCGTTCGAGTCAGTTCTAAAATCACACGTAGCTTTGAGTTCATAATTGTTATATTACTGCCTATTAACCGAGCACCTCTTAAATTCTTTTCTTTTTTTTCGTTTTAAAAAGACAACGACCACACTTGGGTATCTAATCCCTGTGTCGCGGGGTACTTTACAAACTTATAATAGACTAGCTGTGCCCCGCGGTTTTATCCGCGTTAAATTTTATAAATTATCACAGCCCCTCCCCCGTATGTGATAGCGTGATAATATGTAGCCTATATGTTGACCCGACCTCTTAGTAATATTCATGCAAAATTTGAAGTAAATCCATGCAGTACTTTTTGAGTTCAGCCCGGACATACATACAGTCAAACAGATAAACAGACAAAAATTTTAAATACTATTTTTTTGGCTTCGATGTCGATTGTAGATCACGCCCTTAAGTATTCTTTTTAAATAACATTCAATGTACAATTTTGACATTCCTACGATTTTATTATATGTACTAGCTGTGCCCCGCGGTTTTACCCGCGTTCAATTTTAAAAATTATCACAGCCCCTCCCCCGTAAGTGATAGCGTGATAATATGTTGATCCGACCTCTTAGTAATATTCATGCAAAATTTGAAGTAAATCCATGCAGTACTTTTTGATTTTATCCCGGACAAAGATACAGACAAACAGATAAAAATTCTAAAAACGATTTTTTTGGCTTCGATATCGATTGTATATCACACTCCAAGTATCCTTTTAAAATAACATTCAATATACAGTTTTGACATTCCTACGATTTTATTATATGTATAGGTAATAAGGTATAGGTAAATTACTGTACAAGCAGCAATGTCGCGTCATGTGGTGAAAACAGAACTAAGTTCCATTTTTTGGCCTTGTTTCGTATGGCATGATTTGAACATGTGTATAAAAGAAAAGAATATACTGTATTGAACTGTCTTATCTTAGCCAATTCTACAATAATTATTACTAACAGGTACATTTTCGTCTAGTAGAGCAAAAGATATCCCCATATTTAACAGAAATTATGGTCACTCTACTCGAACATTATAAGAGATCATTTCATTTTTGCGATTACACGCGTAGAAAATTGTCCTGAGGGTAAGACGCTATGTCAATCTGATTAGGTTAATATTACGAATAAATGGATGTTAACACCGAAATCTTAACAATTATAGATAATGAGATATCAGCGTTCAAAGTAACGTTACGATTGCGCGGCCACGTAACTTTTGTTTTGCCTTGATTTCGTCAGTTTAAATAAACTTTGGTGGCATTAAATGCTTTCGGTACTTTTGACATATTAAAACCTTTCTTCTAATAACAGTTTTACTGCATGAAAACATTAGTTTTGAAGAAATAATCGAGATTAAAGAAACATCAAGTGCACGATTGCGCGGCCATAACTTCCAAGGTGAATATTTCGTGAAATATTGATCTTAGTCTTATAATTCTTTTTTTGACAATTGTTGACAAATGAAATGTTCAATTAACAAAAAGATTTAGATCTCTATCCCAATTAGTTACTCAGATCTCCATAGCCGCGCAATCGTGTACGTTACGTTCGCGCGGCCAACTTAAAAGCCCTGTAACTTCTTTATTTCTGCTTTGACAAAGTTTTGGTTTGTTCCTTTCGATTTTGACTAATTATGACAAAAAATATAGCGACTTCTTTTTCTGTTTGGATAACGTGGCGGAGCAATCGTGACGCACACGCTTTTCCCGCCAAAAATTTTAAAATATTCAGTCGGGAGCGGTAAACCGCGACGTTGCCGTTCCGTGCATTATACAATTGCTAACGAGTCTCAACTTTAGCTCTAACATTATAAGAGTTATTTTAATTCGGTCTCGATCATTTAAGCTTTTGTACTGACGTAAGGAAAATATTCTTAGACTAGGAGCTGCTGTCTCTTAACATTTACATGTATGAGAAACATTTTGATTTTGACTTGTATGTACACTTATCAATTAACTATATGTATTTATTGTAAGTATGTGTACCTATACAAAATATAGTTCCACCATAAATTAACAACTCAAAAATAAAGTATCTACCTTAAAATTTTGTTATAGCGTGCCGAAGTAAATAAAATACTTGTTGGGTTGAACTTCTTACAGAACGACATAACAGTAATTTCTTAGTGCGCTAACAAAATGTTTGATTTTTTGTCCGAGTGCAATCGGCTCTCGTCGGCATAATGCATAAATTAGTCTTACACACAGTCCACTAGTATTATATTTTACAGTTTTGTTTATTACAAACGACTGGAAAGTAGGACTACTTATTCGTCATCGTTGTCATATTTCCAAAGGTGCCAGACGAGGTTGTGGCTCACCTGATGAAAAATAATAACCAACACGCCACCCATAGTCAAGTTCATGTCTTTGACATTGTGTACAATACAGAGGACAAAGTGTCTGTCACATGCTACCAACTATGCTAGCTACAAAAACAAAGTTTTCTCTGTCGCTAGCATAGCTATTTCTGTTTCCCCCTAATGAGCTCTGGCAATCATTGATTACCATCAGTAACATATCACTGCCGAGATAGTGTTGTTTCTGGCTGCGGACTCCTTCTGCCACTCCAAGTATGCTACTCAGTTTAAGCAAGTAACCAAAGTGACTGGTCTATTGGTCTAGTCGTTAGTGACCATGACGGCTGGATTCGATTCACTCAGGACAAGTCGTTATATCATGTACACGATTATTTTTCTGTGTCTCGGTCTAATTATCATTCATTTTTACTTTGCTATGTAATAATATAAAGACATTTTAATTGGAATAGCTTTATTTAACAACATGGATTCGTAACGAAAACCGTTCAATGATCATAGTTTTATTATTAATATTTTTATGGGTATTTACGAACACAATCACAGGTCAGTAGACGGTATAATAAAAGTTTCACTACCTAATAATCCTGCTTGTGCACCAGAGCTTTTTGCCTCAATCAGTTTCGACTTATTATAAATAGACTTATAATTCAGAGACAAATATTTAAGGTATTACTTATTAAAACAACAGTGAAAACGGTATATTTCAGAAAATGAATTAAATTGTTCAATTACAATTTTCACATCAATCAACTTTTAATTACATACATTTTACGATTGATCATCAGTTCTTAATACTCTTTTGACATCTTTTATTTTATATTTAATAAATAACCCTAACAAATTTTAAATTTAATTTAATGTGATAATACCATAGTTTTACAATTTTGTTTCTCAATACTTACTTCCAAATCATCGTACGTTAACCATTCTGAGTATCCAACATTACAGTGTATGCACATCTGGGAGAAAATGTTTTATTAAAAATAGTGAGTTGCTCAGGATTTTTTCTATACAATTTACATGCATATTAAGAATTCTGAAAACAATGATAAAAGTATTTTAAAAATACAGTACTACTTTTTCCAAAAGATATATGTAAGTAGTTTCTTTTATATAAACCCTAACCGTCAATAAGCCTTTCATTTTAAAAATTTTGTTGTTAACATTAAAATACAAGAGAAAAATCTGCCTATACAAACTTATTTTCTATACACGCTATCAATCCACGCTGACCCAAATTAAATTGTAATTTCTGTCAAAATAGGTTGTCGTTGCACCGCACTGCATTATGTGTCGTAACTAAGTACATACTTGTATTTTATTATTTTGAATATAGCTCGGAAGGGATATAGTGCGCCGTTGCCGTTCCACGCGCTTCAATAGTTGCCAGCTGACGAGAGCCGATGATACTTGAACAAAAAATCAAACATTTTGTTAGCGCACTAAGAAATTACTGTTATAGCCGTGCGCGCGCGCTCTGTAAGAAGTTCAACCCAACAAGTATTTTATTTACTTC
Source organism: Pseudoips prasinana (assembly GCA_951640165.1). Lineage (NCBI taxonomy): Eukaryota > Metazoa > Arthropoda > Insecta > Lepidoptera > Nolidae > Pseudoips > Pseudoips prasinana. The sequence goes on along the minus strand of OX621237.1, from coordinate 24,955,635 downwards.
GGCATTCTATAACAGAATTTTAAGGTAGATAATTTATTTTTGAGTTGTTAATTTATGGTGGAACTATATTTTGTATAGGTACACATACTTACAATAAATACATATAGTTAATTAATAAGTGTACATACAAGTCAAAATATTTCTCATACACGTAAATGTTAGAAGACAGCAGCTCCTAGTCTAAGAATATTTTCCTTACGTCAGTACAAAAGCTTAAATGAACCGAACCGAATTAAAATAACTCTTATAATGTTAGAGCTAAAGTTCAGACTCGATAGCAATTGTATAATGCACGGAACGGCAACGTCGCGGTTGACCGCTTCCGACCGAGAATTTTAAAAATTTTGGCGGAAAAAGCGTATTTGGCTAATAATTTTGAAAGTAAAAGGCCTAGAGATTTGAAATTATGCCTCGTGTGTGCTCCAATTATAACATGTTATTTGATCTTTAAAAGAAAACTGCAACTTATATAGTTATCGTAATTCACCATGTGTGACGTGTCCCCAGCTTACACATACTTATTGCTTCGTAGCTCAAAAACTATTCGAGCTAAGGTTTTGAAAATTTTGGAGCCTAATACTGCAGTTTTGCTCAGAATTTTGAGGTATAATACATAATCGTAGCCTAAATAATTACGAAGATACACATGTGTAAGCCAGGGACACGTGTCTCCAGCTCGCACATGGTTTTATGATCATAGTTTAAATAATATTTGAGTGTGATGGCTAGATTTTTTGGCTCTCATTGCTCCCATTATGAGCTAAATTTTTGACTATATTTTAAAACCCTAACATCACAGGTTTTGCCCCAACGGCATGTGTCAGCTGGAGACCCGTTTGTCCAGCTTACACACATTTAACAAATCATAGAAACGAAGTTGTGATTGCTCTAATTCTATGACTGAAACTTTAAATTGCTCAAATTATGCTTTAAAATATGGCATACTTAGAATTTCGATTATACCAATGAGGAAGCTGGGGACACGCACATAAATAAAACTAATGTTTAATACCTGGAAACACTGGCATATAATAAATAACAACAGTCGAATAATTAACAAATCAATTTTAAAAAAACAGAGCGATAAATCTGTAATTATGAAGAAACATTGAGTTAAGAAGAATGGACTTCAATCTCCATTATATTTTTTGTTGTGCTCAATGCTGATCTTGTGTGCTACACCGTAGTAAGTTACCCTTTGCTACGCCATAGTCACTGACCTTATCTTCTACGAGAGCTACGTAGTTATTGTAGTAACTATGTTACGAGACTTGTTATTGTTATTCTACGGCGTAGCCACAATCCCGTAGTATGACAAAGTCTATTTATTATTAGTTTCAATGCATAATAATAGGGCCATTTAATATGTTATACTATAGTATTATAAACGCGAAAGTTTGTAAGTATGGATGAATGGATGGGTGTTTGATACTCTTTCACGTAAAAACTACTGGATCAATTTTAATGAAACTTTACTATAATATAGTTAATGCATCTGAATAACACATAGGCTACAATTTATAAAGATATTGTATGAATTGTCCAAAATATGATGACAAGTGTCAAGTGAGTAGGAAAAAATCTACCATCTGCGAGCTATTCTGGCGTGTACTGTCAAAACCGCTAAAGGACACATCCCACTAATATTATGAATGCGAAAGTTTGTGAGTATAAATGTATGGATGTATGTTTGTTACTCTTTTACGCCAAAAGTACTGAACGAATTTTGATGAAACTTTGTAGTAATATAGATTATATATACAAATAATACATAGGCTATAATTTATAAAGTTTAACGCGGGTGAAACCGCGGGGCATAGCTATGATAATATTTTACCTCTAAATTAAAACCTTCCCATTATAATAACGTACGGAATTTATTGTTTAAATAATTGACTAGTTGTAAAAATAATATTAATAACATTTTAGATTCAATGCTGTTTAGCTATATATAGCAGTAGTAGTCTTACTACGCAATGAGAAAATATAAACTCATTTGTGGTGTAGTGTGACTACTGAGCTAGTTAAAGTGAAATATCTGTGCCTCTAGCACGAGATCCTGTAGTTTACTTACTCGATCACACGTACAGTTTCGTCCCATACATTGAGCACCAGCGCCTCTCGCGGAAACTACTAAGAACTAAAACTCGCACCACGAGTTTTTTTAATGGAACTGATCGAATAGAGAAACTGGCGGTTTGATGGTTTTCGAGTATGACATGCAATTTTGGCACCACGAGTAGCACATTTGACAGTTAGTTGGACGTGAACGTAAACGGAAACTATAATCTTCGAAGTATTTTCACTCACCAAGAATTTTACAGTGAGAGCATATTTGTTGTCATAAAAATCTTCACAATTATTTTATTGTAAAGACTTAATTTTGCGTAATTATGTATTGAAGATACCAAGTGGTACCAAGAAATGGAGAGATTATAACTAAAACGCACTTAAGTAATAAATTGAGATGTTTGTTTGGGACGATTTTACGACTCGTATCTAAAATCTACCTAAATAAATCTGTAACTAATCTATTGATACGATGATAGAACGCAAGGTGAGTTTACTTGTACTCTAAATAATATTAGTGTTAGCATGTTATTTAGGTGCTTTATCTTTGTTAAATTAATACTTAATATCATTTTAAAATAGGCCAAGGAAAGTTGAAATCTATATTGGCAGATCATAACGTGTTTTCTTTCTGTTTAAGGTTACCATTAATCAATTAAAAGATCAGAGAATGATCCAGAACAGAACATGCAGATGTAATATCAACATAAATTCAATAAATTGAGAAGCCTACAATAAATGAAGAAGCAGTAATCGGCCATTGTAAAAATGTTAATCTTCAACCTAAATAAATAAAAACAAGTAGACATACACTTTTCATCAATGTTATAATATCAAACTCATAATTTAGACAAGAATCAAGAGCTAGATCTAAGTTCTAAAAACAACAATGTTCCCTATACTTGTCAAATTATTTGGAACAAATCCACATCATTCATATGCATGTTTAGCTGCTTCTTTTACTTATTGACATATTTTACCGACCAAAGTACCTTATGTATGATTGAGTTCAACAACTATCTCATAAGCCCTTGAAGTATAACTTTGGTACCAAGTTTGCTCAATACCAAACTTCATCCAAATTCTTATTCAACTTTAGTGTGACTGCATAACAAACATTACTAACCCACTCGCAGACAAACATTTCTATTTAAAATACTTTTTTATATCCTTCATTAAATTTCTGGCTATATGCTAACTCCATATCAAAGCTGATTAGCCATTTTAGTGTAATAGAGTAACAACAAAGTAACTCTGGCACATACACAAACATAATAAAAGTTTTATAAAATAAGCTCTGGGTAAGCTAATAAGTAGTACCTATGTAATATCAATTTTTAAATATTATTTAAGCAGATTATGTACCTACTACTACTAATAAAAAGATATCATGTCAAAGAGATGTTAAGTCTTTATTAAATTCAGAAAATATATGTACCTATATGTTTTAATTAATACAACACCTAACCTTTGTGTGAGTCTGGGAGACTGGGAGTCAATAGAAATTGGATATTCCTAGTGGAGTCGGCTCACTCTCACTTTTTCTGGCTGGTTGCTGAACTGAACAATGCCATTTGACCAGAGAACCCAGACAACTAGTTGTTACTTTTATGGTTTCATTATATAGTAGTATGCTTCTGATTAACCCTTCGAGCATTTATCTATGCTCAAAGAATTAACCTGTTATGTTTATTTAAAGTTATGGTTCACATAATAAAACCTAACTTATTATAAAATATAATACTAAGGTTGATATAATATCATTAGAAATAAAACAAACATCATAGGCAGCATCATTTATTTTCATATTCTCACAGTTAATTATTTGTTAATACTAGTGAATCTTCAGTACCGTAAAATGCTACAACTTTGCCAATCAGCTTCAAGTTTGCCTAATCTATTAAAACCGAAATCAATTGACAACCGTTACTTGTTTTCTATTTCTATTAATCCTAGAAAGTATGATATCAATCTGGCAACTTATTTTACTATTTGTTGAATTGGTAACACTGCTATCAATAGTCACAAGAGAAGCGTGTGTTTTATGATTCAGTGCGGATCTTTTGTTTGTTCCTTGAAAAATTCGACATTTAAAACGTTTTAGATACATAAAGGTTAAGTAAATATGCTCTATTTTCTGTTTTTAATTATTTATCTTACAAATATAAGTGTTTGATAATAGGATGATGGTAGGCAATGTTGTAAAAGGTTTCTCGGACACTAGTGACACAAGTTTGCCTAGAGCTAGGGTTGTTACTTGCTACTCAATTATAGTGAAGCGCATGGATTTAATTTGCATGTGTCATCCTATTTGGTTGGGGTAAAGGAAAGGGTGGTATTTTTATTTCTTTTTAATATCATTGTTCAAGTATTCAAAAAAGTACTGTTAAATAGGTTACCATTAATAAAATATACCTAGTCAATTTACTCGAAAAATATCGATCTTATTCAAAAATACGCAAGAGTAAATGTGCTCATTTAGTACTAATCTGGATAAATCAAACATAAAAAGATTTTTTGGGTATAGTGGATTATGATATATATTTAACAGATACAGAAATAAATAAATATGGGGAAAAGAAGTAGAAGAAAGGTTGGAGCTCGTCGGTATGCTAATTATTCGCAAGAGACATTAGACACTGCTGTAGAGTTATTAAAAAGCAAAGCGATGTCGTCTTATGAAGCTGAAAAGCACTTTGGTTTATAAATGTAAGACACTTCTTACATTTATAAAACCGTTCGGACTAAGTTTAAAGGTGCAAATAGCTTAACAAATTCTACTCGTTATAGATTATTCTCAAATTTAAAAAATACGCCGTTGATGTAACGAAAAAAGCCAAAATAAAGACGCCACTGGTCCATACAAAATCGGCATTGCCATTTCTATTATGCTTTATTTAATTATTTTTATTGGTTGTAATTTTTGAAGCTTTGTGTTATTAATAACCACATTCCTAAGATTTGTTTCTGTGATATTCTTTGAAGTATTATATTATAAGTTTTTATTAAGAGAGACTGATTACGTAGGCCATATTTTGTTAAATGACTGAAAAGTTAGGTATTTTTGTTTCTTTTATTTCGAAGAATTTATAATGAAAATTGTCATGATTATTCTTTTTCTCCAAAAGAACTTTAGTTTATTTGTAAGGTTGTTCTAAATATTTTTATTTTTATTCAATAAAGTTATTATTATTATTATTATTAAGTGTTTATCACACTAGCAGCTAGTAAGCTGATGCGTGTGTTTTTGTTTGCGATTTGGAAAATTTGTCAAGTCTGTTTTTGAAGCAGTTTAAATTGGGTGCCTTTATGACAGTTTCAGGAAGTTTATTCCACTCATTGACCACACGGTTTGGCAGGAAGTGTTTTAGTGGATTGCTTTTGTGCGGTATTCTGCTTAATTTTAGGGAGTGTCCTCTCAGATATTGATTGTCATTTAGAGAAAACAAGTCCCTAATTCCTGCTACATTGTAGGCCCCAGACAAAATTTTGTAGGTTTCAATGAGACTTCCCCTCTGTCTACGTTTTTCGAGAGAAGTGAGGCCAAGGTCTTTTAATCGTTCCTCATATGGTTTGTTTCTCAGTACTGAAGCCATTTTTGTCGCTCTTCTCTGGACCTTCTCTAATAGCATGATGTCTTTCTTGAAATAAGGATCCCATATCACATATGCATATTCTAATAGTGGTCTTATATAAGTTTTATAAATTTTCAAGACAGTTTTGGGAGTAAGACACTTAAACGCTTTTCTGACAAGATATAACATTGAATTAGCTTTTTTAGAGACACCACTGATGTGGGTTTCCCATTTAAGGTCATTTGTTATAACAACTCCCAGATCTTTTTGTGTAGTTACAGGAGCAAGGTGTTGATTTCCCAGGTAGTAAATGTTATGGGGATTTTTCTTGCCAATGTGTAATATGGTGCACTTTGTTACATTCAATGTGAGTAACCACCGTGTTGTCCAGTCGAATATGGCATCCAAATCTTTTTGTATATCATGCGATTGTAGGCATGGATTTGCGAAGAACTTCGTGTCGTCGGCAAACATCGAAAAAGGGAGTTGTAGAGTATTCTTTAAGTCTGTTAGGTATAGTATAAAGATGAGAGGTCCAAGTACAGACCCTTGAGGCACACCGCTGTGAACTGGTCGCGCTACAGAGAGTTGATTTCCAATTCTTACACAAAAGGTTCTATTTGTTAAAAAGTCTCTTATCCAATCTAATATCTTTCCACGTATTCCAAGGTGTTCCAATTTATGTATTAGCCGTCGTAGAGGCACACGGTCAAAGGCCTTTTCATAGTCAAGGTAAACAACATCAGTGGGTTGACCAACATCACCTTTGTCGTGATTTGTTATCCATTGGTTGACACACGTAATCAGATTTGTAGTTACAGAACGCTTTGGGACAAAGCCATGTTGTTCATTCAGTATAAGATTTTCTTGGCTAAGAAAACTTCTAAGTTTATCAGCTATGATTTTTTCCATGGTTTTGCATAGAATACTTGTCAAACTTATTGGCCTGTAGTTGTTAGTAAGTAACTTATTTCCTTTCTTGTATATGGGCACAACCGTAGCCATTTTCCAATCAGCGGGTACGCATCCTGAATCTAAAGATTCATTCATAACCTTGGTAATGGTGTTTACGAGTGTAGACGAGCATTTCTTAAGCAAAATGGCCGGGATCTCATCAGGTCCAGTGGCTGTAGTGTCGTCGAAAGTATCAAGAGCTTTTTTAACTAATTCAGCTGTGATTTCAATAGTTTCAAGTGATTTTATACATCTTGCCATATTGATAGTTGGTAACGGTCCATCAGGCTCTTTAACAAAGGTAAGTTCAAACTGACTTGCAAACATCTCCGCTATTTGTGTCGGTTCGACAATTAGTTGATTTGATTCATTCTTCAATATAGATGGTATGCTCACTTTGGAATTAAGTTGTTTTCTTATATATCCATAAAAAGATTTTGGTCCCAAGTCGATTATATTTGATTCAAAGTATGCTCTTCTTCTTCGGGTAAGTTGTAGGATTTTATTGTTAACATTTCTATATTCACGATACATATCATCAGTTTTTCCTATTTGGTATATATGCCACAGTGCTTTCTTTTTTGAAGTTAAATCGAATATTTCTTTATTTATCCATGGTTTATTAAAGCATTTATTTTTGTAGTTTGATTTCTTGGGTATGAATTTATTGATTGCCTTATGTATTTGCTGCTTCAGTGAGAGCCATGAATCTGTAGGTGAACTGTCATTGGTTCTCAATGTTTCTGCTAAATGTTTGTTTATGGTATCAAAGTTTGCATTATAAAAATCGTGACGTTGTTCGTTGTCAGTTCTTTTATCATTGTTACTAAGTAGTTGGATACAAGCTGTGATAACTAAGTGATCACTTTTGCCAATTGGTGGATAATACTCTACGTCACAAATTAGCGTATCTTCATTACATAAAATGAGGTCCAGCAATGATTCCTCATTGTTCCGTTTCCTGGTAATTTGTGTAACTAATTGGTTCAAGTTACTATTATTGTACATGTTCATAAAACATTCGCTGACTTTGTCATGTCTGGTGACACCTTCAAGTGGCCACTTTAAGTTGGGTAAGTTGAAGTCACCAGCAATAATTACTGTGTTTTCCGCCGATGCTTTTTGTATCATGTCGAAAAGGGCTATGTCTGAATCTTGTACCGTGTTGGACGGTGGGCGGTATACGCATGCTAAAAGAAAGTTAATGTCTTTGATATGAATGTCTAGCCATAGAGCTTCTACTTGTGCGTTATAGTACGAGCTAATTACTTTAGTTATTATAGTGGTATTATTTATTTCATAAGCAGCATATATCAATACACCACCTCCTTTTTTATTTTGTCTGTCTAATCTGTAGAGCGTGTACCCCGGTATATTAATTAGAGTATCACTTATTTTATCATGGAGATGTGTTTCGGTTATCAATATAAAAGTGGGCATATGCACTTTTACTTCGATGAGAAATAGATCAAATTTTGCCATAATGGACGCCAAGTTTGTGTAAAGTATGCAGAGTTCAGTGAGATTTGTTGCGGTCAGTTTTTTGTTGTTGTAATAATTTTGGGACTATTGTTAATATATTTTATGACAAGGTTTTTCTCACCATTTTCGGTCCTTGTGGCCAATTCCTCTCGCAGTTTCCTTAGTTGATCCCGTTGGTAAAGCGTCATGTCTGAATAAATCCTAATTGATTTGGATAACTTACTCTTGTTCTTTAAAATTTCTATAGCACCCTTTTTGTTGCCAAGGATGACTTTCACTGGACGGGGTTTAGAGAGACTTTCAGAGTTAGGTTTACCAAGCCGGTATGTGGTGATTATTTCTGCATTCGGTACGCTGAGTGGGATAAAAGCTTGGGCTACAGTGAATTGATCATGTGTCTTTCTTTCCTCCGGGGATATGTCTTTTGATTCTGGTATCCCATAGACAATGATATTGCGACTGCGCTTTTTTCTTTCTTCGATTTCATCTATTACTGCGTCTAGGTTTATTGCTCGCGATTGGGTTGACTTGAGCTCTTCGACTTGGTTTTTAAGTTCTGTGACTAACTTACGTAGCTCTGGGACCTGCCTTAGACCCCCCTCGCACTCTTCACAAAGGTAAGACAGTTTGGGTTTCTGCAGCCCAAAAACACGCAATTCTGTTGCAGACAGCCCGCTACAGTTAACACATATTACACGCATGCATCCTTTACACATAACTTTAGGACTTTTCACATCAGGTATGGTGTTACATTTAAAACACTGCGCCATGTTAAGTAAAATTTCCCACAGTTCAGCAAATAATTTTTGATGTGGCAACCCAGCCTTAGTAGTGGTCACCCTATATTATCTATGCCACTTCTTGACAGTTGCTTAATGACAGATTACTATCGAAACAACTTGTTATTGTAGGTACGTGTAACTAAAATATCAGATCACCCACAACTTTTCAGATATATGATTTTTAACACAGTTTAAACTATTTAAAATGCTGTGAAATTCTCTGTTAAAAATAGTTCATTTCACAGTATGATTGTTTTTCTCCAAAACGCAAGCACTTTTCACTGTAATTAATCACTTTATCACACAAACAATAATATTTTGTCGAGAGACTACAAATACGATGTTGCTTAAGTGACAGTTGACAGTTAAGCAAAGTATTAAGTTGGTATTTTATATCTGTTTTTTTTTTCTATTTCGAGCAACCCTAACCATGTTAATTGGTTAGTATGAAGACACTGTGCAACTTTGCCTGATTTAAGCCCAACTTTGCCTACTTTTTAGAAAACAAATATTCTTAAGATGTTTGGCCATTATCTCGACATCACGACATTAACACAAGATTTAGGTTTTACTTATGACTGGTTTTGAATGTGGTAATTGCATATTTTTTCTGGTAAGAATCCAGGCAAAGTTACGCCATTTCCTCCCAACTTTGCCGACAACTTTGACAGTTTCTGAACATCAATCCAACATCAGTTTTGGAATTATGAACCTTAACACGTGTGCCATAAGTCTTGAAGTACTTATTGTTGTACAACCGGCACAGATAATAAAACTTTTGTAGCGGGTATGAATGAAAAACGTCAAATTTCGTGCAAAGTTGCAGCATTTTACGGTATTTACTTTATTTACCGACCAATGTACCTTATGATTGGGTTTCAACAGCTATCTCATAAGCCCTTGTAGCATAACTTTGGTATCAAGTTTGCTCAATACCAAACTTCATCCAAATTCTTATTCAACTTTAGTGAGATGGCATAACAAACCCACTCACAGACAAACATTTCTATTTAGGTATAATAGTTTTTCATATCCTACATAAAATTTCTGGCTATATGCTAACTCTATATGTAAGCTCATTAGCTATTTAAGTGTAATAGAGTAACAGCATAGTAACTCTGGCATATACACAAACATAAGAAGTTTTATAAAATAAGCTCGTAATAAGTAGTACTTTGTAATATCAATTTATGAATATTATTTAATCAAATTCCTACTACTAATTTAAAGATAGCATGTCAAACAGATGTTAAGTCTGTATTAAATACAGAAAATATATGTATGTTTTATTTAATACATTAATTAATACAACCCCTAGCCTTTGTGAGTCTAGGAGACTGGGAGTCAATAGAAATAGGATATTCCTAGTCGGCTCACTCTCACCTTTTCTGGCTAGTTGCTGAACTGAACAATGCCATTCCACCAGAGAACCCATACACAACTACTTGTACTTTTATCGTTTCATTGTATAGTATTATGCTTCTGATTAACCCTTTGAGCATTTGTCTATACTCAAAGGATTAACCTGTTATGTTTATCAAAAGTTATGGTTCATATAATAAATAAAACCTGATTTATAAAATAAAACACTAAGGTTGATATAATATTATTAGAAATGAAACAAACATCATAGGCATCATCATTTATTTTCAAATTCTCACAGTTAATTATTTATTAACACTAGTGTCTTGAGTATTTCATAACATCATTTTATTAGGATGCATGCATTTGAAGTGTCACCAAGCTTTTATTTATTTTGTAAGTTCAGCGTATGTGGAAGTATCCGGAAACAGAAAAATATGTCAATAACGTTGAATTACAATTATTATATTTAAATGGATGATATAGTTGACTTCTGAGCAATGTTGTTTCCGGCCTATAATGAATAAAAGAACCACCTTATAACATCACAACATTATGTAAAAGGTGACTAATGGATAAACCATGTAGTCAGGCAGCAACACCACCTATCAACAAACTACTTCATACTCCCAGTCCTTCATATTATTTTGATATCAATCATATTTTTATACTTCATACTCCCAGTCCTTCATATTATTTTGATATCAATCATATTTTTAAGATATAACAAGTCATACTTATAGAGCGTTAGAAATATTGATTATATTGCAGTCAATTAACTATCGTCACTTTGTTATATAATCGATATTCATCATAAAGAGAGATTATAAGGTAACCTTGGCACTATCACGGTACATTGTGTAATTCACAAAGATTATATTTAAACTATAAAAAAACTGAGTTACCACAATGGAATTTACTTTTTGATTTCTTCAATAATAAACATTATTCTACATTTCATTGAAATATTGTTTTCTCTAACCTAAAAATAAAAACAGTAAATGCCAAAACAGTGTAAGTGTTCTCGTTTCTAATTATTTCTTACCCTAAAATATTTTGATATAAATAAAACTTACCTGTTTTGAATGATATCTAGGAACTGTTAAGCTTCTTTCTGGAATTTTTGTTTGTATTCATTGAATAACATGAACAAAGACAACTTTGTGATGAAAATACAACACGGAACATTTTTTATTTGAACTTATCTTCAATTTATTTACCCTTCTCTGTCAATTTGATCTTAACTTGGAAACATTGAATCTATACGACCGTCGAATCTGACTCATATCTGACAGAAAACTATGATAGTATACACTATAACTCGATATATGAACTTGTGGTACCGATTATGAAGGAAACTGTAGGTATGATCGAGCGTACTACATCGAGTTCGGTGAGCTCGAAATCAAGTTTCCGTTTCATACGGAGGTAACTCGTGCTAGTGCTACTGGTGAATACAAGTTGTATGTTAAGGGGAGTAATTTTAACCCACACATTATTGGCTCTTGTAAAAGACTTAAGAAACAAGCCGAGATATTATAGACCCTCATGAGGCTTTGTAGTAACAAATAGGTAAAGCATGTGTATATTTACGTAGTATGGGGCAATTTGGTTCTAAGGACTCACCCTTTTGAGTTTGTCAGGATACTGGTCCAGCACTTGCTGGTTGTTGTCGAGGAAGGTCTTGAGCCTAAGTTTGATGGTCTCCTCGTTATCGTCAGCTCTGCCGGAGCTGAGCGCGCGGCCCAGCAACCTCTTTGTCAGGGTGTCTGATGACGCCTCGAAGTAGATTATCACCTGTAACGATTAGTTCTACAGTAAATTAAACAAGTCCATTAATTTTCATAATCATTTTCATTCTTTATTCAGAGACTTGAAGCTTAAATTGTTTACAACCTCTTGCTACTGAAATCACCAGTATAAGTCAGAGCTGAAGAAGCTGATGACAAAATATAATTGCAGAGTGCTCCAAAAATAGATTACTGATATATTTTTGGGCCAATCATCAAACATAGTTTGAATGTTGCTAATAGTCTGCTGGTTGGAGCGATCATTCCAAAATAGGGCGGGTGCGATTGTATAACCTGTGCCTGGAATGTGTGCCGATTGCCGTATTAGTCTCGAGTATTTTAATGACGCATGAAATGGCAAAAAAATTGAATAGTAAAGATTGGAAAACCATGCTGCTACCCCAAATATTATTATTAAAAATAAAGTATTACTTAAGCCATTTATTTGTTTATACAATTTAGCTACATACAATTTAACATAAAGTTAGGATATCAGTTAACCAATTACATATTTTTACATCTAACCGTAATATAATGAAATAACGCGAACAATAAGAACTTAAGGTTTAAGTAAGAAAGTTCAAAAGATAGATAGATAGATAACACTTTATTGCACCAAATTGAAGCATAACATTATAATATCAGTTAACTTATATAATAAGGTACAAACGGCGGTCTTATCGCTAATACAGCAATCTCTTCCAGACAACCGTTGGATGAACCAAAGCAATGCAGGGAGATAAGTGGTAGTTGGCAGTGCATCTACTTATATAAATTTACATATATATGTACCTACCTAGGGACAAATATTATATATTTAGCAAACTCGATAGGTATTTTACAAAAAGAAAGATAAGTCTTAGAATCACAAACTTATTATTTAAATAATATGATTTACAAGGTAAAATGGCAATGTGGCAGTAACACAGTATAACGTACGTCTATCTCTGGCGATGGAACAAAAAGGCCGGTCGGCAGGCGTCAGCCGCTCGGAGCCTCTGCGTGCCCCTCCACGTTCGTTCACTCCACTTTCGATGACGTCACAAGCTCCGCCCCCTGCCTGAACTTGGACTCTGCTTACTCGGCCCCTCCTGACGGCGGTGCGCCCTCGCCCGCTAGAACATCGGGTTGCAGCTGTAGATCTCCAGATCCATGTACCTCCACTTCGACAACCAGGCACTCAGCACTAAATGGCAGACTCTCGTAGATATCGTCATCGACATCGCCTGTGAAAGATATTGCCGTTATTAGTTTTCAGAACAGGACTCAAAATATAAATTAAGAACTTGTTACTTTTATTAGGGAATGCTAATGCATGCCACCCGCAAAAAGTGTCTGCGGGTGGGTATGTCGGACTCGCACCGACTAAACCTAACCTGCCGTGGACTTCTTCTGGCGCCTGATGGGGGGAGCCCCGGGAACGCGGGTATGCTGCTCCGGTGCCCCCCTTTTGCGCCGTGTCCCAGATGGTCGGGACACGCACCCGGGGAGGACTGTGAGTTGCCCTCCCCATTTGCCGACTCCTGCCAGTACGGCACAGCGACTGTGCCACAAACAGTTCGCTGTCTTCCCGGGGCTGCTTGCACATGGCGGCAGTAGAGGACACTTCTCATACTGCCACCGCAAACCCGAGGGGAGTAGGGCTAACGGCTGCCGCCGCCGCCCCGACGCCTCCTCCGTCTACGAGCGGGGTCGGCTCGCTCCCGATCCCGCTCGGCGGCCTCCTTCTGGAGCATGACTGCTTCGCAGAAGGAGACCACGGCGTCCCATTTGGTGGAGTCGCCAGCCAGCATCGCATACACGACTGCTGGCGGCGAAAGATCCCGTCCGATCTCAGTGACCAGGACTCGTCTCTCGGCCTCCCAGGCCGGGCACTCCTCCAGCGTATGCTGGGCAGAGTCCAGGTCGCTCCCGCAATGGTGACAGTGTGTCGTCACTTCTCGGCCGATCCGGCACAGATACTCACCGAAACACCCGTGTCCGGTGAGTATCTGAGTCAGTCTGTAGGTGACGCAACCGCCCTTCCTTCCCACCCAGGCCTCGAGGTGAGGCAGGATAGCACCAACGGCACGTTGGCGCGCGTTCAGCCGCAACTCAAGCCTTGCGCGCCACTGTGCAAGTACGCGCCGCTGTGCTTCCCGCCTGTAGGCAACGAGCGTCTGCTCTGGCGCCTCACCGCTCTCCCGGCGGACGCGGATTTCGGTGAAAACCGTCGCGTCGACTGCCGCCAGGAGATCAAACGGCGGTAGGCGCGCCAGGAGTGTCGCCGCCTCAAAGGATATCGTTCGATATCCTCGTGCGATCCGTATGGCCACCACACGCTGCAGGCTGTTCAAGATAGCTCTGCAGCGGGAGGCGCCCGTCAGGCGTTCAGACCAGACGGGCGCCCCATAAAGGACCATGGACCGCACGACACCTCCGTAGAGGCGGCGAACTTCTTCCCTGGGACCCCCGAGGTTCGGCAAAAGCCGGTGTAACGCGCCGGTTACCCGGCGCACTCGGGGGGCCAGACGCTCGAAATGCTCCTCGAAGCCCCATCGGCTGTCTAGGGTGAGGCCCAGGTACTTCGTGTACCGCCCCACCCTGACCTCTGCGTCACCTACACGCATCGACGTACTGGGTGGTTCCTCCCTACCGCGTAAGCCGTGGAACCATAGCGCCTCGGTTTTGTGAGGCGCTACCCGAAGGCCCAGTCTCGTTATGGCCGCGACGACACACGCAACACCGAGTTCGGCGAGCCGTACCGCCCGCTGGAAACTTGCCTCCCGGGCTATGACGAGCGTGTCGTCCGCATAGCAGACGACGCTCACCCCGGGAGGGAGGCTTATCCTCAGGACCGCATCGTATGCGAGGCTCCATAGCAGAGGTCCTAGCACGGACCCCTGAGGAACCCCGCAGGAGAGCTCCCTCCGGAACTCAGTCCCGTTCCGACCGACGAATTGAATCGTCCTGTCGCGCAAATATGCCCCGACTATACCACGGAGATAGGGAGGCA
Organism: Pseudoips prasinana; assembly: GCA_951640165.1. Taxonomy (NCBI): domain Eukaryota; kingdom Metazoa; phylum Arthropoda; class Insecta; order Lepidoptera; family Nolidae; genus Pseudoips; species Pseudoips prasinana. The sequence continues at coordinate 24,940,625 of OX621237.1, read as the reverse complement.
CGTTGTGATGGACCAGTGCCTCCCGTATCGCCCGCCAGGGGACGGAGTTGAAGGCGTTGACGATGTCTAAACTCACCGCCAACGCCACCCCCCCCGCCCGAACGGCGGGCTCCGACAGGGCGCGGACGCGATTGATCGCGTCCAGCGTCGAACGTCCCTGCCGGAAACCGAACTGGTTGTCCGATAAGTCGGGGCCAACGCGCGACAGATGCTCGCTGAGACGGGCGGCGATGACACGCTCAAAGAGCTTGCCCGCCTCGTCCAGCAAGCATATTGGTCGTAACGCCGAGGGAGAATCGGCGGTCCTGCCCGGCTTGCTCAAGAGCACTAGCCTTGCCTCTTTCCAGCAGGTGGGGAACACGGTACTACGGAGGCAGCTGGTGAACAGTTGCCTCAACCGGTCTCCCAGGACTGTCAGGGCGCAAACCCACGCCCTACCCGGTATCCCATCCGGCCCAGGGGCGGTATTTCGGGCCGCAAGTCGCCGTACTGCTCGGTCCAGCTCCCCCTCCGTCACCTCCAACTGGTCGTCCCAATCATGGTACGACGGTGACGGAGGGTCCGAGGGACTGTCCTGGACCCTAGGGAAAAGGGTGTCCACCACCCTCCTCAGGAAGTCCGGGTCCAGGGTACTCGTCAACGGAGGGACCCACGGTCTGAGCTTGCCCAGTACCATTTTGTACGGGCGCCCCCATGGGTCCCTATCCAGTCCCTCGATGAGCTCGTTCCAGGACCGAGCTTTGGCTTCCGCTATCGCGATGGATAGCGCCTTGACGGCGACTTGATACGCCCTGTGCGCTCCGGCAGCCTCTTCGGCATTGGCTCGCCTCCTCCGACGGGCCGGCTGGTGTCGGCGACGCGCTGCGACGTACTCCGTACGGAGTCGCGCGATTTCGGCCGACCACCAATACTGCGAGCCTCGTCTGTCACCCGGACGGATCCGGGGATCGACGTGTCGCAGATGCGAGACATGATGCCCCGGAACCAGCCCGCTTGCGAATTGGGATCGGACGGGATCCTCTCTCCACCCTCACTCGCACCCCAGGCGATGGCGACGGCGGCAGCCGTCAACATGTCGCGGTCCAAGCGGCGTAGACACCAGCGCCGTGGCGGGACAACACTGATGCGGTCGGGGCCGCCTCGGGGCGGACGGAAGGCCACGCTGAAAACGATGTGTCGGTGATCCGACAGCGTGGCAATTTCCTCCGCAACTCTCCACCCCGAGACCAGGTGCATGGCCGAGGGAGTCGCCCACGTAAAGTCGACGATCGACTCCCCCTGCCACCGCACACAGGTGCTGACTGAACCCCGATTTAAAAGACGGAGGTCCAGTCCGGCGGCCCATTCCAGCAGTAACTCCCCTCGAACGTCGTCCCGGGCATCGCCCCACACGCTAGAGTGGGCGTTAAAATCGCCCAGGACGAGTACCGGACGGGACTGGTAAGAGCTAATATGGCTCGTTAGCCCGTCCAGGTACGCCTCAAAATTTGCGAGGCCGCAATTCGGGGAGATGTAGCAGCCCACCACGACTGCTGGTCACCACTCCACGACGACGAATCCGGGCCCCTTGGCCAGGAGTGTGCAATGGGGGTCACGTTCCCCCCCTGCCCAATAAATGGCGACGAGGCCCCCATCCGCCCCGAACCAACGAGGGTGGTCGGGAACGGAGTGAGGCTCCGCCACTATCGCTAGGGCAACCGAACGCTCAGCAATCGTCTGCGCAAGAAGAGCTTGCGCAGCGATGCAGTGGTTCAAGTTGCCCTGCAAAATAAGTTGCGGGGGAAAGAATTTTAGACCTCCATGGACACCCCACCGGGACCAGAGCCCGGATCGTTGGACCGCGACGATGTAGGAGCGGACGTGGCAGGACGTCCCGCTCCCTTTCTCTTAGGTGGCGTGCACCTACCGCTGCCCAGGCGATGGTTTGCCGGCCTGCCAAGGTCGGCACACACTACGCAGTGAGGGGCGCGCGCCGTGCATTCCTTCGCCTTGTGACCCTGTTGGCCACAGACGAAGCACGACGCGCTCCGGTCGCACCCTGTGCACCGAGCCCTGACGTGCCCCTTCTCCAGGCAGTGGTAGCACTGGAGAGCTCTGGGTGGAAGCGCCACCACCCGGACTGACATCCAGCCCACTAGTATCCGGCCGATTACCGCTAATTTGCGGGCGGCCACTAGGGGGCACCGAACCCACACCGAACCTAAGCCCGACGGGGAGAACCGAATTTCGCCGACCTTTACGTCGGCGACGGCACATCCCCCCGCCGTGGCTAAAGTTTCTGCCACTTCGGTGGGGTTGGCGGAGTCGTCCAGGTCCATCACCCGGAGCTCTCTCATTGCGACTGGGTGCGCCACCACCGCACCCGTGTCGGCTAAGGCTTCCCTTAGCCGAGTAGTCAGGGCCTCCGCCTTCGCGGAACCCTCTGGACCAGGGATCCTCAAAATGAGGCCCCCGGTCAGGGCGAAGGCCCGCCTCCAAGCCAAGGTCCTTTAACTGGACCTTGGTCCTCGCCACCTTCATGACCTCAGCCATGGTAGTGGCCGAGGTCGATGGCAGGTTGATCGTCACTGCCGCGGACGGAGGAGGTCGCGGCAGTGCGATCGGCCTCTTTGGAGGCGGAGGCGGTGGTGGCCGATTCTGCCGGACAGCCTTGGCCCTGGCCTTCCGGCCAACCACATGGGCCCATGTACCCTCGGCGGGTGGCGGTGGTGCTGACGGCACTGGCATCGAAGGAGCTCGAGCCGCAGCGGCCTCTGCGGCGGCAGCCCACCTTCGCTGCCGGCCACCCAGCTTCGCGGTGGGTGGCGCTTGGGGCGGCACTGTGCTCTCAGCGAGCGGTAGGCGGATGGCCTTCCCCGGGAAGATCTCGGAAATTATGTCTTGGCGCATCTGGACCAAGCGCTGATCCCAGATGCGCCCCATTTCTCCTAGTTTGCGGTCCAGAAGGGCCGCAATCTTCTCACTTGGATCTTCCCGGGTTGCGACAGAGAGAGGAGCGCCAGCACTGCCCCTGCGTTGCTCCAGAGTTGCAGGTGCCACCTGTAGGCTCCTGTCGTTTGTTCGCAGCGACGGACTCGACAACGGAGGCTGTGTTGATGACCCCGGAGGAGACCGCACAGAAGGTGATGGCCGGGATGGCGAAGGCAATGGCGGAAACGCCTCAAACTCTCTACCGCGGAGCTTCGCCATCTCCGCCGACATGGCGGTCACACGCGCCTCCAGGGAGGCCAGCTGGGAGCGCAGCCGCTGGTTTTCTTGCTCCAGTAAGCTCCCACTGGTCCTCCCGTGTAATTCAGCGTTGGCCGCCTGAGCTTTTCGCGCCGCAAGACGTAGGACACGCACGAAACTTCCCTTCAAGTTTCGGGACGTGTCCGCCACCTTCTCAACTGCCGCCAACGACTCCTGGATCACTGCACCCAGGTCGGCTGAGGGCTGCTGGCGTAGCTCCTCTACCAGGTCCTCGACCCGGGGCAGTCGGCTCTTGCTTTTAGTGTCCGCCGGGCCCTGTGCAGGGTCCAGGATGAACGCCAAGTCCGCCTCGTCCTCCGCATCCTCGCACAGTTTTGCGGCCTTGATCTGGCGCCCGTCCTGCCCGGCGGGGTTCGATCGTTTCGTACCCGGAGTCTCCGCGCGGCCATCTCGACTGGACAGCGACTCCATAGAGACCGCGGACCTAATGGAGCTATCGCTCTCCATGCCCGCGGCCTGATCACTCGACGCTCCAGGTACCGGAGTGGCCGGGCGGGAAATGGTCTCCCTTACCTTCCTGGCGGCCTTCTTCTTGGCAGTAGCGTTCGCTGCCTTCACCTCTTCTTTTGTTATGGGGTGTGCCACACCTGTCACACCCACTATCTCCTCATTTGTTAAGGCCTTGACCTTAACAATAGGTTGGGCATTGTTATTCTTACTTGTAGAATCCATGAACGTCTTGATTGGCGTTCACCAACCCAATTCCCCACCCTCCACCGAGCCCTCAAAGGGGATGCTTTACAAGCACCAGGGATATTGGGCGGTATAGCCATGGGATTATGCCAATCTGCGAGACCTCCAACGCGAACCGATACTGGACAGCCCAATGTCCAGAATGGCGCGCGCCTTCGTCTGCAGACCGGCACACGGCGCCAGCCCAGACGCCACCTGCAGATACGCCTACCCATGGCTAGCCTTGACGGCCGTCCGACCGGACGTCGCAGCCGATTGATCGGGGCCCGGCTAGACCCCGACCGCCCGTGTAAGGGGAAATCCGGACCAAAGAGGCGTGTTGCGGGTGAGGGATAACTACTGCCCGACCCCTCACCAACTCAACCCCCAGGACTCCTTCATCCCCCCGTACGGGTCCCCGCGCACGGCACAAACACGCGGGTGGTCGTTGCGGAATTCCTACCATACATGGATGATGTATGGAAGGTCCGCCAAGATACGACCACAGGATCTTGGCAGATTCCGCCCTCCCCCCTGTGTCGGAATATTCGCCACGAGCAGCAGTCTCTCCCAAAATATAAAGAAAGACTGCCGCTCGTGCCCAGGGTGCACCACGAGGAGGTTTTCCGACCTAGCACCCCATTATCTGGATCTGGATATTATATCCGGAATTGTACCGTTTGAGACGGTCTCCATCATAGCAGTGCCCTCAGGATGCATTGTAAGTACAAAGGACGTTAGAATAGGATCAATTATTGCAGTGCCCTCAGGATGCACAATAAATACAAGGGAAGTTAGAATAGGATCAATTATCGCAGTGCCCTCAGGATGCGATCAGTGCAGTGCCCTCAGGATGCACAATAAGTACATGAGACGTACCGTTCAGGATAGTCTCAATCATCGCAGTGCCCTCAGGATGCGATCAGTGCAGTGCCCTCAGGGTGCCCAATAAAAGTTCAAGAGACTTACCGTTCAGGATAGTCTCAATTATCGCAGTGCCCTCAGGATGCGAACCAACAACACAATATTAAGCGGTTACAACTAGGCTATCAGAGGGTTATAAAATAAATACACGCAGTGCGCACCATACATAGCCAAAACCCATACTCATACTTGCATACAAAGAATGTCGCACACACATCAGGTGTCCACTCTCCTCGCCACAATATTTTAAGCCGCGGCTTGCACGTTCTTACCATACGATCCACGACCTTGTCTTCCTCACAAAAACTAGGTCAACCATACGGAAAGGCTGGGGCACTCTGCGGCGCTCGTTCACGCAAGCATCCTGCTGCGCTCAGTTCTCTTCGAGCAACTCACTAGCGCGCTGCCGCGCACGTTCACCTAAAGAGACTCGGTTCGGACTGGATGCTTCATATGCGATGTCGCGCACCAATGATCATACGCGAAACACCATCACTGTCAATTAATAAATTTAAAGGTGAATATTTCATTCAGGCTGAGCTGTAACTTCTACAGAATATTAGACCAACTTTCTTGTCAAAAGTTTAGTTTTCACACGAATCATGTAAATGACGGTGCGACAGTACCTGTCAAGCTGACCATCACCGTGATGAAACTCTGTAGTTATAAAATGTTTCAAACAACTCAAGTTTCTAATCTAGTAACAAAATTACGAGTTCTCATACATTCGGCCTTGATCTGATATAATTAAACAAGGAGTACCGAATAATGAAATAGAGTTTTCAAAAACGAGTTTTAGTTCATTAGTATCTGGTCTGTACATAAGAGGGTAGAGTAATAATAATGTCCTCCATGCCGGACATCGGCCACGGCGGCCACTCTCGATGGAGACTAGCCAACTGCGCAGGACATATTATACTGCACAAGTGTGTGCACAAACACAGCAGCACTTTCTATTCCGTCACTCTCGTAATCTGATGGATCCAGTAGCGACACAACCGGAGAGAGGTTAGGTACAAGACCGAAAGCTTTACAAGCTTTCCGAGGCACGGGGGTATAATACCGCCAACTCCCAGACTACGCACTGACATTCAGACATTTTTCTTTACGGGAACATCCCAAAATTACATTTTGGCCCGACCCGGGATTTGAACCCAAGACCTCATTATCTGCGGTTGAAGACGCTACCGCTAGATCAACGTTAATGCATCAACACGAACAAGCACGAAAATATTCCAGTTGTACTCTGGTAAACTTCCAAATGGACAGTTTGGAATGTAACGTTACATTTATACCACGAGGTAACACACTAGCGGGGCTCTTGAGACAGGTTTCATTGATTTCAAACGCAAATAAGACAATGGGCTGTATACTTTCCGACAAACTGCATCAAACCTCGCCATGAGATCATGTACCGGCCGTAGCCTGCGTTCTGCCACATCTGTCACTCAACAGCGCAAGCGCACAAAGATTGCTTGGCAGCACGCTGAACACCTTCCAGGGTCCACACATTTCCGGGTCCAATCTCCCTGTGGACTAAGAGAATTTATTACAAAGAGCACACTACCAAATGTGAACTCTTTTGGTCAGCTTTAATAAAAGTCTAAGCACGTGGAGGCAAAAGTACTTCAGAATAAGGGCGACAGTTTTATTTTGCACCCCTATGTGCTCATGTTCGTCATGTAACATGCCCCAAGACTCAACAGAGGTCCCTTAAGAGAGTAACAAGAACCACAGTATCAATACACAACAATACACCTGGATACAAAAGAATACCATTCCGAGGCCATTGAATTACTTCGTTCGCTGCCTATATTTATCATCATCATCATCTTCATCATTACAGCTAAATAAGTCCACTGCCGGACGAGGCTCCCTCAAGAATTGAGGGGATATGCCATAATCGCCACGCTTGGTAGGCGGGTTGGCGATCGCAGTTAGATAGTCATAGTAATCAGAAGGAAGCTGCTGCCCGTCCTCTGGTAGATATTCCCTCGGGTCGACTTCTACGCCCCCCACGGGTTGAATTGGGTGATGATATTCTGATTCTGATATTTGTCGCCGTCACCACACAGCAGGCTGCCTATGTTATCTGTGTCCAATTACAAGGCTTGGAAATCTGATGGACTCTTATTAGTATAACATCAACATCATCAGCATGTGGAATCATTATCCCCTTTCGTAATCAAAATCCTGGAAACAGTTCACTAACGCGGTACACGCGGTATTAGATCACATTAACGCTCGGTATATTTCAGAGCAATAGAATAATAGTGGGAGACTTTTTGTGTAGTAGTATAGTGGGTGACGACAAAATATGTAACAAACCACATTTCTCCGTCTCGGCTACACCTGACCCTAAATCACTAGCCAGTTTTGAGATTGCTAACATGACTCTGATCTCACCTTGGTGAAACGTTTGTCCTCTGTATGACCTAGTATTTTACAAAATGTGCAAGTAACATCAGAGGATGTCGTCAGAATTAGTTTGATAACCATAATATATAATAATAATTTGCAAAACTGACCATGTTTTGATGAAATGCGAAAAGTTCTTGGCTATGACAGAAAAGGGGCGCCGAGACTGCGTTCGGAATTTGCGTGTTTGCAAAAATTGTTTGTACAGTCACGGCGAAAAACAATGTACGTCAATGAAAACATGTAGGATATGTCATAAGCTTCATCATACTTTGCTGCATGAAACAATGGAACAACCTGGTAATTCGCAATCTACCCCATCGACAAGTACCTCTGCGCGAGGGGTGAACAACATTACTAACGAGGGCATGGAAGTTTTGTTAACAACTGTACTGCTCAAGGTAAAAACAATCGATGGCGAGTATATCTACTTAAGAGGTTTGCTAGATCAAGGCTCACAAGTAAGTCTTATAACTGAAAATGCCGCCCAGCGCTTGAGGTTACCGCGACAACAAGTGAGTGCCATAGTGTCGGGTGTCGGATCACTAAGCGGAAGTTGTAAAGGCTCGTTGAACCTAGAATGTAAGTCAATACATTCGGATTATACATTTAACTTACAACCACTCATTATGAAGAAACTGGTTAACAATTTACCATCGACATCATTTTCAGTAGAAAGCTGGACTTATCTACAAAATATAAATTTAGCCGATCCTAACTTTAATACGTCCGGGCCAATCGATATGCTTTTGAGTGCGCAAGTATATTCGGAAATAATTTTAGATGGAATTATAAGATGTAATAGTACATATCCGGTGGCTCAACAAACTAGACTCGGTTGGATTTTAAGCGGCAACGTGAAAACTTTTAATTGTTGTGTCACACTTAACGACATAGAAAACATATCACGATTCTGGGAAACTGAAGAGATTTCGGACCCTTCTTCGTTAAATACAGAAGAACAACATTGCGAAGAATATTATCGTGCGACAACTACTAGACGGACAGATGGAAGATATGTGGTAAAACTGCCTATCAAACCGAATGCTGTATCCCGTCTACCGGTTAACAAGCAACCCGTACTCGCTCAGTTTCTACAACTTGAGAAGAAATTGCTTAAGAACCGGGAACTTAGCAAGGAATACCAACGTTTCATAAACGAGTACATATCCATGGATCATATGAAACCTATGACGTCAGAGGCTGAGGGTCGCGTTTATCTACCCCATCACGGTGTGTGGCGGGAAGAATCAACTACAACTAAACTAAGAGTTGTATTCAACGCATCCTACCGAGCTAACAACAGCCATAGCCTTAATGACTGCATGTATACGGGTCCAAACTTACAAAAAGACATGTTAACTTTATTAATTAACTGGCGGACCTATAGATATGTTTTCACGGCTGATATAGAAAAAATGTATCGGCAAATATGGCTTGACGAACAACAGTGTAACATACAAACTGTATTTTGGAGATTTTCCCCACGGGACAAACTGCAAGAGTGGAAATTGTGTACCCTAAGTTATGGGATGAACTGTGCTCCCTACCTCGCAATGAGAACTTTACATCAACTCGCGAAAGATGAGAGTAAACGATATCCTGAAGCAGCAAAGGTCCTTCAGAACTATATGTATATGGACGATTTAGTTTATGGTCAAAATTCTATCGAATCAGCAAAATTATTGGTATCTCAACTAATAGATCTATTGAAATCTGGCGGGTTTAGCTTAAGAAAATGGAAGAGTAACGATCCTTCTATTTTGGAGCATTTACAAGAAGAACAAAGGTGTAATAACACAACGAGCCATGATTTCAACTCGGAACAAACTTGTAACTCAAAGATGTTAGGAATGAGATGGAATCAGGAGAGCGATACATTTACCTATCGTTGGGATCTGCCGGAAAAGAAAAACCTTACCAAACGTATCATATTAGGGGAAATCAGCAAGCTGTACGATCCCTTGGGATTACTGTCGCCTGTAACTATAAAGGCAAAATTATTATTTCAAAAGGTTTGGCTCAACAAAACCGAGTGGGATGAGCAACTATCTATGGAATTGTGTAATGAATGGGAGGCATTGCGATCTAATCTACCCCTTATTAGTAATATTTCCATACCAAGGTGGCTGCAAAGTACTGAAAACGAGATAGAAATTCATGGATACTGCGATTCGAGTGAGAAAGCGATGGCATGTGCTATTTACAGCCGAGTAAAGAATAGTCATGGCCACTATACAACTACACTTATAACAGCCAAAACTAAAGTTGCACCGCTAACAAAAAAGATATCCTTACCTAAAATGGAACTGTGCGCGGCGGTCCTTCTCGCCAAACTCATGGCAAAGGTAAAGGATACTCTTTCCGGTAACAAATTATTAATATACAGTTGGAGTGATTCACAAGTTGTTTTAGCTTGGATCAAGGGTGATATAAACCGGTGGGAGAAATATATTGCTAACAGAGTCGAACAAATAAGGAACATTATTCCGCCGCAACAGTGGGGTTATGTGAAATCGGAAGAAAATGCCGCAGACTGCGCAACAAGAGGACTCTCCCCTTCACAACTTATTACTTTTAAACTTTGGTGGGAGGGCCCCGAATGGCTAAAAACAAACATAGTTTTCGATGAAGAAAAACGAATCCTGACCTACATAACAAAAGAAGGCCTTAAGCAAACGAAATGCTACGTTGCGATTTACAAGCGCAATGAACTCATAGACTGCTTAGTAAATAAATACAGCAATTACAATCGCGCAATACGAGTACTCGCATGGATTCGACGTATCAGCTATATATTACGATGTAACAAAAATAGCGGTATTATAACTTGTTTAACCGACTACAAAAAAGAAGGTTTGTGTTTGTCATCAAACGAAATAATGGAAGCGAAGCGGTTATTACTCAAGACAACTCAACTAGAGTATTTTGGAGAAGAAATAGATTGTTTATCGAAAAATAAACAAATATCAACAAGAAGCAACATTTTGAAATTGACACCCTTCCTTGACGAATACGGATTATTAAGGGTAAAAGGGCGTTTGATACATTCTACTCTACCTCCTGAATCTAAACATCCAATCATACTTCCGGCGAACGGAAGGTTAACAGAACTTATAATAGAAGAAGCTCATCGTGACACGTTACATGGTGGGGCACGGCTTACATTGGCGCATTTACGTCTTCAATACTGGATCGTTGGGGGAAGCCGCACGGTGAAGAATAAGCTACGCCAATGTGTCAGATGTCATCGGTTCAAAAGCGTAAAAAGTGAGCAGCTGATGGGAGACTTGCCGAAAGAACGCGTTACTCCCGCAAGACCATTCAGCAATACCGGGGTTGACTTTACGGGCCATGTAGACGTAAAAATAAACAAGGGAAGAGGAGTCAAAACATGTAAAGCTTACATAGCTGTGTTTGTTTGCATGGTGACAAAAGCCATACACCTAGAATTGGTTTCTGATTTATCAACAACAACCTTTCTTGCTGCTTTTAGTAGGATGTGTGCACGCAGAGGAACACCAAAACATGTGTATTCGGACAATGGTACAAACTTCGTTGGAGCCGCAAGACAACTACGTGAAGAACTTAAGAGATGCAATACCTTTACAAACTCAGAGTTCTTTGATGAAATGAGTAACTTAGGTATTCAGTGGCATTTTAATTGCCCACTCTGGCCGAGCGGAAATGGTTTATGTGAAGCCGGGGTAAAATCAATGAAGTATCACCTACACCGTGTCCTTGGAGAACAGAAGCTTACGTTCGAGCAATTCACTACCCTACTAACTAAAATTGAAGCATGCTTGAACTCACGTCCATTGTGTCCGTTAACTGAAGATATAAATGATCTTGAATATTTGAGTTCAGGTCATTTCCTTATAGGTGGACCATTATTATCCTTACCCCAACAAGAAGAACCTAGCGGATACGATTTGAAACATAAATGGCGATTGATAGAACAAATGAACGTACATATTTGGAACCGTTGGTCGAAAGAATATCTACAGCAGTTACAAGTAAGAAGCAAATGGCAACAACCTAAGAATAATCTCAAGGAGGGTAACCTCGTACTTGTAAAAGATGAACATTTACCTCCTGGGCGATGGGCGCTAGGAAGAGTGACAAATATTCACCCTGGCACAGATGAGAGAGTCAGGGTAGTTACCCTTAAAACAAAAAAGGGGCAAATCAAACGACCTATAACTAAACTTTCCCCTCTGCCAATTTCAAATGACTTGATGACAGACAGGATACCGGAAGCAAACTCAACTACAACCAAATCAAAAACTGAAAAACGAAAAATTACAACAATTACTCTGAACAAATTGTCCATAGTTCTTATAACTATTTTAGCAATCACAGGTATAACAAAAGCCTCTCCGATTACAAGAAGCTATAAAATATCTTCCATACCTACCAATCACCCAATTTATTTTGATGAAGCTGGAAAACTACAACTGATACACGATGAATGGACACTATTAATCTACTACAATTTAACTTCTTATTGGCAAGCGACAAGTAAGATCCAATTATATATTAATCAAATTGACCAACTTTGCGAGAGAGTTGTACATCTCTATGAGCCGTGTGAATCAATGGTAGATCACCTACGTCACGAATTGCAACATCTCGAAGAATACAACTCTATACTACTGTCTCAACACTTGCGTCAAAAACGAGGATACTTTGACGGAGTTGGAAAATTAACACGAACACTTTTTGGTATTTTAGACGCTGATTTTGCAGAAAAATATGAGAAGGACATCCAAAATTTACAAACAAACGATAATTATTTGTTAAAACTTATGAAGAATCAGACATTAATTATAGAAGCGGAAAATAACTCGATCAAAAACAATACGATATTTATGGATAAGCAATTCACAGCTATACAAAGTTATATGAATCAGACTGGCAGCGTAATCACAAAGATTGAAAATAGAGCCCAAGTATTGTATACAATAAATGACATAAACTCTGCCGCGGTAACATCGACTCTAATCTTAGGTGACTTGAATCGGATTTTGTATCTACTAATGAATGCGATCACTAATATCTACCGTGGTCATTTAGACACACATTTGTTCTCCGCCTCGCAATTAATTGAACAACTAAATATAATATCAGGAAAATTGCCGCAGGGATTATCCTTACCTATAAAGGATACTCAGTCAGATTTTCAAAATATATATGAATTAATGCATGTAAAGGCCAGGATAAATAATAATTTTCTTCTTTTAGAGTTACACATTCCGTTGTTAAGCGACGAAGACTATAAGATTTACCGTGTCATACCAATACCTTTCCTTAGACAGGGACGGTTGAAACTGGTACAGCCAAGCTCAAAATTTATCGCCATCAACTTTGTCAAAAATTCATATATAACCTTAGATGAACAAGATATACATCAATGTACGTCGTATGGACAAGATGAATTCTCCTGCATATCCAGACAGCCTGTCTACAACTTACACGATAAAAATGCACCGTGTGAGGCCAAGGTCTTCAGTCAACAAACTTCAATTTCGTGCTTACTGAATGACGTAATTTGCAAAGAAGTCTGGGTAAAATTGCATAAACCTAACTTATGGTTGTTTACCGTATGTCACAAACAGCTGATGCGTATTATTTGTAGTGATCAGGTTACGCCGGCGATCATTGACGGGACCGGAGTAATATCCTTACAAGCAAAATGTATACTACAGAAACAAGACGCTACTATATTTACGTATAATCATTTAGGAAATAGTTATTACATGGGTGTGGATACGGATGTTCCTACGATTAACTCAACAATTAACAACGTCTTTGATTTAGGTTGGAAAAGTGCACAGTTAAATATTACTGAGCTCGGTACACCAAATTACAATCGATCTATGTTTTCAAATATTGAGGAACAACTAAGCTACCAGAAAACGCATGAAATTCTTCCGGAATCGTCGACGATATCCAGTCATGATGTTTACCTATATTCTGTTACTTCTGTGCTGTTGGGAGGATTTGCCGCATTTGCTCTTTACTTTGGCATAAAACGTTGGTGTAGAAAAACAACTTCAAAGAGCACTAAGCGATCTAAACCTAGAGAAGAAAATAACCTTGGAATGGAAATAGAGATGCAAGAAATTCATGGCTCGGTCGGACGGGAGCCCATTTACAGCAAACCAGAACCGAAGAAACGATTTGAATTTGAGGACACAACTAATTAATATTTACATACTTATTACATATTTTATACTTATACATATTTACATTTTTTCTATTTTGATTATCTTATTCTTTGCTTTGTACTGGATGCTCATCTTGTTTCTCTTTTCTCGGGAGCATGTACGGTTCACGTACAGGCTTATTTTGCTTACGCCGCCTTAACCTAGTTTCGGCGCATTACTTATACACACATCAACACAATCTAGGGATATTGAACATTTCATTGATTATCTAGAAAACTATAAACATTTTGTTATGACTGTAAATGGAAGAATTAAAGATAATTTCATGGCCGATATTTAAACATTAACAACACGATGCGATTTTGTTTTTCTAATTAATAAAAGTCTTAAATTAATTAAGCCATAGAAAATTACTGAGTGAACAAAAACATTTTATTCTTATAAAATTATTCAATCGAATTAAATGAATAAAAATCTTACCAAATCTGATAATCAGTAATCGGTATTTCCTCCTCTAACATTAATCACACAGCGGCAACGATTTTCCATACTTAAAATTAAGGTGTCAATGTCTTGCTGGGGTATGCAGTCCCAAGTTCTTTTTAAATGTTCGAAAAGTTGTTCTTCTGTTGTCAAGTTGGGCGGAAAATCCCTCAATGCTCTTCGCTGTAACATGTCCCAGGCGTGTTCAATTGGGTTTAAGTCTGGCGACTGTGGAGGCCAATCTAATACCTGAACATCGTGTTCTCGAAGGGCGGCCCTCACCAGCCGCGCTGTATGGGAAGGTGCATTGTCATGCATGAGCTGAAATTCTTGCCCCGTTAGGGCCCTGAGCGGGACAATGACACGTTCTACTACCTCCTCACGGTATCTATGGGCAGTCATGCTGCCCTGAATCCAAATGAGTTGGGTTCGTCCGCCGATTCGTATTCCTGCCCACACCATAATTGTCCCGCCTTGGTAAGAGTGGACCTCCTGTGGATGTCGGAGACGGCTGACCCTGCCTGGAGTTCTCCAAACGCGTGTTCGTCTCGAATCTGGATGAAATCCATAGCGGGACTCATCAGTGAACAGCACCAATGACCATTGTTGATCACTCCATGTCAAATGTTCTTGAGCCCATAAAAGTCGCCTACCGCGATTGCCACGTCGCAGCGCTGGGACTCGTAGCGGTCTGCGAGCATGAAGACCAACTTCATGCAGCCTCCTTCGCACGGTTTGGTCGCTCACCAGCAGCTGCTGACCCTCCTGGAGCCTTTGCACTAGTTGCATCGCTGTGATATTGGGTAGTCTTCTGGCGGTCATTTGGAGAAATCGATCCTGTCTCTGAGTGGTAACACGATATCTACCTGTGTGCCGTTCTGCCACATCTCCAGTAGCGCGATAACGTGACCACAGCCTGGATACCACATTTTGGCTTGTGCCCAGAGACTCAGCAACGACGCGTTGAATAGCACCGTTTTGTAACATGTCAACTGCCCGTAACATTTCATCTCGACTCAAATGATGGCGTGGCATGACGCTAAAAAGCTTACACAACCAATTGAGAAAAGAAAATAAAACAATTTATCAGGTTTTCTTCAATTAACACGCAAAAAAATTTTTAATGCAACTTCTTGAAATTAGATACAACTCAAGATTGCGCTGTGCTTTGCGTGTTTTCATTTGTTTCTCATTTTAATTTTTAAATTTTGAATAAAGAATAGACAAGGTTTAAATCTGTAAATAAACTTTTTAAGGAAACTAAATAGGTTTTAAACAATAAAGCCATGTTTGATTTCAAAATAACGTATCCCTAGACTTTGTTGATGTGTGTAGAATGGCACTTTAACGCGCCATCTTGGCCTAGTGCTGGGGGGCTGTGGGAAAGAGCAGTGCGTAGCCTGAAATATCACCTAAAAAGAGTAGTCGGTGAACAACGACTGACATTCGAGGAGTACACAACAATTCTAACAAAAATAGAGGCTTGCCTCAACTCACGGCCGTTGTGCTCGCTTAACGAAAACATTGAAGATTTAGAGTATATATCTCCGGCCCACTTCTTAACGGGTAGATCTGGCAACACCGTAATAGACACAAAACAAGACGCGCGAACACGATGGCATTTGACTGCTCAGATTACCCGACAAATCTGGTTGAAATGGAAAACAGAGTATTTAACACAGTTAACAGCTAGAGAAAAATGGGGAAAGCCCCAAAGAAACATGAAAATCGGAGATATGGTGGTCGTACACGAGGATAATGTTCCAGCTGGGAAATGGATAATGGGAAAAGTTGTCGATGTACACCCAGGCAGCGACGGCTATGTACGTGTTGTCACCTTAAAAACCAAAGGTGGTGTTATTAAACGGCCAGTAGTCAAACTCTCGCTATTGCCAATAGAAAAGGACGAACAGCAAGGCAAGGTCCCAGAAACAAACACCCAAACATCTAACATTGAAGAAAATCAAAGCCCAAGGGGCACCAGAAGGAAATCAAACACTGTAAGTTTTTCGTATATTGTAATGGCTTTAACATTTTTCATGACTATGTGCGGCAGTGCGCATGGTACATATAATGTAACACAATTTGGAAAGGAACAATCACTATTTTTTGATTCGATAGGAAGATTAAACCTTGCTAAGGACAAATGGACTATGGTAATTTTCTACGACATGTCCCCATACTGGGAAGGCATAAGTGCATTCAACAAAATTAACACTTATTTAGATACTATATGCAAAACAATAGGTGGTGAACATTGTAACACGATAACCACTCAGCTGTCGCATGAGGCCAACGAACTAAAGTACTACAATCAGTTTTTGCTAAATCAGCAGGTGAGTCGTCACGTGAGGCGGCGACGCGGCCTTATTAATGGAGTAGGCTATTTAGCGAATTCATTGTTCGGGGTACTGGACGAACATTTCGCAGAAAAGTACACCCGAGACATCAACTTAATACGGAACCATGAAAAACATATTGTCGAGTTATGGAAGAATCAGACGTCAATTATAGAGTCTGAATACAATCTGTTACAACGAACTGCGTCTATTATAAATAAACAACACAAATTTATTAACCAACATATCATGAAACTAGAAAACAGATCCAAAAAGTTTCAAGAAGACATTAATAACATTGAGCTACTCCAAGAATTTACCCTGATGTCACTAACAGCTAGTAACTTATTACAGAATTTAAAGGGAAATCAGGATACTCTCGTAGATATACTTACCAACATACATCATGGACAGTTTAATATACACTTACTGACTCCCGATCAATTACAGAGCGAACTCAACACTATCTCGGGGCATCTATCAGATGACACGATGTTGCCAATTGAGCCCCATAACCTTAGAGACTTGTACCCATTACTGAATTTGAAGGCAAGATTAACAGAAAACTATTTTCTATTTCAAATAACTTTTCCACTGATTGGAAGGGACACATACAAGCTGTATAAAATAACATCAATACCACATCAATACAACGAGTCTATGGTGGAACTTATCCCACTATCAGAATATATTGCAACCGATTTAAAGAGGAACACCTACACTACTCTCACTTCTGACGAATTATCCACCTGTATGAAACAGAGCATATGGATATGCGATTTGAAGAAGCCGATTCAACATCAAAGGAGTGAATCCATTTTCTGTGAGCTGGATCCTAACACAAATAAATGTAAAATTAAGAGGTCAAGATGTGAAAACAAATGGGTATATCTGACAAATCCCTCCCATTATCTCTACCATTGCTGCAATAGTTGTCCGGTCAATGTACTGTGTGGAGAACAAATCAGTGTGGAAATTTTACATCAAGCTGGCATTATATACATAGAGCCTGGTTGCTTACTCAAAGGTCATGATTTCACTCTTCATAGCCCAAAAAATACCGAGAACCTAGTGAACATAACTAGCCCAGTTTATAGCCCAGCGATAGATCAGCTAAATTACTTCATCAACACTTCCATCGCGTGGACAGATATACCAAACATAACAGATTCCAACAACCTAGAAACTGAGCTAAACCAATTACATCAACGGATCGAGGAGATGAAAAATAACAAGTTTGAGTTGGAAGCTTCGCTATCTTACCACAACATCCACCTATACTCGGTGAGCTACATTCTGGTAGGCGCAGGAGTAGTGGCGGCTGGCGCCTTGTGGTGCCGCCGCTGGCAGCGACGACGGGCGTCTGGTGCCCGCCTATCGCCGGACATCGAGCTTCAGCCTACAGCAGGCAACCGTAGTGAGGTGAACAGTGCGCGAAGGGTTAATCGACAGTGTAGTGATCAAACGTCCGACAATAGTGCACGTTCAAATAAGGTTGACCGACAGCCAAGTGTTTCTGACATTAACGAAAGTGCGCGACTTTGCATGGGCGACCGGCGTCCGAGTCCCCACGGTCGTTACGGGGTAATCAAAACATGTGCTGTTAAAAACCAATCGTGTTCTCCTATGCCTAGGAGAAATTTAGAATTAAGATATGACAAGTCTTAGATTATTAACATATATCAATTTGTAAACATTTTATTTTAGAATTATCTCATTTTCTCATCTTTTGCGGTCCCGAATATGTTCAGTGCAATGACACCGAACACCTTGCTCAGCATTACGCGACTTACGCAGTTACTTCATTAGTATTAAAATTGTAACATAGAGTCAGTGCGCATCGAGTAACCGTGATATTCGCGTGCATTCATTGCAACATTTCTAACACTCCATTTAACATAGTTCTTGCTAACATTTTAACATTTAAGAAGTTATTGTGGATCAGTACAATAAACTTAATTTTAGTGAAACAACATTCTATCATTCAACAAGCTCTGCAACCCCCACCGCATTACACCGTACAAATGCCCCTTTTCGTATATTGTGATTGGCCAACATTATTATATTTTTGGAATTAGTTCGTGCTACTTTACTATTATTATAATTATTATTACCCATTTTTGGCCGTTAGTTTCACTTGATCCACAGCATCGCCCAGCCTCGAAACTTTTACTGAAGAACAATCTGGAACATAAAATGTAAATATTATTTATATCATTTTTTTAAAGACTACGCCCGCACTAGGGAATCTAATCCCTGTCTCGATGAACTTATTTATATGAATACCAGCTGTGCCCCGCGGTATTCCCGCGTTAAACTTTATAAATTATAGCTTATGTATTATTCGGATATAGAAGCGATATTATTATTATTACTACAAAGTTTCACCAAAATCTGTTCGGTAGTTTTTACGTGAAAGAGTACCAAACATCCATCCATCCATACTCACAAACTTTCGCATTTATACTATTAGTGTGATATACATGGTACAGATAAATTACACCCAGACCCAACAAATAATCGGAATCACACAAATATTTGTCCGGGGATCAAACCCACGATCTCTGGTTTATCAGTAAGGTCCACTAACCACTACTGACCGACTGGTCAATAATAGCGGTTCTTACAATATTTTAACCCGTTCATCATTAGAGTGTGCATAGGCCCTTAGGTATTTTTTGAGTTGTAGTTATGATGACGTCAGTCTAACTAAATCCCTGTCTTACCATTATCATGACCTTTTTTCACGTCGTCTTCATGTTGTCTCTTCAATTTTCTTTGGTAATTTGATTTCCGAATGTTCAAAATGTCTTTGTTCTCAATTGACCCTTCATCATCTTCTAAGTATACCTTCTTACGAGACCTGAACGGAATAGTTCCCTGAACTCCAGCCATCTGAAACACAAGAAACCCATTAAATTGTTATCTAGATAGCGCATATGTACAGACGCCAGCACATCAAGCTACCCCAATCTGTCAAATTTCCTCAATTGAAAGTTAACTTTATGCTTATGTGGTAAAGTTAAAAATCTATGAAATAAATTTGGCAGATTGGGGTAGCTGGATGTGCTGGCGTCTGTACTAAAAATCTCTCTTCCGCGTAACACTCGTGGTGACTGTAACGCTATAACCCTATTTATACCCTATAAAAAAAGTTAAAAGGGTGGCACTACCTGTCCTTGTAGCCTCAGAATTGTGTATTTTATATACTTTATTATTTTGATACATGTATGTAGGTACTCATATGACGGGCCTGTTGGCGTGGTTGGTAGATACGCTGCCTTTCACGCCGCAGGTCGTGGGTTCGATTCCAACCCGGGACAAATATTTGTGTGCATGAACATGTCTGTTTGTCCTGAGTCTGGGTGTAAATTATCTATATAAGTATGTTTTTACAAAAGAAAAATGTATAGTATGTAATATATCAGTTATCTGGTTTCCATAGTACACATCAAGCTATACATTTCCAGTATAAGCTGATCTAGCAGTGTGTAGGATTTCCATACAATGACAGGTCAGCTTATATTGGAAATGTATAGCTTGATATGTAGCCGTGTGTACAAGCTCTGCTTAGTTTAGGATCAGATGGCCATGTGTGAAAAATGTCCCAGGATATTATTATTATATGTTTCTATCTCAAAAATCTCCTCTAGCAAGTCTACTGGAAGAGATTTATTTAAATATATCTCTTGTATTTTATTCTTACATTTTACTTTTAGTGCGTACATAATTTATAAATATATAACGTAACTTTGTATGGGTGCATTTATGTCCAAAGAACAAATACTTCATCATCTGACTGCCTTGTTCTAGCGGTAGCGTCTTCAATCGCAGATAAGCAATAGTTGTCCCATCGGATTAAGAGAGTAAGGAATAAGTGAACCTGCGTTTGCGCACACTCCTGTGCACTATAATAATATCCCGCGCAGGTGGCCAGACTCATTTGAGACTGGCCGCAATGGCCAATATGCGACCAGGAGTACACTAACTTAATAATTCTGTACTATTGAACAGGCAACATTTGTGCATATAAATATTAGTTGAGGGGATTTATTGTGGTCTCCACTCGAGAACCTTTCTGCGGCGATCATTGACGGGACCGGAGTAATATCCTTACAAGCAAAATGTATACTACAGAAACAAGACGCTACTATATTTACGTATAATCATTTAGGAAATAGTTATTACATGGGTGTGGATACGGATGTTCCTACGATTAACTCAACAATTAACAACGTCTTTGATTTAGGTTGGAAAAGTGCACAGTTAAATATTACTGAGCTCGGTACACCAAATTACAATCGATCTATGTTTTCAAATATTGAGGAACAACTAAGCTACCAGAAAACGCATGAAATTCTTCCGGAATCGTCGACGATATCCAGTCATGATGTTTACCTATATTCTGTTACTTCTGTGCTGTTGGGAGGATTTGCCGCATTTGCTCTTTACTTTGGCATAAAACGTTGGTGTAGAAAAACAACTTCAAAGAGCACTAAGCGATCTAAACCTAGAGAAGAAAATAACCTTGGAATGGAAATAGAGATGCAAGAAATTCATGGCTCGGTCGGACGGGAGCCCATTTACAGCAAACCAGAACCGAAGAAACGATTTGAATTTGAGGACACAACTAATTAATATTTACATACTTATTACATATTTTATACTTATACATATTTACATTTTTTCTATTTTGATTATCTTATTCTTTGCTTTGTACTGGATGCTCATCTTGTTTCTCTTTTCTCGGGAGCATGTACGGTTCACGTACAGGCTTATTTTGCTTACGCCGCCTTAACCTAGTTTCGGCGCATTACTTATACATACTTTCGACATTAATATAGTTAGTTGACAAATAACAATAACAACGAACAGATTAGCATCCAAATAACTTATATTGTATACTTGAGTAATAAACGTGGTTTTAAGTCAACTCAACTCGTTTATCTACACACCACCTCGAGACCCGTACAATGATTTACAAGGTAAAATGGCAATGTGGCAGTAACACAGTATAACGTTCGTCTATCTCTGGCGATGGAACAAGAAGGCCGGTCGGCAGGCGTGAGCCGCTCGGAGCCTCTGCGTGCCCCTCCACGTTCGTTCACTCCACTTTCGATGACGTCACAAGCTCCGCCCCCTGCCTGAACTTGGACTCTGCTTACTATATATATACACACACAATATATAGATATATAACATAAAAATATACATATATATATAAATATATATAGTTCCCTTCTTATTAATATACTATAAATAAATATAAATAATAATTATGAAGACTAAAGAAATTTTTGAGGAAGATGGAAGATCGCGAGCTGTGAAGATTAAAGTGATTGATAATGTTTTTTTAAAAGTGTTTTGAAAGATGATAAAGTTTGCGCGCGTCTGATATACAGAGGGAGTGAATTCCACAATCGAGCAGCCTGTACAGTGAAAGATTTGTCGTAGAAATTAGTGGAATGTGTGGGCAACTGGAGTTCTAGATTCTCTGACGATCTCAAGGACCTAGAATGTGTATCACATAGGAATTGAAACCTAATCTTGAGGTAAAAGGGAGCCGTGGGATTAAATAAAATGCTATAAAGAAGGGAGAGTACATGAGTATTTCGGCGAAGGCGAATGGGTAACCACTCGAGTTTTCTACGAAATTCGGAAACATGATCATATTTGCGGAGTCCAAATATGAACCTTATGCAGAAGTTTTGAAGTCTATCGATATAGAATTCGTTACATGTTATTTTGAAGTTATACTTCTTTTGGCGCGATGGAGAAAAATGATGAGAGTGAATTTTTACGATGCGCGCGCACACCGACACCAAAAAATTTAACAGCATGAAGTTAGTTCTAGGTGGTATGAAAATGTATGAGAGTGAATTTTTACGATGCGCGCGCATCGTAAAAATAACAGCATGACGTTAGTTCTAGGTGATATGAAAATTGATAACTATGTTCAAGTTGTATATTAAGAAGTATAACTTCTAACGCGTGTACATAAGTACACACAAGTTTTTTTTTTAGTTTTTAAGAAGGCATCCCCCGCACAACTGAATTAATTTCCCATATCTTCTAACTCCAATGACCTTTTAAACGCGCAACTCACGATCACAAGGCACAATCAGACTCAGAGGAAAAAATTATACATGCAACATAGATATTTTTCCTGTGCAGGACTCAAACATTAAACTATATAAGAAAGATTACAATCAGGTATATCAAGTTTAATGCCTACATATAATTCAACTTATAATAATGTCCTACTAGCCGAATTCCGGCCACTTTGGCCAGTCTTAATCGAGACTAGCCATCTGCGTGGGACATAGAGGAAAGTGACCAAATATGGAATAGTATCCATAATATGGAATACCCCCATTTTTCTCAAATGCAAACTCACACACGCAATAAACAGTGATTTTCTGTCTCTTTCTACTCCCATTTGCGCGTACAAGTTGTAGCATGTCAGTCGAGCCAGCCCTTTCGTCGTAGTGACAGTGTTTTGTTTTATCGCTGCCGCATAACTTTCTAAGGTACGTAAAAAATAATTATTTTTTGTACATATAGTGCACACAGTATTGTTTTTATAACTTTTAGAGACCCTTTAGATGTTGTTTAGTATGTTTTAGCGGTATTAGATAGTATTACTTTCTGAAATATAAATATGTGAATATCAGTTTGAATTAGTTGGAAAATCCAAATATGGACGGATCACAGCGTCCAATTATGGACTATTCCATAATTGGACACTGTGACGTATCAGCTGACTTAATGATTTTGTTAATTATATTTTTTTTCGGATTTTATCAGAATGGCGGGAGTCAATCGGAAAACTAAGCGAAAAGAATGGAATTGAGAGCATATGGCAGAAGCTATAAAATTAGTACGAGAAAAAAAAATGGGTTATTTGAAAGCTGCAAAACACTTTGATGTGCCAAGATCTACCTTGTTTCGTTTATGTCAGAAAAACGAATTTTCTCCAGATGAAGCCGCAGCTACTACACTCGGAAGGAAAACTGTCTTAGGGACAACCCTTGAAAATCTTTTGGTAGACTACATTTTGACGATGGAGATCAAATTTCATGGCTTGACGAGAAATGAAGTTCAAAGAATGGCGTACATGTTAGCAAGTCGTAATCAGTTGAAAAATCCATTTGGTGCGACTGGTATGGCTGGAAAAAAATGGCTTAAATTATTTCTGAAACGCCATAAGGACAAGCTATCAGTGAGAAGACCAACTGGCACCTCTTTTGCTCGAGCTTTTGGATTTAGTAAAGAAAAAGTAGACTCATTCTTTGATCTCCTCGAAGACGTCTATGCTCAAGGAAACTATGGTCCAAGTCACATATACAACGTAGATGAATCAGGGCTTAGCGTAGTACAGAGCAAGATACCCCAAGTGATTGGACATAAAGGAAAACGGCAGATAGCTTCTCTTACCTCAGCGGAAAGGGGTTCATTAATAACGATTGTTGTTGCTATGAACGCCACTGGTCATTTTGTACCTCCTTTTATTATATTTCCACGCAAGAATATGAGTGATCAGCTAATGAGAGGTAGTCCTCCAGGTGCTGTTGGCATTATGCATCCATCAGGATGGATACAAATGAACATATTCACTGACTGGTTCAGACATTTCATCAAACATACAAACCCTACTCCGGAATCGAAAGTATTATTGATCTTAGATGGCCATTTTTCTCACACTCGTAACATCGATGTGATAGAGCTTGCTAGGCAAAATAACGTAGAAATTGTCTCTTTACCTCCCCATACAACTCAAAAGCTCCAGCCACTGGACAAAACGTTTATGGGACCACTAAAAACCTATTACAGTGAAGAAATACGCATGTGGATTAGAGACAATAATCGACCACTAAGCCCTTATGATGTTGTCGAGCTGTTTGGCAGAGCTTATTTGAAAGTGCAAACTGGTGAGATTTCAGCAAATGGCTTTCGTGTGACTGGCTTATGGCCATTGAATAAAAATATTTTCACTGCGGTCGACTATCTTGCTGCGCCACAAGATGCAGTTAAAGATGGTTGCACAGTCAACGTTACATCAATGGCATCAGGTCACCAACCTGAAGTACCATCGATGGCCAGTTTAAGAACACCTGATAATTGTATGCCTTTAACTGAAGCTGTCACACCCAGACAAGATACGAATATTGAACCTGTACCCTCAACTTCCGGACTATCTTGCAGTGATTTAGGAATAGTATCTCCGTATGACATCAGTCCCGTACCAAACAAGAAAAGGAAACCTTCTAATAGAGGAAGAAAAGCATCTGTTGCAGCAGTCATCACGTCGTCACCGTATAAGAATGACCTTACAGACCAAAACAGGAAAAAAGAAGAAAAAGAAAATAAATTAGCAAAAAACAAGAATAAAAAACAGAAAGAGAAGAAATCAAAAGGAAAAAAACCAAAAGAAAAGACTAAGCCTATGTCTGATTCAGATGATGAGGAGATGATGCTGTTTGATACAGACAGCGAACCCGATGCCTTGATAGGATGTACAGCTCCAGACTCTGAAGATTCAGAGTGTATTTTATGTGGTATGCTGTTTTCGAATGACACTCATGGGGAAACATGGATCAAGTGCCTCATGTGTGGGCTCTGGGCACATAATGATTGCGCTGGGCCTGAATTTGATACCTGGATTTGCAATTTTTGTAAATAATTTGTGTTCATTTCTTTATTATACCAAAGTTTTCAAAGAGTCTCTTATAAGTTAAGGTTAATTTTTTATAGTGATTATAGTATTCCATATTTGGGATACATATTCCATATATAGGTACCTTTATCGTTATTTAGTTTTTGAAAAGTTTTCTTACCTCAAACTGAACAAAATAATCTAAAATTGTTACAAACTGAAGTGCAAATATATGATTGTTAATGATTACCACAAAAAGTATTTTATTTATAAAATTTGTGAAAGTTATGCCTGAAAAACAAAACGGTATTCCATATTTGGTCACTTTCCTCGGAAAGTGACCAAATATGGAATAGTATCCATAATATGGAATACCCCCATTTTTCTCAAATGCAAACTCACACACGCAATAAACAGTGATTTTCTGTCTCTTTCTACTCCCATTTGCGCGTACAAGTTGTAGCATGTCAGTCGAGCCAGCCCTTTCGTCGTAGTGACAGTGTTTTGTTTTATCGCTGCCGCATAACTTTCTAAGGTACGTAAAAAATAATTATTTTTTGTACATATAGTGCACACAGTATTGTTTTTATAACTTTTAGAGACCCTTTAGATGTTGTTTAGTATGTTTTAGCGGTATTAGATAGTATTACTTTCTGAAATATAAATATGTGAATATCAGTTTGAATTAGTTGGAAAATCCAAATATGGACGGATCAAGCGTCCAATTATGGACTATTCCATAATTGGACACTGTGACGTATCAGCTGACTTAATGATTTTGTTAATTATATTTTTTTTCGGATTTTATCAGAATGGCGGGAGTCAATCGGAAAACTAAGCGAAAAGAATGGAATTGAGAGCATATGGCAGAAGCTATAAAATTAGTACGAGAAAAAAAAATGGGTTATTTGAAAGCTGCAAAACACTTTGATGTGCCAAGATCTACCTTGTTTCGTTTATGTCAGAAAAACGAATTTTCTCCAGATGAAGCCGCAGCTACTACACTCGGAAGGAAAACTGTCTTAGGGACAACCCTTGAAAATCTTTTGGTAGACTACATTTTGACGATGGAGATCAAATTTCATGGCTTGACGAGAAATGAAGTTCAAAGAATGGCGTACATGTTAGCAAGTCGTAATCAGTTGAAAAATCCATTTGGTGCGACTGGTATGGCTGGAAAAAAATGGCTTAAATTATTTCTGAAACGCCATAAGGACAAGCTATCAGTGAGAAGACCAACTGGCACCTCTTTTGCTCGAGCTTTTGGATTTAGTAAAGAAAAAGTAGACTCATTCTTTGATCTCCTCGAAGACGTCTATGCTCAAGGAAACTATGGTCCAAGTCACATATACAACGTAGATGAATCAGGGCTTAGCGTAGTACAGAGCAAGATACCCCAAGTGATTGGACATAAAGGAAAACGGCAGATAGCTTCTCTTACCTCAGCGGAAAGGGGTTCATTAATAACGATTGTTGTTGCTATGAACGCCACTGGTCATTTTGTACCTCCTTTTATTATATTTCCACGCAAGAATATGAGTGATCAGCTAATGAGAGGTAGTCCTCCAGGTGCTGTTGGCATTATGCATCCATCAGGATGGATACAAATGAACATATTCACTGACTGGTTCAGACATTTCATCAAACATACAAACCCTACTCCGGAATCGAAAGTATTATTGATCTTAGATGGCCATTTTTCTCACACTCGTAACATCGATGTGATAGAGCTTGCTAGGCAAAATAACGTAGAAATTGTCTCTTTACCTCCCCATACAACTCAAAAGCTCCAGCCACTGGACAAAACGTTTATGGGACCACTAAAAACCTATTACAGTGAAGAAATACGCATGTGGATTAGAGACAATAATCGACCACTAAGCCCTTATGATGTTGTCGAGCTGTTTGGCAGAGCTTATTTGAAAGTGCAAACTGGTGAGATTTCAGCAAATGGCTTTCGTGTGACTGGCTTATGGCCATTGAATAAAAATATTTTCACTGCGGTCGACTATCTTGCTGCGCCACAAGATGCAGTTAAAGATGGTTGCACAGTCAACGTTACATCAATGGCATCAGGTCACCAACCTGAAGTACCATCGATGGCCAGTTTAAGAACACCTGATAATTGTATGCCTTTAACTGAAGCTGTCACACCCAGACAAGATACGAATATTGAACCTGTACCCTCAACTTCCGGACTATCTTGCAGTGATTTAGGAATAGTATCTCCGTATGACATCAGTCCCGTACCAAACAAGAAAAGGAAACCTTCTAATAGAGGAAGAAAAGCATCTGTTGCAGCAGTCATCACGTCGTCACCGTATAAGAATGACCTTACAGACCAAAACAGGAAAAAAGAAGAAAAAGAAAATAAATTAGCAAAAAACAAGAATAAAAAACAGAAAGAGAAGAAATCAAAAGGAAAAAAACCAAAAGAAAAGACTAAGCCTATGTCTGATTCAGATGATGAGGAGATGATGCTGTTTGATACAGACAGCGAACCCGATGCCTTGATAGGATGTACAGCTCCAGACTCTGAAGATTCAGAGTGTATTTTATGTGGTATGCTGTTTTCGAATGACACTCATGGGGAAACATGGATCAAGTGCCTCATGTGTGGGCTCTGGGCACATAATGATTGCGCTGGGCCTGAATTTGATACCTGGATTTGCAATTTTTGTAAATAATTTGTGTTCATTTCTTTATTATACCAAAGTTTTCAAAGAGTCTCTTATAAGTTAAGGTTAATTTTTTATAGTGATTATAGTATTCCATATTTGGGATACATATTCCATATATAGGTACCTTTATCGTTATTTAGTTTTTGAAAAGTTTTCTTACCTCAAACTGAACAAAATAATCTAAAATTGTTACAAACTGAAGTGCAAATATATGATTGTTAATGATTACCACAAAAAGTATTTTATTTATAAAATTTGTGAAAGTTATGCCTGAAAAACAAAACAGTATTCCATATTTGGTCACTTTCCTCTATTATAGTGCAAAAGTGTGTGCGCAAACACACGGGCACTTTCAATTCCATCAATTTCTTGATACGATGGAACGATAGCGACACGACCGGAAAGAGGTCAGGGGCTCTACCGGCTAAGTCGCCGAACATCATTTTCGTGGATGGCGTTCAAATATATAAAGGTAAAAATTACTTAATCAATCGTTAAATCGGCTTCCATGAACACATGTGACGTCATAAATGGTCCGGAATCGATTGTCAACGTTGAAGCCGATTTAACGACTGGTTAAGTTATTCTTAACCTTTATTTATTTGAACGCCATTTAAGAAATCGATGTTTGGCGACTTAGCCGGTAGAGCCCCAGGTATAGGACCGACAGCTTTACGTGCGCGAGGCACGGGGGTATAATACCGCCAACTCCAAGATTCCCGGCTGATAGTGAAGTTTTATTTTTACACAAATATCCCAAAATCACTTTTGGCCCGACCGGGGATTTGAACCCAGGACTTTGTTATCTGCGGTTGAACACGCTACCGCTAGACCATTTATTCCCCGTGGTACACCCATTGATACAACTGGTTGTACTACAGGACTTTTTTTTTCCCGATGGATCAACCGTACCGTGGAACAACTAAAAACATTCCCTGTGGTACAACTATAAAACTATTGACGCAACTGGTTGTACCAAAGGGATTTCTTTTTCCCGTTGGACCACCCATTCGATGGAACAACTAAAAACATTCGCTATGATACAACTGTAATTTAAAAGGATAACGTGGATAAGAATAAATAAAATTAAAAAAAGTTGCAAGACAATTTTTTATTATCATATTATTATTGTTTTAGCATGTTGAACTAAAAAGAAACTAAATAAAACCAATTCCGGGAGTACAAACTTAAGTGGAAACTTGACAAATACTTTTATGAATTACAGGAGTCCCTATCAATAATACTCAGACTTATTTAATGTTTGTAAAAATCAGATTCATCTTAGTTTTTCTAAAGCAAAACCAACGTCTATAAAGCCATTAATTAATTCCATTTGAATGTTACGTATGAAATCATCATTCGCTACCATACTTTTGGTTCTTGGTTTTCCTAAGTTTTTTTGATATCGTTTCACGTTTATTTCAGCTAAGCATGCAATTTGCTCTAAATGTTTCAGGAGTCGTATGAGGGTTACTGTATTTTTATTGATGCTTTTGCTGAGTTCAGAATGATAAGATTCAGCCACATTATTACTGCGATGTCTCTCTGCAAAAACACTGGTCAATTGGTTAAAATTGTTATTGTTTATCCAAGTACGTTCAATATAAAGTAAAAATGTTGACATTTCATTGGGACATTGTTTATCACATTCCGACTTAATATATTTCCAACCTTCTAAGATCCTCTCAGCTGGCAACAATGGCAATACTGAACAGACAGACACAATTCGCTTTTCAGGTTTGTTTTTTGTATGACCAGAATCTTTACCTTTTCTCCAAATAGCTCTTGACCAGTGATAGTAACAACCTCGTATTACAACATCAGGAAATACTTCAGCCATAGCTTTAACTGCCGCAATTTCAAAATCAGAATGATATTTTTTTGGTTTCCAATCAGGAATTTGTGATTTGATTAAATTGAATAATGTTTCATAAGTTTGTCTCTTTTTGTCGGTTAACAAAGCGTAAACCAGTGGCACTACGCTAGTACTGTTATTAGAGCTGCCTATTTCTCCATGTATTGTAAACAGTTGTACAAATGGAGAAGGACAACACTTAAATGTGCCGTCCCCAAAAAATTCTGTTATATTTGCAATAAGTTGTCTCGTTTCACTAGTGCAGAATACCAGAATTCTAGATCCGTTAAAAAAATAATCAGCTAACAGAAATTGGTAATGCTGTAAGGGAACTTCTACTTCATAAGCCGATTTATATACGGTTTTACTCACACCAGCTGCATTGTTTCTGGCATCATATAAAGAATGTTTTACACTGTTTAACGTAGGTAGATTGGATACTAAATCAAATCCCGAATCTTTCAGATGCTTCAGTGACTTTTTATAAATTCTTGGAATTGGTTTAACAGATTTTATTATTTTCTGTTTCATTTCATCAATTTGTAGAGCGACATCATTTCTAATAAAATTAGCTTCACAAGAATGGTCACACTCTTTGATGATATTATTGCTGCTCTGTTAACAATGGACACACATGATTATTATATTACATACATTCGTAAAAATACTTTATTCGCAAAAGGAACTATTCTCAAAAATACAGATTCAAAATAATAGAGAAATTTCAATTAAAATGTACTTACATCAATTGTCACCGACCCCCTGCACTTCTCTTTTTTGTAAAGAGAACAACGCCAGAAACTCGAACAGTTCATAAATACTTTTATTTTATAAAATTGCCGCCCATTCAAAATTAACACTTTTCCTCCTTTTCGGTTTACAATCCTTATTTCTGACATTTTTAATAAAATTTGAACGGTTATTGCAGAAGTAACAAAATATTGTTATAGAAAATATTTGATGCTAAATTGCTTCTAATTTTAAAAATAGAAAAAAGAACTAATCATTAATACGATAAAAAAAGGTTGGAATACTCTTTGGTTTAATATACATTTATTTCCACTTTACAATTATATATAAGTTTGCATGGAATTAAGCAGATATAAATAAATGTTGATCAATAATATTGATAACCTTTTATCTGCTATTATTTCTAGGCTAGACCACGGGGTATGTTTTTAGTTGTTCCATCGAATGGTTGGTCCAACGGGAAAAAGAAATCCCTTTGGTACAACCAGTTGCGTCAATAGTTTTATAGTTGTACCACAGGGAATGTTTTTAGTTGTTCCACGGTACGGTTGATCCATCGGGAAAAAAAAGTTCTGCAGTACAACCAGTTGTATCAATGGGTGTACCACGGGGAATAAATGGATAAGATATCGGTCCCGGCTGAAATGACAACAGACGCTAAGCGTCGGACCAGTCCAACTCGAAGATGGCAACTCTGGTGGTGAATTTTAAATGAATATGTTGATGGTGCAGAAATAGTTGAAGCACTAGATTTCAACATTGTTTTTCTATGGAGGAGCATGAAAGTATGGAACGCTTAGATGATATTTTGTGGTACCTAATAGTTGGACTCGTTCAGTGTACGCCGTACGGACCAGCCTCGCTGTTACATTTACGGAGTCAATACAAAATGTGCTAATGAAGTCGCGGGCACAGCTAGTATACTTTAAATGAATGGTTTAATTAAGTGTTCATCTAGTCTATTTACAATTAACCAGTCGTAGACTATGAGTAAGTCCCAAAGTGATTGGCCATCATATTCTACTGTACTATGAAATTATTTGTAATACCTTAAATGCGTTATCAGGTGATCCACAAATTATAATGGTAAGTTAGCCTAGGTTTTACTAAAGACTTATTATATGTTCAATTAATAGATTCACTGATTTCATTGGTAGTTTGTGAGAACTGAGTGAGCGCACGTTAAATAATGTAATAATTTGTTTTCTCTTTTTACAAATACGGAGATTACTTTTACAATTGTTTTACAACTTTTACTAAATGAATAGCATTTTTAATTTTTATTTCTGAAGGGTGCTCACTCTATCCACACATACACTGAATCTACTACTCTACGGTATTACTTCATACCTATATCTGTGTAACACCCAATGCGTCTACGCTTATTAGATTTGCGGGACTTCATTTAACATTGAACGACTAAATTTTATGAAAACATAAGTGGACTTCCGACTGCTAGCGTACCAGCAGTCTCTAACCTCTTGTAAGAGACTCGAAAGTCGCAGTGACATTGGTCGGATGGTCGGCCGCAAAATCGGCAGTTATACTAGATTGGCTAAACTGATAGTAAAGAAATAAAACCAGTCAACTCTGTCGGGTCCATAATTCCTTGTAACAATATTGTAGTTAAAAGGAAGTAAGCCCATTTTAAGCGTTGTAATATGCCCTTGTGACACGAACGGACAGACGGACTGACCTGAGTTACGAACGGATGAAAGAAAGCTGAAAGAAGTTTTGTTATCAAAGCTGTGATATCTGTTCAAAAAAGATTCTAACCTCTGCAGCTTGCGAAAGCAAAACTGGCTGCAAATAAAAACTTTTTTCAAAATTTCAAAAATTTAATCATAATGACAAATGAGAGTCCACGTCGTTGTCAATTGTCACAAAAGCGCATCGATTTTCGAAACATTTCGAAACAAACACTGAAAAAACGCATTCATTCCTCACTGAGCAGTCTTTAGCTTATCATCGTGATTATCCATTTTGTTTATTTTATTAATCGTTTTGGCTAAGTATTTCTGTGATGTCAATGAAATATTAAATTGGCAGTTCATGTCAAAGGCGTTTTAAATGTAATTATTTGGTAAATTCGCCACGCTGCATAAATCCGTGATAAAAGTTATGAAGATAAAACTGCGTAAGTA
Source organism: Pseudoips prasinana (assembly GCA_951640165.1). NCBI lineage: Eukaryota > Metazoa > Arthropoda > Insecta > Lepidoptera > Nolidae > Pseudoips > Pseudoips prasinana. The sequence goes on along the minus strand of OX621237.1, from coordinate 24,908,284 downwards.
CTTTAATATATATTTCATAGACTCATGTAACAGGCGTACCTACACAGCTTTGCAATTAAGTTAAAGCTAATAGACCGGGCGCTAGAGGTAAGTGAGTATGCATAATGTGAGTGCCGAATTTCACCAACGGATTTAAGTGAAGAAAAGGTTAAAGAATAATAATGTGGATCTTGCCGGTCAATTTTTAGGTCCATATTTTTTTTACCCCCTCTTCTCTTATTCGTAAAGGGAATGAATTGAGTACATGATATAAAATCATTTTAATGATTATTTCGTAATAATTTATAGTTTTTCCTAATGGTAAAAGTCAGGATTCTTCAATAATAAGAAAAAAACAAAAATTAAAGTAATAAATTAATAAAAGCAGCCAAATGGCATCCTAGAAAACATTTCTTTGTGTGAGAACCGTCAAACCATACACCGAATCACCCAATATTTGCTAAGTATTTCCATAAATAAACTGCCAAGACGAATACATCTGTATCAGCGCTAATTATGATAATATGAGAAGATTAATAATAATAATAGTCAACAAGTGTCAAGAGTGACACTGAAAATTTCTTTTACTAAAATATTTTACTGAAAATTTTTGCAAAACACTCATTTAATACCGTTATTTACACATATTCAACCTAAAAAACCATATAGATACATTTAATAATGAAACCATACAGCAATACTAAGAAAATTAGAAGACCCAACAAAACCAGAGAACACATAGAAATAATTTTGGCCTAAAATGACAACAAGAATTTTTCATTTAAAATGTTGACGCGTCTACGGGCACAAATAAGACCTCCGGATTCGTCGCTAAGCTCCGCCTCGCAGGTACCTTCAGGATCAAGTGTTGCGGCTCCTGCAGTTGCGTCGAGTTCCAGCGACGAATATTTCCCTCTACCGTCGTCGCTACCACCAACATGGCGTCGGAGAGGCCGGCCGCCAGGCAGCTTGGGACCAACGGGGCAACCGGCCTCGAATAGGGTCCCCGCTCCCGGTGGTAAAGTGCCGCGCATGAGATGGTCTCAGCAAATGAATGAGAATGCCATGCGCGCCTTTTACGGAGCTACAGAGGTAGGAACTAACCTTACAGCGTACCGTGGACGAATGCTTGCTTTGTTCCAGGTTCTTGAACCAACCGTCAACGTTTCCGCGCAACGACTATCGGATCAGGTGCGGGTTATCCAACGTGGACAAATGTTGAATGACTCCGTACTTGAGCAAATTCGTTTGGAAGTGCAATGTACCCGTGTCACCCCTGTCTCACCGTCTGCTACATTACCTACAGTGCAAACACAGGATGTTACTTCGGGTCCCGTAACACCTAGGACCAATGATGTGGACATAGATGACACGGCTACTGTTGTAAGTACTCAGTATAACGATTTTGTGAGGAGCACTTTGGAAGACGTGGTTCGCGATTACCGATCCGTACCTATACATCTAAAACCACGCTTAGCTCGGTTACCCATGCACAAAAAAAACAAAGCCCTGGTGTGTGCCCTCGACTCAATTCTGTCCCCATATTTCGACAACTGTGTATCTCTTGAAGACGCACACTCACTAATGTACTGTGGAGCTATTGCTGCTTGCCGTTTAGCCCACGTGAAACTGCCGAGTTATAATTCGGGTACACAAACCAGATTCATTGTACCGGCATGGCAGAGCAGAATTGAGCGTCGTATCGACCACGCTAGGGTTCTTGTTGGTAAACTCATTTCCTTCAGAGAAGGTAACATACGCCCAAGAGTAATTCGTTTTGTTAAACAAGCATTCTTAGGGACAGGAATTTCTGCCCCAGGTTATAACATATCCAATGTCACAGAACGCATCGATTTCTGGAAGCAAAAGATTTGTGCATGGGCAAGTCGTATTAAACGGTATAAAAAACGTTCGGAGCGTTATAATCAGAACCACATGTTCCAAAGGAACGAAAAATGGGTCTACAGAAACTGGGAGCAATCACATCAAGCAGTAGATGGATGCTCACCAGATGCGGAAATGATATCTACATTTTGGCGCAGTATTTGGTCAGTACCCGTCTCCTACTCCGAAGGTGACTGGATACAGGACGTTGAGCGAGCATGTGAACCAATAAAAGAAATGGATAATATAAACATACACCAAGAAGACGTAACCAGTGCAGTCCGTCTTATGTCTAACTGGAAGGCACCAGGATCAGATGGACTGCATAATTTTTGGATTAAATGGTTACGTAGCTCACATGCCCGCTTAGCGTCCCTTTTCCAGGAAGCCTTGCAGTCAAGATTGCTCCCAGAGTTTATGACACTAGGCGTAACCCATTTGCTCTTTAAATCTGGAAGTTCCGTGGATCCCAAAAACTATAGACCGATAACTTGTCTCCCTACAATGTATAAATTACTTACATCTATTATAAAAACAAAAATCACGAGACACGTAGAATCTAATACAATAATGTCTATCTCACAAAATGGTTGTCGCAGTGGGGCCCGCGGTACAAAAGAGCTTCTCCTCATAGATATGACCATTAACCAGCAGGTTCGTCGAAATCGAAGAAATTTGTTGACATGCTGGATAGACTATAAAAAGGCCTATGACTCTGTGCCGCATGCATGGCTGATGAGGGTACTGGAGTTGTATAAAATAAATACAACTCTACGTGCCTTCCTTATGTCATGTATGGGGCACTGGAGAACAGTCCTTCTCTGTCCAGGGTCTCAACAAGTACTTGGTAGCGGCGAACCAATTAGGGTACAGCGAGGAATATTCCAGGGTGATAGTTTAAGTTCACTATGGTTCTGCCTAGCCTTGAATCCCTTAAGCACATTGCTTGAGAATTCAGGATTAGGCTATCGGTTGCGCAGAGGAGGTCAAATCATATCACACTTGTTCTACATGGATGACCTAAAAATATTTGCTTCTACCAACTCTCAATTGACAGGTTTACTAAAGGTTACTGAAAATTTTAGTAACTCTATCAGGATGGAGTTTGGTATTGACAAGTGTGCGGTCATGCATGTAGAACATGGGCACATAATGCAATCTGAAGGAATTCAACTTTCAGATTCCATTCACCTTAGGTCCCTCTGCGAGACCGAGACTTATAGATACTTGGGTATGACGGAGGCATTGGGCATCAATGATACTGATGTAAAACAGTCATTGCGGGAACGCTTTCTATCCCGCCTTAACAAAGTTCTGAAAAGTCTTTTAACAGGTGGAAACAAGGTGCGTGCCTTCAATGGCTGGGTTATGCCAGTGTTGATGTACTCCTTCGGCATACTCAAGTGGACCCAAGCTGAATTAGAAACCCTGGATCGGACGGTCCGTCTACTGTTAACTTCATACCGCATGCATCATCCTCGTTCATCGGTGATGAGGCTGTACATCCCGCGGAAGTGTGGGGGTCGAGGCTTTTTAAACGCCAAGAACCTACATAACCGCGAGGTGTGTAGCCTCAGGGAGTACTTTCTCCGCACCGCTGTCACGGGGGGTATGCATGCGGAGGTGGTTGCTGTAGATAAAGGCCTAACCCCGCTGTCAATGGCAAAAGGAAACTGGCGTAAACCTGTGGTACTTAGCACTGATGAACGCAGGGCAGTGTGGCAGGGCAAGGAGTTACATGGCAGGTTTTATCGTGCTCTTCACGCACCCGATGTGGATCTGCTTGCATCTGTGGCTTGGCTACGATGCGGTGAACTATTTGCTGAGACTGAGGGTTTTGTCTGTGCAATTATGGATGAAGTTATGATGACGAGAAACTACCGGAGATATATTCTAAAAGATGGCACAAACGATGTTTGTCGAGCATGTCATCGCCCCGGTGAATCCCTCAGACATATTGTCTCCGGTTGTTCTCGACTAGCAAATGGTGAATATTTGCACAGACACAACCTCGTAGCCAGGATTATTCATCAACAACTTGCTCTGCGACATGGCCTTGTAGCTTCAGAGGTGCCTTATTACAGGTATGCACCTGCGCCAGTTCTGGATAATGGTACTATCACGTTATACTGGGATCGATCTATCATTACAGACAGGACTGTGATTGCCAACAAACCTGATATTGTAATGATAGATCGACAAAAACGCTGCACAGTGATGGTTGATGTTACCATCCCGCATGATGAAAATCTTCTGAAGGCTGAAAAAGAAAAAGAAATTAAATATTTGGATCTTGCGCGGGAGATTGTCAGCATGTGGGATGTTGACTCAGCTATCATTGTACCGATAGTCGTTTCTGCTAATGGATTAATAGCAAAGAGCCTCGAAAAACACCTAAAGAGGCTGACGCTAGGCGGTTGGGTCAAGAACAAAATCCAAAAAGCGGTGCTTTTGGACACGGCTCGCATTGTCAGGAGGTTCCTGTCTCTAGAGTCGTAACCTCCGGTAGCATAGACCCTGTTTCTGCTGCCGGTTGCAAATCCTATTTTTTATATTTTAAAATGTATATTTCTGTTTTTTATATATTTTAAAATGTATTTAATAAGAAATATATATGAATAAATGATAATAATAATACTACTATTAGCCTACACGATTTTCGATCACTGCACCTTCAATGTTTGTGAGTACAGCGAGTCATTCAGCTAAGAAGCGCACTTCAAAAGAATGTGTTGGTAAGTGGTCTTTAATTTCATCGATTAGTTTGTCAAATGCATCCATAAGTATTTCTTTCGGGATCTGTTTGTCGACCAGCTGGCATCTGAGAACTTCTCGGTAATCTTAAATAATCAAGGTAACAATGTTTGTGATACCTCACTTCGATAGCAAATAAATCTTGAGGCCGTTGACAAGTAGTAAGTTCAGTGAAAACATGGTCTTCTTATATACGTGCAGTACTAAAAACTTTTTCCGCTGCTGCAATTTCGGAACATAAATGTAGCTGCTTATCTCTGTTTCTCGTTACCTTCTTACAAAATATGCATTTCAACGATTTTTTCAACGCTGGCGGTGCCCTCAATGACGAACGAGATTTTGGAATAAGCTCCTCCACGTTTGCTTTGGAAGTTGAAGCAGACACTTCTTCTTCTTTACACAACGCAATTTCTCTACGCCGTATTTTCTCCTCACTAATATAAGTGGCTAAACAGTCTTGGTGCCATGAAAATTCTTGTTTTGTGGAGTTTGGATCATATAGTTTTGAAAACTTCTCACTAATGCTCTCTTTTCTTCTATTTGCTGCTTTTTTAATATTAAGCAGCGTCCCTGGCCTTGGGTTTTTCACTAAATCACTTGAATTATCGCAAAATAAACAAAATTGTTCGTTAGGTTTTTTTCTTTTCAAATTAACCACTTCTAACGACATTTCTAACGTTTTTCAACACAGTACACTCTTGACAGGCACTAAGAATTTACAAAAATACTATTTTTTATATGTATATATAAAAACACGACTCAACAAAGCAACGTCTTTACGTCAATAGATGTAAAAACAAACTAAACGCGTACGCGCACTATGCTTGCTGTATGGGCGGAGAGGGGATGTGAAGGGAGCGGGAAGGGACCAGAACACCCGGCGGCAAGATGTGTTTTGTCATTATTTAGGGTCTCAGGTATAAGAATCCGGTCATAGTTGCCGTCACTCGGATTTTGCATACTCAACTACCTCTAGCGCCTGGACTATAAGCTATATCTTACTTTCTGTGTCAGTAAAGTATTTTGGCAACTTCACCCCGGAAAGACAACATTGACCTCATATCTTCTGTACTTTGTCTGGACACGGGAAGTTGTTGGATGTTCTCGTAAAGTCATTTTCCCTAATCCTAATTTCTCCCAGTTTTGTTGTATTTATATTTAAGGTGAGAGACATAAGTTTGCGCATACCAAGTATATTCCTAGGCTCGGTGTGTAAAGTTTAATATATTCAGGCTTTTCAAACGACTCCTACGACTTTCTGATTAAGCTCGTTACATGAAATATGGCGCAGAAACTTTGCTTTAATGCCATACTGCGTAAAAGTTCTGTCTGAGTGAAAGAAGTTTTTTTGTTACGAAGAATATATTGCTAAGATACAAGTCCATATACGTTGAAGATTAAAATATAATCATAATATCCAGGGACATTATTCACACATGGCCATCTGGTCCCAAACTAAGCAGAGCTTGAACTATGGAAACCAGATAACTGATATATTACATATACTACTTTTCTTTTGTAAATACATACTTATATAGATATTACACCCAGATTCAGGACAAACAGACATGTTCATGCACACAAATATCTGTCTTGGGGCTCTACCGGCTAAGTCGCCGAACATAGGTTTCGTGAATGGCGTTCAAATAAATAAAGGTTAAAAATGTCTTAATCAATCATTAAATCAGCTTCCGCCGACGTCATAAATGGTCCGGAATCGATTGTTAACGTTGAAACCGATTCAACGATTGATTAAGTCATTTTTAAACGTTATTTCTTTGAACGTAATACACGAAAACGATGTTCGGCGGCATAGCCGGTAAAGCCCATGGGTGGGAATCAAACCCACGACCTGCAGCCGCTTTCAAGTTCTAACTGTAAAGAAAGATACCGTTCAAACTTTAGTGTTTCTTGCAATGTTGACGGACGATTTATGGTGTTTTATAATCAGCGCGAGACCGTTTCCCGTCGACCTCTTCGACGGAGGATAACGAGAGCGGCAATGAGTGGGTAGTGGACGGACGCACTCATCCCTCCCTGGTGCATCAGCGGCAACCGTACCCTCCACCACCACAGGTAATATTAGCAGTGCCCGCGGACTTCGTTCCGCGTTATAAATATTTTTGTCCCTGCCCGTTTTTCCCGCGTAATACTACGGGTTAAAAGTTCGGGATATTTTTTTTTCATAGCCTATGACACTCCACTAGGTGTCTATTGGTGAAATAATTATGAAAATCGGTTCAGTAGATCCAGAGATTACCCCTTACAACATCACAAACTCACAAACGTTACCTCTTTATAATATTAGTATTGATATAATTTTATTTTTTAGACATAAGAGGGTCCAGTTGAACATCAGTGTCACGCCCCTGGGTTGGCTAATGCTGAACTGGATACCTACTTGCTGCAATTGACAGACACATGCACCAACTTGAATATTAACTATTTTTTTTTAATATTGATAAGACGTATATGTATTTGTGTGTAAAGTGTGTCTTTCAATGTTAGCAATAAATTTTCTTTTCTTTCTTTCTTTCTTCTATATAATATTAGTATAGATGAACCTTCTACCATCTGCTTTCGCCAACTACTGGGTACTAGTGACCAAGATAGTTAGACCAGGTGGCAGATTCTATATCACTCCTAACTACGTGTTACGATTCTCATAGATGTTCTCAAACGTATGCGTCTGAAAACATCTATCAAATCGTTTTTATACAAAAAGTTCGGTGTGGGAATCGAACCCGCGACCTAAGATCGGATACAGAGACCTGCATCAGTATTATTATTAACTAGTGTGCACCATGCGATTCTTTTCTAGATTTAGCAGTTTATTGTTATTTACGTGTTAATTCAGTGTATTACTTATATCCATTTCAAATTAGAACCAAATCCTTTCAGCTTTTTTTGTGTGATTGAGTAGCACAAACTTTCACATTTTTAATATTAAGTAGCATTCGTAGGAGGTAAGATGCTGAAACCAAATCACGTGTAATTTATTTTTAAATTATTGATTGTGTTATTTCGAAGAACATTAGTAACACAAGAGGATTTGCCGCAATATAATATACGAGTACATGTAATACATTATCTACAATACACACGGACATCTAAACTCAAACGAAGCTGAGTTTGTACTACGATAACTAGATAACTGATATACTACTTTTCTTTTGTAAATACATTCTTATATAGATTTAATTACACCCCGACTCAGGACAAACTGACATGTTCATGTACACAATCATCTGCCTTGTGTGGGAATTGAACCTACGACTTGCAGCGTGAGAGGCAAGTATCTACCAACCACGCCAACGGGCACTACATAACATACATACATATTGTTCGTAGAGCGGGAGAAGTTTTAGTTACCAAGATACATGTTTTATAATACTTACGATTTGTCGTCGTACTGTAGACGCGTACTTCGTGGATTGTATTGTATTATAAAATCCTTCCTGGCTACGTAATACAGTCGAGATCAAAGTTTATTCACCGAAGCGATGTGGCGTTGACTGTACTACCCAATATGACGGACATGTAGTATTTTTGAACGACCAATGGGGCACACACATGCCTCTCATGCTAGTAGGGTAATTATAGAGACCTATTGGTATAATTAGTCATCATCTTATATCCAGCCTCACCAAGACAACGTGAGTGGCAACGACTGGGATGTGGATGGACGTACTCACCCCGCCTAGCGCCTTGACGCACCAGCGGCATTCCTACCCTCCACCACCGCAGGTACAGATCCTTTTATGTGATAACCAAGGTTTTCTGTTCTGGACACGCTAGCGTAATACCTTTACTATTGTGCCTGGAATGAATTGAGTACTGGGTGGCTGACGGCAAAGTATATCATCACTTCATCTCATGGGGAGAGAAAGTCATCCCGAAAGAATTTCTCTCAAAAACTGGGCGGCAGCATACTGCGATCGCCAACCCATCTGCCAAGCGTCGCGATTATGGCATATCCCTTGAAAGCCCTCCCTAAAAGGGCTCCACAATAAAGTTGTGACACTATTGTGGAGATCTTTTAGGGAGGCCTTTGTCCAACCGTGGACCTCATTCGACTAACATGAGGAATGCCGCGTGTTATCTACTAAAAAATAGTTGCTTTTTTTTCTTAAGGTAACACCACCTAAGTTGATCATAACTATATTGTGTTAATTCAGTGTGTTTACTGAAGTATAGACTGGTTCATTTCATTTAGGCAATTTTAGTGGGCTCTGTTCGAAAGCGGCGCGGCAACCTGCCGAAGCACTCTGTCAAGATCCTCAAGCGATGGCTGTACGACCATCGATACAACGCTTACCCCAGCGACACCGAGAAAGTGGCTTTGAGTCAAGAAGCCAATCTTTCAGTTTTACAGGTAAAGACTAAACACATAAATAAATCTTCACATAAAAAAATATTTTGTTGAAGATCACATTTATCTTGACGAAATTGAGACCAGGCATTACAAAGGGCTTGTGGTGTTCTTTTTATTTTTGCGGATTTAAAACGGTTAATAGCCTACATTGCTACATAGCCTTACATACTAGAAGGTTACCCGCGCGATGAGTCTCAAGTTGTTGCATTTGAGCGGGATATCGCCCCTGTCTCTGTAAGTTTGCTTCAAGTAAAATTTTAATCACAATTTCTTACTTCGCAACTGGTCGCCACGCTACCTCTGCGCCCTCATGTTTTGGTTTCGATCCCCACACGGGTCTATTAACTTGACCCATATATACTCGTAGTTGTTCTAAGTCTGGTTCGTATCCGGGACAGACATATTTGGGGAGTACTACGCGATACAGAAATTTAATTCAATAGTGCGGGCATTGACTTTTAAACAAATTGAAATATGTACATAATTATATATAAATATATACAATATAGCTATATAAATACAATACCTAAATATTTTCAAGATATTCTACTTAGAAGAGCTGCTAGTGGTTGATGAGTATTTGTATGCATCTTTGGTGTAGACCAAAGAGGCATTTTTGTGTACAGAACTCATCACTGCTCCTTGGATGAAAATCAACCAGAAGAACATCGGCATTTCTTATATTGTTTGTACAGACGCCAGCATTTCAAGCTACCCCAATCTGTCAAGGCTCCCCAATTGAAAGTGAACTTTATGCTTTTGTGATAAAGTTGAAAATCTATAAAAGAAATTTGACAGATTGGGGTAACTGGATGAGCAGGCGTCTGTACAATTGCCGTATTATATTAAAAATGTCTCAATACCTTTAATTAACCAAGAAAACATCACCAATTATTATTAGCACTTACGATAATATTTTCAGGGCATATTATACCTTGAAGCGTCTCCAAAGACTTTACTTAACCGCCAAATGAGTCGTGTCAAAAAGCTATCCCTAGATGGTGAGAATGAAAAGGAAATGTTTAACGAACGCCTTAACACCTTTAACGAACGTAAACAATATTCTTTTCTTAAGGATAACCCCAAGTTATACAAGGTAAACAGATCTAGATTATATAAAAGCTTATTAACCATTAATTACTCATATTTATTAATTCTTATTTATATAAACTTTAGTACTAGTAACTATGTACAGCGAGAATGTACATAGGCGGACTTAATGCCAAAGGCATTTTCTACCAGTCAACCTTAGGGCAGTGCAGAGAGATCATGGCAGGTGCACTTAGGTTATAATAAATGTATTTACTTATTATTCATACCGTATGTTCATAATTCATTAGCGTTAGCTTTTATTACAACGTTATAGAGTTTAAAATGCGAAAATCTCGAAAATAGATATGTCAAGATACACATATCAAACGACACTAGTTGCTATGATCGTAGGAAGAAGAGATTCGTTATCTTGGTCTTCTGAATTTCATAAGTTTTTAAGTTCTACTGGAGCGTTTTAAGTCTAGAACATAAGTTATATTCCACGTAGTATTTCCCAAAGGAGCTCAAGTCATTAAATCTATGGAAATATTATAATATTACCGTCGTTCCATCAATCTGTAACAGCAGTGGCCGGTCTATTAGTTTGCCACAGGAGTGGTCCGGCTCAGTCTGTCAGTCTATCCATATATCACATCAGCGATACGGTTCAGTCTCTCGGTCTATCTATGTATATATCACAGCAGCGGTGCGGCTTGAACTGTCGGTCCATCCGTCTGTCATAACAGCGATGCAGCTCAGTTTATCCATCTATCGATCTGTCACAGCAGAGGTTAAGCTCTGTCAGTTGGTGCATCCTTCTGTCACAGCAGGGATGAGGTTTAGTCTGTCGTTATTTCCATCTATCACAGCGATGCTTATAAGTTCCGTCCTGTCCGTCCGTCACAGTGGTATATCCTAGTATCGTGTCATATTAGTTTAAGATATTAGTTACCTTATTGAGAGTACAATTTTGGGTATTTTTGTTTTATTTTATATGAAAAAGAGAACGAGGCGACGTGGGGCGTTAACATTTCAAATTATGGTCCAATTATTGTATTAGGTATATGGAAGATCTTATTCAATATTAATTCAAAACAGCTTAGTTGTTTTCGACGAACGAATAATACTCATTCTTCCTCTTCCAGATTGATGCTGAAGCGCCGGTGGAGGTAGTATTTCAAGAGCTAGTCAAAATCCTGGACCCAATATTAGAAAACCTAAAACTGGCAGCTGAACGTACACACAGTTTATACTCGTAAATGTAAAATTTCTTATAAGACTCGTTTCGTGTCGGCAACGCACCCGCGACTCCTCTGGTGTCGCGAGTGTCCATGGGCGGCGGTGATCACTTACCATCAGGTGACCCACATGCTCGTTTGTCGATCTCTGACATAAAAAAAAAATATACTATTATTCCCTTACCGGGAATCGAACCGAGAACCTTCACATCAGGCATATACTATACCCTTACCGGGAATCGAAAAAAAAAAACCGTAGTAATCGAACCCAGAACATTAAGCATATACTATTATTCCCTTACCGGGTATCGAACCCAGAACCTTCACATTCAGCATATTTAAGAGAGGTAGGGCACAGCGTTCATTCGCTCGAAGAGCAGCCCGACTGGGGAAGTACCTCCACCTTACAGAAGACATTCCTTAATAATAACAATTATAATTGAATGTTGTGTTTCTGAGTGTGAGTAAGGTCGCCAGAGCTCATCGGGGTGGGGGGGAAGGGTCAGCAACACTTGTTTGCTGACTCTTAAAGGCCGGCAACGCACCCGCGACTCCTCTGGTGTCGCGAGTGTCCATGGGCGGCGGTGATCACTTACCATCAGGTGACCCACATGCTCGTTTGTCGATCTCTGACATAAAAAAAAAATATACTATTATTTCTCTTAGGTTCTCGGTTCGATTCCCGGTAAGGGAATAATAGTATATGCTGAATGTGAAGGTTCTGGGTTCGATTCCCGGTAAGGGAACAATAGTATATGCTTAATGTGAAGGTTCTGGGTTCGATTCCCGGTAAGGAAATAATAGTATATGCTGAATGTGAAGGTTCTGGGTTCGATTCCCAGCAAGGGAATAATAGTATATGTTTGATGTGAAGGTTCTCGGTTCGATTCCCGGTAAGGGAATAATAGTATATTTTTTTTTATGTCAGAGATCGACAAACGAGCATGTGGGTCACCTGATGGTAAGTGATCACCGCCGCCCATGGACACTCGCGACACCATAGGAGTCGCGGGTGCGTTGCCGACACGAAACGAGTCTTATAAGAAATTTTACATTTACGAGTATAAACTGTGTGTACGTTCAGCTGCCAGTTTTAGGTTTTCTAATATTGGGTCCAGGATTTTGACTAGCTCTTGAAATACTACCTCCACCGGCGCTTCAGCATCAATCTGGAAGAGGAAGAATGAGTATTATTCGATCGTCGAAAACAACTAAGCTGTTTTGAATTAATATTGAATAAGATCTTCCATATACCTAATACAATAATTGGACCATAATTTGAAATGTTAACGCCCCACGTCGCCTCGTTCTCTTTTTCATATAAAATAAAACAAAAATACCCAAAATTGTACTCTCAATAAGGTGACTAATATCTTAAACTAATATGACACGATACTAGGATATACCACTGTGACGGACGGACAGGACGGAACTTATAAGCATCGCTGTGACAGATGGAAATAACGACAGACTAAACCTCATCCCTGCTGTGACAGAAGGATGCACCAACTGACAGAGCTTAGCCTCTGCTGTGACAGATCGATAGATGGATAAACTGAGCTGCATCGCTGTTATGACAGACGGATGGACCGACAGTTCAAGCCGCACCGCTGCTGTGATATATACATAGATAGACCGAGAGACTGAACCGTATCGCTGATGTGATATATGGATAGACTGACAGACTGAGCCGGACCACTCCTGTGGCAAACTAATAGACCGGCCACTGCTGTTACAGATTGATGGAACGACGGTAATATTATAATATTTCCATAGATTTAATGACTTGAGCTCCTTTGGGAAATACTACGTGGAATATAACTTATGTTCTAGACTTAAAACGCTCCAGTAGAACTTAAAAACTTATGAAATTCAGAAGACCAAGATAACGAATCTCTTCTTCCTACGATCATAGCAACTAGTGTCGTTTGATATGTGTATCTTGACATATCTATTTTCGAGATTTTCGCATTTTAAACTCTATAACGTTGTAATAAAAGCTAACGCTAATGAATTATGAACATACGGTATGAATAATAAGTAAATACATTTATTATAACCTAAGTGCACCTGCCATGATCTCTCTGCACTGCCCTAAGGTTGACTGGTAGAAAATGCCTTTGGCATTAAGTCCGCCTATGTACATTCTCGCTGTACATAGTTACTAGTACTAAAGTTTATATAAATAAGAATTAATAAATATGAGTAATTAATGGTTAATAAGCTTTTATATAATCTAGATCTGTTTACCTTGTATAACTTGGGGTTATCCTTAAGAAAAGAATATTGTTTACGTTCGTTAAAGGTGTTAAGGCGTTCGTTAAACATTTCCTTTTCATTCTCACCATCTAGGGATAGCTTTTTGACACGACTCATTTGGCGGTTAAGTAAAGTCTTTGGAGACGCTTCAAGGTATAATATGCCCTGAAAATATTATCGTAAGTGCTAATAATAATTGGTGATGTTTTCTTGGTTAATTAAAGGTATTGAGACATTTTTAATATAATACGGCAATTGTACAGACGCCTGCTCATCCAGTTACCCCAATCTGTCAAATTTCTTTTATAGATTTTCAACTTTATCACAAAAGCATAAAGTTCACTTTCAATTGGGGAGCCTTGACAGATTGGGGTAGCTTGAAATGCTGGCGTCTGTACAAACAATATAAGAAATGCCGATGTTCTTCTGGTTGATTTTCATCCAAGGAGCAGTGATGAGTTCTGTACACAAAAATGCCTCTTTGGTCTACACCAAAGATGCATACAAATACTCATCAACCACTAGCAGCTCTTCTAAGTAGAATATCTTGAAAATATTTAGGTATTGTATTTATATAGCTATATTGTATATATTTATATATAATTATGTACATATTTCAATTTGTTTAAAAGTCAATGCCCGCACTATTGAATTAAATTTCTGTATCGCGTAGTACTCCCCAAATATGTCTGTCCCGGATACGAACCAGACTTAGAACAACTACGAGTATATATGGGTCAAGTTAATAGACCCGTGTGGGGATCGAAACCAAAACATGAGGGCGCAGAGGTAGCGTGGCGACTAGTTGCGAAGTAAGAAATTGTGATTAAAATTTTACTTGAAGCAAACTTACAGAGACAGGGGCGATATCCCGCTCAAATGCAACAACTTGAGACTCATCGCGCGGGTAACCTTCTAGTATGTAAGGCTATGTAGCAATGTAGGCTATTAACCGTTTTAAATCCGCAAAAATAAAAAGAACACCACAAGCCCTTTGTAATGCCTGGTCTCAATTTCGTCAAGATAAATGTGTTATTATCTACAACGAAATATGTTCTTATGTGAAGCTTTATTTATGTGTTTTTTCTTTACCTGTAAAACTGAAAGATTGGCTTCTTGACTCAAAGCCACTTTCTCAGTGTCGCTGGGGTAAGCGTTGTATCGATGGTCGTACAGCCATCGCTTGAGGATCTTGACAGAGTGCTTCGGCAGGTTGCCGCGCCGCTTTCGAACAGAGCCCACTAAAATTGCCTAGATGAAATAAACCAGTCTATACTTCAGTAAACACACTGAATTAACACAAAATAGTAATGATCTTATGATCAACTTAGGTACTACACGCGGCATTCCTCATGTTAGTCGAATGAGGTCCACGGTTGGACAAAGGCCTCCCTAAAAGATCTCCACAATAGTGTCACAACTTTATTGTGGAGCCCTTTAAGGGAGGGCTTTCAAGGGATATACCATAATCGCGACGCTTGGCAGATGGATTGGCGATCGCAGTATGCTGTCCGTCTGTCATAACAGCGATGCAGCTCAGTTTATCCATCTATCGATCTGTCACAGCAGAGGTTAAGCTCTGTCAGTTGGTGCATCCTTCTGTCACAGCAGGGATGAGGTTTAGTCTGTCGTTATTTCCATCTGTCACAGCGATGCTTATAAGTTCCGTCCTGTCCGTCCGTCACAGTGGTATATCCTAGTATCGTGTCATATTAGTTTAAGATATTAGTCACCTTATTGAGAGTACAATTTTGGGTATTTTTGCTTTATTTTATATGAAAAAGAGAACGAGGCGACGTGGGGCGTTAACATTTCAAATTATGGTCCAATTATTGTATTAGGTATATGGAAGATCTTATTCAATATTAATTCAAAACAGCTTAGTTGTTTTCGACGATCGAATAATACTCATTCTTCCTCTTCCAGATTGATGCTGAAGCGCCGGTGGAGGTAGTATTTCAAGAGCTAGTCAAAATCCTGGACCCAATATTAGAAAACCTAAAACTGGCAGCTGAACGTACACACAGTTTATACTCGTAAATGTAAAATTTCTTATAAGACTCGTTTCGTGTCGGCAACGCACCCGCGACTCCTCTGGTGTCGCGAGTGTCCATGGGCGGCGGTGATCACTTACCATCAGGTGACCCACATGCTCGTTTGTCGATCTCTGACATAAAAAAAAAATATACTATTATTCCCTTACCGGGAATCGAACCGAGAACCTTCACATCAGGCATATACTATAGCCTTACCGGGAATCGAAAAAAAAAAACCGTAGTAATCGAACCCAGAACATTAAGCATATACTATTATTCCCTTACCGGGAATCAAACCCAGAACCTTCACATTCAGCATATTTAAGAGAGGTAGGGCACAGCGTTCATTCGCTCGAAGAGCAGCCCGACTGGGGAAGTACCTCCACCTTACAGAAGACATTCCTTAATAATAACATTTATAATTGAATGTTGTGTTTCTGAGTGTGAGTAAGGTCGCCAGAGCTCATCGGGGTGGGGGGGAAGGGTCAGCAACACTTGTTTGCTGACTCTTAAAGGCCGGCAACGCACCCGCGACTCCTCTGGTGTCGCGAGTGTCCATGGGCGGCGGTGATCACTTACCATCAGGTGACCCACATGCTCGTTTGTCGATCTCTGACATAAAAAAAAATATACTATTATTTCTCTTAGGTTCTCGGTTCGATTCCCGGTAAGGGAATAATAGTATATGCTGAATGTGAAGGTTCTGGGTTCGATTCCCGGTAAGGGAACAATAGTATATGCTTAATGTGAAGGTTCTGGGATCGATTCCCGGTAAGGGAATAATAGTATATGCTGAATGTGAAGGTTCTGGGTTCGATTCCCGGCAAGGGAATCGAACCGAGAACCTAAGAGAAATAATAGTATATTTTTTTTTATGTCAGAGATCGACAAACGAGCATGTGGGTCACCTGATGGTAAGTGATCACCGCCGCCCATGGACACTCGCGACACCAGAGGAGTCGCGGGTGCGTTGCCGGCCTTTAAGATAAACTTCAGATTCAAAATTACGTCAGATTTTAACTTAAAAGGTAAAGGTAGTTATCCTAAAGATTCTCCATTTTAACATTAGAATTGTGAACTATGTATTCTAATTGGGTAATGATATATATTTTAGAAATCGCTCAGCAGCTACCTTAGTTTTTATTGAATTTAAAGCAATAATTTCAGGTGATGCCGGCATTTAAACACCCAAAGCTACCAGACAATCTAAAAGAACTACACTGGTGTTAATACAATAAAAATCATCGTTAGTTAAAAGCCTTTATTTACACATCAACATAAATTCGTATCTCATTAAAAACAAAACAAAAAAAATATCATTGATATTTTCACAACATATTTACAGTCCAAAAAGTGTTCAATTATCTAAATTCATCATCTTAGTAACAGGCAGTTTACCTTTGATAGAATGTAAAACAAAATTTAACGTCTTTCTTTGTGAAATAAATTGCCATGTATTATCATTGCAAAATATAACCAAATGAATGCCAAATACAACTGAGAATCGTTACAAGCCTACGTGTGACGCCTGGCTGTTTCCGACCACGCCTGGATATAATGTAGTGGAGGGGATCATGTCCTTGTCTCCTGATCATTTCGGGAAGGATGCGGCGTCGAGCGTTTATGAACCAGTTGTATTAACACCAGTGTAGTTCGTTTAGATTGTCTGGTAGCTTTGGGTGTTTTAATGCCGGCATCACCTGAAATTATTGCTTTAAATTCAATAAAAACTAAGGTAGCTGTTGAGCGATTTCTAAAATATATATCATTACCCAATTAGAATACATAGGATGTAAAATTAGGTTCTCAAGTTCCTGGTCTATTCGAAATTTTACTTTTTGGGGTGATAACTTCAGGTGGTGCCACAGAATGACGTAGATCCTGACCAGTTCAAGTGCCTGTACCTGCTGGTAGAAACTGCTGTAGCCGTGCGTCAGAGGGAGAAGGAACAAGAGGAGGCCATTCTCCCGATTTCTAATGTTAAAATGGAGAATCTTTTGGATATCTACCTTTACCTTTTAAGTTAAAATCTGACGTAATTTTGAATCTGAAGTTTATAAGTATGCGTTGATGTTTACAATGGAAAATTCAGCGCAAATTTTTGTATTATTTTTTCTTTTTAAATAGATATTGATTTGCGACATACAGTTTTGGACAGTAAAAATACGAGTTTATAACAAACTCGTATTTTTAATGTAATAAAGGTTTTTAAGTAGGTATGATATATTAAGATTACATGTAGTTGTATTTAATAATATAGTAACCTACCCACCTACCTGTGAGTGATAAGAGGAAGGACATGATCGATGATAAACGCTCGACGCCGCATCCTTCCCGAAATGATCAGGAGACAAGGACATGATCCCCTCCACTACACTATATCCAGGCGTGGTCGGAAACAGCCAGGCGTCACACGTAGGCTTGTAACGATTCTCAGTTGTATTTGGCATTCATTTGGTTATACTTTGCAATGATAATACATGGCAATTTATTTCACAAAGAAAGACGTTAAATTTTGTTTTACATTCTATCATAGGTAAACTGCCTGTTACTAAGATGATGAATTGAGATAATTGAACACTTTTTTGTGAAAATGTCAATGTTATTTTTCACATAGTGTGAGGTGTATTAAGTTTCCAAAATGTATTACTCGAGTCGTTTTTGTTTTGTTTTTAATGAGATACGAATTTATGTTGTTGTGTAAATAAAGGCTTTTAACTAACGATGATTTTTATTGTATTAACACCAGTGTAGTTCTTTTAGAATGTCTGGTAGCTTTGGGTGTTTTAATGCCGGCATCACCTGAAATTATTGCTTTAAATTCAATAAAAACTAAGGTAGCTGTTGAGCGATTTCTAAAATATATATCATTAGGTACCCAATTAGAATACATAGGATGTAAAATTAGGTTCTCTATATAAATATTATTTTATTTATTTATTACTTTACGCTCATACAGTTGTACAAAGGTGGACTTAATACCCTAGGCGCTTTATAGCAGTCAACCTTAGGGTGGTACAGAGATAGCATGGTAGGTGGACGGATCATACAACTATCAAAAAGTAAGAAAGAAGGGGCTATACTAAGAGCTTCTAATAATAGTTAGAACTGGACTATTCAATACATACTATACTACACAATACTATATTACAATACTCTGTTTTTTCACCATTTATGGTTTCTGTTAACAATTTCTGAAGTAGCATCACGAACTTTTCTGTTAAATGAGGATAGACTCTTGGCCAACCTGATTTCGAGAAGTGGCGCATTCCACTGAAGAATAGAATATACCACGGAAAAAGAGTAAATTAAGTCAGAATGATGAAATGTACGTTGGAGTAAACGATGTTGAGAAGAGCAAATATATCTATTGTGGTGAGTAAAGATATTGAAAGTGAGGAAATAAGAAAGATGGAGTAGAAGAAGGGCTAATATAAGCTTCGTTAACGGATAACCACTGCAATGGGGATCGGTGGGAAGAAAGTCTGTCAAGTTTATTGAGGTGAAAGTTTTTAAGACGATAGAGACACCGCAATGTGTTTGTGACTCTCCCACTAACACTTGTGTTAGCCAGCTCTTCCCTCTCTCAACACAAACATCATAGAACACTTAATAAACATATTCCTTGATTAATTAATGATTGTAAACAAGCTCAAATGATGTAACATTCCTCTTTTAATAATTTCTTCATAATTTATAGTACTGGCCCATGTGCCTTTATTTTTCTGTGCTTTGGTTTTTATATAAATTTGACAACAATGTTCATGTTGACATATAGCCCTCTTGATTTTTTTTGGGACCCGACCTGATTCGATGGAATTGTAATCTTTGACCGTTTTACACGTTGTAATTGGATAATAAACCCTTGATTCAACGTCTGCGTGGTGTTATTTTGCTCCTGTTACATCTCAGAAGTGGGATAAGAAACTGTCCGGCCCATACAAAACGGCTTTGAGAAAAAAAAAGGCGCAGCTCCAGTGAATTGTCAACAATTCGATCAGAAGAAGAAAATGCAGATTTTTTTTTCTGTCATAAAGCTTGTGTGTTTATTAAAAAAAAAAGACGTATAACCCAGATGGATGCCGAAGAATTACCCAAGTTTCAACCGGATGAGAAGACAAGTAACGTTGTCAAATGGTTGCATAAAATTGATCAGCTTGGAGATGTGTACGGCTGGAATAGCAAGGATCGCCAATTTGAAACGTAAGTGCGTCTCAGAGGATTTGCCAGAGAATGTTACGATGATTTAGAAGATTATAATCACACTTGGGCTGATTGGAAGCTAGCGTTACGAACCGCTTTAGCACTTTCAACTGACTTCGTTGATCGTTAGGAATCAATTTTATCTAGAACCAAGACCGACGAGGAGACAATGACGACTTATTATCACACGAAAGTATCACTGTTAAGAGAATGCAAAATTGAAGGAACAGATGCCATTTCATGTATCATACGGGGTCTGCCTATGGAAATACAAGGTAACGCTAAGGCATTACAATGCGATACGCCACAAGAGCTTTATTACGGTAACTTATCATCATTGGAAAATCACAAAAGCGTAGAAGCGGCCAACCGTATTAAGAAGTCGACTTGGAAGCGTGGAAGTGCAAATGTTGGTGATCATCGCAACGGGTTCAACATGCGCAGGAGGTTCTACAACGCGACCGCCAATACTATCTGAAGTTTGCTACTCATGCCGTCGCTCAGGACACGTGGCCCGAGACTGCAGTTACCAACTTCGATGTGACCACTGCCTACGATGGGGACTTCCGGTCGCTGCCTGCTGGTTTCAAACTTCTACTACGCAACAACAAACCCCAAGGGTAAGCGGTATTATGAATGTTACATATTAATGTAAGTAGGTATAACATATTTCAAGACATGTATAAAAAAAAAAATATATTCTGGGTGAATGGTGTACAGTTAACTACATATATACACAGTGAATTGAATGTTGTAGCACTTGCACTGTCCAACAACTTAGAACTACAACGCAATCCATCGTACTGTTATACGGGATTTAAATAATCCCTTTTTAAAAAAAAGAAATTTAATTGATTTAATTAGTTTTATTGAATATGAGAGAATTAGACACGAGATCTTTTAGCAGCCTTTACGCGATGGAGGATGGAGAGCGACTGAGGTGTGAGGATGGGCGAGTGAGGGACTAGGACAGAGAAATGCTAAGTTAGCGGTGATTGTGCTGTGTAGGCAAATAGGGGTGCAATGCTAGGGTATAACACCTCCCCGGGGAGACTAAACTTCGGGGTTGATGTTCCGAAGTTTATGTAACTCTAAGTCGAGGACAGGAGACAGGGGTAGTGTGTGCAGATTGGGAAACTGAAGGTCTACGGGAGGTTTGCGATTCGATGTTTATTCTGAGACTGCGGCCAGATTTGACATAATATTTAACGTACAATTTATATAAAGAAAATAAAAGATACGGTATTTATAGCATAATGGGTCCCGTGTTTGCTTATGAACGATTGGTTATTTAAAATTTCGTCTGCATTGTTTATTAGATTATTTATTAGCTTTTCATTCGAGCCGAGATTTTCTAAATTTATATTATCTAACTTAACAGGGGACACATTACTTATCAGCTTACTTATCTTATCAATATTACAACATGATTCGTTTATGATATTAAAGTCTCTGTTAACTAAAGAGAGACTTATGTTACTGTTATCTAATTTTGGTACAAACTTCATATTTCTACTATAGGCTAAACAATGATTAGTTAAGGTGAGTATACCGGTACCGAGGATGTTTTTATTGTACATTTTATTTCCACATTCTATTGTTAATTTTGTAGTTTCCGATTGTACATAAATCCACTTGTTTTGATTTAGAACAGTCCAAATGTTTATATTTCCGAATAAAGATTTAGTTTCACATTGTTTCGGTAAGGATGTAACTACACGTGTGATAAGTTCACTTTCACAGTTTGGATTTTCCGCTGATGATAACACATTAGGGATGTCACAAATGTAGTTCTCAGGGTTGCCACTTTCACACTTATCTAGGTCGTTTAATGTACAATAGCGTGTTTTGTCTTTGGTCATTGCTATAAAATTACTGCTAGGTATGATTACACTATAGGTATTAGGGTTCAGGGTGTCATGCGGAATAGGTAAGGGTAAGTTACGGTATACGAAATACTCTTCCGGATTAACCAGAGGTATTTTTAACACAAACACAATCTTATTATTATAAAAGTAAGAAATTACATGCGACATACTTAAAATAATATACATTTTACTTAATTCTAAACTTACAGGTAGGCTAACACCTGCGTGGAGGTGCAAGTGGTTATCGGCGAGTTCTCGGTATAGTTCTATTGGTGTTATTATAGATGGGTGTATGATGTTTCTGCTACTTAGCAACACGGCGGTTGTTATATCTTCTAATTGAAATGATAATGTAAGTAGAGAGGTTTCAAGGCGGATTAGAATATTGTTTAATTTATTTTTAATAAGTAACTCATTAGAAACATTACTTATATTTTTGATGTTTACAGAGAGCTCGTCGATAGCGGAGTTTAAAATATCTTCGTTAATTCGAATTTTGTGTATTGTTTGGTTATAGCTAACTAAAGTTGATGATGTCAGTAAAATATTTTCCTTAATAAGTGAAGCTAGTTTTCTCTCGTTCTGGTTTACAGAAGTTAAAACTTCATCGTATTTTATGGCGTCCTCTTCGCTTAAAGTTCCAAAAATGGTTTTTAGGATTGAACCACCAATGCCTATCCAAGCGGACCGTTTATGTTTATTATCAATTAAATGGGATATGGATTCAAATTCTTTTACTAAGTCTTGGTATCTCATGGATAGCGGTTCTATAGTGTTGGAACATTCGGATGGATCTATGGTTTCTGACTGCCTACATAAAAACTTATAACTACCTAAAACTATATTAAGATTATTTATATGAGGCTGTATATACGAAATATCTATGGGAATTAATACATTTAAATTCCCGTCTCTAATTTTCATTTTTCCTACAAACTCCGAATATAATCCGGATCCAGTCTGAATCGGTTCAATAAAGTCAGAGTTTACTCCAACGATGAAACTGAAATAAATAAATGAAAAAAGATATAAATACGTATATTGTATCATAGTAACAATATTAAGATGGATTAATTGTTGCAATTTTTATCTCGTCAAAGTGGTGTTTCACATGACGCCTGTTTATTAATAGTGTTACGGTGTGATTACCGTGCACCTTAACAACCTTGTACGGGCCCTTCCACATGGGAGATAAGGCCTTACGCAACCTAAGGTGATTTTTTTGCAGGACATAATCACCAACTTTATATGATGCGGAACGAGTATGAGAATCATAACAAGTCTTAGATGTTTCTTTTGATTTACGAATAAATTCTAATGCCCTATCACGCGCGTATTTCATACGGTGTTGTAGCATTTTTACATACTCGGGGTATGTAGAGCTAGAGATATCGTAAACTGAGTCGGGAATATAAGGTTTGTGTCCGAATAATAATTCGTAAGGAGTATAGTGTGTGGTTGAGTGCACTGCGGTATTATATGCTAACATAGAAGTGAACACATAGCGGGGCCAGTTATCCTGATTATCGTTGACGTATGATTTTAGGTACTCCTTGAGAGTAGAGTGAGATCGTTCTAAGGCGCCTTGTGTCTGTGGGTGGTAAGGCGAGCACCACAGCTGTTTTATTTTTAAGAATTCACAAGTCTTTTTAAAGAGTTCTGCTGTAAAGTTTGTTCCCTGATCGGTAAGAATATATTTTGGGATTCCAAATAAAGATATAAAGTGAAGGAGACATTCACTGGTCTCTTCGGCAGTAGTGCTGCGAATGGGATATGCTAACGAGAATTTGGTTAAATCATCTTGCATTGTGAGTATGTATTTTAATTTGGCAGTGCCGGACTCTGGTAGTGGTCCTACGATATCGAGAGATAATCTCTCGAATGGCGACGTCGAAGCGGATGTGATAACCATAGGGGCTCTATTTATTTTACGCAGGGCTTTGTTGGTTTGACATAATTTACACTTTTTAACATAACTTTCGATGTCGCTGCGCATATTTTTCCAATAAAACCTTTCTTTAATGCGATTCAGCATCCTTGTAGAACCTAAATGTCCCGCTATGGGAATATCATGATTTTCTTTTAAAATTGTTTGGATTTCGCTTAAAGAAGGATATATGATATGATTATGATAGATATGGATTGTTATATTGATACCATCGAATAGATAACTCAACATATTATATATTTTAACAAAAGAGTGTTTATCAAAAGGGTTTTTAAAATCAGACGTGCTTATCTCATTTATGGTTGGATACGACATAATTATGTGATCGCGTGCATATTTTAGGGATTTAAATATATCGGGATATGAATAGTCATCAAAATGATGTACTTTCGTGAAAAGGAAAAGGTAAGTTTTGTTTTCAATATTTAAAGGTAAAAATGTAAATAACGATCTTTCTAATTTCAGAAACTCTTCACGCTCGGGGCTTGGGCAGTTACTTATCACTTCTTTGACGTAAGGCATGGACTCGTCCATGTCTATAGAGGTAGGAATTATTATTAATTTTTGTGATCCCTTAAGGAGAGTTTGATTGTGTTCTATAATGATAGTGTTATGTGATTCAGCGGTAGACTTAAGGAATGACTTATAGGTTTCGTCGGGCAAAGGTAAGTTTTCAGGTATCTCAGGAGAGGGTTCTGGATTAGGGTAAGTAACAGGTAAGGTTTCAGGGACGTGCCTACTGGTTGAAGGCTGAGGTTCCGGTTCGGGACCTAGATCATTATTAATAGAGGTAAGGTAATCCATTACTTCATTTTCGATTTCAGGGTTTATGAGCCCATGATCAAGGTTGGATGGTGGGGATACTAACATACTTTGTAGATCAGTAGGAGATTCGTCAGGGGTGCTAGAAGGCTGTGATGGTTGCAGTGGAACTTCATTATCAAGGTTAGTATTAGGATAAATAGGATTTACAGGATACCTAGAAAGTGCATCGGCTGCAGAGTTTTGTTTACCATTACGATAAACAATTTCGTATTCATACTCCTCTAGCTTTAATCGCCAGCGTTGTAATTTACTACTAGGGTCCTTATGGTTAAATAACCATTTCAAGGGTCTATGATCCGTGATAATTTTAAATTTGTGCCCATAAAGATAGGGACGGAATGTTTTACATCCGTATAGGATAGCTAACAGCTCTTTTTCAGTTGTACTATAATTTATCTCACTTTTATTAAGTGTACGCGACGCAAAAGCTATAGGTTGGTCTTTGCCAACCGGACCCTGTGATATAACCGCGCCTACGGCATAGTTAGATGCATCGCAAGTAAGTATAAAGGGTTTGGAGAAATCTGGATAGATAAGAAGTGGAGCAGATGTTAAATTATGTTTCAGGGTATCTAGAGCGAGTTGTTGTTGGTTTTCCCAAACAAACGGAGTGTCCTTTTTTAACAGACTGGTCAAGGGTTTTGCTGTTTTTGAAAAATCAGGTATGAAACGACGATAGTAAGAAACTAGCCCAAGGAAGGATTTTATGTCTTTAGGAGATTTTGGAATTGGAAATTCAGTGACTGCCTTAATCTTTTCAGGATTTGGTTCGACACCATGTTCTGTTATTACATGACCAAGATAACAGACTTCATGACGTAGGAATTCGCACTTATCGGGCTGTAGTTTCAGGTTATTATCCCGAAGTCTTTGGAAGATGAGTTCTAGGTTGGTAATATGGGAATTAAGATCGTGGGAATAACATATTATGTCATCAAGATATACGAAGCATCGAATGCCCTGAAGGCCAGAAAGGGTGCAATTCATTAATCTTTGAAATGTAGATGGCGCGTTCTTACTTCCGAATGGCATCCTCAAAAACTGGTACTTTCCCTCAGGAACAGTGAAGCTAGTTTTCGGTTTGTCTGATTCTTTTAGAGGAATTTGATGGAATCCTGATGCCAGGTCCAAGGTGGAGAAGTATTTGCTGTTACCCAGCTGGTCAAGGATTTCAGTGATTTGTGGAAGAGGGTAAGTGTCACCGATTGTGACGTCATTGAGTTTCCTGTAATCAATCACAACTCGCCATTTACGAACATTTGAGGCATCTAGTTTTTTAGGGACTACCCATATGGGTGAGGACCAAGGGGAACTGGAAGGTTCAATTATATTTTGTTGAAGCATCTTATTGATTTGATCTCGGACTTCGGCTTTATGTACTTCCGGGAATCGATAAGATTTGGTATGTATGGGGACATCAGTTGTGGTTTTAATTTCGTGCTCTATAGCATTTGTGCACGTTAAATTTTCACCAGGAAGGTGGAAGATATCGGAATAGTTTGAACATAATTGTAGAACAGCTTCTCTTTCTTCTTTGTTTAGATGTGACAGTCTTAATTGTTTTAGTACCTCGTCTGTACGTTTAAAACTATCGGCAGACACGATCTGGTTTACGAGATTACTAGATTTATTAAATTCTGTGGGGTCAATAGGACTGAGATTTAAATTAAGATTTGAGGTTAACCTTATTGGTTCCTCAGAGATATTTACTACGGATAAATTTATTCGATTGTTTTCCTTGACACGAACGAGACAGTTCGCAACTAGTAAATTATCGGATATTTTTTTATCGAGAATTAACCC
Organism: Pseudoips prasinana; assembly: GCA_951640165.1. Classification (NCBI taxonomy): domain Eukaryota; kingdom Metazoa; phylum Arthropoda; class Insecta; order Lepidoptera; family Nolidae; genus Pseudoips; species Pseudoips prasinana. The sequence goes on along the minus strand of OX621237.1, from coordinate 24,882,080 downwards.
TTCTTTTATTTCGGGGTTTAAAACTGAACACTCGATCACTGTTTCCGTCCTAGCGGGGATTATATATGCGGGGTCATGGAAGTACAGTTTAATGTGTGATTTAGCAAAATGTAGCAAGTTGTTGTTGTAGTTTATACTACAATTATAGGCATTGAGTAGGTCAGAACCTATAATGCCATCGTAAGGTAAATGTATTTGGTCTATTACGTGAAATTTGTGTGAAATGCTGGATTTGGGGAATAATAGTTTTAATTGGAAATGTCCACGGGTTTGGATGGATTCTTCTAAGGAGTCAATGCCTTTCAGTTGAATTGATTCTTTTGTGAGTTTGGGATGCTTACTTATAGATGAGTATTTCAGAAGACACACCGAAGATCCTGAGTCAACCAATAAGGACAGTGGTGTGTCTGACACGGCGGAGTCGACAAGGACATGAGGCAATAGCATTATTGCAGGATTATTCGTGATTTCAAACACTCTGGTCTGAGAGGAATTGGATTTGGTAGTTAGGTTTTGAATTTGACCTGTACGTTGCGGGGTCGATTTAGAAATAGGAATTGGAATCGATTTGTGACCTCCATGTAACGGGGTCGATTTAGAATTAGAAATAGGAATTGGTATTGCTTTATGACCTCCATGTAACGGGGTCGATTTAGAATTAGAAGTAGGAATTGGTATTGATTTGTGACCTCCATGTAACGGGGTCGATTTAGAAATAGAAATAGGAATAGAAGTGTCGGTTTTCATTACGACACGTCCCGTACGACACTGGGACGAGACGACTACTCGTTTTTTGAGTCATAGTCGTTTATGGAATTAGGTTCAACACATTCGGTTGCGTCTGCTTCCGGATGTTCATCGTCATTTTGAGTATCCGATATATAGTGGACACGAGGCTTATAGCCCGAACTAGAAGGTTGCTGCTGGTTACTCTGCCGCAATTGGTTATTATTGTATTCACGTTTCCGACAATCTTGGATTTCGTGACCTGGATTTTTGCAGTATCTACAGAATAATGTACTAGGTTTGTTAGGAGTATTGGAATGTACGCGTGGAACTTGATAATTTGGCCTTGAAGTTTGGCCTTGAGTTTTGTATTTTGTAGGTATTTTATCATTTTGTGGTCGCTTGTATAGACTTTGTTGAATTCTTTCTTCGGATATAGCAAGATTGATAGCTTCATTTAGCGTTTTTGGCGACCTGCATCTCACCATGTTGGAAATTCGCGGGTGGAGTCCTATGAGGAAATGATGGAGGGCTAAATCCTCCATGGCTGCGGTGCGGCCAGAAAGTTCTTTGACCTTGGTATTGGATAAGGTGACTTCGGTAAGTAATTTTGAGAGGCAGGTTTCCACTCGCAATGAAAATTCGTTAACATTCTCTTGCGGATTTTGTTTACTTTCCTGTAGATCCGTTAAGAGATGAGCATAATGCTTACGTTCAGCAAATTGGGTCTTTAAAAATTCCTTAAGTTGTTCCCACGTTTGGAACTCCTTAATAGAACAGGCGATTTCGGCCTTACCTTGTAATTGACATAATATAAACTTGAACAAAATAGGCTTTTGGCTTTCGTCAGCCAGGTCGTAGGCGTTGCTACAATTAGTGATAAATGAATTTAGGGTTTCTCTGCGACCATCATACGGTTTTATAAATTTCAACAGAATGTTAAGATCTACATTCTCAGGTTCTGGTTGAGCTTTCGGCATGATGGACGCTTTGGGGATATTCAGTGAGCTTTTGCTATCGTCTACAATAGCAACTGACATAATATTTCTAAACAAATAAAAATAATATACGGTTTCCTATAATATCCTAAGGATCTCTAAAACAATGAATTATAATTAAGTACGATAACAATGACCAAAGACTCACAGGAAATAAAACGCGTAGGCGGCTGCGTAACGCGCATCTTCACGCGGCGACGCTGTAGGTACCCGGCGAATGACCTTAATGTGAAGGTCTGGGGCCAAGTAGTGGAGTTCGGTGCTGGACGGGTCACAACCTTTGGGGTGACAGGAGTCTCTTACTGCACAATGGAGCTCGGCGAGTCGCGCAGAAGTAATACGCAGTTCTGCTTATGGTGATTAGCAGTCGAGTCACTCGTAGGCGAGTTTGGTCTTGTTTATAGTATAGACACAGTGAGGATACAGTCAACAAACACTGGACACTGGAGAGATTTGTGCACTTTTACACTATGGTTCACTTTTCGAAGACGTACCGGGGAATCTTTACTGATCCCACCGCTGCCACCAATGTTATACGGGATTTAAATAATCCCTTTTTAAAAAAAAGAAATTTAATTGATTTAATTAGTTTTATTGAATATGAGAGAATTAGACACGAGATCTTTTAGCAGCCTTTACGCGATGGAGGATGGAGAGCGACTGAGGTGTGAGGATGGGCGAGTGAGGGACTAGGACAGAGAAATGCTAAGTTAGCGGTGATTGTGCTGTGTAGGCAAATAGGGGTGCAATGCTAGGGTATAACAGTACGCTATCATAAAGGGTTTTGGAGATGTCTATGCGTAGGGCGAACATCGATGTTGAGATTGATAATATGGTGATAAACGGAGATATTGCACTTGACTTTTCTTGACTTACACAGTACGCCGAGTCCAATACAACTAAAAAAATGTTGACTACATCTATTCATAAATTCCCGGTTTTATTAAATCACGATACTACCATACCTATACAAAGCGAAGTATCTGTGAATGTCGTTACGCTGTATATTTTAAATTGAGAAATGCAGCATATATGTTATAACTCAGGTGCTTATAATTGCACCATCTTATCATTAGCTAGAACATTTTATTGTTCTAGCGCTGGTAATTCTGATGGTGCCAAGTGACTAAGTGACTGTCACGGAACATTAACATAAATACTTAAGATACAAGTATGTCACGGACAAATGAATGATAAAATAAGAATAAAACTAATACAATCTTTTAACAATAAAACCACACAATATGGTTTCTCCACCATAAATAAATAAAATAATTAAAAACTGGTGTAATTGGTATGCTAGTGGCGCATCAGTAATATGCGTTCCCTTCGAGCATTATGCGTTCCATATCACGAGCCAAGCGAGAATCGAAGTCGTACTAAACATGATACATAATCTTTGAAACAAAGGTATTACAGTTATGTTACTTGCTCTGTGGACAAACATTGAGGATAAACAACAACAAGATTCGCTGTAATGGTTTCTTTCTTTACATTACGTACCTACATTATTTTGCAATCATATAAACGTAAACTTATCAGATACGACAATACTAAAGTAAGGAGTTAAATGTAATGTATAGGTACATGAAATGTCTGATGAAGCACTGCTGCTTGTATACTACTTGTATAGCCATACTCATTGTCTAAAACGGTAAAGTGTACCAAGACTTGTCGAAAATGTCACGACTGTAGAACGAAAGCAAAATTTACCTCTGCTAAGGGATTTAAGTCCTCCCAGCTATACGATGCACAATGTAAGAACTGTAGACTATTTGGACCAGCCACTGCAAATCAACGACAAACACTATAGGTAGGTACAATCATCGGATATTGGAGAGCTGGAGAGCTAGATACTAGTGATTTAGAGAGCTTATGAGAACTATTGAACCAGAAAGAACTACATTAGATACTGATGTTGTACTGATATTTTGGAAATGAAAATTCAATTTCATAGAACAACCTGTATTTTGTAAACTATATAGACTCTCACACAAGGAAAATCAGATCGTCAATGATACAATTCAGGATCTCATGCAAGCCAGTGTCATTTGTGAATCGCATTAATAAGAATACGCGAGTAGTAATTAAGAATACGCGAGTATTTAAAAAAATCATCACGCCATCAGTACAGTACGAATATTTAAAAATGCTTTGTTTAAAAACAGAGTACAAAGGATCATGCAACGGGGGTTTGCTGAAATTGCGTGGACTATAGCACAATTGACTCAAAAACATTTTCCGTGGGTTTTGGGAACTGAATAAGAGCACGCTTTTCAAACAGAAACAAAAACTATCGGAAATATCTGTTTAGGTTTAGGTGGCATTCTAATGCAGTATCAGGATGATGGTAGTTTGAAGCCAATCACTTACTTTAGTCGAGTTACTAGTAAGGAAGTGAGTTTCTACCACAGCTACGAGTTAGAAACTTTAGCTGTTGTGGAATATTTGCAGCGAATCCGCATATACTTCACTGACATTCCTGTCATGCTTATTAAAAAGGACCTAGTTCCTCGAATTGCTCACTGGTGGGTAAGAATATCAAATGCCAGTAACAACTTGAACAAATTGAATACAGACCTGGGAGAGCGAATAAAACACATTGATGCTTTAAGGAGAAAACCTATTACCGAAACCGTACCGTTATGATATATCAGTCTGACTGGTTACTAACCTAGCAACAAGATGATAATATCCAGCATATACTTGTGTAACTTGGTGGAGGACATCAAATTGGGATCTTATGTTTAATTATAGCATCAAAGAGGGCGGGCTGTACAGGAAAACTAGGATCGATTTGTCATCCCAATGTTTGATAAATATGTCATAATTACGGTAAATTAGATGGTGAGCTACACCCTATCAATAAGGAGAGCATTCCTATGCATATGTTGCACGTCTATCTCCTGAATCCCTTTGTCAAAACTAGATCGGGTAACCCATACGTTGGAAGTTATTCGCTCCGTAAAACAAAAATACTACTACTAAAGAGATTATCAACCAAATCGGGAATTCTATACATGTGGTCAGATAGACGTTTAGATCTTATAATACCACTATAACTGATGATGATAGCTCAAGCAGTGAATGTGAAATTAATAGGGATGACTTGATTGATCTCTTGCAGATAGAAGTAACATTTTGATTAAAATGCAGCTTTGAATAAAATAATGTTTATAGTAGATAGGAGCTTTAAAGAAAATAAGCTAATCTGATACAAAATAGAAAATTAATTAAATGGTAAACATGCCTGGCAAAATATTTGAAAAGTTATGTCTTTCTAAAATGTACTGTATGTAAGCTGTCATGTTTTCAGTTTTATGAAGTTAATATTTTAAAATAAATTGACAATAAAGCATTGTGATACAGATAAAATAGTTTCGAGCTAAAACACTGATGGTCGTGTATGGGAGATTACACTGACACTTTAAAAGTAAGAATTTGGCTGATATCCTCTTTATAAGAGGCATGTTCTAGAAAATACAGAAATACTGCATCATCCATCGAGAACTGTGTGATCTGTGTGACTATTTGGGCTTAAGTGCTTGAATAAATATAAAATCTGTGTGATCTGTGTGACTATTGGGGATTAAAATCACTATGTGATCTGTGTGACTATTTGAGCTTAATTGCTTGAATAAATCTAAAATCACTAGGTATGTGATCTGTGTGACTATTTGGGCTTAATTGCCTGAATAAATATAAAATCTGTGTGATCTGTGTGACTATTGGGGCTTAAAATCTGTGTGAGTATTTGGGCTTAATTGCCTGAATAAATATAAAATCTGTGTGATCTGTGTGACTATTGGGGCTTAAAATCTGTGTGAGTATTTGGGCTTAATTGCTTGAATAAATCTAAAATCTGTGTGATCTGTGTGACTACTGGGGCTTAAAATCACTATGTGATCTGTGTGACTATTTGAGCTTAATTGCTTGAATAAATCTAAAATCACTATGTGATCTGTGTGACTATTTGGGCTTAATTGCCTGAATAAATATAAAATCTGTGTGACTATTTCAGCTTAATTGCTTGAATAAATCTAAAATCACTATGTGATCTGTGTGACTATTTGAGCTTAAATGTTTGAATAAATTTAAAAGCTGTGTGACTATTTGGGCTTAATTACTTGAATAAATCTAAAATCTCTCTCATTCTTCTGATTGATTGAGATCTGTGTGACAAAGTGGGCGTAATTGTTTTGAAATATTACAGAGCATACTGTGTAATATGGAATAACACTGCGTGCCACCAAAATCTGTTTGATTATTACAGAACATACCTACTGTGTGATATATTATTAGAAGAAGAAGAAAAATAAATATTTATTGAGCACACATACTAAAGATACAAACATAACATACAGAGTAACAATGGCGACATAAAATATAAATAAATATGTGTGATCTATGTGACTTAATGGGTTATTTTGAACGATTACAGTAGGTACATACTGTGTGATACATAGCACTGTGTGCCACCAAAATGTATAATCTATGTGACATTATTGGAGCAGTTATGGTTTATCATGGGGTAACACTGTGTGATACATAACACTTTGAAACTATAATTTGTGTGATCTGAGTGACAATATGGGTATAATTCGCTTGATGCCACAAAACAAGCTGTGTGTTTCTTAACAAAACGAATTAATTGTAGGACAAGCTATGTTATACTATAATCTTAGTTCAGTAATAATAAATACAAAAGATAGGTCCATAATTGTTAGCTTTTCATTAAGTAAAATAAGACAAATATTGCTGCGAAATTTTCTTTATTTTACAGGAATCAGACAATGCTGAGAGAAATGCTGAACGTCGCGGGACGCGGACGCAATTGCAGGATGGCCGAGTGTTAGCCAGCTCTTCCCTCTCTCAACACAAACATCATAGAACACTTAATAAACATATTCCTTGATTAATTAATGATTGTAAACAAGCTCAAATGATGTAACATTCCTCTTTTAATAATTTCTTCATAATTTATAGTACTGGCCCATGTGCCTTTATTTTTCTGTGCTTTGGTTTTTATATAAATTTGACAACAATGTTCATGTTGACATATAGCCCTCTTGATTTTTTTTGGGACCCGACCTGATTCGATGGAATTGTAATTTTTGACCGTTTTACACGTTGTAATTGGATAATAAACCCTTGATTCAACGTCTGCGTGGTGTTATTTTGCTCCTGTTACACTTGCTTATTTGTTTTATTAATGCAGCTTAAAGACTAATGAATAAATAAAGAGATACATTAAAAAAATGGTTATAGCACTGCCAAATTGTTGGTTTATCCCGAAGGATAGGCTAGCTGAAATATCGATGGACTGGTATTTACCCGCGAGAAGAGCAAGGCCGTTCTCTTCATGGGGTTACTTTACGACTTATTAAATTGTTTACCATAGCTGGAAGTCTTCAGTTGATTGCGAGATACTTTTGGGCTGCTGCATAAGTATACAGAGCAGTGTCGTCAGTGAAGATAAATAAATGTACTTTCTGGGGGGATTGGGAGTCGCTGATGTAGACCGAAAAGGATCGAAGGAGCAGGGAACGGAGAGATCCTTGGGAACTCCTGCTTAAATTCAACGCGGAGCGTTAACACCCACTAAAGCTCTCAGTTCGTCAATTATCCTTAGCATTTCCTTTATGAATAAATGAAATGAGGATTACCAACATAATATGTGAATATTGTACTAAAACCTACTTAACAATAAAGATTAAATTACGTGCGTTACATTTGTCTTTATTTCCCGTAAATCTATGCAGTATAACGGAAGTTATGTCTGTGAGTAGTTTTGAGCACTTTTAAATTTCCAAGATATCGCACGCTCGACGCATGACGTCAGCTGTCCGGTCGCTCCGCTTGATCGTGCGCCGCGCCATATGAAACACATTGAAGTGATGTCTCGCGCGCGCTCTGTACTTGTGCCATTGCTTCGTTTGTTAATATGTTATTATTGTATTAAATCAACCTGTTAAATACCTTGTGAGTTATATATATCTGTGCCCAGGAAGAGGGTTACATGGGAGGTAGGTTTACTGACACTTTTTTTTTGAAGTTATACTTCTTTTGGCGCGATGGAGAAAAATGATGAGAGTGAATTTTTACGATGCGCGCGCACACCGACACCAAAAAATTTAACAGCATGAAGTTAGTTCTAGGTGGTATGAGAGTGAATTTTTCGATGCGCGCGCATCGTGTGCGCGTATCGTAAAAATAACAGCATGAAGTTAGTTCTAGGTGGTATGAGAGTGAATTTTTCGATGCGCGCGCATCGTGTGCGCGTATCGTAAAAATAACAGCATGAAGTTAGTTCTAGGTGGTATGAAAATTGATAACTATGTTCAAGTTGTATATTAAGAAGTATAACTTCTAACGCGTGTACATAAGTACACACAAGTTTTTTTTTTTTTTTGGTAAGGCAGGGGGAATGCTAATTCATGCCACCCGAAAAAAGTGTCTGCGGGTGGGTATGTCGGACCCGCACCGACTAAACCCAACCTGCCGTGGACTTCTTCTGGCGCCTGATACGGGGAGTCCCGGGAACGCGGGTATGCTGCCCCGGTGCCCCCCTTTTGCGCCGTGTCCCAGATGGTCGGGATACGCACCTGGGGAGAGCTGTGGGTTGCCCTCCCCATTTTCCGACTCCTGCCAGTACGGCACAGCGACTGCGCCACAAACAGTTCGCTGTCTTCCCTGGGCTGCTTGCACGTGGCGGCAGTAGAGGACACTTCTCATACTGCCACCGCAACCCCGAGGGGAGTAGGGCTAACTGGCTACCACCGCGGCCCGACGCCTCCCAAGCCGGGCACTCCTCCAGCGTATGCTGGGCAGAGTCCAGGTCGCTCCCGCGATGGTGACAATGTGTCGTCACTTCTCGGCCGATCCGGCACAGATACTCACCGAAACACCCGTGTCCGGTGAGTATCTGAGTCAGTCTGTAGGTGACGTAACCGCCCTTCCTTCCCACCCAGGCCTCGAGGTGAGACAGGATAGCACCGACGGCACGTTGGCGCGCGTTCAGGCGCAACTCAAGCCCTGCGCACCACTGTGTTAGTACGCGCCGCTGTGCATCCCGCCTATAGGCAACGAGCGTCTGCTCTGGCGCCGCACCGCTCTCCCGGCGGACGTGGATCTCGGTGTAAACCGTCGCGTCGACTGCCGCCAGGAGATCAAACGGCGGGAGGCGCGCAGGTTTACTGACACTACTGACAAACTTTGATTGTCAGTAGGATGCGGAGTCAAGAATCCAAAGTTTCTTAATCTACCAATAATTCTCTCAACTTAGTTACTTATTTTTTTTTGTTTCCAGCACCTTTTTAATTTTATCTAATTAATAATCTCCCGAAAAAGAAATAAATTTCTTACTTCCTATACTATGAAAGATCAGGTGTTAGATGCAGTTACCGAGGTTAGAGACTTAGGTTTTCTGGTAGACTCATGATGCGATTTAATAAACACGTAGATAACACTGTCAGTAAATGTCTACGCATGTTGTCATTTATTAATCGCAACACTAAGCAATTTAAGTCTCTTCATGGTTTAAAGACCCTCTACTTCTCATTAGTGCGCAGCAACCTTGAATACTGTTCTTTTGTTTGGTATCCCAATTATGAAAATAGTATTCAACGCTTAGAAAATATACAGAAAAGGTTTGTAAGAAGCATCTCTGCAATAGCCGGTATCAAACGTAGTATTAAACATTACGACGACAGACTGAACCACTTCAAGATGAAATCATTACGTTGGCGTAGGGACTTCTTGGGTTTGACTTTCCTGTTCTAAATTATAAACCACACCGTAGACTGCCAAGAATTAGTAGGTCAGTTGAGCTTAAACGTGCCTAGACCGTCTGACAGGGTACATAATTATATACCTTTCTCGATAGACTTTAATAGAAATAGATATAGTTATAATGCCCCTTATACTTACATCCTCAGAAAATATAATGAATTATTTTATAATTGCGATCTAGATGTTTTGGGGGGCAAAATAATTATGTTTGTTGTATTTGTTACTACTATGCATACAGTTAGTGAATAAACAGTCGCATTCACGCAGTGGCAAAGCACACACGTTTTTAATTTTTTAAACATCGCCCCAATCTAAAATCGACCCTAATACACTCAACATATGGTCTAAAACGAGCCGGATACATCAGTGCATCGAGCGGCCGGACCCGAGCGTCGGAAACAAAAGGCAGCCGCATTCCTTAGATAAGGAGCGAGTCGATGAGAATAAAAGTGTTATTTTGAACCTAATTAGCAACTTGTTTACGTAATTATACGAATAGAAACGTCGGACATCGTTAGAAACATTTTTATTTGAAGAAACTTAAGTTTGTGAAGTGACTACATATTACAACTGTTTAAAATGTCTACACCTGAACAACTACTCGGAGTTTTAGAAGATATTACTAAATTACTTCAGAAAACGCAAATAAACTTGAAAAAGTGCCCAAAACAAAGGTTGACACGCGGATACATAGAAGCACGAATAAAATGCATACAAGAGTATTGGAATAATTTCACCGCCGCGCACCAAGACTTAATTAAAGGTACGACGTGCGAAAGTAGACAAGATATAAGTTATTTTGTGAACGAACACTATTTTATCTGTGAAGATCTTTACTTAATTATGCTAGCGGACCTCAACGACTTATTAACGTCATCAAATACTTCAGCGCCGACTTCGAGTCCAAATCAAAGTGAGTTGTTTACGTCACAACTTCGACTTCCGAAAATTGAACTGCCGAAATTTACGGGACATTACGAAGAATGGGCAACTTTTCACGATTTGTTTGTATCGTTAGTTCACAAAAATACTTCGTTAAGCGATGTCCAAAAGTTGCATTACTTAAAGTCCAGCATTGGCGGCGAAGCGCAAGCATTATTGAAATATATACAAATTACTGATAGTAATTATTCTCAAGCCTGGTCAGTGTTGCAACAAAGATACGGAAATAAACGACTTATCGTGAATGCCGTTCTCAAGCGTTTATTTAACCAAAGAAAAATTAACACACAGAGTTCAAGTCAGATAAAATCTTTGTTAGACACAACTAATGAGTGCCTTAACAACTTAAACAACATGTCTATTAATACCGAGTCTTGGGATCCTTTAATAATATTTCTAGTCGTGCAGAAATTGGACCAAGATACTCATAAAGACTGGGAAGAATATTCATACGAAGATGATTCTAAAGAGTTACCTACTTGGGTCACTTTGAAGAAATTTCTTGAATCGAAGTTCCGCACCCTTGAGCTCGTATCACCTGGCACTGCTGCACCTGTAAGAGAGAAACCTAAAGAGAGAACATTCGCTGCTATCGCTACTACTACCACTGAAAAAACGTGTGTTAAATGCGAAGATAATCATACGTTGTGTCACTGCAAACAATTCACAGAGATGAACGTCAAAGATAGAAACGAGTACGTGAAGGAAAAGCGATTATGCTACAATTGTTTGTTACCAGGGCATTCGGTATTCAAGTGCCGAGTTCCATTAAATTGCCGAGTTTGTAACAAGCGCCATCACTCTTTACTTCACGAAAAGAAAGAAAACAATTACAAAACTCAACAAGATACATAAGGCACTACTGCAACCATTTCCGATGTGTCCGTCAATCATGCTATCGAAGGCAAGAGTGAGACAACATTAACAATGGCGGCACATTGTAATAACAGACAAGGAACAGCACTTTTAGCAACCGCAATGGTGACAGTTAAGAGCGAGGAAGGACACACCATTGTTTTAAGAGCACTCATAGATCAAGGATAGCTTTATAAGTGAGAAAGCAGCTCAGCTTCTAAAACTTAAAAGACAACCAATAAGAGGTACCGTGATTGGAGTAGCATCTACGAAAACAGATGTCAAGCAAGTGGTTCAGCTACAGGTCTTATCTAGAAGAGAGAACAACTTCTGTCTTAACATACAGGCCTATGTGATGAGTAAACAGCTGACCACTAAAATACCACAACACACCATCACTATAAACAATGATTTTCACACCTTGAAGGGTTAGACCTAGCTGATCCGAGTTACTATATACAGGGGTCTATCGATCTTCTACTTGGTGTGAAAGAATATGGAGAAATTATACAGCAAGGGCTAATCAAAGGTCCACCAGGCACACCCTGTGCACAACGAACCAGCCTCGGTTGGATACTTTTTGGAGAGATACAAAACAAACACAATGACACGTCTGTGCTTGTCATGCACCATCGAGTAGATGTAAAAGATATGTTGAATACACTCTGCGAGATAGACACGGAAAGCAAAAGAAAATATACGGAAGAAGAGGAACTATACGAAAATGTATACAAATCAGGACATGCCGAAAATGAGGAAGGAAGATATATAGTTAAACTACCATTCAAAGCTCAATATCCCAAGTCACCAGATGGCAATACTAGAAAAATTGCAATGCGTAGACTAGTAAAATTAGAAAGAAGATTCATAAGACAACCAGACCTAAAGAAAGCTTACGAAAAAGTGATGGAAGATTATGTTACGATGAATCACCTAGAAGAAATACCTGTAGAAGACATAAATACAAAGAAGGCAGCATACTTACCTCACCACGCCGTTGTCCGTAGTGACAAAGAAACCACAAGTTCCCGAGTTGTTTATGATGCTTCATGTAAAGTCAAATCACAAACCTTCGCTTTGATGGACTCTTCAATAGTTCGGGCATGGTTGTCGGGCGAGCCTTCTGGATGGAAGTCTAGATTTGTTGCAAATAGGGTGGTTGAAACATTGGCAAATGTAAACAGCAACCTATGGTATCACGTCCAGTCACAAGAGAACCCTGCCCATATAGCTTCGCGAGGCATGTCAAGACAAGAACTGTAAACTGTGGTGGAAAGGGCCAAGTTGGTTAACTGACAAAGAAATACAATTCACACGTTTAAATAATGTACAGACACATGAAGAAGATAAATCAAACAATGAGATAAAGACACATCTAAATATAGATAACATGAAAAAAGACAATACAAAGATGAATGAAATGTTTAATAATTAAGACAACCTAAATGAACTACTTACATCTATTTGTTACTGTCGAAGATTTTTAAATTACAAAAAAGACACACTCAGTGCTCAAGAAAAGAGAGGTATAACAAATAAAGAACTAGAAGAATCATTGCAAAAATGTATAAAGTTGACACAAGAAAATGAATTTGAAGAGGAGATACCAACACTGAAAAAGGGCAATGAAGTAAATAAGACAAGTGCATTGAAACGTTTAAATCCATACTTAGATACAAATGGTATTATAAGGGTGGGAGGAATATTGAGACATGCAAACATTAGACTAGAAAGGAAGCACCCTACCATTCTCGGAAACAAAATCGAATTAATCAAGTTAATTTTCAAAAATGCACACGCCGAAACACGCCATGGAGGGATACAAATAATGTTGGCCTACATAACATCGAGATGCTGGATATTATGAGCGAAAGACGTTGTAAAACAATGATAAGAATCTCCAATTGTAGTACCGTACCTATCCTAGTCTAAACAATATAAAAGTAACTTACCTTTAACTTACCTTACGCTGGCAACAAGTACAGAAGCTCCTGAGAGATTTCTTATCTGGAAACGGTGCCAGAACGAATATATATGCCGCTTGCAGAAAAGACCTAAATGGCTGAAAAGAGAAAAATAATTAGAAAAGGGACAAATTAGTACTTATAAAAGCAGACAACTTACCTCCTGGCAAATGGCATCTGGGAAGAATTACTGAGAAACACCCAGATGGCCTGACTCGAGTATACAGCGTGAAGAGCAGAGACAGTATTGTGAAAAGAAGTATAACTAAACTGTGCTACTTACCTGTAGATTGTGATGCTGTTTCGTAATTACCTGATAATGTGATGTTGATTCGTAATTCATTTAAACAATTCTGTTGATTATTTGCATGTATATTTGGTGTTGTAGTAATCTTCTACTGGCCTATCAATACAATTTCTTATGTTTTCGTTTTAAAAGGACTTAGTAGTCCTTTGGGGGCCGGTATGTTGTATTTGTTACTACTATGCATACAGTTAGTGAATAAACAGTCGCATTCACGCAGTGGCAAAGCACACACGTTTTTAATTTCTTAAACATCGCCCCAATCTAAAATCGACCCTAATACACTCAACAATGTTTAAAACAGCCATTTTGAAAAACATGTAAGTAAAGCACACTTCTTCTTATCTTCGCTAAGAAGAAGAAGAAGAAAGCACACTGCTGTCTGTGTACAACAACACATACTTATCTAATATGAACTGATGTAAGTAAGTTTCTTTTTTATGTTTAATGCGTGTACCTAGCTTTTAATTATTATTATTCTGTTAATGTTGTGCCTACCTTTAATTTAGATGCATGTCTGATCACCTTAATACATTGTCGTGTAATAATGTTTAACATGTATTTAGTTGGTAAGCTTTAATTAAATAAATAAATAAATAATTAACTAAACTAATAAAAAATAAAAATATAAGTATCTTTTTATATTATTATATATAATTCCAAATTTTAATGTCCTTATAAGACGAACGAAATAAGACCAAACGGCAGATGTTAACTCACTCTGTGAATGAATATTCAAAAGTGTTAACGATATGTCTAGTCCCACAGAAGACATATTCCTGCTCTTGGTCTGATAATTGATACGTATAGTTTTACAAAACTTGCAACAGATCTTTTTGAAGAAATTGCTTTGAAATATCTTCTAACACATAAAGCTTCTCAAGATCACTTAGAGTTATTTTTCTCATGTGTTAGAGCTTGCGGGCGTACGAATGATAACCCAGATGCCCTTCAATTTATGTACTCAATGCGCAAATTACTTTTTCGCAACAGCATACGACCAAGTATCAATGCTAACTGTACTGATGACAATTATGAGTCTTCACCAATACTTGAGTTTAGGCAAAGATATTACAATATAACTGTAATATCTTTGAGTTTAGGAGTGCAAAAAGAGCACAGTCAACTTTGCAAGTCTCGAGTTCTGAATAAAATAAAGAAGACGGTATTGATTCTTTGGTGCAGTTAATAGAGAGAACAAACGTTTCAGATTTTAAGAACAATATATTGTATTATATAGCGGGTTATATTGTTGGCAAAATTACAGCCAAAATATTATGTGAGTATTGTAAAGCAGCCTTGCTAACAAAAAGAGGTCAAAAAGACCATAATTACGACATTCTTGACATTTGTAATTTTTCATCGTTTACAACATTCATCGACAGAAGTGGTCTTAAGTATGCTTCTAGAATAGTGTTCGATATTGTAAAATTCACTGAAAAACTATTTGTTACCTTATCCCACCAATGTGAAGAAAATTTTACGAATAAATATATGATGAACGTCATTATACATCAATTTTATCCTCGCTTAAACGATATTTCACATCCAGTACAATCTGTCACCACTGAATCAAGGCATGAATTAGAACTAATTAAATGTATCGCGAACAGATATTTAAGCATAAGAATGAAAACGTACGCGAAAGAGGAGACCCTTAAAATAATGGGAAATCGCATTTCGATGCGACAACGGCTGCATAAAACAATTTTATTTAGCAATGTTTGAATTTCTAATAAATTTCTGTTATTAATTTCTTGTTTTATTTCCATTACCAATCACATCACTTGCTTCAATTTGGCTCCAAATGACTAATAATTAAAGTAGGTATAGTCATTGGCAGTACCGGTACCGGCACTTTAATCTACCCAGTCGCACTAATTACCTATTCACAGTAATAAAGAGCATACCCTAATTCAACAAAAAATAAAAGCATGGGCTAGCAGGTGAATAGATGTAGATTCTAATAATCCGTTTCAGATAGTTTTTAATCCAGTAAGTACTTATCAATCCAGAAAGACTTATCCGACAAAATAATATTTTATGGACACCCTATTAGAAAAGGAAGTACATCTACTTTAGAACCTCTCTGTCGGTTCGTTTTTCTTTAGATACTGCAAAGTCCAGTTTGAGTACAGGTTCGTGAGTTAGGCATAATAGTCAAAAAGAATGAAGGTATTTATTTTACGTAGTGCCAAAGAGTAGAGAAATATATGCGCAGTTCTGTCAGTTGTCACATGCAGACCACCTGTTTACAAATAACGACAAATTGAAATTTCATAATAATAATAATATGATAATTTTTATCTATTGTTACGAGTAGGTTTTAATATCTCTGCAAAAATATAGGTTTAAGAAATTAAACTAGATATAATTATCTTATAAATAGTTAGATAACAGGATAGTCAAGTTGCAGTTAACTTCTTCATTATTATTTAGATTCGAATAACATGGGTGCTAAATCACTAGCTTTATCCTTTCAAGTCAAAGCAGAATGTAATGTATCAAGAGCTCGAGCCGGCCTGATGAAATTGCCTCACTATGAGGTGAAAACGCCTGTATTCATGCCAGTCGGCACTCAGGTTAGGTTATGTGTACTTAAATAAGATTACCCGTTCTTAATTATTATCTTGCATATATTACAATCATCATTACGTTTTCAGGGTACCATGAAAGGCATTTTGCCTGATCAACTAGAAAGTTTGGACTGTGAGATAATCTTAGGCAATACTTACCATCTAGGCAACCGACCAGGCACAGATGTGTTGGCAAAAATTGGAGGACTTCATAATTTTATGGGGTGGAATAGGGCCCTGCTTACAGATTCAGGAGGATTTCAAATGGTTTCTCTTCTTAAATTGGCTGAAATAACTGAAGAGGGTGTCAAATTTAAGTCCCCATATGATGATTCAGAAATTATGTTGACACCAGAGAAATCAATTGAGATTCAAAATTGTATTGGTAAAAATACTATTCTTTTATTCTTCATTATTTTTTTTGTAATTGAGCCCTAACTGTGGACCTTTTCTAGGTGCAGATATCATCATGCAACTTGATGATGTTGTTCAAACCACATTCCAAGACTATGACCGTATTAAGGAAGCTACTGAGAGAACAAGTCGTTGGCTAGACCGCTGCTTGAAAGCTCATCAGAGACCTGCAGAACAAAGTATATTCCCCATAGTACAGGGGTTATTGAATAATGAACTAAGAGAACAGAGTGCTAAGGAACACATGACTAAGGATGTCAATGGATTTGCTATTGGTGGATTGAGGTTATAAATTGTATTCATTTTTAAAACACATTTAAATATTGCCTAGTAATCATCAGAATCAAATGTGATACATGACCTAACCACATTGCTAAGGTAGAAAATACAAAACTATAATGCAATATGGGCCTGTTGGTGTAGTTGGTAAATGCTTGCCTTTCACATCACAGGTCATGGGTTTGAATCCCACCCAGGATAGATATTTGTATATATGAACATGTCTGTTCGGGTGTAATTATCTTTTTATATGTATTTACAAAAGAGTAGTAGTATATGTATTACATTAGTTATCTGGTTTCCATAGTACAAGCTCTGCTTAGTTTGGGATCAGATGGTTGTTTCTGAATAATTTCCCAGGATATATATAACTTTTTTTTTTTACTATTACCTCAAATGTCCAATAATATTATCACACAGCTAGTAACTAGTAGTAACTTAGTGCCTTCCTCTTCTTCTAATCTTACAATATATTGTGTGTATTCTAGTGGAGGTGAAGCAAAGGATGATTTTTGGCCCATGGTGCATTTGAGTACTGGAATACTAGACAATGGTAGGCCCAGATACCTAATGGGAGTAGGGGTGCCCATAGACCTGGTTGTTTGTGTTGCCCTGGGAGTTGACATGTTTGATTGTGTCTTCCCCACTCGTACAGCTGTGAGTAACTAAATAAGCCTCTGCAATATTAAAATAATTATATTCCTAGATAGAAATTTGTCCAAAGTAATAATTACATAATTTACAGAGATTTGGATGTGCTCTAGTACCAACAGGACAAATCAACTTGAAGCAAAAACAATATGAAACAGATTTGAACCCAGTGGAAAAAGATTGTTCATGTTCAACATGCAAGAATTACACCAGAGCCTATTTGCACAGTATTGTGACAGTAGAAACTGTTGCCTGCCATTTATTATCAGTCCACAACATTTCTTATCAGGTAAGAATATGTGTATTCCCTATATAAAATCAAGTTAGTGGTGTTGATGATTTTATTATAAAGTATTTTATACTAGTTGCAACCTGTTGTGTTACACAATTTAACAAATCATACTATGGATTAAGTTTAATATAAATTAATTACGTATGATTCAATGAATATAATATAATATATATTATTCTGTTAACTATTTCCCTATGTCCTTATTTGCACTCCATGAGTACATACAGGCCACATTACAACAAACAGAAGTTGATTATGGAATTATATATACTACCAATAAACATGTATATCCAAACTGTTAGATATAATTTGTATCAAGTTGTGCTTCAAGGCTTTTATGGTGTAATATTTATTTGTATAATATATATCTTGTTGCATATACAGTCCATCTATAGTTTTGTTTACAATATCTCCACTCCTTATTAATCTCTAGGAGGCTCTGATACATAATTAAGATAAGAATATTATCTAAGTGTTTAAGTCATGCCATTGCATTGGATTTCATTTAGTTGTAGTAAGTACTGAAACATTTCTAAAACTTAATATGTTGTTGTTACAGATGACCCTAATGAGGACAATGAGAAAAAACATAGAAGAAGGAACATTTCCACATTTTGTTAAAAAATTTGTCCATGAATATTATGGTGAAAATAAGTACCCAAATTGGGTGGTTAATTCATTAAGTTCAGTGGGAATAGATCTTGAACAAAACTAGACTACTGAGTATTATTTATTATTACTTTATTTCCAAATATCATTATCATGTCAGCTAAAAGATATCCACTGTTGGAAGAATGCCTCTCTCATTTGGGGGGATATACCATAATCGCCACTCTTGGCAGACAGGCGATCACAGTATGTTGGTCATTAGTACTAAGAGAATGCTGCTGCCTGTTCTCTGCTCCATATTCCCTTAAAAATGACATTAGATCCCCACCAGATGAAATGGGGTGGTAATATTTAGTAGTTAGTAGAATGCTATACTAGAAGCCCTCACATTGGTATTGGTATTTTATAAGGTTTAACTGTCCTAGTGGCTGTCTGTGGATATGGAAATAAGTCTGCAACCACTCATTTTCACCCCAACTGAGCCTGTTTTGTTTACCAGGTTATTCTGAGCACATTAGTGTTGGAGAATGTATTATGATAATAGCCAGTTGGTGTTAGTGCTCCAATACTAGTGATGGGTCATAGTTAGTTACTCTTACCATTCCATATGTGAGGAGCTCATAGCTAGATGCTCTCACCGGTCTGCAAGCGATCGGCGAGGTTAAGTAACTAGGCTCGCGGTCAGTCCATAGATGGATGACCGCCAAAGTGGTTTAATTTCTGAGCGTTTCCGTGTTTCGGAGGGCACGTTAAGCTGTCGGTCCCGGTTGTAGTCATTAGACAACAGTCGTTAAGCCATGTCAGAGGCTTACTGGGCAGCTTGAACAACTTTGACACCAGGGTAACCACTGCGCATATGATAATTAAAATATGTGAATGGGTAGGTTAAGCACCTCGGCACATGCCCATTTTATAGCTGGGTGGTTAAATTTCAGAGCTCATGTAGGTGCTGGTTATAGTTGTCTGGCAACAGTCTATAGGCCATATCAGGGCCCTACTAGTCAACTTGAACAACTCACAGTAGGATAACCATTGCCTATACAATAAAATAAGTAAGATGAGTGACATAACAGTAAGAGTGTTGCTGAACAGTGGTGGTCATGTGGTTTTATTTTGTAGTCTTTTGCCTATGCTAATGGTACAAGCTCTATATTGTTTTCCATTGCTTGTTATAAAAACAAACTACAAATGAATTTCTGTATAGTGTATTAAGTATTTCCTGTTACATAAACTCATCAGAGTCATTTCCATCATAGTTGGTTGTCATATTTTCTGACTTCATTAAAGTGGAATAACTTCTTAGTTCTGCTTCATCTTTCTTCTTCTTCTCTTCCTCTTTCTCCTTGTCTTTCTTTTCTCTAAGGAGTTTCTTCTTGTCTTCTCTTTCTAACCTGTCTCTAGTTTCTCTCTCTATTCTCAAGTCTGGAAATGCTTCTTTTTTTGTTTTGTTTAGTCTATTTACAATGAAATTGCATCTTTTGGCTACTCTCACTTTTCTGACATCCTTATCTTTGTGAAATGCTACCTGCCCAGCCTGAAAATTAAATTTAAAAATGATTAAGCCATATAAAATATACAGTCTCATGTCTTTAGAAATTATATTGAGAAGGGAGAAATATATCCAATTTTACTATTATAGATCATAATTAATTTTTATTCATAAATGAA
The DNA here is from genome assembly GCA_951640165.1 of Pseudoips prasinana. Classification (NCBI taxonomy): domain Eukaryota; kingdom Metazoa; phylum Arthropoda; class Insecta; order Lepidoptera; family Nolidae; genus Pseudoips; species Pseudoips prasinana. The sequence continues at coordinate 24,862,011 of OX621237.1, read as the reverse complement.
ATTTAATTGAAAAATAATATTGGGTACACAGACATAAATAAAAACCAAAAATACAGGCACTAAAACAAAATAAAATATATTCTAGTTTTCCCATCAGTAAAATTGGTTTTAACTAGAGATGATAATGGACTGGCACAGGATTGGCATAGTACTGCTAAAAAAATTGGGATAACCCAAAAGGTAATGAGTAATGGAATCAGGTGTTACTTTGCGGAAATCCATAACAATCAAAATACAAAATCAATATGTAGTGTTAATTCTGCTAATTGTCAGTTTAATCATGCCAGAATGCAATTTGCACCACCCTCCCACCTGTAAAAATGTGCACGGACAATATAAAAAAGCAAATTACATGCGCCAGTACGATACCGAACACGTGTTTCTGTCCTCCACGGACCGTTCTCAAGGGATGTGATTTTTTTTTTATATTGTACTTCTTGCATGTGCACATTTTGGTGGGTGGGAGGGCGGTGCAAATTGCATCCCAGCATGATTAAACTGACAATGAGCGGAATTAACACTACATATTGATTTTGTATTTTGATCAAAAGGTAATGATTTGCCTTAATTTGTTATTGTGATTGAGACTTGTGTCCACAATTTATGAAAACCCACAATTATTTTCTTGTAAATTTTAGATAAAATCACTTTTTTCTAGATGGATTATTATTGGAAGATATAATACAAAAATAAATAAATATAACATAGAATAAGTTTAGTCTTGGTTGGGGTGTACTTGGGTACAGCACTTCAACCCTTCAGGATCTTTTGTACTATAATAAGTTTATTAATATGATCACTAGAATTTTTAAATCAATTCCAGTGTCAGTGTAAAGTTTGTCCCATACTGTGGTAAGATGTAAGTCCCTGTGCAACCAGGCCCAACTTGTGCCATTTATAAGTCCCTAAAAAGAGTATAGCAGATCTTCCCTCTAGCTAGATATATTCTTTTTATTCATTCCAGCCACCAGGCACTTACAAAGCACTCCAGTAACAGGCATGTCCATATCAGATTTCTGTTTCGTAACTGGCTCATATAGGTAACAAGCATTTAACCCTAAATTGGATATGCTATAATAGTTACCACCTCCTTTAATACTCTATTGTGTTGTAATAAGAGCTACAACCAATGAATTTTGAACAAACACTATGACCAATAAAGGGTTAAGGTTAAGTGCCTATAGAATGCAACTCCCTATCTAAATCATAAAGAGTTCTTCAAGTTACATTACCCACTAAGCAACCAGCTATGCTCTAGCTGTTTCCACTTTATGTATAATAGCAAAGCTATCTTATATAAACTGTTCTAGTAACAAGGGGGGTAAATGCAAAAATATACTGCATGTGGTCCATAGGTGAAGACCACTGCCTTGCAACTTCATGTCTTGGGTTAAATTCCCCCATAGGAGAACTATTTGTGTGACCCATAAGTAGTTGTTCTGAGTCTAGGTGTACTTTGTGCCTGTCAATTATATCTGTAACACGGGGATGAATTTCAATATGGTGGGTAACATCTTTAAAAAAAATTACCTCCATTCCAGCTGTTTTCTTCAAATTTGCCCACATAGTATATACAATATCAATATCATTCATCTTGTTACCCATTATTGAATTGGCTTTAACTAGTTGGCAAGCATCATCCAACACAGCGTTAGGTATATCATCTATAGTCTGCCCCTGGAAGTTAAATATATATATTGATTACATAGAAAACATGGTATTATCTATAACAATTTAAAACCATGTACTTACAGGGACTAAGCGTAGATATACGTGAGCAGAGGAAACTTTGTCAACATGAAACCACACATCTTCAGGCCAACCCCACTTTATCAAATCTTCATCTGGAATCAAAAACATATAAATGTTCGCTATAATAACTATCGATCAATGCATTTTAAAGCGCCTTCGGCACTGGAACTGTACGAAACTTATAAATAGAAGATCACTACGAATCAGCCTTACTTTCATGTTTATCAGCGCCCATAAACAGAGTTATCGGTGGTGATACGACGTCACTTGTAAAATAGAATACCATGTTGATTTACGCGTGTCTTTTACGTCTAAAAAAATTATATTTTCCCTAATATTTAAAATACCGCATTAAAATAATGATCCAAATAAAAAGTCTAAATTTCATGTGTCATTAGTGTCAAAAGTACAGTGCTACCAAATCCCAATATGAAAATATAAAATAAAACCCAATATGAAATTATTTTTCATGTTGGGAGTTGGGACCTGGCAGCACAGGTACAGACGCCAGCACATCAAGCTACCCCAATATGTCAAATATGCCCAATTGAAAGTAAACCTTATGCTTTTGTGATAAAGTTGAAAATTAAAAAAAGAAATTTGACAGCTTAGGGTAGCTGGATGTACTGGCGTCTGTACATTTATTTAAGAGAAAAAATACTTATTTTGCAAATATAAAAAACAAAATTGCGGATTAATGCGATTTTAGGCGTTGTGAAGCATCATGTGGTAAAACATCTGAAATTCATTATCACGAGAACTGAATATATAACTAATAAAAATAATCGCAATGTCATCACCCATACGATCTCCTTTGCGCTAATATCGCAGAGAAGAAATTCAATTCAATGAGTATTGGCGCCCGCGCATTGTGGAATTGTCAAGGATGCCGTAACGAAACTCCAAAGACTGACAACACAGATACACCCGTGCATATCACTGAAGAGATAGATTTTATGTGTGCTACTGGGCGTATTATCAAACCGAAAGAACGTCCATTAGATTCGCCAATCGATAAGAATTATGACTTAGACCTTCTCTCTTCGATACGTAAGTTAAAAGCGACAGTCGAAGAAGTCAAAAAGGAAGTAAAGGCTCAATCTAAAAATATAGACGAAAGACTAGATGAGTACTCGAAATACCTTGATTCACGATTTGCCGAATTTACGAAAATCTGTCAAGTTAAAGACTTTGAAATTGCATCTTTAAAATCCTCGGTAAGCAAATTGGAAAAACTGGTTGCTACTCAGGACCAATATATAATAAAAAACGAGCTCGAAGTAATAGGTTTCCCCGAAAATGACAATGAAAATTTGACACAGGTTGTACTACTGACTTCGCAAAAAATTGGCGTACCATTAACTGAAAACGACATAGATGAAGTAATGCGCGTTGGACCAAAACGCCCAAAAGATTCCAAATTACCCAATACTGGGAATAATAAGCCTCGCCCAATAGTTGTTAAACTTATACGTCATCAGAAAAGAGACGATTTAGTTAAAGCCGCTAGAGTGAGGAGGAATATTACCACAGAAAATATAACTATAGGCCCTTCACAAAAGTTTTATATAAACGAACGACTTACTAAAGCTAACCGGGACTTATTTCAAGATGCTAGACTACGAGCCCAGAAACAAGGTTTTCGTTTTTGCTGGGTGCGTAATGGGTCTATTTACGTCAAAGAAAAGGAAAATCAACCGGCAATTCGCATTTACTCCATTGAGGACTTCGATCGAGTACTTGGCCCGCTTCAGACAAGTTAAATCCTGGGAATCTAGACTCTTTAAGATAATTGAAGCAAATTTTACTAATACCATAGATACCATTTTTTGTATTTTAGCCTTAGTTATAACTTCTACATATAGTTATCTAATTAAACTCACCACACACTCTTAACACACCACACGTCAAAAAATCCTACCGTATAACATTCTCTCCTTCTTCAGAGCTGACTACTACTGGTTTTATATCATTTTTTCTTTAAGAAATCGTGTTCTACAATTTTATTACGAAAATGCTTGATATTCATGAAGACATAGAAAAAACACTATCCATAAAATGTCACTCTCTAGAAAGGATAGAACAGTGTACAGATTTTTTGCCGTTAGATGTCAGCTTCACAGTCTTAAGCTTCAACATAAGAAGCATACAGAGAAACTTTGATGGATTTCTGGTTATGCTAAATCGTATGACTACTGTCCCTGATGCAATTATACTATCTGAATGCTGGCTGAGCGCAAATTCGATTATTCCACAAATTTCTGGCTACACATCCTTCCACACCAAAACATGCATCAATAAAAGCGGAGGTGTTACGGTTTACATTAGGGATCAATGGGAAGCGTCATCAATAGAATTGCAGTGTGAGGAGTGTAATTGTCTTCAACTTACGGTTAATGACAGAATTACAATCCTGGGAATATATAGATTACCGTCATTCAGAAACTTAACCAAATTTTTATCCTTTTTAGATAACTCTTTACAAAAAATCAGAGACCGTTTATAATATTAGCTGGTGATATTAACATAGACATAAGTTGCGACACACCCAGTGACCAGTGCTCTGATTACTTGTGTTTACTAGCCAGTCATCAACTACTAAGTGCTATATCAATCCCAACAAGGGGCTTGTCATGCTTAGATCACATTTTTGTAAAAGATGTTTCGGTATCTGTCGGCATAGTATGCCACTCAAGCTTGACTGATCATGATATGTATTCTTGGTATGACAAAGAGGGGAATAAAACAAGGGAATTTATCTCACACTAAATTAAAACCGAACATGCCAGATATCATAAATGATTTGCAATCTGTAGATTGGGCATCTATTTACAACATGACTGACCCAGAAAACGCTGCACGAGCATTTGACCAAATTTTAAACAAAGCCATACAAACAAACAGTAGACCTATAATTATTAAACGATCCCAACGTATTTTAAAGCCTTGGATCACACAAGGGATAATAAGATGCCAAAAAAACAGAGACCAACTTCATCTTCAAAGCAAAAAAAGCCCTAACGACATCATATTACAAATAACTTACAAACGATACCGTAACTTTCTTAATAATCTTCAACAACGACTCAAATCGTCCTATGAAACCAAACTGCTTAACGAGAACCAGAACAATCCCAAAAAGTTATGGAAATCAATAAAGCAAATTTGTAACATGGCAAAATCTCACTCTATTTCAACAGAACTGACAAAGACTCATCCCAACCCAGTTCAATCCCTAAACTACTGCAACAAATATTTCTCAGAAATTGGTAAAAAATTAGCTGATCAAATTTTATCGAGGCTTAAAGTCACAGAAACCACCCTTTTATCCGAGCAACTTTCTAAATACTTACCCTTAGATGGAAATTCATTTTTCTTAAAACCAACAGTGATATGAAACTCATTACCTAAATATTTAGATAATCCTCCTTTTATAGTCTTCTCTATGATGATGTTTGATAGATAAATATTCATGTCACAGTTGTCAACAATTTTAGTCAATTAAAGCCTATAATAATGTTTTCAGGCAATTCATAGTTTTATTTCAATTTAATTGACTAAAATGGAAAAGTTTCTGAGACCGGATCGCTTTGATGGTGATTACTCATTAAGTTCCACGGGCCCCGAATGGGAACACTGGAAACGCACCTTCAACAATTTCCTGACGGCACAAGCCGCATCTGCGCCTCATGGAGCTGGTGCCGCTGCCGTTACTTCGGCGCTCTCAGACGACCTAAAACTCCAGTTGCTGATAAACTATGTATCGCCCCGCGTATACCAAACAATCAGTGACTGTACCACATACAACGTGGCATTGGCTACACTAGATGCTTTATTCATCAAGCCCAAAAACATTATTACTGCTCGGCATCTTCTCGCTACTAGGCGCCAACATCCCGGTGAATCTATTGCTTTGTATCTACAAGCCCTCAAACTGTTAGCAAGAGAATGCGCTTTTGCCGCAGTGGACGCCGAAACAAACAAAAGCGAGAATATTAGAGGTGCTTTCATCGCTGGTCTAACATCACCTAAAATACGAGAACGTCTTCTTGAAAACCTTACACTTACTCTGGATGACGCCTATAGTAAGGCAATATCGATGGAAATGGCGGAGAACAACTCGCAAAATTTTAACCTACCGGCCGTCAATGCAATATCTGAAGGAAGGAGCATCGTTCAAGTCAACAATGAGCAGTCTGCTGAGACAGATGAATCATCTCAAGTGGCTGCTATTACTGAGACGAAGGGCAACATAAAATCCCATAAATCCCATTGGAAATGTTTCTTTTGTGGAGGAGACCGCTTACACAGGCGTAAAAACTGCCCTGCCTCAGGTGTCACCTGTCAAATCTGTAGCAAGAAAGGTCATTACGCGTCTGTCTGCCGTAGCAAACCACGCAATGTGTCCAGTAGTCCTCCGGAGAATTGCGCACACTGCGCCGCAAGTATCGTGGCCGCAGCGCCAGCATCTCTAAGAAAAGCTATGATCCCTGCCTTCATTAAAGGTATCAGAGTGGAGGCGCTAATAGACACAGGCAGTAGTATTAGTTTCATTAATGAAAATTTTGCTAACCTAGCACATTTGAAGAAAACTCCCTGTCGTCAGATGATCTCCATGGCCTCCCTTACTCTAACGTCGCAAGTCACCGGAGCTACGGTCCAAAATATCAAATTAGGAGAAAACACATATGACAATGTTCAATTACTTATAGTAAAAGATTTGTGCGCTGATGTCATTATAGGTCACGATCTTCTCAGCCTACATTCTTCATTGGAGCTTGAATTTGGTGGACCGAAGGACACTCTGAAGGTTTGTTCTGTCGCCGAGGCATCAGTTCCTGCCGTATCGCTGTTCAACAACGTTACTTCTGATTGCAAACCGATTGCCATACGATCCCGGAAGTACAGTTGTGAAGACCAGGAGTTTATTAGAGGTGAAATCAAGAAATTGCTGGAACAGCACATAATAGAGGAGAGTAAATCACCTTGGCGAGCACAAGTGCTGATAACCAAGACTGCCAGTCATAAAAAGCGAATGGTTATAGATTATTCATTGACAATCAACAAGTATACGCTCTTGGATGCCTATCCGTTACCAAATATTGAAGAAATAGTCACGAGAGTTTCTAAATATAGTATCTTCAGTGCCATTGACTTACAGAGTGCGTATCATCAGATTCCAATTGTCACTCATGAACGTATATATACGGCTTTTGAAGCGGCTGGTAACCTGTATCAATTTTGTCGGATTCCTTTTGGAGTGACAAATGGTGTGTCTAGTTTCCAGAGAACTATCGACTGGATCATCAGAAAGGAAGGCTTAATTGGGACCTTCGCGTATCTAGACGACATAACTATATGCGGAAATACTCAAGATGAGCATGATCAAAATCTAAGCCGTTTTCTGTTGGCAGCCGACAAGTACGGGTTGACGTTAAATAAAGAGAAAAGCAAATTTAATCAGAAATCACTCAAAATATTAGGGTACTCGATTGAAAATCACATTGTCAAACCTGATAGCGATCGTCTACAGCCATTACTTAAACTACCTCCTCCAGAAGATATGCCCGCGCTAAGAAGAGTACTAGGCATGTTTGCACATTATTCTAAGTGGGTGCCAAACTTTTCCAAAAGAATACACTCCATTGCACATACGGTTTCGTTTCCATTGGGCATTGAAGCCATGAAATCTTTTGAAGACTTGAAATCGACGATCGCAAAATCTTCTATACACGCAATCGACGATAAAATGCCATTCACAGTAGAAACTGACGCTTCGGAACATACAATTGCTGCATCGCTCTCACAGGATTCCAGGCCAGTAGCATTTTATTCTAGAACGCTAAGTAAAAGCGAACAAAATCATTCCGCCGTCGAAAAGGAAGCCTATGCCATTGTTGAAGCACTCAAAAAGTGGCGCCATTTTTTGATAGGTAGACCATTTAAGTTGATCACTGACCAGAGATCGGTAGCATTCATGTTTAACGCAAAACACTCTAGTAAAATTAAAAACGAGAAAATACAGCGGTGGCGTCTAGAGCTGGCACCCTATAATTATGATATTATTTATAGACCAGGACGAGAAAACCACGTTGCTGACACGTTATCCAGAGTGTGCGCCAGCATGGACAACTCATCACGACTCACGCGACTCTATAAATTACATGAAAACTTATGCCACCCAGGAGTCACAAGAATGCATCACTGGCTAAAAACAAAGAACTTGGCCTATTCTATTGAAGAAATTAGAACGATGACAAACAACTGTCGGATATGTGCAGAAATAAAACCAAGATTTTTCAAAAATGCCGACCCACTTCCAAAGCTTGTTAAAGCAATGGCGCCCTTCGAGCGTTTAAGTATTGACTTTAAAGGTCCTGTCCCAAGCAAAACTATGAATCGGTATATACTCACCATTATAGACGAATATTCCAGATTCCCTTTTGCTTTTCCATGTTCAGATATGAGTGCAAAGACGGTTATAAAACATTTAAATAATCTGTTCATGATGTTTGGTATGCCTGGCTATATACATTCAGACAGAGGGGCTGTCTTTTTATCTGCTGAAGTAAAAGAATATCTGCACTCTCGTGGTATCGCCACGAGCAACACAACAGCATACAACCCGCAAGGAAACGGACAAGTTGAAAAACTTAACTCAACGCTGTGGAAAGCCATACAGTTGGGTTTACGTTCCCACAATTTGCCCATAGAGAGTTGGGAGAAAGTTCTTGATAACGCTCTTCATTCTATACGATCACTGCTTTGTACTACCATAAACTGTTCACCGCATGAGAGGATGTTTAAACACTCCCGGAAATCGCCAAACGGCACCTCCATTCCGACATGGCTTACAAGTGCCGGACGGGTCCTTGTCAAACGCTGCGCTCGACCCAACAAGTACATGCCCTTAGTGGAAGAGGCTGATCTAATTGAAGTTACCCCTGATTATTCAATTACTAGACTGAGGGACGGCCGAGTAACAGCGGTGTCAAATCGTCACCTAGCTCCAATTGGAGATGAAGGAGAGAGAATTCGAGAGCTTGCAACTGATGAGAGTTCACGTGGCTCTGATCAGGAGATTTTAATACCTCAAGATGAGTCACCCGCAACAAGCATTAATCATGGCGAAACTTCATCACTCAATACTGCGCCTGTTCCTGAACTCACTCTTTCACCTGGAGTCGTCTCACTACAACCTGCGTTACAGCCAGAGGTTGATATTAGAAGATCTGGGCGTATTAGAAGACCACCTGCTCATTTACAAGACTACAGTCTCTAAGCAAAGCGGTGGAGAATGATATGAAACTCATCCCTACGAACTTAGTACGCTTATCGATAATCTTAAAAACGACAGTGCCCCGGGGCTTGACGGATACACACCTAAATTAATTGAAGAATTAAAAAATATCATCTTAGGGCCTCTCACACATATCTACAACCTCAGCTTATCTACTGGCCTATTTCCCCAATGTTGGAAAACTGCTGTTGTGACTCCCATCCATAAAGATGGTGATAAATCTCTGCCAAGCAATTATAGGCCCATCTCCTTACTCAGTATTTTTTCCAAACTTCTAGAAAAACTTGTAAATAAACGGCTCACAAATTTTCTTGAGATTAACCACATCCTTTCCGAAAATCAATATGGTTTCATACGTAGTAAGTCTACAGAAGATGCAGTAGTAATGCTGACGGGTGCGGTATCAGGGGCCTTGGATGATAACGATTGCTGTATAGGTACGTTTATTGACCTTTCTAAGGCTTTTGATACCGTATCCATTCCTATTCTACTTCATAAACTTCAAGCCAAAGGAGTGAGAGGTGTCGCATTAGACTGGTTCCATAGTTATCTTGTAAATAGGGGTCAGTGTCTCAAAGTAGGTTCGACTCTAAGTGAAAACCAGAATGTCAATGTTGGCGTTCCCCAAGGAAGCATTCTAGGACCAACATTATTTTGCATTTATATAAATGATATTTTAGATCTGTCCATAAAAAATGCAGAGGTTTTGTGCTATGCAGATGATACAGTGGTTATCTTTCGAGACAAAACATGGAGTACAGTATTTAGCACTGCTGAAACTGGACTAAAGAAGATAGCCAAATGGCTAGACAGAAATTTACTCACTCTTAACATAAAGAAAACAAAATACATAGCATTTCACAAGACAACTGTATCTAAACCACCACCTCAACTTAAACTAAAAATCCACTCTTGCAACTTTGATAATGAAACGTCCTGTAATTGTGAACTTATAGAAAACACAACCTCTATCCGATATTTAGGTATAGTAATTGATGAACGCTTAAATTTTGAGAAGCATTTAGTATATCTGACTGGAAGAGTCAGACAAACTATATATATAATAAAAGCGCTTCGTAATTGTACAAACAAACAAACTCTGATTATGGTTTACAAAGCCATCACCCAATCACTACTCTACTACTGTACACTGGCCTGGGGTGGTGCTGCCAAGTCAAAAATGATCCAAGTTGAGAGAGCTCAACGAGCAGTCCTCAAAGTCTTGTTAAAAAAGCCTTTCCGATTCCCTACAGACGAAGTATACAAAACTTGTGAGGTACTTAGAGTGCGACAGATTTATATCTTAAAAGCGGCAATATCTATGCATAAAGAAATAAAAAAATCCACAAATTTTAATATACTAATTCAACGCCGTATGTTTCGAGTGCCTATTCCAACAATCAATACCACCTTTCTTAAGCGACACCATAAGTATCTTCGCCCCACCATCTATAACAAAATATGTCGGACTCATACTGAGATAAATCTTTTTTGTGCCAGCAAAGTAAAGCGTGTAATTAGGGGATGGCTCATGTCATTATCCTATGAAGACACCGAACTTATCCTTAAGAACTACAGCTGATCAACTAACTGCTGACACACTCTACACAAACACCCACCCACACACACATACACACACACACACATACACACACACACACACACACACACGCACAAACTTTTTCCATTCATTATTTAATTATATTGTGTTTTACTATTGTTATTAACATATATATATTTTTAATATTAGATAAATATCTAATTCTATATCTATGTAATATTAAAGATTTTTTTTTTCAAGAAGTTTCTATATTCTGTTGTATTGTCTCTAATTATTATTATTATTTTTTTTTATATTATCTTGTTTGTACCTAGTCATTTAAGAGTTGTATGTATCAATTCTTTATAAATGTAAAATAATTGGTTCCTGCAAGACAAGCCTGCGTGCTTAGTGCAGAGATCATTGCTAAAAGTAACATGTACGTTTTTTTTGTGAAATAAATAAAAAAAAAAAAAAAAAAAAAAAAACTAGTGTATATTTTACTTAACTCACTTACTACTTAACTGTGAATTTGCTGTAGCCTATATATTTTAGGTTTTTTTTACCTAACCTATCTCCGTTGCTTTCATGCAAATCCAAAAACGCGAAGTAAAATTATAATATTCGAAAACGTCTAGTTCTGCACGGCGAGCCTGGAATCATGATTAGCCTTACCGCAACAACAATGTTTCTATGCACACTGCACCAAAGATATTATAATATAACATCTTTATATTATAATATCTTTGCACTGCACAGAGTACAATTTTGGTTTCTATGTTAAATTGACACCTGTCATCTGCCACTGTCAAATGAAAGCAACATTTAGGTGCTCGTAGAAAATTTGCTTGTAGATAAATATAATATCTCAAGTGCCACAATTAAGAGTTGAAGTTGAATATAATATCTTTTCACTGTGTTGAAAGTATTCTCTCTTCGTGAAATAAGTATCTTAAAATGGGAAGTCCAGAACGAGAATTGTGTCCACCACCTTCTGAAGAAGATGAGTTAACTCTGCCACGAGCGAGTATTAATAAAATGATAAAAGAACTGGTACCCTCAGTGCGGGTAGCTTTTGAATCGCGTGAATTAATATTGAACTGCTGCACGGAATTTATACACTTAATAAGTTCAGAAGCCAATGAAGTCTGTAACCAGCACAACAAGAAAACGATAAATGCTGAACATGTTCTGTTAGGTGAGTTTCCATTGTTAAATAGCTGTTCCCTCCAGTTTTTGTTGCCCCCCGTGTTCTACAACCTGATACAAATGCATACAATTTACTTTTGGCTAGAGAGGCTTATTTTTAACATGACATTTACAGTTAGTCTAGGATTCTCTTAGAATTTCATGATGAGCGTGAGCTTAAGCTGTCTAACTCAAACTAGGCCCAAATAAGGCCCTAGGGTGTTTATTGATGAAAAGATGCATGACAAGGTTGGTTTTGTAGTATGTATTTGCACTGAAGACATCCCTTGCTGCTGTTGCTGTAGGTACAGATCTCTCTTTCAATTCTAAATTGGAAAGAACACTTTATCAATATAAAACCAATAGTTATCCTAATAACAAAACTTTATACATTGTAAACTTTCATTACAGATATAGAATATAACTTTTATTTTATAGTAATGAAGATGCACTCACAATATTTGTGAGATCCATAAATTTAGTGTGCTTTAAGCAGAGAAATTGTTGGCTCCATATGTGTTGATGTAAATGAAGGTTGTACTACTTTCAGTATTTATATTATTTTTCAGCTTTGGACAGGTTGGGCTTCAGCGACTATACTTTAGAGGCCGAAGCTGTGTTAAAAGACTGCAAGGCTGTTGCCGCCAAGCGTAGGAGACAAAGCACTAGACTTGAAAACCTTGGTATACCTGAAGAAGAATTACTTCGACAACAACAGGAACTTTTTGCCAAGGTATATTATAAATTTTATTAATGATGTAAATGTGAAGTCATAACAAGAAGTTTAAATAAGCTTGTAATATATTTATATATTTTGTTGCAGACCTATTGGTAGTATTTAAATGTATCTGTACACCAACCCCTGTATATTGTCCCTAGATATTATTATTCTAAGATATTACTTTTTTTGAAGTGTATTAATCTGCTATTCCTTTTACTGTACAATAAAGAACTTATCTGTTTCAATACAAAATCTTCTTATACCTGGGTCCTATTAAAAAAATAATTACAATCCAACAAATTCATCAATAATCAAATTAATTATCTTACTGCTCTACATGTGCTGTTCAATAAAACCGCGTTCACAACTACAAACCTCACTCACCTGAGCAATTAGAATAATTAATGAAGTATACAAAAAAGTGGATACTTTCTCATGTTATTTAAGTGAATTCGTAAAGATTCTGTTAAATGTAGTTAGTTTCATGAATAATTAATTTTAAAATGTAGTTACATAAGTTTTTTATAATAGTAATACCAACACTATTACATCAAGTCAAGACCTGTAATGATAGATGTAAATGAGAGAAATAAATAAATAAATAAGAATTTTGGTAGAAAAGTTTAAAAAAAAACCATAGGGTAAGGGTAAAATTATCACCATTAATAGTTATGATGGACTTTTCAAATGCCTTTAATACTGTCAGTCACAATATGCTATTATTTATTGTCTACTATCTTATGGTCTGTGATGAAACACTGGAATGCTTTTCTTCCAATCTTCGAAAGGGCCAACAGCCGGTTAACGTCGGTGAGTCCTAATCAAACTGGCGTGACTTTGTTACTGGTGTTCCACAAGGTAGTATGCTCTGTCCTTGCTTTTTTTCGATATTCATAAATCTCGTAACTCATAACCTTCAGGGTGTGTATCACCTGTATGCCAATGATCTATTAGGCTTTTACTAAGATTAATCGCGGCAAAGTTGTGATAAAACTTTGGTCTGACAAGTTTGGCTTAACAATGGACCTGGCAAAGTCACAAATCATCATAGCTGGGAGCTCCCACTTAGTCTCAAAGTTCAACCTATGAGATCTTCCAAAATGTGAGAAACCTTGGATTATTCATTGATGCATCATTATTAAGCTGGCAAAGTGTAAGTCAATTAAGAGTCACAGATGTATTGCTGCGTCTGTACTGTCTTAAAAATGTTGGACCAATAAATACAAAGGTAGAATAAAATACTCATTATTGTACATCATAAGGATACATATTTCATTGGATATTACATAAACAAGTTGTACAAAGGGCGGTCTTATCGCATAAAGCGATCTCTTCCAGGCAACCTTAGGATGGATAGGAGCTGAACAATAACTAAAAGCAGTAGATTTACTGTTAAAAAGAAGGAAATGTAACAATAAACATAATTAAATAACTAAATAAGAAAAATACTTTATTTAACGTAGGTACCATAATTTATACAGACAAATAGTGTTCTTTGACTAGGTTTTTAAACGCTGATATTGTCTGGGCACGTTTAATTTCGATAGGCAAGGCATTCCATAGTCGAGCTGCCTGTACACTAAACGATTTTCCCATAAAAATGGATTTGTGGTCTGGGATATGTAGTTTTAAATTTTCTGATGATCTTAAGGATCGCAAATGTGTGTCACAAAGGAACTCGAAGCGTTCTTTAAGATATGTAGGAGTAGCAGGGTTAAAGAGAATGTTATAAAGCAAAGAAAGAATATGAGCATTCCGGCGAAGGCGAATTGGCAACCACTTGAGCTTAGTACGAAAGGAGGATACATGATCATATTTGCGAAGTCCAAATATGAATCTTATATAAAAGTTTTGAAGTCGCTCAAGCTTATCGAGTTGCTCTTCAGTAAGATTAAGATAGCTGACATCAGTGCAGTCGAGGATTGTTAGGAGAAGCGATTGAGCAAAGGTAATTTTAGTGGCAATAGGGAGAAAGTTGCGTGGACGCCTAAGTGAGCCTGCTGACGCAAATAACCTTCGACTAACCGCCTTCAGTTGTGGGCCCCAGGATAATGTACTATCTATTACTATCCCCAAATTCTTAACATTATCTTTAAACGGGATGACAGTACCTTCAAATGTAATTTGGGGAAGTTGGGACATGTCTATCCTAGTCGCCATTCGAGAGCTGCCGATGATAACAGCTTGCGTCTTTGACGGGTTAATCTTCAGACCAAAGTTATGACTCCATTCCCCAATGCGAGATAAATCAGAGTTGATTATTCTGATGGCATCTGGCAAGTTTGCAGGTGGAGGTTGATATTGAGTTGAGATGCTAGTGCAGGCCCTAATATTACCTATAGTCGACTATGGTGATGTATGTTATTTTGAACTGAATGCAGATTACCTCAATAAACTCCACACACTTCTGCATAACTGCATTTGGTTCATTTTCAATCTTTGTATGTATGGCCTCATCTGTTCCTACCAATCCCAACTGCAGTAGTTACCGATCCACCAACGAAGATCATTACGAGCACTAACCACCTTATATTCTATATTACTCTTCTACTCCATTTGTCTTACGCCACTTTCAATATATCTTTACCAACCACACTAAAAATCTTCACTCTTCTCATAATCGTCTCCTCCAATTTCCATCTCGCTATTCTGATTTCTTTCTCTCTTCTTTCTTAGTACAGTCTTCAGTGGAATACGATCTCATTAGAAAACATCAAAAGTGGATATTAGCTTAGGGTCAAGATTTTTTTGGGTGCGCCAAAGTTCACCTAAATTTTCAATACGTATAATAGGAAATCCGAAAATGTTCTTCCTAGACAGAGTAGTTAAGAGTTGTGATTGTTATCACAACTCCTAACTACTCTGTCTCTAATGTTCATAATTAAACTTGGTAAATGTTTCTTTCTAAGTATGTGTGAAAATATTATGGTAATTATGTTTAGAGATAAAAGCGTTATGATAAAAAAAACAGTAGGGGTAGAAATATAGTTACATTAATGATATTATTAATTACAATTTTCGGAAACATGAGTGTTATGAAAATCGCTGGTAGCACTTCAAATAGTATGAATGAAAACTAGGAAGAAAAATTTTAGGAAGAGTGATCATTCGGATTACAAATCATCATAGGAAGAACAATTTCGGGGAAAAGAACTTTAGGTGAGCCAATAACGACCCGATTTTTATTGTATTTTAGAAAGAAAAAGCGTAGTTCTCATAGTTTAATATAATTTCTACTTCTCTTCTGACTGTACACAAAAGTGTTATGCACAGAATATAAAAGTATGAAATGAGTATTTAATGATTCTAATCTAATTAATTCAATGGCATTCCATGTCATCCACCCACGATTTTGCCAATGTCAAGTTAGAATACAATTTATATCCTGTAGAGTATTTTGAAGAATTGCCAAGCTGAAGTGGCAGTGGGCAGGGCACATAGCTCGTAGAGCCGTCGGCCGCTTGGGCAGATAGGTTCTCGAGTGGCGACCACAAACCGGAAGACACAGCGTGGGCAGGTCCCCTACAAGATGGACCGATGATCTTTTGCGGGTCGCTGGAAATCGCTGGATGCGGATAGCGCAAGACCGGTAATTGTGGAGATCTTTGGGAGAGGCCTTTGTCCAGCAGTGGACGTCTTTCGGCTGATATGATGATGAGAGTATTTTGATAGAATTTTGAGATAGTAAAAATGGTCAAAATATGATACGATTACAAGACAATTATTTACGTCAGAATAGCTGGACTTGGTAGTTTTCACATGCCATCTTTTAACAAACTTTTTCAACCAAAGAATATGATAAGATATTTATAAGCAGCATTAAGTTTATGTAGTTTTTGATGGAAATTTGAGTTCAACAGTACATTTTATACTGCCGAAATCACTTTTAATTGCTTCGCTTTAAATTACCAGATCATGTTACAGTTTTGAATCTCAAATCACACACGCACTCTACGTATATATAAGCTCAGAACAGAAGCTAAGAGGACTGTCGTCACCAGAAATACCACACCTCCCACGTGGAAGTTATTCCTTTTTCCGCGGAGGAGTATGGTCCTCCTCTACTTCTTATGTTAAACAGAGACTAACTTGTTTAAATCTTCTTGCTACCTTACCTTTTTGCTTCTATTTGGCTTTCAGTCTATTATTTTGTGGCTAACTCAGAATTAAAGGAGCAACTGCCGTCTGATCTCTAAGTCTATAGAAAACCAGTAGCTAAGAAGATAAAACCAGATGTCCAAAATAAAAAAGATGTTACTAATAGGCTATTTGGGTCGAGTTGTATTTGCAGTAACCCGATTTTTAATGATTCTAGGCACGAGAAGAGCAGGCAAAACAAGAACACGAGCAGTGGCTATTGTTGCAACAACAGGGGCTTGTAGGCGCTGAGGGTGCCCCTCAAGCATACGTGCCACCTCCTCCTGGTCCCAGAATTGAAGATGAAGAGGACGATGATTACTCATAGAATTGATGAAATTATAATGCCAATTAATCAGTTACATGGCAGCAGAACTACTAAATTCATGTTAAACCAACAAAACCTTATTTGTGTGATATACCGAATATTAAATAATTGCATAAACTCTTTTTTCTTTCACTAAACCTATCGTTATAGAGTATGTTTTAGGAGATAGTCAATTTAACATTAAAAAGAGCAGTCCAACGATTCATAAATTTTCGATGAATCGTTCAGTCGAAGCAGCGTTTGGCGAACCATACCTACAAACATATTCACAAACTTTCGCATTTATAGTATTTCCAGCTGTGGCTCGCGGTGTTACTATAATTAATTATAGTCTGTGTTATTCTGATTTATAAGCTATATTAGTACCTAGAAAGCTTAAAAAAACCCATTTGGTAGTTATTGCGTGAAAAAGTAACAAACATCCATACCTCACAAACTTTCGCATTTATAATATTAATAGATGTGCCCCGCGGTTTTACCCGCTTGAATCTTTATAAATTAATGCCTATGTGTTAATCCAGGGTATCAACTAAAAGCTAATTTTATTAAAATCACTCCAGCCGTTTAGCCGTGAAGAAGTAACAAACATACCTACACACTCACAAACTTTCGCCTTTATAATATTAGTGTGATAGTAGGAAGTAGGATATTAAGATAGCTTCCAAAATCCTGTGCTGAATCATGAGATCACGGTAGAAATTAAATTTAAATACGAAATACTGTTTAGGTAAGTAGGTGCCTACGTTATATTTCTATGTAAATTCGTCACGCTCCCCTGACTCTTATCTAAGTATCATGCATTTTCGTCGATTATCCTATCGACTAATATATAAATGCGAAATTTTGGGAGTATGGTTGTAACTCTTTCACGCTAAAGCTACCGAACGGATATTGATGGAAATCTGTAGTCGTATATCTTATATAGGTATCGGAATAACACATACTTAGACTATAATTTATAAAGTTTAACGCGGGATAAACACACAGTTGAATATATATTTCTTTTATTGATAGTCCGGCCAAATTGGACAAAAAATAGGGGTAAGGTTACAATAATTCCCATTAGGCTGAAAATTGGTAGGATCGTTCATTACACTATTATAAAGGAAATGTGAAAAGTCCTCATCGATCCGGCACGTGCAAAAAAAAAAATACTCGGGGTCAAACTTCACAAAAACGTGGATTTTGCGATTTTCAGCAAAACGGTAAGTTTTATCATAAAATTAGCTGAGACAAAATTGTAGATCAGATAATTATCTACAAAAAATGTCTCAGTAGGTACTTTTTTCCTAATAGCCAACGTTTTTTTAGATAAAACGATTCAAAAAGTTGAAAGAGTTGTAATCGTCATAAAATGAACACGTTTTCACGCCACCACACCACATCTGTGATGATAGGTACCTATACAAAATCATTAAGCGCAATAAAGACATTATTCCAGTTTCCTATCCTAAATTTCTTTATATATTGCTGTTTGCGGTTGGAAAAAGAATGATAGCATCATATAACACAATAAGTATAGAGATAACTATAATACTGTAGGTAGGGTCCTCCATTGATGATGTGTGGTCACCCATCCACCTAGCAAAGGCGAAAACCTAAGTTGCTAATACCGTGTCCAGGTTCTATCGTAGGTGAAGACGTTTTTACAAATCGTCCAGAATGAGACGCATCTACACAGTAATGTTGCCTCAGAGAGTCGTTTTCAGAGCATTAAGTATTCAGTGTGTCGCACTAGCGTGCATTCGAGCTATGGTGAGTCGCAGTACCTAAGTATAGTTTTGTCGCATAAGCGTTAATCGCTCATCCATTTATCGAGCTCACGTAGTACATTTGGATTGACCAATAGCGCCAATAATAAAGTAGATCTAGCAAAAAGTATAGCGAGCACCTAGATGTCTGCTGTTAATTTTCTGCTCGCATTTGCCCTTGCCTCAAAGTGCTGCAGGCAGACGCGAATTTAACCAGTGCCACAGTGGTTCGTGTAGAACAAGCTAGCTGGACAATATTATTTGTTTCGATTTTTATTTATAAATGAGGTTATTAAGCAAAGATATAAGGGTCATAATACTATTTGAGGTCCATTGGTCGTTTGAGCAGGTATAGTGAAATAAAAACACAATATTTTTTTAAACAATTTTATAAATAAATTTAACTATAAATGTAACTATAAAATCTAATATCAGATACATAAAATACCTACTTAAAAACTAAATCGATCACTCATCATCACTATCATCAGATGAATCATCCATTGAATAGTCATGATCATGAGTGGCAGAACTATGAAAACTAGAAACTATATTAACATTTTGTTCCTTAAAGCTAGGTTGAACTAATAAATCTAGGACTTCGATAGGGAATGAACCTATTTTCTTCCGGGGAATTTCTCTTAAACCATTTATTACAGGGTCAGATGTTATCAATAACATATTAAGTAAATCTCTATTCGTAGCTATTCTTTGCACAGCTGCTATTTCTTGCACAGCTGCTCCACTTTTCAGCCAATTTTGAAGAATATTTTGAGATGATGACCTTGACGTCTCTCAGGGACTGCTCCGTAACACCATCAAAGTCATGTCTCAAAGATATAAACCGAAAGAGCTCCACGTTTCGCGTTTCCTTCGGGTGTTTTAGCCATTCTTCAAAAAAGTCCATTTTTGAGACGGTGAAAACTGTTTAAAGAAAAAAAAAGAAAAAAATTAGTTGTGCAAATAATTCGCAATATTTTTTTCTACTAATTACTACTAGATACTTGTGAGAATCATATAAAATAGATTTTACAGAGTGGACATGAGTGGACATGTAATATTTTGACTATTGAATTCAAAAATATGGGTGAAAAAGTCCACTTTTATCGAAACATTTAATTTAATAAAATTAAATAATGAAGATCCTGTGATAAAAATTAACTAAAACAAAACTACTTACCCTTATGTACACAATCCATCACAAAAACACTATCACAAATTTCTTTTAGTGACTTAAAATAATGTTAACAATATGGTGTAAAAATGCAAATGAATGCACTTTGAATTATCAACACTTTATATACTTACCTTAATGACGGGCCTAATGAGGGTAATTACGAAAATTAATAGATGTATTCCTTAATGTATAGGGCTAATGAGTTCATCTTAATAATTAACTATTAGGAATTGAAGAGTTGTTTTTGTCCAGCTAGTTTGTTCTACGCGAATCACAGTGCAGTGTCTCTAATCGGACCATAGATAATGAAAACATGTGCCCTTAAGATGGCGCCAATACTCGCTAGTCGCTTGTTTATTCAGACTCGCCGAGTTGTGTTCCTAAGTCCTGGATGTTTGCAAACGGCAATCTATATAACCATAGAATAGTCATTTTGTATTCAGTGGCACAATTAGATCCATTAGGTAACTAATAATATCCGTAAGTGGCGACGGCCGCAAGTATACATTTTCCAACGCAACCCACACAAAATGGGTTATTTTCTATATATATGTACCTATTTGTCAATATTACTTACTATACAATGTCAATGTCATGGCGTTGTCTAAATAGAATTTGTCTATAAATAATAATTAACAACATGTTTTCTACAAAATGAACAGTAATAATTGGAACAAGAAATACAAAAAGCCGAAACAAAGTACTTCCGCAACAACTAATCCAGGAACATCCGTAAGCAACCCCAGTTTTATACTAACTGTTTTACGTAAGGTCTAAATTCCTAAAACACGAGTGATTATTGCTTTATCTTTAAGGTTGTAAAAATTAATGATGTCTCAGGCCTCAGGATAGGCCCACCGACAAGTAACACCTGTGGATGTCAGGTCGCTGGCATTAACCACCGGAACGAATATTACCTAAGTACTAATTCTCATGATGATAAATACCTATAGTACCTAGTAATTGGTTTAATTCCTATTCCTATGTTACAAAGTGACTTGTATGGCCCTCGTCGATTAAACTGACGCACTACCTTTTGCGCACACTTCTAAACCACAGAATAGGTGGTTACCTACTGTTTACGTCTTCTAGAAATTAGAGAATGATGAACTTCATAAAATCTCCTTTGTCGTGTAAAATCCGATCTACTGCTAATATGTGGTAGCCTTGCAGAGGATTTTATTTTGTAATTAAAAAAATATTACCACTCATTCTAAGTATGTACATACATAGGTAGGTATACTTACTCACCCTTTTCATTCTTATTCTACTAAATTATAAACCCCACTTCATGATGCGAGCTAAAATTATTGTTACAGGCACCGACAAATACAAATGCTGAAGCTGTGAAAGCGCCCGAGTCACAATGCCCTCTGTTAGCAAAAGATTCTGAATGGGTAGACATTTTGCAAACATCTCAATTAGAAGTCAATAAGTCCTCCAATGGTTCTGACGAGGAAGAAGTATTACAACTCGTAATTTGTTTCGTTTTTAATTTTTTAAACAAAACATTACGTATTAGCACCTGTATTTACTTGTTGGCGGATGTATATTTTTTAAGCAATTGTCTTAATATCTAAAGGACGCTGGGTTGTGTTTGTGTCGGTCCAAAACCTACAATTTGACAAGCATGCAATTAAATTTTAGAGTACCTAACGATGTCGATATTCGATTAGTTCGGTATCTCATCACCATAAACAAATGGCGCATGGCGCAACCATATAAATACCGTCGTTAAAACAAAAAATAGTAGATATATATTGTCGGTCTGGAGAAGACATGGAGAAGACTCTGACTGGATCAGATCATTGCTGCTCGAGGCCAGTTGCCGTCATAATGACGGCTATATCTTTATGCCATCACGTTTTTCCAATACCCACCTTTCGTGCTCAACGTAGGTACTTACCTACCACTTAAGTTTTTCTTTTTGTTATCTTGCAAGGTTGGTAAAAAATATATTTGCTATGGTAGATCGCCCCGATCATGTGGCATCTGCAATATGTCCTTGCCTAATAAGATATACTGTTCTCCAGTAGGTACCTAGTGATCGTGGCCGGTCATGTAACGGTGAAATTAGTAGTATCAGTTTATTGTTCAGGTTGAATGTGAAGATGGTCCACAAATGAGACCGTTAGCTATCATGTTTCCGGGCCTGCTCGACAAAGATCCACAAACACTACAAGGCATGCTGACGAAGGCCATGTCTACAACAGAAGTAACTAGACATTTGGTGGATCTGGGCCAGAAAGCAAATTTTACTTTCATGAAAAAAGCTGATCGTTTGATTCCAGTAGATAAGGTAATGAACACATTTCAACATGTAGGTACGTATGTTTCATTTCCTGTATGCGAGAGAGAGAGAGAGAGAGATAGAGGTGGATTTATGTCTTGAAATATAATCAAAAGTGGGTAAGTATATCCTGAGGCCTAGGCAGTCCTAGTCTTCTCGTATAGGCATTACACGTCCATAGGTTAAAGTGTAGATATGAGTACAATAAATAATAATAGTTTAGCCATGGTAAGAGAGAGATCACTTATTATGGCCACCAGTGGTACGCGCATCATTTTAAATTAGACGAACTTAGGATACCTTGAAATTTGGTCCAGTAATAGTTGCCAATCTTTTGTTATACCACCAAATATTTTTAGTTCTCAACAGGGACTCTCTGGATCATCGTTTCCTTGTTATAATGCCTACTTCTTTCTTCCTGCCTTTCTTCAACCTCTTGTGATTTACAGTGCAGTTTCCTTTACTCGCTAACTTTCTGTTGCAAGAAGTTCACTAGCCTTCTATATAATATATACATCGCTGTTTCGGCTTCCTTATAGGTAGATTTTTTTTGCCACAGCTTTAACCTATTTTGTTTTACTTGAAAAGGGTGACAGTGGTTTAGTGTCTCATTAAATGCACAATCTTAGGCAAAAAGAGCTGTTCCTGAACAATGTTCGAAAAACTTAAAACGATGGTCTGTGAAACGACAATTATACGTTTCACAGACCATCGTTTCAGGTGTTACATAAATCCGACCGACCACTAAGGGACTCGGGAAGCGTTCATAAGTTCAAAGTTTAGAACGGATCATATATCTAAGCCGTTTCTCAAATTTAAAGTGAAAACAGACCGGCCAACAAATTTTAATGCTTTCCAAATAAAACACGTCGATTGAATTCATAATGGGTAATAGGTGTAATTATCTATATAATATGTATTTACAAAAGAAACTTTTCTTTTCTGGTTTCCATAGTACAAGCTCTGCTTAGTTTGGGATCAGATGGTCGTGTGTAAATAATGTCCCAGGATATTATTATTATTTTCATAAGTCTAAGTATAAACATTGTTGTTCCAGAAATGGATGGAAAGTTTAACTGAAAACAGCAATTCATATTGCTCTGTAGACTCTGGACTGCTAAGTAGCAATTGTAAGTAATTATGGTGAAAAACTCTAGGTTAAACAAATTATCAATGTACCCACATTATTTTGTAAAGGTTTATAACTATTTGAAAAGGTTTTTCAAGTGATTATGAGGCAGACTGTGAAATAACTGAT
The DNA here is from genome assembly GCA_951640165.1 of Pseudoips prasinana. NCBI lineage: Eukaryota > Metazoa > Arthropoda > Insecta > Lepidoptera > Nolidae > Pseudoips > Pseudoips prasinana. The sequence continues at coordinate 24,838,569 of OX621237.1, read as the reverse complement.
GGCGATTTGGTAGAATCTAAAATCAAGAAGAAAAGGAAACATATCGAAAATAAGAATCATACTACGACCAAAGACCCGAATTTTCCAGGCATGTTAGATGAGTAATATAGGTGGGTACCGGTCTATATTGTGTTAAACGTTAATAATTAGTAAAGAAGATGTGAGTGTACCAAGATGATGTTTAAATTTAAATTGCATTTCAATTTTATCTCAGGAATACAACAAAAAATAACAGATGTAGGGCATAGTGTTTTAGGCATTCGCTCAAGAGCAGCCCGACTGGGCCACCTTACAGAAGACATTCCTTAATAATAACATTAATAATTTTAATGTTGTGTTTCTGTGTGTGAGTAATATAAATTTAAGTCACAAGGTGCACTCATGCATACAGATAGACCGCCTTGTATATTCTGTTACTTTGTCATTATCTCTATGCATCAACGTGAATTAAACGTTATTATTGTATTTTTATATTGCTAAACATATACCTTATAATTTCAGATACCGTTAATGTTGGTCACATTCAAATTATTTCTACGATCAGTGCTTAATGGCTAAACCAGAACATCGGATTCGAGAACCCACTTCTAGATAAATATGTAAGATAAAAAAATGTTGCCAACAATTTTATTGATGATTAAATTCTGAAAACTATTATTAGTCGAAATTATTTGTAACGGTGTTTAATGTGATAGCTGATATTAGTTTCATTAATATCTTTAATAAAAACATGAAGACCGCATTAATAATAAATAATTATTTAACTTAATTGACAATTATTCGATTAGCCAGTTTTGAAGTACAGACGCCAGCACATCCAGCTATCCCAATCTGTCAAATTTCTTTTATAGATTTTCAACTGTATCACAAAAGCATAAGGTTCACTTTCAATTGGGGAAATTTGACAGATTGGGGTAGCTTGATGTGCTGGCGTCTGTACCTATGAAATCTCAATATGGATATGCCTTTTAAACAAATTAATTTACAGAAAATCAGACTTTTCCCATACTCCCCTTTGTAATGATATCATAATATTTAATATTAGAATTAAAACACAAAACGCGGTATTTTTTGGTGAAGAAGTGAAATGTTAACTACGAAGTGGAAAAAATAACCAATTCACAGCAATATGGCACCGTTTTAGAATTGAATTTAATATTGTTTACTCAATCTTATTGCAAATGGACAAATTGTAATGGGGGCTACAAATTTCGTCCTGTATAATTAGAACCTCAAAAGTACAAGTGTTGAGTATTTAAAGAAGCATATACTTACCTAACATACGTATTCGAATAAGTATTAGATTAGTATTGCACTTTGTTATATTTGTCAGTTTTTACCATAAGAGGGTTGAGCATGGCTGTATTTATCAATTTTTTACACAAATAGTAAGAATAAAAGTAGAATTACGAATAAAGAGACGTTATAAAGCGAATGAAATGTTGTACTCAAAATAACATTTATTCAGAAAAACTTAGCTGCATTTTATAAATATTTTCAATATACTAAATTATTTATAAAACGATCCAGATTATGTAATACATATTTAAAAAGTAACTCTTAAGCCTAAGAACACATGAGCAAAAACACAATAATAAACATTATTTAAGTATAAATTACGCACTTTTACGGCTAAAATCCGAAGCTAAGGTTTAACCGGCTATAGCTAGGTGCGGGTAGTGGGAGTGTGAATATAATAGAATATTTGTTTCGAGTAAATAATAGCATGCAAAATTTTATACGATATTGACACATCAATTTTTGGTTTTAATTGCAGATCAGCTAAGATACATTGTACACATTTTTTCAATTAGATCAGTTTTTTGGAACTGATAATGCAATAAGATTTTTTCTAATCGTATTTATTCACAAATTGTTCAATTAGGTTGTTTTTATTTAGAGCTCTTTCTTAACATTCCCTTTTGACCTGCCGCGACTAATTGTAGCCGGTAAAACCTGGTTATAAAGCTACTTCGACTTTTAACCGTAACTTGTAAAACATATGTGATTTATAAAACTTTAAATCGACAACGTTAAAATAAATACAATAACAATATACACATTTCTGGAGCAGTTATGTACATTTTATATAGAGCTGCTTGTATTACTATTTAATTCTGTCGTCCTAAATAAAGGAAGAACGAATTATATAATAATTCAATAATTTACCAGATTCCACAAATAATTAATTTATAACAATAAGTATATCAATACCTACAAACAATTTTTTCTTAAGATATAATACAGAAGGATCTTCTTAATATCAGCATTTTATCAAAATGAGCTAGTGAATATACAAGTAATAATTTTATAATTCTCATAAAACAATTATAAGGAAGCGTATGTACTTTAATGTTGCTTTATAACACAGATTCACCAATGTTTAATTGAGTCGCTAGAGAATGAAAACGGGTAAACAGAAAAACGTTATCAATAAGTTCATGATACCCTTGTATGTAAAAAATTCCATCATATGTAACACTTTTTGAGCAGTAAACACAGTTTAACTACGTACAGTTGTTAAAATGCGAAGCCATGCTAAATTCAGAAATGTAAACGTTCTATTAGCAGAAGCTGAAAATAAGCTTGTTAAGTATACTGTCAACAATAAAATCATTCTTAGACAGTTGTTACTAACAAACAATTTATTAAAATAAAAAACAACAACACTGAACGTGGTTCCTAGAATGTTGTTAACTAAAACTGTAACGAATAAAATAAAAGGGCTTGTACTCGGATGGCGAATTTGAGATTTAGGGGCGGCCCGGGAGATTTAGGGGCAGGCGCTTAATCTACCCGTGTTAAACATATTATTTAACCGTTTGACTGCCGCGCTGCCATAACAATAGATTTTTAATTGTTTGAACTCAGCGCAGAGTCCGGCGGCAGTCAAAGGGTTAAACGCGCAGCGTTGTTTCTTCATCTATGTATATGCATGTCTTTATACTATGGTAAAACAAAATTATTATAAAAATAACTGATAGAAGCTATAACGTCTATCGAAAAAGGTAGTATCTATTATTGTATAGCTAGAAAAAGTTGCTCATAGTAATTTTACGATTGCTAACTCTATTATCAAGAGCGTAAAGGCTATTTTTGTGGTATATCTTATAACATATTGAATTCATACTAGTTTCTATTGACAACTTAGCTAAGTGGCTATAGAGTTACAAAAATATGAATCTATATTTTTACTGCAAACGGATATCACACTTGCGAGGTACCCATAAACTACTTATGATACAACACAAAGTGAAAGAATACCTTAACCCTTTAACTGGTAGTAGGTAATTTTCTAATTGATTGATTTTGATTCTAATAACAAACCGAGAGAGTTCTAAATATGGTGGCAAGTATATTGCCACTACCAGTTAATATCTTGGGATTTCTTTATAACACAGTTCGTATGAACAGTAGAGGGCATGCTTATTACCGCCAGTTTCATTTAACCGCGCAATACCGAAGTAAAATAAGGGTCGTATTAGAACCTAATGATACTCACTGGTCGAGCAAATTAGCTAGTTAAATGGTGGTAAAAATACCCTTACCTTTCAAGCGAACTCTTGTAGAAAGAGACATAATGATACTTAAATAAGCTTAGTCGTGTTACGCACATACATAAATGCCGCCAATACTGAGGTCTAATAAGAAGCGTATGTCTTTCTAACTAAACCAGTTATTATAAGTGTAAAATCCTCCCAATGCTTAAAATTCTAGCGAAGCTACAAGTACGTAGGTACTTCTATCGTATTAGTAGGTATGACTTAACCCAGCTATCATGCAATGGTCAGAGCAAAAGCTCTTGTGCATATTAGTTCGGTAGACATTAATCCGCATATAAAAATAAAGGCATACAGCGCCCGCGCAAGCCACATTCAATTTATTAAGCGTGATTCGCCATTTATTTCAGAATAGTGGCAGAGTGAGAGGTAAATATACCTTCTGCTAATCTTTGGGATAGGAGGTAAAGAAAGTTAGCGACCGACCTAGTAAAAATAAGTATCAATATAAATATGGATTTTAAGAATCGAGCTGTTCCGGCTAAAATTAGGTACTGTTTTAGTAAATTTTGAAAAAAAAACCGTATTAAATTCTATTTATGAAGACTGCCTTAAAAATTATGTCTTTGCTTTTTTGTGTAAGAAATCAAAAATTACTTTTGTGTCTGAGTACATCGAGCCAGCAAACCTCGGTCTCGACTTAACGACTTTATTTTTATAACTATAACTGATATCGACAGCTTAACGGTTACGTGGCCTTGAAGCACGGACACGCCTAGAAAGTAAACATCTTAGGCAGTCACCATCGGACTGACTTGTGGCATGTGTGCCTCAGAACTATAAGGACCAGATCCATGTTCTTAACTCTCTGGTACAGTTTAACGCAATACTGACACACCATCAACCGTATTCGTTTTCCCTTACACCATATTTTTATAATAATAGCCTTTTTCTGGAGGAACTAAACATAATTTATCTTAATAATCATATTTAATACATTTTACATCTGCTGTATTTGTACCTTAATTATTTTAAAATGGTTTCTGGGCAAATATATCTCTTTTTGTATAATTATTTATTGCAGATTATCATAACATTATTTCGTACCTATGCCCCACGGAGCTTAGAATATTACACGTACCTATAACTACGAAATACAACACACCAAAATGGAATCAATGTAAACATTTCATTGTAATTTATCACTAGCCAAATATTAATAGTTATTATCTAATCATTATTATAAAAAAAAAAGTTAGCCAATAAAAGTCCTCTTTAGATTGAAGGTATGAAATACATGTATGATTCAAGCTGATTCATGATAGATCTCTTAGAAATTAGTAGAGAATGTTAGGTAAGAAGAAAGAAATTAAATATTGTATTATAGTAAATTTTATAAAACTTTCAATTTCTCTGAAGCTTAAAAACCATAAACAGTATATTTACTAATGTACAGTCAGCTCCAAAAGTCGATGAACAGAATGTATATTTAACAGTACAGTTACGGCGTCAAATCAGGGTAATCTAATGATATATTTAATGGATGTGCTGGCGTCTGTACAGACTCTTTATCCATTAAATATTATCATTAGATTACCCTGATTTGACGCCGTAACTGTACTGTTAAATATACATTCTGTTCATCGACTTTTGGAGCTGACTGTACATACGAATTAAAGTTATCAAGCCCAAAATAAATTTCTTATATCAAATTTCAAACCAATTTGAAACCCCTGATACCTTAAACCTTCGATATTATTTGCTTGCAATATGTATAAAGAAAAAGCAACTTCTATTAACCTAGACACTATGGTCAGCATGGGTTTTGCCTTAGCTATTTTACTATCCCTTTTAAAATATTCTATTAAAAGACTAGGTTAAGCATCATAAAAATATTAAGATTTATGAATTTACATAAAATGTTCACTCTATGAAGACCATAAATGGATAATTAAATCTGTAAGTCTCCCCACTGAGCTTGACCAATGAAATCGCAGGAAACAGTGAATATATGCGTAGTCACTGGTAAAGATTCCAGGTACATGTAAACGAATATTAAATGTGTACAATCAACCTTTAAAGGCGCACAAATCAAACTAATATTATAAAGTCGAAAGTTTGTGAGTGTGTGGTGTGTCTTTCTCTGAGTCTTTTAGTAAGAAGAGGGTAAACCTAAGTGTCTATGACGGGCGTCAACCCACCCTCATGTCTTCGCGCTATCTGACTTAACCCATATATTACGAGTATCAGGACGTCACGCCTCACTATTCGCTTATAGTGTTGTAAGAACAAGCAGGTAAGCAAATACTACAAAAACTTAAACTCGTTGTAACATACACTTAAACATTTGCATAATTCCGTGATTTCATTAGTCGAACGCAGCAGTGACACCAAACTACTCTGCCAGGATGTCCCAGATCGCTTTAATTTTTTTACAATTGAGGTCGAAATGCGTAAAAATGAGATAGTGGAATATTCATATAACTATCGAGGCTAGTATATGGAGCGTAAAAAAGGAGTAATATCATTAGGTTACTAAATTGTAAAAGAAATATAGCATAACTATCGATATATTTCGGGCCAGTTGGCTTGGTTGGTTAGATACTTTCCTTTCACGCCACAGATCGTGAGTTCGATTATGTATGTGCATGAACATGTCTGTTTGTCCTAAGTTTGGGTGTAATTATCTACATAAGTATGTATTTACAAAAGAAATGTAGTATATCAGTTATCTGGTATCGATAGTACAAGCTCTGTGTAGTTTGGGAACAGACGGCCGTGTCTGAATAATTTCACAGAATATCATTATTATAGCATACTCGTAGCAATTGTATTTTTTTCTTAAAGTTTACCCTTAGTGTAGTAATTTTTCACTGGACATACATATTAACACTGTCGTTGCATTTTTGTTTACTTTAGTGTCTTATACTTAGGGTTCATAAATTTTGAGAGCGCTATCATTACAAACGATTGTTCGGAATGTAGTTCGCAAGTAATCCGAACCCATGAGGACCATCACGCTATCTCCTCATTGGTTGTAACCAGTCATACATTCTATTTCTACCAATGAATTGATAGCATTGCCCTCTATACATAGAAGTTAACGACCTTACGTATTATCCTTATCTTTACGCTCCACAGTTGGAAGTATCTTTAAGCAATGAGATATGATACAATAATACTTACAATGCTCATGATAATACAATCTTAAACTCTTCGAATACTAAACTACCGTTTGTGTTCTTAAAAATGCGTATAAATACATACATAATAATATAACTACAATATAACACAACCGTGAGAACCATGAATGTTTGTTTTCTTTTTTCATTTTTTTAATACTTATTTTTATGTTCCAACAAAACTGTTTCCGTAATATACTTTTAAAGGAGTCTAGGGTCTAGCTTTTTAATATTTAATTTACTAATAAAAATTCTACTTTTATTATTATACAACATAATAATAATGTCTATACATGTCGCATTGAACTAATGCCACGTTTACACTACACTATGTATTATAAATTACGTTAATCCATAATTTATTGCATCGTCAAGAGTACAACGTTGTTTAGCCTAAATTGCATTGTTTATAGCCTACAAGTCACCAGGATGGAATGTGCCATCCTTCTTATACTTGCACTGAGTCTAGACTCCGCATTTAAACTGATCGGTTCTCAAATCGCTCGTGAATACAGCATTTTAGGAGGTCAATGTGTTTTTATTTATACTTATATAATTAGAAGAAGGCATTAAGTACCACGTTATTTACATATCTCAATTCAATCTAGAGTTGACATTAATTTAAAAAGAGATTTGTCAATTGCGGGGTTTTAGTGCGCATCATAATGGCGGGTGTGATGTTACAAATTAACATTTTTACTGTTTTAAAAACATGCAACAAAATTAACCTAAGCTTTCGTTATATAATTTATATATAAAGACCACCTCGAAAGCATTATCATTTAAATAAAAACAGCGATCAAAATTGGTTCACGCACAACGGAGAATTAGCGTAGGTATCGTATTTACTTATTGTAGAGATGACAAACTCATTTTTAATATATTCAGTTATTTCACTTCATATTAGTTTCAATCTATAGTTCTTTTTAAATTGCATTATTAATTTTCGTCAAGCCAAATTCGGTCTTCGAATTTAGAAGCCGCGTTACAACATTATTATTTGTTCCTTCTAGCGGATGGTCACAAGTCTCCTATAGTGAAGTTTGTCTAGGAGTTGTAAGTCTTAATTGAGCATTGAACATTAATGACTTTTAGTTTTGCTTGAAATATGTTAAACTAAATTGCTAGTAGATAAGTATTGCAGATAATTAACAGATAGGTGTATACTATCCATTCAGTTTTAACATTAACTCTACTTTCTTGAAAATCAGCGATAGATCCCCTTACTATTGCTGATAACTATGATTAAAAATAAACATGGAATAAGCATAAAGTACCTGTTCATACTTAAAACGGCATGTTTTATGTTTACTATTACTGATGCACACTTGTTTAAAAACTGTCACATTATTCCACATCGCGTCGCTACAAATTGATGGTTACGTCATATCAATGACAGCTGCAATGGAATTTTCACAATATTTCAAATTTGCTTTCTGTCCTTAATATTGACGTTACTGACAATGTCTAGCACCACATAGCAGAAAAACAAGGCGGTTTCAACGCCATCGATAGCTCGATGGGAGAATCATACAATTAGTTTAACTTTGGCTTAGCTTGGTTTGGCATACTGTACTCAAGAGCGATCAAAGAAGTAATGTCAATTAATAAGTACCGTCAGCAGACAAGGCGCGAATCAATAGGGGAGCAACGAGCGAACGGGATAAGACTTAGTGAGCAGCACGGCGCCAAGCAGCGCTAGCGCGGCGGCGGCGGCAAGGCGTCAGGCGCGGGGGCGGCGCGGCGCGCCGGCGCAGCGTCATTGCGTGGGCTTCAGCGCGCCCAGCTTGCGCCCGCGCGTGCGCGCCTCCTGCCGCGACGTCGTGTACTCGAACCACAGCACGTTCGGGATCAGCGTCGTGTCTCTTATCATTAACATCTCACACACTTTCCTGGAAATTATTTACATTCATATTTATTTTTTATAATATTGATAGCATTAATTTTCGTCATATCAACTGAAAGAGGTCCGGCCACTGCGAGATAAACGCCAACCAATGACCTCATTTAATTAGGGGGAGGGGGCGGGGTATGCCATAAGCCCTACGCTTGTCATAGGGGTTGGCTATCGCAGTATGATAGCCATGACCATTCTCTGGTAGATATTCTATCGGGACAACTTCTACAAAGGTAATTACGTAAATTCATATAAATAAAAAATACAAATATCAAAAACAAAATCGCAGGAAAATTTTATTTTAAGACTACATCTGCACTAGGGAAATGAATGCTTGTATCGCGGACACAAAGTACACCCACACGCGGCCCAACTTCTCCTGAATCATACAAATAGTAGTCAGGCGCAGGAGCTGAACCCGGTACACGAAAGTGGCGAGGCGACTGACTTAAACGCTGCGCCACATGTGCACTCAAGAATAGAATTGATTATACGAATAACTGTTTTTTATTTGTATCACTGAAATATACATTCAGGTGGACTTAATAAATATAAGATTATTAAGTACAATTTTATAATGGTTGACCCCATTTCCTCGTATAGTAATCTTAAGATTTATACGAAAAACACCTGAGAAAATTGTGGATTGTTGAAATATTACTCTTAGAAAATTTAATCGAGACCTAATAGATAACCACCGGAAAGAGTAATATAACAACAATATTAAAAAACCAGCCGAGTGCGAGTCGGACTCGAAGGTCGCACTTGAAGGGTTCCGTAGCAGCAAGTATTTCAGTTGATTAAATGAATGCAAATTGTGGTTTATGACGTATTAGAAAAAAACTACTTGCTAGATCTCGTTCAAACCAATTTTCGTTGTTAGTTTCTATGGTAATGTACATCATATATTTTTTAGTTTTATCATTCTCTTATTTTAGAACTTAGAGAGGGGGGACACTCATTTTACCACTTTGGAAGTGTCTCTCGCGGAAACTAAGTATTCAGTTTAGAAAAAAATGATATTAGGAACCTCAATATCATTTTTGAAGACCTATTCATAGACACCCTACATGAATTGCTACGATGAAAAAAAAAAATTTGAGTTTCAGTTCTATGTATGGCAACCCCCCAAAATAATTGTTCTTTTTCTATTTTTGTGTAAAAATCTTAATGCGGTTCACAAAATACATCTACTTACCAAGTTTCAGTAGTACAGCTCTTATAGTTTCGGAAAAAAGTGGCTGTGACATACGGACGGACAGACAGACAGACATGACGAATTTATAAGGGTTCCGTTTTTTGCCATTTGGCTACGGAACCCTAAAAATCTCGAAATTTTCAGCATTCAAGCAAAACATATTAAGTAATTTCAGCTATAGACTAAATTATAATATTTTAAGGTGGTGTTACGATCATACATTGGTAGCAGCCATTTCAGAGTAAAGTTTTCATAGTAATAATAGTTAATATGTAACGATAAAAATATGAAGTTGTGAAGTGTTCTACCCACTTACTTACTTACTTATTGTATGGGCAGTGGTTACCCTAGTGTCAGAGTTGTTCAAGCCGCCTAGTAGGCCTCTGACATGGCTTAACGACTTATCTAATGACTACAACCGGGGCCGAAAGCTTATCGTGCCCTCCGAAGCACGGACACGCTCAGATATTAAACCACTTGGACGGTCACCCATCTATGGACTGACCGCGAGCCTTGTCGCTTAACCTCGCCGATCACTTACGGACCGGTGAGAGCGTCTAGCATCATTCTACCTACTTAAACATAAAGGTACTTAGGCTCCACTTTTAGGAATTTTCTTCTCTGTATATGGTCTGAGTTGTTTTGCCATTGATACTTACAACTGGGAATTAATAATATTATTTACATATGATACATTAATATTGTACTCACAATGAAACCAGCTGTGGAAACAGTGGTGTGAACACTCTATGCACTATTGCAAACCATAATGTAGCAAAAAAGAATCCAACTATCCCTCCAACTACTACTTGTGATGTAGTATGGTAGTGAAGGTATACTCTTGCAATGCTGACTAGTATGGCTAGGAACATACATCCTCCAACAATTATGACTCTCCACAGAGCAGTTATTATACAATTATTATTTATATGGTGTAACCTGAAACACATAACAAATATAATTATTTGTAACTGATCACATGGTTATTAAGTTGTAACCATGTGTTCTGTTCTTTTCACACAAGGTGCATTAGAAAGAGATGTAGTAGTATGCAGCATGATCATGTCATAACAAAATAAGTAACAGTCACAATTTATCACATGTTCAAGGCTGTGTTGGAAATTTATTATATTGATAGATAAAATATTAAAATTGCAATTCTTTACTTTCAGCATCAAGGTAATTTGAAATTTAAATACATTTATAATTTGTTAGACAATGTGTATACAATTTGTAAGGATAATAATTTATGATGTTTTTAACTAACCTTGGCTCCATTAGTAATTTTATATTATTCCAATATAAAAAGGGGTTCTCAAAATTATACCAAACAATTAAAAAAAAAATTAAAATAATTTCAAATTTTTTATGAATAACTTTATAAGTTAATTCAAGTTATTTTATTTTACCATGACATTTACAGTCAGCCTAAGAGAACAACTTACACTACTTCACCAGACAATACAATCTAGTTAAGTATTAACAAAATGAAGAGTCTTTATGTTTTCAGTTAGCCTAGGAGAACAACTTGAATTGTCTGGTTACACATAACCAGACAATTCAATCTATTTAAGTATTAAAAGAATAAATGGAGTTAATTTCTCAGAACTAAGCCAATACTTTAGGTTAATATAACCCAATATGTTCTAGGAACATTTGCAATTAACATAATATTGTAATCATAATGTTGACGGATATTTACAGGTTTGAATATAATGAATATTTAAAATTACTTGAAAATTAGTTATTCAGAATCATTTGCATCTCAGATGATGCAAATGATTCTGAATAACTACATTTACACATAAAAATTATGAGGGAAAATAAACTCTACTAAAAAAAATATTTCAGGATAAAGTAAAACTTTGGTTTTCAATTAATTTAATAGTATATTTAAGAGAGCATTCAGTCTTTTTTTTTCTATGAGCCTACGAGCAGCTTGACTGGAGTACCTCCATCATACAGAATACAGTCCATTGAATAGCATTATACAGTTAATCTGGGTATGAATAATTTTGCCTGAATTCAAAAAAAATTACTCTAATTGTTGAATGAAAAAACTATATACTATTCTATCATGAAAAGTTGTATTGTGCTCCATAAATTAATAGTGGAGGCAATTTAGGGAGTGGAATATTACTTTTAAACTACACACCAGAATTCATATAAAAAAGGTGTAATACCAATAAATGTCACCTCACAAACTTTTTGTATGGAATGTAAATTTTGTCCACTATATATACATAAAAAGAAAAATAGAAATACCCATTTAACTCTTGCCCATGACACGTCAGTTTGATTTTTCTTATACTTGGGTGAGTTTACTGTCATTTCATTTAATATGTAATTTTTATTTCATGGAGGAGGCATGGAGATACTGTTGCATTTATGGGCACCCAGGTACCTCAAGTGGGCAGCGAATGTAGTAATAAGCTAATAAACAATTGTAAGAAGATTACACTTACCTTATTAACACAAAATATAGTACATAAATACTAAAGAACCAAATAAATTGAGCATGTGATGATGGCATCCCATATTCATTGTATAAATTCCCTCTAGACAGCGGCCTTGCCTCACACACTACATGTTTCAATATTATATTCAGCAATTCATTCACCAAAGTGCCCACAAAAAAGGTTATCTGCCAAATAAAAAGCTATATTAAATTACTATTATTTTTATAAACAATTATCTATATAAACTCATTCATGCAACATCTTTAGCATTGGGAATTTTGAAACAAGAATGGATGCAGTGAGATACTTTTTAGTATCTACTGTACATATTTCAGAAATCTAGCCTCACCAATGTCTACACCAAACTTGAACTGAATTACATTTCACATAACTCATACAAAGATGTATGTGTGCTTTTGTAATGTAACAGAATTTAAGATGATACCCAGACACAAATTGTTTGTTTTAAATATAGACATTTCTGAATTTAGGTAATGACACATAACCATATTAACCGATTCGTTGCGATGCCTAATTTCACTAACTTCTAGCCGTGGCGTCGAACAAAAATAACGTGACACTGATCAGTGCTCAACGCCATACGATTAAATGACACTCATCTGTGTCTTCAGCCATGCGGAAAAGAAAACAGTGTTTTGACATTTTTTTACGTATTCAAAGCTCGAATACTTTTAGTTTACATGTGAAATCTAACGTGAACGGTCAGGCACGTTGTTTTAAGCGATAAAAAGTGGCGAAACAAGTGTATTTGTGGAAATGGAAGGTAAGTGACTTATTTAATACAGATGTGCTCAACCTTTTCAACTTATTTTGCATTTCCTAGTAATTTGATTGATTATGAGGTATTAAATTGGGTCTAAAAATTTTTGCATAACAAATTTCAATTGTTTATAATTAAACTACGCAAATAAAAACTGCTAAGTTAGATTAAATAGTAATAATAATGATAGTAGTACTAATATATAATTATTTTATATGATTATTTGATACTAGCCGATGCCCGCGGTTCCACCCGCGTAGAATTTGTTTCCCGTTGTCCCACAGGAACCTATAATCGGAATAAAAGGTAGCCTATGTGCTATTCCAGACCAAGACTTATCACCTGTGCTAAATTTCATTGAAATCCATTCAGTAGTTTTTGTGTGAAAAAACAAAAACATCCAAACATTCTCACGGATACACAACAAATGTGAAAATTATTATTGTCAGAAAAAAATAATATTTGGCAAGATAGTTACGCGTGCATATATTCCAGAAGGTTCCATGCGACCTGGTAGACTAAACATCCTTTCATAGAGTCAGCAGTCTGTCGGGACTCAGGCTGCATCCGTCAAAACAACTTTTATGCATACGTTGCTCATCCCGGTGGTCTGTTCCACCTCCCACTCTGTTTTAGAATAAGGTTTGCCATATTGTAACTGGCACTTGATGTTCGATCGTCGAACAATAAACTCGTCTCTACAATTAATATTTTGTATTTTTTAAAAGTCGCTCTTGCGCGCCCCCGATTAAACTGGCGCAGCCGTTCGGATTAACGTAAAACGCCGAAAAATCGTGCTTCAAGAACACACAATCGGTTCGAGCTTGAAAATTCGGTTACGGGAATCCTTCGAACCAAATAAATTCGTTTAATTGTTCAACGTATACACTGCAAACGTAAGGCGACGCTGAGCTGACTTCTGGAGAGAATGGAGAACCTGTGAGTAGACCCACATTGCTATTCCTTGTCTTTCCTTCTTATTCCGATAGTTTATAAATAAGATTTTGTGATAATAGGTCTTTACCTATGAAATTGCCGTTTTGTATGAAAAAATTTAAACGAATTTTTTTCATGAATTTTTTTATTTGTATTAATCGAAGTAATCACCCATGCAATCAATGCATCTTTGCCATCGCAGTGGCAGTTTATTGATGCCCTTCTTAAAGAAATCAGCTGGACGGGAGGCAACAAATTCTTCAAAGGCATTTTGTACTGCCTCTCGGGTATTGAATTTTTTTCCCGCCAAGAAGTTATCCAAATTCTGGAAAAAGTAGTAGTCTGTAGGCGCAAGGTCTGGTGAGTAGGGCGGATGACGGAGAGCTTCCAACCCCAGTTCTTGCAACTTGGAGACCGTCTGCTGTGCAGTATGAGGTCGCGCGTTGTCGTGCAGGAGCAGCGGAGACGAGCGATTGACCAATGCTGGTTGGAGATGCGCCAGCTTCTCCATCATTGTGCTCAGTTCTTCACAGTACACATCTGCAGTAATGCTCACCCCGTTTGGTAAGAAGCTGTGATGAATCACACCGGCGCTAGACCACCAAACAGTGACCATCACTTTTCTAGGGGTAAGTTTTCGTTTAGGGCATTGTTTAGGTGCTGAACCAGGATCCAACCAACTTGCTGAGCGCTTGCGGTTATCAAACAGAATCCATTTTTCATCGCAGGTAACAATGCGGTTCAAAATTCCTTCATTTGTGTGTCTGTTGAGCAGTGCAAGGCACGTCTCGACGCGTACTTCGCGCTGGCGATCATTGAGTTCGTGGGGCACCCATTTGTCAAGCTTTTTTACCTTGCCAATTTGACGCAAATGGACCAATATTGTTTTGACGCTAACGTCGAAAGCTGCTGCTAATTCAGCCGTAGATTGTGTATCATCAGCTTCCACAACCGCCTTTAATTCGTCATTGTCGACCAAAGTCTTCGGACGACCGCGAGGTTCATTTTTCAGGTCGAAATTTCCAGAACGGAAGCGAGCAAACCAATAACAGGTGGTGCGTTGGTTTGTAGTGTTAGCTCCGTAAACGTCGTTGATGTTGCGTGCCGCTTGTGCCGGTACTCATATTCCATAATTACTCGAATTTTTAACGTATCCATGATGACGAAAAAGATTGAAATGCGATGAAAATGTAACACTAATCAATAAAGAAATGACTACTTTTGGAAAAAAGAATCCATGTTTTTAAAATAAAATTAATTTGAAATTAGAATTCTTAGCCAAACAAAAATTATTTTGATTTGAAATGGCCAGTACTGCAGAACGGCAATTTCATAGGTAAAGACCTAATATTACGGGACCGACCATCGCCCACGCTATAGAACGTTATCTTATTTGCAACTCTATACACCACATCGGTATAGTAAGCATTTAATTCTAAGAACTGTAATTAAATAATTGCAGATAGTAGTGTAGTAAAATTACCTGCGTATTTTTATTGTTCGCAATATAATTATATAAAAATTAAGATGTCTCTAAATATGATTCCTAGGGAAATATCTTCTATTATCCCGAAATTTGACGGGGATGAAAAACTTTTAAATCTTTTTTATAATTAAGTGTGAGTATGTAATTGATAGATATAGAGATACCGGAAATGCGGACCAAGATTTATACGTTTTTCATACCATAACTAGTAAGTTAATCGGTAGAGCCGCCGCGCTTATTAGTGAACGTCAGGATATACAGTCGTGGACTCAATTAAAAAATGTTTTCACCCAACATTTCGGAGATCCTCGTTCCGAAGAATGTATAGCCATAGAATTAGAAACATTACGAATAAATAGTACTGAGTCTTATCTTGATTTTTGTAGTAGAATACAACACGTGAAAAGTACCCTATTGTCGAAAGTAAATTTAGAGAACGATATAAATTTACGTAATAGTAAAATCACCATTTACGACAATATGGCCATGAATGTTTTTCTATACAACTTGCCGGAAGATTTAATTCGTATTGTTCGACTAAAAGGATGCGCTACATTGGAGAAAGCTCTCAGCATAGTGCTTGAAGAGGTTAACTTCCAATATCAGTATACATCTAGGAATAAAATGTTAAAACCAAATAGTTCTATTAAACTACACACACCTAACGATAGTTCAGTGCCACATAACCCCTATGTAGAAAAGTTTGGCTTAAAACAATTTTATACCGCCAACCCTGTACAAAATTCCACTCTTAATAAAAACCCTCAGCCACAGAACTTTAAATTTAACGCCCCACCTAATATACAAGGTTATAAACCTAATATTCAGGGTTACAAACAAAATTTCCAAATGCAGCCAACAGGTTTTAGACCTAACTTTAATCAACAGCAATTTAAATATGGCATACCAAATCAGCAACAATTAATTAAGTTTGGTACACCAAACCAAACACAATTTAGATATGGTACACCAAACCAACAACAATTTAAATTTGGTATTCCACCGCAGCATCAAGGTTACAAAACATTTAATAATATCCCTCCGCAGAATAATTTGAATAAACCTCAACATGGTCACCCCAACTTTGGGTTTCGACCTCAAAAATTAGATACTGATGTATCAATGCGCACTGCCGCTCCAGCCCCAAGGGTAAATAATTTATATTCAGATGGCAACGACAGTGAATACTTTGAAAATTTTGGTTATAACGAAAATGAATTCAATGAAAATTACGAATACACTGAAAATATAGAGCTAAATTGTAATTTTCCTGACACCGATCTACAGTACGAATCGGAGATAATTAAAATTAATAATAATAAATTAGATCAATTACCCTATATTTTGATACCAGAAATAGAATCAAAATTTATGATTGATACAGGTAGCACTCGATCATTTATCAGTCCTCGAAAAGCTGATGAATATTTTTCAAATTATAAATATATAGAGCCTTTTCAAGTACTCAGCACGCACGCTCGAAGTCAACATGACAAGGTAATTTATATTCCTCTTTTACAAACGTTTAAATGTGATTTAAAACATAAATTCTTTGTGTATGATGTAGATTCCAATTATGATGGCCTCATTGGTTCCGATTTGTTAACGCAATTAGGTGCAAACATAGATATGGACAACCGTGTTCTGCGTACCCATAATACTGAAATACCTATTATATATAGGCCTCCAAGCCAAGTAATTTTGGAACCTCGATCTGAAACGAAAATTAAATTACCTACTAATCTATATAATGGAGACGCCATCCTCGATTACACCGATTTCGGGAAGGGTGTACGAATGCCTTCAGCTTTAGTTACATGCAAAGATGGGTCTGCAGAAACTATTTTTCAAAATACTAACGCAGATGCGTTATCCAGAATTAGGTTGAATGCAATAGATAAAGATAATGCGTCGGATGTATCTATGGAAGTAAATCGACCTATTAGTATATCATCAGATTCAGATGGCGTAGAATCTAGAAAACATAGCTCTACTTATTCTATTCCTTCACCATCAAGTGGGACAGATACTGCATCTGAAAACCCAGATACCATTCACTCTGCTGATGAATTAGAATCAACAGGTATCCCTATTTTAAAAGAAGCCATAGATACAAAACCAAATCAAATTCTAGTTTATACATGGCACCGAAATCAATTATCAGTCAAGGATATATCTACGAATAGGCAACGAATTCTCGAAGTACACTTACCTTTAAATAACTCGGAACTAGTGAAACAATTTTTAAAAGAATATATCAGAAATAATGTAAAGTATTTTATCTATTTTGAAGATAAAGAACACAGACGTCAGTTCACACAGATAATAATTCAACTTTTCAAAAAAGACTCCGTTCAATTTCTTGAGTGTACCGAACGAGTTGTACTTGTTCAAGATGAAAATGAACAACGCCAAATCGTTCTTAAATACCATACAGGAAAAACGTGCCATCGGGGTATTAAAGAAACGTTAGTCCGCCTTAAGCGCACATACTATTGGTTTAATATGGAAGAATCAATTTCGGCTATTATAAATAGTTGCGAAACCTGTAAAAAAATGAAATATGATCGAAATCCTTACAAACCTGCATTACAACTTACTCAAACTCAGAAAAAACCATTCGAAGAAATATTTATAGATCTATTTTCCATCGAAGGAAAATATTTTCTGACTGTATTGGACGCTTTCAGCAAACTTGGTCAAGCTTTTGAAATAAGCAACCGATCTACTCCTGAAGTTGTAAAAGCTCTCATAAAGTATTTTTCATTTTATGGAACTCCTCAAAAGGTCAGTTCTGATGCTGGCTCAGAGTTCAATAATGCTCTCATCAAAGAATTGTTATCCCTACACAAGATAGAAATGCACATAGGAACACCAAATAATACAAATTCAATGGGACTAATTGAAAGATTCCATTCAACTATATTAGAAATATACAGACTAGCCAAATATGAACATAAACTTACGGATATTGCATCTGTCATGACCTACGCCATTATGGCATACAATCAGACTATTCATTCAACTACAGGGTTCACACCCTTCGAAGTTGTCTTTGGTCATACAGACTCTAATAACATATTTGATACTAGATTTGATAAACAATACATGCAAAAACTAATAAATGATCACAATAAACGCACTAGACATTTATATAATTTCTTAACGGACAAAATCACGGAGAAAAAGCAAGCTATAATAAACAAACGGGGTGGAGAAACGTCTTTTAAAATAAAACCTGAAGAAAATGTATTTGTTAAAGGTACTAACAAACGTCGTAGCAAAGATAAACCTCGCTACACCAAAGCAAAAGTTTCAGGTGATATTGAAAGAAACATTGCCCCTGTAATCATACATAAACGTGACACACGAGTGCCTGTTAAAGACATTAAACGTGTTCCACAGAAACCTCCCGATGTTCCTGCTGATAACAACAGCGACCCAGTTGCTGGCCCTTCAACTTCAGCCCGTGAATGATAATCCGGGAATTCTACCCATACGGGAAGGAATTGCATCCATTAGTAACGATAAATGGATATTAATTAAGATTTTAGATTTTAAGAATATTTACTCAGACTTAGATGGTAACATTCAATTTTACTCTCAGTTAAACTATTTAGTTGACAATTCCTTAAATATTAGTTTTAAGAACGATTATCTAGATTCTAAAAACCAAGTAGAATATGTATATAATATAACTATTAACAAATATAAGCAGTTAGTACCGTCTTATAGGATAAAGAGAGGTCTCTTAAACCCTTTAGGATCAATCATAAAAATAATCACAGGGAATTTAGATAATGAAGATGCCATTAAATACGACAGATTGATAAAAGAAGTAAAGACTCAGCAAAATATTAATAATAAGAAAATTACCTTGATATCCGAAATGGTGGGAAGCCTAGTAAATGTTACCCAAGTTATAAATACTAACCTTAATAAGCTTGATGAAAATATAAAACATTTGGATGAAAAAATAAATTCAATTACCATAAAAGGACAACTAAACTATATAGGAAATCGTATACTGAACACTTATAATTTATTACTACATAATTTTCAAAATATTTACATCAAACTTAATGAGATAGAAACTGCCGTAGCATTCAGTAAGTCAGGCATCCTACACCAGTCTATCATTGAGTCAGATAATTTGCTTTTCTTGTTAAAAAAGATTGAAAATTCTGATAAGCTTATATACCCAGTTTTGCCTGAGAACCTTGTAAAAATTGAAGGAACTATAGCAATTAAATCTTATTATAGCGAAAGTAAGATAACGTTCATCTTGGAGATTCCACTTGTTAAAACAGACACATATTCTTATTATAGACTATTACCCATCCCAATATTATCTAATAATCGTACCCTTATTATTATACCCAAATATCCTTACCTAATAGCAAAAGGGTTTGAGGTCAAATCACTTGCCAAGCCTTGCAAAGAAATCGACAGATCTCGTTTCCTGTGCATCGAAGAAAATGGTTTTCAACTCAACGAAGATTTTTGTATAAAAGACCTAATGCAATACATTAACAACATCAGCTCCTGTAAACAAACTCCTATAGAAATTGAAAACTTTCGAATAGAACTTTTCCAGCCGAATCGATGGATAGTATATACAAGAATGAATGCCGTACTAAGCAGAATCTGTGAGAGTGAGGTGTCTCGACAAACTCTTCGAGGTACATATATACTTACGATAGACGATTCATGTACTATCCAAATACATAATGTGACTCTAAGAATGCATAAGATTGAAACAGAACAAATCACCTATGAAAAACTATCACTAATTAACTTACCTGCAATTAAGTCACATGTGCCAAATACTACAAAGCTCCTGAACCTGGAAGGAGTGGACCTCAAAAACCTGCGGCTCCTCTCGTACGCTCTACACAAAAGTGAAGATAATAGTGCAAGTGAAAACAAAGGCCTTTCCCTAAATGTGAAAAGTGTTAGTGTCTGGACCATTGTTTTATATATAATTTTAATTATAAGCCTTTTTATTGTCGTGTATAAAAATAAGTATAATCTATCAAAAATGTTTAATCGAAATTTACCGAATCCTATATCTTCGGTAAATGTCGATCCTGATGAGGGAGGAGTTACGCGTGCATATATTCCAGAAGGTTCCATGCGACCTGGTAGACTAAACATCCTTTCATAGAGTTAGCAGTCTGTCGGGACTCAGGCTGCATCCGTCAAAACAACTTTTATGCATACGTTGCTCATCCCGGTGGTCTGTTCCACCTCCCACTCTGTTTTAGAATAAGGTTTGCCATATTGTAACTGGCACTTGATGTTCGATCGTCGAACAATAAACTCGTCTCTACAATTAATATTTTGTATTTTTTAAAAGTCGCTCTTGCGCGCCCCCGATTAAACTAGATACTGATAATGTTTATTTATTGTTTAAGAATTACAGCGAAAAAGAAAGTACATTCCCGATACAGAAAATGAAACTCAATGCGACGATGACGAAGAGATAGTACAGAATTCACAACGCTGGGAAGACTCAGAAAACTGGGAACAGGAATTTATACCAAACCAAAAAACATGTAAGGATACTTCAACGTACACAAAAAAAGAAATGGTGGACAGTGCAACATGCACAGAAAGAGATGATGGCCCGACTATATTGGACGTCCATGGATGTAAATATTTTGGCCAGTTGGTTTCAAATGAATTATTGCGCTTTAAACCATATGAAAGAAATATAAAGATGCAGAAAATATTAGATATAATAAAAAAGTAATTTTAATATCAAATAAAGACCGGACAAAAGTTAAATAAAACCAAATTTTAATTCAATTACAATTTTAATTTTAACCAAATTTTGACTTAGATGATAATATTTATTAAAAATCATTACATCAGATCCGATTAACTAACATAGAATTTCAATATTTGTGAAATTCTCTGAAACAATCATTAAGGCACAGGCCTGGGAATCCAGGGCAATCGGGACAGCCAGTTATAACAGATACCCTTTTTTTAGTTTTTGTGTAACAAACTCTGCATCTTTTTCTTAGGGTATTATTACTTCTCTTTGGTAAATTGGCGGGTAAATGTATTTTTGACTGTGATAGAGGACGAGAAAGTTCTGATACATTGGGCATTGGTAACAATTCTTGCATTACACTCTTTATAAATTTATATAATGAAGTTTTATTTGTAGTGTTTTTTGCGTTGAAAAGTAAATAACCATTCACCAAACATATTTGGATTATGTGTATTATGACTTTTTTGTACCAGCGCAGGGTCTTGTGCTCACAGCAATAATAGCTTAGCATCTGATCATGTCGATCTATTGCCCGCATATATTTATTATACTTTATTTGTACGGCCGGCTTATATTTTATTGTGCGTACACGGCGACTAGTAGTCCCTTTATAATTACTTTTGTGTTCAGTACTTATAAATAATACTTCCCGTTTATCTTGCCATTTGGTGACGACAATTTTTTTATTGTTTTGTAATATACACGATTCACCAGGCTTTAATTTGCACATTTTTAATTCTCTTGGATTTCCTATACGGTTTGGTCTTAGGGTACCAGTCACATACGTGTTTTTGCCTATTAACTCATCAGCCAACCCTACGCTGGTATAAAAATTGTCCAAATACAAAGCATGCCCTTTGTCAAAATATTTTTGCATGAGCAGATGCACCACTTTTTTGGAGGAATATCGTGAATTATTGTGTCGCATGCTAAGCGCATTTTAGTTAATTAGCCTGTTCAAGTATGAAGGAAAATCATTGGCTTTCGTTTCAAAGTAGTTTTAATATTTATTAGTAATAGACAATCTAATGGACCTACATAATTTTATCTGTAACTCGCAACTGAGTTAAATGAACTAAAGAACTTCAAACATTCCAAAGAGCCGCTGAGCCGTTTGTCTCGTTTGACTCGCGCGAAGCTCGCGCGATTCAATTTGATCTGTAGCTCGCAAGAACTAGAGAGTTTAAAGAGTTATTCGGTGAGCTAAAGAGCTAAAAGAGTGATATAGCTCTTTTGATCGAAAGAGCTATATCTCTCTTTTCTTTTCAGTGAGCTATATTTCGCATGTCTAATAACTAAGGATAGTAAACCAGAAGTAATTCAAAAAACAAGATGCGCGAAAGAAAAAAATTTATACCACGTGTTGTTACAATAAACAATGGACGGTCCCGGCCGCTCCTAGACCGACCGTCCATTGTCTGTTTCCATTTTTTTGTAAGTCTATACAATTTTATCCAAAATAAACCTTTAATTTAGAGTGAATACAGTCCTTTTTCGAAGCGCTTTTGGCAAATGCAATTTTGTGTCGTAGCATCATGCATGAGCATGACATGACTCATATTAGCCACAACCATATTGATACGCGTAGTTTAAAATAGCGTGGTACGACGCACGGTGATATTTTTTATGTAAGTAGGTACCTACCATATTTCGAGACATAAAATTTACCCACTATCGATACCCAAATGTGATTACGACGTATATGCATATTTCTTTATAGATAAGGATTAGAGAGTTGTAATTAAAAGAGGAGAAGAAACATCTCTATATAAATACTTTTATTGTTTAAATTTTATCTTTATTTAGAGCGGGTGTAAAATTTTATAGAAGACAAGCTAAAGACAACCGCAGCAAAGTGATTTAGCTGCTTTACTGTAATACATTTATAATTTATTATCATATGATGATTTAATATCAAATACTTCAACTTCCAAAAAGGTTGGTGCCCCCTATTTTTTTAAAAATATTACAGTATCCAGAAACGAAGGCTACGAGCTTAATATACGTGAAAAATGAAGATAGTTTGGTTTCAGGTAAAACTTCCATAAAACTTAATTGAAGGAGTTATCATCGATTTCAAAATGACACATATCCGTGCCTGACGCCACACTTAAAAAGAAGTGATGGCACTGAAACGTGCCATCCGCAACGAATCGGTTAAGAGAATTACATGATAAATATTATCATGTGTTGGTCCAGAAAGTGTTAAGGTAGAAACAAATCATTTTATGCCTAAACTGATAACACAATAGGTAAATGTATTGATAAATTTAACTCACTGTATGGAGATCACGACGAAATAATATAAGTGCAACAAAACCAGCTCCAATTCCGAATGGGGAAAGGCTTATGAATGCAAAGAACTTTCCGAGCCAATCACCTGAAACATTAACATTAAAATAAGAAAGCATTAAAATAGCAATGACTTGGTAATGCAATATTTTGCATTTCATTGCAACTTACTCATAGATCTCTCCAGTTTTACGAAAGATGTAAATCATTAAACACTTATTATATAGCAATGAGTCTAGCTTCATGCAATGAAATAAAATATGCCAATAAATTTTAAATATATACGGCTTTCAAAGGAAGCAAGATGACTAAAAGAATTAATTTGTAATGCACATTTTAGTTGATTTTAACCTTTTATTAACTTTTTGGCTAGTTTAAAGTGTATACTTGAATGCATATTTTGGGTTTGCGATAGTGCATATTAACAGACGTTTAGACATGTTTGAAGCAGGACTTGTCTTAAGCACTAGAATTGTGCCTGTAATTGGATATATAGAGCCACACTTACCTTTAGGATACTCCACCAAAGTGAGAGCTAGAGGTTGCCACTCGATTTCCCCGTTATTATGCAAAACATCACTTATTGATAAAGAATCTTCCTCCATTTTCGCTTCATTAGTTAGAAGGCGTTACAATGTTTACTATATATGTACACCCGGAGCAACGATAAATAGAAAGCTCATTTAATTCGCAAAGTATTTCGATTCATAACACGACTACGACCGACGACACGACAGTAGCAGTATTGCCAATTACTTACAGATGTATCTTTTATATAGATATTATAATAGAGATACAAGCCACACATCATCAACTGAACACTAAAACATGATGCTATGAAGATGAAAGTTACTGTGATTAACGCAAAGTGATTTAAGAATAAGTTTTAAATAAAAGTAAACTAAATAAGGACAGAATTAGCTTAATTAAATTTGCTATCTACTGCTGCTAGGATTTCGTCTCTCATTCTGGCTGATGTGAGGAAGCTTTATGACGGCTGCCCGCGGGCTATTGCTAGAATCATCCCTCTTACGGACCCGTGTGCATGATATGACACCTCCACATTATGACAGGGTACAGAAAACTAAAAGCACAACTGTTTTACGGTGGAAACGTGTAACATGAGCTTCATCTTAATTAATAAAATAGAGATCCGTACAAATTATAATTATAAAAGTGACCCAAGGTAAGAAAAATGTGCCCATAAAACTAATTATTTTGCGTACCAATTGATCAGTATCACCCATAAAATAATGTAACCTCATATCTATTAACCAAAATAACACTAGTACTCATCATTCACCACAAATTACCACAATAAATCAACTAGGTTATATATTTTAGTTATAATATTTAAGTGATCATAAGTAATCCCTTTTTGTTCAAATTAATCAATTCAAATATGGTTAAAAATTAAAGATCATGTCATTGTAGTTGTTGTTATATTCTCTGTTATATTTAAGCCAGTAAGCCAGCCAGCCCAGTAAAGTGTTAGTTTAAAATACAAATTTATCTGTCGAAGTATCTGCCCATTCCGCTGCAAATGCTTCGATGTTATATTGTTTTTCTTAGTAGTAGTAGTCATGTAGTATTTTAAGCCATATTATGATTATTACAAACATTTTTTTTTATGTAGAGTCTATAAATACAAATAATACGAAATACAATACAATACCACTGAAACAATAATAATAAAAATTATTATGTATTGTTGCAAACATCTTTAATATAACTGTTTATCTGGAACGTGTGTCATACTTCTATTTATTACTAATTAGAAATTTGTAGTTCTTGTAATAGTTTGGTGTTGTTTTACTAATTTTTGTTAAAATTTATTTTTTAATCAAATATTTCATAGAATAAATCCTCTCAATTAACTTAAATATCAAACTAACCTTTTTGTTTTTCAATCTAGACTGGCAGAGTCACTATAAATGAGGTGAAAGCCCAATTAGGTGTTCACAAAACCTGTAAACACCATGGTGTGGAAGAAGCGTTACTTTTTAATGATGGCAATTATTACTGCTGTCTGACTGAAATCTGGTAACCTTGAGTTGTTCTTTTGTGAATTCGTCGTCAAAATACAAGAGGTTGAAAACTGTCGGATAAATTGGAAATAAGGTGAAAAATTACTAAAATGGCAGACTCGGACGTTGTAGACTTGGATTTAACTATCGACAATTTAGTTCCCAAAAGTCCAGAAAGGTAAACACAAATTTATTATCACCCCCGTCAAAACGTAATTTTCCATGTAAAAACACGAAGATGGCTTTTAATTTTTTTCAAATAAGTCCAAGAGAGTAAATTATTCTTTAAATATCTCTTCTAAGGTGCGTTACATGAGTTTTTAATATTCTTGAAAAACAGATTGGGTGCCTTGACTTATGACCTACATATAGTACAACAGCCCGATCATGTGTGGGAGTGCATGGATATGCAAATATTTAGACGTGCATTGTATTATTTTTTGTTTTATGACGCCTAATAAGATAGTAAATAAAGATTGCAACTTTCCCTGATTTGTTTATAAGTAAGAATTGAACCTTGGGATGCTGATGTTGTTGCTACAATAAATTAAAGACGACGTTATATAGTTATTTATCGACTCGCTAATTAAATTATATTGTGAAATACTTTCAACAATGTCGAATCTGTTGGAAGTCAGCTGTGCTGGGAGCCTTGTCAACATTCATTACAACCCTTGATGTAAAAAATAATATGGAATAATATATAATATACTACATTTAAAAATTACTCAACACCTACTAGTAGACATGAATGCTTTGTTCAATAAAAATCCCACATTAGAATGGCATTATTTTATATAGCTATCTTGCATATAAGTTACAAAATGGAACTATGTTGGTTCTATATCTAGAATTACCCAATTACTTACAAAATTATCGTATGGCAGTCCTATTCTGCCTTTTTGTTCTGCTAAAGGTTCATCTATGTGAATTATTGCAAACTAAATACAAATATTTATAATGAGCTTGCCACACAGAGTACAAAAACATTATTAAAATAAAAGAGGGTAGTTGTTTGTGTACTATATGTACAATTATATTGTTAATTTTATTCCTGTGAGTAACAACCTATTGGAGTATATTTTTATAATAATGCCTGCACTAGGGAAATGAATTCTTTTGCTGTGGGCAGCTTTACAAACATATAAATGACCATTACAAAGTAGACCCAGGCTCAGTACAATTACTTATAAGTCACATAAATACTTATCCTGAGAGGGAAATGTGTCTTAACTGCTGCACCACACACAAAGATTATACATACATCTTTTGGTGTGATGTGGTAAAATATTTGTTCAGAAGGATATCCCATCTATGTTATTGAACAGGTGTTTGGTAAGATCTATGTAATATTTAATTTTAATATGACTAAGGTTTTACACATTCGATTGTCATCATTTGGGGCATTTCCAGTATTCAATAACATCTACAGTTGGCCACAATTGCCTTTTATAACTCTTGCATCAATTATTAAAAGATAACCTCTAGGACCAACAAGCTATTCCATGTTCTTTGTGATGTAAGGTAAATTGTGAAGTTATTAAGTGTTGTAGAGTAGACTATTCTTTCTCCCTTTGAGCAACTGGACTGGGGAAGTACCTTCACCTTACAGAATATACATCAGGTAGTAGCATTTTTGTGTTAATGTTGTTGATCTGGATTTGAGTTAGGTCTCAGAGCTCATTACAGAGGGAAGTCCTGTGTATTGCAAGCCCCAGCCTACTGTTACCAGTTATCAACTGGGCCATATGTTTGTTTGCAAAGTTTGTATTATGTGATTAGTGTTATTACATAAACAACTGTGTGCATATTAATTTTGGTCACTCACTTTTGCCTATCTTGTCTTAGGGTGGCAGAAGAAAAAAAAGAAAGTGGTAATCATTTATACAAATTCAAAAACTATAAGGGTGCCCTGGCTATGTATGATGAGGCCATCCAGCTCTGTCCTGAGAATGCAGCATACTATGGCAATAGGTCTGCTTGCTACATGATGCTTGGCCTGTACAAAAAAGCCTTAGATGATGCTCAGAAGGCCGTTGCTCTTGACTCCACTTTCACCAAAGGATATATCCGCATAGCAAAATGCTGCATTGCTTTAGGTAAGTGTGGTTTTCTTTTGACTATTTTTCTATCTGATAATAATTGACAGTGGTGTGGTTAAGCAAGTCAAGGTAAGTCTAACTTGAGAAATGGATTTCTTACTATTTCTAAACTGAACTTTAAGAGAGATTCATTAATTTATAAATGGACAAGTT
Source organism: Pseudoips prasinana (assembly GCA_951640165.1). Lineage (NCBI taxonomy): Eukaryota > Metazoa > Arthropoda > Insecta > Lepidoptera > Nolidae > Pseudoips > Pseudoips prasinana. The sequence goes on along the minus strand of OX621237.1, from coordinate 24,810,774 downwards.
ACCTATATGAGTAACATCGAAGGATGCATCATGTTTAGCCATGTTTTGAGTTGTAAAGTAAGAAAGAATAGAAAGGAACGGTAAGTTCAGTAACATTTGGGTGCCATGGTTGCACAAGTCTGACATATACACAACAAAACAATACATAGAATAAGATTGCTTAGAGCATAGTATTACAGTTGAGATCCTGCATATGAACATTTGATGTACCATGCATATATTATGCTATCTTAGGAGGTTTCACTTCTGTTAAGTGTTTTATTTTAAAATAATATATTGGTGTTGTTATGATTTCCAAATAATTGGTAACATTTTTGGTGATTTGTTTACTTAAAAAGGTATGATTTTGCTTTGTATTTAATTTAATATTTATTAAAAGGATATAATCTGCCTAAAAGAGATGAATGAGCGGAATGGCCGATGCATTCAGTTCATTCCCGTTCGTGCCATTCAGCATGCTCGCCTAATTCGGCAGTTCTTATCGAGTGTTCGAACCGAAGGTTGTTAACAAGTGTTGTATATTATTTGTATCTTGGATTATTATACTATAGAAGTGATTTAATTTAGTTAAAGTTTGCTAAGTGTTGTAATGGTGCAATCCTGATGAGTTGAATATACGTATATGGTTGCTGAATAACGTGTTTTCTTATCAGTGTAGTATAAAAAGTGAGAGTTTGAAGGTTTTTATATTTTTTGACTCCCTGCAGAAAATCATTATTCTTCTAAGGCAATAATTTTTTTAAAAGTAGATTGCTTGTCAGTTTTCTACACATGGTTCAGTTTCTTAGACAAATTAAGCTCCTTACATTACAACCATTGTTTTACTTTATGTATTTATATTTTTAAATAAAAGAACCTGTATGAGGGTTATTAATCTGTGTGTCATGTATGGGTACTTTACGAATAGAATTGGCAAACACAACGCTGCCAACTGCCTTAACTGCCGCACCACATGTACAGACACAAGCAAATCCAGCTACTCCAATCTGTCAAATTTCGTTTATAGATTTTAAACTTTATCACATAAGCATAAGGTTAACTTTCAATTGGGGAAATTTGAAAGATTGGGATAGCCAGATGTGCTGGTGTACATCTTTTATGCTTTTTCCCATCTTAATGCTGCACCTTGTTTATATTTTAAATGGCTATTCCAGCCAGTAACTATTAAGCTTGTACATAAAACATGTATGCCACATATGTTTATTTATTACTTCATGTTAAGAATGAGAATTATGGATATTACTGGAAGAAGTTATGATATATAGGGGGATTTGTATATTAATCCTATAAAATCTCTCAATTAGGGCACCTTATCAAGGCCAACACAGCTGAATAAGTAAGAATAATGGTAATCGAATAATGGTAATCTAATTTTTAAAGTTACAAGCAATAGCCAGCAACGATTAATTATAATCTCATTAATATTGAAATTTCATTGATTACTTTATAATCACAAATTATTACAGCAACAAGGCCACCGATTGTACAACAACCAATTGTGATTTGTGTACTACTTTTTTTTGTGTAGAATAAGGAGTGTTTTACATAGTACTTACTTCTTCTTACTTTACTCAATTTACCTGCATCCCTATTCATCCTGTTTTATGGTCAATATTTATCATTGTGAATAGTTATGTATATATACATATAATCCATGTGGATCTCTATGTATTTTATCTATAGGATTATGTTGATTGGAAAATTCGAAATGAAAATTTAGTTTAAGCCAATCTTTCACACTAAGTATGGGAGTTTGATACTTCTTGATGTCTAAAAGGCTCGGAGAGATTTTAATAAGATTTGGTTTGGTGTTAGCTGACCCTGGATTAACACATAGACTATAATCTATAAAGTTTAAGTGGTGCATAGCTAGTCTAAAATAAGTATGAGAAATAATAAAACGGAGGTTTAAGAGCTTTGATGATTGAATATCGAGGATATAATTAAATTACAAAAATAATATTTAATAACATTTTAAAATATAATAACTATTTCTCAAGCTGATCAGGTTTTCCACTGTTGGTTGTGATTATTTCCAAATATGGAAGATGTTTTTTTTTTCTATTGTGTCAGACTAAAGTTAAGCAACTAGGCTCATGGTCATTCCATAGATTGGTGACTGCCATAGTGGTTTAATTTCTAAGTGTTTCTGTGCTTCTGAAGCCATATTAAGCTGTCGGTCCCGATTGTAGCCATTAGGCAACAGTTGTTAAGCCATGTCAGAGGCCTACTGGCCATCTTGAACAACTCTGACAAGTAATTAAGTAAGTATGGTTCTTTAATTGGTTTTATGTGTAAACTTTAAGAAATGTGCTTAATTCTGTGTTATTTATTCAATATTATAGTTTGCACAATAAGGGGTGTGTGGTTAGTGTTGTCAATTGTTTTCGAACCACAGAATGATATCATATCACTGCAGAAATTATCTATTGTTAGGTATCTCATGAATGAGTAATCACCATTGGTTGAGTGGTTGTGTGGCAGCTCATTACTAAGCAATACAATAAATTGCGAATTTGCTTATACAGTCTTGTAGACTTTATTTTAATTAGATTAAGTAAAGAGAAAACAAAATTTCTTGTAACATTAGTGATACAAGATATTTTTTTATTTTGTTTATTTTTATTTATTTTATTTATTTAATTTAAGAAACTATACTACATACAGTCTTAAGTACAATACATCTTATAAACCTTATAACCCGTAAAATAACTACAAAAATAAAGATTATATATTAACAGACTCGTATCTAGTAATAAATCTAAAACCATTATTATGTGTAAGAGTAAGAATGTATACTATAATAAACGAGCATTACTTCACTTATAATAAAATAGATAACACTACCAAAATAGATAGCACTACCTCCAAGCGGACCAATGCATGGCAGGACATAAACAAATTCTGTAATTGCACAACACCGTCTGACCAGTCTTTGAAAAAAATAGAACAAAATACGCCAACATAATTTGAACTTAAACTCGAAATTAATAAAGTACAGAACGGCTTGCGTATAATTTTACGACCACAAACGTTAGTGCAATATCGCGTGGTAGAACTGTAAAGAAATAACAAAAATAAAGTAAAGTTGGTTCATCAAAGTGTAACAGAACAGCAGTGCCAGATTTAGGCTTATAGTCAGAAAGACATGCCGTTTGTATTAGTTTTGACCATTGTTTTAACTTCCTGAATAAGTATTATTACAGTATGCGGTAATATCCAAAAAGTGTTGCTCAATTTAGACTGAGTATAAGAAGCAGTTAATCGTTGTTTACAAAATATATTATCTATCATATACTTTTTACTTATTAGCTCGTAAATTATTAAACAATATCACCTGGAACCGTTTCTTTGGTATATTCTAATTATCTAATCTAATTATATAGAACGGAATGTAAGATGAGTTCGTTGTTATATCACAAACAAACTAAACTAATACTAACGTACTATCACATAAGCACAGTTATTATTTAAAGTTTATAAACTAATGTTTTAGAACAGTACTAATGTCGGTAATCCGTAAAATTTCTTTACCTCCCGTGTTAGTCGAAACTGTGTTACGGCAAGGTAAGATTCTCACTACCGAATAAAATTTACGTACGATCTTAATGTACTAGCGACAGAGTTCATAATCCGTTGCAACCTCAGGTAATACGGTAACAAACGATATCATACTAAAGAAAGTAAAATAATTACATATAATATAAAGCAGATGCTCATGTGGTGGCCGTGGGAAGTATTGGAGTTGTGTAACATCGAACATGGTCAATATGCGGATGCCTTGTCGCTCAAAATCGACACTTAACCTGTTCATTCATAGGAGACTATCTGGGACAAGCACAATTTTTTATTTATGCCTAATTATGTACCCTTAAAATTGCGGTCCTTTTATTAATCTAATTAAATGTTGTTTATTTTCTTTGATAGAATTTCTATGATGTGAGGACTTCCTCACATCATAGAAATTCTAAGACAAAAATCTCAAGCGTTTCAAACTTTTTCTTCTTTTTTCAACATTTAATATTTCTAAAGTTATATTATTTTTTTACAACAATGGTTTCTGAGAATTGTATCATTGAAGTTCTCAAGCCTAAATGCTGAGTGCATTACAAACACACAATCATTGCTTCCATAGAAATAGTTAAAGAATGAATGTGTTTTTATTTAGTCTGGCATTTCGAGCGTGGCATCGAAACTATTCATAAATGCTATTGTGGATTTTATATAAACTGTTATCAACTTTACATAACCTGTTAACGACATCTACCGCGCTATTATTTACCCATTACAATTATTTTTATCATTATACCTATACAGTAATACCCCGCTTTACGCGACCTATTATTTACCCATTACAATTATTTTTATCATTATATCTATATGTAGTTTCTTATAGTAAAACTGTAAGGGGTCACTATATCCATATGCTTTGTAAAATATTTTAAAATACATTAAATGATCCTATATTAGTGATACACAAGATGAAAAATCAATTACTATAAATTAAATATAAAATAATTTGGGCAAATTACAAATTTCTTACCCACTTTATTTTATATTTAATTCTGTTTCTCTGTAAGATGCCTAGATTTGTTAAGATGATCTCATAACACGCATATCTACAATGGGTCGTTTGGTGTTATAAGTACCACTTTACCAAATATAAATTCGAAAAGGCCAGCCCCTTTACCGTGACCTATTCAGTATATTGTACTTGTATCCTTTTCTAAATTCGTATTTTGAATCATGTTCCAATATTTTGAATAGCTTATAACTATATTGACAGGTTACAGTAAGCATTGTTTCGTGTTGCTATCTCGCTCTTTGTACAATATCATCCTCAGATGTCGTCTTACTAAAAGTAGATTTATAATCGCCTATGTTCTGTGTTGAAAATGATTTTAGGAAAAGTAGTCATATTTGTGTCATGTAATGAGAAATGGATCATTTCTGTGTTTTTATAACAAGCATTTAGGTTTGAATGAGTTAGTATTTGTTCATAGGCGATCTGTCGGGCGCGACGCAGGCGGTGCAGCGCGCCAGTGAGCTGGGCGGCGCGGAGTGCGCGGCGAGCGAGCGGCGCGCGATCGAGACGCTGCGCAAGCTGCACGAGGACGCGCAGCGAGCCATGGAGGCCGCCGACTACCGCCGCGTCGTGTTCTGTATGGACCGATGCCTCGACTACAGCCCCTCTTGTACCAAGTAAGTTCCCTAAGATATACCATGATTATATTCTAGTTTCTTAAATCTTCAAGGTCTATTTGAAGCATAATGTCGTATTTTTTTCTAACTAAACAATAAATATTTTTTTCTTTCTCCCACATCGTGACAACTTGCGCTGCGTTGCGATTAGACATTCTGCGTCGGAGCCTTTCAAACCATGTTAATTCTACTGTCTTGCATTGTTTTTCAGGGCGAAGCTCACAAAAGCAGAATGTTTGGCTATGCTCGGACGCTGTCAAGAAGCTCAGGAAATTGCTAATGATTCGCTGCGATTTGACAGTTTTGATACTGAGGCTATTTATGTCCGTGGTCTATGCTTGTACTTTGAGGTAAAATCCTTTAATAAAAGTTACGTACCCTATTAGCATAGTTTAATAATTATCTAGCTCTTATCCAAAATATATTCGAGGATGCCTGAATACGGGCTTTTCTTCCATTCAATGTCATTCTATTAACATTACGCAAAACTTAATGTCTATAATAATGTTTCAGGATAAGGATGAACAAGCATTTAAGCACTTCCAACAAGTCCTGCGACTTGCCCCTGATCATAAAAAAGCAATGGAAGCATACAAAAAGGCCAAGTTACTTAAACAAAAGAAAGAAGAAGGTATTAACACAAAACATTATTTTTCAATGGTTACATATCCACACAATGTGCATAATTAAAACCTCGTGTTGTTTCAATGTAGTAAGTAATATAATTTGCATTTTAAATTACAGGTAATGAAGCATTCAAAATGGGTAGATGGCCACAAGCCCTAAGCCTCTATAATGAGGCCCTGACCATTGACAAAAACAATAAGATTGTTAATGCCAAACTTTACTTTAACAAGGCTACAGTGTGTTCCAAACTAAATCAGACCAAAGAAGCCGCAGAAGCTTGTACGGCCGCACTCCAACTCGATGAAAACTACGTTAAGGCTCTGCTTAGACGCGCCAAATGCTACACCGAGCTCGGCGAATTCGAAGAGGCAGTGAAAGATTATGAAAAATTGTACAAGATCGATAAAAGCAAGGAAAACAAACAGTTGCTGCACGAAGCTAAGATAGCACTTAAGAAATCGAAACGCAAAGACTACTACAAAATACTTGGAATCGAAAAGAGTGCCTCTGAGGATGAAATTAAAAAAGCTTACAGGTATATTTCTGACCCTATCAAATTGACAAAGTTTTATAATCGAATCTGAAAAACATGGAAACAGCCATCAGGCGTTGCGGAAATCCATGGCCTTCAAAATACTCCCGGGTTCGATTCTCGCACAGTACAACTATTTGTGTGATCCATAATTCAATTATATGTTAAGAACTCTGCGACACAGGGATTAATTTAAGTAATGCGGGCGTAGCCTTTACAAATAAAAAAAAATCAGCCTTTTGTTGAAAGTAGCTGGAATGCAATTTGCACCGCCCTCCCGCCCGCAATAAATATGCACATGCGAGGAACAAGAATATAAACAATCATTGTTTATATTCTTGTTCCTCTTTCTAACCCAACCTATCAGGTGTCAATACTCCACGTACCATTCTCAACGGATTCTAGCCGTCGAGTGCTCGACTGCGACACCAATCGACGTGATAGCATCGCTTGATTATAATTATACTTTATGAAAAAAAAAACTTAGTTCTGGTGCTGGTGTTGTATTGTATGGGTAAACTAGTAAAATAACACACAAAATTAGTCTTCAAAAGTTCATGTTATGTTGTTTATATCGGTTGGTATAAATAAAAGTACGAATACGTTGAATGTTTGAAACAGTAATCAAAAGCGAGCTCGTTACACGTGTTACAGGAAGCGAGCGCTAGTGCACCACCCGGACCGGCACGCGGGAGCGCCCGACTTGGAGCGGCGCGAGCAGGAGCGACGCTTCAAAGAAGTGGGCGAGGCTTACGGCGTGCTCAGCGACCCCAAGAAGCGCGCGCGCTACGACCACGGCCAGGACCTTGACGATGACGCGTCAGGCATGGCAGGTGGGTAACTATGCCTGGTGTTGTCAGAGTACCCAAGAAGCGCGCGTGGCTAGAGACAACCCTGATGGCGATGCTCCAAACATGGGAGGTTAGTATTGGGTGAAGTGCAAGATGCGCGCGCTACGTCTAAGTAAAGATGTGAGTAATAAGGTGCTCGGTACCCTAAGTAACGTGCCTGCTACGACCGAGGACAGTACCTCTACGATGACGCCTCAGGCATGACAGGTTCGTAACAAAGTGGAGGGAAATTACGAAGTGAGCGGGTGCAAACCAAGAAGCGTACATTCTTCGACTACAGACAAAACTTTTTTTAAATCACTAGAACTGACGCGACGCTGAGTTGTGAAAAAATCGATGCGAGATATATTTGTAATGTTAAGACGAGACAAGCTAAGTAAATAAACGGCCATGTAAAATATGTCCCTTAGCTGAAATGGAGCTATGAACATAATTTGAGATAAGTATTTAGTTTTATAATAATATTTTCGTATGAAACCATGTAATTATAGTAATAATAATAAAATAGTAAGGGTTAGTACTTCTAATTTGGATCGAAGTAATTCAGTTGAAAATTAACTGATATTTCTGCTGTTTTTCAATTTTCCCTGACTTTACAGGTGACTTCTTGATTTCACTGACTTTCCTGATTAGCTTGAACAGTCCTGACTTTTCCCTGACATTCCCTGACCTTTCCAGAAAGCGGAGAACCTGCCAAGAAGCGAGCGCGCTGTGACCATGGCCAGGACTTCTTCTGCGATGCCTCAGACATGGCAGATGGTAAGTAACAATCTGGGTGCTCAGCGCCCTAAAGAAGCGCGCGCAGTAGGATTAGGGTTAAGACAGGACTTCAACGAGTATCGCAGATGGTGAGTTATAATGTGGACGAGATTCCCAGTGACGTTTAGGAGGTGGCGCACAACGACAACGGACATGTTCTTCGTGACGAGAGGGATGGCAGGTTAGTAACAATGTGGTTGAGGTTCACTGTATTCTAAGAAGTGCAAACTATAGTTACACACAGAACCATGACGTTGATATCTCGAACATCGCCGGTCAGTAATGAGGTGGGATAGGTGCTTAACACCTCCAAATTGACCACAGCAGGTTAGTGGCAATCAAAACTTAACGATCGTAAGATACACGCGAGCGGCATATTTTGAAACTTGCAGAAACAGTCAATGGCTTAGTTTATTTTAACAATTAAAATGCAATTGTTGGAAATTTAAGGTCCTTTAGTGGTTTTAAGCCCTCCCACGGTGCGTCTTCCGACCACCTGGGACATGGCGCAAAAGGAGGAGCAACATACCCGTGATCCCGGCCTGTTGGTGAATTACAAGCTATGTTAACATTATTCTGCGTTAATGATTAAATCGGGCCTTGGTCAATAACAAAGTAATCAACAAAGGCTTAAATATTATTAGTATAAGCTATGTTAACATTATTCTGCGTTAATGATTAAATCGGGCCTTGGTCAATAACAAAGTAATCAACAAAGGCTTAAATATTATTAGTATGCAAATCAGAGCTTCTCCTATGAATAATAATAGTATTTAAGTATTGCCTTCTTATTTCAGATATCGACCCCAATGTAGTGTTCCAGTCGTTCTTCAACCGCGGAGGACAGCATTTCGATTTCCACGCAGGCGGCGGCTTCCCCGGAACAGCTTACAGCTTTCAGTTCGGTTAACTCCACCATTCGTGTTTCATAAACCAATTAATTCGACAATCGACAAAAAATTACGCATAAAATTAATATGAATGTGTTCTAGAATTTATAAAAAAAATATAGTTCTAGTTGAAGTTGAGTGCATATACATCATTCCACATTAAAATAATGTTTCTGAAAGTGTGATTGAAAATTGGCAAATGATTTGGTTTTATTTCTCTCCACAAGTCAAAAAAAGTGCTCTATCAGAATATAAAAGCACATACTTGCATTTATGCGACTGAAAATATAATAATAACAACGAACTCACCAAGTATGTTGAGCACGGAGCTTGGAACTAAAGTAATATCGATGGTGTTGCGTTCTGAACTATAGTACCTAATTATTATAATAATGACTGATTTGGTTAAGTAACTTTTGATTGTTCGCCCCATATACGAGTAATGTGAATATGCTTTATGTAATGTAATAAATAATTAATAAAAATCTTAAGAAAATAATAATAGCTATGAAGGAATTTTTAATGAGTTATCCCTATGTCGATATTGTCATGATTGCATTATTCTAACCAAATGATGACTTAGCTTCAATACTATTGAATAACTGTACCTGCCGAACAATCGCCAATATTTTATCAAGCATGTATTTCAGTATTTTGAGTTTTAATTTAAAATAATACAGGTTTTTATTATATAGTAAATAAATCAAATCTACACTTAGCACGCATTTTATTACTGTAGATTCTCATCAACTTTCATAAAAAGAAATGTGGGGAGATCCGGCTGCACATAATTAAAATCCATAGCAATCAATCTATGAGCAATTAAGTAAAATTATTTTTCTTATTGTCATCTTTACGCTAACCAATGATATTTTTTTAATGTAACCTTGCCCAATATTAGACCAGGGTAGAAGCCTTTAAAAATAATAAAAAGTGAAATAAAATAATAGTAGGATGAAACCCATTATAAAAGGAGGGGAATATTATAAAAATGAAAGAAAATAATTTACGGGCGATCTGAGGTCGGGAAGGGGATGGGGGTGAGTTCTTAAGGGTAATAAACGGTTTTTCTCGATTTCCGGCAAAACTAAAAGACCTATCGAAAAAAGTCAAATGGCAAAGTTGTAGGTAATAGAAAGATCTAAAACTTTTGTATTAACACTTTTCACATAACCTCAAAATTTATGTGATAAATTCAAAAAACCAAGTTTTTGGTTTTTATTTTTATCTTTTACAATTTTTTTTCTTTTTTAACGAAATTTGGTGAAAAAAAAAACTTTCTTTTTTATGTCAAAATACGCTGTAATTTATTTGATTAAAAGTATTTATTTTTTCACCTTATTTTGAATTGATATCGAAAAAACACCCTAATTTTCAATCGAAAACTCACCCGTCAAAATATCAGCTTTTTCCAAAAAGTTGGTATGTTTTCTGTTCGTTCAAATCTCTACTTTCCGATGGTGAAAAAAAAAATATATATTAGTATAGCAAATCCTTTTAGAAAATGCAAAAAATCGAAAAAACCTCGAATTCGATTTTTTTTAATTATAAAAAAAAAATTGAGCTATTTATTAAAATTAACACTTAAATTACTCGAAAAACGTTAGATTACATGTTACATTGATAAAAAAAATTGCAAATAAAAATATACTACTACAATGAACAAACAAATAAGTTAATAAAATTAATATTTAATAAGACATCTACAATATTTGGAGAAAGTTGTCGAATCTTCTTTAAATTATATGCGTAGATGTCTATTTATAACTATTTAAAGATACCTGAGTGACCTACGAAAAATAGTAGCCCATCAAAAGGTATTTCATGGAGAAGTGGGGAAGGGGCTAGGCGGGTCATAATACATACATAAATACTAATAATAATCTCCTTAATTTTGCACAAACAAATTTAGGTAATCCCATGAAAAAAAAAATATTTCAAAATACATAAAAAATATATTAAAAATATATAAAATATACATCGTAAATATATTTTTAATAACAAACTTTTGGCCGATTTTCATAAATATTTTATACATTTCAAATATATTTCAGATACATTCAAAATATATGAAATATACATGAAAATCAGCTAAATTCGTTTTGGCAAACCTCCCACCCACAGAAGGAGCAGCAGAACAACATTGTTACAGGGTATATTATCAGCTTGAAACTTGGTTGGGTAACGAACTAACAGCAACAGATTGGGGCTGGAAGCAATATCAACGTGGAATTATGCCCAAATTTACACAAAAAGAATTAATTCCGGAAATATTGCTCAAAACTATTTGCTGCAGCTGTGAAACTGGATGTAACAGTTTAAAATGTGGTTGCCGAAAACATGGTTTAAAATGCATTAATTTATGTTCAAACTGTCATGGTTCTGAAAATTGCTCCAATATTAAAGAAGAAACCTACGAGGAAGTTAAGGATTCAGAAGAAATTGTGGATGAAGAACCAACGCAGTCTGAAAATAATGTTGGAGAGGAAGAAGGTGATAGTCATGAAGATTTAGAAGATCTACTAGAATCGGAGATGTTTGACGAATCTAACGATGAAGAAATGCCAAAAAGACAAAAACTAATGGATAAGTGATTAGAATTGAAGATAAGGTAGGTATTTATGAATGATAAGATTAATGTGTTTAAAAATATTGTAATGAATAACGTAATCAGAATAAAGTATCTACATTTAATTGTACTATTAACATTTATATTTATATATAATGAGATTTTCTATGACATAAATGTAATTAGCATTAAATAAATCAACTTTTTAATTGAAACAAATTGCAGCTATCATATAATTGCAGATATTGATGAAATTATTTATAATAATTTAAAAAAATATCGAATTCGAGTTTTTTTTCACCATCGGAAAGTAGAGATTTCAACGAACAGAAAACATACCAACTTTTTGAAAAAAGCTGATATTTTGACGGGTGAGTTTTCGATTGAAAATTAGGGTGTTTTTTCGATGTTAATTCAAAATAAGGTGAAAAAATAAATATTTTTAATCAAATAAATTACAGCGTATTTGGGACATAAAAAAGTAAGTTTTCACCAAATTTCGTTAAAAAAAAAGAAAAAAAATTGTAAAAGATAAAAATAAAAAACCAAAAACTTGGTTTTTTGAATTTATCACAAAAATTTTGAGGTTATGTGAAAAAAGTGTAAATACAAAAGTTTTAGATCTTTTTATTACTTTACTTTGCCATTTGACGTTTTTCGATAGGACTTTAAGTTTTGCCGGAAATCGAGAAAAACCGTTTTCTACCCTTAAAATCTCACCCCCGTCCCCTTCCCGACCTCAGATCGCCCGTAAATTATTTTTCCTTGCATTTTTATTATATTCCCCTCCTTTTATAATGGGTTTCATCCTGCTATTATTTTTTTTTGGTTTTAAAAATTATCGACCCTGGTCTATATGGTATTTATAAATTAATTTAATGAGCAAACCTAAGGAAAAATGCATTATTTCGATTATAATCGACCAGCTGTTACCCGCAACTTCGTCCGCGACAATAGTGAATGATGAACAATGTAACCTACAACAAAAAGTCCTAACATACGTGAAAGACTCAAGAAACTGAAAATGAATATAAATAAATAAAAAAGGCCTTTTATTAAAATTATGTATGCCGTTTCTGTCAGAAACGGTTTGAGAATTGATCCAATTCAAATTGATAGTGATACTAAAGTCTACAGGCTCATAGTGTCAAGTTATGTTTTAAGTTCAACACTCAGAAAAAAAGATTAACTCAACAAAAAACACTGCCTTTTAAATGCGTTCACTGCTTTTAAAGCATATTTTCATAATAACTCTAATTAACACATACGTATAGGATAATTTTCCATTGGCCTACAATTTAGAAATTTGGCACCGAGAAAGGAAAAGGACAGAAAATTATCGATTTTTGATGTGTAATTAGCTGTCACGTAGTTTCAACGTAAAATGGAGCTTCACTCTGAAAGAAGCAAAGAACAAAAGACACCTTTCGTTCTTACAGAGTGAGGTCTAAATGTGGGAAATGACTTTTTATAATTTTAAGACGGTAATTATACCTTTCTATTACTGGGTATGTTAATTTTAGATTCGATAACTGTGGGATCGACTGGTCTCCTGGATTCCTGAATCATATTATGTGCGCTACAGTGACATCTAACAACCTACAAAAACGTAGAAATCAAAATTGGCTCAGGTTTTATGTATGTTCCAGCGAAATGAGGATAGGGATTCATCAACAGTATTTTTTATTCGGCAGTAGCTAATTTCCTGACATTTTACTAGATTTAGTTTAGTGAAACGACATAATCACTGACGATAAATTGGTGTTATGTCATATCACTAGATTGTTTTAGTAAGAAGACGTAATAAACAAGAATATTCGACATCTACCGGGATTTCGTGAAATCACTGATGTCCTCAGTTCCCTGTGGCATATACAAAACAGTGGTATCTAAGCATAGCTGGGCATTAACTCGTTAATCCGTTAATCGTTAATTAACGAAGTTAACATTTTGATTAACGGATTAACTTTTAAGTTAACTTTTTAAAATGTTAACGGACACGTTAACTTCCGATAAAATGCAGAAGTCCGTTAATCGTTAATCCAATGCCTACTATTTACACCACTCCTGAATGATGAACAGTGTCAACAAAGTTTCGGCTGATATGGCTGGAAACGTATGACAGCAGTAGAGTGGATGCAGTAAAAAAGTGCATGAAAAGAAGGTAGAATATGTCTTACGACAAGAAGCAGCGGAAAATTCGAAGGAAAGAGATAGTCTAAGTGGCGGAGGGAGCAATGCAAGTAAGAAATCGATGATGACGAGGAAGACTTTTCCAATTCTGTCACTCAGTCTATAGAAAAACGAAAAAAATACTTATAAAAGAAAGTTTGATCTTTGGACATGAAATAAAAAGACTCGTTCAAAGGTGCTGCATTCCTCGGGGAACATATATTCATAAATCTTTTCATTAAATACAATAGGTACTGCTATACCCTCAAGCGCTGCAGTTGAACGTCCGTTTAACACCAAAACAAGCCTCGCTTTCGGACGAAAACTGGAACATGTTAATGTTCATGAAGGGAAATATGCACCTTTAGCCCGACGATTCAATTATACATTTGAATTATACAAGTATTTTGTTTTGTTCCTATCCTGTTAACTTCCAGAACCTTAACCAACAGGTTTTATAAGTTTACTAATGCAAACATATAAAAATGCAATTTTGCACATATTAACGGATTAACGATTAACGTCAACTTGCGTTAATTCTTCCGAAATGTAACGCTTTAACGTTTAACGAAGCTAACTTTTTTTGTAGCGGATTAACGAAGTTAACCATTTGATTAACGGTGCCCAGCTATGTATCTAAGGCACTAGGGACTTGAAACAAGTTTTATTTAGATGTATTTGGATGTACGTAAATTTTACTATTTCATTATAAGTAGGTACATAATGTGGGAAATACAGATAATCATTTTTGTTTTTTATTATGCTACTTTTTCTAAGATACATTTTTTTCCTTCTTTTTCTCGTAACTCATCGCTTTGTCATCCGCCGAACGTGTTGTACGAGTTTTACTACCAATACCTTCAAATCTGAAAAAGATATAACGTTGTGATTTATGTTCGTGATGATACATGTGGCCAAGTAATGTAAGTGGGAACACCAAAATACTCTGAAATACTTTATTACTAATTTCGATGTTCCGATTTACAAAAGTCCGAATTTTATAATACCTAAAAATTGTAATGTCTATTATTAAAAATCATGAAATTTATTTTACTAAAAGTCATAAATGCGATTAGTTAGTTTTCCGATTTTCATAAGTTCGAAGAGTTAAATACTCGAAGGGTTCTCGGTCCGAAAAATGACATTCCGATTTTCGATTCTTCGAATAAACTAAAAGTCAACATGTTGTGCTACAAAATTTAGTGTCCGAAACTAATCGCTGCAAAAAGCCGAAGCTGCAGTGGTGAGCTTTAAAATCATCTGCGACGATAAGTTTGCGTGGGGCCGCCTAAACCCCGCAGCACCGGAGCCGTGACAGAAACAATGCTTGCTGTATGTTGCATGCATGCTTACATGCTGCATGCCTGCTTGTATGTTGCAAGCATGCTTGCATGTTGCAAGCCTGCTCGAATGTTGCATACAGCCACCGAGTGCCAAATCTCCTCTATTGTTGGTGAATTATTAGGGTTGGGTTAGGTTAGAATTGTGATCAGGGAAACAAAATATTTTTATTCGAATTGTTGATGTTTCGAATTATCATTAAGTCGGACTTTTTGTTATTCGATCCATTAAAGGTCGGTATTTTAAGAACAGTACGTAATTATAATCGTTAGGAATATTGAAATTTAGGAATTATAAAACTAGAAGTAATGATAAATCGGAGATGTAATATTCGGAATTATTAAAATCGGTATTTTCAAATTCGTATTTGTGACTGTTGGAATAAAGTTTTTCGTATTAATGTAGTGTAGTGTACCCGATGTAAGCTAACCGGTCGAGGCACACTGGCCTACAGGCTGTGGATTATAATGATAAATCGTCTTAATACAGACTTTTACGATCTGACGAGAAGAGATGGAAAAGTGGCTGGGCATTATGTTGAAAATAATGGATGTAAATTCTGTTATTTGTAACACTTTGGTACCTACTTTTTCATTTTAAACGGCTTCTTTTTCTCTGGTTTTGCAGGCTGATGATCAGTTTTGAATGTTTGAACATAACGTTTAACAATATCGACGTTGACTGTAACATTTTCTGGATACATTCTCTTCTTCCAAGCTTCTCTTTCCACCAGCCACTTCCGTTGATATTCGTAGGACAACAACCACTCTACACGTGATGGACCTTCCTGTTTAATTAGAAACATAATGTATTTAACAGTCCGTATTTTAATTTGACTGGTAAATCTCGATATGGGAACAGTGTCGTACTTCTACTCTGTCTACTTGATTAAAATATTGATGTATCTATTGAAAAAAATAGTGAGGTTTGGCAACGCGTAAGTGATTCCACCTGTTTTATTATAAGTTACAACGCTAGGCCGTCAGGCTACGAGAGCCGCTTAACATCAGGTTGAATTTATCATTATTTATGACTTTGTATTATGAAAAAATATAAATAAATTAATAGTTTCCTGGGACATTATTCACACACGGCCATCTGTCCCAAACTAAACAGAGTTACTATAGGTAATTGGCTCTTGCAACTCATTCATATTGCATACCATAAATTTCCATGGATGAGGGTTATATCTTGGAAAATCTGAAGAAATTATATTATGAGAAGGCCGACACGGTGTAGCTTTCTCCCACTTGATACCGCCCATACGACCCATTATAGATGTGAAAAATGATATTATAGAAAAACCATCAAAAATAAGGATAATTTACAAAATTAGTTAATTTTAGTAGGTCAAATAGTTGTACGTCATGTCATTAATTTTTAGCACCAATCATGGTAGTCGTGATTTGCTTTTAAAATTATTTTAATGCGTTCATAAACTATTTCCTGAGTGTAGTCCTGACTTTAACATTATTTTTAAAGGAGATTTTATAACAAAATAATATATATTGTTGTCTTCGAGCATAGACAATGCTCTAAGATTGTTGTAGGTACCTATGTGTTTTAAATACTACCTAATCAAGACTGTGATCCCCCATTGGTGTCTGATGATTTGTCAGAAATTGAATAAGGTCCACTAATTATACTCAAGTAAGAAATTTAGTTTGGAAAAAGAAAAAAATGCCTTTGGTTGATCAAGCTCTTACCTTTCTTTCCTCTTCTGGGGTCACAGCCTACCCTCAACATATTTTAGATTTATCCACTCCAAATCAATTTTTTTCTTACTTTTTTGATCAAAAGCTACTAGAATTGATCATTGCTGAGACGAACAAATATGCCAACAACAAGTGAATCCAATTTTTTCCGACCCCATCAACTTATTAGAACTTCGTAAATACCTTGGCATGTTGATATACACTTCAGTATATCATTATCCTAGCATAAGATCTTATTGGGTACGAGCTGTACAATTCCATCCTATTTCAGAGACAATGACGGTAAACAGATTTGAAAAGATTCGCCAAATAATTCATTACAACGACAATAGTAACCACCTACCTCCTGACCATCCTGAACACGATCGATTACATAAAATACGTACGGTAGTAGACCATCTCAATAACCGATTTATATCAGTTCCGTTTGAACATCGCCTGTCATTTGATGAGCAGATGTGCTCCACTAAAATTGGCCATTTTATGAAGTAGTATTTGCCGAAGAAACCACACAAATGGGGATTTAAATTATACGTGCTCTGTTGCCCAATGGGCTATGCCTATAATTTTGAAATTTATTCAGGGGCTCTTAATACCCAAAGACTACCAAATGAACCCGACTTAGGAGTAGTTTCGAATACAGTCATACGTTTGCTTCGACCAGTACCAAGGAATGTAAATCATATAATATATTTTGACAACTTCTACACAAGTTTGTCACTATTCCATTACTTATACAAAGAAGGTATTTATTGCTTGGGGACAGTACAGAAGAATAGACTGGGAAAAACATGTAAACTGCCTGATAAAAAAGATCTTCTCAAACCATTAGTGCCAAGAGGATCGTATGATGAAAACGTTACTGTGTTTGATGGGGTTGAATTTTCGGCCACTAGCTGGAAGGATAATAAACAGGTTTTACTGCTGTCCACGTATGTGGGTTCAGAACCTGTAAACACAGAAAAAAGATATGACAAAAAGCAGAAGAAAAGCATTGCCATATCCTGCCCAAATGCTATCCGCGAATACAACGCGAGTATGGGCGGTGTCGACACTATGGATAGCTATTTGGGTTGATACAGAATCAGAATGAAATCCAAAAAATGGACAAACAGACTCTTTTATCACCTACTAGACATGTCTGTGATAAATAGTTGGATTCTGTATAAAAAAGTTTTGTTGAAGAAGGGTGCGAACCCTAAGAGTATTTTAAAACTTGCTGACTTCAGGACCGAACTAGCGGAAACTTTGTGTAAATATGGCAGCACATCCGAAAATAAAAGAGGTCGCCCAAGTTTGAATACTGCTGCAGGCCCTGTAAACAAGCAAAAGAGACCAAAGACAGGTGCTGAAACATTACCTCCTGATGACGTACGTTTTGACGGTGTCGGGCATGAAAAATCTTATGGTTCCAAAAGGAACCAGTGTAAATATGCCCAATGTAAAAAACTTACGTCAGTGATGTGTGAGAAATGCAACGTGTCACTCTGTGACAATAGAAATAATAACTGTTTCAGGATTTTCCACACAAATTGATTGTTGTTTTTTTTATGACCTTACTGCATACCTAATTTATCAAAAATGATAACACATATTTTTTAATAAATAATAAACTTTAAATATTGAAATGATTTTTTTTATTATTTTTCTTAGTTTTTAGCGACCTCATTACGTAATATGTATATTTTTTCACGAAAACATAAAAAATCATGCATCTAAGGGTTAAGCATTAAACTGGTTAGCTATGGACATCATATAGAGGGACCAACCAATATACGGGTGACTAAAGGTATATTAACAAATATAACCGTTATGTAGGAATCATTTAAAATACTTATTTCGATGGAAAACCTACATAATCTCCTTATTTCGACGTGTTTCGTATAATTTCGCAGCGGCTTAGACAGTCGCCTCACCGCTTCGTGTCGCGGGTTCGAGTCCCGCGCCGGACAACTATTTGTGTGACCCATAAATAGTTGTTCTGAGTCTGGATGTAATTTGTGTCCGTCTATTATATGTTTGTAAAGGACCCCGCGACACAGAAATTAAATTCCCTTATGCGGGCGTTGTCATTATTAGAGAAAAAAAATACAAAATTCAGTAGGTACGTAGTACTGAGTAGATAAATGTACCTACTTGATTCGCTAGAATACATGGTCACCATATTTCCATCCCATTGTACATTTTATAGATTTATCAAATACTGAGGCCAGTAGGTATACTGAAAACCGGCTGCTCAGTTATTTTGGACGACTACAATACATTAGGTGTTTTACGGGTCTTCTAGGCGTCTTTGTTGTGGCAAACTCATAATGCAAATGTTTTGAGGTTACATGTTTGATTTTTTTAATTATCTATTTAATGAGCCGTCAGAAATAAAACTAATGGAATTAAACATAGATTCACTGTCGTTACTATATCTTTATTTAATAACTATTTCTCCCTAGTCTTCGGTTATAAATATCACTATGGCCGAATGTCCTGATTGCTAAGCATGCTAATTGCATGACGAGTAAAAGTAAAGGTGTGCGTCACGATTGCTCCGCCACGTTATCCAAACAGAAAAGAAAACGCTATATTTTTGTCAAAATTAGTCAAAATCGTAAGGAACAAACCATAACTTTGTCAAAGCAGAAATAAAGAAGTTACAGGGGTTTTAAGTTGGCCGCGCGAACGTGACGTGCACGATTGCGCGGCCATGGAGATCTCAGTAACTACTTGGGATAGTGATCTACATCTTTTTGTTAATGGAACATTTCATTTGTCAACAATTGTCAAAAAAAGAATTATAAGACTAAGATCAATATTTCACAAAATATTCACCTTGGAAGTTATGGCCGCGCAATCGTGCACTTGATGTTTCTTTAATCTCGATTATTTCTTCAAAACTTAAGATATCATGCATTAAAACTGTTACTAGAAGAAAGGTTTTCATATGTCCAGAGTACCGAAAGCATTTAATGCCACCAAAGTTTATTTAAACTGACGAAATCAAGGTAAAACAAAAGTTACGTGGCCGTGCAATCGTAACGTTACTTTGAACGTTGATATCTCAATATCTATAATTGTTAAGATTTCGGTGTTCTAAAGAAAAAAACAATTAATCACACAGGGATTAATGGTTTTAGGTATATGCTCTCTGAGCTATATACAGAAACTTATTTAATAGTCGGTAGTAAAATTTTTCGCCTAGTCGAACCGTTTCACTGATTTATTGTAAATGTATATACTTACATATATAAATATTTACTAAAACGAGTAAGTGAATGAGAATGAAAAACTAGACAAAAATAGGTGCTACAATAGGTGCTATCCTAATCAGATTGGCATAGCGTTTTAACCGCAGGACAATTTTCTACGCGTGTAATCTCAAAAATGATGATATCTCTTATAATTTTCGAGTAGAGTGACCATAATTTCTGTTAAATATGGGGATATCTTTTGCTCTACTAGACGAAAATGTACCTGTTAGGAATAATTGTTGTAGAAATGGCTAAGATAAGACAGTTCAATACTATATTCTTTTCTTTTATATACATGTTCAAATCACGCCATACAAAACAAGGCACATGACGCGACATTGCTGCTTGTACTCCAGTAATTTATCTATATCTATACATATAATAAAATCGTAGGAATGTCAAAACTATACATTGAATTTTATTTAAAAAGGATACTTGGGGCGTGATCTACAATCGAAATCGAAGCCAAAAAAATAGTTTTTAGAATTTTTGTCTGTTTATCTGTATGTATGTCCGGGCTGAACTCAAAAAGTACTGCATGAATATTACTAAGAGGTCGGGTCAACATAAAGGCTACATATTATCACGCTATCACCTACGGGGGAGGGGCTGTGATAATTTATAAAATTTAACGCGGGTAAAACCGCGGGGTACAGCTAGTCTATTATATGCTTGTAAACTACCCCGCGACACAGGGATTAGATTGCCAAGTGTGGGCGTTGTCTTTTTAAAATGAAAAGAAAAAAAAGAAAAGAATTTAAGATGTGCTCGGTTAATAGGCAGTAATATAACAATTATGAACTCAAAGCTACGTGTGATGATTGACTGACTCGAGCGAAGGGACTCTACCTACGGAATAGCAATTCTATTTATTTTCATTTTGAGAGAAAAAAAAAATATAAATTATATTTCAAATTATGTACCTACATTTCAATTTTATATTTCTAGCATTACTAACCCACGAAAATTTGAAATACATGTTAAATATTTTTTACTTTTTTTTCCTACGTGTACTTTTGTATCTAGGTACCCTCTGTTTTTTAAACGTTCTGTAATTAGTACGTTCGGGAACACGGTTTCAAGTCTTAGTATGGTACCTTTCTATAAATAAATTGATTTTGATATCATGTCTTCATCGCAAAGAAGTTGTCTCATTGACCCAAACGTGTTTTGTTACATTTGTGGGGAAACGTACAAAAAGTTTAGGAAACCTATAACAGATTTTATAAAAAGTGCTTATTTTTCGTGCTATAAGTCACAAATTGTAGACGAAAAAAAGCCGTGGATACCTCAAATTGTTTGCAAAATGTGCTATGAACACTTGGGACAGTGGGTCAGTGATAGAAGAAGCTGTATGAGGTTCTGAGTGCCAATGCAATGGAGAGAAAAAAAACCACTTCGATGACTGTTACTTCTGCTATGCCAATTTGCGTGGATTTAATGTTAAAAAAATTATTTATCCAGACTTACAATCGGCTAGAAGACTTTTACCACATTCAGGTGAAGTACCTGTTCCAATATTTTGTTCAAACCGTGCACCATTTGAAGATAACTATATTGAAGTGTCTATCGATAGAGTTGTCGAAAAAATTGCGTCTACAGAGCCTAAACCTTTTACCCAAGTAGAATTAAACGATTTAATAAGGGATCTTGAACTACCTAAAGAATCTGCAGAGGTTTAGGCTTCTAGATCAAAAGAAAAAAGAACTTATTGGCATCAGATATTAAAGTGACTTTCTATCGTACAAGAGAGCAAGACTTGCTACCATTTTTGTATTCGGAAAATTCCCTAGTCTAAGCATAGAAAAGATAAAAGCGGGTATTTTTGATGGCCCACGGATAAGAATATTGATAAAAGATACTAATTTCTCCAGTTCAATGACCAGTTTGGAACAACTTGCGTGGAATTCGGTTATTGAAGTTACAAAAAACTTTCTGGGAAATCACAAACCAAGTAACTACTCTGAAATCGTAAACAACATGCTGGAGAATTTCAAAAACTTAGGGTGTAACATGCCCATCAGAGTGCATTATCTCCACAGTCATCTTGGCCAGTTTCCAAAGAATCTTGGTTCGTATAGCCAAGGACAAGGGGAGCGGTTTCACCAAGACCAAAAACTATGGAGGAGAGGTACCAAGGCCGATGGGATCAACATAATATGATGGCTAACTACTGTTGGGGGATGCAACGTGATTGTCATGATACACCTCATTCGCGAAAATCGCGTAAAAGAAGGTTTTAATGTACATAAAGATTAAATAAATGTTGTTTTTTGAGTGAATTTCATGTTTTCTTTTCTATTAAAAATCTAGAAAACTACACGTAGAAAAGCGAACCGTGCTTGACGAGATCACAACCAGGTGGTACGGATGAACCTTACTGCGAGTGCGCGTGCTGCGAAGATAAAAAGGGGACGGTGGCACCAGCTCAAAAAGTTTCTCAGAACATTCCCCGTGAAAGAGACGGTAGAACACGCAGATAGATCCAATCTCTCCGCTGCCCTAACTAACGACTCTGTCCGTAAGATTGGCATCCCTAACGATTCTAATAGCACGCCTTTGGAGGGAGTAAAGTGGATCGAGTGTGTTTAGGGGCTCCTGCCCAGATATGTGAGCAATACTCACATACTACGTACTTGTATTCCTAAGAATAAATGCGATATACAAATAAGTATATTTGTAAATAGATAAGTGTACTATGGATTTGAAGAAGAAACAAGCTGTTGTCCATTTGCCACTAAGCGCCTGCAACAACATTGTTAGCAATATTCTGAGAAAAGACTTAAATAATTGATGCACAAGCGTTTTAATGGCTTTTTTATTTCTTTTATATGACCCCTTAAAGTTATGTAAACATAATGTTTGGGTAGCAAATAGGTACTTGATAAATACATTAACAAAGCTGTTAAAATGACGCTAAAACTATGAGAACTGAAGTAGTCGCCCAACCTGGGGCTCTACCGGCTAAGGCGCCGAACATCGATTTCTTTAATGGCGTTCAAATAAATAAAGGTTAAAGACTTGAACAATAGTTAAATCGGCTTCAACGTTAACAATCGATTCCGGACCATTTATGACGTCACATGTGCCCATGGAAGCTGATTTAACGATTGATTAAGTCATTTTTAAGCGTTAGGTATTTATTTGAACGCCATTTAAGAAATCGATGTTCGGTGACTTAGCCCCTGACGTCCGATTGGCTGACCACTTTCATTTCTTGGATATATTTCTTAACGCAAAGGTAGCAATTATTTAATTACTGGTAGTAAATAGGTAATAAACAGTGGGCATTGACTCATGCACATACCTCGTTTGGTCCAGCCATCCTGACGGTAACCAAACTTTTAGTGATTCACGCTGAAAAAAACCATCCTGGCGACAGAATGGCTGGTCCAAAAAATATTAATATTTCTCTGAATGCATCATTTATTGAAAAAACGAAGCAAATATAAGCACTTCTTCAATATACTTTCAGAGCCACCTGCCATAGGCAATCAGCCATTTTGACGACGCCCACCTATCTCGAGTGGCCGAACGTTCTGATGTATATACACGGTTACATGATGATCGTTTACATGCCTTGGAGGGGCGATAATGTGTAGATAAAATTAACATATAAAATTAATATTTCTTATCAACTCGAATCAAGTCGTGCTTCAGAGAAAACTAGTAAGTACGTAATTTCATTCAGAGACAGTTTAAGACAGTCCTACAGGTGTGCGTCACGATTGCTCCGCCACGTTATCCAAACAGAAAAAGAAATCGCTATATTTTTTGTCAGAATTAGTCAAAATCGAAAGGAACAAATGAAAAAAGCGGCCATGGAGATCTCAGTAACTAATTGGGATAGAGATCTAAATCTTTTTGTTAATTAAACATTTCATTAGTCAACAATTGTCAAAAAAAGAATTATAAGACTAAGATCAATATTTCACGAAATATTCACCTTGGAAGTTATGGCCGCGCAATCGTGCACTTGATGTTTCTTTAATCTCGATTATTTCTTCAAAACTTACGATTTCGTGCAGTAAAACTGTTATTAGAAGAAAGGTTTTAATATGTTCAAAGTACCGAAAGTATTTAATGCCACCAAAATTTATTTAAACTGACGAAATCAAGGCAAAACAAAAGTTACGTGGCCGCGCAATCGTAACGTTTCTTTGAACGCTGATATCTCATTATCTATTCAGTATTCAGTATTCTTTATTTCGTAAACATAGGTACATATTACATGGGTGTTATAGGTATAAAGGTAAACCGCTATGTTTTGCCAACTTAATGACGTACAAAATTTAAATGTTAGAAGTATCTTAACCTAGATTAAATTCAATAACAGTCATGGAATTCATTAAACTATGTCAGCTTCTTGTTAACAATTAAAAGTCTTAAATTAATAGATCGGACCCTCGTATCGCTCTTTGTCATTTATGAAATCTGTGATGGAGTAATAACACTTATTCACTAGATATTCATTCAAATATTTTCTAAATGACTCTAGACATTCTTTGCGCCTAATAGCCAGAGGTATGTTATTATATACTTTAGATGCCATACCAAGTACGCTTTTTGCAAATAAGGCTGTGGTGTGTGGGGCACCGCGTATGGTATGTACATGACGTCTAGAATTGAGAGATTCAAATAAATGCATATTACCTTTTACAAATACTCCCATTTCGAATATATACATCGAGGGTAGAGTTAATATTTTTAATTCTTGAAAGAACGGAGCACAGCTATCAGTTGATTGTAGTTTGCAGAAAGAACGTATACATTTCTTCTGTGCTTTAAAAACCATTTCTCTATCAGTTGAGTTACCCCAATAAATTATGCCGTATCTTATGTTAGAAGCGACATATGCATTGTATGCAACCAATACAGTGCTGCGATTTACGATTTTCGATAATTTGTATAGAGCGTACGCAAATTGGTTAAGTTTTTTACATAAATAATCTATGTGATCCTTCCAAGTTAAGTGACAGTCTACTATAAGTCCTAGAAATTTAGCAGTATCTGTTTCAGAAATTGATTTAGTGTCATATTTAATTGTCAAGTTAGGTTTGTTAGTTTTTTGGTTAAAAGTCATTATTTTAGTTTTGTCGAGATTTATTTTTAAATTGTTATTTAATAGCCATTCAATCACGTTCCTGAATTATATTCTAATAAGTGAAGATCATTACCCGAAAATAGGATCGTGCTGTCATCAGCAAAAAGGATCATTTTATTATTGCAAACGGTGGGCATATCATTTATGTACATGTTGAATAATAGCGGCCCAAGTATGCTACCTTGGGGAATACCGTATATAATCGTTCTGGGACTAGATTCATATAGGGTATCAGTTTTTGTTGGTAAGCTGACTCTATTGATAGATGTAACTTGGATTCGATTTGTCAAGTAAGATTTTATGAGTTGTAGTGCATTACCCCTGATTCCATATCGCTCTAATTTATTTAGGAGTATATTATGGTCTACGTGGTCAAATGCCTTGGACATATCCATAAATAGAGCGACAACTGGAATTTTTCTGTCGACGTTTGTAACTATTTGGGTCATAACTTCGTGAATAGCCATATTTATTGATTTCCGCTTCCGAAACCCATACTGGACTTTAGTTATAAGGTTGAATTTTTCAAAATATGTATAAAGACTGTTGTAGATTACTTTCTCAAATACTTTAGAGAATATTGGGATTAGAGCTATAGGTCTGTAATTCTCTATTGCCGTTTTGTCACCTTTTTTATGGATAGGTTTGATAACAGTCTTTTTAAGTTTCTCTGGAAAATATCCGTGTTCAATGCATACATTGATAATATGGCTCATTACTGGTGCTATGTGAGAAGACACTTTTTTAACTATGCTAGTTGTTATACTATCATATCCATGGCTTTTAGTGTCACTGAGGGAATTAATTATATTAAGAATGTCAAGATATGTCGTGGGTGGAATAAATATGGAATTACTATTAATGTCAATGTTAGAATAATTTGTCAAAACCGTATTAAGATTAGTATTATTAGTAATGTCAATAAAATAATTATTAAAGATATTTGCTATAGTCTGGGGATCAGTAATATGCATGTCGTTTACTCTTATATTTGTAGGTATCGTTTCTTTCCGATAATTGATTTTATTTCTGTTTATAATTTTCCAGGATGCTTTACATTTGTTTTTAGCATTGCTAATCATATATACATTTTGAGACATCTGAGTTAAATTAATGATTTTCTTTAACCGGTTTGAATGTAATTTAAACAGTTGTTCATTTTTAGCATTTGGAACTTTTCTTAGTTGCCATCTATAATTGTTAAGATTTCGGTGTTAACATCCATTTATTCGTAATATTAACCTAATCAGATTGACATAGCGTCTTACCCTCAGGACAATTTTCTACGCGTGTAATCTCAAAAATGATGATGTCTCTTGTAATGTTCGAGTGGAGTGACCATAATTTCTGTTAAATATGGGGATATCTTTTGCTCTACTAGACGAAAATGTACCTGTTAGGATTATTATTGTAGAATTTGCTAAGATAAGACAGTTCAATACAATATTCTTTTCTTTTATACACATGTTCAATTCATGCCATACAAAACAAGGCCAAAAAATGGAACTTAGTTCTGTTTTCACCACATGACGCGACATCGCTTGTACTCCAGTTATTTTTATCTATATCTATACATATTATAAAATCGTAGGAATTTCAAAACTGTACATTGAATGTTATTTAAAAAGGATACTTGGGGAGTGATCTACAATCGACATCGAAGCCAAAAAAAAATTTGTAGAATTTTTGTCTGTTTATCTGTTTGTTTGTATGTATGTCCGGGCTAAACTCAAAAAGTACTGCATGGATTTACTTCAAATTTTGCTTGAATATTACTAAGAGGTCGGGTCAACATATAGGCTACATATTATCACGCTATCACCTACGGGAGAGGGGCTGCGATAATTTATAAAATTTAACGCGGGTAAAACCGCGGGGCACAGCTAGTACATATAATAAAATCGTAGGAATGTCAAAACTGTACATTGAATGTTATTTCAAAAGAATTCTTAGGCCTGAAACTGTGTTAAGCGGGCACCCGTGCGGTTTCATACAAAAGTGCTCCGTCGCGGGGACCAGCGCGGGTGTCCGTCACGGGGAGGCGCGCTCCGCACCCACGCAACGGGGCCCGCCTCCGTGCGACGGAACCCGTCGCGGGGGCACGCGCGGTCCCCGCCAGCGGGAACACGCACGGGCTTGTTCAGTTAATAACGCTAGGTGATACGGGTCGCACGCACGTTCGGAGAAAATCAAGGACAATGTCTTTCGATACACAGAGGGTAATTGTGGAAGTGCAGTGTCACCCTGCCATATGGGACCAGGCGAATGAACTGTATAAAGACCGAGACGCCCGAACAGCGGCATGGGTAGAAATTTGCAAAGAATTGTTTGAAAATTTTGAAAATTTCAGCGAGGCGGAAAAAAGAACAACAGGTAAACATTTTTTTACTAATATATTTGAGATAAGTAAGTACTTACATACTATTTGTGTTTTCAATGTGTAATTATAATAAATCTACGGGTAGGTATTGATACTTATTATACAAGGTTACTTGAGATTAAGCTAGAATTATAGTAATTATTATTGTGTCGCGTTCGATATCTATCATCCCTGTTTAGTTTGGTCCACTAATATACCTAAAGTAAAGGATAGATGAACAAGTGTGCCTTTACTTCATACAGTGAGGCTGGAAGACGTCTCAAAAAATACTGCGATCTTGCCACGACACCTTACCATCTGTGACGAAATAATCAGCGAATTTATCGCGTATTGTATACGCATCTCTTTGGGTGTTCCCAAACCCATAGTCGACGTCCCGAATATGGCGTGGTGTAATGACAACATCGTCGACAAAATTGTCATCTTGTTTAGATCTAATAAAATTATGCAGAATACATATCGCTTTGACAAAACAAATGGCGTTCTCTTTTGAAACGTTTAAAGGACGATGAAGTATACGAAACTTATTAGTCATGATACCAAAAGTTGATTCAATATAACGTCGCGCTCTTGTTAATCTGTAATTAAATATTTTTTTCTTATGGTCCAAATTGAGAGCTCGAGCATATGGCCGCATGACATGGCTAGACAACCCAAATGCTTCATCTCCTACAACAACGTAAGGTATTGGTACGGTTGCTGCAGTGTTGGTTGATTTATTGTTGTGTAGCACGGGTAACGCTTTAGCAGGAGGTATATCCAATAAATTATCATTCATTTGTTGGAATAAGCGGCTTTGGGTGAAAATTGCAGAATCAGATTCTTTACCCTGTACCCCCACATTTATGTAGGTAAACTCATAATTTGCGTTACACATTGCAAGTAGAACAATAGAATAATAATGCTTATAATTGTAGTAAAGTGAACCGCTGTGAGGAGGTCTTATAATACGTATATGTTTCCCGTCTATTGCACCAATACAGTTGGGAAAATTAGCTTGCGTCAAAAAACCTTCTGCTATCTCTTCCCAACGCGCAAGGGAAAACAATGGCATGCAGTCTTCCTTCAATCTTTCATTTATAATTTGACATACTTCTTTCACTATTTTTCTGATTGTGGTTATTCCTGCCTGATACGCCAGATGTAGGTCCACGAAAGTATGTCCGCTTGTCACGTACCTGTAATTTTTTTTTATTGTTTCAGTCATAAAAGTGCAATCACGATGGAAAACTGCAAGGGACACATACATGAAAGTGAAAGCAAGTAAAAAAAAACAAAAATCAGGTTCAGGTGCTAAACCAGGCAAGAAATACATTTATTTTGAAATGTTAACCTTTTTAGATTCAAACTCAAGTAATGAAGCAGATGAATCTATAGAAAATCAGAGTGAAGATCAAGACTCATCTACAAATGCAAATAATAACATCTCAGTACCCAGCACCAGTTCCGGAAATTCAAATCTTGAACGTACAAATAATAATACAGAACCAGAATCATCACGAAAACGTAAACGCCAATCATCACCAACTCCTTTTGAAAAAGAATTGTTACAGTGTGTAAAACAAAACAATATTGATGCTGATGACGAAGACTTGAATTTTTTTAAATCTTTAATTCCAACAGTCAAACAATTTAATACATTTAAAAAATTATTATTTCGAACCAAAGCTTTGATTGACATCGAAAAAGAAACAGTATTTACTGTGGATGATTTACCATCAATTACTATGGATTTATCAGAAACGCAAAATACAAGTAGCACGATTGATTTAAGATCACTTAATATCAGAACAGAAACTCAAAACACAAATACAATAGAAGATTAATTAGAATTATATGAGAATGAAGACTTCGAGAATATTATTAAGACTGCCCTAGACTGCTGCAATAATGTTAATTAGTAATAGTAAATAATGTACCTACATGCAAAAACTGTGATTATAAAAGTGATTTAAGAGCAAAGAAATAATGCTAATTAGTAGGTAATAATAACAGTAAGAATGTACGAGTAAAAACCTGTGATTATAATTGTGATTAATGAGCAAAAAAATAATGTTAATTAGTATACTTAAGCAAAAATAAAGATGATGAAGAACAAATTATAATTTTTTACTTACCGCAATGTTATTGCAAGCCTTTCCATTGGTGATATGACTGATACAGATTTTACTTTTAAATTTTTGATCTTCAAATATGGTTCCAGTTTCGAAAATAATTCGTCGTAGACCTGTACCGAAACTTTAAAATATTTGTAAAATGAGTTATCATTTTCTCTTAATTTACTGAACTTTACAACAAATTCCCCGCACAACAACCTAGATTCAATAAACGGGCTTACTGGCTGTCGTTTTTTTTTTGCTAGTCGTCGTTTTGCTACGTAATAATATATTAAGTTCTCCATCGACACGACTATACAAGCACACCGTTAAAATTGAACTAGCGACACTGCGTAAATCGGTCTCCGCGACGGGTCCCCGCGACGGGGACCGTCGCGTAGCCACGGAGCCCACCCGCGTGTCCACGCGCGTAGACACGCGACGGTTGCCCGTCGCGGGCGCCCGCTTAACGCAGTTTCAGGCCTTAGGGCGTGATCTACAATCGACATCGAAGCCAAAAAAATAGCAATTAAAATTTTTGTCTGTTTATCTGTTTGACTGTATGTATGTCCGGGCTGAACTTTTTAATATAATAATAATAATAATAACTTTTATTCTTCAATCAAAAACAGTTACAAATTACAGAAAAATTAAAACTTAATAACAATCATAGTGGTAATATAATACAATAGGTAGCTAAGCTGATGCGTGTCGTTCTTTAGATCAACGTTAAAATGATTATAAAACTTGGCTATGATTGTACGAGTAGCAGACTTGAGTGGCCTCTGACTCTCAAACTAGGTAAAACCTGTATTTTGAGTCATCAGTGGTTCTTCGTTCTGACTACGACTGGAGAAGTTTACAAAAAATAATTAAATCTAGGGTGTGTGCAATGTAAAGTGTAGTGAGTGGTGGAAATGCAAGCGTGAGAAATAACGTGTGTGGATGTTCGAGCACTATGTTAGTCCGCATAAGGAAATTGAGAAAGCGAGAATTAAGATAATTATTAATAAAACATCGAGACGAGAAGGAAATATAAACATAAGCGTTTTAACTATTCAGAAGAATTTCTGTGGCATCGTAGTTTAATGTGTGTAACCAGTTGAAAACTTTCTTTTTTACATTCCATTTGGTTAACGGATATATGTTGAGGTGCTTGTTGGCTTTGTTATACAGTGAATTTTTAAGAAAAAGTGCGTGTCTTTTAGTCAGTGTTGTTCTGCATTTTTGGATGGAGCAAACCCTATCAAATCTTCTTTTCCGCGTGTATATAGTAGGATCATATTTTATTATAGAATGGTTTTTAAGGATTAGGTGTTGGATAAATAATTGTCTTACAGTTAGAACAGAGGTGTCTTTGTATATTTGCATAGTAGGGTAGCGAAAAGGCTTTTTGGTCATTACTTTGAGTATAGCTCGTTGGGATCTCTCTAATTTTAATAAATGACTTTTGGGTGCGCCGCCCCATGCTGTATTGCAGTAGGTGAGCAATGATTCACAAAGAGAGAAGTAAACCCTTTTTAATGTTTTGATGTTAGCTGCGTGGCTTAGGTTCTTAAATCAATAAATGAGTTTTCTAAATCTGGATGATACAAAGTTTATGTGCTGTTCCCATCTGAAATTTTGGTCAATAAGTACACCTAAATATTTAACCATGGATGTTCGCATTATTTTTGGGCAGATACAATCTGGTGTAGATTGCGGACAGGTATGTGCTTTAATGTGAAATGAATGTACATTAGGCAAGCTGGTTGATCTAGCACCGAAAGGTATAAAGTAAGTTTTTGAAATATTCACAGTGAGTAAGTTTGATGAAAGCCAATGCATCACCTGAGTAAAAGCGGATTCAGCATTTAATTGTACACTATCCCAATTCTTACCATGTATTGCGGTGTCGTCTGCGTAGGTAAAAATTTTGCAGTTTTCTAATTCAATTTGACACAAATCGTTGATATATATGGTGAAAAGGGTCGGGGCTAGGATACTTCCTTGGGGTACACCCATGTCAAGAGTCTCACTAGCACTAATGTGTTCACCAATTTTAACTGCTTGAGTACGCCTTGTTAGGTAATCGGAGAAGATTTTTAAGGCAATTCCCCTAATACCTAAAGTTTCTAGCTTTGATAGAAGAATCGAAGTGGATACAGTATCAAATGCCTTGGAGATGTCAAGGAAGATGCCAAGGCATGGTTTGCCATTATCTAATAGTGATATTGTATGATCGACGAGAGCAGAAACAGCATCATTGGTCGATATTCCGCGACGAAAACCAAACTGATTGTTTGCGATAAGGTTTTTGGATTCGAGATAATTAACTAGACGTTTGTTTAATACCTTTTCTAAAACTTTTGACATGATGGGAAGCACTGAGATAGGCCGATAATTAGTTACCATGTCGCTGGCCCCAGATTTATAGATTGGGTGCACGATGGCCCTTTTAAAAGCGTCTGGGAATACGCCTTGAGCCAGTGACAGGTTACAAATGTGTGTTAATAGAGGTACAAAGACATAGTGAGAAGACTTCAATAACTGGGTGGATATACCATCGTAGCCAACCGCACAATTGTTCCTAAGATTAAGAATTATAGTTTCTATTTCCGTGGAATCAACTTCTTGGAGCACAATGGAGTTACATTGAGAGGTTTTTCGTTGAAAGTGGTCAGTTGAGGGCCTTTTTATTTTGTTAGCCAACTCCTTTCCAATCCTGGAAAAGAAACGATTAACATAGTTTACGGACTCCAGAGGTGTAGAATGAGATGTAAGAAGGGTATCAGAGGTAGAGGCTTTGGAAGTATTCTCAAAAAGTACTGCGTGGATTTACTTCAAATTTTGCATGAATATTACTAAGAGGTCGGGTCAACATATAGGCTACATATTATCACGCTATCACCTACGGGGGAGGGGCTGTGATAATTTATAAAATTTAACGTGGGTAAAACCGCGGGGCACAGCTTGTCTATTATATGTTTGTAAAGTACCCCGCGACACAGGGATTAGATTCCCAAGTGTGGTCGTTGTTTTTTTTAAAACGAAAAGAAAAGAATTTAATATGTGCTCGGTTAATAGGCAGTAATATAACTAATATAACAATTATGAACTCAAAGCTACGTGTGATTTTAGAACTGACTCGAACGGAGGGACTCTACCTGCGGAATAGCAATTCTATTTATTTTCATTTTGAGAGAAATTTTATATTTCGAATAATGTACCTACATTTCTATTTTATATTTCTAAAATTACTAACCCACGAAAATTTGACTCCTAATTTGAAATACATATTAAATTAGGAACCAAATGTGGGTCGTTAAATTATTCCAATCGCGTTATATTTCGTATAATTTATGTCCGTAAAAACATTATACTTCACCATGTCAGCCAAATTACGTCCACTATTGGACAAAATCCTCCCCAAAGTTCACAGAAAAACGCTGCTGCCCGTTCTCTGGTAGGTTTTCCTTCAGGACGATTTCTAGGCGCCCCACGGGATGAGATGGGGTGATGATATTCTACGCCGTCACCACACAGCGAATTCGTAATAATTATACTTACTTTGTCGATTTTACGTAAATGGTCGAAACTCCAGCTCAAGAAATACTATTACCATTACTGTTTCATTGATAAAATTATAACTCGTCAATACATACCATAACATAAGTCTTTTGACAAACGGAAAAAGGAACTCTTTTATTTTAGCCAATTCTCCAATAATTATTCCTAACAGGTACATTTTCGTCTAGTAGAGCAAAAGATATCCCCATATTTAACAGAAATTATGGTCACTCCACTCGAACATTACAAGAAATATCATCATTTTTTAGATTACACGCGTAGAAAATTGTCCTGAGGGTAAGACGCTATGTCAATCTGATTAGGTTAATATTACGAATAAATGGATGTTAACACCGAAATCTTAACAATTATAGATGAGATATCAGCGTGCATAGTAACGTTACGATTGCGCGGCCACGTAACTTTTGTTTTGCCTTGATTTCGTCAGTTTAAATAAACTTTGGTGGCATTAAATGCTTTCGGTACTTTGGACATACCTATTAAAACCTTTCTTCTAATAACAGTTTTACTGCAGGAAATCGTAAGTTTTGAAGAAATAATCGAGATTAAAGAAACATCAAGTGCACGATTGTGCGGCCATAACTTCAAAGGTGAATATTTCGTGAAATATTGATCTTAGTCTTATAATTCTTTTTTTGACAATTGTTGACATATGAAATGTTCAATTAACAAAAAGATTTAGATCTCTATCCCAAGTAGTTACTGAGATCTCCATGGCCGATGGCCGCGCAATCGTGCACGTTACGTTCGCGCGGCCAACTTAAAACCCCTGTAACTTCATTATTTCTGCTGTGACAAAGTTTTGGTTTGTTCCTTTCGATTTTGACTAATTCTGACAAAAAATATAGCGATTCCTTTTTCTGTTTGGATAACGTGGCGGAGCAATCGTGACGCACACGTCCTCCAGCTGAGCGAGTCAATGACCTCGGTCGTTCGGCCGGGCCGCGTAGGTAGGCTTACGTTAGCGTATACGAGTAGTTAACTAAAACGTTAGGTACTATTAGTTTCACGCACTATGTGAGTATTACATTATCACCTTCCATTTTTTTTAATTTAAGAGATATCATGTAAATTAATATCTAATGAATAGTACTTGATAAGATAAACCTCCTGTCCATCGGATTAAAACCTTCAAAAATTAACCGTGTATAATAATAATAAATAACACATGACTAGGTACATCGTTGTGCGCGCACCGTAACGAATGAGTTTAATATACGACTGACTACTCCTTGATCTATATGCATGTTACGGTACATCACATCCGTAAACGGAGTGAATAGATATAGGGACCATACATGAACTTTTTTGTTCCCATACTATTCACTCAGTTTAATGTTCTTTATACTTGCAAAGATAGGTTTTAAGAGTTAACTGGATAACATAGAAACAGCAAAATGGATTTTTTACATTTTATTTAGTACACAAGTAGTTTTAGACGCTGCTAACTCCATTCATGTACCTGAAAAAAAAAAAGCGCAATTAGTTGTTTATTTCTAATACGGGTTTGAATGTGAAAAGTAAGTGTTTGGCGTTATAATCAGCAAATTACTTCAAATGATTTTGCAAGAACATAATTAGAATAATTGTTTTAAAATGTGCGCTTTTAATTAGTCCTCATATTAAAAGGTAATAATACAAGGGTGGAGTAAGCACCTACTACAATATACCCTCCAATTCTTTACGTTTGTCTCATGATGAGATAACGACTGCCTCAGAGGGATTTAAGAAATCTTTACATCCATATATGAAAAAAAATGTACAATATCTTAAAATAATAAATGTATAAACTTTTTTTGTTCAGGTCTCTATTCAGATGGAGGAACAGTAAAGGCATAACAGGTCTACTCTGAAGTGATGTCAGAGTAGACCTACACCTACACTTATATTTCATATTCAAGAATTATTTCGGGACTAATGAAATATACTAATCCAATACAACATAAACATTGGAAAGATCTTTTTTCTTAGATAACATCTTGTTTATCAGACAACAGACACAAAAATGTAAGCTTAAAAAAAGAGGAAATAATTGTACAGACGCCAGCACATCAAGTTACCCCAAACTGTCAAATTCCCCCAATTCACCTTATGCTTTTGAGATAAAGTTGAAAATCTATAAAAGAAAATTGACAGATTGGAGTAGCTGGATGTACTGGTTTCTGTACATAATATATATCATGATAAATAGTTATGCACAACAATGATCACTGAAGCTAGTAAACATCTTGAAAAATTCATAAAATATAATTACAATATGCAGAGCTGATGGGAGTCTAATGCTACACCACATTACAGGCTTTAGCTCTAGGTACACACAATACATTTCCCTGTAATGAATGATAAACAGTAGCAACATTTAAGGGGTTTAGAACAAAGCATTCTTGCTTCAGGTATACTATGGGAGTATGTGTACCTAACAGAAAATAAAAATACTACAGACAAAATTGTGATGTTATAGTTGTAGGCCTGCTTGTGAGATAACAGGTCATCATAGCGGTACCAGGGAGGTAGAAGAGGTGCCAACAAGTGTATATAAATTTTACTGCACTCATAACCTCCTTCCCATTATCACTATGTGAGCCATATGCTCGTTGGAAATTAGCTGATGCATTTTGTATGGTGATTATTATTTCACAAGCAAAGTTTCTTTTATTTGTTCAAATACAGGGCAGGTTAGGTAATAACACTTCTTAGTGGTCATACCTGTAAACCTTGTATGTATATTATGAATGTTTATTATTAATATTTAATAATATTTCTTTGAAGTTTAGTGTTCTAGCTACATAATTGATTAATGTTCAGTGGCTTTGTAAAAACCATTCTATTAAGAAGTCTTATGATCTTGTTATAAATACATTATAACCTTGTGCGCACTCTCAATAGTTAATAATTAATATTATTTTTACTGATTATATCTAATAGAAAGTAAGCTTATAATAAAAGCCAAAGCTTTAACAATCATATTATTAAAATAGAGCTATAGTATAGTAGGGATAGTGTATAATTACAGGGTTTTGAACTAGTAATATTAGTATTGCTACTAATATTATCAAGAATAATGATACATCTGTCTGTCCATAGGTAGGTACAGACATCTGCACATCCAATCTCTCAAATTTCTTTTATACATTTTCAACTTTATCACAAAACATAAGGTTCACTTTCAATTGGGGAATGTTGATAGATTGGGGTAGCTTGATGTGCTGGCGTCTGTACATAATTATTATTGACAAGAATAGTACGCTGAACTTGTAAGCAGCCTATTCATATTGTTGACACAACTGGTCACACTTGTGAAGAATAAAAAGGACAGGAATATTGCATTAAGAAATTAGTTTAAACTAAATAATTTAAATGCAGCAAATGCATGCAGTGTGGGCAGACAGCCTTCAAGATGGACAGTGCCTCTAGCACGAGTACCTGCAGTTTACTTACTCGATCACACATCGTTTCGTCCCATACATTGAGCACCAGAGTTTTAAGTTCTTAATAGTTTCCACGAGAGGCGCTGGTGCTCAATGTATGGGAGGAAACTGTATGTGTGATCGAGTAAGTAAACTGCAGGAACTCGTGTTAGAGGAACTGATAATCTTGTGACTGTCACTCAATGGAGGTAGAGCAAGATTGTCCAGCGGGTGATGCTGGCTGATATGATATAATGATGAAACTAAATGACAATTGATCTGTCAAACTTATCAAAGTAAATCATAACCATATAAATGTAACATACTTAAATTCCAAGTTCTAAAAATCTGTAATTTAAATCTATATTTGTGGGTAATATTTCCAAGAAAATAACTAAAAAAGTATTATTAGACATTTTATTGACAGTACAAAAAGGCCTTTCATGCCCCATTCACCTTTATCCAGTCTGGTAATAAAAGTGAACATAAGATAAATAAATTAGCCTGCTGACATGTGAAGTAGGACTGCACATAACAATCTAAATTAAATTGTGATGATTGTAGCATCTGGATTAAAATATACACCATAAGAATTTTGCTTAATAACAGGACCTTATAAAATGCCATATTTATATGGAATCAGGTTTACAACAACTGATTCATAGAAAATGTGTCACAAGTAACTGCTCATAACCAATAGCTGGATGTAGAAAATGCAAGATCGGCAATTGTGGTGATATTTTGAGGAAACCCATGTCCAGCAGGATGTATTTTCAGCAGAAATGATGATTGCAATGTGGGCTTCAGTAGCAGAAAACAAATTAATTTTAAAAACTCTGCTTTAATACAATACTTTCTTTATTTCAAAAATACTGCATTAATACTATTTATCATCAATAACCAACTAAAATGCAGAAACAAATATTGTCACATTGCTACAAGTCCATGTGTACTCTGGTAACCTAATATATTAGTTCTGGAAATATTTACATTCTCAACAATAGTACTGTGCAGGAAAGGACAACATCATGTTTAGTATGGTAAACATACATAATAGGTAATGATTTTAGTCATCTATATAATTTAATCAAATTAGGGCAATGACCACTCACTCACTAGGTAAAAGTAAGAGGAGTTGTTAAGAACTAATGTAGGCAATGCAACCTTAGTAAGCTAGACTTAGGTTATGTTATGGATTGAACTACCAGGTGAAACAAACAGTTACACATACAGCTAGCACATTGTACAAAATTTTATAATCATTTGCTAAAGATGTGGTTCGGGCTTTCAAGCGAATATTTAATTATAAATGTTGGATCAAACTTACGAAGCTGATCCACACCTAGTTATAGTGCATTGAAATAAAAGGTGGTACTTCCAGGGTTTGATAACAAAAAAAATTGTTTCTAGGTTACATTTATGAAGACCGCATGGAACTTCAATCACTTGTCAAATAGGGAAATCGTAACTTTCATGCAGACTGCAAAGTAATTAAAATAGAAGTCGGACGGAACCATGAATTACAGCAGTAAATAGATGAAATCCCAAACAAGATACGATCGTGAAGATGAAAGTATAAAACCCAAATATATTCCTAGAAATAAAAACATGATCAAATAAAATTCAAACTGGTGGCGAGCCCGTATAAAGGGATAACAAAGAACTTAACAAAATAGAAACATACCTTTTTATTTGGACCTCGCACGCATCTTCCTCCTTTTACGCTTTAGCCTTCGCATGCGCTTCTTACGCCACTGCAAAAAATAAACACACCCGGAATGAAAATGCCGTCCTAAGATAAAACATGCCGCACGTAACTAATTTACAATATATAGAAATGCAATTTCACAAATAATTTAATACCTTAGCTCTCATGATTTAGGAGTGTTAAGTAAGAATTCGCTCCTTCAAAAGGAGTTGGTGATTACTTTGAAAAACCACGATGCAGATTTTGTTAGTCGTGCCTTGACTTCGAGGAATGAAAAGAACTCAAACACGAAGCGATGAAGAAATGTCAATTTTGGAATAATGTTGCAACAATCAGTGATCTATTTTCTTCTACGATAATCGCAAAGATATACAAAGTGAATGCTATTTTATGGGGTGTATAGCAACACAATTAGAGATAATAATATCAGTGGCCATAATAGGCCACACCTTTTTTCAGTTTTACTATGAAATCAAGTCATAAGCATCAAATACATAGACTACAGTTTGTTAATACCTATTTATTGACTTAAATTTAGGAGATACCAACACCAAAATCAGGTATTGTAGTAATTTTACTTGTCTAATAATCAATAACTTTAACCATGCAATTTTATTTACATTTTTTCGAAGAACCTAAGGCATATGTAAAGTATATGAAAAGAAAGATTTCTTTATATAATATTTTCGAATTATAAATGGGTTTATTATCCAGATTAGTTATCCTTTACAACAAACAGTTAAGCTTTTTATTTATGTGTATAGGTAAAAAAAAAATTCAATAATCCTCAATTAATACAATCGTTTGATGCACTTATATAGAAAAGACTGACCGTAAATGATGAAATTAATTATAGTTGAAGTGGTGGTGTTCCTTTTGAAACAATCCATCTCTACTTGAACGTGTCGTCGGTATTCTGACATTATACACACAGACACAATATGTAGTATTTGTCAGAATATTAACATCAAGGGATTTATTGATATTACTGAAAAGAGGTCATGGTAAACGGTTTTACGTGGGTACTCTCCGAGGCATAAAACCTACAAGTTATAGATTCCCAACTGATACTAAGAAATCATAATAATAGAAAATCCCAATATCAAATTTTATTCTGAAACGAGATTTGGATCCACGATCACATTATCTGCAGTTGACCACGTCACCGCTAGACCAAAGGGGCAGTCATTACAGATATATGACGGGCCTCTTGGCGTGGTTGCCAAATGCTTGCTTTTAACGCCGGAGGTCGTGGGTTCGATTCCCATCCAGGACGGATATTTGTGTGCATGAAAATGTCTGTTTGTCCTGAGTCTGGGTGTAATATATCTATATAAGTATATATTTACAAAAGAAAAGTAGAACTTATTTCAGTTATTTGGTTTCCATAGAACAAGCTCTGCTTAGTTTGGGATCAGATGGCCGTGTGTAAATAATGCCCCGGATAAATAAAAATAAAATAAAAAAGGTTTTTATTCACGTAGACTTTAAAAAAGCGCTTGGAAATAGTCAGAACATGTTTGTAGTAATATAGTTGTATACATTATTATTTTTAGTAACATAGATATTTAGGTACACATGGTATTTATTGTACGAAAACATTTTTTAATTTATTTTATAATAGCAATGATATTTAGCTAGCTCGTATTAAGTTATTGTCAAGACATTATGTTTAAGTTTAATTATCTAGTTTAAGTCTAATATTGTATTATTATTATTTCTTTTATTCCGTGTCTTTCTTATTTCATACATTTACAAATATATAGTTACAAATATATATATATATATATATATATATATATATACATAAAAAATAGAGATCCAATCAGCAACCCATGGTCAAGGCTCCAGAGAGAGGAACCTTCTCACAATACGCGCCGTCTCCAAAAGTACTGCCTTCTGAACGTGACCTGAGGCTCGCGTTAGGCAGTTGGGTCAAGCCCAACTGCCTAACGCGAGCCTCTTAAGGTGACGATTGAAGCTCTTGGCAATCAAACCATGGGCAGAAACGACAATCGGTACAATGATCGCCGAGTCGACGTCCCACATGTCAACAATCTCACGTGCTCGGTCAAGGTGTTTAATTTCCTTGTCTTTTTCAGCTTTCACAAGGTTGTCATCATGTGGGACAGCAACATTGACGATCACTGCCCGGTGCTCTTGGCGATCCACCATCACAATATCAGGCTTATTGGCAACAATAGTCCTATCTGTGATGATGGATCTGTCCCAGTACAATGTGTCACGGCCATTCTCCAGTATTGTCTCTGGAACGTATCCGTAGTACGGCACCTCCGACGTCACAGGTTGTACTGCAGAGCAAGTTGCTGGTGGATTATCCTGGCTACTTGATTGTGCCTATGCAAATACTCACCATTAGCAAGACGGGAGCAACCAGAAATTATATTTATTTTTTATTTTATTTATTTCAAGCGTTATAAAATTACATATAAGTCTTAAACTAGGCGTAACATAAACTCATTCGAATTTTATCTGTACACCAAGTCGTCGATATTAGTTTACATCTAGATCTATTGCTAACATAACAAGTTTATTGTACAAACAATATAATAAATAATAACATATGTCTGAGGGATTCCCCAGAGCGGTGACATGTCAACAGTACCATCCCCCAGTATAAGTCTCCGGTAGTTATCCGTCACTACTACTTCGTCAGTAATTGCACTGACAAAACCCTCGGTTTCCGCAAAAAGGTCACCAAACCGTAGCCAGGCTACTGAGGCTCTTAAATCTACATCTGGCCCGTGCAGGGCCTTGTAAAATATGCCATGAAGTTCTTTGCTCTGCCATACCTCTTTGCGGTACTGGCAGTAGTACCAACTACTGCCAGTTAGTTTTGGCTAAGGATAGAGCAGTAAATCCATTGTCCTCGGCGATCACGTCCGCATGCATACCCACACTATTATGTAGGAAATAGTTTCTAAGATTATACAGCTCACGGTTATGCAGAGTTTTAGCATAAAAAAAGCCACGACCACCACATTTCCGTGGGATGTACAATCTCATTACAGAAGAGCGGGTGTGATGCATCTGATGTGATGTCAGCCGCGTTCGGACTATTCGGTCCAGGGCATCTAGCTCAGTTTGAGTCCACTTGAGCATTCCAAAGGAGTACAATAAGACTGGCATGACCCAGCCATTGTAAGCACGCACCTTGTTCCCTCCTGACAAAAGGCTTTTCAGCACTTTTGTCAAGCAGCCTAAGAACCATCCCTGCAATGACTCCTTCATGTCAGCCTCTTTGATGCCTAATGCCTGTTACATACCCAAGTACCTGTAGGTTTCGGTTGCAGAGAGGGTTACTAAGTTAATGGAAGCTGAGAGTTGGGGGCTCTCAGATTCCACTATTTTCCCTCGTTTTGCATGCATGACTGCACATTTGTCAATACCAAACTCCATTCTGATAGAGTTACTGAAGTTTTCTGTGAGCTTCAGTAATGCTGACAAGTGAAGATTGCTAGAGGCAAATAACTTTAAGTCATGCATGTAAAGCAGGTGTGATATTACTTGTCCTCCTCTCCGCAGTTGATAACCTAACCCAGAATCCTCCAGTAGTGTGCTCAGAGGGTTTAGAGCCAGGCAAAACCACAATGGGCTCAAACTGTCGACCTGAAAGATTCCCCGTTCTATCCTTATAGGCTCACCGTTTCCCAAGATCTGTCGAGATACTGGAATGAGAAGGACTGTGCTCCACTGCTCCATACATGTTCTCAGGAAAGTACGTAAAATTGTATTTATATTAAACAATTCCAGCACTCTCATAAGCCAAGTATGGGGCACGGAGTCATAGGCCTTCTTGTAATCTATCCAGCATGTCAACAGATCTCTTCGGATTCGGCGTGCGTGCTGGCAAATGGCCGTATCAAAAAGAAGCAATTCCTTAGTACTGCGGGACCCATTTCTACATCCATTTTGAGCTGTAGTTATCATTGCATTTCGGTCGATGTGATTGCAGATTTTGGTTTTTAATATTGATGTTAAAATTAATTGGTCTATAGTTTTTGGGTTCCGCGGTACTACCTGACTTATGAATCAAGTGGGTTACACCTGTGGTCATAAATTGTGGGAGCTAACCTGGCTCTATAGCCGATTGGAATTTGGTCGCCTAATATTCGTGAGAGCTACGTAGCCATTTCAACCAAATATTGTGCAGTCCATCTGGTCCTGGAGATTTCCAGTTAGACAAACGGTAGACTGCACTAGCTACGTCATCGGGGGTGATAGAAGTATGATCCATTTCTTCAATAGGCACACACACGTTTAAAGACCCCCATCTAATTGCCCTCGGAGGGAGCGATGGGTACCGACCAGATATTACGCCAAAAAGATATCATGGCTTCACTATCTGGCCGGGGCCCATCGCCGTTAGTCCGTTGTTCAGTCTCCTCCCACAATTTATATACCCATCTCTGGTCCTTTTCGAATTTGTGGTTTTGGGAATATTGATCCACGCGTTTTTTATATCTCCGAATATGACTAGCCCATGCATATTTTTTTTGTTTAAGGAAATGTATGCGCTCCGATACATGTGATATGTAATCGCGGGGACTGATATCAGTCCCCATAAATACCTTCTTTACAAAGCGCATGATTCGAGGACGGGTGTTTCCCTCTTGCAAGGATCGAAGCTTGTCAATGAGCACCCTAGCCTCACGAATACGCCGTTCAATCCTGCACTGCTAGGTCAGTACAGCAGATCTCGGTCGTGTAGCTCCGTCATAATAAGGAAACTTGACACGTGCTACACGACACAATACAGGAGAGAATGTATATCCGTTAGGTCTTCACCAGTGGCAAAGTATTCCGCCATGATCGAATCTAGGGTGCATATTAATGTTTTATTTTTATTATGCATGGGCAAGCTCGGCAACCGTGGTTTGAATTGGTTTGCCATGGACCGATATTCTCGAACCACAACCTCTAAGGTGCTTCTTATATCATTGTACATAATTCTTACGTCAGTAGTCATATCATCCCCATCGTCGCCCGCACTAGCGACAGAATGCAGTGGGGCCATTGTGGATGTTTGGGCCACGGGCGGGACGGGAACAATATGGCTTTTGAGGCCTCCGAGCGAAGCTGATCAAGCACGGTATCGTTCAACATATGATTACGCTGAATAACCCGTACCTGATCCGAAAGTCACTGTACCGATACGTTGACAGTTGGTTCAAGTTCCTGGAAAAAAGACAGCGTTCGAGCACGATATGCAGTAAGTTGAGTACCCCCCTCTGTAGCATCAAAATATGCGCGCATCACACTTTCATTAATGGAGTTAGTCCATCGCATGCGCTGCACATTACCACCGGGAGCGGGGACCCTGCCATTCTCGCGGTGGCCGGGCTCTTCACCGCCGTATTGGTGGAGTCGGCGGAGAAAAATTTTCATCGCCATCGTAGTTCGCAGTGGAGTTTGGCGAAACCACCACTGGGGTGGTATCAAACCCTTGGGTGGTGGAGTTACGCGGCGATGAGTCCGGGGGTCTTGCTCGTGCTCTCCGTCTGGTCAGCATATTTGATTGTGTATAATATTATTGTCTGTATGGATATGGATTTTCATTGTGATAGCTGTCACTTTCACTCATGTCAAACTGTATGTAGTACCAACGTCGATGCATATATTAATTATTTCTTATATTTTATCAGCCTTAGTTGTATGTTAAAATTTAAAATAGATTATACACAATAATTTCAAGTTTGTAAGTAATATAATACGAGAGATAATAATTTAAACAATAAATATTAATAAAATTGAAAAAAAAAACAACCGTCACTGCTGACACTTTTTTTTTATTATTATTATTATTTTTTTATTATTATTATGATATTATTAATATTTTTGACGTCTGTCATAAATTAGTGAAGTTTCGGTACCAATGTGAATGTGCTGGATTGAA
Organism: Pseudoips prasinana; assembly: GCA_951640165.1. Lineage (NCBI taxonomy): Eukaryota > Metazoa > Arthropoda > Insecta > Lepidoptera > Nolidae > Pseudoips > Pseudoips prasinana. The sequence continues at coordinate 24,766,692 of OX621237.1, read as the reverse complement.
AATAGGAATTGATCCCTACTGATTGAAAAACTAAACAAATGTTAAAAAATAGTTGACTTTTTCGATAAAGTGATAGTTGTGTGAATGGTATTATTTTTTATGGATGGGGTCCCTATAAACTGGCCATTGTCATTATTTGATTCGTGGTGTACGGTTATTAGAAACTTCCATAATATAACTTTTTTTTGCAGTGGTAACATTACACCGAAACCTTAGAGACCAGTAGAAATTTGCCGTTTTTTGGTGAACCCATAAAGTTAGTATACCTACGGAATTCCGTAGGTATACTAACTTTATGGTTGAACCTCACACTAAATTTCATTTCCAATTTTTTTTTGTGAGGTTTAGGTTTCTTACGGGTTGGATCTCAAATCGAGTCGCCTGAATTTGAGTTAAGTGTGTATATGGGGGGGTTAAGGGGGTTCGTACTAAGTGATAAAACGCATTTTTTCTGCCGGAGACGCGCCAATTTTTTTTATGATTTTTTTTTAAATCATAGCATTTCATACAAATGCATAAAACAGAACGCAATTTTGAACATTTCGTAGCGATTTCGATACCTACAGCGTTGTAAAACAATGTAAAAACATTGCTTTCGTGTTTAGAAGTTATATTTATTTTTTATATAATTATTATCCGAAAAATACCCAAAACTGAATTGTTCATTGTCACTTTCATGATATTTTTGCAAAAATGCACTTTTATGAAATAATTTGGGTTAGGTTTGGTTAGACCATTTGGCGCGTGAAGGCCTTCGAGCGCTAGAAAAACATTAACCATGGATATTTCCATAACCATGGGGTTCCGCGGGTTGGGGATGGTACAGGAGGGTAGCCCTCTCCCCCCCTCCTCCCCTCCCCCCTCAATTTACTTACGTTTGAAGGCGACTTGATTTGAGATATTTACCTTTCTTACTCTTAATAACCAACATAATAACATTCCTAAATTTAACCTGAGCACAATTAAACTGAACTAAGTTCTGACAGATCTAGGTCGATCTTCAAGCGCTATCTTGTATAAAGTTTTCGGCTATTATATTACAAACTTGATTTATACTCTAGAAATGACTTTTATCTGATAAAACCCCCGGGTGTTATGAACGCCCACAGTTCAGTATCCTTATCATATTTCTTAACGTTTCTTACTTTTATACGTAACTTTTACGTAACTTGGAAATATTTAAATTTGATTTTAACCTACCTCTAATTTAATTTATTGACATTGTGATAATTATTATATGCCCAAAGTGCAGGATATGGCTGATCTAAAAATATTGTTCACCTTTTGTATTTTGTAACCCATAATTCACAATAAAAATCTGTATCTAAATGTAGTACTTACAAACATAATTTGTATGTGATGCTCGAAGGTGGCCAAAGGCCACAATCGGCCACATATTAATGCTGTGAAAGGAGCATAAAATCTATGGTTAAAAAGAATATATATTCTCAGTTTGTCTCATTTAAGTTTTGCAACACTAAGCACAAATTTCAAGCTTGCCAATGTCAAAGTAAGTAGTAAATTTTTGACATTTGTTGCATGTCGGACGTATTTATTCGCGCCAAAATAATATATGTGATTTTATGTTATAGTGACTATTCAGGATATCCCAAAACCATTGAATTCTAGAGGTAAGTGTTTCAGTACATATAAATCATGTGTTATACGCTATTATATATTTAATATTTAACTTAAATTAAGATAGGCACGTAAATAAACCAGTGTTACCAACATAATCGCTTTGCATGGCGATTTTAGCGATGCGAAGTTGAGTCGTATGGTACTGATCATTATTGTGAAGCTTTTACGTATAGTTTATTGATTATTTTCTTACGAAATCACAAATATTCTTTATAATAAAAGTACTATTTAATTGGTGAAGTAGTGACGGAACGAGTTATATGTGAAACTATGTATTGTTCTTTGGCCGTAGCATCAACAGCTACGTGTAAGTCTATATCAAATCATCACTAATGCAGTAACGCTGGATGTCTAAAAATGGTTACTTCTAATAAACAGCCTGATAAAAAAGTAGTTAAAATGGTTGAGCAGAGTAGTGCTGTTATAGTGCCCGTGAGGACCTTATTAGGTGAAGTAAATGAACATATAACATGTCCTCTCTGTCGGGGTTACTACATCGACGCGACAACAATCGTGGAATGTTTACACTCTTTCTGTCGGAGCTGTATCATCAAGCACTTGCAAGTGAAGAGTTACTGCCCTGTGTGCGAGATGATGATAAACGCCGCCAAACCTAATATTAAATTAGACAAAGCACTTCAGGATATTGTCTACAAGCTTGTGCCAGGTCTATTCCAAAAAGAAATGGAAAGGCGTCAACAGTTCTATGCGTCCAGACCTGGGCCGGCGGCGACGGCCACTCCAGAACAAAGAGGAGAAGACACTGAAAGAATCATATTTAGCCCTGAGGATGTCATATCTTTCTCTCTGGAATATGCTGATGCTACTGATACTGACAGCATATCCAGTAAGTCATCAGATAGTAATGAGCCTCAGCCAACAGCAGCCAACTCCAGAAGGTTCTTGCAATGTCCGGCAGTTGTCAACATCAGTCACCTCAAAAAATTTTTAAGTATGAAATTTGATATTGACAGCACTCAGTTTGCTATTGACATTTTATACAAGAGAGTTCCTTTGCCAGATTATTACACACTAATGGATATTGCATACATATACAACTGGAAGAGAAATGAACCTATGCGCTTTTTCTATCAAATCATAGATTATGTTGCAATTCGGAATAGACTATTTGAAATAAACAGGAAAGGCCCTGCATCCTGTCCCTTTAGGGATAGGAAACCGAGCCCTGCTTCTACTGAGGATACAAATGATAGTAGCCCGGGGCCTCATTTAAATGATCAAGGATCTGAAGCTTCTTCTGGCACTGACAGCCCAATGCCTGAAGATAGTGGCAAGCAAGCTAATGATAACAAAGTAATTGATAAAGGAGAACCACAAAATAAAGAAAGTGTTGATAAAATGAAAAGTTCCTGTGTGCCCTCAAAGAAGAATGATGATGAAGTGGAAAAGTCACAGTTTTTAATCTCATTTGAGCTAACTGCAAAAAGTAGTATGCCAGCCAAAGTCTCTCCAATGAAGGCTGCTGATGATCCTTCCACTTCTACAGAAGCTTCATTGGCATCATTAAATACACAAAGAAAATGTGAAGACAAAACATTTCAAGACAAAACACTTGAAGACAAGATACTTGAGCCACCTAAAAGAAAATTTCAAGCACATCCACATACACCTGAGTTAAAAAAAATAAAAATTGAGGTTGAGAAGGCAAAAATTGGTAATAGTGGTACTAACTCACCAAGTGTGTCGAATCCTACAACTTCAAAGCAGAACAATAAAGTTTCTGAAAATACAACAAAAGTGAAAGATACAGAAGGCATTTCTAAGATTGGCCAGCAGCTTCCACAAACACATAATTTACCTCACACTATGCCACCCCCTACAAAAGATGCTAAGCAGCAACTGACAAGTTCTAAACCACAGGAGAGCCCTGGAGTCAAAAGAACAGTTCCTGGGCCTCAAAATAATGCATCTCCTAAACGGAAACCACCTAATGAAACCCCTGCATTGCAAACCTCAACAGGTGGACAGAAAACAGTTTCTCCTCTTAAACTTAAAATGCCAAAGCCAGAATCATCAATGTCTAAGCCAGAATCATCAATGTCAAAGCCATCTGAAGTTCAAAAACCCCCTGTCAAGAAGATGCCAGATTTAAAACCTAGCGGATTAATGTCTCATTCATCTCAACATAAAGGACCGCCTGTCACTAAAGTTAGAATGGACTTATTGGCCAACAATAGTGATCCCACTATAGATAGAAGTAAAATTTTATCCCAAGTAAAATCCTCCCTTGGTACACCAAGTCCTGGAATGCAAACATCTGGTGATCCATTGAAGTCTTTATTTGATTCATGTAAAATTAACATACCATCATCATTATCTATTACATTAACTGACCAAAAATTAGAAGCCCGCAATCCGGGAGAAACACCTATCTCAGAACCTAAAAAGGGTGTAGTTGTAGTTAATAAGAATTTAGGCAGTGCCACTGAAAGCAATCATAAAGTTCCAAGTCCACCTGTACATAACTTTATAGAAATACTAAAATTACCTGATAGTGACAATAAACAACAAACAAGTTCTGACAGTCTAGTTGAAAATAAGTCAAATCCTCAAGAAAAATCAAATGCCACTGCCACACCACCTAAACTTCCAACAAAATCATCAGAAAGTACTGCTAAAGGTCCAGTACCTAATTTAAAACCAATTTCAGATACAAAATTAGCAAAACAAACTGGAAATACTGCTTCTCCTATTACTTTTCAGCAGACATTTGAACAACAGCTGCAAAGTTTACAAACTGATAAAAAACCTAAACTGCCCAAAAATAAAGCTCAAGTTCCAAAACTTGTGCCTGCTACTCCAAAATCATTTAATGTTGCCAACAAGCCCAATAATCCCACAAGTAAACCTAGCCCCAATAATATGCCTATGTTGGAGCCCAAATCTACTGCTGCTTTAGATTTATCTACTCCTCACAACATTCAAAATCAAACTGTGCCACAGCAAACTTTCAATAAAAAAGCTTTTGAAACTATGCAGTCAATAAACAATTTAGCTAAAAAGCAAAGCCAAAACATTCCTACTAAAGGGCCATCCCTCAGTATGCCCCCGACCAACACTTTCCCCAGCAATATGAGTGGCAGAGCCATTCCTCCAGGTAGCAGCACACTCAGGATTCCAACTACTGCTAGTATAAATCAATTAAAATTAGATAAAGGGGGATCCCCAGGTGGAACAATGGCGAGCAACAGACACGATATTTCTAACAATAAAACTAATCTAATGAAACCAAATAATGGGAACCCATCTATGCCTTTGCCAGGCTATCAAATGCCAGCCCATACTTCAAATAGTACAGCACAGCCATCACCAAGATCACAAACACGCTCACCTAGTTCTTCTCCAAAATTAGTAATAGCTGAGGAAAAACAAGCAGGTTCAGCATCAGAACAGAATATGAACCAATCAAATCAAATCACAAGTACCCAGATTTCTAATTTAAATTCATCTGTTAATGATGCTATGAAATCATCACCAGGGCCTTCAAAATCTGGTCTGAAACCTATGACTCCTACAGGAAAATTACCAGGAATGCTACAATCTCTAAGTCCAATGTTAAAGTCGAAACCACCAATGAATGTACCTACAGAATATCTTATGTCACAGTCTCGACCTCAACTTATGGCACATCAGCAAGCTCTCTTCAGACAGATGGAAATGAATGCATGGTTTAAGGCACAATCTAGACAACTAGACCTAATAAAAAGTATGTCAAACATGGGGCATCAAACACATACTGACTTTAATAACAAAGACAAACAGTAGTAATACTATTTATTATATAACCTATATTGATAAGTACTTTGAAAAGAAAGTTAGAATATTGCTGAGTGGGACAGGTCTCCTACTCTGATGTTTTGTATTGTGGGTGAAACATGAACTTCATTACCTTGTAATTATTTTATTAAATATCATATGCAATACATCACTGTCTTTGCTTCTACAGTACAAAAAAATTCAAGCTATTTAATACTTGTATTATGTTAGGAATTGAGTTTTTTAATGCTAAATATGATATTAGTGTGGACAGCTTGAAGAAAGGAAATGCTTAGAGACTTTTTAATTTGAGTTACATCAAAATGAAAGGCATGGTTATAGTTGTTTTCCATAGCCTACATGTAATTATTACTGGCCATCAAAGCACATTTAACTTCTAATTTTTTCACTAACTTTATTTTTGTACATAAATTACTTAAGTATTAATTATGGAATTTAATAGTCTTATTATTATGATCTGACTTAATTTTACATTTACAAGTTTTCATATGCTATGCCTTATGTTATATGAATTGTTGACTCAATGATTAATTTCATTTTACAGCAAGTAGTTAAGTAGAAACATGATTATCAGACATTGGATGTTATGCATATGATGCTAGATGGCATTTTGGTTGTTATATTGATAATTGTATCCTTATAATTGTATATTTGGTAAAAATAACAGCATATCCCAATCAGAAATTTGTCAACATTTTCCATGTATGAATTGTTTCTTTACGTAAAATATACTGTATTTTTTAATCCTTTATGAATTTCTGATAGTGGTTTTACTAACAAACATTTCTTAAGTAGTTAAAAATACTAGCATAATTTACGTGAGTAAAATATAAATTTGATGTAAAACAACATTATGTAATATCACAAAACTATTCTTTTTATGGAATTAAAGTCCAATTACTATAAAAAGGGATATTTTTATAGTACATTTTTGATGGATTTTTGCCATTTTATTTAAGGCATATTTTTGTTTTTTATTGTAGTGCATAAAACCCATGTCTAACAATTACTAAATTGTCCTGTTAAATTGATTTCTACCTTATTATGTATTATATATGTTTTTACATAACTTAATTGTCTTCAAGATCATCATTATATTGTTAGCAGCTAAAATTTATATTCTGTGTGATATGAAGAAGACTGCACAAGCAGCCGACATAAACATTAATAGCCCTCTTACCAATAAAGGCACTGATTAGCTTGAGACTTGTTTTAGCTCATTCATTCATTTGTAGATGATTAGTTAAAACATTGTTCAAGATAATCAGTGACTTAATATCTCAAGAGAGCTACCTCTTACTTATAAACACGGATCATCTTGGCTTTGCCCATTACTCACCCTTATTTGGTGTATAAATGTATGATCCACGTTCTATTCTCATAACTACATTATGTAGAAGATTATTATTTTATATACTTTTTTTATTTAATTAATTTAACAAATTATTAACAAAATCACTGCTTGTGGTGGTGGTGGAAATCAGTTTTTCAGATAGAACATACAATTATGCACGCTGATACCTGATGTTTATAAGGTAAAGAGGTCAGTACCAAACAAATCAATGCGTAAATAGATATTATCATTGTAGTAATGTTAAAATATCGAAAAATATACTAAAATTACGTTCGAAACTTAGCATGTATTTTATTAAATTGGTGCAAATGTTCTGCCAAGTTCATGGAACTAAGTTATATTTTTATTATTTAATTAATTATTTGATATGATTACAAATGGAGAGAATCATTTGTAATTTTAACGCCTAATAATGATTATGATGTGATGTCTATTTTTAATAATAATATTTTCGTTGATATTTTATTGAATAAGTTTTACGCAAAAGATATGTTGCTAATTTAATTTGTATAATAAAATTATCCCGATTGAAAATTAACAAAATCTTTTGTTTTAATTATACCTGCTGCCAATTTAGGACACTTTGAAATGAGCTGGCGCAAAGCACTTGGCCACTTGCTCGAATAGAGCGAAGCTAATAGGTACAGAAGCCAGCACATCCAGCTACCCCAATCTGTCAGATTTCTTTTATAGATTTTTAAACTTTATCACTTAAGCGTAAGGTTCACTTTCAATAGGGGAAATTGGACAGATTGGGGTAGCTTGATGTACTGGCGTCTGTACCTACTGAAAATTTTAATATACTCAATTCTAAACCACTTATCTAGACATGAAATCGCTCGTGTTCCGGGTTCGATCTCCACACATGACAACTATTATTAATGTAGTTCGTATTTAGTTGTTCGGATCTGGATGTCCTTTGTGTGCTATAACTTAAGTTGATAAAGTCGCCTGGGACAGGAATTTATTTTTGAATGAAATTTGGTATGGAGATAGGTTCATCACTATCATGTCAGTCGAAAGACATGCACTGCTGGAGAAAGTCCCCCCAAAGATCTCCACTATCGCTAGTTTGCGCTTCCCAGCGGCTTCCATCGACCCTGACAAGATTGTAGGGGGGCTGCCCCGTATCCTCTTCCGGTACTAGACGGCGAACCAAAGTTGCTACCAACGTAACACGTGAGGCACATAACTCGTGGGTCCCACGAGCTATGTGCCCGCCCACTGCCACTTCAGGTCGGACGGCTGCTGGTGCAGAAAGGTTCTCGAGTGGAGACCACAATAAATCCCCTCAACTAATATTTATATGCACAAATGTTGCCTGTTCAATATACAGAATTATTAAGTTAGTGTACTCCTGGTCGCATATTGGCCATTGCGGCCAGTCTCAAATGAGTCTGGCCACCTGCGCGGGATATTATTATAGTGCACAGGAGTGTGCGCAAACGCAGGTTCACTTATTCCTTACTCTCTTAATCCGATGGGACAACTATTGCTTATCTGCGATTGAAGACGCTACCGCTAGAACAAGGCAGTCAGATGATGAAGTATTTGTTCTTTGGACATAAATGCACCCATACAAAGTTACGTTATATATTTATAAATTATGTACGCACTAAAAGTAAAATGTAAGAATAAAATACAAGAGATATATTTAAATAAATCTCTTCCAGTAGACTTGCTAGAGGAGATTTTTGAGATAGAAACATATAATAATAATATCCTGGGACATTTTTCACACATGGCCATCTGATCCTAAACTAAGCAGAGCTTGTACACACGGCTACATATCAAGCTATACATTTCCAATATAAGCTGACCTGTCATTGTATGGAAATCCTACACACTGCTAGATCAGCTTATACTGGAAATGTATAGCTTGATGTGTACTATGGAAACCAGATAACTGATATATTACATACTATACATTTTTCTTTTGTAAAAACATACTTATATAGATAATTTACACCCAGACTCAGGACAAACAGACATGTTCATGCACACAAATATTTGTCCCGGGTTGGAATCGAACCCACGACCTGCGGCGTGAAAGGCAGCGTATCTACCAACCACGCCAACAGGCCCGTCATATGAGTACCTACATACATGTATCAAAATAATAAAGTATATAAAATACACAATTCTGAGGCTACAAGGACAGGTAGTGCCACCCTTTTAACTTTTTTTATAGGGTATAAATAGGGTTATAGCGTTACAGTCACCACGAGTGTTACGCGGAAGAGAGATTTTTAGTACAGACGCCAGCACATCCAGCTACCCCAATCTGCCAAATTTATTTCATAGATTTTTAACTTTACCACATAAGCATAAAGTTAACTTTCAATTGAGGAAATTTGACAGATTGGGGTAGCTTGATGTGCTGGCGTCTGTACATATGCGCTATCTAGATAACAATTTAATGGGTTTCTTGTGTTTCAGATGGCTGGAGTTCAGGGAACTATTCCGTTCAGGTCTCGTAAGAAGGTATACTTAGAAGATGATGAAGGGTCAATTGAGAACAAAGACATTTTGAACATTCGGAAATCAAATTACCAAAGAAAATTGAAGAGACAACATGAAGACGACGTGAAAAAAGGTCATGATAATGGTAAGACAGGGATTTAGTTAGACTGACGTCATCATAACTACAACTCAAAAAATACCTAAGGGCCTATGCACACTCTAATGATGAACGGGTTAAAATATTGTAAGAACCGCTATTATTGACCAGTCGGTCAGTAGTGGTTAGTGGACCTTACTGATAAACCAGAGATCGTGGGTTTGATCCCCGGACAAATATTTGTGTGATTCCGATTATTTGTTGGGTCTGGGTGTAATTTATCTGTACCATGTATATCACACTAATAGTATAAATGCGAAAGTTTGTGAGTATGGATGGATGGATGTTTGGTACTCTTTCACGTAAAAACTACCGAACAGATTTTGGTGAAACTTTGTAGTAATAATAATAATATCGCTTCTATATCCGAATAATACATAAGCTATAATTTATAAAGTTTAACGCGGGAATACCGCGGGGCACAGCTGGTATTCATATAAATAAGTTCATCGAGACAGGGATTAGATTCCCTAGTGCGGGCGTTGTCTTTAAAAAAATGATATAAATAATATTTACATTTTATGTTCCAGATTGTTCTTCAGTAAAAGTTTCGAGGCTGGGCGATGCTGTGGATCAAGTGAAACTAACGGCCAAAAATGGGTAATAATAATTATAATAATAGTAAAGTAGCGCGAACTAATTTCAAAAATATAATAATGTTGGCCAATCACAATATACGAAAAGGGGCATTAAATATATTACCAAGATCGATTTGGTCCACTTAAAGAAGCAATTCTTAAAAATCGAGTGTACTTATATATGCATTGGTTTTATTAGACGGACACCTTGAAACAATTCTCATAAGATTGTCCTATCGGAATCGACGGCTTTAAATAATCTTCGATGTATAGAAGGCACGTAAACCACTTTAACCTCGAACATATCAGTTTAAGAAATATTTGTGACACTATGTTAGACAAAATTGTTAATTTAAGGTACCGGATTTGACCCCTTAATCAAATCCGGTATCTCAAATACAAAACATTGTCTAATCTGATAACATATACCGTTCAACCACAGTTTATACATTCAATTCAAACCCGGTCTAGTGGTAGCATGTGCAACCGCAGATAATGAAGTAATGGGTTTAAATCCCGCGGCGGGCAAAAAAGAAAATTTGACAGTAAATTTGACAGTATCAGCCTGGAAGTTGGCCGTATTAATAATAAATTCATTTATTTCAGTTAAAGTACACCCATCACAACACATTAATAAATAAAAATTAAAAATAACATAGAAATAATAATAAAATTATACAATAGTAAAATAAATATAAACACAATAAATTACATTAAAACCTTTTATCCGGCATTGGTACAGTAACATGCCTGCCGCAACAATGCCTGATGAAAGGACAGTCTAACCTTCCCGCAATCAAGCTCAAAATGGTGTTGGAACTGGCCCGCACTCGGTGCACCATGGACGCAGCGCGCTTGCGCATGGTCGCGTGAAAGCAGTCCACGTGCGGTTCTGCTAACATTCCCGAGGCGCTGCAGTATCGGGGCAGCCCCATCACCGCCCAGAACGCGTTATTATATTGGACGCGGATGGCGTTGTAACTTTTATTAGTGTAGTGGGCCCACAGTGATGTACAGTAAGCTCTAAACGGCGTCAATTTTACTTCAGATGAACATCTTGAAAACCTGCGGGCTGACATATTAGCTCTGACAGACAACGCCCTCCGCTCCCGTTCGATGTCAGCGTGATCCCCGAGGTCCACAGTAAGGATATGTATTACACCGTCGTGCCTCGGGAGAGTACGTTAAACCCTAGGTCCTGTCTCTGACCTCTTTCCGGTCGTGTCGCTAGTCGTCCCATCGAATCATCAGAGTGATGGAATACAAAGTGCGCCTGAGTTTGCGCACACACTTGTTCCTTATGGCGATTGGCACACTGCCCCGCATGATGCAGCGTGGTGCTTGACACACTGAACACGCATCTGCATGAACGCGCGTGGATGCAGTTTCAGTGTGTTGGACTATGCGTGTTTTCTATACAAACGGAGATACTTACAAGCAACGTTAGAACACGCACTCACGCACTACGCTGCATCATGTGGGGAAGTGAGCCAATCGCCTACAATATGTTCTGCGCAGCTGGAGACTTCCATTGCGACTGGCCGCCTTGGCAGAAATTCGGTCTGGAGGATACAGATAAAAATACTTAATACTTTAAAAAGCGTTTTCTATTGCAGATTTGAAGAGAACTCAAAACCTCTTACTAGTCGGGAGAAGGAGATCGAGTGGTTAGACAATTTCCTAACAGAACATCTGGAGAACGAAAAATCTGCTTCATTGTATGTGTCAGGCCAACCGGGCACGGGGAAAACCGCAAGCTTGTCCTACATATTAAACTTACCAAAAGTATGTAGACACGGTTTATTACGTTATTTTATATTTTTATAAATCTATTAATCATTTCTAAAGATATGTGGTATAATCGTACAAGATTCGCGCTTACTACTCTTATGAGTTCTCGAAAGAAACCTAACATGATAAAGTGACAAGGTATCAGCTGAAGTAATTTAAACAAGACTTTATAACACATGTAGTAAAGCTCACTTTGAAAATAATAATCTACCGTCACTAATTTGAAAAGCGGGCAACATGCACTTTTCACGGAGCAATTTTTGTCCTACGAGTGCGTATCTTGGTTAACTACTATTCGTCAACTATTGTATTGTAACACTCGCAGCAGCGAGGCTATCCTAACTGGGATCTAGGGGGAGATCTCCAAAATGATAACACACGTATAAAACACCAATCACGTATTTTATTTAATAAATAATAAACAATTTTTCACAATACCTTCTTTAGCCCTTCACTTTTGTAACTGTCTAACCCATGAAAGCAATAAATAAATTGAAATCACTCAAACGTAAAAATGAAGTTAGTATACCTGGTATACTAACTTTATGACTCAAACATTAAATTATACTTTTTTATTAATTCTAATTCTATTCTAACTTTAAAACCTATGTCCAGCTATTTTACAAGAATGACCATAGTTTTCTATATTCGCTAAAGAGGTTTTATTTTATAGGAGGGCAGGTAATATGGTACCATTAAGAACCGTCATTAACTGCCATATTTCCATACAACGTGGACCCCTCCATTAAAAGGCCCGTCAAAACTGCCGAAATTATACACCAACAAATTTGCTGAGTTCCTTGGACATTGTCCCCCGTCCCGCTTTTGAATAAACGCGGTTTCCATTTTGAAATAGTCAATCGTCACGTCAAAAGCGTTCACTGCTGGTCAAAGAATGGATATCCTTGTGGGGATTAGGATATCCACAATGGATTAATGATGATGAATCTCCACGCTTGGCAGACGGTTTGACGGTCGCAGTATGATGGTCATAATACAAAGAGTGACGCCGCTACTCGCTACCCGTTCTCCGGTAGATATTCCCTCAGGACAACTTTCTATGAAATGATATGGGGTGGTGAAATTCGGCGCAGTCCATACATAGTCACAAAATTAAAAAATACAATGTTATTTTGAATTATTTATACAATACATTCTTAGCACGTAATTTGAATGTAATGGGGACAAAAATGAACTAGAACATCTTTTACATAAGTAACTAAATATTCATAAGTAAATTACGTATGATGTCTATTTATTAGTTATCAGTTACGCCTTCTATAAGATCCACAAAATGTATTTTTGTCTAAATTTATTTTTACTTTCGACTATTGCAAAAATTCTGATAATTTATGCTAATTATATTAGTATTTATGCAGATATACTTCTGATCCTACAGATGTTGTTGCTAAATTTTGTATGTTTGTGACGCAATCACACATAAATGTCTGAATGGATTTGCATGAAACTTACATTTACTAGTGCGGGCGTGGTCCTAAAAAAAAAACAAAACGAAAAGTTCCTTCTATGCCTAGATGCGAAAGTTTCTTCACTAAAAGAAAGTGATCGATACGCCTATCTAAACTCTGAGATTGATGACATACCTATTACATTTTAATCCTGATGACATTCCCACCAACAAAGTAGTAAGCAGAAGTAGTTACAATTATTTGAAAATGTTACTATTAATTTGTTCCAGTTCAGAGAAGGCTATAAACAAGTTTATATAAATTGTACAATGATGAAGTCCGCCGCGAGCATCTACAATAGAATCTGTAAGGAACTCCAGCTGTCAACATCGGGCACTACCGAGAAAGCTTGTTGTAATGCTATAGAAAAATATTTAAAGAAGAAACATAAGATGATGTAAGTAAAGCGTATATAATTGTTTTGATCGGGACTAGTCCCGCCCTCTTTCCCACCACTGCAACTCCTGTAAGCGAGAATCAACAATGTGGCACACAATAATCATAATATCTATAATGATATCTAGGGACTATGTCACATAGATCATCCTAGCCTCAAACTAAGCAAAGCTTGTACTATGGGTACCAGGCGACGATATACATACTTATATAGATAGATAAATACTTATATACATAGAAAACATCCATGACTCAGAAACAAATATTTGTGCTCATCACACAAATATTTGCACTTACCGGGGTTCGAACCAGGACCACCAGCTTCGTAGGCAGGAACACTACCAACTAGGCTACGGTGACCGTCAAATGAAATGAAATGACTTTGAGCGGTGAGGTTCAGGCATGTTCCTAGTCCCCTATAATATAAGCTTTAACTATCTTGGATCCCGCAACGAAAGCGTATAATATGGTGTTACCCGCCACTAAATGCTTCAGTTTTTTTTTGTATCCACCATAAGAATGTTCTCTCCATGCGAACTTGAGTGACCAGGTAAGAATGTGGCGTGTTCGGCTATATTTAATTAAAATTAGCTTGGAAGCCAACTGAGGTGGTAACCACATTTCCCAAATACTTATAAACCACTTCAGATTCAGAGTTATTTCGTCTTTGTTAATAAATTAAAATGACAAATATACAAGACTTACCCTTTTTACCGTCCACGGCTTACGGTTTTTTTATGATAACAAACTCCCTACTATCTGATCCCAAAGTAAGCAGAGCCTGTACTATAGTAACTAGACAACTATAAACATAATCATATACTAGTAAATTCATCCGATGATATCCTATTAAAATCAACCCAGACGTAGAACAGACAGTTATACTCATCACATATAAATTAGTCCTGTGTGGGATTACTTCTCTCAGGGTCACTAACCACTGACCAACAGGACAGTCAGCCACGTGGCTTGATCAACGTATATTGTATTTATATTAAGTATGGCAAATATCTATAGTATTACTGTTCAGAATATCAATTCAGATAACGTGCATTGCTGCTCAATAAAGTAGAAATAGAATACTCTTTATTTATTTGATTAACCAACGATTGTTTACATTAATACTATTATTCGTTTGTGATGACAATATGCTTGCTTAAATGTAACAATCTTTTACTGGTTAACACCACATGCAAAAATACAGTTAACAGTGCAAAAAAAATAATTATAATTATAACATGATAAAAATAAAACATCTAAACACAAATAAAACAGCGTCTTACTAAAATAAGTAGCAACTAAAGCTACTGGCCTTGTATACATATTATTATAATCATTGTATCTTTCAGACTTTTGGTATTAGACGAGATCGACCAACTGGATAGCAAGCGGCAGTCGGTCCTCTACACAATATTCGAGTGGCCGGCGCTGGCCGAGGCGCGCACGGTGCTGGTGGGCGTGGCCAACGCGCTGGACCTGACGGAGCGCACGCTGCCGCGGCTGCAGGCGCGCTGCTCGCTGCGCCCGCGCACGCTGCACTTCGCGCCCTACACCAAGGAACAGATCATCAAGATATTCACCACAGTTCTAGCTAATGAAGACAAGAGCAATGTATTTTCGCCTGTCGCTTTACAAATGCTAGCAGGTAATTTATTAAGACTTAAAAGTATAATGTCCTAATGGTTAGTTTCAACTGCGAATAGAATGTGCGGGACGTATATATGTACGCATTCTAGTCCTCCCTTGCGCTTAAATACCAGAATTAATGAATTAATCAATGTATTGTCATCTGACATCGAAACCCAGAGGGAATTTGTAACCGAGATAGTTAGAGTAGATGTCAGATTTTATTAAGTTTCCAACTGCCTGGTAATCTCTGTGTGCTCTCCGAGGAACGGTGTTTCCTCATGCGACCAGACCCCGAAACAAATCTTCCGGACAGTACACATTCGACGATAAAATGCTCGAATTGAGAAGTTCCTCCTGTTATGAAGACTGATAAAAATTTACGAAAATCTCTCGAAAAGCTCATTAAACATATAATAAAATTGTCTAATGTTCAATATTTTTGTTTCAATGTACAACTTATCCATCATTTCGTCTTTGATTCTATAACTTGTTACCTTACATTCCCACTTGGCATTGCGAATTAATAATGTTTTTTATTGCAGCTAAAATAGCCGCAATATCTGGGGATATGCGCCGTGCATTGGACATAGGACGACGCGTCATAGAGCTAGCCAGACGTACAAAGTTCGCCGACCACCAGTCCGTCGACAACTTGATGAGCGACTCCACTGTGACCGTAGAACTGAAGCAAGTCCTCGAAGTACTGAACGAGGTGTACGGTGGATGTCGTAAGATCGAATCGGATGCAGATGATGGGTTCCCGCTTCAGCAGAAACTGATCTTGTGCAGTATGATGCTCATGCTCACCAAGGGAAAAACAAAGGATATTGTTATGGGGAAACTTTATGATGTTTATAAAAAGTGAGTATTCTGTTATATTATCTTTTTTTAAATGTTCTAGCTTGGCAGTATTGTCATATCATTATTAAATTGGCACTAGATTCTAGATAAACCTATTCTTTGTGTAGAGAAAATAAATATGTTTTGAATTGAATTGAATGTCACCTTAAAATAAGTAACTAGATCCGATGAGAGAGTTAATGATAATCGTAATATATTCACCGAAAAACACAGAATATCCAAAATATATAATACTAGCTGTGCCCCGCGGTTTTACCTGCGTTTAATTTTATAAATTATCATAGCTCCTCCCCGGTAGGTGATAGCGTGATAATATGTAGCCTATATGTTGACCCGACCTCTTAGTAATTCATCCAAAATTTGAAGTAAATCCATGCTGTAGTTTTAAATTTTAGCCCGGACATACATACAGACAAACAGACACACAGACAAAAATTCTAAAAACTATATTTTTGGCTTCGGTATCGATTGTAGATGACGACCCAAGTTTCCTTTAAAAAAAAAATTCAATGTACAGTTTTGACTTTTCTACGATTTTATTATATGTATAGATAACAATTTCAGTAGAATATAATTCCAATTGTAACATCTTTGGGGAAACTTTAACATTGGTGTCCCCACTAGGTCAGGCCTGTCTTGTGGACTCCATAGAGAACAAATTGATATGTTATACATTCATAACAGCTATAATTGTTGTCAAATTCAAATAGAAATTAAAATAAGGTTGAATATATTGTAGCTAAGTCACAATAATACTTTAATTTTACCAATTATCTCGAATATTAAAAATATATATATGAAACTATAATATAAGTGCTGTGTACAGTTATAATTGGACTACACGTTAAAATTTTGCTTATAACATAAAATAAAGTAGAATTCCATAGAATCTGTAATCTGTTTCTGTACCAATTTAATAAAATAAATAATAATAAACAAATAAAATTCAATCTTCATTTGATCAACCTTATAAAAGCTTTGATAACAAGATGGATAAAGATAAATTAAGTAATACATTGTCAAAATTAAAGTACTTACTGTTTGAACAAAGTTGTAGGCCGTTGTTATTTTACGCTTCTAGGTGGTTGTTTAGAATCGATAATAGATCGCGATAAACATTAACAATATAAAAAGAACACGCTAAAAAAGCTGCAATCAACAATTTTCACAACAAACGTATTTATTTATTTTATTACAGTAGCCTATTTCATCATTATTCTTGGGACAAACATCCCAGTTCAACTTTTTTTTTATCAATTTTTATACCATTTTATAAGTTTCAAATCTGATTTGTACTAAATTGTTATTAAAATCAATTCACAAACAGCGGAGAACGTATCAAATAAAAAAAACACATGCTGTCGAATTGATAAGCTTATTTTTTACCCCGATTTTCAACTTTATCACATACGCATAATAAGGTTCACTTTTAATTGGGGAATTTGACAGATTGGGATAGTTTGATGTGCTGGCGTCTGTACAACTTGGCATTGCATCCTCGTTTCTTGTATTTTTTTCCTTGTTGTGCAATAGAGTTATCTTATGGGCTTACGGTTATTAGTATTTACCGGCCAATTCTGTTCGCGTTAACTGTTTGCTATCCACAAATCGACGAACCAACGTGAAGACTGAGCGTCAAGTTTTATTTTTGTTATAACCAACAGATTTTCTGTACAACAATAACTTTATCTGCTATGTTAATTAAATTTTTTGTTATACAAAAATCAATTTGTTTGTTATTCATGGTTGCCTTACTCCTTTTTGAGGTGCAGTATCTGTAAAGAACTCTCGATGCTTACTAAAATGAGAGATGAGCCTCTAGCACGAGTTCCTGCAGTTTACTTACTCGATCATACGTACAGTTTCCTCCCATACATTGAGCACCAGCGCCTCTCGCGGAAACTATTAAGAACTAAAACCCTGGTGCTCAATGTATGGGACGAAACTGTACGTGTGATCGAGTAAGTAAACTGCAGGAACTCGTGCTAGAGGCAATGATCTGATATGTGTGTGTGTGTGTGCAGGGTGGCGGCGGCGCGCAACATCGCGGCGCTGGACATGAGCGAGCTGGTGCAGGCGTGCGCGCTGCTGGAGGCGCGCGGCGCGCTGCGCGTGGGGGGCGGGGCCGCGCGGGGCGGGGCGCGGGCGCGGCGCCTGCGCCTGCAGTGGGACCTGAGTGAGCTGGGCGCCGCCCTGCGGGACAAGCCGCTACTGGCCGCTATACTAGACGACGTGCACTGTTTGAATTCCTAGAACTACTGGCTACTGATTTTAACATTTATATTTTGCATATTGACACCATTCTAATGACTTCGTGCGCTACGTGCGCTTTGTGGGACCTGACTGAACTGTTCATTGTCACAGAATGTTTTATTTCAAAACAGACATACAATTTCTGGGAAACTTTGGCTATATAGCCTGACGAAAACTACTTACAGTTTATATATTAAGTTATATAAGTTTTACCTAAACGTATATAACTTAAATCGCTTCCGGTCAAAATTTATAAAAAATGAAAACAATAATTCGTATTTATAACTTACGCTATATATGTTTTGGCCTGCTTTCAACAACTATGCTTAATTTCCAAAGAGTTCCCACAACGTATAGATATGTTTTCATGACAGATCTGGTATTTTACTAGACAACTTGATCTGGGAGATGACTCATCTTTTCCCTTCGCATATTTTACGTGTATGATGACATATTGTAGATATCTATCAGTCTAAAATAGATTATAATTCAAACTTGATTATGGTAAAGATCATGGAGCTATTTGTATATAATCATTTTACTAATGTTATTTTTGATTGTGATTATGAGTTTCTAAATAATACGAAGTATCCTCCGATGTTGATCCGACCCAACGATTGAAATATGTTTAAATGAGGGTTATTAATCTTACATTTGTACAGAACAAACTGTTCTTAAATGCGACATTTTAGTGTACACCACCGACATTCAGTATGATATTTTTTGTTTAAAGACAACGCCCGCACTAAGGTATCTAAACCCTGTGTCGCGGGGTACTTTACAAACATATAATACACGGACACAAATTACATCCAGATTCTGAACCACTATTTATGGGTCACACGAAAAGTTGTCTGGCGCGGGACTCGAACCCGCGACACGAAGCGGCGAGGCGACTGTCTCAACCGCTGCGCCCCACTAAAGTCTTTATAATTGAAATTGGTATATTTTTATAAAACTTTAATGATAGTAATCTCTCGAAGATCGTATTCAAGTCGTTATAATGTAATCATCACAATCAAGGAAATGTTTTAATTTTGTACCGAGACGACGACATCCTTTTACCAAGGTCAGTCGCTGAAAATTAATTAAGTACTATTTATTTTTAACGAGTATAACTAGTTTTAAGATTGTTCTTTTATATAATGTAACTCGGGAGTCCCATGGGTTTTTTAAAGCAGGATTTCCCTGTACTAATTACATTGCATCGACACATTCATATTTAATATGAAGAAAAAGTACATTGTTGTTAAAAACCTTTGACATTTAATTATATTCAGGTTTTGAAATTTACTATGTAATGTTTTTAGCTTATAAGTGTTCTTGTTATGAACTTATTTGTTAGTTTGTGTATTTTTGACTGATTGATTAAGTGTTAGCGTTAAGTGAGAAAGTATAGGCGGCTGCAGTAAGTAAATCAGACTTTTAAGGGACCACGACGTGGCCTCAGATTATATGCAAGTTTAACATTGACAGCGTCTTTATTACATAGGTAGTAAGAGCGGTATTTGAAATATATGTGTATAACCTGACGTAGTGTTATGCGTACTTTGTATACACAGGAGTATTATATTTAGCTTAACAGGCCTTAGGATATGACCGTATACTATTTGTTTTGTTCTGACAACAGATCTTCGGTGATAAGTAAATCTAATTCTGTAGTACAAGGATTTTTACTTTTATTGGACTTGAAATCGGGTGGGCAGTGACAGAATTGTTCAAGCCTCTGTCATATCTTAACGACAGTTGTCTTACAACTACAACCGGGACCGACAGCTTAACGTGCCCTTCAAAACACAGTAGACGCTCTGAAATATGGCGCATTATCATATAATTTAATTCTTTTTTCCAGCGTAATATTAACTAGTTAAGCGTAATTAATTCTCAATTATAATGAATTAATTTATACCAATTATGCATATTAAATAATATTTATTAACCATACACTATGTAAATGCGAGTGTTAAATTGACACCTGTTATAATTTGTAATATATAATTATCTAAGTGTTCCTATGTGTAACTCTTTGTTAATTTAATGTAGCGTGGATACTTCGATTTGAATGTTTAAGATGACGACGTACATTATGATTATTGTGAAATTTTATTTAGGGAGGCATATACTTTAATATGTGATCTTCGTATTGCTTTGATGGTAAGAATTAAGTTTTATCTGCCCAAAATTGGGCAACGTTTTAACTTTGTATGAGAACTCCTGAAGGGAACAGGAGGGACAAGCAGATAAATGGTCGATAGTTTGGGGTGAAATAAATACCATATTTTATGATTCAAGATAGCGTTTTCCAACTTTAGATTCATCAGCGGATATGTGAATGGCATTTTATATTTTGAACGATATATTTTCACCAGTCTTAATTTTGCTAATTCAGCAATGCAAACCACTCAGTGTTATATTTTAGTTATTATTTTTAATGGTCAATAGTACCCTATAATATGACTATATATTTTCTGTTATTAAATTCTATGGCTTTTTTATATTCAAAATGTGGCATTAAATTATATGATTAGGTGGTTCTAATTGAATAATGCGTATTAAAACATCGGCGTAATAGAAACAAATACCCTCCATTAATGCACCGAACATAGTGATAAGAATTGAGCGGACTGTTTTTAGAAGAGCTGTTTTTATAATGTGTGGCGATATACGAACAAGATAATAATAATATCGTAGGACATTATTTACACACGGCCATCTGATCCCAAACTAAGCAGAACTTGTACTATGGAAACCAGATAACTGATATACTACATATACAATTTTTTTTGTTAATACTTATATAGATTAGACTTAGACCAGACCCAGACATGTTCATGCACACAAATATCAGTCCTGGGTTGGAATCGAACCCACGACCCCCGGTGTGAAAAGCAAGCATTTGCCAACGACGCCAATGGGATGGTCGAGGAGTTTTCTTATATTCAACGTATGAATGTATTAGAGCCGAAATACGCATGATTGTGATTCGCGAAACGTGTGACAAAACTGTTTAACATATTACAGTGCTCCATTCAATTTCTCAAAGTCGTCAAATTTAAAGATTATATCACCTAATTAGCATCTCAACTCTAAAATTGTGTTCTCATTAGAAAGGTCCCAAATTAGACAGAAGGTTGAATAGATTAAACCTTAATTATCGTAAAACTAAAAAAACTAAATATGAATATTCCAATGCCATTGTCCAAAGCCACGGCAGTCTGATAAATGCCATATCATATTTCAGTGCTGTGATTCTATTCCCAAATTGTTAAGAGTTTGACAAATAATGTAGTTACTTTAATATGTCGTTTTTGAACCCATCCCTGAATAGGGATTTACCATCGTTTTTAATTTACATTTTTAATTTACGTTTACATTTAAGTAAAACTGCAAACCATGATTTGTAATTGGAATTGATTAACTAGTCTCATAAACGGTATTTGTTATTCGTCAGCTACAGTGTGAGTAGACATAGTAATATAATATAATAATAATATAATATCTCGGGACAATGTCACACAGATCATCGTAGCCCCAAACTAAGCAAAGCTTGTACTATGGGTGCCAGGCGACGATATACTTACATCCATGACTTAGAAAAAAATATTCGTGCTCATCACACAAATATTTGCACTTACCGGGATTCGAACCAAGGACCACCAGCTTCGTAGGCAGGAGCACTACCAACTAGGCTACGGTGATATTGGGCATAATTTTATTTTCTCAAACAAGAGCTTAATTTGCATTAAAATATTGATAAGCCTGTTGGCGTGGTTGGCAAATACTTTCTTTTCACGCCGGAGTTCGTGGGTTCGATTCCCACCCAGGTCAGATATTTGTGTTTAATTACCTATATAAGTGTGTAAAAGAAAAGTAGTATATAAGTTATCTGGTTTCCGTAGTACAAGCTCACCTTAGTTTGGGATCAGATGACCGTGTGTAAATAATGTCCCAGGATAATATTATTTATAATGAAATCGGTGCCTTACAATTTTTAATTTTTGCATACTCTATGGCATAATTAGCATTTACCCCCGACTACGTCCGTGTGGTAGATGAAATCAGACATCGAAGAGGTTGAAACGAACCTATTCTATGTTACCTATGGTACGAAACAAAAAACACTTCGTATATTTTTTGCAAACTTTTAACCCCTTACCCCTTTGAACCCCTTAATATTCAAACCTGGCATATGAATATAAATGCTCAGTTTGAAGTTGACCAGACCAAGAAAACACGTTGTTCAATATTATTTGTGCGTTGCTGTAAACGCGAAAAACTTTATTTTCGTTTTATGTAGATGTTTGTACCAAGTTGCATTTATTCTACACGGAGGTAGAACATGGACATGGAAGTCCTTTTCGGAGATTTTCATAAAAGTACTACCTCGATACTCTACTTGAGGCAGAGGCATCTTTTACGGTTTTCAAAAACGCCTGAAGGCCCAGCTGTAGATGCGCCCTGTAATTTACGTATGAATCGAGCAAATGGACATAATTCACGAGCTAGATTTCGGTATCATTTCATAATTATCATTATTTGGTTGTCAAGGATATTATTGAAGGATATTTCTATTGAATTTAATCTTTAAATCATGGTTCACGCATCATGCCCTACAAATCGCAGATAAATATGATAGCAAATCATTTTGTTTATTTTACAATCTATATGTGAAATTTGAATACGATATCAGCCATGGAGTCCTAAAAACTTATAACCTAATAACGCGCTTCCATGAATGGAATTAGATTAAATAATCTCAGTCTCAGCATTATCCGTTGGAATTCTTGCAACACTTAGTAGACATTCTGTATAAGCTAAAATTACAGTTTTAAAATGTACTTCCAATCATACGTTGTTATGGTGTCTGACTAAATATGAAAAATGTTCGTTACCCCGCAATGTCACTTTAAATATAAAGTTTCAGATATATTTAAATTAACTAGAAATCCCACATGTTTGAAATTCGACTATAAGGTTCTATTATTATCAAAGATTAGACATTAGAGCCAAATAATACTAATCTGTTTTTAGTTTAGACACTCGGTTTGTCATCTCTTCTCAGTGTGTCAAATTGTGGTTTTTTATTAAAATAATTTACTTCCAATACCTATTGTATAAAAATATACGCTTTCTGCTCTCCTTCTCCATATGAACTTTAACAGTTCCAAATTTCATACTCCTCTGTCTGCTCAGTTTTCGTAAACAGGGGTACAGGGGTTTCGTTTCACGTATTCGTATATTAATGATGATAGTCTCAAATAAACAAATCATCTTTATATTGCGGTAATGTTCGGCCCGTTGGAGCTCTTCGTGAATTTATATTTAAACGTCAATCGTAGCAGTACGATGACCATTTGTATGACTGCCTTATGTGTATTTCGAAATTAATAATATAACTAGATATTGTGTAATTTGTTCAGTATACTATTTCATTTGTAAATATGAGGAAATTTCGTTATTTAAGTTTGTCATAACCAATGCTATTTTTTTTCTTTAAATCAAGTTTCATGTTCCTTATAATTAAGTTTAATTTTTATTTTATTTAAGTTTTAGAATTGTGATAAACTTGTGGATTTTCTGTGTGAAAAATTATACAATGGATTTGTAATAAAAAGACGTTTTAAACAATATGTTTTTTTTATTAAATCTAATACTCATAAATTAATCCTATTTGTGCAAAACAAGACTTTATACAAATTTGAAACAGTAAGATTCTAAGTATGTGGCGCAGGTTGGATGACTGACGGAAGTATATCTCAAGAAACGTATTCACAATACATTAGCATATGTATCCGGTTATTTTATCCCTTCGATCGTAGCTTGTACTATAGTTAGTCAAATAAATAAACCTTCCGACGCTAATAATACTCGGTACTCGAAAGCACTTCAGCTTGAGGATACATGTATGGCCGTCTTCAAGTAAAATATCCAAATTGTGAACAATTTGTTAATTTAATAAATAACTTAATAATAGATAGACACTTGGTTTTGTACAATGTCAGCCATCTAAAATGTTAGAGGGCGGTAGTGTTGTCGGGGACTCATAGGCGGAGGCCGGGGTTGCGCGAGCGCACGAAGTTGAGCAGCTCGTCGCTGTCCTCGCACACGAACGGCTTCACGTGGTGGCAGGCCACGTCGTGCCACTTGATGCCGTCGTTGTAGAAGTTGTTCAGGATCGCCAAGCAGGACTCGTCGTTACCCTGCAACATGACGTCAACATTCAGAACCACGGCCGTAAATACAAACACGGTGTTTTGCAAATAGATCGACAAAAGAAAATATTTGGAGGGAGTATCTACTAAATTTATTTTGATGTTGATGTTATTAAAAAAATCTAAATAAATATGATTAATTTTCGATAGAAGTTGAACCTTCGAGTAATTACAATACTTGTAACGCAAAAAAGGTAATAAATTGCCACCAGTCTTTATAAATTTGTACCCGGTCTATATGCAAACGAGCTTTTTATTTGTTATCAAAAACTACAAAAGTATTGGGCTGGGCTCTCATATCAAATATACTTGATGCTTCATTTGAATTACGTACTCAAATGTAGATACGTAAAATTTACTAACTATAAAGCTTGCGCCTGCAGCTACGTAGCTCCCATCCGATCAAACAAACTAAATTCAAAACGAATGTAATGAAAACTTTCTATTTCTACATTGAAATGACCAAATTAACGGCGTGAACTAACCTGGGCAGCTTCTCGGTTGTCAGGTTGTGGCTGGCCGTATCCGCCGGTGTAGGACCAGTCTCCGGTGTTGCGTTGCGTGGTGGGCCCGACCTTGGCCCCAGAGCCGGACCAGAACCAGCCGTTCACATTGGGAGGCTGCAGGTCGGCACGGTCGCACCCAGCGAAGTTGCACTTGCGACCAGATGTCCAGATGTAGCGAACATTGCCGCGGGCGATCCTTTGCTTGATGAATTCATTTTCCTAAAGAATAACATTGTATATTAGCTTAATAGATATAATGCCCTCCTGACCGAATTGTGGGCATGGCAGCTAGTATCAGAGGTGGTCCATCTGCGCGGAACATATAGAGAATGTATACGATATGAGGATTTATTCAACGGGTTATACTACTGTTAATTCTTGATAGAAAGATTCTAGTAGTGATACTAGAATCTTTCCAACAAGAAGAATTGTGAGACACCAGTGTTGCTGTCTGACCCACGAGGTAGGTACCCGCTTCAGAGTCCAGGCTACAAATTAAAAAAACACTTTGACTCGGCCCGGGAATCGAACCCTAACCTGATTTTCAGCTGCTGAATACACTTAAACTCCACCAATAAAACAGTCATAGCCCATAACATCGGAAATAATAGGATTCCCGTAAACGGACATAACGTCCACTTTCGACTTTTTTATAGAAGTGTGTCATTCGATCATTGATCTGGTTTCTCAGACGACCGGTGAAATATGCGGAGCTCGTGAAACTCGCCTGCCCACAGCAGGTGCTTAAGCCTCACTACCATATGAGGGCTGTAAGTGTCACGGCCGCGGTCAACGACTGTTTCATTTTTATTTCTTTATCTGCTTTTGCCATCCGCTGCCTACACAAAACACTGTGGTAAAATTTAAGAGGCATAAATATCTCCGACCTTATCTTAACTACATATAACTTGTTTCTTGGAAATGTATAGGTTGGTGTATAAATTTATAGGAGAGATATTGTTAAAAGGGCTATATCGGAACTTTATTCGCTTTTCTTTTTCATATAGGTATACTTATTTCTTAATAATTATACTAACGGCAACACAAAAAGTGCACGCCTTAAGTTCTTATGAGAAGAACAGGGTATCGTTAGTTGTTTCAATTTAGTTTCGGCGCGAATTACTGAAGGCAAATGAGCAACAGTTAGGAGTTGACGACTAATATGCGCATGTCTGTCAAACTAGTAGTTTGACAGACATGCGATAGACGTACCTACTAAGCGCCCTTAGCAATTAAGCGTAGCCGGCGCATATTAGTCGTCAACTCCTAACTGTTGCTCATTTTCCTTCAGTAATTCGCGCCGAAACTAAATTGAAACAACTAACGATGCCCTGTTCTTCTCATAAGAACTATGTTAGGAATAAATGTAATGCCGTTCAAATTAGTTCAGTTGGTATTGCGTACTATCGAGGGGTAGAAATATCTCCTTGAAACATAAAGTTAAAATACCTCTAAATTTTTTTATACGCCCCCAGAACGTTTGTCTATAGGCTATCTAGCCCCAACATGCCTAATATGTGGGGAAAATTACTACATGTGATTAATGGTAATTTGTTTGGCTTATTGGACATCCTTACATTTTCTACTGGGGTAACGAAATGAATATTACTTCAATCTTTCATACTTACTTAATAAAATAACAGTATGAGAACACAAACCTAAACAGTACCTAGAGGGTGCAATATAATACCTAAAGGCTTCGTAATGTGTGTTAGTGACAGCGGCGGGAAGTAAACGTCCGTCCGTCACGTACGTCCGGCACAAGAAGTGGGCAACACGGCCGCGGGCGAGTATTTGTGCCGCGTGCCACTTGCGCCCGCCTCGCGAACGATGTGAGGCACTCGGCCATTGCACCCCTTTCACGCGACTTTAACGCTCTACAAAGCGAATCAATCCATCCTAATGAATATTGATGCTTCATTGAACTTCATATAACTTAATGGAGATGCCGATAGATACTTATTGTATAAATCGGCATTTGACCTCAATACCGGATGTGTTAGCCACCCGTATCCATCTATCTATGTTATATCTTGTATGTCCTCCGGGGGAAAATTGTGTAACTGTAGCTGGACTCAACGGAGACTGGCCAGCTGTGCGAAATACACCTTTTATATTACTTGTTTACTGATATTATAGTAGGTATACAAGTGAATAAACAATTTCATGTACACTCTTATAATGCTTATGAGACAAAAAAAATCACTTTCTCTCCGAAGCATGGGGATGTAACACCGTCAACATGCCGACCGGGGCTGCTTCCGTTGTAATATAAAAAATCTAAAAGCTTACATTTTGTGGCCCA
The DNA here is from genome assembly GCA_951640165.1 of Pseudoips prasinana. Taxonomy (NCBI): domain Eukaryota; kingdom Metazoa; phylum Arthropoda; class Insecta; order Lepidoptera; family Nolidae; genus Pseudoips; species Pseudoips prasinana. Next base: position 24,739,279 of record OX621237.1, on the reverse strand, counting down.
ACCTTAAACGAAACCACAGCAAGCAGTCAATGACATAATAAAGTTACCAGGTATTCATTCAAAATAACAAAAAAGGCAGCACTTTACATAGATGCTTTCATAACAAAAGAGAGCGTTCGTTGCCACCACGCGACAGGAAGTATTTAGAGAAAACTTGCGACTCTTCATAAATAAGTTACCCGGATGGGTGTTAAACAATTGTTGCTGTTACAACAACTTGTTAACTGGCTACATAATTGTCTACAACACTTTTTAGTCTCGATACTTAGAACATAACAACAAACGCACTCTTTGTTTTCGATAGAAAGTTAATAAGTTAAAGATAACTATCCATTATTTTGTGAAATAAATGCACCTACATGAGTAATAGTATTATGTATCGCCTTGATGGTAGACCCAGCGAACTTAATTAAATCCTGTGTTGGGGCTAGCAACATTATTGGGAGTTTTATTGCAAAAATTTCTTTCAGTAGCATTGCAAGATTGCTGTGTTAGTAGAAAAGCACGTGGGGAGCATTAGATAGTCTGAATTTGTGAAAAATATACTTATATTTTTGTATACAATAATAGGCAAAATTACTTAAAAATGTTAACAATACAAAAGTTCTTCAATAGATAGAAGATATCTGATGATTTTAGATTTTTTTTAAAGTAAGACTTCTTCGAGAGAGTAAGCTGAATGCGTGATGAGAGCGTTACGAAAGTGTAAGTGTGTAAGGGCAAGAGGTGCGAGTACACATTTTCTTTCTCTCTCACACAGCCAGTTACGTTTCGTATATCTACGTTTTACGTCAGTCGTGTGGTCTAAAGTACACTGGTTTTTTAAGTACTAGTTCTTGTATGATTTCTGAATACCTAGATCGTAAGGTGAACTGTTTAGTGTAATTTCATTATGAAACTCGGTTAAGAATGTATGATCATTAAGTTTCATGCAACTTCAGCACAAAATATATTAAGACGTCTCCGTTTCACAAGATTCGTCAAAATTACGACACAACCAAGTTTTTGGAGTAGGTACCTGACATGAATTGGCAGGTAGATAGAACCACCTTCTAATTTTATCCTTACGAAACCCAAATTGATATTTAAAATTAAATTGCTCCGAGATTTGACGCTCTAAGGCTATACGATTACAATTTGCTGGTGGATCGGACACGAAAAGTGCAGATCTTTACGTTTGACCTACATAGCCGTGTGCTGACCACATGGGTAAAAGATGTTTATCTCAAGGCTGTGATACATTCACTGAGGTATGTACAATTTAATCCATTCTTGAAGCGTTGCCCTGTAACAGCGTCCTACTTAATAGCTGTCCGCTATGACCTGTTTCAGATAAGTTATTTCTTATTTTCCTTGTTTAACCGTCGGAGCAGCGGTTACACAGTTTTTTTTTTGTTTTTATTAGTAATTCCTTAACTTTCTTTCACCAGGCACTTTATTTATTCGTAGCTTCCTGCTGTAATCGGTAAAAGAATAGGGAGATTAGCTTTAATGGGAGTGGTTTTGGAAAAGGGACGGAAATGTGTTACAGGAAACCGGAGATGTGCGCAAGCGCGCTATATTTGATTTGAACAATGAGCGAGCGTGGTGATACAGAGATGGCTGCTGGATGTACATAATGTCGGCCAATATAGTGTATGCAATCATATATTTGACTTCACATACATGCATTTCATTTCATTTTTATTATTGCGAATTATAAAATATCACATGTAACATGTTGCATGTGTCATGTTGGAGTTGTTGAACGGCTAGCCTGAAACTTAATCAAGTTTTGGCAGTGGCCTTCTTTATGGTGCCGGTGGAATCCTCCCAGTAGAAGTGCACTCGAAGGACTCCACGCGTTCGAGAATCGAACTCGAGGAATATTAAAAAATACTCATTAACAATGTACCTGTGGAGTCTCCATGGAGACGGCGTCCATGCAGTGACGGCGACAGATGTTCCTAGCGTCCAGCCAGTCCACCTCCAGGCTACGAGTAGGAGCGTGCTCCCAACTGAAGAAGTACGAGTGCAGGACTCCTCGCGCATCACGGTACGTAGAGTGACGCACTCCTAAACAGAAAACACATTTAAATTACAATCTGTTACCTTGCTATGGCATTATATAAGTAGTAAATATTGTAAAGATATTAAAAATAAGTAGCAATATTCAAGTTTACTGCACCCACCCGTCGAACTGAGCATCAATCTGACGTGAGAAGAATTTCGCCCTCCATAGAAACAGGCCGATTAACCGAGGTACTTTTTGTGCGTATACAAATGAACTCATTAAACTTTCTATATGTCTTGTTAAACGCTGTATAGGGTGTTTAATTGACTGAGTAACTCGCAAAACTATATAATCTATTATAAACGTAAGTACCTAAATGATTTGACTTGTCTGAAGGAAAGGTACATTTTTGTATTTTGTAGACTGTTCTACAAAATACCCCGCGTTTATGTAAAATCAAAAACGATAGAATATTCGATCTGTACATTAAATAGTGTAGATTTACGGTGGGCAATCTACCTATGGTAGTAAACTTGTAAAACATAAATTTGCTAGACACATTACACTGATATACCACAGACAGACTTGGGGCTTACAATAGTTACATAGTAGCATAATATGGCAGTGTAAACACGAGACGTTTGACCAATCTAAACACGGAATAATTTAATCGCGTGATTAAATAGACAATGATCTGCGATTAAATTGGTCAAACGTAGTAGATATCATAGATTTATTTTAGCATTCGGTACAAGTACATTATAGGTTGGTCACGCTTTTATTTTTCTTATACGTTTGATGTATAAATGACTCAAGTCTAAAGTCTACATAAGGAACAATTTTTGATTTTGAATTATTAAGGAGCTGCAATTTTTTTTATTTTCATAAACTGTATTTTATCAATTAGCATACTGTGTTGGAGAATCTGTTTTTATTTCATTATCAAAATTGGAAATTCCTTTGTGTCAAAGCTTTTGGGCGATTAGGTAAGCACTCTGAATAACTCACTAAACCTATCAAGCAATTTGTAATGCTGAACAAAAACAGTCATAATCAGTACATTATCCTGCTTGATAATTACAAACTTATTATGCCTATAGATGAACCGCAATGGTTGTGTGAATCAGGACAGAGTGCGTTGTGCAACCGACCTGTGAACGACAAGACGTTTGAGATAAACACCATGTTGAAATACTAAAGTAACTACTAGATCTGTCGTCATAGAGTTTTCAATAGGTGACATGCTTATTGTCACTTACTGGTTCTATGACTTCATTATGGGTTGTTGCAACACAAAGAGTTCTTCCAAACGCAATGTTCACTCATGTTAGGTCACAGTATCCTACATTTTTTTTAACTTAGTGTGACCAACTAGACCTCATTTATTAGCTCCTAACAATGAAAAATGCAGCTTATTTTAGACTAGCTGTGCCCCGCGAATTTACCCGCGTTAAACTTTATAAATATATGTGTTAACTTTATAAACTATGTGTTAATCCAGGGTATCGGCAAATTCCATACCAAATTTTATATAAATCGCTTCAGCCGTTTAGACGTGAAGAAGTAACAAACATACACACTCACAAACTTTCGCCTTTAATAATATTAGTGTGATTATCTGAGGTTGGCTTTGTCATACCTTAACGTAAGTTTAAGGCTACGGGGACAATTGCATTCTCTACAATAGTTAAATAAATAAAAGGTATCTCATTCATTTAAAGGACAATTGGACCGATTTTGTTCTTAGCTTAGAAAAGTACTGTCACATATTTTAGATTAAATAATAATAAATATGTTATATTTCCCCACTATTACTAAATAGAATAATGATTATGAGTATACAGTTTATAACCAAATAATAGTCAAATAATCCTATTTAATACACAATTATGGAATTAATTTTATTTCAAATAGGATTAATTCTAATATTTGAGGTAATACGTACCTGGTTGAGCTTTATCAGGGATTGTTAATAATAATAAGTAAGCAATTTCTGTTTTATCGAAGTAGAGCCGAGTTTATAAGAGTACATGATTGTAAAGCCTATAGCTAATTCTCTATTTTCCACGACACTGCCGGCACGGCTTTTCATTGTATCAGTAGTGTCAATCTCAAAAATCTTACTTTATTTCTTGTTTAGAGTAGAAAGGAACCTCTGTACAAAATTTAATACAACGCCAAACAAACGAGCTGACTTTTATGCGTTAGATTTAACTTCTAATTTTTGCTCAGAATAGTATAAGAATAGAATATGATACAGAGAATAGAATTGAAATACACATTTCATTTGTTTCATCTTAGGTATTACACCGATATCAGTGAGGTCTTTGTACTCTGACCTATTACGTCTATTAGTTACGTCGTTCAGAATGTTTATCAAGGATACTATAATATTATTAGCGAAATTAACACATAATGTATGCGGGCATTAAAACTCTCGCTTTAATTCGAGACATTAGCGTCCGTAACGTGCGCAATCAAAACAAGTATTTCTTTAGGTCGTTAAATGAAGCGATTCTTTCGTAACTAGAAAGTGTTGTCAATTTTTATTTACTCTTACGCCTAATTACCACATCACATTTCTCTATTGACATAAAGCATTCGACAAGCAATTGTTACACCGGAACTTTGCATATCTTCCGTAAAGAACGTGATTTTAGGAATGTCATTTTACGTAACAGTGAATGGTTGAGCGTGAATAGATAAATTAAAATCGTGGATTTGCTTTTTGGCTAATGTTTCTATAGCCGTTAGATGTATACCTACCTACTTCCAGTGGAAGTGTAGTTATATAAGAGCCTAATTGTTAGATTTTCGTGTTGGTTCGATAACGTTTGGCCGGTCTCGTACCTGATGGTTAGCACAGACAGTACCTTACATGTAACACTAATACAAATACCTACTTAGAATTTCAGTTCTTAACTAAGTACTACATTTGAACCCCGTGGAGCTTTACGAAGATCATCTGTGGACTAAACTTGGAGTAAATATTATTAGTTAGTACCTCCCGTATGAGCATGGATAGAATATTTCTCCCAAAATTGTCTTTTTAACATCCTGGAAGATAAAGGTGTAAATTATTGCTGAATTAAATCAAACCAACAAAATATTACAAGCATGATTGGTGGTAGGAATTATCAATCCTCCTGCATAACGTAACATGTAAGTCCGACAAGTAGTTTTATTCTGTCTTCGCTGGCCTGTGTCATTGGTACTCTTGATGCAACTGAAGAGTACATTGAAGGGCACGTACCAAATGCTATTATTATAGCGAGCGATAAAGGCACTGTATAAAGCTCTCTGTCATAATGATTCGACACATTATTCGCTCGCGTACTTTGGTTCAATTAAATCAAACCATTCATCTAGAGCCCACGTTTATTCGTTTCGAAAGTAGCTATTTTTTAAAATGTATTACTAAGGTTTATTTTCATTTCATGTATTTTTATTTGTTCTAGTAATATTATTTCAATTATGACAACTAATGTTTATTCAACATTTTTTATTGTTTGCGGCTAAGTAAGAGCTAACAGGACTTGGACCTGCTGCATCTTAGACCAGGCTCCCAAGTATTTATTTAAAGAGAAAACTTAAAAGGTAATTAAGGACGTTGCTTATCCTTTCACTATAGGGTTAAGTTCTGTTGGCTTTTGCTACGAGCATTTATTTTAAGCATGGGCGGAACGTAGAATAGAATAGACTTCCTTCCATAGCAGTACACATTAAGTATTGCAAAATAAAAATGTGTCCCCATCCAAGAAGATATTGGACCTTTTGGTACGAACCATAGGGTCGTTGTTGATTGCCATATTTTTAATTGATTGGAAGCCGCTGTATGCCTATTGTGAGATTCTTTTTATCAGTGGAGCCTTCATATGTATATTGTTTAACGTTAAAATCCAGGGTATTCAATAGTGAATTAAAGCCAACTACAAACAAAATCACAGTTAGCAAACGCTCTTAAAACCTGAAACTACCTACCGGTAAGTTCATAGTCATTACCTAATAACTAGTTATACCTAATTCTATTATTCTAGTAGGTATTATCTCCGTGTGTAAAACATGCGCATTGTCATTTTATATCTCAGAATCTCATAGAGAAAGTCACGAGACATCGTCTTTCAACTTTTCATTATGTTTTATTGCAAAATTATACAAACGCAAATTATATTGCTGTTGTACCTACCTGTGTATAGACATAGCATAGACCTATTTATTTGAATTATGTTACGCTTTCGCATAAGTAAATTGTTTACTGTATTTTAATGTACCTTAATAACCATAACCAAATAATTCCAACTCAACAAAGAGAGTCTTTTTCGTGTCATAAAACTTAGCTCAGACTCATCACAATTAAATTAGCTTTCACATGAAAAACCTGCACTGAAATATTATAGGTCTATTTGATTTGTAGCTACGGTAGTATAGAGAGAAATATGTTTCGACATATCGATACACAGATAAAATTAAAATCATGGCACCCCATTTATTGCATGGACGATTTAAAACAATGTACTCAATTCAAACTGAAAGTACATTTAGATTAATGAACTGTGTAGATTATGTCCTCAATATCTAAAAAATTCGACTTAAAGACTATTTTTGTAAACAATGTTATGGATGGTAAAAAAATAGACACAAGAAAAAGCTAATTTCGTCTTTTATGTCACCGCTTTTTAGTAAAGTGTTATCTTAGATTTTAATTGCAGTAATTTTTTTTAACATAAAAAGATGGTCATTTGATGAGCACATAAAACTCAGCAATTAGACAACATGAGCTTTCGAAATACGCTAAATCAATTAAAACTCAGACACAGTCACTAGCAATATTAGGTATATTCGCATTTTTTGTTGTAAACAAAATTATATTCTCCACAATTCACATAAAAGCCCACGCGTATTTTACTCGCACTTAAAAGTAGAGTTCTTAAAATGACACTGACCGATTTTTAGTCTAACTATGCTATTAATTGTTTAACTTGTTGTTGCTAGTAACTTGTTGTTCAACATGGTAAGTGTAGATTAAGAGACCTAAAAGTATTTGGGGGTATTTTTTTGCAATATTAACTCAGTACCAGCCCTGACTAAGGACGTTGACCGTGCCTCCGGAAAGAGGTACCGTAGTCGGTTAGCCGACCATTTTTGCTTGTATTTAGTTGACTGGTTAATATTAGCAGCTGTATGTCTTTTTGCAGTCATTTAGAATTACTGACTACCTCTTTATGTCACACTATGTTTATGTGGGTTGGTAGTCGATTGGCAAACACTAAACTTTGTTAGGCATTCCTGATATTTTTGAGTAGAACGTCAGCGCATAAAAGTAACACAAAGCATCTTTGTTCGCATTGTGTGAGTATTTGCGGTGAATAGACCGTTCGATTGTGCCGAGTGCGCTCCCAAATGACATCGTATGGGAGCCGCGCCTTCTATGCGGACTGTTGTTGCGAAAGATTTACTTATTTCCCATACTAGCATTAGGGCTATACTTATGGGCGTACGCAGGGGAGCAGGGACGGGCAGCTACCTTCTTTTAAATTGCAAAAGTAAGCGTGAATAAGCGGTTTAAAAAAATACGAGACGTGCTTCTTATACGATTTCGTAGCTGAAGTGGGACTATTCATTTTCTAACTCCTGGTTTTTTCTCTTTCTGATTAAATTCGTTGCGTAATCCAAGACAGTTAAAGCGATTCCCCGGGACATGCCTGAGCTTCACCGCTCAGTGTCATTTCATTGTGTGCCACTGTTGATCCTGGCTTACAGGAGTTGCAGTGCTGGGTAAGAGGGAAGGACTAGTCCCGATATTTAAAAAAAAAATAAAGAAAATATACGATTTCATAGCGTAAATACGTTGAGCATCAGCACAAGATTAACAGGGACTAAGTTAATTTCACCTAGTATTTCAGCTAAAGATCTAGCCCGCGAAAGGTGTTAGGCCATAATACCGATACAAGGATTTACCAATGGTTTATTGATATGCCTGGTTTAGAAATTCTCATTGTTAAGAGATAATTTTATTTTTCTTCTAAATTATCGATTCGATTACAGGTATCTACGTGCTAAAGTTCAACTCTATAGCTTTATGTCAGTGTCGGATGGATGGAATTGAAGAAACGAAATGGTTTTCTTTTTCTGACAAAGGGACCCTAAACCAATAAAGAAGGATTGTTTATATCATTAATAAACTGTATATTTTGGAGACTTTAGGTCTTCTGCTTATATAAGGGTGTATATAATTACCAATTTATGTCATTGAATTCATTTTTGAGTGCAAAATCTGTGTTTCTTGGCTCTTACCCTAAACCTACTTTACTTTCTCAACTCTACCTAAGCAGCATTGAAAAATGTTGGGTAGCCTACAAATTTGAGTAAAATGCTATGGTTTTTATACAAACTATCTACATATTCTGCCCACATCTCTTATGCCTATCGAGTATTAGGGACATGGCTACTAAATAGGTACTTAACTAGGTAGGTACTCTCTCTACCTAATGAATAAATCATTTAGTATATAAGCGACGAATAACGTTAACACAAATTGTCAATACATTTCTACTTGCTTGAGGGCGTCATGTGAAAGCGAATAAAACCCAACACTCTTTGTGGTAGGCTCTAATGATGTTTTTTTAATAATATCAAGCCGGCAATCAAACACTCTTTCTACTGCATGGTAAGCTTAATATTACTCGTGCGTTGCCTAGCATTCTCCCCTCTCCTATGAACCATGGTGACCTCAAACACATCCAGGACAGTTGAGGGAAGTCCTCAGTCGATCTACACAAAGAGCGAAAGAACGTTAATGTAACCTCACATCAATGTTGCTACCGTTTAGCGCTATTTAGGGGTGACATGCAGGGTTATTAGAATCTTTCTTAGCTATGCAATTCGCATGGAGGTGTTTTTTTATAAGGCAGGGGCTACTCCTACGCATGCCATCCGCAAAAAGTGTCTGCTGGTGAGTATGTCTAATGTACTCTGTGAGTATGTCGGACTCGCACCGACTAAACCTAACTTGCCGTGGACTTCTTCTAGCGTATAATGGGGAAAGCCCCGGGAACGCGGCTATGCTGATCCAGTGCTCGTATGGATACCTACTAACTTACTTTATCATACGTATGAGAAGTGATTACCCTAGTGTTAGAGTTGTTGCCGCCCTTTAGGCCTCTGACATGGCTTATCGCCTGCAAATGGGACCGATAACTTTACTTGCCTGCCGAAGCAAGAGACGCACAGAAATTAAACCATTTTGGAAGTCACTCATTTATACACCGACTGCGTGCTTAGGTTCTTAACCTCACCGACCAGTTGCGCACTGGTAAGAGCAAGGCTTCGAGTGCCTCAGAGCAGGATCAGGAGTGGATGCTAATTGCATGAAAGTCAAGAGTGGTACATCGTGCGGTATGTCTTGATAGACAAATTCTATACAGGTACTTTTTCCTTCTGAAGTACGGCTCGAAAATATGTACAAATGAAAATAATAAAAAAAATATCTTAACCGATGACAAAGTATGGTTCACATGGTTCAAGTGGGATATCGATACTCTGTATATTACATAACTAATACATATCTAGCACAATATTTGCACGCTATTCATAGCAAAAAATAGAGAGCTATTTCTTGTGTAATACGAACTTTCTGTACATAAATAATTGCTTGATTTACGAATATTTGATTTACGGATTTGCATATTAATATTATTTACTCGATTAAAAAATAGTTACGGATCGTGCTAACATTCAATAATTGTCGAGAAGGACACATTTTGGCAAATAGAATAGACATGCAAATATAATAATTTAAGTACCTATTCTACATTCCGAAAGCAAATAATAAAAGCTATTAACGATGATCTTGTGTCATGACGGGGATGAATATCACCCAGGAAATGTCTAGAGATCTACCTACCGCGATCGGCAACTTGTCTGCCAAGCGTGGTGGTTATGCCAAATCCACTCTAAGTCTAGTAGAGGACGTCTTTTGGTTGACACGACTAATGATGCTGGTGATTGAACATGATATGTCAAAAAAATAACTATGACAGTTCTCTAAACGCGTTTAGTGACTCATTTAGCATGGTGCAAGGCGTTGCAATGACTAAAACGTGAATTTAAATTGGATTTAAATAGTATTTGGTGCTATAGTGCAAGCCGCTCGTAGTGTTACCATGCTGTACTATATTTTGCGGCCTATTGTTATAGGTAGATAATAAGGCATCCGCTGCGATGAGCTAAGCGTGATACTAAAATAGGACTACCGGAGGTACTTGCATAGCATTGACCTAGGTCGTCAGTCACACTTAAGCATCGTCTTCACAAGTAAGGACAACTTTGAAGGCAAACAGCAAGTTAACACGTTCGTTACGAATACCGAGGTCTGCCCATTAGTAAAGAAAACATGTAAATGGGTATTCCTACCATACCTAAAAATTTATAAAATACCAAAACCTAAATGCAAAGTTAAATAAAGCAATGTTAAATAAAGTTAAAAAACAAAATGCAATGTTAAATAAAGTTTTGGTGAGTTCTACGGAAACAGATTTTGTTTTAGTTCGCTTCTGTAAGAATTCTGTTAATAAAAAATGACCGATTAATAAATAATAATATTTATAATTATTATATATATATATATATATTGTATATTGTAGAGAGTAAATGTGACGGTCAATCTAAGTAAGCCATATATTATTTTCTAGAATTTAGAATTTGAATCGTTCGTTTAAAACGTCGTTTAAAAACATACTTCTACCGAATCCTATATCTATGTTACAAACACATCGAACCGGAAAAACCATAAAATAATCTGTTTCTGTAGAAATTTCCAAAGCTTTGAAAGTAACTAAATGCGGCAGTGGCTGTACACATGTTTTAGAAAAATTAAAAATATAAACTATTTACGACAGTAGCTTCATTACTTTAATGCCCTAAATATTGCATTTACAAAAAAATATGACCTAGTGATTTTGTTAAATTTATTTTTATCAATTATTTGATTATTATTTCGAGGATACTTAAAAACACAGCCAACAATACTTTTCATGTTTTAATGTAGGGTTGTATCCTTTGGCTCTTTTCTTGTCTTATACATATTTGTGCAAGGGATCTTTCAGATTCTGACTCTTGTATACGCACGTTGAATCTAATCTATTTAAATTCTTTGGCGCTTATACATATGAGGATGGAACCTAGTAACCGAGATCATTTGATTTTACCACCTATCTTTACAATACTCCTTATTCCTTTCATCAACGTGTAGTGAGGAAGTATAATAAACATACTTACTTCCTCACAGTTATACCCGCAAGTAAAACCTAACCTATCCTACGTAACATCCGTTTAATGCCAAGTGACCCAGTTATCACTCAAATGCTTATCTAAGTGAAACCAAAAACACGGTGATTCAACATTGGTAAGGATGCGGTGCGGTGACTTAATATTTACCATACTTTCACGTATGACCACATTTTCGTAATATTTTACTGGTTAACCACAAAAATATTTGAACACTTCAGTTATGTTACTTGTTTCCCAAACGTTCAATGCCTAACGACTTTGTGACAACATTGAGTTAGGTAAATGTTATTATTTATTTTAGCACTGGCGTAGTAAAAACAATACAATTAACACTCCATATAAAGTATGCGTTACAATGAACAAGGTAAACAAGGAGTTTACATAGACGTTTAAAAGTGTTTGTTCTACTCATATAGAGTACACAAACATAAGTATTTATTTAATTGAAAATTATAATTCATCATCATCATCATCATATCAGCCGAAAGACGTCCACTGCTGGACAAAGGCCTCCCTCAAAGATCTCCACAATTGCCGGTCTTGCGCTATCCGCATCCAGCGTTTCAAAATTATAATTATTTAACCATAAAACGCACATATTCTATACGTATTAAATCAGTAATATTGTATATATTCACATATCTTTTAATTATTGTATTGTACTTGTTAGTTAAATACATTAATTATTTAAATATATACAACATGTTGATACTGAAGTGTTATGCTGTACCCGAGACATGAACAGAGCCTATGAACTCGATATATATGCTTTACAATAGGGAATAGTATAAACTATTGGGTATTATTTTTTTCGGAATATGCACTCATTGCACGCCGAATGATGAGAGTAATAACATATTTCCACTCATTGTTTGCCTTACAATGGGTGGTAATATATGTATGTAGTATTGAAAAGATAAGGCGCTGGAAGAATCGAATATTCTTGCTATTTATGTACCGCCCTAATTTTTGAAGGCGCCAAGCCATTTACTTGAATTTACAACCTTCATCTTAGCGTGTACTTTTCATCAGGAAAAACTAGGAGCAAGAGGATTAACGTTTTCATTAAAGTACATTTCTTTGTTTTATTTATCTTCTTAATGATAATACTGAATAAAAAAAAACATTAATAATGATCGAATAATTACTACACAAGCTTACGTAATATTAATAATAAATCACATCGTTGAATTCTCCGGTAAAACTTACTTAGTACGTGAGGCGCCAAATTCTAACGCTATAACCTACTTGTATATTTTTACATTCTTTCAACTAAACTTCTCGTACGGTACGAATATACGGAACTAATCATTGCACAAATTAGACCGATAAAAATTGAACCGAACGTTTCAATTAGCAACGGATCTTTACGCACTAAAATAGCACGGTAAAAGATGTCGAGAAGCTATCACGGTTTTATGCGATTTGTTATAGTATTACATCGTTTCAAAAGTAGGCCATGATATTATTAGTTCATACTGATTTGGGATTTAAAAAGACACAACATTGACAAAACGTAGGAACGCATCAAAATGTCATGTCGTGATTACGCGCCATGTTGTAAGTACGAAAGGCCGTAACTTCACAAAGTTTAACTACTAATTAGGGACCACATAGACCATTGTCGAATTGTAAGAGTTAGCTGTGGAAATCTTATAAAAAACCATTCGCCTATAGTAATATTGTACGTCTATAATATTTTGTGTTACGTAGCGGTAAATATAGGGTGCATATTTTTGCTTCCTAATTTTATTAAGGCTACTATTTACATGTTAAGATTGGACCCATAGGTATGATTGCTAGTAGATAGTGTCTTTGTGCTACATTCTATAGGCGCTTTGTCGATCATATAATTAACCCGCAATGGCACACGCAAACTCAATCCATGATGCCCTACCGCATATGTAACCTCGATACCATAGAATGGCGACTTACAGTTATTCCCCCATAAGTTGCACAAGTTGCCAATTTGAATTAATCGACGACGTGCGAAATTTTGTAGCTTTTTAATTTTCCTACAGTGTTATTTGTGATCCATTCTTGGGTTTAGAAATTAGCGTGGACATTAAATTCTGTGAAAACATACATGTAAATAGACATTGCTTTTTCTCGGTGTTAGGCTCACTTACTGGCTTGTTGTTCTAGTGTTCTGTTACCCTAACCGCCAAGCTAGGTGTAATGTTTTATCTATATTGTAAGATATTAATTTTTTCAAAGTTCTTCGTGGAGAACTTTATATGAGCCTAGTATCCTTTATGGTAGTATAATCAAAATACATTAGTCAGTTTCGAACAGTTTGGTGAGGAACATTGTCCTAATTGACCATGTGTTAATTATGCAAGATATTCATAAGACCCCATTCCGCTAAACTAATACTTGCTGTGTATAATAAAGTGATCTGTACTTACTGTTGGCGCAACTCCTGGGGTCTGGTAACGCCAGTCGTCTCTGGGCATCGGCGACGCAGAGGACGGCCAGCAGGGCCGCGGCTGCCAGGCAAACGTGCCGGCTCATCTGCACACAAATTTACATGTAACACAGTTGTGTATTGTTTAGTACCTACGACTTATTTTTCTTATTTGGTGAGAATAGCGCATACATATAATATATATTCATAGCCTACGTATTGGGATTCATTTTAAAAACGTTAGTCTTCGATTTAAAATTTTGGCGAATATTTTGATTCTAACGGAGGGGTCAGTTGTACCACGCTGTATTGGGAGACTTTTAGATTTTGTTAATTAACTAAGTCTCATGTTTTCTGGCTTCGATCTTTTACATGAGTGTAATTTTATCGCTCTCATTCAGAGTTCTACGGATAATTTAAGGACTCTGGGGGAGATTTATATGTATCCCGTTTTGGGGTAACCGGTATTCACATGACCACTGCATCCCACGGTTTAATTATATGCGATGCTGTCTACTAATCTGCGGATTTAATCTAAATTGAATGGCTGATGCCGGTGCGGTGGCGTGAATCGGCGGGCTCTCGAGTGGGTGCGGTAGCGGTCCGGCGATGTTTGTCGGACGCTCAGCTGGCAGTGCTGACTGACACTCGTTTTGACGAAAGTGGTCACGGGTGAAGCAGTATTGCAAGTTCGCTTTCTTTTAGTTATGCAGAGCACGAGTGCTCGAGGACAATCGATACGTGAGATGAATTTATTTTGTTGTATTTGTGAAAGCAAAACCCGCCTCGCTGACCTCCTTGCCTGCCAGTTTAAATGTTTGCGTGAAAAGCCACTCAGTACTAGAAATCGTCGATTTGGGACGCATTTGAGGTGACGGAAAGCCGTCGCATGCTTCACGACACAACGTCGCTTACGCGTAAAATCAAAAATGAAAACGACTTTTGTTATGCAATGTTCTACAAGTTTTGGATTGTCAGGCATGAATTACGTCTGAATGGGCAACTATTGAAGAGAAAATTATTATATAACTCAAAATGTTTAGTAATAGTTAATGTTTGTAAGTAAGTAAATAACTCTTCATTGTACACCAAAATACAATGCAATATGAACGTTTAACAAGATTATACTAATGGTGGCCTTAATTATGTAATGAATTAACGTTTTTAATTGAATAATAACTTGTATTACTAAAATTTTAGGTCATCTTATTAAATGTATGACAACATAAACAAAAGATTATAATTATCCTGATAGATGATATCCGCATAATAAGTATATAAACTGCAAATTAAGAAATAAAATGCGTTTCTTAACATGATTGTGGTAGACACCAACTATACAATTTCTTATGTAAAATAATTAAGTTACTTAAAATAGACTAGGCGCATCCTGGACATTTTATTATCCTGCAAATCCGGTTTTATTATCTACACACTGTGTTGGTACTAGTTTCATTTTTATGTAAATTGTAAATACTTTATAGCTAGGGTCGTTCTATCTTTATGGCTTTATGACTGAAAAAAATTAAATAACGGTAGTTAAAACTACCGCAATCTTCCAGGCTCTTGTGCGTGTACAAAAGTATATTTTTCATGCGAAAAATCACGATTTCACTGAGAGAAAATAGCATAATATATAGCGAAGTCCAATATTAACTTAACACTGTTTGATCAGAATAAATGTAGTTATGATTACACTTGAAATAAAGCGTCGTTGGTATCGCGTACCTCAGAGATATGTGTGTTGGAGTAGGACGTGAAGAGATGCGCTTGCGTGTGGCTAGCGGGCACGGGGAGGTACGCGGGCACGGGCGCTCAGTGCGGCGGCGTCGGAGGGACTGATGCAGTCGTTCCTCTCCTCTCTAATTAAGCCTCCAACATTCATTCACTTTCACTTCCAATACCGGAGAAGAGCCACCGCTTGCCGCACCTTTACACTACACAGAACCCGAACACCTTCTGGAGGTCGCAGCCGGATACGACAGGTTTACATAACAAATACTAGTACGCTATTACCGATCAAATTAAATAAATTGGCCATATTAGCGTAAACGGGCGTGACCCCATTCAAACAATGTTTAGTTCATTAAGCAGAGAATAGAACTTGATGATACTTAGAACTTAGGACTGGAGAGTCATCCTGACCTCACATGAGGAACAAAGAGATACGACCTCGGATTAAATGTTCAATCAAAATGATGACCTCTATATACTAAGTATATTTAGATCTCAGCATTGTATTCACTGACTTCATTTTACTTGGGGTATTGTAGTCTAACTACTAAATATAAGCTATTAAAGACTAGTAACTAGAGCAACATTTGAATATACTACACATTTTCATGTAATGTATAAAAAAGCACATTCAAATTGATTCAATCATCGGTTTCGGAGCCACAGACATGCAGACAAAGTTTCTAAACTTAAAATTCACATTTTTTACTTCATATTCAACTTTTTAATGTAATAACTTAACTCTAAAGCACTCTTTTTAACCGAGTCAGATAAAGTAGCCAGGTAACGTTCGTAGATATTGCCAGCATTGCAAGATGCTACCCCGAAACGGCAATGCTTAGCTGTTGGATATATCTATACATATAATAAAATCGTAAGAAAGTCAAAACTGTACATTAAATATTTTTTAAAAAGGATACTTGGGCGTGATCTAGAATCGATAACGAAGCCAAAAAAATAGTTTTTAAAATTTTTGTCTGTGTGTCTGTTTGTCTGTATGTATGTCCGGTCTAAACTCAAAAAGTACTGCATGGATTTGCTTCAAATTTTGCACGAATATTACTAAGAGGTCGGGTCAACATATTATCACGCTATCACCTACGGGGGAGGAGCTGTGATAATTTATAAAGTTTAACGCGGGTAAAACCGCGGGGCACAGCTAGTATATAATATTTATGTGGGAGTTAAGAATGATTACTATCTGAATATGACACACCAGTTGATTCTTCCCTGCTGACTGCTAAACCAGAGGTCGTGGTTTTGATTCCCAACCAGGAAAAATTTGTTCCGTATCTAATATGTTTGAATTTAAAAATATATAAGTATGTTTATTAGTTGTCTGGTTGCCAAACTACAGGCTCTGCCTAGTTTGGGATCTGATGGCAGTGTCTTATTTGCCCCATGATATTTATTTATTTATTACCGGCAAGTTATAACGCAAGCTAGATTGTGCCTGATAGATAGTGTTTAAGTGACCTTGTAGTATCTTCAAATATAGAGATAATAGTCTAATATGAAATTATTTTGCTCATTTCAAAAACCTTGAAAGCTTCCCATCTCCGTACAGCAATCATAACAAACGCCAATTGACCGCTAGATGTGGAGTTACTCAATGCTTGGTAGTCACATGATTATGTACGTCCTTAACACCAAATAAGTGGCTTGTGTATAAAAAAATAAACGTAATTGTAAAAAGAAAAATAACATCTTCAAAAATGTTATCTATACATATAATAAAATCGTAGGAAATTCAAAGTTTTAAAGGATACTTGGGGTGTGATCTACAATCGGTATCGTTGCCAATAATATAGTTTTTAGAATTTTTGTCTGTTTGTCTGTATGTGTGTTCGGGCTAAACTCAAAAAGTACTGCATGGATTTACTTCAAATTTTGCATGAATATTATTAAGAGGTCGAGTCAACATATAGGCTACTTATTATCACGCTATCACCTACGGGGAGGCTGCTGTGATAAAGTTGCGGGTAAAACCGCGGGGAACAGCTAGATTTTTATAAATAAAAAGTTTTAAAAGGAAAAAATATCTTTGTGTATTAGTTAATTTCGTGAGATGTCCTGAATCCACCAATGGTAGGGTAATAAAAAATAATTTAATTTTGTTTTAATGAATTTGTGTATGTATTCTAAAGGTCCACATTATTAGAATTTTTATTTTTGATTTACATTGATAAACCAAGTTTTCAACCTACCAAATAAATGAAATAATTATTATTTCGAAATAAATAAGTCTGCGAGCCCGCATTACTCCAGCGTGACGGACTATGACCTAGGCCCTTTTCCTGCAGTGGGGCAGTACAGCCGTGGGCTGCATTATATATGATATATAAAGGGTTATTTAACAAAATCTTTGTTTTGTACAGACGCCAGCACATCAAGCTACCCCAATATGTCAAATTTCCCCAATTGAAAGTGAACCTTATGCTCATGTAATAAAGTTGAAAATCTATAAAAGAAATTTGACAGATTGGGGTAGCTGCATGTGCTGGCGTCTGTACATCAAATTAAAACTTTAAATTTAGATGACAAAAATTCAAATATTTATTGTATTAAAAAATAAGGTTAGGCTATTATGTATGAAAAATTATATCAGATGAATGTTCAGGTATCAGGTTCATTAAAAAACAACCCGTAGTTTTGATAAAAAAGAAGATGAATGCCATTCTTATTTGTCAAGCTACGTCAACTAACAAAATTGTCGTACCTGAAAAGCTAAAACAGATGGTTGAGAAGTTTTTTTTTTATACTAGCCTATATCAGTGCCACTGCTGAGCAAAGCCCCCCCCCCCCCTTAGTGTATCCATGGGAGTTTCGGACCATAATCCCACAACACTGGTCCAATGCGGCTTAGTAGGTCGCCAGTTATGTAGGTGTAGTATATACCTCGTTTGTTATACTGTAGGGTGCACTACGTGCAGGTATATATAAAAAATTATGACATTATTGAGCTAGTACATTCTTAGTGACATTAATAATGACGAAACCTATTTTAGTAAAATAAAATATTACCACATAAAAGAGTAAACGTGCGCTGTGCAGGAGTGAGGTGAGTATTGTTTTTCTTATTTTCTATCCGTTTTACGACGAATAAAACTGTCTATTAAATCGAATGAGCTCATTATACCTACTGTGACAGTGAAACAAAATTGTATGTAGTATTTTTAAGAGAGGTAGGGCATAACGCTCATTCGCTCAAAGAGCAGCCCGACTGAGGAAGTACCTCCACCTTACAGAAGACATTCCTTAATAATAACATTAATAATTTTTAATATTGTGTTTCCGAGTGTGAGTAAGGTAGCCAGAGCTCATTGGGGTAGGGGGAAAGGTCAGCAACACTTGTTTGCTGACTTTTAAAGGCCGACAACGCACCCGCGACTCCTCTGGTGTTGCGAGTGTCCATGGGCGGCGGTGATCACTTACGATGGCGGTGACTCACTTGCTCGTTTGTCGCCCTCTGACATAAAAAAAAAGTAGAATGAGGAATGTTTTAAATTTAGTCCTTCCTAATGATCTACCTAATGACAATAAGATACAATAGAGCGTATATATTAGTGTTTACCAACCCAAGACGGAAGTTACATAGGAGTTTGGAATTTTTGTTACTTTTATCTTTTTAGTGTGGTATGTCGTGTCCATCTTAACAAAGACATAGAGGTCACATACCTGAGAACGCAATAGGGGTTGCGCATACATCACAGAGCAATATAATATACTTATACATTTTGTTTATTGTTCTGGCTTAGTGTATACTAATAACGCAATGCAAAAATATATTCTCACAACTTTCTGACTGCTCTCATTAGTAGTCTATATTTTGAAATATTTTTTATATAGTTGTGTGATGGACTCTAATATCATTTTTAAATAGCAAAGAAGTGTCATTTGCTTACTTATTGTGAGAGGAAACCCTTGCCCTGTAGAGCCTGTAGTGTGTCAATAATGGACTGCACCATCAGTGTCATTTTACTCTTTTTTACCAGAGTAATATTTTTTTTTCAAATCATTCATTTTAAAAGTAAATAATAAAATAAAATAATTGAACTAATTATAATATATAAGCTAACAATTAGAAAAACTACCTAAACCCTATTTACACTAAAAGGCGTCGAATAATCCCCCCCGTCTTTGTATATTCTTAGAAACAGCGCGTGCGTTGAAGTCTTTCTCACTGGCGTCTTGGATACTGTCATGTAAGACGTGTTGCGGATACGGGTAATGGTGATAATAAACGGTTTACAAACAAAATATTATATAACTAGCTGTGCCCGCGACTTCGTTCGCGTGGATGTCGGAACTTAAAAATGTATTTTTTGTGTATAGCGCTGTGGGAGGATACTGATACAATTTTATTTAATTTAATTTAGTGCTAATTTATTTTACCTGTGGAACCATCTGGAGCGTACACAAAAACGTTATTGGGGTTGTTTACGCGTGAAAGAGCTACGTATAGTTGACCATGGGAAAAGCATCCAATACTTAGGTCCACCCCCGCAACGGATAATGTCTGGCCCTGAGCTTTATTAATCCTCATGGCATAACAGAGACTGACTGGGAATTGCACTGGTTTGAAAGCGAAAGGAAAGTTTTTAGGAATTATAGGTATCCTTGGAATAAAAACAATATCACCGGCGCCGAAACCTGTTAATATTTAGTTTTGCTGCAGATTTGTGACTTTGAGCCGAGTGCCGTTACAAAGTTTGGGAGGACATAAATTTCTGAGGAGAATTATTGGTACACCGATTTTTAAAACTATTTTGTGGGCTGGAAGTCCGGGTGTGCTGAGAGAATCCAAAATTCTACCAGGTAGTGCGTGGCGTCATCTTCTTCCATAACTGTATTTATTGAGCTATATTCTTTACTATTCCCGGACGCATGAGTCAATATTTTGAAATTAATTGCCGCAGCTTGGTCATTGCGGGGAGTCAAAATAGCTCGCTGACATAGCCAAGAACCAGCTTGATTTCTCATGTTTGTGGTATCTCCGTACACAGAAGAAATTAGCTCCTGCTGTGATGTAACGTAAGAGCAGAGATTACCAATCAAAATAACTTCCATCTTCTTGTACGGGGTATGTGCCATCGCCTATTTTTTACAATAAATTGGCAAACTCCTGTGCATTTTCGCAGCCTCTGACTGATCGAGTTCCCTCCTATACTTATAACTATCTCTTGAATAGCCAATAAGGACCTGTTGTGACAAATTTCACGTACCCTGTCAGGAATTCCTCCATTAGTATTTAGTTGTACATGTCTCATTAAATCTTAAGCAAACTTATCATGGTACTTTTGCCATAACTGGTTAGCACCCGATATCGCACAAAAGGTCATTAAGATGGCAAACAAATGACGCAAGCGATGTGGACTATCGCTCACCCATGCTTTCCGCTAGAGCGTCATCCCAATGGTGACCTCCATCTAATAAATGGCGTGCTCGGCAAGCGGCCTGGTATGTGGGATGTTCAATATCATCAACTTTACGGAGCTCAGCAAAAGACGTAGGTCCTCGCACTACATGGACCAGACTGTGGTATGAACTCACACGTGAGCACGCCACGTGAACCTGCCCGCCTTCCTTAAGTCAATTCCAGCTAACTTGAGAGTTGGACTTTGCGATTTGTTGATGGTTATCGCGACACACACTTTTATAGGGAAATACAGTATTTTAAACTGAAAAGGGAGATCATTTGGCACTAACGGAATACGTGACACGAACACTGTTTCTCCCTGGGCGGATCCAGGCATAATAGTAGCCTCTATAACACGATGCAAAGTTTTGACTTGAAGCCTAGTGCCGTTGCAAAGTTTATAGGTATACCCACACGCAACATACATCCCCTATTATACGCCCTAGGGGTGGAAATTCCTAAAATCCTGAAATACATATTTTTATTTTTAACGGAAAGGCCGAATACCAATTTTCATGCTTTTCACTTAAAAAATTACACACTTTTCATACAAACTTACATCCCCTATTTTACGCCCTTGGGGTGGAATAGCCAAAAATTGTAAAATATTTATTTTTATTTTTAGCTAAACTACTAAATATTAGTTTCAATGCCTTTAACTTCAAAAATGACGGATTTTCATACAATCTTACATTCTCTATTTTACCCCCTTAGGGTTAGTATTTCCAAAAACCCTTCCTTAGTGAATGCATACGTCATAAAAAGTACCTACCGGCAAAATTTCAAGTCTCTAACCCCAGCTGTTCAGGCTGTGTGTTGATATGTCAGTCAGTCAGTTTCCTCTTTTACATAGGTAGGTATATAGATTTGTGCTGAGAAAATTATGAGAGACAGGGTTAATTTACTACATTCAAATACATTCAATCGGACAGGCTCAATAAAATTCGAATCGTCTGTACATTCGCGTTACAAACGAATCGACAGCACAAACTTTCGTTCGACTGACATTATAATTTAAAATCAAATTATAACAAATCCAACCTGGTACATAATTCAATTTGCCCAAAGAAAACAGAATATTTTCATAAAAATAAATTTTGGACAACGACATACTTCTAGCCAACCAAGACCTTATTTCGAAACAATTCGGAACATTCAAAGCCCTAATCCACGAGTCAAAAGAAATGCACAACGACATCTATCGAAGTAAAAATCAACTTTCAACCTAGTTCATTCAGAAAAGAGATGTCATAATATGCACAATGACATCTATCGGACAGTTAGGTAGTTCAACTATAAACATTAGTTCATCTTGAAGTAACGAAATGTGTGTTATTTTCCTTCATGATTACTTTAAAATCTAATATCTTTTGATAAACTGAACCGATTGCAATAAAACAAAAACTAAATGTTACCTCAAGTTACGCTCAATCGTTGTGTATAAAAGTTATCTACATTGCTTTCGTATATTTTACGTGATACCCGAACATATAAACAGACAAACATACACACAGACAAACAGACAAAAATTCTAAAAATGCTGGAAATGGGTTCTACTGGTTGTTCTTTAATACCCTGGCTATTCTTTTTGGATTTTCTTTCGATGTACAAAAAATATTTTTCTACAGATTTATTATATGTATAGATAGATATAGATATAAAGTCTAAGCGATTTAAAAATTCCCTTACTACTTTGTTAAATTAAATCTACAATTCTATTTTAATCGAAGTCTATTTTGACAATATGTATCCGTCTAGATTTTATCAATATTTGCATGAATTAGATAAATACGAACGCCGCGGCCGCCGATGTGTTAAATTCCTATGATGACCCGTATAAAAGTTTTTAATTTTCCTGTTAACATATAAAACCATTTTACAATGCCCTAACGCTTAACAGCGCTATATCATGTAATATGAAAATTCTTGTTATACACAACGCACGCACCAAAAATATTACACACTATAAACCAGAAAGTTACCATTGGATATAAATAAAACTATTAATAAATTATCTATTAATAATACATCCAGATAATCTAATAAGTTGAATTTTTGTGGCCATATTCTTATTTACAATTGGTAAAGTATTTCTGTAGGTATCGTATCTCACTAAAGGACATGAATTATTATTATTATATTATTATTTTGTCTTGCGCGTAATCATAAAAATATGTTTATTTTTAGTTCCTATCATAACTAATGGTTACCATTTGGCTTGTCTTCGTGATTAAAAAATCTTATCTGAGCTTGAAAACAGCATTGGCAGCCACGATCTCAATATGCAGCTGGAGCCGGAGTGGCAGTGTCTGTTTTCACCGCGGCAGCCTCAGGTTTGTGAAGACACTTAGAAACACCATATTCGCCACAATCTAAACTTAAAATTTGATCGTTTGCCAAATAAAAATGAAATACAATTATTCTTTTTCTGCTTAATATAAATTTAAAAAAAGATTCAGATTCAAATTAATTTATTCCATAAAAATATTAACTTTGTGTGGAATCTATAAATATTTTTTTACCCTACCGTGCAGTGCATGACGTGGCAGCTACTGAAAAACACTGCCAGAAAACTTAGTAGGAATCCTTTTTTTTAATATTTACACTATACATATACGGGCAAGATGAGATGAAAACATTAATATCAACGTAATTTCTCCTTCTTTCAAACTAACACCTGCGAATTTTTTATGTCTAATAATCTTTAGTCTACAGGAAAAGGTCATTGATCACACGTAACAGTATGCTTACACAAAACGTTACAAATTTATCATCAAATAGTTATTATGTTTGACTGTTATTTCATTACCTGTTTTTGTAGTTATTTGTTTGATATGTACCGCATTTTTTGCTGTCACTAAAAATAATATAACATATCTGCGTGTCTAAATAAATAGTTATTATCTTAGCATGGTATACCAACGTTAGTTGCTGACCGTTCGTTTGGACATCAATTCAAAAA
Organism: Pseudoips prasinana; assembly: GCA_951640165.1. Lineage (NCBI taxonomy): Eukaryota > Metazoa > Arthropoda > Insecta > Lepidoptera > Nolidae > Pseudoips > Pseudoips prasinana. The sequence goes on along the minus strand of OX621237.1, from coordinate 24,715,476 downwards.
GTATTATTTAGAAACAAATTAAAGGTAGCTTTATCATAGGTGAGGCGACGAATATCACCAACTCGTGCCGTGGCGACTATAAGGCATCTCGATCTAATACCTTTTATTGGAGCTGCGTCTCTCTGGGACGTATTAGCATCGTATTGCGATTGCCAAACCGCCTGCCAAGCGTGGCAATTATAACATATATTACTATGAATTTACAAAAGAACAGTAGTTTATAGGTGGCTACCAATGTACAGCTTAATGGGGCTGGATTGACCCCTGTTGAGTCAACTGTGTTCTTGGGTATCACAATTGATTCAAAACTACAATGGGGCCCACAAATAGAAAAACTATCAGGCAAATTAAGTTCTGCTGCATATGCTGTTAAAACTATAAGACGGCTTACTGATGTGGATACAGCTAGAATGGTTTATTTCAGTTATTTTCATAGTATAATGTCCTATGGAATTCTTCTCTGGGATAGCGCTGCGGACATTAACACCATATTTGTATTGCAAAAAAGAGCTGTAAGAGCGATATATAAACTTGGTCCGCGAGAATCTTTGAGAGAGAAGTTTAAAGAGATTAACATTCTGACTGTGGTTTGTCAGTATATATATGACAATCAAATTTATATGCATAAATATAAAGACTCCTTCTGTAAAAGGAGTGATACTCATAATATAAATACTAGATATAAGCATAACTTTGTGTTACATACCACCCGTCTCCACAAAGTAAGTAACTCTTTTATGGGGCAATGTATAAGATTCTATAACAAACTTCCCAATGATATCCGAGAAATGTCTATGAATAAGTTTAAAAGAATTATAAAAGCCAAATTGTGTAGCAGGGCTTTCTACAAAACTTCTGATTATTTAAGTGACAAAACAGCTTGGGATTGAGTCGCTCTAAATTAACACATTTAAATACAATGAAATTTCATGTAAGAAATAAATATTTTAAAAAAGGATTCCTACTGAGTTTTCTGGCAGTGTTTCTCAGTAGCTGCCACGTCATGCACTGCACGGTAGGGTAAAAAAAATTGACGATTCCACACAAATGTAATGTTTTAACGGAATAAATGACTTTTTCATTTCATTTTCATTTCATTTATATAACATATCAGTTATCTGGTTTCCATAGCACAATTTCTGCTTCGTTTGGAATCAGATGGCTGTGTGTGAATATTTCAAAAAAGAAATATCACTTTTCGGCCTAATACGGGATTTGAACCCAGGACCCATCTTCGGTTAAACATGTTATAGCTAGACCGACGAGCCAGTCTATAAAAGAGGAAGTGAGAGATTTATATTTTTAGACAGCTAAAATGAAACAGAGTTTGTATACTACGTTACATAACGCTACAGGCAAGTTCGCAAAAGAAACTACTTGTAAAATTACTTTTATAATAGCTGTTGAAATTTTATAACTGATGTTTTATAATTGATGACCTTTACCCGTTATTCATGCGTGAGTTAAAATCGAAGAATTTTGATGTATTTATTTGTGGCTTTGTAGTGCCTATATTCACTCATTATTAAACATAAAATAAAATTACTTACATAAATTCTTTTATCATTATAATAAAATAAAATTACTTACAGACACTCATTTATCAATTGATTTATTCATTGAAGTTGTTCCCAGTTTTACAAGATAAATTTAACAGGGGGTGATGCTTAGTGACAAGAGTGAAATGACAATGTTTTAAATGCTTCATTGGTCTAGCGGTAGGGTTCACCATTCGGACTCATAATCCCGGGCCGGACAAAAAGTGTTATTGGAATTTTGATAAAATTTGTGGGAATTTTACCAGTTTGCGGTGCCATATGTACATTCCTCGGAGAGCCTGTAAAGGTGTTTGTACTGCACCTAATCTCCTCCCGGGTCTTGTTGAACTGCCTTCCCATCAGATTATGAGAGTAAGGGAAAAGAGTGAGTACTCGTATGTGCCTACACACTGCTCTATAATGCCCTGCGTAGTTGGTTAATCTCCGTTGAGATTGGCCGCTATGGCAAAAACTCGACCATTGCCACTATTATTATTAATTGCCATTTTAGTGCTATTGTTATGGTACAAAGTAGAATGTTAAAATATAAATATAGAAATACACTTTTAAAGTAGTAGTTCTTCTACTTTAAATTTAACTTAGTGTACCTATGTATTTACCAAGCTAAACTATGTTTCATATCATCTACTTGAATATAAAATGTTATTTGAAAGTCCAGTATAAAAGTCTCTCAAACTTACGCAAAGTCACTTAAGGCCAAGTAAATAGGTTTACTTTTTGCTACTATCAAAAATTTACAAAAAAACCTAAACATGTATACATGTATTTTAGTATTGCTTACTACATAAATATTGTAATTAACATGTCAAGGTTAGTAAGTTACTATTGCTACTACTGAGCGAGTAATTATCTCGAAAAAAATACAGAATGTTAAAAGAATATGACGTTAGTGTTTAAATAAATAAATAAAAAAGGTTTTTATTCACGTAGACTTTAAAAAAGCGCTTGTAAATAGTCAGAACATGTTTGTAGTAATATAGTTGTATACATTAGATATTATTTCTAGTAACATAGATATTTAGGTACATCTTGTATGAAAACATTTATAAAATTTATTTTATTACAGAAATGATATTTAGCTAGCTCGTATCAGGTTATTGTTTAGGTTCTACATATGAGTAAGGTCACCAGCGTGTCTACTACAAGTTCATGTAGTAGATTTATTTTCATTCATTTCTACTTCTCGACTAGGGGCTGTGCTAGTTAGTGTACTGGAAAAAACTGCCAGTATCAGGCAGTTTTTTCCAGTACACTAACTAGCACAGCACCTAGCGGATCTTTAAAGAACTTAAAATGCCCATGACAAAATACGGTAAGTTTTTTCATAGAATAACTAAACTAGTCGTGGTAGAGGCACAGAGCTCATCGGAGAGGGGAAATATTCGGGAACGCATGACTGTTACCATGTCTATCGCAAGTTTCATACTCTACGGTAACCGTTAACCGTCGAGTTAGATGCTTCTTAACCGACTCGGTAGAAAAGGAATCCAATTAATATTTATTGCACACAAACAAATATGTACATTTAAAGAGTAGTTCAAGTGGGACTTGAGATCCAATGAAGTAATTTCGATTAATTAGTAAAAATATCAATCACTTTCATAAAGCGCGGGAAATCGTAAGAATTAAAAAAGTGACATTTTAACACCAGACACAAACATAATCTTGTTTACATTTTACATACTTACTACTTCTCTTCACAAACTTTCCAATGACATCAGACAGTAAATTATGTATTCATAACATAATTTAAAACAACAATATAAAATTGTTTGGGACTTAAAGCAACTCAGCTTTAAATCGGAATTAAATAACGAATTGCAATTTACATGCAAGATAGATTGTTAGATAGACTTTAATGCACAAAATATTAAAATAGTTTACAGAAAAACATCTTCATATATAAAACAATGTATAATGGGCGGTCTTATCGCATAGTATCGATTTCTTCAGAAAACCGTAAGATGTTAAAAATGCAGCTGGTGGTGTACCATATACAGTTTTACTCACTACAATTTTTTTTTAATAACAGCTCATTTTTTTAAAACCTTTCAAATACCGACCATGTCATTTGGTTGTCAGATTCTTAGTGACTGTCTCAGTTTTCTAGAGCGTGACATCGCAGGTAGCAACGTCGTGCATTAGACTAGACTTAAATAATTGAAGTAAAAAAACACCATCATCGTACCAGACGAAATACGTAAAAACACTTATAAATTTTAATTGAATTAAAGTTATATGACTATGATTATGTATGAATAAATAAAAAAACTATTTCTAATCTGATTACTTTTACTTTTTCAAAACTCTCCTTTAAGATATTTCGTAAAAGTATTAACTATAACCATTAACAGTCGTTGTTACTTGATAAAGTATGTCTTATGCATAGGAATCAAGTAAAATACAACAATAATATCGATACATAAAACTTTATCTAACATGTTATAAGTTGACCAGTTGTTAGTTTTATCACAGATTAAAGATTCTTGTCGAAAATTCTCTCCATCAAAAACAAATTACTTAATATTTACTCTCGTAAGGACACAGTAAAGTTTAAGAAAAATTGTTGTCTTCTCATATATTTTTTTAGTTTTTACACTAAGCATTTTATGGAATATATACAGCGTTACCTAATTATATTATAATGAATTAACGCTGCAAAGGAAAACACAATACCTATTTCTTTGCTAGATTAATGGTTTCATAAATCAGGTGAAATCATTTTATTTGAGTAATAGTAAATAAAAGCACTATTTTAATTCGAAAAATTGTTCTTTATAATAATATTGTTTTCGTTAATTTCCGCAAACGCCGCAGTATAGCCCTTACACAATACTCGTTAATAAAGTAATTATTTCATCCCGCTCATTTCCGCAACGGGTTCATGACCCTTTATTAACAACGTAGACTTTTGTTCCGGTTTATTATGTATTATTATATATATATATGTATAATATGCCTGTGATTTTATTATAGTACGCGTGCTGCAAATATGTAGGCGCCCATGGCTAGGGTCAAGGAGTTATGAATGTAATTACAAATTTTAATAATGACCAGATAATTATTATGATAATTATTGAATAATTATCTCCCATAAATATATTTGTGGATTCAACATTATCTATGAAGTAATAAAATTGATACATTCCAAGTGTACTGAATGAAGAAGCCATAGAAATCTTTGGCTGCTAATCTCTATATAAGTCTGTTACCACTAGCTTAGTTCGAGCTGCAGTACGTCGGATTAATTATTTCTTGTTTTCGAAACAGACAAATGTGGTTTTGTTGATTGTGATGTTTGAGCAAAATTATTATCATTTGCAAACTTTTGAGGCACTAACTAGGAAACAGACAAAGTAATGTCTAGCGTCGTTCGAACGCTCTAAGTTCAGACGCGGCAATAACTGCTCGCAAAGTTAATAATTTTTTTTATTTTTGTGGTCATCTCTTCTCACCGCCTAACGTTATAGATATCCATGTCCATAATTTACACTTCTTCTTTTAATGATTCCTTAGAACGTTGAAGTTGAAGGTTCTCAATGTTCTACCACCTACATATTATACAGCAGATGCAAGCAGAGGGTGCTCTCTGGTGTGGGTTTGTAGTTTAATATTGCTAACCGGCTTGAACCCTCGCTCCCCTCTAATGTTGTTAATGATTAATGAGAGAATTAAGAGACTATTAGACATAACTGTAAACGTCATTTAAAAAAAGATAAATACACAGACAGACGTCTGTTGCTCAGAACAGTAAGCAGATATAACGGATCTTCACTTCTTACGATTAATATACCACTTATGATGCCTCATTAAGACTCGTTAGTTATTATATTCGATAAATTAAAATAACTTGTTACATGGTCAAGTATACATGTAACAAGTTATTTCAATTTAACATTAAATATTGTATTTTGCAACTTCCCACTTGAACATTTAAGATGAACATTGAGTTACTGTAGGCACTTATAATATGCAACATTTATTGCATTTGTGCAATACGTGCAATACCGTCAGATGCGAGGTCGCCGTAGTAATGGTCTCATATAGCTAAGTATAGCTAGGGTTGCCATACGTCCCGTATATGCGGGACTGTCACCGTATTTCATTATCACGTCCCGTATTGTTACTCGTCCCGTTTTTGTCCCGTTTATCAATATTTCAATACAAAGTAAAATCTACATCAATATATGACTGGGCGAAGAAACAGGACCCTCTTCCTGGTGGTTCTTCTCAACAGAAATTGAACTGGCTTTATTTATTAATTTATCATGATTGGAGTGAATTGTTTTTGTTGTAGGTATTTTCCATTGATTTTTTATTTTAATAAACCGTTACTACCATTATTTTTAGTTATTATTTATTTGCCACTAATAAGTCCCGTATCAGTTCTCAACGATAATGGCAACCCTGAGTATAGCTAAGATTAGTATAGTTTCATCCAAGTTGGTATACTATCTGTCCTACGAGTGAAAGTAAAATGTACAGAGATAGTGCCATTAGACACGACTTTGTTTGCTACTGTGAATAAACTGTCCCATTTATTCGAAATTGGTGCTTGAGCCACCGAAAACCGCTCGTTTTGTCCGGAATATCACGTGAAAAAGATTGTTAGGGTTCCGCGCCTGAAAAAGATAGTAGGTTCCCTGTTTTCATGAACGCGTAGAAGCATCGAGTTGATTTAATAAAACTTCACAAGGTATTTTGGTAGTTGCTTAAAACTGTAAAAAAAACTAACTTCTAAGTCAAAGTAATCAAAAGTTATGGCCGTTTATACAACATATTATGACACACAGGAAGTAAAACAATAAGGTATTTCCCGTTGGCCAAGAACTATGAATCTTGACAAGAAGCAACGTCTTGTAGACAAGTCAAGAAAGAAAATCGTTTTATAGTTCTTTCACAAAAATAAATAAGCGAGATTCGTTTACCGTGATCACGAACTATTTACAGAGCTACACATTTGTATAAAACAGTGAAGTGAAGCAGTGAAAACCTCCAAGAGTAACGGTAAATGTCATGTCACAAATACCAGAAACCAAGAAAGAAGGAGAAATAATGAACTTGACAAAAGTGACGCCATCATGGTAGAAATTGTGAGGGTGAGATCTCTACAATGGCTTGATGAGTTAGTATCAGTAGCTCAAACTTAAGTACTATTATTTTATTATATATATATATATATATATATATATATATTCTAGGATAGAAGACATCGACCTATAACCTATATTTATAGTAGTATAGTAAGTGTAGTTTGGGTCTTTTTAGTCAAAAAATCTCCAATGTTGGATAAAAGCCTCACCCTTCCTTTCATTTCGAGGCACATGCCGTAATCACCAGGTTTGGCAAACGCGTTGCACATGATGTTCTTCTCTATCTCTCGGCGTTCATCAGCAAAATTTAAATCACTACAATAAGGTGCCTTAAACTTTTAAAATTCTGATTGATTTTATCCCGATCTAGTGAGTGACGCCTCTGATTCCTCCAATGACACTTAATCTGTAAATTTTAATCTGTTTTCGAGAGCCTGCTAATATATATTAAATGTATACAGAAATAAGGCACTTAATATATAAAAGCGAAAGGTCACTCACAGACTAAACTCGTAATCACCAAACCACTTGACATATGAAGCATGGCATGTAGGTAGTGGTAGGAGACGTCAGTTAAGAACAGATATTACAACGTGCGTGACTACATTTTTTTTAAGACACGCCCCGAGTACCTTTTTAAATCATTGTATCCCTATACCCCACTGTAATTAACGGACACATAGCACATCCACACTCAGAAAAACAATTTTAGGTTGACACAAATAGTTGTTGTGTGCGGGACTCGAACCAGAAACAAGAGGGCGCCGACGATGACCATTTTAACGACTGCGCCACACGTGAAAAGTTAAAGGAAACTCGCATGCGGTTGCTATTAGTGAGGATGTTTGCAGCCCGATTAGGTAATTACGAACCTTGGTTAATTAAGATAAGTATAAGTAGAATGTAAGCATAGTTTTGATGAGATTTATTTATATTGAATTATTATTTTGTGTAATCCTTTCTAATCGATTTTTTTAAATTGGGACATAGTGCCTGAACTCCTGTTATTATCAGAAGGTTTCGTAGTTTACGATGAAGATAGCCATTGGTACTATCCTAAATAACTGCTTAATTATAAAGGCACATAGTTTTTATGAAAATTAATTGACGAATCATACCAAAGTTGTTGAGAAAATTGAATGGAAATCGTGAGGTTAACCGTAAACGTCATGTTAACAAAGGAGAAGTGCCATTATCCACCATCGGGCTGCGGCATCAGATATGGCCGATTGGAAGCGTCCTTAATATAAAATTTGCGTTATGGTCTAGCAAATGTAGCTGATTTTTGTATGAGTGTCTGAATAAACCCTTTTTCGATTAAACATTGCAGGGTTGTCAATGTAGTGTTTGTTAAAAACTATACAAAAATAACCTAAATAGTTTAGTCACATTTTTGATATTGTCTTACATACCGAATAACTTCTCAGTCCCAAAAAAGTATGAGCACTAAGCGAGTTTATACCAACAATCTACGTAATGTACGTAGTAAAAATGAATAGTATTTTTTTTCTAATAAAACATTTACTAAATCAAGAGTAAGTTATAGTAAACGGCTGCTAACAATTCATCACAATTCTTATTTTAAGTAAGTATATAAGGTTCTGTCAATATTATTTATGCAAAAATATCTTCTTCCTTTGTAAGGGTATTGCTAATAATAAATGAGGTTTACTACCTAGAACAGAATAACTCACAATGATTAAGTAATTTAAGTCAGTTAATAAAATATATACAGATGTACACGCAAATTTGCATCGCGTAGGTTTGTATCTTAACAGTGACCTAGTATTTTTTTTCCTAATCCCGTTATTCGCAGTTATGGATCATTTGTGAAGTTCGTTATCCTCATAATGGACAAATAAACGCTTTGAATGTTTATTTAGAGAGACACGCGATGCGAACGACTCTCGACGCATATCTGAGTAGGTAGGAACTAACCAATATTATACGTGTCTTACAAATTAGTGCTCCTGGACGAATTTGACATAATTCCCAAAATGCATGCAAAAACACATGTATTCAATTCCTTCACTCTCATAAGTCGATAGTACGGCTAACTGACACGACCGGGCAGTGACAGGCACGGGTGTATACCACCAACCCCAACTCTAGACTTTCTTGCCGATAAATCCCTATAACATATTTTGCTTGCTGTTTTGAATCAATGTCCTTAACATCTGTGGTGAAACAACCTACTGCTAGACCAACGCGACTCATAACAACAAGATATTCATAAACTTTAATAGAAATTTCTACACACAAAGACTTTGCGGGTCATTTGACATTTCGTCCATACGGAGGTTTAAGTATAACATGCGATTAGGATCCTTTATCTGGTATCCTGTCACTCAGCGCTTCACTCAGCGGGTTACATTAATGTCAATAAGATGTATCAATAGCCAAATTGGTAGTTCTTTTAAAGATTACTCACACTTAGTCCTTAGTGAGTATTCAAAATATTAATACAATTTTTTACGAAAATAGCGCTGCCGGAGAAGTATGAAATTTGAAACAGTTAAAGTTCATACGGAGACGGAGTGCAGAAATATTTGATAAGATAGGCTTTAGAAGTAAATTATTTTAATAAAAACAAACAAGTGTATGTATGATACCCTGACAAACTAATAAGAGATGGCAAACTGAGAACAGATTAATATTATTTGTCTTTAATGTCTATGACAATGTAGTAATATTAGTCTTTGACAATGAAACCTTAATGGTTGAATTTCGAACAAGTGCGATCTCTAGTCCGTATAATTATTTCTCATAAACGTGCAACGTCCACCGCATGGTATATAATTATTTTAATAAATTGTTTACTTGTTTTTATGAAATTACTGCAATAAAAAAATAGAAAAAAGTGCAGTAATGATCTTAATTATCTCAGTATAAGACGTTTGACATTTCGTGTCATTCATTTTTACGTAACCCGCAAAATGTACGCGCCATGCAGCGTTATGCCATAACTGTTTTTCCTGCCATTGCCGGCTGACCTCTTAGGTGCCAGTATTCTAAGGTTAGTGAATATTAATAGAAATTTAAATATGTCTACTCACTAACAAAGCCAAATAGGCGCAATCGGTCTCTAATAAACATTAAACAAGTGGACCATTAGTCTTTAATCTGCATCAAACAAGTGGACCAAGTTCGTGCCAGCAGACATATACAAGCGTGTGCAGTGTGCATGCATGAAGTTCAAGAGCATTGTACAGCGAAGGCATTTAATGTACCTACTTTATATAAACACTTTCGAGAAAGTTCCGCCACGAATGACGAAAATGCGTCAAGTTGAGGACACGGTGATTTTCTTGCATTCGTATTCGCTTTGAAGGAAAGTTAAAGGTAATAAAGAACGGTTCGTATTTCAAAAAATACTTAAAAACTTTCATACATCTTATTAACCGATCAGTTATACGAATCAATTATATTTGAACTTAAAAGGACCTCCGAGACTGTTCAGACTGTTCGTCGAAAACAAATCGACAACAAATTGAAAGGATTTTGTTTTTCAATTTCTGAACGGCAAACTTTTAGCTATAGCTGACCTATTTACTTTTTTTTATCACAAATCATCAGAAATTTGTGTTTTATTGGACTGGTTTTTATTTTTATGATTGTGAAACTCTTTTTAGTAAAATAATGAATCCTTAATAATATACGGTTGGGCATATTCGTGACAGATGTATATTATATTTCGTCGCTGCATCCTCGAGATTTTCATATTACACAGTAGTACACTCTTCAATGTACTGGACATCGAACACTTTTTAGAGCTTGCAACATTAAAAAGACAAAATGTCAACGTCATTTTTCCGCCGCCACTTGGATGTCACCTCATTCGCTTTTCGTGTTGGGCATCGAAACATCAATTCTTTTTATTTTATTTTATTTTCAGTAAACAAGTGTTATAATTATATTAGGTCTTTACCTATGAAATTGCCGTTCTGCAGTACTGGCCATTTCAAATCAAAATAATTTTTGTTTGGCTAAGAATTCTAATTTCAAATTAATTTTATTTTAAAAACATGGATTCTTTTTTCCAAAAGTAGTCATTTCTTTATTGATTAGTGTTACATTTTCATCGCATTTCAATCTTTTTCGTCATCATGGATACGTTAAAAATTCGAGTAATTATGGAATATGAGTACCGTCGTGGCAGCAACGCGGCACAAGCGGCACGCAACATCAACGACGTTTACGGAGCTAACACTACAAACCAACGCACCACCTGTTATTGGTTTGCTCGCTTCCGTTCTGGAAATTTCGACCTGAAAAATGAACCTCGCGGTCGTCCGAAGACTTTGGTCGACAATGACGAATTAAAGGCGGTTGTGGAAGCTGATGATACACAATCTACGGCTGAATTAGCAGCAGCTTTCGACGTTAGCGTCAAAACAATATTGGTCCATTTGCGTCAAATTGGCAAGGTAAAAAAGCTTGACAAATGGGTGCCCCACGAACTCAATGATCGCCAGCGCGAAGTACGCGTCGAGACGTGCCTTGCACTGCTCAACAGACACACAAATGAAGGAATTTTGAACCGCATTGTTACCTGCGATGAAAAATGGATTCTGTTTGATAACCGCAAGCGCTCAGCAAGTTGGTTGGATCCTGGTTCAGCACCTAAACAATGCCCTAAACGAAAACTTACCCCTAGAAAAGTGATGGTCACTGTTTGGTGGTCTAGCGCCGGTGTGATTCATCACAGCTTCTTACCAAACGGGGTGAGCATTACTGCAGATGTGTACTGTGAAGAACTGAGCACAATGATGGAGAAGCTGGCGCATCTCCAACCAGCATTGGTCAATCGCTCGTCTCCGCTGCTCCTGCACGACAACGCGCGACCTCATACTGCACAGCAGACGGTCTCCAAGTTGCAAGAACTGGGGTTGGAAGCTCTCCGTCATCCGCCCTACTCACCAGACCTTGCGCCTACAGACTACTACTTTTTCCAGAATTTGGATAACTTCTTGGCGAGAAAAAAATTCAATACCCGAGAGGCAGTACAAAATGCCTTTGAAGAATTTGTTGCCTCCCGTCCAGCTGATTTCTTTAAGAAGGGCATCAATAAACTGCCACTGCGATGGCAAAGATGCATTGATTGCATGGGTGATTACTTCGATTAATACAAATAAAAAAATTCATGAAAAAAATTCGTTTAAATTTTTTCATACAAAACGGCAATTTCATAGGTAAAGACCTATTATTATAGTGACATTTAATGTGAATTACTGTATTGGCCTATAAAAATGGGCTAGTTTAAGTTCACGAAGAAGGAATATGAAGAAAAATTTGGTGCCGATTGAATCTGCGCAAATGCCGAGTGTCAGCAAAAAATGTAAGTACATACTTACTCTCCAGCAAATATACAACATATTGAATCTTAAGGTGACCGACGGTTACAACGATACTATCATTTTATTTTATTACCAATTATGATTACATTACACTCCCCTGGCAAACAGGCGTGAGTCTATGAATAATTAGATTTTAGTTTTACTAGCTGAATGTTTTCTGGCCTTATTAGATTATTCTAACCTATTTTACAGTTAGCCATTCTATGGAATAAGATCTGCCCTTTGTGTCAGATAGTACAAGCCCTGTTTTTACAACAGGTATGTACCTGTTGTAAAACCCTAATAATTACAATGCCCTGGGGCAATGTTTGGGTTAAAATCATATGGAGTTGTGATGATTTATTATTTACAAGCCTGATTACTTGACTTACAAAACTAACCTAGATATCTGCTACGTGTTCTCTGAACAATGGGGGCAAATTATAATGGACGCACTTAGCAAGGAGAATACAGGACTGAATCCTGAAATAGAAAATGTTCAGTTCCAGGAATTCATTAATGCTATAGAGGTTATTTTCATTCAACCATTCAAATAGCTTAATTCTAAATAATCTGCAATGTAGTTTCTATTTAGATTAGTAGGTAACAGAAACGTACGCAAATAGCCAGAATGCTTTTATTATATTTGATTAACCAAGTACACGTACAACTCAAGTACAAGTCCCGATGTTGATCCCGTCTACTTCTAGAACATGTATTAGTAACCCATGTTGGGTTACCAGTATAGCGAATATGTGATTGATTTGCTACTTTTGCAGACATGGTTTTTTTCAGTTAAGTTGACTGTGATTGTTGTAAAAAACCTGTATAAAATAGAATTCGTTTATGGTACACGTGTATTAGTTTTGTTTGATATCCAGTATAAGAGAAAATGTTGTTCATTGCTTGTCTATCAATTTGAAATGGTATTAGTCATTTGCTACGTAACTAAGTAGCTGTAAATATTGGATCTATTAATTTGAATATTATAAGTTAATTATACAGTATATTATATACATAATAACAATAAATAAATGTCTTGCCATCTCATCGCAGACTGGGCAGAACCAGTACTGTTGTCATAGTGGGGCCAACAGACAACTGATAAATATACTTGTATATCAGTAATTACATACAAATTATAGATAAATTGCACCCAGGTACGGAACTAATAATCGTGCTAATCGAACAAATATTAAAATTAAATTTAAGATTATCGTGTAGTTCCTTATTTTGATACGGTTACTCCTATTGTTAGATGCATACATATATTTACTTTAATTTAGTATGCTATGTTTAGCAGAGAGATCGGGCTCCCCAGATCTAGAAAACAAGTTCAGGCCTACTTTTTAAATTAAAAATGACCTTGATATATTTACTGGAAGAAGGATTCTAACGCGTCCAATATAAATGTTTACCCTTAATTAGAAATAGGTACTTTTTCTTTTGCTTGTTTCCTCCGTTTTTCACCAATTTTAAAATGATTATGCAAGATAATAGACAACCTGGCAGTAGATATTATTGTCGTTCCTCACTCGCCTAGTGAGATGTGAATCTAACATAATAGTGTGGCAAAGCCAATAAAGAGGCCTTTTTTTGTAACAAGCACTCAAAATGGAGACAATTGAATTAATGATTGCATCTCTGTCACTAAAACGATAACGACACAGCGTGTAAAATTTATGGAAATATGGTCATAATAATAACATTGATGATTAAAAAAAAAAAAAAATTAATCCTGTAGCATTAAACTTCATTACATAACAGGAGCTAATTTCTCATCTGAAAATACATTCCGTTCAGCACTTTCTCCCATATTGAATAAACGATTTCGTTCATATGCTAATATCAGGATGGCTTATAGGTATTTACAAAACTCAATACTGTGGTACTTGTTTTGTGAGTAGATGGTACCCAAACGCAGAAATACCATTGACAACTAAATAATAATAAATAAAAAAAAAAAACATTATAGCACCTGTTGTGCTACCAATGTTCTTACATTCACTTCTAAAACCATATTTATTTGCAAATAAATCGTTGAATTTGACTTTATTATAATGTATATTTTAAAGAGTCGTGATGTGATTACGACCGAATATACGAATACCACACCAATATAATTATTGAACCATGATGGCATTACGGTTATTTACTCACATATGTATTGTAGCCTAAGCTGGCATCTAAAAATATATATATTAAAGAGTAGTGATGCGAATATAATTATTGAACCGTAATGCGATTACGGTCATTTACTCACATATGTATATGTTTTATCTGACGCAGATTAGCAGAGGGTTTGCTGGCGTTTAAAAATGTATATTTTTAAGAGTCGTGATGCGATTACGACTGAATATACGAATACCATACCAATATACTTATTGAACCGTGATGCTATTACGGTCATTTACTCACATATGTATGTGTTTTATCTGACGCAGATAAGCAAAAAGTTTTTCTGGCGTTTAAAATGTATATTTTAAAGAGTCGTGATGCGATTACGACCAAATATACGAATACCATACCAATATACTTATTGAACCGTGATGCGATTACGGTCATTTATTCACATATGTATGTGTTTTATCTGACGCAGATTAGCTGAGGGTTTTCTGGCGTCTAAAAATGTATATTTTATAGAGTCGTGATGCGATTACGACCGAATATACGAATACCATACCAATATACTTATTGAACCGTGATGCGATTACGGTCATTTACTCATAATTATATGTATTGTATTTGATGTAGATAATGAATTTAAGCATTCATTTTCATCAAATCTGTGAATAAGCTCCGTCATATCGATACCGTTGGTCAAGATTAATACCCATAAAATTAAAGAGTCATGATTTGATTACCGAATATACGATACCAATATTATTTCTGAACCGTGATGCGATTACGGTCACTTACTCGCATAATAATATGTATTTTTCCTGATACAGTTAATGTATCTGAACATTCATATTTATTTAATCAGTGAATACGCTCCGTCCGTCCGTCCTCGGTATAGTTGGTTAAAGCTAATACGGATTATATTAAATAGCCGCGATGCTATTACGACCGAATATACGAACACCATATATAATATAATATCAATATTATTTCTGAACTATGAAGCGATTATGGTCACTTCCTCATATATGCATTTTTTTACTAATGCAGATAATGTATCTGAGTTTTCATTTTCATTAAATCTTGGAATAGGCTCCGTCGTATTCATACTGTTGATCAAAGCTAATACCTATAAAATTAAAGAGTCGTGATTCGATAATGACCGAATATACGAACACATTACCCAATACAATTATTGAACCATGATGTGATTATGGTCACTTACTCGTATATTAATATGTATTTTTTTTTCTGATGCAGATAAAGTATCTGAGCATTCATTTTCATTAAATCTTAGAATACGTACCGTCGTAACGTTGGTCAAGGATAATACGCATGAAATTAAAGAATCTTGATTCGATAACGACCAAATATACAAACATCATAACAATATAATTTCTGAACCGTGATGCGATCCTTCGTTTAGTCGAAAACCATCCAATGATATTGCTTGATCCATAGTTCAACTGTTGTTTAGTTTTAGACTTCGTTTTTAAATAAGGGTGATAATGTATATTTTATTTTATGTGAATAATGCATCTGAACATTCATATTTAGCAAATTAGGGTATACGCTCCATTGTCGCCGAATAATATTGACCCGATTACACATACTCTTGATAATGTTGTCGCTACGCAGGTTCCTACCGCTGATATTGCTGCCCCGACCAAATAATCTAATAAAGATGAACTCTCAGCACCCGAGCTTTGGCCGCAGGCCTTTTGGGATGCCTTAAGTGTATCAAAAATTAAAAGTTGTCATTTATGAACCTAAGATAAGAGACGTTGTTTCAAATATTAGGAATAACGATTCCAATATTTAAAATTCTTGTAAGCGAGGCCTCAATCGCATCTAATTCTTTTATCACAATTAGAAGGAGATATGCCCAGGGAAAACCCTGATAGCATACATAGAACTAATAGGACCGTTTAGAGACACGTCTATCGCAGAAAGGTTAATTCTGACCACTAAAAAAAAAAAAATATATTTATATACCACAACGCAACTGTGTCCACAATCAGCCGCTGTATTGCAAGAGAGCGGATATTGACGCAAGCGTATACTCTGCGCATAGCGCTCGCCACGCAGAGACGTCCGTCGATGCGTTTCCATTGAAGTGATTAGGAAGGCAGCAGGATGGTCATGAAATTCCCACGGATTTAGTAAATTTTATGACAGATCGAATAATGATCCTGTATTTAAAAATTCCAGTTGATTATGGTTAAGTATAGTTAAAAATGATTAAGTTAATAAGATAAAGTAAATTATTGCATGTATTAATTCGTTTATTGGTATTGGTTCAATACTCTTACTAACGATTTCCCTAAAGCTCTAAACATCTACTGTGTAATATGAAAATCTCGAGGATGCAGCGACGAAATATAATTGAAGGTTAAACAAACTTACCTTAAGTGAAGTTTGACCATAATTATATGAGTCGCTGCATCCGAAGAGATTTTCGATCCCTCCCTCCCTTAAAGTATTCTTGTGAATACTTTCTTCCCGTTATTTGCTTTTAATGCTTTGCCTTTAGTGAAAGCTTAAGTAGATGCTGTGTTACTCTGAAAAGAATGAGGTGACATCCAAGTGGCGGCGGAAAAATGACGTTGACATTTTGTCTTTTTAATGTTGCAAGCTCTAAAAAGTGTTCGATGTCCAGTACATTGAAGAGTGTACTACTGTGTAATATGAAAATCTCTTCGGATGCAGCGACTCATATAATTATGGTCAAACTTCACTTAAGGTAAGTTTGTTTAACCTTCAATTATATTGCATTAAACATACATAGAAAGGGTTTATGAACAAAATACTTTGTTTTGTAAATCACAATAAAGCATTAATTTGAGATAATATTAATACTGCATTTTAAAAAATAATTACAAATTTAAATTGTATTTAAAAAAGAAAAGTTTGTTGCTTTAGAATGAAAAATGATATCTGATATCTGTCCACCACGGTTACAAAATCTTTCATCGAAGTTTTTAATTACTATTTCACAGAACTCAAAATTCGTGAGTCGTTTTAACGAAATAATATATTTCGTTAATTTTAAGTCACGAATTTTGAGTTTTATGGCTGCAATTAAGTCAATTGACTCTGTCTTTAACATAACCCCACAAAAACATCCAGCAGTGTCATATGATCGTGTAGGCTACTTAACAGCTGAATTTTGTGAAATTATGGGATCGGGACATTTTGTTTGCAATCAATTCATCGTTTCGGTGGTTGTTGCACAAGTAACATATCATCAAACATTGAGTCAACATCTCTCGATAGCGTAAAACAATTTATGCCAATCGCGTGTGTGTGTGTGATTCACGAACTAAACTCACCATTTTGTCAAAAAGTGATTAACAACTTTAGTGAAAGATCGATATATGTAACCGTGGTTGTGGTGTTCATTTATCTGATATCATTTTTCATTCATAATTGCCAACATTACTTTTAATACGATGAAAATTATAATAATTTCCAACTTAGCTTAATGTTTTATTTTGATTTATAAAACAAAGTTCTTGCTGAAAGGTACATAATTATGGAATACTTTGTATAGAAAAGTGGCAGCTGTTAATGGCTCTTAAGCACAGCTGCGATCTCAGTAGGTATGTGTTGAATTAAATATTAACACTTAACTGTTGGCCTTCATCTATCATGAATATCGTAATTTACTTTTAACTTTAATAGTGATTACTTGGATTACATTTGCTAATTTTGACATTAAGCAATATTGATTTAATCAGGAATGTCTATGCATATTATGCTTATTTTTAATACTGACGTGAGGAGCTAATATCATGAGTTTATTCAGTCCAATAGTTTTATTGAAATTAGTTTTACAGGATTTGATTATATTATATCTTCGTTTACATGAAAACAAAATATGCAACGAACAGCATTAATAGGTAACGTAGAACACTTAAACAGCATATTCCCGTTTGAGGGATTCTCTTCCTACCCAAACGTAGTTTGCTAAAAGCTATACCTATGGGAAAGTTTTACTGTTTAAATAATCGATCACCTGAATAAAACCAGACAATTATTAATATTATACAAGTACAAAGGCCAGCCCATACCATCCAGTAATTACCAGTGCAATACTACCACTCATCAATCACCTACTACTCGGTACCCACTAGTCATATTTGCAAGATATAATAGGTTGCAAGGAATAGCGTAACGAAAACCGTACAGGGTTCTATGTAATGAATGTTCAACTTCCAAATTGTTTTCAGCGTCATTAGTCCGGCGAAGATGACGAACCTCAATTGATTGATAACATTATTATAATTAGAAAAACAAAATATTCTATTATGTAAAGTTAGCTGAACTCGCAAAATTTCTTCCCACGGGACTACACGCGGGAAATTTGTTCAGCTTTACTTAAGTTTACCAACACTAGTTCGAAGACAGGCTGAAGATAATTTCATTTAGTAAAGTGAAAGAGGTTTAATAGTTTTAAAATTACCTAGAACTATTTGATCTGACATTTAATTACTAGGGATTATAGAAACACGTACTAAACCTAATAAACTTTCTTAAAAATATACCTATGTAATATATTTGCTGTGTGGTGACGGCAATAAATATTAGAATATTATCACCTCACCTCATCTCGTGGGCGGCGTAGAAGTCTACCCGAGGGATTATCTAACAGACTACGGGCAGCAGCTTGCTTCTTAGTACAATGACCATCATACTGCGATCGCCAACCCATCTGCGTGGCGATTATGGCATATATTCTTGGGCGAAGTTTGTCCAGCAGTGAACTTCTTCCAGCTGTAACGATGATGATGATGAATAATATATAACTGTCTTCTAATGCTCCTTCTCATTGGTCTAACACTACTGTTACGTGTTCAATTGTAGAAAATGAGGCACAGTGTTCAATGAAGGGTCTAGCCAGGAAGTGATATTCAGATTTCGTGTGTAATAATTATGTGTTACAAGTCCGTGTCTTAGAGAACACTTTGGAGAACACGTAAAGCTCCGGTCTGTATCTGATTCCTCTCACGGTGGAATTAGATTATTTAAGAGAGGACACCTTGGTTCTCGTGCACACTTGTGCCTAATAATATGTTCCGGGTTGTTGGCTTGTCTCCATTGATATTAAGCCGCCGCTGCAGCTGACATTCGGCCAGGATCTCGTTGATCGACTGTCAGTCCAATTAGATGAGAATAGAGGACAATAAAAGAAAAACTTAGTGCTTTAATAATGCATTAAAGTTACATTAAAAAACTTATGTACACAATATTCTTGGCTACCTCTTATTCAAATCAACAACGTTGTACTGTTACTTAACTAAGTTTTACAATGGCAACCCCCATCCCCCTCACCAAAAAATAAAATGTAATTTAATGTAATGAGTCTAACTAAACGGTAATCAAATTGAAAATTACCTTCTTGTAACATCAACTGAAAATATCAATTTTAATTTAAATACCTCTCTACGCTATAACATGATTTTGATTTTAAACCGTTATCGTATTATAAGAAATGTCAAGCCGCGACATGTTAAATGTACAGATGCCAGCACATCAAGCTATCCCAATCTGTCAAATTTCCATTATTGAAAGCGAACCTTATACTTTTGTGATAATGTTGAAAATCTATTAAAGAAATTTGACAGATTGGGGTAGCTGGATGTGCTACCGTCTGTACATACCTATGGTAAAAACAAATGCATTGTATGCAATGCATTTGTTTTTACCATAGTATATCGCAGTCGGTACCAATTCCTTCTATGGAAGGAATTGGTACCGACTGCGAAGACCATTGTTTATGTAATGTTTCTGTCTTTATTACATACATTACAAAGTTAAGAAGGAAGAAAGGATTGTTAAGGGATTGAAATATCTGTTTGTTTGACCGTTTCCCGAAAATACACCGGTCTGTCTAGTGTTTTTATGGATATTAAGGAGAACGTATTTAAACTTACCTTGTTACGGAGAATTGGAACATTGAAGCTGTTATATAAATAGGTGTGTGTTAATAAAATATCTTATAGAGCCAAATAAATGCACCTATTCTGAGCCTATTTGATGTGGCGTTTAAGGTGTTTAGCACTTAATGGCTGCAATCTCGTTAATTTATTGTAAGTAATATTCTCGAAATTTCTGTGATAGTGATATCCTCGGCTTAGATAATTACTCGCGAGGTTATTATCGAAAGGCTTGGAGAAGATGAGCGTCGTCGTACTGTATGTTGCGTAATGCCGGCGCCCGCGCCGGTAGTATGACCGCGTGAGGTTACTGGTGCCCCTTGCCCCAATCCACCTTTTACTTACTATCTATGCCATATCAGTAATAATTAAGTGCAATTCCGTCTTTGTGGCATAAAATGGATGCAATTTAAAATATACAATATTTAACATATAAATAATGTAAAGTTGCTCATTCCGTGATAATGTTTGTTTATATTTATGACTGCCTCGTTGGTCTAGCGGTAGCGTGTTCAACCGCAGAAAATGAGGTCCTGGGTTCAAATTCCGGGTCGGGCCAAAAAAAAGTGATTTTGGGATATTTCCGTGAAAATAATTTTTTCAGTATCAGCCCGATGAAGTCTGGAATTCTCAATTCTTTATTGCATTCCACAATGTATGTATAAAAGTTGGTAGACATAATAATGTTTGTATCAATTGTGGACCCTGCAGGGTACAGCACAGATTTAGGAGAGAGGAGGAAGAGTGCATTATTACTAATTGGATATTTAAATAACATAATGAGGTTTTTTAATTTAATGTATTATTATAGTTAGTCCTGAATTTATTTATTATACTTAATTATTTAGTAATTTTAATTTAATAAATTTTACTATTTTATAAGGCAGCTATATTTTATATTGTTTTTTTTTGTTTAGATGAAGTTGGCGGTATTACACCCCCGTGCCTCGGAGAGCACGTAATGCCGTCGTTCCTGTACCTGACCTCTTTCCGGTCGTGTCGCTAGTCGTCCCGTCGGATCATGAGAATGATGGAATAGAAAGTGTCCCTGTGTTTGCGACTTCTGCACTATAATATGTCCTGCGCAATTGGCTAATCTCCATTGAGAATGGCCGCCGTGGCCGAAACTCGGCCGGGAAGACATCATCATATTTATTTGTCAAAGTATATTTACTTTTAAAATAGTTTGTTATTTTAATATTCTCCTGTGGTTTATATACAATTATAGAAGTTCTGTATTCATCTTAAAATATACATCGTATCCTCTACATGCGCATGTGACGAAGTAGTTAAATTAAATGATCTACAATTTTCTGATTACAGAAATTATTGCAGTAGTTGGTAAGAAGATTAATGTACTCACTATCTATACATATAATAAAATCGTAGGAAAGTCAAAACTCTACATGGAATATTTTTTAAAAAGGAAATTTGGGGCGTGATATACAATCGATATCGAAGCCAAAAATATAGTTTTTAGAATTTTTGTCTGTGTGTCTGTTTGTCTGTATGTATGTCCGGGCTAAACTCAAAAAGTACTGCATGGATTTACTTCAAAATTTGTACGAATATTACTAAGAGGTCGGGTCAACATATAGGCTACATATTATCACGCTGTCACCTACGGGTGGAGGGGGAGCTATGATGATTTATAAAATTTAACGCGGGTAAAACCGCGGGGCACAGCTAGTAGTTAATATAGATGATCAGCTGACACACTTTATAAAGAAAGTCATTCCTAACCCATATTTTGAGATATTTTCTAGCATTGATATAAATGTGTCTAGGCTTTGGGTATTCATTTAATTGGAAACTAGCGGTGCCTCGCGGTTGTACCCGCGTTAAAATTTATAAATTATCACAGCTTCTCCACCGTAGGTGATAGCGTGTAATATTCATGCAAAATTTGAAGTAAATCCATGCAGTATTTTTTGAGTTTAGCCCGGACATACATACAGACACACAGACAAAAATTCTACTAACTATATTTTTGGCTGCGATATCGACTGTAGATCACGCCCCAAGTATTCTTTAAAAAAAATATTCAATGTACAGTTTTGACTCTCCTACGATTTTATTATATGTATAGATTATTTTGGGAACATTATTTAATTATGTATATGTGATGTTACTAGTTCCTCTTTCGTAATGGAGTATCCATTTATAAAAAACCGGCCAAGTGCGTGTCGGACTCGCCCATGAAGGGTTCCGTAGCAGAAAGTATTTCAGTTGATTAAATGAAAGCAAATTGCTGTTTACGATTTATGACGTATTAAAAAAAACTACTTTCTACATCTCGTTCAAACCAATTTTCGTTGTTAGTTTGCATGGTAATGTACTTCATGTATTTTTTTTGGTTTTATCATTCTCTTATTTTAGAAGTTACAGGGGGGGGGGGGGGGGGGACACTCATTTTACCACTTTGGAAGTGAGTCTCGCGCAAACTATTCAGTTTAGAAAAACAAATATATTAGAAATCTCAATACCACTTTTGAAGACCTACATGTATAAGTACGATGAAAAAAAAATGTTTGTAAAGAGGAAAACCATAAAAATTAAAATTTGAACAATGACAAAATAAAATATTACAATATGAAATCTTAGTTGTTTTTTGTCCTTCGAAAATAGTAGGTAGTATAAGTTATTCCTTTTCTTGGGCAGATTGAGCTTTTTAAATCATCATCATCATATCAGCCGAAAGACGTCCACAGCTGGACAAAGGCCTCCCCCAAAGATCTTCCACAATTGCCGGTCTTGCGCTATCCGCATCCAGCGATTTCCAGCGACGCGCACAAGATCATCGGTCCATCTTGTAGGGGGCCTGCCCACGCTGCGTCTTCTGGTTCGTGGTCGCCACTCGAGAACCTTTCTGTCCCAGCGGCCGTCGGTTCTACGAGCTATGAGTCCTGCCCACTGCCACTTCAGCTTGGCAATTAAGCTTTTTAAATAACCCACACTATTTATGTTACACTGTGTACCTATACTATAACAGTAATAATGAAGTAGATACAATGATATAAGATATAAAGATATAATGTATTTGTGGCAGAGATTATATGCAATCTAAAATAATTATATCATCAATGTATGAATAAGTTGTTAAGTCATAATAAAAAGTAGAACGTCCTCGTAATAATTATAATTATTCATCAATATGCAACAGGTAACTACACTAAAAGATAATTAGTTTACATATTCACTGCAAGCGGTTTGATACCAAGCATCAAAATTAAAACTGCTACAAGAATTATTACCGTAAACTGGAACATGCATCACTGTTGTAAAAAATCATACAACCTTCTTCAAACTTATCTTTATTACAACCAATTATTATATTTAAATAAAATTTTAGGGGACAATTTCGAAAGCATTCCCAATTTAATAAAATATCAAAATTGGTTCAAAGACAATAGAGACATCATGCAACATACATACTCGTACAAAAGATATAAAAAATAAACATAGAGTCGAATTGATTTGTGCCTTCTTCTGAAGGCGGTTAAAATAGAGTTTTGAAATACCACAGACAGAAACATTCAGAGACATAGGTAGTCCTACAACATATAACATCTCTCTTTTGTATTCTCTGGACGATACAAGTAAGGATATCAATATATTTTTTAATCAATATGCATTAGGCAGGTAGGTACATTAATTGATAATAATTTTATGATAATTATACGATACCTAATTGAGTTAAATAATCAATGATATACGTACAAAAACGTATCTGACATTTGATTAATGTACCTACCGACTATCTATGGTTTACCTTCTATGATCAACGACTAATCTTTAGAAAATTACATTTAAAAAAATAATATGGAACATTCGTACATTTTGTACCCATTTGTTAAGAGCGATTCTCATAGTATATTCAAAGTCTATTCAGAACCTGAGCTGAAATCCTAACCCGGTCGCGGCTTGGGTTATGAATATGCAAATATATATTATTTGTTCCCAGTGTTCCCATTTGTTCCCAAACGATCCTAAACTTTAATCCGGGTTAGGATAGGAAATGTCATGACATTTCCTATCCTAACCCGGATTAAAGTTTAGGATCGTTTTTTGCGTTTCTACATCTGTCATAGAATAAATAATTAGGCAAGTATCTAATCAGTGTTAAACATTTACAATAGAATCTGATTACATATCAAATTACCCAGTCCCCAGACGTATTTTGGTACTATAAAAGTAGATTAGGTTGGTACTACGACCATTCAACGGGAAAATCCAATTTATATCCGAGTTAGTATAGGAATCATCCTGTAGGTAGTGTCAAGTGAATGCAACTAGGCGCACAGTCAGCCTATATGGGTGACCGCCAAGCGGTTACAGGCCTGAACGTTTACGTGCAAAATGTCTCTGTCTGTCGTTCAATATGTCTCTCAAAAGGTACCCATGCTTTCAGACTATGGGTATACAAACAGTAACAATGGTATAATAAACAATACTAAATTATATATATAATTTGTTTTCAACTTCATAATAATGATATATATTATCCCGGAGACATTATTCACACACGGCCATCTGAACCCAAACTAAGCAGAGCTTGTTCTATGGAAACTACGAGTAGGTAACTGATATAGGTACTACATATACGTACTACTTTTCTTTTATAAATACATACTTATATAGATAAATGTGTTAGTAATCTTTCAAATAACAGGTATGCATAACATTGTTGAAAATGAATAATATAGGTACTTTATAGACTTCCAGTGTAGATATAATTCTGCATAGGAATCACAACAATAACTACAGAGTATCAATTAGATTATAGAGAATTAGGGAACTAAAGTAGTATAATATTTATTATATAGTAGTATACTACACTAACATCATATATTTTTAAAATATTTAGGGGTAGCATTCATAATGCTGATGTTTTAGAACAGATAGCCCTGTGTGTCCCGGACAGGTATGTTTGGAGAAGGAGACGGCCGCGATTGCTAGTGGAACCGCGTGGTCGGACTAATCTTGTACATGAGGCGCCCCTGACGCGTGCTCTCCGTACTCTTAACCTTATAGCAGCTGAGACTGACCTATTTGTGTGTTCTCTGAGTGAGTTCACGAGAAGTGCATTATGTATAATTAGTTATAAGTAAAATTTGTTTAGTTGTAAAAAATTGTATTATACTTAGATAAGCACTCTATCGCATTGGACTTATACCTGTAAAGATAGATGTAAGAGAGGAAAATAAATAAATAAAAAAATAAATATATATATATATATACTACTAATAACAGCAACCCTGTATAACAATTTTTCGCAAACCGCCGAAGACAAAGTAAGTATGTATATATTTTTTTCCAATATCGAAACGGCAAGACTTCATATGTTTCAAGGCTGTTACACAACTAGCGAAACACCCTGTATCCACGTAACCTTTTGTCTTTTTTCTTAGGTACTTACGTAAGAGGTTAAACCATGGTTATAGCTTTGTCGCGCTTTGTTACGTGAATAAGATAGATTTTTGAATACAGTCACCTACCAAAATATGTATATAATTTTTATAATTATTATTATTCATTTATTTCGGATTAATGAATATTCCATATATTGTTAGTAAATCAAACTTATATCTATGTTAGTATATCAATATTAAATGTCAACATTACAAATTATATCAGAATAACATTATTACATGCGCACTATTTTACATTAAAGAGGACCCCTCCAGATCCATTTACGGTATTCCAGTGCCTCACAACCGGACAATCAACCCTTCCCAATATGGTATTCAGGATTCAGGAGGCTGTTGTTGCTGTCACGCACGCGCCGCATCAGGGAGGCCACTCTTTTCCCTAATAGCCCTAAAGCAGCCTGTGCTAGCCTTAGCAAACATACCTGACGCACTGCAATAACGAGGCAGCCCCAACTGCATCCTAAAACCATTATTGTACAGGACCCGTAGGGCATTGAAAGATCTACACGTATAGCGGACCCACAGGCTACAGGTATAAAATGTCTGGCAGTATGCTTTAAAAAGAGAAATTTTTACGTCTTTTGTGCACCGTGCAAACCTGCGCGCCGGCATATTGCATCTTACTGCCAATGCCCTACGATCGCGTTCAATATCTAAATCATCCGAGAGGTCCTCGGTGACCCAGTGCCCCAGGTACTTAAATTTGGTGACCCTACTTAACGGCATTCCTCCAAGCCTGACAAGCGGAACGGTTTTAGGACTCTTATTACCCGCCTTAAAAATAAGTAGTTCACTCTTCTTGCAGTTAAACCTGAGGCCATGTGACCCCGCGTACCTCTCACAGATTCCTATTAGGTAGTTAAGGGCTGTAACAGATGGTGCCAACAGCACCATATCGTCGGCATAACTTATGTTGTTCATACAAACACCATCCACTGAACAGCCGACCCCGGACCCGCTGAGCTCACCTATGAGTCCATTAACGTACAGGTTGAAGAGTCGTGGTGAAGTCAGGCCTCCCTGTCTCACACCACACTCCAACCTGTACTCTGACGAACATGATCCCGCCCACCTAACGGTATTGGTCTGGTTGCCGTACCAATATCTTAATATATTTATTACGTCTCCGGGTGTGCTGGTTTCCCCCTGTAGCTTATCCCACAGCACGTCATAAGACACCAAGTCAAATGCCTTCGACAGGTCCAAGAAACAACCATATACAGGCGTCTTCCTCGTCACATAGTACTGGACAGTATGCTTGAGTGCCAGTACGGCGGTTTCAGTCGATTGCCCACCCCTGAAACCAAACTGAGCTTCGTGGAGATCTATATGCTCACTTAGCTGACTATCAAGCAAACCATCCAGTACCTTGGCGATCACTGTAGCCAATGAGATAGGTCTGTAGTTGTCCCTGTCGGAGGCATCACCCGTCTTGTTTTTAGGTATTGGTATAACAGTGGTCTTCATAAGCTCTTTAGGTAAATATGAATGTCCTATACACAAATTGAACAACATGACCAACACCGAACACCTGCGAACTGCAAGTGCTCGATGCTAAGGTCATCATGTCCCGGAGACTTACCTCTAATCATATTTTGGATAATATGGGCAACTTCTTTCGCTTTAAATCTTCCCGGCTCATAGTCTACCATCTCAGCATCGAGCACCTGCTGCACACATCCTAGGGGAGACACAACCCTAAAATGGTCCTTAAATAATTCAGCAATTTGATGGGGCTCACTCCTACCCCCAACAGTCGGCTTCTATAACGACAGGTGTTAAAGTAATAGAACTCTTAATCGAAATGCGGCTAGAACGGCCAATCTCACCTGAGAAAACTCAATTAAGCGGGTTTTATTTTGTACTCTCATGACTCATCACCCTCATAATTCAATGGTATGGCAATCCAAACCTATCGGGGAGAGATCAGGAGCATGACAATCAGCATTAAATTATTTCCTTAACGCCGCCAGTATACTTAGTTTCCAGCCTCCGGGCTGCTACTTAATCATTTTCTTAGAAGATAAATCTCATTAACACTTTTGAACCCAGGAATAAGCTATTGCTAGCCAGAATTTTGCAGTATCGTATTCCTGAATACTATGTCTAATGCACACATGGGTCTCCATATATACATAGGTATCACAATATTTCGATGGTTTAAAAAAAGCGAAGTAATGGTTGGCGATTTTGTTTCAAGAAATGTAAAGGTACAGCTTCTGCTTAGCGTGTCGATGACAATCTGAATTAAGTCAGTTCAGAATTCAGCTACGAATTGTGCGTTGTCAGCATCGTCCATTAGTTCTTGTAACATGACATTTTAATAATTGAGGAATAAAATCACACATAAAATTTGAGCAGGTTTTCTGTTTATGTAGGCACATAATAATGCAACTGACTGTAGTAAAGAAATAAGAAAAATATATATTTATTCCTGAGTCCGTTTATACCATAGCTTTTCATAAGACTCCAAAGTTGCTTGTTACATAATAAACTTACGTATCTTGTATAAATCTTCTCGCTATAAGTTAATACTTTATCGTGACGTTGTTACGTGAGAACCATCTTACTGAATTGTTGTTTCTAATCAAAAGTTATAATTACAAGCAATTATTTTGAAGTGACTGTTACTTTAGGCACCTGTTTTAGAGTTATGGATAGATATCTCTTGATTGCATACCATAGACAGGTAGTAGAACATTACTTAAAAATGAGTACAGTGTCTATTAGACTATGTGTATATAACCACTTCATTTAGGTGAGCTCCATTTTTGCAGACGTGTCTGGCATGCACCCGCCAAGTCTCTTGGTGATCAGTCTAATAATTTCATGCCGTCCCGCACGCAAGCATTGTAGTTCCAGGAATGGCCTACACGATCCAGACACTAAAATAGTATGGCAAACGAGCAAGTGGCCCACCTGATGGTATGTGATCACCGCCACCCATGGACACTCGCAACACCTGAGGAGCCGCAAGTGCGTTACCGGCCTTTAAAAAAAGAGTAGGCTCGCTTTTTGGAGGTTGCCATGACATGGATCTTTGTGAAATGCATGGTGGTAGATGACCATTCATCAAGATGATAAGGATGAAATTTCCACATTTCCCGAGAGGTTCAACGTTAGTAAGTTTTATATCACTCGGTCAGAAAAGAATAGCACAGATACGGCTCATGATCGATAGTAAGCTTACGGAAGTTCTTGACGCTAAATCACGTGGGTATTTTTGATATCCTACAGAAACCTTTTCAATAGTTTTTATGTTGTCTCTAGGGACATCCGCATTAGGGAAAACCGCAATAATAATATAATTATTGGTGAACTTTTTCAGGTTGGCTTATTGAAGGAAGGTTTTTCGACGTGTTTTTGCAGAGGTATGTAAGTAAGTACCATCCGTGTCCAGGTACAAAGTGATTTGCAGCTCTATAAACGATTGCCATAATTAATATCGTCACGAGTGGCACAATATATTCAATTCATTCAAAAGCATCGTGTCTCAATTCTTTTGTGATCGCATCAGTCACCCGGAGCGGAGTATGCTTGGTTAGTAGTTAGCTCGCTAATGTCTGTATATTCAGATAGGTACTTACCTACTGTATAAAACATCCTGCCAGTCCAATGATGACTATGGAGGTGTCTTGTGTGGTACTCCACACACCCAGCACGACCACTGATGATTACTTGTTGACTGACTGAGACCAACTATTTATGGGTCACACAAATAGCTCTCTAGCTCTCTTAACCGCTGCACCACACGTGCGCAGCGGTTAAGACAGTATAGTCTCGCCACACGGCAAGCCCTTCCAAATGGTAACCTTTGGAGGTGGCCTATATCCAGCAGTGGACGTTATCAGGCTGATGATGTATAAATTGCGGCCATTAGTTCTTACCAAAACGCGCGTTCAACGCGTCGTGTTTCTACGTACGAGTATATTGCTGCATCAAACTAAATGTCTCTCTGGTGCTTCATTTCAGTATTACTGCAACTGCAGCATTAGTAGAACACTGCTGCAATCCGTGGTGCTTGTTTCCGGTTCCTTCGCAACTACCTATAGGACGCCCAGTCCTTGAGCAATCATGTTAAGTGTATTGTATTTTATTATGTTGTAAGGCTTGACGTTGACTACCTTACCGGAAGCAAATTGCTTTGGCCCTAGTAAGAACTATGTTTATTTCGAAACAAGGTCTTGATATAGTAGTTGGTTGACCTGGGTTGATCTTTTAGTATCCGCGGATTAAAAATAATAAGAGTGTGAGCCTACAGCCATCCCATCATACGGAATCATGTCTCGTCAATGCTATGGTGTTGACAAAAATCGCTTTACTATTCTTAGGTCTTGACCCTGCAAGGAATGTTAATTGTAGGTATACCATGATAATAACTTGATAAAGCATATTAACTACTTGATCGTATGCACAGTGGTTATCCTACCATAGTCAAACTGGTTCAAGCCACCTATAGTTTTTCACATTGCTTAGCGACTAAGACCGGGGCCAGAAGCTTGACATGCGGTCTGAAGCACGGATACGCTGAATAAAGATCATACATCTATAGATTGACCACGAGCGTAGGTGCGTAGCCTGACCGATCAATTACAGACTGCTTAAAGTAAATCTTCAAGTGCCTCAAGTAGTTTAAAATGTATCGCAATGACGTCACGGTGATATCATAATACGATTATCATCCTGATTATGTATCTAAAATAATATTTTGAAACATTCTTTCTTTGAAAACACAATATCACAATGAAATCACAGCACCAAAACTACCTTTATATATTTCATGGTGATATCGTTCCACGACTGTGGGCCAATTGTAAAGATTTTTTGGTTATAAACCACGGATAGTTTATTTATACTAGTTTTAAATGTTACAGAATTATAAAATGTTATAATTCGATGTGCTAATCCACAATGTTAGATTAGTATTAAAAAGATTTGTGGGGATTGTCTGTTAAAGCAATTGAATCAATCATGCTAAACATTGCTACAATCCTTGCAGCCATCTTCAATGGCTGTATAAGTGATGGTGTCTTTCCCGATTTAATGAAAATAAGTAAGATAATACCCATCTTCAAGGCAGGTTGTTCAAAAAATGCCACGAATTATAGGCCTATCTCAATACTGCCAGCTTTAAGTAAAATATTTGAAAAGCTGATGCTCAGCCAAATGTTGTCGCACTTTAACGTGAATGAGATATTGCATAACAAGCAGTTCGGGTTTACAAGGGGCCGCTCTACTCAGGATGCAGGTTGCACATTAATTAGGTCAATATTGGAGGCTTGGGAGGGATCACAGGATGCGCTGGGAGTTTTCTGTGATCTCTCTAAGGCTTTCCATTGCGTTGATCATCGTACGCTCGTTGTTAAACTGAAGTACTATGGAATATCTGGCACATCTCTTGATCTTGTGATGTCCTATTTATCGGGGCGACAACAGATGGTTTCGATAGGTGGTGTCACTTCGGCACGTCATCCTGTGAAAATGGGGGTGCCCCAAGGATCTATATTGGGCCCATTTTTATTTCTAGTTTATATAAATGATCTCCCTTATCTGGTAGAGAAAGTATCAGACATAGTTTTGTTCGCTGATGATACGTCGCTCATATTTAAAGTAAATAGAAAGGATAAAGATCTTATTGAGCATAATAAAACACTCAGCTTTATATCAGAATGGTTTTCGGCAAATAATCTCTTGTTAAATGCGGGGAAAACTAAATGCATCAGGTTCTCATTGCCGAATGTGACTCAAATTGTACCAACAGTTGCACTTAATGCGAAAATATTAGATCAAGTCCCATCGACCGTATTTTATAATAAATCATTTTTAGGAAATTGTATTAGGTTTTATAACAAGCTTCCTACTCAAATTACTGATCTGCCTGACACAAGTTTTAAAACACATATTAAACGTATACTTATGGCTAGGGGTTATTACACCACTAAAGAGTACATCGATGACAAAGGCTCTCACTTCCTACCTGCACATTGCTCGCTGGAGATCTTGTAGCCATATAGACATGACTGATCTGCTGTGTTACGTGAACTATCTGTAAATGATTGCTATCATATACTTAATTTAAAATTATTGACTCTGTCTCAAAATGAATAATGTTATTGTTTCGAAGTTTTTCTTTTGTATACCTAAATATAATCTAAAATAATAAGCATTCAGACAACCGATCGAGCATATATTGTGTTTGCCTAATAAATAATTACTCTAATTGGACCAAATCCCGTGTTCATGCCCGCTTGAGTATGTTTGGCCGGACCGTCTCAACTGGGTCGTGTTGAAACCGGTAGTAGATGAACCCACTGAGTTTGTTTCGCTGGGTCTTCTCAGTTGGGGCGCATTGGATCCGGTGGTAGCATTAAAGCGCGACCGTCGTTATTAACACAAGGTCCGTCATAATAATAATACCTTTAATATAGACAGAACCATTGACAATATGTAGTAAAAATATTAGACTTAAACTAGATAATTAAACATAATCTCTTGACAATAACTTGATACGAGCTAGCTAAATATCATTTCTGTAATAAAATAAATTTTATAAATGTTTTCATACAAGATGTACCTAAATATCTATGTTACTAGAAATAATATCTAATGTATACAACTATATTACTACAAACATGTTCTGACTATTTACAGTCCCGCAAACTTTTCTGACCCGGTGGCAGCGTCGCTGTTATCGCATTTAGTGTTGCTAGTAAATATTTTTTGCAATAAAGTGGGTAAAAATAATATGCACATGGTAACGTAAATGTTACTTCACTAAAAAGCAAACAAATACTGTCATTACTAATCTTTATAACATCTTTATATTTTTATACAATAATTATGATCATTTACATAAAATGTATGTATGTATGTGTTCTCTAACGGAGATGCTCCAGGTATTATTATGTGACCGGAATGGTTTAATTCAGAAGTCATTTCATCATCATCATTATCGCAATCACTGCTTTCACTTTCACTATCACTACCATGAATGATTTCTTGAGGTCTCTGTCAAAGGAGTCAAAACCATTGTTGGTGTGGTTTATTGCCCCCCTAATGTCGACTATTTCACTGATTTCGAATTGGTTTTAGAATCTTTGGGCTCAGAGCACGCTCACCACATTATCATGGGAGATTTCAACACCAACCTCCTTGCTCACAACACCCCTAATTCCCGCAAACTCCTACACATAATCGAGTCAAGCAGCTTGCACGTCTTGCCTCTTCAAGCTACTCACCATAACGTCTTAGGTGATGATACTTGGCTCGATTTAATCCTTACCTCAATTCCTTCCTTGGTTTCGTCCCATGGCCAATGTCCAGCTCCTGGATTTTCTCATCACGACCTTATCTTCCTGTCTTATCTCCTCAAACCACCTAAACCTAAACCCAAAGTGTTGTACGTGCGTTCTTTTGCTTCTTTAAAGGTTGAGCTTATATCTAAAGATGCTGCATTAATCGATTGGGAACCAATGTTACAAGCAGCCACTTTAGACATGAAGGTCAGCATGTTTAATCAAACTGTCACTGATCTTTATGACGTACATGCCCCTGTCAAAAAAGTTAAAATAAAGCGTCCTCCAGCACCGTGGATGACAAGGGAAATTAAGATGGCAATGAGACGGAGGGACCGTGCATTCCGAAAATTTAAAAAAGATCGTACTGAAGACAACTGGAGTATTTTTAAGGTTGCTAGGAATCTGTGTAATCAGATGGTACGTAAAGCTAAACGCCGTCATATTCTCAATAACATAGCTACTTCTTCTCCTGCTGGTATCTGAAAGTTCCTTGGGACTCTTGGTATCGGCAAGTCGCGACATTTAGACCTTCCTAGCTCAATGGTTCTAGATGATCTTAATCAACATTTCACTACTGCTTCATCTATGGATCATCTGGCCAAGAGGCAAACTATTTCGTACATCAATGGTTTAACGCGCCCTAATATTAATCCTTTCAAATTTACTCTAGCTGATTTGGACGAGATCAAAAAGATAATCCTCTCTATTAAATCCAACGCAGTGGGTTGCGATAAAATTGGTCGACGCATGATCATTCCTATCCTAGACCACCTCCTCCCTGCCATTACTCATATTCTTAATTTTTCCCTCACATCCGGATCATTCCCGTCATTATGGCGTAAAGCTCTAGTCCATCCACTCCCTAAAACCTCAAATCCTTCCAGTCCTATTCACTACCGTCCAATATCCATTCTTCCTTTCCTTTCCAAAGTACTTGAGTCATTTATCCATAAACAACTTTCCCGCTTCGTTCTCATGAACAACCTTATAGGTCCACTACAGTCGGGGTTCAGACCTGGCCACAGTACCACCACCGCACTCCTTAAAGTGACTGGCGATATTCGGGCTGGCATGGAGGATACCAAGATCACAGTCTTGGTTCTGGTCGATTTCTCCAATGCCTTTAATACCGTCAGTCACGATATCCTTTTAGCTATCCTATCCCATCTTATGATCTCTGACGAAGCTTTAGAGTGGTTTTCATCCTACCTTCGAGATCGCCTGCAATCAGTTCAAATTGGTGAATCTACATCTAATTGGTGTAACGTTACTTCAGGCGTACCTCAAGGCGGTATTCTCTCTCCTCTACTATTTTCTCTGTTTATAAATCTTCTCAGTCACAACCTTCAGAGTGCGTACCATCTTTACGCCGATGACCTTCAACTTTATGCTCAAGCAAGCCTGGAGAACCTCTCCGCAGCGATTGACCAAATTAATAGTGACTTGGTATTGATAAAAGATTGGTCTGATAGGTTTGGCCTTAGTGTTAACCCTTCAAAATGCCAAGCCACTATACTAGGTAGTTCCCGCATGATCAGCAGAGTTGATTTTGACAGTCTCGCACCAATTGTATACGACAGTACTATGATTTGTATAAGCCCTAACGTTAAGGATCTGGGAATTTTAATTGACACAACTCTTAGCTGGCAAAAACAAATCCGAAGTGTAAGTCAGAGGGTCACCGGAATCCTGCGATCTCTTTATCGACTCAAACATTTCTTGCCGTGGAAAACAAAAGTAACGCTCGTGCAAGCTTTAATTTTTCCTATAATCGACTATGGTGATGTATGCTACTTTGACCTGAATGCAGATCACCTCAATAAACTTGACCGACTTCTGAATAACTGCATTCGATTCGTCTTTAATCTCCGTAAGTACGACCATGTATCCTTCTACCGTACGAAATTACAATGGTTGCCCATTCGCCATAGGCGTTCTTTGAGAGCTTTAACGACTCTTTACTCTATACTGGACTCTTCCTCCTCCCCTTCTTACTTAACTACTCACTTCCAATTTCTGGGTAATAATCATGAGAAAACTCTCCGATCTACTTATAACCGCCTTCTTCAATGCCCGTCTCACCATTCTGACTTTATTCATTCTTCTTTTTTTGTCCAGTCTATTCTTCTGTGGAATGCGCTGCCTCTCGAAATCAGGTTGGCCAAAAGCCGTTTCTCATTCAAAAGGAAGCTAAGAGAGCACACTCTAAACAAATTGTAAGCAGAATTGTGCTTTCCCTACCTATTTAATTATATATTTATGTATGTATAGTATATCATTGTAGTAATAATATTGTATATATTAGATATTTATCATATGTATAGATTATATATTTATGTACATACATCTAACTATCTATTTAAGTTATATATATATCTAATCCAATCTCTACTTAGTGCACCTACCCACTGTTTATTCTCTGCACCTCCTCAAGGTCGACTGGGAGAAAATGCCTACGGCATTAAGTCCACCTCTGTACAATTGTTTGTGCATAAAGTTTTGAAATAAATAAATAAAAAATAAATTAAAATGATGAAAGGCTCGTCTAAGTATCCATCCCTTTTTCGATACACATTTTCAATATATTTGTACATTATTGCAATGCTTTTGCCATTCATTGACTATTATTTTATCAAAAGCTTCTGCAATGAATGTAGGATTTCAGAATTCTATCTACCATGCTCTTTTTCTTTCACAAGTTTTCTTACACATCACTCCCAGACACCTACAAAGGAAACAGCAAAAATTAAATAAATAATGAATACTTTAAAATATGTATTTTAATTTAAAGAGCGAGGGGGAATTTCGTATTTTTTCAGAAGCTGACAACACTAACCTGTAGCAGCAGCTACGCATTCATACAACTTATTGAAGGGTATAATTGGTGCCTGAAGGCGTTATTCTTCCTTCATATAATTTAATACTTGTAATATAACGTTCCCCGCATCAATGTTTAAAGCTTTCGGCATTTTTCACAATTAAAAACCACAAAGAGAAAAATAAATACGCGCAACAAACAATCAATGGCAGGAATGTCATGGATTGACATTTCAAACTGGCGTCATTAGTTCTACTTTTGGCCACCGGGCCAGATAAGTTTGTAGCACAGTACAAGCGCTTTTTTAAAGTCTACGTGAATAAAAACCTTTTTTATTTTATTTTATTTTTATTTTAAAGGTTTTGGCCAACTAACCGTAAGGTAAATCTATATTGAACACGTAAAGTAGGTTGCGTGGTACACAAAATAAAGTCTGTACATGATCCGCACAACGATTATCCTCCTGATTAAAATAACTAAAAAATATTCCGTTTTAAAACTCTATTTCCGTTAGGAGTTCCGTTTTGAGATTTTTTTGCAGTTATTTAGAATGTCATACCAAACAAAATTTATATGTGCATATGTATGTTTAAAGATGAAATAATTGCCGAACATATGAATGTTCATAACTGAAAAACAGCTCGATCGAAAATTTATATTTTTTGCTATATTCGTACTGACAAGGACTAGCTTTCTGAACAATTATATTTATATATAATATAATTGACAGTATTATATTATCTATATTCAACATTCCGTCCACGGCTATTCACGCGTCTAAAAGTATTTTTGTATCCCTTCATAATAGTACTTATTTTCTGAGTATTTGGTTAATTACATGTCCTTGTATTATCTGCTATCTGCCAGCGAAGGTCCCGTCAAAATTGGTCCAGTCGACCAATTTTGACGGGACCTTAGCAGACAGGCAGGCAGGCACCACCAGAAATATTTTATACATAATTATATTATAACATTCCAAATAGACACTTCAATAATATTGATTTGAATGTATGTTTATAGACACAATGGCGGTTATGCCGTTTGGATTAGCACGGCACATATCACACTTAACCACATTAGGATGTGAAATTCGATAACGCATGTGGTAGAACAATCACGTACCTGCCTACCCGCATATGGCACCATAAAAGATTACAATAAATATATTTACAAGTTACATAATGCAGTGTTTATGTTATATAAGTCGTTACTTGTGTTTTGTGTGTAACGTACCTATTTGATAACTGGTACATAAGCCAAACACTTTCATATCACTTTCGAGGTAGGTAAACATGACGATATCGTAATAGATATGTTTTTGGGTGTGAGCACAAGCATATAAGCGCTAGGTTTTTGAGAAAGGTATGTACCTAATTTAAAAAAAGAACAGTTTGACTCTCTCCTTAATCTAATCGTAGCTGTCTATAGGTTGAATATGTGTAGAACCTTGAAACTCACAAAATTGAATATCAGTAAATATTTTATTGATTGCTCACTATGGGCTTTATCAGACAGTTCACCCAAAGAGCAATGTAGAGGCCTATGCTTCGAGGCTGAAGTGGCAGTGACCAATGCACATAGCTCGTAGTACCGACTTTTCTATTATATATATACGTCCCGAATTAATGTTGCCAATTTAAAATTAACTAGATTTGCGACTTCGTCCGCGATGACTTTAGAATAGGACAAAAGGATACTTTTTATCACTGAATATGAGATCTATACGGAATTAAATCTAATTTTGTGATGTAGTTCGTCTTTTTTCTATTATGCCACAGGAAGCTTATATTAACTACTATATAAAAATAAGTCGGGTTTTCCTTCCTGACGCTATAACTCCAGAACTCAGGAACCGATTTCCACGGTTTTGCATTCGTTGGAAAGGTCTCGGGCTCCGTGAGGTTTATAGCAAAAAAAAATTATAAAATTTAACGCGAGTAACACTGCGGGGCACAGCTAGTCTACTATATAAAAATAGGTCGGGTTTTCCTTCCTGACGCTATAACTCCAGAACGCACGAACCGATTTCCACGGTTTTGCATTCGTTGGAAAGGTCTCGGGCTCCGTGAGGTTTATAACAAAGAAAATTTATAAAATTTAACGCGGGTAACACCGCGGGGCACAGCTAGTCCGGAATAAAAGTATCCAGTGTAACAGTTATCTTAAACAGTTATTACTATTGCAGACGGCATGATCACGGTTAAAGTTCATCCATAATCATGGGGCTTGCAACAGTGCCGAAATAACAGACTCAAAACAACATGGCGAATATTCCGTTCGGAATAACCGTTTAATTAACAATAACCATGGTAGTTTCAAATAAGAGTGCGGTTTTTGTAAAGACCTTGTTAAGTTATTTCTGTTGCTGCAGACCTACTTTTAGATGTCAGTTTAGCAATTCAAATTCGTTGCGGGATTCAAGACAGTTAAAGCGATTCCCCGGGACATGCCTGAGCTTCACCGCTCAGTGTCATTTCATTGTGTGCCACTGTCGATCCTGGCTTACAGGAGTTGCAGTGGTGGGTAAGAAGGAGGGACTAGTCCCGATAAAAAAAAATATTCAAAAGCAGTTCAGTTCAAATTTAGAATGAGAATACTATACTCAATTTATATCCATTGCAAAAAAGATAAAAATTTGAGCGTACTTTTAATAAATAAGCGGGTGGTAGTAAGTGGGCTACGGCTGTTACCTAGGGCATACATATTTATAATTTACCTATAACCAAAACGGCAAAATCTAGGCGAGTGGAGCGTCACGGTATTAGGGTTCCGTACCGTATGAGTAGGTTGCAACCAAATTGCAACACCTAGCTAAACAAAAAAAAATAGTTTAAGTCATACTTTGCATACTTGTTATGAAGTTTTAAACAACCATTTCTTCAGACGCCGATTACGTATGAATCACCGTTTCACAGAATGGTACCGTAAATATATAAAAACAATATAAAAAATCTTAAATACGTATAACAGTTAGACAAAAATTACATAACAATAAACTATTTTCTAAAAAAAAATACAGAGAGCATAGCAGAACATCCACCACCTTACAGAATACGTTGCGGTGTCGAGCGCCTAAGCTAATGTTGCCAGAGCGGAAGGGAAAGGTCAGCATCGCGTGTATGATGCTATGGCTGTTGCAAGTGCCATAGACTACGGTAACTACTTACCATCAAGTGGAACCATATACTTACTTGCCAACTTAATCGTATCTCTAAAAACTATTTAAAGATACGACACCTCCATATAATCCAGCTATTAGATTTTAATCACTATCAAAATAGTAATAAGTATACGTTTAGGCGCTGTGAAGTTATTGACTGAGGGACACATAGTAGGTAATCAAATTCAAACTTATTACATCCCTCTTTGTGTAATGGTAAAAAATTATACGCAAGTAACAAATGAGTTATTACCGTTAGGTGGGAGTAGCTGCATCTTCACACGCAAACGGCAGATATTCGGATATCTTCTTCCAATTGGTGTAAAGACATTGTTATTAATATCACGTTTGCACTTTTAAACTTCGCATTTTAATATTGAATGGATTTAATAAGATCTTATTTTAATCTTATACCTTCTGGTAGATTTAAATAGGACCTTTCAAACCACTTACCAATCAAATAAAAATAAATATTGATACTTAATTAAGTAGTTGCTTTTTCTTATCCCATTTGGGAGCAGGGACTCGCACGTTTTGTGAAAGTTACCTATGTAGTTACAAATAAAATGTTATAATTACTAATCATCATATCAGCCGAAAGACGTCCACTGCTGGACAAAGGCCTCCCCCAAGGATCTCCACAATAGCCGGTCCTGCGCTGCCCGCATCCAGCGGCTTCCCGCGACCCGCACAAGATCGTCGGTCCACCGTTTAGGAGGCCTGCCCACGCCGCGTCTTCCGGTTCGTGGTCGCCACTCGAGAAACTCGATAACATTTCTGCCCCATCGGCCGTCAGTTCTACGAGCTATGTGCCCTGCCCACTGCCACTTCAGTTTGGCAATTCTTTGGGCTATGTCGGTTACTTTGGTTCGCCTGCGGATCTCAGCATTTCTGATTCGATCTCGCAGGGAAACTCCAAGCATAGCCCTTTCCATTGCTCTTTGGGTGACCTTGAGCCGCCTGATAAGGCCCATAGTGAGCGACCACGTCTCTGTTCCATGAGTCATCACTGGCAACACACACTGGGCGAAGACTTTCGACTTGAGACACTGCGGTATTTGGGACGCGAAGATATTGCGTAGCTTCCCGAACGCTGCCCAGCCCAGTTGGATTCTACGATTGACCTCCTTTTCGAAGTTGGACCTACCTACCTAGTTGGATGGTCTGTCCTAGGTAAATATAGTTCTCTACAACTTCGAGTGCAGAGTCTCCAACATTAACTAGAGTGGGTGGTAGAGTGGGCAACATGGATGTTCGACATGATTTTCGTCTGATTCATGTTCATTTTCAGACCCACTTGTTGAGAGACTCTACTGAGGCCATCGAGCATTGTACCGAGGTCGTCAGGGTCTCAGCCATGACTACTATATCGTCGGAAAATCTAAGGTGGGTGATGTACTCGCCATTGACATTGATGCCAAAGCCTTCCCAGTCCAGAAGCTTGAAGACATCTTCCAATGCAGCGGTGAACAGTTACGGAGATATGACGTCTCCCTGTCTCACGCCTCGCTGCAATTGAATAGGTTTCGAGTTCTGGTCCTGAAGTCGGACTGACATGGTGTTGTTTTCGTACAAACACTTTAACACCTGGACATACCGATAGTCAATTTGGCACCTTTGAAGAGACCTCAGCACGGCCCACGTTTCGATAGAATCAAAGGCTTTCTCATAGTCCACAAACGCTAAGCATAATGGCTGGTTATACTCCTCGGTCTTCTGTATACTTCTGTATATTACTAATAAGATATAGAAAAGAAATATAGACCTTTTTAATATTGGACAAGTGTAAGATAGTATTATTCCTGTAGCGATGAGCGAGGGGTGTTGCAGAATAAAACCTAAAACTAAGTAAAATAAGCTAGACGGCACCGTCATTAGGGGTACCGGCGGTTACTGACAGGGATATGCTACAGAATCTAATTTATGTTCTTTCGTGCGATGATATTTTGGCCACTCGTCCGATTCAGGAACATCCGGATGAAAAGGACAGTAACGAAAATGAATACCAGAGGTACCTACATGAGTAACTTACTGAGACTGGCCTATAATTGGTTTTCTTACTTAATACGTTAATACATTGAAAGCACAGGAAACTTTCGGAATCCGTAAAAACCCTGAGATAAGATCGATCGGCCATTTTTTCCAGTACTTAATAAGTATGTGACTCACATTAGTCACAAATGACCAAATTAAAAATATATACACACATATATTGTGGTGTCCCCGACAAAAAAGCAGTAGCAATTAGTTTTGTATCTTTTTGTCTGCCTATATGTGTGAGAATGCATAAACAGTAAACAAATTTGAATGCCGTATCTATACATATAATAAAATCCTAGGAAAGTCAAAACTGTACAGTGATATTTTTTTAAAAAGGATACTTGGGTCGTTATCTACAGTCGATGTCGAAGCCAAAAATATAGCTTTTAGAATTTTTGTCTGTTTGTCTGTATGTATGTCCGGGCTAAACTCAAAAAGTGCTGCATGGATTCACTTCAAATTTTGCATGAATATTACTAATAGGTCAGGTCAACATATAGGCTACATATTATCACGCTATCACCTTCGGGGGAGGAGCTGTGAAAATTTATAAAGTTTAACGCGGGTGAAACCGCGGGGCACAGCTAGTTTTCTATAAAACCTACCTTGATTGGCATGGGTCTTAGCGATGTTTGATGAAAGCCGGTTTTGTTGTTCGCAAATCATAGTTAGGCTAATTAATCATAGGTGAAGTTGGGTACTTTTGACAGTTTGGTTATGGTTTACACGCCTCCGCCGCCGCCGCTTTATTAGCACCCGCCTTAGCGTATCTAAACACTTCCTCATAGTGACACTCACTAGTGGCCTAACACGCTCGGGGCGAACTTTCTCGGATGGAGTCATAAATATTCACTGTATTTATGACGTGACACTGGCATGAAGGTATGTTGCCTTGTACAGTAAAAGACACACGTAGCGTGTGGAGAGAGGAAGGATTTGCAGATCCTTCCTCCCTAAACAACTAACTCTGGCGATATTACTCATACACAAGACCATGACATTATCATATCTATGCTTTTATGGAAAAATATTTAAAAATATATTTCACTGTTACTTGCCTAATGACTGAAATATATTTTAAGGGTTATTAGTAATATTTACTGTCATTATTTAAATTTAATTACCTCTGTCGTCATTGTCTATAAATAGTTTTTATTGAATACACGTTAAATAGTGTATTCACTAAAAACGACGCACAACTACACCTTTACTGGACCACATACTCTAATGCAAGGCATTATCTTTTAGGGGATTAAATTTTCGAGAGAAAGTGATTCCATATCGAGATGCTATGAAGCACTTTTGCATTCGATAAGTGCTCGTTCAACTCAATGCACTTCTCCCTCACCATTCATATAACTTCCCCTCTCCCCAAGTTCTCCTTACAACATCAACTCTTAGTTAGCTTTGCATCTAGACATTTTATATTCCAATAAAGCTGGTAAAAGCATCAAAACTAAGTTTAAGTCTACAGAATTCAATTATTTATTTTAAAATTAGCTATGTCCGCCATAGCTAACTTTATAATAAATAATTGTATTTTTTGATCATTTATTTTATAATTTAGACCTGCCTACAGTTCACCTAATTCATAAAAAATAAATTTGAATTGAATTAAAAATGTTAATACAATTCATTAAAAAAGACTGGGCTTGCGGTATGTTCAAGAGAGAAATAAATAAATTAAATACCCTGCGTTTTTAATTGAATTAAAATAGGCTAATCTTCTTATCAACTTTAGTACCTTAGGTACCTACTTAACCAGATGAATTTAAACTCTACATATGTGTTGTAATAAAGTAGCCATTACGCAGCAAATTTTTCATATCAAACCGATTCTGATATGAAGGTCATGTTAGTTTATATATCTTTACTTACTACGAATATAATTAATATGGCAAAAAATACAACAATCTTGTTTGTGACAATCGCTGCTTCGTGGTAATGTTTAAACAGATTGATTACCTAGCCGTGTAATTTCCGGCCTACAAAGAATAGGCCACCCAATTACTTCCCGCGGGTATCCTAAAAGGCGACTAAGGGATACAGCGGGTAGTGGGGCAACAGCGCCACCTCTGTACTATAGCTGCCACTTAACTGCGATGCCAAGCGCGGTGAAGCCCTACCGGCAAACCCGTCTAAATGGCAACGTTGTTGGAATCTTTTGGGCGAGGTCTAAGTCCAGTTGTGGACGATAGATATCAGGTTGATGATGATGATGACAATAATAATAGTCTTAAACCGTAGGTATGTTCTGCAACTAATATAGAGTATGCATAGGTCATTTTTTAAACCTAAACTTCGTTTGAAATTTTTGCCCCATATTGTTCAGATTTTTATAATGTAGGTACTAGCTGGTGCCCACGACTTCGTCCGCCACAACTTCGAATGATGGCCAATGTAACTACTTACTTCTAGCTTAATCTAAAAAATTAACATTAAAAACAAATAAGCAATATAAATTTAAGAAAACCTAACCTATAAATAACCTAACTAAGAAATAAACTTAAATAAAAACTACTTTGCTACTGTTATTTAAAAAAACGACCGGATATCATCAACCAAAGAAATCAAAGAATACATATCAATTGTCCTAAAGTAGGTACAGTCAGTAAGTCAAATAAAGTAAAATAATAATCAACGATGCATTAATTACAAAGGTAACTCCCATTAGATTAGGTTGCGACCACGGTATTGATAGGTCTTATATAAAATTTTGTGAAGGAAACCATAACACGAGCTAAAACGATGATTACGCAATATATTACAAAAATATAAACTTGTAAAGCGGTAAAATTAAGATGTGTGCATAGTTTTTGGGTGAGATTTAGGTGATCATCTATTAATTCAGTTTTGGACTACCTTTTATTTCAAGCATTTATTTATTTTAACCGATATATCAAATAAGTTCCATGATCTGAAACGATATTACCGCCATCTAGATACAAAATTGTGAACTTGTAGATCAGTAAAATTAAGATGATATTTTTTGGGCGCGATCATCTCGACACGAACAATTTATACCACGCTAACTCGAACATAAAAAAAAAATGTCGCTTATTTGGTTTGTTGTAAAAATTACCAAAAAAAAGAAGTTACAAATCTTATAAAATCCTAAATCTTTACTTAGACAACAACGACCACGACATTTTAAGCAACTTGGCAAAGAAAAGAATTTCTCTAAAATTTGAGTTTGCGTAAATTGTTGGTGTCGATTTGTTGAATCAGTTTTGGATTACCTTTTTTTTATCA
This sequence comes from Pseudoips prasinana, assembly GCA_951640165.1. Classification (NCBI taxonomy): domain Eukaryota; kingdom Metazoa; phylum Arthropoda; class Insecta; order Lepidoptera; family Nolidae; genus Pseudoips; species Pseudoips prasinana. The sequence goes on along the minus strand of OX621237.1, from coordinate 24,671,428 downwards.
ACAAATTAAACCCTGGATTGCTTTATTTTTAACTAAAAGACCAAATACGAGTACATTACATGTAAACAAACAAATAAAAAAAAAACAAATAAAAAAAACAGATTTTCATACAAACTTACATCCCCTATTTTAGTTGTCCTTAGGGGTGGAATTTCCAAAAATCCTAGAATACATATTTTTATTTTTAACTGAAAGGCCAAATACCAATTTTCATAGGTTTAACTTCAAAAAAGTCGCATTTTCATACAAACTTACATACCCTATTTTACGCCCTAAGGGGTGGAATTCCCAAAAATCCTGAAATATATATTTTTCATTTTTAACTGAAATGCGTAATACCAATTTTCATGCGTTTAACTTAAAAATTGACACATTTTTCATACAAACTTACATGCCCTATTTTTCGCCCTTGGGGGTGGAATTTCCAAAAACCCTGAAATACGTGATTTTTTATTTTTAACTGGAAGGCCTAATACCAATTTTTATGCCTTAAACTTTAAAAATGGCAAAGTTTCATACTAACTTAGCGCCCCTGTTTTACCCCCTTAGGGGTTGAATTTCGAAAAATCCTTCCTTATTCCTTGTCTACATTATAAAGCAAACATTTGTGCAAAATTTTAGCTTTCTAAGTCCAAGGGTTTGGGCTGGGCGTTGATGAGTCAGTTAGTCAGTCAGGACTTGTCTTTTTATTTATATAGATAGATTGTAAAAATCTGAACTATAGCAAATTTTCAAATAAAGAATTTTGTTGCAGAGTAAGCCTTTATAAGTAAAATACACAAGTTAATATTTTAAATATATAACATGTAACGTAATTAACACACACCCTCAAACACCCCAATTAGAATATTATTTTGTAATCAGAATACATACAATAAATTTGTAATTTAACATGTATATGCATTGTTATTTACTAAATTAGTTTCTTGGAATAAAGTTTATTTTTCTTTATTTTGTGTTGAATGTTCGATTGCGACTGCGATTTAAAAGTCTTATTACTTTGACTTACGGTCCATTTCAATTTGCTTTGACTTTACAGGGTTAAAATAACGATAATTTCCGTAACTTTAATTATTTTGGAATAAAAAATTACCTAGGTATTAAACATTATATAAATCGATTCATCGAAGCTGTGTGGTGACGGCGACAAATATCAGAATCAGAATATCATCACCTCATCTCATCCCGTGGGGGGCGTAGAAGTCGACCCGAGGGAATATCTACCAGAGGATGGGCAGCAGCTTCCTTCTGAGTACTATGACCATCTTACTGCGATCGCCAACCCGCCTGCCAAGCGTGGCGATTATGGCATATCCCCCAAGACGATTCTTGAGGGAGGCTTGTCCAGCAGTGGACTTATTTAGCTGTAATGATGAAATCGATTCAGTAGTCGATTCTGAACAAATTATTTTCAGGATGTGCGTTAATTAAGTTACATTACGTATCTTTTGTAGTCAGCTCCTCATAAATGTCTTATAATCTCATATTGCCTCAAATACCGATATGGGTTATGATAAGTTACGGGATGTTCACCCATTTGCTTTTTATATCACAGGTACAAAGTTAAATAAATATCTACCCCTATTCACGACAATTCAGTGACAGCGATCCTAAAGTCAAAGTCAAAGGTACTTTATTCCGTAAAAATTTTACATTTATGTGGAATCGTCATATTTTTTTTACCCTACCGTGTAGTGCATGACGTGGCAGCTACTGAGAAACACTGCCAGAAAACTCAGTAGGAATCCTTTTTTTAAATAAAATATACTTAAGATTAATTACAATCACGTGTGTTGACTCAGAACAACTCAAACTAAAAAAAGCAGAGCCATGTAATGTGTGGTAACCAGGCAACTGATACACATACTTGTATATAATATGGATGTTATAGTTCAATTACGCCTAAAGACATAATAAATAATCGTTCTCATCACACAAACATTGGTCCTGGGTGGGGATCTACCCAAGACCTTTGACTTAGCACTAATCACTAGATCAATTTCAATTTATTTTCTGTTCATTAAAGTGTATTTATTTAATGTTACATACATTATATAAATATTAATGGACATAAATTATCGTACATACAACATTTAATGAATTGGCTAACTGCATGTCGAATTACACACTGTTTAGGGTTTTGGGTCATTGAGGCCTTCGTTATTATTCTCAATTATTGTTCACTATGGGTTAATATTCACATAAAGTATACTAGGGCAATTAAATCGTCTTTACGGCATCTAGTAGGTAACTTGTTAATATAAAAATAATTATATTTTTAAGGCGATTTGTATGGATAAAATTAGTACATATGGCATATTTATCGACTGTAACGTAGATTATTGAGAGTATAACAGCCGTTAAAACGTCCTTGTATTTTCACATTATATACTCTTTCACACTCTGATACTAGTCTTAGTTAGTTGAGTAATGAAATTCTGTAATTTTATTAATATATTTTGCTTTATTTCCATATAACATCTATCATTACAGGTTTATTTTTTATTTTACCCAATGTGAGACTACTTATATTCACGTTGTCCATCTTGACATCTCAATTTGTGTAACTTATTGAAAACTGAGCAATTTGGGAAGTTAGGGAACAACAGAAAAAGCTATCAGTTTGAGAGTATGAAGCGCACGCGCAGCGGCGCCTCACGTAAGAGGTTGGTACAACCGCGCGGTTTCACGAAGAGTCTTGGGCGCCGCGCCGCGCGCCGCGCCGTCGCGTCGTCGTCGCGTCGTTGTCATACGTACCTATCCGGCAGTACAGTTGGCGCGCACAGGCTAAGTGGCTAACCTTACATTGAATGTGTACAATGTGTGCATAACATATTTTCCTCTAAGTATTTTGAAAATATATAATAAGTACCCTCCTAACTTTCAATTCGTTGTATCCTACCATTCGTAAAATATGCAATGCGGGGTATATTAACGGTTTTAACTGTCCAACAAATCTCTTATTAAAAGAGCAAATACTGATAAATGGTCGTCCGTACGTTGCCATTCGAAAATATTTACATACTAACCCCCACTTTGGGGCTAGGTTTAGTACAATTAATTTAATATTATTTTTGTATTTATATAATATTATAAATGCGAATATTCGTGAGAAAAGATGTATGGATGTTTGTTACTCTTTCACGCAAAATCTACTGAACGGATTTTGATGAATCTTTGTAGTAATATGGTTATATACCACAATAACACATAGGCTATAATTTATAATGTTTGACGCGGGTCCGCGTGCCCCGCGATATATCCCGGGGCACTGCTAGTAGGTAATATTATAAATGCGAATGTGCGTCAATAAGGATGTGTGCAAGTTTGTTACATTTTAACACAAAAATCTACTGGACGTATTTTGATGAAACTTTGGAGTTATATAGGTTATATATCCGAATAACACTTTGGCTATAATTTATAAAGGTTTCGTGGGTGAAACCGCGCGGCACAGCTTGAAAGTAATAAAATAAGAAAATTGATGCGCCAAGATTCAAGTTTGATTCTTACGTGCACATGCAAGGCCTACAACATTCACTTACATTAGTACCTCCGAGTAGTACGAGTATATTATTTTATTGCACGGTAGGTATATACTAAGAATGATTAGGTCCATGTCTAGTGTGTACGTCGTGGGTACCGCAAGGGCATCGAAATCTATTGTTATCGGAGCTCTTTACACTTCTTGCGCTAATAAACCTGAATTATGGTGACATTGGATTAAACCGCAACTTGCAAATTACTATACCTACCAAAGTAAATGTCATTGCATTGTTTAATTTAAGTATATAGTGGAAACGTAGCGTGAATTGTTAAACTATTTAAATAACAACTCACATCGAAAAAAACTAGGGATACCTTAATACTAAATTATTTGAGACTCTATGCCTAGTTTAAAGTCTTTTTAATTTCAATAAAAAGTTTATATTATATACTAGGGGATGCAAAAGCCGGGCTGTTAAAAGATCCGGTTTTTTCGGGTGTTTTGTTTACAAAACCGGTGCAACCGGTTAATTCTGTTTTTAGTTTTTTTTCAGAAACGAGAAATAAGTGTCTAAAGAAATTAAAATGCTGAAGTCTAATCAAAATAGGCATGTATTTTTTACGTTTAAGTCACTTAATTTTAAAATAATGAGCATTTGTTTGGATTGAAATAAGCTACAAGTACTAAGTAACAATGACTGCCTCGGTCTAGCGGTAGCGTGTTCATCCGCAGATCCTGGGTCGGGCCAAAAGTGATTTTGGGAAAAAGAAAAATTTCTCAGCATCAGCCGTAGTCTGGGAGTTGGCGGTATTATACCCCCGTGCCTCGGAGAGCACGTAAAGCCGTCGGTCCGGTCGTGTCGCTAGGCGTCCCATCGGATAACAGTACGTAAAATGCGATCAAAATAATTATTTAAATACCGTATATATATGCTATCTTCTCTTTAGTTTTTATTGGGTTCTCCAAGTTCTCTAATTAAGGTCTAAGGCTAACATAACGCTCTGGCCCCATCAGTGGTCAAACAAATTAGGTCTTCATCCTACGAAGTCTAAAATTGTACAATTTCTTTTTTAAAATTTCAAAACAATGTTACGCGGTTCCTTTTTGACAGGTCATAAGTTTTTGTATCCAGCATTATCATTAAAATACGGTCAAAATAACCTATACCTATACCTATATGCAAAAAAAAATATTATTATTATTATATTGTATCGCAGGTTTTATATTAGTTGTCCACTCGTCTAAATGCCAAAACGGCTAATCTCACTCCATCTGTAGTATTAGTAGTGCGACAAGGATATAAATTAACGTGGCTGAAATAGGAATTAAACTAACGCCGCGCGCTGCCTCAAAGTCCCGTCAATGTTTGACAGTGACAAATTTAATATTTTCTGTGTTAAAATTAAAATATTATTAAATCAATTACATAAGAGAAACATAACCGCAAAAACCGAAAAATTCGGTTTAGTTCCTTAAAAAACCGGGGTTTCAAAATCTGTCGGTTATCCGTTTTTTTTTTCGGTTATCCGGGTAATATACATATTGAAACCTCATTAATTTTTTCTCAAAATTTCAAAATGTAATAAATAAAAATAATAAACAAAGGACGGAGTCAGGAAATTTGAAACTATTTTATTGCTATTAATTAATGAAAAAGATTAGATCGTTTTCCATTTTTATTAATATTAATTTAACGTACTACCGCGTGAGTTTTACGTAAACGAGTCATTGCTGAGGCCCAACACACCAAGGCTGTGGTCACTTTATCGCAGTACTGGGGATGTGGCGGCACACGGGCAGATATCGTGTTACTATGCAGAGACAAGATCGATTTCTCCAAATGACCGCCAGAAGACAACCCGATTGATGACGGGTTGTCTTCTTACTGGAGCTTTGTACTAGTTGCATCGGTGTGATCACCGATGCAACTGGTACAAAGGCTCCAGTAGTATCACCAGCTGCTGGTAAGCAACAAAACCGTGCGAAGGAGGTTGCATGTTAGTCTTCATGCTCGAAGAACGCCACGTGTTGAACGTACGTACATATTATAGATAAATTACACCCAGATTCTTTTTTTTTTTTATTTGGTTTACTAAACTGGCCGTATACACAATATTAAATAAAATGATAAATATTAGGTCTTTACCTATGAAATTGCCGTTCTGCAGTACTGGCCATTTCAAATCAAAATAATTTTTGTTTGGCTAAGAATTCTAATTTCAAATTAATTTTATTTTAAAAACATGGATTCTTTTTTCCAAAAGTAGTCATTTCTTTATTGATTAGTGTTACATTTTCATCGCATTTCAATCTTTTTCGTCATCATGGATACGTTAAAAATTCGAGTAATTATGGAATATGAGTACCGTCGTGGCAGCAACGCGGCACAAGCGGCACGCAACATCAACGACGTTTACGGAGCTAACACTACAAACCAACGCACCACCTGTTATTGGTTTGCTCGCTTCCGTTCTGGAAATTTCGACCTGAAAAATGAACCTCGCGGTCGTCCGAAGACTTTGGTCGACAATGACGAATTAAAGGCGGTTGTGGAAGCTGATGATACACAATCTACGGCTGAATTAGCAGCAGCTTTCGACGTTAGCGTCAAAACAATATTGGTCCATTTGCGTCAAATTGGCAAGGTAAAAAAGCTTGACAAATGGGTGCCCCACGAACTCAATGATCGCCAGCGCGAAGTACGCGTCGAGACGTGCCTTGCACTGCTCAACAGACACACAAATGAAGGAATTTTGAACCGCATTGTTACCTGCGATGAAAAATGGATTCTGTTTGATAACCGCAAGCGCTCAGCAAGTTGGTTGGATCCTGGTTCAGCACCTAAACAATGCCCTAAACGAAAACTTACCCCTAGAAAAGTGATGGTCACTGTTTGGTGGTCTAGCGCCGGTGTGATTCATCACAGCTTCTTACCAAACGGGGTGAGCATTACTGCAGATGTGTACTGTGAAGAACTGAGCACAATGATGGAGAAGCTGGCGCATCTCCAACCAGCATTGGTCAATCGCTCGTCTCCGCTGCTCCTGCACGACAACGCGCGACCTCATACTGCACAGCAGACGGTCTCCAAGTTGCAAGAACTGGGGTTGGAAGCTCTCCGTCATCCGCCCTACTCACCAGACCTTGCGCCTACAGACTACTACTTTTTCCAGAATTTGGATAACTTCTTGGCGGGAAAAAAATTCAATACCCGAGAGGCAGTACAAAATGCCTTTGAAGAATTTGTTGCCTCCCGTCCAGCTGATTTCTTTAAGAAGGGCATCAATAAACTGCCACTGCGATGGCAAAGATGCATTGATTGCATGGGTGATTACTTCGATTAATACAAATAAAAAAATTCATGAAAAAAATTCGTTTAAATTTTTTGATACAAAACGGCAATTTCATAGGTAAAGACCTATTATAAGTTCTAGAAAAAAGCTTAGTTTACGACCTTCTTGAAGTAAACACAGCATGCAATATGTTATAGGTACATTACAAATTATACTAAGTAAGAGAAAAATAAATAAGATAAACTAAACTTGACTTAACTTACTAAACTTAACTTAACTTAATGAATAAATGTTTTGTGGGCTCAGAAAATAGTGTTTTATGGATTGAATGGATACATTGAAAATATCTACATCATAACATATTTTGTTGTAAGACGAGCACATGCGGTACATTGGCGAATGTTGACTATAATTAGTACGACAACAAGGAAGACAGAACTTTTTTCTGTTTGTGAGTCGACTGTTAGATCGTGGAATATCAAAATTTAGGTTGCTCAGTAAGGTGGGGCATTCAATTAAACCATTGATTAGTTTATACAAAAACACGATATCAGCCACATTTCGTCTGCGCTCTAAAGAACAGATTTTAAAGTGCGTGAGCCTGGATTCATAGGATGACAGAGTACGACACAAATTATTTGCATAGGACAGGTGGTACAAGAACTGTTTTTGAATTCGTTCAATTCGGGAAATATATACTGTATAAGAGGGGCTCCAAACTTGACAGCAATACTCTAGAAGGGATCTTACAAAACAATTAAAAAGAATTATAGAGACTTCAGGATCTTTGAAAAACTTTGTTTGCCGTGATACAGAACCAGCTAAACGAGCCCCTTTGTTTGCGATATTATTTATGTGTTCCCGAAAATCAAGTTTAGTGTCAACAGAAACACCCAGATTCCGCATGTTCGTGACTTGACTAATCGGCGTTTTATTAATTTTAATATAGTAAATTGCAACTGCGGGATGTGCCTTTCTAGAAAATTTCATGTGAAAACACTTACCTAGACGTATTGATTGACATACTGTTCAATGAACACTAATTGCTGACTCTAGTTATATTCTGTTGCAGAGCTGTTATATCGTTTTCATTGGAAATGACTTGATACAGTTTCAGATCGTCGGCGAACATTTGATAATTGCATGTTACGGAGGAACATAAATCGTTAACAAAGACTAAGAAGAAAAGAGGCCCTAGGTGCGAGCCTTGTGGTACTCCGGATGGTATCATTTTGGTGGTCTATCTACCTGACAAGAACCCATGTTGGTTTCTATCAAACAAAGGCTTTAAGTGGAACTGGATTTTCCTTTGTACCATTAGTTCGAATACCTTCCCTATAGCTGACAGAATCGAGATAGGCCTGTATTGGAGATGTGATGTACAGGAGGACATTCAAAAATTTAGTACAACTGCCATTTTGGCATGTCCTTCTACTTTTTATTTTTATTTTAGAAATTTGACAACTTATTTAGTATAATAATAGCCTTATAATTGATAATTTATATATTTTACTACGTTCTTAACTTAATTCCTGTGTAATTCAGTTAAAACTGATTTTTTTTTTTTTTTTTTTATTTTATTTTTTTTTTTTTTTGCCTCCTATTATGGAGCAATGGCTCGCACGTTCAGTGCATCCGCCAGTTTCGAGTATTGAGATTCTCAAACTTTCTGGTAGGTAGCTTTTAGGTTTATGTTGTAATATTTATTATTTAGCGACGGTTACAACTTTGTAAAGGTAGGGAAACGGATAGTTTAAAAATTAAATATCAGACTAGGATTTTGATTTTGGATAAGAATAGGGGAAGTATGCACTTTATAATAATATTTTATAGGTATGTAATCAAATAAATAAATATCAAATAGACATATTATAATATCAAGAAATTAAAAAAATATATATATATATACATATTTAAACTCTAATATTATTACTACAAATAAAATTTGAAAATATATTATACATAGATGCATTCACAGAATAAAGAAGGGTATTTATGGATGTCGGGAACGGGACACGGAGGGAAATCAAATTTTCTAAAAAGGAAGAACGGTCATGTTTAGGACAGGAGAAGAATATGTGATCCAGATCCGCAAAGTCATCACCACATTCACACTGCGGACTATTTATAATACGCAACCTAGAAAGATGGGCCGGACAAGATGTATGACCAAGACGCATTCTTATTAAAATGGTTGTAGGAATTTTGTCAAGTTTTATACCAGCGAACCATGGTTTAGATGGTATTTCTTGTTGAATATTTAAATAATTCTTCCCTTTTAATTGGCTACTCTTTTTCCAGACTGAATCCCAGGAATCCCGGAGATAAACTCTAGGAAGAGCAGCCAGGTCGTGAGTAAAATTTTCAAAAGGGAATTTATCTCCACACACCACAGCCTCATTCGCAAGTTTATGGGCCCTTTCGTTACCTACAATGCCATAATGGCTAGGTATCCATACAAAAGTAACATAAAATCCTTTCATATAACAGTCATAAAGCTTACTTCTAATGTCTGCTAAGAGAGGGAAAATAGGTTTGGAGTTGAAAGGAAATCGAGTTAGTGACTGTAATGCGCTCATAGAGTCGCTAAAAATGATAGTTTTTCCAAGTTTGAAAATAAGAATGTATTCTAAAGCCTTAGCGATGCCAAGACATTCAGCGGTAAAAACTGACGTTTGAGATGGGCATTTTACTTTCTGGACAATGTTATATTGAACATGATAAACTCCTACTCCTACAAAATCATCTAATTGGTGCTTGGACGCATCTGTATAAATGTGATTCCACCCTGGCCAATTATCTTGCACAATAGAATTAAAGGAAATATTAGCATTGTATTTATCAATATTAGAAAGATAGTAAACACACGGATTGTAAATTAAGGCTTCATATTTACAGTTAAAAAAGTCAAGAGTACGAGATCTATGTGTCGGGGCCTGAATTGATTTATATCTCAAGTAACTTATTACTAAGCAAGGAAGTGTTTTGTACTTCCAATAGTTTGATGACTGAATGAGATCTGCAAGAATATGAAGTTTTAAGATTAAAGGGCTATTTGAGAATTGTAAAACACGATAAAGCAGACGATCAGCTAAGAACTGTCTTCGTAGGTTAAGCGGTGGCTCGCTATATTCAACTTGCAATGCATTGAGAGGGCTAGATTTCATAGCTCCGGTAATTATTCTCATAGCTTTTGATTGAATGGAATCCAGCCTCTTCAAACCCGCTATATTACAAGGCTCCAGTATGAAGGTCCCGTAATCGAGAACGCTTCGTACCAAAGCATTGTAAAGCAGCTTCAAAGAAACCGGATGTCCACCCCACCAAACACCCGAGAGGCATCTCATCAAATTGAGAAGCTTTTCACATTTAGTTACAACATATTCGATGTGAGGCATTCCTGTTAGTTTTGAATCTAAGACAACACCCAGAAACTTGACTTGATTTTTAACTGGTATTCGGCAATTATCGAAATATATAAGAATGGGGGGATGCAATCGCTGACGCGTGAAGAGAACTACGGAACTTTTATGCGGTGAAATGCTTAGACCATTTTTATCCATCCAGACTTTTAAATTATTTAACGAATTTGATATTTCGCTACATATTGAATTAAATGTGTTACCAATGGAGTACAACAATAAGTCATCGGCATATTGAAGGATGTTAATAGAATTATAAAGTGAAGACGCCAAATCATAAGTATATAAATTAAATAATATAGGACTGAGTACAGATCCTTGTGGAAGTCCATTCCACACCAGTCTACTCTGTTCTCGAGCTTGGTCCAGCCTAATTATTCTACCTGACAAGAGGTTTATGATAAAACATGAAATAATTGGTGGAATAGCAAGTTTGTGTAGCTTATATTGCAGAATATTAAGATTTACTCTGTCATAGGCTGATTTTAAATCTAAAAACACCGCAAGAGCAGATTCATTTTTTGTAAATGCCACTCGGACATCAGTCACAAAAGTGCCCACACTATCCAAGGTGCTCCTGCCTTTCCTCAACCCAAATTGTGATTCGGATAATATTCCACGATTTTCAATAATCCATTCAAGGCGATTTTTAACTAAATTCTCAGCAACTTTTGAGATTACAGGGGATAAAGCTATAGGGCGATATGAGGAGGTGTCAGCCGGTGATTTATCTGGTTTAAGAATAGGGATAATTATTTGTGATTTCCAAGAAGATGGAACATTTCCGGATAACATTACTTTATTAATTAAATCTAAGTAATACTGAATTGAAGATTGATTAAGGTTGGCTAAGAATGAATATGGAATACCGTCTTCACCTGGAGCGGAATTTTTAATTTTAGATAAAACACCCTGTAGTTCCTCCATAGTAAATGTGGAATCCAGGGAAAATTGACTACGGGGAATTACAAAAGGAAGGTTACACTGAAAAAGATTATGTTCTGGGGCCGAGGGTGGAGCTAGATTCTTGAGAAATGATTCACTTAAATTTGGAGGTATAGTAGAAATCCGACAATCACTAACACCATTACGAAATCGTCGTATATTTTGCCAGACTATCGAGGGATGAACACGAGGAGAAATGGAAAGACAGAAATTTTTCCATCCTTTAATTTTTTTGTCTTTGAGTAATTTACGAGCATTTGCTATAGCACCAGATACAGTTTTAAAATTTTCATCCGACATATCATTTTTGTACAATTCTTCAGCTTTTTTCCTATCTTTAACTATTTGTGTGCATTCCTTGTCCCACCAAGGAGGAGAAGGGATACTACCATTAGCAACATTTTTTAGAGGGAATGTTTCGTCTGCAGCTTGCAAGAGAGCATTTGTAAATGCATTACTACACTCATTTACATCCTGCGATAAGCTAGGTAAGTTTGAAACTTTAAGCTCTAGTACAGTTTTGAATTTCTCCCATAAGTTTTCATTATAAAGTTTGTATTTTAATCGTGGCATGCTGTGAAAACTTCTTGTATCTCGAGAACCATTTGAGGGAAAACTTAAAACAATTGGGAAGTGATCACTGCCATAAGTATGTGATAAAGTATGCCATGTTAAGGCTGAAGCTAAGGAAGGGGAACAAATTGAAAGGTCTATTGCACTTATATTCTCGTTTGGACCTGTACGTCTTGTAGGAGAGCCAGAATTGAGTATACAAATATTATGTGCGTCTAGAATTTCTAACAGCAGTTCACCGCAATAAGTTGATATAGAACTACCCCAAGAGACGTGATGGGAGTTAAAATCTCCTAAAATCAAGAATGGACAAGGGAGAAGAGTAATAAGGTTATTAAGATGATGTAAAGCTGTAGAAGAAGTAGAAGGAATGTAGATAGAAACAATACATATATTATTTATCCGTGCAGCTACGACGGAAAAATCTTTAAATGCAGGAAGTACTAGAGGGCAAAAAGGGATGGTATTTCTGACCAGTAAAGCGGCACCGCCATACCCATCCGATCTATCATCCCTTAAGCAAGAAAATCCTGGAATTTTAAAAGTAGAGCCTGGTTTTAACCAAGTCTCTGAAAGTGCAAATAATCAAGTGTTAAACTTGTTTATCAAATGAACAATTTCAGATTTTTTAGGAATTGCACTTCTACAATTCCACTGCAGTATCTTCTGAAGTGCCATTATTGACGGGTTTTAGTGATTTAAACATATTAATTATAGGGGCAACGTTGGACGGTATCTTAATATTGGACTGTGTCAATGTCATAATAAGTACTTGAATGATATCCGATGAAGACATCATGGAGGGGTTAGGACTTGAATTCAAAGCACAACCGTTTTGGGGTGAAGGGATTTTAAAATCATTGATGATTTGGTTATGTGATTCACGATCATAACCTTTATTTAATTTGGGAGCTGGACGTCTATTCACGTTAACTGTCTTTTTATATGAACTATTGGATGATGAGCGTTGTGAAAGTGATATGGGGGACACTGGATGGTTTTGTTTCATGTGAGGTACTGGGACAGAATTTAGTACATTGGCGTACGATTTATATACAGGTGGAAACAGTTTGACTGCTTCGCCATATGATATAGATTTTTCTGCCATAGCTAACTTGATTTCCTTTTGACGATTAAATTCAGGACATAATTTATTAGTGGCAAAATGGTTTCCTGAGCAATGACAACATGACACATTCTCTTCCTCAACGTCACATGAATCACCTGTATGTTCATGTCCGCATTTATAACACTTTGACCTAGATCTACATTGAAGTTTAGTATGCCCAAAGCGGCAGCAGTTAAAACATTGAATCGTGGGGTAAGTGTACAAATTTACGGGTAGTGCATTGTAGCACATTTGGGATAGCTTGATGTGCTGGCGTCTGTACATATGTATGTTTAATGCGAACTACAAAATATTTTAAATTTGCCAATCGCACGTTCAATCTCACAATATCAATATACTCTATGGTATTGCTTTTATTTTGTAATATAGGTTTTAGTGTAGTAAGTACTGTGCTACAAACTTATCTGGCCCGGTGGCCAAAAGTAGAACTAATGACGCCAGTTTGAAATGTCAATCCATGACATTCCTGCCATTGATTGTTTGTTGCGCGTATTTATTTTTCTCTTTGTGGTTTTTAATTGTGAAAAATGCCGAAAGCTTTAAAAATTGATGCGGGGAACGTTATATTACAAGTATTAAATTATATGAAGGAAGAATAACGCCTTCAGGCACCAATTATACCCTTCAATAAGTTGTATGAATGCGTAGCTGCTGCTACAGGTTAGTGTTGTCAGCTTCTGAAAAAATACGAAATTCCCCCTCGCTCTTTAAATTAAAATACATATTTTAAAATATTCATTATTTATTTAATTTTTGCTGTTTCCTTTGTAGGTGTCTGGGAGTGATGTGTAAGAAAACTTGTGAAAGAAAAAGAGCATGGTAGATAGAATTCTGAAATCCTATCATTCATTGCAGAAGCTTTTGATAAAATAATAGTCAATGAATGGCAAAAGCATTGCAATAATGTACAAAAATATTGAAAATGTGTATCGAAAAAGGGATGGATACTTAGACGAGCCTTTCATCATTCATGGTAGTGATAGTGAAAGTGAAAGCAGTGATTGCGATAATGATGATGATGAAATGACTTCTCAATTAAACCATTCCGGTCACATAATAATACCTGGAGCATCTCCGTTAGAGAACACATAGCATACATTTTATGTAAATGATCATAATTATTGTATAAAAATATAAAGATGTTATAAAGATTAGTAATGACAGTATTTGTTTGCTTTTTAGTGAAGTAACATTTACGTTACCATGTGCATATTATTTTTACCCACTTTATTGCAAAAAATATTTACTAGCAACACTAAATGCGATAACAGCGACGCTGCCACCGGGTCAGAAAAGTTTGCGGGACATATAGGTACCTATAATTAAGTATATGTCTTATGTCAATGATACAAACCTAATAATAATAATAATATCTTTATTCGCTTCAGATATGGTCACAAAGATGGTAAGTACATTGTTTTGTAGGTTCCGACATCTACCCTTAGTGGGCATGCGAATATTAAGGGACTTAGGTACTATTACATGTTATAGTATTAAAGTAAACTAAAAAGTAAAATTATAACACAATTAAATAAATGCCACAATACAATAATAATTCGTTAATTTTAGTACGACTTCTTAAAAAAATAATAATAAAATTTCTTAATAATAAACATAAAAATAAATTTAGTTTGTCTTGCGACTTAGGAACTCATTTAGTGTAAAAAAACAATCATGAATCAACCATTCTTTTAATTTAATCTTAAATAGCCGTAAAGGATTTTTTTTAGAAGTTTTGGGAATGTGGTTGTAAACCTTTATTGCCATACTGTGGCTGTTTTTATAATGTCAAGTAGTTCTGCATCACACTACTCTTAATTTTGTTGGATCTCTTTTAAGAAATCTGCTATCATCGCTTGCCTTGGAAAATAAGTAGGTACGAGTGGTTTCTGACAAACATAGAAACTTCCAAGTATAGATTGATACCAAAGTCAAAATATACAATTTCTTAAATAGAGGCCGGCAGTTTTTAACAGGACTAGCACCACATATCGCCCTTAAACATTTTTTTTGTACAATGAAAATTTGATTTATATCGCTGGCATTTCCCCATAGAAGTAAGCCGTACCTAAGAACAGAGCTAACATAACCATAGTAAGCACTCAGCGTTGAACTCTCGTTCGCTGTTTCGCGTAATTGTTATAAGGCGTATACGAACCTATTTAATTTTTCTGATAATTTATTTATATGACTTCGCCAGGTGCAATTTTAATCTACAGTTATTTCTAGAAATCGTATTTTATTGTCTTTTTCAATTGTTTCCACGTTTAAAGATAGGTGTACTTATCTGTTTTGGTTTTAATTTATAATTACTGAACTGCACAAATTTAGTTTTCGATACATTTACGTTAAGTTTATTTTCTGTGAGCCATTGAAAAATATTATCTAGTGCTACTGTAACTGTAGCTTCGTGATTCGAGGTATTATCCGGAATTACTACTGAGATATCGTCCGCAAATAGTACGCATATCTGAGTTGTTACTGTAGGAAAGTCATTTATGTACAAAAGAAACAGGAGAGGACCGAGGATACTGCCCTGTGGCACTCCAGATTTGTGGACGTCTATAACAACTAAAACAAGTTGATAAAAGTTCTTCATCTATTATTTCTACGCATTGCCTTCTGTCCCCCCTCTTATACCGTAACGCTCTCACTTATTTAGCAAGATTCTATGGTCTTCAAGGTAAAACTCACAAGGACAAAATTTTGTGCCAAAATTCAAACTGGAAAGCAATAAGAGCCAATGTGATTTGTTCCGAACATTTTACGGCGGAAAGTATTCAAAGTCTTGTGAACAACAGAATACAGGACATAAGGTGCTTATAGCACTATATATCGACGATGGATTGGTTGCAGCTGCTTCGAATGCAGCTACAGCAAAGAGTCTTATGCATGACCTACAAAGTAGTCTTGAAATAACAAGTCAACCAGCTTCGTTTTATGATATGCCATAACCGCCACGCTTGGCAGACGGGTTGGCGTTCGCAGTTTGCTGATAGTTCACAGAAAAACGCTGCTGCCCGTTCTGGGGTAGGTATTCCCTCGGTCGATTTCTACACCCCCTATGGGATGTGATGGGGTGATGATATTCTATGTCGTCACACAGCAAATCATTCCCATTTATCTATTCTTAGCGAATGCCCATCACTAGAGATTATTTTAGTGCGAGTTTAAACAATGCGTTGTTTCAATATGGTAAACAAAAAAATAATTAAAATAATCCAGCATTATCTATGTTAGTAAGTTGTCTAACTTTTCTAACAGCATAAGCAGCAGAGCTTTATTTTCCAGAGCAGGCCGAATATATTTGAGGCTGGTGAGTACCCCATTGAAGTTTTCAGTCTAATGACATTTTTCAAATTAGGTGTTGCGAATTTAACGCATTACGGTTTCTTGGTGTTGAGAACTAAGTTATTCACCGTGAACCGTTCGGTATGAGAGCACTGTTTTAACCAGAGTGACGTCAACAACGCTCATGTTGGTTTCTTCCATCGAGGGTTGTTGGTCCATCGTGACATTCGTGACAGCAAAACTATTTCAGGACCAAACAGTAAAATGCTGTAGGGTAAGACGGCACTGGCAGGAATAAATCTTTGCTCCGGCGATCGTAGTGAATAACTTGTTTACGCCGTTTGGAATACGTGCAAACGGAAACAAATCCAATTTACAATGACAAGAATACTTGTATTTGACTTTTACAAACGTCCCGATAAAGTGAAGATAAAATGTGCTGATGTGGAAGGAATATTCATTATATGAATTTAAAAAGTTATTAATATTAGTACATAACTTTTCGTATTTGGAATGATGAAATGAAATAATGAAATTTATTCTGCACTTGGGTATTAACATACACTTGTAGGTACTTGTCAAGCTCACAATGCATTACATAAACATAGTAGAATATAGTATAAAGTTAACAAAAACAATATTAATTAGTCCGTGCATGCGGTCTGCCTTATCAATTTTTTTTTAATCCTTAAATAAATAACAAGTTACTAACAATTATTTTAGTACTACTATATTAAAATTAAAGAATTGAAGACAACGAGTAGTTGGCTAGTGCAGAAGGCTCTCGGCCAGTAGCTTAATTTAAGCGACTAATTACTGAGGGCACCCATAAGGGATTCGAGCCACAGCAACACGGAGGCCTTCAGCGGCCGTAAAAGGCCGGGATTCTAAATGAGGGTGTGATCACTTGCACGGTATAACCGATCACGTGTTAAGGGGCCAACGCGATCCTTTCCGCTGAGGAACCTACCCTAGCTATCCTGCATCTTTCTCTAGCTACCTAGGTGGACAACCCGGAGAAGAAAGCGACAAAGCAACTCCGGGCTACCTTTTTTCATATTCTTTTGCTTTTGTTTTCCATTTGTGTTTTTTTTTTATATATGTTGTTTTTACATTGTGATTAGCTGGTATGTAGGCTAATACACGCACAAAACCGTTATCACTAGTTAATCAAAATAATTATGTGGTAATAAAACAATCACATTCAATTTCACTCAAGCAATTAGAATAACCTCTTGCAAGACGAATAAACGGTGGGTGCATCCGCGCACATTTACAAAATTAACACACGAAGTCTACCAGAGGCAACGACTGTATAAAAAAAGGAAGGGGTACCCAACAGCAGTTGAACTAATCGTAGTCTCTATTCTATGACTGTTGTGTGTTTGCTAAATGTTAATCTATCAACCTGGAAACTGACTTCCAGCAACTGAAAATAATGACTGCTAGGAAAAACGTATTGACAGCCGTACTCTCACAACAGCTACATGTAGGTAATTAATGTGAACATACCCTTATTCCTGACAGTCGTATATGTAGTCGATTTTTACTCATTTTAAATATCGAACTATTCAGTATAAATTTTATTCTTAGAGAAAGAGTTGTATAATATCCATAACATATAAAACCAAACATATCATGTTCATGTATTAAAACATAAACTTAATAAAGAGGACCATAGACTATATTGATATTCTTGGGCTGAACGTGTTGCGACCTTTGCGCTTGGGAAATTAAAAACCTTTTCTACTAGTTCACATTAATCATAGCACTCCTCATTCTTTCTTTCCTTTATATATTGGGAAAAAATGGCTGATAACAAATTATATGAGGTTTTGGGGGTTTCTAGAAGTTCCAGTGATTCGGAAATAAAAAGAGTAAGTTGACAAATGTAAATCTTGTAACCATTATTTCGCACATGTAATGTCATCTATTCGTTGCATGATTCCTATCCATTGTCTTCGTTGTCATTTTGTTGCAATAATCTTAATTTTACCTTACAGAGTTATCATAAACTAGCCAAGGAATTCCACCCTGACAAGAATCCGGCTGCGGGTGACAAATTTAAAGAAATCAGCTATGCCTATGAAGTTTTGTCCGATCCCAAAAAGAGGCAAGTTTACGACAAATATGGACTTAAAGGTTTACAAGAGGGTGGACAGGGTGGAGGATTTCCCCCTGATGACCTGTTCGGCCACTTCTTCGGTGATATATTCGGCATGGGAGGCGGTGGCAGCAGGGCCCGTGGCCCCGCTCGCGGTGAAGATACCGTGCACCCTCTCAAAGTGTCTCTAGAAGTTATGTATGTGGGTAAAACATCCAAGTTACAATTAAATAAAAATGTGATTTGCGGGTCTTGTAAAGGTGTTGGTGGAAAACCAGGTTCAGTGGTGACTTGTAAAGACTGTCACGGTCAGGGTATCAAAGTGACGTATCAACAGATCGCCCCGCACATGACGCGTCAGTTCCAGTCGCGCTGCCCCACCTGCCACGGTCAGGGTGAAACCATCAATGAAAAAGATAAATGCCCAAAATGCAAAGGCAAGAAAGTTCTAAATGAAACTAAAATCTTGGAGGTGCATGTTGAAAAAGGAATGCGAGAAAACCAAAAGATTTACTTTAGAGGAGAAGGTGATCAACAACCTGACACTCAGCCTGGGGATGTTATTATTGTGTTGCAACAGAAGACTCATGATGTATTCCAAAGAACTGGTGATGACCTTGTGATGAAGCATGAAATTTCCCTCACAGAGGCACTGTGTGGTTTTGAATTTGTTATTAAACATTTAGATGGCAGGGATTTACTTGTTAGACATGCTCCAGGTGAAGTTATTAAGCCTGGAGATCTTAAAGGTATACAAGGTGAAGGTATGCCTCAGTTTAAAAACCCCTTTGAAAAAGGTAACCTGTACATAAAGTTTGATGTTGTTTTTCCTGAAAATAACTTTGCTACCGAAGACCAGTTAAAGCAGATTGAAACTGTTCTGCCTCCTCGTCCAGCATTTGTGATGCCGACTGGAGAGGATGTGGAGGAAGTAAACCTGATGGAATACACAGCCAGTGAGCGTGGCAGAGGTCGGGAGGAAGCGTATGCCAGCGATGATGAAGAACACATGCATGCAGGGCCAGGAGTGCAATGTGCACACCAGTAGTTCAATTGTCCACCTTAAAGGATTTCTACTCAAACCTCACACTATATAATTTTATCATAGGTTAAATTATGTAAATTAAACTAAGTAGGTATACTGTTAATACTTAGTTCACAGAAAGCTAGATTCATTTGACTATATGTGCAGTGTATTGAATTGTTTGAATTAACTATGTCCTATGCCTTAAATGAAATTTGTTGTAGATTTAAAAAGTTTGCTTGAGTCACTATGGTGAAGACATTGTATTTGTAACCAACATATTGTGATGATGGTGCAGTTAATGTGTCATTCAAATTGACTGTAGGGCTTTTAAAATATTTATCAATCTCTTCTAGGGTTAGTAAATAATGTTCAGTTTGAGTAAATAATCTGCCTGTGATACCTCATAGGTTTAATTATAAATCAGTTTTGAGGTGGTGTGTTATAGCATTAGTTTATTATTTTCAAAATAAACTACCTAATATGTTTGAGATCAAGACGGTTTTGCTTGAGGACCTCTCATGTTGACACAAATGTTGTCTCTCAAACTACTTGTCTTGGCTCTGACTTTGCACTAGATCTAGTATTATTCCACCTATGGGTTATTGGATTCCATAATAATATGTATTATATGAAAATAAATTTAGTGCTACCTTATGAGCAGTTTAATTATTAACTACAAATATAATTCATTCCATTAATTGCTTATTATAATTAAGATGTAGTAAAGCATTTTATAATTTGTCAATTCACAGGATTTCATTAACATATATCATATTAAGTATATAAATATAGAATGTTATAAAATAAAAATGTTACTAAGCACTGGAATCTCCCACTCTGTAGTAACCCATAAAAATATAAATGCAATGACATGGGAGTGAGAGGTCTTCTACTTTTGAATCAAATGTACTGCATCCTGCATCAGTGTCTGGTACTTTTGGTGGGAGACATTATACCATACTTACATATTTACTAGGTTTTACATAATTTCATGTTTTTTAATGAATTAACAAGGTACTTGTACCAAATGCTAATGTTGATTAGACTAATTTATTTATATTGAGGCAGTTGTAGTAAATAAGATAGCTCACCCATAAAAATATATACATGACATGAACCCAGTGACGCTGCTTGTAAAAGTGTAATTTCTTCCACTTTGAAGTATGATGCTTAGCAATAAAATTCAAAGTGATAATATGAAACATTTTATAAAGGTGTTAGATTTGTTTTATTTTTATTCCTTAAAATATATCCTTTTATATATATAAATATGTTGATACAGCACTTTGAAACATGTAGATAAGTAATATAAATAAAATTGCTTCGTCATCAATTTGATTACATATATTTTATTACTAGTCTAAGTACAACTGCAACAGTAGATTAAAATATTGATTCCACCTAAATCTTCGTTTCACCTGAAAAAGAAAGAAATATTTTTATACACGGTTCTCATGATAACACAATTGTGCCATGACATTCTTGTATCTCAGGTCCTGAAATCGAGACGTTTATCGCCTAATTATTTCGAACTGGGGGGCTACCGGCTAAGTCGCCGAACATCGGGATAGTTCAAATAAATAAAGGTTATAAATCGGCTTCCATGAGCACATGTGACGTCATAAATGGTCCGGAATTTTCAACGTCGAAACCGATTTAATGATTAATTAAGTCATTTTTAATCTTTATTTATTTGAATACCGATCACTATCCCGATGTTCGGCGACTTAGCCGGTAGCCCCCCTGGACTGTCACAAAGTCTACTATGCTAACTGTATTCGACATGAAAAAAAATGTCACAAATTGGCTGGTATTTTTTTGCGTCACAATCCGCCTGAGTAGAAACCAGCTCCTATCTCGATTGGCCGAACGTTCTAATGTACATTTTTATTTTACACACGATCCAACGGGTTCAATTCCTGGTCTGATGAGTAGGTACATTGTTAGAAAATCTATTTTCTTTAATAAAATTCTTTCAAATGGGAACAAGCAAATGTATACCTACAATAAAGCAGGCTACTTACGTTACTCACTGAAATAAAAATTAAAACTCTTAAACCCAACTACGGAAAACTTATTGAAAAGAATAAACATTGCTCTACTAAATTTGGGATCAGTTGGCCGTGTGTAAATAATGTCGCAGGATATTATTAGGTTTCCTCCTAATCATATCTCATCATCTACCTAAGTCATTATTTTTCGTTTGATCTAGGGTAATACTCGTGTTCACTTGTTTACCTTATTGTTATCAAAATTATTATCACACATAATTCTTTGATTATATATGTAGGTACTTATAGGAACGATAACCAGCAACCACGGGTATTTCCCCGGGTAGACTAGTAGATGAAAAATATAAATCGAGTTTTAAGCGGGAAAAGTAACGTAAATTTTCTGTATAAGGGTTTATTTAATTTTAATTTATATATAAACAAAATGGATGTGTGTGTCCCCAGCTTCCTCATTGATATAATCGAAATTCTAAGTATGCGATATTTTGAAGTATAATTGGAGCAATTTAAGATTTCAGTCTTAAAATTGGAGCAATCACAACTTCATACTTAGAATTTTGATTATATCAATGAGGAAGCTGGGGACACGCACGTACAAAATGGGGCTGATATAATATCACTTGAAGGTACCTACTGTGTTTGTAGCTTTTTAATTCATACATACCTACACAAATTGTTGGAAGGTACTTAGTAATTTCTATAAGTATTATTTTTTAGTTTAAAGATATGAATTTATATAAGTAGCAATAATAATTTCGTAAATACAATTTGTAAGTATGCTTCTCAAATTAATTAGGTACTTCAACAAAAATATTTGTCGATATTTTTCAATTTCAACTATACAAGTTATAAAAATATATAAAGTTGGTGCCAAAAAGTATAGGGTTCATACCTATATTGTGCATCATTGGCACAAACTTCAAATGTTATAATTAATTTTTTTGTGACTAAATACATAACGATTGTTTTTTAGAAAAGCAATTTCGTTATAAATCTCAATCTAGTTATCTGATAGAGATATTCAGCTTGTCCATTGAATTAATAAATATGGGTTTATAAACGTATCTACTAAATACTATTTAATATAGCAGAGTGAGCATAAAATTATCAAATACATTTTTATGAATGGATGCATTGCACAGGTCTGTCTATCAGTAAATACTATATTACTAGAATATTCGTAATACTAAAATATCTTACAGGTGCCTAAAGGACATGGCACCAATTTGGGTATGTCTGATTTGAGACACCACAAACCAAGCATTGGAGTCCTTCTAACTTGTGAACCCTTATATATACAAAAAAAATATGAGGATTCAGCCTTAATTTTTTACTATTTATCTCTTACTTAATCGGAATGGATAAATCATTAGATATCTACATAATAATAATATCTAGGGACAATGTCACACAGATCATCCTAGTCCCAAACTAAGCAAAGCTTGTACTATGGGTAAAGGGCGACGATATACATACTTATATATATATAGATAAATACTTATATACATAGAAAACATCCATGACTCAGAAACAAATATTCGTGCTCATCACACAAATATTTGCACTTACCGGGATTCGAACCCAGGACCACCAGCTTCGTAGGCAGGAGCACTACCAACTACGCTACCGGCTACCGGCTACGGTGACCGCCTATATAATATAATATATAATTAATGTTCTATTTTTGAAGACTATTAAAAAAATTAGATTCCCCGTTACCTTCTTCTGAACAAGAAGTTTCTATAGATTCACAATACTTCTTAAAATCCTTTTTACTTCTGCAGAGTATATTTAAATTGATTTGATTGATTCCTAATTGGCGTATTTTATTCAGTCTCTGGCCAACTGTCTTTTGTGATGCAGATAATACTCTAGGCTTGCTAGCTATATCTTCAACCTTAAAGCCCTCATCAATGAGGAAGTCAAGGAAATTTTTAACCTGAAAATAATATAAAATTAACAATAAATAAATTATATCTATCATATAACTACTAAGTTTCTTTCAATTAAAAATTCTATTGAATTCCATATTTGGGTAGGTACGCACGTATAAGTGATCGAAAATGGCTTTTAAATTGTCGATATAGTGAATTAACCTACAGAATGGGGGCTCTCGGGGATGAATTGGCTCGTCTCTCTTACAGAGGGGATTAAATTGCCATGTAATAATAATAATAATTATTATCTGGGGACAATGTCACACAGATCATCCTAGCCCCAAACTAAGCAAAGCTTGTACTATGGGTACCAGGCGACGATATTGATACTTACATAGATAGATAAATACTTATAAACATAGAAAACAAATATTCGTGCTTATCACACAAATATTTGCATTTACCGGGATCCGAACCCAGGACCACCAGCACTACCAACTAGGCTACGGTAACCTTATGACTTCTAATAGTAGTCATTCCAGAAATGTTTTTTTTTAACATGACTTTTACAGTTAGCCTAGGAGTCTTTAACTGCTTCACCGGGCGATAGAGGCGAGCGGGGGCTCCAATCGAGCAATTAAAACAACTAACTAAGTGTCATGCAGAATGTTAAATGTTACTACTTCAGTGTTGTGTGTAGGTACTACTTTCTCACCACACGTAAGACAAAAAGATAGCGTTTTAAAAATTAATGGATGTAGATATAATGATACGATCTGAGGATTGACTAGAAATCTACCATGGACATTTACAGATGTACACCTACAACCAGATTTAGCCTTGCCTTTAGATAAAACCAGAACTGCATTTATGTTAAAACTTTGAAAGAATTACGAAATAGCTCTATAAGACTCAGATAGCCAGGGATTTAACTACGCCAATGCTTGCAAAGTTGAAAAATACACATAATGTCATAAACTTAGACTACTTGGAAAGGAGTAAGTACCTAAGTTAGTTGTTTCTCTAATCAACTAACATGTTTTAATCACTTCCATATAATATCTATCTGTAATTGGAATATGTTTTGTTACATAATATGCCTATGTAATCGTATTGTTGGTGTGCATAACAATAAAAAAATAAGTATGTAAGTAAGGCATGCAGACGGATTTACCTTTGTGACGCGGATTCTTTTTAGCGCTGGTATTTTTAGGCACATTTCTTCTACAGCATCTATTGACGTGTTTAATCTTTTTGCTAAATAAACCTGCCTTGATTTAGTTTCTCCCAAAATATTCTTTGTTTCTTGAGAAATTGTTATAAATCTAAAACAAAAATAAATTGATAAAAATGTTCTACTTACAATTTTTTTTAAACTTACAGACCTGGAATGCCTAATAACCTGAAGAACTTATAGAACGAAACTTAAAATATATTAAATTCCCATACAAAATTGTCGTTCAGATGTAGCGTTCTACGGGGAATACAAATCATAATTTTAACAATCATATTTCACGAATTGTAAGTTTTTTTTTATATTCTTTTATTATTTTCATCATGCATGCTTTTATTAAAAGAGTTGGCCAATAAAGCAGCAAAGATTTAAATAAGTAATTTATTATAAGTTCATAGACATAGAAACTACCAATTACCTATTCAATATGTCTTCAGAACATCTTACCATCCAAGGATACAAATTTTCAATGCCCATATCTTTGACCCTTTGTAGTCTCTCCCGGATTGTTTCATGATGATATTTTAAAACCCACAAGTCTCTTACTATTCGGTCTCCAGAAACACCCATATCTGAAAACAGATTAGTTGTTTACAAAGAAATGATAATTAGGGACATTTTACTATTAATTTCCGAGGCCTTATCTACTGGGGAAGTGAAAGCGAATAAGTATGGAATAAGTGCCACCACGTAATAAATAAGTATATGTACATATATAGATTGATCATAAGCATCATCATCGTGTCCCACTAATGTGCTAGTGGTTTCCGAATTTAGTCCCGATGTGGACCATTTTACGTGAGTCATGGCGGCCTTCACTCCATCCAGCCCACCAGAAGCATATTAGGTCTCCCAAACTTTTGAACTTTGGCCTCCGTAAGGTTTCTCTCCAGATTTTTTTGCACTCGAGGAGCACATGCGCGACCGCTCTGTCAGCGTCCATCCACGCTCTGCACAGAGGGCTGTCAGTTATGCCAATAGTGTGTTTATTGAGTGAGCAGTGTCCAGTGATGGTCCCCACCACAACGCGCAGGCTTTTCCTGCTAACCCGTAGTAGACGGATCGTCAGCTTACCATCCACGCATGGCATTGCTTCTTTGGATTGTCTACAACCTGATGCTGAGGACCACCAGTCTCGGACTGTGTGTGATTTTGTAACCATCTACGTATTTGAGTGAAAGGTATGGCCACAGTTGGTTCAGGGCCAATGGCTGCTGTATTCGAGCCCCTCCAGGCTAGCTCGTCGGCTGCATCATTGCCTAGTGACCGACTGTGTCCTTGATCCATTGTAGTGTTATTGTGTTGTTGTGGTATTCCGCAACATGTTCCAGTGCGTTATGGCATTCCAGTATTAATCCTGAGGAAAAGTGATATCTTTCCAAGGATTGGAGTACTGATGCGCTGTCAGAGAGTATATAAAATATGTATGCAAGTGTTTGTGATTTTTCTGGCCTTTATTGCGTGTGCTGGAAGGATCATAAGCATATGCAGAGTGGAAATGTAGGAGCAGGCAGGCACTAGATTAGTTCACTATTAAGGGTCAGAATTCAGCGCGCGCGCTCTTGCGTTTTATACGGTATAACATTATTGTCAGCACTTTCGAAGAATGTGGAGCGGTAATTTTATGAGATTGATATTCCAAAATATTCGTAACAAGTTTTCAGTTTTACTCACCAAAAGCAATGGGAAAATCTGCTATTGTCATACTTAGTACCGCTAATAATACAAAAATTTTACATTTTATTCTTATTCATATTATTCTGAATAATTAATCTTCTATGATGACTATACCACATTATTTTTATATTTTTGTGCGCCTACAATTATTTTATAGCGCGTAAAACACCTAAACGAGTGAATCAAGGATTTCCATTTAAAAATGTATATACAAAAATAGAAAATATTTACAGCAACATAGTATTTTCAATTAGTAGGTAGGTACTAAGCTGCTCTAAGTACCTACTAAACCTATATTACTGCTATCAGAATGCGTTGCAAAATATCTTAAATCATGGTAAAAATACATTTGAAACAATTTCATTTTATTACTATTTTACAACATGCAAGTCTAAGGTAACCTACCAATTGATGTTCTATAAGCATGGACATTTTAAATAGACTGGCCCTATTTGATGACATAAATGGATGAGGAAACCTTGATGATATTTATTAGTATTATATAAACTTCTATTTTAATAAATAATGTCTTGAATTCACTTGAAGTGGCAAATGATGAAATGCATATACAAAAAAACAAAACATCCACAAGACAGGCTTGACCTAGTGTAGAGGTCGCAATTTATTTTTGTTACCTAATTGTAATTTCACTAAGGAATATGTAAATAATTTTGGTGACTAAATCTGTATCTTATCTTCATCTTATTAATAAGATTTAATTAAATACAATGTCTATTAAAAAAATTAAGTGCAAATAGAGTGTGTTTAAAGGCTACATTCATTGACAAAAATGTTTGGAAATTAGGTGTAAAAACAGGTTTTGCAGGAAGTTAGCTGTATTTTTTATTTGACATATTCAATAGGTAACCCACAACATCCAAGCATTCTTGCAACCTACTCTATGCTTGCAACTGTTAAGCGGGGTGAATGACATATAGAGGTACATTCAAAGCAATTTCATCACTTACCTAATAAAACATCTAAAGATTTTTGAATCCAATCAAATGATAATCCATAAATAAAAGTTCTCTTCGCAAGTTTTTCACTTAATACTGCTGGTGGGACCTGCAACAATGATCTTAAATATTATAAATGTGAAGATGAGTTATCATTTGTTGGTTTGTTTTGCTTTCATGCCTCAACTACTAAAGCAATCATCATAAATTTTGTACACACATTGTCAGGGTTACAGATAGAGAATGATTACATCCAAGTAAAGTACTGTCCGGTATCTGGTGGTAGCTATGGCAATCACGCAACTGAAACATATATGTTTTTCAAAAAATTTGCATATTATGGGTTAATTCCACCCAGACACAAAAATGATGAGCAACCATTGATAAGACTAATCAGATTATTCATAAATGGTGGATTCTGATAAATTGTTTGTGTATCTGGAATTAATTAGTTAAAAGAAACTGAGGCCCTCACCCCAAAAGCTACTCTTCAAAGAACTACTACATATTAGTAAACAACCATTGTATCTAGAATTGAATCTTAGGGTATGAGTTTATAGGATGAAAAAGCCTCCTGAGGCAAACTAATCCAGAATCAATCCTCAACTAAGACTATATTTATGTATATAAGATAGATTTAGTGCAAAACTGCATCATGTAACTCATGTAATTGCCCATTAGAGTTTTTGACAGCAATTGCTACCTCTTCACACAAGTTTTAATTAGAATAAAGATAGATTTACGTATATTAAGACACAAGGTCAGAAAATGTGTATGTAATAATCTTAGGAGCAGGTCAGTAAAAATAGATGATAGATACATTAAGACCCAAGGTCAGAATAGGGCTGTTCTTATATTACTATTATTAAGTAACCTTGTTATGTAATACTGACATTGTGTACCATAGTACTCAAAGTCAGTGACAGATCAATAACTCACTATGAGAACAGAGGTTTGGTTATAATATCACACTAATTCACTTTTCTCTTGGCTGTTGTGATACCAGGTTTATAAATAGATTTTCATACTTAACTAGCTATAAAATTCATGTATTTATTTTATTTGTTATAATTGCACATGATATGAATCTAATTACCCTAATTTAATTGCCAAGCAATAATGTATCTTTATGTCAATGTTTAATACACTTATAATATGAAATGTATACTACAATGTATACATATTCATTTTGTTAGCTTTGAAACAGGGATCTCCTGGAAAGGCTTAAATTGAATGGCTAATGAATCATTTTATCTATAAGTAGTATTTGTTTAAATGATAATTCACGAACACTTTGATTTCTTTCGTTTCGCTCGCGGGTATTGATAGCCGATACACGTGTTAGAGAATCTTTTAAGAAAGTTTGTCAGAATTAGTGTAATTGTAATAGTATTAAGTGTTTTGAGTAGATTTATGTGTTATTAACCGTATTAACAACTTGTCCTTCGTGTTTCTTGGTAAGATAGTAGATAGTACCTAGTGTTTGTGTTGTAAGTTTTCCGTTCGGTGGAGGCGTCCGTCATGGACGACCTCCCCCCTCCTAGTCCTCCCGACATCCCAGTCGATGAACCAACCCGTGGTAAACCATCGTCTTCAGGCGCAACAAAACGTCCATCGGTCAACAGTAACTCAGCGGAGCATAATGCAAAAAAATTGGTTACAAACCTGGAGATGCCTAATGCCTCTATACAGGAAGTGTATATACATCCAAACCTGGTAGTAGGTGTTAAAGCTTACTCGAGTTTAGACAGAGGCCCTTTCTTAGTCCATGTGTCTCGATCGGAACCTGACCCTTCTGCAGGATCAACTATTCGCCCTATTAAATTTGGTCAATTTTTAACAAGATATAATATTCGAAATATTTGTTCAGGAGGTGTTAAAAAAGTGGGCAGAAACAAAATATCAGTTGAATTCAAGAGCTGTGCTGACGCTAATTCATTCTTGGACAACTCAGTTTTATTATCTAATAAATATATAGCAACAATCCCTACTTACAACATTTCTAAAATGGGCATTGTTCGTCAGGTACCTGTAGACTTGTCAATGAATGATTTTGTAGAAAATTTGACTGTACCAAATGGCTGTGGTGAGGTTTTGAAGGCCCGCCGACTCAACAGAAAATCCTCAGAAGATGGCAAAATCACATGGATCCCCACTCAAACTGTTGTTCTCACCTTTCAAGGACAATTCCTTCCTGATAGGGTATTCTCTTTTCACACATCTTTGCCCGTGGAGACCTATCAATTCCCAACCATCCAGTGTAATAAATGCTGCAGATTTGGCCATATTCAGACACAGTGTCGATCTAGCCCCCGGTGCTTTAAATGTACTAATCATCACTCCGGAGCTGAATGTGATGTAGCTGTTAGTAACGCTATATGTATTCACTGTTCTGGATGCCACTTTGCTACTAGCAAGGATTGCCCAGAGCAGGGGAGACAAAAGGCTATTAAAATTCTTATGTCCCAAGAAAATATTTCATATGAAGAGGCTTCCTCTCTATGCCCAAAGGTAAATAGGCCTTACTCCAAAATGGCACAAAGAACTACCCCCTCCCAACCATTCCATACTCAACCTAGCCAACCTAACTTTTCTCAATACAGTGAAATGATTCAACACAACTCTTCATCTTCTCCTCTGAGTTACAAAAAAACTATTTTCACACAACCTCGCGCTAGGCCTACGTTAGGTAAGTCATTTGACAGAGCTGCCCATCAAAAGTTGATATCCGATGAGCCTTCTGCTTTACCCAATGGTTGTGCCATTCAAGCTCAACAACCTAATACCTCTCCATTGAGGCAGGATGTTGATCTCCTGGAAACCCTCCTTAATATAATTATTGACCTGATATCCCGGAAAAATTCTAACTTACCGTCCCACGTTGCCCAAAAGCTTACTGTTGTCCTTAACTCACTTACTAACTGCCATGGCCCAAGTCGTCATTCAATGGAACACTAGAAGCCTCCCAAGAAGAAAACCTGAACTTTTATATTTAATAAATAAATTTCATCCATCAATTATTGCCATCTCGGAGACATGGTTGGTGCCTGGATCCCGATTTGGTGTTTCGGGATACACTTGCCTCCGGGATGACAGGGCTGATGGATATGCAGGTAGCGCCTTACTTGTAAGTCGTTACCTCTCTTTTTCTCAGCTTCCTCTTCCCTCCTTTTCCTCAAAGATTAATGCTGTAGCCATTAGGGCTGATGGCATATCTTATCTCTCTGTTTATATACCACACCCTTGCTCTAACCTGATTCCTGATATTTTATATATCATCTCCTCTGTTCCCCAGCCCATCATTCTGATGGGTGACTTTAACGCTCACCACAATTCATGGGGCTCAAGTCATGATGACCTGTTTGGTCTGGCACTCCTCGAATCTTTTGATGATTTAAATCTCTGTGTCATCAATACGGGTAGCCCTACCAGAAGAGTTCTCCCCAATCAAAATCCCAAATGTGCCGTAGACCTGACCATTTGCTCCCCATCCTTAGCTTCTACGTAATCATGGAATGTGTTATCCCATTCCTATGGGAGCGACCACTTTCCTATCATCATTTCCCTCCCCAACAGAGCAGTTCCATTCTATAATTATTCCTCTACTCTTAAATACCGTTTATCCAATGTTGACTGGGCCTCTTATTCTTCATCACTTAATGCTAAGCTGGAGTCTTTACCTACACCTGACAGTATTAATAAGTTAGACAGTTACTCAAGACTTGTAGATTCAATTATATCCACTGCAGATGAACAGTTCCCTGTTAAGAAAGGTATGGGGACTTATAGGTTTAGAGTTTCTACCCCATGGTGGGATTCAGATTGTACTACTGTTGTGAAAGATAGAAAGAATGCCGAAGAGGCATATAATGATGATATGTCCCAAAGTAATTTCAATACTTACCAAAGAAAAGCTGCCATAGCAACTAGAATCCTTACTAAGAAGAAGAGAGAAGGATGGCTTCGCTTTTGCGAAAATGTATCCCCAAAAACTCCTTCTTCCATAGTATGGAAACAAATTAAGAGATATAGGGGATCACTCAACAAAGAGAACATATCATTTAATGACCCCTCCATTTGGCTTGAAGGCTTTTCAAATAAAATGTCACCACCATCTGTCCCAAATGTGGACTATTTCCCATCCCCCCCAATCCCTTTAGCAAGTACAAACTTTATGGATAGTCCTTTTCTCCTCTCTGAACTTCAGTCAGCTCTTGTTGGTCTAGTTGACTCATCTCCTGGAGCTGATGGAATACCATATTCATTTATTAAAAATGCCTCTGAAAAATGTCTTTTATACTATCTTGAAATAGTAAATAAATTTTTTGAAGAAGGTGTAGTGCCAATATCTTGGAAGTCTCAAATTATTATCCCAATTCTTAAACCCGGTAAGATCCCTTCAGACCCTAACAGCTACAGACCTATAGCACTATCTTCCATTTTGGCTAAACTTACTGAACATATGATTAAACATAGACTTGAGTGGTTTATTGAAAATGGGAATGTATTGGCAAAATCACAGTTTGGTTTTAGAAAAGGTATGAGCACAATGGATAGCCTTTCTTTACTTTCCTCCGATATCCGCCTCTCCATATTAAAGAAAGAATACCTAGTTGGGGTCTTTCTAGATATCTCTTCTGCTTATGATAATGTCCTCCTTCCGGTTCTCAGGAATAAACTGATTCACCAGCTGAGTATCCCTGTGAAGTTGGTACGCTTCATTTGCAATCTTTTTATGAAGAGATCTATCTCCATAAAATGTCACAACTCAATTCTTTCTTCTAGAACTGTCTGGAAAGGTCTTCCGCAAGGTTCAGTCCTTAGTCCCTTACTTTACAGTCTGTACACTTACGACCTAGAACTATCAGTGGAGCCTTCCTGCCAAATTTTGCAGTACGCTGATGATTTGGCAGTATATATTTCCAGTAAGTCTCTAGATGTGGCTGTAACCCGGCTGAACTCTGCTCTTGGTTACTTAACTGATTGGCTTCTCCAGCATGGATTATCGTTATCAGCTTCCAAAAGCAGGACTGTAGTTTTTACGAACAAGAGACACGTTCCTCCTGTTTTAATTGTAGTTGGGGATGAAACTATTCCCCAGCAAGACAAAGTAAAGTTTTTGGGGGTATGGCTAGACTCTAAGCTCTCTGGTATTGCACACACTGATTATATAGTCCAAAAGTGCGAGAAAAATATCAATGTTTTACGTTCCCTATCTGGAGTTTGGTGGGGTGCTCACCCTACTTCTCAGAGACTATTATATAATGCTATAATCCGTAGTCATATGGACTATGGATTATTTCTTCTGGATCCTTGCAACCAGGCAGGTCTTCAAAAGCTTGACAAGGTCCAAGCTAAATGTTTGCGTATTATCCTGGGTGCTATGAAGTCATCACCAATAAATGCTATGCAAGTGGAATGTGGTGATCCGCCCCTTGCTCTGCGCAGACAACTTTTAGCTAATCGTTTTTATTTTAAACTTGTCCAAAATCCAGGTCACCCGCTTCTTCATAGATTAGAAGAGCTATCTGCCCTTTACAATTTGCGTGAAAACCGGTCCCGCTTGAGATTGCCTTGTCTTCTCAGTGCCCATCTACAGTTCTCCCGTCTTTCTGCTCCACTTTTTCAACAGATTTTAAACCCTCTCTATTCAGCTCCTTATGAGTCTCTAATATTTCAACCCAACATTATTCTGGACTTTGGCATTGACAAAAACACCATGGAGGCAAACAGGGTATTTATTGAACTAATCAAATCTAAATATAAAAACTGGCTCCCTTTTTACACTGATGCTTCCAAAGTCTCTAATGATGGTCCAGTTGGTGTTGCAGTGTGGATTCCTTTTACCTCTATCATCTTGAGCTATAAATGCCCTTCTGCAACCTCTGTGTTTACAGGGGAATCTATTGCCATTCTAGAGGCTATTCGTTTTATTCGGTCTCATAAGTTGAAAAAGTCTATAATTTTCTCTGATTCCAAAAGCTGCTTACAAGCCATCCTTTCAAACCCTTTCCGTTCAAAATCTAGGTTTCCCATAATACTTAAGATAAGAGAGGAGCTGTCTCAGTGTCACAATCTTGATATTCAAGTGATTCTAGCTTGGATACCTGGTCACTCAGGTATAGTGGGCAATGAATTAGCCGATTCCTATGCCAGGGGTGCTAGTGAATCAGGCTCTCTTGATCACTCTCAAATTTATAGCCATGATATATGTTCATCTTTAAAACAAAATTTGTACAATTCATGGACTAAGGCATGGCAAATCTCTAAATCAATTAAAGGTAAATATTATGGTGACATTCAACCTTCTATACCTAATAAACCCTGGTTTTCCAAATTTAAAAATCTTGATAAAGTCACCACTTCTACTATTTGTCGCCTCC
The DNA here is from genome assembly GCA_951640165.1 of Pseudoips prasinana. Classification (NCBI taxonomy): domain Eukaryota; kingdom Metazoa; phylum Arthropoda; class Insecta; order Lepidoptera; family Nolidae; genus Pseudoips; species Pseudoips prasinana. Next base: position 24,638,018 of record OX621237.1, on the reverse strand, counting down.
GCTTAAACCATTGTTGCACTCCTGTCTTCCTGGCTAAACTTAGGATTAGGGACTCCTCACTTTGTGAATGTGGTTTGGATGAAGGACATGTTGACCATATATTCTTTAATTGCAAAAATCAGAAGTTCTCGTTATATGATGTTATTCCGCCCCATATCCCTCGTCCAATCTCCTTCAAATACCTTCTGTCCCTAGTATATACTCCTTTTATATATATACTATGTAAATATATAAGAATTAATAAAATTAAACTTTAATTATCTATCTAAGTACATTTAGAATTTTATTTCCTTATTTATGTTGGTGGTTGATAAATGTGTGTGTCTATTTTGTTTGTTTTAGATTCGGACGTGCCTCTACCCATCTACTTAAACACAAAATAGTACTTGGCCATTTTACTGATTGTTGATTTCCTTCGTTTGTTGGCCTATCATAACTCGACATTGGCGAAATTGTGGTGGTTATCCCACAAGTGCCACAATTAAGAGTTGAAGTTGAAGTTGATAATTCACAACCCAAAATTTTGAATACCTTGAATCTTACCTTTATACGAGAAGCAATATAATATAACCGATTGAAGCAGAATCCTTGTTTACGATCATTCTCTGTGGTTTTGTATATGTGGACTAAAGTTTTAATTGGTAACTTATAAAATGGCAAAGCATCTTCTGTAGACTGGAAGTTCAAAGACAATACAATTTTGGCCTTAGCTTGATCAAAACCTGGAACATTTATTAACTTTGCATTACTCAATCTACCACACATATTAATAATGAGAAATAACATAAACATACCTGTGTTTACAGAGGTTTGAGTTTTGGTACTATAAGTAGCAATTTGAAAATGTGCCTCATTAATCAAAGCAATATGAGGTGGTTTATTCAAATAGTCTTTAATCGATCCTACAGATGATATTTTGAGAACATTACAGGACACATTTCTAAAGGGCCACAAAAACAGAGAAACGACTGGTTTTATGACCATGGTTTCTTTCCATTAAATAACTTCATACAAAAAAATACTCTAAACGAAAATATTTTTCTTAACCTTTAGCTATTGTCTAAATTATTACCATTATAATTACTTTAATTATTTAATTTATATTTATCAAAGAAAAAGTAAGGTTATATTTTTCAAAACAATGATTGACTGATTGAATCCTGGGTTGCCAGCAAACATTTTCAAATTAAACTTTTATTATCCATTTATGTAATATTCAGAAACCATAATTTTCAGTTTGTATGTACAATCTATAAATTCTATATAATCAAAATTACGGTCTCTGAACCTTTCAGACTCAGCATCTAGACGTGAAGATTGTGGATGCTGAGTCTCACAGATATTTTTGTGTATTTCGATTTAAAATCACTAATTGTTCATTGACTTGTCCTATTGTAACTATAAATGTTGTGTAGGTATTCAATAAAAATGTGCGTTGAAACAATTAATAATATTTTATACATAATTTAGAAAATTGGGCTGGCATATAGGATCTTACAGATTAGAGAATTTACGAATTTATGTACCTAGTCCTACTATGCCGCGCAATTTATAAACGCAGTAAAGAACATGTCGTCCACATGTTCTTTACTGCGTTTATAAATTGCGTCGCAGTACTATAGATACATCTATCGACAGCTACAAACTGCACAGCGCTCTTGCTTTTACACTTTACAGAGTCAGGCAGGCCTGCATCGTGATAGCAGAATGAAGTTACCAAGCATTTATCATTTTTCCAAGGGGAATACCATCCAATATTATCTCTAGGTCACTAGTTGGTCGCGCCGTTGGACGCGCCGTCTCAAATTAGACCGCCCAGCCAAAAACTGGTGAACTTGGCCTATCTACGGAAACTGCATAGATTTTAATGGGTTCATTTAACCCACTTGCTACTCTTAACGCTATAAAGATCGTAGACTAGTGATAGGCTCCATACGGGTGATTGTAGTATTCGGGCTCAGTAGCAGAGAGGTCAATGCTAGCGATTCTGTATTTTACAACACTCTAGTGATATTAAAATGCCATTACAGGGCAGACATAGAATTGTTCTACTACTAACACTGCTTATATAATTCACATGCGCCACACTTGCGCACCGTGCGCGTCGGCATTGGTCGGTACTTTCTAAGCGTGTCGCTTATTTTCCCTCAGTATTTCGCTCCTGAACTAAATGACACAACTAAAGATGTCTAGTGATTTTCATAAGAACTAAGTTAAAAGGAGTGCAATGGTATTTTAGTTTAATTGCTATTGCATGGAATCAGGGTAAATTAGGGACGGTTGCGCTTGTGATTATAGTTTTCGTATTTAAATCGTTTCTGTCCCTATTATAAAAGGCTGCTTGGTGGAGCACCTAGCTTTACAATTTATTTGTAGAGCTAATATATATATGGTAACATAGACAAGGTAAAATCTATTTTTTTTTACAATTTTAAACGTAAGTATTTTATCAAATAAAACAAAGTAATTACACGCATAAGTAAAAAAGTGTTTTAATAGAACATTAATTTCATAGTTAGTGTCTTTCACTTCGACGAGGTGACGCACGTCGACTTCTCTTGTACTCATCTCTAGAGGAACGCCGACTGCTATGACGGCGGTCACGCGTCGAGCTATCCCTGCTTGCGGATCGGGATACTATTCTTTTTGAAACTTCTGTTTCTGGTGATTCAGACCATCTCCATGAACGTGCAGAAGTGTGAGGAGTCCTGAAAATATATATCAGTTTAGAGGCATATATTATGATACTCGTGTGGTAAGGCAGACTCCTCGCATCTACCCTTGTGTTCGGGTTTGATCCCCGTACAACTGGACAACTACTACTATTTATGAGACATGTACCTATAGTTATTCTAAGTCTGGTTTTCCTTTTTTTCATTTCATTTCATTTATTCACAGTAAATAGAGTTTAAAATGTAGGTCTTAGGTATTATAGGGTAGTCCTTATAATCTATTTAGCCTCTTCAAGGCATGCGAACATAGGAACACATAGTGCATAGCTTATATTAATTAATTGTTACAACACAGTAAATATCATGTCACAGCTTTTAGCCGTCAGTAAAATTAAAAAAGGAGATGATTAAATTAACATAAGTATATAAATAGGTATATTAATAATAATTGAATTTATGTCACATTTTATAATTTTATATTTAGCCATTGGTCAACTGAATAAATCATTTTTTCCATCAATATATTCTTTAAAACTCTTTTGAACTTAACCAGAGGTAGTTGTTGGACATCTGATGGAAGTTGGTTATAGATTTTTATACACATTGGGTAACAATTTTTTGGAATAACGTTGTTTTAGGTGCAACATCCATGACAAGTCTTTCCCCTCGTCTTGTATTTCGGGGGTAAATGTCTTTTGCTTTTTTAAATAGACCTGGGTTAGTCTTTACAAATAGACAGATCTCGAGAACGTACATACCTGGTAAAGGCAATATGTTTAGCTTTTTAAAGTGTGGTTTACACGAATCCCAAGGAGGGATTTTGACCATCGCCCTAATGCATCTCTTTTGTGACAAGAATGCTCGTTGGACATCCGTAGAATTTCCCCACAATATCAAGCCATACCGTAGCATTGAACCTATGTATCCATGATATGCCAATAATACGGTGTGACTGCTTGTTGTTGATCGAAGCCTATTTAGAACATATACGAAGCTGTTATTTTTTTTGCTAATTTTTTCGATATGATTTTTCCAGTTACAAAACCTGTCAACTGTTAAACCGAGAATTTTTGCATTCGATGCTTCTTTTATAATGGTGTCATTATGAATAAGTGTTTTCGGGTTTACTTTTGCACGCTGGGTCTGAAATTGAATGTATTGAGTTTTGGACAAATTTACATGTAGATTATTATTCTTTAACCATTTGATAATGGATTCAATTGTATTATTAATTTCTGGATCAAAATTATTATAATTAAATAAATTTTCACATGTCAAGATTACAGATATGTCATCAGCAAATAAAATAGTCTTATGTGGAATACTTTCAGGTAGATCATTTATGTATACTAGGAAGTATAGTGGCCCCAATACGCTTCCTTGAGGCACACCATATTTGTTTATGATGAAGTCTGATTTTTCATGTTTTACTGTTCCGTCATTCCCGATACTTGTTATTTCTACACATTGTTCTCGACTTTGTAAGTAGCTTTTAGTCCAGTCTAAAGCTGGACCTCTAATGCCGTAATTTTCCAGTTTTTCTAAGAGCAACTCATGGGATACAAAGTCAAATGCCTTTGTCATGTCAAAGAAAATAACTATTGTGGGCTTTTTCCTGTCTAAATTAATAATAACCTCATTTACTATATTAAACATCGCCAGCGTAGTGGACTTACCCTTTTGGAAGCCATATTGTTTATCCTTTGTCTCCGTGAATTGCGTGTTTCTTTACTATTTTTTATTTAAGACTAGTAAGTACTTTAATAAAAAAAAAACAAAAAAACTGCACGGATGACTTTGGAAACTGGTCGCTTGTCTTCTACTTCGAAGCCCATATTTTGCCAGTTTGACCGCTATTCAGACGAATTACTTGTGTGACCCAAACAGTAGTTCGGAGGCTGGGTTTCTTTTGTGCTCTTGTGGGAATCGAACCCACACTGTTCTATATTATTTCATTAATTATTTAAATGTAGTGGCACTTAATAAAACAGTTTAGGATGTCGCGTGTAAACAAGGATGCAACATGCAAACAGGCATGCTCACGAGCATATCGTTGCAGATGGCGCCTGCTCTGCAGCTCACCGTCACACCCGCATGTAGGGATGAGGCGGCCCACGAACTACGGAGCAGGCGCGGGGCTAAATGAAAACTAATTTAGAAGTAGGGCACACAAGATTACGTGAAATCGGTTTTGCAGCGTTTCGTTTCAGTCATTTAATGTTGTAGTACTAAGTAGGTATTGACTTTTTCTGACACTATTTTAATTCAATATTTAAAATTGTACGAAATGATCGGCTAACTAAATAAAATTCCGTAGAATGTCCGGTGTGGTAAAAATAAACCATTAAATAATTTGGCAAGCAAAAAAATTCCAATAAAAGGCTTCGCCCAATAGCTGTAAGTTATTTTGTGAATCTACAAAATATCTATAGTAATCTATAGTTCGGTAAAATAATACCTAGATATGTGATATACACCGAAAACATTTGACCACCTTCTTTTTGCTATCAAAAAGAAGTTGCTCAAAAGTTTTCGGTAAAATGAATATCGAACAAAAAACTTGGCAAAGCAATCGGTTCTCGACGGTCATCGAGTTGTTAACTCCTAGGCCCGACCAACCCAAATTCCCCCTTCAATCTGCAATAACACGCAAAGATGTTTCCGTTGCGAGTATCAAAGAGATAGATAAGATAACACGTAACTAGAATCAATTTTGTAACTAGAATCAATAAATAGTTTATTTGTAATACTACAATTCATGTTCGGACTATTTACAAGCGCTGTTTTAAAGTCTATGTTAATAAAAAAAATGATATTAATGGCTCGATTCAATCAAAATTAACTTACCTTACTGCGTTTTGGTTGACCTCAGAAGAGTATCCACTGAACAAATTATTGGGATTTCTGAATACATGGAGGAAATTACAAGCCCGACCCTTGGGGCAACGCCTTCTTAGCTGAAGCCCTGAAACATTTTAAAAATCAATTGGCATCATTATACATATATACCCATAATATAGGTAAGATATTATCTTATTTCAACACTCTTTGATTCGAAAAGGGCCATTGATCTCACCAGTTAACTGCCAGACTTTATAGGCGATTATTCTTGATTTTGATCGGTCTAATATCATATTTCTCGTATAAAATCTTTTAAATTGAGTCAAATCTAACCTATCTCATCATAATAGGTGATGGGGGATATGCCATAATCGCCACGCTTGGCAGACGGATTAGCGATCGCAGTGAGATGGTCTTAGAACATAGACACCCGTCCTCTGGAAGATATTCGCTCGGGTCGACTTCTACGCCCCCCACGGGATGAAATGGGGTGATGATATGCTGATATTCGCCGCCGTCACCACACAGCAAATATATATTTAAGTAATTGTAAATTTGTGACGGTTAGCATTTTCAGACCGCGACTGTACTTACCGCATATAGCATTTTTCCAGGAATTAATGAAGCAGAATTGTAAGGATAGTTGCCTGCCGCCGTACCAGCGCGTGTGCAACGATCGATATGCTGCAACGGCACATCGAAGCTCTGCATATTCTACGTAAGTGTTCCCTCGAAGATGTTTCTCATAATTGTTGCAAACCTGGGTAGAATATTTCATTTGTTTTTTAAAGGCTTTGGGAAATAAATCCCTGTATCAATTCACGGACACAAAGTACACTCAGAGCAACTATGTAAGGGACACATAAACAGTTCTGAGCGGGAATTGAACCCGAAACACTTTGTAGCGAAGCAGCGAGGCCACACTGGTCTAATTTATTGATAATTTTTATAAATTCAAATGAATTGTATAAATTTGAGTCCGAACACCACAGTGCGGTAGCAAAGCGGTGACCGCACATGGGGCCGGATAACCCGTGGTTAGTGGGTTCGATTCCCACCCGCACTTTGTTTCTACTCGTAATTGATATTTGATTGTTAATATATTATTTTTATACAAACCTCGGCTCACATCACAGCAGTGTTGTTTCAATAAGTAATATGTGATAGTAATACAATTTTCTGATCTGAAGTTTATTTGAGGAAATTGTCAATTCATATTGGAATATTTTACAAATAGTTACAAAGATCTTGTGAATTGCAGAAGTTCGTTGGGTGGTAAACTTTTTTATTAGTGATGAAATTATTTATTTTTATTTGAGTGTGGTTTGGTTTATTTTTCAGGTACCTAATGTATAGGTAGCCTATGACATACAAATACGTGTACATCTTTTTAATATCGGTATAGATTATATAAAAAAACACATGGCTAAATGCAATGAAAGTTTGTGATAAGAGTCTTTGATGTCTATAAAAAATATGTAAATTTGATTTTGTAGATTTATTATCTTTTTGTCGTATAGTATTTTTCCTTCTCTTTGGACAAGTGGTAACAAGAACACAATGTGTTTAGTTTATGTAAATATATATAAATAACTAACAATGATTTATGCTTGTTTTTGTTCCAGGTATCAAAATCGTACCACAATTTAGTATCTATTATAAATATAAAACATAATCCTGCATTATCCCATGTGTACCCATTACATGACACTGGCAAAATTGCTGAAAGTAACGGCAGATTGCCATTAATATAAAAAAAAATAACACTATTTTAAAAACCATTATCGACGTTTTGTATTCTCCAATTGCCTCATCCAAAACTGTATAACATTATTTTTTTAGCCATCGCCGAATCGCAGAAATAGGATGTGCAAGACAATTTTCTTTTGTTTTGGTATTAGTTTTACAGAACTTGAACAGAACAGTACCTACCTACTGTTATTATACAATATATTGCAAAACCATACTTTCCTCTTAAACCTAACATTCAATATAAAGGATACACCAATTTGTAGTACAATGGATTTGTTTCCGCTACAAATCCCTTAAATATTGTTTTTCTAACTTACCCTGAACTGAGTAATTTTACCAAACTTTTCAAATTCAGTTAAAACATCATGGAAAAATTCTTTATACTCCTTGTAAGTCTCACTGTCCTCATATTCCAACATTATATCCGTATCATATTCATTGAGATTTGCATTACTGAGTCCAAAGTGAATGTAAAAGTTTGTAGCCAATAACACCTGAAATAAAATGAACAAACTTATTGGTACCAAGCACTTAAAAGTGAAGACATTTGCTGTAAAAATATCGACAGAAAGAGGGACCAAAAGTTAGTAAAATTTTTCATTACTTTATATTTTACTTACCATAAAATTTATTTTACAGATATTTTTCCAGACTCCCAAACTATGTAAAATAAATCTTGGGATTTAAGGATAATAAAGTATTCCAATATAGATTAAGTATTAAAATATAGATACTTATGAATATATATATAATTTATGAAGATAAATATGAATTCTTACTTGATGTTGACAAAATCATATGTTAATACACTTGGCAACAAATAAGTAGGCAAGGGAATAAATACAAGATAGCCTGAGGGAAATAGATATGTTGGAAAGAAGTACCCCTCTCCAATACCCCAGAACTCCCAGATACCTCACTGTAGGAATACTAGTTATCCATATTTAGTAGCGACATGAAACTGAGCTAATCAGTTCTCTGCTACCCCTCTAGGAAACAGGCGTGAGTCTATGTATGAATGTATGAAACTGAGCAGTGTTAAGAAGTAAAAAAATATATATACTTTGCTGATAGCTGGATACTGATGGTTTCTGGAACATTGGTCTCCAAATCTACAACATGCAGTTTTAGAGAAGAATGGACATGGTTCAGCTTCCGGTCTAGTTTGGCGTATAACTCTCAACTCTGTTGGTGGTTCTACTAAATCTCCTGATAAGAACAAATCTAAGTTCTCCATGAATTGTTCCTGCCTTTTTTGTAATTCTTCTTGAGCTGCTTTAATTTTTTCTTCTGCAATCTTCTTTTTCTTTTGTTCTAATTCATATTCCTAAAAATGTTATTAACATTATTATTTAGCCTTTTAAAATTAAGATACCAATAGATAATTATTGAAGTAATATATGCAGTACAGTTATAAGATTGACTAAAAATTAATTAAAAAGTAACTACAAATTAACAAAAAATATGATTAAACCATTCCAATACAAAAAAAAGTGTAGAGTTCACTAGGATGTGTAGTTTTGAGTTTTTAACTTAGTTTTTTTTTGTACTTTTCAAATTCAATATGTTGCTAAAGGTAAATACAAGCTGTTGGATTAAACAAAATATTATAAAGGAAGCAATGTGAGAATGATGGAATTAAATAAATATGTAAATTGGACTGGTGACCGCTTGAACTTTTCACAAAATTTGGAGATGTGATTGTATTTGATATTAATACAGAAATTTTGGAGTTGCTCAAGTACATCAAGTTTGTCATCTGTGGGGTCAGCATAACTGGTAGCAGCATAACAAGGATGAAGATAGATAGATATATTTAAAATGTTTCTTACCAGTTTGAGTTTAGCTTCTTGTTCAAGACGCTTTTCTTGAAGTCTAGATTTCTCTTCCTGTAGATGTTTCCACTGGGCAATAGCTATTTTTTCAGCCTCAAACCATTTTTCATTTTCTTCATCATTTAGCCTTTGCATCTGTTCTAATTCTAACTGTTCGAGTAGTTCTTGTTCTTGTATATAACATTGAGTATACAACAATTCATCTGAAAAATTAAAGAGATTAATTTAACTCTCCTAGGAACTTTTTCCATAAAATATTTATATATTGACATACAATAGTAATTTAATTTCCAAATTTCACATAGTAATATAGCCAATTATCTCTGCCTTGAAACATGCTTTGATGTGAAGAGTATATCAATATACATTTTTTTTTACTATCCTCATTATAATATTTTTATAATATTTCCTTTAAGGTTGTCTGGAAAAAATTGCAGCAGTGATAGATAAGGCAACCCATCATACTTTAATAACTATATGTTTTGTTCTTTGGTGTACCATAATATTTTAATTTACTTTATTGGATTGACTTGCCTGGTTGTAAGTACAGGCAGGATATAAGTTGGAAAGCAAAGAATTTTAAGAGCTAGCTTTTACATACCCATAACAAAACACAAACTACTGGGCACCAGATATACCTGTGAGGCTGAAAGATAACTAGATCCCATCACTAAGTGCCAAGTTTATTGATACCTGCAAAGGAACTCTTGGCTTAGTGGTCTTACCTCTTTGCTTAGCAATATGTGTTCTTATCTTTCTTCTCCGTTCCCTTTTTGCAATTTTCCTCCACTCTGTATGCCTATCAAACAGAATTATCTATACAAATAAATAAAATTGGAGTGTCTGTTTGTAATATTGAAATAACCATTGTTTCCTACATAAATATGAATATATATGTATATATATAGTACAAACACCAAAATATTTTTTTTTCTATTTTCTGTCTGTCGGTTTGTTAGTTGCGGATAATCTCTGAAATGGCTGTACCAATTTTGACTGGACTTTTATTGGCTGGTTGCTGATCTAATAAGGAGTAACTAAGGCTACATTTATTTTAGAAAAATTCTTCTATTTTAGAAAAACAAAAGAAAACTAAATAAAATAATTAACACGCGGCGGTCAGTAAAAATATAACTAAATTTGGAATAAGTAAAAATTAAATGAAATTAAGTAGGTATCATTGTAAAAAAAAAAATGAAAAAAGCGACTGTTAGGCGGAACGTAGTTCGCCGGGTCGGCTAGTTATTAATAATAAAATACAGAGGCGCTCATAGCTAGATGCTCTCACCGGTCTGTAAGCGATCGGCGAGGTTAAGCAACTACGCTCGCGGTCAGTCCATAGATGGGTGACCGCCAAAGTGGTTTAATTTCTGAGCGTCTCCGTGCTTCGGAGGGCACGTTAAGCTGTCGGTCCCGGTTGTAGTCATTAGACAACAGTCGTTAAGCCATGTCAGAGGCCTACTGGGCGGCTTGAGCAACTCTGACACTAGGGTTACCACTGCCCATATGTTAAGCAAGCAAGCAATAAAATACATTTTTCATTTGGGTGTTTTTTCACTAATCTGACACCATAGATACCATATAATTCCATTTGTAAAATATTATTTATTTTTGTGTCCATCTAGAATAGAAGAACATGAGCAATACAATTACAGAATATAAGTGTGATATTCCATAGTAAGTTAACATTAAGTAAAAAATGTAATATTAAACAGTAAACTTACCTTCCCATTTTAATTTAATATAGAAATTATAAATTTAAAGAAGGCAAGAGAAAAGATTACTGTGCCAAGAGTATTGAACCCAAAAATCAGCTGTTTGTGTCATTATTGTCGGTAAGTTCCAAAACTAGCTATACTTCACGCTCATCACAATCATACTTATTAAGAATTCGTATGGTTATTTTTCACAAACTACAACAGATGTAAAGAAAATCTATTAATTTGTTAATTCGTTATCACAGATAACTATATATTAGTCAGATTCCTTATTTATAAATACAAACAATACTGAAATGACGTTTCTCTTAACCTGGGTTGGCAATAAATAAAAATATATCCCCATTTTGTAAGAACCTAACTAACGTGAGTTAAGAACAACCTCTGTATATTGCTGATTTCGCCAATTCTCTACCGAAATATTCATTGATTTATGGAAGTCGAAAACAAATTTATATTGCATTCCAACCAATGAATAGCATGCATTCAACTTATTACTTTCCTAACTGAGCCCTACGAGGCATGCCTTAAAAATTTTGTCGTTTGAAGAAAAAAACACAACTAGAACCTCATAGTACTTTTATTGTTTTTCAAAGTATTCACCACGTAGCGTAATTCATCTTTCAATTCGCTCAAACCAGTTATTATAACATTTATACCACACTAAAGTGGAGGTGTTCAAAATGCCTGACTTGAAAGCATCGACTGCTTCTTCACCGGACTGGAACCTTTGACCACGAAGACTTTCTTAATTTTAGCAAATGTAAAGAATTCGTTAGGGCTTAGGTCATAACTGTATGGAGGGTGGTCAAAAATTCCTGCTTCAAATACTCAATGGTTTGACGAGCGCTATGTAAGCGTGCGTTGTCGTAGTGCAGGATGATGCATCGCTTTGAGTTAGATTTTCAAAGTTCGGCGATTACTTGTGGTAAACAAACTGTGATATACCACTCTGCGTTAACCGTTCTACGATCTTCAAGTGCAATAGTCGCAACATGTCCAGTTTTTCCAACGAACCTGGCCACCATCTTCTTTAAAGTGCTTCGAGAACGAACAACTTTAGTCGGCTTTGAATCGTCTTGAAAGACCCAGATTGCAGATTGTTGGTTGGAATCCAGGATCGTAGGCATAGATCTAAGATTCACCACCACTGATGATGTCGTAGACGTGATTTGATTCTCCTTGGTTGAACTTTTGCAGAGTTTTCTTACAACATCTGACGCGGGCCGCTTTGTGATCGTCGGAAAGCAGTTGCGGTATCCGACGGCAAACTAGCTTTCTCACAGCAAGCGCTTCATGCAAGGTCTTCTGAATGGTAATCCTTGAGATGTTTAATTGAGCCTCTATCTCTTGATACGTCACATGACGATCTTCGAGAATTATTTGTATCACAGCAATAATCTTATCTTCAGTGAAGGAGGATTTAGGGTGTTGTGCTCTCTAGCCACGCCACCATATATTTTTTTAATTGGATATAACCCATTTTTATGTACGGCTGACGGTCATGGCGTACATGCATTGTTTGTGAATGTACGACTTTTAATTTTAAAGAAAAAAGTAAATTAATGTGGCGTTGCTGCGGAATATTCTCCCTAGCCACGCCACCTGTAATCAACATTTGTAGATACAATTTCAACTATTTCTCTGAAGTTATATAATGTACGAACGCTGTGTATTATGTAGACGTGATAAGTAAGAAAAATATGTTAATTCTAAAGATTAATTCTAACCTCACAAATTGTCCCTTAGAGTGTATTAAACTAATATATTTTAGCAATTACTTCAGATTGACAGGAAATTTAAAATACATATAACTAAACAGATTTCTTAAATAGAAGCATTATAACAAATATAATATAATTCGTGTTATAACAAATTCTAAAAATCCTTAAATATAAATGAGCTGCTGTGAACGCATTCACAAAATTTATAACAACACGGCAATATTTAAATCATTGTTACGAAGTTTTGGAATTGCGAACACGCTGCAATCTTACGTGTTTAGTAAGACTGGATACCTCTCATTTTGTAAAAAAAATGTATGGTCTACAATGTTTTAAGTTCATAGATACACGTGGTAAGCATTTCTATGTGAGATATTTACTGTGAAATTGTGTACAAGTTATGCAACAGCTAAGATAATCATCCAGAATTTAATTATTGTAGCACTTCATAAATATGACAGAAAATTAACGGACGGCAGCATAGGCAAATGCGATGCAGCCAAAGCGGAATTAAAAGACTTGAGGGATAAAAATGATATATTTCTAGACGTTGATACTACAGACGGTCCTCAAGAAGACAGTATAGTTGAATAGGATAATTTGGCTATAGAAGGTAGTATTATAACTTGGCTTAATGAAATTGTTGACTCCGAGGTAATATGTAGTGATTTAAGTGAAAACACAGGATTCGAAAATATGTATTACTTACCAAGATTTATAAATAGCTTCCGCAAACTGATATTTTGATTACCACTATGGTCGAACATTATGTGTCAGTATATTCAGTGCTCTTTAGATAATGCTCCTAGTAGTAGTAATGTAGAAAGCTACTTTAAAAATACAAAAAAATTACTTTTACGTAGTCGTAGTGGCACAATGAGAGTAGACGATTTTATAATGCAACATACAGAATACTTATCAGGGGAAGTAAAGTTAGCCCTCTGCAGTTGTTTGGATACTATTATAATGATATAATGTTAAAACTGATTCGGAAATCATTTCTGACAAGAATAACAAAGATGATTTTACTATAGAATCAATTTTTACTAAAAAACCTAAACTTGAAGAAAACTGGCGGAATAAAACAGAGAATCAAAAACACATACCCTTGATTGACAAAGTCAAACCTAAAGTAACAGCACCAAAATAGAGACTTTGCCAAATGGAAACATTTGTTTTTCTGGTATTGACAAAGTTGTAGTTAATAACACTTGAGCGTTCGATGCTGTACTCACTGCTTTGGTAGTCATTTATACAGACTACGTTTATATTTCAGCGTTCATTAGTTCATTGAATAAGCCTTTTTCTAATCTGGTTAGAACATTGCGACATAAAGATGTTTCAGTTAATCCATTAAAAATGAGAACTGAAATTCTTAAAAAATATTACGAATTGTCAGTTCAAGGAAATCTAGAAGTGATTGATTGCGGTTGTAATGTAACTTTTGTGATAGAAAAAATTCTATATGATGAAATTTTCAGTGCAACTGTGTCAAAAATTTGTACAGTCTGCGAAAAAACTGAAACCAGAAAATGGTGTATTCTACCATTAAATTTGCTAACATTATCTGACTATGGCGTTAGTTCATTGGGCAATTCAGCAATATCTATGATTGAAGATATAACAATAACTCATTGTAAAATAAAGGCATGTCGTGGAAAAGTATCTACAAATTATGTCATATCGGACAATGTCATATCGGACAATTTCATATTTTTTGAATTGGATTTAAATATATCTCTGGACGCTTCTGAACGCCTTTAGAAATATTACTTATAGACAAAATGTTTAAACTTGGAGCAGTAATACTTCGAATGAAAATGGAGGATTAGGTCATTATAAAACATATTGTTACCGTCGTAATTCAGAATGGGAGTGCTATGACGACATGATTACTAAAGTGATTCGCGTAAAAAATAATATAAACATTAATTCCCATTTATATATTTATTTTCAGGATCTATTTAACTCACTTTTTTGAATTTAGGTACATTTTTTAATTAATATAGTAACATGTAGATAATTAAATACATTGTCAATCTGGTGTAATGTACTTATTCTTTACCGATTTTTATTTGATTGAGAGAGATTTTATAATTTTTTTTTAACCTACTTCAAGGAACGAAAATGAAGGATGGTTCTATGTTCGAGTGTATGTATTTTTTTTATTTTAATTACGACGTGATTAAAAAGAATAAAATAAAATAACTGTTTTAAAAAACAATCCACTGACTTCAAAAACGAACTAAAAAGTGGTATACTTTTTAGTTCGTTTTTTTTTTCATTTTACTCGTAAAATAATTTCAGGAATAGGGTATACTACCTAACTAAATTATTACATTTAAAGTTGGTGCTAGCAATTGTGGGAAACGACTATTCGTAATTAATAGCACCTACTTCAAATGTAATAATTTAGTGTAGTTAGGTATACCGTATTCCTGAAATTATTTTATACGTTTTAGTTAGTTTTTAAAGTCGATATTTTGTTTTTTAAGTTACAGTTATTACATTTTAAATTATTATAAAGGTAAAATATTTTGTAATCATTGTTATAACATGGATTTATAATAAATGACTTTAATTTATGATATTTGTTTCGTTTTATTTAAATTTCCTGTCAATCTGAAGTAATCGCTAAAATATATTAGTTTAATACACTCTAAGGAACAATTTGTGAGGTTAGAATTAATCTTTAGAATTAACATATTTTTTCTTACTTATCACGTGTACATAATACACAGCGTTCGTACATTATATAACTTCAGAGAAATAGTTGAAATTGTATCTACAAATGTTGATTACAGGTGGCGTGGCTAGGGAGAATATTCCGCAGCAACGCCACATTAATTTACTTTTTTCTTTAAAATTAAAAGTCGTACATACACAAACAATGCATGTACGCCATGATCGTCAGCCGTACATAAAAATGAGTTATATCCAATTAAAAAAAAATATGGTGGCGTGGCTAGAGAGCACAACACGATTTAGGGCCTCCTTCGTGACATGTGTCACTAACACTAGTATGTCCACGCTGGAATTCTAAATACCAGCGTTTGACAGTCCGCAGACATGGGAGCTTCATCACTGAACACAGATGTAAGTTCTTCAAAACACTGAACCCTATCAGGCATCTTCTAAAGTTGTAGAAAATTATTGCAAAAACATTTTCCTTAGAAACATTCATTTTCTCACGTAACCTGACAGATGCCAATCGACGCTGTGATTAAACAATGGCATGAATCCTAATACTTTCAACTGTTTTGAGTTTCAAAATTTAAACACATTCGAAGATAGAATACTTCCAAATTTAAAATTGTCGAGAAATATAGAAACGACAGAACATAAAAAGCATGCCTCACCCAAACTTTTACTATTTATTGTATCTAACGACAAAATAATCGATAAAACTCTCTTTTACATATTCCATCTAAATCCGTACAGCCATTTTTACTTTTTTTTTAAACTTTGACTGATAATTAAAATTAAGTACCTACTTCCTACTTATGGAAAGTAGTAATAGTAGCGATTATTGCTCATATTTGGAAATTCCAGCTTCATTTTCAAATTTTCCGACAATTATGGTTACCTACTACTATGATTTGGCAACCTAAACATCAAATAATCAGCCTTCGTTCACTCACGCCTCCTCGTCTTCGCTTCGTTTAGAAATGTTTAGTCTTGCGAAGAGTCTTGCAGTTTAAACTTAATGGATGAGTCAACTTCTAAAAATTGCGAATAATATAAATAATGAAAAGTCAAAGGTATAATTTAAGATATTAAATCAAAAGAATTTCGATCGCAATTCGTACGTTTTGTTAATTTCGATTGAGGTGGTAACCATCTACTCCAAACTGCATTGTTAAGAGAAAGTAGGTAGTTATACATTTATTGGTAGCGAGTAGTTAAACGGTTATTTATTAGGTAAGTGTTCTGTCTTTCCATAGAAAATAAGGTAAAGATCAGAGGTCTTCAAAATGGAAAATAATACATACAAGATTAAAAATTTAATTTTCTGTAAAAGAGAAGACCAGTTTGTTGAACTATTACGCGCTGGTTTAGACCCTAACTTTGAGGGTGGTTGGCCAATAAGATTAGCAGCCCGGTATGGTTGTGCAACTATAGTTGAAACATTGGTTCAATTTGGAGCGAACCCCCATCTCATAAGTCAATCTGGTAAGTATCTAGTATTAATTTATTAGTTCATGTAAATAGTGTGGGTTACAAAGAGATCAATTTGAAACTGCACAACTTGTACTTAACCTATCAGTATAATTTAATCCAAGCCGCTGGGATATGGGCAGTATTGTATCTTCTGAGTTCCCCTAGTTCTTTTTATGCTCGGGAAACACGAGATTTGTGAAGTCTTCGCTAGGTAACACGTCGCTGTGCCGCGTCATGTCGGTTGAATTTTCGTTCGGCTCAAAGAGTAGGTACTGTACTTATAAGTAATAATATTAAAACATAATTATTATTAGTTACATACCAGTAGTGAATATTGAATTTTTGAATAATATATACATTTCAAACGGCTATATTCGCATATGAATCAAATTTTGCATTTTTCAATTTAATGATTTAACTATTACTGTGTAACATATCATTACATATAGGCACATACCTGGTGTTTACACATATCTATTATTACTTAGGTACTACCTATCCTTGTATAGTGAAATGTGTGACAAGAACGGGAGGAACTCATTCGACGCGACGACGCCGCGACGCGGCGATGTGTCACCTAGCTAGAGAGAGGTCTTTAAAAATGAATGGGGAATTATGGTGAATGACTTGAAAACATAAGTATAGGTGTTTTGAAATCATATAACAAGTCAATAATAATCTCTCAGTAGGTAGGTAATATCTTCTTAGAATTTGTATCGGAACTTTTGGCAAGACTATAAGTAGATAAAACAATAAAATTTAATATAGAATAAGAATACTTACAATCGATTTTCTGACCGAGATAAAGTAGAAACTGTTGGTTTGCAGGTGCATCTACTTTACAATTAGCTGTATATTCTGGAGAACATTGGGATACTGATAAATGGACTTTCCTATTATCCTGTTGCGATTCATCCCAATTAGCTGATGGAGCAGCTGTAGCTATCATATTCAATAATGTTGCGGCGTTAAAGGCAATTTTGAAGACTGGGCGATGTAATACAAATATTCCAACGACTCTAACAGGTTTGAAGTATGCATTATACTGAGTTACGTACTGTTATGTACGTATAAGGATCCACTATAACTAAGTGTTACGGAGCCTGATGCCTGCTCTTCCAAAATCATTATTAGTTCGGTGAAGCAGTGAGACCCTCCTAGGATACCTCACTATTATTGTTAAATTATTTAGTACATATACTTACCTACGCTATGCTAATATGTACTATTGTTTTTGTCGCGTTATGTCGTCCTAGCGTTTAAAATTATCTAATTAATATCACCTTTATTGAATGGAAAACTTCTTTAGGCGCGTTGAACACTTTATGAGTGACCTAAAATCCTGAAACTCGTATCATGTATACTACTGTGTTTGTATGTACATAGATATACCTCCGTGTGTTATTAGTGTACATTATTAATATATACAAAGAGTACCTATATCTCACCGAGAAGTTTGAGCTATTATATATGAGATATTTTTTTGAAGACTGCCTCGTTGGTCTAGCGTTAGAGTCTTCAACCGCAGATTACGTGGTCCTGGGTTCAAGTTCCGGGTCGGGTCAAAAGTGATTATAGAATTATTTTGTAAAAAAAAAAAATCTTAATATCAGCCCGAAGTCTGGGGGTTGGCGGTATTAGTCCCCCGTGCCTCGGAGAGCACGTATAGCTATCGGTCCTGTACCTGACCTCTTTCCGGTTACTTCGCTAGTCATCCATTGGATCATGAGAGTGATGGAATAGAAAGTGCTCCTGTGTTTGAGTATACACTTAAGCACTATATGTCACGTGCAGATGGCTTATGTCTCCATTGAGACTGGCCGCCGTGGACGAAATTCAGCTAGAAGGACATTATTATTATTTAGATTACACGTGTAAAAGTTCAGTTCTTTAGGCAGTCCCCAAAAAAAATCTTTTTGTTTTTTTTTGTTTCAGGAAGAACTCTCGACCACCTAGCAAAAGGTTACAAACTAACACACTTATTAAGTGTGCCAACAATACAATTGAATGAACACATTTCAACATCTCCGAGAATACCCAGACAGAGCCGATCGGTAAATATTTGTTATTAAGCTTAGAAGGTTAATCTTTGCATTACACATATAAAGCTGGTGACAATTCACATCTATCCGACCTATTTCCGTCCTGCCTACATTAAGTAAAATATTCTTAGCCGATGCTCCATCTACAGCTCATTTCACAGGAAACGGTTGGGATTAAGATTAACAAAGAGATCTAACAAAACGCGGGAGGCTTAACTAAAAAAAATTTTTGCAGGTAAATAATTCGCAAGATTCACAAGATATTTTTTGTGAATTGTCCAAAGTTTTTGATTGTTTTTAAAATTCCGCCCGCCTTGATAGATTTTTTGTCAAGAAACACTGCAGCTAGATAGTACCTACTTAGTTATGTGATCAGCAGAGTGTAAAATCACTGCATATCGCAACCACTAACCATGGATTGGTTAGTGTGACGAATTGTAACGAGCACCGCTAGCTCCTCTGTCCTGATATAGATACGTGGTATCCTGGTATCATCAATAAGATATTTATACCATTTAAGCAAAATGAATAAATGTGGATGAATGCCTAGATATTGATGTCCCTTCATAGCTAGGTAGGTACGTTGTATGCGCCATTTCGGGTGTCATTAAGGGCGCCCCACCATTGGATTGTGGAAGGGGATGGAGTTCGTCACTGCACTATTTTAAATTTATACAAAAATATTCATCAATTGATTAAGGGGCCCCCACCATTGGTATTGTGAACAATTTTAACTAATCAAAGTACCTAAAAAGTAGTTTAATTCGCATATGTATTTATTACAGGACGTACCACCTTTACCTCCTTATGCAGTACAAAGGAATTTATCACCGTCAGTAGCCAGATTCTTTCATCAAACTGCCGGCCAATCGTCCTTGTCACCTACTGGAAGAAACGTCGTACCAACGACTTCTTTGTCGACAGATAGCTGATAATACGGTTATCAAATAAGAAAACAGAACTAAACCTAAAGACCAAATTTTGCAGTTAATTTTCAGTTCCCATTCTTAATGTTATTAATAGGTCATTGGCGTAGCTTCACAGATAGGTATAAAATAAGGTATAAAAAAATTTATTGCCTTTTATCAATATGAGAGTGATAATAGGCAAGTCTAATTCAGCATATTTTGTGACAAGCTTAAGTACTACTTATTTAGGAACTGATTCATAAATCTTTTAGGTTTATTCTTCTTTAATTTTCATATCGGGCATGGCTTCAGAGTTGAATTTCTAAATACATATCTGAGGCCTTGTGAAGCTTTTACTTTGAATTTGATTAATTGCTGCTCAGAAGGTCCCCAAATATCTTTCAGAGAATAATAATAGTTAGATAATAGACAACATTAATTCACTTTCTGCCAGCCGAAAGTGCTATGAACGTAATAACAATACTTTTATAATGATTATTGACTTGACTAATTAGGTAAGAAGTTAATTATACAGTTTGATATTTTAATCCTATAATACCGAATTATACTCTATAGAACTTGATAACAATATGACTGAGAAATTCCAATTATGTTAATAGTATTATTATGATTTTATTAGACGAATAAAAGAATGAGAAAATAATTAATTATTTTATTTAGATATTTTTATAAGTACAAAAGAATCCCATGTGATATCTAGTGCCTAATAACAATGCTGCCTGGTTAAGTATGTCTTGCAAATTGTGTTGGGGTGCAAAGGCTGACTGCTTGTGTAGCTGATTGGGTGTTGTTATTCGACATCTAAAATAAAGTACAACATGATTTCAAATATAAGTACTTAAAAATCTTATGAATGTAAATGTATACTAAAGTTCTATTTTCAACTGGCACACTCCTTAGTGCAGTTGTTAACCATTTATAATTGAATTTACAGTACCTAGAGTGCGTGCCAGTTTATAGAGTTAGGTAAAACTTTTTAAAAGGAAAATTAATAGATAACCGAGAAATAGCACCAAACGGATTCTAGAAAACGGATAATTATAAATAAGTACTTTTTTTTGTAAATAATGTATAGTATCCTGGAACATCACACACGGCCATATGATCCCAAACTAAGCAAAGCTTGTACTATGGAAACCAGATTACTGATTAACTACATATACTACTTTTCTTTTGTAAATACATACTTAAACAGACATGTTCATGTATACAAATATTTGTCCTGGGCGGGAACCGAACCCACGACCTGCGGCGTTAAAGGTGAGCAAGCATCTAACCAACCACATCAACCGGCCCGTCTTATACATACAATACACAGAACACCCTGGCCAAGACAAATCGACATGTTCACGAACAGAAATATTTATCTTGCGGGACGATCGAACCCGCAATTTAGGATGCGACTCTGGTTCATTACCAAAGTGAGTCACGTTGGTCGGCTTGTGCGGCAAGTTAATATGAACAACATCTAGCAAGACGCACAGTAGTGGAAATACCCGCAAATCAGCGAAATAAATTGCAGTTTAAGACCAGGAATTAGAGTTATGTTCAGTAGCATGGAAATTTATTATGTTCCAGTACACCGTAAATTTGAAAAATTCGTTTTATTTTATTGTGGTTTATCACACACTATCCTTATAGATTTTACGATAGTTTAATGCCCAAACACCTCAGTTCAAACTTTAATCGGTCAAAAGAAACGAAGCGTCGATGTCTCATTAACGAGCCTGACAAAAGTGTAATTATACTTACTCGTGGTCCATCATCATCGCCATTATCTATATTTTGAATGATAAGCGGCGTACCAAGAATATTGGACATCTTGTTCTTTAGACAACAAACGAACCTTGTCACTATTGTTTTCTGAGAATTAAAAATAAAGTATACAAAAAAAGCACATTCAATCTTTTGGAATCAGGGGCGTAACTGCATATATCTGCAATCGGGCCTGACTAATGATAGACCATCATGAAGGCCCATGTCAAAATATAACTCAAACATATCAAAATTTCGACGGAATCTAAAGGTTAATGTAAGAATATAAATTAATTTCAGGATCAGTTCACGGTACTCGTTCTTAACTTACCTCTAATGCCTTCGTTACTGGCGTAACTATAGGATAGTTTCTGACTACACACATCCTCGGGTAAAGCAATGGTTCCCCGCGCCAGAATTGAATAGAGTAGTATGAACATTCTTCCTCCGGTAGGCGATATCCATGCTACGAAATTCAACAATTATTATATTTACATTACATCATAGAGAAGTACAATTATAATGTACTAGCGGCCCGGTACGTGCTTCGCTACGTATAAGGCATAGTAATAAAAAAATGATTATTAAGTTCATTTATTCAGACAAAAAATATTTTAAATTGCTAAAAGATGCTGATTTTACACTTTTTCAAGACTTTTTTTATATTTTCTCTACGTACAAACCTTCCCTGGACTTCCACGAATAATTCAAGACCAAAATCAGCCAAATCGGTAAAGGCGTTGTTGAGTTATAACATTACAAAGAAAAGTGGCATTGATTTTTATATATATAGATGTGGGTATATACCTACTTATATGATGAAAATGAACACATGTTTTACAAATTACAAATAGCATATTTAATTTTGTAATGATGGTGTTACGAATATCATCTTTTTTGGAACACTTTATATTCAAAATTCTTGTGCTATTGTAAATTTTATACGTCAAAGTCAGTTCACAGTTTTCCTATACTAAATAATCAGTTAAATAATATAATAAACCATAGTTTCTCCTTTATTAGTTAATTTATTTCCGATATTTAACCGATCCACTTACAATATTTTTCCAATGGCGTCGTAAATCTTTGTAAGATTTGAATTTCGCTATTTTTGGTAAACATTCATCATAGTAGTCGTCGACAATAGCTTTATTGAGGCTGTAATAGATACAAATACGATATATGTAACATGAAATAAGATATTTAAATCCAAATTGAAATAGTGACAGTAAAGATAGAAACCTTGGCAAGATTCTAATCCATTCTCCTGGTAGAAAAACTTCTTCAGATGTCATTAAATTTATCTTTACAGGTATTATCTCTACTGTAGTATTATTATCTGGAAATAGGTATACAGGATGTGACATTAAGAATAGTCAATACAAAACATTCTACATTATTATATACCAATTATCGAATTCGGTATATCTTACCATCAGTTATAACAAAATATTTTATGCCTTCCTGAGTTCCTTTAGTTGTAAGGAAGTCTCTATTATTTATGAGATAATGGTCTCCAATGGTATTCCACACCGGAGCAATTCTAGCAGTCATAGTGTAATGGAAACACATTTGTATTATATCTGGTGTGGTCGTCCTTATACCACCTTCCTTTAATACATACAAAAATATGAGTACACAGAATAATTTGCGCACAGAATAATATAGAGCCCAAGTGTGTGCGCAAACACAGGGGCACTTTCTATTCCATCACTCTCATGATCCGATGGGACGACTAGCGACACGACCGGAAAGAGGTCAGGTACAGGACCGACGGCTTTACGTGCTCTCCGAGGCACGGGGGTGTAATACCGCCAACTGCCAGATTTCGGGCTGACACTGAGAAATTTCTTTTTACGAAAAAATCGCAAAATCACCTTTTGGCCCGACCCAGGATTTGAACCCAGGACCTCATTATCTGCGGTTGATTACGCTATTGCTAGATCAACGAGGCACATTAACTGATAGATAGATATACACCATATTGTATATCACAAAATATCAAAAAATATAGTTTAATCTGCAATTCATACGCTTGCGGTTTTATCGCATACGAATACCATCGTCATCGACATTTCACACAAACAACCGTAGGTAGGGTTACGGAGGTTAGCGGAATAGAAAGGTGAAATTTGACTACCAGGATATAGATAACTTATGGATTCAAAAAGTAATATCATATTTTAGTAGAAAATAATTACCAATATCAGGGCGTACCGCGTAACTATACCTAAGGTGGTTAACTTTTTAGAGGAAGATCGCGAATTTGTGAAACCTCATAATATGTATATTATTATGAAGCATAATATTACTGTTTTCTAATTAAACAAGTAATGGAAACTCGTTAACAGACTAATAAGAGCGCAAAATCTTGCATGCATTATTATCAATAAGGTAAACTTGACCTAGTATGATCTAATGATGTACAAATATTTGAGAAATAAACAAATTGTAATCGAATAAAGTACTACCTATTTAATATTTTACTAAACGTCTTTAATTTATATCCGGTGAAGCTGTGAAAGCCTCTTGTCTGTAATCGCCATATTAAGCAAGGTACCTAAACCTATAGTTATATTAAAAAAATTGTAAATATTAAAACCCGGATCCGGAATACACATGGTTCTCGGGTCACCCATGATGTGATGATGTCATATCGTTATGTACTTTATATCAAACTAGCTGTGCCCGCGACTTCGTTCGCGTGTTAATTAGTTTATAATGTTTTTTCTAAAATAAATGTTTTTTTCTAAAATAAAAGTAGCTTAAGTTACTCCTTATTACATCAGCTACCTGCCAATAAAAGTCCCGTCAAAATCGGTCCAGCCATTTCAGAGATTAGCCGGAACAAACAGACAGACAGACAGACAAAAATTGTAAAAAAAAAAAATTTGTGTAGCTACCGTATATATATTCATATTTATGTAGAAAAAAACGGTTATTTCAATATTACAAACAGACACTCCAATTTTATTTATTTGTAGTATGTAGTATGTATAGAGTATAGATTAAATATTTTTATCTAAATACTTATGAATAAAATATATATTGTTCCTACCTGTAACAGCGAAAACTTAATAAATAACGAATTCAATTTATCGTAATCATCGCCTTCCTTGTTGAAAATTATATGAACTTGTTTCACGTCTTTCTTATCCGGACAAGCCAAAATCGAGGAATTCGAGAAAATTATCATTCTGTAAACATGGTGGTATACAATTATACAACATCTTGTTCTAATTTTAACAGTTTCTGTTGGGTCATTCCCAGTCTACCTAGTTGTTTCCAGCTCCAGCTACTAGAATTACACAAGCGATTGCCACCTGAACTAGAACCACGTGTGGAACCAGCATATAACCAAGATGGTTAGACTAGATGCCAGGTTCTATTGGACTTGTTACAATTGTTCTCAGGCCAACTGGGACCAACGCCAGCATAATGAGCTTCTCAAAGCTTGGCAGGGCTTTCAACCAACCAGACTCCGAAACATATCTTCACTTTACAGCCTATAGGTACGATAGTTGTATTAAAACTAACGTGAGGAGCTAACAAAAATCGTAAAGGGAAACTCTCGTCATTAAATTCATTGTGGATTCGGTCGTATTCGTCCTCAAGCGACAATTGGAGCTATTTGTAGAATCTGACACAACGATAATTACGCGAGTAACATTTTTTACTAAGAAAGATTGTTCCTTGTAGCATTGGAGCCGGAGATCCCCCGGGCACAAAGGCTAGACCCGATCATTTCCATTACTCGGACTAAAAATTTAAAAACACAAACTTCGTTCCATGGTTTTAGTTAACACCTTATATCTGTTTGTATTCAGCGAAAAAAATATTATGACTATGATATAAATTAGCTTAGTTTCATTGATACATACCTGCACTTGAGTATTTTCCAATGATAATCGGAAGGCGTGGATCTATCATGTTTATCATGAATATTTGCAACGGCTATAACGTAGCCTAGTTTATTCAAATCTGGATGTGTGATATTAATCTTCATTATTTTGAGTCGAGTAAAACTTGGTTGAACGTAAGTCTTGCAGAGATTTAATAGGTTAACGATAATAAGGTGTAATAACTTAGGTGTAATCCTACTTATAAGACACGTAACTGTACCTTCCCTGTTGTAGACTTTACATAAGTGTTCCCGCCAAAAACTGTTGTCTTGTCATGAGCCCTGCAAGCACGACGTAAACAATTTTATCTTATTTTTTTATAAAACCTCTATACCATAAAGTTGATTAGATGCTCGAAGCGTGTAAGTTAAAAGAAAACAATATTATATTTTTATGTTCTAAGTTTGAATTCGAATAAAGCTTTAATAATTATGATTGATATGATCATTTATATAAAATACTAGCGGCCTGGTACGTGCTTCGCTACGCTTTTAAGTATTAGTACAAATTATTTGTTTATGGGGGTATAGAAAGATGTTGATTTTACACTTTTGAAAGACTTTTATAAAATTTTCTCAACGTACAAACCTTCCCTGGACTTCCACGAATAATTCAAGACCAAAATTAGCCAAATCGGTAAAGGCGTTGTTGAGTTATAACATTACAACGAAAAGTGGCATTGATTTTTATATATATAGATTAATGTAAGCGTATTTTTTCATATTCCTCTGATTTTTTAATAGAAATTTCTGACTGCACGTATGGCGCAGCGGCTAAGACAGTCGCCTCGCCGCTTCGTGTCGCGGGTTCGAGTCCCGCGCCGGAACACTATTTGTGTGACCCATAAATAGTTGTTCTGAGTCTGAATGTAATTTGTGTCCGTCTATTATATGCTTGTAAAGCACCCCGCGACACGGGGATTATATTCCCTAATGCGGGCTTTGTCTTTAAAAATAATACAAATTTATAATAATAATGTGCTGATTTTCCTTGTCAAACTGTTGCGCCTTATTTTGACAGGCTAGTGGTTAGTAAATTAGGGAAATGATGTTGGTCAATACGTGATTAGTAGGTACCTAGGGATAGAAAGAATATAAGGCATGTGTATAGCATGAGGAATATCAAACGTTAGAAGATTAATATGTATAAGCTACCAAAATCTATCAACCTTCATATTTTAAAAGATTTTTGCGAATCTAATATTTCTAAGTCTGTGCCAATGAGGACTAAAGAGTTCTGTGACTCCAGTTGAGGGAACTCCTTAAACCTTAGGCATCTTGGAGTAATCATCGAGTCAATCGGTAGGTAATATTTTGTTTCACTTACTGGACACGCAAATTATGGTGTCTTTTGTTTATAGCCAAGGAGTTTCCCTATCTGGAGCCACTCTTGATTCCAACGTAATGATGTTTAGTTTTGCTTGCCAAACTAACCGAACTTACCTTTCAAAGAGGCGTGATGAAATCGAAATCTGGCTGCCCTGTACGGCTGTAACGTAACCAAATATACATTTATGTACTGCCGACGAGATATCTCGCCTGGAAAAACCTTCCTGTTATACTTATTGACGACTTATTCGATTACTCAGCATTCTGAACCACTGGTTAATCTAAGTAATTTATATGAAAAAAAAATATGAACGAGTTAGAAAATAGTGAATTAAATCAGCCAAGTACTTCAAGCATAAGAGACTATGGCATTCCCTACTACACAGATGAGGAGCTCCTCCACGTTTTAATAGACTCTGATTCAGAAGGTGACGACAATACACATATTTGCCGATGAGAGTGGTTTTTTTTTATCTTTCCTAGATATGGTAAATTTTATCTTATTTAATATTTCCTTGATACGGTAAGCGACACCCTTATACTCATATTCGTCTGCATATATATATAATATGCAGACGAAGGTAGGAAACGGGAAATGAAACAAATGGGAAGCAGGAGTAGTACCTACTTACCTAGTCCTGCTGAAATGTAATTTTTCTTAGGATTGATAATGTTAATGGTACGATGCAAAAAACTCTGAATGAATGAATATAATGAATAATCCCTTAATGCAACTCCTATTTTTCGAAATGTAATGTCACGGGACCGTTATTTTTCAATTCTGACGATGTTTAATTGCGGAGAATGCACGGAACCTGAGGATAGTTTGAAAAAATATCAGGTCTATACTAACAAGTGAATTTTTTATCCGGCAATATATTTGTCCCGAATAAGGAATTATGTATTGACGAAAGTTTAATGCTTTTCAAAGGGAGGCTCTTCTTTAAGCATTGTATACCAATAAAGCGGAATCGTTGAGATATACTTTTTTACGACATTTGTGACGTTCAGACACGTTTTACATTAGATTTCATTATATATACAGGAAAAAGAACAGTGACGCCAGGTAGGCAATATCGGGAGCTATTGTCAATATCATCTTTGAAGAGTATTTGAACAAAGGACACTGTCTATATACAGACAACTGGTATACCAGAACAGCATTGTACCATTATTTACATGAAAATGGAACAAATAGTTGCGGGACAGTCAAGCCAAATAGAAAGATTTTCCCATTTCAAATAAAAAAAGATAATAAAGGGTCAATGGTACTCAAGCATACA
The DNA here is from genome assembly GCA_951640165.1 of Pseudoips prasinana. NCBI lineage: Eukaryota > Metazoa > Arthropoda > Insecta > Lepidoptera > Nolidae > Pseudoips > Pseudoips prasinana. The sequence continues at coordinate 24,610,076 of OX621237.1, read as the reverse complement.
CAAGCTTGTTGTGTTAGGAATGGTGTGACAAGAGAAATATTTCCATAGTCACAGCTATGCACACCGGCACGAACGATATGATAATGCAATCAGTGGACTGCTTGCGAAAAAGTTTGAAGTGGTACCGTAAGGCCTTCTACGCACTATACGGCTAGCCGCAATGCGGCCAGCCGTGCGACTGACCGTACCCAGATATTTGTACGAGAAAGTAGTTTTTATTCGCACTGTGATGCGGCAGCCGGTTGCTGACGGCTGACCGCATTCCGGCTAACCGCATAGTATACTATTTTTATTCCGACCATAATTTTCTTTCTGGTGTTCTTTCATTTCATTGATATAATTATATATAATAGTCATATAGCATTTAATCAACAAAAGGTCAAACCATTTGCTGATTTTTATTTCAGAAGTACAGTACTAAAAAGACTATTTCAAAGCCTACGTGAACAAAAATAAATCCTTTACGTCTCGACATTTTCCATCAAAACTGTCGTAGACAGCCGTGAAATCATACCTAACAAGAAGAATGGCATCTTTTTGTGTTGGGTATGCTTTCATGGCTATATTGCATATGTCAGTATGCAGTAAGTAATACGAAAAAGTTTCCGTCGAAGATAATGGAAACTAGATTTATGTGAGATGTATGTGGAAACGATTTGTGCATCGATCCATGTTTACGAATTTATCACACTATTAACCATTATAAAACAAATATACGTAGAGCAAAGGTAGTATATTTCGCCAAAATTGTTTGAAAAAAAGGTTAATGATCATTCCTAGAATCTAATATGATTTTTTGAAATGAAAGTATATACTTACCTACAATGTTTAATTCTGTTATCATCATCCTTGCCACTGCTCGAAATTACATAATTACATATTCTACTTGGGTATAGCTCACTACCGTAGCTTTTGCTAACAAAACATTTAAGTAGGTACCTAGTCTGATTTTTTAATGTAATGGTTTATTGTGTCTGTAACTTTAGGTATAGACGCCAGCACATCCAGCTACCCCAATCGGTCAAATTACTTTTGTAGATTTACAACTTTATTACAAAAGCATAAGGTGATGTACATTGTCTGTCTGTCTGTACATTGTGTATACAAACTTCAAGTTATTAGAATATAATTCGACTTATCACCCTTAATCAAGATAATTTATGTTAATTCAAATTTTTCAGCACCTTCTTTCAGAGCTTCAACTATTTTTTTTTACCTACATACGTCATTTGTCATGAATCATGAGGATAAGCGTATTAAATATAACGGATTTTCCGCGAGTATTATTTTACTAATTTATACAAAATTGTTGCAAGCGACAACCGTTGCTCTGCTACTTACAGAAGACATCGTTTCACCGAAAAAGTGAGTAAACTTTCTTTATAGTCGACGCCGCGTAAGGGAGTAGGTGCCAGGTGCACCTACTTGTCTTACTAATATGCCCTGATAATATGAGCTATACGTATAAGAGAAAGATGTAATGACGTCTAAATTAGTTTAGTGGTGTAAAAGACTGATTCGCCAGCAATATTTACCATGAACTCAATTAACGTTTTTAAGAAAAGGCTAGCAAATTACATAAAACAATAAATACCTCTCTGATTCTAATGATAAATGAACTTTGTACAGCATCTAGATTCCTATACTCATTCTCCTCAAATTTCGTTAGTCTTATTTTGACTTGCTAAACTTGCTTTTACACCTAGACAATAAGATTGTTTAAGTTTGTTGTGATTAGAACAACGTAGTATATTGTCATTATGTTTTTACTTTTTGTTTTATGTTTATTTTTTTACTATGCACCTATGCCAACGAACATATATTATTATAATTTTGTATATATTTAAGTTCTCATGTGAGTGACGTATGTCTTTAAACTTTGAACTGTACCTACCTATAGTTCCTATATGCATATCTCAGACGTAAAGTTCAAAAGTAGGTACATGTACAATTTTAAATTCGTATAGGTCCACCATTACCTGTCTACTGAAGTAAAAACTAGAAATACCACCACTTGATATCATAGGTACGAGTAAATTACATTTTATAATGTATTTTAGACACATTTTGAGATAATATATTACATTTTATAATGTTTTTAGACACAAAAGACATAAGAATGAAGGTATCATGGACCATAGTGTTAATAATTAGCAGCGATGGGAGTGATTGGCACATCAATTGAACTGACCTGCACTCAAAAGCCTTTACAGGATGTGCGTGTCCCCAGCTTCCTCATTGTTATAATCGAAATTCTAAGTATGCCATATTTTAGAGCATAATTTGAGCAATTTAAAGTTTCAGTCATAGAATTAGAGCAATCACAACTTCGTTTCTATGATTTGTTAAATGTGTGTAAGCTGGACAAACGTGTCTCCAGCTGACACATGCCGTTGAGGCAAAACCTGTGATGTTAGGGTTTTAAAATATAGTAAAAAATTTAGCTCATAATTTGAGCAATGAGAGCCAAAAAAATCTAGCCATAACACTCAAAAATTATTTAAACTACGATCATAAAACCATGTGTAAGCTGGGGACACGTGTCCCTGGCTTACACATGTGTATCTTCGTAATTATTTAAGCTACGATTATGTATTATACCTCAAAATTCTGAGCAAAACTGCAGTATTAGGCTCCAAATTTTTCAAAACCTTAGCTCGAATAGTTTTTGAGCTACGAAGCAATAAGTATGTGTAAGCTGGGGACACGTCACACGGGTTTACACATGGTGAATTACGATAACTATATAAGTTGCGGTTTTCTTTTAAAGATCAAATAACATGTTATAATTGGAGCACACACGAGGCATCATTTCAAATCTCTAGGCCTTTTACGTTCAAAATTATAAGCCAAATACGCTTTTCCCGCCAAAATTTTTAAAATATTCGGTCGGGAGCGTTTAACCGCGACGTTGCCGTTCCGTGCATTATACAATTGCCATCGAGTCTGAACTTTAGGTCTAACATTATAAGAGTTATTTTAATTCGGTCTCGATCATTTAAGCTTTTTTACTGACGTAAGGAAAATATTCTTAGACTAGGAGCTACTGTCTCTTAACATTTACATGTATGAGAAACATTTTGATTTTGACTTGTATGTACACTTATCAATTAACTATAGGTATTGATTGTAAGTATGTGTACCTATACAAAGTATAGTTCCACCATAAATTAACAACTCAAAAATAAATTAAAATTACAAGCCTTAAAATTTAGTTATAGCGTGCCGAAGTAAATAAAATACTTGTTGGGTTGAACTGCTTACAGAGCGCGCGCGCACGGCTATAACAGTATTTTCTTAGTGCGCTAACAAAATGTTTGATTTTTTGTTCGAGTACAATCGGCTCTCGTCGGCATAATGCATAAATTAGTGTTACACACAGTCCACTAGTATTATACTTTACAGTTTTGTTTATTACAAACGACTGGAAAGTAGGACTACTTATTCGTTATTGTTTTTATATTTCCAAAGGTGGCAGACGAGGTTGTGGCTCACCTGATGAAAAATAATAACCACCACGCCACCCATAGTCAAGTTCATGACTTTGTCATTGTGTACAATACAGAGGACAACGCTCTGTCGCATGCTACCAACTATGCTAGCTACAAAAACAAAGTCTTCTCTGTCGCTAGCATAGCTATTTCTGTTTCCCCCTAATGAGCTCTGGCAATCATTGATTACCATCGGTAACATATCACTGCCGAGATAGTGTTGTTTCTGGCTGCGGACTTATGTAGAGTGATGGTGCCACTCCATGTATGCGACTCAGTTAAAGCAAGTAACCACAGTGACTGGTCTATTGGTCTAGTCGTTAGTGACCATGACGGCTAAGCCAGAGGTCGTGGATTCGAATCACACTCAGGACAAGTCGTTATATCATGAACACGATTATTTGTTCTGTGTCTCGGTCTAAATTATCATTTATTTTTACTTTGCAATGTAATAATATAAAGACATTTTAATTGGAATAGCTTTATTTAACAACATGGATTCGTAACGAAAACCGTTCAATTATCATAGTTTTATTATTAATATTTTTATGGGTATTTACGTACACAATCACAAGTCAGTAGACGGTATAATAAAAGTTTCACTACCTAATAATCCTGCTTGTGCATCAGAGCTTTTTGCCTCAATCAGTTTCGACTTATTATAAATAGACTTATAATTCAGAGACAAATATTTAAGGTATTAAATATTAAAACAACAGTGATAACGGTATATTTCATAAAAGGAATTAAATTGTTCAATTACAATTTTCACATCAATCAACTTTTAATTACATACATATTACGATTGATCATCAGTTCTTAATACTCTTTTGACATCTTGTATAAATTGACATGTTTTATTTTATAATTAATAAATAACCCTAACAAATTTTAAATTTAATTTAATGTGATAATACCATAGTTTTACCATTTTGCTTCTCAATACTTACTTCCAAATCATCGTACGTTAACCAAAATCTTGTGTAGGCTATAATTTTTACGTATATGAATTTTCAAAGTTTATTGCTATAGAACTAAATGATGACTCTCCAAACCCAGAAAAAAGCCTCAAATGGGAACTAGAAAAATTTCCTGACCAACTTACTTTTTTTAATAAAACATTTTCTAACCCATGTGTTATCGAGTTTCTTGCAATTAAACGTCATTATAGAGTACACTGTAATGTTGGAAACTCAGAATGGTTGACTTACGATGATTTGGAAGTAAGTATTCAGAAACAAAATGGTCAAATTATGGTATTACCACACTGCGTTCTTTATTCAATAACTTAAAATATGTCTAGTTATATGAAATGTCAAGAGTTTTTAGCATTGGTGATTAACCCTAATGTGTAAGTAACTAAGCAAATAAAAATTGATTGATATGTGATAATTGAACTGTTTAATTAGTTTTAAGAAAAACAAACCTATTTGATTGTTTATTCAGTAAGTAATGCCTTAAATATTCAGCTCTGAATTAAAATTTTTTTTATAATGGGTCAAACTATTCAATAACTTAAAATATGTTAAGTTATACGAAATGTCAAGAGTTTTAGCATTGGTGATTAATCCTGATGTGTAAGTAATTAAACAAATAAAAATTGATTAATCTGTGATAATTGAACTGTTTAATTAGTTTTAAGAGAAACAAACCTATTTGATTGTTAATTCATTAAGTAATGCCTTAAATATTCAGCTCTGAATTAAAATTTTATTTATAATAAGTCAAACCATTCAATAACTTAAAATATACGAAATGTAAAGAGTTTTCAGCATTGGTGATTAACCCTAATGTATAAGTAACTAAGCAAATAAAAATTGATTGATCTGTGATAATTGAACTGTTTCATTAGTTTTAAGAGAAACATACCTATTTTATTGTTAATTCAGTAAGTAATGCCTTAAATATTCAGCTCTGAATTATAATTTTATTTATAATGAGTCAAACCATTCAATAACTTAAAATATGTCAAGTTATACGAAATGTTAAGAGTTTTTAGCATTGGTGATTAACCCTAATGTTTGAGTAACTAAGCAAATAAAAATTGATTGATCTGTGATGTGATAACTGACCTGTTTAATTTGTTTTAAGAGAAACATACCTGTTTTATTGTTAAATTAATAAGTAATGCCTTTAATATTCAGCTCTGAATTATAATGAGTCAAACCTGACCGAGACAAAACTGTAGTGCGCACCAGTCTAAGAAAATGATAACATCTCGATGAGTGTGTTAGAAGTTTAGATGTAATTGAAACTCAAAAATCTTTTCTTTTTTTTTATATCGTTAATAAAAACTCTGGGGCATAAAGGAGCCAGCACACATATTAAATCGGCAAGGGACCGTCACCGTATCGCCTTTCGTCCGGTCGTCAAACAGTCGTCAACCTAACGTAAGCACGTAACCAAAGCGGATCAGCAGCTCCGATACATCGAATCTGCCACAGTATAAAAATAAAGACAGTACGGAAACTACTTCCAGACGATCGCAACGACACACACACACAAACATGCACATCGACAAGAGCTCTAAGTGGTTGTCACGGTCTGTCAGTAGTGAGTGCCGCGTCAAAACGAGTCGTCAAGTATAAGTTATTCCCCGCTTTGTTTTTAGAATTGCCACAAGCGTATTACGTAATATACGACATTGATTTTTAAAACAAATACGTTATAATAAAAAAATATCAAAAACATTAAAATTTACAACCCTAAATCAATAGACCGTAGGTAATGATTTCATCTACTAGGTTAAGTTTCCATACTGCCCATATTTATAATCTGCTACGACTAGGCATCGCCTCGGCTACGGCTAGGCGACGCCGCGCTTCCGGTGAGCTTGTCCCGAGGCTAGTCGTTTACGTTACGATTCCGATTGGTGATCTTTGCAGTTAGCTGATCTTAGCAGTAAGCTGTCGACGGGCTTTGTGATGTCGAATACTGTGCGGCTCGAGTTGATACGGTTCCAATATTATTATGTCTTAAGCAGGATTACTTGCTAGTGAAACTTTTATTATACCGTATACTAATCTGTGATTGTGTAAGTACCTATTAAATATTAATAATAAATCTGTGATAATTGAACTGTATGCGTTACGAATCCGTGGTATTAAATAAAGCTATATCCAATTAAAATGCCTTTTTATTACACTAGCTGTGCCCCGCGGTTTTACCCGCGTTAAACTTATTAAATTATAGTGTGTATGTTAATCTAGAGTGTCAGCTAACTCCATACCAGATTTTATTAAAAACGTTACATCCGTTTAGACGTGAAGAAGTTACAAACATTCACACTCACAAACTTTCGCCTTTATAATATTACTGTGATATTTCAGACAAATGAGACAACAATCACGTGTCGTTGTTATAATGAAAGTTTTACTGGTGAAAACAATACTCGATATGAAAACATGAATGATGCTTTCATAAGTACTATTCCAACGCAGAATCTAACCTTACTTGTCATTTCTCAGTACATGGCAGAGTATTTTCCTATGGGCATTGTGTTAAATATTACTATGATAAATAACAGCCTTGACAATTTAACTTTTTTTATATTTTCACGTAATTTTATTTACCTATTTGTAAGTGGTGTTTGGTAATAACTAATCGTGTGAGATTTTATCATTTGTTCCCAACGAGTAACACCCTCACATGTCACAATGTTACTCGATGGGACTTCTTTCTGAAAAAAAATCCCAACCAGTGACACTACCAGTAACACGTTATCGATGGGAATTTCTTCAGAAAAAAATCCCAACAAGTCACACTGTTACTCGATGGGAACATACTGTTACAGAACATAATGAAAAGAAGAATTAAATCGGTTTTTAATTATAATTAAAATCAACAAAATAACAACATTGGTAAATACAGTTACTTAATTATGGACGTGAAACGTTTATTAACATTCGTCATATTGCTGGTAATTCTCATTTTAATGTTTTATTCATAGTAACAATATCTAAACACAATCGGCCTTATATAATATAACAGAGTAAATCATCACATTTTACAATAATTAACAGTCCTTATTTCTAATATTAATTTGAAATTTAAAGAACAATTTTCTAAATATAATCAGCCTTCTAATATTAATTTGAACTTTTAAGAAACATTTTTTTTCTAAATATAATCAGCCTTATGTTTGTGCATGCATGTATCACAGTAAATCATCACATTTTACAAAAATTATCAGTTATTAATTCTAATGTTAATTTTAAAATGTGCATGGAAAATAACCGCCATTACACACTCGCGATAACTGATGTTCCCGGTTTATCATAACTTTATTTTGCTATTCATAATTTTAATTGTCACAACATACTTATGGCTAATTATATTTGGAAAATTGTTGTAAGTTCAAATAAACATTAGAAATAAGAACTGATAATTGTGTAAAATGTGATGATTTACTCTGATATATTATATAAGGCTGATTGTATTTAGGTATTGTAAATTTATTTAATTATTTAAGAATAAAACGTTCAGATGAGAATCACCAGCAATATGACGAATGCTGGTAAACGTTTTTAAAGTAAAAACCGATTTAATTCTTCTTTTCATAAAGTACTGTAACATTGTGACTGGTTGGGAAATTACTAATAAGAAGTTCCCATCGAGTAACAGTGTGACTGGTTGGGAAATTAGTAATAAAAAGTTCCCATCGAGTAACAGTGTGACTGGTTGGGAAATTAGTAATAAAAAGTTCCCATCGAGTAACAGTGTGACTGGTTGGGATTTTTTTCTTAAAAACTTTCCCATCAAGAACCAGTGTGACAGTTGAGGGTGTTACTCGTTGTGAACAAATGTTTTTACATGTTTGGGGTTGCGTACAAAATCGGTGAAAAGTGAAATCATACTAAATTGCGAAATGGTTCCGTTATCATGTGTGTGTCCACAGCTTCCTCATTGATATAATCGAAATTCTAAGTTTACCATCATTTCAAAGGCCTAATTGGAGCAATCAAACGTTTCAGTCATAAAACATGTATTCAGTTAACAAAAAAAATCTTCTATTATTTTTTTTATTCTTTGCCTTAAAAATCTAGAAAAAATATATGTTTAGGTATCAAATAGGTACTAATTTTTTGTAAAGGCGAATTGAAATTTTGGAGCCCTTACGTGGATTATTTAAACGAAGGTATCAAATAGTAGCAAATAGGTATTAGATATTAGTAATATTTTAAAGTTGATCGGTCATTTTGGCCAGTCATCCTGATGTTCACAATAATTACGAAGAAACTGATGTGTAAACTTGGGACCCAGGTCTCCACCTCGCACATGGTTATATGATCGTAGTTTCAACAATATCTGAGTGAGGATGATAAACTTAAATTATTATTACTCATATTAAGGGGTTTCAGAATTCCCAAAATTCCGGACACCCTCTAAAATTGTATCCACTCAGTGGGCAAACATGAAAACTCCAGTATGTCATTATTTTTTTTATTCAAGATCATATTATCATACATGGTACCTACATAAATAACTAACATCCTCAAATATTTTACACAATTAATGTACTACAATAAGATAGGTACACTAATAAACTTATACAAACAATTAAACAAAAAATCAGCGGTTTAAACCATGGACCAGCACCTTAACGTTTGGTACAGCAAGCAACAGAAGTATCTTCTTGGGAGATATTATCAGCCTATCATTCATATATCAAACAGACTATCTTTATGTAGGATAGTGAAGTTTAAGGACTTTGAACATAGAAAACCTAATTCTTAGCATTCCATGGATTCACAGCGCGGTCCATCGCTTGGTAGAGGGAACACTCGACAGAGTCTGAGACTTGCGACTCAGATGTAGGTTTAAGGGGGACCCCTATGATGCGTCAACGCTCACCTATGTCTCTCAGTGTTCACACCTCTTCCTACCCAAATTTGGTACGAGCCTAATAATGCCGCTTTTGATAATCGTTCTAATAGTCTTTTAGTAGGTTACAGAGGTATTTTGCAGGTATACCTCTCGCACCCACTTTCACGGCATATAAATTAACGACAAAGCCGTTTCTGGTTAATTCATTTGATAAGTCGTAATACTTGTTCGTCTTCAACGCGTGATCTTTAGGGATGTTGGTTTCGCACGGTACAGTAAGCTCTATGAGCACAACGCGTTTTAGCTTTCGTGAGTAAAGGAATATGTCGAGTCTAGATGGGAAAGCACCTATTTCCTCTGGGATTTTCATAAAAAGCTATAAAAATCGTACCACCGGTAAAATCTTACTTTTGATGTACTTATTTATTTCTTTCTGCATAGTTAAAAAAAATTAAATCGCAGGGAATTGAACACCCTTGTTACTATACAGTGTGACCGAGGAGTTGACGTTCAAACGCAAAAATTATAATTTATGATGAGGAGTATCCGAATCACGCCCATGTATGTACTACGATTTTGCGTTTTTTTGATTCTTTGAAAATTTATGAGTCCTGAGCTCAAATCCTAATTTTGAACTTTCGAATAAATGCTAATCAGTTCTGCAATGATTAGATAAATCAACCATAATTTTTAGAGTGTTAGGTTAAACTATGCTAATTAGTTATCATAAAAATTAAACCAGAAATATTCAAGAAAACGAGAAAAAAATCGTAGAACATAGGTACGTACATGGGGGTGATTCGGATACTGCTCATCATAAAGTATCTAAATTTTGCGTTTGAACATAAACTCCTCGGCCAGCCTGTATATATACCTTTCAAGGAACGACGTCATTAGAAATAAAGAAATTTTCTTTTACACACAATACATATAAGTGAACGTATTTTAGCACTATTTCTGGCTAAAATAGTAAAACAATGGCGTCTGATATTTACTAGCTCTGCCCCAGTTAAATGGATATTAATTGGTATGGTGCCACATTAGTCAGTCATTAATAATTTCTCACTATGAACTGTGCTTGGACTACCGGCTGTTATATCTGGCGAAATAGTTCGCCGGGAGCATCTAGAAAGCATACTCTATATAATATTTACAAAGATATAAAAAAAATATCAGTCGGTATACAAATATTGTAGAAATTGCTAACATAATTGCACATACATATATGCACAAAAACAAGGAGTTAAAAAATATTAATCCCATTTCCTTTAAGAGCAAAATGGATGTCGGAAGAATATAAGGAGGTTAAAGTGGTATAAAACGCCATAATTACAATTAGAGGTGCCAACTGCAAGATTAAGAAATGTTAAACTTATACTCCCAATAGTAGGTTATTGCAAAACGTCTTAAACGCACGAAATTGAAACTCAAATGAATAGATGGTGATAATTGCTGCTTGCTGTGAAGCTACTTCTGTTGCTGATCGTATTTGTTTAATCAAATAAAGTCAGTTTAATCCTTATATTAAAACAAGGGTTATCTGTTGTAGAGTCTACGCTACGTCTGTGGAAACATTTTAACCTTTACAGTTTTTATAACATAGGCAGAGGAAGGGCGTTTCTAACGACGCGACGTGGCATAGACTGTACTAACTTAATATTATTTTAGTCCAATTAATAAAGATTTAATCACAGAACACTAGGCAGATTATAAAAGTACAAAAATATTTCAGTCACATCATTTTTTTTTATCATTCAATAATACAAAGGTATTATGTTATTATCAGTCACAATTTGTTACGTCACTAGAGATTGAAATCGCACCATGTCAATTTTAATAAATATAATAATAATGTTCTCCTTGATAAATTACAGCGACGATGGCTGAAATATTGCTGAATTGGCTTTTTAGAGAATGAAAATGTTAACAATTCATATTTGTTTTTCTTCTCCAGCTAAAATTGTTTTGTAAATTCAATGTCCCATTATTTACTTTAGAAATCCATAATCTTCTAGTATTTTGAGCCTAGGAGGTCCACGTCGGAGCATAAGTCTTATAGTGTGGAATTAAAGTCGAATTATCTATCTCCCAACAATATGTCAATAATTCTACAATCCAAATTCAGCGATATAATTATGCCATGGGGTTTAAGATAGAACATTTCCTTTTCCGTTAAAACTTGTCAATGATAACATGTGCCGGAATTTACTGGTATTCATATATGACTGTTATAAAAAAATCAGCGACAATACGATAATCTTATAAGGGACAAGGTCGAATTTGAGGGACATGACTATAGTCCTTCAATATCGCATCTAATGATATCACTCGCCTTATACTACGTGAGTAACGACACCACAAATCTTATATAATGTCACAACATTCTAATTATAACGGAGTAATGGATACTTCTGATACGGGAGGATTACTGAGTATCAGACATACCAACCCTTTTGCGTTCCTTCGTTGTGACTGCACATAATACAGTACTTTTTAATAGATACATAGTCGATCTATATAAGTGGTAAGTATATTAGTTATTAGGCTGATGTTCGAACTGGTCGCGTGCCTTGCGCAGGACGCCCTGTGTCTTGTGTATCTCCCGGCAGATGGCGCGCTGCACACTCCTCTTGCGCATGTTGGCCGCGTTCAATTGCGACAGAGTTTCTGCAAGCGTCGCCTTCGTGCGTGCGAGCTTCTGCTTCAATGTAGCATTCTCTTCGTACAAAGAACCTGCAATGGACGGTGTTATATATATCATACCCTTTTATTAGAAATAAACCAAATAATATCCTGGGACATTATTTACACACGGCCACCTGATCTCAAACTGGGCAGAGCTTGTACTATGGAAACCAATATCTGATGTACTGCATATACTACTTTTCTTTTGTAAATACAAATTAATACAGATATAAACACCCAGACTCAGGACAAACAGACATGTTCATACATACAAATATTTGTACTCCGCCGGTGTGAAAAGCAAGAATTTGCCAACCACGCCAACTGGCCTGTCCTAATGCAAACACAAATGATCGATATGTCTGGCAATAAAAATATAATATATGATTTTTATAGTAAACATTAAAGGTTTCTTGATAAAATAATATTCAATAGCTGTCAATACCAGGGCTTATGAAGCGACACATTTGAATTCATAGAAAACACAGACAAATGTCTATAATGAAGTATACAAAGTTAAGAAATTGCCCTTGCAGGCTATGGCAATCAAGAAAAGTATTGTTGACTTTTATAATGCGTTATTTCGGAGCAAGTGAAGAGAAGTTATATTATTATATTATGTTATAACACATTTAATTAAGAGAACTTTTCTGTACTTAAACTAGTTGAATGGACATTCAGGTTCTTCAGTAACAACTATTTTACTAGTTGGAGTCTGATGTTTACGACGTTCAGGTTATCGTTTCGGATTTACTATTATAAAACGGCAAGTAAAAACTTACGCGGTGAGAGGGCAACGACGTCATTTTGTTCCAGACTCGATAGCCGATCACTGTCGATGCCTTGGTCTGGAGACGTGGGTCTATCTTCTTCCGAGTGAGCTTCATGTACGACAATTTTGTTTGCTTCCAAGCCCGTCTTCCTCGTGGCCTCTATTTCCAGCTGCGAGTTGATGTCCAGCGCGGCGGACAGCTGGTCGCGCGCGTCGTGCAGCTCGCGCTCCAGGCGCAGGCGCTCGTGCTGCGCGCGCGCCCGCTCCAGCGCCGCCTGCGACGCCTGCACCGTGGCCTCGTCCGCCGCGCGCCGCAGCGAGCGCTCCGTCTCCATGAACGTAGATTCGAGTTCTTGCCTTTCACTTCGCAATCTTTCTATGGTCTGTACCGATTCAGTGAGCTTTATCTCGATATCTTTGATCCGGCTCTCCAAAGTAGCGACTGTACTTTTCAAAGTGTCTATGTTTTTGTTGGCTTCCGCCAAACTCGTTCGTTCTGTCGTTAAAGCTTCTTTTAGATCGTGAGTTTCCGCCATGAGCTCATTAATTTGTTCTTTGGAGAATTCGAGTTTGCCGTTTAAATCATTATTCTCTTCTTCTAACTGTTCGTTCTGTTTAGTGAGTTGATTTAGATCGTCTAGGATAGTGTCGCTAACAGGTTTATTATCTTCGGAACGGGAGCCGTACGAGGCGCGTGCCCGACGTGATTTATACTTGTTGATGTCAGAACTAGATTCGTGCGCACCGACCCCGGTGTCGCAGAGCCCGACGCGGGCGAGCGATACATTTCTGTCCGGTTCCGACCAACACTCCGATTCGGATATAACGTCGGCTTGAGGGAAATGTTTCAAGAGGCCTCTCCTATTTAATGAATACCTGTTATCATCACTACAGACGACGTGATGTCCGAACATCATAGTTAAATCTTCAATTCGTAATGACTGTGATATATCGAAGTTACTCTCGTCCATTGTGAAGTCCTCTGGAGCCATGGACTCGTCTAGTTCCAAGCCAACGGGCAAGGCCAGACTTTGTTCCAAGATGCTTTCGGCTAGTTTTTTCTTGTCCTCTCCGAGAACACATCTAAAATAAATAGAAGAATTAAAATTAACTTGTGGCTGTGCGAAATTATACTAAAAACTGCGATTTGACGATGTAACTGCTAAGATTGCCCAACCTGGTGATTCTTTTATATCACCAGGCCTAACAGAGGACGACGGTGGCGCTGGTGTTCGATCACGCTGGCCGGCCAGCCAGCTAACCGCCCCTCCATCACGAATGTGAAACCCAACGCCATACCGAACGCATGTACACCATTCGACCACCATTTTCTTACAATTACCTTATTTTATTATACAAAGGTATATTACAGTCTTATTGTTTATTGACCGGAAACATTGGTTTTTCACCTGCATAGAAAATACCAGCACGATAGGGAATGCTTTCACGTTGGTCCCATATAAATTTAGTTTCGTTACCTGGGGCTCTACGGGCTAAGTTTCCGAACATCGATTTCTTAAATGGCGTTCAAATAAATAAAGGTTTAAAATGACTTTATCAATAGTTAAAAAGGCTTCCACGTTGACAATCGATTCCGGACCATTTATGACGTCACATGTGCTCATGGAAGCCGATTTAACGATTGATTAAGTTATTTTTTACCTTTATTTATTTGAACGCCATTTAAGAAATCGATGTTCGGCGACTTAGCCGGTGGAGCCGCTGTACAAGATCATATGAAGTAAATTGAATGTTTTTGTACAATTTGTTATTTATATTTATTACTTAGAAATTTGGGGATCGTACCCGCGTCATTCCGTTCACTTTAGCGCGATGAGATATATTGTAAATGTAATATTGCCTACCTCATACAGCATGACCACGTAGAGCATACACCTTAGACCATATCTGTACTTACTACACATAATACACACATGATCTAAGATACAGGGCGCAAATGTAAGTAAACACTCTTGAAGGTGTAAGTGAAGGCTGTTAGTTTGATGGATTCGTTCTTTGTCCAACACAGTGATAGATATTCTATAGAAAACATTCTAATTTAGTCATTTTTCTTTCATGAAATTACTTACTTATGTGATAATAATTTGTCGAGGAAAAAGGCAAGTCCCTGCAAGCGCCGTGTAAGTAACTGTTGAAGATTTCTGAAATAAATAACAATTACCATTAATAAAAATATATGTAATCATAATCTTAACATACTTATTTGCTTTCTTAATTTTTGTTTATTTATTTTTTTCTTTTCGGGTAGCTAGAATGCTGGATGCGAATAGCGCAAGACCGGCAATTGTGGAGATCTTTGGGGGAGGCCTTTGTCCAGCAGTGGACGTCTTTCGGCTGATGATGATTATGATGATGATATATTTTCTTTATGTTATAGATACATAAAGAAAAAATAAGACATTTTCATTTGGACATTTCTTTTGAAATAAGGTATATCTTGTTCAAATATAATCTTAATATTTCGTCTTGTTAGCCTAGTAGTTAGACCGTGGACTGTCAATGTGTGAGGCGCGCGACCACTGTATTTTCGAATTCATGTGCTTATTAGAAATTAATTATCCAAAACTGTTCCAGTTGGCATGTGAAGTTTGCCAACGAACATTAGGACAGCAGTGTGGTGGACTATAACCTCGTACAAGATCAGTATAAACTAATATACTATAAAATAATTATTTGGTATGGTAGCCATGTGACCTTTCCGTACTAGCAAGAAGAAAGGTTGATTTCAGTATGGAAACTATGGACCTGCAGCATAGAGCATCATACAAACTGACTCCTTGTTTGTCAATAAATCGTCAGTTAAGTTATTTTTACATTCCTAGGTGCTCAAGAATCTTGAAGCAAATACCATGAAGTTTAAACGTATCAAGGTCAGAAGATATTATCATCATCATCATCATGTCAGCCTATTGACGTCTACCCCTGGACAAAGGTCGCTCCAAAAGGTTTCCACAATGGAGTTGTGTCCATAATTTGGATCGCAGTATGAGGGTAATAATACACAGAGTGACACTGCTGTCCGTTCTGTGGAGAGACCCTAGGGTCGTCTTCTACGCCCCCCACGGGATGAAATGGGGGTGGCGATATTCTATTCCGTATTATTCAGAAGATATAGCTATTAAAAAATCGAATCGTAAATTCTTACCCAGTTTCGTCATAAGCTTGTGATTTTTCAAAATGTTTCTGCAAATCCTTAACTTTGCCTTCTAAGTCTTTGATATGTTCGTCTTTGCATTTCAATATTTCTTCATACTTTACCAACTGTGAGTCACTGACGTGCGCATATCTTAATTCCTTGTCCTGCAAAAAATAACTTATTATGGAAATTTGATTAGATTAGTTAGTTGTTAGTTGGGCGATAGGTTTCCGCACTTAGCCTCCTAATTGGGCAATCGTGCATGATACTTGTTTGGCTACTCGAACCATTTTGGGTTCCATCCAGAAGTCCAGGAGACCACGAAAGCCTGGCCTGAGGGCCTCCTGCAGTGTCTTCGGATCATTCAGGAACTTTGCCCGTTGGTAAGCAACACTCTTGCACTGTAGCAGTATGTGTGCTGGTGTTTCTTCATTTTCAATGCACCCTCTGCACAGGGGGCTGTCTGTCCCACCCCACGAAGCACGGAGATGCTCAGAAATTTAGCTACCTTGACGGTCACCCATCAATAGACTGACCGCGCGCCTAGATGCTTAACCTCGCCGATCAGATACAGACCGTTGAGTGCACAAGTGTGGCCAATAGTTTCAAT
The DNA here is from genome assembly GCA_951640165.1 of Pseudoips prasinana. Lineage (NCBI taxonomy): Eukaryota > Metazoa > Arthropoda > Insecta > Lepidoptera > Nolidae > Pseudoips > Pseudoips prasinana. The sequence goes on along the minus strand of OX621237.1, from coordinate 24,593,535 downwards.
AAGAAATCTTAGAATGGACTTGGAAATTAATATACCAATTTAATTTTCTTAATTTCTTTATCCTGTTGCTGAATTTTCTTCGTACACCCTTTAATCATCTGCAGGGCCTTTCCGTGCTCCCGACGTAACTTCACCAGTTCATCCTGTAAGCAAGAGTAAATTTAAATATTAGACATACAACTTGTAAATTATCTACCAAAGGCAAATGCCCACGGACAGTATCGTTGAAAACTAAGTTGTGCCACATTATCATTATAAGTAAAAATCCTATTTTAATTATCATAATTTAGTATCGTAATATGGAGTTTCACATTTGCCGGATAAAAGAAAAACCAATTATAAGTCCTTTTATTGTTTATGCATTATTAACGAGCGGCGCCATTAACAAAATGTTGCCGCAAATAAAAATAAATTCACTCGGAATATTTAAAGTCAATAATCGATGGACAAAAAGAAATAAGGACTTATTTAGCTAAATTAGTGATGTTACTACGCACTAAAATAGCCAATAGCACTTAGTAATGGTAAATTAGCGCTGAATATTCTTAAGTCTATTAATTTTCGTTACGTTGTGGTACGGGTTTCTGCTTTGTGAAATAACCAAGCCCACTAAGCCATATTCCTACTGAAACAATATTTCTGTTCAACCTAAACTAATTATAGATTTATTACTTGCAAAGAAATACTATTCATTTCTTTTGTTTCCTAACACGTCACGACATGATAAGCAAATCGATAAAAAAATCGATATCTGATTAATATTTTTGGCAACACTTAAGTGATCTTTGACGTTATGTGACAGTGCAACTTCACAAGTCACTACTGGTTTTTATCATAGTTTTTGGCGAATGTTTTGATATTTTTGTGTATGGAGTTGTGGATTATTCGTAAGAACTCGAGTGACTTTGAGAAAGAGACTCCATTGCGCTAATAATTGTAATTTGAGACAGAGACTCCTTATTGTGAAAAGTGATTTTGAGACGGGAGACTAATAGTGTCTAATATCACTTCATTATGGATAGTACAGTTCGCCAGTGTATTAACTGTTCACTGCCCCATTAGACAATCAGAGCTATGAAATAGAAGTGCACCTACGATTGCACATGCACTATAATATATCCTGCTTAGTAGGCTAGACTCCGTTGAGATTGGCCGCCTCTACCCCATAATATTACTTAAGTCATAATTTGTCTATTAACTAGCCGGCAACCAACGTTTCTTTACCTAAGATGTTCAATGTTCACCCATCTATTTCCATGAAACCCGGCAAATTACATAAATCATGTTAATTTTAATTGAAAGTATATATTAATCCCGACATAGAACAGTAGTTTTCATCTAGGCACAATAATGTTTGCACCGATACTAAGTTCTATAGTCACTTGGGCATTCTCCCCTTTAACAATTTGAACAACGGCATTATTTTTTTATTTCTCTGTGAATCTGCGATCGGTATAAGCAGATGCTTTGTGAGAATTCTGCCAGGTAGAGTGTATCTGTCAGTGAGGCCAACTCCGTATATATTATCAACATATAAGGAGTTGGTCTTACTGGCAAAAGATATATTTTTAATCTTAAAAAGTATATATTTTCTTTCAAAGCGTTTACTGTAGCTGCACCTGGTTAAGTTGCTAAGCTGCCAGTTCATTAGGGTGCATTTGTAATCTCCTATGTCTGTATTAGGTTGTTAATTATTGTAACAAATATTGCAACTTAGCGAAAACAGCATGAAGTTTTTTGCTAAAGGATACTTCTCCATTGTAGATATCCTTGGTGAGTTGTCTAGCAGTGAACGTCTTTTACCGTGCCCATCCAGACTCAGAACAACTATTTATGGGTCACACAAATAGTTGTCCTGTGCGGGATTCGAACCCGGAACACGGTGTGGCGAGGCGACTGTTTTAACCGCTACGCCACACGTGCAGTAGTTATCTATATAAAATAGTATTTACAAAAAAATAAAAAATCAGTTATCTGGTTTCCATAGCACTAGCTTTGCTTAGTTTGGGGCCTGATAGCTGTGTCTGAATAATTTCCCAGGATATTATTATTATGATGATATGCAGTGGCTGCCTGTCCCCGTATTAGTATAGCTAGTGTTGAGAGTTGTGCAATCCACCCAATAGGCTTCCGACATGGCTTAACTTTACCTGTACGTGTGGCGCAGCGGCTAAGACAGTCGCCTCGCCGCTTCGTGGCGCGGGTTCGAGTCCCGGGCCGGGCAATTATTTGTGCGAACCACAAATAGTTGTTCTGAGTCTGGATGTAATTTGTGTCCGTCTATTATATGTTTGTAAAGTACCCCGCGACACAGGGATTTAGATTCCCCAGAGCGGCCGTTGTCTTTTAAAAAAGTAATATCATTCGGGGCTGACAGATTAACATGCCCCTCGAAGCACAGACACATTTAGAAATTAATACACGTTATGCATTAATACACCTTATGTGGTATCATGTCAACCATCACCATGTTGACCACACCTTCATGTGCTTAACCTCGCGGATCTTAGATGAGTGATCCAGTAATTTGAACCAGCACAGTTAAACATGCTGCCACTAGACCAAAAAGACAGTTGTTACGTGATCAAGAATTCTGAGATAATTATTCAAATATCTTACCAAATCGTTGTTGTTAACGGTGACAGCCAAGTAATCGCTGAAACAATTAAAAGAAATATGATATAAAATTATTATCTAGATATAAAATTATTATCTATATATGTATGTATTTACAAAAGTATGTGTAGTTATCTGGTTTCCATAGTCCAAGCTCTGCTCAATTTGGGGTCAATTATATTAGTGTGTAAATAATGTCCCAGTATATTATTATTATGGATTCAAATGAGAGATCAGATAATTAAAACTTATCAGTTATATTGGTCTTTGACCTTTTTAAGAGCTGTGAACGGTTCCACTGAGGCGTAGCGATTCACCAATCACATGGCTTGAAAGGAGAGATGTGGATTTCAAGCCATGTGTTTGGTGAATCGCGCCTCAGGTCGTCACCGCTCTGCTCCGCTTCGCCTCAGTGGAACCGCAGCCTAAGAGCTCTTCTTTATCTACATCGTATGGGCAGTGACTAACCTAATGTTAGAGTAGTTGAGGCCGCCCAGCAGGGCGTGATTCATGGCTTCACGAATGTTTTCAAATAGCTATAAGTGAAGTGGGACCAACAGCTAATGTGCCAAACATTTAAGATTTTGGTGGTGACCCACAGACTAATCGCGTATCTAGGATCATTTAATGTCGAAATGTGCACAAGTGTGTGCGCAAACACAGGGGCACTTTCTATTTCATCACTCTCATAATCCGATGGGAAGACCAGTGACACGACCAGAAAGAGATCAGGTACAGGACCGACGGCTTTACGTGCTCTCCGAGGCACGAGGGTGTAGTACCGCCAACTCCCAGACTTCGGGCTGATACTGTGAAATTTATTTTTACGGAAAAATCCCAAAATCACTTTTTGGCCCGACCCGGGATTTGAACCCAGGACCCCAATATCTGAGGTTGAACACGCTACCGCTAGACAACGAGGGTCACTAATAGACCGGTGAGAGCTGGCTGTGAGCGCCTCACTTTTAATAGTTGAGTGGACTATTAGCATTTATTTTTAACTAGTCATTAGCTGTTTGCCTACGACACTTAAAAAGCGGCCAAGTGCGAGTCATACTCGCCCATGGTGGGTTACGTAGCAGCAAGTAACGTGTGCTTTTTATTTTATTTTTGTTACTATATTTGAGTTGATTGAATGAAAGGTGAATTGCGGTTTAATTAATGACGTATTACAAAATCTACTTTACTAGATCTCGTTCCAACCAAGTTTCGGTGGAAGTTTGCATGGTAATGTATATCATATTTTTGAAGTTATACTTCTTATGGCGCGATGGAGAAAAATGATGAGAGTGAATTTTTTCGATGCGCGCGCACACCGACATCATAAAATTTAACAGCATGAAGTTAGTTCTAGGTGGTATGACAGTGAATTTTTACGATGCGCGCGCATCGTTGATAACTATGTTCAAGTTGTATGAAAAATTGATAACTATGTTCAAGTTGTATATTAAGAAGTATAACTTCTAACGCGTGTACATAAGTACACACAAGTTTTTTTTTGTTAGTTTTATTATTCTCTTATTTTAGAAGTTACACATTTTACCACTTTGGAAGTGTCTCTCAAACTAGTCAGTTTAGTCGACCGCATGAGTGGGCACCCGCTTTGGGGTCGATAGTCTGGGCAGTTACCAGCTTGGACACGCATGTGGATCGACTTTTAGAGACGTTTTGTGAAACTGTCGCTCTACGTTAACATACGAGGACGCAGGAAAGTCTTTCTATTCAGGATCGTAGAGTGTATTGGATCAATAGGAAATCAAACTAAATCCTAGTTCGCATTCATATCGATCCAATACCCTCTTAGAACTTAGCTAGGTGTTCAAGAACCCTCATAAAAAAAAATATTAATTTAGTTTAAAAAACGCATTTAAATCAATTCATCCATTAGGGAGCGAATATCTAACACTCTCTTTTTTAAGTTGGAAAATTTAAAAAAAGGTAACCTTGTGATTGCCAGGTTCTCATGCAGCATATGTGAACAAAATCACTACTGTAAAAAAAAAATTATATCGGTTAATCCGTTTCAGAGCTACAATGCCATAGACAACAAACATAAGCTCCAAATTTATGACACTACTTGAGATTGGTACTTACCCAGCGGATTCAGAATCTGCGCAAGTTTCGTCACCTGCTTCCTTTTTAACAGCTACCTGAAATAATAAGAAATCCTTTAATTTGTAAAGTCTACAAAGTAACTCGTTAATAGCAATATCATAATTGCCAAATGTACAGACGCCAGCAAATCAGCAACCCCAATCTGCGAAATATCCCCAATTGAAAGTGAACCTTGTGCTTATGTGATAAAGTTGAAAATCTATAAAAGAAATTTGATAGATTGGGGTAGCTGGATATGCTGGCGCCTGTACAGTGAAGTTATGTATTCCATGATATGTTGACGCTATCTATTGATGGATTATCAGAAAATCTTCCATTTATTTCAAATTGTTCAAGAAAACTTATGTTATTTTTTACAGACTTAAAAAGGTGGAAAGTATTTCAATTCGATTGGTTTTTTCGTGTATTATATACTTACATCGATTACTCCCGCGTTTATCATCTTGTTATGATTTTAATTTTTTTTAATAGCCGCACGTGTGGCGTAGCGGCTAATACAGTCGCCTCGCCGCTTCGTGTCTCGGGTTCGAATCCCACACAGGACAACTATTTGTGTGACCCATAAATAGTTGTTCTGAGTCTTGATGTACTTTGTGTCCATCAATTATATGTTTGTAAAGTACGGGGGGTACTTTACAAACATATAACACAGACACAGTGATTAAGTTCCCTACTGCGGGCGTTGTCCAAAAGAAATGTGCAAGTTTGTGAGGTGGTCCCTTTGTTGAGATTGTATAATAATCTCAGGATTTATTAGGAAATTAACTGTTCCCGGAGATTTTATATGTATATGTAGGTACAGCCTTTAATATATCTTTAGCTTATCTGTTGCAAGTCCTCTGTTTCTTGTAAAGTAATATACATAGCGACAAAACGGGTAAAAAAATATGTCATAATTACCTGATCTTGTAAAATTGATTCTTTCTTCACTGTATTGCTATTATCCATGGACATCTCTACACTATCAGTTGACATAGAACCCTGTAAAACAATATATAAATTACAATAATAAATCATTTATTTCAGGCATCTTAATAACTAGTGTTATGTAAGAACCCTAGACTCTCAAAACTGCACTAAAAAGCTTCTCTGAAAATATACCTTAGGCTCGTACGGGAAATAGATATTATAAGAGTATCTTTTTAAAACTTGTTATAATTTTTCCAGTGTCATAGAGCGCCTTCCAAATGCATCACTGATTATTTATCAGAGCAAATAATAATAGGACGAATTCGTAAAAGTTCGAATCTCATAGGTAGTAGTTGTTCATCATTATTGGCATTAAAACAATTAATAATTACTTTATAATAGGTGCTATTTTTCTTCCATAATTTGTGTCTTGGAAACTTAAAAACCTGAACCCTCTGTTAGATAAATAAAATCACACTAATATTATAAAGGCGAAAGTTTGTGAGTGTGTATGTTTGTTACTTCTTCACGTCTAAACGGCTGTAGCGATTTTAATAAAATTTGGTATGGAGTTAGCTGACACCCTGGATTAAAACATAGGCTATAATTTATAAAGTTTAACGCGTGTAAACTCGTGGGGCACAGCTTGTTATACAATAAAAACTGTTCTTTTTCACATCGACTTTAAAATGCGATTGTAAATAGTCTCACATCATACTGATAAGAACCCCGGGTCACTCCGCAATGAATGGCAACCCTATACAAAAGTACAGTGACCCCGATCAACTTCCACAATCACAATATCGAGAAAATAATACAATAGTCGCGTTGACAATGACAAACATAATATATTGTACTTACTTGTTGTTCCAAAACATCAATAGCTTCTGCCGCAGCAGCTAGCAGCTCCTGTTTGTCGCTCAGTTGCCTTCTTAGCTCTTCCACTTCAACTTGAAGTCGAACATTATGCTCCAAAAGACCCTGCAAATAAATTAATAAAGTCCTCCTAGCCGAATTTCAGCCACGGCGGCCAGTCCCAACATATTAGCCATCTGCGCGGGACATATTATAGTGCTCAAGTGGCACACACTTGACCACTATAATATGTCCCGCGCAAACACAGGAGCACTTTCTATTCCATCACTCTCATGATCCGATGGGACGCCTAGCGACACGACCGGAAGGAGGTCAGGTACAGGACACTTTACGTGCTCTCCGAGACACGGGAGTATAATACCGCCAACTCCCAGACTTCGGGCTTTTGCTGAGAAATTTTTCTTTTTACAGAAAAGTCCCAAAATCGCTTTTGGCCCGACCCGGGATTTGAACTGTATCTTCTATGAATTGCATGGACGATCATAGACCTGCAGATATCTACAATCTATAAACTTTGATTATCTAACTATTATCAGCATGTGTTTCATTCGTAATGCATTCCTTAGTTTATGCAGAACTAAAATAATCACAAAACATGTTACAGATTTCGTAAGGCTATTTAGTTGATTGAATATCATGGCGCATAGTTGAAAGAATATTCGACCCAGATTAACGCGATGCAATGCACTTCTAGAAATATTTTACATTTAGTTAATCTATAAATTATTAAATTCCCTTGCCCTGGCTCCCTTTGCCCATGAATGACTACATACATACATTTGTATAGCAATCGTACCACCTCAGGAAAAACGCCATCACTTGCAAAACATTGCCACAATTCTTGCAGCCATCTTCAATAGCTGTATATTAGAGATAGCTACGACATTTGTAACAATGTTTTGTATGACTGATTGAGAAAAAACTACGAGCGGTTCCTTGTAATTTTGTAGTGACTTACTTGAACTGCAGGTGGTGATCCGCTACCCAATTTTTCCTCAAGAAAGTATATTCTGAGTTTTAAATGAAAGTTTTCTTTTCTTAAGCCATTTAGTTGCTCTTCATACTGTTTCATGCTAATTCCGCTTGCGCTTGTAACGTCTGAAAAAAATGTAATGTTTTTGTAACATCTTACTATCACACTAATATTATAAAGGCAAAAGATTGTGAGTGAGTGTGTATGTTTGTTAGTTCTTCACGCAAAAACTATCGAACGGATTTTGATGAAACTTGGTAGTAATACTACTTATATATCGGAATAACACATAGACTAAACTTTATAAAGTTTGACGCGGGTAAAACCGCAGCGCCCAGCTTGTAATATTATAAATGCGAAAGTTTGTGAGTATGGATGTTTATTACTCTTTCACGCAAAAACTACTGAAAGCATTTTGATGAAACTTTGTAGGAATATAGGTTATATATCCAAATAACACGTACGCTATAATTTACAAAGCTTAACGCGAGTAAAACCGCGGGGCACAGCTAGTAAATATATAGTCTAGTAGTAAAGCACCAAGTTTTCTACAACTAAGATGAAATTGGAAATTTATACGCAGAGGTACTTCATACGAAATTTTAAATAAGCATATTAAAATGTATGCACTATCCTCGAGAGTGCAATGCGTGGAAATCTGCTATTTTTAATTGATTTTTAACTTGGAAGTTGCAGGGTACGAGACAAAAGTCTCGTATTCAAAAGATCACATGATTTAATATTTAACACGACTAAGTAAGTTAAATGTCACCCATCGTGTAAGTGTTTAATTACATAAAAATGTATAATACATACTGTATTAGATACAATTTTAAAATGTATTTTTCTCGATTTTGTTTTTATTTATTTATTTAATCAAAATACACAAATATTCTTAAATATATCTAAATATTACAGTGTAATATAAACCAGTACTGATTTTTCCCTACACTGGAATGTACCGTCGTACTCCCATTACACATTTAGAATTATAAATACAAATAACAGGTAGTTAAACAAAAGCACTCGTATACCGCATCTCGATTCTGCACCAGCGACGCACCTGTAGATTACCGTGAGGCACTAATAGCATAGTATACACACGGGTGCATATTGCGACGAGTATTTTAATTACTTTTCATTCATTAATTCTCTTTTTTTTTTGTTTTATTTATATAGGCGTATTTAAATAATTCGTATACTATATTATATGCGTATATACTATATTAACCATGTACATATGTAGATAATTATATAGGTATATTAAGCGGATGATTTTGGTCTTAATTTTGATAGGAAATAGTTTTTAAGTTTGTTCTTTATATTTGTTTCTTTTATTTGTGTTTTCAAATCCTCAGGAAGACCATTTATTAATGTTGGAATTAGGTATTGCAAACTTTGTTTACCGTAAAGATTACAGAAACCAGGGACCGTGTATGTTATCCTAGACGCACTACGTGTTTGTTTTTTGTGTTTAACAATGTTTCGGTACGTCTTATTGAAGTAATTTTCCAATAACAATATGTACTTAGCCTGGTCATGTATAGGTAATATTTTACATTCGTTAAAAAGTTCGTTAATATCTTCATTTAGCTTATTTTTAATTTTGTCTGGTGTGATAGTTTTTAGTATACGAGACTGTAGACTATATATTAGGTCGAGATGCGATTTAAACGTTCTTCCATAACTACTTAGGCCATAATATATTATACTTTCTCCTAGAGCTTTATATAACTGTAATTTAGTTATGTTATCAATATTAATTATTATATATTCTAGTGACCTGTCAATACGTAGTAGTATCACAACAAACCAAAAAATCGTAGTAATAAGAACAAGGTTTAGATACCATTATGCCAGCAGTCGTGGGTTTCACCCCACGCAGAACAATCTTTAGTTGTGTGATGAGGTTTATTCGGTATAGGTGTAATTTATCTATAATATTTCCTAGGTTTTTAGAAATATATAAGATTTTTTGCCATAGTACAGGCTCGAACTAGTGTGGGATCAGATAGCAATATGTTAGTTGACCCAAGACATATATTTATTTATTCGGTCATTTAATGAATTGGGCCCTCCGGACTTTGTCAATCTTTTCATTGTGAAAACTTATCGAGGCGCGTTTTTGCTTTGAAACAAACATAATCGAACGGTCACGATCGAGTCGGCGACTTTGAATCGGGTTTACTCGGTTCCACTCGACATCATGCGCACTGGGGTCTGTGAAACACTGAATCGTATGTGTACAGGTGTGTCAGAAGAGATATTTTTTTGCAATTATGTTTCGCTTAATTGAATAACAAGTTTGTAACTTTTGTAAAAGCCTGTTTATCGTCAAGTCAAATGTTAAAATGAAAACTCGAGACGGGAGGCCTCCGTCCACGTACCCAGAGCTTTTTACGCTCGGGTTTCACGTATTTTATTAGGGCAGATGCGATAATGCACAAATCGTGTCTGTTGAATCCAAACTCAATTACAACTGTATGACAATATCGCTATAGTATGCAATTATAAAAACCGAATTAAAATAGTAATGTTCTTACAATACAATAATTACAAATAAAGCGATAGATGACATAAACCATACAAAATGAAATTAATATTAAAAATAAACATGTTCGGCTTCACATCTAGTAGTGATTTTTTTTTCTTGAAGTTTTTATTATTTTATGTTATACTCATAAAATGGAATTTTAAAACTAAAATACACACCATGTCCTTCATTGGGTAGCGCCATTTCTTGCAGTTTCCGCGGGCTGGTACTGTAAACATAAAACAAATGAGTTTAAATGTATAATCTCTGTATTCTTTACTAGTAGGTACCTACAATTAAAATCATTTACATTTTTAAGGCATGATAATAAAAATTAAGGACACTTTTTAATATAGACTCTGCTTGATTCTTTAATAAACCGCTTTTAAGAATGTAGGCCACTTGTTTACCATGCTTAATGTATCAATTAGGCCCGAACAGGTACAAAGTGCCCTTAGTATGAATCACGAGTACCACGACCTACCTTGGTCATCGGTTGACCTATTGTTTAAGGAGGCGTCAGTAAAAAGTGGTTCTCGTTAAGAAATAATTTTATTAATAACGGAGTTTTCACCCGGTCAGCTAAAATAGAACGACTGAAAAAATGTCAAACTTATTAATAAACAGGATTAAATTCTCAAAAATGGGAAATCATAAATTTAATCGTCCGGCGGGTCTCGAACCTGCACCATCAACCAATCCGGGGTAGGGTGTTAGCAAGGCAATCCTAAATTTGATCTGCCAGCGTGTATCGTTCGTAGCTTAACGCAGAGCGCCTACCCCGGATTGGTTGATGGTGCAGGGGGCCTACTCTCTTTCTCCGAATCGAAACTTCGTTAACGAACTATATTGAAACGAAGTTTTGCAAGTGACCCTACTCTATTTCATTTTCGGATTCACATTTGTAGTTCGCTTCCATAGACTATTTTACGTGAACGATTGTTTTGAACTATATAGTGTGGGGATTTTAGTTTCTCATTTTGGTAAACTACGGTTTGGACTTTTTTTTAAATAATTATATGAATTGGCTTTGTATTTTAATTTTAAATTAATCTTGTAGTTTTTTAAGCATTTATTGTTATATTAATGCAGAATTATAAATACAGAAATTTAAAATATATTTCCAACGATATCAACCGCGATTATATAAATACCCCTTTTATTGACGTTATAAACCGGCTAATGTGAAGAGTACGATTTCATATAAACGATCGGTAGAATATGCGACATTAAAAAACATCCGTATATTCACGGAATGTCATCAAACGCCATAGCAACATAGTTTGTTATTCTCTTTGGTCAAATTTTGATTGAAGGATTTTTTATTTGGATTCTTTGATAAATTAATAGTCTTGTGTTAATAATTACGTTTTTAGGTGCTTTTTTCATTTTTCGCAACCGCAAAGTTACAAGGAGTACCTACTGTATGTTCTGCACAAATGACCAAAAGTTGTGGTTTCGATTAATACAATTCGTAAGTAAATATGTTAAATACACATAAATATTTATTTTATACTAAAAGTACGGCCTATTCGTAATAATAAGCATTCGTAACATCTTTTCAGTTTGAAATGTCAGTACTCAAGCAATTTGAAGGCAACTACCGAACTTTAAACAGCCGCAATTGCCCGAAAATGTTTTGGAGTATGTAGAACACAGAGAGGACTATAGTCAGCACACACAACTCTTAGAAACTGCAAGTTAACCATCAGTTTCACAAGAAACCCTGACTTTCACAAGTTGTAAGTATTTCTTTGAGGTATTTTCAGTATTTAATATTGTAAAAAAATTGTACCTACTTGACAAAACATAAAGGTACTTTTTTTGTTAGTATATTTGTATGAAATAGCTTTCCAATTTATGGTTAGTAATGAAAATTTTACTTTAGCATCCAATAAACATAACTAGGTACTTGCATTATATAAAAAAGTTATTATGAATTGAATTATTTTATACATAGTGGCATATCTGTGTCCCCAAAGAGATGGTAGAGATATATTACAAGTTCCACGTTTTGCCTACTGATGGTCTTAGTCCCACATTATAGGGGGAAGGCAATATTTATTTAAAGATAATGATGTACTGAATCCATTGAAGAGTCATATTTTTACAGAATGTACCTTATTTAAATTGTAATGTTGTTTTTGTTGCAGCTACAAAATCCAGGAGGAGACAATTGAAGGTTAAACAAACTTACCTTAAGTGAAGTTTGACCATAATTATATGAGTCGCTGCATCCGAAGAGATTTTCATATTACACAGTAGTACACTCTTCAATGTACTGGACATCGAACACTTTTTAGAGCTTGCAACATTAAAAAGACAAAATGTCAACGTCATTTTTCCGCCGCCACCTGGATGACACCTCATTCTTTTCAGAGTAACACAGCATCTACTTTAGATTTCACTAAAGGCAAAGCATTAAAATCAAATAACGGGAAGAAAGTATTCACAAGAATACTTTAAGGGAGGGAGGGATCGAAAATCTCTTCGGATGCAGCGACTCATATAATTATGGTCAAACTTCACTTAAGGTAAGTTTGTTTAACCTTCAATTATATTTCGTCGCTGCATCCTCGAGATTTTCATATTACACAGTAGATGTTTAGAGCTTTAGGGAAATCGTTAGTAAGAGTATTGAACCAATACCCATAAACGAATTAATACATGCAATAATTTACTTTATCTTATTAACTTAATCATTTTTAACTATACTTAACCATAATCAACTGGAATTTTTAAATACAGGATCATTATTCGATTTGTCATAAAATTTACTAAATCCGTGGGAGTTTCATGACCATTCTGCTGCCTTCCTAATCACTTCAATGGAAACGCATCGACGGACGTCTCTGCGTGGCGAGCACTATGCGCAGAGTATACGCTTGCGTCAATATCCGCTCTCTTGCAATACTTGCTGGACACAGCGGCTGATTGTGGACACAGTTGCGTTGTGGTATATATATTAACCTTTCTGCGATAGACGTGTCTCTAAACGGTCCTATTAGTTCTATGTATGCTATCAGGGTTTTCCCTGGGCATATCTCCTTCTAATTGTGATAAAAGAATTAGATGCGATTGAGGCCTCGCTTACAAGAATTTTAAATATTGGAATCGTTATTCCTAATATTTGAAACAACGTCTCTTATCTTAGGTTCATAAATGACAACTTTAATTTTTGATACACTTAAGGCATCCCAAAAGGCCTGCGGCCAAAGCTCGGGTGCTGAGAGTTCATCTTTATTAGATTATTTGGTCGGGGTAGCAATATCAGCGGTAGGATCCTGCGTAGCGACAACATTATCAAGAGTATGTGTAATCGGGTCAATATTATTCGGCGAAAATGGAGCGTATACCCTAATTTGCTAAATATGAATGTTCAGATGTATTATTCACATAAAATAAAATATACATTATCACCCTTATTTAAAAAACGAAGTCTAAAACTAAACTACAGTTGAACTGTGGATCAAGCAATATCATTGGATGGTTTTCGACTAAACCAAGGATCGCATCACGGTTCAGAAATTATATTGTTATGATGTTTGTATATTTGGTCGTTATCGAATCAAGATTCTTTAATTTTATGCGTATTAGCCTTGACCAACGTTACGACGGTACGTATTCTAAGATTTAATGAAAATGAATGCTCAGATACTTTATCTGCATCAGAAAAAAAAAATACATATTAATATGCGAGTAAGTGACCATAATCACATCATGGTTCAATAATTATATTGGGTAATGTGTTCGTATATTCGGTCATTATCGAATCACGACTCTTTAATTTTATAGGTATTAGCTTTGATCAACAGTATAAATACGACGGAGCCTATTCCAAGATTTAATGAAAATGAATACTCAGATACATTATCTGCATTAGTAAAAAAAATGCATATATGAGGAAGTGACCGTAATCGCTTCATGGTTCAGAAATAATATTGATATATGGTGTTCGTATATTCGGTCGTAATCGCATCGCGGCTATTTAATATAATCCGTATTAGCTTTAACCAACTATACCGAGGACGGACGGACGGAGCGTATTCACTGATTAAATAAATATGAATGTTCAGATACATTATCTGTATCAGGAAAAATACATATTATTATGCGAGTAAGTGACCGTAATCGCATCACGGTTCAGAAATAATATTGGTATCGTATATTCGGTAATCAAATCATGACTCTTTAATTTTATGGGTATTAATCTTGACCAACAGTATCGATATGACGGAGCTTATTCACAGATTTGATGAAAATGAATGCTCAAATTCATTATCTACATCAAATACAATACATATAATTATGAGTAAATGACCGTAATCGCATCACGGTTCAATAAGTATATTGGTATGGTATTCGTATATTTGGTCGTAATCGCATCACGACTCTTTAAAATATACATTTTAAACGCCAGAAATACTTTTTTGCTAATCTGCGTCAGATAAAACACGTACATATGTGAGTAAATGACCGTAATCGCATCACGGTTCAATAAGTATATTGGTATGGTATTCGTATATTCGGTCGTAATCGCATCACGACTCTTAAAAATATACATTTTTAAACGCCAGCAAACCCTCTGCTAATCTGCGTCAGATAAAACACATACATATGTGAGTAAATGACCGTAATCGCATCACGGTTCAATAAGTATATTGGTATGGTATTCGTATATTTGGTCGTAATCGCATCACGACTCTTTAAAATATACATTTTAAACGCCAGAAATACTTTTTTGCTAATCTGCGTCAGATAAAACACGTACATATGTGAGTAAATGACCGTAATCGCATCACGGTTCAATAAGTATATTGGTATGGTATTCGTATATTCGGTCGTAATCGCATCACGACTCTTAAAAATATACATTTTTAAACGCCAGCAAACCCTCTGCTAATCTGCGTCAGATAAAACACATACATATGTGAGTAAATGACCGTAATCGCATTACGGTTCAATAATTATATTCGCATCACTACTCTTTAATATATATATTTTTAGACGCCAGCTTAGGCTACAATACATATGTGAGTAAATAACCGTAATGCCATCATGGTTCATTGGTGTGGTATTCGTATATTCGGTCGTAATCACATCACGACTCTTTAAAATATACATTATAATAAAGTCAAATTCAACGATTTATTTGCAAATAAATATGGTTTTAGAAGTGAATGTAAGAACATTGGTAGCACAACCAGGTGCTATAATTTTTTTATTATTATTATTATTTAGTTGTCAATGGTATTTCTACATTTGGGTAGCATCTACTTACAAAACAAGTACCACAGTATTGAGTTTTGTTAATACCTATAAGCCATATCCTGATATTAGCATATGAACTAAATCGTTTATTCAATATGGGAGAAAGTGCTGAACGGAATGTATTTTCAGATGAGAAATTAGCTCCTGTTATGTAATGAAGTTTAATGCTACAGGATTAATATTTATTTTTTTTTTTTTTTTTTTTTTAATCATCAATGTTATTATTATGACCAAAATTCTATAAATTTTACACGCTGCGTCGTTATCGTTTTATTGACAGAGATGCAATCATTAATTCAATTGTCTCATTTTGAGTGCTTGTTACAAAAAAAGGCCTCTTTATTGGCTTTGCCACACAGATTAGATTCACATCTCACTAGGCGAGTTAGGAACGACAGTAATATCTACTGCCAGGTTGTCTATTATCTTGCATAATCATTTTAAAATTGGTGAAAAACGGAGGAAACAAGCAAAAGAAAAAATACCTATTTCTAATTAAGGGTAAACATTTATATTGAAAGCGTTAGTATCCTTCTTCCAGTAAATATATCAAGGTCATTTTTCATTTAAAAAGTAGGCCTGAACTTGTTTTCTAGATCTGGGGAGCCCGATCTCTCTGCTAAACATAGCATACTAAATTAAAGTAAATATATGTATGCATCTAACAATACGAGTAACCGTATCAAAATAAGGAAACTACATGATAATCTTAAATTTAATTTTAATATTGGCCTCTAATGGTTTTATTAAAATTTTAATATTCCTGACTGCTAAGCCATACGGTGTGGGTTCGATCCCCACTCGGGACAAATATTTGTTCGATTAGCACGATTACTACTTCCGTACCTGGGTGCAATTCATCTATAATTTGTATGTAATTACTGATATACAAGTATATTTATCAGTTGTCTGTTGGCCCCACTATGACAACAGTACTGGTTCTGCCCAGTCTGCGATGAGATGGCAAGACATTTATTTATTGTTATTATGTATATAATATACTGTATAATTAACTTATAATATTCAAATTAATAGATCGAATATTTATAGCTACTTTGTTACGTAGTTACGTAGCAAATGACTAATACCATTTCAAATTGATAGACAAGCAATGAACAACCTTTTCTCTTATACTGGATATCAAACAAAACTAATACACGTTTACCATAAACGAATTCTATTTTCCACAGGTTTTTTACAACAATCACAGTCAACTTAACTGGAAAAAACCATGTCTGCAAAACTAGCAAATCAATCAAATATTCGCTATACTGGTAACCCATGTTACTAATACAAATGTTCTAGAAGTAGACGGGATCAACATCGGGACTTGTACTTGAGTTGTACGTGTACTTGGTTAATCAAATATAATAAAAGCATTCTGGCTATGTGCGTACGTTTCTGTTACCTACTAATCTAAATAGAAACTACATTGCAGATTATTTAGAATTAAGCTATTTGAATGGTTGAATGAAAATAACCTCTATAGCATTAATGAATTCCTGGAACTGAAAATTTTCTATTTCAGGATTCAGTCCTGTATTCTCCTTGCTAAGTGCGTCCATTATAATTTGCCCCCATTGTTCAGAGAACACGTGGCAGATATCTAGGTTAGTTTTGTAAGTAAAGTAATCAGGTTGTTAATAATAAATCATCACAACTCCATATGATTTTAACCCAAACATTGCCCCAGGGCATTGTAATTATTAGGGTTTTACAACAGGTACATACCTGTTGTAAAAACAGGGCTTGTACTATCTGACACAAAGGGCAGATCTTATTCCATAGAATGGCTAACTGTAAAATAGGTTAGAATAATCTAATAATGCCAGAAAACATTCAGCTTGTAAAACTAAAATCTAATTATTCATACACTCACGCCTGTTTGCCAGGGGTGTGTAATGTAATCATAATTGGTAATAAAATAAAATGATAGTATCGTTGTAACCGTCGGTCACCTTAAGATTCAATATGTTGTATATTTGCTGGAGAGTAAGTATGTACTTACATTTTTTGCTGACACTCGACATTTGCGTAGATTCAATCGGCACCAAATTTTTCTTCATATTCCTTCTTCGTGCACTTAAACTAGCCCATTTTTATAGGCCAATACAGTAATTCACATTAAATGTCACTATAATATAATTATAACACTTGTTTACTGAAAATAAGATAAAATAAAAAGAATTGATGTTTCGATGCCCAACACGAAAAGTGAATGAGGTGTCATCCAGGTGGCGGCGGAAAAATGACGTTGACATTTTGTCTTTTTAATGTTGCAAGCTCTAAAAAGTGTTCGATGTCCAGTACATTGAAGAGTGTACTACTGTGTAATATGAAAATCTCGAGGATGCAGCGACGAAATATAATTAGATTGTTACAATCGGAAGAGATGCATGTAGAGAAAGAAATAGTCAGGGACACTGAACCTGCAGGCATTATGGGTGTCCTGTTGAGAGCTGGACTAATGAGAAAATACTTTGATCAATTAAATTTATATATGCATACTCCACATAATTAACTGTCTGATTAACAGTTTCCAAACTCAATTTTGTAATAAGATAGTATATATAGTCTATGCCCATTAATCGAACAGTCAATTATGAGTAAGTTTTTATATTTAATTTAAAATGTCTCATTCGTTTTAATAAATGAATCACAATTGTTATAAACAATTGCACTACTATGCCCAACCACTAGCTTGGTGGGCAATGGAAAAATATTATAGTAACTGTTGGATGTTCTAAACTATTACTTCTAGGTTAAGTATGTAAATAAAACAAATATAAAAAGGCTGTTTTTTATTTCACCATGATTTCAAGTAAATTTATATAGTTGGTGATGGATGTCCTAAAATAAAGTGAAAGTATATTTATAGCAAATGGTGGCCTCATTGATATATGCACACAAATATCTGTCCTGCATGGAAATCAACCCACAACGTCCGCTGTGAAAACAATAAAATAAAAAAATGAAATAAAAAAAGGCACAAGGCATACTTAGTCATAATATTTATTCAGTAAAAATTTGCAATGGTTTTTGAATCATTACAATTTTATTCCCTACCTAAAAACACAGTAACAATCCTTTTTCTAAATAGTAACTTAACATTTAATACAAATTTATCATCTAAAAGTGTTGAATTAAATCTACTCATTCCCAAGCAGTTTTATCATTAACATGCCTTGCTACACAATTTTAAACACTGCCCCATAGAAGAGTTACTGATTTTGTGGAGATCAGTAGCATATGCAACAAGATTATGCTTATTTAGAGTATTTACATTATGAATACAAAATACTTTTCTTTTTAAATGTATCAATATTTTTATGCAATATCAATATATATCAAACTACATTAAAAGTCACTCCTACATTGGTCAAATTCATCAACAATGCTTTGGAGTCTGTCCCGTGTGTCTCTGGCATCTTGGTTCTGTAAATGTAATTGTTCCATTTCGTGTTTTAACTATTTTCGGGAATTTGATTCACATTTAATTGATTTCGCAGGCGACACGGATTTCTTCTACGTTCTACACGTTCTTCACCTAAATCAGCCTCATTTGAAAGCCTAATTTCAATTAAACTGAATGCAAAATCCATACAAAACAAAATCAAAAGGCACTTTTCTCTAGGTCGGCAATATGATTCACATTTAAATGATTTCTTAGGTGGCACCGTTTCCTTCTACGCTCTAAACATTCTTCACATGAAGCAGGCTCAATTATAAGCATTCTTGCAGACATTTCAGTTAATTTGAAGCAAAATCCACATAAACGAAAATCAAAAGGTAGCACTTTTGTATTCGTCAATTTTGAAGTTTAAATGACGAAGTTTGATGTGTCAAAATCAAATGTTCGTTCGGTACGTCATGAATTAGAGTAGGTTCGAGAATCTAAATGTCAAACTATGTTCGTTCGAACGAATTCGCGGAACGAATGGAACCGTGGTAGCATACACACGAAATTCGTAACGAACGAACGAAATTTGGAGAAAGAGAGTAGGCCCCCAGGTTCGAGACCCGCCGGACGATTAAATTTATGATTTCCCATTTTTGAGATTAGATAAACGCTTTGCGAATAATGCTATAAAATTCAAATTTAAGGATTAAATTCGACAAAATCTTATGGTGATACGTGTCAACGTAGTACATTAAAATGAAACAATCTTTCTTCCTTATCGAATACGGCCAAGTGCGAGTCGGACTTGCGCACGAAGGGTTCCGTACCATTATAAGTATATAAAAACGAGCAAAAAATTCACGTTTGTTGTATGGCAGTCCCATTAAATATTTAGTTTGTTTTTTAGTATTTGTTGTTATAGCAGCAACAGAAATACATCATCTGTGTCTTTCAACTGTCTAACTATCATGGTTCATGAGATACAGCCCGGTGACAGACGGACGGAAAGACAGACAGCGAAATCTTAGTAATAGGGTCCCGTTTTACCCTTTGGGTACGGAACCCTTAAAAAGATGCTACAAAATGGTGTATGATTAATTGATACAAATAGCAACAGTTACTTGTGCTGTTCCATGCATGGAGACATAAAAATAGCAAAGCGTCATTTACGACATCGTCAGCTATTGGCATGGATAGCCTGCAAAATTTATTACAATCATGTTACATATAAATTATTTTTCCAACTTTTTAGGAGCTGAATGTTGTCATGGGCCTCTGTACTGACTATCCTATAGAATTTACACAAAATCGACGAAGATGGTTAACGCTAAAGATTCCATAATAATATGCAGCAATTTACGGCTCTCTGTTAATACTTTTAGAAACATTTATGGGAGAAACTATCGTTCCAAAAAAGGGAAAACGAATAAATTAAGGAGAAATTCGGAACTAATGTCCAAAACTAAATTATAACAATACTTACCGGCTAACCATAAGGGACTTGTAAGTTTTTTTATAAACGAAAATAAAACATTCACTGAATTTTTCGCATCAAATTAAAATCCAAAAAATTAACGATGTATCTCTACTTAGTGCTTACCTATATTATCTGGACGTATCTTTCAAATAACACCCTGCTTTTACTACACTAAGTATGTATGTTGACATACATATCAAAACTGTAAATAAAAAATCCATGAGCTTTGTCAGATCCGTGTGATATACCCGGATCTGACAAAGCTCAATGTCTCGATTATACGATTTGCCACAACCACAACACACTTATTCTGTTATAAATATGGGTACAATCGCCGGGATGTCTTTCGCTCATCAAAAGATCTATTCCAGGCAATCTTTGGGAGAAAAACAAAAGACGGCAAAAGGAAAGGGGACTGTATACCTACCGGTATTATTATTTACATACTGTGCTTATCATGAACAGAATAATCAGAAATATATTAGGTCTTTACCTATGAAATTGCCGTTCTGCAGTACTGGCCATTTCAAATCAAAATAATTTTTGTTTGGCTAAGAATTCTAATTTCAAATTAATTTTATTTTAAAAACATGGATTCTTTTTTCCAAAAGTAGTCATTTCTTTATTGATTAGTGTTACATTTTCATCGCATTTCAATCTTTTTCGTCATCATGGATACGTTAAAAATTCGAGTAATTATGGAATATGAGTACCGTCGTGGCAGCAACGCGGCACAAGCGGCACGCAACATCAACGACGTTTACGGAGCTAACACTACAAACCAACGCACCACCTGTTATTGGTTTGCTCGCTTCCGTTCTGGAAATTTCGACCTGAAAAATGAACCTCGCGGTCGTCCGAAGACTTTGGTCGACAATGACGAATTAAAGGCGGTTGTGGAAGCTGATGATACACAATCTACGGCTGAATTAGCAGCAGCTTTCGACGTTAGCGTCAAAACAATATTGGTCCATTTGCGTCAAATTGGCAAGGTAAAAAAGCTTGACAAATGGGTGCCCCACGAACTCAATGATCGCCAGCGCGAAGTACGCGTCGAGACGTGCCTTGCACTGCTCAACAGACACACAAATGAAGGAATTTTGAACCGCATTGTTACCTGCGATGAAAAATGGATTCTGTTTGATAACCGCAAGCGCTCAGCAAGTTGGTTGGATCCTGGTTCAGCACCTAAACAATGCCCTAAACGAAAACTTACCCCTAGAAAAGTGATGGTCACTGTTTGGTGGTCTAGCGCCGGTGTGATTCATCACAGCTTCTTACCAAACGGGGTGAGCATTACTGCAGATGTGTACTGTGAAGAACTGAGCACAATGATGGAGAAGCTGGCGCATCTCCAACCAGCATTGGTCAATCGCTCGTCTCCGCTGCTCCTGCACGACAACGCGCGACCTCATACTGCACAGCAGACGGTCTCCAAGTTGCAAGAACTGGGGTTGGAAGCTCTCCGTCATCCGCCCTACTCACCAGACCTTGCGCCTACAGACTACTACTTTTTCCAGAATTTGGATAACTTCTTGGCGGGAAAAAAATTCAATACCCGAGAGGCAGTACAAAATGCCTTTGAAGAATTTGTTGCCTCCCGTCCAGCTGATTTCTTTAAGAAGGGCATCAATAAACTGCCACTGCGATGGCAAAGATGCATTGATTGCATGGGTGATTACTTCGATTAATACAAATAAAAAAATTCATGAAAAAAATTCGTTTAAATTTTTTCATACAAAACGGCAATTTCATAGGTAAAGACCTATTACATAAATAATCCTACGAATATTATAAACGCGAAAGTTTGTAAGTATGGATGGATGGATGTTTGTTACTCTTTCACGTAAAAACTACGGAACGGATATTAATGAAACTTTTCAATAATATAGCTTATACATCAGAATAACACATAGGCTACAATTTATAAATATAGTATTGTATGAATTGTCCAAAATATGACGATAAGTGTCAAGTAGGAAAAAATCTACCATCTGCGAGGTATTCCGGCGTGCACTGCCAAAACCGCTAGAGGTACACATCCTACTAATATTATAAATGCGAAAGTTTGTGAGTTTAGATGTATGGATGTACGTATGTTTGTTACTCTTTTACGCCAGAATTACTTTAACGCGGGTGAAACCGCTGGGCATAGCATAAGTATAAAAATTATACAAGCTACGGAAAATATTTGTGACACTTAGGGACCAAATGCAAGGTCAATACTTTAGCACAAAGCTGATCGAAGCCTTTTCAGCTGGGGAATTTAACGTCAAAGATGCTTTTATGAACGAGCGCAGGTAGATCGGCTTATTAGTACCTACCTGGTTACGACGTTGCAGATGAACTGACCGCAAAACTGATTCATTCATTTGAAAAAGTAAACAAATAGTTGGTTTCTTGGTTATACACAAGCTCTCTGAAAGAAACTCTAATGACAGCGGATTTCTATTTAACATTCGAAAAATCATTCATTATAAAGCCTAATTATACTAATAAGTATTATAAATGCGAACGTTTGTGAGTATGGATGTATAGATGCATGCATGTATGGATGTTTGTTATTCTTTCACGCAAAAACTACTGAACGGATTTTGTTGAAGTAATATATTCTTTGTAGTAATATCTATACATATAATAAAATCGTAGGAAACTCAAAACTGTACATTGAATATTTTTTTTTAAAGGATACTTAGGCCGTGATCTGCAATCGATACCGAAGCCAAAAATATAGTTTTTATAATTTTTGTCTGTGTGTCTGTTTGTCTGTAGGTATGTATGTCCGGGCTAAACTCAAAAAGTACTGCATGGATTTACTTCAAATTTAGCATGAATATTACTAAGAGGTCGGGTCAACATATAGGCTATATATTATCACGCTATCACCTACGGGGGAGGAGCTGTGATAATTTATAAAAGTTAACGCGGGTAAAACCGCGAGGCACAGCTAGTAGTTTATATATCCGAATAACACAAAGGCTATAATTTACAAAATTTTACGCTGGTAGAAACCGCGGGGCACAGATAGTTACCTAAATGCCCAATTTTCCTTATAAGGTACAGTCCTATCGAGAATTTGCTGCATGCCGCGATTAAATGCTTTTTTTCGACACAAAACACGTACTGAATCAGTAAAACTATTTATAGGTAACACAAAAAGTACTGCATGGATTTACTTCAAATTTAGCATGAATATTACTAAGAGGTCGGGTCAACATATAGGCTATATATTATCACGCTATCACCTACGGGGGAGGAGCTGTGATAATTTATAAAAGTTAACGCGGGTAAAACCGCGAGGCACAGCTAGTAGTTTATATATCCGAATAACACAAAGGCTATAATTTACAAAATTTTACGCTGGTAGAAACCGCGGGGCACAGATAGTTACCTAAATGCCCAATTTTCCTTATAAGGTACAGTCCTATCGAGAATTTGCTGCATGCCGCGATTAAATGCTTTTTTTCGACACAAAACACGTACTGAATCAGTAAAACTATTTATAGGTAACACAAATAGTCGTAGCTAAGTGCAGACAAAACGAAGCAAATGTTCTACAGAATTAATTACTTGTGTTCCCGTCGCTGAAATTATATCTAGATTTAACAGTTCCAGATGTCCAATATAAAAAGAGTTACGGCGTATATTTCAATATACAGTAAATTTTCTCGTATATTTTACGCTATACCTGACGAATGATGTTAACCTAGATGATTAAAAGTTATGTTCCACTATTTCTGACAAGTACCTGAATAACCTTGATAAGTTTATCAATTTTAGAATAACAAGCTTTCAACCACGTAAATTATTAGCTTATCTTAAAGCTTTTTTCTAAGCCTTGGAACAGTACCTTTTAAGGTTTTTTTGTTGGATAGAAGGATTATATTAGGTACTCCTTATACTATCAGCTATTTGCCAATGGAGGTTCCGTGAAAATCAGGTATCAGGCAGAGATTAGCCGGAATAAACAGACCGACATACAAAATGTTTTCACATTGTTTTGTATCATGAGTACCGTATAGTAAATACGGTACTCATAAACACAAAACAATTCTACTTAGTAAAATCTGTTATATTGCAATCCTTTTGACACTTTAATTTGTTCCGTGGCGCTTATTCTAGACATAGTAAATATTACCATAGTAAGTACCATCTACATACTGACCCTGCGTGCCTGGGTGCTTTACCTCGCCTCGTTAAGAGCTGGTAAATGCAAATGGCTATGAGCGTCTTTAAATATAATAATAATCATATAGCTTTATATTTGTTAAATAATTCAAAAACATAAACGAGAATAAGCCACTCGCAATAAAAACGCGAGTTTTACTCGTGCAAACTTAATTATACATGTAATTGTTGTGAATCAATCCCAAATAAAGTTTTAATGAATGGTGCCTCTTTTCATTACTTGCAGATTCAATTAAGCCATTAGGCGAGTGCTTTCTTTTTATAAAATTAAAACAAAACCTACTAATTAACGAAGTATGAAATGACCTATATAATTAGGTCCTCGATAAGATCCCGGGTCGGACTAAATCGGTCGTGTTATTTGTATTTTACAAACACTATCTCTCTTATCTATCTATACTCGGGAATACGATATTTATCGTGCTATTGCACTTTCGAATCCTTACTTTACACCGTTTAAAGAGCTCAATCTACCCATGATACTAAATAACTTATTGAAGAACAGTTTACAAAATAAGCAAAAGTATTTTAGACTCTTCATAGGTACAGTCAACTCTAAGGTCAAAGTGTATCATCCACTGTGAACTTCGACCTGGACAGCGTCTTTATTACGCAATCCGTAGTTTATCATTTATAATAGTGAAAGTATATGTTGCATCGACTGTATATAATGAATTGTTCATATATAGTCAACGCCACTTATACTTGTCATGTCTTGATGATAAAAAGGAATAACAGGAATATGATCTTTAACATGCTATAGCACTTTTGACTTCTTACTTTCTTACATCATATAAGTTGTTCAATGTACCGATAAAACGAATAGAACAGTTGAAAACGAATAGAACATAAGTTGAAAAACAGTTCCATGTTTTGAACTGTTTAGTCTTCTGGGATGGACAGCGGAATTAAGAGGGGACTAAAAGAGGAGAAAGAGGAAAGGTGATAATAAAAATAGAGTTATTAATCGATCTAAATAAGGAGTACGTTCTGAATGACTGTTCTTTTTTATATACAAATATTGTGCAATTTCTCCGTTTAAGAACATTTCTGAAAAGGGGGAGGAAGTGGATTAAACGTGAGAGTAGGTGGGATATTTGAATAATAAAATGATTAAGATACTTAATTGAAAGTTTACGAAACTTTTGGACACTTCACAGGTACAGTCAACGCCACTTCTTCCCCCAGTAGTTCTTCCGACCATAACAGATAGGCAGTAATGATAGTTGTACAAATGAATATAAGAACGTCAGCTGAATAGGAATTGGCAAGAGGTTTTAATGGGCATATTGGAGCTCTTTAGCTATCCACACAATTCAAGTTTTAGTTTAAACTAAAACACGATTATTAAAAGCGGCTATAAAGGTTGTAATGCCCAAGCTATAAAGGTTGTAATTTTCGAACGGCTGTAAGGTTTTTTATGAAACATAGCTGAGGACCATTGCGGCTAAACATGCTTTTATGATATTTACCACGTTATAATCGCTGTCCGTTTGGGAGCCATAAGTCCATAGAGACGGGCAGAGTGTATCGGTAGTTAAAAATGGTCTAATTAATCAGCAACGTATTAATGTTTACAGTACAATACTACGTAGAGTGAACCTAAGTTTTACGTCACGTGTTTACACGGCAATGAATATAAATTAATCTATCTTACCTAAATGGAGACGGTATACCAGCTCCTTGTTTCGCATTATGCATTCTTGGTAATGTAGCCATTTTATTTATGTATTAATTACATAACATCACCATTAAATAGTACAGTCACACATTTCAAACACGATAACTAAAAGTACCTGAACAAAAATAACAAAACACTGTGCACCGTGAACTATAATCGACGTAGAATGAACTCATTTGTATCGAATATCAGTAATTGATAACGAAAGTAAATTGAAAACCAGCACAACGGAATGATCCTTATAACTCACTACGGAAAACAAAACACTGAACAGTGTAACATAATTTGTAAATAAACAACGGTATAATTTGTAAAATTCTTTAGGTTGCTTTTAACGCGGTTCACAATAGGTGACTTAATACTGAATATAGGACGGGATACGGGACTTCGAGATGAATTCGGGAACGATCGCATATCGTCGGGATATGCATAGAGAGCTACGCATCTTTTTGGTACATAAATATTTGAAATGGGAACAGGAGACGGAAAGAGATGGATGATGTGTAGACAGAGATGAAAGGGCAGAGGCGGATACTGAACTGCACATTGGACAGAAATAGAAGTGGCGGCGCCATTAAGTTTGTTCTGTTCCAAATTTTCAATTTATGCCTTACTTCCTGCATAGGTAGGTAACATTAGACGAAAATCTATGATGTGTTTTTTATTTAGCCATAATATTTCCAAAACATACAAAAAATTAGAGGTTTAAACATATTAAAAACAAAATATAAGTTATTCGTGTAAAATCTGTCTGATATTGTTCAATGCATACTTATGTGTTATTGTTATTAGAACTCAAAAAGTGTCAGATTCTATAATCAAACAGCATTAAACTAATCAAAATATTTATTTATTGCGTATTGTGGATAATATAGTATAGTATTGCATTAAACTAAGCAAGATATAATTATTATATTGCAATGTGATGGATGATCCACAATAATTAGTCTACAATTGGACAGCTTCATGGATTTGTAGACTTCTGGGGGGTGGACGGGGCGGAGAGGACGGGAGAGCGAGACAGTTGAATTAAGCAGGCATAGTGAAAGGTAGGTATACTCGTATATAAAATCACTTTTTAACTCGTCTAAATAAAATCCTATTCGCGATTAAGGAGCTAAATTTGCCATTGAAACTGAATAGAGTGAAAAGCACAGCGATGTGCAAAAATACACAAAAAGAAATTTTATCTTCCGTCGTTTTCTCCACTATATATGTTACAAATTGTATAGTAAGGAAGTTCTTTAATGCATTCATGAGTTACAAAGGTGTTGGTTTACAAAATAGGTATCAGTCATGAACCCTGTCTTAAATAATACATCCTATGTAGCCCAAAAATACATTTGGATAGCCTTAGTCTAAACATTTCAGTTTGTTATTATTTATTGTTATAATTTTAAAATATGGCTAGGTATTTAATACTTGACAAAACCTTTAATTACCTAATACTAAAATTTTATCAGAGAATGGATCTTTGATAAAATTTAATAATGAAGTAAATTTTTTTCAGGTATCTTTTTATTTTAATTTATCTTTTATTAGTAGGTATAAGAGTTTGTCCTCGAAAATCTCTTTGAGCGTATAGTAGTTCCTTATATAAAGGTACCTTTATATAAGAAACTTGTTAAGTTTTGCTTTAAATGTGTATATTTCTTTATTATGTATTATGTCTTTCAATGACTTTGATATCTTCTTAGGTCCATAGTTCTTGTGGTCCATAGTGTAGGGTCTCGAATGTAGCTTTGCCAAGGAAGAAGGTAAGGCCAATTTATTCTTTTTTCTTGGATTACGGGAGTTCGTGTAGTGTACTTTATTTGTGGGGAATAAAGGTGTGTTGTTTAACAAAGAAATTTCTAGAATGTATACAGAATTTACGAGACCCTTACGGCTGACCGTAAGGGTCTCGTAAATTCTGTATACATTCTAGAAATTTCTACGCGAAGTTTTGTAAAATAGGGTCTGCAACTTTCTATTCTCTCTATATTGGTCAGGTTGCGAATATTTTTTTCGAAGTTATACTTCTTTTGGCGCGATGGAGAAAAATGATGAGAGTGAATTTTTACGATGCGCGCGCACACCGACACCTAAATTTAACAGCATGAAGTTAGTTCTAGATGAGAGTGAATTTTTACGATGCGCGCGCACACTGACACCTAAATTTAACAGCATGAAGTTAGTTCTAGGTGGTATGAAAATTGATAACTATGTTCAAGTTGTATATTCTAGTATTTTTATTTAAATAAAATCTTTTTGATTAATTTTAATATTTATCGTTAATCACTACTGCATTTTAGTTATTTTTTTTTCCATACGCCAAAGAAGTATAACTTCTAACGCGTGTACATAAGTACACACAAGTTTCTTTAGAGGATGCCTTTTTTCCCATATACTATTTCGTATCTTATCCAAGAGTGAGCTAGGGCGTAGCATGCAGTAGTGTCAGAACTTTATTTATTTTGTAGGTGTTTTTTTACCCACTCGTATTAT
This sequence comes from Pseudoips prasinana, assembly GCA_951640165.1. Taxonomy (NCBI): domain Eukaryota; kingdom Metazoa; phylum Arthropoda; class Insecta; order Lepidoptera; family Nolidae; genus Pseudoips; species Pseudoips prasinana. Next base: position 24,565,009 of record OX621237.1, on the reverse strand, counting down.
GGAGCAATGGATTTATTCTGGGGCTCTACCGGTTAAGTCACCAACATAGTTTTCGTGAATGGCGTTTAAATAAATAAAGGTTAAAAATTACTTAATTAATCGTTAAATCGGCTTTAACGTTTACAAGCTATTCCGGACCATTTATGACGTCCACATGTGCTCATGCAAGCCGATTTAACGATTGATTAAGTAATTTTTAACCTTTATTTATTTGAACGCCATTTAAGAAATCGATGTTCGGCAACTTCGCCGGTATAGCCCCTGTTTATATACCTATTGCATTTTTTTAGATTTTGAGTAATTATTCAAGATAAGGTTTTTATTTTGTGAGAGGATGTTATGTTATTCTTATACTAATGTAATTTTTTATAATATAATATTTATAAAAAATTACATTAGTATAAGAATAACATAACATTGATGATTTTCAAAGTAGTTCAATTGTTGATTTTCTTATCATTTATTAGATTTACTTTATTATTACATGTTCTTCTCAGTTAAAACCACAATTGGAAGGATCCTGGCTCCCGCATCACATAGTATAGGACAAGACCATGCTATTGATATTTCATTCCAAAAAATTATTATCTACTGTATAAAAATAAGTCGGGTTTTCCTTCCAGACGCTATAACTCCAGAACGCACAAACCGATATCCACGGTTTTGCATTCGTCGGAAAGGTCTCGGGCTTCGTGAGGTTTATAGCAAAGAAAATTTATAAAATTTAACGCGGGTAACACCGCGGGGCACAGCTAGTCTACTATATAAAAATAAGTCGGGTTTTCCTTCCTGACGCTATAACTCCAGAACGCACGAACCGATTTCCACGGTTTTGCATTCGTTAGAAAGGTCTCGGACTTCGTGAGGTTTATAGCAAAGAAAATTTATAAAATTTAACGCGGGTAACACCGCGGGGCACAGCTAGTCTACTATATAAAAATAAGTCGGGTTTTCCTTCCTGACGCTATAACTCCAGAACGCACGAACCGATTTCCACGGTTTTGCATTCGTTAGAAAGGTCTCGGGCTCCGTGAGGTTTATAGCAAAGAAAATTTATATAATTTAACGCGGGTAACACCGCAGGGCACCGCTAGTTATATTTATAAAAACAGCTATATTTTATTAGAAAGTCGGAATCAAATCAAACAGCTTATAGAAAGAATTATACTTATTAGCCTATGGGGCTTGGTACACACATGGCAACACTCATGTGTTGCCTACCCTACCCCTTACCTACCCTGATATGCACTAGCGACGTAGATGCCCTGGGACTATATTGTAAACACAAAGATGCTATTACCTACAGTAGGTAGATAAACTCTTTGAGCTGGAGGGCTTTCCTCAGTCAATATGTTCACAGAGCCAAATATTTTATGCCAATGTCACTACCATTTGAAGGTGGGCAGACCAAAGGTTGTGCACAAATTAAATAAACAAATTAATGATGTCTTAAAAAGTAATTTGGTTATGGCAAGGCTTCTTTAGTATGGAAATCTGAGAAAGTTGTTGCTGTGCTTGATATTCAAAAAGTTCTAAGTTTTAGAGATCCTTAGAGGTAGTTAAGTCATTAAAGAAACTGAAACAATTGTAACTGAACATTACAGGATCGTATGACAGTAACTGCAGTCAAGTTAAATCTTAGAGAATAAAGTAAACCTTAAAAAAATATAGTTGTAGACATGGCTACATATCAAGCTATAAATTTCCAATATAAGCTGACCTCTCATTGTATGGTAATCCTATACAACACGGGATCAGCTGATACTGGAAATGTTTAGCTTGATATGTAGCCATGTGTACAAATATATTTTTTTAAGGTTTACTAGCCCTGTATACAATTTTTTTTAAGACTATAACACCACCTAGTAAAATAAAAACCTATGTAGTAGGAACTTTACAATATTCAAATTTCTATGTAGGAATCAAACCCAAAAGTTAAGAGTCCCAAGTCAGTAATGAGGCAATCACTTGAATCACTATAGCTACCTTAAACAGTCAAATATAAAAAATATTTTTAAAATACACAAAATTTAAACTGAACAATAAACTTTAAAATAAAAACTAACCTAATATATAATTATTTCATGTAATACACTATTTTAACAGACCTCAAATGCAGTTGTATATCATTTCAACTCATAATGAATGAAGGCGAAATTGTGAAACAAATAGATAATTATAAGTACCATAATTATTTAAAAAAAAAAAAATCTCATTCATTGGTAATCTAGACACGGATTCCACGATACATGCATGTATGTCCACAGGAAATGTGTAACTTGTGCAAAATTAATATGAATTAAAAATTTTATTTATAATTATTTATTATATGTATTGTTTGTATGTTACACAATTTTGCCTTTGTCTGTGAACTTTGATAAACCACTTTTTAACTGATGGAAAATGCTTTCTGTATGGAACTGTATACATTTTGTTCCAGTTGGTTGTTATAAAGTTGGTTGTTTGTTGTATAAAACAGTAATCATAAATAGTGCATATTTTGACATAAAATTGTTAATTTCAATCTGTAGTTAAGTATATGCCATGTTCAGCTCATAAATACAGCCTTATATGCTTAACTAGAGACTTTAGGACCAGATTTATCAATTCCTAAAGTACTTCTTTGCTGTATAGTTATCTTATTTAGGTCTCCAAATAAAGTCTCATTGTAAATACAGCCTTATATGATTAACTACAGACTTTAGGAGCAGATTTATCAATTCCTAAAGTACTTCTTTACTATATAGTTACCTTATTTATGTTTCCAAATACAGTCTCATTGTAAATACAGCCTTATATGATTAACTACAGACTTTAGGAGCAGATTTATCAATTCCTAAAGTACTTCTTTACTGTATGGTTATCTTATTTATGTCTCCAAATACAGTCTCATTGTAAATACAGCATTATATGCTTAACTACAGACAATAGAAGCTGATTAATCTATTTCCAAAATACTGTATTCTCGTATGCTTAGCTCACGCATGGCTCCAAATTCAGTAAATATTTGAAATTCTTTGTTTTCTTTTTGTATACATGGCCTTATATCTTTATTACAGTATAAAATGGATAAATATACAAAGAATGCTCTGCTGTGCCAGACGATACACTTAATCACGCAACTTATCAAAAGCATCCCAAGATACAGTAGAGTTAAAAATTTAAATTTTTACTTACATTAAGTTAACGGCTTCAACAGGCGATTCAGCCATCTTATTTTCAATAAGTACTCTTTAAAGCTGTAAAGAATATAAATGTATCTATGAAAGACAAGAACACTTTGTAGAACTAGTACCAACTATTTTTATTGCTCCTACATCTTATAATTTATACACGATGGATATACCTATGTTATATAAACAACATAAGTAAATTAAATATTCTACAAAAGTGATTCGAAGACTATTCAGAATCAATTAAATTATCCAAGAATCATAAAATTATCTAGTTGTAAACAGATATGTTTATTAACGTAATTAAATAATACAGATATTCACCTTATTTTCCGTTGACTTCGTTCACTTTTTAAATCGTATCGTATTTTTAAATGTCAGATGACTTTTATTCAAACTTCAATTCAAAGTCAAACAAACCAATGTCACAATTTGTTTCTTTTTAATTATTTCTTGACCATGGATATTAATACCTGCAATAAATTGATTTAAATAATGGTCTCATTGAAGCCTAGACAATGGAGATGTTATCGTTTTAAATTTGCGAACATTAATTTCTGCCGATTTTTACTGGGGACGTGGTAAACACGCACGGCACACGCACAAAGTAAAATCTTATTGATATAAACGCTATAACAATCTCACACATTAACTTAAAATTTCCGCACATGTATAAAATATAGGGTAGCAACGAATTGTTTAAACTAATCTCTAGTGATGGGCATTCGCTAAAAATAGATAAATGAGAATGATTTGCTGTGTGCTGATGGCATAGAATATCATCACCCCATCCCATGGGGGGCGTAGAAATCAATCGAGGGAATACCTACCAGAGAACGGGCAGTAGCGTTTTTCTGTGAACTTTGACCAGCAAACTGCGATTGCCAAGCCGTCTGCCAAGCGTGGCGATTATGGCATGTCCAGCAGTGGACGTACTTTGGCTGACATCATGATGATGAGACCAATGAGTATCATCTTAGCTTTCACGAGAGGTTTTGCCTTAATTTAAAACATTGAATTAGATAGTAATATTATTTTATGTATGACTTATTTCATAGCTAACTTATCTAGATCGAAAATATATCACCTGAACAAACAGTAAAAAAATAAAAGAACTGAATATAGTTTGTAAAATTATTTTAAGAAATTAAAATCAAGCCTGTACGGGTAAAGTTATATGTCCAACTGCTGATACTAAGGTATTTGGTGACAAAAATAAAATAATAAAGATTTTTTTTTCCCCTAGACTTAAAAATCGCTGGTAAATAGTCAGAACATATTTGTAGTCATATAGGCACATATAAATGAAATATTTTTAATAAGTTTAGTGGATAGACAATATAGATTCGACATGCAAGCTAAGATAGTCGGTTCTTTTTCAATTGGAGTGGAAACTGGATTGCAGGCCTTCATGTTGAATCGCTCCAAAATCTTCTTAGTATAGGACACTTGTCCAATGAAGACAGAATCATCTTTGGATCACTTAATTTCCAGTCCTAAATAAAACGAAGCTGGTTGACTTGTTATTTTAAGACCACTTGGTAGGTTATGCGTAAGACTCTTTGCTGTAGCTACATCCGAAGTCTTCGACATATAGTGCTATAAGCACCTTTTTATGTCCCGTGTTCTGTTGTTCACAAGAGTTTGAATACTTTTCGGCTTAAAATGTTCTGGGCAAATCACATTGGCTCTTGTTGTATTCCAGTTAGAATTATTGCACAAAATTTTGTCCATAGTTCATGTAGCTGAATCCTTCGGAAAAAAAAATAATAAAGTTAGTCGTTGAATAACTTCGAAAAGAAGATAAATTTAGGAACAAAACATATTTATAAATGTTTGAACAAAACTCTAAAACAATTTATTATTAGTTCTAAAATAAGAATACAATTTGTACTAACTACTTACACAGCATTTTAAAACAGTGTTACATTCATTCATTCAACCAAAAAATTCAGACATTTTGTCCCCGCACTATGCCTTCTACCAAGACAACGGCGTCGTAGATTTGTCGCTAATCTGTCGCAATTGGTAGTTCATTTGAATCAAAATTATGAAACATTACAAACATAATTGACAAAAAATAACACTTACTTGTGATAGGAAATACCGTGTTCCCGTAAGTTTGATGTCACTGATCTCCTTTTACTCGAAAATACCGCACCATGCACCATTTTTACGGAGCACTACTTCGCGACACAAAACGACAACAATTGGCCGAGTTTTGAATTAAACAGTTTTATATAACGTGTATGGCCGAGGGGCACGTATGGCCGGCAGATGGGTTCGCCTTGCATCCTGTCTAAATGCTCGACGATTGGTATAGGCAAAGATATTACAATATAACAAGATTGCGCACTGAGGGAGCAAAAACGGCCCGAGCAAGAAGGCGCTTTTTTGGATGGCATCTCCTTCTCATAGAGTGACCATGCGTCGTGGAATTATGCGAATGTTTTAACGCGCCAAATTTAAAATTTTGTTTTTATGAGAATGAATAAACTTACTTTTGAAGTATAATCATTCTACCTGTGCAGTGCTTTTAAAGTTACTGTTCGCCCCACTGCATACCTAGGTATACGTATTCGAGATGTTTTCGTTACTTATACTTTCTTACTTTTAAATTATACCAAGATTATTTGTAGATTTTTTAAACGTTTAGGAAATTATATAATTATTTATAGTACAATTCCCGCCTAATGTAAGTGTGAGTAGTGGTAGATATTTTGGACAAAGGCAGTAGACTTTCCAAATATTATATATTCGTAATGTATCCAAATAGTTTTCAAGTATATTATATGTTTTATTTACTTATATTCTTTTTCGCAACAAGTGTTTTGTGTCAGTCGGCTCTAGTATTCTAGGATAATTATTGTAATACATATATTCAATATAGATTAGATTGTGAAAATCAGGTTACACTAATAGACTACAGGCCCGATTTTTTAATTTATTCCACAGATAGTACTATACTCACTACCTTAATTGAAAATATCTTCTAAGTGGCTTAATCTAAACAACTGAGATAATTTTATATCTTTTGTTATTAATAAGAGTGTAGCAATTGTCTATTTCTTACCTATTTACTCATAACAAACACTGACACGAGGAAACAGTAGCCTCGTTTTAGTGTTAGATATAGTGAAATAGACAATTATTCATCATCATCATCATTACAGCTTAAACAAGTCCACTGCTGGACAAGCCTCCCTCAAGAATCATCTTGAGGGGATATGCCATAATCGCCACGCTTGGCAGGCGGGTTGGCGATCGCAGTATGATGGTCGTAGTACTCAGAAGGAAGCTGCTTCCCGTCCTCTGGTAGATATTCCCTCGGGTCGACTTCTGCGCCCCCCACGGGATGAGATGGGGTGATGATATTCTGATTCTGATATTTGTCGCCGTCACCACACAGCAGACAATTATTACGCAGGTATAAAATACCTAATATACATTACGACAGGTTGGAAAAATCGTTTGTTGTAAGAGGCAACAATCTCGAGTAGGTATGCTTAGTGGCAATAGTATTTTGTGTCAATGTGCAAAAACTCTGAAACAAATGTGAATGTTATTTGTAAATAAAACAGTTAATTGCTATATCAGATTATTATTTACCGGGAAGAATATTCATCCATTTTTGTTTCAATTCCTCGTTTTTGGGAAATCTAGAAAAACGATCCATTAAATACGTAACGAATGGTTACCCTGTTGCTGAACTTAGCCAAAATATAGAAACATTACAAGATAACAATTACTTGTGAAAAGATATACGACTCCCCAGATGACCCTCACTTTTACACCCTTTTACGCAACAAGTTAAAACCATTTCTAAGCAAATTGGAAGTGGATTGGAGCACAATACGATAAATAATTTCAAAACAAACATTCGCCATATTTGTTTACAAATTGAGTGTGGCAAACGTCATTTCTTATAAATACTGCTATTGAATTTACTAAACCCAAATAAAATGTATTTAAAAAGCTATCAAAGAATAAGACATAGTTTAAAAAAACGTTGTGTACGTCTTAAATAAATAAAAATTATTTAATTATAGTTATATGAAAACATAATCCTAGGTGTTTGACCAAAAATTCTACTATTTTATACGTCAAGTAAGTTATTTTTAGGCTGGCCATCTGTTAGACAGGGACAGATTCCAAAACGAGACCCTCTCAAGGGGTCCGTTTTTTCCTATTGGTACACTACAAAGAGAAATGGACTGTATCTTAAAGACTTTGAGTTCATTTTACTTTGAACTAAATCTTGAAGTGCGCAATCTTGTTATATTGTAATATCTTTGGGTATAGGTACTAACTTTATGGTTTTAAGAAAAAGCTAGTGTTGTAATTTAATTGTTAGTTACTTTAATAGAAAAGTTATAACGACTTATGTCTGTTATCAATGATATATTATTACTTCATCCTTCTAACTTTCTTTCATCATTTGAGAAATATTACTCTGTCCGTAAATGCTATACTTACATACTCCTTGGTTCTTACTATGATCTGAGATAAACGTTGTTTCTTAAATTCTCTTTGCTCAGATCATGGCTCTGGTTCAGATCTGTCATGTCAAGAATTCTACGAAACATTCAGTCTGAATGAGGTTATATCAGAGATTTGGGTTTCGTTTGTTGTTCTTTAAGTTTTCATTTTGACAAAATCCAGTTATTTATATATATTATATACCTATGTACCATGGCCCTTACCTTCAACATAAGCTCCACTGTGAGAAGATTAGTGCTATCTGAGGTTAGAACGAACGTTCGTTTTTATTCTGAAGAAGCCGAGGCGCCTACAGAGGAGCAAAGCACGATCGATCCTGCAAAAGATAGAACTAAGATAGTTCCTGTGGAAACTAGTATTAGGTACATGCAAAGTAAAGCGTATCAGCAAACTTATGGAGAGAATACTGTGTGGGCTCTGTACCGACGTAATCACAAAGGCGGTTTTGCTCCTCGTAAAACTAGAAAGTCGTGTGTTAGAAACGGTGTAATATCTACCGGAAACCCGTGCCCTATTTGCCGCGACGAATACTTGGTGTTGGACCACAGGAATACGAAACTTCTAGAACAGTTTTTATCTGAATATACTGGTCAGGTATGTGTTCTATTTTGTCACAGGATAGTATCTCTGGAGCTTTTTGTATCTTGTCACAGTTAATTAGAGTTATAAGTTTTTACGCCTAACTTTGAGGCATTCTTTTGCAATTGTTATGTCTAGCCATATCCAATGCTATTTCAAATATCTGAATTCCTATATTTAGGCAGCACTGTTCAGGCACCTATTGTGTAAGAATTTTGCTCTACTCAATACCTGTGACCATACATAAATGTATCAATGTGATGTTTTCAATTATTTGTTCAGTGTCTTGGGTATAAGTTATCTTTATGTATGTGGAGTGATGGTGGATGATTGTGGTGGTGAAGACATAACAACATTAAATAATAATACATATATGTACATACATACTATCAGTTAATTAAAAGGCTTTAAAATTATCAAATTAGTTGTTAAACCGGTTGGAGTGTAGCCTTAGGGGCGCTATGGAGCGAGGACTTTAGATTTCTTTTTTCTTTTTTTTTTCGGAATTTTATTGCAGTAACGGATTGACCTTAACCCTAGGAATCATTTAGGTCCTGAGACGCATGGTCCTATGGCGCACCGTTTGCGAGTTAGGGGCTTTTGAACTTTTTCCTTTTTTTACAAAATAATCTATATTTACAAAGGGGTAGCTCGAAGGAAAAACTTTTCGGGAAAGAAATTGTTGTTCTAGTCGTAAACCACGAGATGACGTCATAAAACCCCGTGAAAATTAAATAAAAAAAAATCATCAAAATTTTTGGTCGATCTTCCAGCTTGAGTAGCCTCAGGGGCAAATGACTTAGAAAAATTTTGATGATGTTTTTTTCTTTAATTTTCACAGGGCTTTATGACGTCATCTCGTGGTTTACGACTAGAACAACAATTTCTTTCCCGAAAAGACGAATTTCCTCCGAGCTACCCTTTTGTAAATATAGAGTATTTTGTAAAAAAAGGAAAGTCAAAGTCAAAGTAACTTTATTCCGTAAAAATTTTACATTTATGTGGAATCGTCATATTTTTTTACCCTACCGTGCAGTTTTTGACGTGGCAGCTACTGAGAAACACTAACAGAAAACTCAGTAGGAATCCTTTTTTAAAATAAAATATACTTAAGATTAATTACAATCATGTGTGTTGACTCAGAACAACTCCATCCCAAGCACTTTTATCACTTAAATAATCAGAAATTTTGTAATATGCCCTGCTACACAATTTGGCTTTAATAATTCTTTTAAATTTATTCGTAGACAATTCTCTAATATCATTGGGAAGTTTGTTATAAAATCTTATACATTGCCCCATAAAAGAGTTACTTATTTTGTGGAGACGTGTAGTATGCAGTATGAGATTATTCTTATATCTAGTATTTACATTATGTGTATCGCTCCTTTTACAGAAGGAATCGATATTTTTATGCACGTATAGTAAGTTTTCATATATATACTGAGATGGTACAGTCAGAATGTTGACCTCTTTGAATTTTTCTCTTAGAGACACTCTCGGGCCAAGATTATAGATGGCTCTTACAGCTCTTTTTTGCAATATAAATATGGTGTTAATGTCAGCAGAGCTACCCCAGAGAAGAATTCCATAGGACATTACACTATGAAAATAACTGAAATAAACCATTCTAGCTGTGTCCACAGAAAAAGTTCAAAAGCCCCTAACTCGCAAACGGTGCGTCGTAGGACCATGCGTCTCAGGACCTAAATGATTGCTAGAGTTAAGGTCAATCCGTTGCTGCAATGAAATTGGGAAAACTAAAAAAAAAAAATATTAAGTCCCAAAAAAAAAATACCAAAAATTTTTTTTTATTATTTCTTTGCGCCTCATAGTGCCCCTAAGCGTATACTCCAACTCCAACATACCGCCCCTAAGAATACCCACTGACCGTTAAACCAATTATGATGATGATGAATATGCCCATCTCAATAACTCCATTCTCTGATCTTTACTTTGGTTGTCTGGAAGAGATCACATTTTGTGATAAGACTGCCCATTGTATACCTTTAAGGTTTTAATTTATTATTTGTTTTTCCTTTGGTGTACAATAAAGAGTTTATCTATCTCTCTATGAAAAAAAATACTTAAATTATTTCTTACTTTAATTTTCAGATATTGGATGCTTTCAAAACAGGTCTTTGCCAAAAGAAACACAAAGAGCTACTTGTTGCCATTGAACGGGCCTGGGATCAAGGCCATCTCACCTATGATGTTCCTTTCAGAGAGTATGATTATTCCGTATACAACAAAAATACCAATACCATTTAAATAATTTATTAATTGTTATAGATTATAGATATTAGTCTAATAAATATAGATGAAAACATATTTTGAACTTTTGATTGCACAGTATATTGTGGAAAACCCTAAAAATAGTTATGGCACTAAACTTAGAGCTAGAAATTAAAACATAATGTAACATGTTAATAATAAATTTTCTTTTCTTGATCATTTCTTAGTAAATACATAATAAAATAAAAATATGATCTTAGAATTTTAAATAAAAAATGTTGACACTCAATAATTATACTTATGTAATTACTATTTATAAGCTTATTTCATGTCAAGTTATGGTGTTAGTGCAAGATTGGGCCTAATAAAGGCTGATATTTTTATTTAGTACATTTTGCTGAGCAAATGCTGATCATGATTTTTATTGATGTGCAGTCAGAATATGATTATGAGAAGCGAGCGAATTCCACATATCTGCTCTTCTACTCAAAATAATTCTGCATACTAAAATAGCCTAATATTTTAAGTATGCACCTTAATATCTTTACTTCTTAAGTGACATTATTTTTGGATATCTATGGCTATTTTTACACAATTCTAGGCTTATATTGTTATGTAAAGTTATCAATTAATTTTGATCTGTTTCTTTGTAGAAGCAACTCTCTGATAAGGGCTGATTTTTCTCTTTCCAAGACTGATATCCTCTCGTTTTTTCTGTTGACCTCCTAGAACCAAAAACAAATAAAAATGAAGGGCACCTTGCATAAACATTGTTTTTATTCTGTTGTGTTTCTTAAAAATACAAGTGGCAATACAGGTATTATTAATTGAAATAACCATGTGAGGGGTCACTATTTTATTTCAATCAATCATAATTTTTATGGTCAAGTATATTAATAATAATAATTGAAATAATAGTATAAAAAGCTTTAATATTTATTCTGTTGTAATATTAGGTTAATAAGAAAGTGCCAATTTTTGATGCTGGCTAGTGCAAAGAAGGATATATTTAATTGAATAATATGTATCTTTTTAAAATTATTTTTTTCATTTTCACTGGATTTTTCTGTGATTCAGTTAATTTATTTTGATAGCGCTGTTTCTATAATAATCAAAAATAACAATGGCGCGTTAGTCTTACTCTTCTTCACTTGTCACCTATAGACCAATGAACAGTCTTCAATTACGGGAGTCAGGTTTCAAAACTTTCCGTACCCACGATCCAAGAGGTATCAACCAACTACCATTAAAATATTAAAATGGCAAAAGCGCAACGACAATATGGCCCAATACTTTGGCTATTTAATTAAATATAGTTACATTTTCATTCAAATAAAAATATATTTGTTGCTCGGAAATTCCCATTTCATAGGTAAGGACCTCCATGTATCGTTTCTTCTTGCATGCGTGGATCGAAGCAATAAAACTTAGGCGCAACTACTAGGGAGGCTATAAAGTTTACCACCGCATATAGTTTGACCATATCCTGACTTGTCGGTGCACGCCGCGTTGCCTGCACCTAGCACATGTCGGTAATAAATTTTTCAGTGCCGCTTGTGCCGTCTCGAAGGATATCGTCTTCGAGTTCCCGTGAAGAAGATGCTTTACTTTGTTTTTTTTCTCATCCTTGTGTCAAACATAATATTAACTGACTAGTGTTTGTTCCATACTGCAAACGGCGCGCCCCGCTTGGTAAAATGCAGAACGGCCAATGGACTTGCATACCGAGACGCGGTAAGCCCAATCCATAGAGAAATACTTAGCCCAATCTGTGCTGCGTACGCATACCGAGCCAATCCGGAAACACTCTTTGAAATATATGCGCTCGGCAAGCTTGCGCTACCGCGTATACCGAGCATACCGATACCGCATAGAAATCGAAAGGGCCTTTATATTTAAGCGGGAACCTGAACACAATACTGGTGTGATTGACTGTTAATACAAAGTAACTAATTAAAATCTATTTTAATGGGCGCTGATATTTAAATCGATTAATATTAATTAGACCTCAGGATGGTTTGAACCACAAATAAGTGTACTAAACATAGCTAAAACAAAATTTAGTATCTAAGTGTATAATTATGTATGTATAAGAAGTAAAAATCCATTCGTAATGTACCTCGGGACTCACCTCTGCAAGCAAGCGATTTTGGGATCGAAGTACAGTAGCATTGCTCGGCGTGGCCGTTGTTCCAGGCACAGATAGAGATGAGGTAGGAAGTGCTAGGTTCATGTGAAGAGAGAGGTGGCCGTGCCGCCACCCGGCTGCGAGTGCTCCCAACTGCCGGTTCAGTTCAAGCACCCTAGCCTTTAGTAATTCGAGCCGCTCCTGATGAGCCTCACTCCATGGTTCCTTGAAATATAATAATAATTCATTAGATTAGAAAATAAAATATTAAGTAACTCTTTTGCCCTGAAGGACCTAATTATGAATGTCGCATTGTGTACCCATACTATCCAGTAGCTATTATTGACAATTTAGGTATGTGTACACAGGCACCCACGCTTATATCTCAGCTAACCAGTCTCCTTAGATGCCTAGATGAGATCACGTTTATTGTATGCACTTATTGTATACTTTTTACATTTAAACTATTGATAGTTTCTATTGTTGTACAACAAAGAGTTTATCTATCTCAAATAGTATGCTACCTAAAGTTAAATACAAATAATACTTACGGCAGAAGTGAAGTATCAATATAATAGCTGTATTTTCGTTTCAAGATTTTTATTACTCATAAAGAACAAGACATACCTACACTGCAAGTGATTTGCTGTCCTTAAATAGGTTATTATATATTAGGTCTTTACCTATGAAATTGCCGTTCTGCAGTACTGGCCATTTCAAATCAAAATAATTTTTGTTTGGCTAAGAATTCTAATTTCAAATTAATTTTATTTTAAAAACATGGATTCTTTTTTCCAAAAGTAGTCATTTCTTTATTGATTAGTGTTACATTTTCATCGCATTTCAATCTTTTTCGTCATCATGGATACGTTAAAAATTCGAGTAATTATGGAATATGAGTACCGTCGTGGCAGCAACGCGGCACAAGCGGCACGCAACATCAACGACGTTTACGGAGCTAACACTACAAACCAACGCACCACCTGTTATTGGTTTGCTCGCTTCCGTTCTGGAAATTTCGACCTGAAAAATGAACCTCGCGGTCGTCCGAAGACTTTGGTCGACAATGCCGAATTAAAGGCGGTTGTGGAAGCTGATGATACACAATCTACGGCTGAATTAGCAGCAGCTTTCGACGTTAGCGTCAAAACAATATTGGTCCATTTGCGTCAAATTGGCAAGGTAAAAAAGCTTGACAAATGGGTGCCCCACGAACTCAATGATCGCCAGCGCGAAGTACGCGTCGAGACGTGCCTTGCACTGCTCAACAGACACACAAATGAAGGAATTTTGAACCGCATTGTTACCTGCGATGAAAAATGGATTCTGTTTGATAACCGCAAGCGCTCAACAAGTTGGTTGGATCCTGGTTCAGCACCTAAACAATGCCCTAAACGAAAACTTACCCCTAGAAAAGTGATGGTCACTGTTTGGTGGTCTAGCGCCGGTGTGATTCATCACAGCTTCTTACCAAACGGGGTGAGCATTACTGCAGATGTGTACTGTGAAGAACTGAGCACAATGATGGAGAAGCTGGCGCATCTCCAACCAGCATTGGTCAATCGCTCGTCTCCGCTGCTCCTGCACGACAACGCGCGACCTCATACTGCACAGCAGACGGTCTCCAAGTTGCAAGAACTGGGGTTGGAAGCTCTCCGTCATCCGCCCTACTCACCAGACCTTGCGCCTACAGACTACTACTTTTTCCAGAATTTGGATAACTTCTTGGCGGGAAAAAAATTCAATACCCGAGAGGCAGTACAAAATGCCTTTGAAGAATTTGTTGCCTCCCGTCCAGCTGATTTCTTTAAGAAGGGCATCAATAAACTGCCACTGCGATGGCAAAGATGCATTGATTGCATGGGTGATTACTTCGATTAATACAAATAAAAAAATTCATGAAAAAAATTCGTTTAAATTTTTTCATACAAAACGGCAATTTCATAGGTAAAGACCTATTATAACTCTGCTGGTTTCCACACTAATATAATATTATAAAGGCGAAAGTTTGTGAGTGTGTATGTTTGTTATTTCTTCACGTCTAAACGGCTGGATCGATTTAAATAAAATTTGGTATGGATTAACGCATACCTAGGCTATAATTTATAAAGTTTAACGTGGGTAACACAGCTAGTGCTAACTTAGGTAATTAGTTCCGAGCTTCGCAATTTAATTTTATAAGTATTTCTTAAGAAATGATGAAAGGGTTTTGAAAAAGTTCTATTTCAGATATTATTTAATAGGGTAGTGATTATCCTTCTTACCAGCACATTGTGTATTTAGGTGGTTATTTATCTGAAACATTTTGTATTACGGTATAGTGCTCGTGTTACAGTCAAGTGGTTACACGTAACTAAAACTTTTATAACAATGTTACCTATGAGAAATTTGTAATTCTCTCAGATTTTATTTCGCAGTCCACCCCCATATTTCAATTTGATAGATACTCCAAGTAGGATTTTACGGCTTATTCCGTTTATCCACCCTAAAAAAGCCACCCTAAGGAGGATACTCGGAAACGCGTGTCCTTCTATCCACCCTGAACGGGGTGGATAACCGTAATTCATATAATATGTTTCTTCCGATTTTTTACCCCAAGTACAGTTGAATCAAATCAATATCTTTTAAGTTTTAATTTAATATTTATTGTTAAGCGAATAACATAAAATAGTCTTAAAATCTAAATTGTAGGTACATGGTACTATAAGATAGAAAGCCGAAGCGGGGCTGGTGGTTTTTTATAAATTTTGCAATATGTCCAGAAAATGACCAACGCTTATTTCATTATTGAGTAGACGTAGTTGCGTATCCTGGATAAATTCGTCCCTTTTAATGTATATTATAGTAAACAAAACTATTTTCAGCTCAAAGAAGAAGGTAAGTATGTACATCTAAAGTATTTTAATGTTCACGAAGTTTCTTGGACTGGGTTTGTGTATGTTTTTGTGTTAATGACTGTACTTAGGCAGGTGAGAAAAACGGAAGAAACATATTATATGAATTACGGTTATCCACCCCGTTCAGGGTGGATAGAAGGACACGCGTTTCCGAGTATCCTCCTTAGGGTGGCTTTTTTAGGGTGGATAAACGGAATAAGCCGATTTTACTTGAGAGTTTTGTAAAGTAATCGTATTGCTTGATGAATACAATTTACTAGTTCCTCATCGATAGTGGAGGGTGCTGTGAAATCCGGAAATAACATAATATGATGCCTTATCTGCATTATATAATTATAGGTACTTGTGGCGGCCAAGTAATTGTATAGAGCTTTATCTATCTTTTTACTGAGTCAATTTTCAGTTTCATGGTTTATAATGGGTTTGACGCTGCTCTTGAGAAGACGCCGCATATGTAACTCGAAATTGTGTATACCAATTCGGGAAAACCATTAAACTTGCCTAAATAAATATCAATGAACCAATTTAACTTAGGTACTGTCTAGCACATTCGATACATGCAAAAAAGTTGTTTGGCCGTGAACTCTAAAGACGCGACTATTATTATACAGCGTGTGACATAAATCGTGGGTATGTCGCCGTAAGGCGTGGAATACACAACATACCTAAATACTGGAGATAACTTAAAGAGCGCTATCTGACCATAAGAAGGAGCACATTAAACTATGGGGACTCATAAAATATTATCGTATTGCATAAACTGATATGTTTATGAAATTCGATAATTATTCCCATACACCTGACCTCTTTCCGGTCGTGTCGCTAGGCGTCCCATCGGATCATGAGAACGATGGAATAGAAAGGGCTCCTGTGTTTGTGCACACACTTGTGCACTATAATATGTCCTGCGCAGATGGCTAGTCTCCATTGAGACTGGCCGCCGTGGCCGAAACTCGGCTAGGAGGACATAATTATTGTGGGAAGATTTTTTCTGTGAATTTCTGATGTTGAAGTGCTACTTATTCAGTTTCATAAGCAAATTATGCGTCCTCTATATACTTAAATTGCACATTGGCTAAATAGGTAACTCCATCGCCATTAAATTGAACAAGATATTCTACAAAACGTGAGTAAGCGAATATAACAAAATTGTCAAAACTAAGATATCCATATCGCCATCTATTGATATTTTATACCTAAGTTTCGCCACATGCTATTAACAGGCCGGTGCGGTGGCGTGGTTGGCAAATGCTTGCTTTTCACGCCGGAGGTCGTGGGTTCGATTCCCACCCAGGACAGACATTAGTGTGCATGAACATGTCTGTGTGTCCTGAGTCTGGGTGTAATTATCTATATAAAGTATGTATTTACAAAAAAGTAGTATATGTACATAGTATATCAGTTATCTGGTTTCGATAGCACAAGCGCTGCTTAGTTTGGGATCAGATGACAGTGAGTGAATAATTTCCGGGGATATTATTTATTGAGTACCTAAGATCTTTTATTTCGAAACCGAACACGATATATTTATTTTTCAATTGACCACCCTAGAACAGCGATAAATAAATTGAGTAGGTAATAGAAGCTCCAACTGAATTAAGATTATCACGGCATACTAATATACCACTTACTAAATAAATCTACATTCTTGCATACAATGCGCATTTAATTTTGCTTTACTTCCCAGCCACTTATATTAGGAAGATAATTTTAATGTTTTTTTATTGGCATGATATTGAAATTTTGTTTAATAACCGCCATATTTAATTTGGGATGACGTCATGCAACAAGGCTATGCGCTATAGAGTGACACGCACAACTTTGCATCAAATAAATTTAATTAAACCTCATTTGCTCTCCAATGGCGTTATATACCTATGTTCATAGATAAGGGTTTGACGCATTTGGTGCACTTCCCAACTTGTACACCATGCTCAAATGGTGCACTTAGCAACTGGTGCACTTCTCATATGGTACACTTCGCAACTGGTGCACTTCTCATATGGTGCACTTCGCAATTGGTGCATTTCTCAATCGGTGCACTTCGCAAAAGGAGCACTTTTTTAGATGACTGGAGATTATCTTAAAATGAAAGAATCTTTGGTTTTACGCAGGTATAATCAACAACTAACATCCTTTCAAGTAGGTACACACACTTACTTAAACTTAAATAATTTTCAATATTAATATAAAAAAGTCACTCAAAAGTAATAACAATATGAATAACAAACAAATAACAAATATGACAGAAAGATTTCCTTAATTCAAAATAATTATAATAATGAAAAAGTGATTATGCTATATTAAACAAACATACAATTTTCAAGTACTTTTATTAGGTGTTTTTATTTTGTAGAACGGTAACCCAATATGCATGCGATATAAAAATAAATGAGGGTAGTTAGAACAAAAACGCAACTGTCAAGACTACGGCAGCAAGAAATTTAGTTAACCGATGGTTTTATTCAGTGTGTTGTTTTGTGTTTTATTAAACATTTAAGTTGAAATTATATGCACATATTTTTTTTGTATATTCAATACGAGTTTTAGTGTTCATGATGGATGAAGAGGACGTTCGATTTGATACAAATCAAAGGGGTAATATTACTCTTATATGCGGTGAACATATACACCATAAAAAGAAGACCAATAAAAGGACTACTTTGTGGACATGTGCAAACAGGAAACATTGCAATGGTTCAGTTACCTATGATGTAACAAGGAAAATTGTTATAAGAAAATCTGCACATACTTGTGATGGGCAAGACAATACTACAAATAAAATACATAATCATATATCGTTTTTAAAAAAGGCCGTATGCAATGATTTTAGGCCAGTCCAAAAAATAATTGAGGAGAATGATGCAAAGTTACGCAGCATTGTTGAAAATAAATATCATTTTTTACTACCATCATTTCATTCCATCAAGGACACATTATACAGGGCACGCAAAAAATATCTAAACACATCCCTATTACACCATAGTTCTCCTGCCGATGTACATATACCTAAAGCATTAGGTAAGAATTTTTTTGTGTGTGAGGACGGTGAAGAGGAAAAAATTATTATATTTGCCACTAACACAGCGAGAAAACTAATAAAAGCGCCTGGATCGTACTACGCAGATGGTACTTTTCAATCAGCTCCACGGCCATTTTATCAGGTATACACTATACATTTGGATGTGAACTCAAACGAACAGTTTACTGGCATAATACCTGCAATCTATGCATTATTACCTAATAAAACACAACAAACATACACACGGCTCTTTTCAATTTTGAAGGAAAAACTCGGTATGATTATTAAAAAATTTAAATCTGATTATGAAATAGCGCAGTTGAATGCGGTTAAATCAGTTTTTCCGGCTGCAGAATTGAGTGGATGCCACCGTCATTTTAACGCTGCTATATGGAAAAAAACTAAATCAATCAAATTGCTGAGCACAAAAGCTGGACGGAACACCGCCAGGTTGTGCTCCATTGTACCACTAGTACCGGAGAACCATATTCCCGCCGCGTGGGGCTACATTTTAAGTGTTGCTCCAAATAATCAACAAAACAAATTCCAAGAGTATTTTGAAAAAACGTGGTTTCCGAAAATGCCACCGTCAATTCGGAGCTGCGCAAACCAGATACACAGGACTACTAATGCCTTGGAAGGATGGCATCGCCGTTTAAATGCTCGAATAGATAAACATCCTAACTTGTACATGTTTTTACACAAATTAAAAATAGAAAGCAAGTATTGGGATAATATGTCAGTAACATTTTATTTCACAATGTCAGAAAAAACCATAAACAGCGCGATGTGATGTTTAACCAAAAATATGAGAAACTATTAGTTAAATTGGAAGCCGGAAATATAACGGTGGAATACTTCATGAAAAAGATCACGTTTCTCCAATTATTCAAGTAACTTAATACATGATTTGAAATTTAATATCAAAAATTTAATATTCTGTACAAATAAATAAAAATATGATTTTGGTAAAAATTTATATCGACTAATTAATAGTAACAATTACTAAATAAAAAATAAAGGTTAATTTATAAACTGTTTTTGAGAAACAGGCTATGATTTAATTTAAAGCTTTATTTAAGTAACAATAATGACTATAACTAATACATATTAAATAAAGGTTATTGATATAATATTATATATTATAATCATATCTTTGTATTATGTTAACTTTTTGCGGTAAATCTATTTGTTTTCTTACATAATTATGTTTTTATTATTGCTGAGTGTAATTTTTTTTTAAATAATAAAAACGTTATAGTAATTAAGTTATGTTTAATTTAAAACGTTTTTGTTTAGTTATAATTATTTTGCAGTAGGCAAATCTTTCTGTATATTTATTTATTAGTGACTTTTTGTGTTTATTAGTGACGATTTAGTGACTTTTTTATATTAATATTGAAAATTATTTAAGTTTAAGTAAGTGTGTGTACCTACTTGAAAGGATGTTAGTTGTTGATTATACCTGCGTAAAACCAAAGATTCTTTCATTTTAAGATAATCTCCAGTCATCTAAAAAAGTGCTCCTTTTGCGAAGTGCACCGATTGAGAAATGCACCAATTGCGAAGTGCACCATATGAGAAGTGCACCAGTTGCGAAGTGTACCATATGAGAAGTGCACCAGTTGCTAAGTGCACCATTTGCGCATGGTGTACAAGTTGAGAAGTGCACCAAATGCGTCAAACCCATAGATAATATAATACTGATGTAGTATGAGGTCACAGATGCAAACGTTACTACATTCTTACCTTGGTACATACAATTTTAGTATTCTAACTATCGAGTGTATGGATCGTAGCTTGTCCTTGAATATTAACTAAATTGAAGCATGTACCCTATGTAGGTACTAATTATAGCTAGTGTTCGTAATGGTTTACGTAGAACAAAATCGTATTAGGTAAATAACGTTCATGCTTACTTGACGCCAGCACATCCAGCTACCCCAATATGTCAAATTTCTTGAGATTTTCAACGTTATCATATAAGGAATTTTATTATTTGTTATTGTGTTTTATTATTTTTATTATTTGTTCTATAAGCATAAAGTTCACTTTCAATTGGGGAAATTTTTGACAAATTGGGGAAGCTTTTAGTACATTGTAACTCAATGTATGGAAGGAACAGTTTATTGCAATGACGTTATATCCATATTACGTTACTAAACTAACGCGGAAAAATTTTCACGTGGCTACATGAAAAATGTTCCATTATACAATTCTACTACATCGTAAATTTCTTTACATTACACATTTCATATTCATTAGGTACCTACTGCACGTAGGTATGTGGCAGCGCAGCGGCTTATAGGTACAGTGTCGCCTCGCCGCTTCGTGTCCCGGATTCCCGCGCCGGACACGTATTTGTGTGACCCATAAATAGTTGTTCTGAGTCTGGATGTAATTTGAGTCCGTCTATTGTATGTTTGCAAAGTACCCCGCGACACAGGGATTAAATTCCCAATTACGGGCGTTGTTTTTTTTTAATCAGAAAAAAGAAATCAAATTGTGTACCCAATGACTGCACGGGTGGCACAGTGGTTAAGGTAGTCACTTCGGCACTAATTAGTCTCCAATTAGTCCGGGTTCGATATCCGCACGGGATAGCCATTTCCTTGACCCATATATGTACATCGTGTAACATAAATAGCGGACGAGTAGCACGTCGGCATGCAAATTACACGAAAATAAATAATTAACTACTTCCCATACAAGAAACACGATCAGGAAATTGATTTGTAACCATGAGTAACCGAAAAAAATCTTTTCCACAAATTAGGTTTATTCAATTTGTTCAGTTTCTTGAATTAGACGGCCCTCCTTGAGAACCTTCTCTTCTTTTTGTTAGTGCATTGCATGTTTCTAAAGTCCGCTCGACACAGGGGTTTATTTCCCTAGTGCAGTTATATCGGAAAAATAAAACGGAATATATAATTGGCTTTTCGTACAAACTGCGACGAACTGATTGGCATATTGGATTGGTTACCTATAACAAAGTTAAAGTATTTTTGGCGCAATTGTAAAGCATTGTTGAATAAGTTGTAACTACAGTTTTATGACGCATTAAGTTATAAATAAATGCAATTATAAAAAATAGTAAAAAAGTTTACCGAATTCAAATAACTAACATTACTATAACTAAAACTGGAATAGTTACTACTTCAAAAGCATAGGTGCAACTGACTTAAACTTTTCTGTATAATTCCAAAGATTCTGATTCGATATAAACAAAATCGATTAACATATAAGAGATAAATCGCGTTAAATACCTACAAATAAACATTAATGTTTTCGGTACATTGCATTGCTTGTTTATTAAAAGTAATGTGAACGTAAAAACATTCAGGAAAGATTTTTGTATTAAGATCACATATATCTATCCTACTAATACTGATTATAAATGCGAAAGTTTGTGAATATGGATGTATGTGATGTTTGTTAGTCTTTCACGCAAAATCAACAAAACGGATTTCGACGAAACTTTATAGTAAATATGTAGTGTAGCCTATGTGTTAATCCAGGGTGTCAGCTAACTCCATACCAAATTATATTAAAATCGCTGCAGCCGTTTAGTCGTGAAGAAATAACAAACATACATACTCACACACTCAGGAAGTTTCACCTTTATAATATTAGTGTGATAATAATATCGTATCTTAGGACATTATTTACACACGGCCATCGGCCGGCCCAAACTAAGCAGTTTGTACCTACTATGGAAACCAGATAACTGATATACTACCTACATATATTACTTTTCTCTTGTAAATACATACATATATAGATAATTACACCCAGACTCAGGACAAACAGACATGTTTATGCACACAAATATCTGTCCTGGGTGGGATTCGAACCCACGACCTGCGGCGTGCAAAGCGAGCAAGGTACCTAATATAGCTTATTGTAAATCCGAATACGAAATAGAGTATAGTTTAGAAAGTTTAGCGTGAGTGAAACCACGAGGCACAGCTAGTAATTAATAAACATAAAAATACATACCACATAGGCTCCCATTCTTCCCGCATATCGCATTTTCTCTTGAACTTCAGCCAGTTGCTTTAAATACCATTCTCGAGCTTCTTCTACCGCTGATAACCCTTGCAGTAATACGTCCTTTTCCTGTTCTATCTGCTTCATCCTTTTCAATAGATTATAATCCACGCCATTGTGTAGCGTGTGCCGACGAGGTTCCCGCCTTCGGGACGTGCGCCGAACCTGTGTTTGAGTCTCATTAGCTGATCTACCATCACCGAGTCCTCTGCTTTGCTCCTCCACAGCTCGTGATATTTCTTCGAAATCAATTTTGTCCTGTTCTGATATAATAATATCCTCATGATCAAATACCGAATCTTCTTCAGATTTGTAACTTGATTTCAAGGTCTCATTTCTTTCTATAGGCTGTTTTTCTAATCTTGGTGGTTTCGGTGGGCCGTAAACTCTTCGGGAGGTATCATGTTTAAGAATCGGGCCCGTTCCTAGAGAACGAGAGTCTTGAATTAAGCCGTCCTTCCGTCCTATCAACTGTGGCATACTAATTGTTCTATGTTGTGATGAACCATCAGTACTTTTTATAACCATCCAATTCCTATCTATATTTTGTGTATCGTTAACATCGAGCAATGGGGCTGAAGGTGGGCGAAGTGATTGCGAACTTAATTGCGTGTGTAATCCAGTGGTGTCAACATCGTCGTTAAATCTATCTTCCTTGCTTGATGTGCTTTCGACCTGATTACGCAATAAGCATATTTTAAGGCCGGCACAGAATCTTTCAAATGTCAGCAGACCGTCATGAGAGGCGACCTTCTGTAAGCTTTCTATGACACCCCGGGGCAACCCTTTAGTACGGTCATCCCGCCAACGGTTTTCGATGTCCGTAAGTTTAACAAAACCAGTATGTTTGTCATCCATAATATCAAATAGTGTTCTCATAGCCGCAACAAATTGTTTTGGTAGAGAATCCATGTTAATAGAAGGAGCACGATTCATGGTAATAATTTTATCA
The DNA here is from genome assembly GCA_951640165.1 of Pseudoips prasinana. NCBI lineage: Eukaryota > Metazoa > Arthropoda > Insecta > Lepidoptera > Nolidae > Pseudoips > Pseudoips prasinana. The sequence continues at coordinate 24,541,473 of OX621237.1, read as the reverse complement.
AATCTCTGCGTTCTAATATGAGGTCCCAATTAATTTAAAGTTTTGTCCAACCAGTACCATGTAAGTATATATGTAGGCGTACCTATACAAACATATATTGTTTATAGAAATATCACATTGTTTATCACTTTTCCAAGTCTAAATGTAAAAATAATCAACTATAAATAAACACTTCTATTGATTAAATTGCTTTTTAACCGACACTGGGAGTACAACTTTATTTACAAAAAACATATAATAAAGAAGGTTTGCCTTGAACTAGCACACGAGCACCAACACCGATCTGTTGTGTGATTGTATGACCACATGAGGACAAAAATCTGACCGTTTGTCAAACGGTAAGTGTGTTGTGGGCGAACCAATCGGCCGCTGGGAGCGAATTTGCGAGAGATAATAGCCTACGAGTGCGAGCAAGAGAACCGGTCAAACGACATTTCGAGATTCGAGCACTTCGGCGCCGCGCCGGCCGGCAGGTACGCACAGCATAGGACCTTCATAGGCACTGATTTCAAACTTATACAGAATTTCAAAACGATTGACTCGGTTGATTGTATTTTTTAGTTACATGTGTCTGTCTCTACTATTAGATACCTAACAATGTATAAAGTACAGTATATAATAAAGTTACCTACGTAAACGTGTCTAGAATGTCTAGATACATATTTTTGTAGAATATCTAATATCAGAACCTATTTTATTATACCTAATGCCTAGGTGTATTATTTCACACATTATAGCTTAGTAAATAGGTATTTAGCACATATTATTGCTTAGGTGAGCATATTACCTATTATGAATATATAATTAGGATGTGTAAGCAAGAATTTAAATGTGTAACATTATCAGCAAGCAGACACAAAAATTAGGCATAAAAGGAATTGAAAAATGTTCATTTCACATAAAAAATGTGTGAAGTACCAATGTAAGTAGGTATATTTAAATAATAATATCTTGTGAAGCAGTGAAAGACTTCAAGGTAAACTGTTAACGTCATATAAATACGTAGGTACCTAAGTAATGTGGATACGTAAGGACCTCAATCAACTCAAGAAACCAAATGTCCAGATCGGCATGAACGGCCAGATGATTGGCATGTTACACGGTCACGAGTTCATGACTGAATTACACATACCTTGTGTAATCAGTCGTGTAACTTGGAAATCATCTGGCACACTTTACGTGGAGATAAGACATTCATTATTGATTTTGCATATGTTTATTTACGCTTTGTGGTTGACGCGAACATACTTTCCACCCCATCTCATCCCGTAGGGGGAGCGGCTTAGAAGTCGGCCCGAGTGAATAAGTATCAGAGAGAAGTTCAGACAACAGACAGTAGCGTGGCGGTGTATTATGAGCAGCACACGGCAACCGCCAATCCTTCTGCTAAGCGTGGCGATTAAGGCAAATCCGTCCAAATTATATTTTTGTAAAAAGATTTTCTACAAGAAATTCGGTTTCTTGGGTTAATTGAGCTCTAAACATTTTTTTACAATTGATATATTTGAGGCTCACCGCTTCTTTTTGAGGCTTCCGTTCAAAGTAATAACATCAAAACATCATCGACACATTTTGTGCGATTTTTATTTACCTAGTTAATAGAAAAGAACTCAATTTATAGGCACAATTAATTAACTACTTATTCTAGTGGTATCTAAAAGAAAAACACTGTAGCTAGAAATGTTCTTGATAGAAAAATAAGTTAAGTAAGTACTTTCCTATTCTTTAATTATTTATTTTGTTCCTAGATATCACTATGTCAATGAATTCTAGTTAGATTTTATATTTAAAGAATTTTCAAAATAAGTACATACCTACTCATATCCATTTTAAAAGATATATTTTAATTCAGACCGTAAGTTTTTCTAATAATTGGTTTCGTCAATTTGCATACCTACCCATCCGCGTATAGTACCTAAAGCCGTTTTGGAAGACGCGTTTATGCCGTGCCGCCGCTGAGATCACAAGCATCTATGTAGGCCCTTAAGTTATAAGTTAAATCGACGATCAATCTCGGTGTATATGATAGGGCAGCGGGGGGAATTGGGACCTACTAAGGAAAAGTTCAATAAAAGATTATTTTATTAGAAACTAAATCCTTACTTATTTGACTATCATTTAATCACAGCTACTATGTTACATTTTTAGGCATTTGGCCACAGATAAACTTTTTATGAAAAAGCAGAATCGCTCCCATTACCCGACTATGCGGGAAATAAGAGCCTATAAATTCCCATACGTGTAATGGGAGAAGAATGGGGAAGATTCTCAACGTCTTCTTCTTCAGACGTATCAGTTTTATCCTCAAAAAGCTTCTTTTTTACCCTTTTCACTTTTTCTTTTTTGTTTGTCGTCTTCTTTTGTTTGTGCCCCCTTTTCTACGGTACATTTTCTTTCTTTGTTGCTGTTTCTCCCTCCTTCTTTGGATTAAGCTTTTTGACGGCATTTTCTAAGGTTTCAACAGTCTAAGACCCTATCGCAGTGGTGCGTTTCCTTTTTCTAGGCATTTTGGTATCTAAAAATAATACCTATTAAAATGTATATGGGGCAAGTAATTGGAGCTATAAGGGGTAATCAGAGCCTAATAAGCTCTGATTACCCGAAAACACCATCTTGAAATTGAATAAAATGATATCCTGAATTAGCTTGAAATTAAATTAGACGCACAGATTCCCAAAATGGATTATATCAGCTATAAAATAAAACTGGTTTGATTGTAGCAAACATATAACTTCGCACTTACCTGTCAGTTAAAATTACGCATTTTATATAAGCACGGAGCAAAAAATCGACAAACGTTCGTGGTCACATAATGCGTGGCTGGGGCGAGACTAGCGCGGTGGGGGGAACACGAACGCCGTATGGCGAAGGCACCCGAGTGGCAACCGAGTGTATACGAGCTATAGTTTTATCTCTAGGCGCACCGCTCCTATTACCCGCTGGCTCTCATTACCCTCCCTGGAAAGAACATGTAGAAAATATTAAAAACAAAGATTTGAGAATATTCGGCATGTGCCGAGCAGCTTATGGCAAAACATGGGGACTGAAACCCAGAATTGTTCACTGAAAACACAGAATGATAATAAAACCGGTACTGAGGTACGGTAGTATCGTCTGGTGGCCAAGAACAAAATTGTAAACAAGTGCTAAACAAAATACAACGCACTGCCTGCTTAGCAATGACAGGGGCGTTTAGCACTACACCAACAGCAGCCTTGGAAGTAATCCTAGACCTAGTACCTCTACACATTGAAGTACAAGAAGAGGCAAAGAAAACACTCCAAAGACTTACTGCCCTGGGACATACATCTTACGATCATATGCCCACTAAGCACACGCAGATAGAAAACTGGAAACATCATGACAATGTAATAGGGATGGGCAGCGATAAAATGCAACCAACCTATACGTTTGAACAACAATATAATTTATACATCCCTAGCAAAGAGGAATGGAAATTGGGACTTTGTAAACAAAACGAACAAAGTCAAATTTAGTATATAGACGGATTTAAAATGAAATCCGGCACAGGTGCGGGGGTTTATAATGAAACCTGCAGTAACAGCGAAAGCATGTGCAACTTCGCGACAGTGTTTCAGGCTGAGACATATGCGATAATAACATGCGCCCAGACAATTATAGATAGGGAGACGAAAGGTAAGACCATCTACATACTCAGTGACAGCCAGGCTACATTAAAAGCCCTGATGTCACACAAAATCGAATCGAAATTAATCCAGAACTGTATCACGGCTCTGAACAAACTTGCCACTAAAAATAAAGTCAAACTCGTATGGGTGCCAGGCCATACGAGAATAGAAGGCAACGAAAAAGCAGATGCACTGGCTAGGAAGGGATCTGAAAGTCAGTTCTGTGGACCAGAACCGTGCGTAGGGATTCCTCCAAACGTAATAGGAGCATTCCTCAAAAATGAATCCACAATTAAACACAACCAAATGTGGACCAAAACCAAGGAACTAAAACACTCCAAACAACTCATGAAAGGAGTAGACAAGAGCTGGTCCAAGAAGCTTTGGAAATACAGCAGAAACCAGCTACGACTAATAGTAGCAGTATTCACGGGCCACTACGGCACCAACTACCACCTACACAAACTGGGACTGTCGAATAGCCCGATCTGCAGGACCTGTGGGGAAGAAAATGAAACAATGCTGCATATTATATGCAAATGCGATGCATTGTCAAGACACAGAATGGCAATCCTGGGGCTGGCATATCCTCGTATATATATATCGTACCTCTAAGGAGTGTACTGGATTATGTGCAGACTTCATTCAGGGCTCTAGGGATAGAATAAAACCAGTGAGGGATAGTACAAAAGACCCTGAAGGGTCGAAGTGCTGTACAGAAGTACACCCCAAACAAGATAAGATAAGATAAGATCATTACCCTCCCTTTGGTTGTCTGGAAGAGATCACATTTTAGTGATAAGACCGCCAATGAGGGTGACCAACACATGCGAATATTGCACTAAAAGCTTAACAATAAAGATTAAATTACGTACATTAGATTAGTCTTTATTTCACGTAAATTAATGCAGTATTACGGAAGTTATGACTGTGAGAAGTTTGGAGCACTTTTAAATTTCCAAGATATCGCGCGCTCTACGCGTGACGTCAGCTATCGGCTCGGTGCCGGTCGCTCCGTGCGCTTGTGCCCCGCGCTAATGAAATATTGAAGTGAAGACGCGCGCGCTGTACTTGTATCATAGCTTTATTTATTAATTTGTTATTATTGTATTACACCAACCTGTTAAATACCTTGTGAGTTACATTATATCTGCACATAATGATGACAATAACTTAATACAAGCTAGCTAAATATCACTACTATTATAAAATAAATTTTATAAATGATTAAACAATCCGTGTACCTAAATATCTATAATAAGTAACTAGAAATAATAACTGTATTACTACAACCATGTTCTGACTATTTACAAGCGCTTTTTTTTAAGTCTACGTGAATAAAAACCTTTTTTATTTTTTTTTGTTTAGATAGTGGTAGTATGCGGCCCGCCATTAACGGTGAACGTGTTTATCGACGCTAGGGCATTAACTATGGATTTCGATACGGAAAATGTTATATTACATATAATATATAGCTGCCTCTTCTTCGACGTCCATCTCAGAAATGAATCGACCCAACCGCAAACCACGACGGTTTCTAACGTGCATTCCGGTTAGTATCTCGGCTATCCCCTAGCAGGCTAACCGCAAGCGTAACCGCGTCCTGCGGTTAGCTGCATAGTGCGTAAAAGGCCTTAGACTTCTCTCCTTAACCCGTAGTTTGTATTCTTATACCTCGATATAATGTCTACTCCTAAGGCTGATTTCAGAGTGACGCGCGCGGCACGCGCCCGTGGCCAGCGCGTCTTAACAGCGGCGCGTGCGAGACGCGTCACTCTGAAACGCTAGCTGCCAGTAGAGGAGCTCGGGCAGCGCTGGCTGACGGCACGCGTGTCACACGCGGCGTGTGTGAACTGCGTGACTATGAAACGCAACAACTATCTAGTGTAATTGTAAGCGCGCGCGTTTGTCCGGCGCCGCTTGCGCGCGCGACCCTGTAATCAGCCTAAAGAATCGGACGAGCGGCCCGAATCTTCGCGTTTTACCAGAGTGACAGAACAGTTGCAAAACATTTACCTGAAAACTGTTTTTCATGCACCTCCACGTCAGTAAGCACCTTGAGCCGAGGTTCGAACCGCAAAGGGGATGCCTGCTTGGACGGATTACTTAGTTTGTAGTGCTATTTAATACTATTCTGGGACATTATTCACACACGGCTATCTGATCCCAAACTAAGCAAAGCTTTATGGAAACTAGATAACTGATACATTGCATTACATTATGCATTACATATACTACTTTTTCTGGAAATAAGTACATACTTACAACGAGACTCAAGAGAAACAGACAATCAGAAATTTAATCGACCGGCGGGTCTCGAACCAGCACCATCTACCAATCCGGGGTAGGCGCTTTGCGTTAAGCTACGAACGATGCACACTGGCAGATCAAATTTAGGATTCCCTTGCTAACACCCTTCCGGGGGATGAATTTTAGTTCTTAATAGTTTCCGCGAGAGGCGCTGGTGCTCAATGTATGGGAGAAACTGTTCGTGTGATCGAGTAAGTAAACTGCAGGAACTCGTGCTAGAGGCCCTGAACATGGAGAGAAAATGTAGAGCGCTATTGGTCCTGTATGTAACACGTTGGCTTGCAGGTTTGCACGTTGTACAGCTAAGATGAAAATTACGCTTTTCAAAGCATTCTACCAAACCTGGTAAGGTTTCTCTTCGTTTTACTTTCTCTTCTTAGGTGCTAACTATCGGGCTAACAACTTTTGGGGCACACGCCCCGGACTATGTACATTGTCTGGAAGTCAAAAATGGGGTAGTTACGGAGGTCACCAACCGGCTCGACCAATCACAATAAAGAACCGGTGGTGAGCTCCGCCACTTCTTCCACCTACCCCTCCTTCCAGAAAATGCTTACAAACATCTACCCTACCTATTGTGGGGTTATCATCCCAGTTTAGATTTCTGGCCCTCTACATATGGGTACATACGTAGAGGGCCAGAAATTATTTATATTAATAAGTTATGGTAATTCTATCAATTATACGGATTTGTTTCGTTCGATATAAAATTGTGAATAAATAATTGTGTTATGCGATAGATAAGAAAAACAAAAGAAAAACGAAAGAAAAGAAAAGTAGGTATAAGACTGTAGTATCTCAGTAAACAATGTGTAATAGAAATAGTGGAAGAATCTTAAGGAACGCTATCTACCTACCTATGAAACAAAAGAAAATAAAGAATTAAACTAAATTGTATATTTTTTGTTACCCATACAAAATGTATCCGCTGATCGGTATTCCTGTATGGAAAGTTAAAAGTAACGATACATATAATCTGATATTACATCCATCTCCGCAAAATAAGTAACTCTTTTGTAGCGCAATGTATAAGATTCTATAATAAACTTCCTTATTATATCAGAAAATGGTCCACAAATAAGTTTATAAGAACTAAAATAGGTAAATTGAAAAAGTATCATATTACAAAATTTCTGATTATTTAATTGACAAAAGTGCTTGGGATTGAGATGCTTTAAGTTATCACGTTTATTAATAATTTTGTAATTCGTTTTAATTGGCTGTGTGCCTGAGGCCAAGAAGAATAACGCCATCCCATCTCTTCCTTGGGGGACGAACGCCTAGCAGACTGCGAGGTAGTGGACTCATACCACCACTCATACCATGACTCGTAGAAGCTGAACATACCGCTGGGTCTAATGTCTTCAAGGCCCGCCCTATAAACAAAACTAAAAGATCTCTGACTTTACCCGGCAGCTTATGGAAGAAAGACGGAAACTGGTTCTGACATCCTCAGATGATGCTACCGTCAATTTAATACAATCAGTATTAAAGAACCCATCGAGTGGAACAAAGGCTCTTAAGTGTTCGCAAGAGATCTGTATGTTGGTCAGAGTCAACTGCCGAAACTGAAGACTGAGAATGGTAGAATCGTCACGTCTAAACCTGAGTTGCTAGGAGAGATCGAGAAGTTCTACTAGATAAGACGAACACAAACACACTCCTGTCGAACGTCCATGTTGCACCCACTCTCTTTACTGAGACTCTGCACTCGAAGTTGAAGAGTATATTTATAGGATATTATAGTATATTTAATTTATAGGACAAACCATCCAACTAGGCAGGTCCAACTACGAGAAGGGGGTCAATCGTAGAATCGGCTGAACTGTGTTCGGGAAGGTACGTAACATCGTGTCTCAAGTCGAAAGTCTTCGACCAGTGTATTTTGCCAGTGATTACTTACGGAACAGAGATTTGGTCGCTCACCTTATTAGAAGGCTCAGGTCACCCAAAGAGCAATGGAGAGAGGTATGCTCGAAGTTTCCCTGCGACATCGAATCAGAAATTTCGAAATCCACAGGTGAACCAAAATCACCGACATAGCCCGAAGAATTGCAAAGCTGAAATGGCAGTGGGCGGGACACATAGCTCGTCAAACCAACGGCCGTTGGGGCATAACTTTCTCGAGTGGCAACCACGAACCGGAAGACGCATCATAGGCACGCCTTCAAGATGGACCGATGATCTTGTGTGGGTGGCTGGAAACCGTTGTATGCGGATAGCGCAAGACCGGCAATTGTGGAGATCTTTGGGCCTCCCTTTTTCCAGCAGTGGACGTCGAATTAGTTTTAATAAGTTCTACTGAGTTTTCTGGTAGTGTCTCTTTGTAGCTGGCACGTCATGCACTGCACGGTTTGGTAATATAAAATCCGATTCCTCACGATTCTACCCGCCGCCCTTGTGAGTCCGATCTGGCCGCTAACCAAACTGGCAATCGTGATAAAGTTACTACCGCTCTCTTCCGAATCAAACCGTCCACCTGAAATTCACGAACTGACGACAAGTTGGCATCCTTAACCGAAACAAAGTCCACAAATTAAGGTGAATAAGGTTTGTTAGTCCACTTGACGCGCTGCTGAAGAATGTGCAAGTACTCCAACTATCCAAAAACATTGAGCGAGTTGCTGAATCAATTGAAACCTTGAGAGCCGATGGGGTATCTCATCAACAAGGGGATATTCTGGCAGGGCATTAAGAGACTGAACAATCAAAACATGTCCCGGTATAAGGACTTCCAAATAATTAGGATCTTAATATATCGGACACAACGGTGAAATTCAATACCTACGGCCTCAAAACGGAACACCGTTGTGAGTTCTTCAAATGTCAAAATACCCTCGCCACTAATGCGATACAAACTTAGCCTAGCCACATGGACAGCCACTTCTAAAATTCCACCCAGCGCGGCGGGGACAGGGACCAAAATGGCAGGTTATTTTACGCTAGACCATTAATTAAGAGTTTGATACGAAAGGCTTATTAAACCATTTTTCCCAAATAAACTAAATTTTACTTTAAGAGTTGTATAACAAAATGATACATTATGTAATTCAATTAAGACAGAGAAATAAGACATCGTATGTGTGAGAAACTTTGGTTCTCGGAACTAATACTTTTAAATCCTAAACCATTCAGTTAAACAAATAGAGAACCAAACCTCATTACGACCCATCGAAGTAATTGTAACCACTATTAAACTGCAAGGACGTATCTTTGACAAACATTTTAAGGTAATCATATATCAATCTTACTTACACCGGCCGCAAGAACAATACCGTCACTAAGATTAGACAAAGACAAACACATAAACATGCGTCGGCCGGTTGGTGTTGCTTACCATAGAAAACTTAATAATTATTTAAAATCAAGATTTTTATTAAAATGATTTATTTACATACATACATAGACTGACGCCTGTTTCCCAGAGGGGTAGGCAGAGACAACGGATTTCCATTTGTCACGATCTTTGCACACGTCTTTTGCCTCGATTACTGTCATTATATTCTTCATAAATGCTCGCCGGTTTAGGGTACTTCTTTCCTGTCCTTTCTAATGTGATTTATTTAAAGTATGTAATTCTTATTAAATGAAGTAAGCATGACTAATCCTTTTTGTTGGTTATGTTTCAGTATTTTTTATTGTATGTACATACCACAAAATCCAATGATGGATACGTAGTATTAGGAGCCGATGGGTGGCCAATTATTAAATGCCTGCCGTACCATGACATACTAGGACCGCCGAAAATAGTAGTTAATTAGGAAAAAATTGTAATAATTGACATTGACTGCACGTGCAACGCTGTGGAGAAAGTAGTCTGGGATGGCTATTAGTAATGTAACATATTAGTCATTCTGAATCTGAATCTGTTGGTGCATTGCAAGTAGGTGAAGGGGGACTTCACCTACTTGCAATGCACTATGCACTACAGAAAATTATGTAGCTCCAGTATACTATAGAAGTCTTTGATGTAGATAGTGTGGGCGTTGTTTTTATTAGCATAAAAACTAGTAATATGGAGAGGATTCTTTGTAGTATTAATACATTAATTACTTTATAGTACTCTAATTATGCAAACCGACTAGTTACAGGTAAAGTTAAGGTAATAGTAAAAGATTATAAATAGCTAAAACAGGAAAATTAAAACTTGCACATTTCGTTTTCTTTACCCTTCATTGCACAAATTTTATTATGTAGGTAACATTTTGTAATGTCAATGTGTTACTCAGACAGTTTTTTTCCTGCAACTTCTGCAAGTGCAAATGTTAAATTCAATCTTTTCTATCGAACAAAACAATTATCCGATTTAATAGTCATAGATACCATTTTTTATCTAAAATTTTGTAAATTATATCACAGGATAGATAAGGCAATTTCCGAAAATCTGCGTACGGTTTCCCTGGCGGTGGATTTCTCAAATCTAAGAATTATCTAAATAATTAACCGTAAAAATATGAGTAATGCAGAAGTTAATTCTGAAATATCTGAAGTAAACGAAGCTAATGGGAATTTAAATCAAGATAAAGTGCGCAAAGGATGGGTGAAATTCGACGACGAATCACAACAAGGAACGGTTATCACATCACAGAATGTTACAGAGGGAAGTGTTACAATCCCTGGATCGAGTACATCGGCTCCCAGTGCTCCCGCAGCTGTTCTCAAAACAGAGACTGTACATATAAATTTGGAAAGAGGAGACAAAAACATTGAACCTATCAGTTCAGGAACATTAACGAAAAATGTTGAATTTGTCAATGTTCGCCAAGGTTTTTGTGAGTATTAAATGGTTACCTGGGTACCAACGTGCCACTTCATTTACAATTCCCAGCAGTATAATGACATGTCCAAATAGGCCTTGTAATTAAGATTATTTTGTCTATTAATGAATTATTATCACACTAGTATTCATGTTTCAATATTAGTTGTGCACAGTTTAATATTTTAGTTGGGCACATCATTTCCATAGATCTTTATTTCTATGCCAATTACACCATCTAAACATTGTTATATTGAAGGTCTATAGAACCCTAATTTATCTTGGCTAACTTTTGCTAAGATCAATTGTAACACCTTTATCATGCTCAAAAAATATTGCAATGTTTTGTTGTTGTATTCTATAGGTATATGACTTTCATAGTCTGATTAATGTCATATTCCCTTTTCATTGGGATAATTCACAATAACCCAGATATTACAATAACTTAATACAAGTTAGCTAAATGTCACTACTATTATAAAATAAATTGTATAAATGTTTTAACATTCCGTGTACCTAAATATATGTAATATGTAACTAGAAATAATAACTGTATTACTACAAACATGTTCTGACTATTTACAAGCGCTTTTTTAAAGTCTACATGAATAAAAACCTTTTTTATTTTATTTTATTATAAACAATCTTCTATTGTCACTCAATCTTTGATATAACAAATTTTTGCAGCTAATGGTGACATTATAGTAACTCTTCTACCTGTGAACACAAAATGGCCCTGGGTAACAGCTGCTCAGTTCCGGCCTGAACTGGTCCCTGAAGAGCTGATGGCCCAAGGACTAACTGTGAGTATTGTATTTGTTGAAAATGTTGGTCTGATATTAATAAGTGGAAATGTTTTTGTTTATTTTAATATCACCATAGCCTAGTTGGTAGTGCTCCTGCCTTCGAAGCTGGTGGTCCTGGGTTCGAATCCCGCTAAGTGCAAATATTTGTGTGATAAGCACGAATATTTGTTTCTGAGTCATGGATGTTTTCTATGTATTTAAGTATTTATCTATCTATCTCAGTATGTATATCGTCGGCTGGTACCCATAGTACAAGCTTTGCTTAGTTTGGGGCTAGGATGATCTGTGTGACATTGTCCCTAAATGTTAAAATGTTAATATCACTGTAGTTGTGATGTCAACGACTAGATGTCACACTGCTGAATGTCATACTTATGACTCAGTTTGGTGTACAATTACCATCTGAAATTATAAAAGGAAATTTTTTTTTTTTTTTTTTTATATGTATCCTGCACCGCGGCGATCTGTCGATTACGACAATAAGCCACTCCATTGTCTGAATCCTCTTCTTAACTGGTCTTTTCAATCAAATGTGTGGTGAGACTTATACAGATGTCTCATCCCATACTGATGAATCTCTCTAAGAGAGTTTGGATACTATGCCTCTTTAATCTCTCATGTTGCAGGCTTCCATACCCGCTTAGTTTATGAGCTAGTTCGTTCCTGTGTTTTGAGAGTTTGTTTTGGTACTTCTTGCTATACTCGGTTATCTCTTGCTTTACTGTCGGAAGTTTGAGATCATGATATATGAACTTGTTGCTAATGTATTGTGGAATGTTGAATATGGCTCTTAGTGTCTTTGTCTGAAACCTTTCAAGGATTTCAATATTACTATTGCTGGCAGTACCCCAGAGTTGGATACCATAAGTCCATATTGGTTTGAGTATGGATTTGTATACGGTTAACTTGCTATGTGAGGTCATTTGGGACTGCCGTCCTATCAGCCAGTACATGTTCCTTAATTTCATATCCAGTTGTTTCCGTTTTACCCATATATGTCGTCGCCATGTCAACCTTCTGTCCAAGTGCATGCCCAAGTACTTGGCATTATCTTCTTGTGGAATCGCTTTACCGTTTAGTGTAACCGGTGGACAAGTCTCACGCCTGAGCGTGAATGTGACATGAACCGATTTGTTTTCGTTGGCTCTAATTCTCCAAAGTTTTAACCAGTTTTCTATTTTGTCAATATGATGCTGTAAATATTCTGAGGCAGTTTCTGGGTCTTTATGTCTGGCCAAAAGTGCTGTATCGTCTGCGTAGGTAGCGACGGTGGTATTGTTGGTTGTAGGTAGGTCAGATGTGTATAGGGTATATAGTACGGGTCCCAGCACACTACCCTGTGGTACGCCAGATTTTACTTCATGCAAGTCTGATAGTTCACCGTTAAATTTTACTTTGAAGCACCTGTTACTCAGATAGGACTGTATTATATGAGTAAAGGAGTGAGGCAGTAACTTTTTAATTTTAAATAATAAGCCCTCATGCCACACTTTATCGAAGGCTTGACTTATGTCTAGGAAGACGGCGGAGCAGTATTGTTTTTCTTCCAGTGATCTGCTTATGACATCAACAATACGATGAACTTGCTCGACCGTTCCGTGACTTTCTCTAAATCCGAATTGATGGTCCGGTATTACGTCTTGTAGATGTTCCTTCATTCTTTTCAGTAATATTCTTTCGAAAAGTTTACCAGTGATTGACAAAAGACTTATAGGTCTATACGACGATACCTCTTGTGGAGGTTTACCAGCCTTAGCTATCATTATTACTTGGGCTATTTTCCATTGACCTGGGAAGTAGGATAGCCGAAGACAAGCATTAAATATCTGAACTAACGCCACGATACCTTTTTTCGGTAGCTTTTTTAAAAGAGTGCTATCAACCAGGTCATATCCCGGCGACTTTCCATCTTGTAATTGCCGAATTTCCTGAGTAATTTCTTTTGGAGTCGTATATTTTAGTGGCAGGCACATCTGTTGTGCACTTTCTAAGAATGTTTTTATTTCAGTGTTGTTCTCCGCGGTAGCCTCAGGAAATGGTTGAAAAACTATGCTAAGATGTTCAGCAAATGTCGCAGCTTTTTCTGTGTCAGATCTGGCCCAATTTCCATTGCCTTTTTTTATCGGTGGTATCTGGTTGCTTGGACGTTTTAATCTGCTCGTTGCTTTCCAGAGTGAGTAATTTGTATCTGGGGCAGGTGTTAAGTTCGAGAGAAATGTTTGCAGGTTGGTCTCGTCAAATGTTTTTATAAGGTTTTTCAACTCGTTCGAGGATCTGTTGAATGCATTTTTATCTCTTGGATATCTAGTTTCATGCCAAACTTTTCTTAAATCTCGACGTTCCTTAATTTTTTGCTTTATCAGTTTTGGATATTCTTTAAATGTCTTAAGTATTTTTGTTCGCGGTTTCGTAGCGTCGAATGCAGCTGTATATATACTTCTATTGAAATCCTCGATAGCAGCTTCTACTTCATCAATTGTTTTTAAGGGCTTTTGAAGTTTGATGTTGATTGTGATTCTATTTTTATATACATCCCAATCGGTGATTTTGTTGTATATTCTCTGTAGTGGTCTGATCAGTACTACTGATGAGCTGACATTTAATATGACTGGAGTATGATCCGATGATAGGTCAGTGCACGCTTCAATGGTCATGTAGTTTCGAGCAATATTACCAGCTATGAAGAAATCAAGCAGATCAGGTATTTTATTTTGGTCTGTAGGCCAATATGTGGGTTCACATGAAGTAATACATTCCAAACCACAACTTTGAATACATTTATACAGTTGTCTCCCCCTGTGTGTTATGAGGCGTGATCCCCAATGTGTATGCTTGGAATTCCAATCACCACCACATATAAATCGCGAGCCAAGAGAAGAGAAATATATTTTAAAATCTTCCTCGGATATAGTGTGTCTTGGTGGGCAATAGGCAGCAGATAAGGTTGTTTCTATTTTATGATTTTCTACTATTTTAATTGATGTTGCTTGAATTTTATCAGAGCGATATTCTTCAATTGCGTAATGCTTAATATTGTCTTTTAGAATCACGGCCGTGCCACCATGACTATTGCCAGATGGATGATTTGTTGTATAAATTGTGTAATTTCCTATAGCAATATGTGATTTTGCAGTAAATCTTGTTTCTGAGATTAAAGCTACGTCAATTTTTTCAGTTTTTAAGAAGGTTTCCAATTCTTGACGGCGTTCCGTCAAGCCGTTGGCGTTCCAAGTTACAACTCGGAGTTTGCAGATCATTTTTTCACAAGGCTTGATATTAGCTGGATCATACGATCCATCATTTTGTCTATCATTTTTTCCATCAGGTTGACCATGGTATGTTGGAATTTGTTGAACATTGTGTCCAGCACATCAGTGATATTTTCAGTATTATTGTTATTCGTCAATATGTTTTGTTTTGTTGCTTCTGCGTAAGTCACTTTTCTTGTGGGATTCATAGATCTTGGGGATTCATTATGTCGAGTTTTCATATCTATTTTGATGTCTGGCCTGTTGTTGGTTTCTCTAGCCTGAGTAACTTGTTTATTTGATGTTGGATTGATTTTAAGTATCTTTTCTTTGTACTGTTTGTATACCATACAGCCCCTGTAGCTTGCAGGATGTTTTTCCTGGCAGTTGGCGCAAGTTGCTTCTGTGTCAGGCCTTTTGGTGCAAGTAGAAGTAGCATGGTCATTACCGCATTTTACACAGCGGAAAGGTCTAAAACACTGATTCTTAGAGTGTCCAAACCTTTGGCATCTTTTACATTGAAGTACTTCTTTTTTTTTGTAAGGGGCCTCAAAGGTCACCTTCATATAACTTAAGTATTTTACTTTGAAAATATCTTTATTGTTTGCGCCTGGTTCTAGGTCCACGAAGAATATGGGCAATGGCTGTTTGGTAGCTCTATGTAATATATTGACAATTTGCCTAACCTCATGTCCTTTTTCTTTCAATTCTTCTTTGATTAGGGATTTATCTTCTGTGGAGTGAAGACCTCTTAGAATGACTCTGTATGCTCTTTCACTTTTCAATTTGTATGTGTAGTGAGCAATATTGTTAGTTACAAAATATTCTCGTATTGATTTATATGTCGGTATGTCTTTAGGAAATAGCTATATTTTTAATGAAGGACACTAACTGAACAACCAAATTTTTCAGTGTAATTGTTGTGTAAGAACAGTATCAGAATATGGTGACAAAATTTTAACCATATTGCATAGATGACTAACATCCAGTTTTAAATGTCACTATTAAGTATTAGTATAAATAATAATAATATCCTAGGGCATTATTTACACACGGCCATGTGATCCCAAACTAAGCAGAGCTTGTACTATGGAAAACAGATAAATGGTGTACTACATATGCTAATTTTCTTTTGTAAATACATACTTATATAGATAATTACACCTAGACTCAGGACAAACAGACATGTTCATGAACACAAATACTTGTCCTGGGTGGGAATCAAACCCACAACTTCTGACATGAAAAGCAAACATTTGCCAACCACTCCAACATTATGGTTTTATATTTTTTAATTTCTTTTTCACATGGTTGTTCTTGGACTTTTTAGATTATTATATATGAATATTTTGTTATGGAATTTATGTATATATTAAACACTTAATATTCTAATTTCAGCTCACCGTTGAGGAGTATGTTCATGCAATGGAATTACTTATTAATGATACTCGTTTCACATTATACAACATATGCTATAAGCGTGTTCTTGTTTGTTGGATAACACTTGCATTCCTTGTGCTGTTAGCACTTTTGTTTTCTGGTCTCACTGGACTATTGTTATTTTCACTTGGTGTTTTATGGCTGATACTTAACGCTGCCGCAATATTTTTATGCATGTGGATAAAATTAAGACTTTCGAAAGGACTAGAACAATGCTTGGCGCGAGTAAATAAATTACTCAACAAACATAAACTAATACTAGCTCTAGATGATAGAGGGAAAATCTCTTGTCACAAAGTGAACCTATGCTTTATATATTTTGATTCTGGACCATGCATTGCTCACATACAACAGTTTATTGAGAGCGAAGAGGGGAAAACTATAATGCAAGGCTGGGAACAGAGGCTTGATGTGTCTGCTAATGATATAGTGATACAAGGATCACATTCCACCAGATTGTCTCGGAAACAGGTATGTATACATTTTAATGATGTATAGCGACTATAGTTGATTTTGTAAAGTACTATAAAGTTCAGTACATGACAGCTGATTAGCTAAAGCTTATTAATCTTCATAGAAAAACCTTCTTAAAAAAGGTGAATTAAAATTTTCTGATAAACTTATGATTTGTAGCTCCAGATATATTACGATCGATTGATATATTAAAGGATTTAAAATATACTGCTGTCTGCAAAAGTGCCCATATTTAGGAGTTCGTTGGTTTGATAAATTTTACCTCTTGCAGCTAGTCTGAGAAATAACTATTATGTTATCCAGCACAAATTACAGATATAATAGTCAAACAATAGTGTCTGCCTTTCATTGGCATGATTATAGGTTAAGGTTTGTGATAAAACATCCAAAAATATGGAAGTAATAAGTACTTCCCATTTAATCATTTAAACTGGCTCAAATTAATAAATGGAGTTATTGTAAGGTATCTGAGGATATTGGTGGTACACAAAAGTAATAATTTGAATAAGAACTTTGTAGCCAAAACCGGTATCTTCCAATTTAAAATTAATTTGTATGCCATACCTTAGCATTCTGATGCTAAAACTATGCACTCAATAGCTAAAGTGACTTACACATCTACTAAATATCTTTAATGTGATTGTTGAACACAATATTGAAATTACTATTTTTTCCAACAATTAGAAACAATATAAAGGATATAGTTATTCACTTCAGACATTGGGTGTTAAGTACTTTTTTAGACTATGTTTTCATAAGCTTGCTGAAAATACAGGTTTTGGAAGAATTAAACTATTTGGCTAATTAGACCTCTTTGTATAAGTATGCTTAATTTAGCAGGTGTAATTTAGTTTTACTAACCTGATATTATACCTAAGTAATTTTTATTGAATACTAGAAATATCTATTATATATGTATTACTAGAATTAAATTAGTGAATTTCACAAGCTTCTTTGGTATTGACATATTTTATTACATAATTACTTACAAAGCAAAAATATTCCACTATAAGGTTAGGCTATTAATATCTAGAGAGTTCTTAGGAAAAGGTATATTTAGATATTAATATTCCTATTATTGTACATATATATAAAATAGTCCACTTTAAGGTTAAGCTATTAATATCTAGAGAGCTCTTAGGAAAAAGTATATTTAGACTTTAATAGCCCCACTCGTAATTTACTTTTTCTATTACTTCTGTGTCTCTGTAGATTTCAAAACATGCACACCCAGACTCATAACAACCATTAATGGGTCACATAAACTCTTGTCCTGTACATGTTTCAAACCAAAAATCAGGCCCCAAGGTAGTTCCTGCAATAACTACTGCACCATACTGCAGGTATGAACACCATAATGCACACCATAATGCATGTGTGAACGCAGTGGAACTAGGTGTATTTGGTGCCATAACATGAAAAATATTTAGTTCAATGAATATTGATACCTAAAATACCAATGAAGTTTCACTTGCTAGTTTTATGCAACCTGTTTCGGTGTTCAAATTAACTACTTATACATTCTTGCTTATTATCATTGTTTCATAAAAGGAAATGGTTCTCTAACATGGGCAGGGTGATGTCATAAATCATATATTATTTCGTTAGTCCCTGATTGTTATAAGTAGATATTAGTGTTAGATATGTATAGTCCATATGTAGCATATTAATACAATAACATGTCTCATTTTAACTAATAAAGCATAGATTGAATACAGCATGCATTACTAAGGAATGTTATCTAGATACTCATTATACTAAACCACTTGTATGTATTACAATATTATATGTTTCTTTTTTTTAAAGACTCGCGTATGCTACTAATTACTACTAGTTTTGTGTTTAGTTTAATGGGTAGACTGAGCTCCTTAAGTATTACCACACTGTCTATTACACTTTGTACAGAAATTGGTTAATTGAAGTTGGTGAATTGCTGGCATTAGTGATTTATTTTGGTATACTGGCAC
The DNA here is from genome assembly GCA_951640165.1 of Pseudoips prasinana. NCBI lineage: Eukaryota > Metazoa > Arthropoda > Insecta > Lepidoptera > Nolidae > Pseudoips > Pseudoips prasinana. The sequence continues at coordinate 24,522,822 of OX621237.1, read as the reverse complement.
TGTAATAGATTAACAGGCATGCTTTTCTTGACTTCTGCTTAGTTTTTGTTTGCAAATAACTTTTAGTCACATACTTATTATAGTACTATTGTAGTTATTAACTAGACTGGCTTACAAAGTGAAGGATCTATGGTAACCATACATAATCTAATACCAAGAATAGGTATAATTTGCGTACTTGTGCTAACATTTTATAACAATAGGTACCATTACCTCAGTTTTAGGGTTCAATAGGTACCAAAGTGGTAATAAACCTTTATGGTGCAAACCATTCAGTCCGTTCATCCATCTGTCTGCCACAGTGGTATATCTGAGCTTCTACTTAGAGATTTCAAATTAAGATTAGATTTATAAATATAATTTCTATCGGGACGTGAGTCAGAATCGGACATTGTTGGTTTATAATATGTAACATTTAATATAGTACCCATGTTAAATAAGACTTATTATCCAGTTGGGTATTTTTATTGTATGCGGTATTTATACATAAAATACACGTATATAACTATGTATGATAGAATAGGATGAATAGAATAGTGATCTGTTCAGAGAACTATTTGAATATCATCTACTGATTACTCGTGTCTGTCAATTTCGCGGATCTTGAAATTTGCTGGAATAAGATTAGTAGTACGGCGCGGCGGGACGCCAAAACCAGGCATTGTTAGTAATCATACGAATAAGTCTGGTGTTTACTTGGGCGATAATTGGCAAGTCGTGATATTTTCCAAAAATATAATTACTAAGTTTATCTAGATATGGAGTATCTCCAAACCATTAAAAAAATCATGAAATAGGTTGACTAAAAATTCTATCGGCCTTTTAAATATCGAGTTTTTGTGATTCTTACTCATTTTAATCTTACTTGATTACTTGCTAAGCTAAGAGGTACTTCTGATACAAAGATGTTTATAAAGCTACCGTGCTTAGTCGTGTGCGTGCCATTCGTCCATAATACAAAGTATTTGCACTGTGAAAGTACGCTATTTATGCAACAGGACAGATCTAATGAACAATAATGAATATGCATTGATGCATTCTCCAGAGTATTGTTAGCGCCGCGGTACTTCTAATGACAACTTAATGATTTTATGTTGGGTCAGTCTACCATATTGAGATCTTATAGTTGACTAAAAAATTCCACTGTTTAATTAATTACTTTGGTCCGCCGCTCCGCTCAGTTAACGTGGCGATTAGTTTCCTTTTTATTTCCTGTCGCATTAAGACTTGGAAATACACGTTGTTTGTAAGATTTCCTTGTTTAAAATATTTATTTATTTGCCTGGGGAAGGGCTTGCATGTTTTCACTCTCTCGAGAGGGCTCGCCCTTTCCTCAATCTTGTGTTATGGAAATAAATATCAACTTGAAAAAATTTAACGTTTTGTAGCCTCACAAATATATTTTCTTGGAAAAAGCCCGAATGTTGTAAAATATACATATTTTAAAGTATTATAGAGTTTATTTAGATACAAAATGATGGTTCACATTAATTCGGTCTTAATCATATACAATACAGACAGTATTGTATACGATTAAGACCGAACTAATGTGAACCATCGTATTGTAAGTTTCCTAACGCCTACGTTATATCAATCACTGCTCAAGGCCAGCCACACACAGCTCGACCTGTCCACATCGGGTTCGAATCCCAAGTGTTCAGTCGTCACTCTTGTTTAATTATGCATTTATCTTACGTGCATTGCATTTATTTTGGACACAATTAGCGATTGTCTACAGAATCAAGGAACCGCATATTTTATCATTAATAAACATCACTGTGTAAACGACGTAAATGTTGTAACTCGCTTATGTTTTCTGATACCATACATCCTTATTTTTGATAAGCCCATGTCTTTAATACATTTATTTAAGCTATGTTGGTTGATTGATACTTACGGTGTATGTAGATATTGGAGGGTAAGCAAGGCATACGAATGTGCAGGGTATGGCAGAGCAAGTGTACCTCCGGTACCTGCAGCGGTGGGGCAAAGACTTCCTGCGCCGCCGGCTGGACTGGACGCTTGACGAGGAAGGTGGCAATCCCGCCGCCCCACGTCACTTGACACAGGCGCTCTGTCCTTGTCAGTATATTGAGGAAGTACTGCGGAATAAAGAGCCCATAGATACGCGCGCATGTTGCCCGCTCTGCAACGATTGGCTCAGGCGTCGCGGAATAGATTGACCTTTTCGCTACATACTTGGCAAGTCAACAGATTTGTTATTCTGACCTAATAAGAAAGAAACAATAAGATAAAGAATGCGCCTATATTGCTTTGCAGCCCAAAGTGATTTTGGCGCTTCTGATTTTTTCATTTGTGGTAAGTTCAGCAGATAATTTGTCACCGGTTTATCACGAAAGTATAGCGGACCTAGATTAATATATACAAGATCAAATAGTCTGCTGAATTCACTAGCCGAAAATAAAAAAGGCGCATAAATCACTGCAGCTTAAAGTGAATGTTGACGTCATTAATGTTTTCGTTTCTAGTAAATACAGTAGATGTTTGCCACCGGCTTATTACCGAAGTAAAGCGTACATAGAACAATACATTCGTGATAGGATAGTGATAAATCGTCTGTTGAATTCACTAGCAACGACAATAAATAAGTGCCGCACAAAACCAAATCCAGTTTATGTTGATTTCAGTGATATAGGTTATCCCTGAAATACGCAGTGGACTGCTACACCGCTGGAATTAATTGTTGTTTTTCCGAAACCCACACTGTTCGACGTAGCATTTTGGGTTTCTGGGAAAATCGCCAGAAATTTCTCCGGTGCATCAGTCCGCTGGGTTATTTCTGCAATATATATTCCCTATACAGCCTTCTTTCCTATCAGGGCAGTATTTCTTACGACAATTCTGACAATATGTTTTCATTTTCAATAACATGGATAACTATTATTTCACAGGAACGGGGGTTGCTTCTATATTTGCGCTACGTGGGAAGATGGGGATCGTATGCTGTCAAAAACAGATTGCACCTTAGCAGCACAGTACCTGGACGTCACGGCGAGAAATACGTTTGCCCCTGTCAATTTATAGAAGAACACCTGAAAGTGAAACCCCCGGCAGGTATCGCTAAATATTTTACATTACCTGATCAAACTGTTCGTGTATATTAGAAATATTCATACTATTGGTATTAACTATTAACTTATCCGTCCATGGAGTATTTACGTGTAACAAAAACCGTTGCGAATTAAGGAATTGAACAAGTTATAGACAATCTGTTTACGGTTCACAGAAAATATTGTATGTTTATCTCTTCAGACAAAATACGTCAACTGATAAAGTTATTTATTGAATCCAAAAAAGTAATTACATTTTTACATAAATACCTGCCAGTAACAATATATCTTTGACACTTCACTAGACTCCACACTCGGTTTCCCTGTGTCGTGGAGCAAAATCTCTGCATAGTGAATTTCAAGCTATATTATTTTGCAATCTAATGTTCTATAAATTGTTCAGTTCTGCGCTCTTTTTTTACACGGTGTATAAAATAACATATCACTTATAAAATTTAATTAGACCTCTCATTATTAATGATATTTATTTAAGTAGGTAACATGAATATTTTCTTTAGTTTTGAATTTAAAATGTTCATTGAAGTATTGTCGTGAGCGCAAGTCTTGCGAATCAATTTTACTTTATTGAAGGTGGCCATATAACGTGTGTGTAATTGTTTTACTGGGAGTAAAACATGTTTTAATATCAATTAATCTACTGAAAGAACATCGGTAATTAAAAATCATATTTCAGAGTCTCAAGTGTTTTAGCCGATTTAATTGATATTTTTACTTAATTATAAAAAGAAAATGTATTTGTGTTCAGTGGCCATACGTTTAAGATTTTACTGTTGTATAAAAAAGTAGAATATATTATTTACATACATTTTAAAACTACCATTAAAGTAGACCACGTATTTTTAGGTCTACCGATTTTTAGAATTTAAGGGTATTTATTATATTTTACAATTTGATTTTTAATCCAACATATTTTTTATACAAAAAGAGGGGTATTTTAGAGCCTGTGCACACCACGTTTTGTAAGCGCGCCGTCAACGCGCATTACTGGAACCCGCGCCGTCGACGCGCATTTATCCTGCAGAGCAGAGCAGAGCAGTTTGTTGTTAAAAACGTGGTGTGCATAGGCCCTTAGTGCAAACACATTTTGAATTTTTATGACGGCTTCTGTCCTTTTGACTTTTTACCAATTACATCCTTATTTTATTTTATAGGAAAACAATATTACCCACTAATCCTTCTTATAAAAATGGTGTATTTACTGCAAGTTGTAGTCCACAATTCATTTTATTTTGCTAATAATTCAAATTGATATATCATAACACCAGAAAAGTACCGTGGACGAAAAACATTAGTGTCTATCTCCGACCGCTTCGCCAGTCAGCGATGACGCAATTTTATTTACAGAATAAAACAAATAAATACATACTCAACTTATGTGTTTGCGCTAAGGTAAAAATGATTTTATATTTATTTTCTTCATGAAGTAATTTATTTTTAAATGATTATCGTGTTTGCTAATTTAAGTATTATGTTCGAAATTCATAACATGTAATCAGATCAATTATAAGAAAATCTAAGGTGGCGCCACCTATCTAACAAGTTGCAGCTCTAAGAGTTAAGGTTATCATTAAAACATGAATATTTATAGCGTGCGCGACTTTTTATTAATTGACTTCTATCGAAAATACCTCTCTGTCTCCTCTTAAGTTGGTTAAGCTGTTATAAACCCTATGCGATTACCATATTTACTTTGTAGTATAATAAATATCTAATTGTCTTGAATGCCCCACGCACGAAATTTATTGTTTTGCTGTTTATGCGATCGAAACAGTTCAGATCTCTTGGTAAGGTGGCGCCAGCGGATTTTGAGCCCCTTATTATAAAACGAAGTCTAACGTTAGTTTTACGGTTGAACTATGAATGATGCAAGTCACTGATCTGATTAAAATAAGAGTCATCTGTAGACTAACTTAAACTTCATTCTGTAAGAAGGGATATTAAACAAGCGATCGTAATTATATGTAAAATAAACCCGTTTTATAAAAATAGTGAGCGATTATGATGCATATATGTATACTTTCTAAATCAAATGTACAACATTTTTTTCTTTATAACTTTTATGTTGTCTATTGTCAATTTGTAATGTTAATAATTTGAATCAAAAACTGGCCAATTTCGACCAGTTGGTCATTAGTTATAATGACCAAGTGGTCGAAATTCGGAGGTTAGCCAGCTGTGCAGGACACTATCGTGATCCTATGGGACGCGCTATGGAATAAAGAGCAACTCAATAACACCGCTATTTAGCGATTTCGGGCTCCTATTGAACACTTCTCTTTATATTAGAACCTAGAACTTTATTTGATGGCTATTTGACGCGGGATTAGAATCCAGGTCCTCCTTGTCTGCGATAGACCAACGAGGTCAATACAGAATATAAAGTATCGCTCACTAGTTTAATAGTATCTATTAACTATATTGAAGAAAAAAGGGGATTAAGTATATAAATAAAGTTCCAATGTATATGGTTAGGGAACTTTATTTGTACTATAATAATTATACAAATAGTATATCATAATAAGTAAGCAAAGCTATATTTTATATTTATATAATGTTGTGGCATAATATCTGAGAACAATGGAATCACAATTGCGTAGACTAGTCACCAGCAATAATAATTGACATACTAAAGGTTCGTTTAGAACTGAATCTCAGTTCGCAGTCCTCTAAACACTATTTTTCTTTAATTTACCAAAAATGCTATCATTGATTAAAATGGTAAACAATTGAATAGTTATGCAATATACTTGCGCGACTTTTAATAAGTTCAAATTAAAAAACAAAACTGCAATGTACTTTAAAACAACCTAACAAATATAATGTTTTTTTTATTGGAATATTGGAGCACAATCATTTAGTTTCTTTTGCAGTTTAAACTTATGAAAAGACGTGAAACCTAATTTATTTGTTTAAAAAGAACTAAAGTCGTGTAGCTCAATTTATACTTATAAAAAGAAATTAAAATTATCAACAGTCTTGCACATCTATTGCATAACTTTCTATAGTTAACATTTTTAATAAATGTTGCCGAATTTGATACGAAAAAAATGTGTTTGCCCCTTTAAACCAGACTGCTGTAATTCTCAATTGTCTCTAGTACTCTAGTAAAAACCTGTGCTTTATTGAGCTTGTTCTATGTTACGTAACCCAGAACTACGGATATAATAAGTTCTACTTTAACTCGTCTGCTATCCTCTATAAAATACTCCCAGTAACAAGCGGGTTAAGTGTTCAAAGTGAGCGGGAACCTATCTTTGTTGTGGCTTGCTCAATGTTACATAACCCAGACATTACATCTAAGGGCCTATGCACACCACGATTTTAAACGCGCCGTTGAGACGCGCGTGGATGGCGAGCTTTTGTCCTACAGAGCAGTTTGGTGTTTGTTTGAATCGATACAAACGCGATGCTAACGCGCGTGTGTATCGCGCTTAAAAAACGTGGTGTGCATAAGAGTAGTAAGTGAGCGAGAACCTATCTTTGTTGTGGCTTGCTCAATGTTACATAACCCAGACTTTACATCTAACATCAGCTTCGTTTTAGTTAGCCAGCTATCCCTTATAAAGAATTTATTTTAAGCAGGGTTCCGAACTGAAATTGATTTCTAAACAAACTGTAAGCTGTATTCTTAAATTACATTTAGGTATAAGGTAATATAGTATACAGGGTGCAACTTGGTCGAGTAAGATTCTAAAATAATAATCGACTAACGATTTATCGTAGCTCTGTATGGGAGTTAATTATTTTGATTTTGTAAAATAGTGTTATAGATACAAACTATAATAAGACATGTTTTTCTTTTTCATTTGAATATTGATAATTGTTGTGCATTGTTTTATATTCATTGTTAATTGCAAAGTAAAATGAATCTACACCACAAAGGAAACACCCGTGTATAGTTATGCTTTATAAACACAGATTATACGTCGTTTTAGGTAATTAGTATTCACCGTCCAAATTGATTGTTCAGTATCCATAAATGATTGCGGAAAAATAAAATCACAGCGAATATTGTTTAAATATTTATCGCCATGTCTGTGACTGTTGTATACAATTTATTTTGATGGTGAATACTAATTATCTGTAATACTAAACCCTGTATGCTATAACGTCTACGTGTATTGGGTATGTCGTATGTCAAATTATAAAAAGTTGATAGATGTCATGATCATGACACATGACATCCCAAATTACTAAACTAAGGCCCAAGTGTTGTTTATGAATGCAGCAGCTAGTGTGTTCTAAAGGACTTCATAATAAAAACCAAAGCTCAAAGTTGAAATTGTATCAGATTTTTATTTTGAAATGATTATAATATACATAATATATCAAATTATTAATCATTTGAGAATAGAATAGCCTTAATTAGATTAAGAATAACTTTAGTAATTATATCTTAAAATAAGCAATACTGTTACCTAAAAACGATACCTACATAATGATTGCAGCTCATTTACTTTTAATATCGCAGCTAAATAGTCGTGTTACATAACTATATAGTTAAGAGGCTGACTTAAATATTCGGTGTACCTTATTGAGAAAATGTAATTCCCAACACTGGTATTGAAATATTAATTAAAAATATGGATAAACCTCAAAACACAACAACAAATATATATTCAGTGTGTATTTAAATCTTACAAATTCAAAATATGTTTATCAGTTCATATTACCAGCATAAAATTGGAAAAAACTTTTATTGCGGTAATATTTATAAGTAATGTAATATAATCAACTACCTTATAGTTGATTATTATGATATTTCTTATCAAGTTTACTGCAATAAAATTATTCTTCAATTTTATCCTGGTAACATTTTGTCAGTTCGCGATCCACTCTCTTTTGACAAACCATAGATTGATTGGCGGGAATTTGAAAACATAAAATTAGATATCGTCAGCCTCTAAAATGTTCCGATTCTATCTGATTTATTTATATACACATACTATGTAATTAGCTTCAAAGATTACAAAAAAGGCTGATGGTAAATTACCAGCGATGGCAACATTTTTATTAAATAAGTATTTACAATGTTGTGATTAATGTAAAACATTCCGTCCTCAGTATTGAAAGTACTTAAATATTACGTAGTTATAAAATAACCTTATACACCATTATACATAGTATTTTTATGTAAGTATGTTGAATATATTCATATTTTTTATTATACATGCTGTATTTTTAATTATCCCTTTTGAAATGTTACAGTGAAGTTCTCAGTATGCTGAACTGAACTCAGGGTCAAAGCGCATCAAAGCATTAATCTAAAAGTTAATATAGCACATCACCCGTATTTTATATGTATCTTACAAATATAAGCTTTACGATGTGGAGATTAGGCTGAATATACTATAATTATATATTTTTAGATTAAAGCTTCAACCATGCACCTGCATGAGTTGACCCGTAGTTTGCATTTATATTGATGAAATGCTCTCTAATATCGTCAATCGGAAGATTGGCCCGCGTCCTCTGGTTTGGCCTAACGTAGAGCACAGTTGCACGGAACGTCTCTTAAAAACCAAGCCCTTCGTACATCTCCACGCAAGTAACCACCATTAGCCGAGGTCCGAATGACTAAGGAAGTTCCCATTGGCGCATATTACTTCTAATTTCGTTTGCTATTATTTCCCAACTTACAATATGGTGTCGGCGAATGGTTTTTTTTTTTATCGGGACTAGTCCCTCCCTTTTACCAACCACTGCAACTCCTGTAACCCAGGATCAACAGTGGCACAGAATGAAATGACACTGAGCGGTGAAGCTCAGGCATGTCCCAGGGAATCGCTTTGCTTTAACTGTCTTGGATCCCGCAACGAATTTAATCAGAAAGACAAAAAAGGAGGAGTTAGAAAATGAATAGTTCCACTTCCCTCCAGAGCAAAGCGGGAGACAGAATGGTGTAAAGAGGCTATAGCCTCATAAAATGAGAGATTTGCAACTAGAGAAGCCAGCTGCAAAAGCACCGAGGATCAATTTAAGGGTCCTAAGTGAGCTGTTATATTTGATTCCAATAGTAGGTATGGCAAAAACGCTTAAACGCACGGAACACGGAACAAGCTCCGTATAATAAACTACTCCAGATATTGGTTGCAAGCTGTTTAACATAATATCACGCTGATTTTGCCAGAGATCACACTCCCTCAGGATGTGGTGAGCAGTTTGTTCCTATTTGTTACTGGAAGTTGGGCACAGACAGATTGGTGAAGATACTAATTTGAAACTATACAATTTACTTTTAAAATTGCCGTGTCCGGTAAGAAATTGTGCAACAATGGTCTATGATTAGCCAAGTTTTATTTAACCGTTCGCGTACGTCCGGAAAGAACTGGTGCAGATGGCGACCCTTGGTTAAGGTATTCCATCTACATTGCCATTCATTTAGTAGTTCGTTATTTAAGTCAGTTATTGGCATAAATAGCCTGGTTATTTTTGTACGGTCGCGTAATGATAAGAAATCATTTTATAAATTTTCGCGCGTAGAGTAATACATCGCTGCTCGTCTTTGAACTTCAAGATCAACCGGTAGTACACCCGCTAGGACAGGTAGGGCCTCTGTGCTTACTGTTCTATAGGCTTTACACAGAAATATCAACGCCAACCTCTGGCTTTGTAGTAATTTACGGCGAGCAGCTCCGATGGTAGCCCTATCAGCCCACACAGGCGAGCCGTAGCATATACATCCAAGATAGGTTGCCCCGTAAATGATTTTAAGAGTATTAAAAGAGAGGCCCCAGGTTGCCGTCAATATCCTTGTAAGTGCAAAAAAGTTTCGCTTAGCTTTTTCCGTAACTGATTTAATATGTTCTAAAAAACGAGAAATTCTTTTCTAAAACTAAACCCAAATAACACGTTGATATCTTGCGTTTTACAGTAACATTATTAAGTTTTACGCTCGGGGAGATTTTAGTTCACGTTTAAGAAGGAGTTGGTAGGTTTTGTTAGGAGCAAATGTAAGGCGATTTCATTTACCCCATTCACTTATCATACTTAAGCAAGTTTGAGCCAGATTTTCCAACTCTCTCCTGGAGTTACCCTGTATAAGTAAGAGGCCATCGTCGGCATATGCCGTTAGAGAGCAGCGTGATGGCAAGGGTAATGTCAAGAAGTCATCAAAACCCAAGTTCCAGAGATACGGCGCGAGCACTGAGCCCTGGGGGCAACCCATGGTTAACGATTTAGTGACTCTGTAGTGACGGCGAATGGTTACTTCAGAGTTCCAACGTTACAAAGAGTTCAAGTTCATTTCAGTTGACTATTATAAGGCAGTTAGCAGGCAATTATATTTTATGCCCTGTAAAAAAGTAAAGAACTTGCAGGATAAATTCTCAAGACAAAATAACATTGAGATATCTGGGCTACCCCCTAGTAAAGGAGAAAACCTGACGTTATTATTCCACGTTCTATGTGCCGTTGTTGGTTTTAAATTGACTGAGATGGATGTAGACACCATACACCGTGTGCGCCCGTACCATGGCGCCATGGACAGTTCTACAGTAAACAAACAACCCGGGCGCGGCGCCTCGGTAATAGTACGATTCACTCAGCGACGGCGTTAAGGATCAGCTGATCGTGGCGATTCGAGCTCGCCGTAGCATTACCTCAGCGGACATAAGAATGCCAGGCCCTGCCGCTACTCTTTACATCCGTGATCATCTTACACCCTCTAATAAACTCTTACTGAAAAGAGCTAACGTGGCGTCGATTGTACTTAGACAAACCAATTGCAGCTACCACAAAACGACGGATTTGTTTTCACACGACTAAACTAATTACAAATTCCTTTCATCTATTTCTGATAATAATAATAAAAGGGTTGATTTCTCTCTTAAAGGCGCATAGGTACATCCTTTTATTATGTTAAAGCATTGTTTAAGCAATTAGTAAAAACCTTTGCGAGAGCTGGAGTTGGTACTAGGCTCGAAACCTGTATCAACTCTCCTGATATATTTAGTCTGTATGAAAAGGACAGGGCATCCTCAGTACCGACGGAGACGCCGTAACAGGGTATAATTAATTGGAGACAGATATGTTTTAACATTATCCCGCAACATGTCTAAAACTACACCAAACTACAAAATGTCTAAAACTAAATTAAAGGATTCGACCTCTCTTTAGCGATTCTGTGTTTTGTGTACACCATAAACTAATTTAAATGTCTTTACATATCTCTCTAATATACCTACTTACTTACCTAGTATGAAAAGAATAGGGTATAGGTACCTAGAAAACGCCAAAACTAAAATGTCACTAATGAAATTCAATTATATTAATATTAGTTTACCTAGTATTGCATAGAATCGTAGGGCATTTTATTTTTTTAAATATAAGCAAGCCAAACTAGAGGCATTGTAAAAATAGCTTAGCAGAACAAAGCCTTGTGAGACACCAGCGTTCACGAGCTTAGAGTTGGAACATTAACATTGGCAAAATAGCCTTGAGGACCTTCGTGATTCCACTGGCAACTGATTTGCCGAGTTTCTAGACCAGCTCATTGGAATGAAGCTTTGAATATTAATGTATGCAGGTGACAAGAAATGTACTCCGGCCTTTTTGTGAATAAACTATCTATTCCTCATGATATTATATATATATAATAATAATAAATATATATAAAAATAAGTCGGGTTTTCCTTCCTGACGCTATAACTCCAGAACGCACGAACCGATTTCCACGGTTTTGCATTCGTTGGAAAGGTCTCGGGCTCCGTGAGGTTTATAGCAAAGAAAATTTATAAAATTTAACGCGGGTAACACCGCGGGGCACAGCTAGTAAATATATATACAGCCTTCTAATAAAAAAGTTCATGTTTCAAAATGCGAGCGCAAGCAGGTCCCGATTCTAAATAATGGAACTAACAATTTTTATATCACTGCATTTCTTTGTTATGTAATTGGTATGAAAATGACAGACATGACATTTTTGTGTTTGGTCTATTATTTGGTTTTGCCGCGTAATACCGGAGGAAATAGCGACACCTTAGAACCTGTCTACCACTAATGCGCTCCGACTATCAGTTTTAGTAATTTGATAGTCCTATGGACGGACGCCAGCACATCCAGCTACCCCAATCTGTCAAATTTCTTTTATAGATGTTCAACATTATCACAAAGCATAAGGTTCACTTTCTATTGGGGAAATTTGACAGATTGGGGTAGCTTGATGTGCTGGCGTCTAGGCGCCTGTACACACTACAACCTGTCCTTTTCATACGAGATATAAAAGCAAAAACTAATTTAAATACAAAATACGCCAGTAGGTATTATATTTCTATCGAAGAAGTAAAAGGAGGCAATAGTACCTACGCATTAGGTGCAATATAGAGCTATGGAAGCTGGCCTTATAATAAGTAGATACTTAAGTCCGGCCGCTGAAAGATTGAACCACTTAACGTAATTTTATGTTCAATATATAAGAACTGACAGTCGTCAAGAACGCATTCTCTTAGCAGCCGAACATTTCTTTTTTTAACTGATAGAATGAAGGACCTAATATAATTTACCTTCATGATTAAGACATACCCGCAACTTCCTTTGTGCACAGACATGTTACAAAAATAACCATTTAGTTAACATGGCCTCTCAACTGCATAATGGTTTTGTTCATGAAATTTTGCTTAAGGCTCACCCAGTAGTAAATTATGTTTGATGATTTAGGATTTAGTAAATTATACACATAATTCACTGAATATTTGCTGTGGTTCGCGAACGCATTTAGAGTATCTATTGTATATAATAATGCTTTCGAAGGTTGTGTATAAATACTATTATTTTTCTTTATTTTTTATCTTTTAAAAAGACAACGCCCGCAGTAGGGAATTTAACCCAATTCGCGGGGTATGTACTTTACAAACATATAATAGACGGACACAAATTACATCCAGACTCATAACAACTATTGTTAGAAATCAGATTATCTTACATGTGAGAGCTGAAACATATGCCTATTCAGCTAGTTGCTCAGTTTAGGGACTGTGCAGCAATTTACACAAGTACCTTATCGGAACAACCCGTGGACTAGACATTTTTGTAACTCGTATTATTTGTCTTGATCTTTATCCCAACTTTTTCATGTAATCATTTATGAAATTTATATTAAAATATAGGTGGATTCGAGGGTTAAACACTTATATTTACATAAGTTATTACTATGAGGGTACTTATCACTAAAGGATTTTAAATTAAAACTCAGGTTGTTGATCACAGATACAATTTATTTTTAAATATATTATAAATTAGATACACATACATAAATATTGATAATTTTTACATAGATGCGTAAAAGTATGTGAGGTAAGTAGGTATACGAAGTCTAAAGAAAACACAACGTTTGAACAAATTACATCAGACAGAACAGATCAGAAAGAACTGTTGTGATAGGCAAAACATGCTATGCTTGTCTCATGCGGCATTTAGGCTACAAGTACAGAGCTGTATTATCGAACGCAATTCTAAATTTTGGCAAACTCATGCAAAATCAACAGACTTTCAAAACGTCTATTTGAAATTTCAATGTTTTTTTTTTGTTGTTTTTTTAGTTAGTGTAATATTCTGTATTTTTATTTTATTTAAAATGGGTTAATAGCGGGGCAAGTCTGGTTTCAGACTATTACGAATGAACATATGCCTATTGGCATGCATATTTTTTATTTACAAATCTGATGTTCTGAGATTTATTTCCAAAAACATTCGAAGTATTGGAATTTCAATTGAAATGTATCAATCAATTGAAGTTTATCTGCAAATTCATAAATTAAGGGACATCATTCTTTACTACAAACAAAGTTACTCGTGTGGTATATAGAAATGTCCTCCACCGCTGTTGTAGACAAATCTAAGCTGTAACAGCTAAATGAGGCAACTGTCTTATAATAAATATCACAGAAACAATATAATCACATTATAATGACAACATATTACAATAAAATAATTCCATCTATTTGTTATTATTGCGTAAGTAGTTCATTATCGGATAGATTCTATCATCATCATCAGTTCCCATACGAATTTCATGCTAAAGTCGCGTCGTTTCGCATCTAAGGGTCAGAGATCTTACTCTTTTCTCCCCACAGAGCATAAACTTTTATATTTTTAGTATTTCAATAGATTTAGTATATTAAACTAGCTGTGCCCCGTGGTTTTACCCACGTTAATCTTTATAAATTATAGCTTAAGTGTGATTAGGATATAGGATAAATAAGCTATATTACTACAAAGTTTCATAAAAATCCGTTCAGTAGTTTTTGCGTGAAAGAGTAACAAACATCCATACTTACATGACTTTCACAATTATAACAAAGAGGTAAAATATATTGAAGCCAACATTTTGGTAGAAATACTAGAAATGTAGCGTCTATCCGATAATGAACCGGTTCATTGCCTTTTAATTAACGTGATAATAAAACCGAAAGTTGTTTGCCCTTAGTCACGTCGTCGACCTTACGAGACCACATCATTTTCAACCTTATCCCTTTTAAATAAGATCCAATGAAATATAATTCTCAATAGGATTGGCTGATGGCTAATTAATCTGTAGCTATATTTGAAAAGCAATGGACTGATATAATTTCAGTTCTATCTCAAACAAATTAAAGGTAGTAGGTACGTATTTTATTTATTGGTTTTGAACTTTATAATAATACTATAAGCGTTCAAAATATGAGGGCTATAAAATTGTCACTACACTGAAAACCTTTATATGTTTCATAAAAATAACAGTTACAGGTATTCCAGTTGCATTCGACATTTTGATGGAAAGTTTACTTCTTTAATGCATGATACCTAGTAATACATTACAAATTAGAAACTGTATACGACATAACAAAAATAAATTCAATACAATAGAAATAAAAACTAAAATTTTAATCTTCCTACAAAAATAATGATATGATATTTTTTCTTTTAATACTTGACAATTGTATGCTGTTTACATTTTTTGTTATAATACATTTGAGGGCAATAAGTATATAATAGGGGTGCGGACCAACTTTGTGATTGCTCTGAAATTGAAAGCCATGTCAGACAGAACAGGCTATACAAACGTATACGTACACACGACTACACATCAAGCTATACATTTCCAATATAAACTGACCTCTCGCTGTATAGAAATCCTGTACAACGCGGGATCAGCTTATACTGGAAATTATAGCTTGATATGTACGTCGTAGTGCGCCATACCAGGGAGGCAACCGCCATTGTAATCGTGATTGACGTTCAAATAAATAGATGAAGATTAAAAATTACTAAAACATTCGTTCAATTCCCCCAGCCTGCAGCCCCCCCAATTCCGTACCAACGTAGTCGTTTTGCGAGAAAGGGTCGAAAGTATCCTCACTCTATCTCGGCGCAAAACTTGACAAAATTTTTGGTTTAACGTATTTTGTATTTATGTTTCTGGGTAAACCTTTTTGTTACAATAAATCAAATATCAGTCCGATCCCCAATTACACGACCTATTAAAGCCTCTGTATTACTCGCATGGCAGAGTAGACTCAAATCTCTTTACTCTTTAATCTCCTTTCACAAAGTAAACTTATTGTCATTTAACATTAATTGTACCGTCTAAGTTGGTTATTCAGAATCGTTATTCAATCAGAAGAAATATTTAAATATATATTTTTACTAATTTAGCGTCTGTAGGCAATGTTTTTGCTTAAGAGTGAACGTGAGTGAACCGTCACGCTCGTGTCTCGACGCAAAATCGGATTTACTCAGCTCCACTCGACAATGTACATTCTAGTAGAATTGTGTATCTGTTATACACGATTATACACTAAATATGGCTGAATACGAGTGCCTATCTAAAATGGCGTCGAAGACTAATGTCTCCCTACATCGACCACCCATTGGATCATCATGCTCGCAGCCATTGGACTCGTATTTTTCTGTGATTTAAATGGTCTAACGTTGTAGAGAGACACAAGTTCTCGTTGCTATACCATCTCCACTTACGTCATCAGTCATATTTACCGCCCGACAAGAAGTCTGAAGCTTTTACTTCTAACATGAGTCATAAACTTACACCCATTTTTTGGTTTACTGTAGTTTAATTGTACTATAATCTGCACAACCAATTCCGACACTAAACACTAATTACATAAAACCCTGTAGACATATACTTCGTAAGACACTGGAGTTCAATGAAATCTTAGAAAATTTTCTATTTAAATATGGTGGACTGATTTCATGAGTTCATTAGTCGAACGCAGAAAAGAGACTATTCTACACTGCCATGCTAGCCCCGCAGGAATTATTTACTACGAGGTTTTTTGGAAACGTCTCCGCAAGGAAAAATTCCCTTAAATGTATTAACTTGTTCCTTCACCTGATTGTCTTTCTCTATAGCTGTAATAATATCTCTATTTCGCTTGAGATTTCTATCTGCTTCCTGATCAGACGAGGCGATAGATTCCAGAGAGGTAGCCGTAGATTGAAGGTTGACGACGTCGCGGACATTTAGGTTAAAGAAGCGTCGGTTTTCTGAGCCCAAATCACTCTGTATCGAAGAACTTCCCGCTTCACTTATATTTGAAGATGTGGTCTCAACAGCAAGCTTCAGCAGGTCTCGTTGGGACTCACGTGCCTCCACCAGAAATATGCTCTCCTGTTTATAGTCAAATTTATTTGTATTTCAGTAAAATTATAATAGGTTAGAACGATACAATTTCGCTTTTAAAAATCTCCCTATATTTTATTTTTGTGTTATGTATTATGATCGCCTAGCCTCATTTTCATCCGTAGAAAAGCAGACCGCGAATTAAATAGTTTAGCATTAAATATCTCGGTAGCAGTCCAGCGCAATATGGTTTACGAAATTGAGTTTTCGAAGACTTAGGGACATACATTTTAATTTGTTTGTAATGGCTTCTTTTAATGAACATTATATATACTAAGAGGCTACATTTAGCAGGAAAATTGACAAGTAATTAAATTCTGCTTTGTTTTAAACTTGTTGCCACATTACCCTTATCAGCTTATCTGTCCCGGACAAGCCGTCGTCGGTCCTGCACTGACGCATACCTACTATTTATTCAGGAAGTAATCGGTCACCAGAGTTCTTACTAAGAAATGCCCGGACCTGAATACTTTTATCACAATAAGATTTTTACAATATCTAATCAATCATACCATTTATTATGTTGATTTTCTATCTTGTCAGATTTTCACGACAAGCAATCACAATCCACGATAAGCAACCTTGAAATACTTCAACCGAGACCGATTCGCAACGCCTTCCCGTTTTTAATTTAGCCTTTGACCACCACAATAGCGAATAGATGACAAACGAAAATGTGGCCAGCACGCCGCTATCACTAATCATCGAATCGAACCATCGAACCATGACTGTGGCGGTAAAGCTTCGCTCATGTTTTGAAAACCATATAGGCTCCTGGGTCGTGTAAAAAAAAATAGTAATGAATAGGCTCATCATCATCAGCCTGATATCATCCACTGTTGGACATTCGCCTCCCCCAAAGGTTTCTATGTCGTTGCCATTTGGAGGGTATGCCTTAGTCACCACGCTTGGCATGCGTGTTGTGCGAGCGACCGCAGTTAGGTGGTAGCAGTACACAGGTGGAGCTGCTGCTGTATTACTCCCTGCTGTAGTATCCCTAAGTCGCCTTTTCCGATATGCACGGGATGATATAGGGTGGCCTTATTAATTTTTTTAGGCCGGAAACCACACGGCTAATATCTGTAGTAGCTATAGTCGGACCATTTACATGACTGTAGCGGTAAAAAGGGTAATCTTGTTATCTTTGTTCGCTTCGCTCATGTTTTGCAAACCGTGAGGTACTAGGTCAGTGTTGCTTGACAAAGAAGCCATGTCATGTAGGTACACATATTCGCATACCTAGTAACGTAAATAGAAAATAGTGATGAAAGGGCTATTTCAACCAAATACAAGTCCATGTGAACCAAATATTGTTTCTGTGGGGTTAAGGTAAAAGGAGATGAGTCAGTCACACTGACTCATCTCCTTTTACCTTAACACCACAGATATAATATCGTCTTTTCACAACTTACGATGTGTCATGACTCACGATGCGTGCGTTAGCGATTTAACCTTCGATGACTCTGCGTACGAGGCCAACGACCACCAAAACAACCTACTTAAATGTCAGTCTTCTCTCTCAATTACTCATACATCTCCACCCTGATCCATGGCACTAAACCTTTTTAGAGCGAGATAAAATTACCTTGACTACCTTCTTAGTTAAACTGGCCAGGTTTGTCTTAATGACGGCGGGGGCTGTGTGTTAAGTCATTCAATTCCGGATAGTGCCCTGACCATTAAAGTCCTCTCCTCAACAGAATAATTTAAACCACACAAACCTATATAGTGTAAGATTCAATTACCTTGACTTCCTTGGTGGTATACTGGTCGAGTTTGTCGTAGATGACGGCATGTAGACCCAGACCCTTCAACTTCTGGATGGTGTTCTTATCATTATTGTCGTCCCCCCAACAGAATATAACTAATCCAGCGTCCGTTGCCAGCTTCACCTGTTAAAAAAACAACAATGATAAAAAAAAAACTTGTGTGTACTTATGTACACGCGTTAGAAGTTATACTTCTTAATATACAACTTGAACATAGTTATCAATTTTCATACCACCTAGAACTAACTTCATGCTGTTAAATTTTTTGGTGTCGGTGTGCGCGCGCATCGTAAAAATTCACTCTCATCATTTTTCTCCATCGCGCCAAAAGAAGTATAACTTCAAAAACTGTAGATGAGGCGCAGCAGTATTCGCCTCGCTACTGAACTATTTTGGGTTCGATCTCCGCACAGAAAATTCATGTATTTCTACCAACGAAGACATATATTATGGTTATACAGCAGTTGCACTCACCGGTTGGTAAGTACTGGGCGAGGTAAATCAAATATCCTTCAAAGTGGTTAAGCTATCGGTCGCAGTTTTTGTCGTTAGACAACAGGCGTTAAGCCATATTTTACTGGGCTTAAATAATTATGACACCAGGGTACAAATAAAATCGGAAAGTCGAATCGGAAAATTCTAGTTATAATAATTCCAATAACAGTCATTAATAACCCGAAATTCAAATTTTCATTATTAGCTGTTTCATCATCATTTCATTTCATCCCAAAAGATTTCCATAGTGGAGTTGTGAAATACGAACACGCTTGAAACGCCATGTGACACTGGCGACCGCAGTATGATGTTCGTAGTATACAGGCAGACGCTGCAGCCCGTTCTCTGGAAGATATTCCCTCCGAACTACTTCTACGGCCCCCATGGGACGAGATATGGTTGTGATTTGGCCGTCAGCAATTGCCAACACAGGAATTATAGTAATAGTCGTTTAACAGAACAATAATATTTATAAAAATTCTTTTGTGTGTTTGGCTCTTATGGCGCATATTAATTCATTGTCGAATATTTTCGCATTTTTGGTTTTGCCCTCGTTGACTAATTTATTTGACTCCCTAGCTGTATCGTTGTCACGAATGACCTTGAAATATTTTTTCTGCAATAACCTCTACAAATGATTCATTAAGTAGAACCAAGGAACATAATAGCAATGTCGTGCGAACGCCTACGTCAAGAAGTATACAGGCTGTTGACTCGAAGCACATAATAGCGCCAAAACGAATTCTAATGTTCACTATTAGCTGTTTAATAGAACAACAGTATTTATAAAAACCATGAATGACCTTGAAATTATTTTTCGGCATAAACATCTGCAAAATATTCATTAAATAAAAGAAAGGCAAATTTAGCAGTGTCGGGTGAACGCCTACGTCAGGAAGTTCATTATTCTATCTACATACAGGCTGTTGACACGAAGGCGATAATAGCGTCGTCAGCGAGAACTTCTGATAAACAAGTATCCTCAGTCGGTGGATATACTTTGACCTTGAGTGCGACTTTATTAAGCAGGTAATAAGGTATATTTTCGAAGAACAAATGTATACTCTGAAAAGCCGTTGACTGTACCTATTTGTATTATTTCTGAGATTTTTGAATGTTTAACTCAGGTATTATCGATTATTTATGACGACATTATAAATAGCGATAACTGTATGTCAATTATTTACAGTAAGATTTCCAACGTTGCAAACACTAGCTTAACTAATTATTGTAGATTTACATTTCTTTTTCAAAGTAGTTCTCAAGAAAAGGGCTGAGTGAGTACCTTCTGTCAATTTCGGTGAGTCGTGTGTTACTAAGGGAAGAATAATTATCCTAGTAGGACCTGGGTTGGAGTCCCGAGTAGGGCCAAAAATTGGCACTCTTATTTTATTGGCAGGAAAAGCACTCAGCCAGAACTCTACAAGTTGGCGGTTATACGCCGGTGCACCAGAGAGCACGTAAACCTGCCCATCATGCGGTTGATCTGTCCCCGTTCAGGTCGAATAGCGTTTCTATCGCATCATGAGATTGAGGGAATGGAGAGTGCATTTGTGTTTGCGCACACACTCCTGCACTATAATATTATTATGTCCTGCGTACTTAGATAGCCCGCGTAGCCGAAATTCCGTCAAGTGTACTACTAATTATTATTTATTCAGTGCTTTTAACGTTGATTATCTATTATGTACACTCTAAGCAGCGCTTACAATGTGTAAGTAAATCTTAGAAGATGGTATATTTAATCAAGTGACAAAGTGATATTTACTTTGTTCGCATGTTATAAACTCCTGTCTACAACGGCATGCATTGCAAGTAATTTAACCAGCTGGTAAATTAAATATTTTTCTTGTTTTTGAACAACGAAGCCCGTCCTTGTGTCTAGCGGACTTAATAAACATGCAATTCACGGTTAAAAAGCACACCTAGACTCAGAATAACTACGTGTCACGCCAATAGTTGTCCTGGGGGCTACTGCCTATTTCGCCGATCATCGTGATCGTGATCGCCGTTCTTTAATAGGCTCAGATTAAAAATGACTAAATCATTCGTTCAATCGGCTTCCATGAGCACATGTGACGTGATAAATGGTCCAGAATCGTTGTTCAAAGGTTTGGTCATTGAACAAATGATTTAGTAATTTTTAACCTTCATCAATTTGAACGCCGATCAACATCACGATGATTGGCGGCGTTCAAATAGATGAAGGCTAATTACTAAATCATTCGTTCAATCCTCAGTATTCACTTATATGGATAAAATGTTCTCCACGATTCCTAATCGGATGAGCAGGGGGCCTAGACAAAATCCCTTTTCTGTAAGCGTTAACGCCAACAGAAAAATCGAATTGTATGGAATTGACATTTGCTAACCAGACGTCACGTGACTGCCGCTAAATTGGTAGACAAAGTCATTATTCCTTATGCGGAAAGGAACGTTGAAGTGAGCGTGAAACGTAAACGCTAAAAATGTTCATGTAAATGGTAGACAAGTGGCACTTTTGACAGACGCTAGTGATATTTTGACGTTTCCGCGACACGCTATATTAGCGGGAGATCGGACCCTGACGCTAACCACAAGAAGCAGTAAACAGTGAACTCTTTGAGTGTGTTTTAGTTAAATTCTTTAGTGAAAATGCATTCTTTGAGATTATTTTGGGAAGCAAATAATGAAGCATCATTGCAAAGACGTCAAACAAGAATAAATCGTCGTAAACTGGAGCAAATTGTGGACATACCGGATTTGGAATTTGTTAATCGCTTTAGATTAGATAAACAAAGTTTTTGGAGTCTTTGTGATGATCTTCGGCGTTTAACCTCATTAAAAGGCACTCGGGAAATTAGTTTACAACTCAAGGTATGTTTTGTACTTCTAACCTTACCTACATAACATTAAGTGCCTTTGTCATATGTCAATGAAACCATGTTTCAGGTTTTGTGTACTCTTAGCTTTTTAGCTACGGGTTCATATCAACGCATTGTTGGACTATCGCAGCATATGGTGCAAAGAACGGCTAGTAGGTGCATACGTCAAGTTGTTGATGCATTGAGCCACCCAGCCATTATAAATAAATGGATTGTGTTTCCGAGGACGCCACAACAACGAGCCCAAATAAGACTTGAGTAAGTTATGATATGTAAACTATATTTATGTACTTAACTACCACTTATTAGGAGCATATTGCTGATATTTCACCCTAAACATATCTACTTTAAGGCTAACACGTATTAGAAAATGCCACATGGAGTGTATGCACATTAGGTTCTAAATTTGTATGTAAAAAACCTGTCCTTTTATTAACTATGATATATAATATTATTTTTTCCATAACTAGGTTTAAGAGGCGGTTTAGACTCCCGGGTATAGTTGGATGCATAGACTGTACCCATGTGGCAATTGTCAAGCCATCAGAAGATGAACATTTATTTTTTAATCGGAAAGGTTATCATTCATTGAATGTACAAATGGTAAGTTTACATTTGTTTGTGGCTTGTAATAATATTAATGCCTTAATAGTACTTACAGAAATATATCTATATGTTTTTTATATTTTTCCTTTGTTTACAGGTATGCGACAGTAATTTAAAAATTTTAAACATAAATTCTAAGTTCGGAGGTGCCACCCATGATTCATTCATATGGGCATCTAGCAGAATGGAAACATTTATGCGAGAGTTGCACCAAAATGGAGAACAAGTGTGGTTGTTAGGTAGGTTAATAAATAATACAGTATATTTTTAAAGAATAACTTTGTTATTTATATTTAAGTACTGTAACTGTGTACCCTTCTAACAGTCTTGATGACTACAATTTTCACAAATTTAATTAAAAACAAATATATGTCAATAAACTTTTAAATTATGAATTATAGGGCAGATATTTTTGTTTGTGCTAATGAAAACATTTTATTCACAAAAAAAATATGAAAAAGAATAATTTGTTGTTGTGTGGCAAATAATTATTAAGTACATAGTGCTAATATTTATTAATGTATTTTTTTAGGTGATTCTGGATATCCACAGCGGCCGTGGCTGATGACTCCTATACTAAATGCAGTTCCTGGCTCTGTTGAAGATACATATACTCAGCGACATGTACAAGCAAGGAACTGTATAGAGCGCTGTTATGGATTGCTGAAGTCACGTTGGAGGTGTTTACTAAGACACAGGACCTTGCATTACCATCCTATGGTTGCTGGGAAAATGGTACTTGCTTGTTGTGTGTTACACAACATGGCTTTAGAGGCTAATTTACCTCCTCCATCTACTATGGAAGTAGAAGATGATGCTCAGCAAGATAATGCATCTGATAGTGTTGGTGCTGCTAGTAGTCAAAGTGAGCTACTCCAAGGCAGGGCAGCACTGAATAATCTTTTGTCCAGACTTCAATAGTCAATTGTAAATACCTAAATAAACAAGTTAGGTTTTGTTAAATACATGTAACAAAACCTAACTTGCAAATTGAAGAAGAGAAGTTTGCTGGCTCACATATTATTTTCATTGTTTGGGGAAAGTGGTTTATTAATTGTAAACTTGTGAACACTATGCTTGGGAACATGATATAGTTTCCATTTCCGAATTTGTATAAATATGTAGTTATTTTTTTATATATGCATCTAATTTGTGATGGAAATGGTTTTTTACATATTTCATTCTAATTTACATGTAAAAATGTTATTGTAACACTATTATTTTAAAAGAGGAAGTATGGAGTTTCTTGCCCATTTTTCTCCATATGAAACAACATTTTGGAATGGGCAACTAGATTCATTTTTGTTTTGTAAATGATGTTCCAAATTGCCTTTTTGATCAAATAGAAATAATAAGATGGACAGCCTGATAATTCGACGACAACTCCATGACATGACATTTCTCTATAAAATACTCCGTAACGGATACGACTGCCCAACCTTGTTACAATCTGTACATCTACGAGTTCCTAGGCATATACCTCGACGTGCTGCTGTACCCGGAATCCTGAGCCAGCCTTTTGCTAGAACCAATCTTAAACAGTTCACCGCTATATCACGTTTGAGCAAGTTGTATAATTCCATGAGTGAAAACTTAGATGTCTTCAATTCCAGCTTAACTAATTTTAGAAAAACTGTATTAAGATTATTGAGTGATAAATAATACTGTACCAATATTATAGATTATATATATATATATATACTTACATAAATATAGCTATATTATCCATTGTGTACCTAATATTAATAGTTTTTAGTTATAATTAGTATTAATTTGAGTGTCTTCAATATGAGGATACTGACTAGTCTGTACTTTTGTTTTTTTATCAGTGTTACTCACCAATATCATTGTGCATGTTGTGGCACCTTTAGAAGCTGCACATTTAAATTATATTTTTTTATAGATTAAAACATTTTAGATTTAAGTAGATGTAACAGCTACTGGATGTCCTTAAATAAATAAATGATTTGACTTTGACTTTGAAGGAACATATCAAATTTAAAAAGTGTTTTTTTTCTTTACAACACTTATTATTTTTTAAATTATACTTACACTATCTAGTAATAAATAAGTCTTAACAAAAACAAATAAAAAAAATATAAATATAAGTAATACAAACATAAAAAAGTAAAAATTAAAAAAAAAAATACAAACTAATTTGTTCTCAAATCACGAGTCTCCAACAGTGCCATTAGAGATGTGATTTGAGAACTTAGCCTATGGTTAGAGTCACGTATTTCTGCCTCTGTGCGCATGTGGGCTTCTTCCACCCGGACACGCTCTGCTTCCACCTGAACCCTGTGTGCTTCTATGCGCAATCGTTCCCTTTCTATCTCGAAATATTGTGTCTGTCTCTCCCTTTCCAAACGCAACCGACTCTCCTCTATTGCCACAAACTCGCTGGTGGCTCGGTCGAACGGAGTTTGGCGGAGTCTTCGCTGTCTGAATCGGTGTCGGCGCGGAGTAGAAGGGCCAGCAGACACTGGCGACCTTTCTGTGAACACAGACAAAGCTATTTTTATTTCTTTTGTATTTTGTAGTATATTGAAAGAATAAAAGTAAATCTAATATACTGAAATGTGGTAGAAGTTGAAAAAAGATATTGCAAGTAAGTTATTAGTTTGTGTTGCTAAATTAGTATTTATAATTATTTAATAATTTATTACTAGGAATCCTAATACATTTAGTAGTAAAATACTAATGTTGTAATTATTACCTCTTTGTACAGTTCTACTGCTTGAAGGGCCTGGCACAGGGCTTACAGGATGTTCAGGTGGAGCAGTAAAGTCTGGCACGGGCACTGATGGGGGTGTAACCTCTGGACTTAATTGTATGTTTATGGTATCCACTGGTGATGGTACCGTTTCTGCTTCCTGTATTACTTGAGGTTGTTCCTAAGTACAAAAAAATACCTGTTATTGATCAAAACTATGCATGTAGTTTTATGAAATTAGAAATTAGAATTTATTAAAATAAGCAATATATGAAGGGTTCACTTACTTGAAAGCCTGCTTCTTGTATTACTTGGTTACCAGTAATTGAGCTGACCCCAATTACTCGTAACACCCTTTCCTCAAGTCGACTTAACAGTTTACCCCTACCGGGCCCACCACCAGTGCCATGAATATCCCGATTGATAAGGGAGGCTTTCTTTTTTGTTTTTGTTTTCCAGTCAGACCATACCTGTAGCACAAAATATAAAATAATACATTGAAATAAATGGTCTGCATATACAACAGCAATTCATTTAATAAAATAAAGTTCCGCGCAGGGTTCAACAGATTAAAGCTTATTACCCTTTTCCATTTGTCAGCTGTTTTGTTAACACCACCACCCACTGCATTTAAAATTTCTGCTAACTCCTGCCACAACCGTTCACTCCGTACCTTACCTTGAAGTCCTGTTTGAGGCCTTGAAAGATCACCATGGCTAAAAATAGAATTCATAAGATTAGGGTCCAGTGAGAATAAGAGCCAGTAAACATAAAGTTTGCTACTAGCATTCTAATACCACATCTAATCAACAAGTATTAAGGTTTGGAATGAAGTTTATCTTTATTGGAATAACAAATGTAAGAGCCACAATCATATAAGTGCACCGTTGTGGGGTTGTTTACATTACGCATTCCATAATCTCAAGTAGGTCCAATACTAGTTAAATGGGAATATAAATTTGGAATAAATGAAAAAATATCGGAAAAAACCTGCCTTTCCATAAATTCTATTAGCAAACTAAATTGCTCGGGACTCGCACGAAGTCTAGATTCCATCTAAAATTTAAAAAACAATGTATTGAATACTCATCGCAATAAAACTTTTTTTCTATTAACATTAAATTTTTATATTCAATTTTATCAAAGATACTAACTAGATCATAGTTGTTACTTTTACTTGAAATATTATTTAAAGCTGTTTACTTACTTTCTTTGTAATAAAACACTTCAGTCACTTCCAACAGTTCAACACACACAACACTTTTGAATAATTTTGTTATCGCGCGTATGCTGCGTTTGACATTGACAGCGACACTTAAACGCAATAATGTCACTGTGACATTTACTATACACTATTCCATAGGCTAATTATAGAGTGTTTCGGGTAACGCTGCGGAATGAGCGTTTGGCGTTCCATTTGTAACTTGTCTACCATTTTCGGCACGCTAACGTCAAGTCCTTAGCGTGAACGGAAAACGCTCGTGCGGAAAACGCTTGGATTTTGTCTAGGCCCCCAGGTGCGCTACCGCCTAATTAAATTAAATAAAAAAAAAGGAATTCCATCTTTGTTAACCGTCGACATCAGTATAATTTGCTAGTGCGGGCGTGGACATTTAAAAATATAAGATTACTAGCGGCCCGGTACGTGCTTCGCTACGCTTTTGTATTAGTACAAATTGTTTCTATAGAAAGATGTTGATTTTACACTTTTTCAAGACTTTTTAAAATTTTCTCTACGTATAAACCTTCCCTACGGACTTCCACGAATAATTCAAGACCAAAATTAGCCAAATCAGTAAAGGCGTTGTTGAGTTATAACATTACAACGAAAAGTGGCATTGATTTTTATATATATAGATGAAGGGTCAAGATAGTTATAAAATAGCACCAAAAGAGGTTTCATTATAAAATATATAATTTTGGTACGAAGCCTTGCCTAAGAACTAAATTGGTATTATCACGAGCCAATTTCGACTGTTCGTAATGCGTCAGCTGATAGGTGCTTATTCGGTTGTATTCATTTACATAAGTATGTGATGATAACGCTATACCTAGGTATATTGTTAATAGAGTAACAGGCACACTTCAACCGGAAAAAGTGAAAAAACACATTGGAAGTAAAGCACCTGTTATATAACAGGCAGTTTATTTAAGTCAACATTTGGATGGATAGAAGCTGCAAGTAATATTAGGTCTTTACCTATGAAATTGCCGTTCTGCAGTACTGGCCATTTCAAATCAAAATAATTTTTGTTTGGCTAAGAATTCTAATTTCAAATTAATTTTATTTTAAAAACATGGATTCTTTTTTCCAAAAGTAGTCATTTCTTTATTGTCTTCTTTTTCGTCATCATGGATACGTTAAAAATTCGAGTAATTATGGAATATGAGTACCGTCGTGGCAGCAACGCGGCACAAGCGGCACGCAACATCAACGACGTTTACGGAGCTAACACTACAAACCAACGCACCACCTGTTATTGGTTTGCTCGCTTCCGTTCTGGAAATTTCGACCTGAAAAATGAACCTCGCGGTCGTCCGAAGACTTTGGTCGACAATGACGAATTAAAGGCGGTTGTGGAAGCTGATGATACACAATCTACGGCTGAATTAGCAGCAGCTTTCGACGTTAGCGTCAAAACAATATTGGTCCATTTGCGTCAAATTGGCAAGGTAAAAAAGCTTGACAAATGGGTGCCCCACGAACTCAATGATCGCCAGCGCGAAGTACGCGTCGAGACGTGCCTTGCACTGCTCAACAGACACACAAATGAAGGAATTTTGAACCGCATTGTTACCTGCGATGAAAAATGGATTCTGTTTGATAACCGCAAGCGCTCAGCAAGTTGGTTGGATCCTGGTTCAGCACCTAAACAATGCCCTAAACGAAAACTTACCCCTAGAAAAGTGATGGTCACTGTTTGGTGGTCTAGCGCCGGTGTGATTCATCACAGCTTCTTACCAAACGGGGTGAGCATTACTGCAGATGTGTACTGTGAAGAACTGAGCACAATGATGGAGAAGCTGGCGCATCTCCAACCAGCATTGGTCAATCGCTCGTCTCCGCTGCTCCTGCACGACAACGCGCGACCTCATACTGCACAGCAGACGGTCTCCAAGTTGCAAGAACTGGGGTTGGAAGCTCTCCGTCATCCGCCCTACTCACCAGACCTTGCGCCTACAGACTACTACTTTTTCCAGAATTTGGATAACTTCTTGGCGGGAAAAAAATTCAATACCCGAGAGGCAGTACAAAATGCCTTTGAAGAATTTGTTGCCTCCCGTCCAGCTGATTTCTTTAAGAAGGGCATCAATAAACTGCCACTGCGATGGCAAAGATGCATTGATTGCATGGGTGATTACTTCGATTAATAAAAAATAAAAAAATTCATGAAAAAAATTCGTTTAAATTTTTTCATACAAAACGGCAATTTCATAGGTAAAGACCTATTATAAACGGTAGAAGAACAGCAAAAAATAAATTATGCTAAGTACTGTGTAATACTTGAATATACAACATGTCGTTACATGTTGTATATTCAAGTATTACACAGTACTTAGCATAATTTATTTGTTGCTGTTCTTCTACCGTTTAATTAACGCACCCCCTCAAACACCCCAATTAGAATAGTATGTTGTAATCATAATAAACACACTGAATTTTTAATTTAACATGTATATGCATTGTCATTTACTAAATTAGTTTTTTGGAATAAAGTTTATTTTTCTTTATTTTGTATTGAATGATGGAATTTGTATGAATACAAATAAAACTGCGATTTAAAAGTCTTATTACTTTGACTTACGGTCCATTTCAATTTGTTTTGCACAGTGTTAATATGACAATAACTTCCGTAATTGGATTGGAATAAAAAATTACCTATATCAAAAATGATATAAATCGATTCAGTAAACGATTCTGAACAAACTATTTTCAGGATGTGCGTTAATTTAGTTACATGTTGTACATTCAGTCAAAAAAGTATCGGGAATAGATGATTTGTTTATGGTTCCTGTCGTATATAGGTTTTAATACAATATACATTTTATGAATAACACAGTTGTCAACGTGACTTTGCTGATCATTACAACATGGTGACAGCGGTGAAAATTAATTTGAAAATAAATTGAATTAGCGGAGATTTATTTGAAAATTTGGTATGCTATAGAACCATGATAAGGTATAAAACTATTTTTATAAAATGGAACATGGCCGACCACCATCAGAGTTAAGTCTCATTGGCAACTCCGTCAGCCGGGCTGACGAATGGAAGAGATGGAAGACTCAATTTGAGCTATTTGCTAAAGCTTCAGGAGTACGTAAGGAAAATAAAGAAGTACAGGCAAGTTTAAAGAGAGAGACTGAAAAGACGGATGTGGATGTCTTGTTGAAAAAATTAATGTCAAGGTATAATTTCTTCAGAAGAATTGAAGAAAAAGATGAGACAATAAAGTAATATGTGACGGCATTAAAGTTGCTGAGTAGATATTGTCAGTTTAATAGTTTAGAAGAAGAATTGATTCGTGACCGCATTATTTGCGGAATTAATAATACAGTCGTTCCTGTTGAGAACCGAAGACTTGGATTTGGATGAGGCAGTCAAAATAT
The DNA here is from genome assembly GCA_951640165.1 of Pseudoips prasinana. Lineage (NCBI taxonomy): Eukaryota > Metazoa > Arthropoda > Insecta > Lepidoptera > Nolidae > Pseudoips > Pseudoips prasinana. The sequence goes on along the minus strand of OX621237.1, from coordinate 24,493,056 downwards.
GTGAGGTTGAAGAGATAACTGTAGAAAATTATCGACTGTTTGTTACAAGTAGCACGAGCCAGGCGTCTGGTCAAGTAAATGCTATCGGTATGAGAGGTGCTGTTTACAGAGGGCGGTGGCGCAGTGGAAATGCGCGTCGGGGACGCGGGTTCCATTTTGCGGGAAGCGCTGGAGCCAGAGGTATTCAGCGTGCGTTACCGTCTTGCCGAAAATGTGGAGGTCATTGTAGTATTCCTGCTGAATGTCCAGCGGTTATGGCCCAATGCTATATTAATAGAAAATGGAATATTATTTCTTAATTATTTTTAAAGGATCTTCGCTTTAAAAATAATTAAGTAGCTAGTTTATATCAAAATGGTAATGGTAAAGAAAATGTAATAATTTTTATTTAATTCTTATTATTTTTACATTTTATGAATAAAACAGTTGTCAACGGGACTTTGCTGATCATTACAACAGTTCCAAATTCAAATTTTTGTTTTTTTTTTGTTGTTGTTAGATTGGCACAACTGTTTTCCATTTTAGCGCGGAGTTTGAGTTGCATCTGTTATTTATATTAAATACAGTGCTGGTTTTAGTAATATCGTATATAGTGTGTATTGCGAATTTCAGAATGGACAAAAATATCGAACAAAGAGTTTGTCTTAAATTTTGCATCGCTAATGGAATTTCGTGTTCGGAGTCACTGAAAATGATACAGAAGGCTTACGGTGAATCGACTTTATCAAAAACTCGTGCTTATGAGTGGTTCAAAACGTTCAAAAGCGGTCGAGATGTGATGAAAGATTTGCCTCGCTCTGGCAGGCCATCAACGTCTGCAACTGAAGTTAACATCGCAAAAGTGAAGGAAATAGTGACTGAAAATCCTCATTCAACTCTGAGAGAGATAGCCGCCGAACTTCTTGGTATCTCACGAGTCGATTCGTACCATTTTAACTAATCATTTGGGTATGAAACATGTTGCCGCTCGGCTAGTCCCAAAAGATCTGAATTTTCTCCAAAAACTCAATCGCATGTAGGTCGCTGAGGTCATGGTAGAACGAGTCAATTCCGACCCAACATTCATGAAACGCATTGTTACTGGTGACGAGACGTGGGTTTACGAGTTTGACATGCAAACTAGTCAACAAGCTTCGGTGTGGCGCCTTCCAACTGAACCGAAACCGAAAAAACCACACCAAAGTCGATCAAAAGTCAAAGTCATGTTGAATGTTTTCTTTGACTATCGCGGTGCACTCTGAATTCTTACCGGAAGGTCGAACGGTAAATAAAGAATATTATTTGAGCGTTATGCGGCGTTTAAGAGAGCAAATTCGACGAAAAAGGCCAGATTTGTGGAAAGAAAATTCTTGGATTTTGCACCACGATAATGCAAGGCGCATTATCGTGGTGCAAAATCCAAGCACAAGGCCATCATTGCAATTTTTGACCAAACACTCAACAAATACCATCCAGCAACCACCATATTCACCAGATATGGCTCCAGCTGACTTCTTTGTTTTTCCTAAACTCAAATTACCACTTCGTGGTACCCGTTTTCAATCGGTAGAAGACATAAAGGAGAATTCGCGACGAGAACTGAACTCAATTCCGAAAGCAGCGTTTAAAAAATGTTTTGATGAATGGATTATTCGTTGGCGTAAGTGTATCGTTTCTAAAGGAGCATACTTTGAAGGTGATAAAATAAATTTGGATGAATAACAAAAATTTTGTATATTATTGATCTTTTCCCGGTACTTCCTTGACAGAGTAGTATAAGGTGTAACATAAATATTCATCATCCTTATCATCATCATATCGACCGAAAGAAGTCCACAACAGGGACCTCCACAAATATTAGATAAATAAAAAAAGTAGCAGAGTAGAATAAAATGTTGAATTACAGAAATGCCTCGTCAGTTAGCGGTTGTAAGATATTTAGAAGTATTTTATAATAATATAATTAAATATTAGATGTAACTATTTCGCTTATGAAACTGAACAACGCGGACACAAAAAAATATATGAATTTCCTATAAAAGAATACCTATCAACTGTTACATTTTGTATGGGGAGCAAAACGTTAACTAATATACGTGACGTAAGGAAGTAGTTACTGTTAATACTTTGTAGTAATAGTATAATAATAACACCTGACATTCTAACCGACCAATGGAAATCGTAGTTTTGAGTTTTCTATAAAGCGGCATCCATTACTGCTTTCTAAACTAAAAGCGGCCTTCTGTCGGTGAAGATAGCGCAACGTACTCGTAACATACAATGTAAATCATATTTATAGTGTCTGACAGCCAGATAAAATTGTGATTTCCTCACTAGCACGAAGGGATTGGCGTTCATGAAAAAGAGATAATAATATTAGTGAATTTACATTTCATATCACCTAGTTTACTACAATCATTACGTGAACGCCATCATTTATAAACAGCTACATCTCGAGGTCGTGATATTGGGCACGTATTCATATCTGTATCTATTGACTGATTGGACATGAGCGTATTTATATAACATCTGCGTAATCATCTGTAGATGATCTTTATAAAACAAATGCTACTACAACTTTTTATAAGGTAAAGCATTCATTCTATTGAGAGGTTATATCCTGATAATAATTATCTATATAGCATTCTAGTAAGAGTTTAGGTCTATCCTGATAGTAATTATATATAAGTATGTATTTACAAAAGAAAAGTAGTATATATAGTATATCAGTTATCTGGCTTCCATATTAAAAGGTCTGCTTAGTTTGGGATCAGATGGCCGTGTGTAAATAATGTCCCAGGATATTATCACGTGTTTATTACCAATATTACATGTTAACAAGATATTAAACAAGGGTATTTTAATACAAATACAACTCATACAATATATGGGTCACATGGAGAGAAATTTCCGCACAATCCCCTGGCATTCGCTAGCAAAACCGCCTTCTGCATGTAACTCAGCCAGATATCAAGTCTTAAACTTGCAAGATTGATTTTCAGGGATTTAGGAATAACTCCATTACTATTATAACAATCGTAGTATCTGGATTATGAAGATAGGGCGAAGTTAAGATCAGGATAGGTCGACCTGATTCCTAGTCTATAAAGGACTACCAATGAGAGGTTAGATGTCAATGGTCATAGTATCTGGGTTTACTAGAGACTTCTATGAAGTTTTTGAATCAACATACAATATCCTATACTTGTGTACGTTGTCTAAGACCACCATTTATACACATAAAACTCTAATGTACACCAGTTTTACAAAATAAAACAATGCCTCTATGTGTCTTTGGCCATGATTGATGATATTTATTTTGATGATATTGATGAAATTGCAACGTAGGTATCAGAAAAGTATGAGTTCGCATTGTTACACCAATTCCTACCGATAGACTCTTTCGTAGATCTGCCAGTAGCCTCTTTAACTGAAGATCCCAGATCAGTGCAAAGTGTCATTGAGATTCCTCTGGTAGTAAAAATCCTAGGAACCGCCCGGCGTCAAGGTATTGGTAGTTGATTTGAGAGCTAGGAGGAGGTAGAGACAAACACACACTAGTAGAACCAGTAACCACTTACCTGTGTAGGATCTCTGAGCAAGTCTTCTGTGTGGACCACTATGCCTAGAATGTCCGAGCTGACGGCATGCTGCACGGCGGCCGGGATGGACCGGCAACGCGGATCCCGATACGGCTCATACTTCTCCGTAATGCCCTGCAAATAACATTATAGTGGTGGTGTAATGACTACTGCCGCATCTTCAGTTTAATGTTCTTTGCGGTAGCATGTACAACAGTAAATAAGGAGTTCCTGGATCCGAGATCAAGCATCGAGAAAAGTACACGAGCACGTAAAGACATTGATTCTGCGCCACATTTCTTACCGGTCTTTTCGGTCCGAGCGATCCTATTTGATTTTAAGATTTCGGGAAATAGAGAGTATGGATATGCACTATTATGAATCCTCTACATCTCTATTACTTTAAGCCTGGTCGCCATGCCCGAAAATGCATTTGTCGTAAACAGCATGTCTTTTTTAAGTGAACAGCGAGAATAAGAAGCCGTTATATTCTAATTACATTCCTAATATAATAACATCAGCCATTATATTACATAATTTACAATCTAAAGGATTGAGTGACATGGCAATATGACCACGCTATCTTTACCACTGCTGTCATGAAATCATTTAATGTCAATGAATAACTTTATCTATAATATTCATTTTCTTATCTGTGGTCGGACTTACCTTAGATATTCTGCAGTAAATAGACGAGTTTAACATATTAACCAACCCAAATATTATGAAAAATACCGTTACTGTAATTGTTAAAAAAATGTAATTCTCAAATAACATTGGCAAAATAATGCGTGGATAACGTAACTATCAAATAAACTAAATCTGCAAGGCATTCTGCCGCTCAATATAATAACATCAGCCATTATATTACATAATTTACAATCTAAAGGATTGAGTGACATGGCAGTATGACCACGCTATCTTCACCACTGCTGTCATGAAATCATTTAATGTCAATGAATAACTTTATCTATAATATTCATTTTCTTATCTGTGGTCGGACTTACCTTAGATATTCTGCAGTAAATAGACGAGTTTAACATATTAACCAACCCAAATATTATGAAAAATACCGTTACTGTAATTGTTAAAAAAATGTAATTCTCAAATAACATTGGCAAAATAATGCGTGGATAACGTAACTATCAAATAAACTAAATCTGCAAGGCATTCTGCCGCTCAATATAATAACATCAGCCATTATATTACATAATTTACAATCTAAAGGATTGAGTGACATGGCAATATGACAACGCTATCTTCACCACTGCTGTCATGAAATCATTTAATGTCAATGAATAACTTTATCTATAATATTCATTTTCTTATCTGTGGTCGGACTTACCTTAGATATTCTGCAGTAAATAGACGAGTTTAACATATTAACCAACCCAAATATTATGAAAAATACCGTTACTGTAATTGTTAAAAAAATGTAATTCTCAAATAACATTGGCAAAATAATGCGTGGATAACGTAACTATCAAATAAACTAAATCTGTAAGGCATTCTGCCGCTCGCAAGTACTGAACTGATTGTAGTTAAGTTGATGTCTCTATTTTTACATTGACTCCATTCGTTTTTTTTTTGTTTAATATGCCTTTTTATCATATTTTTGTGCAATCAAATAAATGGAATCTCGAAGAAGCTTTGAAGATCGGTTCAGCCGTCTGTGAGGTATGATCAAGAACGAACTACACGAGTCGCCTAAGAAAGAGCTTCGTTTACACTCAGCTCAATTAGAATTCCTGTTTTTACTTTTGTGTAGTATACATAACACAACACAAAATAATAAAGCCAGTTGGCGTGATTGGCAAATGCTTGCATTGGCAATTTCACGCCGAAGGTCGTGGGTTCGATTCCCACCCAGGACCGATATTTGGGTGCATGAACATGTCTGTTTGTCCTGAGTCTGGGTGAAATTAATCTATATAAGTATGTATTTACAAAAGAATAGTAATTATCAGTTATCTGTTTTCCATAGTACAAGCTCTGCTTAGTTTGGGAGTCAGATTACCGTGTGTGAATAATGTCCTAAGTTATTCTTATTATAATATTATTATTATTAGGTACTTACCACGGTCAAAAACATCACGGGATACTTATTTTGCTTGTACCTGACCACAGTGCATATGTCTGGATGGAAACAGGAAAACACTATGCGGCGGTCCCCTGCATGCTTTAATACCACTTCTAACACCTAAAGAAAAATAATCAGGATATGAAATGGTTCTTGATTAAATCTAGAGTGTGAATGTTCTAGCATTCATTTGGACCCCTTATAAGCCAATGGGTTTTACTCATTGGAGACAAATATAGGGTATATTTGTCTCCAATGAGTAAAAATATAACTTTATGAAATGCATAGGTACTGATTTTTAAATACATTTTCCCTGTCATTTTACCTTCAGTTGACATTTCGCATAAGTTATATAAAAATGTCAGTATTTAAATTACACCTTGCATATGTAATGCAAGGTGTAATTTAAATAGTAGACGTAACTTAAGAAGCTTAGTTTGCCTAAGAGGCTTAACAACGTTCACATCGACCATGCAAACGTAAAAATATCGCATACGTAAAAAGTATATTAAGTTCCCATACAAGAATAACAACAGCAGATGCATTTTGTATAGGAAGCCAAAACAAAATTTTTCGTATTTAAAATACTAATTTAATCATAGCTTTGTTTGATGGATTTGCTGTGTGGGGACGGCGTCGAATATCGCACCTATCTCATCCCGTGTGGGGCGTGGAAATTGATACTTGTTTACTTTCATGAGTAAATAGGGCTCCGTAGGTTCGTCCATTATTTATTATTAACAGAGATGATGTTTTCTTGTTTCAAAAAGAATTATAACATTTCAATAAACATTGGGAATATACTATATTTAACATATATATATATAGGTCATATACAAGATTATTTGTAAAACACCGACAACCTCGCAGGAAATTGTAAACCCATAATCGGACAATGGTATAATAGTTACCACCTCATTTTAAACTCTACTGTGTTGTAATAAGAGGTAAAGCCAATGAATTATTACCCATACGCTATGACGGATTAAAGGTTAACATAATAAGTAACTCAATACATGAAAACTATATCGATTATTTTAAATGTTGTTGTTTTACTGTCGGCACATTTGTAGGTCTATGTTACATTCATCAACGAAAGGACGACGCGTGAACGAGTCTAAGCTCGCGCGCGTGTGCGCTTCTTAGTGATACTCGTAGAGGTATAAATATTCTTGCCGGAAATTAAAATGTGTATAAAAATACTTTAAAAAAAAATGTAAAATCCATAAAAATACTTTAAAAAAAAATGTAAAATCCCTTTAATGCTAAAAATAATCTCCATTAAATTAGCTTTCATTAAAAAACTACAAAACTTAATATATTATATTAAAAAAATACATACCTTATCTACATAAGTGTTCATATCAAAGGGGTTGACAAGCTCAAATGTCCCATCATGCATCTCCATGGTCCACTTGAGCTCCACGTTGAATCCAACATGCCCATCAATTGTCTTCAGTGCATTTTCTAGAGTAGGAAATGGCTGGTGCTCTTCTAAGTCTTCATCATTAAATAATGTTTCATGATTACGACCTTCAACTAAATGATACACCTACCAACAATAGTTAGACATGTTAATATTACATGAAATTTCAATCCCATCATGATCTGTGTGTATTTTATAATTATTTTCTACCTATATGAAACAACAAATGATACCTAAAAAATATATAAATCAAATTGTTTATTTATATTTCTTAAGATATTTGTACATATATTTACATTAGCACAATCATTCATTAACAAGTTGTTTGTTAATACAAACTGTATATTTTTATAAATTGGATTTTTGACAAATAATTAATCAAGCACTAAGTGGGTGATATAGAAGCTTCATTTATTTAAATGTTCTAATGCTTGTGCCAATAGAAAACATATTTTCTCTTAGTTATATAATACAAATTCAAAGCATAAATCAAACTCAAAACTGGGAACACAATATAAAATCTGTCCTTCATATTATGGCATTGTTAACTCAAAATTAATGATTTGATTATTGAAATGTCACTACTTATCTATATGACATGACAGGCTGAGATATCTGTGCGAAATTTCATGCCATTGAGATGTCCACTTTAAGAATGATTATTAAATAAATAAATTTATAATTTTATATATTTTTTTAAATAGGACTGTTATAAAACTTACTTAGAGACTGAATGGTAATTATAGTCCCAATTAAAGTGAATTCACATGAATTGTACAATAATAAGAATTTAAATAAATATAAAGTGAATAGTACAATAATATCTATAATCAAAATGAAATTATATTACTCCGCTTTGATGACTCAGCTGCACATTTGAGGCATGATAACTTGGGTTAATAAATATACCTTCAATTTCTGTAGGTGTTCCAAAGTAAGATCCTTCACAGGCAATTCTAACATTTCATTAAACTCAAGTTCCTTCTTTCTTTTCATTGATATACACACATGAAAATCATGATAAATTACTGGTATCATATCTTTGCTTAGCTGTACATCAAACTCAAGCAAATCTGCTCCACTAGCAGCTGCTTTTTTAAGGGAAGCTATTGTATTTTCACGAATAGAATTTCCTCTGAAAAGGATCAAGGATTATCACAAGAATAACAAATACTTAAACTGACATTTACCACTATCATATCAGGCATCCCCAACTCTATTAACTATATTGTGGGTCTAGTGAATAGTGACCCTGATTGCTAAGCTAGAAGTGGTGAGTTTGATTCCTCACCTAGGACAAATCTTTTGTGTTGAGAACAATTATTTATTCAGTATATGGGTATTGAATTATTCATTTATCATTATCATCCTCCCCAAAAGAGTTCCACAATGGAGTTGTGTCCATCATTTGGAAGGATGTGCCATAATCACCACCCTTGGCGATTGCAGTATGATGGTACACAGAGACACTGCTGCCTGAGAGACTGATTTATCTATAACTAGCTGGGCCCCACAGTGTTACCCGCGTTAAATTTTATACATTTTCTTTGCTATAAACCTCACAGAGCCCGAGACCTTTCCAACGAATTGAAAAACCATGGAAATCGGTTCGTGCGTTCTGGAGTTATAGCGTCAGGAAGGAAAACCGGACTTATTTTTATATAGTAGATATATATGTATAAGCTGTGACTTTGTCTTCTCTCAAGATTAGTATGTTGAGTAGCTTATTTTCTTCTCCAAGGTCCTATTTAATTTTACACCAAAATTCAACAAATTTAAGTCTGCGGTTTAGTTGTGAAAGTGTAACTGAGTCAGAGTACTCAGAGTAGACAGAGTTACTTTGAGACAACCTTTTTCTATAATGTGTAATGTAAGTCAATTGAAACCTAAGTATTTTTGTTGATGATCCCACTCATAGGTAATATAAATGCTACAGTTTGTAAGGATAGCTGTTCAGATGTGTATGAAGTTTATCTACTTTAATACACCAGAAGAGATAAAAGTATTCATTATGATATAAGTATCATTTTGTTAGTACTAAATGTGCATAAGAAATAATTTATCAATTTTAATTGTATTTATGGTTCACTATTTTCCCCACTTACTTGACTGTTATCATTATATTTTTGGCAATTCACACAATATCTTTATAAACTATAGGCTATAACAATATGTTATTCTGAAATATAAGCTAATATTTTTGTAGTTTCATTAAAATTTATTAATTAGTTTTTGAGTGAAAGTGACTACCATCCACACATACAAACTTATGTGTTCATAATATTAGTAAGGATATAATAATATAAATATATAAGTATGTTTATCAGCTGTCTAGTTGCCATAGTACAGTCTCTGCCTAGGTTGGGATCAAAAGGCAGTGTGTTAGTTAACTAATAAATATCAAACTTATTAACCTTAGGATTTTGTTTAGGAACTTGTTTCCAAGCTAGATTATTTGCTAATAACAATCATTCTCTACTAGTAGAAAAAGACAAATTAGACAGTTGTCAGCATCTTAATAACAAAAAGATTATTAGTTCAACAAATACATCAACTTACTCCTTATTCTTGAAGCTAGCACCAAGTCCTCGATGTCCCACTTCCAGACCTGTCCAAGTTGGATCCCAATGTTTTGCATAAGACACTTGCAGGTCATTAAGAGGCTCAGTCATTGGTTTTATTATTAGATATTCTATATTTACAGTGCCAAGAGGGCGATGCTTCACATTACAGGTAATAGGCAACTCTAACATACCCTCAGATGGTTTGAACATATTTGGTAAAATGTAAGTATAGCCAACATGGTATGGAGGCTCATATTCACTTCCATGGCTTCTATATGAATAGAAATCTACAAGATACGCAAGAGCTTTGTGGTCCAGTGCCCTAATATTCACCAGGAAGACATCATTAGGTTTATATTCCCTTCCAAATTGTTCCTGTGGTTGTAGGACACTGACTGATGAATCACTGTGAAGGGAAGATACCTCGACAAGTACTCCAGATGGTAAGACAGTATCCAACAAATCCGTGCTAAGAGACAGTTCCTCCACTTGGGTATCATTCCCAAAAGATAGTTTCACAGGAGTCACTTTTATACTTATATCTCTATTTGCTAGACGACTCTTTAATTTTAATGGATTGTTGATAAATTTAAATTGCAGCAATGTTTCAGATGTCAGCCAACCAGTTGTGACAGCCTTCTTATCATTAAATTCACCATAAGTGTCAGTTACAGGATGAAGATCAGTTTCTTTAAGAATTCGCGGGTGTAAATTGGTTTCCCATTGCTTGATCATAATGTTTTCATAGTTTTCATTAACAATGCTAATACCATAACGATAGAAAATATCACATGTATTAGGTATTGTAAGAGACGTGAACCATAAATCAGTACCTTCCCGCCGATCCATATTGATCACTTTTTTAACATCCCACTCACCAAGTTCTGCAACATTTCCTGTTAGGAAAACTTTTTCTTTTTCATCTATTCCCGGGGCTGAGACCGTAAAAGTCCACAGTTGCGACATTATTTCGTTTTCTAGCACTGGTTCTTCTTGAATTATTCGACGGGATTTTTTATGTTTAGGTCTTTTGCGGTCTTCTAAAAAAAACCAACGTTGCATCTTGTTACAAAAAGAATAAAACACAATATGTTTACATGCACCAAATATTTAGTGAAAAAATAACACACCACCACTTATTATTCATTATTTATCTAGTCATCGCGCTGGAATTAATATTCAACTATTAGGCAATATTATTTAACGTTAAATTTTTAACGAGTTACGTTCCAATTCCAAAAACTAATATTGTGAATTGTACCACAGATAACTATAATATTAGTCAGAAAAATTGTACAAGACAAGAGCTATTCCTAAAATGTTTTGAAAAGTCTGTGTTGCCAGATTTTGTTACCAATTTATAATTTTTTATATATTGTCCGGTTGCCATAGTACTTGTTCTGCCTAGATTGGGAACGAATGGCAGAGTCTTATTTGTCAAAGGGATTCTTATTTAATATTTACTAACATAATTCTCGATCTGAGACAGTTTGCTGGAGGATAACTTAAAGTTGAGTTAAGTCGCCTGTCTACATGATATGCTTGAAGACATGATTTATCTTCTATATATTTCTGTGTAATAATTGTAATAAAGTATGAAGAAGAACCTATCTCCCTGATAACAGATGACTTAACTTCGCATGCCACTTTTCCCATGATATTTACAACCACTGCTCTTACCACCACACATGAACCACCGTTGAATGACACGTAATGGACCATTTAGGGTTGCTGATAAAGATGAATGCAACGGCTTGACGAAGGGCCACCACGCATTAAAAATAGCCCTACATGATATCACATTGTAGTTTCATAAGGTATGCTCCGTTGTTCTTTTTAGAAGAAAAGCGTGTTCTAGACGGATGTAACCCTGCGTCCCAACAGAGGTGACCTTGGTGGGAACTTAGTTTCCATCTGCGGATTGTGTTTCGGCTACATGAGTCTGATCAACGCACTAACACGCTAGCGAATCAATCACATGTCTTTTGGCGGGAAATCTCGTACTCGTATCGTGAACGGACCGTATCGTGCTCCCAATTTGTACAAATTTCTAAAAGTGAGCCGAGCTTCAGTAATTTTAGGAAATTTGTAACATTTGATTCGTTAGCATTTTGGTATAACTCTTTGTACTTTTGGATCTATCTATATCCCAGGTCATGTTCTTTTGACGAGCGGCTTTATATGTTTCGGTGGTAATGTCCCAAAGACATGGGAAATCTCAATAAAGATTAAATTATTATTAATTTTGCATTCGACATTTTACACTCGCATATGTGCGCACCCTCTGTCTACCATAGCGCAACTATCCTTGGATGGATGTAATCCGCTAAACGGATGAAATCCACGCTCTTCTACCGCGGATGGGAAAACGCGCCCGCAATCCAAGGACGTTGAAGTCCATTGTCATTGTCAATCCAAATATGTTCAGTCTGAACAGTCGCATTCACTAGTTATGTCTGTGTAGTCAGATTTTACACACACAACTTACTTTACAATTAATTTTAATCACACTAATATAATAAAGGCGAAAGTTTGTGACTGTGTGACTGTGTGACTGTGTGAGTGTGTTTGTTTGTTACTTCTTCACGACTAAAAGGCTGGAGCGATTTTAATAAAATTTGGTATGGAGTTAGCTGACACCCTGGATTAACATATAGGTTTATAAAGTTTAACGCGGGTAATACCGCGGGGCACAGCTTGTAATATAGGTATATACCTCGGAGGAATAACAAGCATGCTTGTTATTGCTTGGAGATATATACAAATATCCTATATTAGACGCACATACCAACTCATTCTTCTTTTGTCGGACTGAGTATCCGAATTTATAACAAAATACTATCAAATCTCCAGAAACTACCCTACAGTAAATTTAAATCAGAGGTCAAGAATATTTTAATGAAAAAAGCCTATTACACTCTAAATGATTATTTAAACGACAATAACGCTTGGTCGCTTGGTTGAACACGAGCAACATTACATTAAGGACATTAATTTATGCTGTACTTAACTGACTTTAGAAATAATGATGTTAATACTTTTACTTATATTTTATTTAGATGCATATACTTTATATAAATACAAATATATATTTTATCATGAACACGTCAAACGCTGTTCGGCCGAAGGCTGTTAACGACTTCACTATGAGCTCTTCCGCTGTAAGCTCGCCATGCTCCCATTGTGTGTTAATGCTTGCGGTGGCGTTGTGAGTCGGGTTGTTTCCTTCCCTCTAATATCGCGAGGGAGGCGATGGCTGGCCCTCACGTTATACTCTTAAACGAGTGCTGCTTGCGGTAACTAGTCGAACTGCTGCTGGGGTACTCATTTTTTTTCTCATACAGCCTTTAGTCGACTACGTGTGACTTATTAATTAAAATAAATAAATAAGTACATCTAATGCAACGACGACGTGCATTCTGGACTAAAGATCTTGTCGTAATCTTGGGTGGGCGAGTGTATTTTCCCCAAACTATCTAACCTGCTAGTACCATAAAGTGAGTAGGGGAAGACCGGGCAAAGCGAATACCCCGGGCATAGCGAATAGTCCCTTCTACATCTAAACTATTCGTTTGACATCAACCACGGGCCCATAGAAACGTTCGGGCATCTTATCTCAGTGAGCGGCAAACACGTAAGCGAGAGGCCACGTCGCGCGGTGGCTGCAGAACGGCAAATTGTGGTTACGTAACATTATTTTAGAAATTTAAGGTAATTGTAATGTATTATATTTTGCGTGTTATTTGCTTATCACCCTTGAGAGTACTTATGTTTTATTATGTGTCAAAGTGCGCAAATAATATGTATTTAACAGAGAATAGTAAGCAATCGTTTTTATGTAATTTGACATAACTTTAGAAATGGCTGTATTGGGCAAAGTGAATAGGGCAAAGTGGATATGCTATTCACTTTGCCCGAGTTTATTATTGAGTTACAGTATAACAAAGCTCATATTTTATTGCAGATGGTGAATAATTATAAAAAGAAACTACTTAATCAAGGCTCTTGAGAAGAACGCGTCATGCAGACCGCTATAAAGTCCGGAGAATCGGTGAAGGGTACAGTAGCAAAGTGGTATTGTTACTGCAAAACTTGGCAGATTCCGACCTGTTTTTAGTGAGGTTACCTCAAGGATATATTCTGTGTATTTTAGTTTGCGGTGAAATATATATTGAAGAAGATGAGCAGCCAGTTGAAAATTGGATTCGATGTGGTACCTGTCACAGCTGGTGTCACGAAACATGTACTACTTTTGAAAGCATTGGTGATCATATTTCAAGTGACAACTGCCAGTAATAATCTTTAAGCTATTTCCTATAAACTAATGTTATGTTTCTTTAAGTTTATTATATTTAATTAATAAGGTTAACTTTAGTTTTGTGTGATTAGAAGGTATTTATTCACTTTGCCCAAGTACCATATCCACTTTACCCGGGCATCAGGGCAAAGCGAATACTAGCACACCTTTTCGAATTCTTGTTTTAGTTCCTAATTGTAAGACATTTAAGGTTATTTGATTATAATATATGTAAAATCAATTGTGCGCAACGCACCTCTTTGTATATATAAACTCCTTGTATATAAATACTTTTTATTACTATTCTAATTTTGACGTGTTCTATATAGTAGTCTTTTGTTCTGTCAGTTGGCTTGTGAGAAAAATTATTGTACCATATTATATCTGAACCAGCTCTTTTTATAATTAACAGTCCCAGTCTCTTACATTTGGTCCTTCAACCGTGTTAGGAATAGTTTGGTACAGACCCGTGCTGCTGCGAAAATGGCGTCAAAAGGAAAATCAGCGGAAAAGGTGCTAGAGCAATCAGGGCCCAGCAACCTACTCGCCGACTCGGCAGCCGCAACTCAGACCCCTTTTTGTGCCGTAAGTAGCGCACAACAGAACACCTCAAGTGCGGTAAGTTGTAATTCTTCACGATCTTCTGCCACTATCCTGGCGAAGAGGTTAGCAGTAGAGGCGAAACATGCACGCCGCCTAGCCGACCTTGAGCGGGAGGCCGTCTTAAGAGAGCGCGGAGCCGCCGCACGAGAGCGGGAAGCCGCAGGTTTAGAACTGCGAGCTGAACTTGCCGCTATAGAAGCAGAGACGAGCCAACGAAAGCGCGAAGCCGCCGCACGAGAGCGCGAAGCCGCCGCACGCGAGCGGGAAGCCGCAGATTTAGAACTGCGGGCTGAACTTGCCGCTATAGAAGCAGAGACGAGCCAACGAAAGCGCGAAGCCGCCGCACGAGAGCGCGAAGCCGCCGCACGAGAGCGGGAAGCCGCAGATTTAGAACTGCGGGCTGAACTTGACGCTATAGAAGCAGAGACGAGCCAACGAAAGCGCGAAGCCGCCGCACGAGAGCGCGAAGCCGCCGCACGAGAGCGGGAAGCCGCAGATTTAGAACTGCGGGCTGAACTTGCCGCTATAAAAGCAGAGACGAGCCAACGAAAGCGCAAAGCCGCCGCACGAGAGCGCGAAGCCGCCACACGAGAGCGGGAAGCCGCAGATTTAGAACTGCGGGCTGAACTTGCCGCTATAGAAGCAAAGACGAGCCAACGAAGCTCTAGAAATAGCCAAGCTGTTAATAACTGGCTTCAAAACTCGGAGGAAGCACTGTCGGCCGCGCTGCCCGTGCTAGAGGCGGCGCACCTGGCGCTGGCCGACCGGGACAAGAGCGACATCACGGAGATACGCTCCTTCGCTCAGCCACCCGAAGACGTCAAGACTGTATGCGAGTGCGTGGCGATAATCCGCGGTGTTACTGACGTTAATTGGAAGTCTGCCAAAGGTATTATGGCGGACCTCAACTTCCTGCGCAACCTGCAGGAAATGAATTGTGACCTTATTACTCAGAAGCAAGTCAAGTTAGTGAATGTTCATATGCCAAAAGACAGAGTTACTCAAACCCATCAAGGCTATGGATTTGTTGAGTTTATGGGTGAAGAAGATGCTGATTATGCAATTAAGACGATGATTTATGAGGACAAGGCATTCTGGGAACTCAGGAGAAGGAACGCATTCAACAACTTATTGAGGCCCGAACCCGCGACGTGGCGACGTCAGCCCGCCTCATGCGCATGCAGGAACAGCGCGAGAAGTTCACGGCCAAGCTGCGCATACAGTCTTGACGTCTTCGGGTGGCTGAGCGCAGGAGCGTATCTCCGTGATGTCGCTCTTGTCCCGGTCGGCCAGCGCCAGGTGCGCCGCCTCTAGCACGGGCAGCGCGGCCGACAGCGCTTCCTCCGAGTTTTGAAGCCAGTTATTAACAGCTTGGCTATTTCTAGAGCTTCGTTGGCTCGTCTTTGCTTCTATAGCGGCAAGTTCAGCCCGCAGTTCTAAATCTGCGGCTTCCCGCTCTCGTGCGGCGGCTTCGCGCTCTCGTGCGGCGGCTTCGCGCTTTCGTTGGCTCGTCTCTGCTTCTATAGCGGCAAGTTCAGCCCGCAGTTCTAAATCTGCGGCTTTTGTAATTCTTCACGATCTTCTGCCACTATCCTGGCGAAGAGGTTAGCAGTAGAGGCGAAACATGCATGCCGCCTAGCCGACCTTGAGCGGGAGGCCGTCTTAAGAGAGCGCGAAGCCACCGCTCGAGAGCGGGAAGCCGCAGATTTAGAACTGCGGGCTGAACTTGCCGCTATAGAAGCAGAGACGAGCCAACGAAAGCGCGAAGCCGCCGCACGAGAGCGCGAAGCCGCCGCACGAGAGCGGGAAACCGCAGATTTAGAACTGCGGGCTGAACTTGCCGCTATAGAAGCAGAGACGAGCCAACGAAAGCGCGAAGCCACCGCACGAGAGCGCGAAGCCGCCGCACGAGAGCGGGAAGCCGCAGATTTAGAACTGCGGGCTGAACTTGCCGCTATAGAAGCAGAGACGAGCCAAATAAGACCGAGAGTCCGTACAGGTGAGGCTAAGTGTCCTAAGTTGACATCTCTGACGGGCTCTGCTGCGGGCGCATCTAATAATACCTCTTTCGGCAGTAATGCAAGTGCTAAGGCATTGTTAGAAGTCCAGCCACGCATCTCGAAGCCAGCATGTCGATGGACTGTGTGAATGTCGGCCACAAGCTTAGCGGCGTCATCTACTCTATCAAGGCTAATAATACAATCGTCCATGTAATGACCGACAATAATGGCCCGAGCTGCGTCCGGATAACGTTCCTGATACTCGGCTGCATTTTTATTTTTAATATAAATAGCAGTAAAGGGGCTACATGCGGGGCCGAATATCATGGACGACATACGGTAGATACTAATTGGTTCATGTGGGTTGTCACGCCACAAGAACCTTTGCGCGTCACGATCTTCCACTCTAATCTTTATTTGCGGGAACATTTCGCGTATATCAGCAGTTAAACCAATTTTTCCCTCTCGGAAACGAAACAAAATACCCAATAGAGGCTGAAGCAAGTCAGGACCTGGGACCGGCCGTGCGCGGCGAGCGGGCGCCCGACAGGGAGGATGCGTGGAGGAAACCGGAGCCGCCCAAGGATGAGAAGAAGACGGGTGACACTTGGCGATCCGCTCGCGCGCCTCCTCGTGAAGATCGTCCTCGCTCACCAGACAGATGTGCCCCCCCAGAGATGACGTTAGATCTAGAGATGATCGCCCACTTGCCAGAGACGACCCTCCACCAGCTAGAGACGATCGCCCACCGCTTAGAGACGATAGACCACCAATCAGAGATGGCATGCGGGACGACAGGCCGCGCGACGAGGGCGGCTGGCGCTCCACCGCAGGCGCCGAGCCCGACCGAGACCGGGAACGTCCGCGCTACGGCAGGCGCTCCAGTGGTCCCGGCGCTGACGGCGGCAGCTGCAGGCGCGGCCCGGCCGACCCGCCACCTACTCGAGGGCCGTCGTCATCAGCTATACAGTCACTGTACAGGGTTTAGAAGATCAGCTACTAAGCGTAGTTGTAAGAGCCGAGAGATCTGACTTAGAGGAACAAAGAGATAGCCTCATAATAAAAACTAGTGAAACTGAGTTTGACTTAAAGGGGAGGAAATGTGCGCAACGCACCTCTTTGTATATATAAACTCCTTGTATATAAATACTTTTTATTACTATTCTAATTTTGACGTGTTCTATATAGTAGTCTTTTGTTCTGTCAGTTGGCTTGTGAGAAAAATTATTATACCATATTATATCTGAACCAGCTCTTTTTATAATTAACAGTCCCAGTCTCTTACATCAATTAATAAAGACTGATTTGATTTATTAATTTTGTTTCTATCACTTATACTTTTTATGATAAAGTCTTGAATATCTTAAGGTATCCACTTTGCCCGGTCTTCCCCTATACCTACCGATAGGCATACTAACTTTATGGCTAGTACTTATTAGATATTTATACTTACTTCTGGTGCAGTCAAGTAAACACATGTGCATTAAACCAATTAGTTTATTTTAACTCACCTTTTCATACTGATATCACAAATAAGTCTGGCAACATGTCATCATCTTAAGTTTGTATCGCGTCAGAATAAAATAAATAAAGTGACTGCGTTTATAAATATAGATAAATCTAGCTGTTACCCGCGACTTCATCCGCGACAATTTTGAATGATGACCAATGTAACCTACAACAGAAAGTCGTAACATACGTGAAAGTGTCACTTTGCAAATCTGTAAAATGAATGTGAATAAATAAAGAAAGGCCGTTCATTAAAATTCTGTATGCCGTTTCTGTCAGAAACGGTATTAATATTTAAAATGAACAGTCATAACATTTTTTTATACTTAATCAATACAATTTCAAATCTGCATAGCATAGATTTTTGTATTCGTTTGTTTTGAACTCCTTTTTGTATACCTACGCTTTAAATTAGTAACCATACTAATTTAAAGCATATACAAATAGGAGTTCAGAAAGAAGCCAGTTTTATTGTAATTGTTTGAATGTTTGAAAAATGACTTCTTTTTTGGTAAAAAGAAGAGTTATTTGTCATTTGAGAAAGTTGGTAATCATATGACTATGATATGATATGTATCGGATGATGACACGAAAATTCCCATTTTCCCCCATTCGGGGGCAGACATGCATGCGGGGTAAAATGGGAATAATCCTATCGGGGATTATTCACATGTGAATATACCCGATAGTCCATCAGTTTAAGAGTATCAGCTCTTGTCCAAAATAATGTATGATTATTCGGTTATTACTGTTGTAACTTTAATGTTTAATTATTTAAGCTTCACACATTCCATAGGTTTAAATTGCGAAATATCTAATTTTGTTCTGATAAGCGTACAGGCTTGCTTGTTATAGAGCTAATGGCCGATTGCCTTTGTTCCTGTTGCAAAATGTGCCATCTCCTTCGTTTTAATTCATACAGTCTAATGCACAAGCAATTTCCAATATGGGTTATTATTACCTAACTAAAGGCCTACAATGAGGTGCCTGATATTGACCCAGAATAAATTCAGGAATCAATTCATTTATTTGCCACTAGCAAAGCAATTTCCTCTGGATTCAACGTGTTATTTATAGGAGTGCAGGAAATCCCATGTTTAAGACGTGCCAACACAACGTATACCTATATGTATGTATGTAGCTACGATTGACAGGTGAAATATGGAACATAAAATAAAAAATAGTTTTTAAAAGTTATGACTTAAGAACTAAACTGACGAATGTTATGACACTTTGAATTGTTAAAACGCAACAAAACAACAAACACAAATGGTATTGACTGACTAATTAAGTCAGTTAATTCGTATTTGTGTTGGTAACGTTTTAACAACTATTAAAAACTGTACGACTACATTCATTTCAAACCTTGACATCAGGGTCTAAAATCATTAAAAAAGACCTAAGCTGGGACCTGTGTACGCATGCTTCCTCAACAATAATTTAATTTTTTTTTTCTAACTGCTGCTACTTTAAGGCCTATTCAAAACATAGATGGACTCTGGCTCGGAAAGATTGAAGACATTTTTTCAGAGCCAGTGCCCATCTGAGTTGTAAACTAACGTCTAAGGAGTTTTAGATATGTCCATGCCCTTACTAATTACTATTCCTGTTCATCATAATTTTCAACTTAGTCATGTACCTACATCAACAGCTTTCCACAACAGTGCCTAGAGGCACTTGCGCCTCTGACTGTGCGCCAAAGAGCACCAGCGCCTCTCGCGGAAACTATTAAGAACTAAAACTCTGGTGCTCAATGTATGGGAGGAAACTGTACGTGTGATCGAGTAAGTAAACTGCAGGAACTCGTGCTAGAGGCACTGTAGAAGCACCAACGGACTTGAATGTTGCATGACTGAGTCCTTAAACCGTTTAGACGCTTTCTTAACCATCGTAACACAGGCAATCGTAAAATCGGTTTAAAAGTTGATAATTGATATTCATACCGATTTGCAATTGCCTGGAAATCGACATGAATTTTGGTGCCAAGCCTCTGAGGCAAACTGGAAACGTCATGGCAAAAAAATAAATAATAAGGTATTTTATTTGAGAGGCTACTTTCGCCAAGACTTAGCTATAAGTCTGTAAAACTATAAAACATTCCTTTGTGCCTAATCGATTCTATATATTTTGACCCAGTCCGGTTTGCTCTATCTAGATAAACTAAGTAAGCATCTTTAACCTAAACATAGCTAAGAACAAAGGCTTTCAAATAACACACACACACACACACACAGAGACCTACTCATGCATATTGAATAATGTTGACGTAACCGCATTGAATTATAATATCTCGGGACAATGTCACACAGATCATCCTAGCCCCAAACTAAGCAAAGCTTGTACTATGGGTACCAGGCGACGATATACATAGAAAACATCCATGACTCAGAAACAAATATTCGGACTCATCACACAAATATTTGCACTTACCGGGATTCGAACCCAGGACCACCAGCTTCGTATGCAGGAGCACTACCAACTAGGCTACGGTGACCGTCATTCCCAAACATTCAGTCTTCTACCACACATATACCTCCTCGCATACACTACGAACACACAAAAAAAACACACACCCCCACACGCGCAAACACACACACATACACACAAAACACAGTTGGATGTATAATAATAGAAATATTCACTAAGTTACTACCTATTTCATTGTGATTTACTCAATATAACTGAACTAACCTGCTGCAGTACATTCAGCGTCGGCCACGAATAAGTCGTGGTGACTTATTGGTTCCACGACTGAACACTGTTTCCTAAAATACAGGCTTTAGCCTAGTTTGGTAAGCATATTCAGTATCTTTAGTATAAAACAAAACTGTTGTGAACCTTACACATGTGAATATATTTTAACTAGTGTCAAATAAAAACTTTATATTTTTATTTATACAGACAACGACGTCAAACTTATAACAACCCTTTTTTGACGCGCGGGTAATAAAAGTATAGTGCTACAAACTTATCTGGCCCGGTGGCCAAAAGTAGAACTAACGGCGCCAGTTTGAAATGTCAATCGGCTGTTATTCCCTGACATTCCTGCCATTGAATGATTGTTGCGCGTATTTATTTTTCTTTTTGTGGTTTTTAATTGTGAAAAATGCCGAAAGCTTTAAAAATTGTTGCGAGGAACGTTATATTACAAGTATTGAATTATATGAATGAAGAAAAACACCTTCAGGCACCAATTACACCCTTCAATAACTTGTATGAACGCGTAGCTGCTGCTACAGGTCAGTGTTGTCAGCTTCTGAAAAATACGAAACTCCCCCTCGCACTTTAAATTTAAATACATATTTTAACATATTCATTATTTATTTAATTTTTGCTATATCCATTGTAGGTGTCGGGGAGTGATTTGTAAGAAAACTTGTGAAAGAAAAAGAGCAAGCAGATACAAAAAATTATAGCAGATCAGAATATTGGTAGGTCGAATTCTCGAAATGCCTACATTGATTGCAGAAATTTTTGATAAAATAACAGTCAATGAATGGCAAAAGCATTGCAATCATGTAAAAAATATTGAAAATGAGTATCGAAAAGGGATGGATACTTAGACGAGCCTTTCATCAATCAATTACGTAGTGAACGTGAAAGCAGTGATAATGATGATGATGAAGAGACTTCTGCATTAAACAATTCCCGTGACATAATAATACCTGGAGTATCCCCGTTAGAGGACACTCAGCATATTTTTTTTGTAAATGCTCATAATTATTGTATAAAAATATAAAGATTTGTAATGACAGTATTTGTTTGCTTTTTAGTGAAGTAATATTTACGTTACAATGTGCATATTATTTTTACCCACTTTATTGCAAAAAATAGTTACTAGCAACACTAAATGCGATAACAGCGACGCTGCCAGCGGGTCAGATAAGTTTGCGGAACTGTACAGTGCGACGATTAAGGGGCCTTTACAGTCCACTAGCGCCGCCAATCGAAAAAATGTCATAACTCGTAAATAGAATCAAAAATACAAAATGTGGTCTATTATTACTGTAGAAAAGGCAATAACGTAATTTTATAACACATTTTCAACACTTGAAATATAGCTGTTTAGCTAAATCGTGCATTTGTAACAAAAACGGCCGTTTATGTTTTGAATGCACAATTATAATAGAACATATTTTGTATTTTTGATTCTATTTACGAGTTACGACATTTTTTCAATTGGCAGCGCTAGTGGACTGTATTAGGCCTCTTGTAATACGCATACAGGCAACGTCAATGAATTTACTCGGTTTAAAAATTAATTAAATTTTTTAAATCAAACTCGTTCCAAGGAAATAAAAAAAATCAATAGAAAAATGTAATTATGTACAGGATATGAATTTGTGTGTGGCGATAAAATCCTGTATAGGTAAGTACTGGTAGAACTTAACATAATGTTGTTTTTTTAACATAATGTCGGCCACATTATGGCGCAACGGTCAAAAGGATTTTAAATAAAATGGCATCAGTAATATTCTTGTATCTGTATTTTGTATAAACACTTAAAGTAACTTCTTTTTACATATTTACATTACTAATTATTTATTTACATTAACAGTCTTTTGAGTGTCTAACTCTAGATTGACTTAATTACTTTTAACTTTATTACTAGAGGAACCTACTTAGAAAGGACAGTTAACGCCCGGATGTAAAAATAAACAATTGTCTCCCTGTCGGCATGATCCCTTGCGCTGAAAGTACATGCAAACAGTTTTACGTCCACCACGAGCACCACCTCGTCCTCTTGGAGGACCATCCCAATTCCCTGCATTTTTTCCCCGCCAGCCGCCATTGCCACGACCCCGCATCGCCCCTCTAAAGTTTCCTGGACCAGAAAAATTATCAGGGCCGGGCGGTCCCGACATGTTGAAGTCCATAGGAAACATATTTGGCTGCATATTAAATCCTTCCGGTGGTACCGGAAACATAGGATTGGGAGCGCCAAACATTTCGGGTGACATCATCATGTTTTCTGGAGGCATCATCAAACCTGGAGGTAGGCTGCCAGGAGGCATTGCCCCGGGCGGCATGGGCCCAGGCATACCATTCGGCATCATATGTGGTGGAACTCCATTAGGCCAGTCAGTAGGTACCATATTTCCTTGGAAAGGAGGTACGCCGGGAAATTGGGGATTGGGGAAACTATTAGGGAACTGGTTCATATTTGGAGGGAACATGTTAGGTACGTTAACGGTGCTTGACGGTGGAGGCGCGTTCCCTCTAGGTTCAGGCCACGGCATGTTTCGGAAATCACCTATATTGTCCTGGTTACCAGTAACATCTTCTAGAGGAATTATGGTCGGTTCGGAGTAAGGGTGTGTTTCAGGATCTGGCTCAAGGGCAGAATCGGGTATCATTGCTTTAGAGAAATATAATGGTTGTAGCGTGCCTTTTTGACGAATGGCCTGTATATCTTTCTCTTTACTATTCTTGCCATGGTCTACTTGTATTTGTCCTTCAGCATCAAGAGGAATAAGTGGCCTCCAATTTGTCTTTTCTTCCATGACGTCATCATTGCTGATGTTTCTTCCTTTCTGGAAAGCGTCCCTTTCATGAATCCTTTCTAAATACTTCATATCTGTAAACGTCTTCGTCACATTAACTCTTTCAGTCTCATCAAGTTCAAAGTATTGAATTTCTTCTAACTCAGGCTCGGGTTTCCATTTAATGCTCTTTTTAGGGCCTTTTCTTTTGTGGTAACATAACACTCCTTTAAGGCCGTTAACTGTTAAGGTATGGGGCTCTGATGTATCCATTTTCTCCTCAATTTCTTTATCTTGTACAATAGGTTCATCTTTTACTTTATCGTCGGGTTTTTTCTCCGAGGGTTTTTCTTTGCCTTCTTCTGCTTCAAGGGTGTCCTGATAGAATCTTGGTGGTACGGATTTACTTTCACTATTTGGGCTTGTTATACTAGTTGGGGTGTGGGGTGGTGACCCCTCATTACTTGTGCCATCCTTAGAGCCGCTTGTCCGCCGTTTTCTTTTCTTGGGATCTTTTTTGTTAGTTGCAGAGGCATTTAAAGCATCCATGAACATGTCACTTTCAAGTAACATCATCGCTGAAACAAAGAGAAAACATCATAAGTAATCAGAATGTAAACGAACAATTAAATAGACGCAATCAGATTAATTTCAGAATCAATTTACGTGATAAATAGGTATGTCTAAACATATAACTACGGGTTCAATTTGTGCTTCTGCAGGTTTTAAAATAAAATGTACATTTATAACATTAATGTTTGTATAAATGTTTCCTATAAACTCCTAAACGACCATGCGATTTAGATAAAAACATTTTTTATATTACCATATAAAGTTTGGTAGCATTCGTTTTAACTTATTATTATTTGGAGTTTTGTTAAATTTCTGGTATAGTATATTATACCTACTTAATTTAGATTTTTGTTACACAATTTTGAATGGAAATAGATTATACCCTAAATTAGCAGATCACACGCGGAACTTACAATAAATTGTCGTGCGGGTAACACCGTGGGACGCAGCTTGTATGTTTTACGATCGGATTCGCTTTTAGGCAAATCTAGGACAACTAACTTTCACTTTCTTGTAAGTATCTGGTTTGACCCACTGATCGAGGCGTTTATGTGATGGTCGTCGT
Organism: Pseudoips prasinana; assembly: GCA_951640165.1. Taxonomy (NCBI): domain Eukaryota; kingdom Metazoa; phylum Arthropoda; class Insecta; order Lepidoptera; family Nolidae; genus Pseudoips; species Pseudoips prasinana. The sequence continues at coordinate 24,468,396 of OX621237.1, read as the reverse complement.
AATATTAGGAACAAAGCCGAGAGCCTATTAAAAAAAACTATCTTTCGCTATCGAATCGATGGATTCAGAATAAAAATTTGCAATGCTATCATTGCAATATAAAGAAACTTGTTTTTCTAATACGGGCATTTTAGAAGGTACCCTAAAATTTGCCTATTTTAAGGTCCTACGTCCTAAGTACCTACTTTTAGTAAGAAATATTTCTAATTACATAAAGCTTCGAATAATTAAACCTATTGCCTAACGGATTGGCAAAATTATTATTAAAAATAAATAATCTGAGATTCAAAAATAAAGTAGGTATCTTTGATCAATCTTGCACATATGTGTAGATACCAAATTTAAATAAAATAGAACGCGGAATCTTAAACTGAGCTCGATAAAGATAAACTGAAAATGATAACTTCATGTTCGCAGTAGAAATACGTAGATTTTTTGTAGAATTACTGACGAACTACTGTTCAGGTTTGCGTTACATTGTAACTTGTTGTATGAAATAGGCATATAGGAACAAGCATTAATTTAGTAAATGCTATAAATACAAGGTGTAACATAGTGGACGTAATAAGGGATTTAATTTGCCTATAAAATTTAACAACGTGTAGCATATCAATAAGGAAATAATTTTTAAAAATACAGATTGCCTTGACATCCTTAGGTACTCTTTTTTGAAGTCCGTTAACTTCCTACACAGGTAAAATGATCCAAAAAACTACTTTATATTACACCGATTTTCTTTCATTAGTCCAGTTTCATTTATGATACAACTTGTATTAGCTTCTTGATTAAGCCATAGGTAAGGTTGTAAGCTACAGAATCGGTCAGTGACCTGCCCAGAGTATCCTGAGGCAGGTCACTGACCGACTCTTATTATGCATTCATAAGATAAGTAAACAAACTCTCAAACTTCCATCTAATTAAACTGAGTTGGTATCTGAACGTAAATATCCGTTTATTATCAGTTTGCTGTAATGAACATGTAAGTAAATTAACGCAATCCTGAAAATAGTTTGTTCAGAATCGTTTACTGAATCGATTTATATCATTCTTAATATAGCTAATTTGTTATTACAACATAATTACAACTGCGGAAATTGTTGTCATATTAACCCTGTACAGTCAAAAAAAATTGCAATGGACCGTAAGTCAAAGTAATAAGTCTTTTAAAATCGCAGTTTTATTTGTATTCATACAAATTCCATCCTTCAATACAAAATAAAGAAAAATTAACTTTATTCCAAGAAACTAATTTAGTAAATACATATGCATATACATGTTAAATTAAAAATTGAGTGGACTTATGTATTATGATTATAACATAATATTCTAATTGGGGTGTTTGAGAGTGTGCGTTAATTACGTTACATGTTGTATATTTTATCTATACCTATATGTGCCTTACATTCAAGAGCTAAACTTGATTCCCTAAATCAAACCACTAGATAATTAATCTACAACCTACTACAATCTAAGCCCCTGTTGCATTGTGAGGCCTAATCTTGAAATTACTAAACGAATTTTTCGATTTGGTATAACAGGGAAAGGGTAAAAATTGCTGTGTACCTTTAATTATTCTACTTTAGGAGTACCTACTTACTTAGAATAGGTATAATCAAAGCGATCGTTTATTTGATTACGAAAATTCCATCAACCAGCCCACTTGGACCCATTTAGTAGGTGAACTTTGCAAAATTATCACGGATTAGGTGATAATTATATATAAAGTCCACCCGGAAGGAGTCGCGGGTCAAAACTAATCAAACTATGTGCACGTGTGGCGCAGCGGCTAAGGCAGTCGCCTCGCCGCTTCGTGTCGCGGGTTCGCGTCCCGCGCCCGACAACTATTTGTGTGACCCTATAGTTGTTCTGAGCGTGGATGTAATTTGTGTCAGTCTAATATATGTTTGTAAAGTTCCCCTGCGAAACAGGGATAAGATTCCCTAGTGCGGGCTGTCTTTAAAAAAACACCAGTAAATCGGTACTACAGTCTTAAAATTATTTATATAAACTTTCAATTATTAATAACTTTGGCATAGTTTAGCTTTTTCTTGGCAAAGAAATCGCCGTAGTAGCTGGCACCGAACCGATTCCTGTATGAAGAAGCAATTAGTACGCAGGTAGGTATTATCTATAGAGTGGCTGAAGTCATTTTACAATGAAATCTTGTCATGTATCCGCGTATTTAGAATTTTTATATTCGTAGCTTATCGTACTCTGGGACTCGTAGGTATGTAAGGAATATACTGCCGTAACAGATAGGTATTTACGGATGAGATTGGACTATCTTAGGTCTGCATTTAAACTGATCTTATAATTAAAGCTCGCCCGTATTCGTTATCTGATATATGTCTGTACCTAAAAAGTAAATCAATTAATACAGACGTACGACAATTTGCATATATGTATAAATATATTTGCATATACATATATATGAATTCATGTAGAAATATCATAATCATCAAAGTCACTAGACCCGTTATTAAGAGGCTTTCGTAAAGACGATTTCTCATAAAACAGCTAAGAAGCATCCTGAACCTAGCTTACCGAACAAATAGAATCCCTAATCCGTGTAAAGAACTACTTTACCAAAGACTGCTGTAACGATAATCCGGTAACTACATATTTTCTCTTACACAAAATGAACAGTATTTAAATATTGGTCTCACATAAAAATGTCTGTCTGTATATATCTCGTCTATGGCAACGAATCTTCCGGATAAATCGTATCGAAACTTGCTTCCATGTTTGCTACCGTTCATAGTTTGTATAATTAAAATCTGTTCAGCCGTATTAAAGTTACAGCAGCTCTTTGTATGGTTGAAGTCGCGCATTTTCATAGATTCTTTTGTTTGGTGTTTTTACTAGTCCTATAAAATGTTTCAGATCTTTGATTTGATTTTCACATATCTCTACTGCGATCTTGCCAACGAAAGGCCGACGCGCGACGTTGTTTAACTATTGGATGTAAAATGTGTGCCCCATAACATACAATAAAATTATTAACAAAATTCGTTTCGGATTCGTTCAGTTTACTAATCAACAAATTTATACGAACACCGTGAAAAACCACTTCCGCTTCGCTGAACTTAGCTGTATTTTGACTTCCAAAACAAAATGAAGGTGATCCAAGTTTTATAATTGTGTCCGTCTGTGTCAATCTAGCTTTTTATGGAAAACTTGTAGTTTTATCGGCTCTTCTTTACAAAAATCCGTACTGTCGACTAACATTACTCTAGCTATTTTTTTGTTGAGAGTCACGGACTTTTTATTATTTATGTTACACTTCCCCCGCGTGGAAAAAAAGGTGAAGGTTCAAGTGTTTAATACCTATTTCTTGGCATGTTCGTACATTTTACTGCCCATCAACGCCAAGAGGAGTCTTACAATTATAAATCCTAACCAACGCATAAAGAGGGGTGTACACGTATGAAGCCTACATTTGCGTCATCATAACTTTGAAACGGAGGATCAGATTTATCCATATATTAAGTTAGTTAATAACAGGCTCATACATATATGAGCCTGTTATTGACCAACTTCAAAACGAAGGTGGCTATCAATTCGACTAAGTGTATTTTTTTTGTTGTATGTATGTAGGTAGGTATCTTACGCAATATCTCTAATGTTGTTTGTAAACAGATTTTGAAAGTTATCTTTGAGACATGCTTTCTATATAGCATGTAATCTTGTTGAAATGTGTTAATAGAAAAAAAAAATGATGTCGTTTTATATGTATTATTTTTAAATAGTTTTATTTTTAAATTAAATAGTTTAAATTAGGTGGGTTCATAAATATGTATCATAAAAATCTATTCAGCCACTCCTAAATGAAAGCTTTTTTATAACTGGGTTCTGACGGTGAGTATAGTGTAAAGAAAAAACAAGCAAGTGAATCGAACTTATGCAAAGAGGCGAGGGCTCGATACCGTTTATCCGAGACTAACCGATACTTTCATTAAAATTTGTATAATTTGCTTAAAAACGAAATCTTATCATGGGACATTATTTTTTATAAAAGTTTAGTTTAGGTAAGTTTAGTTAAAACTTAAGCACAGCGCAACTTGTAATTAAGATAAAATTCTTAAATACAACATTAATGAGGTACCCGAACCAAGGGCTCTGTCACATCCTGCTTACGCGTAGTTAATTCCACTGTCTGTTCATTACGTCCGTTTTGTCATCCAATTCAATATGCGTCGGTTGGATAGGCCCTAAGTGCACAGATTAACTGCTATACATGTCTATCATACTATGACTTCATTACCGAGGGTTGAACAGATATGCTCACTCGTTTTGACAGAAAAAAATGTTTAACAATAACGAAACTTCGTAAAGTGCTTCCCATTACCACTATTATCTACTAATTGAAAAATATGTTTTTTACCGTTCCAACGAATAGAGTAGGCATTCACATAATTCCAAACTACCGAGTCACGATAAAATCTTTAAAACTCCTCTTGCTTACAACCATTATCAGCCTAAACAAGACTTAGTAGTTTTATTATTGTAATCACGTAACAATTACAGGCAAACTTTAATTGTTTTCCAATTTTCATTCCAAAAGATATATCAAAATTAACAATTACATCTAAAACGATTGAAGTTTTAGAGCTATATTGGTTTATTTTGGAACATTTAGGTACATGAATAGCCTGAGCACTAAATTATTTATTTTCGAAACAAGTGCTACAATAATAAAACATGTTTGTTTTCAACTAGGCAAACTAATTTCTCAAAAATATTAGAATACAGTTTTCACGGTTGCATATAACCGATGCTTTAAAGAGTTTAAGATAAATGGGCATCTACCAATTTATTGTTCACAATCGTAAGTTTAATTTATTTTAACATCAGCTAGCGTGCTAACTTTGTAACTCTAGTACTCTGTAGTTTACAGATCTTTCGAGAATTGACCGTAAACCCTCTAATTAACGCACATAGCTATACCAGAGTATATTATGGACCTAAACAACGGTGTCCGTTTCTACATCCGCGTGGGGTTCTAAAGAATCTAACGAACCTAAGATATTCTTCCTCTATCGGTGATTTATTGATTTATTTTTAAAAGTCATCCTTCACTTTGATATACAATGTGGAGGTATGATAAGTTTATAGTTTTATTCTAGTTTATTTATTTCTATATTTTATATTGACTTTAAGTCATTTAACGAACCCAAGAGTCATACTAAATTGTAATGGTTTCAAGTACATTTGTCTTGGTAATAATATAAATAAAAAAATCCCTAATCATATAGTATATATAATCAATATTTAAAATATATCACAGCCATTTAATGAAATATAACTAAACGAATCAGCAATATATAATAAAAAAAAGTCAGATTACTAGAATCTTGATAAGGATAGAGTTAGAGATATTGTTAGTTTTGTACTACAGCTACTTACACCTTGTGTTGAACAGGTTTAGATACCTGCGGTATCTCTAAAAGGGTGTATGAGCTTGTTAAATCCCAAATTGGTGATCGTAAACGCTTTCCATTTCAGACACAACCTCGAAAAATTAGTTTTATTTAGTGATGATTTCGGGAAGCCTTTAAGGTCATTAATTGAGATTTCTTTATGTTGAACCACTAGCCGTCGAGCTCAAACAGGTAACTGACCTGAACAAGGGGTTTTTATAGACCCTATCTAGTTACTACTGATAAATTAAGCAAAAGAAAAAAGTTAATCGGCAATTTTTTAGTCATATAATTACATGGTAACTAAGTGATTTATACTAGAATCCTAAATTACTCACTAATGGGGAATTACAATTTACTTTAGAGTTATCATTTGTAATCAGAATAAAAAACAATTAACTAACGAGTTCTTAAATATAAGTAGTTAATTATCGCGTCTTACCAGTCAATTACAGAAATACTTAAGTGGAGGGTGGATTAATGGGAATGTAAGGTGTAATAAAATATGCGTAAAATAATAATTGATCTGAGTCTTATTATAGTAGGTATTTACCACTATCGTATAAGTTTGAAGTAAGTTCCAGCAAAATTAATCAGGGCACATTAGAAATAAAATTATATATATTAATAGATAATGAAAAGACCTTTCTACTTTGTGTTATCCGCATAAACAATTTGGACTGCACGTGTGGCGCTACATAGGCTAAGGCAGTCGCCTCGCCACTTTTTGTCCCGGGTTTGGTTCTCGCACAATACAACTATTTGTGTGACGCATAAGTAGTGGTTATGAATCTGGTTGTACTTTGTATCCGTAAATTATAGGTTTGTTAAGTACCCCGGGATATACAACATGTAGGTAACTTGATTAACGCACATCCTGAAAATAGTTTGTTCAGCATCGTTTACTGAATCGATTTGATATTTTTTTATATAGGTAATTTTTTTTTCATAAATAAATAAATTTACGAAAATTATTGTCATATTAACCCTGTACAGTCAAAACAAATTGAAATGGACCGTAAGTTAAAGCAATAAGAATTTAAAATACCAGTTTTATTTGTATTCATACAAAATAAAGAAAAATAAACTTCTTTCCAAGAAACTAATTTAGTAGTAAATAACACTGCACATGTTAAATTAAAAATTCAGTGTATGTATTATGATTATAATATTCTAATCAGGGTGTTTGAGGGTGTGCGTTAATTACGTTACATGTTGTATAAAACACGACAATGCAATACACGAAAGAATAAAATTTTATTTTGAATATTGATTCATTATAAGAAATTCCACATCAACTACCTCTTAAAAATACTACAGTAAGGCTCAAGATAACGTACCTATTCTATTCGTTCTAATGGGCTTTTAAGTTCATTTCAGGCGATTTATGCGTAGTCTGCATGTAGGTCAAGGCGATATAGTAGCTGGCGAGCCTAGGCGATGTAGTTCTTAAGAGCACACACTATTTCCTTAATATCTCAAGGCCGACAGGACAGGCAATTCGATACGAATTGATGAGAACTTAATCTTGAACTCGAGGTTTGAACTAAACACTATTTCGCAGGACGGTGATGTTAACTCCGGCAGCATTTACAGTTCAGGCTGCTAATGAGAATTTTTAATGTCAAAGTCATCCCAATAACAAGTGCGAGCTCATTATCTGAAGTTCAACACACCACCAGTAGATAAACGACACGGTCGTTTTGTATTTTTGAGTAATAATTCAATTTAACAGCGGTACCAACATTGTGTTATAGAGCAGTGTTCTCGCTTTACTATCTTTATGTTTTATGGTCCTGATTGTAAGCAAGGTCGCCACAGCTCATCGGAGAAAGGGGTAGGCTCGTTAGCGCGGATTTGCCATCTGTGTCGTAAGTGTCGTATTCGTCAAAAAGCTACGGTTACCGCTTACCATCGGGTGAGTAGTATACTTGTTTACTGACTTGGTACTATAAAAAGTTATTAATTATAATTTATTGTTTTATACATTACGGTGGATATTCTTATTTTGTCTACCGCCCTATAGATCCTTTATTTCAGATTTCTATTTAAAGCAAATGGCTTGAATTTTTGTCGAGATGTTCCCAAGGCATTGGGGACATACACTATATTTTGGACTATATGTACTTGTAATAAAGCCCAGAACCAATGAATTACAAATTATACCAACTGCTAAATAAAGGGTTGAGCTTCGAAATCATAAATTACTTAGCGTAGATCTTTACATGATGTAACTTAGGTATACAATGTGTCCTAAGATGAAGCACGTAAATTTATACTACATTCTTCAAAATTACATATCCTACATAATCACCTCAGAATACAATCAATTTTTGGGAACAGATACGGTCTTAAGATACTAGCAAGACGGATCGACTCATAGGTGCCACAAAAAAATTAAAAATAAAATATTAAACAGGGTACCTTATCAATGACTTACTTCTTGGAATACACGTTCCCCTTGAGGTATTTAAAATATACTACAGTAAAATTCTAATGTAGGTACAGTAATTTTAACATTGTCAGTAGTTCAAAATGATCGAATGGGAAAGTGAGAAACTAAATCTATTGGAGTGTTTTGTTTCAATTATCCAACGTGACCGTTATTTTAGGATACCTCACTAAAAGGAAGGGTCTTATTGTTGTTTTTACTGTATGTCCCGGACGGACATTAATATTTTAGAGGTCATAGAAAAACATAATGTTACTCTGGTATGTCGGGAAAGCCGTTTGAATATTTACATTTATAATTTTGTATCTTATGTAATAATAAAATGCAATTTTTTTGCTACGATTGCACTCAACCGAATGAATATTTGTAATCCAATAAAAAAAACATAGATACATAAGTAGTATTAAACATAGGTAGATACGCGGCTTATTGGACGATTCGCACGAATTTAACTCGCACAAAACGTGCGAATCGACTCCTTTAAAACATATTATTTTTTCTGTAGTCGATTCGCACGAATTTCATTTATTGGCGTGCGAATCGACACCCTCACAAATATGTAGTAGGCTATTCGCACACATATTGTTTTTTATGAAATGCAGTTAAGATAAAGTACACTTGAGCACAGAAGTAGTAAGGTCAAATATGTTTTACTCGTAATAGATAGAAAATAAAAACACAATCTATAATCAACAATATCTGTATTAAAATTAAAACTAAGTACTAAACATCTTCTAAGCTCGTGGTTTGAGGATTAAAAATGAGCAAATATCGATCACAGAATAATAAATGTCACTAACAAACTACTACTCCACTAACCACGTAATAAAAAATAAAAGTACTAAAAATTTACTTTTTTTTTTTACTTTACCCAAACATTTACTTTTTTAATAAGTTAGGTATATATATAATTAACAACTTTTTCTTATATTTATTATTGACGAACATTTGGTACAACAAAAACATGTCTTAATGTTTTTTAGAAGTGTACCTAAAATACACAGTTCTCATCATTATAACAATAAAACTTTTAATCATAAAACTAGAACTAGGGCTATAATCACAATTTGAATCACAGATTTTTCTTTAAAATAACGTATAAAAGTGACTAAACTTTTATATACAACTAACAAATCAACAATAATAAATCAAGTCACAACAATAATAAAATGCTAATTCTAAAAAGCTAATTTATATATAACAGGTTAAAAAATAAACTTACGAGAATTATAAAAATAGATATTTGGTTTTAATCACAATCAAAATCACAGTCGTTACCTTTTAGGAATAAAATAATCATCAGTTATAGATGTATTATGTATACAATATTACCGCCAACTAATTTCGTAATTTTTCAATACAAAGTTGTATATTAATTTCGCCACGATTCAATTGGCTTACGATGTCTTCGATTCTTTTTTGAAGTTTTATTCTCTCAGGACTTTTAACTGAAATATACTGATTTTTATTATAAAGAGTTAAATAATAATTGGAATCTTTACGTAAAGTATCCAAAAACATTGCAATGTTTGGTTTAGGTTTTACCAATCTGTTAAAACGCGAGTTCCATGATTCGATGGCATTATTTGTTTTATGACACACATCAAAAAATGACCATGTGTTTGAGAAATAAGCATTTTCATCTAACCAAGTACGAACAAAATAATCATTAAATTGAGTAATTTTCTTTTCAGGCTCATTTTCTGATTCAATATATAACCAGCCATCTGATCTATATTCTCGAGGTACATATGCTAGAGCCATGCAACGTTTAACATGCATTTTATCAATTAATGATTTATCCATACCTAACTTCTTTGCATTTCTCCATAAAGACTTTTGGAAATGAAATAAACAACCTTGAATACGTGCGTCAGGAAATATTTTTTCAATAGCAGCCATCGCACTTTTTTCAAAATCTGTGGTGAATATACGTGGAGAAAATTGAGGAATTCGACTTTTTATAAGGTAAAAAAAAAATTCGTATGTTTTTTCTTGTTTGTCCGGTAGTAAAGCGTATATGGCTGGTAAAATATTTGTATGTTCATGGGTACTTCCCAAATCTATATGTAACGTGTATACTTGCAAAAATGGTGGTACGCAGCTTTTGAACGTCCCATCGCAGAAAACGCTTTCTGCTGTTTCAATATATTTTATAACATTTTGGTTTGCAAAAAGTGTAATTCTTGTTTTCTTATATCCATAATCAGCAAACTTCAAATCTTCGTAGCATGGAGGAATAATAAGATCTGTAACTTTTTTGAATCTCAATTTTTTTACCTGTAGTGATGTGTTTCTGTGTCGATAGAGTCTTTTCTTAATATTTTTAAAATCAGGAACTTTTTGTATGAGATCATATCCAGCATTATGCAAGTCCGAAACCATTTCACCATAAATTTTTGGTATAGTTGTGAGCTCTTTCTCCGATCGTTTAATGCATTTGTCTAACTGATACTTCATTTCATTTTCTATGACGCTTGGTTGGCATGAATGAGGTTCTTCTTTTGTTAACAGGAGATCATTATTTGTATGTAAGAGTGCTTTACAACGTTGTCTATTGACGCACCTCCAGACTGTAACACCATTTTTGTTCTTGCGCTGCTTATTATATCTATATCCATGCCTTAATAGAAGTTCTTGACCTCTTTCTGATTTTATAAAACCAATGTCAGCCCTTTCATCTCTACTCGTCGATGGTTCTGCCGCCATACTTAGGTATTTTCAAGAAGCTTTCTATTTTGTCTGAAAATTAAAATAAGTATCCAATGAGATACTAATTAAATCAAGGAGGTTTTACCAGAATTACTTTTATCGCATTAAACATTATTAATATAATTAACTTCTTTGCTGAGCAGATAGTAAATAAAAGTTGTGCATAGTATCCATCATCATTTATGCAATACTAAAAGCAAACTTATGTTGACTCATTTTTGTAATCGATGATTTGGTGACGCTTCCACTAGGTGGCGTCACTTGCTCTTCAACGACCACAGTTTATAATTATTTATTATTAATATGTAGTATTAAATACAAACCGGAGTATAAAAAGCTTTTTTATATTAATATTTGAACTATAGTAGATCGTTATAAAATATATTTTTATAGGCAATAAATAATAAATTAAAAATTAAGAAAGATTTCTCATAATTCTCAGTCACTCAGAATAAAGGGGTTAATAATGTTATCACAGTTAATACTAATAATTCTATTACTTACATGCTTAACGCCTGCACATTACTTTGATGTCCTTCCAGCACACAACACTGTGTCACATCACAATAATTATCTTAAATTACCGTCCGGCACGTGTACTTTCTACAGTTACAATACAAAAGTAAACCAAATGTAGACCCATGACCAACCCGAGTGAGCGTGATAGCATATATATAGCTTTCTCTTTCATTTTTCCTGTAATAGGCGAATTTTGCGGTCATGTTTATATTGTTTTGTATTAGTAAAAATGTAGATATGCCACGTTTTAAGTAATTATTATTATCACTTATTCCATACAGATCTTTCTTACTTTCAAGTAAATATCTGCTTTTTAAACTTCGATTATTTTTTATTTTTATTTCAGTGATGGCTGAATACGACTGTACTTGAATTTTTTTAAACCTTAAAATGAAATGTGTGCGAATAGCCTACTACATATTTGTGAGGGTGTCGATTCGCACGCCAATAAATGAAATTCGTGCGAATCGACTACAGAAAAAATAATATGTTTTAAAAGAGTCGATTCGCACGTTTTGTGCGAGTTAAATTCGTGCGAATCGTCCAATAAGCCAGATACGCTACTTTAAAATCAAGGCAAACGACCAACTATATTATGATTTAGCAAATTATATACAAGCGGTAATAATTATAGTAGCGGCAATTTTAGTGAACTAAAATAAATATCTATACTCAAAATTACTGACATAGAATTTTGGTTTTTTTTGGGTTGCTGAGAGGCTTTTGTGCTTCAACAGACAATGCTGGATGTATTATTCTCAGCATCTAAAGATGCTAGCGATTTGACGTTTGGAATAGTTTATATACCTATTGCTTACCCCAACGTATAGCAAAACTAGAAAATATTTTCAATGAAGATTACATAACAATATGCAATAGCGACATACTCCCAATTTTATCCAAAATATGGATTACCTCGTCACGGCCATGATACCAGGTAAGAAGATTAAGGAAAATTATAACATACTAATTACATGCGTATCTTTGCTTTGTTTTATTTATGTTTGGCTTAGACGAGATATAATATAGTTATTTTAATTTATCACAATCTACCGGTGAACTATGACTCGCAATAGATTCAGATTTTCCCTCATAGTCTCATTAGTGGATGGGATTTTGTGTACGAGATGTAAATATAGTGTCACGGGTGTTCTATTTAACTATGCCTCCACCTAATTGATGTTCAGATGCCAATTTACATAGGTTTTCGAGCTTTTGTAAGCAATCTGAAGTCCTATAGCTAATTGAAATTTATTAGAGAAACAACTCCATAGGCTTCAAGAATTTTTACGCAATATCGAATGTTGGAATTCTATTATTCTCTAAATAATAAGTAGCGGCTAAGACATTCGCCTCGCCGCTTCGTGTCGCGGGTTCGAGTCCCGCGCCGCACCGGACAATTATTTGTATGACCCATAAATAGTTGTTCTGAGTCTGGATGTAATTTATGTCAGTCTATGACATAAATGTTTGTAAAGTACCCCGCGACACAGGGATTAGATTCCCTAGTACGAGATTAGTCTTTATCAAAACAAAAAAAAAAAGAGTTTTTGGCTAATTTCATTTCAGCGTCAAGCACCCACGGACCCAAGGTTAAAGAAGATAGAGCATAAATATTTTACGCTCTATATCTTAACACCAAGGCTGTGAGAGCTATACTTCTTCATACTCTTAGTCAGTAATACTCTTATAAGGCCATAATCAGTTGTATTCTCGCACATAACATCGGCAGCGCTCATAAAGGTCTGCAACGGATGAGTGGCGCTATGTGCCCTACTACAACTATCATAGGCTCAAATCATTGGACATCGCTTACCAAGAGGCAGACCGTAGGTATCCTTGGCTGTATAAAAACACACCAAATACAAGTATACCTCGCCTCAACATGGTATTCGTGCGACTATAAACTAATGAAGGTGTCAACTTAAATATCCAGCAAAAGATAGTCTAACAAAATCTACCAAAGTAGGTACCTATCCTGTACCTACTAAAAACTCGCGGGCTGTGTTATTAACAGCTTTCTTGTGGTTGAGATTCAAGTAAATGAACTCAAACTGGTTTGTTTGTTTTTATCACTATTTCACACGGTTATGTATCGGAAACCTTAAGATTACTCATGTTTGCGCTTTCCGCACATTTGTTACTAGTAATCTGTAGTAACTTCTAGTTTTGAACTAAATATTGAGTCCCTCCCATATGGGGATCAATCCCGCGAATAACTCACATGCACGATCGATTATGATAACTTCATAAATAAAGGTGTTATAGGACAGATTAAACCGAATTCATTTAATTGTGTGAATGTATTGCAATATTGCGACCTTAGCGTGGATATAGTAGTACCTAATCACAACTTTGTTTTAGGTATAATATGTAGGTACTACAAGTCCATTGCCGTCTCACTTAGTACTATGCGTGCGCCACCATCGCTCATGCTATCAGTAAGCATGGCATTATTCGGAACTACGCCAGTCTTTGAACCCGGTTATGAAAGTATTATTTCATAAATCCGTCTGGTTTCGTATTCGGTATATTATATATAACTTTATTATATAAGCAGTGGTTACTGTAGTAACTTAAAGTCGCCAAGTATATATGACTTAGTGGCTAATACTGGCATAGACAGCTTAACGTGCCCTCCGAAGCACGGAGACGCTCATATTTTATTCAACTTTGTTCTTCACCCATCTATAGACTGACCTCGGGCTTAAGTGCTTAGCCTCGCCGTTCACTTACGGACCGGTGAGTGCAGCTATGAATGCCTGTATTCTATCGATAAAAATAAAGTCCACTTTTAAATATGAGCTTTAATTTACCAATAATTTATGCAATAACCTTAGGACAACCAACTTTTTATGTAATTTGGGTACCTACCTGTCTACGTAATAATACTGCTTAGGATAAACTTTAGACAGTTTAGTCCCCACGGTTTCACCCGCGTTAAACTTTATTAATTATATCCTATGTATAAGTCGGATGTATAAGCTATAGGTAGGTATTTAAAGTTTCATCAAAATCCGTTCGGTAGTTTTTGCGTGAAAAAGTAACAAACATCCATACATATATTCTCACAAACTCTCGCATTTAGGATTTACGTGTGTTGCAATAGTCTCCATATGATTTGAATGTAAAATGTGTATGTAAATGTCTTCTACCTACATATACCAGTATGTCCTACACTACTGTAAGTTCGTTTACATGTCTATAACTGGTATACAAGTTATTCCCACGTATTAGGTATGCAATGGCAGTCATTAGAACACTATACGTAAATTAGAAATATAAAATTCGGCGGTATGCTATCTTGATACAGGAACCCTTGTCCTTAAGGTACCCTTGTCGATTAAAATTAAATTTCAAACTTTCTATACCTATGGCTAATCCTGGTTTTTGCATACGATATGACATAGATATAAGTATAGCTAGCTTTCTACTCGTATCTCTTATAAGCATAGTTTCCATAGCGTTCCCTAAGAAAGACTCCAAAAGGTAAACAGGCCATTCGTGAGAAAAATAAATAGCTTTAGTTTTAAAAAGGATTGCATGTTAGCACCTACTATAATATGTACTTATTCTCTTTTAACGTATAGTATTAAGAATTATATATTTTTATGTTGAAAATAAGAACTATTATTTTATTTAGTTACCTACATCGAAATATGTTTTATTTCAGCGGGATTTTAACTTTTCTTTATCACGCCCCAATTTAAAATAATATTTTAATACTCGTATTTCGATAGGTACATGTAAGAAGTTAGTTTCACGACCTCGGGCAACAGATGGCAGTGTTGTTTGAGAATAGGGATGTAAATCTAAGAACACACCTAAACGTACTTGGGACAGTTAAGGTGTTTTATTGGTTTATAACTTGATACAATATTAGACTAACTTCCCAATTTGCGATCGTTTTTCGTTAGGTACAGACGCCAGCACATCAAGCTACCCCAATCTGTCAAATTTCCCCAATTAAAAGTGAACCTTATGCTTTTGTTATAAAGTTGTAAATCTATATATGAAATTCGACAGATTAGGGTAGCTGTATGTGCTGGCGTTTTTACCTTTATGGCTTATTCCTCGATCGTGCAATTCTGCAGGTATCTAATATTTTATAGCTTAAAAAAATATTTCTATGAGAACAATTTTTAAATTACTTCAGAAATACATAATTAAACGCTTTGTTTTATGCTAGAGAGAAGTACCTAGAGAGAAGTTCCGCAGTAGGTACCTATAAAAATACACATTGACTTTGCGTCAAGCATACAAATTCTATTGTTTTCCTCGAGGAAAAGGGACAAAAATTCAATCTCATAAACATATTATTATTATGTATATGTATTGCTAGTATTTGATTCTTCACTAAGCCTATACAACCGTTTTTATAAATCGGAAACATTTAGCCTGTAGGTAGGCCGAAGTCTGTATGACCTCGCTAAAGTAATAAATTAATGCTCTATTCACTCAAATTGCAGACAAAATGTTAACATAATACTACGCACTCCACAATTATTTTGGTTGAAACTTTCATCCTTACTGAATACAAAATATTATAAACAATAAAGTACCTACGTAGTTACCGTTAACATTGCCCTTTCTATCTTTTGAGGTTTGCTTATAAAGATAGTCACATTTTGTCCGATATGTAACTTTTAATAACTAGGTAACGTTTTTAGGTACTTACGGAAAAATAGGATTCTTGGGTACATGTGCGTGCGTTTTGCTAATTTATCTAAGTTTTCGTCTCTGTTATGTACTGCATTAGGTACTAAAATGTAAGGAGGTATAGGTACTTATATTTTGTATTCTGCTAATTTTCATCTGAAGCCGTCCTAATCCGTCTATCATTTTTAAATATGATCATAACGGAAGTTTCATTAAAACTTCCATGAAAGCGCCTAAAAATATTTTGGAATATCTGGTTTGCAATATTATTTTTTTTATACTATACCTATATAACTAGTAGTCTACCATAGTGGCGTAGCATCGATTGAGAGCAACTATTCTGCCGATTTATACTTGTTTAACCCACGATGAAAACATCAATTTATAATAGATATCAAATGACAGGAATGCCCAGTAAATTGTTAGTAGAGGGACTGTTTAGTGACGCAACATATTCATCATACGTATATAACGTAGAATTAAGATAGGTCATTCGTGTTTTACGTCTTTAGCTGGTTACTGTAACACGTAAGTAGGTACTATTTATTCTGTGCTGTAGCTTTGTTTTCTTCATTGTGCTAATGTTGAGTAAACATAATTTACCATCTAATTTTATAAGAATATCGCCATTACATATCAGAAAAAATCTTATCCTGAATTGAATTAATTTATTAAGAATAAACATAGCGATAGTTTTCAATACAATGGCGATATCGTTATATGTGATTCAGGAGCGGATTGGATAGGTACCTATCTGCCTTATAAGATTTGGATGCTTTACTTTTTATTAGTTTCAAAATTTCTTTTTTTTCAGACTAGTTTAGTATTATATATTTTTTACTTTTATATTATAGATACTAACTACTTACGCGAATCGTTTTTCCGACTTGTAGGAACCGGTCTTGTTGAAACACAATATTAGGTACAAAGTTTTAGATAGTACCTACATTTCGAAAATAATTGTATTAGTAATTGACTGAATGAATAATAAAACAACTACCATCCATTTACTGAAGCAAGGGCATTACAGTAAATAAACCTCTACCAACTTTTAAATTATCTTTATTGTATAATATTTAGGGTCAATTTTCAAATCGTTATTTAAGATTTTAATTAGTGAAAAAATAAGATTTAAAAACCAACCCCTTAGATGCTGCACGTCTATTTTGGCGTACAAAAGAATATTAATTAAGCAATTGATACCGTGAAACTACATTAAATATAACTCATAAAGGCTAATTAGCTACTTGAAGAATACCAGTTCGAAAACTGCCGAAAAAATACACTCTTCATACAAAGTGTATCTATCATTTTATTAAACTAAGTAATTTATTTAAAATCGGTTTGTGAAATCAGTTGGTGAAAGTGAATTGGCACTTTTATTACAATCCATCTTGGATTGCATAAGCGTGTGTAATAATTTTTGCGTGTTTCCCGTAAGACAATTTTTTGCCTTAGTATACAACTTGTATCCTTCTCAGAGTTGCCATCGAAAAGTAAATATAATGCAATCTATTATGCTCTTAATTTTGTTATAGATTTGGGCGACTATCTACCTTTTTACCGTCAACACGCAGTTATACTCTATTTTGACCAAGTATGAGTAGGTAGCTTACATGCCTGATGCAATCGAAGTCCCGCAAATATTCAATAAGTACAATAATACACAAGATATCAAAACATTTCTGAGCCTATTATTTTCACTACACTGCAATCCTTTTTTTAAGACATCCTTAATTCAGGAAATTTGGCCTGTTTGCCTATTGTGAGCTAGGTATATTGTCCCTAAGAAAATATCTTAATATTCATGCATATGTTGTGTAGTAACATGGCACATCCTAGGTTGAAATTCGCCTTAGTGCTATTTGATATTATCATGTTGAACAATAACATGACAACTTGTAGCATCTTTTTATTTTCATTTCTGTTGTAAAATAGTTACTTCACTCCTGAATTTCACGGATTGCTGATCAGTCACGTCAGCACTAGTTGAACACGACACCTCTGCGCCAAGCCCATGAGGAAGATCCAATGAAGGTGCGCTGGTAATTTCACATCACGAGTGCTTCTTTGAACAGATTCAGGTCAATATTTAACGGAAAGATTCGTATTGAATTTAATATTTATTAAAAAAAATACAGGTGTTAATAACACTGTTGAACCCGTAAAGTTATACATTTTAGACTTACCACTGACGCAATAGAAACCTAAAATATTGAACACACATGGTGATACTAATGGTAGAGCCAGCCACCACCAGCATATATCTGGAAAAAAAGAAACTGTTAGTAAAATATCAAAAACAGTAATAACAGGAGAATACTTACGTTTGGGTTTGGGAGGAATTAATTTTATTGCTCCTGGTTTCTCAACAGGCTCTATCGTTTTTGGCTTCTTTTCAGGTGGAGAATCATTATGAACAGGGGATGATCTTTTCGGTATAGAGACTGTAGGTGGTAATACAGGTGTTACTTTTTTTGTTAATACAGCTGCCCGAGACGGTGGAGGTTTGACTTCTTCTTCTAAACCATGTTTCCTAAATTTTGAATGAAATGTTTTGACTGTTTTTGGCTTTGGTTCATCCGGCTTTCTAATTTCTATGGATATCGAAGGTTTTTCTTTCTTTACATCACTCAATTTAGGGATTTTGCCTAATTTATGAACCGACGGCATTTTATCATCAAAGGATTTATCATTCGCTGATTTGTTTAAGGATGTATCCTTAGTTTTGTCACCTTTTTCTTCTCTAATTTTATCCTTAGATTTATCTTTATCCAAAGATTTATCTTTATCGGATGATTTAGAACTTCGGTCATCTTTCGATTTGCTGCTAGATGAAGACGATCTTCTACCGTCACTTTTTGACTTAGAACTATGGGAGGTATGTTTATCCTTATCTTTAGATTTATCTTTACTGCTGCTATGACGACTAGAACTACTTTTATGGCTACTTCTATGTTTGTCACTCGAAGAATGTGATGACCTACTAGAGTGTTTTGAAGAACTATTAGATTTGGAGCTACTACTATTTTTGTCATCTGCCTTATCTTTGCTTTTGCTTTTAGATTTATCTTTAGGTTTCTCTAAATCTGATGAACTTTCCGAAGCTTTACTTTCATTCTCATCGTCAGCTACGGATACTACTTGCTTTCCATCTTTTAAACTTATTTTTAATACAGGTACTCCTTCAGGTTCTTCTTTGATCTCTACTGGTTTTTGGTCACAATTGTTCTTTTCCAAATCACTACTGGATTTTTCTGTTTTGACTCGTTCTTCATGACATACTATATTATTTACTATTTTGTCATTAGATTTGTCCTCAGCATTATTAAGAACAGATTCTGGGTTGAGTACTATTTCTAATTCCTGGGCCTCGGTAATTATTTTCGGTATATCGACTATAAGGACGGGAACAACTTCTTGGCCTTTAACTGTTTTTAACCACTGATCCACTAATTTCGATGCCAAGGCTCTAATAGCTGAAATAAAAAGAAAACAGTTTTATTTAATCCAAAATTGAATCAAAGATCAATAAATCTTTTAATTCTTTGTTTTTCCAAGAGCAAGTAAAATGCTAACTAAAACGAATTTGCAAATGATCTTCACTTCTAATATGACGCCATACCCTAGTAGTAAAATTTTTAACTAAGGCTTTGCTCTAAATGCACCATCGGTAAAAATGAGTAACATATTGTAGAGCAATGAGTAAATTATGTTTTTATTTATATTTTAATATGTAATTTCAGTTGAGAATGGCAATTATCAACTGAAATTAATCAACTAGGCAAATCATATTATACGCGTATCGTAGACATGGTTGCACTCTAATTTTTCTTACCCTCATAGTCTTGATGGGATGGCTATGATATCCAACAAGACTGAAGTGAGAACAGGAAAAGGCGTTATAGATTTACGTGCTTGCCGGAACACAGGTGTAACACCGCAAACTTCTAGATTCCAGGCTGTTACTGGTTACTTGCCAGCAAAGTACTTTTGTCACGGATAGCTCGGGATTTGAACCCGTCCTCTTTGTCTGAACGCTATGACTAACGCGTCAAGTTACATTACCAAATAATATTGTAAATTTATAGCTTAATATGTAGCTGTGCATACAAAGGAACTTTTTACGTCATAGCAACTTGTTGACATTGCATTAAGTCTAAATTTAAGTAGTTTTTATTGTTTAAGTATAAAAAAGAAATTCTTACCAAAATTATTCTCGTCTTTGGATAACTCCTTAACAAGTTTCGGGCAGTTATTAGTTTTTAAACGCTCGATGTCCACCGGACAGAGTAATAACAATTCCAGTAATTCTTTTACTAAAGGCCAATTTTTGGCATCTTTACTATCTTTAAGCCATGTGTGTACTAATAACCACCCACCAGAGCCCATAAATAAACCCAATAATTCAGTTTCTGTACATTTCAGTATTTGAATGTATATACATTTCGATACTAATTTCTTGGAGAATTTTGACATAAGACTGAAATAAAAAGAAATAAATTGTATAAGGTACAGAGGCAAGAGTTATTAACATAAAAAAATTATGTACCTAAGTATGTATAACCATTTACAATAAGTAACAACTGGGAACCATAAATATCAGTTATAACATTATTAAAAATAATCTTCAATATTCCACCTAGTGGATTCACCCTTACCCAGGAAGAGTAAGGACTAGATAATTTATGTATATATAGATCATGTTGAAATAAGAAAACATGTAATGCAACCCTGTAATGGCAGCATATTTTATTTGAAACCACTGTGGTAAAATTATATTATATAATTGCTAAGTGTCCATCGCTTCTGCTCTATAAGCTATAAGAAGACAATTTATCAACAAAAAAAATAGACTTACCTGACTATCCTCTGGACTTCATCTCTACTTTTGATCCCGCCGTCGGGCGACAGAAGAACCTTAAGGCAATTCAGCAATTGAATAGGGTCAATCCGTGGCTGCAACCAAAATAAATATATTGAAAACCAATTTTACAAAAAAGAAACATACATCGCCACTTCTATATATACATATGTAAATTTAAGAATTGTATACTATGGATCAAGGTAAGAAAACGAGAACGGGCGGTTGGTTATTTGTTGAAGCATAATTTTGATTTTGATTTAATATGATTTAAGTTGAACTTAAATCAAAATTATACATTGTGATTTTTATTTTATGAATTGTAACGAGTCTTAGTTGCTCGAGTATAAATCATTTATTATTATGTTACTTGTCGCGTTAGTAAACGTTCCCTATACGGTTATTTCTAACATATGCTGCATCTGTCACAGGGTCGTTAGTTTTAAATAAGCATTTTATTTCAAACATTTTTTTATATAAAATGAATGGTAGGGCTCTAGATGCCGAACAGCTTTCTTTTACCATAAACAATAAACTATTCAAAATATATTACACTCATTTTCTAAACCGACTAAAGGTCGCTGCAAACATAACGTGTTTTTATCCGGACGGAACATGACCGAAATATTGTTTTATAGACAATGCAAACGAAAGAGTCCCGACGTACGTGCGAAACGGGAACAGCGCGGGACGGAATAATATCGTTGGCGACCATGCCACTCCGCACGTGCCCCGTCGCGCCCGTGATTCCGCTGCGTATGCACAGTCACTCCGTTCACTCCGGAGCCGCGGAGCTCCGCTTTACCTACCAAGCGACAAGAATGAATAAATAGCTAATTGAATATATTCGTCTAAAGTTTAGTGACCATAACTGCGAAGGCATTGTCACCCAAAAGTTAATTGAAGAGAGTGTGCTATTCTCCTTCTGTTCTCTCCCAGAGAGAACAGAAAATAGTAGAGTGTACAGAAAATCTTCTTTTATTCAGGATGGCCGTAGCTTCTTCGTCAAAGCTATTAAACCCAATTATTTAAATTATAAAACTCCATTTTTCCTTGTTGAGTCACGCGGTGCCTGTACTTTAAAAATCCCCGTCGTCAGTGTTTACTAATCACATTCCGTACCGTCCTCGTCCTACACCACCGTCCCGTACACGTTACATATGCCTTAGTTAGACCTTCGTTTGTAGGATTGTTATTTTTACTATGATTCCAGGTAAATCAGCAGAAGTGCATGATGGTCTCTTAGATAAAATTAAACAATTTTTTTCATTTAGATTTTATATAATTTCCTTGGCATAACTTTCATGTAATTTAAACTTAACAGTATAATCTACAAAACTTTTTTATTTCCATGTTTTAAATAAAATACTATTACAATTTTTTCATTAATAATCTATTATGAACAGGGTACGAGGCTGTCCCAATTAGGATATTACACACGATCATGGACCGGTAGGACAGCCCAATAGTGGGGTGTTTTTTGAATGTTTAGCTTTAAGGTATTAACTAACAATAGTGTTTAAGTTTATAAATTATGTACTATCAAAATGGATTCTAATTATATGAAATAAATTATTATAATTATTAATATTCTATTAATATTTTGTGACCAAACATGTAACTATGAATCTGTTCGATTTGATGTCTTAAAATTGGGCCATCTCTTATTTTTGTTATAATAGCCCATATTACAAATTAAACCATGGACAGGGCAACGGAGCACTGTTCATTCGTACTACACACGGCATAACCACAAATTGGCAGCAGTTCCGAGGACACTTACGAAATCATCAAAGACATGGGTTACACAGTTTATAACAAACTCCCGGTTAGCATATCCAGTATCCCTTCATTACCAAGTTTTAAAGTTCGATTGAAATGGTGACTTATCGAGTAATCGCTTAACTCGCATGACGAATTTTTTAAATTTAAGTAGCTTGTATTAGAAATATTTTTATTTTTTGACATTGTATCCTACTATATTATTGCAAAACTAAGACATGTAAAACATATTACCGATAAATGACTATTTGGCTTTTAAAACACCGCGGGAAAAACTAAGTAACTTTAAGTAATAGTCAAGTATAGACTTAAGCGGAACCAAGTGTTACTAAGCGACGAAATAGCAAAAAATAGATATCCAATTTCATCGATGTAATAAAAGTAATATTGAGTTTTTAGAAATACCCTAAAACATTAATTTGTTACCGGATAACGAAAGAGTAAGAAGAAACTTGTTGCAATTCACAACTAGCACAAATCAATTTATTTAACCGTATGTAGGCTGTTTAAATTTTCACAGATTATGTTTCTATCGCTGCTACCGTGTCTCTAGTTTCTCCTGTTATGTTAATTTGAAATTACTGAGGATGGGAGCACTTAATTTAGACAGTTTGAGACGTAAACCTCATGGGGAAAAATACCTAAATTCAACTGTTAAAATAACTTCATATGAAAGATTTTGCTAATTAAGAATTGGTAAATGACATGGGACTCATTTTGGCAACTGAGTAAGGCAATATTTTAATTTTAAGGTGCGGAAAATTGCGTTGCTTTTAGTATTATCTATTCCTATTTACGTGTGGTAATATGGACCAAAATAATCAAAATAAATCCTTATGGTGCGACTCAGTCAGTCCGTCCGTCTATTGTAGTGGTATGTCCGGCTTTTAATTATTTTTTTTAGCTAGGTTGAAAAGACTGTAATTTTTTATCACATTACAGCTTTTAAAATTGTTTTACTGAAACTTGCCACTATGCTCTTTCTTTAATGAAAAGTTGTATTAATTGCAAAATGAATTAGATAAGATTCATTAGATTTGGTTTTGTGAACAAAGTCAACCCAACTTTTCAACGCGTGAAACCGAATATTACTAGTGATAAGTGGCAGAAAACATCGAAATTAGCTTTGGTCTTCTGTTATTAAGTTAAAGTTTACTTGTTCGCTTTAAATTGTGTTCGGTTCCTTAATCCCTATTATTGGATACAAAAAATAATGTCAATTTACATGATGTCAGAAACGAAAAGAAATACCACCATCGTTTTGAACATTACGTTTACAGCTATTATAGGAGCCTTTGACTGTTTAATCGTAATAGACGCGACGCGGGGGCTCAAACTGTCTAGCAAATAAGCCCAAATAGCAAAATTAACCGCACCAAAAAACATTCTCTTTGGAGGTTAGAACCTCGGCTCACGGCGCTAATTGACGTGTAGATACATGAGGGGGTCGGTTACAAGGGCATTTAGTGCCACTGTAAACAAATAAAAAGGTTTTATTCACTGTCGTTTTATCGCCTGCTCGGATAAGGTATACTATGCAAAATAAGGGCATGGACGCGATGGTAGTCCGAACGCGTGCCGGGTCTAACTCTCGACCAGCGAATACGATATATCGGATTGTGTACTCACGAGAGTTTCTAATAAACTTGACTTGTACTTAACTCATGATCTCGTTAAATATTGGTTACACAAACCAAATAAAAATATAATATTATAGGCTTCTTTCTAAATGTGCTCAAACAGGCGGTGCGTATCATATAAATGGGCTTCTACTGTACATGACTAAGCGGAGCCATTTTTGTTATCTGCGCGCGTCACCTAGCTACCTCTAAGATAACAATTGATAAAAAATATACTCTTCCTCTTATCTCACAGTTTACGAGCAAAAATCAAAAACTAAAGAGTTAAAAGTTTATAAATGTTATAGTATATCACCACCCAATTTAAACCATGGGCGTACATTTCGACCCGGGGAAGTATCTCCCAAAGAACGAGCAGCAGCGTCTACATGTGTACTATGACCAGCGTACTGCGATCGCTAAACCGTCTGCCAAGCGTGGCGATTATGGCATACCCCTCGAAATGTTGGGAAACATTTACATTGTGGAAATCTTTTAGCGAGGCCGTTGTCCATTATTTAGCTGACATAATGATGAAATGTTAAACGAAATAGACACAATTACAACAAATTCTTCACAAATAAAATGATCATGCATCACAGCTTTTAATTGTAGATGACTAGCTAAGAAAAAAAAAATAAAAGAAAGAAGG
The DNA here is from genome assembly GCA_951640165.1 of Pseudoips prasinana. Lineage (NCBI taxonomy): Eukaryota > Metazoa > Arthropoda > Insecta > Lepidoptera > Nolidae > Pseudoips > Pseudoips prasinana. Next base: position 24,443,717 of record OX621237.1, on the reverse strand, counting down.
CGAAAGGACTTAAGTATTGAAATAAATCTGTTGCCCACTAATCTAACCGCATTCAGGTATTCACCGAACAACGTATATCGTAAGGCTACAAACTTAATAAATTGAGTAAGCTTGACATTAGCGTGTAGCTGGTTTACGCCATTGTATATCTAATCAGTTAATCACCCGTGCCTCTTTTCTTAAAAATAGTGATTTTAACTACTAGACGATTGAAACTAAGTATGTACATAGCTATATATCATTAATTTCAGTTCAAGCATAATCAAAGTTATAATAAAAAGCAAAGCATAATTAAGGTAATAAAATTAAGAAAAGAACATTTTATACCAAGTAAAACGCAAAACCACGAAAAATGTGGGAATTTGAATTATATATAGGTCGGATAGATAGAATGACCTCGATGAAGTTTCCAATTTTGCCGTTTGCGTCGCCCAAAACTGCGTTTTCCGGGTGACACTCAAACGGGCGCCAAGGTAATGTGGAGCACCCTCATGTCCCTATTCCCGCAATAAATATTATTGTTTAGCCTTGTACTCTTATTCATAGATGGTTTAAAACCTATGAACGAATGCCAATTTACGGTAGTCAAGTATGGTATGGTAAGTACAATCCCACATTTATAAAAAAATCCATGGAATACGTTTGCTATAAACTTCGATTATTATCATTAATAATGTTGTATATAACAGCACTACTATTGTTTACACAAATATTTCCGGAAAAGCATTTGATACAGCGCTTTAAAATTATCATAGTTGTTAAGCATTTGCGGAATAATAATGATTTATGGCAAAATTACAAGCAAGATTTAGTTTTTATTATTCTTTCTTTTTAGGAAATGCATTCGGGTTATTATCGACAAAAAGAATTATCGATTGAGAAATCGATGTCGTCAGAAAATTACCACATGATTACTAAACATGTAGTTGGAGGCCTTATCAGCGTCAAGGAGCCCGTTTATAGTTTGCATCGTACTTTATAACAATGATGTGAAAATTGTACCACGTGGACAAATTAACCACTTATCGCTGGCCATGAGTGCCATCCATAAAATTATATTATAAAAATAAATGATTACTGAACGAACCGGAACTGCCACGTTTTTCATATACAATTTAATATTGCGAACCTACGTACAATATTAACGGTATTTATCAAGCATTTCAGCGTAAATGCGTACCTATGTGAATTTATTAGTACACTCGAGAGCTAATTACAGCAGAGTTTAAAATTAAGAGGTACCTGTAGTAGTAGAAAGTATGGTCAGTGGGTATTCTAAGGAGCGGATAACTATTACCTAGTCAATGGTTTCTTTTAGTAATGGTTTGATTAAATGCGCAGTAAGTTGTAAAAGATGAAAATGGTTTATACCTGCCTACCAGCCTATTTGTTCATATATGGTAATTCTATATAATCAATATCAGGGTCCAAAGGTTGCGCCTATTTATATAAGTTTCTCTTTTACAATTCAAAATGGTCGCCGCGGAGTACGTTTCTTTAGCGAATGGTATGACGTCACAATAAAAGTATCGACGTGTAAGGCTTTGTGCGAGCCATCTATTTATATTTCTTCTAGAATTTACGTTGTTTACTTTGACATAACCAACCTTTCATGACTAGGATATTATCGGTATGTACCTACCGAAGCAGTTATACCACCGATCAGGTTAGATACTATTTTCCTGACAAAGATCAAAGTACCAACTATATTTGCCTACCAACGATCAGGGTAGATACTATTTATAACAATAATAAAAATAACATGTTATTGAGCCATAACTTACCATGATTATACTTTAAAAGTACTTCAGAAAGGTTACGACATCCGACTGCACAGTAGTTCGCCACACCCTAAACTCCAAATACAACATGGCGTCGTTTGGTCATCGTAACAATTTATAATACTTGCACGTCGTAACACTTATTTTCTAGTCTATTCAGTTCATGAACAATTAGAATTACACTATTTAAACTTATATTACATAATATTGTCTCTAATCACATAGGTGACTGAATATATTTTAAGGATGGGTCTGCAAAATCCAATTATAATTCCTATTTTTACTGATCTATTATAATTATCAGTGAAATAATAAAAAGAATATAAATGTTATATGCTTAGTCACTTCTAACTTCTAAATCAGTGAGTTGGCAGAATTCCAAGCCAAGGCCAGCTAAAACGTTCGATCCGAGTAAGCGGCTGGCTAGCGCAGAGATTGCTTGAAGAATAAACAAAGGAAAAATGGTCGAATGAAATGAACGATACAAACGAATCCGGAAGTACACTTGTACGATAAAATAACAGAGAACGATTGTTTTCTGGGGTTACCATATTATTGTTCAAAAAACCTTATTTACAATTATGTGTTTATAAATATCTCAAGGGTGATGGATAACACAATTACGAATTTATTAGTTAGCTATATTCTAGTGGGTTCTAACTCATCCAAACTGCCCTTTTATTGGAAATCCACTTTTTGCATAAAATTGTAAGGCATAATGTTATTGTAAAAATTAAAATTGTTTGGCATAGGTATAATTTCTTTTATGTGTAATTATAATTAAGACAACCAAAAGTATACCATGTTATCATTGTCATTAGTTAGTGAACAGCTGTGGTTATAACACGTGCCTAGTGCTAGTCCCGATTAATTCCATATTGTCAACCTTTGGTACCTAATCAAAATGAAGTGCAATATTTGTGAAAGTAGTTATTCGGAGGGCGAGGGTGTACAGTGTGCATCGTGCAGTAAGCAATTTGACTTCGGATGTGCCAGTATAACTGAAGCAGGCTGGAAACGACTTGGAGCTGAACGTAGATCTAATTGGAAGTGTTCGGCATGCAGGGCGCCTTCACCAGTGCCTATGCCTATTAAGGATCCAGTAACGCTTGATAATGTAATGAAGGAGATTCTAGACGTCAAACAGAAACTAGCAGGTTTGCCTACAGTCTACGAGGATATCAAGAGCATAAAAGCGGAACTTGGTGACTTGAAATCATCGTGTGAATTTACTAGTTCCAAAATTAAAGAACTTACGACCAAATTAACTTGTACAGAAAAAAAAGTCGCAGATCTAGAGCTGAAATGTTCAACGCTTGAATCCAGTTTGATTGTTTTAAAGGTTCAGATATCTAATCACGAACATAGGACACGTTTGAATAACGTTGAAATTAAAGGCGTTCCGTACAATAAGGACGAAAACCTTTTTAATATTTTGGACTCAATTGGCAACATGATAGAATATCAAGTAAACAGGTCACAAATTAATTATATATCCAGAATCCCATCTTATAACGCCAAAGAGAAACCAATACTAGTGAGCTTTATTAACCGCTATGTCAAGGAAGATTTTATAGCATATGCACGGGCGAAGAAATCTATAAAAGCAGAAGATATAGGATTCCAAAACTCAACAAAACAAATTTACATTAACGACCACCTTAGTGCAGAAACTAAATTGCTCCTTAATAAAACTAGAGAAATAGCTAAAATAAAAGAAATTGCCTATGTGTGGGTTAAATTCGGAAAAATTCATGTCAGAAAGAATGACACTTCCCGTATATTTGTCGTTAGCAAACTGGAAGATTTAAACAAATTAACATAATATTTTTCCTAGTCCTAGTCTTAGATATAAGTTATTTTATTGAATTTTTTGCTGTATTCTAAAGTAAACGAATGTATACAAGCTACACATTTAATATTTTAGACTTTTGCATCTACATAATGTTGTGCACCTCTGATAAAAGGAATGCGGCAGTGCAACATATCTATACTTGTACCCGTTGGACTGTTCATACCTCAGTAAAAAATCAACCACATACTACTGTCTCGCTCGCTCAACAATATATGACATCTAACTTTCTCTCTCAAGGGCCGATGATTGGATTTGCGCCTGATTGTCTAGTTTGCCTAAGCTTAGCTAATTATTATAAGTTAACTGCAAAATTATTAATCTACTCACATTACACAATTATTCTATATTTTATGTCTGTTCTGTTTGGCATTTTTTATTATAATTATACACAAATTGTTGTTATTTACAAGATACTTTAATGGCTACTAACGATCTAAGTATCTATTACCAAAATGTGAGAGGATTACGTTCTAAAACAATAAGTTTTTATAGAAATATATGCCTAAGTTCTTACGATCTAGTAGTGTTAACGGAAACCTGGTTAACTAGTAGTGTGTGCGATTCGGAATTATTTGACAATCGTTACATTGTCTGGAGACGGGATAGAAACTATGAACTTACAGATCAAACTCGAGGTGGGGGAGTATTGATAGCAGTTCGGAAAGATTTAGCTGCTAATTTTCTACCCGAGTTTATGTCTACGGCTGAGGATTTATGGATTGCGATACCAGTAAATCAAAATAAAAACAGAACTAGGTATACTTTATATTTGTGTGTCCTGTATCTTTGTAAACAGAATTTAGGTTTGTCATTTTCGGCTCAGTTAAGCAACTTTTTAGATAAATTAGACGAAAATATTATGGATAATCCGGATGATATGTTCTTAATTATCGGTGATTTCAATCTAAGTGGTATATTATGGCATCGTAATAACGCGAATAATATTTTACAGCCGAGTTGTGTGAGTACGACGGACGAACATTCATTAGTTGATGCGATTAACACCCACAACTTAGCCCAATATAATCACATATCCAACATTTATGGTAGAACATTAGATCTTGTTCTCTCAAACGAATCTTTAACGGTTTACGAACCGAACGAGTGTTTGGTACCTATAGATCTACATCATAAACCACTTTTAATCAGAGTGCAATCTCACGGATTGTCTTATCTTAAACCTGCTCTGCGTATCAAATATAAATTTAATAAAGGGAATTATACTACAATTAATTCGGAAATTAATAATTTAAATTGGCACAATGAGTTTTTAAATATGAACATGGATGAATCATTGCAGTATTTTTATGCATTTATTAATTATTTAATTGAAACATATATACCGGTAGCAATATTGGGTAATAATAATTTTCCAGTATGGTATTCGCCATCACTAAAGAAGTGCATAAAAGAAAAATAGAAATATTTATATAAATTTCGAAAGTATGGCAATCGTTCAGACTTTGAGACTTTTAAACTGCTGAGAACGAGAGTAAAAAGGCTTGAATCGGCGTGCTACCAGAATTATATTTCTACTGTTGAAGAATCAATTAATAACAATCCGAAACATTTTTGGTCATTTGTAAAAAAACGGAAAACAAATTCTGGGATACCTGGATCCGTGAAATATGGTGATTCAATTGCATATACCGGCAAGGACATATGTAATATGTTCTCTGACTATTTTTATTCAACTTTTTTACAATCTTCTCACCCAACCGGAACGGCAAGTTCTCTTACTAATGAATACACATCAGTATCAGACATATCAAATATTTCTATTGACATTACACATATAGCCAAAACACTCAAAACCCTCGATTTAAATAAATCAGCGGGACCTGATCGGTTGCCACCCGTTTTCTTAGCAAAATGCGCTGATTCTATATCAGTACCTATCGCACTGCTATACTCAAAGTCCATTTCGGAATGTTCTGTGCCATCTTTATGGAAGTCTGCGTTCATAACTCCAATCCACAAAAAAGGTTCAAAAACTGACGTGACAAACTATAGACCCGTTTCTAAATTATGTGTATTGGCGAAAGTTTTTGAAAAAATTGTTTACTGTCAAGTATACGCAGCTGTAAAAAATAGTTTCGGGGATTTCCAACATGGCTTTCTGCCGGGACGATCAACAACATCCAATCTAATTCTCCTGAATGATCATATATCTGCTGCTATGAGTAAAAGGAAGCAAGTCGATGTCATTTACACAGATTACAGCAAATGCTTCGATCGAATCGATCATGTGATTCTTATTCAGAAATTGGAACGCATTGGGATAAGGGGAGATCTATTAAGATGGTTTTCATCGTACATCTCGAACCGATCGCAAGCAGTTGTAATTAACAATTACGTATCCAGCTGGGTTTTAGTACCAAGTGGTGTGCCCCAGGGCTCACTGCTAGGTCCGTTGCTGTTTTTAATCTTTGTAAATGATATCGACAAGTGCTTCAATAACTCTCATGTGCTAAGTTTTGCGGATGACATGAAGATATTCAGAACTATATCATCACCTGACGATATTCTTACACTTCAGAGCGATTTAATTAGATTGGATGACTATTGCAACGAAAACAAACTGGACCTAAACCCAAATAAGTGTTTCCTAGCAACGTTTAGCAGAATAAATAATAGCTTGCCTTCTGCGTATTCTCTTAAAGGGCAAACAATTCGGAAAACGTCGAATATACGTGACCTTGGTGTTATTCATGATACTAAGCTGTTATTTCAAGAGCACATAGACAGTATAATTTCCAAAGCATCTCAAATGCTGGGGTTTGTGATGAGAATGTCTAAACATTTTAAGAATGAAAAAACATTCAAAATCCTCTATTGCACCTATGTCCGTAGCATTTTGGAATACTCCTGCCAAGTTTGGAACCCCCGCTACGACACATATATTTCGCGAATTGAAAATGTCCAACGGAAGTTCATCAAATATATGTGTTATAGACTTAATCGTAGCTATACGTATGAAGAATATCATAAGCTCTGTGCTGAATTTCACCTTCTACCGTTGGTTCACTCGTCGTGAAATAGCCGATGTTATTTTCTTTTTGAAATTGTTAAGAGGATCCATTGATTGTCCTGAACTTCTTTCAAAAATCCCATTAAATGTACCAAGAGCAGCAGCAAGACAAACAAATCCTATACATCTTCCATTAGTACCAACAAATTACAGACAGAATTCATATTTGTGGCGAGCGAGCAGTAGCCTTAATAAGTGTTACAAAGAGCATAAGTTTGACATATTTAATGCTAGACCAGAGGCAGTACGACGGTTACTTAGTGAAGCGTTTTTTTCAAAATATTTGAACTAATTAGGGCCCATATTTGTTGTTATTAAGTGTTAATTTGTTTTGTTTTTGTGTTTCTTTTTGTGTTTCTTTTTTTTATCTTTTCTTGCAATAATGTTCACACTAGTTCGTTCATAAATAACTTAAAATATTGCCTATTAGCGAAGACCTGTTATTGGCTTCTTGTCGCTTATTATATATTGTTATCTTTGTTACCATTGTATAGCTGTTGGTCTTCCAAGAATAAATAAATAAATAAATGTTAGCATACGCTTTAAAAGTCATTCATTCCTCGACGCGTAAAGCGCCTAGGCGTTATATTCGTTGGCTTATTACCATCTACACAAGCCACTGATCGCCAGATTTCATCTATTGTTGGTCCTTTGGATTAAATATAAGTGCCAATGATCAGCAGAGTGATAAACGCCACTAGTAAATGCCAGCTAGCAATCCGGTGGATGGAAGGGTGTAGATAGAAATAAAAACATTCGATCAATTATATAGTGTTTACTACCGTTAGGGTTTATTTTTAGCACGCTTTATATTAACTTCACTTGTATGTTTGTTGACTCCTTTGGGCGCGATATTAACCCATTTTAAACGGTCAGATTTCATTAAAACTTTGTAAATTTATTGAGGACCGAGACAATACATTAATTTGATAAGATTATTGGATTAGCAAAATAAGATTTGTGTTAATTTATAAAAAATATATCTAAAGTCGATAATATTAATTTCCAATAATTATCTTTAACCAACAGCTTATCTGATATGAAGGCGTTTTCGAATACCAACGAGCTTTTTATTTCAACAACACAACACACACACAACAACAACAAAACAAACAACAAAACCAGTTTAAAAAAACAAACTTTTATAAATAAACTAAACAAACAAATAAATAATAGTTAAAAAAAAGTAAAATACACGCTTTGTATGGAAAAGCAAACTAATAAATAGAAAATAGTTTTTAATTAAGAATAGGACAAAAAAATAGAGTTAATAAGAAAAAGAAAATATCTAAAAAATATTTAAATAATAGTTATTAATATTTTATTGACAGATCTATATGAGATGAAGGATTAGCATTTCGATATTATTATTAATATTTATAAAAAATCACCCCTTGCTTTTTTGGTAAATTATATAGTTTTTTCTTATTTAGGTACACTATTATTAACCCACTACTTGATGAATTATGAAGGAAATGTTGTAAATGTATAAAAAAATAATTGATGATTATTTAGGCTTTATTTAAGGCTGAAATTTTAAAGAGAATTTAAAAACTTACTATAGACATAGATAATGAAATAAAGGATCACACTATTGTAATTATGAACTGCAGAAAAACAGTTTCTTTTGTCGTTGTAACACAAGAATAAATTATATTTCCTACACTTCGTGTAAGTTTTTAGGCCGCAGAATTGACATTTTTGTCGGTTTTTTTGCCACTCAGGCATATGGTCTGTTCTATCGGTTCTCACAGAGTCCAATGACAAATCTTGATGTCTGGCTGGAAGAGTCGGTTTTCTTGGATTGGATGGAGCAGGACACAGGAGGTATGTGGGTTGAAGGGTTAGGTTCGTCATCAGAGAAATCACTATCTGTTTCGGAGAAACTAAGAGATCTTCTGTTACATTGAAATTGTCTTGGAGGGACACATTCACTACCAGAGTCGGAAGCAAATTCCTCATCACTTTCCTCACCACACCTCACAGTAAAAGGTATAAGATTTACGTGTTTACTAAAGCCATAAAAGCGAGCAGGATCCATTCTGCAACCTAGGAAACACAATTCCATCCTTATCACAAAAGCGCATACGAGACCATATCTGGTTCCGCCGAAAAATGTTAGGTTAGGTTAGAATGCACGCGAAATATATGGATATATATATATATATATATATATATATATATATATATATATATATATATATATATATATATATATGGTTTTATATAAAAACCTCCCAATATAATACCAATATGAAAAAGTACTAAACAAATACACACAATGTAAATGTGAATCTTTACATATGACTAGGCTTCATAAAATTAAGCTCCATCATTATTAAATCAAGATTTTCTATAAGTTAAAAATGTGAATACAAGATGGACGGATTATGAGGATCGCTGAAAAACGCTGTATGCAGGTAGTGAAAGTTTCGTAAATGGGAAGATCTTCATTTCAAAGATCATCCAATTATTCAGGTTAAAATTCCAAAATACTGGGTTTTTATTTTAGAATTTTAAAAATGTCTGTAATTTTAGTGACATTATTAACCCATTTACGGCCGCTGTACTCGATTGAGTACAGTTAAACTTTTAAACATATACCTAGAATTAATAAGACTAACATTCTTCTTTTAATTATAATTAGCAGAAGGTAAAATGGTTTTATTTATTATAATAACATAAAGTGGGTAGGCAAAATTTTATTGTGACAGGTATTCACTTGAAGTCGCCATTCTCAAGATAGCACAGGTAATTCTTTTCTATCATCATTATTTTTTTATTTACTATGCAATTATTATGTAATGTGCAAAATATTATGAGATACATTCTTGTTCATAATAATTGTTATCGTTTACCCTATTATTTTTCATTTTGGATGACTTTTATGCTGATTTCTACCAGTGTACTCGTTTGAGTACAGTGGCCACATGGGTATAAAAATAATGTAATATATTTTTTTAGATAAGTTGTTTCAAACGATGAACCGTAAATATTTCAACGTCACCAATTAGTATGATGTCCTTAAGCAAGCCGTTCAAGCTGTTTTAGATGACAGCGGTGGCGGCGAATATGACTTGGCCATAATACCACCCGACCCAAGTGCCGTTACTGATGAAAAAAAGGGACAGATGAGGACTTGGAAACACACACGTTACCACGAGATGTACATGGAAATATTGATATTTTGTTAACAATAAAGACGAAACTACTAGCGATGGTAATAGCAGTGATGAGGAACCTCTAGCTTCAAAACGGCAATGACGACAGCGACAGGAAAAATACAAGCAATGGGGCATTTTTCACAAAAATATATCTGTTGATGAGGCGATGGTCAAATATTATGGACATCACCCAGCAAACAATTTGTCCGTGGTAAACCAGTACAGTTTGGCTATAAAAATGGGTAGCGGCAAGCTCAACTGGGTACTGTTATAGCTTCGATTTCTATTGTGGAAAATCCCTTGAAGCAACTACCGAGCCTCTGGGTTCTAGGGTCGTGAAGTCATTACTTCAAAAACTGGACACCAATCCTACAAACCATAAAGTGGTTTTTGATAATTTCTTTACCAATTGTAGTCTTTTAGTTGACCTACGGAATTTAGGATGTTGTGCAACTGTGCTGCTATTTGCGGCAAGAAGCACGAAAAAAAGCTCAACCGTCTTCGTCTTTGGTCGAGGGTTTACCCCAAGATGGCTCGGGACACTACCCAAAATAGAAATTAAAGCAGCTGCGTTGTGTTGTTTGCCATTCAAGAGTCCGCTGGGAGTGCAAGAAATGTCTGAAGACTCTGCGTCGAAAAGCCTTGCTACGAAAAATTTCACCTTTAAGTGGCCGGTGTACTCAATCGAGTACACCCCCTAAAAACCTAAAAGAAAATTTATTTTTTGGTTATTTTTCCCAATTTGTATACTTTACTACTTCACTCATTACAAAAATAAATAATTTGAAACATAAACGTTTTTAGCTTACATTTGGCCATTAATGGGTTAATGGAACTGAGTGACTGTTGTCAGTTTTACTTGCAGTGAAGAATGTAGTAAAACTTCTAAAGCATTATATCAAAATTAACCAAGACTATTAAATAATATTCAAATGGGTTGCCTGATAAACCTAACAGTTTTAATAACCCCTTGTTTTTAAAATTTTCATGAAACAAGTATTTGCGGGATAGGCGACAACGCCCAATACCGGAAACCGGAAATCTCTTCTAGGTGAATGTTACCATTTATCGTATAATGAATGTAGGTCATCAAATTAATCTTTTTTTAGATTAGGGTTGAATTACTTTAGGAGCTTACCAAGAAAGATGACCAGCATAGCTACATGCATAGAGTGCTTCGTTAAAGTATTATTTCACCTATTTATTTGTATATTGTAATAACGATTTTTTTAACGCTTATTTAAAAAAAATGAAGTTGGCAACATTAAGCCAAACTCATTATATTTTATTTTAGTTCATTCATCTAGCTGTCAATAGTGTCATTATGGCACCTAAAAAAGAGGTATTAAATTTAATAGGGATTCCCGTTACTGCTACGGCTGTTCTAGTTTCATATTATTAAAAAATAACAGTTCCAAATAACTGTTATAAAATAACAGTCCGCTATTTCATGTATTTTCTTGTCTGGAATAGCTATTCTAAAGTAGTTGATGAAATAGTTTCATCTGGGTTGACAATAAGTGACATAGTAAAGTAATTGTGCAAACAATAAAAAAAACTAATTTCATAAATACATGCGCATTTTCGGCCACGGTAATAGAACTAGAATGCCTCATATGCGAACATCTTTCTAACTCAGGAAATGTAACTTATTTATTCTTTTTTTATTTGTTAGGCAGGGGGAGTGCCAGGAAATGTACCTACGCGAGAAAAGAGCTTGTGACAGCTGTAACAGTGTGTCACATTTACATTTTATACGTACTATTACATTAATATAACAGTTCTTATTTTGTTCGAACAAAGGTTTTGATAACGCGTGGAACAGTAGCTGTTCTATAAGTTTGTTGGTAATAGTTACAGACTTAGATAACAGTAGGTATGTAACTATTACCAATTCGTAGCAGTTAAATATAACAGATATTAACATATTTGTTATATTTAACTGCTACGATATATAAGCTACTCCTACCTATGTATGTCAGCACTCACCAACTATCAATTGATCTGGAAAATCCATAATTCGTATGCATTTTTGTATGCAGATTATATTTATTTAATTTCAAAGAGGATACACATTGTGTCGCCAAATATGTGGAGTGACTCTTTACTTATAGTTTTTATTTCTATATGCACAGCATTTTTAGGTGAAGGTAAAGAGATTTCATTAAAGTTTTGCTTTAACATTGTCACTAGTTCTTGGTTATCAATATGATAACATACATCTTGTTGTTGATCTACAGGTTTAACATGGATACTGGTCTACAGAACCGAGAAATATCAAAAGCTCAAAGTCGAAGTTGAACGTCAAAGTAAAAAACGTAAGTAGTTACGATATGAGGCGCCTGGTTCACATTTTGGAAAATTACAAGTGTGTGTGATCAATAGTGTTTCCTGTTAATTTGATGAATGTGACAAAGCTGTGATTTATGCAGTCGCAGTTTTACCACATTTAGTTTATTGATGAATTTACTATTAACAAATAAACCATGCTTCCAACCACATGACACAAGCACACAAGAATTGACTGGTAAAATGAAATTTATTCAGCACTTGCATATTAACATGCCCTTGTACTTGTTAAGCTCACAATGCAGTACATAAACATAGTCAAATACAGAGGCACGAAAAAATTTAATTATTCCATCGGTATGTCTGTGTTATCACATATAAGTATATTTATTAAATCCTTAAATAAATAACAAGTTTTATATTTAAGGTCACTTAGCAGCATGATGTATACACATTGCTTTTAGTAAATTCGCACATGCACAAAATGGTACTACTTAAGGTTCTATAAGTACTACTTAAGATATTCTATTACAGTGGAAAAGCGCAAGGAAGCCCATGGAGACTCTTTGGATAAACAGCATAAAAAGAAAATCGAACGCGAGGAAGAAAGACTGAAGAACAACAATAGAGATCTCTCTTTAGTAAAGATGAAATCAATGTTTGCTATTGGTTTCGCATTTACTGCTCTGCTCAGCATGTTTAACAGCATGTGAGTCATCTTTATCTTACTATATCCCAACACTATGTGGGGGAAATGTTGCCCATGTGGCATACTGGTTACCCATAAACACAATATCTTCATGCCGTCCATTGATGGGCCGGTTGGTGTGGTTGGTAGATATATTGCCTTTCATGCCAGGTTGTGGGTTCAATTCCCACCCAGGACTGATATTTGTGTGCATGAACATGTATGTTTGTCGGGAGTCTGGGTGTAATTATGAATATAAATATGTAATTACATTATTTTATTATTTTTTTTTTTAATTTAAAAATTTATATCAAAAGATTATATTATATTATCTGGTTTCCATAGTACAAGCTCTGCTTTATTTGGGATAAGTTGGCCTTGTGTGAATATTTTCCGAGGACATTATAACTAGTTGATTTATCCATAGTATGGTGTGCCCATAACTCAATTACACCTGCTTCGTACTTGGACCTATATGCCCGTCAAGTCACCTGGATGTTCAGTCCAGATTTACCATTTAACAATATCATATTTAAAAATAACAATACACTCATAGAGGTGTCATCAGGCACTGAATTGTTATTATATGAAAAAATTATGAAATGTGCATACACAATGTGCATACACGATGTACATACATATGAGGCAGTAATAACAAAAAACATACAGATGCATCATGGGCAGAGCTTTTCTGTAAGTTATTTCAGTATTGTGATTGTTAAATACAGATTATGCCTCAACTTGACAGTGATCTCTAAGGGGTAATACAGTTTATGGATATCAGCCTTGTTTTGCTCAGCTCAAAGCTTATTGGTTTTCTATAGGCTGTTTCATGCAGAATGCGCTCAAGACCTCCATGAACTAAGACCTCCATGAAGATATCCCTCCTTCCCCCTTTTTTCATCGGACTACAGCATGGGTTTATTCAAGGCTAAGAGTGAACTGGCATCTGATGGGTACCGGCGTTCCACCTTTCACCACTCTCTCACCTTCTCTTACCATCAGGTGAGAACGTGGTTAAGAGCAAACCCAACAAAATGGTGACATGATGTTATTTCTCAATTTCAGATTTGATGGGAGAGTTGTTGCTAAGCTGCCATTTTATCCGATATCATGGATTCAAGGTCTTAGTCACAGGAACTTGCCTGGCGACGACTATACGGACTGCTCATTCATTTTTCTGTACATCTTGTGCACAATGAGTATCAGGTAAGTTCATATTGCTTTTTTTGCAAAATTTACATTGAATAAGTAGGCCAAGTCTAAAAGACAAACATACGTAACAACAACCAAAAATTTAATTTCCTTTACGCCACTGAGCATGTTAATGATCCTATATAAAAATAATATATTGAATAAAAAAAATTGTTTTCTTTGGTTCATTCGGTTTACTATGGGTTCGTAATTTATTAGATCTGGGCACTTTATCTGTGGATCCCATTTCATACTGGTTTGGATCTAATGAACAATTCAAAAGAAAATAAATCATTTTATCTTTACATATATCACACATGACTCGGACACTAACTAATCGCGATATCTCATAACAAGCATACATACACTTAAGAAAGGTAAGTTTGTTTTAATGGTCATATATAGCCAACATATTATTAAGTAAATTTTGAGAGGTATTACGTACGTTATTTGGTTCCGAATTCATTGTTTAAGATCTAAAGTTTTTGATGTCAGTTAATAATTCTAGAAATAATATATATCCATACTTAAAAAAATTACATTTATCTCACAAATAAAAGATCTATATACGCAGCTTTGACTGAATAATTGTTTTACATTACTGCATATTGACCGAGAATATTTTAAATCACTAGGGTGCAAACAGAAATATATCTATATAGCTTCATATTATGATGAAATTAAAACCATGTGCCATTTTTCGCCTTAGTATGGCCTTATTTTCCATGTGTATGGAATGTCATTGTAAGGAGATTATAGGTATATTATACCTTTGTGCATATTGCTGTTGATTCTGTTTATTACATACATACATGTTATTCATTATTCTGACCACCTTAATTCTCGACCTTTGCCTATTGAAAAGTCTGGCTCCTCAAGTCTTACATAATCATAATGCTGTGGATTCAAATTTTATCTATACATATAATAAAATCGTAGGAAAGTCAAAACTGTAATTTTTTTAAAAGGATACTTGTGGCGTGGTCTACAATGGATATCGAAGCCAAAAATATAGTTTTTAGAATTTTTGTCTGTATGTATGTCCAGGCTAAACTTAAAAAGTACTGCATGGATTTACTTGAAATTTTGCATATATATTACTAAGAGGTCGGGTCAACATATAGGCTATATGTATATTGTCACGCTATCACCTATGGGGTAGGAGCTGTGATAATTTATAAAGTTACACGCGGGTGAAACTGCAGGGCACAGCAAGTAATACTATATATAAATTCCTACTAAAATTATAAATGCGAATGTTTGTGCGTATGGATGTATGGATGCGTGTAAGAGTAACAAACATCCATACTCACAAACTTTCCATTTATAATCTTAGTAGGATAGTGAAATAATGTTTGGACTACCTATATCCCAACAATCAATGTACAGCATATATCAATAATGGGAAATTTAAATTTAATTGTCTGGCCGGACTCAATAGGATAGGTACACTGCACAATGGGATCACAATTCTCATTAAAGATTCCCTTGCTAATACCCTTTCTGAAGATGTAGGTATTATCTATCGGATTTTTCTAGAAACATGGCAGTCTGATATATTCAGATTTAAATTATTATTGAGAAATTTTTCAATTTCAGCGATTTTATAGAAATAATAATATTTGTATAAAATCGCTAAAATGCTCGCGTTTTATTTAATATTAAGTGTGCTCATCAATCCCCATGTACAGACGCCAGCACATCAAACTACCCCCTGCTACTAACTACTATCTGTCAATTTTCTCCAATTGAAATTGAACCTTATGCTTTTTTGATATAGTTGAAAATCTATAAATTTGACAGATTGGGGTAGCTGGATGTGCTGGCATCTTTATTTTATAATGATTTTGCCGATATTTTAGTGTATTAAAATATATTGCGGAGGTATTTCCGATCCGGTATGACATGGCAACCTTCAAGAAGCGAGCCTATTCTTTTCTTAAAGGCCGGCAACGCACTTGCAGCTCCTCATGTGTTGCGAATGTCCATGGGCGGTGGTGATCACTCAGGTGACCCACTTGCTCGTTTGCCATCCTATTATATAAATAATTAAAAATAAATAAATATTGATCTTTGCATTCCATTGATTACAGGCAGAATATCCAGAAGCTTCTTGGATTCGCCCCCTCCCGTGCTGCTTCAAAACAAGGCGGAGCTCTATTTGTTGCTCCACCCGCTCAGTTTAAGTAAAACTAGTAACACTAAGAGGAAATCTGTACTCTAAATTGGAAAATAATTAGGTTCATTGTACAGCGAGGTTTAATCTAGCAACTTCGCTGAGGTGATGTCGACGCAGACTGATTGTCATACCTTTACATACATGAGGGATCCTATAACTTTTATAGGTATAAAAGTCCTGGATTACATAAGGTTCCTTCTTCAGAAAAGGATGATTAGGGACTATTTATAATCAAAATAACTACCCACTTTAAATTGTTTTTGATTTTTTTGTGGTTGACTATTCTTACCAATAAAAATCAAAGGTTAGGTTGCAGAAGTTTCTTAAAAAAATCGTCTGAATTTAATGCTCGTAATAGGTAGATTAACAAAAGATGCAAGTTTAAATCTCGCTGTACAATGACATAAAAATCTTCTATTTTCAGTGTGAGCTGTTATTTTTAAGTGAGTGAAAGAATTTGAATAAATATTTAATTTATTTATTACCTATATATTTCTGTTATTTATACCTATTATAATTATTATTTATCTACACTAAAGAACTTAATACACGTTAAATTCTACCATAGACTCATTGACAAGTAATCTATCGAAACCAAATCTTGTTAAGTCTATAGTAGTGAACTGGCTGTCAATGATTAACTCTGCTATAGATCTTCCTATTCCTGGTGAATGTTGACAACCTGAAAAAAATAATTTTATACAATTATAGTTTATATATAAAAATCAATGCCACTTTTCGTTGTAATGTTATAACTCAACAACGCCTTTACCGATTTGGCTAATTTTGGTCTCGAATTATTCGTGGAAGTCGAGGGAAGGTTTGTACGTAGAGAAAATTTAAAAAAAGTCTTGAAAAAGTGTAAAATCGTAGTTTTTACTAGCTAGCAATTTCAAATATTTTTTTGTTTTAGTAAATGAACTTAATAATCATTTTTTTTATTACTATGCCTTATACGTAGCGAAGCACGTACTGGGCCGCTAGTAGTTTATAAAATACATATAGCATGATTAAAATGACTGTTTCCAATAGTGGTAGCATAATTTTATAGTAACAACGTAGTAAATATATTATATAGGCTTGGAAAATCCCGTAAACCTGGCAGTGAATATTATTTGAAGACAGTTTCATCATATATTTTATAAAATCTAGTTTAAAACAATACAATCTAATCATTAAAATAAATCTAAATATGACGTCCGTACAAGATTATGTTAAAATTTTTTAACATAATCTTGTACGGACGTCATATCTAGATTTATTTAAAATAGAAATTGGACAAATTGATCAATGTAAATCGACCGATAAAAAAATAATTTGTCAACATTTATTATGTTTATAGAATAATAACTATTCTATTTCCTTTTAAAAAAACATTTTTTTTACATTCGCTACATCGAACGCACCCGCCACCTTGTTGAGTTAATTTGCGAGAAAAAGAGACTACTGGTACCTATCCCTCTTTTCGTGTCATTAGTTCATTAATTCGAGGCGCTCATAGCCAGATGCTCTCACCGATCCGTAAGTGATTGGCGAGGTTAAGCAACTAGGCTCGCGGTCAGTCCATAGATGGGTGACCGCCAAAGTGGTTTAATTTGTGAGCGTCTCCGTGCTTCGGAGGGCACGTTAAGCTGTCGGTCCCGGTTGTACATTAGGCAACAGTCGTTAAGCCATGTCAGAGGCCTACTGGGCGGCTTGAACAACTCTGACACCAGGGTAACCACTGCCCATACGATAAGTAAGTTCATTAATTTAGTAGGTACATATTGTTTCGTATCGAATAGTTGAGTGTATGACATTTGGCGGGCTAATCTACTGGCTAAATCCAGTCTCTGATGTTAGTGATGTTGGGGTCTTTATGTAATTATAGATAACTAGCTGTGCCCCGCGGTTTTACCCGCGTTAAATTTTATAAATTATCATAGCTCTTCCCTCGTAGGTGATAGTCTGATAATATGGAGCCTATATGTTGACCCGACCTCTTAGTAATTATTCATGCAAAATTTGAACTAAATCCATGCAGTACTTTTTGAGTTTAGCCCGGACATACATACAGACAAACAGACAAAAATTCTAAAAACTATATTTTTGACTTCAATATCGATTGTAGATCACGACCCAAGTATCCTTTTCAAAAAATATTCAATGTACAGTTTTGGGTTTCCTATGATTTTATTATATGTATAGATACTTACCAAGTTTACCAAAGCCTGTAGCAATGTACAGATTATTGTGGTATGGATGTGGGCTAAGTATTCCAGTACCATCATATGTATTGCAATCATGTTTTTCAGATTTAAACTTGATAATCTGTAAATAAAGACATCAGTTTTAAGCATCATTGAAGAGGTCATGTTTGAGATGGGTGCTGGTACTTTTATAGTTTACAATGGGCATCTTTATAGCAGGTTAAAAAAAAATTAAAAATCATTTATTCCGTAAATATTTAACATTTATGTGGAATCGTAATTTTTTTTCACTCTACCGTGCAGTGCATGACGTGGCAGCTACTGAGAAACAGCTACAGCCAGAAAACTCGGTAGGACCCATTTTTTTAAAATAAAATATACTTAAGAATACTTACAATAATGTATGTTGACTCAGAGCAACTCAGTCCTAAGCACTTTTGTCACTTAAATTATCAGAAATTTTGTGCTACACAATTTGCCTTTAATAATTCTTTTAAACTCATTTGTAGACAATTCTCTCATATCATTGGAAATTTTGTTATAGAATCTTATACATTTTATGTTAGTTAGAGTATTAAACTTAATGATTATAATACATATGTCACTAGCACCATGGCCAATGTAGATTAGTGTCCCCTATTGTTGGGGTTGGATACTCTGCTGGCTCTGTCTGAAGTACTCCTGAGGTTCTAATGAACAGGATCCAAGACAGTCAAAGCAATTACCTGGGACATGCTGACAGACCACTCAGTGACATTTCATTGAGTGCCAATGTTAATCCTGGCTTACAGGATTGTTGCAGTGGTGGTTAAGAGGGAGGGAGAATTCCCATATTAAAACAATATATATGAGTATAAAAGTTGTTTAAATCCTCTTAATAAACAAAAAAGAAAACTAATAGAACTATAGAGTCACAGCAAACCAAACGTATGAACGAATTCGTAATACGAACGAAGCATTTTATTTACAATTTGCAAACTTATTATGATGTCACAACAGTAGCCAATCATAGCGCTGCTAACTCATACTAAATGAATGTCTGATGAATCATGTTATTTAATTCATTACGCCGCTTTTAATCTAGACAATGGTAAAACAATAGCTTATAAACTTCGCCAGGTAAGGCTATAAAGTTTCATCACATTCCAGCAATTTCTATTCATTTTACGATCAAGTATTGGATCAGCTACTTTGATATATATGGAACACAAACTACTTACGACTTTGACATCAAATGCTCAGGTTTTGATAGTTAACGAAGGTATGTTCTTAATTTTATATACCTTCATCAAGAATTAACTATCTGTCAAAATATTTAACACTATTATTTTTATATTACACGTTGTATATGAATTATATTAATTTCGTACCTCTGTATCAACATAACTTGGAAGTCTATTAATAAATGAAGGTTTCACTATATCTCTGAAATGGTCACTCTCTGATGTATCTCTAGTATCTGTATTCAATTGGGGGTTTCCAAATAGCAGATTATTTTCCAAGCCATTTTTCATCAGCCACAGACCTGTAGTATCCATCACCATTGGCGTAGACATGCCTAAACTTGTACCCCTTACAGAATATACTTGTTCTTGTCTGTAACAGAAATAAATACTGAAGAACAACCTAAACAACTAAAATGGTAGACAAATTTGCATTAATTAAGATCTGTTTTTAGCTGACCCACTGTTCCTAGTTATTTAAAGAATTTAAAAGAGTAATAGAATCAGACACTTTGACTAACTATCCCATTTACAGCATGGCAACCACAAGTCATGTAGTATACTTCCACAAAGATACTATTTTTATTTATTTATTTCGAGTGCATTAACTAGCAACACCCCTAGCGGAAAATTCAATAACCTTAAAATGTCTATATTAAAAACTAAATGTTTTAAGGTCCAAATTGCTAACCAATGTGGTGCATGTATTTTTAAGGTAAGAGATATTTCCCTGCTTATAGAGCTGAAAAAGCTTCTATACCTTTCAGTGGTAACATTTCCCTGTAACAACATGTAGGGTTCCTAATGCTTACAGGCAATGCTTTAGCTAATTTTGGTAATAACCAAGAGTCCACAAATCTTTTGTTATGTATAAATATGTAGTAAATTTTAATAATTGTTAATTTACCTTTGTTTCACAGGTAATGGTATCTTTAGTAAACCTTCTTCAGTTCCTACTTTGGCTAACTTAGCTATGTTACCAGACTCATCTCCTGCTGCAAGGACGCATATTGCAAACTTAATTGAATATTCTTCACCATCTTTGGTCTTATACACAACTCTGTTGATTCTTTCATATGAGCCAGGAGTTACACCTTCCATGAGTACATCACGCTGCTGCTCCAGTTCAAATCCTATTACTTCAGCATTTACATAAGTGGCACCCAGTTGTTTGGACTTTTGTACTAGGCCTTTAAGTAAAGCCCATGAATTAAAAGTACCTTCACTTTCTACTCCAATACAACCTAAAAATATCATTATAATAAAAACAAATGCAACATATTAGTGATTATATTAAATTATTTCTTTATATCAAAATAATTAATTATAATATGAATAAATTTAACTCTTGCTCTGGTGAGGTATCAGCATAACAGATGAGTTTGGATGGCATGTTGGTCTACTGATTAGTGACCCTGACTACTAAGCCAGAGGTTTTGGGTTTGATCCCCACCCAGGACAATTCTTAGTGTAATGGGCAAAATAATTTGTTCTGAGTTGGGTAATTTATCTACCCAAATAAGACTTTTTTAAATTGTTCTCGGTGGGCAAACTTTGATATAATTGCCTGCAATTTGATGTCACCCAAAGACCTCAGACATTTGATTGTTAGACATCAAAGCCAAATGATAGCTACTGTAAAGTTTTGTGCAACCTGTTAGTCAATAGTAACAATTTCAGCTCTTTATGACAATGCAGACCAAATCTATCAATTGCCCATGCCTGCAACTGTACCAGTAAAACTTACCTAATTCCACATCATCAGTGTTAATCCAAGGGTATTTTTCCTTTATTTGTGCTTTAGTGAGTATGTGGTACTTGACACCTAACTCTTGTAACTTTGCAACATTTTCTTCTAGTTTGCTAGCATATCTCTCACTGGCCAATATTAAAGAACCAGTAGGGGTGTACTGAATGTCTACCTCATCATTCAAATGCTCTTTTACATTCCTCAAAAAGTCAATAGAATACTTAGAAAGATCAATATTTTCAGGCAATGCAAAATGTTGAGTTAATGTACCAAGTGACACATTTTTTTGGGATTCTTTGTACTGGAAATAAAGATTCAAAATAAAAAATTATTATATAAGGGCCCTGCACAAAACAGGCTTAGCCTTGGTGTGGAGCTTTGCACAGACATATCCAACAGGGTTAATATCTCAAATCGAGTCGCCTTCAAACGTAAGTAAATTGAGGGGGGAGGGGGCTACCCTCCTGTACCATCCCCAACCCGCGGAACCCCATGGTTATGGAGATATCCATGGTTAATGTTATTCTAGCGCTCGGCGGCCGCTACCGTGGCACGCTCGCTCGCCTTCGCGCACCAAATGGTCACCGTTCCAACCTAACCTAACCCAAATTATTTCATAAAAGTGCATTTTTGCAAAAATATGATAGTGACAGTGAACAATTCAGTTTTGGGTATTTTTCAGATAATTATATAAAAAAAAAATATAACTTCTATACACGAAAGCAATGTAGAAATGTTCAAAATTGCGTTGTTTTATGCATTTGTATGAAGTCTTATGATTTTTAAAATATAATAAAAGAAAATTGGTGAGTCTCCGGCAGAAAAAAAATGTGTTTTATTACTTAGTATGAACCCCCTTAACCCCCCCATATACACACTTAACTCAAATTCAGGCGACTCAATATGAGATCCAACCCTCCCTCCAACTGTATTCTAAGTATGTATAGTAGTAATAATATTTAGATATAATAAAAATAAAATTACAGAACACGAACGATTACAAACTAATATTTGTCGAAAGGTTACTTAATTATGATTTGAATCCAAAAGCAACTACTAATTTTAGGAGTAGTTGAATTTAATAAAATAATAAGATTCAACTGCAACTGCAACACAATGATATATATAAAAAACCATCTTTCAACTATTTTCCTCCCCTTTTATGGATTATAGCCTGGTGAAGCAGTTTTCCTGGGATATCTGTATAAATTTGAAACATTTATTATTAATATAATTAACAAAAACTTACAGTAAAATCTTTTTCTAAGACAACAACGGAGAGGCCATGACTAGTTCTAGTTTTGAGCCAGTATGCAACGGAAGATCCTATAAATCCTCCACCAATTACGACTACATCGGCATGCTCCGGACAAAAGTCTACATCTCTTTTCTTAGAAGAGGGAAAATCGTTGGAAAGAACCTTCCATGTCTTACTAAAAGGGTTATTATCTCTAGCATAAAATCGAACATTACGTGACCTCCTGCTGCACAACCGACTGGTATTAAATATTTTAGTTATAATCATTTTTTAATCTAAATCAAACAGATATTATAACACAACAATGCAATATTTTAAAATTTCACTTTGATGCTCCCGCTTTTGACAACTGAATAGTGCTGCCAGGTCCTAAATAAAATATATTAGAAATATTAATTATTATCAGTTGAGTAGATAGACCGAAATATTTTTTGAATCATGGAACTCCCGTCATCATCATCGAACGCTTATAGCCATGCTATATAAATATAATATGTATAAAAATAGCACTGAATGAACGTCCAAGTTTTTTTTTTATAATGCTTAGGGTCCCTTACTAAACATAAAATCACAAAATTTTAATGCTGACAGATGATCTTGAAAAAAGTTATCGGTCAACATCTCAGAAATTATGCTCTTTAGGGCAAAAGTTACTGATTCTTCATTTAAGGGGCCATAAATCGTAAGCGGTGGTTTTATAAAAAAGTTTAAAGAATTAAAGTATGTGAAATTTTGTTCTCTACATTCTCACGTCTCAATAACATTAAAGGAAGTACATAGTTTTCGACATATTGGCCAAAGTAGAAACTTCTGTAGCTATATATTTACTGTGTATATATGCACATAGATATACCTCCGTGCGTTATTACTATATTATATATATTATATATATATATATATATCCAAAGAGTAAATCTCATTGTGAAGTGTCAACTCTTATATTGTTGATTATTTGGATTGGAAGTGTAAAAAATAGTTTTCACTTCTATCGGCAGTCACCAAAATCTGCACGAAATTTTATGTTTGGCAATTTTTGGATTCTGTACCGAAATCATAAATACTAATATCCTGGGAAATTATTCATACATTGCCATCTGATCCCAAAATAAGCAAAGCTTGTATGTTACTGCGGAAACCAGAGAACTGTTATATTACATATTAGTATACTACTTTTCTTTTGTAAATACACAGAAAGATAGAAAAAGAAAGATGTACGTTGTTTATAAATTATGGTACATACATACATAGAAAAATTTATAAATGTATATTTTTATGTAAAAAAAAACTGGTGGTTTCAATGTATGGATATTTAATTAAATGGAGGACCATATTAAAGGGCTCTACTTGATTATTGCAAAGTAGTTATAGACAGGATACTATACGATTTCATTTTATATTTGCATGAAAATGGAGTCCTTGCTTGGCGCAGCGGTTAAAGCAGTCACCTGGCCACGTTTTGTCCCTGGTTCGATTCCCGCACAGGGAAACTGTTTGTATGACACGTGAGTGGTTGTTCTTAGTCTGGGTGTACTTTGTGTCCATCAATTATATGCTTGTAAAGTACTCCGCGTAACAGGCATTTATTTCCTTAGTGTGGGCATTGACTATTAATATAACAAGCGAAACATACTATTCATTAGCGCCTATCGATTGTTGGCCACCAAATTAAAGTAGCGTTTTTCTTTTGTAGTAAGAAATTAAGAGATTTGCAAATTAATCTGTAGAAAAAAGAGTACGTAGATCATTATGACATAAATCAGCAAGTCAGTAAACATTCCTAATAGGTATTGCTATACAGCGTGGTATTGCTGCCAGTATTTTAGGAACATTACCAATACAAGAATATTTAGGATACCTTTAACTTAATGCTTAGTTTTACATATACATATATCTTCGAGCATTTAGCTGGCAATGGAGACGTTAACGCAAGGCGAGTCCCCCTCGGCCATATAAGTTATATAAAACTGTTTCTCCCCCAAACTCGGCCATGTGGTGTCGTTTCCTGTCGCGAAGTAGTGCTCCGTGAAAACTTACGGGAACACGGTATTTCCTATCACAAGTAAGTGTAATTTTTTGTTAATTGTGTTTAAATGTTTTATAATTTTGATTCAAATGTACTACCGATTGCGACAGATTAGAGACAATTCTACGTCGCCATTATCTTGCTAGAAGGCAGCCTCGGATCTAGGAGGGGCAAGCCGGGGCCCATCATGCCCCGGGCGGCAAGTTCGGAGGGCGGCCAAATTCTCACTTTAGAGACAAATGGATAATTCATCATTTACTTAAATTTGACCACAGAATAAACTTAATTGTACTACACAAGTACAGAAATGTCACTCTTCTTTTGCTTTGGCCATATCAATTGGACCGATATAATCTTCTTATCCATCCAAAGGTTGTCTGGAAACAATCGCTGACTGCGATAAGGCCGCCTATTATACAATTTGCTTTCAATGTTTCCTATATTTTTTTTATCTGAATTGGTGTGCAATAAAGAGTATTTATCTTATCTAATTGCTCTTATTTTTTTACTGATTTTGTGCAATTATTACCGAAGGAAGGTTTCTTGAATGGTGGTAAGTGATATTTTGAAAATGTCAATCGTTGAAGAACTGCAAAGGTACGGAGCAGATCTGGCTCAAAAATACGAGCGAGAATTAAGCGCCGTCGAATTCTGATTGAAATGATAAAGATGTTCAATGTAAAAATAAATATAAGTGGGCAGGGGCGGCATTTATCACTTTTTGCCCCGCCTAAAAAATATTTAAGATCCGGGGCTGTTAGAAGGCGTAGTGCGGGGACAAACTGCCTGAAATTTTTGGTTGAATGAATGAACGTAACATTGTTTTAAAATTCTGTGTTAGTAGTTTGTACATATTGGATATTTTAGAACTAATGATAATTTGTTTCAGAAGTTTGTTTGTTAGTTGCTAGTTTTGGAAATATAACTTTATCAGTACAGACTTGATTTTAATGTCTTAAAATTATAATATTTACCAACTATATTCAATTCTTTTATTTTTTTACTTTCTGTTCAGGTGATATATTTTCGATATGGATAAATTAGATATAAAATAAATAATTCATAAAATAATATTACTATCTAATTCAATGTTTTACATTACCTCTAAAGCTAAGATTATACTCATTTATCTCGTCATCATTATCATCAACATGTCAGCCAAAGTACGTCCACTGCTGGACAGAAGCATCCCCCTTTGGGGAGGTGTAAGGGCCAGGGTGATGTACATCCAACGAAACAATAATGTGGGAGAAAAAGTAGACTTTTTATTTTTAGAAAGTGGGGTGTACATATATTTTTAGTGATTAGGAAGCGTGCGGTTAGCGTGGAGCTATGATTTGTACTACTTTTACTTTTGATGAACTATGGGCGGCGAAGGAAGGACCCCCCCCCCCTCACCCCCGGTGACCACCGCGCCCCGCGCACTTCCTTTACAATATTTGCATACCGACTATATAAATTAAATTAAATCAATACAATATCAATTTAACATTGTTGGCCCTAACAGGGAGGCTTCTGTCCAGCAGTGGACGTGGGGAATTTATTTATTTATTAATTAAATTTTAACAGGTTTCCGAAGGATCCGAAGATAAACGAATTATGAACAAAATTTTGTGGTCAAAATTCAAACTGAAATGCAACTAGACCAATGTAATTTGCTCAGAACATTTTACGTTGGAAGGTATACAAGCGCTTTCGAACAACAGAAGAAATTGGTTGTTGGTGGAATACCAACATTGAAATCCCGTCAGTGCACGGTAATTTGTTTCTTTTTTTTAGTTTTGTTTTTAATAAAAAAAGGTGCATATTCACGTAGACTTTAAAAAAGCGCTTGTCAATATTCGTGTAGGTTTGTAGTAATATAATTAAGTATACATAATTATTTCTAGTTACATAGATATATAATATAATAGATAGTTAATTATAGTATTGTTATAGTTGTAGCAGTGCAAAATATTTCTAATACCTACATTTTTCGTTTAGAAGCAATATTTTTTTGGATAAATAGCAGCGCCATTTTCGGAAATAGATTCATTCTTATCTCAACCTTCGAGTTTTACTTAACCTTTTACACCTACGTTAAAATATTAGGTCTTTACCTATGAAATTGCCGTTCTGCAGTACTGGCCATTTCAAATCAAAATAATTTTTGTTTGGCTAAGAATTCTAATTTCAAATTAATTTTATTTTAAAAACATGGATTCTTTTTTCCAAAAGTAGTCATTTCTTTATTGATTAGTGTTACATTTTCATCGCATTTCAATCTTTTTCGTCATCATGGATACGTTAAAAATTCGAGTAATTATGGAATATGAGTACCGTCGTGGCAGCAACGCGGCACAAGCGGCACGCAACATCAACGACGTTTACGGAGCTAACACTACAAACCAACGCACCACCTGTTATTGGTTTGCTCGCTTCCGTTCTGGAAATTTCGACCTGAAAAATGAACCTCGCGGTCATCCGAAGACTTTGGTCGACAATGACGAATTAAAGGCGGTTGTGGAAGCTGATGATACACAATCTACGGCTGAATTAGCAGCAGCTTTCGACGTTAGCGTCAAAACAATATTGGTCCATTTGCGTCAAATTGGCAAGGTAAAAAAGCTTGACAAATGGGTGCCCCACGAACTCAATGATCGCCAGCGCGAAGTACGCGTCGAGACGTGCCTTGCACTGCTCAACAGACACACAAATGAAGGAATTTTGAACCGCATTGTTACCTGCGATGAAAAATGGATTCTGTTTGATAACCGCAAGCGCTCAGCAAGTTGGTTGGATCCTGGTTCAGCACCTAAACAATGCCCTAAACGAAAACTTACCCCTAGAAAAGTGATGGTCACTGTTTGGTGGTCTAGCGCCGGTGTGATTCATCACAGCTTCTTACCAAACGGGGTGAGCATTACTGCAGATGTGTACTGTGAAGAACTGAGCACAATGATGGAGAAGCTGGCGCATCTCCAACCAGCATTGGTCAATCGCTCGTCTCCGCTGCTCCTGCACGACAACGCGCGACCTCATACTGCACAGCAGACGGTCTCCAAGTTGCAAGAACTGGGGTTGGAAGCTCTCCGTCATCCGCCCTACTCACCAGACCTTGCGCCTACAGACTACTACTTTTTCCAGAATTTGGATAACTTCTTGGCGGGAAAAAAATTCAATACCCGAGAGGCAGTACAAAATGCCTTTGAAGAATTTGTTGCCTCCCGTCCAGCTGATTTCTTTAAGAAGGGCATCAATAAACTGCCACTGCGATGGCAAAGATGCATTGATTGCATGGGTGATTACTTCGATTAATACAAATAAAAAAATTCATGAAAAAAATTCGTTTAAATTTTTTCATACAAAACGGCAATTTCATAGGTAAAGACCTATTATATCCCTTTTGCCAACCTAGGTAAATATATATTTATATATTATTAATCGGTAAGAATGGATAATATCACTAGACAGAGATAAGAACATGTCTATGTTCTTACAGTAAAATGTAAAATCGTTGAAAAATATTGGTGTTCTTTCACCATTGACTGTTGTTGCAAGTCTTATTTTATTTTATTTGAGACAACAAACAATTGCGTAATTTGCTTAATACTAATACAGTATTATTTAGAAAAGACTTAGTTAATCACACAACCAGCATCGTTATCTACAACAGATCATATGAAACGGTAAAACTAGTAACAAGCAATTATGGCAAACTATAGGTAATCAATAACATTAACTTAGTCTAGGTAGCATACAGTAGGTGTGAGTTAGGTATTATACAGTGTTAATAATAGGTATTTATACGGTAATAATATTTAAATTAGACAAACTTATTCAGTAACTGGTTTTTAAACTGATATATAGACAAAGCAAATATATCAATATCAGTGAAATTATCGTTGTAACCTTTCATTATCCGCCTTAAAGGCGCTCGTTCGCCAGCGTTGGTTCTGCTAGGTGTAGGAGCAAATAGTTTGTGAGCGTAGGTGTCACGGATACGACGGGAGCGACTAGGTATGCGAAGAAATATTTGATTGACTTATTTATCACAGTCTAGCTTATTTTGACATCTTATAAAGCAACATTTGGTCAAGGTACATTCTTCTTTCTTTGATAGTTATAAAGGAAATTTTTTTGATAAGAGTCTCATATGGGTACCGCTTCCGTTCAACTTTATAATTTAAGTAACGAAGGTATTTGCGTTGTACTGATTCTATTTGGACATTATATTTGCCATAAAGGGGGTTCCAAACACATGTGGCGTATTCCAGTTGTGACCGAATGAGTGATTGTATAATAATAAGAAAGTGGCGGGTTTCTTGAACGAGATACAGGTCCGTCTAACAAAGCCAAAAAGTTTAAAAGCCTTGGCAGTGATATAATCTATATGAGCATCAAAGTGCAGTTTTGAGTCAAAATAAATGCCTAGGTCTTTAATTAATGAAACTTTATCTAAAGCTCTACCACAAAGGGAGTACGGGAAATTAATGACATTACTTTTTTTGGTAAAAGTGATTGATTTACACTTAGATAGACTTAAATGTAATTTGTTAGCATGACAATAAACAGTGAATCTATCTAAATCTTGTTGCAATTTGACAGAATCTTCAATTGACCTAATTTTTCTAAAAACCTTTAAGTCGTCAGCGTACAAAAGGAATTTACTGTTAATGAAACATTTTTTAATGTCATTTATGAATAAAACATAGAGAAGAGGGCCCAAAATGGAGCCCTGGGGAACACCAGAAGTGACGGTGATCACTTCAGAAGAGAACCCTTGAATCACTATCTTTTGAGTTCTATTTTTAACATACGACGCAAGCCAACGGAGTAGGTTCCCACGGATACCGTTATACTCGATTTTTTGTAAAAGCATCGTGTGGTCAACCTTGTCAAAAGCCTTGCAGAAGTCGGTATATATTGAGTCCACCTGTAGTTGGTTATCCATACCTTCGAACAAAAAATTTGAGTACAAAACTAGGTTAGTTCATGTGGAGCGACTTTGAACAAAACCATGTTGCTCAGAAATTAGGATGCTGTGCAACGTAGGGTAAATTGCATTATGGACTAATCTCTCCAAGACTTTGGACACGGCTGACAGCAATGATATTGGACGATAATTGCAAATGTCATTTTTGATGCCACCTTTAAATACTGGCGTAACATTAGCAGTCTTCCATAGCTGAGGCATGATACCTTCCTTGAGGCTACGGTTAAATAAATAGGATAATGGTACACTCAACGACTCGGCAGTATGTTTCAGAAAGAAAGGGGGTATCCCATCCGGACCCGAACCCTTGGTTATGTCTAAAGACTTCAGAGAAGAGGCAACAGTACCTTTATCAAATGAAACATTAGATAAAATTACTTGGCTGTTTATCGGTCCCCCAGAACTTTCATTGATTATATTGTCATTAGGTTCATAAACCGAGCTGAAGAACTTCGAAAACATCCTACACACGTCTAAAGAACCGCTACACTCTTCATTATTATAAGACATGGTGTTGGGTATACCTGCATTAGTTGTACGGCTTTTTACAAATGACCAGAAATGCTTTATATCTTTTATCACGCCGATTTCGACGGAATGCAGATATGTATTAAGGCAGTCAGCAGATAGTAGCTTAAATCTCTTTCGATACAACGAAAATTGTTCATAGTCGGAACAATTTTTATTTCTTTTCCACTTGCCCCATGTCTTTTCCTTATTTTTAAAAATGTGTATTAATGGGCGGGAAAACCATATGGGATATTCATTAGATTTTGCAGGTCTAATTGGTACGTGAGTTTTTATTACCTCATATATAGTTTCATAGAAACGATTAATTGCAGAGTCCAACGAGATATCGCTCAGAAGTGGAGGCCAGTTGATAATATTAATATGCTTATTAATAGCAGAGTAATCGGCTTCTATAAAACGATATCGAGGTACCGACAATCGAGCCATGGGTATATGTGATAAATCGAACGAATTAATAGTAAAAAAAGGCGGATGTAAATTATCAATTGATACTAAAGGCAAATGTGCAGGCTCACAAACACATAACTTGTTAGATATTAATAAGTCCATAATACGGTCCAGGTTATTTTTAATATTATTATACTGCTTACAATTTATAGCCGACAAAAAATTAAGTAATAGAATGTTCAAAGGACTACTATTGTTATGGATACGAGGCATAAGCGCAGGTGTCTTGTGCCAAAACCAATCGACATGTGGCAAATTAAAATCTCCAAAGATATATACGTCACCAATTGTAGGACAAGATAATTCCCTTTCTAGAATATTAAATAAAGCTTGGTAGGTAGTTAGCGATTGACTGGGTGGTACGTATAAACCGCACACAATGTGGTATCGATTAATTGACTTAGCATAAAACTTTAAAATTATATAATCAATGTTATGTGGCATGATGTTCTTGCTATCATCTTGATACTCGTATAGCGTAGATATTTTTAAAACAGGACATACAGCGTGTATACCACGGCGTACCGCTATCAATACTCCTCCACCGTCAAATTTACCAGACAGAACACGGTTTCTATCACAGCGATACACTACATACCTTGAGTCGATGAATTCACGGTCTTCAATATCAGGTACCAACCAAGTCTCAGATAAAATAATAATGTCATGCGAATCCGCCAGAATGTTATTATATAAGGTATTTAACTTTGTTCGTAGTCCGCGGCAATTTTGGTAGTAGAATGATAAATTACAGGCCATTGTGTGTGCAACAGACGTTAATACATATTACTACTATAATTATATACAAGTGACTCATCCTATTTCGCAACCGGAGCAATACATAACATGCTGTCCTATCCCGAAACAACAGTGAAGGTCAAAATCCCACTTTTGAACTTTCGGTAAAGTAAAACATGTAAAGTGAGTACCTAGTCGTTGCCGTGATATATACAAAATATATATTATAATAATAATGTATATAATATAAATACAACTGCAAATCTAACAGTAATTTAACACATAATGCTTTATTTTTATTAAAATGTATATTGACGGTATAACGTAAATATCTAGTTTTAGTTACCGAAGAATTAGATGTATAATAAATATTATAATCACAATGTGCAATTATATCATATGAACACATTTGCAAAAAACCCAACAAATATTCAAAACAAAATCCCTGGTAAAGATTAATTGTATGCTTGGCGACATAAATAAAAACAGTCTCATACCTTGTCAATACACAGAGTAATGTACAATCCAGAGCCCGCACCTCGAACATGTAGTGATAAACTATTGTAAAATAATAATGTAAGTTACATTCGATAATTCCACTGTTATTCTTATTATAAAGTAAAAATACACTTAATATCATAAAATTTTTAACTTTTAGACACATAGGGTTTAAGTTTAGATAAGTCTTTCTCAGCTGGAATGGCGATGACGGCGGTAGACTCGTCGGCCCTAGTGAGAATAACACCGTGCTTGATCCAGACAAATTTAATTCCAATCTCTTTGGCAGTATCCCGGACCCGACGAAATAACGTTTTGTTTTGCAAAGTTAAGTGTTCATTTAAATAAATCCTCTGCGATGGTCCTTGTATATTTATCTGCTCTGATGTGATGCCTTTGTTGAGGCGAACCGCTGATATGAAGTTGTCCCTAATTATTTGGGAGGAGAATTTGACTATAATGTTCTTCGGGCGTGAGTTGTTAGGATTACTTTGTGGTACCCTATGGATTGCAGTGATATTATTATTAAACAGCCTTTATCTAAATAAAGGCTGTTTTACAACTTTTCCTATGCTTTCGACAATTGTGGTCAGGTTTTCTCCTCGCTTTTCCGGCAGGTTACTTATTTCGAGGTTACAGTTGCGCGCTCTTTGTTCCATGGACTCGATTTTCGCTTCCAAATCATTGAGTCTGGGCTTACATGTTAGTGCGTTTTGTTCCAGTATCTGCACGCGACTTTTGAGCTCCTGCGCACCTTTCTCGAGTGCATCATATTTGTCGCTGAGGTAATTGAGAGACTTTTTCACGTCTCCAAATTCATCAAGCATCTTAGAAAAGTTAGCATCTTGCTTTACAAACCATGTCTCCATCATGGACATCATTTTGTCCTGAAACGACTTGAGATCGCGTCGAAATTCTGATGACTGGTCTTTACGCATTGTGATGAAGGGTGGTGGCGATTCCTTATCGATATGTGATCCATCCTCACTTCTACTTCCCGTCTCAGGTCCAGCATAATTTAAGCTGCTATTAGATGTCTCCATAATTGCGTAGCCTCTGAATTGTTAAGTACTCTGTGCTCGAGCGAAACGGGTGGGCTAACGTTGAAAGCGATAACACTTACGACGCACACACCTCTGCGTAGCTAATTAGCGAAGAAATGACAACGAGACAACCGGTTAGCACTAGCGCTTGCGACGGAAAGGAAAAGGTCTTGGTCAACGAAGCAGGAAGGTATAATATTTATTCGTTTTCTGATATAATCATGTTCATACTTTATTGAAGGAAGTCATAATTAGTATAGGTTTTCATTATTAGGATTTAATATAATAGTTACCAACTAAAGTCAGTTCTTTTATTTTTTTGCTGTCTATTACAAAAGAAATATTTTCGACTTAGATAAATTAGGTATGAAAATAATATTACTATCCAATTCAGTGTTTTACATTAGGGCAAAACCTCTCGTGAAAGCTAAGGTGATACTCATTCATCTATCGTTCAATCGTTCAGGTTTACCGGTCCTTAGCCAGTGCCCATCACTAGAGATTACCTAAGTGTGATTCTAAACAATGCGTTCTACGCTCTATTTTATACATGTGTACAAATTTAAAATTGGTGTGCGAGATTGTTATAGTGTGCGTTTACATGCATAAGATTTTGTTTTGCGCGTGTGCCATGCGTGTTTACCTCGTCCCCCGTATAAATCGGCAGAAAATACTGTTTGCAAATTTAAAACGATAACGTCTCCATGACAGCTAAATGCTCGAAGATATATATAGTACCGTCATGGTAACAATAATAAACAACAATTGACATTAATCCCTATAAGTTCCGTGTAAACATTCCTTCTGAAATATTCCTTAGAACTGACAACAAAAACTGGTGTAAATTCAAGTTTTTATGGGTAAATATGGTGGATTTTTAGATATAGCATCATGGATAACGTACACAAGTGGAGGAATGTGCCATATTGCCGTGAATTGCGATTTTCTGTGTTGAATCTAAAACTCCATATAAGCCTCTAGTAAAGTCTCCACTGCTTTACTGGGGTGCGACAAAGACTACGTATGACTTGACTGTGACGGACTTTACTTGACATGACGAAAATAAATGAAATAATAATATAATAAATAAAATATTTTACGGAAGGCGCATAAGGCCGAAGAAGCCAGAGCCGTAAAACTGAATTAAAAAAAAAACTGAATAGTGATCATGTTGACATCATACGAAATATAATAATTAAGTGAAGTATCATTGACACAAGGCAAGTGTTGCCAACTGATATGAAAATTCCCTAATAAATTAAGTAATTTGCAAAAACTAAGTTTCTAAAGCTTTCGTTGATAATTTTACAACTGGGTATGTAAAGGGGTCACGTATAATGTTTTGGATCTTCCTCACTCAAAGCTTAAGCAAAGGATTTGGCGGTATTACACCCCCGTGCCTCGGAGAGCACGTAAAGCCGTCGGTCCTGTACCTGACCTCTTTCCGGTCGTGTCGCAAGTTGTCCCATCGGATCAAGAGAGTGATGGAATAGAAGGTGCTCCTGTGTTTGCGCACACACTTGTGCATTTAGCCCTACTTGATATTTATTTGTCTATTTATTTTACGAAACGCACTTTTTGAAGTTAGGCATACTAACGTCCTCCCGACCGAATTATGGATTACAAAGTCATCACCCAATCACTACTTTACTATAGATTAGCCTGGGGTGGTGCTGCTAAGACAAAAAATATCCAACTTGAGAGAGTTGAACGGGCAATCCTCAATCTTATTGTAAAAACCTTTCAGATTCCCTACATATGAAGTATACGTTAGTGAGCTACTTAGAGTGCGGCAGATTAATATCTTTATAGTAGCAATACTTATATATGCATAATTTTTTTTAAGAAAATATGTTTAGGTGTATGATGTAAATATTCCTGATTAGTGCGGTATATATGACTTTATGTATGTATATACTGAATTGTGAGCTTGACAATTAGAAGTATATGTTTATGCTTGCTGCATAATTTTGATTATGTCATTATTTAAATATGTAATATTACATAACTTTCAAATTCAAATTCAAAATATTTATTTGTCAAAATGTGGTCAAAAATACAGGTCTTGGAGTAATCATTATAAGTCTCACACACAAGCCATATTACATAATGGCATACAAATTTTAACTTACTACTAAAGGTAAACTTAAGATACTAGGGCTTACATGTCAAATATTCTTCTACAGAGTAAAAACATTTTCTGTCAACCATGAACGTAGCTGGGTTCTAAATTTGTTGATTTGTAAATCTCTAATACCTTCAGGCAAGTGGTTATATATTCGCACTGACATTGCGTAGCTGCTACGACTACATAATTCGGTTCTTAATGGAGGCAAGGCAAGTTTATTCGGATACCGGGTGTTGAAATTACATATATCTTTCTTACGTATATAAAGTTCAGTATTATTTTTAACAAAACTACAAATTTCGTAGATATACATACATGGAAGGGTGAGGATGGATAGTTTACGAAAAAGAGGTCTGCATGTCACCCAGGGAGCTACATTGCATATGGCTCTTATACACTGCTTTTGGGCAATAAACACTGTATTTAATTTTACCGAGTTACCCCAGAGCACTAAACCATATCGAAGATTTGAGGAAACAAAACCATGATAAGCTCTTAGGGCTGTTTGTTTATTTGAGATTTTTGTTAGCCGCCACAGAGCATACACAAATCTATTAATTTTACTGGCCAGTTTAGAAATGTGGGCTTTCCAGCTGCATTTGTCATCAACCATTAAACCTAAAAACAATATTTCGTTTAATTCATCTAAAGGTTTACCATTATAGTTTAAACGTAAATCTTTCTTTTTCCCACCTTTGTTATGGAATTGGATGAATTTGGTCTTACTAATATTAACACATAAGTTATTATGACGTAACCAAGCTACTATATCATAAATAGCTTTATTAAGTATTTCATTATAATTATTATCTGTAGAATCATCAGGTACTATGACAGATATGTCATCTGCATAGAGGATGCATTTATGATCTGTTACCGTGGGAAGATCGTTGATATAAAGAATGAAAAGGAGTGGTCCCAGAATACTTCCCTGGGGTACGCCTACTCTGTTGTATCTAGTGTTTAATTTAGCAGATATCTCTTCGTGATGTGAGTCGAAGTTAGTAATTTCTACAAACTGAGTTCTATCAGTCAGGTAGCTTTTCAACCAACCATATGCAATGCCGCGTATGCCATATAGTTCACACTTATGGAGCAACCGATCATGTGATACGAAATCGAAAGCCTTACTCATATCAAAGAAAATTGAGATTACTGGAGTCTTTTTATTCATGTGATTAACTATACTATCAATAAGTTTAAAAGTAGCTAGTGTCGTTGACTTCCCTTTCAAAAACCCGTGTTGTTCAAGACATAGTATATTATATTTATTTAAAAACGATAATAATCTATTATGCATAATTTTTTCAAAAATGTTTGCAATCGTGGGAATCAAAGCAATGGGTCGGTAATTATTAATGTTATTTTTGTCCCCTTTTTTATGAATTGGCTTGATTACAGTCGTTTTCAATTTAGCAGGAAATTTACCTTCAGTGAAAGATAGATTAATTATGTGCACTAAAACTGGTGAGATAAATTTGCTACACGCTTTTAGTATTTTAGTTGGAAAGTCATCATAACCAACAGAATATGTATTATTCATAGAATTTATAGCTTTTTGGACTTCTTCAAAATTCGTAGGGTGTAAAAAAATGCTAAAATTATTCGATTTGATTTGATTTAATTTAAGTTTGTTAGTGTCTTTTTCGGTATCTATGTTATTTTCTACCAAATTTGTTATATCTATAAAGTGATTATTAAATGCATTTGATATTTGATGGCAATCATCTATGATTTCCCCATTGTGTAATATTTGCGATATGGATTTAGTTGAATAGTCAGGTCTTAGGTTATGATTAATTACTTTCCATGATGCTCTGCATACATTTGATGATTTTTTTACATACGACTCATTGCTTAATCTTTGGGCGGTTACGACACATTTTTTGAAGAGCTTGTTATATTTGTAATATGATTCCTTCATAGATTTACTCTCCTTTTTATAGCTCATGTACCGTAGAAGTCGCTTTTTTTCCGATGATACTTTTATACCCTTTGTAA
Organism: Pseudoips prasinana; assembly: GCA_951640165.1. NCBI lineage: Eukaryota > Metazoa > Arthropoda > Insecta > Lepidoptera > Nolidae > Pseudoips > Pseudoips prasinana. The sequence goes on along the minus strand of OX621237.1, from coordinate 24,406,732 downwards.
GCCAAGGATTTCTTTTGGTATTAGTGTATATTTTCTTCTTGTAAATCGGAAAACATAAGTTAAAAAACAGAATCAAATCATTATGAAAACTATCAAATGCTAGGTTGGTGTCTGTTTTAGTCATTGAGTCAGACCAAGTAATTTCTTTAATACAGTCTAAAAATCTTTCAATATTATCGTCATGAAGATCCCTCATACTTTTAATTATATAAGAAGAGGGAATTTCTTTATTTTGTACTGCAAAAGTACGGAGTTGACCCGTGTTATGATCAGAGAGTTGTAGATGCAGTAAACTTCCTGTGGCTTCAGGAATGTTGCTTAAAATTTGGTCAATACAACTGTTTAACCTCGTTGGTTCATTGATATGAATATTGAAGTTAAAGTTTTGAACTATTCTTTTGAATTCATTTAATGCCTGACAGTCTTTTAAAAGATCTATATTAAAATCTCCTACTATAATAATTTTTTTCTTAGTTTTGTAACGTAGTTTAGTCATCAGCATTTCTAATTTGCGCAAAAATATATTAGGATTAGAATTAGGTATCCTATAAATGCAAATTATTATACAATTATATTCAGGAACTTCAATACCACACGATTCAAATGTAAGTTCAGTTGAAAGGTCATCCAGGAAAGTCACTTTTTTACACTCAATATAATTACGACAAAAAATACATACTCCTCCCCGTTTTTGTTTCTTTCTAGAAAAACAGTTAGCAAGCTTAAAGTTTTTTAAACGAATATTAAGTTCTTCACCAGATTTAAAAAAACTTTCGCTTATGCATAGTATATCAATATATGTGCCCGTACTGGAGAGATTTTCAATAGTTATCTGTAGCAGATCCCTTTTACTCAAAATACCGGCAATATTCTGGTGTAGAATTGATATATTACTGTGGTTATTATTAACGAAAAAGCTTTTTTGCCCTGTTATCCTCCATATTGGTGGTATTTACAATAGACGCAATGGTTGACATGCTATCCCGTGTGGGATCAGTATTGTTAGAGATAGGTAAAAAGTAGTCATGCAAAGTTTTTTGCACTAGATTCTTCTTATCCTCATTTACATTATTTATTGGTGTAAAGTATTCACGTTGCATGTTCTTAGATTTATGACATGCTTTAGTAGGTGTGACTGAATTATCACTACATGTTGCATACTTTATATTTGTGCCATGCCTCTTCGTCTTAAATTGTAGGTATTTCTTATCGTAGTCTAAACAGTCAATTACTTAATTAAGTTTATGACAAGTATCATACAGCAGGTTGTCATAATATCTACTATTTTTTACGAAATAACAGTTTGATATATTTTTACACATTAATTCAATTTCATAATTCAACCTACGCTCATTTAAAAATTTATTCTTTAAAACATTTAAGACTAAAACCGTACATACAGAAAGTGTTTTTAATGCGCTTATTAATTCAAATATTGTAGTCATGGGATTCGAGTCATTCTCTCCAACGCATAATATTATTTTGTCCTCGGAATTAAAGTCAGCACGATGTACTTCCTTTAAAATTTGTTCAGATGAAGCAAAAGACTTAGTAGAGCCGATGATGCGGTCTATTGGAGAAGTGAAAAGTAATACCACGGGTTCCTTCTTCAATCAACTTCACTTTAAAACGCACTGAACTGATTTGTATTGAGTTTGTTAATTATAAATCAAAGAAAAGCAAATGTAACGAGAACGTAATGTATATAGTCTTTAATATAATATAGATTTTTAATGTCTATAATCTAACAGTACTCTAGAAGGTATATTTTTATCTTGTTTAGACCTAGTAATTTAAGCCTTGTAATAGAATATACGGATGGCGAAAGTAAAATGTACTGTAGATTTTAGTTTAACAAACAAAACAAATTTCTTAAAAAACACATTACCCTTTGCGTCCCGCAGTCGGGTAAAAATATACTATATTCTGTAATCGGGGAATTCGTTGTTAATTGGCAACCGTGGCGGAGGATTGCATGTAAAATATCATTAAAATTAAATAATAATTTCCACAAAATTCGTCGCATTCTTGGCTTTCGGTCACATTTTGCACGTGTTGAGTGTCCAGTTCGAGTTAAATCTAATTATGATTTTATTTATGTACATTATTTTACCCTACTTAGAGATCTTAACAATAGGAAAATAATAGTTGGAATTGTTCAGTAAACCGAGTAGGTATGCATTGCGGTGTAAATTGACATTAATAAGATGATTTATTCATTATGTACAATCACATCATGGACGGTACTGTGAAATTATGAAATATTAAGGAAATTTTATTATTATGCCGTTATTTTAAAATGCACACGAGAGGTACGTTATTATATCAATTTGAATGTACTTTGAATTACTTTATAGTTTATGCGTGTTGATCATTGTAATATTTAGGTTTGTTTAATGTTTTTTGTATACTGCTGTTGTACATAATTTAGGTACTGAAAGCAAAACAACTAAATATATAGGTATGTAATCTTATTTTAATGAATGAATTGAATCGCCAAATACTGACTGTAGGTTATCAGTCTTTGTTCATTCAACAGTTGCCTGGAAGATATTGCTCTCAGTGATAATGCTGTCAATTGAGACTTTAATTAACATCACTCTTGTACTATACACAGTTTCAAATAGCATTGTTTTACTGTGATCATCTGGCTATAAGTTGCCAGTTGCTCACCATAAGAGATTAGAGAGGTTAAGCACCTATGTGCGCGGAGTCTAGATGGGTGACCACTAAAGTGTGTCCCAATGTCAGAGGGCATGTTAAGATATTAGTTGTAGCTGTTAGATATCTGTAGTTAAACTTGAACAAGCTTGACCAAATCTGACACTAGGTTAACCACTTGTATAATGATGAAAGAGAAGAAGTGTAATCATTATAACTGACTATTCCTTTTAATCACTATAAAATGGGGTGCATCAGAGAGAGGTACAAAAATGAAGCTGCATATACATAATGCAATTAACATTATATACATTATGACATCAGTGGCCTTGTGTGTCAGGCAGGTTTAATATCCCACAGAACAACTTTTAGTGTGACGCATTAAAGGTATTCATAAATCAGGGTGTGCTATCTCCCTGAATTGGATTACTGTGTGTCCTCATTATAGAGGGATTAAGTTGACAAATTATGTATGGGAACTGCCCATATGTTGATTCATCACTGGATTATTATTAACCCTATTGACTAATATTGTATTCTTTCATTGCAGCTTTATTAATTTACTATATTATACTACTACTAAATGACTATATATTTTGACGAAATTACAAAAATAATCTAAAGGTAACTTATAACCATGGATTCCAAATACACCTCTTTAGGTGTACAAAATAAGGTTAATGGCCTAAAAAGAAAACATGACAATAATACAGTAGCTGGTATAAATGCTAAAAGAAGGAAATTATCAAATGAGAATGGCAATGCAGGTAAAGGCCAGAAGGTTGAGACAAATGGAAATAATAATGGTATTAATACTGTCAAAGAAAACAAGGTGACAACTGAAAGCGCCCAGGACTTGCAACAGGCAAGGAGACAATTACCAGTGTATATGGTCAGGGGCAGGTGAGTGTACAGCTGGTTATAATCAATATCTATCATCATGTCAGGGAAAGAAAGTCCACTGTTAGGCAAGAGCCTCCCTAAGAATGGGGGATATCCTATAATTGCCACCATGCATTGCAGATCACTTGGGGATCCTGTTGGCGATCTCTTTATACTCATACATAATAATAATATATAGGGACAATGTCACACAGATCATCCTAGCTCCAAACTAAGCAAAGCTTGTTCTATGGGTACCAGGCGACGATATACATACTTATATAGATAGATAAATACTTAAATACATAGAAAACATCCATGACTCAGAAACAAATATTGGTGCTCATCACACAAATATTTGCACTTACTGGCATTCGAACCCAGGTCCAGCTTCGTAGGCAGGAGCACTACCAACTAGGCTACGGTGATCGTCAATCATACATAATACATGGTCAATCTCTGTATGTCATAGTACACAGAGAGATGCTGCTGTCCGTTCTCTGGCAGATATTCACTCTGGTAGACTTCTATGCCCCCCATGGATGCTAGCTAGTTAAATTCCATAACACAGTAAATATCTATCAAATCTAAAGCTAGAAGAAAACCAGAGGTTACAAATTGTTCTAAAAACAATGCTTGTGTTTTGTACAAGGTATAACACATAGTGGATGAATCTTAAGAAGCTTAATTTGCCTATGAAAATGTACAGACATCAACCCCAAGCTGTCAATCTGCCAATTAAAAGTGAACCCTATGCTTATGTTATAAAGTTGAAAATTTAAACGAAATTTGACAGATTAGGGTAGCTGGATATGCATCTGTACAATGTGTAGAACATCAATTTGCAAACTTCACAAAAATAAAGATTCGTCATCACCATATAAGCCTAAATATGTCTGATCAATGCTTGATGAAAGATTTTCAAAGATCCTTGGGGTTATGGTATAAATTCCCTGGGGATGACACATACACCCAATATAGGATGGAATAACGTGCCATTTTCCACCACCACACACATAAAAAAAAATTTAACCTCCCACTAAAAATGTTTATCAGCTGAGATATTTTGTTTAAGGAACCAGTTTTTAGTTATTACAGACTTTCATCCTTTACCTAAACTTTAATTTATCAAGCCATGGGTAATCTACCCATTGCTTCCTCCAATGTAGGACTTATTCAACATAAAATACAGTCCCCATGCTCACTTTGAGGCAAAATATGATATTCTATTAGTTACATGCATGAAATGTTATGATTACCTATTATTACGTAATCATGGTGTGTCCTTTTATCATTAAGGTGTTACATACTAACTCAGTATGTTATGTTACTTGTACACCTACATATTACACCTATGATGAAATGGTGTGCTGTCTAGAGACTAAATGATAAAAATCATTTCTCTTTAAAAATCACTCACTAATTTCATTACTTGTTAGATATATAGATGATAATTATTGGAATAATAGTTACTCTTTTCAGCCATGAATAGCTGTGTCATAGACCTAAGTATCTCGAAAATGTTTATTTTTTCAAATATCTATAAAAATATTCCTCCCTTGACCTAGGCAAAATTATGTGGATTTGTGTACCATATATAAAATACAACTATTTATGTTGTAGACTTTTAGAGGAGATAAAAAAAAACCAGACAACAATATTGATTGGAGAGACTGGAAGTGGCAAGACTACTCAGATTCCACAGCTGATACATGAACAAAGACTTGAAGGTGCTGGAGCTATAGCTGTGACTCAACCCCGTAGGGTTGCGGCTATTACAATTGCTATGAGAGTTGCTGCTGAAATGAACACTGATATTGGATCCATTGTTGGGTGAGTTTATTGTTCTATAAGAATACTTTCTTGCACCCACAAAATTTACTAAATGTTAATCTGTCAAACAAAAATTCTGATCTAAAGGTTGATGGCAGGCTTTATTCTTGCTTATGACAAATATTTGTTTTAATCATAAAGTTAGTATACAATACGGAATAGAGCAACAAACAAGAGCTGTCAAACGAAACCGAAATAAGATGACATTTGTGTGTGTACAAGTGTTTATGTGTGCATGTCAATGATGTATCTCATGTTGATTTTTGCATTAATATCGATATCGATAATATTAATCAGTAATGTGTGGTGACGGCATAGAACATCATCACTCCATCTCATCCCGTGAACTGTGACCATCTTACTGCGATCGCCAACCCGTCTGCCAAGCGTGGCGATTATCGCATATCCCCCCCATTCTTTGGGAAGGCTTTGGTTCAGCAGTGGATGTAATTTGGCTGACATGATGATGATGATGAATCAGTCCCAGAGATAGTACTAAAATAGGATGAGATAGGATTTTGCATGGCTGAAACCACGATTCGTGAAGTGAAGTAAGAATATTTAAGAAAAACTCCGAAGAAATTTTTAATAATTTATTTTTCGCATTAGAGTTGTCAGTTGTCACTTTACTCTTCGCTGTTTGACAATTTAGTGAGTAGATATACTTTGAAGAATTAAGATTGTCGTTGTCAATCACTAGATAGGTAATGATATACACGGCTATAAGTAGCAACGCGCGTCCATCTCAATAAATTCAAATTCTAAATTCATTTATTCCGTAAAAATACATTTATGTGGAATCATCATTTTTTACCCTACTGTGCAGTACAGGACGTGGCAGCAGTGTTGACTTAAACCAACTCCATCCCAAGCATTTTTGTCACTAAAATAATCAGAAATGTTGTAATATGCCCTGCTATACAATTTGGCTTTAATAATTCTTTTGAACTTATTCCTAGACAATTCTCTAATATCATTGGAAGGTTTGTTATAGAAACTTATATATTGCCCAATAGAGAGTTACTTATTTTTTGGAGGTGGGTTCGGATTATATTGCATAATCATATGTTGCAATGCTGTATGTATGTATGCAACATAAGATTATTCTTATATATATATTTATACTACAGTTAGGATGTTAACCTCTTTGAACTTTTCTCTTAGTATAAACTATTCTTGCTTCTTTTTTCTTTCTTGCGCTGGGCTTGCGTTCAGAGTAGGACTCGATTGAGACATATTTAGGAGAATTTGGGAATACTTCCAGGGGATTCACATCTAAACATCATAATATCAGTAATACATATTAGTTTACCGCGTGATAGACAGTGGACACGAAATATCGATAAGTTGATTCAGCCCTAGTGTAAACGGAAAATTATTTCTTTACACAAAATATTTGTAAATTCTGCATTATGTGTATTAGATCTTTGCTTCTTACATTAGTAAATGTTTATAGAAGACAATTAACACACTTAGTGCCTAAAATTCTAAGCGCATCCGCAAAAATAAATCCTAAATTACGAGGTGTCGATTTGGAATAATTTAGCTGTAAAATGAACAGTTTTCAGGGTTATTTCTCTGTGTTGTACAACAATCTGTCACTGAACAATTCACCATACTTCTGAAGAAATATTTTTCAAAAATATCCACGATTACACGTAAAATCAGAAAAATTCTCAGGAGTCAAATTCGCAGCGTGCCGATAAGTGCCGAAGAACTGTCAAACAGATGCCAAAAACGGTTCTGTTGCGTCGCATCACGCATCTCTTTTTTTCATACAGTGTTGTAGCTAGTGATATTTCGCTCCCGCAGCCCTTTGGTGCTCTATTCCGTAGGTATACTAACTTTATGGTTTTAATGAACTTGTTTATTTGTCTTGGTCTGGGTGTTTTCTGTGTATAGTTACAAAAAAGGTGTATTAGTATTTCTATTTGTTGTCTAGTATCTATAGTACAAATTTGCTACATTGGGGTTAAATGGCACTGTACAGTGTACAATGTAAAGTGTGACAGAAGTTAGAGATAGATTTTCAGTAAATCACAGATATAATAATCTGTGCTATATTTATTAATCATCTAGCTCTTACCTCTGTGACACTTTAAATGTGGAATATTTTTGACTTTAGTGGAATAATAATAAATAATAATTTCGTATACTGGCCTTATTCCTTGTCATGCATAGTCTAATTTTGCACACACACATGCACTTTACCTTACATCACATACATATAGACTTAATGCTTATGTCCACGAAGTGTGGTTGTTAAGGCCTGTTCAAATTTGAGTGTGCATTCCACGATCGTTTGGCTACAGCATACACTCGATATATGCTAATTGCTTGACGACACTATCGGATATGTCTCTATGAAATGGATGTCTTTTTCCATCAGGGTAATGTGAAGAAGCTAAGCAGTGCGAGGATAACTCTGTAATGAACATCAAAGATATAAACTTCAGTAGTAGAAAAGAGGAGGGCTAGCAGAATGATTTCAACGGGGCACAGGTGACTGCAGTGTGGTTAAGAGATTGCTACATCATCTCTTACATATCCCTCGCTTAATTTATCTCTACAAATTAAGTTAAAGTTAGATGATTCTATTGGTGGACTTTTGCCCTGCGCATGGCTGAGTTCTTTGCACATCTGTGGTGGAAAAGTATCTTAACAGTCCACATTTAATTATTATCTGTCCCTTAATACAGTCTCAACGTGAGTTAGTTACTTGTTAACATATATTTGCAGATATTCAGTAAGGTTCGAAGATGTTACAAGTCCTAGAACTAAAGTGAAGTATTTGACAGACGGTATGTTGCTAAGAGAAGCCATTGTTGACCCATTGCTAAAGAAGTACTCTGTGATAATACTGGATGAAGCACACGAGCGCACCGTCAGCACGGACGTGCTGTTTGGTATCGCCAAGTTGGCGCAAAAAGATAGAAATGAGCAGAAATTGAATCCTCTGAAGGTAATAATAAATCTTTGTTAATATGGATATTTCATGTTCGCTCTATTACTTACTTATCGTATGGATAGTGCTTACCCTAGTGTCAAAGTTGTTCAAGCCGCCAAGTAGGCCTCTGTCATGAGACCGACAGCTTAACGTGCCCTCCGAAGCACGGAGACGTTCCGAAATTAAACCACTTTGGTGGTCACCAATCTATGGACTGAGAACAAGCCTAGTTGCTTAACCTCGCCGATCACTTAAGGACCGGTGAGAGCATCTACCTATGAGCGCCTGTACCGTACTGTCCTTTTACTTTTACTTGCATTTAGCAAGACAAAAACTGCCCTAGAAAAATAAATCCCTGTGTACTTTACGAGGTAGTATCGAGGCCTACCTTAACGACTGCGCCACACGTGCATATGTCTGTAGTTATTCCTACTCTTTTAGTTCTAATATTTGATGTACACGCTTATTATGCATAGTCGTAATAAATAAAAACTTACATACCGGTGAGAACATCGAGCCATGAGCGCCTCTTCTCATCGCTCTATTGGCGTTCGTTTAATTCGTGCGGTCTAAGTAGCCGCGAAAAATCGCAGGTATGAACCTTGCATCTGAATCATTTTAAGATACATACGAAGGGCTGAGATTTAGTTAGTTGCGGTACCTCAACCAGCTAGGTCAGGAAACTTAGTTTTTATACTATGGATGGAGTTTATATACAAACATCAGGTCTCAGAGAAAATGTTAATTTTGAATAAACCAATGCTTTGGGTCTGGTGACACATTGTTCAGTAGGTAATTGCACATATTGGTAGTATGTAAAATTAATTAGTATAACATTATTTTTACAGTTAATAATTATGTCCGCTACAATGGATGTAGACTCATTCAGAACATATTTCAATAACTGCCCTGTGGTGTACTTAGAAGGCCGAACCTACCCAGTCACTATTTACCATTCTAAGATGAAGCAAGATGACTATCAGTATGCTGCCGTTTGCACTATATTCCAACTCCATGCAACCGCACCTGCAAAGTAAGTGCAAAGTTCTTTATTCAAAATGTGGGAATGATCTAATTTATTTCTATGGCGACATTTGAACTTGCATCTCTTGCGAATTCAAATTGGCGCCTTCTTAAATAAGCAATGCACTACATTTTTTTTAAATACGTCGCACTCACTTGACCTCGTAATCTCTGTATCATGAGGGACATTGGAAACATGCGATTCACGGACATAGCACACCCAGAGTCAATTGATGTGTCACACAATTAGGCACTCAGTCCTATGCAAGTCTCAAATATGAAATATCAAGGCGCCGAGTTAGTAGCGAGGCGACCACAGCGCCACTCCTGCAGTCAAAATGATGATCAATTAGACCCGCTTGATGATACTGGTTTCTTCTGGGAAACAGGACCCCCAAGTACGGTAGATGCAGACGTGACACAGAATGTATATACAAATCATTAAATCAAGCTATAAAGCAAGGTGAAAGCGAGTTGAAAATTCGCCGTTTGGTTTATTGTTTGAGTTTCAATTGAAGCATGATCCTGCCTGAGCCACAAGTAATGGGCTGGTTTATAATAGAATAGTTAGTTATTCAACTTTTATTGTTATACATATTTTTATTATTATTCATTTATTTCAGATTAATAAATATTCCATATATTGTTAGTAAATCAAACATATAACTATGTTAGTATATCAATATTAAATGTCAACATTACAAATTATAACAAAATAACAATATTACATGCGCACTATTTTACATTAAAGACGACGCCTCCAGATCCATGTATGGTATTCCAGTGCTGCACAACCGGACAATCAACACATAGTTTAGTTCATATTATTTAAACTTCAAAGTCAAAGTCAAAGTCAAAAGTTTATTTGCGACTAAGTGTTGTACAGACCTTATCTAATAATAATATTAGGTACAAATTTCGCTCTTAGTGGCCTTTTGCAGGCATTGCAAGTTTAATCATTAAAATTAGGAATAAATGTCCTTTATCTCAATTGCGTTATTTGTTTTTGTTATATAATTCTATTTTTTTTAGTGATATAAATATTAGTAATTTAAAGTTTGTCTCTATATAATGCAACGATGATCACTATAATTAACAATTGTCTAAATAATCTAAATATACGTCTAGGGCATAATTCAAATAAATCTAAAACTAAATCTAAAATAAATTAAATAGGATGTCCATTAATTTATATTTTCTCATAGCACCAAGTAAAATGTCAAGATAATTTTGAAGTAGATATAAAATTTAAATTGGTTCATACATTTTTATTGAAATAATTATATTGGAATTAGGTATGTCGTTTTTCTAAATATTCTTTGTTTGAGTAAAAGCAGTTTTTTAATAAGAATGTTCTTAATTTTTTACCGAATGCTACACAATGGGTTTCATTTTTTATGTCAGGTGGTAATTTATTAAATATTTTTATCGCCATATAGTGTGGGCTTTCATTTAGCATTTTTATTCTAGATGGTGGAAGATATAGTCTTTTTTTGTGACGTGTGTTTCTCGTATGCGTGTCTTCGACTTTTGTAAATGTGTCTATGTTTTTACGTACAAAGAGGCATATGTCTTGGATGTATATTGATGGTAGGGTCAATATATTGTATTTGATGAAGTAAGGCTTACAGCTTTGGGTGTTGTCTATGTGACTTATGATTCTTACACACTTCTTCTGCATTATAAACAGCTGAGTCGCCTCCACACTATTTCCCCACAGCATAATGCCATACCTTAACCAGGAATATGCGTAAGCATAGTAAGCAGACAGGGCGGTGTTTGTATTAGTGTTTTCATTAATTTGGAAGAGTGCGTAAGTAAATTTCGATATTTTGGATTTAATTTCTGTTATATGTGTTTTCCAGTTTATATGTGTGTCGATGTGTAATCCTAGTAGGTTAAATGTTTCAACGGTTTCTAAAGGTGTGTTTTGGTAGGTTATGTTTGTGTTGAGGGGTGGTTTCTTGTAAGATCGGAATTGAATAGTTTTCGTTTTATTGTAGTTTATTTCCAGGTTGTGTTCTTCTAACCAGGTAGTGGCAGTGTCCAATGTTTCTTTTATAAGTGGGATAGGGTCCTCATTAATTTCACATTTTATTAATATTGAAATATCGTCCGCGAAGAGCACCGGTACAGTATTGTCTTTACAAAGTATTTTTGGAAGGTCGTTTATGTAAACTAGAAACAATATGCAGCCCAATACACTGCCCTGTGGAATTGCGCCAGTTAGTTGTATTGTTTCTGAACGTATGTTTACAATTTCATTCTTGTCTGTATCGAAGCTTTCTATTTGTACAATTTGAGTTCTATTTTGTAGATAAGATTTGAACCAATGGTAGGCATGTCCTCTAATACCTGATCCGTATAGCTTGTTTAGAAGTATATGATACGAGACTCTATCATATGCCTTTGACATGTCGAGTAGTAACCCTATTGCATGTTTTTTATCGTTTATGCTCTGTAGAGCTGTTTGCACATAGTTGTATACTGCTAACGTAGTAGATTTTGATTTTCTGAATCCATTTTGTCTGTCATCAAGTATGTTATTTTTTTCTAAGAATTGATTTAGTCTAATGCACATCGCCTTTTCAAAAACTTTTGAGAAGGTGGGCAATAGAGCTATAGGCCTGTAATTGTTAGGTGAGAGTGTGTCGCCTTTTTTATGTATGGGTTTTACAAGTGATATTTTCAACGCATCCGGAAATTTTCCTTCGTTGAAACTTTGATTTACTAAGAGCGTGAGGGGAGTAGAGAGTTCAAGTGCGCATTTTTTCATCAGGATAGGCGGGATTTCGTCTATGCCACAACTATGTTTATTTTTGGTTGATTTTATAATTTTAGCAATTTCTATTTGATTTACAGGTTGGAGGTACATAGAATAAATTGGGGAGTTTTTAGCTGGTTGTCCTGCAGGTTTTTTATTTGGTCGGTTATTTTGGCTTTCGCCTATAGTTGCAAAAAATACATTGAAATAATTTGATATAATAGTAGGGCATTTGGTAATTTTATTGTTTATGTTTAACGATATATTGTTATGATTGTATTTTTTAGTTTTACCATTATTTGTATTTATTATTTTCCACATGGTTCTTGTTTTGTTGTCTGATTTTTCCATCTGTCGTATGTATGCTTTTCTTTTTGAAATTTTAACACTTCGTTTCAATATGCGGCAAAATGTGTTGAAATATTTTCTTATTACGTGACTGTTTGTTTCATTTAAGATGACTTTTAATATTCTTTTATGATGGCAAGATTTTTTCAACCCAGTAGTTAACCAGCTTTTTTTTGTGATGGAATTTAGTTTTATTTTTCGTATTGGTATGTGTTCATTTAGGATTTCGTTAATTGTTAACATTAAGTTGTTATAGTTTGTATTAATGTTCTTTTTGTGATCTATTATGTTTTCCCAGATTAAAGTTTTCAATGAATTTTTAAAGAGTTCCATATTGGAATTGGAAAAAAATCTTTTTTTTATGTACCATGTCTTACTTTTCTGTTTGGCGTCAAGTTTTAGTTTTGCATTTATTGCTTTATGATCTGAAATTCCGTAGTCCTGGACATTTGATTTAATTTCATCACTTTTGTAATTGGTAAATAATAGGTCGATACAAGTAGCGCTATATTTCGTTACCCTCGTGGGTTCCTCGATTAACTGTCGTAAATTATGTGATTGCATTCGGTCTAAAAAGTCTTGAGTTTGTCTATCATTATTTTGAATATTTATATTGAAGTCCCCACCTAACAAAATATATTTATTTCTGTCTTTAGTGTTAAATTGATGTAGCATTTTATCTATCTGTTCATAAAAAATATCTATTTGTCGATCTGCTCTATATATTCCTACTATTATACAGTTGAGCTTTGGTATCTCTATTGCACTAAATTCTATAATAAATTCTTTTGAGAGGTTGACAATATCAGTTCTTTCAACAAACTCTATGTTTTTTTTCACAATTATGCAGACTCCACCACCTTCACGGGATTGGCGGCAGAATAGAGACGCAATTTTATGCTCTGGAAATGAGATAGACTCACAGAAATGTTTGTTTTTCCAAACTTCGGATAAGGACAATATATCGATTTTGTGACTATTTATAAATTCTTCAATTAAATGCGTTTTGTTTCCAATACTTTGTACATTTTGATAAATAATGTTTAATTGATCACCGAAATGTCTGGACATTTTTCCTATTCCTAGGATTGTTTTTATCAAATATTGGTGAGTTTTGGTTTGACTGCGTGCATGATTTTGGTGTGTTTCCTTCTTCTTTGGAGATGAAACTAGCATTTGCGGTGTTGTTATTAATGTTTTCATATGGTTTTCCATTTATGTAGAGCGTGTTGTTTCTGATCGTAGCATGTTGGCCATTTTTTCTAGCAATCTGTAGGTTGTTTCTGAGTTCGTATCTTTGTTTCAGAGTTTTTTGATCCATGAACATGCCTACCGCAAGTCCTGTGTTCTTGAAGTACATGCCATTGTCTAAGATGTATTTTGTCATTCTCTTACTTATTATCTCTATCATAAGTGGTCTTCTGTTTCCTTGTTTTCCTATTCGTTTCATGTCTTCTATGTACGGATTTATATTAATGTTCATAATTTCGTTGAAGATTGTAGAGACACGAATATAAAGGTCTTCTTCCGTTTCGTGGTGTTCTTCGTATAGGCCGTAGAGTACTATTTTTTTCTCATTCTTTAACATGTGTAGTTGTTGTTCAATGTTTTCTATTTTGGTGTCAATATTGAGGATTTTTTCTTTGATAACTTCTTGTTCTTTTGGTATATTTCTATTTATTTCTAACTCGTTTTGGAGGTTTTTTAAGACTTTTTCCACTTCATTCTTGATGGTATTTTTGACCTCTTGCAACATGGCTGTCTTTATGTTTTCTAATTTAGTATCAAGCAAGGTACTTAACCTTTCAATGGTAATGTTTTCATTGGGCATGTTTGGTTGGTTGATGGTAGAGGGACTGGTGCTATTCGAGCTGTTAAATGTGTCTCCCATTATTCCATCGACAGATAAGTCTATATCAAACGCAACGTTGTTACTCTTTTTCCTCATAGTAATGTTCATTTTCTCTGGGTTAATTTTATTGATTTCTGTCTGGGATTGACGGATAGGGGTGTTGGTATTATCGCCTTTTGGAAGTTTGCAAATACAAGCTTGACACTTCCATGTAGCTTTATCTTCTGCTGACATGTTACGAAGCTGTGGTTCTGTTATGTTGCTGCATGCTAAGTCATATATAAAATTACAGAATGTGCATTTAAGATATTCATTGTTTATTATCTTTTGATTACATCCCGCACATAGAACCATTTTAAATTCTTTTTTTTTTTCTAACTGGTTTTTGTTATAAGAATATTTTTTTCTGACTACTAGCGCCCTCTTTTGAGGTTAAGTTTTGCTTAACAAGTTTTGCGTAAGCACAAGATATTGACTTCAAATCGTAGTTTAGCAACTTGACACAAGGTGGCGCTTCTTGGGTTCTTATCTGTGTCTAGTAGTTCAGGTATATTTGTATAGATGTCGTTGCGGTGCTAAATTGTAGTTTTTATAATAGTACAGCGCAATCTATTGGCATCTACAAGTAACTAACCTGTTTAACAGTGATATTTTCAAATTTTCTAGTTCAGCTACTCGTCTCAATGTCACTAGTTGTCTTGTAAATCATTACGAATTCTTTTTGTTCGCTTTTCCACTTTTAGTTTCCACTATTTAGGTTTCGCAATGCACAATAACTGTATGTTGATGTGAAAATAATACATTTACGGTACACAGGATCCAAGATTACTTTTATATCTTCGTTTATATGATCGGTTTGTATCACAGCTTTTATCTTTTTCCACAGGTTTTAAAGTACGTCGATAACACTTTCACAGATAGTTCACAACGTTTTAGTCACTTAGGTTCATAATCCGTCACTTTAGGTACGCATTTGTAATTTTGGCGATTTCTTTAACGATAACCTTGTAGGAGCACGTATTGACTTAAAGGCGCCATCTAGCGGACTACTTTCTGTAATTGGTGTGAGAACTAAAACCTAGACAGGAATGTAAATAGAATCTGTATAATCTTTGTTTTTTTTTGTTTGTATCCCAATTATGATTACAATTACAATAAATAGAATAAGACGTTCATTTTTATTGTTTATTTTTTTATTTTCAGTCATGATTTCTTAGTATTTCTAACTGGACAAGAGGAAATCGAAACAGTCATGTATAATATTAAACAAATTGCCAAAGTAAGTTTGCAGTATTCCCTACAATAATAAAACACTTGTTACATGCTCCATCTTGTTTGTGCAAATTACATTTCCATATCTATTTTATATAGTATATTCCAGTAACTACACCGAATTTATCTACGCTCGAACGCTTTGAGTTCGAACATTGAACATGTTCCTGGATGAACAATTTTTGAGCCCTGTTGTACTAGCTTAGTATGGGTCTATAGAGAACAAATCGTATGAACGAACTTTAGTTCAAGTAGCGTTATGATTGGCAAAACTTATCACGCCATAACGACAGTAACCAATAATATAGCTGTATGTTCGTCGAGAGCTCAATCTTGTTCGTAAGTTTAGTTTTTGAAAATTCGTATTGATCCTTTTAGCTCGGTACCGAACATGTGGTGATTGCATGTCTTATTGACATGACTTGACTTGAATTTAATGAATTTTCTTATGATTACAACAGTTTTACAATGTCACTACATCTTTAGGGTGATGTAACCTTACAAAATTAATCCATTACTTAGTAAAAAGTTCGGGGCAATTCTCACGGGAAATGAATCAGCCGAGGGCCCACTACACAGGCCTATGCCACCATTTTTACTTCATGTGTTGTTAATATGGCTTCTTAGGAATTAATTATTTGATATGGAAGTTTAAACCTTGTAGAAAATACGTGATTCAAAGAAATGTTCTTCTTACTTCTTTCTTTTTGTAACGGGTTCCAAATTTTGCTTGATTTTTACCAACCTCTTGCACATATAAGTCGTAGCATGTAACCTGAATGTTAATAAAATATGACTTTAATGTTAATTACCACTGTATTTGCTTTTATGCTAGATCGAAAATTCCAGGAAGCGACAGGTCCTCCCATAAGAGTTTGTCCGTTGTACGCGGGACTTCCAGCTGCCAAGCAGTTGCAAGTATGGAGGGACGCGCCGGCCGGTACAAGGAAGATAATATTGGCGACGAATATAGCTGAGGCGTCTGTCACAATACCCCGTATCAAATATGTTATTGATTCTGGAGTTGTCAAGGAAAGGTACATCATTCTTCAATTATGACGATTAAGTAAGATTTCGTAGAATAACTCTACCAAAACTAGCTCTTAAGATCAATAGAAATCAGTTCAAATGTTTGTAGGTTGTTTAGTGCGACTTCAAGCCTATATCGATGTCGATAAATAAGTAAGTTTGTGTGAGAAGCATTACGCGGCTCAGCTTAGTAAATGTAAAAAAGCGTGGCTACTTTTTACATTTATGCTATACGTGATATTAACTTGCCACAGATGCGAGTAATGCGCCTGTGATTGCCAATTCTCCGATAGACATTTGATTTAGGGCCTGTTTCACAATGTCCAGGTAAAGTCCCGAATAAGCTACTTGCAACTTATCTATCGAATAAAGACATCGTTTGCGTTTCACAATCCATGAATAGTGCTAACTGGCAAATAAACTGTCAAGTAAACTATTGGCCAGATCAAGCTTCAGATAGCAAAGTTAACTGATGGATAAGATATCTGACAGATGTCATTCGATGCTTATTTCGGTGGTGTTTATCATCATCATCATTACAGCTTAAATAAGTCCACTGCTGGACAAGCCTCCCTCAAGAATCATCTTGAGGGGATATGCCATAATCGCCACGCTTGGCAGGCGGGTTGGCGATCGCAGTATGATGGTCGTAGTACTCAGAAGGAAGCTGCTTCCCGTCCTCTGGTAGATATTCCCTCGGGTCGACTTCTACGCCCCCCACGGGATGAGATGGGGTGATGATATTCTGATTCTGATATTTGTCGCCGTCACCACACAGCAGTGGTGTTTATAGTTAGGATAAAATGGTAAAATTTGATACTATTGAAGACGAAATTGATGAATTATTTGATCGTGAACCGCGCATAAATCCGACACCGCTAAGAAAAACACCACCGAAACTCCGCAACAAACATTTGTTTACATTAAGATTTGACGTCTATTTTTTGACTTCCGTACGTTTAATTTCACGCAAAAAAATTCAATTTGTGTATGTATTTTTATTTGATAAAATAATAGTTAGAAGATAAATTTGAAAATATTTATACAAACCTGAAAATGCTAACCATAAAAAATTAGTAAAAAGATATTTTTAGGTGTGTTTATCACAAGAAATGTATTTATAGGTTGTCTGTTTCGTAAGAAGGAACGACAAAATGCGACGTTGCCAAACCTACCTATTAGTAAATGCCGAATAGCTATCTGGCAAATAAATTTATCGGGAAGGTGGTGATGAAACGCAATGTGTTTTATCCAGAACTTATATCTGTCAGTTTATTTATTTGGTAGTTAGCTATCCGACACTTTATCTGGACATTGTGAAACAGACCCTTAGCGTAAAAATCGAGCTCATAATTTGTCTGTCAGGACATGGTGCGGCAGCACGGGGGCGGAGCGCCTGCGCGTGCGCGCGTGCTCGCAGGCGGCGGGCTGGCAGCGCGCCGGGCGCGCGGGCCGCACGCACGCCGGCGCCGCCTACCGCCTGTTCACCGCCAGCGACTTCGCAGCGCGCGCGCCCCATCACACGCCCGAGATCGTGAGGTAACTATTGCGCCTGCGCGTGCTCGCAGGCGGCGGGCTGGCAGCGCGCCGGGCGCGCGGGCCGCACGCACGCCGGCGCCGCCTACCGCCTGTTCACCGCCAGCGACTTCGCAGCGCGCGCGCCCCATCACACGCCCGAGATCGTGAGGTAACTATTGCGCCTGCGCGTGCTCGCAGGCGGCGGGCTGGCAGCGCGCCGGGCGCGCGGGCCGCACGCACGCCGGCGCCGCCTACCGCCTGTTCACCGCCAGCGACTTCGCAGCGCGCGCGCCCCATCACACGCCCGAGATCGTGAGGTAACTATTGCGCCTGCGCGTGCTCGCAGGCGGCGGGCTGGCAGCGCGCCGCCTACCGCCTGTTCACCGCCAGCGACTTCGCAGCGCGCGCGCCCCATCACACGCCCGAGATCGTGAGGTAACTATTGCGCCTGCGCGTGCTCGCAGGCGGCGGGCTGGCAGCGCGCCGCCTACCGCCTGTTCACCGCCAGCGACTTCGCAGCGCGCGCGCCCCATCACACGCCCGAGATCGTGAGGTAACTATTGCGCCTGCGCGTGCTCGCAGGCGGCGGGCTGGCAGCGCGCCGCCTACCGCCTGTTCACCGCCAGCGACTTCGCAGCGCGCGCGCCCCATCACACGCCCGAGATCGTGAGGTAACTATTGCGCCTGCGCGTGCTCGCAGGCGGCGGGCTGGCAGCGCGCCGCCTACCGCCTGTTCACCGCCAGCGACTTCGCAGCGCGCGCGCCCCATCACACGCCCGAGATCGTGAGGTAACTATTGCGCCTGCGCGTGCTCGCAGGCGGCGGGCTGGCAGCGCGCCGCCTACCGCCTGTTCACCGCCAGCGACTTCGCAGCGCGCGCGCCCCATCACACGCCCGAGATCGTGAGGTAACTATTGCGCCTGCGCGTGCTCGCAGGCGGCGGGCTGGCAGCGCGCCGCCTACCGCCTGTTCACCGCCAGCGACTTCGCAGCGCGCGCGCCCCATCACACGCCCGAGATCGTGAGGTAACTATTGCGCCTGCGCGTGCTCGCAGGCGGCGGGCTGGCAGCGCGCCGCCTACCGCCTGTTCACCGCCAGCGACTTCGCAGCGCGCGCGCCCCATCACACGCCCGAGATCGTGAGGTAACTATTGCGCCTGCGCGTGCTCGCAGGCGGCGGGCTGGCAGCGCGCCGCCTACCGCCTGTTCACCGCCAGCGACTTCGCAGCGCGCGCGCCCCATCACACGCCCGAGATCGTGAGGTAACTATTGCGCCTGCGCGTGCTCGCAGGCGGCGGGCTGGCAGCGCGCCGCCTACCGCCTGTTCACCGCCAGCGACTTCGCAGCGCGCGCGCCCCATCACACGCCCGAGATCGTGAGGTAACATTGCGCCTGCGCGTGCTCGCAGGCGGCGGGCTGGCAGCGCGCCGCCTACCGCCTGTTCACCGCCAGCGACTTCGCAGCGCGCGCGCACCATCACACGCCCGAGATCGTGAGGTAACTATTGCGCCTGCGCGTGCTCGCAGGCGGCGGGCTGGCAGCGCGCCGCCTACCGCCTGCTCACCGCCAGCGACTTCGCAGCGCGCGCGCCCCATCACACGCCCGAGATCGTGAGGTAACTATTGCGCCTGCGCGTGCTCGCAGGCGGCGGGCTGGCAGCGCGCCGCCTACCGCCTGCTCACCGCCAGCGACTTAGCAGCGCGCGCGCCCCATCACACGCCCGAGATCGTGAGGTAACTATTGCGCCTGCGCGTGCTGCAGGATGTCCTGCGCGGGGGGCTCCTCCGATGTTCTGCGCGGGGGGGCTCCTCCGATGTCTTGCGCGGGGGGATGGCTCCTCTCCGATGTCCGGCGCGGGGGCTCCTCCGATGTTTTGCGCGGGGGGATGGCTCCTCTCCGATGTCCGGCGCGGGGGGCTCCTCCGATGTCTTGCGCGGGGCTCCTCCGATGTCCTGCGCGGGGGGCTCCTCCGATGTCCTGCGCGGGGGGCTCCTCCGATGTCCCGCGCGAGGGGCTCCTCCGATGTCTGCGCGGGGGGCTCCGTCGATGTTCTGCGCGGGGGCTCCTCCGATGTCCTGCGCGAGGGGCTGCTCCGATGTCCTGTGCGGGGGGCTCTTCCGATGTCCTGCGCGGGGCGCTCTTCCGATGTCCTGCGCGGGGGCGAAGGCTCCTCTCCGCTGTCCTGCGGGAGGGGCAGCTCCGATGTCCTGCTGCGCGTGGGGGCACCTCCAGTGTCCAGGGCTACTCCTCTTCCGGGGTAGCGGGGCTGCTCCTCTTCCGGGGTAGCGGGGCTGCTCCTCTGTGGCGGGGGCTACTTCCTCTTCCGGGGGGGAGGGGCTGCTCCTCTTCCGGGGCGGCGGGGCTACTCCTCTTCCGGGGCGGCGGGGGCTGCTCCTCTTCCGGGGCGGCGGGGCTACTCCTCTTCCGGGGCGGCGGGGGCTGCTCCTCTTCCGGGGCGGCGGGGGCTGATCCTCGTCGGGGGTACCTCACCGTTGATCCGCGGCCCTTCGTCGTCTTGTGGGTTAGCCTCTTCCGTAGACTCCGCCGTCGTCTTCTGCTGCGACCACCAAATTCTTTTCGCTGCGTCGATCTGGCTCGTTCAGGACCATGAACAAGGGTCAGGGTCCTCCGCGGTGAAATCAAACCACTGCTCTGCACTTATAATTTATTGCACTACAAGTAGCGCCCCGGTGCGGTAGCGGATGAAACACGAACTAAATTAATTATCGTCGATACTTATATGAAAAATGTGAACGAAACCATATCGACTTTTAAGCGGACTGAACAACGCCATCTAGGGACACGGAAAGAAACTAAACAAATTAATTCTTGTAAGCCAATATGATTTCATTCATCGCGTTTACGATAACATAGACAGAAAGGGTTGATTATTTTTCTATCTTCTAAGATTTCATAACCACAAACCTTAGATTAAATACTCAATTTAAAAACTTATTTAGAAACCATGAAATACTCCTGGACAGACGTCAGACGACAGACGCATGCGCCATGCGCTTTCATGTTACGCGTTTTGTTCACACCATGCACTCGTAACATCAAATTTTCAATACTAATGATTTATAAATATTTTAAACCTAAAACGCAAATTAAATTATTACTGTAACTATAACTACAGTAATTTGTACTATTACTCACATAATATTACAGAATAATAAATGATTTTAGTTGCATAATTGACGTAGACGTTTTGTTATAACTAATCGTGAAGAGGAGCGAGAGGTTCATCGCCGAACGAGTCGTAGGTGGTTTAAACTACGGATGTTCGTCGCAGGTAGGGCATTGTGGAACACTAGTTTTGCATCGGTATCGGTAGCTGAATTACGGATGGTAACGTTGGTCCAATGACGGATCGTAAAATAAAGGAACCGGGCATAAGAGTTCCATAACAGTTTTATTTTTACGGTAAGGTTGTGCAATAAAAGCTATAGTTATTATTGCATTTATACATAACAAAAGTAGTAGGTACAATTAATGACAATAATTATTGTCCAAATGCAGATTACTTATCTTAGATTTAAACATAGTTAATGTATTGCTAAATAAATCAATATCTGTAAAATTTTTATTGTATGTGTCAACACTACGTCTAAAAAATTTATTGCTGGTGTAAACTGTTTTATACATAGGGACCGAAAAAATATTTTTAGATCGTGAGCCAGGTCTGGGTATTCTTAAACTAATTTTCTCTAAAATGTGAGACGAATCAACATGGTTGTTCAAAATTTTGAATAAAACACTTGGTCAAACATAATTCCACGGTTGACTAGAGTTATTAGTGAGTGACGGGAAATGGAATTTTCGTATGATGCGTAATCATGAAATCCACGAAAATCTAAAGATTTTAAAAATTTCTTCTGGACCTTCTCAATACGGGAGATATGGCATGCATAAAAAGGACTCCATATTATACAACCAAAATCTAAGATCGATCTAACGAAGCTGAAATATAATATTTTTAGGGTAATGAGATTTTTAAAAGGTTTTGATATTCTTAATATAAATCCAAGTTGGCGGAAGGCTATATAATCAATGTGTAAGTTAAAAGATAGATTACAACAATCCATGATAATACCTAGATCTCGTACAGATTTAACTCTGTCCAAGGACTGATTGTTAATTTTATAATCAAACGAGATAGGATTACGTTTACGTGTGTAGGTTATGATAGAACACTTATCTAAGTTTAAGTAAAGTTGATTTAATGTACAATATTCAGATATACGATCTAGATCAGAATTCATTTGCAGGGCATCATCAATACATGAAATAGTTTTATAAAATTTTGCATCATCAGCATACAATAAAAAATTAGAATTTTTTATAAGTTTTCCAACATCGTTAATATATAAAATGAATAACAATGGCCCTGCATGCGATCCCTGGGGGATTCCAGAAGGGATTTCCAAGAATTTAGAAATATAACCCTTTACAGAAACCGCTTGAGATCGGTTTCTGACATAAGATTCTATCCAACTGAGAAAGTCACCGTGTATTCCGAGGGTCCATAGCTTTTCTATAAGTAAATCATGATTAATTTTGTCAAAAGCTTTGGAAAAATCGGTGTACACAGTGTCTACTTGCAGCTTCTTGTCCATAGGGTCAACTAAAAAATTTGTGAAAGTGATCATGCTTGATTCAACGGAGCGTTGTCTACAGAAACCATGTTGATTGAATGTTATATGGTGTTTAAATGTAATTTTTAATTCACAAGTGACAAGTTTTTCAAAGATTTTACCGAATAAGTTAGTTTTAGATATTGGCCGATACTGAGTTACGTCATTCCTTTTATCATTTTTAGGAATATATCCATGTAGATGGATACACTCCCATTTTCAAAGATCTGCAAAAAAATATATAAAGAGGCAATGCCAATTGATCAGCGCAATTTCGAATAAATATAGGATGTATACCATCCTGACCGGCCCCTTTATGAATATCAATATTTTTTAATTCTTTATGAATAGCTTCGATAGTGATTGATATAGAACCGAGGTCAACTGGAGAGTCAACAGGTGGGCAGTTAAAATCATATGTAGCAGGGCGTGGTGTACTTTGAACAAAAACAGAATTAAAATATTCATTGAATAAATTGCAAGTATCTTCACCGCTATTAGAAGTGCGCTGATTAAACCGCAACTCTTGGGGAATATGACTTGATGGTAATTTAGATTTAACATATTTCCAAAATAATTTGGGACATTTTCTAATATTATCTTCACTCCACTTTATATAATTACGATACTCAGTATTTTGTAGGATTGGTTCTCTTTTTCGAAGCGTCGAAAATGTTAAGTAATCCACAGGATTTCCATATCTTTTCCACTTTGTATGATATTTCCTTTTTTCGTTAGCCAATTTAATCAATGGAGTTGTATACCAAGGAGGATAGCGTACGGAATTAATTACCTTACGAACAGGAACGTATTTATTAATAATATTATTTAAGATATCATAAAATCTACACACTATAATATCTACATTTGTATACTCAGCTGCGACAAATTCAGAATGCCAATCAATTAATATTAAATCATTCCGAATCGCATCATAATCGGCGCAATGAAAGAGTTTCCTCTTTGTACATTTTTCAGGTAATGCAATAAAGTTGGTCAAGGTCATATCGAGAACCAAAGATTTATGGTGTGCGTCCTCTTCAGTGATAGGGTCTTTACATGCAACCACAGTACAATCTTTATTACAGAATACAAGATCTAATAATCTTCCATTTACATTAAAACATGAATTGAATTGCTTTAGATGCGTAAAACTCATAAAATCTGATGTTAACTGTATCAACGGATGAGTATTTGAGTGCATTATCATGGAACTTGTATTGTTATCACCATACCAATCAGCGTGCGTCACATTGAAATCCCCTACTATAGTAAATATATCGTTTGGATATTCTTCCATTAATTTACTTATAGATTCGTACAACATACCTAGATCATTCTCGTGGCGATTGCTGTGAGGTATGTACAAGCAACACATATGCATGAAACAGGGTGTGGGCGTGTTGGTAGTACAGGTCGACGCTGAGAGAAGAATACTTACCCATATATGCTCATAATACACTACTGTATTCCATCCCTCGCGCAGGACTGGATTTTTGTCACGGCGCACAGCGATAATAACACCTCCTCCCCTCTCCGCACCTACTGCAGTGGCATTCCTATCTTGCCTAAAAACTACATACCGGTCGTCAAAATACTCGCAACTATAAAAGTTTTGATTCAGCCATGATTCAGTTATACAATATACGTCATACTCGTTGTTAAGAACTTTATTTAAAAAAGAATGCGATTTAGTTCGTAGGCACCTCACGTTCTGATAATATAAGGTTAAAATATGGGGGAATTTAGAAATTGAAGAAACAATATTGTTATTTTGTTATTGTTATAGAATAAATATATTAAATGACAAAGTACAGCAAACAGCGGTATAAGTAATACCCAGACCCTTGACTAATTTTAATAAATATTTTAACGTAATTCCCAGACCCTTGACTAATTTTAATAAATATTTTAACGTAATTGTAAATACTAGAAATAACCAGCAATAACTTAACTGCCTTATGTAACGAGGTAAATATTTTAAAGTAATACCCAGACCCTTGACTAATTTTAATAAATATTTTAACGTAATTGTAAATACTAGAAATAACCAGCAATAACTTAACTGCCTTATGTAACGAGGTAGGTACAGTTGATAAAACATAAAAACAATAGCGTAGTCACATTATTTTTGTCAAATCTTTGTCACTTGCTACGTGTAAAACTTGAAGTATCCAGCTTTCTTACAAAGATCTTGCAATCACGAACCCACAGGTATTTATAGTTAATTTCAATTCACGGGCGCTTTTGAGCAGCATTTTGCTTGCCGGTGTTAGATGGTCACATATGTAGATATTGCGGGTATCGCCAGACATACCCACATCTGCGGTGGTCACGCCGCGGCGAGCGCGCGCCGCCGCTAACAGCTGATCTTTATTACGTTGTCTAATGTAATGCACAACGATATTTGGCGGTTGGCTAGATGCACTATTATTTTGCTCGAATCGACGTACGCGGTGTATACTGCTTACGTCGGCCATCTCCAGCTTTAGTCCTACTTTCGTATATATGTTACTTAATATTGTATCTAAGTTTTCACCCTTGTGGAATGGCACTCCGGATATTTCCAAGTTATTGAGTCGGCCTCGCTGGTCCCGTTCTTCATTTTGCCTTTGTAGTAGGATGTTTGTGTCGCGTAGTTCTTTAATGTGGGTGTTAGCTATGGTAAGTTCTTTTTGAACCGATGAGATCTGTGATGTAACGACTTCAAGGCTTTCTATGCGTCCTTCCATCGTCTCCATGCGATTGGTAATTTCTTTGTAGTGTGCTACCAGATCTTGAACAGTTGTTTTCATGCTGTTAATATCCGACTTCATGATATCGAAATCCTTTCGAAAATCCCTCAATTCCTTCAGGACTTCCGCTAGGTTAGGAGAATACTGTGAGTTACTGTTCCGACAACTGATGCAGCGCCAACTATCCTTCTTTTCCGCTGTCATCTTACGGAATGTTGTTTCCGATAACCCGGAGCAGCCGAAGTGTAGATAACCGCCACATTGACTACACATCACTCCATCGAATGTCTCATCATTGCACTTGACACAGCGATTCATTTTATGTAGGTAATTATAATAGCGTAGTTTAAAAAGTTCGTAACTATTACAATCCGTAACCGTAAATAATATTTTATAACTTGACTCGACGCGGTCCGAGTATAGGTCGGTATGCACAAAAGTTAACTATAGGCGACTGACCGCAACTGCGCTCCGAGCGAGACTGTTGAGCGATAATGTTGAAGATATTCAATAAGAACCCCTACGTCCCAAGTAGTTGGTTTTCTGGGGGGAAGTTTAGTTAAAGCAATAGCTTTCATTAGCTGTTTGACAACCGGATGCCCAGAGAGAGCTTCTGACTTAATTGGATTCGCGAACGTAACGATTACTGATTTGTGAACTGCAATTGTTCTTGGAGCCAGTTTGACATCTTGATGCAAATAGCAAATGAATTTCGCTACATCATCAGGACTTGGGTCATCCGTTGGGCATTTATTTTGACCATGCATGCCATCTGTCCCATGCTGACCTATACATCCTTAGGGTGGATTTGCGCCAGGAAGACTGTATTAGGGTTTTGTTATTTTCTTCCCATGAACCTATCAAATGGGCCCAGCCTGAACCTTCCAAACCTGCAAACACAACTTCTCGACTGCTGGAGGGGGTTTGCTCGTCTGTAGGTCTATGAGGTGTTTGCGTAGATTCCATATTCTGAATGGGGGGTTCAAAGCTCTCTGTTTCAGTTCTGCCTTCCAGAACGTTTTCTCCCATTTCGGTATCACCATGAGATAAACACCCGAGCTCTTGTCTAAGTGTCGTAGAATACGGGGTATGAGAGAGGGTGGGGGAAATACCCAACCGAGGTTGTAGTGCCAAGGTTTGCTGAAGGCATTTACAAAAATACATGCCTGGTCTAGAATATCCTCGCTCACGTAACAATCTACCACCGCCGATCGAGAGCTTGCGAAGAGATCTATTGATGGAATGCCGAATTTCTTGAATATTATTTGTGTCATTTGTTTGGATAGGGTCCATTCTGGTATTTGACGGGTCCTCGAGAGGCTGTCGGCCATTAGATTGTATCTTCCCGGGAGATATCGAGATATGAGGTGAATTTGGTATCTCTGAGTTATCTCGAGAATTTCCTTTGTCAATTGCAGTAGTTTTCGTGACTTGGTTCCTCCTTCCCTTGAAATGTACGCTGCAACAGATTTGTTGTCTGTTTGTGCCAATATAGTCTGACCGACCGCGACGTGAATAGGAGCTTGTGCCTGGAGGACTTTTTTCAGTGTCCAGAGTTCTTTTAGGTTGCTGTGCCATGTCAGTTGCTTGGAGGTCCAAATGCCGTCTAGTTTTGTGTCGTTCACTGTAGCTCCCCACCCTAGGTCTGATGCGTCCGTTGTTATAAAGACTGTTGGGTCTTTGTAATGAATAGGAGATGACAGATGAATGTGGTCTAGCCACCAGTGGAGTTCTTGCTTTACGCTCATTGGTAGTGGGAATCTCCGATTGCTTGGGTCCTCTGGAAGTCGATTGCCTTCTATCTGGATTTCTCTGCAGTGAAGTCTTCCCAGAGGTACAATGAATGCAGCAAAGTTTATGTAGCCTAGAATAACTTTGGCTGAATGCCAGATCCACCAGTTCTTTTTTAACATGTTCTTTATTACTATGACAATTCTGGAAACTTTGTGATTTGGAAGGCTTTTGAGATTTTGTGTCGTGTTCCACACAATTCCTAAGTATTCTAACTTTCTTGTTGGTTTTAGAATTGACTTCTTCATATTGACGCACCAACCCAGGCGTACAAGAGTCTGTAGTACTTGTTGAGTCTGTTTTTCTAGCGTTCGAGGATTTTTGTGCATTATCAAGAAGTCGTCGAGATACACGATTATGCGAATGCCTTCCTTCCTGAAATTATTTGCTAACCAGTTAGATATATTTGCAAAAGTACATGGGGCAGTAGCTAACCCAAAAGGTAAGCACGTCATTTCATAAATGGTGTTTTTATAAACAAATGCTAAAAACCTACGGTGGGCTTTTAAAATAGGAATATGAAAATATGCTTGCGACAGATCAATTTTCGTCATGAAATCTGTTACATTTAAACACAGCGGTATTTTAAAATGGTTCAGTAGGCGAAACTTCGGTGGATACAAATAATAATTTAGATTTCTTAAGTCAAAAATGCGACGATAGGTGCCATCAGATTTCTGTCTTAAAAACATAGGGGATATGAAACCAGATTTACTGCAACACTTGCGTGCTGCACCTGAATCAATCATTTTATCGATTTCATATGACATTTTGCTTGAAAAAGTAGTTTTGAGGCCTGAATACAGCTTTTTGTTAAATCTAAATAATGGCGGACGGGATGTGAAAGGTATTCGATACCCTGATATAGTTTTAAGTATATTATTTGGTGCCCCTAGTATTTTCCAAATGTGTAGTTTTTCATTTACCTGTCCCGCTTGAAATTTAGTTTTTATTGCCATTTTTGTTTTGTTTAAAGGCGCCACGCCTTGTAGGAAAACGTGACCTTTCAGGTTTTCTATAGGTTGCGTTCCTAAACCCTTACTCGCATGCGGTCTATCGCGGGTTCCTGTTGACGTCGTAACGGGCGGGCGTCTCGTCGTGACTCGACTTGTAGATGTAGTGGTAGAACTGACCTTACGAAATTTCCCAGGAAAAAGCTTTGAGATGCCACCTTGTTCCTTTACAAATTCCGCTAGTTGAGGTTCGGCAAACAAGTGCTTTTCGGATGGGGGTATAGTGTGAAGTAATTCATTTAAGGTTTTATTAGCAGGCTTATATATATTTCGTCTCTGCTGAATGACTTCAGCTCGTTTGCCACACGTGTATTGCAGAAGGGTATCCGAGATTTTACGGAATTCTGAATCCCTGGTCAAGAAGTTTTTACTTATGTGTGTTTTTACTTGTGGAGTTGCAACTTCGTAAATCTTCGTGAAAACATCTCTCTGCTGCAGAAGCCCGTGTGTGACGGCCCCGAGACATGCATCCATTTTTTCCAAGACGGTAACTAATTGCCAAGGTGGTGTAACCGTTGCAAAGTTACTATTTGCTTTTAGTGATGTAAATACTGGTGTGGCTTGAAAATTCTTCTGTACTTCTGCATATCTTATATTTTGCCAACCGTCACAATGAAACCTTTGACAATCTATCTATGCCTTGCTTAACGAGGTTTTCATTAGCCTTTATTATTTTTACCTCAGTTTCCTTGGTAACAGGAGTGAAATCCTCAAACTCTTCTTCGAGGGGCTCAGAGACTGCCCTGTTCTCTGATTCTATGGCAATAGGCGGTGCTATCCAGCAGCCGTTATCCTCTTGCACATCAGTATCGCTTGCAAACTATGCTATAGAATTTGTTTCTTGTGAGTGGGCAGGCGATTCAGGATTTTTCCGGTTTAGCGCCAGGACTACAGTTTCATTTGTTGTTTGCATCAGTTGGCAGAGTTTATTCATCATTTGGTTTTGATGGTCCATGAACTCATTCATTTTTGAATGATCATATGTTTTCGACTCCTTAGAAACAGTAGGAGGATACGGGCTGTGGCTCCTTTTTGAGGCCCTTGCGCTGCTGGAGGAAGACGATTCTTCAGTAAGCCCCAAATTATCTACTTTTAACATTCTGGAGGCTTCATGGCGCGATATGAGTTGATCTTTGATCATATTCACGGCTTCACCAAATCTGTTATAGGCGTGAACTGGGTGAATCTTAGCCATTGTAGATAGTGGGGTGTAGATGAGCGCTAGACCTAGTGGCCAGCTTAATAAAATTCTTTTAATCAGTTTATAGCGGCGTTCACTGAGGTTTGACTCCTCACTATGTGCTTTTGCCAACAAGGTCGTAGGAATAGCAAATCGCAGTCTGCATTCAACATCAGATGATATTGTTGTTCCGAAAAGGTCTTCATATGTGACCCTATTTACTACCCATTCCTTCCAATCATCCGGGAACAACTCATTCATTATTTTAATAATGTTATTGAAGAGTCTTTCTTGATTGGGAGGGGGAACCCAGTCAGCCAACTCGCCCATGGTGGTTTGAGGTAACGCCATCTGGAATTATTGTTTAGGTTAATTCCAACGTGTTGGTGAGTGCGCAACACGATTTTACTGCTGGTATAAAGACGCAGCTTAAGCAAAGCAAAATAAATACTGATATCGGCTATAGCAGGCGATATGGTAGCCGACGTCGGCTCTGGCAACCAACATCGGCTGCAACAGGCCACGTCGGCCGCGAGGCGCAGACGACATGTCGGCTGTGCGAACAGCCGACGTCGGCTGCATGCAAGGTACCCGACCTTAATTCCATATGTTCTTATTGGGGCTTTCCCAATATGAAATACCTTGCAATATAGTGAGTTGCCGTCTTGAGAGCGGGCAATCACTTAGTAACTAACACAGGGCTTACCTGTGTTAAATATCTAAGTAGGTAGTTAGGTACTTACCTTTATTGTTCGTAAGAAACAGAAGTAATATTTTTCTACTACACTGTTTCTAGTACTAGTGTTCACATCAAAAGTCCAAAACGTACTGAGGAAGCGATGACATCGCCCGGCGCAAGAGCGGCGCGCGCGCTTTGGAAGGGGGGCCATGCGCGCGGAGTGGGTAGGCATAGGTAGGGTTTTAGTGTTACCACATGTAGAAAATCCAAGGGGTAATCTCACAAGTGGGTCAAGCGTAGCTCGGACACCCAAATACCATATTTTATCTGAACCAGCTCTTTTCATAATTACCAGTCCCAGTCCCTTACAATATCTTTTTCATAAAATTTAACGTCAAATCCAATATTAATGCTCACCTTATACCTGATATTACAACCAAAAGAAAACATTGCGATTTTCGCTACATGTGTTTTTTCCAGAGAATGAGTATTGTATCCAAAGCTAATAAGCGCTTTTATCACCCAACGGTTTATAGTATTTGCTTTTACGTTTGTTTCACAGATGTCCACTGGCCTCTACGCTTCTGTTGTTGCTTGCTGCGGGTGCAGATCCCAGTTCGTTCCCCCTTATCGACCCTCCGCCGCTCGATTCTGTAAAAGCTTCACTCACTTTACTTAAGGAATTGGGTAAGTGTACTTGTATTAATAAACAAGACATTTATGTTGTTATTAAAGTTTGGTCAGCCCTGACGCACTCGTCACTTTCGATGCGAAGCTACTCGTTAATCAGCGCGACCCTATTTTACCGTGGGAGAGTGTGACATAGCAATCCGGCATTGGTCGGAGCAAAAGAAGACTACCCTAGCTAGATTCAATTCCTTATTGCGTATTGCTACAAGGAGCCGTATTTATGAAAGATTTTGGCAGTGTAATGTTGCCTTGCTTAATAATTGTTCTGTAATAATTGCTCGGTTCTAAAATCCACATGCGCAGCTTCAACTATTGAGCGAGAAATTTTTCAATTAACTACATTATACATACATACCTACTAATTATATAGCAGTCGAAACATAATATAGTAAAATAACAACAATGTGCCAATTTTCGGTTTTGTTTTGTATGGCGTGATATGTCCATGTGTATAGAATTCTAACATCTTTCTTGAATTCGTTATAACGTGCGTTAATTCTTTATACAGCTACATGCTATATTCTCTTGAAAAATCCAGACAGTAAATATGTGTCATACTCTCTACGCGCATAATACGTTCAGCGTAAACTCGTGTCTCTTCATATTGATAGACGAATCCACATGTTCGCAGTCATAGAATTTCATTGGTCAAGTATGTTTTATACCTACTTTTCCGCGGACTACCATTCCGTGTAATCAATTAACTGCGGAAGTATTTCCGATGCGGTATGATTTGTAAATTTGATTAATAAACATTTTTTCATTTTCATTTGGCATCTTTCAAGAAGGGGAAGAGAGGCCTTTAAGAAAAGAATAGATCTTAAAGGTCTCTCTGGTGTTGTGAATGTGGATGGGCCGCGGTGACCACTTACTTTGCCTTTGCCTTGCATATTGAAAAAAGAAAGACATGAGTGTGTTTGTTTATGACTATGGGTGTAATAATGTAAGTAATTTTATTTCTAGGGGCTGTTGATAGTGACACTAATCCTAAGTTAACTGTACTTGGAAAGAAAATGTCGACTTTCCCCATAGACCCGAAATATTCAAAAGTACTCCTGAGTGCTCCAGAATACGATTGCTTAGATGAGGTAAAATATGATTTTATTAATAGAATATAAGTTGTATTTACAGCTCAGTACAATAGCTCGCTAAATTTTTGTAAATTGTCATACGTTTTTTTAAATGACATCGCCCACACTAGTGCAATCCCTATATTATTATTTTATTTATTTGTTATGGGTTTGCTCTTGACTCTAGTCTATGTCAGAGATGACAGAGACAAAGTCTACGATGGAGCGAGCTTACCCAGAAGGAGCCTGTTCACTCTAACTTTGAAGAGATTAGGGTTATAAGCTTTTGGAAACACCGACGCAGGCAGTGAGTTCCACTCTTTTGCTGTGCGCATTATAAAAGACGTTTGGAAACGCTTAGTGCGAATTGGTGGAATAGCTACAAGGTAAGGATGGTAAGATGCAGTGCGTCTGGATGTCCGATGGTAGAAGGGGGCCGGTGGGATGAGGTCGTGGAGTTCTTGGGCACACTCACCGAAGTACAATCTGTAGAAGACCGACAAGCAGGCAACCTTACGACGATGAGCCAAGCTATGTAGCTTGGCATCCATCAGTTTTACGTCACCAATGAGCCTCTTAGCCCCGCGTTCCACCGAGTCAAGCGCAGCAAGCTGATATTTAGCTGAGCCATCCCAAAGGTGGCTACAATACTCCATGCAGGATCGGACTTGTGCTTTGTAAAGGGTTAAAAGCTGTCCAGGCTTGAAGTATCGCTTCACCTTATTTAGGATGCCCAGCTTTTTGGCCGCAGTTTGGGCTTTGTGCTCGATGGTGGCGCCGAAGTTGAGACTGGGTGTCAACTCCATGCCGTTCAGTCACAGGTACAGATGTACCCCGAAAAGTAGGAGTTGAATCAAAAAGACTCCTTTTAGCGGTAAAGCTTTTAGAGGAAATCCACCAACAAATCCACCAACAAATCCACCAACATTTCCACCAACATTTCCACCAACTATTCCACAAACATTTCCACCAACAAATTCACCAACATTTCCACCAACAAATCCACCAACAAATCCACCAACATATCCACCAACAAATCGACCCACAAATCCACCAACAAATCGACCAACAAATCGACCAACAAATCCACCAACAAATCCACCAACATTTCCACCAACAAAGCGGTAAGGCTTTTAGAGGCAAAGTGGGTCGACAGAAATTCGTTTCAACCACTTTCGACAGCGACCAAAACTGCTTACTACCCGGAGGGTGCGATGTCAGTTTGGCCCCGATACCTCCAACATGATCGAAACGTGCCCTACGTAAAACCCGCTTGCAGGACTTAGCGGCAGAATTGAAGGCTCTCTTCCTCGCGCGAACTCTACGCGCCTTAGCCTTTCGATCGCGGGCCTTGATCCAGGCTTGGTAAGCAGATTCTTTACGGGCCTCAGCGTGGGCGCATTCTGAATTGTACCAGGGCCGGGATTTGTGACCGAGCGGGATGTCGGAGAATGGAATAAAATACTCCATCCCCTGCCGAATCACGTCCGCAATCTCATCAGCACAGCACGAGGGGTCACCCGAGGAGAAGCACATTTGCCGCCAGGGATAAGACGCAAAAAAGTGCCGCATCTCATCCCAATCTGCTGACTCGTATCGCCACACTCGCCTCGTGCCTCTAGGGCTCTTATCTGGAGGAGAGCAGGTCAACACAGACTTCACCAGGCAGTGGTCAGACGTTCCCAGCGGGGCTGAGACCGATACTGAATGACTGCCCGGATCAGTTGTCAGCAGAAGGTCCAAGCAATTGGGTGTATGCGTGTCAATATCCGGTACCCTCGTTGCCACATTCACCAGCTGGGTCAGATCTAGCGTAATCGCAAATTTGCGCGCCTCTAACCCGGCATGGTCAGTTTTCTGGTACGGGAACAACCACTCTTTATGGTGGGCGTTGAAGTCCCCCAAAAAAATGAGCTTCGCCGTTGGGTACCGTTGCTGGGCTATGTCAGTCGACTCCACGAGGGAATTAAACAACGCTGTTGTCTCCTGGTCACCGCTGTGCGATCGGTATACGCCGATATATAGGAGTTTTTCCACGCCAGTATCCACAAGTAGCCATATGGCAGAAAAACCCGAGTTCTCAAAGCAACGGAGACGACGACAACAAATGTCATCGCGGACGTACACACAGACCCCAGCCTGCTTCTTGAACTTGTGTTCTAGAGAATAGCCCGGGTAGTTGAGGTACGCCACGTCCGACGGGGTTGTTATCTTCGTCTCCGTTAGGAAAATCAGGTGCGGCTTCTCGGTCTCAAGGTGGTGGGGGACCGGATCGAGATTGGAGTGCAACCCTCTGATGTTGGTGAGGTGCACTTTGAGCGGGAGAAAGTGCAGCCGTTGTTTCACCTTATTCTTCTTTGCTTTGTTGGTCATTTTATGGAGAGTAGTCGGGGAAAAAAGTCGAATTGTCGAGGCACTGCTCAGAGAACCAAGTGGAATACTAGAGCTAAACTAACCTATGGGGAACTCATTTGGAGACTGCGGGGACGCCTGAACCCCTCCGGGGGGACTTAAAAACATACAATTCACATACATATTACACACCCAGAACAACTGTATATATTTTTTTCAGCTCAGAAGGCCAACTTCGCAAAATTCCAACCGCTAGCAAATAGTCAACTTCTCGAAATGCTACCTCATTTTCATTTTGGGAATGTGGCACTTTGCGAAATTGGCGTTTTAGATGGTGTCAATTTGAGAAGTTGGCATTTTGGTAAGTTGGCATTCTGAGCTGAAGCGAAATAGTTGTCCTGTGCGGGGATGGAAATTGAATCACGAGGGCAGCGCCGAGGTAGTATTAAGGAAACTTGTTTAACCACGGGGCCACACGCATTCAAACAATATTCTGATACAAACTTACTTAACATCAAAGAATACGTGAGCGGCACACAATATAGATGCAATACTTAAAAAGTGCTGTGTGGTGACGGCATAGAATATCATTATCCCATCTCATACTGTGGCGGGCGTTGAAATCGACCGAGGGAATACATGCCAGGGAACGGGCAGGACCGTTTTTCTGTGAACTATGACCATCAAACTACGATCGCCAATCCGTCTGCCAAGCGTGGCGATTATGGCATATCCCCCCATTGTTTGGGGAGGCTTTTGTCCAGCTGTGGACATATTTTGACTTAAAAAGCGGTGTCTGCCTTACGTTTAATAGACGTCATATTTAAATACTGATTTTGTATGTCTTGTATTTTCAGGCTTTAAGTTTAATAGCAGTGTTATCAAGTGAGAATGTGTTCCATACTCCGATGCACAAAAGGGAAGAAGCAGTCAAAGTAAAACAGAAGTTTGTATCGCCGTTGGGTGATCACATTACACTTCTCAATGTCTTCAAGGCGTTTTGCAAAGCTCCCTTAAAGAAGGTATGTTGATAATGATAACAAATTATCATGACAAAATGGTATTATAATTTATAAGTTTAATGTGAGAATGCGAGCAGTCAAAAGGTTCATTCGTGAGTTATTCCTCTAGTACCTTTGGCTGCCCTAGTCTCTGTTATGCCTATTAGAAGAGTATAATATTATTAGGTGGTCTTTAATGTCTTTACTTTAGTAAGACTATAGACCCTAAAGACTAGATACAGCCTGGTGACAGACAGACAGACAGCGGAGTCTTAGTATTAGGTTCCAATTTTACCCTTTGAGTAACCTTAAAAATACATAATAGACATCCATATTTCTTATGCTTATAATCGACACTCAGTAAATGTCCATACGTTTTTGACAGTAGAGAATCTTAAAATTCAAAGTTTCAATGAATTATGGTTCAGTTTCGAGCAATGGGTCGCATCACAGCCGTATTTGGCATACTATCAAATTTCAAACACTAACGTACGTAACCTATATTACCTAACATTCCTCTCAGCCAGAACCGCAACATTAATATAAAAATGCTATTACTTGTAGTGCATACGGTAAAATGAAGAATTTCAGCTATCACATCAAATCGCCATGGTTTACTACAGCTTAAATTTGCGGACGCAGTAGCATTCGACCCACATTTTTTTGTTTCACTGATAAGTGTAGTTAAGTAATGGATTCATATTATAAAATTTACCGTCTCAAAAGAAGATCAATTGGACTGCATGTGTATTGCCGTTCTTTTTCAAATGTGGATGTTGCGCGATTAGATAGAGTATGCTTTCAATATGGTCGCATATATATTATTGAAATCGGATTATAAATTTAAGATTAATTAAGAAATATTGCTGATGAGCTGACGGCCGATGGGGCAGAAAGGTTCTCGAGTGGCGACCACGAACCGGAAGACGTAGCGTGGGAAAACCCCCTGCAAGGTGGACCGACGATCTTGTGCGGGTTTCGGGAAGCTGCTGGATGCGGGCAGCGCAGGACCGGCTATTGTGGAGATCCTTGGGGGAGGCCTTTGTCCAGGAGTCGGCACCTTTCGCGGCTGATATGATGATGATTATGAAGAAATATTGAAGTTGGTTGTGTATTTTTAATGACAGTAATTGTTTGTTTCAGCAATGGTGTAAAGAAAACTACTTACATCATAAAAATTTAACGTACGCGTGCGAAGTGCGTCAGCAGTTGCTTGTCATATGCCAGAAGTTAAGTTTGAGCGTCTCTAGCTGTGGACAAAATTATGACCAGGTATGGATATTCTGGACTTCTGTGGGGTGACGGCATAGAATATCATCGCCCCATCTCATCCCTTGGGGAACGTAGAAATCGACCGAGGGAATACCTACCATAGAACGGGCAGCAGCGTTTTTCTGTGAACTATGACCATCAAACTCCGATCGCCAACCTGTCTGCCAAGCGTGGCGATTATGGCATATCCCTCCATTCTTTAGGCATTCTTTTTTCCAGAATTGGACATACTTTGGCTGACATGCTGATGATATTATTGCAAATCGCATACATTTTTAAGGTTCCGTAGCTAACAAGAAATCCTTATAGTTATGTCATGTCACTTTTAGTACTATAAGGCTGTAATTTGGAAAATTAGTCACAACAATAAAGTGGTAAGATAAAATCTTGAAAATATTTATAGATCTTTTTAGGGTACTCCCTGTAACCACATAAAGTGGATAAGTTTTTGTGTTCTCATGTACTCCATTGTTTGTGGTATTATTGGTGGTGGAATGCTTTCCCTTTATGGCCGTATAGAGTAAGATAGTCTTGTTGCGCAATAGATAGATACAATAATAACATTTCTTAAAATTTTGCTTTTGTTTTGTGTGTGAAATGAATTCCTATTTCTCTGGATAATAGTCTATTATGGGCATTCCTAAATTAAGCACTTCTCTTTTTCAGCTTCTGAAATGTTTGCTTTGCGGCCTGTTCACGAACTGCGCGTGGCTGCGCGGCGGTGTTGGCAATGGGCGCTACGTGACCGCCGCGGGCGCAGCCGCCACACTACACCCCGCCGGAGCATTGCATTCTGTCCGCCCACACCCGCCAGCTTTGCTATACACGGAATTACTGCACACGAACAGGGTGTACATGCTCATGGTGTCCGCGATAGAGCCGCAGTGGCTGCACCAAGTGGCCCCGGAGTACGCGCGGAGATGTCGCGCCACTCGGTGACGACGGTGAAGATACACTCCGGTGATAGTTAAGTGAATAGTGCTTGGACTTGTGATCGCGGCGTTTAGTGGTAGTTGTGCGTTGGGCTGAGCGTTAATAGAAATGATATGAATTCATTTAGAAACTGCTTAATCCGGGGTGCTTCTAGCTCTTTGGGGAAGAAGAATGTTTCCGGTCAGATACACGTACGTGTACGCATATTGCAAAATAGCTGCCGTGCTTTTGCCATTTCATGTCCACAAAATTATCGTAAAATATTATTTTATAAAGAAGTATACTTAGATTGCATCGGATTGAAAAAAATAAATAAATAAAGAAGTATAGAAACACTACGCTAATATGAAACGGCACTCTTATTTTTAACCGACTTTAAAAGAAGGAATCTCAAAAACTACCTTTCACGCAAAAACTACCGAACGGATTTTGATGAATCTTTGTAGTACCATAAGCTTATATATCTAATTAACATATAGGCTATAATTTATAGTTTAACGCGGGTGAAGCCGCGGGGCACACTTACTTATATAATGGGACAATACGGTCGCAGTATATAAAA
The DNA here is from genome assembly GCA_951640165.1 of Pseudoips prasinana. Lineage (NCBI taxonomy): Eukaryota > Metazoa > Arthropoda > Insecta > Lepidoptera > Nolidae > Pseudoips > Pseudoips prasinana. The sequence continues at coordinate 24,368,692 of OX621237.1, read as the reverse complement.
AAGTAGACCAGTACGGAAACTACCTACAAACGATCGAAACGGCACGCTCACACAAACATGAGCATCGACAAGACCCCTAAGGGGTTGTCGCGATGCTGTCAGTAGTGAGTGTCGCTTCAAAACGAGTGGTCGCGTACCGTAAAACCGTACAACTTTGCCCAGATTTCTTGCAATTTTTGATTCCACTTTAAATATTTTTTTAATAATGTTATTTTCAATTTGTGATCGTCCTACATTATTGATATATACCATGTTCTTTGCATATAATATACTAATATATCAAAATAATGAAATACAACGTGTTAAAAACAATATTTATACAGCGGGCCAAATACATGGTGCTTTTTACAAGTTTGCCCATTTTGCAGAAATCTCCGTAACTTCAGTATTTTCTACTTTAAGAACATAAGATTTTGGGATCATTTTAGAAAAATCTATCGTAAGACCTTCATACTAACCGTTTAAATCTTCATATTACCTGTAAAACTAGAGTGGGCAAAGTCACAACACTTTTTTTGTAATTTTTCATTCAAATTATACTATGAATTAGGGTTGCCCCTTTTTATTGTTAATCAGAACGGTGTACTTAGGTACTTTACAATCATTTATCTATAAATATTTGAAAAATAAAAAACTATCAATACTTTAAAGCAAATGCACATGAGCTTTAAAACAATGTCTTAATATTCATACATAATAGGAACATTGACTACTAATACATACTCATACAAGTGAATCACATCTAAATTCAAGACAAAGCTTTCAAAAACAAACTTAAACTTATGAATATCAACAATAATTATGATGGTACTTCTAGAGGTTATTATTATTCTGAAACAAAAAAGGAACACTATTTTCTGCGATCCAATAATTGTAGTTAGATTCGCTTCGCGTTTTGCGATTCCTATAGATAAATTCAATAAGACAAATTTAAGTCCTCCCGACTTGACATCCTCTTATTTTCTACCACGTCCACTTGCCACCGCTAACTCCAACAGTTCCTCTGAATAATCTCTGTATGCCTAGAGCATACATCTTAATATCCTTCAATTTTTTCTGATGTTTTTAAGCTTAGTATTCCTGAAATAAATACGAAAAAAAAATACCTTGTTTAATAAATTTATGCAAAATAAAGTTCTTGAGCTCCTAAGAAACCACGCAAAAAATGTATATATGAGAATTTTTACGTTCAATAGCATCAAAAATAAATATCAATACGAGGTCTTAATACAACTACTTTAAGATTTACTAATTGAAGATGTTTCTTAGTAAGACTAAAATCAGTTTCAAAATATAAGTACGGAAAAAACATAGAAATAATCAATCTAAAAATATATAGAAACTAACTTTGCTGTTCATTTTTAGCCACTTTAAACTGTTTTGCAAATACATGTAATGTACTTTTTGCGACAAAGTTAAATATTAAATAATCCTATTATTATTTAACATTATTTAGGTAGTTCTGCAACTACTGTAAAACAAAGTACTTACTAGATCTAATTTAACATCGAAGTCACAACCCTATTGGTTATATTTTGGTGGGCAAAGTTGTTACTACTGTTCTATGAAATCAAATTTGACATTGCCCACCATCATGTTTTCGAAATTAAGAGAGATTTTGCGTGGGATAGTCGATCTTTCTTATGTATTTATTACGTAGTAATATTGGTAAAATTCTTACTTACCTGTTGTTATTACAAATCGAGTTTAAAAAAAAGTTTTTCACACAAATTTTGGCCCGCAAAATAAACCACCAACTTCGACACAGTTTTACAGCCAAATGAGGGGACACTGAGCAAAATCAGCTACACAATGTTGCCAGACATGTAATCAAATTTACATCATAGATTGAATAATAAACGCAACTAAAAATGTTGCTGTTTTTTCAAACATTTTGTGAAACGTACCCTGTTGGGCAAAGTTAGATTAGTTGGGCAATCTTGTAAGGTTTTACGGTATAAGTTAATCTCCTCAATCTCTTTAAAAATGTACGTGCGTATTGCGTAGGATACGGCTGTTTGAACTCGGCTTGATCAAAACGGCAGCTTTCGTATGTTCTGCTGATTTATAAAACAAATATATTTTAATAAGAAATAATAATAGGTATTTAAAACATTAAAAGTTACAACCCTATAGCTTCAATAGAGCGTAGGTAATTATTTCATCAACTAGGCTTAGTTACCTTACTGTCCATATTTATACTGTGATACGGTCCACCCGACGGGAAGTATTTACCGCAGCTTATGTCGCTTACAGTACACATCTATACATATAATAAAAGTAAATCAAAACTGTACAGTGAATATTTTTTTAAAAGGATACTTGGGGCGTGATCTACAAACGATATCGAAGCCAAAATTATAGTTTTTAAAATTTTTGTCTGTTTGTCTGTATGTACGTCCAGGCCAAACTCAAAAAGTACTACATGGATTCACTTCAAATTCTGCATGAATATTACTAAGAGGTCGGGTCAACATATAGGCTACATTTTATCACGCTACGGGAGAGGAGCAGTGATAATTTATAAAATTTAACGCGGGTAAAACCGCGGGGCACAGCTCGTTCTATATAACTTACGCGTACCTCCCCTTCCCCTCCGATGAGCATTTAGCTACGCTTTTGATATGTCGCGACGCCCGACGAAACGCACAAGCTAGGTCGTAGCCTTAACATAATCTACTATATAAAAATAAGTCGGGTTTTCCTTCCTGACGCTATAACTCCAGAACGCACGAACCGATTTCCATGGTTTTGCATTCGTTGGAAAGGTCTCGGGCTCCGTGAGGTTTATAGCAAAGAAAATTTATAAAATTTAACGCGAGTAACACCGCGGGGCACAGCTAGTTAAGTATAAATTACGTCGTACCATTGTTTTTAGTAAACGTTGTAAGTATAATAAATTAAATATTTTTTATAGATAGTATCTTGTATAAATCCCATCGCTGTAGTGAGTGTCCTTAAATAGATGTACAACTAGATTTTACAGGATTGTAGTTAATTACTATTGTTATTGTTCACCGTTCAATTAAATTAGGTTGTTTAGAGTCATTGTTAACTGACTTGAAAAACAAGTTATATCAATGGGACTGTTTTATTTGCATGTATGTTACGAGATTTACCTGGGGCTCTACCGGGTAAGTCGCCGACCATCGATTTCTTGAATGGCGTTACAATAAATAAAGGTTAAAAATGAGCACATATGACGTCATAAAAGGTCCGGAATCAACGTTAAAGCCGTTAAATCGGCTGATCGATCGATTGATTAAATCATTTTTAACCTTTATTTGAACGGCATTTAAGAAATCGATGTTCGGCGAATTAACCGGTAGAGCCCCAGTTGTTATTGATAATATTTTTTTTATCGATGAATTTTTCCGGAATTGTCCTGTATACTTTTCGTTCCAATGCTAAAGTTGGTTTAATGTTTTGGACAGTAAACAAACAAAAAAAAAAAAAAAACTATTTATGAACAACCAATTTCAATTGTGAATACAAATTGTCTAAAATCTGCTATAAGGTTACATTAAATTTGTGAGTGAAACGCGACAGAAATACTAAGCACCAAAAACAGATAATACGTGTTTTATGATACATCTATACAGTAAAATACATTTTCTTTATAAATTATTACTTGTCTTTACGAGGCCCTGACTCAAACTACAACAGTAAATCAAGGGCCGTCTGCCTTATATTGGCACTTTGCCAGTTGAAGGGAGTTGTTATGCAACCTACCAAGTCCTCCTGTGAAGTTACTCTTACTAATTTAATGTAACCCAGTATAAACTAATCTCCTAAAGAGAATAGATTACACTTCGCATAAATTCTAGGAACATATATAATTATATGTTATTGTATTATTATAAGTTTAGCATCAACAATCGATGTTGTTTAAGAGTATTTAAGAATTTATGTCAACTGTCTAAATGTTTTACTGGCAACTGTAAAGTCTTATATTTAATTACTTGTTATACCACATTATTTACGGGTATTAATGCGACTAAATTTTACGGTTCATTTCTGACGTTTCGATCAAGTTGCATTGATTGTGGTCACGGCCTGACTGAAGCAGTGGAGTCATTCAGCTAGTGATATATGTAAATAATTTTGTATAATTATGACACGCGAAAGTTTAAAAGTGAATAGTTGTTATTAGCAATCTCTAATATTATCTGAAAATATCAAAATACCATATGCAATTTTACGAATATAGCGTGTCTTAACTGCGGGTAAAGCTAAAACAAAATATTAAGTTAACCGGCAGTGGAGATGTGTGGAAAAATAACGATCAGGGAAGCCGTCGAGCCGAAAACCCAATGAAAAACATCTTGCTGTTTGCTTGTGATCGTATCTGAGCGCAAATTGTATACAAGGTTTTAGGTAATTATTTCATATTAATCTAGGGAACGAAGCGGTGTTTTTGTATGAAGAACTCGCAATAAATCTGGCTGGAAAACCTATCCAAATAGCCAGTGCTTTCACCGGACTGTAATTGATTCGTGATAATAAGCACCTAGGCGCGCGGCCCGTCTATGAATAGCTGACCGCCAAATTGGTTTAATTTCTGAGTGTTTCGCTGCTTCGGATGGCACGTGGATCGGTAATTCCCAGCTGTAGTAGTTACATAACAGCCGATAAGTCATGTCAAACTCTGACACTTTGGTAACCGCTGCCGATGTGAATAAAAAAAAACACCCCTTACCAACATGCCGACCTATTGACTATTTTTAAGAGGAGCCTAACATGTTTGTAACTTGATATTACAGTAAGGCTCCTTGCTTCCAGCCTCCTTTACCAGACATATTTGTATGAAAAGTTCACTTTTATTATTCACTGAGTTATTCAGTTTGTTATGTATTAGCTCGTTACTTATTTTACGTTTTTTAAGAAATAACTTGGTCATAACTCATAAGAGTTGTTCTAGTATGTCGGACTCACCGTGTTTATTAGAAGGTAAGCCGAATAAGTATATGTTATATTGGTACTACGCCACTGGTAACTGATGTGTTATATGTTGTATATAATTCACGGTTATGAATTTTACATGTTTTATTAATTTTAATTTATGAACAGGTGCTATATTCAGAAGCGAAATAATTATCAGCAAGGATTTATTTTATCAGTGCCTATTCCACAGAGGCGAACACAGATGTATTTATATTAAAATACAATGCCAGAATAAGAATGCCATAAATTTTATTTAGTAATTAATATGTGAGATAGCTTTACAAAACAGGCCTATTTCGTTCCAACACATGATTTTGGTTTTAAGGCAGTATGGATTCCATGGTCTTATTAAATAGTTTTTAGTTTGTGGCTCTACCAGATAGTATCCCTCGGGACTAGCACGAAAATTATTTTTTCATGACTAAGAATGAATTCGTTTTTGGAGCGATAATGCTCGTTAATCTGTTAAGTCGAAAATTGGGTCGAATATTGTGTAGAAATATTTTCAACATAGAACAATAGTGGCATGAGCGAGTTCCTTTATACTCGTGAACCATCAGATTTATGAGTATTTCATGTGGTGGCTAATTTGCATTTCTTAGCGTTTACAATATTATAAGTTAGCTTGAAGATATGGAGAGTGATGATTGGAAAACGAAATGTCAAACTTTGATACATCTTTGATATTAGTCAATTAAAAAAAATCAAGTAGATTTTTTTAGCTTTTATACCTTGCTGGTGTTATATCGATTCTTACAATATTTAGTTGTTAAGTATATACATAATGTACATAGTTAAAACTATTTTTCGTGTTGTAAAAAGTATAATAAAGTTTTGATTGAACGGTTGGTTGTTTTTTTTTAGAAAAATAAGTTAAAGGAGTCTATAGATTTCTCTTCATTTGGACCTTAACGCATAGCCTACCCCCGACGCGTCTATGCGTTTCGTCACGCCACGCCATGTGCCCTCGACTCACATGTGCGTTTCATATCATACATTATCACAAATGTATTTATTTTAGGGCACCGTAAGAAACCGCTAGGCAGTGAATGCGTTAATGTATAGAAGTAACCTAACCCTCTGATTAATAAACACGGATCAGGTTGAAAAAATATCAAGATACATATACATATAACTGGATCGTTCGCGTCCTTTCGTTATCAGTAGGTACAACTAGTTGCCTACTAATACCGTACATTGATTTCATTGGTCACATCTAGTAGAGAGACATATATGTATAGACGCCAGTACATCAAGCTACCCCAATCTATCAAATTTCCCCAATTGAAAGTGACCTTACGCTTATGTGATAAAGTTGAAAACCTATAAAAGAAATTTGACAGACTGGGGTAGCTGGATATGCTGGCGTCTGTACAAGTCCATGCCATGCTTTCAATATCCGCATAGTTCCTACCATACGGATATAGAAAGTGCTATGAAAGGGATACGTTTACGTAGGACAGTTCAGTGCCTCTAGCACGAGTTCCTGCAGTTTACTTTACTCGATCACACGTACAGTTTCGTCCCATACATTGAGCACCAGAGTTTTAGTTCTTAATAGTTTCCGCGAGAGGCGCTGGTGCTCAATGTATGGGTGGAAACTGTACGTGTGATCGAGTAAGTAAACTGCAGGAACTCGTGCTAGAGGCACAGATAACTTGTTAAATAAAAACTTATGGAATAAATTCGTTCCAAATGGAATGTTACATAGGCGCCGATGATAGAGTTGCCAGCAGTGATATTTGGGAATCAACTGTTTTTTTTTCCTCTCTAATGGTAGCAGATGGGAATTATATAATAAGGTCCCTAGTAGTGAAATTGGATAAATTACTTATCAAATGTATAATTTTACGTTCGTACCTAAATTATACGTTTTTAAATTGACAGGAATTCGTAGAGTACGGGCCGAGCCTAGTGACGACGGGACGGGAGTTTCGATAGTGTTTAACCATTGAAAATCTCTTCTGCTAAATGAATGAATTTTAAAAATAAATTATTAAATTACTAAATCTAAGAAAAATGGAACCTAAATATATCATGTAAGATATCCATATTAAAAGGGATCCGGCATTATATAACGTTTACCGGATCCGATACCAATATACTAGATCTGGCGGCCGGATCCGGTGCAAGCAATTTTTGGCAAATTTATAGATCTGTTGCATGAGTAGGTACTTTAAATGCGTTGGGCGTGGTAATCCTCCGTGGGAGTCGTTCGACGCCGAGTCGTCCGGCGTCCCACCCCACTACGCTGCGTCATTTGTTAGATAGATTCATCAAATAACAACAAATCATGATGGTGTCTGTCATAAATATAAGACTTGTTTTTAGCATTCTTAAATACTTGTAATTTATAAATTTATTACAATAATTGATCTATCTGTGAAAGTGAAATCTAAGAATAATGATATAGGTAGATACTCATTACATCTTGAACTTTTACATATGAATCAATAAATTCTTTTTTAAGTAAAAATAACATCCTTTGCAATGAACAAAAGGGGTTCAGAAAGAACAAAAGCTGTAACATGGCTATTTATGACCTACTACGGACTATTATGATAAATATTGATTTGAAAAACATCGATAATAATTTGATAGTTACATACGTACAACACTAGATTTCTTCTTTTAATCTTAGCATTGGATTGGAAACAAAGTTGATTTTGTATAATTATGTACATTGTACATGTTTTATTTTTTATGAACCACCTCTATAAAGTACAGTGACACTTGGTTAAGTACTAACCATGCATTTTGAACCGAAAAGCGAAAATCATCCTGATTGGATTAATCCGGGTCGATGGGAATCCGGTCGGATCCGGCCGGACTGAAAATGAAGCCGGATTGCAATCCCTATATATATTTTAAATAACATAATTTTTTCAACATTGGCGAAAATGTCGTAATATTTTACAATAGTTGCATAGAATAGGTACCTACATAATTTCCTACGGTGTTATGCTTTTATTTTCCTTACATGTCAATGCATTTAAACGGAGTCCATAAAAAGTATTTGATATGGATTTCAAAATGTCCTGCTTATATCACAAATAAATGTAGATTTTCCCATCTGCCACCATGAAAGGTAACTGGGAACGAAAGTTGTGGTAGGCTTATTACGTATATTGCAGTACTCTAGCGATAGCGTCATTGCGACCACAATGCAGTAGGTAATTTTATGATTTTATAAATCGCTTGGTTCATGCAATACCTACATGAAATAAGACTGGAAACTGCCACCACTTCGTGAGTATTAAAGGAACCCACACTGACACTTTTGTATCGTATCTACCTACACAAAAGGGATAAATTATAGTACCTACTTATTTGTATTTCGTGTACCTCTATTAACTTAAGCCATTTACAAAAAAGTAATATTGAAATAATCGACAACTCCTCCACATCCTGGTTCCTTGAAGTTACGGAAAAAAAATACCTTGTATGTGATCCACGAGGCAAAAGAAAAGTGCTTCCTACATTTAGCGGGTTATTGATTTTTTTGGAAAGAATTACAAAAATGTAAACATTTGAGACTTATAATACTCGTCATAGTCAGTGGAATCAAATCTGAGTCCCAGTAGTTCGACAAGTTGTGAAGGTACACTAAAAGATTAGTAGTTACCTACTTCATACAAAACAAAATTTAAGCATTTAAATAAATGGAGACTGTTGTTCCCAGCTGTAATAGTTATTTAATTTGTTATACAAGAATGCAAAGTTGCTTTTTAACCGCGTGCTCAATTTTGATGACCGAGCAAGCGAAGGCTTCTAAAATTGAATCACGAGCGCAGCGAGTGACAAAAAAATTAGAATCCTGAGCGTTAGCGAGGGAATCAGAGGAGCACGAGGTTAAAAATGTATGCACTCGAGTTCAACACGTAACTTTTCATCCCACCTCAGCGAGGAAATGACTAAATGCAAAAATATCATTCACAATCATAAGATACTTGTTTAGGTATAACGTACTACATTCTGATAGGTCAGTTGAGGTCAGTATTACAAAGTAATCTTTAACTTATAACAAATCCTAATACTTATTTTTTCATAGGTTTTCATAGGTCAAGAAAAATTTAAAGTAACGTTGGTACAGTTAGGTGGTTGGTTAGTTGAGTGTAATATTTTTGTTAGGTACTTTAATGTGGGTGTCACTGTTTTCTGTACTGTTTTTTAGGAAACTATCTGTCATACTTAATAGTTGTACTGAATCGGCGGATTCTGTTGACGTAAATGTTGGCGAAAAAGGGTGTAAAGTAAAGGGTTTTGTAATGTCTCATTTTTGATGTAGAAGGGCCAGTTCAAGGATCTGACTGAGGGTCTTTCAGTGTAATAGCTCCTACGATGCCTTTACATATTTCTTATTTTGGTGGCTCAAGCTCGTCGGAAGCAATAACTTGTGTACAACGGGGTTCTGGAAGTTCAAGAAAAGGTGCTATTTCTCGTGGGATACTGCCAATTTTGTTAGCTCCCATAGGCTATCTAACACACTTTCCTTTACCGATATTGAAAAAAAATCGAATGATTGCAAAAAGCCTTACGCCCGCCTAGCGTAAGGCTTGATATTTCTCAACAATTGTTACGTTTTCCGTTATGACGAAGTTGCGGTCTCTTTTTGACTTTGTATTAGGTAAATTAATTAATAATAAGTCATCTGATTGTTTCTCTGTGTTTTGGACATTTAGTTGTGTTAGTTCATTAGTTCGACATGCTCCGTTAATGCCAATGATAACAACCTGTAACGTAAAGATTATTGTAGTAATTAAATTAATAAAAGTAATTATGTCTATCAAAATATACTAATAAGTACGTATTAGATTATGATAAGTAGTTGATTAATATACTTAGTAGATACTGAATGTGCAACTGACTTACTTTTGCCGCCAAATATATGGAATCTGGGGCTTCGTTAAGAAACTTTTCAATTTCAGATGCTGTGAAAACGGACATACATACAGGCTCGAGGCCTGTGTTAATAAACAACTATCCCATTTTGTTTTCCATAACGATTTATTAAGTCCACTACAATCTGGATTTAGAACAGGCCACAGTACCACTTCCGCTCTCCTTAAAGTGACTGGCGATATAAGAGCGGGTATGGAGGACACCATGATTACAGTTCTGGTTTTGATTGACTTCTCCAACGCCTTTAATAACGTCAGTCACGACATTCTCCTATCGATCTTTTCACATTTCAAGATCTCTGACGAAGCTCTGGACTGGTTTGTATCCTATCTTCGAGAGCGCCAACAGTCAGTTCGAGTCAGTGAATCGTCATCGAACTGGTGTAACGTTGACTCTGGTGTCCCTCAAGGCGGTATACTCTCTCCTTTACTATTTTCTTTATTTATAAACTTTCTTACCTACCATCTTCAGTGTTCGTACCATCTTTACGCCGATGACCTCCAATTATATGCCCAGGCTAGGATTGAGAACATCCCTACAGTCATTAATAAGATTAATCTCGACCTAGAATTATTCAAACTTTGGACTGATAGGTTTGGTCTAAGTGTCAATCCTTCAAAATGCCAAGCCACTATATTAGGTAGTTCTCATCTTATCAATAGGGTGGTTTTAGATGATCTCCCACCTCTACTATTCGACAATTCGAGCATCGGGATTAGCCCCTTTGTAAAAGACCTTGGTGTTCTAATTGACAAAACATTAAGCTGGCAAAACCAAATTGCAAGTGTTAGTCAGAGGGTCACTGGAATCTTGCGGTCTCTTTATCGTCTTAGGAATTTTCTGCCTCGGAAAACAAAAGAAACGTTGGTGCAGACTTTAATTTTCCCAATAATCGACTATGGTGATGTTTGCTATTTCGACCTGAATGCAGATTACCTACCTCAATAAACTCGATCGACTTCTGAACAACTGCATTCGATTCGTTTTCAACCTTCGTAAATATGACCATGTTTCTTCTTTTCGTACTCAACTTCAGTGGTTACCAATTCGTCAGCGTCGTTCCTTTCGAGCTCTGACCACTCTTTATACTATTATTGATTCTCCTTTTTCTCCTTCTTATTTAACAACTCACTTACAGTATCTTTGCAGTAACCACAATAAAAATCTCCGTTCAACTCATAACTGTTTGCTTCAATGTCCTTCTCATCGTTCTGTCTTTCACCACTCTTCGTTCTTTATTCAGTCTATTCTCCTGTGGAATGCACTGCCATTGGAAGTCAGGATGGCCAAGAGTCGTTTTTCTTTTAAGAATAAACTACGAGTACATTTACTGGGTTCCCTTAACAATGTGTGAGCTGAATCAACATATCCTTTCGTTATATATATATATATATATATGTATTTATATATATATATATATATTTATTTTATAATATATTTATGTATGTATTAGCTATAGTATTATATGTATGTTTAAGTTGTATATTATTTACATTTATGTATATATCTTTTGATCTCATATTCCTATTTTGATTTTTTTCTTCTACCGTACCGTATCTTATATCGATCTCCTATATCTGTACCTAATGCACCTATCTAATTATCTCTGCACCACATTAAGGTTGACTGGGAGAAAATACCTTAGGCATTAAGTCCGCCTTTGTACCTACATCTGCATAAAGTTTAAAATAAATAAATACAGACAAACAGACAAAAATTCTATAAACTATATTTTTGGCTTCGATATCGATTATAGATCACGCCCCAAGTATCCTTTAAAAAAAAAATTCAATGTACAGTTTTGACTTTCCTACGATTTTATTATATGTATAGATAAGGATGTCTTTTTTCATTTTTATTGTTGCTTTTAACATTGAATACTAGGTAACTACTCGGATAATTGAATAAATATGCCAGCAAAACGTTTTTGAAAATGTTTTTGCACCATTGGCACGTGTTATAGATATCGTACTGTTTAAAATACCTACCTCTCGCGTGATTGTTGAGGGAGAAAGCTCAGTTACGCATTATTAACAGTTTCAGTCAATTCTGGTGGCGTCAAATAAACTTGTTCGAGGGTAGAATCACTCACTTTAGGATTTTTACTTGTTTTCAAGTTTTTAACCTAAGGTTTTAAAGTTAAGAGACAGTAAAAAAAAGTTGTTTATAAATTCGGCACCATAGAGGTAGAAGTATAATGTTTAATGATGTTTTGCATTCACAAAATTAGTGCACACGATGTTCTAAATTCAAATTTACTTTACCCTCTAGAGGATAAAAACGACTTTTCCACTCAGATATCGAAGAGCAAAAATATTATTTCCGAGATGGGGGATGAAATAGTTATTTGTTATACAAGAGTGCAAAGTTGCTTTTTAACCGCGTGTTCAATTTTGATAAACGAGCAAGCAAAGGATTCAAAAATTTGAATCCTGATCATTAGCGAGGAAATCAAAAGAGCACAAGGTAAAAAATTTTTGCACTCGAGTGCAACACATAACTTTTCATCACACCTTAGCGAGGAAAGGACAAAATGCGAAAAATATCTTATCATAAATACTTTTATCTCAATTTAGGTAAGTATTAATTACTATATTATGATATGTAATTATTAGATACAGGACAATCTTTAAATTATAACAAATAATACTTAATAATAATTAAGAAAATCTAAAATGTTCTAAATTCAAAATTACTTTAACCTCTAGAGGATAAACGACTTTTCCACTCAGATATCGAAGAGTAAAAATGCTCTTTACGAAATGGGATGATGAAAATAAATTTAGTTTGCGCAAGAGCCTTTGATTATAGCCTTTGATTATATGTTATGACTACTAGGCTATGAGACAGCTAAGTGCGGCACATCGAAATTACCGAGAGATAATATATTGGTCTAGAGGTAGCGTGTTTAACTGCGGATAATGAGGTCCTGGCTTCAAATCCCAGGTCAGGCTAAAAGTGATTTTGAATAAAAGGAATTTTCTGTTAAGAACATTACTCAGTAGCAACTTGAAGTTTGAAAGAAATACAGGTCGTGCGTCAGAGAGCACGTACAGCCGTCAGTACTGTAACTAACCTCTTTTCCGTCGTGTATCTAGTCGTTCCATCGGATCCTCTCATGATCCGATGGAACGACCAGATACACGACGAAAAGAGGTTAGTAAAAAAAAAACTTGTGTGTACTTATGTACACGCGTTAGAAGTTATACTTCTTAATATACAACTTGAACATAGTTATCAATTTTCATACCACCTAGAACTAACGTCATGCTGTTAAATTTTTTGGTGTCGGTGTGCGCGCGCATCGTAAAAATACACTCTCATCATTTTTCTCCATCGCGCCAAAAGAAGTATAACTTCAAAAATATGCCCCTGTGTTTCTGCACACACTTGTGCACTATAATTTCACGCGCAGATAACTAGTCTCCATTTAGACTGGCCGCCGTGGTGGAAACAGGCCAGAAGGATATTATTATTTGGTAATAAATAAAAAGACGCGACAGGCAGATGGATAGAAGGTCAGGTATGGATAGAGAAGCTATTTAAAAAATGTGGTAGTGATGTTTCCCTTGTATCATAAGTTACGGTTAACGAATCGTGGACTGGAGACGGGTTTGGTAACCCACGGGTCTACGTAGAGGCCTATTTTGAAACATCTAAAAATTTATAATTAACCCGAACTCACGAATTACGCATCAGAATCGTAATGTTCGGACTCACTACACATAATTTGATGTTTACTTAGGTACTAATGTAGTAATATAGACGCTGTTTTCTTACATAAAACCACTACCGAAAGAGAGCGAATTTTTATTATTCAATATAATTACATAATATATTGAATAATAGAAAATCGTTCTATGTCGCCTGTATAATATTAGTGTGATAAATAATTATTTATCGCACTAATATTATTAAGGCGAAAGTTTGTGAGAGTGTGTATATTTGTTGTAACGGATGGAGCGATTTTAATAAAATTTGGTAGGGTGTTACACTCTGGATTAACACATAGGCTATAATTTAAATAGTTTAACGCGGGTAAAATCTCGGGCCACAGCTAGTTAATTATATATCGACGCCAAACAATATGCGACAACTAGCACCAGCAACTACGTCATTTTGATACCAAGTGGTTCACGACGATCACCCCACTACATTACCTATAAAACGTGGCATACTTACAGAGTCCCCGCGACTGTACTATGCGCAAGTACACTAATCACTCTGTACAGAACACTTGACATCTTTTTATGTCAATGGTCACGTAGCGCTTTTTCACTTCTCCACTTTTACTGACTCGCCTTCGATTTCACTTAAATTAAACCCAAAACCGTTAAACCAGTGAAGGGACGCCAGTTGAAGTTTGAAGGTCCCTAAAAGGATGATTCGAAAAGATATTCCTTAATTGTTTTGCAGTCCGCGGGTCTAATTTGCATGATAACAGATCACAATGCTGCAGTCCATTTGAAGTGAGATCGTAAAGAAGATTGTTTTTATGGTTTCCGTTCCCTTGAATGCTGTGTAAAAAGTTACAATTCTAACTGCTAATTAAAATAGCACCGAAATTTAATTTTCTCGCTCACTTCTTTAAAATTTATTTTGTACTAAGCAGCAATGGCAGTCGTAAAAAAGGATCCGAGAGAACCGAGGACATTTCCTTCATTAAAATGATTCCAGTTGGAAGTGGAACAATGTTAATTCGATAATTATGCAAATGTAGTGAAATAATTCACGAGAATTTGTGATATACCTATGAAATGGAACTGACAGTCCCTGTAATTATATTATTGCATAGTTGCAGTGGTGAAAACCATAAGGCGGTTTTGCGAACGTTTATTTTACCAGGTTCGGATAACTACTCTTAATGACGAACTCTGTACACGAGCGGTGTAAGCTGCCGATCCTTAACTATCGAAAGGTTCGATTATAGGTTCGATTGCCACACCGAACAATGTTTATGCAAAAGCAAAGTTTTGTTTCGAGGTCTGGTTGGTTGATGGCTACCTTCCGTGCCTCGGAGACCACGTTAAGCCTTCGGTCCCGGATGTTATGAGAATATCAATAACAGTCTTTACCAGGTACCTAGTGAGAAGCCAAATAAATTCTGACACATATTAAATTTTTTTTTAGTCTACTCTTAATGACTTTCGTGGTCAGAGGGTAATGCCTCGATTATTTCTGGTAGCTAGCCGCAACAGAATAGGTAAAAGGCAAGGCAGAAGAAGAAGGGATAATTACTATGTTAACTTTGAATGTTTGCGTTATTTTAGGTACTTGTAAATGATGTGCTGTAATAAGTTAAATATAATAAGGTAAAGTATTCGAGGTACATGGACTTTCTTATTAACCGCACACACCTACAATAAATTAATCAGCACAAAGATGTATTGTTGTAAAAAACCGCAACGAGAGGGGAGCTGCGGCTTCGTGCCCGCTGCTACTAATGGGACTTTCGACTGGATGACGTCATCGATAACATTCTCTTGGCGTCTGGTTTTTGTGTTTTCACCGTTAATTGCCCAACTTTCTTGATAACTTAGTATATATATATATTATACTTGCTTTTGATATGGTATCATTTATAAAAACGCCCCTGAGTAAATATCGGCTAGTGGCGGTCAAACTTAACGGGGATAGCCGACTATGCAAGAAAGTACATTGCATAAGTGTGTGCGCAAACAGCTTTTGTTTCTTCTGCTTCTGCTCTCTCGACCTACTCTCATGTTTGAAATACAACGATAATACGGCATGACCGGGGAGAGGTTGGAGTCATAGCAGCGAACTTTCTTCTACGGAGAGTCTTTAAGACAGACACTAATACGTATATTGTGTTCGATTCCCGACAACTATTTATGTGACTCATATGTAGTTGTGCTGAGTCTAGTGTATCATCATTTGTTACACTGACTGCACGATTTTCATTACTTTTTACAATTTTGAAACTGAATCCCAATAATACAATACAATACTCATTATTGTACACCAAATAAATTACAATATAGAACATAAATCAAATGACAGCCTCGTGGCGTGGTTGGCAAATGCTTGCTTTTCACGCCAGAGGTCGTGGGTTCGATTCCCACCCAGGACAGATATTTGTGTGCATGAACATGTCTGTTTGTCCTGAGTCTGGCTGTTAATATCTATAAAAAGTATGTATTTACAAAAAAGAAAAGTAGTATATGTAGTATATCAGTCATCTGGTTTCCATAGTACAAGCTCTGCTTAGTTTGGGATCAGATGGCCGTGTGTAAATAATGTCCCAGGATATTATTATTAAATAGTAGCATGATAATGTACAAAGGACGGTCTTATCGCTAGCTGCGATTTCTTACAGACAACATTAGGATGGACAAGAGTTGTATGAAATGAAAACGGGTAAAAGGTGTAACAAGTTCAGTAAAAGGAGAAAGACTAAAAGAAACAGAAAAGTAGGTATCAAATATTAAGTAGGAGTATCTACACCTAAACTTTGTAGGTGAAAATATAATTATCTAAAATACTATTTTATACACAATTTATATGTATACAACTTGTAACTTAATTAACGCACATCCTGAAAATAGTTTGATCAGAATCGTTTACTGAAGCGATTTATATGATTTTTAATATAGATAATTTTTTATACCAAAATTAATTCAAACTACGGAAATTACCTACTGTTAAATTAACCCTGTACAGTCAAAACAGGACCGTAAGTCAAAGTAATAAGACTTTTAAGATCGCAGTTCTACTTGTACTCATACAAATTCCATCATTCGATACAAGATAAAGAAAAATAAACTTTATTCCAAGAAACTAATTTAGTAAATAACAATGCGTTAAATTAAAACATCATATTCTAATTGGGTAGAATATGATGTTGAAATCATAATACATACACTGAATTTTGTGTGTTTGAGGGTGTGCGTTAATTACGTTACATATTGAGTATATATATATATATATATATATATATATATATATATATATATATATATATATATATATATATATATATATATACAATATGTAACGTCCTTATATATAATATGAAGTGAAGTCCGATATATATAATATGAAGGAAATTGTAAAAACAAATCAAGATGATGATGAGTATCGTCACTGGACGGCTGGGATTGAACAAGTTTACGGTACACTTCTACGTCAGGCATATAATATCTACAGATAGATAGGTATACTTATGTAACAATATCCTAGCGGAGGACAAAGCGGTCCGAACGCGGTCTCTTGAGACGCTGGACCCTTTCGAGAGGTAACTGTTGTCGAAATATCTATAAGTACCTATCTACATTACCTACTCCATTTGCTTTCAAAGCTTTTATACAATTTCTACTACGCACGAGTGCCAATAAACGCGAAATGGCCGAACTCATATAATATTCTGCTATCATCTTCGCCAAACAAACAGTGCGCGATCGAGCCGGCAAAATGTAATAGATTAGTTACTTATTTATTCATACGAGTGAAATCAGAACGGATTCATTAGGTAGGTAGTATACCTCTTATAATTATATTGACTATGTCTTTAGTCTGGTGGTAGCGTGATCAACGACGTCCTGGGATCTAATCTCGGGTCGGGCCAAAAAGCGTTACATAGCAAGAATTTGTTTGTTTTCTTTGTAATGTTGTTGTTTGTTACTTATTTATTCATACAAGTGAAATCAGAACGGATTCATTAGGTAGGTAGTATACCTCTTCTAATTATATTGACTATCTCTTTAGTCTGGTGGTAGCGTGATCAACGACGTCCTAGGATCTAATCTCGGGTCGGGCCAAAAAGCGCTACATAGCAAGAATTTGTTTGTTTTCTTTGTAATGTTCAATACTCAATACTCAATCATTTATTGCTTCCATAATGTATAACAGATGGTATAATTTTATAATTATGTATCAATTATGGACCCTGTCGGGCACAGCATAGTAGAAGAGAGGAAGAAGGCTTTTTGTTAATAATAAAAAGTTTAAGAATTTATGCTATTTGTATATATATATGTTCATATATAGAATCATAGTATGCCAAATTTTAATTTAAAAATGTCAATATTTAAAGCGAAAAGATTATCAGATTAATAAATGTCAAGATATTTATATATAATTATTTCTTTGAGTCCAAGTATTCTTTTACAGTATAATAGCTTTTCTGTAATAAGAAAAGCTTTAGTTTTTTAATAAAAGTATTATCCTTTTTTTCTTTTTTTAATTCTTCTGGAAGTTTATTATACACTTTTATTGACATGACCAACGGGCTTGTAGAGTGCATAGATAGATGGGATGTTGGTAAATTTAATCTATTCCCATGCCTAAGTGTGAAGCTAGATTGTAAATTTTCCCTTTTGGTGTAGTATTCTGGATGCTGCCGAACAAACTTACAAATTTCCAGGATATAGATACTTGGCAAGGTTAAAATTTTGAGATGTTGGAAATGTGCTTTGCAGGATTTTGTTGGCAACATGTAATAGATTAGTTACTTATTTATTCATACAAGTGAAATCAGAACAGATTTATTAGGTAGGTAGTATACCTCTTCTAATTATATTGACTATCTCTTTAGTCTGGGGTAGCGTGATCAACGACGTCCTAGGATCTAATCTCGGGTCGGGCCAAAAAGCGCTACATAGCAAGAATTTGTTTGTTTTCTTTGTAATGTTGTTAGCAACATGTAATAGATTAGTTACTTATTTATTCATACAAGTGAAATCAGAACGGATTCATTAGGTAGATAGTATACCTCTTCTAATTATATTGACTATCTCTTTAGTCTGGTGGTAGCGTGATCAACGACGTCCTGGGATCAAATCTAGGGTCGGGCCAAAAAGCGTTACATAGCAAGAATTTGTTTGTTTTCTTTGTAATGTTGTTGGCAACATGTAATAGATTAGTTACTTATTTATTCATACAAGTGAAATCAGAACAGATTTATTAGGTAGGTAGTATACCTCTTCTAATTATATTGACTATCTCTTTAGTCTGGGGGTAGCGTGATCAACGATGTCCTGGGATCTAATCTGGGGTCGGGCCAAAAAGCGTTACATAGCAAGAATTTGTTTGTTTTCTTTGTAATATTGTTGGCAACATGTAATAGATTAGTTACTTATTTATTCATACAAGTGAAATCAGAACGGATTCATTAGGTAGATAGTATACCTCTTCTAATTATATTGACTATCTCTTTAGTCTGGTGGTAGCGTGATCAACGACGTCCTGGGATCTAATCTAGGGTCGGGCCAAAAAGCGTTACATAGCAAGAATTTGTTTGTTTTCTTTGTAATGTTGTTGGCAACATGTAATAGATTAGTTACTTATTTATTCATACAAGTGAAATCAGAACGAATTCATTAGGTAAGTAGTATATTAGACTTAAACTAGATAATTAAACATAATCACACAGACAATAACTTGATACGAGCTAGCTAAATATCATTGCTATAATAAAATCTATTTTATAAATGTTTTCATACAATGTGTACCTAAATATCTATGTTACTAGAAATAATAATGTATACAACTATATCACTACTAACATGTTCTGACTATTTACAAGCGCTTTTTTAAAGTCTACGTGAATAAAAACCTTTTTTATTCTATTTATTTTATTTTATTTTATTTTACCTCTTCTAATTATATTGACTAGGTATCTCTTTAGTCTGGTGGTAGCGTGATCAACGACGTCCTGGGATCTAATCCCGAGTCGGGCAAAAAAGCGTTACGTAGCAAAAAAAGTCCAGTAGAGTATTTAAGTCTGAAAGTTAGTGATATTAACCCGAAGAGCACGTAATTTGTTTTTTTTCTCTTTGTGTAATACTGACCGTCCTGCGCTTGATGGTTCCCCGGTCGGACTATAGTCAACGGATTATAATCCGTTCGAAGAGCGAAGTACAATTGGCCTGTTGGTCTATTGGTTAGTGTCCTTGACTGCTAAGCCATAGGTCGTGAGTTCGATACCCAGCCAGGTCAAACAAATCTTTGTGTGATGAGTCATATATGTTATGTGTCTGGGTGTAATTTATCTATAACTAGTTGTGCCCCGCGGTTTTACCCGCGTTAACCTTTATTAATTATAACTTATGTGTTTATCTAGGGAGTCAGCTAACTACGTAATTTATTAAAATCGCTCCAGCCGTTTAGACGTGGAGAAGTAACAAACATCAACACCCATAACCTTTCGCCTTTTTAATATTAGTGGGATATGTATATATTTTGAAATATATAAGTATGGTTATCAGTTATCTAGTTGCCAAGTCTCTACGTAGTTTGAAATCAGATGGCAGTGTGTTAGTTGTTTCCAGTAATTTATTTATTATTACTGTAGAGTGCACCTGCTTTGCCATGCATAAAAATAACATTATGTATTGCGTAGTTGGCCAAGCCAAGCCGTCTGCAAAGCGTGGCGATTATGGCATATTACCCCAAGACGATTCTTTGGGGAGGCTTGTCCAGCAGTTGTAATGATGAGTTGGCCAATTCCGTTGAGATTGTCCACCGTAGCTGAAAATCAGTCAGGTCCAATTTAATGCTATTACTAGTATTAATATACTATTTACTGCTTCGTTGGACTAACGGTGGCGTGTTCGACCGTAGATAATAAGATTACTAAGATTTTTCTTTCCAGAAAAACCCAATAATCTCTAGTCTTTTCCGCGTGTCCGACCCATCGGAAAATTAGAACGAGCAATTAGAGCGTATCTGTCTATGTGGGAGTTCTTACGCATTTAATGTCCTCCTAGCCGCATTTCGGACACGGCGGCCAGTCTGAATAGAGACCAGCCATCTGCGCGGGACATATTATAGTGCTCATATGTTTGCGCCAACACATGGGCACTTTTCATTCCATCAGTCTATTGATTCGATGTGACGCGACTAGCGACACGACTGGGAAGAGGTTAGGTACGGGACCGACGGATTTACGTGCTCATTGAGGCACGGGAGTGAAACACCACCAACTCCCAGACTTCGAGCTGATATTGAGAAATTTTCTTAACAGATATCTCAAAAATCACTTTTTGACCCGACCCGGGATATGAATTCAGTATCTACCTTATTATCTACGGTTGAATAACCTTCCGCTAGACCAACGAAGCCGTCGAAGTGTGTCTTGTCTATGTTCAGACTGGGCGCCATGGCCAAAATTCACCGACCAAGTCGACATTAGCTCTGTAAATAAACAGGGGTTTACTTAGTCTTAGATAGAACTTAACATAGAACGCTACTAGGACTTTGAACTCTCTTGATTATTGCGTCGTGTTTTGCTACGAGTACGTCTCTTTTAAAACTGCGCCAATCTATGTACACACCAATCAGAGACACAATATAACAAACTACATGATTGTTAAACCTGGGAATTGAATTGTTAGGAAAGAACTTCAAAAATAATAAATCGGTCTGTATATGTGTATTTTTCGATCATAATACTTATTCTGTATTTGAGGTCAAAATTGCAGGTTTTGCAAGCGCCGCCTTATGAACATGAGAACTGAAGTATGTTCGGTTATGTGGCGAAAATATCAAATTTTAAAAACTCTATGCGACATGTTATATATGTATGTGTATTGCGGAGATAACGTTATACTTTAGGCTATCCCTAGGGAAATAACGACACTATTCGGTACAAAATAGTAAATGTATGTATATGTAACGAATAAAAGTGACACAAAATTTTATCTGAAACACACATTTCAAATCGTGTCGTTCGATGTGCGACTCGGCACATTCGTGGGAAATAGTATAGAAATTCGGTTACAAGCTAAAAGCTTTCCATTTCGTTGGTAATACGTTAGAGGTACAAAGTGACGAGCGTCGACCTATTCTTTCGATAATTTCGGCAAGTTTAATGTATCTGTGTCTATATTATATCTCAATGTGTATTTTTATACCCTACTAGCTGGTGCCCGCGACTTCATCCGCGACAATTTTGAATGATGACCAGTATAACTACTTACTTCTAGCTGAATCTAAAAAATATAACTTTAAAAAGAAATAGTCAATATAAAATTAAGAAAACCTAACCTATAAATAGCCTAGCTATGAAATAAACTTAAGACTGCTACTGTTATTTAAAAAAAAATACCCGATGTCATCTTTAAGTGAAGTCAGTAAGTCAAATAAAGTAAAATAATAATCAACGATGCATTAATCACAAAGGTTACTCCCATTAGATTACGTTGACCCGACCTCTTAGTAATATTCATGCAAAATTTGATGTTAATCCATGCAGTACTTTTTGAGTTTAGCCCGGACATACATACAGACAAACAGACTAAAATTCAAAAAGCTATATTTTTGGTTTTGATATCGACTGTAGACCACGCCCCAAATATCCTTTAAAAAAAATATTCAATGTACAGTTTTGACTTTCCTACGATTTTATTATATGTATAGATAAGATCACAGCTCCTCCCCCGTAGGTGATAGCGTGATAATATGTAGCCTATATGTTGACCCTCTTAGTAATATTAATGCAAAATTTGTAGTTAATCCATGCAGTACTTTTTGAGTTTAGCCCGGACACACATACAAACAGACAAAAATTCTAAAAATTATATTTCTGGTTTCGATATCGATTGTAGATCACGCCCCAAGTATCCTTTTAAAAAAATATTCAATGTACAGTTTTGACTTTCCTACGATTTTATTATCTGTATAGATAAGATCACAGCTCCTCCCCCGTAGGTGATAGCGTGATAATATGTAGCCTATATGTTGACCCGACCTCTTAGTAATATTAATGCAAAATTTGAAGTTAATCCATGCAGTACTTTTTGAGTTTAGCCCGGACATACATACAGACAAACAGACAAAAATTCTAAAAATTATATTTCTGGTTTCGATATCGATTGTAGATCACGCCCCAAGTATCCTTTTAAAATAATATTCAATGTACAGTTTTGACTTTCCTACGATTTTATTATATGTATAGATAAGATCACAGCTCTTCCCCCGTAGGTGATAGCGTGATAATATGTAGCCTATATGTTGACCCGACCTCTTAGTAATATTAATGCAAAATTTGAAGTTAATCCATTCAGTACTTTTTGAGTTTAGCCCGGACATACATACAGACAAACAGACAAACAGACAAAAATTCTAAAAATTATATTTCTGGTTTCGATATCGATTGTAGATCACGCCCCAAGTATCCTTTTAAAATAATATTCAATGTACAGTTTTGACTTTCCTACGATTTTATTATACGTATAGATGTTTAATATTTGGACTTGTATAAAGTACTAGTTGCGCCTCGTGATATTGCCTCCAATTCTATACAACACCAGCTAAACTAATAAGTCATACATACATTATTACATTTCTTTTTAACCTAGTTCTGCTATACTTAATTGTATCAATTTAGGTTTTATATATTTAATTGTGTCAATTTAGTCTTGGCACGAAATATCTACCTCTAATATCTGCCAATAAGGGATACATTGCGTATAATTGGCGCTCGTAATATAAGAAGTCTCAGCAGTTTGACAGTTGTATGTATGCCACATACAACTGTAAAACTACTGAGAGAAAAATAAGTTTACTACTGTAAAAGATTAAATGACATTGTGAAATTACATTAAGCTCCACTTTAAGTTAAAAGCGAATTTTATTTTTCTAATTTGGAACTGGTCAACGCCTTAAAATGAAATTATTTCTGTAATCTTGTCACATTATTTTCCTAACTGACAGACACACTAAATAAACTATCAATATTTTATATTTAATCATATTGGCGTTTGTATTAGAGTTATGAGAGTTATCGGTTATCTACACCGTCTCTAAATCTAATCTAATCTAAAATAAAATATACTTAAGATTAATTACAATTACGTGTGTTGACTCAGAAAAATTCAATCTCAATCACTTTGTCACTTAAATAATCAGAAATTTTGTAATATATGCTACACAATTTGGCTTTAATAAATCTTTTAAACTTATTCGTAGACAATTCTCTAAAATCATTGGGATGTTTGTTATAGAATCTTTTACATTGCATTCTAGTGCACTATAGTAGTTACATGGGTTTCATATATTGTTATTAACGAATAATAAAACACAGATTCAGGCAATTGGTCTTCACCGCCCGAATTAGTATATCAAAACCGTCACTAAAACGATAACTAACACTTTACCAACGTTAGTCAAAGTCAAAGTCAAATGTACTTTATTCCGTAAAAATTTTACATTTATGTGGAATCGTCATATTTTTTTTACCCTACCGTGCAGTGCATGACGTGGCAGCTACTGAGAAACACTGCTAGAAAACTCAGTAGGAATCCTTTTTTTTAAATAAAATATACTTAAGATTAATTACAATCATGTGTGTTGACTCAGAACAACTCAATCCCAAGCACTTTTATCACTTAAATAATCAGAAATTTTGTAATATGCCCTGTTACACAATTTGGCTTTAATAATTCTTTTAAACTTATTCGTAGACAATTCTCTAATATCATTGGGAAGTTTGTTATAGAATCTTATACATTGCCCCATAAAAGAGTTACTTGTTTTGTGGAGACGGGTAGTATGCAATATGAGATTATTCTTATATCTAGTATTTACATTATGTGTATCGCTCCTTTTACAGAAGGAATCGATATTTTTATGCACATATAGTAAGTTTTCATGTATATACTGAGATGGTACAGTTAGAATGTTGACCTCTTTGAACTTTTCTCTTAGAGACACTCTCGGGCCAAGATTATAGATAGCTCTTACAGCTCTTTTTTGCAATATAAATATGGTGTTAATGTCAGCAGAGCTACCCCAGAGAAGAATTCCATAGGACATTACACTATGAAAATAACTGAAATAAACCATTCTAGCTGTGTCAACATCAGTCAGCCGTCTAATAGTTTTCACTGCATATGCTGCAGAACTTAATTTGCCGGACAGTTTTTCTATTTGTGGGCTCCATTGTAGCTTTGAGTCAATAGTGATACCCAAGAATACAGTTGATTCAACAGGGTCCAACCTAGCTCCATTAAGTTGTACATTGGTTGTCGCCTGTTTCACATTCGGTGTAGTGAATTTAATGACTTTAGTTTTCTTATCATTAAGCACAAGATTATTGGCATTAAACCAATGAACAACTTTAGAGATTGCATCATTAACATCGTCAAAATTGCTTAATTGTCGGTTTATTTTGAACGTTAGGGAAGTATCATCTGCAAACAACACAATCTCATGCTTATCCCTTACATAGTAAGGTAAGTCATTTATATAAATTAAAAACAAAAATGGGCCAAGAATTGACCCCTGTGGGACGCCCATTACCACTGGAGATCCCGGAGATATTTTACCGTTTATCTCGACCTTCTGAATTCTATTGCCCAAGTAAGAAGTCAGAAGTTCGAGAGCCTTGTTCCTAATACCATAGTGGTGTAATTTTCTGACCAGAGTATCATGATGAACGCAATCGAACGCTTTGGACAAATCGCAAAAGATACCTAATGCATCCTGCGAGTCTTCCCACGCCGCGAATATACTTTTTAATAAGTTGACCCCTGCATCTATGGTTGAACAACCCTTTGTGAATCCAAACTGTTTCCGGTGTAGTAAATTATGTATATTAAAGTGTCTGAGTAGCTGGCTAAGCATAAGCTTTTCAAATATTTTACTAAGAGTGGGCAGTACGGAAACAGGTCGAAAATTTGAAGGGTCTGAAGTATCACCAGCTTTAAACAAAAGAATGATTTTACTATACTTCATCAAGTCAGGAAATACACCTGATGCAACACAGCAATTGAACACAGTAGCTAAGTGTGGGGCGATTATAGTAATAATTGATGAAACAGTCTTAACAGATAGACCCCACAGATCCTTTGTGTTTTTCATATTAATACTCTTGAAAGCATTTAAAATATCTTTAGGGCTAACCACCGAAAATTCAAAAACTGTGTCACACGACCCTATGCTTTGCTTGAGTATCTGCTCAGCAGATGTAGAAGAACATGAAAGAGAGTTAGTAATTATGACTGGAATATTGGAAAAATATTTTTCTAACTCAGTCGTAATCTCCAAATCGCCTTTAATATCTATGTTGTTTATTACTAAGTTAAAATCACGACTATGTATTTTTGTTTTACCTGTCTCAGCATTAATTATCTTCCAAGTAGTTTTGATTATATTTGTTAAAACGCGGTAACGTAAACAAAAATGATCTTCGAATAATGAAACGTATTCGTCCGAAAAATCGTGAAACGTAACGTTGACACATGATCCTGGAACTATATATTGTTTGAAACATAATAATATCAAGAAAGTACTAAATCTATTTAATATACAAAAGAACAAAATGTATACAGAACCATTCAGAAAACATCTCCTATAAAATAAAATAAGAATGATGAAAATCTGTTCACAAATAATCACATAAAAAAATCATACAGTATAATTGATAAAGTTTGGAGTCGGATCGGAAAAATTGAATGGTTACTCACATTCAAACTCGGGATGACAATTATGTTGAGTTACGGTACCCATTACACATAATATAAAATACATTCTGAATATCTCAATTACAAGTTCAACCTCCACAAAGATTACACAACTACGCACTAAATTATATTGAATGAGTGTGCAAACACGGATGCACTCCCTATGCCCTCATTGTCCTAATACGATAGGACGGCTACCGGCAAGACCGTACGCGATCAGCAAGGGCCAGAAAGATTTTCCCGCTCGCCAACTACTAGACTAGAATGACCTTAGAACTCAGGTTCACATTATAGGCAGTCGAAAACGCTATTGTTAGACCAGCGAAAGTCACAAAAGCCCTTGTAAGTATAACTTCAAATCAATGATGCAAATAAAATTTGCTCTCGACTTAGGTGGAGGCGTACTACCCACTGAAGAGTGCTTATTTGCATGAAGATGAAAGAGAATGAGGAAAAATGAAGTGCTGAAAATGGAGCCACCGAAATTGTTAATTTAATTGCGAATTTATTATCTACAATGAATCGTACTTAGCATAAATTTATTTCAGTCTTCCACCCTTATATATAATTTTATCTTCATTTCATTGGCTAGGCCTCACATATTCAACCACACTAATCTTATCTTTAATGCTTCCTTGGTTCTGGAAAAACCATAAGTAAATCACGCATAAATATATTAATAGTATTATTTGTACAGGTATAACAAATAATACATACACACTGGAATAATAGATATATTATTTACACGGAATTATATTATAGAAAAAAAAAAACAATTTTTCTCCAAGACGTCAATCAAAGGACAAATTCAATTGTTAAATATTATGTCAACAATATTTTTCTTCCGATTGTTCGTCATTCAACCTTAGCATGCATTGAGATTACATTTAAAAGAGTAACCTCTTTGCTTCAACATATCTACTCCCACTAATATTCAGAGTGCGTGTTAATGAATAAAAATAATAAGGTAATTAGTTATTGATTTAATTTTAGATTATAATCATATTAACTATGCCCCGTGGTTTTACCCACGTTAAATTTTATAAATTATACAAGTGTTATTCGAATATCAAAGCTATATTACTACAAAGTTTCATCAAAATCCATTCGGTGAATCGGTCGGAATGGATACTTAGAAAAATATTGTAGATTAATGTATAAAAGCCTCGGGTTCAAATCCCTCAACTCTGGCGATGCTGTGTGTGGGGAATTATTGTAGCGGCGGGAGTTGACTTCTTTTACGCTACCATGCCCTATGTACTTGTATCCCGTAAATCGTAGCTCCAACGGAGTTCTAGCCATGATAGCTGACAGGATGGATTGCCCATACATACCTCGATGCTGTCGGCAACATACACCCCATTGTTATTATCTACTTTAATACTAACATAGGGTAAGTTAGTCCGTTGTCTCTGCCTACCCCTCTGGGAAACAGGCGTGAGTCTATCTATGTATGTATGTATGTATAGGGTAAGTTTATCAGCTATATTACTAACACTAATTATGAGTCACAGTTGCACGAAATAAATGTTTAATTATTATTATTAGCTGAAGTTTATTCTGTGAGGTGGAGGGTACTTCCTCAGTCGTGTTGCTACTAATGACAAAGAACAATACTCCATTTGAAGGTTGCTACCGTTTAATAGTGCCAATAGGTCACGGGTTAACGGGTTACCACATCTGTTACGAAGGCTGGGAATGGCAGGACTATCCGGATGCGAGTTGCAGGATTGGGGGCTGCAGTTTTATGGTGTCTATCATTTGGTTTTTTGGTTCATCATGGGGTTATGCCATAATCGTCACGTTAAGCAGACGGTTTGGCGATCGCCGGTCATAGTATTCAGAGAGTTTGTTTTTTTGTAGATGCTGTTTTTAAGTGGCTCAATAGTGGTGTTCTAGACGGATGTAATCCAGTATCCCAACAGAGGTGACCTTGGTGGACCTATGGACGCTTAATTGCGCTACAAAAACTTAAATGTCGATGAATTGTAAGCGCCTTCTTTGTTCTCTTTGAGTTTGATTTTCATTTTATAAAGCACTACCTTTGATCCCATTTGAAGCAGCAATATTAAAGCCAGCCCGTTCAATAAGGGACCACTACAAATTACCGCGATGTATCCTTAGAGACGGGAAGCGTACCTTATCGTGTGGCGTAGTTAGTTCTCGGGGTGTAAATCAGGCGATTTTGTCGGGAACATGGTACAGGCGTATCCTAAGGCGCTGATTGGACGGTTCCTTCCGTTGCGGCCACCGGCACGATATCCAGCTGTTCCTTACCTGCGTTGTTAACAATGAAGTACTCGGGAAATTGTTGCCTTTTGCACAACATTTTGTAAAACCTGAGTGCACTTTATTGAGAATTGTGCAGGAAATTGTTAATAACATTGTCTTACGCTCCACATGTAGGTACGTATGTTGATAAATAGGTGTTCCTATTTATTTACAAAATATATATGATTTTAAATCATTTGTATTTCCGCAAGTAAACAGACTTGTATTTATAAACTGCCACCGTAATTTGTATACGATATTACGTTAAAGTTGCGGTATGAAATAATGTTCATATCCAGTTAAATATGAACATTATTTCATACCGCAACTTTAACGTAATATCGTATACAAATTGTTACCAGAATTTTTAAACTGAATTTTAGAGATACGTAATAAAATGTAACAAATAAATCTTTATGGCGTAACTCAGTTAAGAAACAACTAATGCTATTGCTTTTAAATTACGGTGGTTTTAAAACCAGACCCACTCAGTGTGTCAACATTGTTTTTTTATTATTATTACGTCTGTGGTAATACCACCCTTGTCCGCATGGTTGGTATGATATACTTTTTCTAACACTTAGAAACCATTTTGCATACTGTTATTTTATTCTGAAACTAGGTTCAGCCCGCGACTCGGATCCAGAGGGATATAAAATCTCTGTAGTTACAAAAACACAGCACTACTAGCAGGTACTTTGATAATTCTACAAGACCCTAACTTTTTCCGGATAAAAGTATTCTATGAGCCAATTGTGGGTATTAAACTATCTGTGTGCAAAATTTCACCCCAATCCGTTCTGCCTCATAACCCTCTGTGACCCGATCCGACAGGACAGGAAAGAGATCAGGTTCAAGATAGATAGCTCTACGTGCTCTCCAAGGCAGGCGTCAAGACTCCAGGCCACTACTGGGTATTTTTTATACGAAAATCTCAATAACACTTTTTAGACTGACCCGGTATTTGAACACCGGACCTCGTTATCAACGTTTGGACACGCTACCGCTAGACCAACGAGGCAGTGGTTGAGTAACATACATCCAAACACACTAAATTTCACATTTTAATATTAGTAAGATTTACGATATAAAATGGCTGATAAAACAATAAATCAGAGTAAAAGAATTTAGGAAAAAACCTCATAAAGTATTCCCGAGCTCATAGATAAGTTCCAACTGGGAACACAACGGTTACCGCAAAGAGGCGTAACCGATCTGTCTTTGTAGAAGATGGTTCCAATACTGTCGATCTAGATTTATATTAATAGATAAGTATTGCCTTTGTGTTTCAATCGGCTTTCACACGGGAGGTCACAAGTACGAATCCCACACCGAAAAATGTACAAATAATTTCATACTATATGTAATATTTATGTGACTGTTAAAAACAATGATGATAAATAAATAGAGTTTCCCATCGTAAGGCCCTTGCACTGCAGTTATGGGCTGTATACGTTCACACACACCATTTTTTTCATATATCGTATTTTCTGTCCAACAATAATGTAGGTATTTATTAATTACTATTAGTACTATATTAAAAACTTCGCCCTTACTAGATAATTGAATGCCTGTATTGCGGGAGACGCAATACGCAATTCCCAAAGACAGCATACCCAATCTTTTTTTCCAAGAAACTTCACGCAGAAATGTCTCATCGATAATTTTAATATTTTTATATATTATTGTATGTTATAGTATAGTATTTATTGTGTAGTATGTATTCTATGTAAGAGATAGCGTTTGTAATTATTTATATTTATAATTAGATTATAATAAGTAAATACATTTATTATTACCTGTGCACCTGCCTTATGAGCTCTCTGCACTACCCTAAGGTTGATTGGTAGAATGAAGAACTTTGTCATTAAGTCCGCCTATGTACAGACGCCAACACATTCAGCTATCGAAATTAAGTTTAAATAAAAATAATATTGGAACTACGCTAAGCCCTTGGTCCCGGTTGTAATGAGGAAATCTCTGACAGTTGATATGTGTGCCATTTTCATTGGGGTTACAGCACAATACTATTCATTACAGGAATATATGTTAGGATAGTTTAAAATGTATTAACTTGTGTAATATTACAAGAAATGTTTGCATTATTTTAAAGTGCATCTGTGTTTGCGCACATACTATTGGATTATAATATGTCCCGTGCATATAGCTAATCTCCACTGAAACTGGCCGCCTTGGCTGAAACTCGACCTGGACTGGTTTAACTCGACTGGTTTAGCGGTAGAGTATCCTACTAAAGATATGAATTGGGTTCAAATATTGCGTCGAGTCAATAAGTGTGAGCCAAGGAAAACCTACATGTCTCGGAGAGCACCTAAACCTATCCAACCCAAGCCCAATCTCTCCCCGGTCGTGTCGGACAGCAGTCCAATTTATTCAAATCGCTAGCATTAGTTGAAATTGATATGGTATATAACTAATCAGACAATCGGATGTAATGAGTGGCACCACAAGGGTTTCTCCTTACCTTTGTTGTACGGAACCCTAATACATCCAAATAGCTTGAAAAGAGCTTTACAACCTAATAAGGTCTGTAGAATAATCACTAACGCATTGAAATTACTAACCCTTTATATGTAGTCCAATTAAAACTACCTAAAACACTGCAAAAAACTCTGCTTGTGCAACAAATGTATGTAATGGATATATACTACAAATTCAACTCGTTTTGTTGAATAGCAAAAAGTTTTGACCATTGTTCTCCGTTTAGTACCTATTTATTATACCGTTGTAGTGGAGTGTAGTGCAATTCACACTTCGCCTGAACTCTAGAAGCAACGAGAACGCGCACCTAAATAGCGCCTGTTCGCTTTAGATTAGACACCACATTTATAAAGAATGTTTTCACTTTAATAAAAGTACTTACATAGCTTTGTATTTTTACACAAATTGCGGTACTTCTATTGAGTTATCGCTCCCCAAGGAACAAATAGGTAATTTACGCGTACTTTACTGTTATATAATGGCATAAACGGATTTACTCGCAGGTGAAGGCACGAAGGTATTTGTCGCGTCGATCGGGGCTGGGGGCGCGGTCGAGGGTGTGCGGGCGAGGAGACAATATCGCCGACGGCTCATTCACTGCTGCAACGAGCCGAGCAGAGAATTGAATTGGAAGCAAATGTTCCGTACGGATGCTGCCGTCGAATATAAACTGAACCACTCCCGAGTAAACGGGTCTGATCATCAAATAAAGAAAGGCACAGATATAAATTTTCTAAACCCTGACTGATTGTAAATTGGGTTGTCAATACAGTGTAACCGGGATACGTGAGAATTCAAGCAACTTGTCAGTTTTTTCCCACGAAAAGAAGTAGTTATATATGATTTAATGAAAATAACGTAAAACATCGACCAGAATCTTAATCGGAACACGTTGAAAACGTGCTAATTTTAACGTGGGCTTTATACGATTTTCTGCCCACAAGAGATTTAAAGGTATTTTTGAAAGAAAACGGACTGGAGGCGTTACTTAAATTTTACAAATATAATTATTTTTCTCTCACTTGCTTTTCTACTGATAAAAATAACCTCAGTTATATAAATAGGTATCTATCTGGTATCTATTCAGTTAGAGGTAGAATATCAAGGCACATTTTTAGTAAAAAAAAAAAAATTATGATGATTTTTGTCGATGAGTGTCTTTTAAGAATCTAGATTGTTCCTATTTTCTATAACTAATTATACCTACTTGCCTATATTCTTCTTCAGTCTTGCTTTTATAACCGACTTTTTTTAATTTGATTGTGCATGGATCTATATAAATTTTGTCCAAATCGGTTGGTGTAAAGAAAAGTTGGAGAAAAATGTTTAAAAACAGTTATGATTTACTGTTCTATTGGGGATGGATCTCAATCGACCAGTTGCAGATAGCTTAATAGAATTAACTGAGCGACTGCTGTCTGATTTCGAAGCCAGACCAGTCGTCAGATTCTATTAGGCTCCAGAATTACGTGTAACGTTTGTCATAGATATATAACGTGCTCTTCGCACCTATCACCTCTCTGTTTTAACTCACATAGTTACTGTTTGATGCGGGAATCGAATCCATGACCTGGGGGGGGCTACCGCGTAAGTCGCCGAACATCGGGATAGTGATCGGGGTTAAAAATGACTTAGTCAATCGTTAAATCGGCTTCGACGTTTAAAATCGATTCCCGACCATTTATGGCGTCACATGTGCTCATGGAAGCAGATTTAACTATTGATTAAGTAATTTTAACCTTTATTTATTTGAACGCCGATCACTATCATGATGTTCAGAAACTTAGCCGGTATGCCCCCTGCCCGGACTTCTTAAATCGCTCGAACACAGAGGTCGTCGAATTACCTCGTACTCTATTTTTCGGCTAAATATATTTGTATTGTATGTTACGTATTATTGTGCGAACATTCTTATTACCTGCAAGGCAGTCGGGCGAAAGGAAGGTAATGAAAGGAGGGTGACTCGTAGTTCTTGTCACTCCGATCTGTCAGCGCGCTGACTCGGCTTCATAATAAGATATAGTTTGTTTACGGATGTCGTCATAAACTGTGTACTAACATTACTAAACAGAAAAACAATCATTAACCCAGATATTTCTGACGGCAACATCAGCCGCTTATACAATTAAATTTGGGTATTTGGCGAAACTTGGCAGGAGGGTAGCTATCGATAACAGACTATATATAAATACTGAAACATTTTTATTTTGTTTGGCGTGGGCATATTCACGCGCAATTATTATTATTATTATTATTCATTTATTTCAGATATAAAATCCATATAGTGTTAGTATTACAGTACTTAGAATATGTTATGTATTATGTGTATATGTTAGTATTTCAGTACTTAGAATATGTTATTAATTATGTAATGCATTTCCTACTAATATTATAAATACGAAAGTATGTATGTTTAGATGGTTGTTACAAAATCACACAAAGAAGCTTAAGGGTTTAGTTGATATTTGGATTGTAGATTGGTTATACCTTGAATTGATACATAGGTAAAAATAATTTGCTAAATCACGGAGAACTCTACTTGGCATAGATGATTATTTCTGTTAATGTAAAATGTTTTATAAAGTACTAGCGGCCCGGTACGTGCTTCGCTACGTATAAGGCATAGTAATAAAAAAAATGATTATTAAGTTCATTTGTTCAAACAAAAATATATTTTAAATTGCTAAAAGATGTTGATTTTACACTTTTTCAAGACTTTTTTAAAATTTTCTCTACGTACAGACCCTCCCTGGACTTAACTTGAATAATTCAAGACCAAAATTAGCCAAATCGGTAAAGGCGTTGTTGAGTTATAACATTACAACGAAATGTGGCATTGATTTTTATATATATAGATATTTTATAATAATGATAACCTGGGGCATTATTCACATATGGCCAGCTAATCCCAAACTTAGTAGAGTACTATGGAAGGAAACCAGATAACTAATATACTGCTTTTCTTTTGTAAACACATACATCTATCCTGGGTGGAAATCGAACCTACGACCTGTGGCATGAAAAGCAAGTATTTACCAACCACTCCAACCGGGCCGTAACCTATTCGTCGACAAAAAGTTTCATCAAAATGATTTTAGCCAAGAGCATGCTCCTTTATTTGTGCTTATTATGAAGCACACACACAGTTGTATCGTGCGGGATACTAACCCTAAACATGAGAGCGTCGAAATAGTAGCAAAGCGAGACTTTAACCACTGAGCCACACGTGGAATCGAAGCAGTCGTGTAGAGACAAGCTTATATTTAATTTTAAAAATAAAGACAGTAATAGGCGGTAGCAAATAACCTTGTTATTTATTTAAGTATTACAAAACTTAAAATTGTTAACACAGACCACATGGACGGGCAAGGCTAAAGTGCTTAAAGTTAGTTTCTTATAATATTAGCTTAAGATTGTATTAAATTCGACTGCATATTATTGTCAACAATGGATTTATATCGGATTTTTCTAAACTGCTACTGGTCCTTACTTAAATAAATGTCGTTAAATCATATTAAATAAATTATACAAATAATAAATCACACTAATATTATAAAGGCGAAAGTTTGTGAGTATGTGAGTGTTTGAGTGTGTATGTTTGTTACTTCTTCACGTCTAAACGGCTGGAGCGATTTTAATAGAATTTCGTATGGAGTTAGCCGATACCCTGGATTAACACATAGGCTATAATTTATAAAGTTTAACGCGGGCAAAACCGCGGGACACAGCTAGTTATATATAATTATTTGTATAACTTTTAAGGCTCTATCTATCGCACCGCACAACTTAAACCGTAAGTACATATGTTTCACGAATATTCGTTAGCCATACAAATGATACAGCTCTGTTTCTAATTAGGTCATGGCTTGTGACGATACAGTTATTAAGACAAGGCAGCCGCTAACGGGCTAAGTTTCTTGTATAATGTCTTTAAACCCCTTTCAGATACCTGTATTGGCATCACAAACACCGCATTGTGTCCGGATCGCAGGCTTTAAGAAACGGCTGCGTGCAGACGGAGGAAGCGACTGCGGGCCGGTTCATTTCCGTGCGTGCGGTCTCGGTATGGACCTATTTCCTCCGCATGATAGACCGTTTACGACCACGGCTTCTTCACGACTGTCTCTCCATTGATATCTATATAGTGTAGGGCTGCGTCCGACTTTACGTGGATTTGTTCTAAGTAGTTATGAGAGCACTCTAGAAGGGCACAGACAGGACAGACAAAAATTAATAAAAAGTATCATTTTTAAGCTCGCTGGCCGTCTTCAACCTTGAGAAGATTTTTTTAACAAGCTGAGCTGCAGTGACATCCATAGGTTATGATAGGTATTTATCATGATAATCGTCACATTTCTGGTTGCTATATATGTATATGTTGAAGTGTGTGTTTGTAATGTTACAATAATAGCGTTTTACTGAATGCATATAAAATAAATTACGGAATTTATAACAAAAGTGGTTTAATAAGCTTCTGTCTGCTTACCTACCGGTCTGTTTGTTTAATCTCTAATTTTGACGATACCTTCACGCTAATTGGTAATATCAAAAATGATCTATATATGTAGATATATATATTTAAAGACAACGCCCGCATTAGGTAATATAATCCCTGTGTCGCGGGGTACTTTACAAACATATAATAGACGGACAAAAATTACATCCAGACTGAGAACAACTATTTATGGGTCACACAAATAGTTGTCCGGCACGGGACTCGAACCCGCGACACGAAGCGGCGAGGCGACTTTCATAGCAAGTGTAAATTTACAACAAACTGGTCTTATTCTTTGACTCAATCGTAAATGGAACCTATGCAGAATGTTTCATATATTTTTTTTCATATATTATATAATAATTAATTATTTTCGTGGTCCTTGATTAGTCTGTCAGAGAATGGTCTACGACTGACTTACGATGCCGCCGACTCTCAGGTATAGCGATTTGGTCTAGGCGTTGATTAAGCCTAACCCGTTGAGCTAGAAAGAAGAAATTTTGCTAAAGAGGTTATAGGTATTTGCAGTATAGAGAAGAAAATGGTTTTTACTAGGATTTTTCTAAATTTCTACACATTTTCGCTTTCAAGTTGCAACGCGAATGGAGTCTCGGGCAAAAACTAGCTCAATTTGTCAGGATTTTAAATGTTGTATTTTAATACTAAACGTACATACTCTCTATTAAAAATATCATAGAACAGCGTTACTAGAAAAAAGGACCGTTGAATTAATGTCTACGCTCTTAAATCTGGGTTTTTTGGTCTTAATGTTCGGGCTTTATGATTTAGTAGATTGCAGCCCTATTGTAGCGTAAAGTACATACTTAAGGGAATAGTTTACTGCTAGCACGAGTAATTAACTTTATACGAGGAGATAGTTAAGGTGACCGAATGACATAAATACCGTAGAAGGTATCTGCTTACCGACGAATAACTTGTAGTATGACTTCCGTGCACTTTCATAACTAAGTTTTGTTAACTGGTTAAGAAAAACCCTTTTTTATTATTGTTTTCACAACTGGTTTTTAAACAAGAATACGAAGTGTTCATTCATAACTGACAATCACAATATCCATAATAATTTGGGTTAGGTTATGTTAGAACGGTGACCATTTGGCGCGCGAAGGCGAGCGAGCGTAGCGAGCGTGCCGCGGCAGCGGCCGCCGAGCGCTAGAAAAACATTAACCATGGATTGTATTTGTGATTGTCAGTTATGAATGAACACTTCGTATTCTTGTTTAAAAATCAGTTGTGAAAACAATAATAAAAAAGGGTTTTTCTTAACCTGTTAACAAAACTTAGTTATGGAAGTGCACGGAAGGGTAGTATGTACATATTATATGACAAGATATGAAATTTGACTATGAGAGCTCGTGGATTTAAATGCTGAATGAGAAAAAAGGGTTTATCTGCATCGGAAAAATCTCTAATGAAGTGGACGGGGATATTGAAGGGGCCGGTGTGCGTGGTTGGTAGATAGGTACTTGCCTTTCACGCCGCATCGTGGGTTCGAATTCCATCTGAAGCTCTGCTTAGTTTGGGATCAGGGGCTCTACCGGCTAAGTCGCCGAACATCGATTTCGTAAATGGCGTTCAAATAAATAAAGGTTAGAAATGACTTAATCAATCGGTAAATCGGCTTCCATGAGCTCATGCGACGTCATAAATGGTCCGGAATCAATTGTCAACGTTGAAGCCGATTTAACGATTGTTTAAGTCATTTTTAACCTTTATTCATTTGAACGCCATTTAAGAAATCGATGTTCGGCGACTTAGCCGGTAGAGCCCCAGATGGCCGTGTGTAAATAATGTCCCAGGATATTATTATTATTTTATATTCGATCCGATTCTGGGTATTCCTTTGTGTCTTTGAATCGTATAGTTGTAAAGTTCCCAGCTTACAGCGATTTAATTATTCCGCTGTTGTTTTTATAAAATTAATATAAATTAGTGTTCGATGAGAATCATCAATGTGTTAAACATCGTGTACCTATTACCATACCGTCGCCTGTGTGTGTCTATATTAACGATCTGTAATTATATTTTAAAAGTCACCAGTCGCAAATATACGATCTTACAAGCAACACCTCGTATCTGTTAACGAAATTCCTACAAGCAAAAGTGAACCCTATTACATATAATTTTAAAATCATAATAATTTTATACCTGAAAGTTTGAAAAGGACAAAGCATTGTTATTACTGTTAGACTAGTGGGTTTGCTTGTCTTATGGTCACAGTTATCTTCCAAGGGATGTGCAATCTGAAGCGACCAGTGAAATCAGGTGCATGACCAACGCCATTACATAAGCGAGTGACATAAGCTGTGAATCCATCGGCTTTCTGAGTCTGTGTTCTGATAAAATTATCTCAATTACACCTTTTCTTCAGACTTATAAATCGAATCCAATACCTCATTAGCTGCAGATGTACACGCTACTGCTACGTAGCCATGAATAATTACTGTGGATTCAACATACATTTTGCAATGAATATTATCGTAAGTGTCAGTTCTAGAAATATAATATTATTTCTTCTAACATCAAAAACTCATGAACGTAGATTGAAATATAAATTTGAGTGACATTTCAAATAATATCTGCTTTTGAACTCAAAGTAGAGGAAAGGCATTGAATTCAAATAATACTTAGGTATTTCAATATTCGTTCGTCTCTGATGCCCCGATTGGGTCCGTCTTCTATAATCCACATTGAATTCAATTCTTGACGGATGAGTTCATCTTTTTAATAACGTTACTGTACCTACTATGACTGCCTCGTAGATCTAGTAGCGTATACAACTGCAGTTAATTAGGTCTTGGGTTCAAATGCCGGTTTGGGCAAAAGTATTACTTGGATATACTTTTATTTTTTTTAAGTCATCACTCGCATAAGGGATATAATTCCTCTCACACGGTGAACTTTAGAAACATATCGAACCCGGGACACGACGTGGCGACACGACTGTCTTAACCGCTGTGCCACACGTGTAGTCTTTATATGTCCTGTTGTATGTATAGTTGGCTACTATCCATTGAGATTTGCCGCCATAGCCTTAGATCAACCAGAAGCATTATTACCTACTGAGTGACCCGAATGCAGACGTCTAAAACAGGCCCCGAGTGTGTTGTGGATATTTTGTCACTTTGTTTTTGGGTTTCCGAAAATAAGGATTTTGATTCTGTCAAGGAAATTATAAAAATGTGATGAAAAATAATGACGAGTTTATAGTCCATAACGTTTATTTATACAGCGTTTAGCTTCGTCAACAAAAACCCCTGTCGTAACGTTTTGAAGTCTACTCTAGACGGTGCGTGATGTTGCATCAATTTGGCAGATTTTTTGTTTATTCCCTTGCTTTTTTTCTTGAGGCTTTAATAGCCGGTTGGTAAGGAAAAATTATCTTCTACTTTTATGACCAATTTAGTTTAGTTTCAATTTAAAGTTTACTCTTAATAAACTTAAAAGATTTAGAATATTTATAAAATTAATATGTTGAAAAGCATTATTTAAACTAAATCATTCATAAAAGTTCACTAAGTATAGACGAGAACAAATGTAAAGATGAAATTGGTATGGATGAGATTGTGAAAGCTATTAAGGGTATGAAATCAGGTAAGTCACCAGGGTATGACAGGATAACTTCCGAGATGCTGAAGGCTGGACATGGCGTCATAGCGAGTCAGCTGTGCAGCCTTTTCAATCTATGCTATACCACCGGCCAAGTGGCAAGTGATTGGTGCAAGGCTGTCATTGTACCTCTTTACAAAGGGAAAGGCTCACGGCAAGACTGTAGAAACTATAGGGGCATTAGTCTGCTCAGCGTCATTGGTAAGTTGTATGCAAAAGTATTGGTTGAAAGAGTTGTTAAAGAAACCGATGCGAAAATATGGGATGCACAGGCGGGTTTTCGGAAAGGAATGGGATGCACGGATCAGGTCTTTTCTCTGCGAAGCATAGTAGAGAAGTTTTTGGGCAAAAACCAAAAGGTCTACTGTGCCTTCGTAGACTTAGAAAAGGCCTACGATAGAGTGTTGAGGAATGAACTATGGTCGGTACTGTCCATGTATGGGTTGAATGACAACCTTGTTCAAGCACTGAAATCTCTTTATAGGGATTCCAGAGCTTGCGTGAGGATTAACGGGTCATACACCGAGTGGTTTAGCATCCAAAAGGATGTTGTTAGACAGGGATGTGTAGCGTCACCGTGGTTGTTTAACCTATTCATGGATAGCTGTTTAAAAGATTTGAAAGAAAGTGAATGCGGTGTAAGGATGAATGAGTTACTCATCAAATGTCTGCTTTACGCTGATGATCAAGTTTTACTTGCATCATCGGCGGACGAGTTGCAGGTGATGGTAACAATGATGTATGAATCTTTTGAAAGGAAAGGGATGAAAATGAATGTAGGTAAGACGAAAGTAATGGTATTTGAGAGGGATGAATACACGACAGCGTGTGATATTGTGATTGGAGGAGAGAAAGTCGAACAGGTGAATGAGTTTGTATATTTCGGAACTTTGTTTACGAGAGATGGGAAATATGAAAAAGATATTGTAAGAAGAGTAAATGCGGGGAACAGAGTGAATGGGGCACTACACGCCTTTATGAGTAGCCGGCAAGTATCAAAGAAGGCTCGACTAGCCGTGCACGATGGAGTGTTAGTGCCAACTTTAATGTATGGAAGTGAAAGTTGGGTATGGCAGAAAAAGAATGAAAGTAAAATAAATGCAGTGGAAATGAGAGCTCTGAGAAGTATGTGTGGTGTGACTTTGAGAGACAGAATTCGAAATACTGATGTAAGAGAGCGTTGTGGTGTGAAAGAGGATGTAGTCACAAAGATTGAAAAAGGCATGCTGAGATGGTTTGGCCATTTAGAAAGGATGAATGAAAGAAGATTGACAAAAGAAGTATACCTGGCCTGTGTGAATGGGACAACCGGAAGGGGAAGACCACGTCGAACATTCTCTGACCAAATTGGAGATGTTCTCAAGAAAGGGCAGGTCAGAAGTACCCTAAACCGGCGAGCATGTATGAAGAATGTAATGACAGTGATCGAGGCAAAAGAAGTATGCAAAGATCGTGACAAATGGAAATCCGTTGTCTCTGCCTACCCCTCTGGGAAACAGGCGTGAGTCTATGTATGTATGTATGTATTCATAAAAGTAGAAGATTATCTAAAAAACATAAACAATTATATTTAATTGTTTATGTTTTTTTAGTTTCAAAACAAAAAAGCTTTAACCCTTTAACTGGTAGTAGATAAGCTTCAAATTGATTGATTTTCATTCTTATTACAAACCAAGAGAGTTCAAAATATGATGGCAACTATACTGCCACTACCAGTTAAA
The DNA here is from genome assembly GCA_951640165.1 of Pseudoips prasinana. Taxonomy (NCBI): domain Eukaryota; kingdom Metazoa; phylum Arthropoda; class Insecta; order Lepidoptera; family Nolidae; genus Pseudoips; species Pseudoips prasinana. Next base: position 24,327,806 of record OX621237.1, on the reverse strand, counting down.
TTAAAAAAAACATACATATAACCAACTCTAATTATAATACTTATAAAATTCTCTGGGAATAAAATTCGCATTCGCATAGTAGTAGATACTAAGACTAGCACACAAGTGAAAATCTGTATAAAATCTGTAGGTAACCGAATTATTGTAAAATTCATTGAGAGAATTAAATGTCCTTAAAGTCTACCACAAGTCATGTAGTTTACTTCCACAATGATACTGGCAGTTTTTCCAGTACATTAACTAACACCGCCCCTAACGGAAACTTCAATGAACTTAAAATGTCTGTACTAATGTACTAACCCACCCCCCCTGTCGGACGAAGTCTGTACTCTAACTCTTATCTCACGATAATATGCTGATATACTAGTGTGAGGTTTTATTTAATTAATAATTTTTAGTTGAGTTTTAGTTGGGCGTGATCGTCTATATGTAGTTTTATAAGGCGCGTGATCGTCTAGAATAAATTAACATAATATGCTATTACATCCTATATTCATACCTTGATTCCTATAAAGTTAATTAATGCTGTTTAGAAAAAAAATTGCTGTAAATAAACATCCTAATTGGAATTGTAGTTAAACACAGTATATGGCTCCAAGTTTCAGTAATGATTCGTGAAAATAAAATAATATATGGGCTATTTTCTACAACTTACCCCGGGTTTCAGCTACCGCGTGTAAATGCCGGAAAATGGTTTTCACACGAGTCCTGTAGGATGAAGCGGAAAATGCAAAACTACTGTCTACTTAATCTTAACATAGCTCGTAATAATTTGTAAAGAAATATTATCAATGCAATTAGTCTCATGAGTTAATCATGATTCCCCTAGGATTACTAATATCAGTTATTTTATTTATTTCATAGTCTCAGAGTCATTGTCAAGGTCATGAGTCATCAGGAGTGTGTCAGTTGTGGTTGATATATATATGTATATGTATATTCAGATAATGTTGATTGTAAAATCCCACACATGTGATTATGAATTAACTCAATAATTCAGTTCTACGACCTTTTGTTACTTTTACGCTAGCGGCGATTACTTTGAGGTTGCGCAGTTATTTACGTTAACCTGGAGGAATGTTACGGTAGCTTAAATCCAACATTCTCGACAAACTAAGTTGTAACATGCGTGTTTGTGTGAATATGAGAATACTCGGATAGTTGCTAGATCTAAGTAATCTATAGCCATAATAGTTTGAGTATCGGGTATGTTTCGGTGATTTATAATATGAGTCGATCACAGACGTGTGCTCTAGATGCTGTAACAGTAGGCTTGCTTCTAGCGCGTCCCGCGTAGCATGAGAGAGTCTGTCTGCGTAGGCATCTACGGCCTATATTCACATGGATGTGACCCGCGTTGGGCAAACAGATATCTCCCACACATGACTTATCGCATGCCCGCTTGTTTAGACAGTCTACACATACAGGGATTACACGCTGTCGACACTATAGTATATAATGGTAGCTTGATTCAATTGGCGTGTTCGATCATCTTGATCCGAACCATCCGAGATAGATGTCTCATTAGTGTTAGTGTGTGTGTGCCGTAAAAACCGCCCTCTTTGTATCGTATTCATCGGGAAATAGATAAAGTTTACGCACACTTACGCAGATTGCGTCACATTATAGGTATTCCAAAATCGCATCTCCCCGTACATACAATTGTATATATATTCATTCTACTTTATGTTTTATATTTACTAACTGCCAACACTGTGTATGGTCTTGTAAATGTCGTCAAAGTAAAAGTCAACCATCAGTATATATCGACGTCGTCGTTCTGTACATAATAATGTCCTTAATAGATAATATATAAAGAATTTAGACAAGGCTTTCCAGGATTTGTACCAGTTATTTTTATATCTTGTAAACATTCATTAATAAATAACGGATAAACCACTTATATAAGTATTTAACTGGATTTGAACCAGTTATCTCTATATCTTGAATACCGTTACGACAATGCGCATATAAAAATCTCCATTAATATATAACGGATAAATCATTTAGATCAGTATTTAATTGGATTTGAACCAATAGATCTAGTTAACCTTCACCTTAGGTTCTCACAGTCGGGTAAACATTGTAATGTCTAGATTCATAATCGTCAGTTCTAGCCATGAAAATTAGAAATAATGATCGGATATAATCCAAAGTGTGGCTGAGAACCTATCTCAAACACAATAAAATAATAATCATTTGATTATTATGGATAGCTGTTTGTCTGTGCAACAACAACAATGCAAGAGTAATAAATTAACCCCTAACAAGTAAGCCAAAGTTACATATGGGTACTTAGTATTTAATACTTAGTATTTAGTACTTAGAGTTTAGTACTTAGTGTTTAGTGAAATGAAATATGAAGTAGTAACCAGCGTTTTGTCCAGTAATATATAAATATAGAACTTAGTATTTAATGGAAATAAAATATGAAATAGTAAACAAAGTTTTGCCTAATGTACTTAGCTTTCAATTTCAGGAAACCGGCTGCATTCACTGAATTTAATTAATTTAGTTATAATATTTTATAAGCAAACACTGACTCTAACACTAATACACACTGACTTTAACGCTATAAAATTAGGATATGTTAGAGAGTAACAATCCCGATTGTAACCGCGCGTCAAATGAAGACTGAACATAAGTTCAAAGCTATCATAACTAGAAACGTGGTATTTCTTTCCCCGTACCCCACTACCCCGCGTATTCGGCGTCCAAACAGATTTCTTTACCATTGTCTTTTCCTAGAAAGGACCCGATAAATATTGTTCAACCTCGAACCCTTACACATGTTTTAAGTGCGAAACACATTTCTAACATTTCTATGATTTTTTTGTGTAACTTAACCGTCTCAAGTTTTATAGCCCCTTCCCAAATGTTAAAATTGTTAACAAATCCCAAAACGATAAATATTACTCCTTTTTTGTCTACATCCTATGGCTGACTATTGTGAGAATCTTGGAGTGCATTCATTTACTTGAGGCCCTATATAATGCTTATGTACTTGCCAGTACCTACCATATTCAAACACATAGGTAGAAATTTCTGCATCCTTTAAGCATGGGGTATCGTAATACTACACTAAAACCGTTAAGTTTCACCAAGTAAGTAAACTAAATGGGGTTGTGGTAGAGGTACTGATTACTTACATATTTATCGTATGGGCAGTGGTTACCCTAGTGTCTGAGTTGTTCAAGCCGCCCATTAGGCCTCTGACATGCCTTAACGACTGTTGCCTAATGGCTACAACCGGGACCGACAGCTTAACGTGCCCTCCAAAGCACGGAGGCGCTCAGAACTTAAACCACTTTCGCGGTCACCTATCTATGGATTGATCACGCTCCTAGTTGCTTAACCTCGCCGATCACTGACGGACCGGTTAGAGCTATGACTATGACCGCCTCACTGGTGTATACCATAAACACCATAGAGTACTCTATGGTGTTTATGGACTTGTCATGACTACGAGCTTCGCTTGATGTTGTCTGAAAACGAAATGTCGCATAAAACTGTAACAAAGCGTAATTAAAACCATAATTCCACACGAGCAGACTTACCATTAAGTTTAATACTATCTGTGCTTTAATTTTACTCTGCATTAATATTACTGTGAGTTGTGTCTTGCGGGTTGATGTTAATGTGCTGGCGTACGGAAATTAATGTAACAGAGCTGTTGCATATTCAGTTCTGTACCATGATCTAAAATGTAGCGCAGATATTCTTATTTCGATTAACAACGTTAAATATGATAATAGTATCGTACGTACGTTTTAAAACAACATGAAATTTAAATGACTTTCTATCTAACTTACCTTTTTTTACTTTTTTTGTGGTGTAAATCTTTTATAATTCCACGCTGTTAGCGGAGACGACGGGGTCCACAGGGTTACCCACTAAAACCAGCACGGCAGCGTAACCTCTAGTGATGGCTCCGGGATCTCGAAACGATTGCCATCCGGAACCACCACCGTTGTACCTAAGCGTCTTAAAATAGGCTCCTGCCAGGGCGTGTTATCTTACTTACCTATCGTGTCGGCAGTGTTTACGCTAGAGTCCGAGTTGTTCAAGCCACCCATTGGGCTTCGGACATGGTTTAACAACTGTTGCCCAATGGCTACATCCGGGACCGACACGTTAACGTTCACTCTGAAGCACGGAGACGCTCAGAAATTAAACTACTTTGGCGGTCACCCATCTACGGATTGACCGTGAGCCTAGTTGTTTAACCTCACCAATAAAATGACTCTCTATTATCAGATGTGTAGACATTAAAACTAAGCATACACTTATAGCCAACGTACATCTCTTTAGATACATTACTCCTTCAAAACTTTTACTTCTGCACATAGCAGTTAATAATAGGTATTTACAAAACTGCTGTGTGCAAAAAAACAAGTAATGGGAAATTTATGCAGGATTTTAGGCAAGTAGTGTTTACTGACCAAATTGGTTGTATCCGCAACCATTGTTCAGCCATTATGATCATCGAGTTGCGACCATGAACCCCTTACTAGACGGACCGATGATCTTGTGAGGGTTGCTGTAAGCTGGTAGCGCATGACAGCTAATTGTGGAGATCTTTGGGAAGGACTTAGTCCAGCAGTGGGCGTATTTCGGCTAAAATGATGAAGAAATGATAATCGTGGCATCATGCAAATTTGTGACTAAAAGTAGCAGCTTGCTTACATATTCTGAACCTCTAGTGTTATTATATACGTTAATTACTTTATTTTGTTTTTAATTTTTTTATTGATAGTATTCATTGTCATTATTTTAACTCTTAACATACACAGACACGTACACAAATGCCATAGAGAAAGAGAGGTTCATTAAATTAGTCTGGTTACGTAATAAAATATCTTGTGGGGAATGGCACCAAAAGCTGAAATACAGGCTTTACCCAGTTTAGCAACGCGAACTTTATTTGTTTAATTTTTTTATAGCTTAGGAATGAAACGAAATAATATTCTAAACACCTTTTTTAACCCCCAGTTACATACATATTATTTTTGTAAAGCGTTTTCGCGTCAGCATGATCGCGATAGTAATTCTATAAAATAAAATGAAATGATTTTTATTTGCTAGAACGTGGTACGATTACGAGGTTTTCAAAAAAGAAAATTTACGAATGAAGGTAAATATTTCATTACATAATTGTGTTCACTGTTCGAATTAATTGGGGTATGAAAAACTACGCTCATACGTCGGGGAGCTCGTGCGAAAACTGTTTAGTTTTGAGAGTAAACATTGAAGTGCTGTCCGAGGTTAATAAGTACAACAACGCCTACTTTCAGGCTGAAGGATTCTGGTGGGTGTTTTTCCATTAATTCCCAATAATAATTCTTGGTACAGCCCTACGGTCAAACCAACGTGGCACCCAAATCATCTTTATTACACAGACAGTAAAGACAATTTTCATAGTAAAAGTATATTTACCGACGTGGTTTTAACTGTACAATATATAAACTGTATAAGAAGTCAAATTTTTTTAAAGATTTATGTTATAGCATCTCACATATAAACTTAGCCTCGCTTCAAGAACAGGGGTGTTACCTCCACCAAAATTAATTTATTTCTAGATTTAACTTTTAACACTGAATATAGTCTTGCAAATTTTCATCGTAATACCGCTAAAACTCAGAACATTAATGTATGTTTTTATAATCTTGACGACAATATCAGAGTACCTTGAGGCACAGTCAACGGCAAAAGTTGATGATCAAAATCAGACATTAAATACTAATGATCGTAAATTGCGTCAAAATAGTACGGTGGTGAAGTGTTTGTAAAGTACGTGACTGGTAAGTCAACCTTATATTAGCTAGTAGGTTAATATCATCATTAGTATTAAATCTACGATTTTGATAATCTACTTTTGGCTTTGGCTGTACTCGGAACCATAAAGCGGCATACCAAAAATAAAAGAAACATTTGTATAAGACGAGCAGGAAATAAACATCAACATCGTCAACCATGGGGCGGAAACAATCAATCACTCCAATCGACCGTGAATGGTGGTAGCTGAGCGTGCAGTTGATCATACACCGATCGATTTCTGCATTTCGGTCTACGATCTTTCCCGTTATCTGGGATGATGATACTGTTGTAACTAGCTGCCTTGTGTACCTTATCTATTGCCAAGTAAGTTAAGTTCTCATGAAATACTGCCTTATCTTTGAGCAAGTTATGGGTGTTCAAGATGCGCGAGGCAAGTCTCATTCAAGGAATATCTACAACATATTAATTACAAAGCTCAGGACGCGATAGCATTCAACCCTCTGCTAAAGTGGTAAAATGTATCTCACTATCTACTAAATATAGCGATCTGAAATAAAAAAAACTAATTAGATGATTTTCAATATTATAGGAAATATTACAAGCCTTATATATGATAGGACGATTATTTTAGATGTAATTTTTTTGCTATAATCAAAAATACTTCACAGACAAATTTAGTTATGAAGTCCGGGTTTTAATGGTGCATGATTAACTAGATTTTATTTAATTAGGTTTTCACGCATTTCATTGACCTACATAAATAAACAAACCACTATGGGCGAGTGAATCTATGTAAAATCTAGACACGTAAATAGTATTAATACATCAATACAATTTACGTGTATTATTTATAGTATCTTAAGTGTATACAAACAAAATTATTTTGGCTCACACGTTTTTATATTCAATACATATACACATGCCAATAAGCATGATTATAAAAAATTCTCAGTTCGTCGTGCAGTACGAGCAAATAAATGAAGATAATAAAAGATTTTTCCCTTATTTATCGGGTATTTATGATTAACTAGCTGTTTTACACACGTTAAACTTTATAAATTATAGCCTATGTATTTATCCAGGGTGTCAGCGAACTCCATACCAAATTTTATTCAAATCTCTCCATCCATTTAGACGTGAAAAGTAACAAAAATACACACTCACAAACTTTCGCCTTTATAATATTAGTGTGATAAGTCGTTCAATTTCATATGCAAATCGAATTTGAGGTAAACTTTACCGTGCGTTTGATGAAAGAGGAAGCAAAGCGCTTCGCACGGCATGCTGGGGCGGCAACAACAAATAGGTGGCGACCCTCCCGAAGCCTGGTAACCGCCTGTAGAAAACCGATAAGCTTGCAAGCTGACGCCGATTATCTAAGTTTGCAGCTTTTTACTTGTTACGTCTCTATCATCGATTATCTAGCGAGCGCGTCTCAGTGTATTATATTTTAAGATTGTTATATGATTTAATTTGTAGCCTTAATGAGACTGGAATTCACGGAAAATTATTTGCAAAACTTCATAACGTACTGTTAATGGTACTCTCTTTGCTTCTCGATAGAACGCTGACCTACGCCGTGCTCATTAGAGCAGGGCCGTAATTACAAATCCTATTGAGGGTTCTTGTATCTCAATGACTCGGGGCTATAGAACGCATTAAGATAACGGCCTTGGTACGTGATTCACGATCTTCATTTGGTTCGTGTGAATGTCTTACTATCCAATATACGCAAGCTATGCGAAAATACCTACTCGTAACTTAACCTAAATAGGTGAGTGGCAGGTCACGCACACGTTCAGTCATTGCTGCTTATTGAGCTATTACATATTTGCAGCTCGTACATTTAATTAGATGGTATTTGACGTTATATATTTTTAATTTGTAAACTATTAAATGTATCTACGTCTATTCATAATACTTTTAGGCATTGTAATATATAGCGTAGTTTAGCTGGGGGAGAGGGCGTGGTCTTTTGACATGTGTACACATTGAAGCTAACTAAAACGTGTAAGTTGTGCAGAGCTCCTTTTTTTCTTAATAACAAAAATGGGGGGTCACAGTAAAGCTAGCCTGTTGGTCTAGTGGTTAGTGACTCTGACTGTTAAGCCTAAGATCGTGGTTTCGATTCACACCCGGGACAAATATTTATGTAATGAACACGATTATTTTTTTCGTATCTGGGTGTAATTTATCTATAACATGTATGAATTTAGAAATATATAAGTAAGTTTATCAGTTATCCGGTTAGTATCTAGGCTCTGCCTAGTTTGGGATCAACTTCCTTTATTTTTCTCAGATTTGGTCAAATACATACATTTTGAAGATTTTATGGAAAAGCATTCGTCCTTTATTAATATTAGTTATAACGTCTTTAGGTTTTTATGTTAATATTTTAAACTCCAACCGAATAACCGACAAAAGAGCCAGTGATTGCTTTATCGCTCAAAAGGGAATCTGGTCCCGTGTCTATTTTTATTAACTTACTTATAATAAGTATTGGTAATCCATAGGATTTTTCAATAGTGAATATATTCCTTCATCATCATCATCATCATTGCAGCCGAAAGACGTCCACTGCTGGACAAAGGCCTCTCCCAAAGATCTCCACAATTGACAACATTTCATATTTTTAACTGGCATATATTATTGCGTTATTTTAAAGTAAATCCAAAACTAGGGCACCCATATTTTTCCTTTTTGCAAAATTATGAACTTTTCATACATAATTTCAACTTTGAAATTCGATGTATTCTAAAAAGACGTAAGCGGTAAATGACGTCATACATACGGTGGAAGCCGAATTTCATCAAACATAGCTTTTTTTATTTTTTTGTTATGGCAGGATGTTATTCAACGCATGCCACCCGCAAAAAGTTTCTGCAGGTGGGTATGTCGGACCTCGCACCGACAAACCTAACCTGCCATGGACTTCTCTTGGCGCCTGATGGGAGGAGCCCCGGGAACGTGGGTATGCTGCTGCGGTGCCCTGCTTTCGGGCCATATCCCAGATGGTCAAGACACGTACCCTGGCAGGGCTATCAACTATAGTTAAGATCACTGCCGACTAAATCACTTTTAAATAAAAATAAATAATAATCGGTTCATCTGCTCGAAAGCTACGATGCCCCAGAAAGACGCACATAGGCACGTCAAACTTATAACACGTCGTCGTTTTTTGCGTCGCAGGTTAATTAAAACGGATTCAAATCAGATTATACATGACTAGAATTTTATATTCTTCTTTAAACACATTACTTTGTTGAAGGGAGGTACTATCCAAAGTAAAAGTTGTTTAAAAATAAAAGTAGATATTTCTTACGATTTGAATTAATGTAAATTCAGACAAAGCAATTCAATTTATGTAAATTTCCAACTGTGTTGTATTCAAAATAAGCAACTAAAGAGATCTTTTATATATTTCTTCGAGTTTATTAATTTACTTATTCTTTTATTTTATAGATACAGAATGTTTCTTGTTTTATTTGATTGTTGATGTCTACATAAATTAAATATAACCATATAATTCAAACATTATTTTCACGAAGGCCTTTTTTGCTTCTCGAAGGTTTTTTAAGGCTTAAGATTCATCATGATTTGTTCAATTTTGGTTTTTAACTTTTCATCCAATTGATGGCTCATTTGTCGTTATTTTTTTGCCCTGTAATAACAATGCCTATTTATGAAGTATTTATGACAGTTACGATTTTGCTAAATGTAGGCAAGAAGCTAAGAAAGTTTACCTATTTTGCCTTCATCAGTAATGGTGTTAAATAGTATCAGTGGGCTGTGGCAAAAGGGATGAAAGATTCAAATAAATAATCCCCAAAGTTGGCTCATTATATTGGCGATTTACGCCGCAATTGTCACGGCCACATTGTCATGGTTAATATCCATCACATTATGATGGATATCATCCAAGATAACGTGTATATACTTTTGAGGCTTAATACTACACAAAAGTACCTATACGTATTTAGATTTATACTTGATTTTTGTTTTCGACATCAATTGTCTTGACAGTTTCATAATAATATGGTTCTTGAAAATAAAGCTTAAACTCAAACTTGGCAAACAAACACGGCAAATTATATATCTACGGATATTCTTTAACAATAATGAAGAATTTGCGGGATATAATATAGACGTACATATATGATACTATCTACTAATATTTGAAGTACAGTAACCGTGATAATTAACAAACAAACCAGCTTAAAATAAAAAAGGTACTTAAATCCCCCACAAAAATCTAAAAATCGAGAGGTAAGCGCTTTAGATTCTGGTACAAAAGAGTCCTTAAATACAATAAAGAAGTCAACACAAAGATCTAAAGCGGTCATCGGTTCCTCGCAAACTTCCTTTTGTGAACCGGTCTCTTTTATGCAATTTACTATACGGTTTTCCGTTTAAGCAATACCATAACCTTTGGATCGAATGTGAAGTATTCGCTTTAATGAAACCACTTGACTCGGGAAATTCTCCACTCGGTCCCTATTTGCAAGTAAAGAGTGCATTACAATCGTAAGCACAATAATGGTTCGTTACGTGGCCTACTTTTTCAAGGGATCAATAGGCAAGTGCGTAATGTGTTTGTTTGAGAACTTGTTGTGTTAGGACGTTGTTTATTTTGGACTGTATATATATGTTTGTGACCTAGTCTTGTATAAGCCTTAGAACACGTAATCTTCTACTATTATTGATACAGGGTTACATTTCATCCTAAAAGTGAAGCATCAAAGGTGTCATAGCATAAGATCAAGATTATCATAATATGTGATGTTGATCATTGATTTTGAATTTACTATATGTTGAAATAAATATTTTGTGGGATGATAGTTTAGAACAACATAAAAAAAATGTTTTTAAAATAAAATAATGATTCTAAAGATAGGGCTTCCAACTTTATAATAATAAGCTGTTATGCTGCTCATAGCTTCCACCCGCGGTTTCAGCCGTTCTTTCAGTTCTTCTGTCTGATAAAAATATTTTATATCCATAGGGGACAGTACTTTTTTTTTGTTAAGATGTGTAAGCTTGACAAATAAACTAGCTTACATTTTCGTTTATAATATTACTTAGGATGTTAAATATATCATTATCATCATCATATCAGCCGAAAGACGTCCACTGCTGGACAAAGGTCTCCCCCAAAGATCTCCACAATTGCCGGTCTTGCGCTAAAATATAAAATAAAAAATATTTATAGTGACTTTATTAGGAGTCTGTTTTTATACTTTGTTAAGGTTTAGTACTATAAATTATATAAACATTTATATATATTTTATTTTTCGTATGGTTGTGGTTACCTTCGTATCAAATTTGTTCCAGCCCCTAGTAGGTCTCTGTCATAGCTTAACGACCTTGTCTCGACTCTAAAGCACGGCTGACTGGCTATGGTGCAATCAGTACCATGCTGTATTTTAAATATACACCTGGTATGAAATAAATGCCTATGTCTTAGAGCATTATTCCAATCCCTAAATAAAGGTTAATGAGAAAGATTCCTGTATATTTATAATGTATCGGATTTACCTTAATATGTACTTCACAGTATAATTTTGTATAGAAAACACTGGTTATTTCACAACATTTCGCGTTACTATTTTATTGGAACAATGCAAAAAATTAAAGAAACGTTACATGAGCCATTGTAACCCAGCTGATCCAGTGAAATATGAAACATGTAGAGTAACTGGCGGCGAGCCAGCTGCTTGCATCACACTAAAACAAAGGGTTTCATATCAGGAAATTGTTCCTAGAACAATAGCAGAAAATATAAGCCGGCTTGTATTACAAGCTCGGGTATCTCGCACTTGAAAATATCATTGAACACACTGCATATTATACGCTCGTTGGCTTCGATAATGGTCTAACACTGTTTATTACCTGTAAATATTTTAAAAATCATGGTTTATCTCTTACAAGTATTTATTTGTGTAGTAATCTCATGAAGAATAAATAAGGTCGTTACCAGCCAATTTTTCAAGACACCTTTGCATAAAAAGTTGCGAAGTTAGTGCATATCTTACGGGTGCACTTGTGCACGGGGGCTATCGATAAGGGATGGAATTAAGGAATTGATAAAGTATCATAGTCTTTTTCTTTTTCATATTTACTAAAGATATGATTAACTGGCGTGACTTGTTAAAAGTTCCGAATTAAAATAAACAATAAAAATGTATATATAATTTTACTAATGATTTTATAACTTTCAACTATGAAATGTACATTTCTAGTTGGAAGCAATATTAAAGTTACGTACGAAGAATTTTTTTCTAAATTTATTAAAATCTAATTAATCCACCTAGCTTTTAGTTGAGAATTACCATGTTGTTTTCAGTTTAATTCATTCAAATATTGCTATGACGCCAGAAACGTAAACGCCACAAAAGTTTTAAATGCATAATTTTTTTTTTATTGCATAATTATAAAAATACCTACATAACGATAAACTGGTTACTAATGACGGTAAAATTTGTTATACGACATGTTAGTGCAATAATTTGTTTGCTTTATTTGTAATCTGTATGATCGCGTTAATAGCTGGTGCGCTCCTGCGGACACACAGGTTATTTATGTTTTTCAGGAAGTTAATCCTTTGTGTACCTATTATAATGCACCAAACATTTGGAAAACATACTAGTAGACAACACAGAAATATATTATGTTTATTAATATACAAAGTATAGCATAAATCTGCCAATGGAACTGAACAAATTAAAGAAAACTAGTTTATGAAAAACGAAACATACTTTTATGGCTCATGCAAAATGACTCACTCAAAATCAATCATATTCTTTTGTATATTTTGCATGTTGTTGTGTTCAGTTATTATATATTGTTCAGTTTCAAAGACAAATTAGGCTCCTTCCATTACTTTCATTATTTATGTTGCCTCTAACCCACTACTTGATCTGGCAGTAAGGTAGGAACATAAATTTCTTCTAATTTTAAACATCTTAACCCTTAACCAGTTCCTACTGAACACGGCGTTAGAACAACGGTTTAACGTGATTGACTGCAACTGTGGTGGTTAGGTTAAAAACCGTATCAGACATAAAAGATTTTTCTAGAACACAAGTAATAGGCAATATGTCTCGGAGAAGAAGTAAATTCATCGATCACTTTTGGGCAGGATCACTATATCACTGCTTAATATATATATATATATATATGTATATATATATATATATATATATATATATATATATATATATATATATATATATATATATATATATATATATATATATATATATATATATATATATATATATATATATATATACATACATATATATATATATATATTCTAAACTGATGCTGCTGTTTTTATTTTTATACACGAAGCTATGAAAAGTGGATTTCTACACTAACTATTTAGTTTCCCACTCCTCAATAAGTATATATAGTAATTGTGACGGGGCAAGTTAAGTCGACGATTACCAATTTTAAAAGGATCTAGCTATATGTACACTAGTGCCCACTCTATGTTTACTCATGGTCATACTCCAACGAGTGCCCCAATAGCCACCGCCAATTTCCTGTAACGTCCTTCACACAGTCTGACCCCACTATTCATTGTTTATTTTAATTCTCATATAACTAATATACCTACCGTGTGTTAATAATATCCCAGGATATTATATATATAAACTATATTATGTTGTAAGCTGGCGGGTGGTGCAGAACAAATAGGCCTATTTGTATTGCACTGTTCCGTGTTTTATTTATTTTGGGATCTATTATTTTTATATAATATATATATTTATTTATTTATTTTAATTATTTATTTATTATTTTAATGTTCGATATTGATAGTACTGATAATGAATCATATTTCTCTGCTCATGAATCTACGTGTACTGATGATGACAGTTTTTGCTCATTAAGCGACTCACTTGGTGACACTCTTCGACAGAACCTCAGCACAAATAAAAACTTCTTTAACGTTTGCCACATCAATGCCCAAAGCATTCCTGCTCACTACAGTGACTTCCTAGAGGCTTTCACCAATTGTAATGTGCATGCCATTCTGGTTTCGGAGAGTTGGCTAAAACCCCAGCTTCTTTCTACCATGTATCCTCTCCCCGGTTTCATACTAATAAGAAATGACAGAATTGGTAAAGGGGGAGGTGGTGTCGCGGTTTATCTCAGTAGCGCGTTTCAATACAAAATTTTAGCCGCCTCTTCTTCCAACTATTCTGGCTCAGCTGAGTTCTTATTCCTTGAAGTCTCCTTAAAAGGCGCTAAGTCAGTTGTTGGGGTCGTTTACTGTCCCCCGAATGCTAACTATTTCACTGATTTTGAATTGGTATTGGAATCTTTGGGTTCTGAGTACGCTCACCACATCATTATGGGCGATTTTAACACTAACCTTCTTTCCCACAACAATTGCCGTACCCAGAAATTACGGCACATTGTCGAGTCAACTAGCTTGCATGTACTACCTCTTCAAGCTACACACCATAACATCTCTGGTGATGATAGTTGGCTCGACCTTATCCTTACCTCAAATCTCTCCTTCGTTTCCACTCACGGGCAGCTTACTGCTCCTGGGTTTTCCCATCATGACCTTATTTTCCTATCCTACATCCTAAAGCCTCCCAAACCCAAGCCAAAGGTGCTCTACTTGCGTTCTTTTGCTCGGATGAATGTTGAACGGTTATGCAAAGATGCTTCCGAGACCGACTGGGAACACATTATTTTAGCAAATTCAATAGATGAGAAAATTGATTTATTTAACAAAATGATTATCGATCTGTATGATGTCCACGCGCCCATTAAAAAAACGAAAATAAAGCACCCGCCTGCACCGTGGATGTCGGAGAGCATCAAAATGGCAATGAGACGACGGGATCGTGCTTTTCGAAAATTCAGAAGGGACAGGTGTGACGAGAACTGGACTTTCTTTAAGACCGCCAGGAATCGGTGTAATCAAATGGTACGTAACGCTAAACGCCGTCATATTCTAGAAAATATCTCCACTTCTACTCCTGCCGGTATCTGGAAGTTCCTTGGAACTCTTGGTATCGGCAAGTCGCGACATTTAGACCTTCCAAGTTCAGTACGTTTAGATGACCTTAATCAATATTTCACTACCACTGAGTCCATGGATCATCTAACCAAATCCTTAACCATAGCCTTAGTGAACGGTCTAACGCGCTCTAATATTCAATCATTTCAATTCATTCCTGTTGACTCCAATGAGGTCAAAAAGATTATCCTATCCATTAAATCCAATGCAGTGGGATGTGATAACATCAGTCGACGCATGATCACCACTATCCTGGATTCCATTCTGCCTGCAATAACCCATATCATTAATTATTCCCTTGACTCCGGTTCATTCCCTTCCTTGTGGCGTAAAGCCTATGTCCGTCCACTTCCCAAGGTATCCAATCCATCACTACCCCAGCATTACCGCCCAATATCAATTCTTCCTTTCCTTTCTAAAATTCTTGAGTCCTGCGTCAATCAACAATTTTCCCGTTTTGTGCTTAAAAACAACCTTCTCAGTCCTTTCCAATCCGGATTCCGCCCTGGCCACAGCACCACCACTGCCCTTCTTAAAGTGACTGGCGACATTAGAGGTGGTATGGAGGATACCAAAGTGACAATTTTAGCATTGGTAGATTTTTCGAATGCTTTTAATTGCGTCAGTCACGACATCCTTTTAGCCATCCTTTCCCATCTTATGATCTCTGACGAGGCACTGGAATGGTTCTCTTCTTATCTTCGGGAACGCCAACAGTCAGTTCACTTCGGTGACAGTTCTTCGAACTGGAGTAATCTTGACACTGGTGTCCCTCAAGGCGGTATTCTCTCTCCTCTCTTATTTTCTATATTTATAAATTTCTTAACTCGTGATCTTCAGTGTACGTATCATCTTTACGCCGATGACCTGCAACTGTACTCTCAAGCGACTACAGACAACCTCTCTGAAGCGATTCGGAAGGTAAATCAGGATTTAAATTTCATTAAGGATTGGTCTAATAGGTTTGGTTTAATAGTCAATCCCGAAAAATGTCAAGCCATCATGGTAGGCAGTTCACGCATGATGAGCAGAGTTGATATCGACCATTTACCACCTATTGTGTTCGACAACTCCATTATTCCATTTAGTCAGAGTGTTAAGGATCTTGGGATGATGATCGATACGAGGTTGAGCTGGCAAAACCAGGTTGCCGCCGTCAGTAAAAGGGTGACGTGGACTTTGCGGTCACTCTATCGCTTCAAGAATTTTCTTCCATCCGAGACGAAAGTCATGCTTGTACAGGTCTTAATTTTTCCCACAATCGACTATGGTGATGTATGCTACTTTGACCTGAATGCAGATCTCATCAATAAACTTGACCGACTTCTCAATAATTGCATTCGATTCGTATTCAATCTTCGAAAGTATGATCATGTGTCAGCTTATCGAATGAAACTTAATTGGCTGCCTATCCGCCAACGTAGAACTCTGAGAGCGTTAACTACTTTGTTTTCTATTCTTGACTCTCCTTCCTCGCCTTCTTATTTGACCCATCATTTTCAATATTTATGTACTAACCATAATAGAACTCTTCGCTCATCTCATAATCGTCTTCTAGAATGTCCTCCTCATCAAACTGACTTCCTTCATAAATCTTTCTTCGTCCAATCCATTCTGCTCTGGAACGCGCTACCACCCGATATCAGGATGGCTAAAAGTCGCTATACGTTTAAAAAAAAGATTCGTGACCACATCACTGATAAGCAACGTCCATTATCAGCTAATCAATAGGAAAATCAATATGTCCGTATGTATAGGTATTATATATTGTGTAGGTATATATTGTATTTATGTATACAAGTAAATTTATGTATGTAGGTACTTATATAGCATGTATATATGTAGAAATAGTATGTATTATTATGTTATATCTAGTATTTATTTATATAATTAAACCACAATACGAATGTATTAAATGTATATTTCACCATTTTAGTGCACCTACCTTAGTCTTTCTGCACCACCCAAAGGTTGACTGGCATTTGGTAATCGTCGACTTAACTTGCCCCGTCACAATTACTATATATACTTATTGAGGAGTGGGAAACTAAATAGTTAGTGTAGAAATCCACTTTTCATAGCTTCGTGTATAAAAATAAAAACAACAGCAGCATCAGTTTAGAATAGAATAGATTAACAGGAAACGGTATAAAAACTGCAACAATTTTGTTACCAATAACTTTGTTAATCTCCATTTTCCACGCATGAACCGGATATGAGTTACAGTGAATATTTACATTTAATAAAATTCAATAGGATTGTGGCTTGACGGAAAATGGAACAGACATATTTACTTTGTAATGCAAATTCGCGGAATAATTAATCCGTACTCTTCCTCGCGTATGAACTTAAAGAAAGAGTTACAAAAAAATGCCCCTTAAAACACACCCACCCTGTCATGCATGTCAGTAACCGTACAGCTTACGTTCGTTTTTAGAGCATTTTATCCAATGCTTTAATTAAAAAATTGAGCTCCTAAGTGCAAAGATTCCACTGAATACCTTTCATCACTTAACACTGGATTAACCCAGGCGTCTCTGAAATTCATTGTTGTTGATTGATTTTTATAACCAAAACAGACTTAAATAAAGCATCAACACTTATCAAGGAAAGAAGAAATTATCACAATAAAAAAGAAAGTAAATGTTTAAAAAATGGTATAACTAAATTTCAGAGCCTGAAACATGCTTCATTTATTAGACCAGTGACATTTCAGTATTTATCATTTCAAGTACACTGTGTCCATTGTTTTTAGGATACATTCTAATTTTAAACCATACACATGAACCGTACATATACACAATAGGAAGTTTTGCTTACTTTGAACTGACCCGTTTTTGAATCACTGAACTGACAGGTGAGAGTGCGTGTACATCGCTGATGGTATGATATTATGGTCCGTATGTATTTAAATTCCCATTCATTTGTTATCTTTGAGTACCCAATCTGAAAAGAAATTAGACTAAAAATGTGATACAAACTCAAGAATATGCTAATTGCATTTTAGAAATTCCAAATGCCTGAAAGGGATTAGTAAATACATATGACGCTTAATATTGAGTTAAGGGAATGGCGGCTACGCCAGCTGGCCAGCGGCCATTTGCGGCCAAAAGCTTTTTATTGTGAACTGACAACAAAATATCTGGGAGCTCGTTATGTACAGTAAAAAGTACACTTTGGCCATGAATAACTAATAATGATAATATCCTGGGCAGAGCTTGTACTATGGAAACCAGATAAATGATATACTACATATAATACTTTTTTTTTTGTAAATACATACTTATTAGATAATTACACCCAGGCTCGGGCACAGAGACACAAATATCTGTCCTAATTGAGTTCATAGAAGGCAGACATATTTTAGACGACTTTGTACTTTTAATAAGCCATAGTGTGGAAACTTACGACTAAATAAATATTTTTTTGTGCGAGAGAACATGAGAGAACGAAGGTTAGATAACGAATATTAAAAATAAATTCCAAGAATCATATACGCTTGTCTGCCCATTAAACCAATGCCCATGTAAACCAATTAACCGCATTGGTAGCACCATGTAAGACATTATCATACATTGCGCGCATTGTTTTTATTTATAATATTAATAATATCTTTAGACATTATTTACACACGGCCATATGATCCCAAACTAAGCAGAGCTTGTACAATGGAATCCAGAAAACTGATATACTACTTTTCTTTTGTCGATACTTCTATCAATAATTACAATAAATGCGCACAAATATCTGTACTGGATGGTAATCGAACCCGCGACCTGCGGTGTGAAAGGCAAGTGTTTACCAGCCATGGAAACCGGCCCATCCTTGGTCTTAGAATAAGTCTGCACAGGGGAGCTAGCATGGAGGGAAGACTCATGCCCGCGTCCGATTTACTATGTCGGTGAAATATGTGTCAAAGAGCATTATTCTATGAAATATCTTATCAAATAGGTCTTATTATCTTTACTGGAAATTAGTACAGTTACACAATGTGGTGTTGGTCGAGTTATAAAGCGAATGCATTAATTAATTCTATAAGAGTAATTTATCCTTCGGCTAAGACCCTAGGGATATCTATACTTTTATAATACATTCAAGAGCCTACTGTGCCTTTTAACTGATTTACGTTTATTTTTAATACATACATATATGTATTCATTATAATTATTCATTGCTCGGTCAATTCAAATGAATATGTATATAATAGAATAAAATTCAAACATTTTATTCTAACTGAATGTGTTTTTGTTTCTCACGTTTTGCTACGCCGTAGTCAAGACTACGCTCTGCTACGACAGCTGGACCGACGCGGCGACGTGCCGAAGCAGTTATATCGGACAGACAAATTGCTTGCACGATTTATTGATTCCATAATGGCTGGTATCCTTCAATGATATTGTCATAACTAATATTATTATCAGATATCTGTACATCTATATCTATACATATAAATCAAATTGTAGTGTCTGTTTGTAATATTGAAATAACCGTTTTTTACTACATGTATATGAATATATGTATATACGGTACATACACCAAAATAAAAAAATAATATTTTTTGTCTGTCTGTTTGTCCCGACTAATCTCTGAAATGGCTGGACCAATTTGGACGTGACTTTTATTGACAGGTAGCTGATGTAGTAAGGAGTAACTTAGGCTACGTTTATTTTTAGAAATTCTTTTATTTTTGAAAAAAATAATTAAATAAACTAATTAACACGCGGACAAAACGCGGGTACAGCTATCACAGTCATATTATAAAGGCGAAAGTTTGTGAGTGTGTATGTTTGTTACTCCTTCACAACAAAACGGCTGGAGTGATTTTAATAAAATTTGTTAAGGAGTTAGCTGACGCCCCAGATTAACACATACATAGGCTCTAATTTATAAAGTTTAACGCTTGTAAAACCACGGGGCACAACTAGTCAGATAACATTAAACGAGCGAAGTATTTTTTTAACATGACCTTACAGTTAGCCTAGGCTTTCACTGCTGCACCGGACAATATTAGCGAAGAGCTATATGTAACTTCGTCATTGTTTATAAATTGTTTCTGGATTTGTGGCAGAATAAATACTTTCGGGTATAAATAGACCGGATATTTTCCCTAACAGTAAATAATTTTTGCCACTTATTATAACCGTGACTTGTTGTTACCAGTATTTACTATTGGTAAATTGTAATAGAACAGTGTATAGTTTCCAAAAATTTGTAATTAATATTGGTTACATAAATAAAAGTCCCAATCTCCGGTTTTGTAAGCCGCAGCACAAACAATAAAAGGGTTTTTATACTTTAGTTTAACCCTTTGTGTGTATCAAGATTTCCATACCGACGAATTGTAAGGATGATTTGTATTTAAATTAAGCAGTTCTGTGTCAGCACAAAATAACTGAGACACATACCGGAAATTATCAGGTGTTGCCATTAATTTATATAATAAGTCTATGGGTGTACCTTTGTCACGAACAAAAGGACACTAAGTTGGCCCAAATAAACGAAATAAGGCCCTTCTATGAACACTTCTATTGAGATTACAGTAACACTGAAAAGGTAATTTAATTTCGGTTAAGCGTTGAGATTTGCGAAAATGGTATTTTTCGATGATTAATTTTAATTTTTGCAATGTTATCTTAGATTAAAATACGTATAATTTTAAACTTTTTGGGTGTTCAAAAGGTTCAAAATATTTTCAACTCTTAAATGCCCAGGTAATCAAATAGCAACACTAAGTTTGTTTAGTTTAACTAGTAAATTGACAATTTTTGTAGTACTTTAGTAACAAGTGGTTCGAGTTAATTGTCTATAATAAGCCTTAACCTATCTTGTTATTGAACTCACTCTATGTTAAAAGTATACTCTTATACTTCGCTACTCTCAGATATGGTTAAGAATCTAACTCTATGGTCCTAGAACTAAACAATTATATCCAAAAAACCTGTAACAATATAAATATAGTCTTTCGTCAGGTTTGGATCGAAGGTTTAAAGTAGCTTTCTAAGTGTTTTAAGTCTGACTGTCCTAGATATTACAAGCGATATCTATAATGCTTTAAAATGTCGCTTTTTAACCAACTCAAAAAGGAGGCTATGAATTCGACTGTATGTTTGTTTTTGTATGTATGTTACGCGATTACTCTGTTGTTTGCCAGCGGCAATTGTGCAGATCTTTGGCGAAGGCCTTTGTCCAGCTGTGGATGTCTTTTAGGTGATATGATGATATTAAAATAACAGGTTAAACTAATTGCCTATCATAAGTCTTAACCTATCATGATATTGAACTAAATCTAATATGTTAGTTCATTTTTAAAGCATCCTCGCTTTAAAAAGTATATCTTAAAAAATCTCTCAAGTATTCTAATAATGGAGAGGTTGAGCTACAATTTTCTAGACACAATAGAAATACAATTCCATTGCCTTGCCATTTCTAGGGAATTCGCAAGTTCAAGGCATATTTCTATAATTCTACGTTAATAACACGGATTTCATAACCAACACATTTATATAATCTCGTGAGCCTAGATAGTGGTACATTCAATACAAATGTTATTGTAAAATAAAGGAAAACATTAGCAACTTCTGAAAATATAATAAAAGCGAATATCGCACAGTGTGCGAACTTATAAGTTTACCAAAGGATAATATTAAAATTATCCGTATTGTGTTAGATAATTAAATTCATAGATTCACTGTTATTATAATTAACATGACTAGCAAAGATAAGGGAAATCCAAATGAGCTCCTCATTAAGTTTCCCCTGCGCTTATTCTAACGTTTATCTGACACAGTCATTTTACTTGAAAACTACAGTTACACGTATGATGTTGAATGCTCCAGCTATGTACCATATCAAAATGAAAAAAAAAATAGACAATCATTATAATTTTGAAGTGCTTTTCCCTGAGGGAATTAATGAATGAATGAATTGTTTTGTAGAAAACATGGCCGAGGCTCACATTTTTTTTGCAGTGTTATAGATACAATTAGTTTAATGCGCATCAGTGTAGTGCTGGTGGAGCTTCACTCAGTGGAATTGTACACATTGTGTACTATATAGACAAAATATTAAGTAAAAACCGGCCAAGTGCGACTCTCGGGTCTCGGGCGAGTCTTCCAATAGGGTCATGTTTTACCCTTTGGGTACGGAACCCTAGAAAAAGAACTACATATACCGGATATTTGAAATATATTTTTGATGTGATTTCTAAATATTTAAATATAGAAAATTTCGGCGTTATTGAAATTACAGTTTGCATATTACATCGGGTATGAATCGTTTTATTAGTCCAATTATAGAGCATTATGAAAGAATGAATTTTCGAGCGAAAATCGCGCCACCCTATTAGTACAAACTAAAGGGCAAGGAAAGAAGAATAAAAATACGTAATTAAAATATGAATATACAATTTTAAAAAGCCTTAGCTTATAGGTACCATCAAAATGTGAAAGTCCCTCACAACTGTCATAATAGCAACGAGAAGGACCTATGTAATAAAACTTGTATTAAAATAAATAAGCATGTACATTTTTTTATATAAAAAACCCCTTCAAGTACAAACACTTAACAAAACATTTTTGCCTGAGTTTGATGCTTGCTTTAATTAAATTTTAAGGTCAATGTCCCTAAAACGTACCTAAGTCTTGCGAAGCGTTATCTTTTCATAACTTTTTGCTTTTACCCCTATTTGAATTGCAAATCAGTTGATTCTGAATTTGATGATTAAAATGTGTAAATGTAAAGTTTAAATTTCGTTGAAGGATTTTTAAAGTAATTTATAATTACTTATAACTTTAAATAAGAATACTAACCTAGCTGTATTGTCGAAATCTCCTCATAACAACTAGATTTAGATTTTTATAAATGAAACAGAGTGTAATACTTATCCCGGTAAAACTTAGTTCCAAATAAAAGCGGTAAAGTAAATCAGTTGGAAATTATATAGCCGCGGTCATTCAGTCACACAAACATAAGATTAACTCTGCGTTTTGTGTCGGTATAAAAATATAACTGAAAGTGAGACGAAATAGCGACGTTTCATTGAAACTATTGTCTACTTAGTGCGAATAAGTCCGGAGGGTGGTGTATATATAACGATATAAAACTCATCTACCGAAATGAGAGTAGGAGGACAAAAAGGACTTTAGGCAGTAACACGATCTGCTTGTTTGAGATTAAACTAACCCGAAACTGGATGCGCGTTAATGTCTTCAGCCGAACATATCGATGTATATGTATATAGGCATGTATTTGTATAGTCGACGTCATATCTATAGATACATTTTTGTCGGAAAATTGTCCTTATCGTTAAAGGTTTTACGTTCACTTATGTTATCTACATAGGTGAATAAATAATAACAAAAATAATCTGGAACTCATTTAATTCCAAAATGAATGAAAGAAATTATAGGAAACATTTTTGTTTAGTTTTACGCAGTTTTATATTAAACCATAAGAATTCACTTGCTGAAATACGTTGCTGTGTGACGGCGATGACTTTCATCACCCCATCGTATTCCGTGGAGGGTATAGCAGTCGTCTCTGGGGAAAACCTACCAGAGAACGCGTCTCTATGTGAACTCATCACCATAAATCATACTGCGATCATCAACCTGTCTGCCTAGCGTGGCGATTATAGTATACTAGCTGTGCCGCGCGGTTTTACCCGCGTTAAACTTTATAAATTATTGCCTTTGTGTTATTCTGATATATAAGCTATATTACTACACAGTTTCATCAAAATCCGTTACGTAGTCTTGCGTGAAAGAGTAACAAACAGACACATACATACTCACACACTTTTGCATTTATAATATTAGTAGGATTTGCCCATTTTTGACGTAGGTTATTTCCAGCAGATGCCTTTAGGCTCACATAATGACATCAATACACTTATAGATTTACAGATATAATGCAGTGCGGCACCAAATCGAGCGCATTTGATATCGAGTAGAGTCGATTAATCCCTATTCAACGTCACTGGCACCTGCGTGACGGTTTGTTTACTTTCAGTTTGTTTACTTTAATTTGCATAAAGAATGAATCCTATATTTGATTGATTAATACGGATTTGCTTCACCGTTATACAACGGTTTCTATCGGGCTTTTACCACTACCAAAATTTTGATTCAATGCTGAATTCACCGCAAACCGTAGCTTCGGTGGCCTTATACGGTTTTCCAATAACATTTATACCCGGACATGTAATAATAAAATGAAATGGAAATCAGAAACATACTGACCTCTTCGGAAGGGATTGGAGCCAATTTTCCCGGAGGAAAGACCGTGGAGGGTCACGAAGTCGATTATATTATTGTCATGTGAATATAGCGAGCGGATATATGTATAGTTAACCTGTCAAGTTATATATTTAATATTATGCTGAATATTAAATATATATATATATATATATACTAGCTGTCCCACGTGGTTTTACCCGCGTTAAATTTTATAAATTATCACAGCTCCTATCCACGTGATAGTGTGTTAATATGTAACCTATATGTTGACCCGACCTCTTAGTAATATTCATGAAAAATTTGAAGTGAATCCATGCAGTACTTTTTGAGTTTAGCACGGACATAGATACAGAAAAACAGACACACAGACAAAAATTCTAAAAACGATATTTTTGGCTCGATATCGATTGTACATCCCGCCCCAAGTATCCTTTAAAAAAATATTCAAAGTTTTGACTTTCCTGCGATTTTATTATATGTATAGATATTCAGCATAATTGCACAACAACATAAATCTTACCTTAAATCAAAGACATACGAATCAAAAACATTTATTAATTTAGATATTTTATTTCCTTTCCGCAATATAAACGTTGTACAGTTCAATTTTTAACCCTAAAAAGACAATTTTATAAAGAAATAAAATATTTGTTAAATCGTTTTGCAGCCATGTCTTTGCTATTAAGTTGATTTATTTAAACAGCTGTGCTGTTTATATGCTATCCGTGATTGTGTAAAAGCTTGTTCTACAGTAAAATGACTTGCGCTATCATTCCACATACAATTCGGACTGAACATGTAAGAAACGATACTCTGTGCGTTTGCTCAAATCTGTGTGTATATTTATGTATTGTAAGAACTGTGTGTTTTTTATATTTTTGTAATTTTATTTATGTAGTGGATTAAATGATTTTTATTCAAGCATTTAATTTCGTAGCAGTCATCCTGAAGGAATATACACCCGGAAACGGATACTGCGATTGCCAAGCGTGGCAATTGTGGCATATCCCCCCAAATTATTGATATAATTTCACTGTGGAGATTTGATTTGATGAGATTGCCTTTGCTAATATCATTATTTATCCACACATGAGCACTCCGCCGTTATAAGGCTGGAAACATCGTTATTATGTTACATTATCGTTGACCAAGTAAGTAAATCTTGATTTTTGAAGATAAGAAGTTATTTTCGCACGATGTCAATAATATCTATATTTATACCTGTCAAAAATTTGTTTGTCTTGTTGGCCGTATAATAGCTCTCTCAATCACAATGATGAAAATGATACGGCTACGGATTGTTGGTTATTTTTAATGTAGTTCTTTAATAAGTTCCAACAAATTGTTGTGTACCCATGTCTATGCAACGATCTTCGCAGCACATAACAACTCAGCGGTTTAACTGCTGCATCGCTGTATGTGCTTTAATTCCCTATTAGACGGGTGAAGAATTTTTGTTCTTTTTATGTGCAAAAACAATTTTTTTTCGTGTATTTTTTTTTTACATTTAATTTTTATTAATACTGCATGCGGGATGGCGACCTTAATTGGCCTTTGTGCTGGATGCCGCAATAAACTACCAAATAAAAAATGCTTAACCTGCGCTTTCTGCAAACAGAGATACGACATTGCTTGTGCAAATATTACTGAAAAACGTTTTTCGGATATGAGCTTAGACACCAAAAACAAATGGAAATGTCATGCATGTCGTGCTAAAGAACCGAAAACTGACAATAGTAATACACCTTTGTGTACCGAAAATCAATGTACGAACGACTCACCGTACTCTCAATCACCTATTATCGGTAACGTAACGCAACAAAAGAAGACTTTAGCTGCTTGTAGCTCAAGCAGTGAAATGGAATGCAATTTGCCTTTTCTCACTAAACAAGATTTACGACAGATAATTAGAGAAGAACTAAACGTAATGAGGTCAACACTAGCACAGGAACTCCATGCTACTCTTAAAGAAATGGTAGGAACCGAACTTAAAAGCTTAAAAAACGAAGTTAGTTAATTGGAAGAAAGTGTTCGGTTTTTGAATGACAACTATGAAAATACCAAAAAATGTGTCGCCATATATCATGATGCTATTGGAAACCTTGAAAAAGAGAATAGTTATTTAAAAAGTGCAGTGCAGGACTTACAAATCAGACTACAGGTCTCAGAACAGCATATCCGTTCCAATAACTTGGAGATACAATGTGTTCCCGAGCATAGGCAGGAAAATCTGATTTTAACTGTAATGCAACTTGCCAAAGTGGTTTCGTGCGAACTGAAGGAAACGGATATTCATCACTGCACTCGAGTAGCAAAATCTAACAAGGAAGATCAGAGACCGCGTAATATTATTGTTAAATTAGCTACTCCTAGAATTCGGGATACATTTTTAGCTAAAGTTATTAAATACAATAAGGCAAACCTCAATGACAAAATTAACAGCAATCATATAGGTATGGGAAGCAACAAAAAAACACCTATTTATGTAACTGAGCACTTATCACCCATGAACAAAAAACTGCACGCAGCCGCCAGACAGATAGCTAAAGACAAAGGATTTAAATTCGTCTGGATCAAACAAGGTCGAGTTTTCATGCGAAAAACGGAACAAGATACATCTATCTATATACGAAACCATGAGGTATTAGATAATATCAAATAACATGTACTACTTCCGTTATAAATTATTAAGTTTTCTCTTTATAAGTATTCCAATAAAATTCAATTATCTTAATATATACTACCAAAATGTCAGAGGCCTGCGTACTAAAACGCATGACTTTTTATGCAATATTGCATGTGCTAATTATGATATCATTATCTTGACCGAAACATGGCTTAACGATAACATTTTTGATGCTGAATTATTTGATAATCGCTATACCGTATACAGAAGAGATAGGTTAAACACAGGCTTCCATGCATTTAAGGATGGAGGAGGTGTATTAATCACTGTAGCTAACAAATTTTATTCTGTACGTTGTAAAGATGCGGAAAGTCAGTGTGAAGATCTCTATGTAAAGGTTGAAATAAGACCACAAAAATATGTTCATTTTTGCGCTGTATACCTTCCCCCTCCAGTTAATGTAAATATTCTCGACCACTTTATAGATAAATTTAATCACGCAATAGAAAACATGGATAATGTCTGTCTTGTGGGGGACTTCAATATAAATTGTATAACATGGCCTGTGTGTTCCAACAACAATTACAACCCTGTATTAAAGAGAGGATCATCTATAGGCCAACTGCTTATTGACTTTGTAGCAGTTAATAACCTCATACAGTATAATAATGTAAGAAATAGTAAAGACAACATTTTAGATTTAGTACTGAGCAATATGGTGGGAGCAACAGTTACAGCATCCACAAACGCCTTAGTAAATATAGATCCACACCACCCTCCTTTAGAAATAGTAGTAGAGTGCAGCAATAGAACACCATTAAAATGTAACAAAACTTTACGCCACAACTTTTATAAAGCTGAATACGGAAAAATTAATTCTGAATTAGATCTAGTAGATTGGTATAGTGAATTTTCACAATGCAATAACGTAGATGAAATGTTACTATTATTCTATACTATCTTAAATAAACTGATTGATAAATATGTGCCTAAAACTAAAATTACCAAAGGTAAACATCCACCATGGTTCAACAAGGCATTAATCACGTTAACCAAGGAAAGGAACAAATTGTTACATAAGTTTAAAGTATTCAAAAATCCCCTCGATGAAATATCGCTACAATTATTAAATAAAATATGTAAAAAGCTATCCAAAATTTGTTACAACAATTATCTTACAAGAACTGAAGAAAACATAAACAAAAATCCAAAACACTTTTATACGTATCTGAAAGACAAACGCAGCAATGTTGTTCAAATACCCCACACTATGTCCTTGAATGACACAAGTGTTTGTGACGAAACAGGAATATCTGAATTATTTGCGTCTTACTTTTCATCAACTTTTACCAATACTTCACAACAAGTGGTTGCACCAACTGACACCGGTTTAAACATAAATAGTTTAGGCGAATTATATATTACCCATAGCAGTATCATTAAGCACTTAAAAGGACTCAATATTTATAAAGGAGCAGGACCAGATGACATTTCCCCATATTTTGTTACAAAATGCGCTTTAAGTTTAAGTTATCCCCTGTTTCTTATTATGAATAAGTCTTTATCTACTGGCATATTTCCAACAATATGGAAAGTAGCCAAAGTTGTTCCTGTTCATAAAAGTGGAAACAAAGATAGTATTTCAAATTATAGACCCATATCGATACTATCCGTTTTTGCGAAATCTTTTGAAGCACTTCTACATCCTTATCTTAAAAACCACACCAAACAGATCTTAATAGATGAACAACATGGGTTTATCCAATCCCGTTGTACAAGTACAAATCTAGTTGCTTATCATAACGAATTGGTAAAAGCGGTTGACTCTAGCGCTCAAATTAATGCTATTTACATGGACTTCGCTAAAGCGTTTGATAAAGTATGCCATAAAGTGATGTTAAGGAAACTTGAGTCATATGGTATATGCGGGCTCCTTTTAAACTTATTTGAATCATATTTATCGAACAGATTACAATATGTAACGGTAAAAGGCTTCAAATCGAAGCCATAAAAAGTTTTATCTGGAGTTCCACAAGGCTCTCATTTAGGTCCGTGGCTTTTTAACATATTTATTAATGATATAATTTCTTGCATTAAACATAGCAACATTTTCCTATTTGCCGATGACTTGAAACTTTGTAGAACTATAAAAAACCCTTCGGACAGTGAACTACTCCAAAACGACTTAGATGCCATAACTAAGTGGTGTGATACCAACAAAATGTCCTTGAATACAGATAAATGCTTCTCTATTACATTCACTCGTAATCACAAGGTTATCAAGGCTCAATATCTCATCAATGGGGTAGTTCTACAAGAAAAAACAGAATTAAGAGACTTAGGCGTTATCTTTGATAACAAATTAACATTTTCGCCCCACATAGATCATATAGTCACAAAATCATCTAAAATGTTAGGCTTTATTATGAGAAATGGCAAAAAATTCCGTAACCCAGCTACAAAGAAAGCTATTTATAATGCGTATGTTCGGAGTAACTTAGAGTATTGCTGCGTTGTCTGGTCCCCACAATACAATGTTCATAAGCTTAGAATAGAACGTATTCAGAAACGCTTTTTAAAACATCTTGTGTTTTCTTGTGGACAACATAGACAGTTGTCCTCATACAACGATCAATTAAAGCACTTTGGTATGCATAAACTGACGATTCGTAGACAGGTACAGGACATGATATTCCTCTACAAAATATTGAGAAACCATTTCGACTGTCCACCTATACTACAATCGATTAGTGTTCGTGTCCCACGCCGTGTGCCTAGACGTGCCCTCGTAGCTGCTGGACTGTTGCACCAGCCACTTGCCAGAACGAATCTGAAGCAGTTCTCTGCCATATGTCGACTACCCAAATTATATAACGATATCTGCGGAGAAGTCGACATTTTCAATAACAGATTGTCCACCTATAAAAAAATATGTTTTGATATTATTAAGTAATTTTAATTGTTTTATCATTAATATTCACTTTTTACTCTTTGTTTTATATTTTATGTTGCGTTTTTTATGTTAATTTTGTTTCCTAAATTTTAATTTTATTTTAGCTATAGTATTTCTCATTTTATATTTAGTTTTAGTTGTTATATATTGTTTGTTTTTTACTGATGTCACGAGTGTCATGAATCTGTGCATGTTGTGACACCTTAATAAACTGTGCATTTGATTTTAATTTTTAAGTGTTGTATTTAGACTAGCAATAATGTAGCAGTATGTAAAGCAGTTACTGGTTGTCCTAAATAAATAAATAAATCTTCCAAAGCGACAGTAATTATGTGCCTAGTTTTATTGAAAACAGTATCAATAATCCGCTTAGCTTCAGACCACACATTTTGTTATAATGTTTCACACCTAATTTGACGTTACGTACTTAACAGGTACCACCTGTTAAGTACGACATTGCACCAAGTGACGAAGTCAATGTACGAGCCTTAGTTATATTGTGATCATTGGGAACACAGCTTTTTACACGTAATATTTTTTGTAGGACTGATTGTATCTAACTCATGTCTTTGTCCTGTACTTATGCCCGAATCTTATATTCATTCTCTATAGGTGACCTGCCCGTCTGTTTCGATCATACGATGTACGGCAGCGGTATTTTCGTTGTCACAGTGGTAGATGGACTACCATCACGAAATTCGTCACTGTTATCGGTATGACTTGGTATAATTCTGTAAACTAGCTATAAACAGTCGACTTGCATGCTTCATTGCTATAAACAGTTTGTACGCAACACTTTGCAAGGTGTCAAACTACATTGAAATTCGTAGTAAATCGTACTACGGGAATAATTCAGAGTTAAAACTATGGTGACGTGAACATGTAACATTTAAAAAGGCGCCACAACGTAAAAACAAGTGACAAATAGAATCAAGCTGTATTTAAAGCCAAAGAGTTTGTAAACATTTCGTAATTTGTTATTAAATATTGGTAATGAAAGTGGCCCTCTTTAGCTCATTTTATTGGAATTGCTTCAACTCTTACGTTTTCTAGATTGAGAAATGATTTACTCATTTCTCAATCTAGAAAACGTAAGAGTATGAGGAGAGTACGAAGATATGAGTAAAAACATAACGATAGGGGTTTTACAGGTTATTTAAGAGCAGATATATGAGCGAACTCGTATTAGATGGCGACGTTAAAATTTATACTCGCCCATACTACGGAAAGATACATGAACTAATGGCGTTTAAAATAATTGCAGACGGAACTGTTGAATTAAACTAGTATTTAGGAAGTATGTGAATTGATGTGTGAAGTTTTTATTCGTATTATTCTGCTCGTAACCAGTCCTGCCAAGACTGTTTGTCTTGGCAGGAGCGTGTACGCCAACTAAGTTTCAAACGATCTCCACATCTCTGTCTGATGGTATCCGTCCTGGCTATTTGACATGAGCGAAGTAGGTCTTCAAGCCCCGGTACCATGTTTCTACAAATATCAAAAAGTAACATTTAATAAGGGTAAATCTAATTAGGTTAGGTACAAATATAATTATGAACGATAATTATATGTATTTTTGTATTACGAGTATTTAACGTCTTTCACCACGTACGAACAAACCTGAATATAATTTGTTGCCATATTCATATTGATCTAATAACAATTCTGAACAACGAATTTGAGGAGGACTCTAATCAAATAACATCTTGTCTATGATCTTATTAGAATTTAGAAAGTTTGTTTATTTCTTCTCAATCACTTAAGAGCGGCTGTTATGATGATAGGTATTGTTTCATTGCGGATACCACCACTAGGCTGCGCCCCATATAGTATCTGTGGTCGCCGTGGGACTCTCAGAAATCTATTTCCCAGGGTTATCAAGAGAAAATGGAGATTGGTAGTCCAGGTTAAATAATAATGTAAGTAAGCCCCTAAGCCACGTTGATAGCTAATATTAGTAAAAGTAATTTAGCAAGCTATTTGCCGCGTAGCACAATGTCATTTCGAGACGACCTCTATGCCTCCTTTTACGGCTCACATAAAACTTTATAGATTCTTACACCCACTTTATTATGTGTTAAATATATCTTTTCTCAATTCTTCTATCTTATCCATTAGTTTAGTAAGTGTAGAGTGTTTTTTTGCCATTAATCTGATTAACTGTGCTTTGAATTAGAAATATCGTAATTAGGTGGCCAATCAACCGACTGCTCGTTTTTCTGGGTCAATTGTTCAATTTAAAATTTTGCAAGCTCGTTAGTGTTACGAAATTGATAGAATCAACAAAATTTCTGAGGAAAGAAAGGAACGACACCTTCCCGGCCAATCGTTACTTAGTAGAAAGAGATGCCATACCGCCACGTGACTCGACAGCCGCTTTCCAAGTTATCTAAAGAATATAAAGAGTGTTTTCTATAAAGAGTGAGATATATGCAAAAGCCTGAAACTGTGTGTCCTAGTAGGTACTGATAGAAACTTATGTCTATACAATTTCAATTAAGAAAAAATTATTCTTTCAGATTTTCACTCGCTGTATGCCATACTATAATATCCCAGGAAATTATTTACACACGGCCATCTGATCCCAAACTAAGCAGAGCTTGTATTATGGAAACCAGAATATAACTAAAAGACTTCACTATGCACCTATTTTTATTTTTAAAATACATAATAAAATTTAGATAATTACACCCAGGCTCAGGATAAACAGGCATGTTCATGCACACAAATATCTGCCCTGGGTGGGAAACGACCCCACGTACGCGGCGTGAAAGGCAAGTACCTACCACCACGACAACCACCCCATCAAAGCATATAACTATTAAGAGTTTTAGACTAGAAATATAGTTACTTTATTTATTATTATTTTTACTTACTGAACTATGTTCAGAATCTGTTTTCTAAGGAAAACTAGTACATATAAATAATATAGAGAAAGCAGAGGTGGTACACGTTTTGCTAGGGTTGATCTCGGGTTTGCTTTAGGTGCAAGGTTTATTTACAGGTCTATAAAGCGCTCACAGTTATACAGCCGATGATAACATACCTTTGTCGTATATAATAGGTCTTTACCTATGAAATTGCCGTTTTGTATGAAAAAATTTAAACGAATTTTTTTCATGAATTTTTTTATTTGTATTAATCGAAGTAATCACCCATGCAATCAATGCATCTTTGCCATCGCAGTGGCAGTTTATTGATGCCCTTCTTAAAGAAATCAGCTGGACGGGAGGCAACAAATTCTTCAAAGGCATTTTGTACTGCCTCTCGGGTATTGAATTTTTTTCCCGCCAAGAAGTTATCCAAATTCTGGAAAAAGTAGTAGTCTGTAGGCGCAAGGTCTGGTGAGTAGGGCGGATGACGGAGAGCTTCCAACCCCAGTTCTTGCAACTTGGAGACCGTCTGCTGTGCAGTATGAGGTCGCGCGTTGTCGTGCAGGAGCAGCGGAGACGAGCGATTGACCAATGCTGGTTGGAGATGCGCCAGCTTCTCCATCATTGTGCTCAGTTCTTCACAGTACACATCTGCAGTAATGCTCACCCCGTTTGGTAAGAAGCTGTGATGAATCACACCGGCGCTAGACCACCAAACAGTGACCATCACTTTTCTAGGGGTAAGTTTTCGTTTAGGGCATTGTTTAGGTGCTGAACCAGGATCCAACCAACTTGCTGAGCGCTTGCGGTTATCAAACAGAATCCATTTTTCATCGCAGGTAACAATGCGGTTCAAAATTCCTTCATTTGTGTGTCTGTTGAGCAGTGCAAGGCACGTCTCGACGCGTACTTCGCGCTGGCGATCATTGAGTTCGTGGGGCACCCATTTGTCAAGCTTTTTTACCTTGCCAATTTGACGCAAATGGACCAATATTGTTTTGACGCTAACGTCGAAAGCTGCTGCTAATTCAGCCGTAGATTGTGTATCATCAGCTTCCACAACCGCCTTTAATTCGTCATTGTCGACCAAAGTCTTCGGACGACCGCGAGGTTCATTTTTCAGGTCGAAATTTCCAGAACGGAAGCGAGCAAACCAATAACAGGTGGTGCGTTGGTTTGTAGTGTTAGCTCCGTAAACGTCGTTGATGTTGCGTGCCGCTTGTGCCGCGTTGCTGCCACGACGGTACTCATATTCCATAATTACTCGAATTTTTAACGTATCCATGATGACGAAAAAGATTGAAATGCGATGAAAATGTAACACTAATCAATAAAGAAATGACTACTTTTGGAAAAAAGAATCCATGTTTTTAAAATAAAATTAATTTGAAATTAGAATTCTTAGCCAAACAAAAATTATTTTGATTTGAAATGGCCAGTACTGCAGAACGGCAATTTCATAGGTAAAGACCTAATATTACATATTTATACTCACAATCTTAGGAAAAAGATCGACGATTTCTTTTCTCTGTAAATTATCTGAGGTATATGTTCCTTTTATTATGACGTGATGATTGCACTGACTGTCGAGCACGACAAGTAGAAGTTAAAGCTGCCAAAAGCGTCTCCGGGGATTATGGCCACAGAAAACACTAAGTAAACAGATACGAAACGGCAAAAATCAAGTACGCCTAGAGGTACTTTATTTATAACAATTTTATTTATAACAATGTCCGTATCGTCTGTGGTTAGAGCTTTATATAGATGCCAGAATTATTAGGATGTAGTTTACCTTGTTTCGTTGAACGTTGATAATATATCCCAAGCTTAGTTCTCGTCTCGGAACAAATATGTTCCAAAGTTTCAGGAGCAGTTGGAGTCAGGAAGTTCGCGGAGTTACACACCGTGCCTCGGAGTATTCTTATTGCAGTCGGCCTTGCGTCTTATCTTCCTCTGGCCATACAGGATTACCATTCCATACAATTAGAATATGTATTATAATTTTATTGCGTACTAGGCTAGTTTAGTAAATACTAAAACAAATCATTGGTATATCACATTGCTATTGATGCTCATGGCTAGATGCTCTCACCGGTCGGCAAGTGATTGGTGAGGTTAAGCAACTAGGCTCCCGGTCAGTCCATAGATGGGTAACCGCCAAAGCGGTTTAATTTCTGAGCGTCTCCGTGTTTCGGACGTGCCCTACGTTAAGCAGTTGGCCCCTGATATAGTCATTAGTAAACATCCGTTAAGCCATGTCAGAAGCCACTGGGTAGCTTGAACAATTCTGACACTAGGGTAATCACTGCCCATACTCTGCCGACAACAAACGGGACCGTCAGTTTAAGGTGCTCTCCGAAGCACGGAGACGCTCAGAAATTAAACCTTGGCTCAGAAATTAAATTAATCCTAAAACCACTTGGCGGTCACCCATCTACAAACTAACCACCTGCCTAGGTGCTTTACCTCGTCGATCACTTATAGACCGTTGAGTGCAGCTAGCTATGAGCGCCTGAGTGAGTAATAAAACGCCTACATATAAACGTCCTGAATGTTGTAACTATCAATTCTATTTCATAAAACAAGATCACAGTACCTACACTGTTAATATTTTACGTCCTAATTATGTATTAATTAGGTTATAAGCACACGTTTATAGACTCCATCTAGACATATAGCATTATTTCAGCCACCTACATACATACAACAGCGTATTTTTAGGTATGGCTGTAATAATAATTACCTTCTCCATACTCATTTAGGGTATATGTAATTTGTATAGTGGCCACAGGTTTTGTGTCTGTTGTCACTTGTACGACGAAACGATGTGGTTTCGTCGCACGATGGAATTACAAATACCAAAACGGCCGCGAACTGTTCGTACGTATATCATTAGATAGATAGAGTACACTTTATTGCACGAAAAAAAACACACACAATAGGTA
This sequence comes from Pseudoips prasinana, assembly GCA_951640165.1. Classification (NCBI taxonomy): domain Eukaryota; kingdom Metazoa; phylum Arthropoda; class Insecta; order Lepidoptera; family Nolidae; genus Pseudoips; species Pseudoips prasinana. Next base: position 24,292,355 of record OX621237.1, on the reverse strand, counting down.
CACACGGCTACATATCAAGCTATCCACTTCCAATATAAGCTGACCTGTCATTGTAAGGAAATTCTATACAACGTGAGATTAGCTTATACTGGAAATGTATTGCTTGATATGTAGCCGTATCGTATCGTATCCGTAGGGTGGACAAGGAAAAACTTGAGATAGAAAAGGCGGTAGTTATAAGTGTACTAAACTGTTTAAAGTTATGTACGTATGTACAATTTACACAAACATATTCATTTATTTATTTATTTAACATTATTAGGAAGAGCAACAGCTTACAATAACTTAATAGATTAGGTATACACAACAGTTAGCCATTTATAGGTCTCCACGAATATGAATTCGGATATAAGTTAGATGTGTGTCGTATAAGGATCAAACAAATGATTATTGAACACTAAATTTCGAGAAAAAGTCTTGACTGAGCTGCCGTCTCACTGATTCTGGATTCGAATAAAAAATATCAAAATCAAATTTCTTAGTAATTACGTTTAACGAATTACTCGCCCGCCACAGGAAAGCATTTTGGCGATAGTTAGTAGATACTAATGGAAGATGGATTGGAGTATGGTGTCTTACTACTTTCGTGGGAACGTTGAAGTGGATATTTGAAAGGAGATAAGAACAATCAATTGAACCGGATACTATGTTCATCAGATACGTGATGTCACTAATTTCGCGACGCATACTGAGGGGAAGAAAGTGAAATTTGGCACATAGCTGAATGTAATCATCTGATTTAAATTTGTATTTTAAGCGAAAACAAAGATATTTGATAAACTTTTTTTGAATATTTTCGATTCGGGATATATATTTGTCGTAACGTGGATTCCAAACTTGACAACCATATTCTAATATGCTGCGTACGAAAGTGCAGTACAATATTTTAAAGGTCTTGGCATCTTTAAAACTGGATGACATTCGCATCACAAACCCTAAGGCTTGCGATGCTTTTTTAATTATGTGATCGATATGTTCCTGGAAGAGTAACTTCGAATCGTGAATAACGCCTAGGTCACGTACAGTGGGCAATTTCGAAAGCTTGTAGCCATTAAGGTAATATTCAGAAGCGATAATGTTTATTTTTCTGCAATAGGTAGATACCGAACATTTTGAGGGATTTAACTCCAACTCATTTAACCTGCAGTATTCCGTCAATCGGGTTAGTTCAGATTGTAGATTAACAACATCTGGCTGTGTTTCTACCGCGGTAAAAATTTTCATGTCGTCAGCAAAGCATAGTAAGTGTGAGTGGTCGAAGCATTTGTCGATGTCGTTTACAAAAATTAAAAACAATAATGGACCTAGTAGAGAGCCTTGTGGGACTCCGCTAGGGATGTTTACCCAGCTAGACACATAATTATTTATTACAACTGCTTGCGATCGGTTGGAAATGTAAGATGTCAACCATCTCAACAGGTTGCCTCTTCTTATGCCAATGAGTTCAAGTTTCTTAATTAGCAGTTTATGTGAAATTCTGTCGAAACATTTACTGTAATCAGTGTAAATTACATCCACTTGCTTGCCTTTACTCATAGTCACTGTTATAAAATCATTTAATATAAGAAGATTAAATGTAGTCGAACGTTTTCTTAAAAAACCATGTTGTGTGCTGTTAAAATCATTATTCAGGGAAGCGTAAAGTTGAACATATATAATTTTCTCGAATACTTTGGCTAAAATACATAACTTAGATATCGGCCTGTAATTTACGACGTCTGTACGCGAGCCTTTCTTGTGTATTGGGGTTATATATGCTTTTTTCCATAATGACGGTACAATACATTCTGCAAGTGATTTTTCAAATAGCAAATTGATAGGTGTTGAAATGGTATCCGCACATATAATTAGAAAAAGTGGGGGTAATTGATCTGGTCCAGCTGATTTCGATTCATCTAGGGTTTTTAATATATTTATTAATTCTTTTATGTCAATGTGCACCTTGCAGATATGCGACACTGAGTCAAAATCGTTGAACGGTACATTATGTATTGTAGGTATATTTAGGGGAGAGTGTAGAAAATTAGAAAATAAATATTCTGAGAAAGAGTTACAAATATCTTCGCCACTGGTAGCAACTGATTGGCCATAAGTGATGGTGCCGGGAATATATGAACATTTGCGTCGTGCTTTGACGTATGACCAGAAAAATTTGGGATTTGTTTTAATAGAGTTTTCTACTGACGCAATGTAAATGTTGTAACAATTGGTTTCTATAGATCTACATCTATCCCTCAATAATTTGAAAGCTTCGTAGTCTGATCTATTACCATATATTTTGAATTTACGAAGAAATTTATATTTTTCCTTAATACATTTTTTTAACGGTACAGTATACCATACGGGAATCTTATTATTATTATTTGATTTTACTTTTGGAAAATATTTATCTATCAGTAGTCTCATATACGAATAAAAATGTTCCACGGTCACATTAACGCTTTTGTTTTGGAATTCTAGATGCCAGTCTATGCCGATAATATCATTATTTATTGCATTATAGTCGCCTTTATGAAATAAGAGCTTAGTTCGTGCAGCAGGTTTTAGGTCCGGCAAGGTGTGTGAACTAATACTTATATTTAGGGCTGTGTGATGGGGATCCATTGGTACTAAAGGATCAATATTAAATACTAATATTACTATACTAATATAACTATAAATATACAATATTATAACATTTATTGAATTATCGCACTCGATGTAAATACGTATGTTTCTTTCATTGCTAGTTCGTAGCAAGAGATGTCCAATAAAGCAGCTGGCATATAGCGAGCGTGGCCGGTCTCACGGAACGGCATTGGTGTTTATGGGGAGATCTCGGTAAGTTGTAATGGATAGAATTGAAATAGTGCCGGTGCACAGACGCGTCGCAACGGACACGCTGCGCTGTGCCCTGGGCACCGCGCTTGTCGTTCGCAGGTTGTTACTGTTGCTGTATTTTATGGAAATACAAGTTGGGAGCCATAGGAGTCTATGGCTAGTTGGGCGTGTACACGTAGCTGGTTTTCCGCGCGCAGCCCTACACACCTGTTGTGTATCTTGAACGCCAGGTCTATGTCCAGCCAATGTTCGGCCCAAGACTATCCATGTACCCTGTATGTGCTGATCTTAAGAGGCTGACAATATTCATATATTTGTTGGCCAACACCGCCTATATAAGCGAATATAGTAGGTAGCAAAATATAAGTGAATAGAAATGTATCAAAACGAGTCATAAGACGAGAACTTAAATTGGGAGCTTATTTATGCATGAGCTTTATGACACACCTCAGACTACAAAGCTATTTCTAAATGTAAAAGGAATAATAACAAATGAAATAAAAATTAGTTGTATTTTTCTATATTATTGTGTTGTAAGCAATTGAATTTAATTTTGCCTTCAGTTTTTTTTCTATTGACGAAGACCTAATTCTTTGCATTCACCATGGATTCACCGTGCGGAAACTGGGTCCAACGCTTGATAGAGGAGGGAACACTCGACAGAGTCTGAGACTTGCGACTCAGATGTGGGTTTAATTAAGGAGGCCCCTTGTGATACATCAACGCTCACCTTATGTCTCTCAGTGTTCCCCCTCTTCCTATATGAATATGGCAATTTGACTGCCTCGTTGGTCTAGCGGTAGCGTGTTCACCCGCAAAGAACGAGGTCCTGGGTTCAAATCCCAGGTCGGTCCAAAAAGTGATTTTGGGACTTTTCTGTAAAAAGAAAAAATTCTCAGCATCAGCCCGAAGTCTGGGAGTTGGCGGTATTATACCCCCGTGCCTCGGAGAGCACGTAAAGCCGTCGGTCCTGTACCTGACCTCTTTCCGGTCGTGTCGCATAGGCGTCCCATCGGATCATGAGAGTGATGGAATAGGAAGTGCTCCTGTGTTTGCGCACACACTCGAACACTATAATATGTCCCGCGCAGATGGCTAATCTCTGTTGAGACTGGCCGCCGTGGCCGAAATTCGGCTAGGAGGACATTATTAATATATGAATATGGATGTGAATCGTGCAAACGTATCAATACGAGTTTATTTAAAAAGAAATAAAGCTTTACAGATATTTTATTTACAAAGGTAAACCGATTATTATTGGCAGAACTTGCGGCAATTACCCCATTTGGCTGTTAGACCCCTAAGGCCCTAAAAACCCTGTACATATTCACTCAATAAGATACTGTATCCTTTGTATATACTGTGCAGTGGGTGTCGCCACTACAGCGAGATTACCCTCGGGACGCAGCCACTGAGTTTATCTGTTGAAACCTTTGCGCTGAGATAGCTCCTTACTTAATTCATACAACTCATTTTGTTTGCGATCAACAAAGAATAACAAGTGAAAATTGCGAATTAGGAATGGTGCTTTCATTTGTTGATTATTTACTTAGTACTATTTTATATATATTCTTATTAAGATAGATATTATTTTTGGTACTAGTATAGTGTGATGATTATTAAACATGGGAAATTACACACATCAATGGAGTCTAGGGATCAAGTACATCTTTTTTGATGGGCCAGTTGGCGTGGTTGGTAAATGCTTGCCTCTCACGCTGCAGGTCGTGGGTTGGATTCCCACCCAGGACAGATATTTGTAAGCATGATTATGACTGTTTGTCCTGAGTGTGGGTTTAATTATTCATATAAGTATGTATTTACAAAAGAAAATTAGTTAATGTCAGTTATGTCAGTAGTATGTATCAGTTATTTGGTTTCCATAGAACAAGCTCTGGTTAATTTGGGATCAGATAGTCATCAGATGTGTGAATAATGTCCCAGGATATTATTATTGTATTCTCAAAAAGGGGAAATCATAAATTTAATCGTCCAGCGGGTCTCGAACCTGCACCATCTACCAATCCGGGGTAGGCGGTCTGCGTTAAGCTACGAACGATACACGCTGCCAGATCAAATTTAGGATTCCCTTGCGTCCGGCCTTCCGGAGGATGTAGGTATTATCTATCGGTTTTGTTTTTCTAGAAACATGGCCGACTGATATGTTCACAGTTGCATGTGAAAGATCATATCATTTTGATAATACCTTCCAAATTATTAATAATTTGGAAGGTATTATTTCATGTTTTGAGATTAGATAAACGCTTTGAATTGCGAATAATGCTATAAAATTAAAATTTAATATTATTGTATTATTATTAACTATCCAAATAATATTTACTTAATCTGGTCTCCCAGACTGGCTTCTCACTTTAATTCCTATTTTTAAATTAACAATTTATCCCTATATTATGTATAAACTAAGAATTTTGCAATTATTTATGTAAAAAACAGCATCGGAAGTGAAAAATGAACATCATTTGACAAGAGAATGAGAGCCGTCGGCTGCGTCCATTATTCAGGATATACAGCGTCGCGGACAATGCTGCTCTGCTGAAACCTCCATACTCGCACGCACCCACATACACCCACTCGTAGAAGGCTTGATCCCCCATTCACTTCTATTGTCTGGTGAAGCAGTAAAAGCCTTATAGACGTCGTATTTAAAAAAAAAGCAATATATGAAATGAAATGAAAAAAATATAACATTTCATTTAAAACCCATGCGGGACTGTCTTTCGCGACAGCTGTTAGAAGTGAAAACTATTTTTTACACTAATAATCTAAATATAATAGTTGACACTTTACATTGGTATACACTATTTGTGTACATATAATGTATACTGATAACCTATGGAGGTATTTCTATGTAAATATACTCGTAAACACGGTAAGCATATAGCGCATGGGAAGCGTCGAAGACGCGTCGATGACGCGAGATTTACGCTTTTTGTACACCCAGTATACATATAAGTAAAGTATATATATTTATGAGATAAATAAATGATTTATTATTATTATAGCCAATGGAAAGCGTCGGTGACGATGCCGCGAATCCATGATTTTTGTTTTTTGTTGAATCCAATCCGAAAATTGAATTTGGATGTTATTTGTGCGTCTATTATATGTTTGTAAAGTACACAGGGATTAAATAGGATGGTGCTGGCGTTGTCTTTTAAAAAAGTAGAAGAAAGTTCTCCAGCGCGAAATAATTTTTCACTTAAAAATATTGCCAGCATCTATAGTTGAATCATATTTCAATAAGAATTACAGCATTGCCTGGTCTTTGCATTATATGAGGTGCACACGGCTACATATACATATGCACATAGCTATACATTTCCTATATAAGCTGACCTGTCATTGCATGGAAATCCTACACAACGCGAGATCAGCTTATACTGAAAAGTATAGCCGTGTGTACATTTTTATTCGAACGGCTATCACAAGAAGAATTAGAAGCGATCATACATACCACTCTCTACACATGTCATTTTTTAACCATAAATAAACTGGAACGCCTTCTCCATATTATCTCTATGGAAAAATATGAATTTTATTATAATGGAGTATCCATTCTTACAATATTGAACAATAGGTACCTCCATTATGTTATATACACTCCCATTAATCCAACTTCCTAATATATATTAAGCTCCATGTATGAAACCTTTTAATCCTGAGGTTCGTTAAATATTCACTGAAACAACCAGATTCCTGCTTTTGTTATACAGAAATTATAAGCCAAGTTATTTATGTACAGAGCTATATTAAAATGTATTCAGATATTTGAACAAAGTGTAAACTTAAAGCACGTGGATCTACTAATAGTATAAAGTATTTCCGTTTCAAAATTGCAAAAGCAGATCGCATATTCCATTTTAAAATCGATATCAATCGATATTTTCATAAATCATGATTTTAGATATGATTACGCTATATCACAAGATAGCGTATAACACTTTTATTTGACTACGAAAACAAACTCTATGAGCATTCCTGATTTCTAGGGGATGATATTATATCATCGGTAAATACTAGAATGGCTAGGATTGAGTAGTTTTTTTTAATGGACGTGTAGCGCAGCGGCTAAGACAATCGCCTCGCTGCTTTGTGTCGCCGGTTCGAGTCCCGCGCCGGACAACTATTTGTGTGACCTATAAATAGTTGTTCTAAGTCTGGATGTACTCGTAATTTGTGTCCGTCTATTATATGTTTGTAAAGTTCACCGCAACACAGGGATAAGATTCGGGCGGGCGTTGTCTTTTAAATAGAATAAAAAAAACTACTGCGCTTTAGTTTGCGCTATGGCAGTAGTAAATCAATATGAATTGATTTAAGGCTTTTAAATGATTAAGTTGCCACATTGCACATTAATGCGAATGAGTGTACTCATCACCAATAGGATAATAATGATTTAAAGTACAAAAGTACACTTAAGTTAATGGATATTCGTGTTTTCACTTCAAATTACTCCTTACAAGTCGATACAAATAAAAAGTCATGAATTACAGATGAAATCATGAACATTTGCTCTGAAAATCGAAAATAAGAGGATTTTTATCCTGTTTGTCATGTTCACACGAATAGAAAATGAGAAAAGAGTCGAGAGTGAAATATTATTTGATAAAATTGTGTTTTAAAGGTCCCGGGGCTATATTAAAATAAATTGAGACACGTAGAAGGATATTTTTATAGTTAAGATGGATCGTTAAGATTTAATGGAGTATTACGTTGAAAAGAGCTATTTTCGACTTTTCAATTACTAAAATGATTAGCGTTTAAAGTAAACAGACAAATTTTATACGTTTTGTACTGTTTTTATATTCCTAGGCTGGGTTTGGAATATGCCTTGAAGACTGACCAGTCCGCATTTGATCAGCGGTTAGTCTATAGATGTGTGACCGACCCATTGCCGTTGTTACAACAGTAGTTAAACCATCAGAGGCCTATTGCACGTATAATAATAACAAATGTTTGATTATTGGTGAAACAAATTCAGGTATAAAACAATATTTGTGATTGAACCCTCCTTTTATGCAGGTAGTGTCTGTATTACGAGAGTCCGCTCTTCCATAGCAAGACGTTTCAAAAGCAAAAGCGTATAATTATTGTTCTGCTAAAACTACATGGGTTAAAATTAACTTAAATTAAATTAAATAATTATGTGTATGAATGTGTGTAACTGTCTGGGAGTATATGAATGTAAGTGTAGCCTGTAGATATGAATGGATGTATGTGAGTGTGCGGGTGTGTATGTGTATGTGTTAAGGTTTCAGAAGTATTTCGGTGGCAGTATAGGTAACAGTTCAAACATGTCTACCACCGGGGAACCACGGCCCATATGAATAAGAAAGAATAATACCTGAGAGTGAAAGAGTCGCTTAGCTGAGTTCACTGTGAACTGTAGCTAATATGAATTATGTGATATTAGACAGTATTCATATAAGCTAAAGCTCACAGGCTGACTTTACAGAGAGCAGACCATATAGTTATGGAAAATAAGGTACAGACGCCAGCACATCCAGCTACCCCAATCTTTCAAAATTCTTTTATAGATTTTCAACGTTATCACAATAACATAAGAATCACTTTCATTTGGGGAAATTTTACAGATTGCCCCCAATCTCTAAAATTTCCCCATATCATGGATGTGCTGGCGTCTGTACATCTGGTCAGTTCAGATTAGTATATTTAAAAAATGGATACTGATCATAGTAAGGTACGTACATCATGTACTTTTCTAAAACATAGTAATTCAATTTGAAGTTTAGATTAAAAATGTACTCTTAAATAAGAATTGAGGCTTTAAATACAAAATCCTACGTATAATGACCGCTTACCTCTTGTGTTAATATAATCGTGGAATTAAAGATTCACGAATCTTGTTCACAATTAAATTACGATTGTAATTACGTCCAACTACCCGTTAAAAATTTATGATCGAAACTGCGTGTAAATTTAACATTAACGAAACGTATCTTTATTTGTAATGTAATTAGGCTCTTAAGAGGTGTCCCAAACTGGGACTCGTTGAATAATTAGCCGCCAAAATTATTTTATGCCACCCGCGGATAAAAGTACTTCTTTAGTGGGGATTAACTACATACTTATTATTAAGTTCATAATTAAATAATGTAATTTATTCAGCACTTGGGTACATACACGTGTACTTGTCAAGCTCATAATGCAGTACATTATATAGTCAGATAAAATATTGAAGTGACAAAAAATAATAATTGAAAGAGTGAAAAGATTAATTGGTCCATCCGAAAAAATATATATGTTATTAAACAGACCGCGCAGTCTGCTTAATGACATATGTATTTTTAAATCCTTAAATAAATAACAAGTAGTAACTTATTAGCTTAGCTTACATAGTAGCTATTATTATTATTACATTAAAAACTTATATCAAAATTAAAAAAAATATGACACCGTCAATTTTTTAATCACCTTGGCGCCCTTGTACATACACCAGCACATCAAGCTACCCCAATCTGTCAAATTTCGCCAATTGATAGTGAACCTTATGCTTTTGTGATAAAGATGAAAATCTATGAAAGAAATTTTACAGCTTGGGGTAGCTGAATGTGCTGGCGTCCGTGAGAAAATTGCTTGAACACGTTGCTAAGGAGTAAATAAAAGTTCAAGTACAAGTAAATTAATTTAATTAGTAGTCATTCAAATTGTATGGGATTGTTTACGAACATACCAACCGACTGTCACTATGGTAAGCAATGAGCGAATGAATGTGTCAACTCATACAGCGGATAATATCTCATACTATAATGAATGGCACAACGGAGGGTCCCAACATTGACCCTAATAGTTGTTAAGAAGTATTTTGACTGACAGCACAAACTGTTAAGGAAATTGTGCTTATATGTATATGTTTACACCTATATTTGTAACTAACAATGTCTGCGGATTGATAAGCATTCGAATTTGTAAATAAATATGTTTAAAGTGTATCTATATGTACAGACACCAGCATATCAAGCTATCCCAATCTGTCAAATTTCCCCAATTGAAAGTGTACCTTATGCTTATTTAACAAAGTTGAAAATCTATAAAACAAATTTGACAGTTTGGGGTAGCTTGATGTGCTGGCGTCTGTGCAAATGATGATGTGCATATCAAGACCTGAGGTCGAGGGGCTTGGTTGCAGAGGTTCCTAATCATTAGTAAAGACAATATGACGCACATACGACAGGCACTTAATTGTCAGGACAGAACTATAAAAACGTAAGTAGAGTAAGAGAGAGAGTAAGAGTTTAAATAATAATAATATACTGGGACATTATTTACACACAGCCATCTGATCCCAAACTAAGCAGAGCTTGTACTGAACGTGAAACCAGATAACTGATATATTACATATACTACTTTTCTTTTATAAATACATACTTATATAGATAATTACACCCAGACTCAGGACAAACAAACATCTTCATGCACACAAATATCTGTCCTGGGTGGCAATCGAACCCACGACCTCCGGCGTGAAAAGCAAGCATTAGCCAACCACGCCAACAGGCCTGTCACTATACACAAATACACTTGTCATAAGTAGGTAAGCGTATTAATGAAGATATCACCTCATGTATTGACAAGTTGTATGTAATTTTCTAGTACCTAAGTATATGTCTTAGGTGGGTAATAAACAGTAATGCATCAATTTTAATGAGACACAGTTTAAGGCTATTACTTGTGTATCTTTGACACAAACTAATGGCAGCATACTACAGTGCATAAAAACTACAAATAGGTTTTAGGGACCACGGATCACCGGAGCAGAATTCCCGCGTTCCCGGGGCTACCCCCTAAGGCGAAAGAGAAGTCCACGACAGGTTAGGTTCGGTTGGTGCGAGTCCGACATATACACCTTTTGCAGGTGACATGCGCAAGAATTTATCCTACCTAATCAAAAAAGATATATCCCAGTTTAAGGCTGCATGCCTCAAGCGTATACATACTCAACTTTAGATATGGAATGTACAAATAATTGTGAGAATCAAACCCAAAATGTGTCGCCACTAAGTCAGTACGTAACCACTGCCACACCACACATGCAGTATTGAAGGGATAATATCATAAGTACAATGCTGAAGTACACTTCTCAATATTCGATCGTCGGAAAGCATCTTACAAAAGCTGTCATAAGACGCATTATTCCATTTATAGGTCATAATATATTGCATGCTAATGGTCTCGCTGTATCTTATAGATGCGACGGGCCGATTGGCGTGGTTGGTAATTGCAAGCTTTTCACTCCGCAGGTCGTGGGTTCGATTCCCACCCAGGGCAAATTTTTGTGTGCATGAACATGTCCTTAGTCTGGATATAATTGACTGCACGTGTGGCGCAGCGGCTAAGACAATCTCGCGGCCTCACCGCTTCGTGTCTTGACTTCCTGTCCCGCGCCGGACAACTATTTGTGTGACCCAAAAATAGTTGTTCTGAGTCTGGATGTAATTTGTTTTGTTGTGATGTAAATTATTATATGTATGTAAAGTACCCCGTGGCACAGGGATTAGTTTCCCTAGTGCTGCCGTTGTCTTTAAAAAACAATATCTATGTATGTATTTACAAAATATAAGTAGTGTACGTAATCCGTATCATACGTAATCAGTTATCTGGTTTCCATAGTACAAGCTCTGCTTCGTTTGGTATCAGATGGCCGTGTGTGAATAATGTGCCATGATATTATTATACTATATTATTATCTAAGGAGCATCTGTGAAACGTAATTGTACCAACTTTGTGTTTTAAACATATGTCAAAACAGTACTACGATGATGTTGTGATACAATTAAGGATGATTTTAATAAAAGCTATTAATTTAAATGCAAAAGAGGCATAAACAAAAGCTAACAATTTTGGAGTCCCTTAAGTAACGCAAATTACTCGGTTTGTATTTACGATAAGCCAACTTGGTTATTACAATTACGCCATAATATTTATTTAGGTTATATTGTTATTACCTATATTACTCGGATTGAACCTTTCCTGTACTGCGAAGTACTTTAATTGTTGAGGAAGGTACGAGAATGTGGGAAAAGGTAAAGTAATTATGAGACTGGAAAACTTTTCCAGTCGTTTTCAAATTAGTCTTTAACTTTATTTTTTATTATGGTCAAATTCGATTTAGGAAGGTGATAAATATAATTTTGGGTACTATGTTATTTTAATTAAACTTTCATTGAATAATAAGCTAAGCTATCTGAGTAACTTAATCATTAATATCATAAATAAAATGTTGATTCAAAATTATTCGATACAAACTGTTGATTCAAATATTTACATGTAAATAATGATGTGTAGATATTTTTAGTACTATAATTCGATACAAACTATTGATCCAAATATCTACATGTAACAATAAATAATGATGTGTAGATATTTATACTACTACAAACATGTTTTAAATATTTCCCAGCACTATTTTGAAGTAAAAACACTTTTTATAGTTTACTACATGTGCCACCCACTTTTACCCCCATTTAACTTTATAAATTATCATCTATAAAGTTGAATGCGGGTAAAACTGGTTTTCACATGTAGTAAATAGGCTATCGTCTATGTGCTATTCGAATATATAAACTATATTATTACAAAGTTTCATCAAAATCCTTTCGGTATTTTTCGTGTGAAAGAGTAACAACAGTCCACACTCACAAACTGTCGCCTGTATAATACTAGCTCAGCCCCGCGGTTTTACCCGCATTAAACTTTATAAATAATAGCCTATGTGTTAATCTGGGGTGTCAGCTAACTCCATTCCAAATTTTATTAAAATCGCTTCAGCCGTTTAGCCTTGAAGAAGTAACAAACATACACACTCACACACTCAGAAACTTTCGCCTTCATAATAATAGGTCTTTACCTATGAAATTGCCGTTTTGTATGAAAAAATTTAAACGAATTTTTTTCATGAATTTTTTTATTTGTATTAATCGAAGTAATCACCCATGCAATCAATGCATCTTTGCCATCGCAGTGGCAGTTTATTGATGCCCTTCTTAAAGAAATCAGCTGGACGGGAGGCAACAAATTCTTCAAAGGCATTTTGTACTGCCTCTCGGGTATTGAATTTTTTTCCCGCCAAGAAGTTATCCAAATTCTGGAAAAAGTAGTAGTCTGTAGGCGCAAGGTCTGGTGAGTAGGGCGGATGACGGAGAGCTTCCAACCCCAGTTCTTGCAACTTGGAGACCGTCTGCTGTGCAGTATGAGGTCGCGCGTTGTCGTGCAGGAGCAGCGGAGACGAGCGATTGACCAATGCTGGTTGGAGATGCGCCAGCTTCTCCATCATTGTGCTCAGTTCTTCACAGTACACATCTGCAGTAATGCTCACCCCGTTTGGTAAGAATCTGTGATGAATCACACCGGCGCTAGACCACCAAACAGTGACCATCACTTTTCTAGGGGTAAGTTTTCGTTTAGGGCATTGTTTAGGTGCTGAACCAGGATCCAACCAACTTGCTGAGCGCTTGCGGTTATCAAACAGAATCCATTTTTCATCGCAGGTAACAATGCGGTTCAAAATTCCTTCATTTGTGTGTCTGTTGAGCAGTGCAAGGCACGTCTCGACGCGTACTTCGCGCTGGCGATCATTGAGTTCGTGGGGCACCCATTTGTCAAGCTTTTTTACCTTGCCAATTTGACGCAAATGGACCAATATTGTTTTGACGCTAACGTCGAAAGCTGCTGCTAATTCAGCCGTAGATTGTGTATCATCAGCTTCCACAACCGCCTTTAATTCGTCATTGTCGACCAAAGTCTTCGGACGACCGCGAGGTTCATTTTTCAGGTCGAAATTTCCAGAACGGAAGCGAGCAAACCAATAACAGGTGGTGCGTTGGTTTGTAGTGTTAGCTCCGTAAACGTCGTTGATGTTGCGTGCCGCTTGTGCCGCGTTGCTGCCACGACGGTACTCATATTCCATAATTACTCGAATTTTTAACGTATCCATGATGACGAAAAAGATTGAAATGCGATGAAAATGTAACACTAATCAATAAAGAAATGACTACTTTTGGAAAAAAGAATCCATGTTTTTAAAATAAAATTAATTTGAAATTAGAATTCTTAGCCAAACAAAAATTATTTTGATTTGAAATGGCCAGTACTGCAGAACGGCAATTTCATAGGTAAAGACCTAATATGTACCGCCGGGGACTTAACATACATTCAATCCAGATTCCGAATAACGATATATGGGTCACACAAATATTCTTACTTGTGCAGGATTCGGACCCGAAACACGAAGATGCTGAAGAAGTAGCGAGGCGACTACCACTTAACCACTGCGCCACAAATACAATGTCTAGTAATGATTCTCTCGTTTTTTGATATTTACTTGATTAAAGTTAAACCCCTTTTTTAACTGGTCCTTGCTTCGTCCTAATTAAAGTTGTAACGAGATCCAAGACGTTTTAAGGCTTCAGAGGGATGTGATTGGAGATCTGCTCCGTGCCTTTACATTGTGTGTCTCAGTAGATCCCGGCTTATAGAAGGTAATAAATACACACATCAACAAAGTCTAGGGATACGTTATTTTGAAATCAAACATGGCTTTATTGTTTAAAACCTATTTAGTTTCCTTAAAAAGTTCATTTACAGATTTAAACCTTGTCTATTCTTTATTCAAAATTTAAAAATTAAAATGAGAAACAAATGAAAACACGCAAAGCACAGCGCAATCTTGAGTTGTATCTAATTTCAAGAAGTTGCATTAAAATTTTTTTTGCGTGTTAATTGAAGAAAACCTGATAAATTGTTTTATTTTCTTTTCTCAATTGGTTGTGTAAGCTTTTTAGCGTCATGCCACGCCATCATTTGAGTCGAGATGAAATGTTACGGGCAGTTGGCATGTTACAAAACGGTGCTATTCAACGCGTCGTTGCTGAGTCTCTGGGCACAAGCCAAAATGTGGTATCCAGGCTGTGGTCACGTTATCGCGCTACTGGAGATGTGGCAGAACGGCACACAGGTAGATATCGTGTTACCACTCAGAGACAGGATCGATTTCTCCAAATGACCGCCAGAAGACTACCCAATATCACAGCGATGCAACTAGTGCAAAGGCTCCAGGAGGGTCAGCAGCTGCTGGTGAGCGACCAAACCGTGCGAAGGAGGCTGCATGAAGTTGGTCTTCATGCTCGCAGACCGCTACGAGTCCCAGCGCTGCGACGTGGCAATCGCGGTAGGCGACTTTTATGGGCTCAAGAACATTTGACATGGAGTGATCAACAATGGTCATTGGTGCTGTTCACTGATGAGTCCCGCTATGGATTTCATCCAGATTCGAGACGAACACGCGTTTGGAGAACTCCAGGCAGGGTCAGCCGTCTCCGACATCCACAGGAGGTCCACTCTTACCAAGGCGGGACAATTATGGTGTGGGCAGGAATACGAATCGGCGGACGAACCCAACTCATTTGGATTCAGGGCAGCATGACTGCCCATAGATACCGTGAGGAGGTAGTAGAACGTGTCATTGTCCCGCTCAGGGCCCTAACGGGGCAAGAATTTCAGCTCATGCATTACAATGCACCTTCCCATACAGCGCGGCTGGTGAGGGCCGCCCTTCGAGAACACGATGTTCAGGTATTAGATTGGCCTCCACAGTCGCCAGACTTAAACCCAATTGAACACGCCTGGGACATGTTACAGCGAACAGAAGAACAACTTTTCGAACATTTAAAAAGAACTTGGGACTGCATACCCCAGCAAGACATTGACACCTTAATTTTAAGTATGGAAAATCGTTGCCGCTGTGTGATTAATGTTAGAGGAGGAAATACCGATTACTGATTATCAGATTTGGTAAGATTTTTATTCATTTAATTCGATTGAATAATTTTATAAGAATAAAATGTTTTTGTTCACTCAGTAATTTTCTATGGCTTAATTAATTTAAGACTTTTATTAATTAGAAAAACAAAATCGCATCGTTTTGTTAATGTTTAAATATCGGCCATGAAATTATCTTTAATTCTTCCATTTACAGTCATAACAAAATGTTTATAGTTTTCTAGATAATCAATGAAATGTTCAATATCCCTAGATTGTGTTGATGTGTGTATATCTACGAAATATTCGATAATATTTATTAAGACGTATATTGATTTATATTGAATAGTACCCTGTATGCTTATTTGAACGTAATTACGTAGTACACCACACACGTAGTTTCACACGGGACATTTGTTTGGGTTTTACAATGAAGAGCTTAAATTAAAAAAAAGGTGTTTAATCAAAACCTTTTATAATTTAAGCTCTTTTAGCTTTTACAAAATTTTTTGGGAATTGTATGCTATTGCATATTCTGCAAGGTTAAAAAGTAAAAAATTGTTAATAATATAAAAGTTAATAGAATATTTCCATCATTTGCATTTCAAACGTAAGAAGCCGCTTTAACTCGGTTTTATTGCAAAATTACATCATCCGTCACTGGTGTGCATTTATCAGGTACTAACAAGCTATGTTTTGTTAGTTAATTCACCGACAAGAAGTATACTTAGACTCAGAACAACTAAATATGGGTCTCCCAAATATAAGTTCAACAAAACAGCCCTGAGCAACGAAAACAAAAAATAAAAATAAACGAGCAACAAAAAATACGGTGACTACGGAAACCACTCAACTACTTGAACAGTCTTATTTATAATAGTGCTCATGGCTGGATCTTAACGAATATTAACAGGCCAATGCTAAGGAAAATGATAATTTATACAGCCTAGCCTTCTTAAATTGTAAAAAAATGCCCCTTTTTCATACATACATTTAACAATTGAATAAAAGTTGGTTGTACTGTAGATACTGTATCGTAGCACCGATCAAGCTAACCGAACTTACAGGTAATATTCCGTCGACTGTCAGCCCGAAACTAAACTAATGACCAACTCCGCCTTGATTGGATAAAGTTCCTGAAATAGCAACAGACTTGTTCCCTCGTGTGAACGAAGTTCTTCATTTGAGGTGAGTCTGCGATGTCTCATAATATAATTCGTACGTGATGGGAATATAAACTGGGAAGATATTGTGGTGGCCATGCATGGTAAACGTATATTCTTGCTGTTAACTTTATACGCCCACGGTATGTATTAGTCATCAAATACATACCGTACGTATCTCATTCCATGACATTTAATTAATGAAATGTATTACATTGTTTTCTATTACTTAATCATAATCATAAGGAGACAAGGAAAGTTTTCAAGCACAGGTAAGCTAGATTGGCAACATTCAATAAAAATTTATTTTGTATCTCAAGTGAAACGAGATGGAATTTAACTATGAGACTGACAATAAATAGTCAAATAGTAATTTATTGGTAAGATCTGTTCCATATCAATACAATAAATAAATTAGGTTAATACAATAATCGTAACAACATTAGCCAGCAAAATTATAAATTAAATTAAATATAAGAATGTCAAACAATTATATTTAAAATGTATAAAAACATCAATAGTCTAATAGAAAAACTGAAATTAGGGAAAAATGTTTGGCATCTAAATAGAAAATGCGTACCAGGTTTTCATAAAATATATTCTTTTCAAAAACATGGACATATCAATTTGTTTTTGTAAATCCTAGATTCCTAACTCTGAAGAAAACTTATAAAGGGCAATCTCGAAAACATTAAATTAATTAATTAATTCAGTTAAAAGTTGGTGTTTTCTTTGTAAAACCTAAAGACTATATCTTTTGTTTACTGTACTACTATTCTTTTACTGGGGGCAAATGAATAATAAGATCAGAGATTACAATCACTGACCCAACACGGCACTTTACGTTTAACATTTTAATGACGGAGAAATATTTACGCAATCCGTGCAATATATTACGACGCGACATGTCCCAAGATGATTTGCGTGTTTTCTGTAAGTTGGCCCCGAATAAAGGGTCTAAAGGAAAATCTTGAGTGACACAGGTCGGACAGCGGGGATACATTTTTGTCATTTTGCGCCTTTGCATTAGTCCTCCTGCCAGGGCCATGTTCAATGTCCATTGAAAGAAAATACTAGAGAAAAGCCACTGTCAAACTCGACCACCAAAATAGATGGATCAATATGAGTTATTCATCCTGATTTAAGAAAAATACATTTTGGACAGATTTTATTAAGTTTTCTTTTTATTTATGCTAACAATAATGTCTTCAAGTGTTATTAGAATCTTACTGGCTACAAAAACAGTCAGTGGCAGTAGCTGTAATCTGTCCGGCCAGCGTCTGATCTCACCGCGTCATATAGAGTGTACTCCTGTGTAATGGAGACTAACAATCCGAGCGAGGTTCAATCCCCCTCTCGTTTCATTTTATTTTTATAAACTGTTTTAACTTCACGTTTTGCAAATCCAACTCCATAAGACCATTTTAAAATTAAAATCACACTAATATTAGGTCTTTACCTATGAAATTGCCGTTCTGCAGTACTGGCCATTTCAAATCAAAATAATTTTTGTTTGGCTAAGAATTCTAATTTCAAATTAATTTTATTTTAAAAACATGGATTCTTTTTTCCAAAAGTAGTCATTTCTTTATTGATTAGTGTTACATTTTCATCGCATTTCAATCTTTTTCGTCATCATGGATACGTTAAAAATTCGAGTAATTATGGAATATGAGTACCGTCGTGGCAGCAACGCGGCACAAGCGGCACGCAACATCAACGACGTTTACGGAGCTAACACTACAAACCAACGCACCACCTGTTATTGGTTTGCTCGCTTCCGTTCTGGAAATTTCGACCTGAAAAATGAACCTCGCGGTCGTCCGAAGACTTTGGTCGACAATGACGAATTAAAGGCGGTTGTGGAAGCTGATGATACACAATCTACGGCTGAATTAGCAGCAGCTTTCGACGTTAGCGTCAAAACAATATTGGTCCATTTGCGTCAAATTGGCAAGGTAAAAAAGCTTGACAAATGGGTGCCCCACGAACTCAATGATCGCCAGCGCGAAGTACGCGTCGAGACGTGCCTTGCACTGCTCAACAGACACACAAATGAAGGAATTTTGAACCGCATTGTTACCTGCGATGAAAAATGGATTCTGTTTGATAACCGCAAGCGCTCAGCAAGTTGGTTGGATCCTGGTTCAGCACCTAAACAATGCCCTAAACGAAAACTTACCCCTAGAAAAGTGATGGTCACTGTTTGGTGGTCTAGCGCCGGTGTGATTCATCACAGCTTCTTACCAAACGGGGTGAGCATTACTGCAGATGTGTACTGTGAAGAACTGAGCACAATGATGGAGAAGCTGGCGCATCTCCAACCAGCATTGGTCAATCGCTCGTCTCCGCTGCTCCTGCACGACAACGCGCGACCTCATACTGCACAGCAGACGGTCTCCAAGTTGCAAGAACTGGGGTTGGAAGCTCTCCGTCATCCGCCCTACTCACCAGACCTTGCGCCTACAGACTACTACTTTTTCCAGAATTTGGATAACTTCTTGGCGGGAAAAAAATTCAATACCCGAGAGGCAGTACAAAATGCCTTTGAAGAATTTGTTGCCTCCCGTCCAGCTGATTTCTTTAAGAAGGGCATCAATAAACTGCCACTGCGATGGCAAAGATGCATTGATTGCATGGGTGATTACTTCGATTAATACAAATAAAAAAATTCATGAAAAAAATTCGTTTAAATTTTTTCATACAAAACGGCAATTTCATAGGTAAAGACCTATTATATAAAATGCAGTAGTAAATGCAGGAAATAATTGTTTAGAAATAAAAAAAAGTAAAATTAAATTATTGTCCAAGTGAATTTGATTTTATCATACATTGTTTTATGCCTAGATCTAGTTTAGAAGAGCCTAACTATTCTCACCCGTCTGTAAGGAAATGGAGAAGTTAAGCGCATAAGCTCCCAGTACCGCGTACCTAAGCGCTTAAATTCGCCAATTCCTTACAGAAGAGAATAATAATATCTTGGGACAATGTCACACAGATCATCCTAGCCCCAAACTAAGCAAAGCTTGTACTATGGGTACCAGGTGACGATATACATACTTATATAGATAGATAAATACTTAAATATCTATGTATTTAAGTATTTATCTATCTATATAAGTATGTATATCGTCACCTGGTTGGTACCCATAGTACATCCATGACTCAGAAACAAATATTCGTGCTCATCACACAAATATTTGCACTTACCGGGATTCGAACCCAGGACCACCAGCTTCGTAGGTAGGAGCACTACCAACTAGGCTACGGTGACCGTCGGTATATACTGCTATAGATGTGTGAGCGCCAAAGTGGTTCAACTTCTGAACAGTTCCATGTTTCGGAGGGCACTTTAAGGGGTCGGTCACGGTTAGTTAGTCATTAGATAACAGTCGTTAAGCCATGTCAGATGCTTACAGGGTGGCTTGAATACTGACACTAGGTTAACCACTGCCCATACGATTAATAAAAGAAAGAACAGTTTGGTCAGTGAGTTTGGTCCATAAATTCCTATTTTTAGCATAGCAGGTGAGATACTTTTGTAATAGAGGTATTAGGTACTTTATATCCTGAACTAATAAGGCTGTCAAAGGCTTAAGGGTTTGGCAACAGTTAAATTGATTTTAGGCAATACCACTCGATTTTAATACATAATCAATTACATTTCGCGAAAGAAAAAGAACCCACAGGCACATCAGATTTTATTTTAAACGAATTCTTTTGCTATAGGCGCGGGATACTTAACATTTTATATAGGATCGCTTTAAGTGTCTAGTGGTTACCGTCCAAATTAACTGTCCAGAATCTTAATAAGATAACAGGAAACATAAAAAACGATACAAATAATGTTTAATAATTGCGCGGAAAATTTTACCTGTAATTGTGAAATCGCACCAAACCTGATTATTTTGGAAGCTTTTAATTTTCGAGTGCTTGTTGTGATTCCACAACGATTATGAATAACCAGCTAATTACCCAAAACACTACATACATGTCATATTTTTGTAATTTAGCTTATGTTATTTTGACAATAGTGTGTTAACATTTCGGAGGAAATCTGATATTAAAAACAGTTTACATTTTTTTTATATCAGATTTCCTTCCAAATTTGAATCGTGTCCAGTTTCCAAATTGGTTAAACAGAGTCATTACTCTGTTTAACTAATTTGGAAACTGAACACGATTTATCTCTTATATAACCCTGTAAAAAGATTCCATACCAATATCTTCTTCCTGATAAATTATCTAAGTTTTACAAGTCTGTCTCATTAATTAATACAACCTACGCCTCCAAAATATTTTCTCTAAAAAATATGGAACATTAAACCTTAACAAAAGGCATCGCTTATTAGTTCAAACCTTCCAACCAAATATAACGAGGGAAGTTGTATTCTTAACAATGAAAACATGCAGGTAGAAAGGATGAATTATTCGCGCTACGTCGGCAATTGGTAAGCAATAGAGTATGGCGATGCTTCCGCCGGAAAGTGGCCGGATAGGTCGGGAGCTGCTGCGACCCGCCGACGGGTTAATCAGTTCCTGTGTCGGCACATGTCGCAAATAACTGTTCATTACGCTCCCTTTATTGAGAGACTAATTAATCGACACCTATGTTGAATAAAGGGCGATTTCGTATAGATCTGTTCAGAATCATAGTAAATTGTCTAGTGGCCGTATTTGACTTGCTATTTAACGTTATACGGTAGACGGTGATCGTGACGTGATCCGTAATATTTTAATTTGATTACATGCTTGTATATGTGTGTATAATATGGATTGCTATTAAAAATAAATTAAAATTAGAAAATATATATCCTATACTTCTCTTCTTCTTCTCGGATAGCGAATGTTAATAGACGTAAAGTATAGTGCAATTAGAAGAATACGGAGCTTGATTGGCGCTAACGACTGAAACTACCCCACAGGATCAAAGGTCCAGTTACATTTGACGGAAAGCGAAATTATTGCCAACCGTCGTCGATTGCCAACAAACTAAATAGATCCCTGAGCGGCATCGCACGCTACAATAGAAGTGAGAGCGAGACAACTATATTAACACTGCATGTTATTATGTACATTCGGATTAAATAAGAGAACAACATGACAACATACACGTGTAAAAGAATACCAACAACACACTCCTAATTTTAAATTTTGGCTGGGAAAGCCTGAAAAGTTTTTCATTGATTTATATGCTATTGTCGTGCCTCAACAACTGTTAATCAAAAGTATATTAAATCCAAGCTTATCACTAACACAAGAATTAGATACTGCTCCGGAAAGCATAGGTTTTGACCGCGACAGCGAGGGGAATACTTATATTACCCAAGGCGGAAACATGGAGAAAAAGCTTTATCCGAGATTAAAGATATGCTTGCCATAATCCATGCCCAACAATAAATAGATAACTCTTTATTGCATACCAAAGACGTAACTTGGAGTAAAAAATATATTAAAATGGAAATAGTACAAGAGGCGGCCATATCGCTAAAAGCAATCTCTTCCAGGCAACCGATGAATGGACCAGAACTGTTAGTCAATAAAAAGACTAGAGAATAGACTAGACTAAAATATACTTGGAACAGAAAATTGTGACGCGATATTGAAACAAAATTCTGATATTAAAACATCAATCGTTCTCATGTCCGCTAAATACGACGCTGTCCTACAACAACGGCGAGAAATAGTGTAAAAAACATAACTTTGGAAGCTGCCGATATATCGGGAAATAAAAATCCATGAAATAATTGGGGAGTAGGCCCAAGTGACTTGATGTGAAGATTTGATTAAACTTAATTCAAAATGACTCAATTTCATATTCTACTCATTAAATACGTTCATAAAAATATATTAGTTAAAATGACTACTTTCATAATAATTTCACTTAACCAATATAAAAACGATTTACTTTGTTTTACCATGCTACAATATCTAATTACTACAAACTCTCCCCAAAACTACAGCTTTAGTTGAAATACACGATGACACACATATACCACACAGGCACACACACACTTATACATACACCAAGTTAAATGTATATATAAATGGTTTATTTCAGTTATTTTCATAGTGTAATGTCCTATGGAATTCTTCTCTGGGGTAGCTCTGCTGACATTTACACCATATTTATATTGCAAAAAAGAGCTGTAAGAGCTATCTATAATCTTGGCCCGAGAGTGTCTCTAAGAGAAAAGTTCAAAGAGGTTAACATTCTAAATGTACCATCTCAGTATATACATGAAAACTTACTATATGTGCATAAAAATATCGATTCCTTCTGTAAAGTAGCGATACACATAATGTAAATACTAGATATAAGAATAATCTCATATTGCATACTACCCGTACAAACACACAAAATAAGTAACTCTTTTATGGGGCAATGTATAAGATTCCATAACAAACTTCTCAATGAGATTAGAAAATTGTCTACGAATAAGTTTAAAAGAATTATTAAAGTTTTTGTGTCAAATAGTGTAGCATAAATATTACAAAACTTCTGATTATTCAAGTGACAAAAGTGCTTGGGATTGAATTGTTCTGAGTCAACACACATGATTGTAATTAATTTTAAGTATATTTTATTTAAAAATAGGGATCCCTACTGAGTTTCTCGGCAGTGTTTCTCAGTAGCTGCCACGTCATGCACTGCACGGTAGGGTAAAAAAATGATTCTACATAAATGTAATATTTATACGGAATAAATAATTTTTGACTTTGATTATACAACCGAATAAATCCTCCTGCATTATTTTAGGAGAGTTATGCAATTGGAATATCGATATATATATTGAGTCATGCTTCAGGATTTTGTGCTGGCATCGGGCGAAATAAAAGCAATTCATAAAGTCTACTTTACTATATTTTCCTTCTGGTTGGGATATTAGTCCTTACATTGAAGATCAGTTTTCTTGTATTGTACAAAACTAGCACTGTGGAAAATTGAAGTAACACACAATGGCGGACACAACAAACAAAATAAAATTCAACGCTATAGGGTCAGTTATTTTTACGAAGAGTACTGCTTAGGAGATGCAGGAGGTTCACTATGTTCACTTTGTAATATTTTTATGCCTCATGCTTGTCATTGTTCAGAAAGTGGGTCATTGTTGACCCGAAAAGTGGGAACAAAGCGAGTCCTTGGGAATTCGCACGCGTTGGAACTTTTCCTAAAGCAACAAGAGCAGGTAGGTAGGTAAAAAAGTTTTTACTTAGCCTAATATATACAATAATTATGTCTCCTGGTTTCTATGAGTATGATGTTATAAAATTTACGTGTTCGCTATGGCGAAGTGTCCGCGAGTAAGTTCCCGCCAATATACGTCACATTTCCTGGGTCATTTTTCATTTCACCGGCCGTTTTTTGTCATTTTGATGCACATAAAAAGCTATTTGGGTAGTCATATACCTGTGTCAACTGGAGCATATGACAATGTTTGTTTGTAGAGGATTGTTAATGAGGAATACAAGTGTACCAGTCGGAAACTTGGATTTATTTACGTTTTTAATCATAAGTAAAAACAACTGGGCATAAAAAGAAACAAAATGCTGTTTTGTGCATGAACAACTGAAGCCTTTTCATACTTTATTTCACCTGATTTGACCTGATACTTTTACTTACTGAGGCTTTGAAAATTTGACTTCACCACTTAGGTCTTTTTTTTCAAAGAAAATATGAATATATGTATTGTTCTTTTATTATTGGAAATATTGTTAAAGCAATTTTTAGGTTTAAAATCTCTAGTATCTACTAGAGATTTCTATAGCGATATATATCTATATATCGCTATAGAATCTGATATTTTTATTCATTTAATTTTATTTATAGGGGTAGAATCTCAGATAAACCGCTGTGTAACGGACGTAAGGACGTACTGACTGAGTCGTAACAGAGCGTAATTAAAATGGTCAAGATAAAAAGGAATACATTGACGGCTATGACGATGAACTCAGTGCTTGTGACAACTATTTATTCTACACTTATTATATCTAGAGATTAATGGTGACAGATATGTTATAGGTTTATTCGCATTTGAAATGAAACTAGTTAATAGACTCATGCGGAATCACCACTTTCATCCTCTAAATATCTTACTGGGGCTTCTTTCTTCCGTGCTGACTTAACAAATAATATTAAAAAAAAATACAAATTATTTTGTCTTATCGCAATGTCGACCACAAAATGTGTACAATTATGTTATAGAAAACGCGACAGCTATTCATATGTATTTTAATGTTGTGCAAGTAACCAAGGGCACTAGAGCAGAGCTCATTGGAGTGGATGAAGAGTCTGCAACGCATGACTAGTACCATATGATCGCAAGTTACATTAATAACTTATAGCTTTATAGCACTTATAGCTTTACCTGTCCATAAGTGATCAGCGATCTTGAGTATTTAGGCACGCAGTAATTGTTTAGTTGGGTGAACGCCGACGTCCTTATTATTTCAATGCGTCCTAGTGCTTCTGAGGGCTCGTAATGTTAACTATAACGGAGACTGGCAGCTTCCCAGTGTCGGTTGTAGTTACAATTCAGTGACATAAAGCCATGTCAGCGGCATACTGGGCAAATTGAACAACTATGACACTAGGATAACCACTGCCTACACGAGAAAGAGAAAGAAAGATCTGAAAAGTGCCTCGCGCACTGAAATGAACATAACAATACCAGTTTATTCAATGCATAACAAATATACATTAGGCAAACGAGCGATACGCGTGCAAATATGAGCAATACAGCCATAACCGGTGGAGCGGGGAATGTGTGTAGCATTACCCAGCCGGTATAATCAGGCATACCGAATCATTTGTACCGAACTCACTTCATTTACTGCTAATGACCAACCATGTCTTTGCAAGACAAGCTCGATCGTTTTCCAATATTTTGACTATATTTTGACTTACTTTATGATATGTTGCACCGTTTCATAAATCTATATGTCCTAATTTATATTATGTATTTATACGGTAGATGAATTTCTGAAGTACAGACATAAATGAAATATATCAAATTATTAATAATAAATTAAACCATTACGACATTATATATAAGTACTATAATTTGTAAATTAATTTATTGGACACTAGCTGTGCCCCGCGGTTTTACCCGCGTAAAATTGTATAAATTATCACAGCTTCTCCCCCGTTGGTGTTAGCGTGATAATATGTAGCCTATATGTTGACCCGACCTCTAAGTAACATTCATGCAAAATTTGATGTAAAACCATGCAATACTTTTTGAGTTTAGCCCGGACATACATACAGACAAACAGATAAACAGACAAAAATTCTAATAACTATATTTTTGTTTTCGATATCGATTGTAGAAGTAGAAAATATTCAATGAACAGTTTTGACTTTCCTACGATTTTATTATATGTATAGATGACATGTTAAGGACTAAATGTATCTAGATGTGAATATTTGTACGCCGTAAACGGTTAAATGTGAGGACTAAACTAATATTATGTTAACATCTTTGTACTAACCACATTTACACAAATAAATATCTTATCTTATCTTACTTTATGATATGTTGCACCGTTTCATAAATCTATATGTCCTTATTTATAATGCCCTCATAAATGCGTAAGCGCGCATGGGTGTTAAGAATCTTATTGCGATCATTCTATGGATGGATTACCATCAATGTAATTCAGTCTCTAAGTGACTTCGAAAGTGAAGCTTCGGAGGGCACGTTAAGCTGTCGGTCCTGGTTGTAGTCATTAGGCGACAGTTCCTAAGTAATGTCGGAGCTCTCCTTGACGGCTTGACCAACTCTGACACCAGAATAACTACTACTCATACGATTAAGTGAAGTAAAGTGATTAAAATCTCGATAGAATTTCTGCTGTGTCTATAAGTACAAAGCACCTTTATTGTAGAACTTCTGGCCTTCGCTCGAAGATCCGTTTGCAACGCAAGTAGATAGTTGGCATATATATATTGGTTTGAAAGTTAAACAGTTATAAATATTGCTTATACAACTGTATCGCAAAGTAGAATATCAATCGTAGTAAGGGACAACTATTTTAAAGTAATTTTTAACACCAGAAACACATGTTTGTTTGTAAACACATATTTGATTAAAACACGTCAGTCGATTGTCATGACAAAAATGTACGTCCATCTTAGTAACAAATAAAATAACAATCATCCTTCGAGATGATATTATGTTGTAGCAATATATTGATATTACTTCCATAATATTAATAAAATCAAAATTTTACGGATAATTTAGACAGTTACACAAACAATTTTATTTCTACTAATTTAAGACATTGGCCGAATGGTGAGCGAAAGTTCCTATCAAGCGGTAGTTTTAGTAATCGACCTTTACCATATGAGGTGCAGTCTTCGGCTCAGGGTGTCTCGGAAGAGAATGGTCAGATAACTAAAACCCATAAATTCTGTCTAGATGTAGTTACTTACTTTTTTGATACCACATATAAGGATGATTCAATATTTTATGTACTCAGTCTTACCTAAAATGATCGTAGTATTAAAATGGTATACATATTTGGGTAGCTGTGTTTACACCGTACTTTCGTTAAGAAGCTTGGCAACCGTCTAATAATAATTGTTCTGTTACGAAAACGTTGGCAAATATTGACTAACATAATTTTCTCGTATTTCTATTCGTTGCCAATGCCGTCGACGACAATAAATGAAAAAAAAAACGGGACGGATTGATTCCGGCCGCTTCCCGTTTGTCATGCTATTTCATTGCCACAAGGAATTCATTTCTGTTTTTTGTTGACAATATACTTAGAATTATTTGATTTTTTATTTATTGCTAGCTTTATTGAAATGATTACTTATATTGATTGCGTGTAACATGACGATAATATCTCTACAGGCACCGATACACAGGCCAAATACGTTTATGATCTCAGAGGATTATTCTTTTAATGTACAATATAATACAATTAAAAACTCTTGATTGTTTGTACAAGAAATTTCAGTGTATTATCATCTTTAATTCGATTCGCAATTAAGATCCAATTTAAGTATTTTATGGTTATTTGAACAATCCACAGCGTTTGAAGGAGGTGAGTCTATAATGAAATTTAATGATCCGGGAAAGGGAATCTAGCTGTGGGAATTTCCTTTTGTTTTGTTGTCAAGCACGCAATTAGATTTTGAATGAACACAAACAGAACGTTTCGCAGCGCTTCAGATAGACTTGAGATAAAAAGTGAAGGAGATGCTTGACAACTCTATTTTACCTTTTAAAATAATGAGTAACGTTGTGTTATTTTGTTGATTTCTATTAAGAAACTATTTAACTAATTTTTAGGAACGGACCATAAAAAGATGTGGGTTCAACGTAACTTCTACAACAACTGAACTAGGCATTTATAGTACGTATCATAAATGTAAATAAAAATAAATAAAATAAAAAAGGTTTTTATTCACGTAGACTTTAAAAAAGCGCTTGTAAATAGTCAGAACATGTTTGTAGTAATATAGTTGTATACATTAGATATTATTTCTAGTAACATAGATATTTAGGTACATCTTGTATGAAAACATTATAATATTTATTTTATTACAGCAATGATATTTAGCTAGCTCGTATCAAGTTATTGTCAAGAGATTATGTTTAATTATCTAGTTTAAGTCTAATATTTTTACTACATATTGTCAATGGTTCTGTCTATATTAAAGGTATTATTATTATGACGGACCTTGTGTTAATAACGACGGTCGCGCTTTAATGCTACCACCGGATCCAATGCGCCCCAACTGAGAAGACCCAGCGAAACAAACTCAGTGGGTTCATCTACTACCGGTTTCAACACGACTCAGTTGAGACGGTCCGGCGAAACATACTCAAGCGGGCATGAACACGGGATTTGGTCCAATTAGAGTAAGTATTTAGTAGGCAAACACAATATATGCTCGATCGGTTGTCTGAATGCTTATTATTTTAGATTATATTTAGGTATACAAAAGAAAAACTTCGAAACAATAACATTATTCATTTTGAGACAGAGTCAATAATTTTAAATTAAGTATATGATAGCAATCATTTACAGATAGTTCACGTAACACAGCAGATCAGTCATGTCTATATGGCTACAAGATCTCCAGCGAGCAATGTGCAGGTAGGAAGTGAGAGCCAGACGTCTTTGTCATCGATGTACTCTTTAGTGGTGTAATAACCCCTAGCCATAAGTATACGTTTAATATGTGTTTTAAAACTTGTGTCAGGCAGATCAGTAATTTGAGTAGGAAGCTTGTTATAAAACCTAATACAATTTCCTAAAAATGATTTATTAGTTTTGCTTACTCTAAAGCCTGGCATGGCTAGTTTGTTTTTATTCCTAGTATTTATATTATGCAGTTTACTTTTCTTTTTATAATTATGAATATTTTTTCTAACAAACATTATATTCTGATATATATATTCCGATGGCACAGTAAGTATATTTATTTCTTTGAACAAATTTCGCAAAGAATCGCGACTGCCTAAACCATAAATGGCTCTGACTGCTCTTTTCTGCAATACAAAAATAGTACCTATGTCAGCCGCCGAACCCCACAGCAGAATGCCATGTAAAAGATGTCTTACTGATATAATATCAAGTAGCAGCCTAAACCGCTGGAGTTATTGGTAAGTCCACCACTGAATGTTAGTAGTAGAAGGATAAAAGGTTGTACGGAAGTTGGTAATTTTCAAATTAAAATGCAGGAAATAAAGTAGGTATTAGTACTTACAAATAACAAAGGTACATATGCATACCATACCTCTATTTATGGGATTGGATGCAAAGGTAAA
This sequence comes from Pseudoips prasinana, assembly GCA_951640165.1. Classification (NCBI taxonomy): domain Eukaryota; kingdom Metazoa; phylum Arthropoda; class Insecta; order Lepidoptera; family Nolidae; genus Pseudoips; species Pseudoips prasinana. The sequence goes on along the minus strand of OX621237.1, from coordinate 24,262,786 downwards.
AAAATGGTTTTGATGGGGAAAAATTCGCTTTATTGTCGCCCCTCCCCTCCTATAAAAGTATGGATTAAAATGTCACCCAAGCATCCAATTTTAGAATATTACTTTTAAATGGAAAACTACTACGTGTTATCTTATTTTAAAATATTCCTTTCAAACGCAAGATTACTGCGTGTTATCCGGGTCTAATTTTAGAAAAGAGTATTTCGTTTGTACGACCCGCATTTAATCCGCTGAGAAAAACGCAAATGAAAATTATTTTAGCCGTAACAAGAATATCTTCGTTAACGTGGGAATTGTCCTGTAATATGTTAATCTCTCAGGGCCATTTATGAGGTAAACTACCTTGGGTGATTAAATAAATGAATTAAAATGGTTCTTTTTCCTGTAGACTTAATAAAACACTTGTTACTAGTCAGCTCATATTTGTAATAATACAGTCAATTATACATCATCAATATTCTATTCTTCACATGAAAATAAATAAACATTTAGATCTGCAGTTAGTTATAATTTAGAATTAGCATTTAGTTTATGATAGTAAGCTAGCTATATTATCTATACATATAATAAAATCGTAGGATAGTCAAAACTGTACATTGAATATTTTTTTAAGGATACTTGGGGCGGGATCTACAATCGACATCGAAGCCAAAAATATAGTTTTTAGAATTTTAGTCTGTGTGTCTGTTTGTCTGTATGTATGTCCGGGCTGAAATCAAAAAGTACTGCATGAATTTACTTAAAATATTGCATGAATATTACTAAAAGGTTGGGTCAACATATAGGCTACATATTATTACGCTATTACATACGGTGGAGGAATTGTGATAATTTATAAAGTGTAACGCGGGTAAAACCGCGGGGCACAGCTAGTAACTTATAAAAACTGGTTGCATGGGCTTCACTGAACTAATCATACTATCTTCCACACTAGTTTAAACTGTATTGCAAAAAAACAGTCTTCGTGGCTAATAATATCATTTAGTACAATTTATGCGACTAAGAAATATCTGTTAGGTATGAAATATGTACACCAACCACAAAATATTCTACTCTAACTGTACTAGCAAAGAATGTATACTTTTCTTTGTTTTTTAAAAGTCTACGCCCGCACTAGGGAATCTAATGACTGTGTCGCGGGGTACTTTACAAACATATAGTAGACCGACTCAAATTACATCCAGACTCAGAGGAACTATATATGGGTCACACAAGTAGTTGTCCGGCGCGGGACACGAACCCGCGACGCGAAGCAGCGAGGCGACTGTCTTAGCCGCTGCGCCACACGTGCAATCAAATATATACTCAAATATAATGTAGTGAATAAATTGATGATGATGTCCTCCCTACCGAATTTCGGCCACGGCGGCCAGTCTTAATGGAGACTAGACAATTGCGCAGGACATATTATAGTGCACAATTAGTGTGTGTGCAGACACAGGGGCACTTTCTATTCCATCACTCTCATGATCCGATGGGACGCCTAGCGACACGACCGGAAAGAGTTCAGGTACAGGACCGACGGCTTTACGTGCTCTCCGAGGCACGGGGGTGTAATACCGCCAACTTCCAGACTTCGGGCTGATACTGAGAAATTTCTTTTTACGGAAAAATCCCAAAATCACATTATGGCCCGACCCAGGATTTGAACCCAGGACCTCATTATCTGCGGTTGAACACGCTACCGCTAGACCAACGAGGCAGTCGATTTGAATAAATTAATGAATATAACAATACTATATAATCACTCACTGTATTTTTGTTTCTAGATTCTTATACAACCTTGGATAAATACCTAATAAGACAGCTAGAAGACACTCCAAGGTTTTTCAGTACAAGCTGATCTTAAGTTGTATAGGATTTCCATACAATGAGAGGTCAGCTTATATTGGTCATTATAGCTTGATGTGTAGCCATGCGTACAGTCTTGTATTATAAAATGAGGCGTAGGCTTACTGAATTTCCCTTGTTTTTCAACAAAGGATGAGATGATCTACGCTATGGAAATAGGTAGAGAAGTATTTATTGCAAAAGGATTGTTACAAAAAATAGTATGATAAAGGAATTCATGTGAACTGAACCCTGCCCTCTTGCCAGCCTAAGTAATGAATAAATAGTAATTAAAGTTGTACGAAATGCTTTGTAAGTCACGTCAATATATTAGTTGGAACCATAGCTATAAGAACGCATATATGTTTATGCTGTGAGAACGTAAACAGAAATGTTTCTCTAACATAAGAGTTTATAAGTTTATCTTAGTCGACAGTTTTATGTTAAAGTTTCTGTCGGTGGTTTTTATTATTCTGGCTCGACGGTCAGTAATTATAGTTTTCTGGTTAGTTTCATTTTTAAATCATTAAATACACTGGTTGGCATTTGAAATAGACATACCTTGATCGTGTTATAAATTCAAAATATATATGATACTTGACCAATAACCGGGGTATTTTATGTCAATATGCAAAGAAGAAAAAATTTTAGTGTAAGAATAAGCTTTCTCTACGCTCGTCTTTAAATTTCTACTCTTAAAAGAGTAGAACTGTTCAGCTTAATAAAACAAAAGTATGTATGCACAGGCCAAGTCAATCTTTCCACTTAGAAGTTAGTTCGGCACTAAAGTTTTTTGTGTTGGCTCCAGAACTGAGGAAAATAGCCTCCAGCGAGGATAACAATCTTATAGGTCATGCGATGATAGAGTGCGATCGTTCCCGCAGGTATTATGTAATTATACTATTATATCGATGGAATAAAATTTACTAGGATGTGAAACTTATAAAATCTAAATGAAAAAGAACGTAAGTTATATCCCTCGCACAGTAAATCTATTCGTAAACAGGTTAATTTGTAGGGGACCGATAGTTACAAGTTATTTCAATTCTCTTGAATGTCTGTAAGTAGAGTGTTCCTCACAAATTATCGGGTCTCCGATTCGTAGTGCGTTAGAAGACACAGCCAGTTACGAGGTGATACACTGCCAAGTGTTTGATACACTTGGCAGTGTATCAAACGCTTGGCATGCTTAAAAAATCCCCGCCTAATTATTGTACCCACACAAATGTGGGTGCAATAACTTGGCGGGGATTTTTTAAATTCTGATCTAAGGTGAACAATATCTCAGACATATCTGACAGGTACACCCGGCTACACACCAAGCTATACTTTTCCAGTACAAGCTGATCTTACGTTGTATAAGATTTCCATACAATGAGAGGTCAGCTTATATTGGTCATGTATAGCTTGACGTGTAGCCATGCGTACAGTCTTGTATTATAAAATGAGGCGTAGGCTTACTGAATTTCCCTTGTTTTTCAAAAAAGGATTAGATGATGAGATGATCTACGATATGGAAATACGTAGAGAAGTATTGCAAAAGGATTGTTACAAAAAATAGTATGATAAAGGAATTCATGTGACCTTAACTGCATATTATACATAGGACCTTGTAACAATCCTCCTATCCAATACATGATGATACTGAAATTGGAAACAAAGAAATAACCTAACCTAATACAATTAGATAAACTTAATGAATGAACGCGGAATATGAATTGTATTGGACTTGACTGACTTAATTTTGACTTCGAGATTTAATTAATCGAAATCATATTGATACGTGATTCATCTGATGATCATGTCATGGCCGATAATAATCCATGTTCAAAAGGAGAAAAAAAACTTATAAAGTTCACGAACCACTAGAACCTAATTAAAAATAATTGTAAAACTTTCTAACATTTGGCAAGTCAATACTACATTCTGCCTAATCATGTAATCTCTCTTACATGTTATTAAATTACGAAAGATTGTGTTGTTCTACATTTTCTTTATATCATTCCTATAGTTAATATTGCCCTCTTGCCAGCCTTAGTAATAAACAAATAGTAATTAAAGTTGTACGAAATGCTTTGTAAGTCACGTCAGTATATTAGTTGGAGCCATAGCTATAAGAACGCATATATGTATATGCTGTGAGAACGTAAACAGAAATGTTTCTCTAACATAAGAGTTTATAAGTTTATCTTAGTCGACAGTTTTATGTTAAGTTTCTGTCGATGGTTTCTAACAATAGTATTCTGGTTCGTTCCATTTTTAAATCATTAAAGTCACTGGTTGGCATTTGAAATAGATATACCTTGATCGTATTATAAATTCAAAATATATATGTAGTGAGGTCTCAACAAAATTTTAAAACATTTGTATCTGTACGCTGTCGCACTAACTTAGGTAAATCAGCCCCTCTAAATAGAATCATGAACACGTTTAACGAGGTGACCAATAAATGTGAGAATCTTGATATTTTCTGAAATTCTATCTCTCAATACAAAACAAAACTTAAAAATATTGATCCGCAGTCGGCGCTAAACCGAAACCTAAACTCAAGCCACTAAGTCCATTTTTAATAACAGGTTTTGCGATATAATATTTTAACTCGTTGAATTGTATTTGTTTAATTAATTATATCGTAAATGTATTTTATTTGAATTTTAATTGATTAATATATGTTGTTTTATATAATGAATTGCATAACTTATGTACAAATTGTTTGATATGTGTTTTCTATTTGTTATGTATAAATCTTGTTATCTGTCAATTATTTAATTTACTAATACTGGTCAAGGTAATATAAAGTACTCGTCTGCGAACGTTGTGCATACCTGTAAGTGACATACTCACACTGGATTAATCTCTCTGTATTAGTTTCTACAAACAAATTGTGAATAGGTTGATGGTGTGCCTTATCAATAAAAAAATAAAATAAAAATAAAAATATATGATACTTGACCAATAACTGGGGTATTTTATGTCAATATGCAACGACAAAAAAAATTCAGTGTAAGAATAAGCTTTCTCTACGCTCGTCTTTAAATTGTACATTTACATGCTTACCGATGATAAGATCCCCTATCTAAACTCAGTGTGCTCACTTTAGCTGCTTCCATGCTCCAGGTGAAACACAATTTACAACTACTTCTGCACCCATATCAAGATATTAATTTGAAACTGCAATTTTTACTTAACATTAAACACAAATAATGTCTAATAATTACTTTACTTACAAAAATAATTACTTACAAAAATGCGGCGACGAAGTTCTCACTAAAGAATTCTTAATTAAGAATTAACAATTATTTGATTTCCCAAAACGTACAAGTCATGTTTTAGTAAGAAGCCATTTTTCTTTAATTGTACTACCGAATATTGTTCGAATATACCAAACACTGGGCGTTATTTGATAACACCTACAAATCATAAACCACACAATACAAAATATAATTATGAACTACTAGCCTTTCTGGTTCACTTTTAAATATATCAAAAGTACTTACAGGTTTCTTCTCATACAGTAAACATTCACCACTCACAATCGACGCGAAACACTATCACTATTTACAATTGTTAGCAGTGGAAAGCATCAGGATCTCCGAAATTACGCTACAAATTACTTTAAATTTACTTTAATACAACTAGTTAATTCCTTTCAATGCGGCATTGCCATACCAGCCCTTTATTTGCAAAGAGAAGGCAATAACTCCGCCTTTAAAAGACCAACCTAATTATTTCACCGAGAATTAACACTACTATGATTGACCGTACTTTTTTGAAACTTATAGACTGAACTGTCAAGTCATAAACTATGCTCCCTTTAGGTCAAAACAAAAACAATCCACTTTATGAGATTTTAATATTGGGTATGATTTGCGAGTATTTTTGTAATACGAGGGCGTCGAGGAACTAGCGACCTAAACCACTACGTCACACGTGTAAGTGTTATTTTTGTTGCAACAAGGTGTTCATTGAGTGGAAGCACCTTCAATACATAGATGAAAATTATTTCTACGAAGACGAGGAGTTTTAACTACCTACTGCAACAATTCTCGCCGAGAATTAAGCACATTCTGTTAATAAATAGTTTAAAATAAACTAAAAAACACGCTTTATATAAAATTCAACTAAAAATAGAAAACAAATTTTAATAAATTTAATTTGAAAATAGTGTAAAAATTTATATTTAATTGTAAAAAGAAAACATGGGGTGCATGGTGTGCATATCTTAAAAGCCCCCCACGCTGTTTTTTACAATAAACTATGTTTTTTTACTCTATTTTCAATTTAAATTTATTTTACATTTTTAGTTGAATTTTATATAAAGCGTGTTTTTTAAACTATTATTTATTTTTAATTTTTAGTTATATTTTTGCTATAATAGCGAATTTTTAGTTTTTTTTAAACTATTAATTACTTTAACATCAATTCCTGCCTTATCGACTAGAGATAAAAATAATTTAAATTAGAAAAATCTTATTTTACAAATTGAATACTGGAATAATCTTATCAAATTAGTGTATTATCATCGGTCCCCGATAAATCTGCAAAGTTTCAATGTAATCTAAAGCCGTTTAAAGTGGGTCAAAATCGCGTCTAAAGGAGTCAGTTACAAACATACAAGTGAAGCTAATATAAAGCGTGTAAAATTGTGATGTCATTACTATAATCTAAAGTGGATCATAAACTTTTAAGGATATGGGAAACATAGTAAATTCTTTTTCTAACATCATCCATGTTGTTTTAGCGAGACTCTTATGTAATCAAAGTGGAATATAGCCATTGACCATGAAATTAGTTTATTCACTCACTCACTCAGGAAAGAATATAAATTACTAGGTGGGGAATAAGCAGTTATGTTTATTTTAGAGGGTAATAATAGCCTTGGCATGGTTTCAGCTCAGGTTGCGGGCTCACTGCATTGTAAATTATCCTAGCATGCATTGAATAATACAATGGATAATACTTCTGGCTGGCTTGGGCAACAGGTACTTAAAGGTCGGTACGGTTAAAATGTACAGTTTAAGAAATTATATAAAACATCTTGAACGGGCGATAGTTTCCAGCAACGATTTTAATAGTTTGTGGCATCGAGTCTGATTAAATCTATATAGGTATAAACAAACTAAATGTAAACATAATATTTGAATGCAAGTTTTATGACATGCTAGCAGTAATATTGGACTGCTGTTTGTGTTTCGGTTTGGACGGCTGATCTCAACCGCTGGACTCAACAACTCAACAGGTTGGATATATTTGGTATACAACTGTATACGCAAGCATATTTTAAGGTCTACGTGAGTAAAAATCTTTATTTAAAATATAACTCATTCCGCGTAGTGCTACGTATGTAGTGGTATGACGTACTATGTAATTACACGTCTTTCTACGTAGTGTAACGTCATTCGTTATGCATAATGCTACGCCACGTTGTGTAGTACTAGTTAATAGTACCGCAATACTACGTAATAATATATACTTCAAAAAGACAAACATCTACATTATGATATGTAGCATCATACCACGAAGCTTAGTAACACTTCGATGCCGTTAGACGTCATATAATATAGTGCTCCCGTAGTGTTAGTGAGGCGTTCTAGAAACTTCCCAGAATGTCAGTGGAACTACTCAGAAGTCCCTACCAGTACTAAATTCTCCGCGTTTCGCGAATGAATTATGAATTTTGAAATAATCACTGAACTCTATACTATATAACTCTCATAATCCGGTGAGACGGCCCTTTGTCACGACAAAGGAGGCTGTGTAATACTTCCACATTTGAGCACGGGGTGGTACTCGGACATTTTCTTGTCAGAAATATCTCAATAAATTCCAGTTATAGCACGACCCGGGATTTTATTTCAGGAGCTCGTCATCGGTAATCGGATAGATCGGCTAGGACAGGCTACCGCTAAAACATCAAGATTGTTTACTATAGATAGACCAATTAAACAGTAGTTTCTAGTCGTAGTAAATAGTAACTGTAGAAGTTTTCTTAAACGTTTCCCTTTATTTATAGTGCTTAAAAACTAAGGATTTCCGCATTTAAGTGATTATTTTAAATCTATATACGTATTTATTTAGTTTCCAATGGTTTATTTAACTTACAGCTTCTCGTGATTCAATTAAGCGGAGTACTAACGAAATTTATGTTGTAATCGGAGTCGTCTACTCGTTTTGCATTAATTGGACGTTACTCGCGAAGGTTTAACGATCACTTGTTTTAGTGTTAAAAATAACTGTTCATTAAATAATGTTGATATTTTGTGACGTGATTTACCCCGCGCTGGGAAACACTGTCATTATTATTTTTGATTACACGGTTTGATTAACATTCCCGAGACCAGACCACGCTAACGAGATACTAAATGTTCAAAGGAAATAGGTTATAATAGCAAGCTTTCAAGTCTTTACTTAAAGTTAATGTGATAAAAGATGGGTATTATCAATGAGAGCGGGTGTCAGTCGTTATTTGAAGATAATTCAATTGTCAGAGTTAATGATGAAAATTGTCAGGTAGCAGAGCGTGCCCTTTTGAAATTCAAAGAATTATAAGGAGCGGCAGCGTTTAATCGAAAAATTCTGTATTTTGACCTTTGCCGAGTTTCCGTCTGTGACGGCTTCGTCGGGCATTTCTGCTCCAATGAGTAGTTGTTGGAATAAACTCGAGCAAAAGAGACGTCTCGCGCAAACACCTTTGAGTAATATCCTAGACTATACAGGCTTAGCGTCAATAATAATACATCCCATATTAAAGCCAATATTTATGTGTATTTTCTTGTAAATTGAAGGAAAAGCTTTAGTTTTTTTCACACAAATTAACATTTGCTCGATTTAATTTTCAAAATTATGAAAATGTTTGTCTGTAATAATTCACTACGGTCCGTTTTGAATTCATAAAAACTTTTGAAAATTTAAACCCTAAAGTTATCCATATATCAAAAATTATGCATAATGCCAGGTACATGCGTAAATAAATCAGTCCGCGCAATAAATAAACTTTTATCTGGATAGTACCTTTGGGAGTTCCGATTTATGTGATTTTTTAAACCACGATCAACGCTTGTTCGTGAAAGGTGGTCGTGTGGATAATGTCATCTTTCTAGCTCGCTTAACTTTACGTGGAGTCGTATGCTTTGTATAGTTCATATTAACTAAAATAAAAGAAACAGTTGTAGAAAATCTATTTTTGGGCTACGACTAAGACTAGCCATCACATTAAAAATATTCAAAATTCTAAATATTACATTTGTGTGGAATCGTCAATTCTTTTTTACCCTATCGCGCGTATTTATATCATAATTTTTGTACTGTAAGAATACAATGAACTTATGTAAAAATCTTTTTAAAAAAAGTTATCAGCCAGACATCTTTTTTAAAAAAAGTTACACAAAATTAAATTAATTTTATTTTTCTAAGTACGTGAAGTATCTAATTCTCCTGGCTAGATGTCAACTTCACATGTTCCGTAACATGTATGCCAGGAGACTTAAGGCGTAAGGGTAGCTTTAGAATTTAAGTCTTCGTAAAAAAGGTAATGTATGGAGGTATAATGGAGCGTTGTTTAACTTTACGTGCAAGTTCTTTAGAAATAAAATAGTAGGGTAGTTTATTGTTCATGATTTGGTTGTAAGTAAGTGGGAACAGCATTTGAAGCGTGCCCTGTGGTCGTTAAACTGAAGTTATGTTTGATCTTGTTTCTTGTTAGTGTCGTGGGGTTACGAGGCGTCAACTAGTTTGTATTTGGAATAACACTTTTATGTGCATAAATAACACATGGCAAACAAGAATTATTACAGTATGTTAGTTCTTTTTTATATGTATGCTAAGAGGCTAATGGGAACGAATATCACCACCCTATCTCATTTCGTGGGGGGTGTAGAAGTCATCCCAGGGGAATATCTACCAGAGAAATTTGAGTACGATGACTATCACACTGTGATCACCAACCCATTTTCCAAACGTACGTAACGATAGTAGAGACACAGGCGTTGTGTTGTTGTAGGTGCCATAATTATAATAATATTGATTATATAACCTATAATTAGATCATTTTTCTAACTAAAAAAATAACTCAATCCTTATTTGTATCGCAAAAATCTTGATCAAGACTTATCTTAATTTGAAATAAATAACATTTATTATTCCCAGAGGACGAGGAGATATATCGAAGGTACAATGTCACCCTATTCTCAAATGACTTATCGGCCATGCTCCAAAATTGTCTCTTATTTTTTCGTCAACAGAATTCAATTTTGAAGTGTATTAGAATGGTGTATAGGCGATTTAAGTATTAGGGTAATAAGGCGATAGTATCTGTGTAATGCCGTCAACAAACTGTTCTGGCTGCTATCACAGCACACATCTGTGTTGGCCAATCGAGAAGATTTATAGACGCGAAGAAAGACTATAAAACTTATTTTATTATTCCATCAAATGTGCCGCTGACTCACATGCTTTCAGATTTAATATATAAGGCATAATATTAAAGATAGTAAGTTTTATTACTAGGATAAGTAACGTCGAATGCTGGTGAAGTGCTGGCGTGTCATAAAACAAATGCTTGCCAATGTTATTATTCTTGTATATTGTAGCATTACGCCTTCTACTTCGAAATAGTCCTTTTAGTTAGCTAATAGAATATTCGTTATTGAGGAACTTATAGACCACTGTCGTTACAGGTATCTATAAAATGGCCACGCTCGTAGATGTATGACCGTATGAATGGCCTCATCCATCAAGCGACTTCAGCTATCTGTCTCAGCTTTCGTAACTGGCTTAAACAATTAAAACATTTAAGAAAAACATTAATGTTAAGTAATTAGCGTTATCATTCGTTTGTAAACACGGCTACACATTACGCTACACTGTTCCAGTATAAGGTGATCTCGCGTTTTACAGGATTTCCATAAAATGACAGGTCAGCTTATATTGTATATGTATAGCTTGATATGTCGTGCGTACGTATTTTAGATGAGACTGACCGGTATACTCCCAACGGCTACCATTAAATAGGCACCAGTGGTTTATTTTTTGGAATGTTCCAACGTCCGCCACTGATGGCCGTTGGGACAAAAAATAATGCACTGATCTAACGGCCACCAGTGGTGCCTGTTTTAGTGGTGGCCGTTGAGAGTAAATCGACTGACCATCTACCGATTAAAAATATCACAATTTTATATTTTTTACATTAAATATAATAATATTCTGGGACACGATTCACACACGGCCATTTGAACTCAAATAATTACAATAGTACAAGCTCTGTTTAGAGCTTGTACTATGGAAACTAGATAACTGATATATTAGGTCTTTACCTATGAAATTGCCGTTCTGCAGTACTGGCCATTTCAAATCAAAATAATTTTTGTTTGGCTAAGAATTCTAATTTCAAATTAATTTTATTTTAAAAACATGGATTCTTTTTTCCAAAAGTAGTCATTTCTTTATTGATTAGTGTTACATTTTCATCGCATTTCAATCTTTTTCGTCATCATGGATACGTTAAAAATTCGAGTAATTATGGAATATGAGTACCGTCGTGGCAGCAACGCGGCACAAGCGGCACGCAACATCAACGACGTTTACGGAGCTAACACTACAAACCAACGCACCACCTGTTATTGGTTTGCTCGCTTCCGTTCTGGAAATTTCGACCTGAAAAATGAACCTCGCGGTCGTCCGAAGACTTTGGTCGACAATGACGAATTAAAGGCGGTTGTGGAAGCTGATGATACACAATCTACGGCTGAATTAGCAGCAGCTTTCGACGTTAGCGTCAAAACAATATTGGTCCATTTGCGTCAAATTGGCAAGGTAAAAAAGCTTGACAAATGGGTGCCCCACGAACTCAATGATCGCCAGCGCGAAGTACGCGTCGAGACGTGCCTTGCACTGCTCAACAGACACACAAATGAAGGAATTTTGAACCGCATTGTTACCTGCGATGAAAAATGGATTCTGTTTGATAACCGCAAGCGCTCAGCAAGTTGGTTGGATCCTGGTTCAGCACCTAAACAATGCCCTAAACGAAAACTTACCCCTAGAAAAGTGATGGTCACTGTTTGGTGGTCTAGCGCCGGTGTGATTCATCACAGCTTCTTACCAAACGGGGTGAGCATTACTGCAGATGTGTACTGTGAAGAACTGAGCACAATGATGGAGAAGCTGGCGCATCTCCAACCAGCATTGGTCAATCGCTCGTCTCCGCTGCTCCTGCACGACAACGCGCGACCTCATACTGCACAGCAGACGGTCTCCAAGTTGCAAGAACTGGGGTTGGAAGCTCTCCGTCATCCGCCCTACTCACCAGACCTTGCGCCTACAGACTACTACTTTTTCCAGAATTTGGATAACTTCTTGGCGGGAAAAAAATTCAATACCCGAGAGGCAGTACAAAATGCCTTTGAAGAATTTGTTGCCTCCCGTCCAGCTGATTTCTTTAAGAAGGGCATCAATAAACTGCCACTGCGATGGCAAAGATGCATTGATTGCATGGGTGATTACTTCGATTAATACAAATAAAAAAATTCATGAAAAAAATTCGTTTAAATTTTTTCATACAAAACGGCAATTTCATAGGTAAAGACCTATTATTACATAATAATATACTACTTTTCCTTTGTAAATATATTGTTACAGTTATATAGATATTTGCACTTAGACTCAAGACAAACAGACGTGTTCATGCACACAAATATCTGTCCTGGGTGGGAATAACACCCACGACCTACATCGTGAAAGGCAAGCATTTACCAACCACGCTAACTGGCCCGTCGTATATCGGCTTGGATACAAATTGTAGTTGGTAAATCGCACGCAAATGATATTTGACAAGTTTAATTACCTTTTTACACCGACAGCAATAAGCTAATTGTTAAATAACGTTAATTATCTTTACCAAGGTAAACAGTCATTGGTTTATTCAATTGATAATATTCTGTCGGCTCTGCCATAGCGTAGCTACGTAGCGCCGCGCCGTAGCCACTAGACGTAGTGTTGACGTAGCAAACATTTAGCGTATGAGCTACGCCAGCGCGCTTGACTCACTTATGCCCCGTTGCTTGCACAAATCTGGTTTTATTTGATCACTGTAATTTAACTTAGAGAAGGTTAAATGCCATAAGACAAAATTATGAAGTAAAACAAGATAAAGTAATAATATAATTAAAAAATACTTATTTTAAAAGAGGTTTCAATTTGTATATAATCTTTTTATGGACATTAAAAGATGTGAAACTATAAAGTCGTTAATAATTAAGGATCCCCGATTATATAGATAATGCCTCTTGTCTAGCGGTAGCGTTTTGAACAAGAATTTCATATAATATGAAAAATCTACAGCCTCGATCACTTGTAACTATTGTGTGTTAGAAATTGTCCTTTGGAAACTTATGCCATAAAATACCAAAAAGCTTAAGATTTTTTAACATAATACACATTTCTATTTTACTTTCAAAAGAACTTATAAATCGATTATCATATGGCTTAATTTGAAACAAATTAATTACGTCTAAAAATAAAATAAAATATCGTTCCTCTTCTTAGTACCTACTGTTATACTTGCTTTTTCCTTCATTCCTGAATCTGAATGTCTTTGTCGTCTTTGTTTGTACACCAAATGTAACACAATTGATGAAGTTTACATACTTAATTGATACCCAAAATAACGTTTGTTGACAGTGTTCACATGGTTTCCCCTACCGTGGCCTTGTGGTATATACGTGGCTGACTTTGAAACTTGTACAAAGTCAAACATTTCTGAAATAGTGCGGAAGCTACCTCAAAGTCAACATTGGTATATTATTATAATAATATATTTCGAATGAAAGCCTCGATAATTATATTTAGGATTTTATATACGTCGAGGCTGTAATAGGCTGTGTAGAATAAATAAAAAAAAAAAAAAAAAATAAAAAAAAAAATAAATAAATGAACAAAAAAAAAGAATTTAAAGCTCAACCATGTTGCTGCAGACGTCTTTACGAAGGAACGCAAATTTTGTTGAACGTTATTTTGTGTATTTTTGCTATTCGTGATCCAATAATGATTATATACAACCTACCACGTTACCTATAACGTACATGAACATATTTGTGTTCAAATTGCTGGCAAATATATAGCTGATAACACAGCTGTATATATATCATGAACTTATAGACATATATACAGTCCTATTTATAAAAATTACTTCTTCCAAGCTTAGTCCGAAGCAAATCTTGGACTTGTTACTCCCAGACTAACCACATATCAACTTCATGTTAACACGACTATTAATATACTGGGAGTAAGCTCAGATTAACAATACATTCCTTACACCTAGATTAACGCACGTGCTATGGCAACCCTCCCAATTTAAAAGAAAAAGAGTGAGTAACCGAATGAACTAAATGCTTGATGATGATATTAATGACAGTGACGAACAATATTTTGGGTTTGAAATCTTGATAATTCAACGTTTTAGCGTGTTCTGCTCAGTGCGCTTCTGCCTCGGCGGTAGATGAATATACGGTTGAAGTTTCAGAGTTCTATAATTTTATTCTCTTCTATAAAACTAAAAAAGATAGCAGATTTTCATAGATCTACGAAAGATTCGATCTATGAAAGTTGGCACAGTTTTATTTACCACTCCACGGGCCTATATCCTTATTGTAGTTATAATTTTCAGATAGGGTGAAATAAAACCACCTCTTGCATCGCCAGCTAAATAATTTTTCACCATGTCGATAATAAATGGCAGTCGATCGAGAAAATCTGTACGATTTAAATTCATCTTCTCGAAGTTCTTCCAATGGATTCTTACGTACTTTATATAGGTAACTTCACACGCCTCAATGAAATCAGATTTTCAACCAAATCTATTTCATTTATTAACCTCGAATCATCAATCAAATAATCTCTATGCATTTTAATTAACTTTCACAACGAACACCGAAGGCAATCTTCATTATTTACCACAAAATAGTTTAATTAGGACTAATAGTGAGTATTCAAATTCCACTTATTAAAAAAATATCATCACTTTTATTTGAATTTGTGGTCATCATAATCTTGTCAGCCAAAGTACGCACACTGCTGGACGAAAGCCTCGCCAAAGAATGGGGGGATATGCCATAATTTCCACGCTTGGTAGACGGGTTCAGTGATCGCAGTTTGATGGTCATAGTTCACAGAAAAACGCTGCTGCCCGCTCTGGTAGGTATTCCCTCAGTGGATTTCTACGCCACTCCACGGGATGCGATGGGATGATGATATTCTATTTCGCCAAAACATAGCATAACGCTAGTTTAAAAGTATATAAGTGTACCTTATACATTTTTAAACTAGCGTTATGATATTAACCTAACTTAGTCTATACCTACTCAGTCACTAAAAAGTGGTTCCAAGGATTAACTTTTACGCCGAGAGTAACTTCAGATTAGCTTATTCCCTCCTTACTCCATGTTTATTAATACTGATTTCAATTAATTTTAAGTTTAAACTTGGAATAAAATTAATCTTTGTTTAGTCTATGTTTATAAAACCCATAACCTGATAAAGACTAATGTTAAACACTAGAAAAAAAGAGCGTGAAAAATAAAGATGTCAAATAAAACGCGTCATTGACAGTAACATTGAATTATTATAGAGGGATTTGGTGAAACTCAACCAAAAAAGCCCTTGTAAATAGTCAGAACATGTTTGTAGTAATATAGTTAAGTATAGATAATTATTTCTCTATATGCGAATTGTATGAACATATTTATTTATTATTTAATTAATTATTGCATTAGCATAGAGACTATTTAGGTTTAAGGTGTTTATCTAAATTGATAGTTAAATATATTTTCATCTTGTCTGAATTGTTCTGTCTATATTAAGGTAACGATTCCGTATTACTATTATGTAAGACCTCGTGTTTATAACGACGGTCGCGCTTTTATGCAAGCACCGATTCCCTTGCTAACACCCTTTCGGTGGACGTAGGTGTGCCCATTTGTTTTTTAAAAACATGGATTCATTCAAAGTTGGATGTGAAAGATCATATCATATTGTGAATAATGCTGTAAAACTAAAATTAAATAGTATAAATTGTTAAGACAGTTTCTCCTATGCGCCAATTTCTGAAAAAGAAATCAAATATTTTTCTCCGAGTGGGGCTTGAACTGGGGACAGTATGGCTCAATCGCAGAACTTAAGCTACTGCACCACACAATATGTTATATTTCTTTTATTGTATAAGCTTATAGCAAAATCGTAATTGAGACATGAATACTAAATCATTTAAACAACCACCAACCATCAGGCTGGTTAGTAAATCCTTGCCTTGCACGCCGCTGGTCGTGGGTTCCATTCCCACCCAGGTTAGATATTTGTATGTATGAACATGTCTGTTTATCCTGAGTCTGGCTGTAATTATCTATATAGGTATGTATTTACAAAAGAAAAGTAGTATATGTAATATATCAGCCAGGTTTCCATAGTATATGCTCTGCTTCATTTGGGATCAGGTGGCCGTGTGTGAACAATGTCCCAGGATATTAATTAATAGTACAAGCTCTGCTTAGTTTGCGATCAGATGGCCGTGTGTCACATTATTGACAGGATATTAATACTGTTTATAATATAGTCAAACCAATGTTAGTAGGTACATTTCCACCAGATAGATAAGAAAAAGGATATAATTTCAATTTCTTAGCAATAAAAAAAATAAACACTTTATAAAATGATCGAAGAAGTGAAGTACCACTTATCGCAACGCTTTTACATTAATCTCAACTACACGCCATAAAATTCGAACGAAGAGATGAGTGCGAATTTTACTTTATTAATATTCATGATGAAATTATTCCTTTCAATGTCTTCGGCCAAACGAAATGTCCTCGTAAATAAAATGTCGTGTTTAAATCCCGGTAATTCCTTTTGTTACCCATCATCAAAGCCGTATGAAAGCTTTGTATCCTCAGAACAATAAAACTCTTAATAAAACGCACGAGTTTAAATTCTTCATACATTATTAATTAATTTTAATAATGAATGAACTTCCTGTTCTGTGTAATATATGCATTGATATGATTAAACATTTACATTTTGGTACAAATTTTAATGAACTCTTGAATTTTATTCGTAATATATTGCACAGATTATAATCTATTCAAATATCCTTCCTGGCCTACGGAGATTAACTACATGCTTTTATGAATACATGTGTACAAATGATAATATACTATGAGTAGATCTATATAAGAGTCAGGCGCAGTTCCGATCAACAGCTATACATCTCTCCAAGGGACGTGGGTTTAACACCGCCAATTTCTAGTTTCGGGTGTAGCTTTCTTGCCAAAATATCCTATCGGCTCCTCCCAGTTATAGTACTCGGAACCTTATTATCGGTGGTTGGAGACTTTATTGTAGCATTTTACTGTACTTTATTGTAACGTTTATATGTTATATATATAAGGTCAACTCGGCGAAGACCGTCTGGCGGGTAGAACCGTACACTAAGAATTACGACAAACTCTGAGGGACTACAAAGATAATAAACCAAGAAAAAAAACCTTTAAACCGTTCTAGTTTCAATAAAAACACAGATGGTGCTATTTATAACAGCAAAGGAAAAAGTTGCATTCAAAATTTGGTCAGGTTATGAACTTGAAACAAGACCAACACCACGTTCACAAAAAAATAAATTTAAGTGCTTTTTCTTTCAATTTAACAGGGTTTGTGTCGGTAAGTTTATTGTTGATCAATCTCTTTACCTAATTGGTGTATTAGAAAAGAATAAAACATATTATTTACGAAGTTACATATGGTGAAAAAGTTTTAACGTCAAAGTGCAATGGTGGCGAAGTCCGTCTAGTTCTTGCAGGGAAAGATCGGCACATACCGGTCTTCGACGTTCCCAGATATCGTAAACCTTTTAGCTGTTTCGTATTATTGAGCGTCCTACGTAGTGAATACCTGACCATGTTAGGTTGACATTTTTTGTGAGGGATTTACACTCAGTCACATGGTTTTCTCAGTTAACTGAACTGAGGTACTATGATCGACGATATCGGTGCAACCATACTTTTAGTTGCGAATATCAATGACGAATATTCCAATTTAACGATAACCCGTCAGTTTTACGATATTAAATATGATGTTGACTAGGGTGTCGTCGGGATTATCATTTCAAATTATTTGTATATTTTGTGATTGTGGAGTACATTTTCTTACAATTCGTCTTGTGCTGTTGGCTTATACGCACTCAATACATACTTCCTTACAGTGAAAATCCATAAAGAGTATTTTGTTTTGCTTTGCACTCATCATTCACCCGGCACATAAAAAAAACAAACTGTCTTTTGATACACGGTTCGTAGTTTTCAATGTGTCGTTATCGATTTTGCGAGCATTATTATTACCATATTAGGCGTCCTACGCCTAATATGGTAATAATAATTATTACCTATGTTATAAATATAACTGAATACTGTTCCTTTAAATACAGCGGATTTACCAAAAAATGTTTTCGATCCCTGAATACCGAACTATACCGGACTTACCCGACAAACGCTTCTTTTCGCATTGTATTCTAATTAGAGCCTTTAATATGAAAAACGGCACCACACATTGAAACGCCGTTGAAATACATACGTATATAGAATGTCTATATTCGCGTAAGCTGACTATTTATATATTTTTTTACCATTAGACGGTCTTATCCGACGTGATTGTAAAGTCTATTTGGCCATTTAAAGATTAATCTTTATTTAATTAAATTATAACCTTAAAGTAAATTTGAAAGTTGGTTTTAATGGCCAACTAAATATATGATCACCTAATTTAATAAAACTTGTTAAAATATTATGTAAAGTAGCTAAATTTTTCCTCTGAATAAAATGTTCAATGAAGTATGGCGGTCTTTGCCAAGTTGACCTTATGTATATATATCTCTATCTCAATGCCATAACACATAACCTGACATCCTCTTATAGAATAACTATTTCGGGGTTTCGCTAATAGTTGTCCTGTCTGGGGTTCAAACTGCTTCGAACCTGAAACAAAGTGGTAGCGAGGCGGCTATCTTAACTACGTATCAAGCGCTTGTGCCATCAATAGGAACGAGAAGAAGAAAAACCATCAAAATAGTAATATTTTTTACAATCGAGAATTCTTTGATTTTTCTATGATTTCAAGGAACACAAATGTTCATTTATTTTTTACTTCATTACTTTATTATATTTATGTAAAAATTCATTAAAATTTTTCGATTTCTTGTTTCGGTAATATCTTAAAGTATTCTAAAAGTCAAATAACTGACATTAGAAGATACTACTGAATATGACACTGTGACTGATGGATGGATTTACTTTTACCACAAGTGTTCCTATTTAGTATTTCGGTGTGGAACGTGAAAAATGGCATGAATTAAATAAATGTTAAAACTAAACCACAGCATAAAAAGTACTAACGTAACTAAACACTTGACCCACTTCTTAAGAGGAATGATCTTGAGAAATAGTTTTTGCCTCATTGGTTTAAAGAAAAAAGACAACATTCGAGGAGGAAAGGTGAAATATTTTCAAAGCGTATCTGCTATTATACGTACTTTTTATTTGGGGTTATGTTTATATCTCGGCGTACAGATAAAATATACATAAGAAGGTAATCTTTGATGTTTTTTAAAACTAACGTGAGAATAATTAACAATTTTGTTTTAGTGTAATCATAAAATAATATAATATATTGAAGGTTTCGACATTTCTGTAATATTTTGACAGTTCTGTCGGCGGGGTTGGCAAATGCTTGCTTTTTACGCCGGAGGTCGTGGGTTCGATTACCACCCAGGACAGATATTTGTATGCATGAAAATGTCTGTTTGTCCTGAGTCTGGGTGTGATTATCTATATAAGTATGTATTTACAAAAGAAAAGTAGTATGTCAGTTATCTGGTTTCCATAGTACAAGCTCTGCTTAGTTTGGAATCAGATGGCCATGTGTAAATAATGTCTCAGGATATTATTATTATTATTTTGCCTTAACTATACTTGTTACTTTATATCATGCTAGCATATGCAGGCTAGCTAGGGTAGGATCCTCAGCGGCGAGGATCGCGTTGCCCCCTTAACGCGTGATCGGTAATACCGTGCAAGTGATCTGACCCACATTTCGAATTCCATCTTTTTACTTCAGCGGCCGCCTGAGATGTGGCCCATAAGGGTGCCCTAAGGTATTAGTCGTTTAAATTAAGCTACTGGTTGAGAGCCTTTTGCCCTAGCCAACTGCTCGTTGTTTTCAATTCTTTAATTTGATATACTATTGCTAAATGTAACAATAATAGCTTAGTAACTTGTTATTTATTATTTATTTAAGAATATTAAAAATACATGTGACGAAACAGACCGCACGGACGGACTAATTTAAAATATTTTGTTACTTTAATTACTGTTTTTAAACTGTGTTTATGTAATACATTGTGAGCTTGACAAGTACAAGTGTATGTAAATACCCAAGTGCTGAATAAATTTCATTATTTCATGAAATAGAATCCAAAAAAAGCGAAGCACATAAAACAATACAGTCGTTATGTCCGAATATTTGAGTCAATAGGAATTTTGTTCTGTGTTAAATCGTAACTGTTGTTGTAACAAAGTATTGTGTTTGCAAAATAAATGTATATGAGATAAAGCGGTCGTGACACTAGTCGCATTCCTTTTACGTAGGTCCAGTGGCCACAATTTGTTTACATTTTTTTCATATTGCTTGCATACATTTAACTAAACGTAAACATTCTAGAGGCCGCTTATTGTTTGCAAATAACACGATTTGTATTGATAAGAATGCCAAGCATACCGACATTAAAGACGACAATTTTTGTGTTTGGAAACCTATGTATGAATTTTGCAATGCGTTCAGTTGAATGCACTTATTTCTGTGTGGTATTTATATGAAGGCTAGTTTATCGAGATGCTCTTTCGCTATGATCTATGCAAATTTATGAAACTATCTTATAGCCCTTTTTAGGGTCCCGTAGCCAAATGAAAAATAACGGAACCCTTATAGATTCGTCATGTCTGTCTGTCTGTCCGTCCGTATGTCACAACCATATTTTTTTTCTAAACTGAATAGTAGGGACACTTCGAAAGTGGTAAAATGAGTGCTACCACCTGTAACTTCTAAAATTAGAGAATGATAAAACTAAAAAAATATATGATGTACATTACAACTTCCACCGAAAATTAGTTTGAATGGGGTCTAGTAGTTTTTTAATACGTCATTAATCGTAAATTGATCAACTGAAATACTTGCTGCTACGGAACCCTTCATGGGCGAGTCAGACTCGCACTTGGCCGGTTATTTTTTCTAGAGTTTCGTCGGTATGGTTATTTCAGGTTGACATTAAACTTATAAAGTTATTGTTCATCTCTAGTAATACGTATGGTTTACATTTCACAACCTTATAAGTAAACCATACGATACCATTATATTATTTTAATTAAGGAACTTTATTTTCCTATGAAACTGAATAATGACATGCGCAGTACATCAATATGCAAAAAAAGTTAACCACATGTACACGAATAGAAATCAGCTGGTACAATAAATAATTTTAGTACTTGTAAAGCTGGTTTTCTTTCAATTGTTTACTTTCATGGGTAGATAGTGCTCACTAAGTTTCCTTCATTATTTCATTTACAGTTGGTATAAAAGATAAGTATAGTTACATTTCTGATGTTTGGAGTTAAAATAGTTGTAGGATATATTTAGATTTATTATTTTGATCGTTTGCATTAATATATGTTTAAGTCTTTGTACAAATGGATTTTAAGATCTGCGACTTACATTTTATCATTCGGGCAATATCATTTAATAGATTTATTCATATCAATTTCATTAAAATATTTATCCTAAAACCTATTAATTTTTTTTATTTATTTATTTAATCATTCTTGTACACACAAAACATACAATAAATAGACAAAAATACGAAGAGATGAACAGTACAAAGGTGCTGCTTATTTCGCAAGAAATTTCTTCCAGCAGACCCGCGACAGGAAAAATTTTAAAGAGCTATAATAATGTGTGTAGGTCTATAATACACTTACATACTAATAATTGCATATATACTTAAATACATATAAATATTATATCCAATTTAGACTTAGCAATAAACTAAATACTAATAATACATTCTATGAGGATGAAATTGAAAGATAGTGATTTTTCACTAGTCTTTTGAAAGTGTGAATAGTTTTACAGTTTTGTATATTTATCGGAAGAGAGTTCCACAGTCTGACTGCATGAACAGTAAAGGAATAGGAATAAAAATCTGTTTTATGGATTGGAAGTTTTAGGATGGATTTCAGATGAGATCTACACAGAGCATCATTTGGATATTTAAAAGAAAACCGCTCTCGCAGATAGGACGGGGACAGAGGATTATGCAGGATATTGAAAAGGAGGCACAATACGCGAGTGTTCCTACGAAATCGAATAGGAAGCCACTTGAGGTCTTTACGGAACTTGGAAACATGGTCGAACTTTTTCAGTCCATATACAAACCGAATGCATAGATTTTGTAGACGCTCAAGTTTATTTAGAAGCTCTTCAGTAGCGTCTGGGTAGCAGCTGTCAGCGTAGTCTATGATGGGCTGAATCAGGGTTTGGGCAAGTGAGATTTTCGTTTTCAAAGGTAAAAAGTTTTGGAGGCATTTCAGCGAATGGAATGTATAGTGAACCTTTTTGCTGACATCAGCAACATGAGCTTTCCAAGAAAGGTCACAAGCCATCGTCAGTCCAAGATTTTTTAATGTATCCGAATAATTTATAGTAACACCATCAAGGCTGACTGTTGGAAAAGACGAAAGATTAATCCTACTGCGCATATGCCTACTGCCTATGATCATGGCCTGGGACTTCGCAGGATTTAACAGAAGTCCGTGGGACCTAGCCCAAAAACTAATTAGTCCCAGATCATGATTCATGACGGCAATGGCAGCATCAGCATCTTCAAAATTAAAAGACCGATATAGTTGCAAATCGTCTGCGTAGAGATGGAAGTTTGAGGAGATGCCTCTGGTAACAGAGTTGATGAAAATGGAGAATAATAATGGAGAAAGAACGCCACCCTGAGGTACACCCGCACTGAGTTCACACCAATCAGAGAAGGACTCATCAAGGCGTACACACTGCGCGCGACCCCGAAGATAAGAGTCAAACCAGGTTAAGGCTGAAGGAGAAACATTGAGTGAAGAGAGAATACCGAGAACGATGTCAAAATCGACAGAATTGAATGCAGTACTAAAATCAAGGAGTATAAGAACAGTTAAGGATTTATCTTCCATGGCCCAGCGAATGTCATCGGTGACCTTAACAAGAGCAGTTACCGTGCTGTGGCCAGACCGAAAACCAGATTGAGAAGAGCTGAGGATACGATTTCGTGAAAGAAAGACAGACAGCTGGCTATGGACAATGTGCTCCAAAACTTTGGAAAGGAAAGGGAGTATAGAGATGGGACGGTATTGGGATGGTGTCGATGGATCAGAGACTTTAGGTAAAGGAATGATGTGGGCTAGTTTCCAGGTAGTGGGAAAATGGGAAGAGAATAAGGAATAATTGAACAGGTGCGTTAGAATAGGAAGTACAGTAGAAAGGACAGGTCTAATCATTTTGGAGCACAAGTTGTCATGTCCAGCAGAAGTTGATGAAATGCTAAGAAGAGATTTTTTGACATCCATCTCAGTAACAGGGGTAAAATTGAAAGAAGAGTTATGTGAAGTCCGGGCCTGTGAGAGTTGTTCTAGAGTGTTAGATTTGACACGAGTATTAAGAGTGACAGGAGCAGCAGAAAAGTGTGAGTTAAGGGCATTTAAATCAATGTTTTTACAAACCGGAGAGGGAGATTTGCCTATACCATTAGATTTCAGAAATTTCCACACAGAAGAAGAATCACGATTATCGAGAGACTTGTAGAAATGGCGCTTCTTAGCATCACGACACAGACGATTGCAAGCATTACGCAAAGATTTATACCAAGCTAAATTAGCCTCCGAAGGGCTCCGCTTATACCTTTTCTTGGCTTTATCCCTAAGAGCCATAGAGTCTTTTATAGAATCAGTGATCCATGGGGCAGGGTTATGTTTAATCCTAACTCGCCGTTTAGGGGCATGTTTATCGTATAAAATTTGAATATTAGCGTTGAATGCATCCACCTTATCGTCAATGTTAGAAGATTCATAGACGTTACTCCAATCAATGCTATTGGCATCCCGCTGTAATGCCTCCAAGTCAATACCTTTGAAATTGCGAAGAGAAAGGAAATTAAGTTTACGTTTAGGGCAACGAATTTTAAAAGACAGATAGATCAAGTCGTGATAGGAAAAAGAGGCAGCTAGTTGACCGTGGGTAGCGACACGGTCAGCAGAAGAGACAATCATGAGATCCAAAAGGGAAGGAGTGCTGTTAGGAGCATAGTGAGTTTCCATGAGTGGTAGAATATGGAGGTTAATAGATGACAGAAGGGAGAGTAGCTTAAGTGATCGATAATCATTTTTGACCAGGCATGTATTAAAATCACCCATCAGGACCACGTGATCGTAAATAGGGCACAGGTTGTTAAGCAGCGAGTCGAGAGAATCAAAGTAGTCAACTCGTAGGTTGGGGCTGTAATATACTCCGAGTAGCATCTTGGTGTGATGGAAAATGATTTCCAAAAAGAGATGCTCAGCAGACCCAGAATATTGTGACGGCGAGGTGCTGATAATCCTGTACGGAATGTCAGCTCGAAGGTATATAGCGACACCACCGCAACCTTTCTCAGTTCTATCGTTTCGAATTAAAACGTACCCTGGGAGAGCCACGAACACAGATTGAATAGACGGTTTCAGAAAGGTTTCAGATATTAATAGAGCATCAATAGGGGAACTACTAAAAGACGCTAGAAGTTCAGAATAATGACCGGGAACACTCTGCGCATTGATATGGGCGACGTTGAGATTTTTACGGAAGTCGGATAGGACAGAGGACAACTGATCATGCAGAGTCAGTACGTCGGAATCATCACTATCCGCACTAAAGAAACTGTTTGAAGACGAGTGACACGAGAAAAAACTATCATCTAAATTAATAATATCATCCATCAAATACACATATACATATAATTATATAATATAATATAATGTCAATAAAATAAGTAAAACTTAAATAACAATACAAATACGTCACTAAACTCTCCCACTCGCTGGTGAAATAGAAGAAATAACTTATTTTTAGTTAAACTGGATGGTAAGACTGGAAATTTACAGATAGTATATAATTTTACACACTAGTATTAAACAAACATAACACGTAAAACAACCGTAACAAACTCTCTGCATACATTTGGCACATAACATTCACAACATGTAACAATATAATACCAAAACACAATTATAAAATAGAAAACAAAAATAACAATAGCAAACTAAACGTAAACATGATACGCATAATATGACATTTATTCGCATACTTAATTTGAAAACAATAGAAATAACGAAACGCAGATGTCATATTTGACAGATGTCAACAATCTGTCAAATAATTGATGTTTACACTGAGTGCCTTCGTTTGATATACATAAATTATAATTGCAATAGAAGCAAATTGAAGCAATTAAACAAAAGGGTAATTGAAAATATACAAGAAGGGATAAGTTTACATACCTACAACGCTACAAAAAGTGCCATATTGGTATTATGCGACGGAATACAAGAGAGCAGAGAGTGCTACAAATGTTTATATATTTGAAGAGAACATCTATCACTAATTTTTACGTGTTCTACGGGTTTTGGTACCTTTGGGTGCTTCGGTAGATGCAGAAGGAGCTGGTTGTTCGGTAACCAAAGGGGCTGTCGCATTCACGGGAAACTGCGAAATCAAAGCTTCGAGTTGTCTCATCGTTTCGATCTTCCGACGCGAATTTCCCGGTGTCAGAATGAATATACAACCAGAAGATGACCAAACGTTCTTCATCTGGAAATGTCTGCGTGCGGCTGTGAAAACTTGATGTCTGGTCTGTGTTAAAAACTCAGAGATAGTATAGCCGCTGCCCTTAAGAGTTGTTTTACTATCCCAAACAAGATGTCGATGTTCCATGCTACGAAACCGGATGAGTATGGGACGAGGTTTCTTAGAGACATTGCCCAAACGATGACAGACCTCAATGTTATTTGCTTCAATGTCTGTCAACTGCATATGGTTGGTTAACACATTCATGGTGGTGCAAGTTAACTTCTCATCATGATTTTCTGGTACCCCATGTAGTAAAAGGATCTTTCTTCTCATAACTGTTTCGTGACGATCCAAGCCCAGAGAAAGGAGGTGCAGTTGTTCCTTGAAATGTCTAATTGTATTCAGGAAGAAAGTCTTGAATTCCATGAACTCTGATGTCAGGGTGCCTAAGTCTGCAGATACAGATGGTCCAGTGCTAGTCAAGGCTTTTTGGAGTTTTTCTTCATGAGACTGCATGCGGGTGTTCATCAGCTTCTCAAATGTTTCAAAACTCTTCTCAAATTGGCCATCCAAAAAGTTTGGTGGTTTTAACTAAGTGAGAAATTATAAAAATAGCAAGTTGGGGTGAGTTTAGCAACAGATTAATCCATAAATTATGGTAATCAGATTTGAAATACTATTTTTAATTGTAAAATCAAATAGGAGCACTGTTCAATATGACTATATTGTATGCCTAATTATTTCTAAGAAAACTAAATATAAAATACAACTATAATACTAATATAAACTAAACCAAAATAAACTTTTGATCGTTAGTTTTGAAAAGTATGATTTAAGAACATAAAAATAAAATTGAGATTTATATTAATTATAATTAGAATTAAGATTATATAGGACGGTTTTAGCACTACGTATTAGGTCAAACGCAAAAGTTATCAAGCCGTAGGTAAAATATTTGCTGAATAATATTAATAACGAAAAGAAAACACGGCTATGTTTTGTTGTGTTAATTTCCAATGACACGGACGGACTCGTCTTTGGAAATATAAGTCAAGGATAGATAAAACCACTTCACCAGCTTTCATACAAAAACCGTACTGAAATAAATATTTTCTTGGTATTTGGGAGCTATCATATTTGTACGAACTAATAAAGGTTCATAATCCCTGTTCGAGACTAAAATATATGCGTCAATTTAATTTATGGTGAATGATATATAGTTAATTTTTGCTCTCATGTACGTTGCAGCAGAAATATTATTTTACTTTATGTTATGTTGACGTGTTTAACACTGAAACGTAGTTTGTTACGGATTTAAGCCATTATAAATGAAGTTTCCATGTAACAGCGAGTTTTTAGGCGCGTTTATCGTTTCTCAGAATCCAATCAATGTTTACGATTCATGTATGTATATCATGTCGTTGTTGAGGCAATTAAATTGCGATATGAATATTTACACATATTAAAACATTCATGATCGATCTTAGTGCGACTTAAAATAGCATGTTTGTATAAGAATAAAATGAAAGCAAATTATTTTGAAATCAAAAGGTTTGTTGCTAGATTAATATTTTGGAATTATTTTGAAATCAAAAGTTTTTGTTGCTAAATTAATATTTTGTCAAATATGACTTGAAATTACAAAATATTGAACTAGCAGTCGTTCGAAATGAAAATACTTTATTTGAATTTACCCCTTCCCTTTATGCTATATTTAATTTTTCTAGGTTATTTGTCTTTTTAGTCTTTATTTATTTTACAGGATTTTCGTACATGAAATGACGACATTCTGAAAAGCTGACTCTAAAATAACGTTATACAAAGCCAATGTAGGTTATTTGGGCTGAACATTGACGAGGCGATCAGTCTCAGTCAGGAAGAGAAAAGAAGAGAACAGAGAGAGAGAGAGAGTGCTGGGTGCTCGGATAAGTTTGTAATAAGACTCTTGCATGATGACATGCAGTGTTGCGTCACAGTAGACATAGAACAGTTAGAGTATTTCCCTTTTACTTGTGCGGTTCAAAAAGGTTGATGCTAAGCATTCTGTACTCATTTGAAACACGGCGTTTGTACCGTACCACATACGCACATCAGGCAATCTCCACTTTAAATGCCTCCGTAGCATCTTGAAGATCGGGTGGTCCGAAACTGACGTGTGCTTACTAAAATTATTCGCTATAGCACCCATTTTCGGGTACACCAACGCCCAACCGACTAGGAGTCGAAGTGGTCGCCATGAACGAAAATCGGACGGACCAATCAATAAATCAATCAAATTACCTTATGAATAAAGTCATTAAATTTTTTTGTATAGTAGTAGCTCATGGAGCAAAAGCTCGCTTTACGATACTATTTGTGATAATACGTTCTGAAATCAACCTTAAATAATTATTAATCTCGTTCAGACAATAATGTAGCATTTGGAGGGCGGTGGCCACTATTAATAGTATTCATGTGTGCTCTTTCATGTTCAAATATCTAATCCTGTATAAAAATAGAAATGGAACTCTTAACCGCTAAGTAGCGCGACAGGTGATATGGTGACGGGCGGCGAGGGGCCGGCGGCCTCGCGCCGAGTGTTTGTGCGGCAAACACCGAACACTCCACGACGCGCAAATATCGCTCGAGGAGCACTCACCTGCTACGATACTGTGACGACTGTTTGTTACTCCTGTTTAACTACATCGCAAATATCATATATCCGTCGATACACTTTGAGCTTGTAGGCCTCTTTATTATGTTGGCTATAAGGGTGACTTTTATAGTACAAGTGTATCGACTAACATGCCGTCGATTGTATATTTTGGAGCCAAAAAAGGTTGTATCGTAGAATATCTTATACTTTTCCGTGTATCAGTAGCGAATTGTGATATATAAGTGAAGCCGTTTGTACGTAAGCAGGTGCAATATGGAGCTTGATGCCAAATGTTTCTGTATTGATAAATAAAGACATTAAATCTTTTATGATCCAGAGCTTTTTGCCTAGGCATTAGGTATCATATAAATACTCCAAATTATAAAGGACGCCACAAAGCATTTTGAAATTATAATAAATTTTTTAAAAGTCTAATCATTGGAATGATTATTCTTATGGAAAATTTATTGATTGTTGGGGCTTTTTTGCTTATAGGTGCTGCTGTAGCATACCTATAACGAAATATTTAACAACTAACGAAGCCCATTTGTTCGCAATTTCTACATATGCAATATCTAATATATCGTGTATATTAGATATTGAATATGTCGCAAACCCATAATATATATATCATATATTATAGGCTTGCGCTTGACCATGATCCCACCTGATGGTAAGCGCAGATATAGTCTATGTGGACCGGGCGCACCCATGCCATGAATATGGGGATGAGTTGTGACGCTTTATATGAAGAAAACATGTCTATAAAGTCAGTCCTGTACACTAAGCAGGGTGTCTACTTTGTAGTGGTAAATTTTACACTATCTTTTCTATTACATTACACAGCGAATTTGGTACATTACACATTTAGTAAGTAGAACACATATCATCATTGTCATCATCATATCAGCCGAAAGACGCCCACTGCTGGACAAAGGCCTCCCCTAAAGAACTCCACAATTGCCGGTCTTGCGGTACCCACGTCCAGTTCCGTCGCGTTACTTTGGTCCGCAGGCGAACCAAAGTAACTGAACACGTATGTATATAAAGGGTGTCCAGCGGAAAATTTTCAACTTTAAATTATCGTTATTCATTTATTAGCGGGGCTAGAGGCACGGGAGGGGTAGCGTGGGTGGCATCATCTATGCGGATTTGTCAGTAACCATGAGTCATTGGTCGGGAGCGCACCGCGCATTTGCGGTTGAGCAATATTTAAAGTGTGGTGAATCGTTGGTTCGAGCGCGTCGTGCTTTCTGTTCGCACTTCGATATACGGCGATTAAACAATGGTCCTAGCACGCAGCTTATATGGTCATGGGTGCAAAGATTTCGACAAGAAGGGACAGTGGTTAATAGGCCGCCAACAGGACCGTCTACGTCAGCAGCAACGCCAGAACGTGTGGCACAGGTGCGACAAGAAATTATTAGAAATCCCAAAAAATCGGTAAGAAAGATTGCGGCCTCTACAGGCATCAAGAAGTCAACAGTGCATGTGATTTTGAAAAAAAAATTAAAACTTCATCCTTATAAAATCCAAATCGTACAAAAACTGAATGAGAACGATTATGTTTTAAGAGAAACGTACGCTCGAACGATGTTGGAACGTTTTCGGACCCCTAGAACACTTGGAAACATATTGTTTAGCGACGAAGCTCATTTCCACATCGGGGGCTATGTAAACAAACAAAATATGCGTTACTGGAGCCCCAACAATCCAAGGGAACGGCATCAAAAGGGTTTGCACTGCCCTAAGACGACTGTATGGTGCGCGATTTCTGCTCATGGAATAATCGGTCCATATTTTTTTAATGAGAGAGAAACTGTCACTTCCTCGGTATACTGCCGTATGATTGACGAGTTTTTGGTACCGCAATTGCAAGTGTTTAACGGACGCAACAACAGAACACATTTTCAACAAGATGGGGCAACTCCACACACTGCCAGGGTCTCAATGTTGCGGCTAAGGGAAATTTTCCCTGGAAAATTAATAAGCAAGTACGGAGACATACCCTGGCCACCTCGATCGCCAGATTTGACGCCGTGTGATTTTTTCTTGTGGGGTTACCTTAAGTCTAAAGTGTACTGCAATAATCCCCGTACCATAACTGCCCTACAAGAAAATATTCGGCGTGAAATCGCTGCTATCCCCCCAGAGCTTTGTTCGCGCGTACTTGCCAATATGAGGGTTCGATTACAAGAGTGTATTACGAGAAATGGACGTCATTTGGAAGACATTATTTTTAAGAAGTAAAATCCGCAGACCCATATTACATTTTAAAATTAAAATAAAAATTTTATACTAATTTGTTTATTTGTTTTTAAATTTTTAAATCGAAAAATTCCCGCTGTACACCCTTTATTATAGAGAATTCAAAAAGGTACATCAGATTTTTGGTTTCATAAGTCGTCAACTTCTATGCAGAACCATTATCAAGCTGTAGAGTAAGCCTTTTTAGGGTTCCGTAGCCAAATGGCAAAAAACAGAACCCTTATAGATTCGTCATGTCTGTCTGTCCGTCCGTATTTCACAGTCACTTTTATCCGAAACAATAAGAGCTGTAATGTTGAAACTTGGTAAGATGATGTATTCTGTGAACCGCATTAAGATTTCCACACAAAAATAGAAAAATAACAATAATTTTATGGGCTCCCCATACATAGAACTGAAGCTCAAAGATTTTTTTTTCATCGTGCCCATACATGTGGAGTATCTTTGGACAGGTCTTCAAAAATAATATTGAGGTTAGAAACCTCAATATCATTTTTTTTTAAACTGAATAGTTTGCGCCCCCTGTAACTTCTAAAATAAGAGAATGATAAAACTAAAAAAAATATATGATGTACATTAGAAAATGCAAACTTCCACCAAAAATTGGTTTGAACGAGATCTAGTAGGTAGTTTTTATTTAATACGTCATCAACCGTAAACCGCAATTTACCTTTCATTTACTCAACTAAAATACTTGCTGCTACAGAACCCTTCATGGGCGAGTCTGGCCGGATTTAATTTATGAAGTGTATTTATTAGTGAAATTAATAAACAAGATTTTTTTTGTTAATAGGACTACGCATTAGGGAATCTAATCTCGCAGGGTACTTTAAAAACATAAAATAGACGTCCACAAATTACATCCAGACTCTTAACAACTATTTATGGCTCACACAAATAGTTGTCCGGCGCGAGAATCGAACCCGGGACACGAAGCGTCGAGGCGACGGTCTTAACCGCTGCGCCACACGTGCAGTATTAAGTAACTATGATCGTGCTTAGTGGATATAAACACAGAATACTTATATAAATTCAGTGATACCATGGAAGCACTCTATTAGGTCTATAGCTTCATGACTTGACTGTTATCGCTACAAGAGATAGAAAGGTACAAATCCGTTATGAAAAGCTAACCTCCTTTAGCTTGGCGCAGTTCCAGCTTCATACAATGACTTTTTTTTTTCAATACGTAAACCCAATCATACTTTGCTTCGAAAGCGTTAACTGTACAAATTCGATTGTTATATTAAGCCAAGTGGGAGTTTATATTGTTGGAAATTTGCGTACATTTTTGTATTACGAGTAAATCCAGGAATTTACCTACAATTCAGGATATTGACAAGATAAAACAAAATCTAAGCAGAATTCATTGGAACCTAACTTTTCCAAGCCTTGTCAAATATAACATGATTACAGATGCTTCAGGGAAACATAACGGAAAATATTTAACTTGAGAAAAATACTTTTTTATTTATGTTTCCTAAGAATTGCGTTTTCTTTCAAGCTACGGCGGACGATGAAAGAATTTACGACCAACGAAAAAATAAATACTAGACGCACAACGAGTGCTGTGCGCGTATATAATTGTTAACATAAATAGCGTTATAAATTAAGTCTAAATATTACAAGTTACAACTCAATCTAACTTAAAAATATCTCTGTATGAGAAAAGTAATTAAATTTTCCATACAAACATGCCATGTAACCACTAGGGTAACCACTGCCCACGATAAGTAAGTATACATGTATATTGTATAATTATTTATATTATAACAAAATAATTAAAACTACCGACAGGAAGTAATACAGTAATAAAATTTATAATATACATATTTGGAGAACCGAACCCAATTACTACAAAGTAAACAGTTTTATTTCTGCAAACGGTTGTAATTGATTTTACACGTACCTATATAACATAGCAAGAGGAATCCATTACATGGATTAGTTTTATATATCGGTAGAAATGTGCGAATAGGAAACATAGGTATAGCGAGGCGACTTTAGTGGATACACTTTTACTTTGACAGCACCTTTATAATGAACGCAGTAAGGACAATTATCGTAGCGCAAATGTATGATTGATGTGGCGTTAAAGGTACAGACGCCAGCACATCCAGCTACCCCAATACTAATAGGAACACTATAAGGAAACTACAAGGTTCACTTTCAATTGGGTAAATTTGAAAATGTGGTAGCTTGATGTGCTGGCGTCTGTACGATGGCCAAGTGCTAAATCTATTTTCTATAAGTAAAGGCGAGCATCATATAGTCAATCAAATCAGCCATGAAAATATCGAAATACGAGTATCTACAGAGCTACCGTACAATATAATAATGACGACCTCCCGTCGCTTTGACGTAAAGGGCACGGACGCGCATAACGCGTAATACCTAGGCACCTAGGTTTAAGTATACGATAGTTTAATGACACATTGGTTATAATAACATACTGTTTATCACGATATAATTTTAGTTTTTAATTTGGCTTTTAGAGACAATAACGATAACTATTAAAATTGTTCATTGTATTTTTACTAAATGGAATAGCTTATTTTATAATTATTAGGGCCCTACCTTGTGACAATGGAGTTGATATATTTGCGATGTGTATGTGTGTGTTCAATATATATCCCGCTATAACCAGCCGCTATTGCCAGTGCTATGAAGTATAATAATTGTAGATGTCATTATTTAGTGGTATTGAAATAATTATTGCTTATTGATTACGCTTAGCTATTCCGCGCATGGCTCGTAAAACTCACACAGACTAGTGGACGTAGCACGAGCAGGTCCTCCACAAAGTGGACCGATGGACTTGCAAGAGTTGCAGGAAGCCGCCACATTCCGCCACAGACCCTCTCGCCAAAGGTGGAAATCTGCCACGGAGAGTTTCACAAAAAAACTGCGGCGGTGGTTCCGATCCGGTATGACATGGCAACGTCCAAGAAGCGAGTCTATTCTTTTCTTAAAGGCCGGCAACGCACTTGCGGCTCTTTTGATGTGTGTGTAGCGAGTATCCCTGGGCGGCGGTAATTTTTTTTTGGTTTATAAAGACCACGCCCGCATTAGGAAAATAAATCCCTGGGTCACGGTATAGTTTACAAACATATAATAGATGGACACACAAATTACATTATTATACTCATCTCTTACCATCAGGTGACCCGCTTGCTTTGCTATCCTATATTATAAAAAAACCGCTGGATGCAGGCAGTGCAAGACTGGTTATTGTAGAAATCCTTGAGGGTGATTTTTGTCTAGTAGTGGATGGCTTTCGGCTGATATGAAGATGCTATTCGGCCCCAAATAGTTGTGTATGTATATATATATATACATACACACACATATATATATATATATATATATATATATATATATATATATATATATATATATATATATATATACTATTCCAAATATCTATAGAAATACCCTCACATGCCATGGGCACAATCGTGCCTGGATATTGTGCTAAGCCATAAAAAAATTAGAACTGTGCACTTATTATATTAAATGTATATTTAATTATATACATTTAATATGCATAGATCGGTAGATTAGAACATTTGGATAACCCTACTGTCTTTGATAACGGAGTATACTGTAAGTACAAACTGATGGCAACTCTTTTCTATCTCATATTTATATTATTTAATGACATGACATGACATTTAATTCAGTCAGTCCATAGATGGGTGACCACTAAATTTGTTTAATTTGTGTGCGTCTCCGTGCTTCGGAGGGCACGTTAAAGCCGTCGGTCTCGGTTGTAGCCATTAGGCAACAGTCGTTAAGCCATGTCGGAGGCCTACTGAGCGGCTAGAACAACTCTGACACCAGGGTAACCACTGCCCATAAGATAAGTAAGTAAGAAACTTTCTTAAAATTTATTTATACCAACGTTGTCCAAAAAGTTATACTAAGCTCTTCTTCTAAAAAGCTTCTAAAAATGTTTGTTAATATTGTAGCAAATGTTAACAAATTTTCATGAATACTCCAGAAACCAAGCTTTTTATATAGTGTGCTGAATTTAATTACTGCCTCTTAGAACATTGAGAAGTTAATTAATTACGCTCGAGGTGTCCTTCCTGTATTGCGGCCGCAGGTGTAGAAATGAGATATTCATTTAATTACACTAATTCATTTTTCCCGTTCATGTTATTGATGAATCTTTTTGACTTATTTTTTGGTGAGTAGACTTCGTTATAGTTCGCTTTGGTATTCTATCCTGTCTATTATAAATGCGAAATTCAGTATATTTGTTTAAAAAATATGTAAATATAAAATAACTTCTTAAATTGAGAGGTATTCTAGTTTTAAGTATTTTATGTTCGTCTTCTTCTTCGTTTCTTCTATTATTTACTTTTATTTTTATTTTTAACTTTCTATTCTCACTTGCTACTTAGCCTTAACAAGTCTTTGCCTTAACATCTACTTGATCTATAAAGTAAATGAGTAGGGCATGTAGTCCATGTGTCCCGGGATACTTTACAAACATATAATTAACGGACACAAAGTACGTCTCCCGGGTTCGATTCCAGACAACTATTTGTGTGGCCCATAAGTAATTGTTCTGAGTCGGGGTGACTCAGAACAATTACTTATGGGCCACACAAATAGTTGTCTGGAATCGAACCCGGGAGACGAAATGGCGAGGAGACCGTGTTAACGCAACACGTGGTGTCAATTTATATGTCTTTAAAGAAAACATGTCTAGGTGGGGACTGTCGAACAACCCCAAAATGGACTGTATTTGCGGAGCATCGGTCCAATCCATGGCCCATCTAACAGCTTGCCCAGCCTGCCCTGCCACATGTTCATGGCACGATATTAAAAGTGCCACAAGCAGGGCAATCAGTGTGGCCACGTTCTGGGCCACAAAAATTTGACGAGTTTGCCATCGAAACGCTAAGAAGAAGATATGTCTTTAATAATTACTTATTTTGGTAAATTATATAACTACGGTTCTGTTCGTCTACTAGCCCACATAACAGCAAATTGCAATGTAAAATACAAGCTGTTATTGCAAAACAATTTGTCTTGACCTGAAAAAACCTAGGACCTTATTAGCTGTAGTACCTTTAGATCAATGAGGAAGTCATAATATACTGAATAACAAACATCATCTCATCATCATCATCATGGCATTCTTGAGGAATCAAAGAATGGGGGTATACCATAATCGGCATGCTTGACAGATGGGTCAGCGACCACAGTGTGGTGGTCATAGTTCACAGATAGACATCCGTTGCCGTTCTCATAATATAACAAGTGATGTCCTCCCGACCGAATTTCTACCACGGCGGCCAGTCTTAATGGAGACTAGCCAATTGCGCAGGACATATTATAGTGCACAAGTGTGTGCGCAAACACAGGGGCACTTTCTATTCCATCACTCTCATGATCCGATGGGACGCCTAGCGACACGACCGGAAAGAGTTCAGGTACAGGACCGACGGCTCTCCG
Organism: Pseudoips prasinana; assembly: GCA_951640165.1. NCBI lineage: Eukaryota > Metazoa > Arthropoda > Insecta > Lepidoptera > Nolidae > Pseudoips > Pseudoips prasinana. Next base: position 24,226,638 of record OX621237.1, on the reverse strand, counting down.
AGGCACGGGGGTGTAATACCGCCAACTTCCAGACTTAGGGCTGATACTGAGAAATTTCTTTTTTACGGAAAAATACCAAAATCACTTTTTGGCCCGACCCGGGATTTGAACCCAGGACCTCATTATCTGCGGTTGAACACGCTACCGCTAGACCAACGAGGCAGTCAACAACAGTCTAACAAGTACGATAGCAATGATCCTGCAAAATGGTTCGGTTTCCCCAGAAAGAATTTCCACGCAGGCGAAACGTACAAATATCAAAAATTGTTGAAAAGGTCGGCTTGACTTTATATCCACACAGAAATGTTTTTACACTTTTTGCATGATATGTATTTTCAAATATACATGTATGAATTAGACCGCTGAATACGTGGAATGTTTATTGTTCCATGTAGGCAGACATTCATTTTAATGTAAATATTCTTCAAAAATGTATGTGAACAAATTGCGAAAGAATGAAATAAGAAAACAGTAAACGGAAACCAATAAAAGTTGTTTTATTGGACGTAGGCCGAAACACCTGACACATAATGAGTTTCCAGTTGTTTCTGTGCCTGATATGTAGCTAACATTTTCTAAATATATTGCGTGTTTTCAGAAGGAGGGATTATCAAATTTTCAGCAATTATGCTTATTCGAAAACTATTAGCAAATCTAGTTAGTTAGCATGTCAAATACATAGATTTTCTTTATAATGAGCCAGTTGGCGTGGTTTGTAGATACAAGACTTTCACGTCGTGGGTTCGATTCCCACTCAGGACAGATATTTGTGCGCATGAAAGTGTTTGTTTGTCCTGAGTCTGGGTGTTATTATCTATTTATCAATGTATTTACAAAAGAAAAGTATTTTATCATATATGTATATTAGTTATCTGGTTTCCATAGTACAAGCTCTGCTTAGTTTGGGATCAGATGGCCCTGTGTGAATAATGTCCAGGATATTATTATTGTGTTTTAAAGACGTATGTTTCTGTATTAATAACGCCATTAGATTAATTGAGTCAAACCTACATGAAGTTACATATTTGACTTGTGTCAATATGAAACATTTGAGACACAAATGACAGTGACTCATATTATAATATGAACCTTCAAAGAACAAAATAGTAAACACTTTTAACATTAATTTGTTATTATCAGTAATAATAGCGATCCTGGCGTAATTTTGGCTACATAAGCCTATATCAACAACGATCTTAGTCAATTACGCAGGACCCAGTATACATATTTTATGGAAACATAGTTGTACAGGATGTTAGTGATGTTACATGCTTTCATAGTTTTGCAACATGTATCGCATGCAAATATTTCTTAAAAATACCAACTTTCATTCGTTTATTTAAAATTAAATAATTTTTATGTAATAATTTCTTTAGTGTTCAATGTTTAGAGTGCTATATCTAAATATATTTCTATACACATTACCAAGTCGGATCATAATTTCCTTTATAGCTCAATCCCTTCAATTGGGGTTTGGATAGTTAATTACTTTCTGATTTACTATTTTAAAGAATAGTAAGCTTTATTTTCAATAATAATTTAAAAAAAAAAACATATTCGAAATGTTTGTTTTAATCCTGTGGTAGTGTAGATAATACAGGAATTACACGATCTAAGGATCTAAATTACACAAAATTTTACATAAATCAATAAACGAAGACGCGATTACCCTTATTTTTAAGAGTGTACGATGGAATTATGTTTTATATCTATACTTATAATAAAATCGTAGGAATGTCAAAACGGTACATTGAATATTTTTTTAAAGGATACACTGGGCGTGATCTACAATCGATATCGAAGCCAAAAATATAGTTTTTAGATTTTTTGTCTGTTTATCTATACATATAATAAAATCGTAGGAATGTCAAAACGGAAAATGGATTTTTTTTTAAAGGATACACTGGGCGTGAACTTTAAAAAAAAAAGATCTACAATCGATATCGAAGCCAACAATATTGTTTTTAGAATTTTTGTCTGTTTATCTGTTTGTCTGTATGTATGTTCGGGATAAACTCAAAAAGTATTGCATGGATTGACATAAAATTTTGCATGAATATTACTAAGAGGTCGGGTCAACATATAGGCTACATATTATCACGCTGTCACCTACGGGGAAGGAGCTGTGATAATTTATAAAATGTAACGCGGGTATAACCACGGGGTACAGTTAGTTGTAAATAACTAAATATCAGGGGCATATCACATAGCATCGTCCAGCCCAAATTAAGCAAAGCTTATACTATGGGTACTCAACAACGTATAAAAATATTTATAATTTTCTTTTTGTAAATACATACAGTACACAGAATCCCTCACTATTGACTAGTGTTAGGATGGAACCCGTAACCTTAAAGATCAGAAGGCAGGTTTATTATCGATTGAGACACGGCGGTCCTCAAAGTAATAAGTTTTATGTACGGTACTTAGTACTTCTACGAGGCGAACTGGGTAGCTTGATTAACTCTACAAAACGTTAACCACTACTCCAGTAACAAAAATATACGAAATTTATTTTGTAAATAAACATGCAATGTATATCGTATTTGCAATACTACAAATATTAACCCGTTTTTCACTAGAGTGCTTTATAAAGCACAGAAGGCTAGATAAATCACAGCTCATTCTGTCAATAATATCTGAGTTACGGTATATTGATCACGAGTATGAGGGTCGCGTATTATAAACACGTAACCCGCATTTTATTTAAGTAAAAGAAGGATATCTCACATGGCCTTATGCTATCACCGGTCCGTAATTGATTAGTGAGGTCCAGCAAGCGGGCTTGAGGTCAGGCCATAGATTGGTCACCGCCAAAGTGGTTTATTTTCTGTATGTCTCCGTGCTTCGGAGGGCACATTAAGCTGTTGGTCCCGGTTGTAGCCATTAGGCAACAGTCGTTAAGCCATGTGAGAGGTCTAATGGGCGGCTCGTCACTACTCTACTACAACTCTGACACTAGGGTAACCACTGCCCACACGATGAGTAAGGATAATATATCATGTATAAATCAAAACTCATTATGTATATCTTTAAAACAGCAATGCGGTGGGAAAGAAGATAATTATATGATTTTAAACGACAAAATTTTGGTATGGTATTGCAAAAATATCTTTCAAATTTTCAGTGTCAAATTTAGACCATCTGTTACCTTGGTCAAAGTGGGAGTCCGTATATCTGTTGACTCTGGTCACGTTCGTAATGACGCCTGAAAAAGTAAGGTTAGAATACTCAATGTATCCAATTATCTTTCTAAAAAGATTCGTTTTTTTTACATTTTCACAATATTGGAAGCAAGTAAACAGTAAATCTGGTAGAGATTCCTTTTTGATTTGAAGGTTATGTATTTGAAGTTGATTTTAACGTTCTTAAGTCTAACAATAATTTTATAATTACAATAAAGATTTATTTTATCGTATGGACTTTGGTTACCCTACTGGCAAAGTTGTTCAAGCCGTCCAATAGGCCCCTGACAGCTTAAAGTGCCCTCCGAAGCACGGAGACGCTCAGAAATTAAACCACAGATGGGTGACCGCCCATCTATATACTGACCGCGTGTCTAGGTGCTTAACCTCACCGATCACTTACGGGCCGGTGAGAGACACTGACTGAGCACTTCGTGTAATAAATAACAGATACGATGTAAAACATTATTATAAAAATTTCATATATCTTTATAATGATTGTAGGTGTCAATTTAAGTGCTGTGAGAAACGAACCACGGGGTATGCAGCCCCATGTGCGTTAACCACACCACAGTGTTAGGACTCGAATTTAAACAAGTCATTCGATGCTTTGTTAAGGTCATTTTACTTAAACCTGCACGGCTAAGACTGTTAATCTTTTCCTGAACAATTCATAAATCGGTTTAAAAATTGAATATGATTTTATTTCTAAGCATTAACTACTATCTAACTATTATATCTAAAAAAATATGAAAATTTAAATGAACTTAATTTTCATATTTTTACGCGAATTCTTTGTTGTCTCGTTACCGATTTTTAATAATATATTTTTTTATAAATAGAAAATGCTTTCGAAAATGCGTTCGTTAAATTTTGTTGAAATCGATTGGCTAACGGAAAAGTTGAAGTCAGTTTTATGTTTAAATAACTTTTAGGTTTTTAGACATGCTATGCTGAACCTAATTTAAGACACCTTTAAATTTAGTAAGATACATTTATGTACAGATGGGAATGAACCCACTGTTGAGATGGTACTCTTTATGATAAATTGTATATATGGATATTTCGGTATACTCTGCTGTGCATAATATTCTACAACCACAAACATTATTATTATTAGCTATAAACAACTGGCAAACCATTTTGTGTACCAAATTTATGGTTACTAAAACTCGATGAAAATAAAAACGGTGGCAGTCACATACAACAAGTTTTAAAAATTTCATATATTCACGAGTACTGATTCAGTTGACGGAAATGATGCATGAATTACTTTAACACATAAGCATGGGTTTGACACACCCATATCCTCTTTTGTTAAGGGTTAAAATAGCTATTTAATGAGTCAACAGTCGACGAACAACGTGTCTAAATTAAACGACAATTGTGCCCTGTTTGAAGCCAGTTAGGTAACAGGTGGCTCGGCTTAGCCATATGAAAAATGAGTCCATGATATTTCTCTAATGTAGTATTTTGTTTTGTGTTGCGATAATGTATATAATATATGATAACGTTAAAAGGTTTAAATGGAAGCATTGTAAGTCAGCACGGTACATTCAAGTTGTCTGCCGTATAAAGTGCAAAGTTTCGCAATCCCTAATGTAGAAGCAGTTTTGTTGACACTATGAGTTTTTAAAATATAGTAAGTAGTGTTGCATTGCGAAATTTTATGTTAAGTGTATTAAGATTAGAAAAGTATCTTAGAAGAATATATATTTTTGATTAGACATGGCCCACACTTGCTAACTTACGAATCACGAATATATTTGTAACCCCTAAACTCGTAATAGGACGACATCCTGTCGTAGTAGGACGTCAATACGGAGGTTACTTAACTAAATTAAAAATAAGCATACATTTAGAAAATTTTACAACTAAACACTGTTCGAAAAAAAATCTACACTTTTTTTGTATTTATAGCAGTTCTTATGAGAGTGTGACAATCTATTTCACAAGTTGCACAAATTTAAGGCCGATGCGATGTGATGTGTGTGATGCGAATGCATGAATTGGCATTTATTTGCCAATATATATAATATAATATATAGGGATAATGTCACGCAGATCATCCTAGCCCCAAACTAAGCAAAGCTTGTACTATGGGTATCAGGCGACGATATACATACTTGTATAGATAGATAAATACTTAAATACATAGAAAACATCCATGACTCAGAAACAAATATTGGTGCTCATCACACATATTTGCACTTACCGGGATTCGAACCCAGGACCACCAGCTTTGTAGGCAGGAGCACTACCAACTTGGCTACGGTGACCGGTGATATATAGGTATAGCGTTGTCGGATATATTAAAAACTTGTCTTTCCATCCTATATTTGACAGTGTTTGACATAGATATGCCGTGCAAAAATTTTATACAAATAAAATTATACAACACTATTCAGATACATAGTTTATTTTCAGAAGTGTTTACTCTTGTACTCGCATATACTAACATACAGGCTTATATCGTACATATGAGTAGTTTAAACATGAATCGAGTAAATATTCTATAGAATTGAATACAAATCAAGGCGGGCAGTGCGTCCTTCTCAATTAATAACGAGGGTCGTAGCGTTCAGTCCAGTCGCGGATACTTTATAAAAGATTATCGAGCACAAGAAAAACAGTGTTCATATTGCGGCGGCGTTCCGCTGTCCTTTCATCACGTTTTATGTACTCCTTAGGCAGTTGAATGGAAGTTTTTTTTCTGGTTTACTGACGGTTTTTGTCGAAGTAATGCGGAGGGACTGCGCCTCCCTCTTACCCAGATGAATATTTTGTGATTTTTACGGGACAGTTGGTCGGGGATATTTATTTGATCAAACTTCTTGATTAGGAATGTTCCATCGCGATGTTATACTAACTTATTGATGCTGCGCTTTTTATGAATGTGTACAACTTTTTATTGGCTTAATCGTGACTCCTATCGATTCTTTTCGCAGTAAATTCTATAACTCCTAACTAAAAAGGGGTGCTATGAATTTTATGTGTTTTTTGTGTTGACATATGTCTATGTATGTATGTCATGTCTGTATGTGTGTAACATCGTAACCCACGAACTGGTCCGATGATGATACAATTGGTCGTCTAATATTTTTTATGAGAGCATTCTCAGTAGTTAATCAATGTGATCGATTGATTTTGATTGATAAAAAAAACGGTTGATACATCAAGTTGATAACACTGGTGTACAATACCCCTGCACGTTTGGCGCATTGATTAGAGTACGCCTCGCTCTACTTCCGCGCCTTCGTCTTTTCGGGTTTGATCCCTGCACCGGACAACTATTAATAGTCCATAAATAGCTTTTCCAACTCTAGGTGTGTTTCGTGTCTATTGATTGCATGTTTGTTAATGTCCCCCGCGACACAGGGAAAATTCTCCATATTACGACGTTGTGTGTTTTGCGACTGTGTTTGTGTTGTGCGATGTGTTCTTTGTATAAAAAATAGAAAAGAAATACTGTAGTTCTCCCATGGTACAAGTATTTATTTCCCTAGTATCATAGATATTTATTCTTATTCCATATTTTTATATATTTTATTACAGCGTATCTGAATTGTTGTTCCATACAAAAGTAAAAAAAAAATAACAGATCTTTGAAAATTAATTAAAATTTACCATATTTTGGAGCTGGAAAATATACATCCGTGTACAAATAAAACGCAATGTAACGTTATACATTAACAACAGAACACGGAAAAGATTCAATAACCAGCCAAAAGTTATGAAACAATATCTGCTTCAATTTAAATCTTAATAAAAACCATTTCTCAGTGACAACATTTTGGTATAAATTATTCTGTTAAAACTCAAAGCGAGTCGGCACTTCGTTTAAAAAGGCTACACCCACACAATTGGAATAAAGCCCTGCTTCGTGGAGTATTTTAATTAATGGACCCAAAAACACTCTTACTAGACTCTCTACTCTTGACTCTGACCAAAGATACATGTACCTTTGATGACCTTCTGCCTTCTTGCGGTCATCGAGTAATTTCAAACCTCATTATCGTCATCACATCCGACGCTATCCTATACACATATCTTAAGTATTGTGTTATGGAATAGTCAAATGCGGCATTAATGGAACAGGTTACTTAGACAGTTGTGTACTGTTTAGCGCTTTTTTTTGGTGTTGCTGTATGTTTTAAAGTGTATACTGAGATCACTACAGTCAATTCTAAGTATTCTACGACTATTATGAACATGAAAGTTGAATGGAATTTTGAGTGAAGAAAGGTTATTCCTATAGATAGGTTATACAGGTTGCTGATTTACAGTACAGTATTAGGGTGCTAGTAGTTCGGTATGTGTATGTATAATTTTAAAAAGACAAATGTTACAAATAGACATAGTAGATTTTCTAACATATTAGTACTGGATGTTTCTTTCCACGTTGCACAATGTATAATAAATATTTATATTTAAGGTGCCTATTTCAATATAAGGTGACAGATTGTTTGAAAAGCCTTTGCGTACGCTTATCACATCAAATCAGCAGAATGGCGTCCAATGCTGGATGAAGGCCTCCCCAAAAGATCTCAACAATGAAAATGTGTCCATCATTTGAAGGGATTTGCCATAATTACCACGCTAAGCAGACCGGTTGGCGATATTATGGGACATAGTACACAGAGAGACGCTGCTGCTGATTATATCTGGTAGATATTTCCTCAGAACGGCGCTTCTACGCCCCCCTACGGAATGAGATGAGGTGGTTGCCGGCAGCCATAAAGCGCATTTAGACGCAATTTTTTCCAATTATTTCGAAACAAATGCTCTTATTAAACTTAAGGTATCTAACATACTTTCATATATATTATTATCATTTATTCAAATATCTTTCTTATTAAATACATTTTAAAATATATATATAAAACAGAAATATACATTTTAAAATATAAAAAATAGGATTTGCAACCGGCAGCAGGAACAGGGTCTATGCTACCGGAGGTTACGACTCTAGAGACAGGAACCTCCTGTCAATGCGAGCCGTGTCCAAAAGCACCGCTTTTTGGATCTTGTTCTTGACCCAACCGCCTAGCGTCAGCCTCTTTAGGTGTTTTTCGAGGCTCTTTGTTATGAATTCATTGGCACTTATTATTATTATTTATTTATTATCAGATTACATGGTCCATTATTATTAGTAACAACAGGAGCTTATAAACTATGTTAGTAAATATCTAAAATATACATTACATTTAAATACATAATACACTAAATACAAATTAAATTATTTTATTTTGCCATCCCAACTACGATGCTTACCCAGAGCGAGTGTATCGGACACTGATATTTACTAGAAATTATCTTCAGAATGTTGCTGCTGCTGTATGTTACTTAAATTAAGCGATGATAGAGAAATTTCAAACCAGTAATAATAGCGTATTACGTTAAGTGGCACAAATTACCGGCACAATAGTCAAACAATGCCGTCCGCTCTTTGTGGACATTATTGCAGTTTTAGGGGTTATCACATAATTATACTATTATTTCTTTACCCCGCCAGATGTTCTCACCGGTCCGTGAGTGATTGGCGAGGTTAAGCAATTAGGCTCGTGGTCAGTCCATAAATGGGTGACCGGCAAAATGGTTTACTTTCTGAGCGTCTCCGCGCTTCGGTGGGCACGTTAAGCTGTCGGTCCCGGTTGTAGTCATTTGGCAACAGTCGTTAAGCCAAGTCAGAGGCCTACTGGGCGGCTTGAGCAACTCTGACACCAGGGAAACCACTACTCATACGATAAGTAAGTAGTATTTCTTTTTCTTGAACTTTTCACGTGAATATTACGATATACTGTACGTTGAAAAAAACTCTGCTATTTAAAAACTTTGTCTATGTTTCTAATTTATCATCATAGCATCATCATATCAGCCGAAAGACGTCCACTGCTGGACAAAGGCCTCCCCCAAAGATCTCCACAATTGCCGGTCTTGCGCTATCCGCATCAAGCCATTTCCAGCGACCCGCACAAGATCATCGATCCACCTTGTCCATCTAATTATCAAACTTATAAAATTCACCAAAACTGCTTCACAGAGCATTCCTTCTAATTTTTCGTATGTCAGGTGTTAGTTTATGTAACTTTTATATGAACTAAACCGTCAGCATAAATCACATTATGTAGAAATCTATAAAATACATAGCGATGAAAACGTGAATATCATTTGGTAAATATATAGTTTACAAATTTACTTTGACGGTTTTACGCGTCAGGATTTAGTGTTAAACTTTTGAGTGCAAAGTTCGACTTATTGAATTTAAAGGTTTATTTACAGTGGTAGATATCAGAACAATTTAAGAATAAATGGTGCGTCGATTTCATTAGATAGTAAGATAATTCTCGATGAAAATTAATATTACTTTGACCTAGTTCTTGCGTATTCTACCGAGCATTTCAAACAGTGTGTATTATTTTTGATATTATGTACTTAGAAAACAGTAATACACGACCTAGACGCTTTCGACAAATATGCCATTTCATACTTTGCTGTCGACACTTCTGTTGTTAATGATGACCTCTGGAAACTTACTCACACCTAGCAGCACGCGATTAACTTAATAATTTTGGAGTGGAGTCTTTAAGGTATTTCATCTGTCAAACAACAATACGCGACCTACGGCTCATGCGATAAATATGCCATTTTACACCTTCCTGTCGACCCTTCTGTTTTAACTGATGACCTCTGGAAACTTACTTACACCTAGCAACACGCGATTAACTTAATAATTTTGGAGTGGAGTCTTTAAGATATTTCATCTGTCAAACAACAATACGCGACCTACGGCTCTTGCGACAAATATGCCATTTCACACCTTGCTGTCGACCCTTCTGTTTTAACTGATGACCTCTGGAAACTTACTCACACCTAGCCGAGCACACCATTAACGTAAAATTTTTCTGTCAAGCTGCTCATAGAGAGAATGAGTTTTAGCAGACTTAAATGTTGCTACAGTTAAGTGCTATACAAGGGTTACGTGTAGGGTTACTTGACTAACCCACAGTTAAATGTGAATGGCAAAAATCGTACCGCATACTTCTTTTGGTGTTCAGCTACATAATTTGTACCACTTATTAAGACAACTAAGGCATTGATTTCATGTATGTATAATATTTTTAGAACTTGGGATTAATTAATAAAATCAAAAATAATATTTCAATTATTTTCAATAAATAAACGTAATAAAATGGTAGACTAAACGCAGTTACGTTTTCAGAAATTGCCATTTGTAAAATAATATAAATATAGAAATTATAATTAATTATTTTTAAATGGGAACAACATTGCATATAAATCATATAATTATATACTTATTTATTATACCTATGAAAGCATAGTAGTTGCATCAAATCGTAATAACTAATGATTTAGAATAGGAACGATTTTCGTCATCAATATTTTTTTTGTTCATGGCAATTATTTATTGACAGGCAAAGACAATCGGTCAGGTATTTATTGCTGTTGTTTTGATACACGTCATCAATTAAGCATATTATCTTGCAATTTTTACGTTGAGTTATCCTCCGTACTATAATATATATCTGTTGACAGTGGATTCACGAAAGGACTATTTGTCATTTAATTAAAATTACGAGTTTGCGATGTGTTAATTGCTACATTCGCTTGCCCCGACTAAGAAGACATGCTTTATCCGATGAGAGTGAAGTTCTCAGTAAACCCAATGTTGCTTTGTGCTATGTGATAATTATTGTTTGTTACTTATATGAAGATGTTCTTAGATGAAGTAATACTAGGTATGAATTAATAATAATACTAATAAAATATATATAGTTACAAAAAACAAAGAACCTATTGTGTTATTTACCTCCACTTAAAACCTTGTATAAAACCCCTCGCAACCTCACACAAATGTACACTGGGGTATGAACTTTGTAATTAATGGGAATAAAGAACTTTTCGTTATTTCAACAAAAAATAGTTTTTTGCATATTCCTAACCTAACTTGCGACCCGGTTAGGGTTTTCGGGGCAGGTTCGGAATAAATCCATTTAAAGACTACAAAAAGAGCGACAACATATATTACTTTATCACCATAACAATGTTTATGTAAATATAATATATAACAATCTTCATTAGTACATTAGTTAACACTAACATTTCATTATCACATCAGTAGACACACTTTGATATTTGCAGTATTTTCGTAGTGATTTTCGAACTGCAATGTATCCACGGTCATGGGGTTGACCCACAGATTACCAAAAGTAACCTTAAAATAAAACTGGCTATAACTTTAATATCCCAAGTTCTAAAATCTAAGAAATTAAAGATACCTTTTCTATCACGTTAACTACCAATTAAAACATAAAATGTTCCGCAACACGAAATTTTACTAGCGGTACAAAAATCCCATACAGACCTGCCGTTTACCTTTGATGCTTGATTTTGTGGCGTTCTTATAATTATATAGACACAATACACACGCCTATATAACACAATATTGACGGGCTGGTTGGCGTGGTTGGTAAATGCCTGCCTTTCATGCCACAGGTCATGGGTTTGATTCCCGCCCAGGGGCTCTACCGGCTAAGTCACCGAACATCGATTTCTTAAATGGCGTTCAAATAAACAAAGGTTAAAAATGACTTAGTCAATCGTTAAATCGGCTTCCATGAGTACATGCGACGTCATTAATGGTCCGGAATCGATTGTCAACGTTGAAGCCGATATAACGATTGATTAAGTCATTTTTAACCTTTATTTATTTGAACGCCATTCAAGAAATCGATGTTCGGCGAGTTAGCCGGTAGAGCCCCACGACTGATGTTTGTTTGCATGTTTTTGTTTGTCCTAAGTCTGGGTGTAATTATCTATATAAGTACATTTGTATTTATAAAAGAAAAGTAGTATATGTAGGATATCAGTTATCTGGTTTCCATAGTATAAGCTCTGCTTAGTTTGGGATAGATGGCCGTGTGTGAATACCTAGGATAATTTCCAGAGTCCCAGGATATTAATACTGAAATTAAAAATAGTTTAGTAAATTTATACGACAGAGTATACACCCAGGTATACGATCCTGTAAACACGATTTCGTACAATTGAGATGTGAATATATTATGTATGTTTGATATGTGTATAAAATGTTCGAACAATGGCTCGTGTTTGATATTTTATTACATATTGCCTACATCATATTAGTGTCGGTTAGAATTTGGTATTCAATTTTTTTTGCGGATAAATTGTCACTACGAATATCTAACGAAATTTGAATATATATTTGTTTTGCGCAACGCTATTTTAAGTATTCATACTATGATACATACATATATATTTAAAACATGTATTGATTTGGTTTGTTCGTATTACCGAAGCCTTGTATTAGTAAATTAGTTGCTAGCTGAGATCTAGCTACGTTCAGGTTTTACATACCTAAGTTAATGGAAGATAACTTTGCTGAATCAGTTTCTATCAATAGCAATGACGAATTGGTGTGACGAATGATGATGATGAAATAAGGAACGGTAAACTTGTGAGGCAAGAACAGAAATCCAAATCTATGGATTACTACGTCAAATTATAATAGGTTGTGTTTCTTACGTGTTTAATACCTCAATGTGATCAATCTTAATTTCTATTTTCTTCCAAGTCTTGACGATGACATTTTTTCAGGTGTTGCTACAAGTTGATCATATTCATACCTTCGAAAATGATACGTTTCTTACTAATTATATTCCAAAGATTTTTGGAAGAAATTCACCCTAAGCTAATTTCTGCGAATGCGAAGATTCTAAAGGCTGATTGCTGGCTCCAGGAATGGTTATCGTGAGTATATTGAGCGTGCTGTACATTTGGATTGCCTTTATACGTGGAACGCACCTTAATGACATTCACGAAACTTTCGACGCATTTAAATATTGCTGTTTAAAGAAGTGTAAACAAAAAGTCTTACGTGTAGACGACTGCGCGTGTGGCGCAGCAATTGAGACAGTTGCCTTACCAATTCGTGTCCCGGGTTCGGTTCCCGCTCAGGACAACTATTTGCGTAACCTGTAAGTCGTTGTTCTGAGTCTGGGTGTACTTTACCTGTTAAGTCTGTAAGTAAGTTATGTTGTTTTTGAGTAACCCGCGATAAAGGGACTAATTTCCAAGTAGGTTTGTTTTTATTTTAAATACGCATAATTTCATGAGTTGTTTCAATCTGAGTTTATAGTATATTATACAAAAAGCAAAGCTCCTATGTATCCTATGATGGCTTACCTCGATCACATAAATTGTTATTATTCTCAATTATTTCTGTGGATACAAGGTTAGTTAGACTTATCAATGCCTTTAAACATTTAATCTCCCCGTGATACAGAGGAGTAATGAACAGCAATTTTCAATAATAAACATACAAAAATCTAAGTCTATCGATTCTTAATTTAACTTTATTTTTTTAAAATGTATTTTATGTGATTTTTCCGTAGTTTATAATAATAATAATTTATTTACTTTAAAAAGTTACATTTTAAATGAGCAGTTTGTATGCCCATCTTATTTTTTATTGGATATATCTTTTATTCGAAAAGGTATTTGTTTGAGATGGTCTAATATTTATATTCAAATTAATTATCTATACTAATATTATAAAGAGGAAAGATTTGTATGTAAGTATGTTTGTAACGAATATGCTCAAAAAGTACTGGACCGCTTTTAATAATTCTTCCACCATTTGAATGCTACATTATCATTTATTAATATAAGCTATTTTAATTGCTAGAAAAAAATAAGGATCACTTCTAAAACTACAATGTTACCCAAGGTGTAAAGGACATATCTTTCATCGCATGCGCTGCGAAAACTATTGACGATAGAACAAAAAAATGTTGCACAATATTAAAAAACATATCAATATCTACAGAAGATATCGCGATAGCATGTGTATAACTAATGTAGTTATGTCACTATAACTACTTGTTAACATTTTCAAATTCAATAGAAATTCCAACCAAAATCAGACCAAGTTATTTATACCTTTGCTTTAATCTATACATATAATAAAATCGTAGGAAAGTCAAAACTTTACATAGAATATTTTTTAAAAAGGATACTTAGGGCGTGATCTACTATCGATATCGAAGCCAAAAACATAGTTTTTAGAAATTTTGTCTGTTTGTCTGTATGTATGTCCGGGCTAAACTCAAAAAGTACTGCATGGATTTACTTCAAATGTATGAATATTACTAAGAAGTCGAGTCAACATATAGGCTACATATTATCACGCTATCACTTAAGGGAGAGGAGCTGTGATAGATTATAAAATTTAACGCGGGTAAAACCGCGGGGCACCGCTAGTCCTTACCTAAATAAATTATGTCTCAAGAAAAGGGAGCCAGCGATACACTATTGCTATTGCATTTACTGTGCGCTTATGCCAAAATGTTTAAAAAATAAATGTCCACCCATGCGAAGCCGCTAGTGTTTTATATTAAGGTTGTCTACATATGGGAATCACATATTGAAGTCGTCCACGAAAGTTACGACGTATTTAAATTTAGCTATTTTACAGCGATACTGAAAACAAAAAATCTTATGTTCATGAATAAATAAAACACCCATAACAATAACGTAATAAGTTATCGTAGTGGAGACGTGACGGTCCAAAGGGTCGAGCTTTTTGTGTTTCGTAAAATTGATGGTGACACTTAATATAAAAGCTGATGGAACCTTAAACTAATATAAGTACCTATACTAACTTATACTATAGAATCATTACAATTGACTTACGTTATACAAGTACTTAAGCGTATTTTAATGCTGCTACTAAAGCTCCGGGAATGTTGCGAATTAAGCATAAATTTGAGTAAAATTGCCAACTTAAACATGGAGTGTAAGCATCTAAGCAGGGGTTCCACTTTCTCCATCTGTGACAGTCACACGAGATTAGGGGGCCCATGAAACAAAATGGTAATGTGGAGAAAGGTGCTGTGGCATTACCTGAGGTGGCTTACAGCTATATTTTATGCATATACATGATTGCCCCCACTCTGTCTGTTTCTGAATGATCCTTGAGGTAATTAAAGTTCCTAGGGTGATAAAGGTAGCAAGGTGCGGACGTTATCAAAGACGACTTCCTCAATGAACGTTTGGGAAAAAAGCCTATTGTAAAAATGAAACCGGAGAAGTGTGAGCCGGACTCAGATACCGAGGGTTTCGTGCCGAGATGTAAAAAGATATTTAGTTTGTCAGATACGACTAAATACTTAACCGTTTGCTTCATCATCATCATCATATCAGCCGAAAGACGTCCACTGCTGGACAAAGGCCTCCACCGACCGTAGACCATAGACCGTTTGCTTGTGTAAGATTATTTATTATTAAAAATAATGGCCTAGTACGAACCGTTGACCTATTTTGCCTATACTATTTATGTATTTTGAAAGATTGCGGCGACGGAGAACGGATTTTGTTACATTATATTAATTATTCGAAGACATTCTAAGCCGGTTTAACTTATTTGATATAAAAAAGTAAAATCAGTTAATAAAAATATACTAAAATAACTGTAGTCAAAAAATTGGGTAGAAGTCGACTTTACATTGTGTTCCATCATAATAATTTAAAAGAAATGAAATCGAAACTACATTGCATTGAATTTTAATACTTTATTTGTAACTAAGTATTTGCTAACTAGTAACCTCAGAATCTAGGGTCAAATACAAACCCTCTTTGATATGAATACTAAAACTAAGCCAAGTGCGAGTTGAGTCACTCACGATTATCATAGTCTTGAACCATTCGCGTCGTAAAATTAATTTCAATTCAAATCATTATTAGTTGCTATAGAATGCCCTTTTGTTTGTTTTGTAAACCTATAAAATTGTATGGGTATACTTATGACATTTCTAAAGATAAAGCTATAATTGTAATTGAGCAAACAACACGTTACTGTATTTGCAGCCCACCTGAATTTCTATTACCGCTTTAAAATAAAATTAAAGTAAAATTTAATTTGTTCTGATTGCGGCATTGGAAATACATTGTAAAATTTCCACTGTACAACTATTACCACTGAATATCAGACGGACAGAACGACGCACGAACAGACCGACAACGGAAGATTAGTAATAAGATTCCGTTGGCGCGTTTACGGAACCTTACAAACGATTCGGCGGTTGTCTTCTCAGTTCTAGTAGATATAAAACTGTTGGCGCCACATCACACGAATATTCAGAACACATGTCATCCTATTTGAAGCTATATTACGTACATACTAAACCAATATCTTTATGGTGTATATAAACTAGAAGATATAATATCCTCGAATCGACAAGTCGAACAGTGCGGTGGTGTATGTAGCCGAGCGAACGAGACGACTATTTGAAGTCTTCGAGCATAAACGTAGACATTTCGTGTAATATTCAAGAGTGTTTTACGTTTACGCTCTAAAAAGTATTGTGCCATAATGGATAAATTTTTCTTAAATTTACTTTTTTTGTTTTGATTTTATCTACAGGATTAATGTTATTGAAAGTATCGCCCTAAATTGCCTGTCTCTACATTGCTATCCAAGAAATATGAATTTGTTTTTATTTCTGCATATTTAACAAGGTGATAAACTTTTGTACAGACGTTTTTCATTATTATTTTAAAGTTTTGGTTTGCGCTCGTCTAAGAGGTGACTGTGGAGGAGAACTCAAAAAATCAAGGCACGCGAGAGGAGCTAGGCAGTTGTGTGTGTGAGTACAGACGGCGGGGGTGTGCATGTGTGAGTGTTGGGCGGCCCCGGCGGGCGCGGCGGTGGTTTGGGCGGGGTGTATCGATCCCCGCGGGGCGCGTGCGCGCGCGGCGCCACCAGCCTCGCTCACCACCGAGAGCCACCCGCGCAGTCCGCAGCCGGCCGCCAGCCAAGCGACTGCCGGGACGGACGCGCTCCACTGACACCCGGCTACGTTTGACATTCAACGCGCGATAACATTCCTAACCTCTGAACAACTATCTCAAAGGAATTGCGAATAGTGTTATTGCTTCGAAACTACTGAAAACTTCTTATTTCGACAACGTCTATTAAATAGCCAGACTTTGAATTGATTTTATAGAGTGACAAACTTTATTTATTTACCTACTTTGGTTAATGATAGTTTTGAAAACTATAAACAGCGTCAATCCCAGGATATTAATTCTGAGTTTGTGATGTGGTGTAACGTAAAATATGAGGTGAATGATTATCTGAAGTGATCGTGTTAGTGACTGGAAAAAAAACAGACGCTGTGAGCGTTGCTCGCGAGTTCACGGGTCGTTAATTCGGTGGAAGAGGGAATCCGAAAAAAGAGGTCTCGTTTACGTCCGCTCATCGGAGTGATAAAATTTATGACAAACGGTAAGGAGTGTAGTGATAAGGGTTGGGTGGGTTATCTGCGGCGGAGGCACGCCTGCGTGCCGAACGCGACCGTCGCTTTAATTACAGCTTACATCTCAACCGATTACTTATTCTTATCACACCACAATTACATATTGCCGTCATCCCTGTCTGCAGATAACTAACCCCGAATGATATAGTACCTAAGAATAACTAAATAATTGTGTTTTCTTATAGAACTTGTACTTGGTATGATTTGTTATCTACACTATCTTATATTTGCAAGAAATATGTTTTCTATTAACGTTTTCTTAAGTATTTTTGCTTAATTTTTCTCCATATTATATCGTAATTATATAAAAGTTGCGAATAGTGTGCGTTGCTGCATTTAAAAATTTTACGCAATGTGTTTTTTTTTTGGCACAGTTTTGGGAACGGAGTAATTTTGAACTGTCTGTCGAAATTACAACTGATTGCCAGAACGTGTAAAACAAATAGCGCGGAATATTTGAGGGGCTAAATAGACCTACGAAACGATACGACTTTCATATATTCTATAAGTATACGTTGTATACTCATAGAGAACCCGTTTCGTGATTCATTGGTCTATCTCAATTTACTGCTACATTGCCCAAGTTATACGTTGTACACTCATAGATAACCCTATCATGATTAATTGGTATATCGCAATTTACTGCAACACTGCCTAAGTTACTTATGCGTTGAATACTCAAAGAAAACTTGTGTTATGATTTATTGGTTTATCAATTTATTGCAACACCGTCCAAGTTATAAGTCGTGTAATCATCGAGTACCCGTGTCGTGATACATTGGTATATCTCAATTGACTGCAACAATGCCTAAGTTATACGATGTATACTCATAGAGAACCCGTATCGTGATTCATTGGTCTATCTCAATTTGTTGCGACACTGCCCAAGTAATACGTTATATACTCATAGAAAACCCGTGTCGTGATTAATTGGTCTATCTCAATATGCTGCAACACTGCCTAAGCTATACCCTTGTTGTATAGATACTCATAGAAAACCTGTCTTATGATTCATTGGTCTATCAATTTACAGCAACACTGTCAAAGTTATAAGTCGTGTACTCACTGAGAATCCGTGTCGTGATTCATTGGTCAATTTACTGCAAAAAGTCTTTCACACATTTTGTAATTGCTGTACAATCACGGACCTTATCGTAAGTAGGAATCTTCAGTTGCAAACAGAGAAACATACTCTTTTCCATCTTTGTATATTACATTCTTTTGACTGCACATTCAGACATTCTTTTGACTGCACGGGTAGCACAGCGTTTAAACATTTACCACACAACTTCGTGACCCGGGTTCAATACCTACACAGTACAACTATATGTGAGATCCATTAGTGGTTGTTTCGAGTCCGGGTTTAAATTGGGGTAGACAACGCCTCCTATGGTGTAGGGCCCGCTATGTTTTAGGCGGGCGTGATGGCCAGCTATTGTGTAGTATTAATTAAAAATGCACAAAGATACATAATAGAAATCTTTTGTCAACTTTCACAACCTGCACTGACTGTAATTGGCGTGGACGATAATGCTAGGGCCCAACGTTATCGCGACGTAAATGCTTATATGGAAGAAGTCGGTATTCGTCGTTTGTATTGACCAGCACAGAGCCCCGACTTTTACCCCATTGAGCACGCCTGGGTCCTCCTAAAAAGGCGAGTACGATCTGTCCAACTACTTCCACAAAACATCAGCGGCTTAAACGTGGGATGAAAACAAAGTGGGACCACATTCCACTGGACACCATCAAAAGCCTGGTGGAACACATGCCAAGACAATTACATACCGTTATCGCTGCAAGCTGAGGTCTAACTCGTTTTTAATTTTTATTTTTTAATGACCATTTTTATTGAAACACCATAGAAATACTCGTAGTCTTAATTTAATTATATCCAAAAAAAACATTTTAACACGGCTCACTGTTTATATTAACTAAAACATTGGTTCTAGGATTTAAGTGTTATAACCAATATTCTCATTGATAATAAGAAATTTCAAGTCATTTATGCTAATGACATCCTAAAGATGTTAATAATATCCATAGAAAAGCCGATTACTGTAAGATGCCCGTTTTTTTTGCAAAGGAGTTTATTGTGAATTTGCAAAATGTTATGTTTGGGTGTATGTCATTCAATCACGCAAACATAGCTGTAAAGGCTTGACACTCAGATAGTTATAACTTGAGTTATATCATAGAATAAAACACTTATCCGGGAAAATGAAAGGTTGCTGAGAGATGATCAACAAAATCTCCCTGGACCCAATCATACAGTTAACGAGGCAAATTATAACCTTAATTTAAATTGAAATAATTTTCTCATAAACTTGCTCATGTAATTGAAAAAAAACATTGGGAAACTTCAATTAATTTTTATTCGGTTAGGGTAAAAGGGTATTTAATGCGCGATTTAGATCATAATGGGTTACTAGTGATTGACAGCGAATAAAAGGTCAGTGACTGAAAACAAATACCGACGTTGGCAGCCTTAAATTTGAGCTGTAATATAAATCTTCTTGGCCAGGACATTTATCAAAGTAGTAAAAGGATCCTAATTGGGATCAAACATCAGCCAAATTTATATGGCTTAAAATTTGGTAAAGGTTCAAGTTTATTTTACTAAAGATACACGAGTTATGTTTCTTTTTTATTGGGTTAGCAGTGCATAAATTGAATACAGATATTTACGAACCGGCTTCAACATATTATTATATTATCATTCTGCATAGTTTGGCTGTATGTATTTAACTGTAACAATTTATTTTTATTAAATTAATTGGCACAGTTTAGCAAAAGTGCAGTCAAAATTAGGAAGATTATCAATATATAATGTAAGGTCAAAATGAATTCAGTACATTTAGAGGCAATTTTGAGTTTGTATAACCATCAAAGTAGCTTTAAGAATTCAGAATGTTCAATCCAATGACTTTAATTTCTCATTAATAATAATATGTTGTTTCTGAAATGAAGTATATAAACTAAAATTGATTGATTTTCTGTAATCTATAACTGATAAATTTTTGTATTATGGTAAATATACTACGAGGTACTTAATATCATTTTCAAATTATAATTTAGATTCATGTTATCAGATTATAATAGGTCCCAAGTACCCTGTTTAAATCTCTCATTGTCAGTTTGATTCGGAAAATATTGATCCAATGTTAAATGAATCCCATGAGTATTACGTAACGAACAATAACAAATTCTGCTCCATTTAATAAAAAGTCATTCAGGAAAATTAAATGGTCATACGAATACTGTCTGGAGTGGTGTATTTTTAAAAGTTGGGTCCTCAATTTCTAAGATTTGTCCTGGCTTGTCGAGATCATTATGGTCATGTCAGAATTATTCTAATTTATGTTTCGAATTTACAACTGAATCCCTAATAAATCGTAGATATTTTTAATTAGAAGTAACATGCCTATCCTTCCCGCTTAACATGTAATTATGCAGGTGTTAAGAGGTTATATGCAAAATTTTTGGGTTCCCCTTTTATCCTGTTAAAGTAGTAGTAAGTAAGAAAATAGCGCTTTAATTAGTCAGTGTGTGTTTCTTGACTACATGATCTCGTATCAGTAAAAAGAATAACACAATTGGAATGTAATAATTTCTATAAGATAAAAATCCAAGTAGGATCTGATTATTTTCTGTTCACTTATGCTCAATGTTATACTCCTAGTCAGTTAGTTTATAGCTAGTAGTGGGTTGATTTCGGATCGTTTCGTTGCTAAGGACGGTACGTTAAGCTGTATGTCCCAGGTTAAGTCATGAGGTGACATTCGTTCATTCATACCAGAGGCATGGGTAGTATAAATCTGACACTAAGATAACTACAACACACAATTAACAAAATAAATAAATAAAATTTCATTGTTACCACGATATTTTTGTAAATAAGTTCCAGTAGTTATAATA
This sequence comes from Pseudoips prasinana, assembly GCA_951640165.1. Taxonomy (NCBI): domain Eukaryota; kingdom Metazoa; phylum Arthropoda; class Insecta; order Lepidoptera; family Nolidae; genus Pseudoips; species Pseudoips prasinana. The sequence continues at coordinate 24,205,175 of OX621237.1, read as the reverse complement.
AATTCACTATACGTGAATGATCATAAATAAATATCCTGAAAATATTATTTGTATTCGAATTAAGTTTTGATTAATTTTTAATTGCATATTGGTTAATGTCACACAACATGCATTTAATGATTATCACAAGTGACCTGTAAACCCTTTACTGGTTTAGACACTAGATAACACTAACTCAGAAACCAGGCATTTCATTATACCTAACTCTAAAACATTTTTACGTGTACGAAGATACAATAAACAGTTCAGGTTTATTTTGCAGCAATCAGCTTTATTTGGTCTCTTAACATGTATTGTCAGGAATTTTCATTTTTACATCTGGCAATCTTTTACGCAAGGGACTCTAACAACGCACTCGTTAACCCTAAAATAGGATTTGGGGTCCTGGGCTTAAATTTGCGTGAAAATTTATGACGACGTCGTAAGTCTTACTGAAATGTCTAGGCTTGTGGTATGTGTCGGGCGATCGTGAGACCGGGATCTAATTCCCGGTGTCCACATTTGAGCTGGCATGTTTGATCCTCCTTTTAACTTGATTGTACTATTTTCTATGGCGAATTTAATTTAATTTAAGGATTTTATTTTATATAGAATCACTGCTCTCACTTCTCTATTTTTTAAATATATATATAGTGTACTTAACCTTGTTATATTAGTGGTAGTGTTATAGTAGTTTCTATCTTTAATTTAAGACCAAATTTTAGGTAAGATAGTGTTTATAAGTTTAGTTTTGTAAGAATATTGTAAGTTTTGGATGCACCTGTCAAGGCAAATCATACAGAACTTGTGTTTAAAATTAACAAATTGTTAAGTTGCATTGTGAAATGTCGATTGTGTATCATAAATAAAGTCAGCCAAAAGACGCCCACTGCTGGGCAAAGGTCTCCCCCAAAGATCTCCACAATTGCCAATCTTGCACTATTCCCGTCCAGTGACTTTCAGCAACCCTCACACGAACATCGGTCCATCTTATAGGGGGAGCCTGCGAAACATACATACTTTAATCAGATAACTAAACCTAAAACCTAAAAGTAATTTCGTTAAACATCGACTCGAATCGAAAATCGTCTACAAACATATAAAAGACACTTATTACTTATTACAGTGATGACCATCACTTACAAATGAATTCGTAAAAACGATACGTTATTTGTACCACATTTATTATTTGTACTACCCATTTACACCTACAACAAGCATCTTGAAGAAAATAGTTACCATCTGGTTTAGATATTTGCAATAAACGTTATCAGCCCAATAAGAGATTGGGACAAAAAGTATATTTGAGAGTCTCATTTCGGTTGGAAAACTACGAACAATAGAACGCAGCGGCCATAGACATAAAATACCTCATTACTTTTTATAACTCGGAGAAATAAAAGAGAGGTCGCCCCGGGGAGCGGCAAGTTTTCATCACTCGTACGGTATCACGCTGGAGACGGTCTTATCTACAGACGAAACCCGAAGCATGTCCACAAAATAAATCGTCCGATGACGGTCGCGGTTCAATTTTGTGTGAAAATTACGAGTTTAGGTACGTATCTTCAGAAAATTTGGACCCACAAATAGATAGCAAGGAGAGGCTCGCCGAGATTCGCGTCACGTTTCGCACGACCACAGGGTACTTTAAAATTCGTTTCCCGACCTTCCGGTAAGTTCGTACGCTGCCACGGTGACCTTTTCCCGCAGTGCTATGACCCTACGCTCGAATTCGTGATAGAACTTATTAAAAGTTCTTCGAATGCAACTAATACAATAAGATGGTAAAAGTACTTTTAACATAACAAACAAAGTTCGTAGAGATTCACCAATTAGGTAACTGAAAATATTCTCGTGAATATAAGTTCAAGAGAATATGTTATATGTATTTATAGGATTTCATTCAATAATAAAGTGTTACATTTTACTATTTTACGTAAATGCCATATTATTAAATTATTTACACATTTCACTCCAATTGTCGTCTCTTATGCGATTACAATAAGTAGATATCGTTTTTAACAGGATTCAATACACAGCTTATGTTTCGACCACCAATCAATTTATGTTACACTTTGTATATGGGGTTTAGTTTACGTAGTATATAAGAACTAGTATGTTCTATAGAATCATTACTTACTGGTTAGCCAAGATTTATACTGATATCTGCTCAAATAGATATCAACGGAATTAAAACATTTTTCTCGTGGAGGTTGTCTAAAATCGAGCGGAGCGTAGATGTTCAAACGAGATAGGATTTTGGCTTATGTGGCAAATGAAATAAGACTTTAGATTTATAACGTCCGATAGAAGCAAATAAAAGTCTAAGATAAATCCAACCTAATTACAGAATAAAAAACCAAATTGGGATACTTTTAATTATGAGTAATATAGAGCTGAGTTCAGTCATAACGCGGGGCAATCAATTTGGTGCTGAGGTTGCGGAATATTAATAATCCTAAAATCAACCTCGGCTTTTTCCCAGACTTTCCAAAAAAACCTAATTACGTAAAATCCGCGGCCGCGATGCTATCAGTATTACAAACTCGTCTGTTCGAGCATTCAATCTTCTCTCATGAGATTTGAGTGCGTTATTTTATTCAGGTCGTGAAGCGAGCCGTAAGAAGGTGTTAAAGAGTGAATTGGTAAAGGTAGCGAATGAATGGAATATGCGAACAGGTCGGCGCGTTGGTTCCGATCGCCATTGGCAGTTGAATAATGAATGTGTCAGTCCCGATAATACTCAGCGCGGTTGACGCGTCGCCGCCCTATACACATTCTCTCGAACAAATACTGCTGTCACATTAATACACACCTGATCATATATTACTATATAATATCTAGAAAAATAACTCACTGAGTTTGTTCCGCTGGGTCTATTCAGTTGGTCTGAATTGTCTCTCTCTCTCTCTAATAATAAGTACTTGAAAGGCCATTACAATATAAATATAACAGCGACAATATCGTTAAAATAATATTATTATATCATACTACGAAACTTCTTGTAAAAATAACTATAATAAACTACACATCCAAGTTTAAACTAACGATGAAATAAACTGCAAGATTAATCGTAAATATTTGTGTTATCAATCTCTTTGTCTGGTTTCACTAGTACGTACATATGAATGTCGAATATTTTGACTATTTACTCGTATACGGTATATGTTACTAAAAACTTTAAAATTTATTTTATTGTAGTATGGAACAATCTCGGTCTAATTAATAATTTTTAGCCACTTCTAGTCAGTTAGTTGAGATAGGCAAGGAGTTAGACCGTTGGAGTGTGGAGACAGTCAAAGTCAAAGTCAAAATCATTTATTCCGTAAAAATTTTACATTTATGTGGAATCGTCATATTTTTTACCCTACCGTGCAGTGCATGACGTGGCAGCTACTGAGAAAAACTGCCAGAAAAATCAGTAGGAATCCTATTTTAAAATAAAATATACTTAAGATTAATTACAATCGTGTGTGTTGACTCAGAACAACTCAATCCCAAGCACTTTTATCAATTAAATAATCAGAAATTTTGTAATATGCTACACAATTTGGCTTTAATAATTCTTTTAAACTTATTCGTAGACAATTCTCTAATATCATTGGGAAGTTTGTTATAGAATCTTATACATTGCCCCATAAAAGAGTTACTTATTTTGTGGAGACGGGTAGTATGCAATATGAGATTATTCTTATTATCTAGTATTTACATTATGTGTATCGCTCCTTTTACAGAAGGAATCGATATTTTTATGCACATATAGTAAGTTCTCGAGTTCAAGGCACGCGTTTTGAACGGCGAACGCGGTCAGGATAATATAGACTATCGACTGACGGGCCGGTTGGCGTGGTTGGTAGATGGCATGCCTTTCATGCCGCAGGCCGTGGGTTCGATTTCACCCCAGGACGTATATTTTTGTCCATGAACATGTCTGTTTGTCCCGAGTCTGGGTGTGAGTGTCTTGCGTCTATCTACAAAAGAAAAGTAGTATCAGTTATCTGGTTTCCATAGTACAAGCTCTGCATAGTTTGGGATTATATATGGCGGTGTGTGAATAATGTCCCAGGATATTATATTATTATTAAAAATCTTCATCAAAGTTAATCGTGCTCTACATATTTTAACGTTTACTACGATACAAACCCCCCAGCTGCGAGGCTCTAATCCACACTTTGCTGGTTTTTATAATACAGCTGATTTCTACACAGTACTGATTCATGTTGGGTAAAATAGAACTAGGAAGTAAGGAATACCTTTACAAAATTATATTTATCGTTTGGATGTTTTTTTATTATTCAGTGCAAGATGTCCAGGCAAATAAGCAACTGTAATTTAACCATGTATTAAAAATATGTCTATTGTACAAAAATTTTGCATGCTACTATATCAAGGCAGAATTTACTAGGTTCTAACAGCATATGTCAGTACATACCATGAAAGCGAATAAAGATGTTTTATTCCAATTAATAAAATACTGTATGATTTCACCAAACCCTTAGTTGAATATGCCCTAATTCATGATCTATTACCAATTCTGTAGGTAAATGGTTAATAAATCGGCTAACACCGTTGGATACATGGTGAAATTATGTTAATTAGTCCATAAGCCAAAGTCGTAAGCTTCATAAATACCTTCACAAGATTGATGAGCGGAAGATATTTGCGATTTTAATGTCACCTTCATTGCCATCACGTGGTAGTAAAGCTATGGGTGAATACGTAATCGGGTACAGTTGGAAAAATAATTAACTGCATACACAAAGCATTATTTATATATACTCTAACTTTTTTATACTTTTGACTTGCCTATTGGCTATTGATCCTGACTGCTAAGCCAGAGAGGTCGAGCATTCGAATCCCACCCAGGACATATCTTTCTGTGATGAGAACGACTATATTTGTTACTAAATGTGCCCCGCGGTTTTACCCGCGTAAAATTTTATAAATTATCACAGCTCATCCCTCGTTGGCGATAGCGTGATAATATGTAATCTATATGTAGACCCGAGCTCTTAGTAATATTCATGCAAAATTTGAAGTAAATCCATGCAACACTTTTTGAGTATAGCTCGGACATACATACAGAAAAACAGACTAACAGACAAAAATTCTAAAAACTATTTTTTCGGCTTAATAATAATAATTCTTTATTTGCATAGAATGTAGGTGATTACAATACGTGATGTTATAAATAATAAAAGATACCGAGTACATTCTGCCAATTTGGCGTACAAACATTGCAGTGACTTAAAACTAAAATAAAACTAAATAGGCTTAAAATAGGGAATCAAATAAATCACTAAATTAAATTCTATCTAATTAAATAACAAAACTATACTTCGAATGAATCATTTAAGTAATCCGTAACTGAATAGTAGCACCTTTCTAGTAATAGAGTAATCAGTCTTTTCTTAAATAATAGGTCTTTACCTATGAAATTGCCGTTTTGTATGAAAAAATTTAAACGAATTTTTTTCATGAATTTTTTTATTTGTATTAATCGAAGTAATCACCCATGCAATCAATGCATCTTTGCCATCGCAGTGGCAGTTTATTGATGCCCTTCTTAAAGAAATCAGCTGGACGGGAGGCAACAAATTCTTCAAAGGCATTTTGTACTGCCTCTCGGGTATTGAATTTTTTTCCCGCCAAGAAGTTATCCAAATTCTGGAAAAAGTAGTAGTCTGTAGGCGCAAGGTCTGGTGAGTAGGGCGGATGACGGAGAGCTTCCAACCCCAGTTCTTGCAACTTGGAGACCGTCTGCTGTGCAGTATGAGGTCGCGCGTTGTCGTGCAGGAGCAGCGGAGACGAGCGATTGACCAATGCTGGTTGGAGATGCGCCAGCTTCTCCATCATTGTGCTCAGTTCTTCACAGTACACATCTGCAGTAATGCTCACCCCGTTTGGTAAGAAGCTGTGATGAATCACACCGGCGCTAGACCACCAAACAGTGACCATCACTTTTCTAGGGGTAAGTTTTCGTTTAGGGCATTGTTTAGGTGCTGAACCAGGATCCAACCAACTTGCTGAGCGCTTGCGGTTATCAAACAGAATCCATTTTTCATCGCAGGTAACAATGCGGTTCAAAATTCCTTCATTTGTGTGTCTGTTGAGCAGTGCAAGGCACGTCTCGACGCGTACTTCGCGCTGGCGATCATTGAGTTCGTGGGGCACCCATTTGTCAAGCTTTTTTACCTTGCCAATTTGACGCAAATGGACCAATATTGTTTTGACGCTAACGTCGAAAGCTGCTGCTAATTCAGCCGTAGATTGTGTATCATCAGCTTCCACAACCGCCTTTAATTCGTCATTGTCGACCAAAGTCTTCGGACGACCGCGAGGTTAATTTTTCAGGTCGAAATTTCCAGAACGGAAGCGAGCAAACCAATAACAGGTGGTGCGTTGGTTTGTAGTGTTAGCTCCGTAAACGTCGTTGATGTTGCGTGCCGCTTGTGCCGCGTTGCTGCCACGACGGTACTCATATTCCATAATTACTCGAATTTTTAACGTATCCATGATGACGAAAAAGATTGAAATGCGATGAAAATGTAACACTAATCAATAAAGAAATGACTACTTTTGGAAAAAAGAATCCATGTTTTTAAAATAAAATTAATTTGAAATTAGAATTCTTAGCCAAACAAAAATTATTTTGATTTCAAATGGCCAGTACTGCAGAACGGCAATTTCATAGGTAAAGACCTAATATATTATATGGTTGCTCTTTGATTACTGTTGGAATTTTGTTGTAAATTAAAGGTGCCATAACAAATGCACTTTTTTTAAGAGGGCAGTTTTATGGTTTCCGGTACTTAACATATGTTTATATTGAGATCTTAGAGTTACGGTGCGTTTTCGGGTTTCATTTATCGCTGGAAATAGGATTATATTGCTTTTAACAAAGGCTGCTTCTAATATGTTGTATGTTGTAGCTTGTATGTCGATTGTAGATCACGCCCCATATATCCATTTAAAAAAATACAGACTTTTGTAGAGACTTTCCTACGATTTTATTATATGTATAGATGTGTCTGGTTGTAATTTATCTATAATATGTTTGTCATTAGAAATATATAAGTATGATTATCAGTTGTCTAGTTGCCATAGTACAGGCTTTGTCTATTTTTTAAATCTATTTAAATATTTCTCTTATATGGCTTTTAAATCCACATAGTAGGTACCGCAGTAATACCGGATAGTTAATAGCGGAAAATCGTTAGCAAAGGACCTTTAAAAATATAATATGTATTTTAACCAGCTTTGTCGTAGCAGCATTATAATGTAGCGAAATAAAGTATAGGTATTTTCTTATGTTACCATTTGGAGGAGTTTAATAATGTCCTCCTAGCCGAATTTCGGCCACGGCGGCCAGTCTCAATAGAGATTAGCCATCTGCGTTATCATCGCAGTTATTATAGTGCTCAAGTGTGTGCGCAAACACAGGAGCACTTTTTATTCCATCACTCTCATGATCCGATGGGACGCCTAGCGACACGACCGGAAAGAGGTCAGGTACAGGACCAACGGCTTAACGTGCTCTCCGAGGCACGGGGGTATAATACCGCCAACTCCCAGACTTGGGGCTGATGCTGAGAAATTTTCTTTTTACAGAAAAGTCCCAAAATCACTTATGGCTCAACCCGGGATTTGAACCCAGGACCTCATTTTCTGCGGGTGAACACGCTAACGCTAGACCAACGAGGTAGTCAGAGGAGTTTACCGTAGTCACGACGCTTGTCATGCGAGTTGGCCATTGTACTTAGGTGGTAGTACACAGGAGACGCTTCTGCCTGACTACCTGGTTCCTTAGTCGCCTATTACGACACCCACGGGATTGTAATGTTATATACTTTTATGGCCGGTAACTTATTGTAAATTGAAAACCTTGTAGGAGTCCCAGTAACCCCGTCGATAAGAATAGACATATTTTTATAAAATATGGTTTATGCTTAGTGGAAAAAGTAATAAAAAGAAATTAATAGGAGGGATAGATACATAAATATTATTTAAAAAAATTGTTGTAAGATATTTTGTAGAACTACATATATAATAACATATAATGTACGGCCTGCAATACACAACCGGTGCGTAAAGAGTGAATGTACCAGACGCCAGCACATCCAGCTAACCCAATCTGTCAGATTTCTTTTATAGATTTTCAACTTTATCACATAAGCATAAGGTTCACTTTCGATTGGGGAAATTTGACAGATTGGGGAAGCTTGATCTGCTGATGTCTGTACATAGATTAATTAAATTGTTTAGTGGAAAAATAATAGAGACAATTAGTGTTATAAAATAGAAATAAATAATTTAAGTTAAACCATGTATCAACATTCGAAATTAAAACAAGAAAAACCCCGTCGGTAACTGTACCTCTGGCCTAATCTGTGACAAGTTACAAATTATGCTCGGTTCGTGCGACATGCCGATCGCTCTGTCGTTAAACTACTAATATACTCATACATAACTGATGCCGGAACATAGACTAGTTAATGCCTATGTATTAGTAGGGTTGGCGAATAAATAATGTTTACCTACTTAACTGATAAATTTGTAGAGTTAGCTAATAAATTGTAGCCATTTGATTTATTTATAAGAACTTCTGGCATATAATTTTGTCACAAGGGCCATATGAAATGGCCCCAATCAGTAGTATACCTTATCTTTTGACGTTATAGGTGTGTTTTACTATGAAGTAGATTGGCTTTAATGGTTATTTTTCGGCATTAATAATTACGTTTGCTTTGGAATCTTTGGGATTTAAATGATTAAAGATTACAAACCATTTAAGTTGCATCCATTTAAGTTTTAAATTATTAAATATTTTGATTTAAATTGTGGAAATAACTGCGAGTAGGACGAAACTCAGGAAATTACGTTTGGATTTTGCTACAAAATAATAGATATACAGATATGACGAGCGTAATGATTTATATAACTTCAAAGCCAGCTACCATCCCTTATGGAGTTAAATTAATAAAAGTGGGACGATGGTTACTTTTAACTCTGAATATCAATTTTGATATTTTTTATAAAATAATAATAAATAAAAGAAGCAATGTATATTTTTTTTCTTGTTAATTTTAAGATTAATCACCCAAAAAGGTACCCCCATAATAACCCATTTATTATAAATAAAATAAAATAAAAAAGGTTTTTATTCACGTAGACTTTAAATAGGCGCATGTAAATAGTCAGATTATGTTTGTAGTAATTTTGAAGTAATATTAACGTTATATATCTGTATATAGATCACAGAAATTCATGTGATAGACAGACATACGGCACCCCATCTAAAATTTTACATCCAATCCGTTAGAATCTAGGTCTAGAGAAATCTAGATAAAAATTAAAGAAACAAAAGTTTAAAAACAAGACTAAGATTAAGATTAAAACAGAAACCTATTCCAGTACAGAATATTTTCGTAGGTACTTAGTATTGAATAAAATATAATATTTTGAACGTAAAACTTTTGCCGTATCTCGTCTTTGTGAAATTATGTAGCTATTTTATTCGAGTCACGCTTGCCTCTGTTTATTCACATTCGCTTTCGTCTTCGTAAATAATGGGGTAACTTTTTGAAGTCACCCGGCTAATGTTAAAATACTTACTGTTTCATTTTCTTTGGTATCGGTATAGACAGTCCGCTTTATACTATTACTGAGTAATTTCAATTAGAATAGGAATCAAAGGCATTCATTATAACGTAAAACATAAAGCTAAAACTATTATTGAGAGTCAGTCAATAAATACCATTGAGAATCTATGTAGCATATTATTTAGGTCAGAATCTACATTCTGTACAACTGAAGATGGCCAACTATCAGATACCTGTCATTTAAGACTACGTCTTATGCTATATTCTTTGAAACCACCGTAGGATGTAGAGTTACCATCCTAAGATGGTTCAAAAGGACAGAACACAATCTAGAAAGACTAACATGGCGAAAGACCCTCTATCGTACATTATTATTAATATTAATGTCTATTTGTTTAAACTGTATCTATTAGAAGCAATTCTCTTAAATAAATCCCAAATAAGACATAAAATTTACATAGTGCATATAACTTTCGCTATAAGTTATTCAACTGCCTATGGCCACTGCACAAAATGCCATTAAGTTCAATTTAATCTTTATACAATAATGTTACTATCCATCAAAGCAGTACATGAATAAAAACCTGCCTTTGTGAACGTGTCACTCTTTATGTACCTTCTAACGCTTCCGATGTTTTACTTGCTCATAATAAAGCCACGGCTGGGATCCGAATACCTTAAAATTGTGTCCATAAAGATAAGAATTTTTGCGACTTCGTTTCGCTAGGCTCGAGGTTCCCTAAAAATTTATGATCACATTTCATGACTTAGTAAGAGTTCTGTTGGGTTTTCTAAAAAAAGTGATATCCGATGTCCTCATTTAACGGAAGCATTATAAGTTGTTGTAAAAGTTGAAGATGAACTTTGTTAGCGGCCTTTGGAACGTACAAATAGATTCAATCTTAATATATAAAAGCCAAATGTTACTCGCTGACTAAACACCTTTACTTGACCTATGAAGCTGAAACTTGGCAAGTTTATAGTTTGTAGATTCTTATCTACTGCAGTTAGAATTTTATGCCAGAGCCTAAATAACGGGGTCTGGAATAAATATGTTCGAGATGACCACGGGGAAACTAGGCGAACGTTTACATCGTGAATACTTGTCGATCTAACTCTGCGTTTGTGAGACTCGTAAATTTTTTAAGAGTCGATCGAGCATATAAACGTCAAAGATCATTCGTTCACTCACTGACAAAACACCATCATACAAATACTACTTGATCTATGAAGCTGAATCTTGCCAAGTACATAGTTTGTGTTTGTGTGTTGTGCCAAAGCCTAAATAATGAGGCATGGAATAAAAATGTTCGAGCTGCCCACGGGGAAGCTAGGCGAACGTTTACATCGTGAATACTTACTTGTCGACCTAACTCAGGTCATGACAGCACGTGTGAGGCTCGTAAAAATTGGCTAAACGTTTGTCAAAGTCACTAAGAGCAAATAAATATTAATTGATGGCGGAGCATCGAGCTTGAAAATTGATGAAAGAAATTGATGTCAACAAGTCAGACGGTCGCCAAGCCGGGCCTCTCCGCGAATGTTGAGGGCTTGAATGATCATGGACATATGTCCAATATTTTTATGAACAATTTCAATGTCTGCTCTTTGGTGAAAGTCGCTGAGCCCAGAGGGCAGGAAAACACTTCTCTGCTACGCTTCTCAGCTGGACAAATATATCAAGTGATACAAGGCATGAGAAGGGTCAGGTCCCCTGGGCACGATAGTTTCAGCATTGAGTACCTGAAGTGTGCGAGTGTCCATATGCTTAGGATCCTGTCTATGTTTCTTACGTTATGTCTAAATCATTCTACTACGCATGTCCTACTATACAATGTTAATAGATGTGATTACATGGTCGAGTATGCCTCCCAAATAAACTTAAACGGTTCGGCGATAAAGCGAAGCAACAAATTTAAGTATTTGGGACACTACCTTACCGAAGAACTTAGGGAGATGTAGACATCGAAAGATCGAAAGGGAACGTAGGGCATTAGCGGTCAGGAAGAATACTTTGATTCCTAGGTTTGCTCGTTGTACTGACTTAGTAAAAATCACACTATTCAAGGTATACTGTCACAGTCTACGTAGGATACGTGTGTGTCAAGTATTCACAGAGATCGCTGGATGTCCTACGAGTCCAATTTAATCATATTTTCAGAATACTGTTGGGACTGCCTTGCTTTTTTAGGGCTTCGTGGATGTTTGCTACAGTACGTAATTTTTCATGCCATCATACGGCAAAAATAGTATCTATCCTTAGACGAGTGAGGAACACTCCCAACAGCATTGTCAATAATGTGGTGGAAAGTTTCGCTTCTCCTATTTTGGAGGTCATGAAGAGACTGATAAATTGAATAGTGACTGTCTCGCTTGGCGTATTCGACTTTTATTTTCATATTTTGTTTTAATTCATGTTACTAACACTAGATTTTTATAATGCTTTGAATTTAATTAAGGCTTATTATCTACTATAATATTTAAAGTTACCCAAAAATATCAATGTTGTCTGAATTAAAGATATTTAATTTAATTATAAGACAGTCTAGCCGCTAATCTTTTACACTCGTAGACATCAAATTTGTAGCATCGCATCCTTTGGAAATCTCGTAGCATTGTTACAATGGTCGTACGTACGAGGTTTTTCGTAGTATAAGTACGTGCTTATGCTACGAAAAATCCCTTACGTACGAACATTGTAACAAACAAGTATTTCCGTTTTCATGATTATAGTTTCATTCACAGCTTGATCATAGTGTACCAACGTATTACATAATTAAACACAGACGATGTAAAATGTATAAATGTATTAAAAAATGCAAATCAATTCGAGGACGATATTAATGGGAGGCATCGTTGAGAAAAAAACTAGACCAACATTTTATGTTATAAAATGGCGGGTGGATATTTTAAAAAGTTTTACTCGAATAATTCAACTTATAAAGTGCTACATACAGGGTGTAAGAGACATCCTGATAAAAACTGGCACTATTATTACGTCTATCATACAGCTTAGACTTGAGTCTATCTCTGCATCTGTCTCTTTCTAACGAAATCACGGAAATATTCCTGACTGTTTCTTAAGTGAAAATTTGTTATTTATAAAAATGCCCTTGTCTATTTATTGACACACAATACCTTCAACTGCTTCGAGACCAGTGGGTGGAAAGTAATTTAGCTAAATAAAAATTAGGAGAAACAATAGACGCAATGAATAAAAGTAAACATTTGAATCGTTTTTAATTAAAAAGCTACATAAACCAAGAAAATTGTAGCAATGTAAGGTCTAGAATCTTTTACTTGTACCTTGTCACTTGTAGAATAAGTTTTTAGCTGCGCTATCCTTTACACCCAGTACACAATTTCTTTTGGAACTTTTTGTTATAAATTAAATTACTCACAAAAACTTTACGTATTGAAGTTCTGAAGTAGATTTATGTAATTTGTATTAACTGAATGTCTTATGAATATTGCAATAAAATAAAATGTGAAATTCGTACTTAAAATTCACTCTGAAATTTATATCATTTCAATGATTGATCACTATGTTCACGAATGACTTTGATTTAATTTTCTGAATATTAATGTAGACCATTTTTACCCACTATAGCTAGTTTTTGTGATTAAACCTATTTTTGAAAAAGGCTCTCTAAAAATCAATAAATTTTCTATTACAGCTGCACTAAATAAATTTCTGGCAAGAGAATCTGGTAACTTGGAAATAAAAAATAATAGAGTTAGGCATAGACAATTTACCTGGCCTTTGACTATGAAAAAGATTTTAAACGGTTTGGTTTTGGAGGACCTAGAAAAACACGGAACCTTAATTTTATCGATTTTAATATTGTTTTATTTTTCACATATGCGTGGAGAACATGGACGTTAGACTTGACGTGTGGTGCAACGGTAAACACCTCGCCACTTCAATTCCCACACAGGACAACTATTTGTGTAAAACATTAGTAGTTCTGAGGCGTGCCTTGTGTCCGTCAACCATATGTTTGTAAAGTATCCCACCACAGTGATTAATTCCCTAGTGTGGTCGTCACACTAATATTATAAAGGCGAAAATTTGTGAGTGTGTATGTTTGTTACTTCTTCACGTCTAAACGGCTCGAGCGATTTTAATAATATTTGGTATGGAGTTAGCTGACAGTGACACCCTGGATTAACACATAGGCTATTTATAAAGTTAAACGCGGGTAAAACCGCGGGGCACAGCTAGTTGTCTATAAGAAAGAAAGAACGAGACAGTCTCGGCGCATGGATTCCTCATAATGGTCAATGTACCCAACACATAAAAGAAAACTCTTTGGTTTATACTTTATATATATTACTTATTTTCTTTGTCTTTGTCCAAATGCATTCTATTGTAAAAACATAAAGAGACCTTTATTCGTCTATAATATTTATTCGTGGATATTTTTGCTAAACAGTACAATTATGAAAATTTCGTGAGCCGCAGTTTTAATGGGCTACTAAAAAGGGACGGGTTCTAATTGGTTTGAATAATGTAGGTTTCTGCGTAAGTACATACCTACGTAAGGTACATTCATCGGTAACCGGTGTGGAACCCAGAGAACCTTTTGTTGCTTTGAATTTAATTAAGGCTTATTAAATAAAGTACCGACTGAGTGGAGGTTCGTCTTTAAATAAAAGAAATTGAGTGATGAATTATATGATTGAATAAGTGACCTGTGGGTATCTAAAGGATCCTACTGTGGTTCGCAATCATAAAAAGTTTTAACGACCTGTAATTCTATTATTAAAACATTATATCCTAGTATTTCATAACTTGGTATTTAAACATAGCTGAAATTGTTTAATGGAATATTTTATAAAATGTGTATATTGGTGTATAAAGTTTCATATTGGTTCATAAACTTTGGTCGCGTGGATTGTTTTTGTACATGTATATGTAAATATTATGACGTCTTAATGTGGCACGCAGGAGCAAAATTACAATGTTTATTTTTTGTACCAAGGAAAACGTGCGCCAATCAACCTTTACAAATTTCACATCAGCAACGATTACTTTTCTCTGTTCCACTCGGACCGACATAGCTCCGATGGCTGCTACATCAATGTGTCGAATACACGTTGTCACTCAGTGTGTCACCGAAGCAGCGCAGTAAATAATCGGTATTGTAGCAAGTAAGCAGTAAAGAAATATGTTCATTCAGAAAGGACTGTTCTATTTAGCCTAATTCGGTTCTATTTAGCCAAATGCACAAGCATTAAATGTCATTATGCATGCCTATAAATAGAGCTTTAACAAGAGTAGATAACAAATTTAAGCATATTCTAAATACGATGTGTTAGTAAAGCTAGAATGTACTCAAGGGGTACTTAACAGCATTTCCTTACGCAGACTTTATGAATTATGAGTGCCAAGCTGCGTCCTCTACGTTGGCGCTAATTGATTCCAGAATTTAACTCCCGTGGCATTAATTTACACCAAGTGTATGCAAGAGGTGACACTTAGCTTTTAGTGTTTTAAAATTCCTATTATTTTTCAGATATCGTTAAAAGCAGAGCAATGAGCCATTTACTATGTAGATATGTGGTAAAACTCAAATTAAAACCATACTTACTTGCTTATCGTATGGGCAGTGGTTACCCTGGTGTCAGAGTTGTTCAAGCCGCCCAGTAGGCCTCTGACATGGCTTAAGGACTGCTGTCCAATGACTTCAACTGGGACCGACAGCTTAACGTTCGCTCCGAAGCACGGAGACGCTCAGCAATTTAACCGCTTTGGTGGTAACCCATCCATGGACCCTAGTTGCTTAACCTCACCGATTACTTATGGACCGGTGCGGTGGGAACATCTAACTATGAGTGTTAAAATAGATTTATAAATTATAAATTTTATAAAACGATATATTAGGCCGTAATAAAATTTCAGGAATTATGTAGTTTTATTAATTTTATGTTAGATTAATTTTGCGATATAATATCACAGAATAATATAATAAATTATTAAATCAATATAAAACTGATTAGGGCAAAAAATATTTTGTTGTTTTTTTTTATCATGTGACAATGTCATATAACTATCATTCCTGGGAAATTTCAATCTCTAATTTAACTGAGTCAAAAGTATTGGGAAAAAATAAAGTAGGTTCCTCTTTTTTAGCTCGAAACGTGTTAATTGCCTATTAACGACGCCCAGACAGAATAAGGGCACTCAAAATACTTTGCTTTTTCCAATCTCCTTGTCAAACGGCGCCAGTTGCCTTCAATAAATTTTACTCAAAACAATTAGAATCGGTGGCGGTTAAGTAATTGCGTCTGCGTCTAGCTGTTATATAACTGGAACAAAAATGTGTTTGTACATTAAAAATAAGGTTAGATTAAGTTTAAGAAGTTTGTGAACATTGCCACAGACCACAAACACGGGAACACAAGTCGGAGACAAAGGGGCCAAAAAAACCACACCAGTTGGCGTGACTAGTACCTACCTTAGTTAATTTACAGATTTTACAAATCCAAAGAGGCTTCAGGGATTTTGTTTTCAGGTTATATTGTGTTATTTTTCTGTTCGAGTATCAGAATATTCCGACGAAGAAAGACACAGATATAACATCACATCAGCCGAAAAACGTCCACTGCTGGAAAAAGGCTTTCGCCAAAGATCTCAACAATTGCCGGTTCGAAACCAGTGGTTTCCAGCGACCCCCACAAGATCATCACTGCCATAAAAATAAAACATTTCGACAGCATTGTTTAAGTTTTGTTAGAGATCAGTTATTCAGTGAAAGAATACGCATTTGAAAGGGATAACCTCATTGTGGCTGAGTGTGTTACAAAATCGATGGATAGGTTAGAGATTGCATTTGGGGTCCGTGACTTGCCTTTCATTACTGAGTGTCTGACTAAAGTCGCCGATTCAACCTTTTTATTTCACTTAAACTGTAGTTTTAGTGAAATAAAAAGATTGAATTATTCCATTAATTAATTAATGTGTTGTGAAATTTATGTTTTAACTTATATTTTCTCGAACATGCTATAAAGCAAGCAAAAGCTAATAAATTCACATTAACATTCGACCTTGGGAAGTTTTCGGAAGTCGGTAATGATAGCATGCACTGAATCGAAATGATAATCTTTAGCTGAGTTTAATTTATTTATCATGTATTTTCGACGGTACTTGTAAAACCTTTAAACCGAACGATTATTTTTGGTTGTGTTGCGTGACGATGCTCATTCGCTCCTTCAGAATTCCACGGTCTATTAAACCTATAGGAAAAGCGTAGCCGTCGAAGTGTTATTATTATTGCATCTGTACACATTATCCCATGAGAGAACAGGGAACAACCGGTACTAAACGTGAACCCTTGTTTTTGTGACGTACACTTTCACTTGGAACGGTAGCAATTTTGTTTGTGAGAATTTAGTAATTTCTATTTACTGCACGGTTTTCCTGTTTTGTTTTTCCTTAATTTTGTCACAGCTATATCATTTTACGAAAAATATATCTGTGTTTAACGATCCGTGGCGGGTGCGTTTTATTAAGAAATAAAAAGTTTATAGTAAGATAGGATTGCTTTGTTAGACGAAATTACTTGTTCCGATCATGTAATAGTCTATATAGTTACAATGTTGTTGGACTAAATCATTTTATGAGTAAACTGCGTCATAGTTACTGCAACAAACATTAATTAACAGATGTATTCAATAGGTAGTATATAGGCATATTCAACTAAGGTGATTCGGACTGAACTTCGGAAGGACTTCAATAAACGTGGTGGTAAAAAATACTGTTGTGCAGCACAGTAAGTGCTCCTTAGCAAAATTTGGTGGGGTCCGTGTGTCTTTTATTACACTTTTGTGTTTTCGTAGAATTTAGCGTTCAACATTTAGCAGTGAATATGAAAATATTTTTTTAAAAGGATATTTATACCAAAAATATACAAGCGCTGCAACAATCATCTACCAAGAGGTTGTGGCCAATATGATCAAATCAAATCAAATCAAATCAATTGTTTATTTGCAAGAACATGGTACAAAATAGATGTTACATAATTTAATATATTCACATATTCTGCCACATAATTATGGCGTGCAAATTTTATTGTTCTTAAGACTATATAGTATTATTAATTATATTATTATTACATTATACATGTTATATTCTTATTACATTATGTTATATTATAGTAGCTTTCTATTCACAATTTAACAATTAACAAATTATTATTAGATGATGATGATTATTTATTTATCGTATGGGCAGTGGTTACCCTGGTGTCAGAGTTGTTCAAGCCACCCAGTAGGCCTGTAGGCCATGCCTTAGCGACTGGTGCCTAATGGGTACAACCCGGACCGACAGCTTCACGTGCCCTCCGAAGCACGGAGACACTCAGGAATTAACCCACTTTGGCGGTCATCCATCTATGGACTGAACGCGATGTTAGTTGCTTAACCTCGTCAATCACTTACGGACCGGAGACAACATCTGACTGTGAGGATATTGATTAGGTATGCTTAAAAATACATTTACATGAGACTAACGTGTGGATACTTTCTTGTTCCAATCCTCGCGTTTCACGTTATACGGGTGACGAGGATCGGAACTTTCCTCATCTTAAGGTGCCAGTTGGTTTGTATTGAACATCCTTTTCGGTTAAGCCTAGGCTTTTTGAGAATTGTCGTTATTCACAAGTTCATGATCTACCTCTTACCTTTTTACGCATAGCAATATAAATGTACATATGTACATTCGCCAGCACATCCAGCTAACCCTATCTGTCAAATTTCTTTAATAGATTTTCAAGTTTATCACTAAAGCATAGGGTTCACTTTCAATTGGGGAAATTTGGAAGATTGGGGTAGCTTGATATGCTGGCGTCTGTACATATTTAATAATAGATATGTTAGAAAAATATATAAATATATGATATAATATTTCTGTCTTTTTCGCAGTATTCCCAGTAATTTTGAAACTCGCAACAATTATTGTATATTTCCAACAAAGTCACATAATGTATATAGTGGCCGGAAAAATTAGAAAATAGTTAATTTGTAATCATGTCACATAAAAGAAACCGACTTATAATATCAACATATATCGATGTAAGTATAGGAAAAGATTATTTTACTTAACAAGTTAAGATTGTCTATTAAACTTCTATATCGAGGCAAAATCATCGAGATTTTACTCCCCTGCAGGAAATCTATCTACATATAAGTTTGTATTCAATTTGTATTTGTTTGTATTCAAGCATGAGTACAGTCCTTGTCCAATTTTTTGCTAGACAGACTTCGGTTCCCTTACAGCATTACAGGTTACTAGTCTAATTCAATTCAAATTATTTATTTCGGAAAAATATCCATATAATGTTAGTATAACTTAGCCTAATGTTAGTATCAATTACATTAATTATATTAAGGGTGTCTGGATTCTTACCCACCTGTATAAAAGGGGAGAGTCCCACCGATCAGAAAACACATTCAGGATGCCATTGGAGGAGAAGCGCAAGCGCTCCATCATGGAAGCGCAGCGCCTCCGCATGATCGCGGCGAACCCGTCGACATACGACTCCGCGAACATCCCCAACGCGCTCCACCGCCACGGCAACCCCAAGAGCACCCTGAATGCGTTATTGTACTGTACGCGCAGGTCGCTGTATGCCCGCTGGGTATACTTGGTCCACAGACTGCACGTGTAAAACGACTGGCAGAAGGCCTTAAAGAGCGTCATCTTAACTGGGTTAGTAAAACGTGCAAACCTGCGGGCCAGCATGTTGCAACGGACAGCCAGCGACCTGCGCTCCCTGTCTATCTCTGCATTGTCTTTTAAGTCGTCAGTGACCCAGTGACCAAAATATTTAAAATTCGAAACCCGACTTAAAGGAGACCCAGAGAGTGAGAGTTCAGGCAGCTGTTTGTAGGTTAACGTACCTGATTTAAAAACCAACCATTCACTCTTATCTGTATTATATTTGAGCCCTTGAGACACTGCATAACTTTCACAAATGTTGAGAAGCCTTCTCAATGCACTAATAGATGGTCCCAATAGCACCATGTCATCAGCATAGCTGATGTTGTTCACGCAGACACCGTCCACGTGACACCCGATTTTGGTGCTACTGAGCCCACCTATCAGTTTATTTACGTATAGGTTAAAAAACGGGGGGAGCTCAGCCCTCCCCTGCCTCACCCCACAATCCATCCCATACATATCAGAATATGAACCTGCCCACTTCACTGTATTCCTTTGACTACTGTACTAATTCTAGCTTTTGGTTCAGATAGGTATTTTTAGTAAATGGCTATTGAATTACATAAATATTGTATAGTGTAAGTGTGATATAACCATTATATTACCTGAAAATCCTCCGCAGATTAACCCGCGGTAAAAGAATTAGTGTAACTTAATTGTTGTTGCTCGGGGCAAAAGCTATTTCCATTCCAAATTCACGAAATCTGTAAAATGACTAGAATTAGGGAACTGGGAAGCCCACACTAGCTATAAATAGATATGACTAAGCCAAATTGGACTTTAAGACTGATATATCTCATATTCTTGCAGGATACTACGGTTATTATCCATAGAACTTTACTCGCAAGTTATAACTGATCAAATCAAATCACTTTATTTGCTAAATATGCATAACTAGATGTTAAGATATTGCATATAATTAATTAGTCGTATACCATTTTTTATTTTACCTTTATAGGTTTTCAAGTCACGTATTGCATTGAAATTATTACATATTGAATTGGACAGCCTTACCCTGAGTTATATATTTAGTAATCAACATATTTTAGCAAGTTTTGAGTTTACAAATTTAATAAAACGAGAACAGAGTATGGCCGAACATTGAGTGCCTATTGCTACCACCATTCTAGATTTTAGCTCTTTTACACGTCATCCTTTAATAACGAGAACGGTATCAATATTTAAGCAAGGTAAAGCATAGCGTTCTATCACTCTTTAAACATCTCAGCTGGGGAAGAAATTCCACCTTTATTTTTGTATTGCTAGCTAAAACCTGCTTGTTTGGATTTCAGCTGGCCTTACTCGGGGCTTTTAGTGTCTTTTAACTACCTTAATTTTTTTGGTATGTTAAATATTTGTTGTAAATAGTGGCTACAGATATACCTTATAGAAAATACTACAGGTGATAGTATTATGTAAATGTTGTGGTCTTGGATGTGACTAAGATTGCCGGGGAAATTTCAGCAATGCGTAAAGATGTCATGTGATTCATGGGCTACGGTGACTGCTTACCGTCAGGTGTGCCGTATGCTTGTTTGCTTAAGGTTACGTTTTGAAGTCAACAAAGAATATGGCTGGATTTTCCGAAATTACTTGGAGATAGGGAATAAAGTGCACCCGTTTAACAATTCAAGGGTGCCGACAGCGTAGCTAGTCTAAATAGAAAAATAAAAAGATGGTATGTTTTCATAATATCCAAATTCAGTAGAGTTGAACTGTACAGTTAGTAATAAACAGATGTTAATAACAATTTAATTAGTGCTTCCCGGGGACTGTTGCCTTCGTCATAGTTTAATAAAGTTCCTTGAGAATTGTGTAAGTAGGCCAATTGATAATTAAGTTTTATTTGTTATGAGCGTCATTAAGAGAGGAAATCTTGTTGGAACAAATTTGGTATGAAGTTTGTTTGAAAGCCTATGTGCGGGCTCAGGATAATTACAGGGAAGAATGTTCTTCTTTACCTTTAGCCTTTCTTCTTCTGTCTTTAAGCGTTTTACTTAGCTATTTATCGGCAATAAATTAAATCTATGTTTGAAAGTTAAACGATAATTTTTTTGCCTTTACTTAAATGCTTTTTTACTTAAATGCTGAACGTAATAAAAATGGAAGAAGGCAATCTTACGAATTTAGATGTTTTTGGTATTATTTTGTGATAACCTGTGAAGATATATAAGTATGTATTGTTAAAAGAAATGTTTTAACGAAGTGATTCGCATAAAAAAATAATGAGTTCGAAATTGGAAATGAAAATTTATTTCTAATTGCCTCGTTAGTTTAGCTGTGAATTTCACCGCAGATAAAGTGAAATCGCGGGAAAAATGTTATTGCAATTTTCCTGGCAACAAAAAACGCTCAGTAGCAGTCCGGAGTCTGGAAAATTACGGGGTTACGCCCGTGCCTCGGAGACTAAGTAAAGCTGTCGGCCTTCCTGAACGCTTCTCAGTTGTATCGTGGGATAGCCGTTCTTCAAATTATGAGGAAATGCTTACGCGCACACTTGTGTATTATAATATATCCTACGTAGTAGTAGTTTAGAGTATAAGCTACAAGAATTTTAGACTTCGTTAATCTGTCTAAAATTTTCAAGGGAAGAAAAACTACATGAAGGTATTATTGAAATATCCACTAAGATGCAAATCTAAAATATTTAAGGACATTTAGAAAATCAGTTAGAGATTTTTTTTAAAGTCAACACTCGCACTAGTGTAATACATATAAAAGACGGACACAAATTACATCCAGACTCAGAACTACTATTTATAGGTCACACAAATAGTGATCCAGCGCGGCATACGGCGGATACGAAGCGGCGCGGCGGCGAGGCGACTGTCTTAGCCGCTGCGCCACACGTGCATTCAACGCGAATTGCGAAAGGTACGTCAGTTTAAGGGTAAATTTATATTTGGGTGATGTCAACCAGTCGTCCCGTTGAATTATGAGACTGAGGGAATAGAAAATTTACTTTTGTCTACACTTATAAGATGATTGGGACTAACCCAGATGCTAGAAAGCAATGGCCAAATTTCGACCAGGAAGACATTAGTTTAATTTGATTCGACCTAATAAGTAGGTATGTATATACTATCTGTTTATGTAGACAGCTCTCACTTATCAGATGTACCCATTATATAGGTATTTACTTCCACACCCACCGATCTATTAAAAGGGCACAATGCACAAGGGATTTATCATGGTAACGTATTTCCCTTCTGAGAATAAAAGCTATTGTGTGTAAAAGTAGAAAATATTACAAGTACAAGTATTTATGTTTTGGGTCTGTTGTTCAAATAAGCGAGTGGCTCCTGCCTTCTGTTTATAGGGCTATAAAGTTACATTTTCATTCTAGCTTCGTCCATATATTCTTTATAGGCAGTTGTAACTGATCGAGCACATCACTTTTACCTGTTTTATGTGATGACATAATTATGCTGAAATTTTTCAAGGTATTAAAACTGCCAATAAAATGGCTCAACATCTGAAATTGAAATCAGAGTAGCGCTATTGCTTTATTATACGTTCGAAAATGCTCATAAAGATTGAGCTTGCCAAAATACAATCTGTATTATCTACTATTCTGGCATGAAGTAAGCGCTCGATATTCGTTATAGCGAGAAGTATGAAGTTTGTGTCTATAAATATTTCAGTGGACGTGTTCCGATGTGTCATATTAGTCAATACGTATGCGAGTACACTTGTACAACCGACAGAGCAAGCACATAAACTTTATGGGTAACATGCGAGGTGGGCGCTGCCGCCTTAATGTGGTTTACTTTTTGCGAGCGCACGTCCATGTGCTGCGATATTATAGTGGTTTGTCGACACGGCTACATATCAAGCTATACATTTCCAGTATAAGTTGATCTTACGTTGTTTAGGATTTCCATAAAATGAGAGGTCAGCTTATATTGGAAATGTATAGCTTGATATGTAGCCGTGTGTACACCAAGTTAAGTACGAACAAACATGGTGCGATTATGTCTTAATTTAAAGTTGTACTTTACGACCGATTCGCGTGTTTACGGATTATTCAGTTAACCAATCACATGCATGTATTTTTATAGACCACCGACGCAAAAGAGAGTGTCGTAAATGTGTATATTTTATGACACAACGGCATCGAAGGTATCAGCGTTTTTAAGACGTAATTTTAAACTAGTCAAGCAGTTTTTTTGCAAATTGAAGTCAAATAAACCCATCTTGAATAATGAAACTGAAAATGAGTACTTATCTCAAACGCCTAATATGTTATTATATAAGTAAAATATTGTGATGACTGTTAATGTATATCGGTGTTATGGAGCAAAACTCACACCATTGTTTTTATTTATAACTAATAAATACTCGGATGACGATAGCGCAAGATCGGCAATTGTGGAGATCTTTGGGGGAGGCCTTTGTCAAGCAGTGGACGTCTTTCGGCTGATATGACAATGATGATGATGAATCAATACTTTTATCCATTAAAAGTTAAGCTAAATGGGGTAGATCAAGTTTTGTTCAAGAAACACGGTATTTGTGTTACACGTGTAACATAGATTTTATCGATTCCAAGAAATACTCCATTTTCATACATCACACGCTTGTTGCATTCACCTAACAAAGTTATAACATCCGGTTCGGTTCCATATCGTCTCAACAGACATAATATCATACAAAAATACTAGCTTCTGAATTATGATTCGTTATAATACAGGTGAACGTTCGTAATGCCAAGTCTATCAGCCGATTACATTTATTAAGGCTCACTAATGCACTGTAATAGATACGCTAAAAGCTTAATAAAAGGCATTAATATTAAACTGTAATTTACTATATTATAAGACATATCAATTTAGAATGCATTACTCGCCTAACATTGATAATCCAATTGCGGTATACATTATAACTACCTAATGTACAGTTCGACAAGTTAGCATCAAAATGTTAACTTCGTGTAGCAGCTTCCCCCCATCTTGGTGCGCGGACGAGTTGGCTAGTCGGAGTGTCCTGGTACTTTATTAATTTAACTTGAATGTAATTAATGAAGTAACGGAGTGCGGCGCAGCACTTTACGGTCATTACTTCAAGTACTTACCCATTAGCATAGAACGTTACTATTTTGATTAGTTATCCAATACTGTCTGTATCTAACTGGCTGTTTCCATTCAGTAGTTAGTAACTTTGGGGATACTATGGCATATCTACGTCGCAATGAAGTTTTAAGACCCATTCTGAAGTATTTTTTATTACAGTATAATATATATTGAATAAAGCTCGGCTTTGTAATCCTTTCTGCTTGATTTTGGGAAAACGAAAATAAACATATACTCGTACAGTGTATACGTGAATTAAATATAACCGAATGAAAGATAGTAACCGATAACTCACGTAATTGATTTTATGTTGGATTCGGTCGATTACGTGAATTACCCGTTACTATACTATGTATGTATTTCATTATATTTGCTCGTCGCGTTAGTTTTAATAATAATTATAAATATACAAGATCAGTTATAGGACTCTCATTGTTTTCGCTTAGTGCTTTAGCAGTTGGCTTCTCTAGTTGCAATTCTCTCGTTTTATGGGGCTCTACCCTCGTTATATCATTCTTTCTTCCGCTTTGCCCTGGAGGGAAGTGGAATTATTTTTTTCTAACTCCTTCTTGTTTCTCTCTGCCTAAAGTCATTGTGGGATTCATGACAGGTTAAGGGATTCCCGGGACATTCAGAGCCTCATCGATCAGTTATATATCGATACTGGATCTGAAGTGGTAGGTAAGTAAATATTTGAATTATTGCGTCTAGTTCCAAAATGGAGCAAATACGAAATTATCAACATAATTTTTTATACCTTATTACTTAGATCTTAAGTTTAATTTTAGAATAAATTGTTTTTATAATGATGACTTTTCATTTGTAAACGACATTATAAATTTATTGCTTTTAACATTTCTCCGTTGAAAGGACTTAAATAAATATTATTGTGCAGTTGTAATTGAACTTTATGTTCAATTGTTAAGGTTTGTAATAAACTGAAGTTGTTAATATTATTAAACATTTTTCTAAGAACGTGGTTTGTTTACGTGTGTACAAACGTGGCCACTTGAGCGAATGAATTTTGTACGTAATCCTCAATCTAGTACTATTATTGATCGAAGGTTGTCTGCGACATCTTTTTGTATTTTCATTATCGTTGCAGCATTTCATTCACTCTAGTTTGCTCTGTTATTGTAAGACACAGGAATGAATTGTACGAAAGTATATATTTGAGAAAAATTGGCAGGTTTTATAATTGACTTCTACAATAGCGGCCTTTAAATTTGAAGGTATTTTGTATGAAATGCACTCTTCAATTAGAACAAGCTTAGTCGTTTCAGACATCTTTTAGTATTTCCATTATCCTGCAGCATATCGTTTACTGTAGTTTGCGCTGTTACTGTTAAATACAGGAACGAATTGTATGAAAGTATATATTTGGGGAAAATTGGCAGGCTCTTTAATTTACTGAAATAGCGTCTTATATAGGAGTTTTTCAGTCAATATTTTATTTTAGTTCGTAAGCCGGCTCACTATGTTTTAAAATTGGATTATTTATTTTAAATCTAAGAAATTAAAAATTGCTTTTCTATCATATAAACTACCAATTAAAACAAAACTTGAGAGGTGTCAAGGGACACCCGGATGGAACGAAGTTATTTGTTATTATTTATTATGTACAAAAAACCTGTATACACTCAACAAAAATAATCGTCGCGACACCACACTGTTCAATGCGAAATAGAAATGAAAATATCTGGCTTGCTTTCTATAAGAGAGAGAGAGAGAGAGACAGACAGAGAAACATGCGCACGCCGCACGCCGCACAGCTGCAAAAAGTGTCGTGACAACTTTTCGTAAGATTTTTTTCCGTCTAGCCCCCTTTCACAACGCGCGATAAGGAACTTCGTTCGAAAAAATATCCAAAACACGAAATTTTATTAGCGGTACGTAAGTCCCTTATAAACCTGCCATTCACCTTTGTGAGAATTTATTATGCAGCGCTACTCATATGTTTTGTGTAATCTATTATGTATCCCCGTAAAATTTTACCCGCTAATTCGATTTAATATGTATAATAAACAATGGCTCTGCACTGTTAAATAAGCACATAATAATTATTTTAACAAAGCAATTAAGTCGTTTAGGCAACCACAGTTGATTGACAAATATTCACGTAATTACTAACTATGTAGCGTAATTGTGACTCATTTAGTAAAATATATTTTTATCATTACCTAGCAATTACATTTTGTTTAAGAAATAATAGTTATAGTTTTTTTTATTCGTAAACAGGTTTTCATGTCATATTCTTACTAACAAATTCATATAATATAACACATCAATAATGAGTTTTTCTTGTTATAAGTAAAAGTATTTAAGTTTGGATGTATATTAGTGGCTCACTTATTTTATATGTTCTGTTCCCTCAATACCGTACAAGTTATTTAGTTCCACGGGTAGCGTGTGTAAATTTTAGGTTAGGTTAGGTTAGGTATTAGGTTATTCGTTAAAGAAGTTTTTACTCCAGAAAAACATGCTAAGAGCTGACCAGCCTCAATAGCTAAGTTTTATTTATTCCATTTTCAAAAACTGTTTTTCTATGCATCACACCTCGTACATAAAAAAATTTCCACTTTTCAATAACAATAGTCAAAATAAACCATTTAAGTGGATTAGGATGTCAGTATTAATAATAAATAAGAAATTCATGTTGTCATCTAATGTCAATTGTAACAGAAATAAGTAAAATGATTAAATCAATAGATATACCAGTAGTTAAATAAAAAATTAATTAGCTTTTTTATGTTTTAAAAATTCATCGAATGAATAGAACGGCTGTTCGATTAGCCATTTTTACATTGTATCCTTAAAACAATCCAAATTCGAGCTGCCGTTAACATTGTCAGTGCTATGCAATAGCAAATAATTTAAATATTATTCTATTTCTTTCTATCATACTTTATAAGCACTACTGAATGAATATGTGCACCTGTGGCGCAGTGGTTAAGAAAGTCGACTCGCCACTTGTTCCACTGTAAATTAGTTTAGTGGTGTAAAAGACAGAATCGCCAGCAATATGAAACCAATCATACTAATATTATTCTATTTCTTTCTATCATAGTTCACAAGCATTTCTGAAGGAATATGTGCACGTGTGGCGCAGTGGTTAAGACAGTCGCCTCGCCACTTGTCCCACTGTGAATTAGTTTAGTGGTGGAAAAGACAGAATCGCCAGCAATATGAAACCAATCATACTAATATTATTCTATTTCTTTCTATCATAGTTCACAAGCACTTCTGAAGGAATATGTGCACGTGTAGCGCAGTGGTTAAGACAGTCGCCTCGCCACTTATCCCACTGTAAATTAGTTTAGTGGTGTAAAAGACAGAATCGCCAGTAATGTGAAACCAATTATACTAATATTATAAAGGAAACGAAAGTTTGTGAGTATGTATGTTTGTTCTTCACGTCTAAACGGCTGGAGCGATTTTAATAAAATTTGGTATGGAGTTAGCTGACACCATGGATTAACACATAGGTAACAACGTGGGTAAAACCGCGGAGCATAGTATAATAATAATAATATATGAATAATGATTCATACTAAGCAAAGGAAAAGTAGTCTTTAGTATATAATATTCTCCTCCAATGGCATCCTGAATGTGTTTTCTGTAAGAGTCCAGACACCCTTAATATAAATAATGTAATTGATACTAACATTAGGCTAAGTTATACTAACATTATATGGATATTTTTCCGAAATAAATACTTTTGAATTGAATTTTGAAAGTACTATGAAACATTACTACTTACTTATCTTCTGTAAATACATACTATATAGATCTCTATATCTATCTCTATATAGATAATTACAGTTGCCAGTCTTAGGACAAACAGACATGTTCATGCACACAAATATATGTACTGGGTGGGAATCGAACCCAAAGCCTGCGGCATGAAAGGCCAGATTTACCAACGCTCAATTAAGAGGAAGTAATATCTGCCCTTTTCCTTTCTGGATTTTAAGAATAACTTTAACGTTTGATGCAATATCTGCCATGAATATACCCAGCCGTGTCGTTTTTGTGGATAAATAATGAGCCAAATGAGAAAAGTAAAACGGCCAAGAAAAGCCTATTTGCTCGTAGTCGTTCACTGAAATCAAATTTTGGCCGGTTCTGTTTTGTAGAAGAGACTATAAGAGAATTTGAAACTTCAATTTTGTTATGAACGAGACAATTTCTTACATTATAATGATAAATTTCTATACAATATAATTTTACTGGTTACCCGCGGCGTTGCTCCCGATTCGTCTCTGTACTTGCTTTTCTTTATGAAAGGTTCTGTGTATGCAACATTTCATGGTATGGGAATATTACATATGCCATACGCATTATTATTATTTTTTTTAATCAGACAGGCAGTTGAAACAACTGATAATTGCCTGTAACTACAGTACACTGAGTTAGCTTGTCGTTTTTGTTGTTATTATGTGCTTGTCTAGTCTGTTCTTAAATATGTTGGTGTTTGGTGCTGACACTACGTCTTTTGGTAGTTTGTTCCATTCTTTAACGACTCGGTTTGAAAGGAAATTCTTGTGGGGTATATATACTCCCCTAAATTAAAGTTTAGGGACATTGGTGACTAGATATTTGATGGTTACCAAGTATATGACAGATTAACAATAGTGTGTTATGTTTAGTTCCTATAATAAAGTGTTTCCTAATTCAAGATGTTTTTTTACTTAATTTCATAATCGCACTCAAATCAAACAAATCTTAACATTAATTAGCCTATTGACAGCTGCAGTAGGTATCGAAATAAAATTATTGACAGCTGCAGTAGTTATCGAATTTAATTAAATCATTAAAATAAATAAAACATTTGATAGGTACTAAATGAAAAGAGTATAAAGCGTTGATGACGTGAAAAGCTTGCAACCCCGCTAGCTTAATTATTTACTAAAACTAAAACTAAAATAATACATACAATATCTAAATTATGTACAAAACTACTAAAATTAGGCAAGAATTCAAATGATGTCACTATCTTAACTAGCCACCCTGAACTATAGTGAACAATATCATAATTGTCAGTGAACGCCTACAACAATAAATTACTGTATGAACCGCATTGAGGCTTGCGAACATAACTTGCGGTTTAGTTATACGTATGTGGACACGTGCCTTGTGATTATAACAATTACCATATATTGATTTTACATGTAAATTTGTGTTTAATACGCCTATTTCTGGAGCATAGCTTCTGTTTGTATAGAATCGGATGGATGGACGTTAGTCTAGCTAATCTATGTCCAAAAGTATGTTGAAAACCTGAAAAAAAAAGTTTGAATATGTGTTCTGAACGCTTGAATATCAGGTCAGAATATCCTATGATTGCTAAGAAGAAAAGCCTAAGAACCGCCAATATCTGCAATTATTTTATCAATTTCATATCTTTATCATGTTAGACTATGCATGAACTATTCTCGTAAGTAGAACAGCGATCTCAGTATCGATTATAAACCGGTGTAATCATAGACACTAAATAAATTTACTACCTCAGTGATCGCACGGTAACCACTAAATAACTGTTATGGCGTAGTTATACGGATAATTTGGGAGTTTATAGTAAAGCCGATAATTATGCCTGTTACAAAGAGCTACGTTGACACATAAAGTCGTGTATCTGCTATTTGTCGTATGAGAATAAACGGTAATTACCTTTCGTGCTCTTTTCTGTTATAGTTTGCACAAAACATTTAGATCTTTTCTCTAGAGACCACAAAAACGTGGCTGATATAGTGTTATTGCATAAATTTGTCAATAGTAAAATCGAATGTCCTGTTTTACGTCGGAAACTTTAGATTAATGTTCCCCGTTCAAGTAGTCGGTAGTCTTAAAACCAGATAAACACAGTCAACATTCACCAATGTATAACAACATTTTTATACGTTTTTGATACTTTTTACCCATAAATAATTGAACGGAGTCTGGATGTAATTTGTGTCCGTCTATTATATGTTTGTAAAGTATCCCGTGACACAGGGATTAGATTCCCAAGTGCGGGCGTTGTCTTTACCATTATTTATTATACTTATTTATATCGGACATATGTTTATTTTTTGTATCCATCAAGTTTAGAGAAACTAGTAAAACAAAAACATTTTGAGCGGCTTAACCAAACTTCGATATTTAAATATTGATGAAGTTCAATTTTATGTACGTCTATTGTCATAAATAGTAGATAGGCAACTAAAATCACTAGGTAGTAATAAAAAGTGCATAATTCAGTAAGGAAATTTCTATATTATTCACAGACAAAATCTGTTGGTGGGGGCTATTTGTCAAACCAAGATGGTTTACGCCAACTATACAGTTTTAATGAGCATTGTGTATGTTGTGCCGCATACATTATTTTATTAGAATTGTTTATTGCAAATATTAAATATTGTGCGTGTTGTCATATAAATAACATAAAAAATCATCGTTGTATTAATAAAGGTACTCTTTTAACAATAAAAAACGATTTAATATTTTATAACAGGCTGTATAGATCTATCCATTTCAAACGATTTTGCCATCGTTATTATTAGTATACATTTTTAAGGAAGATATTGTTACAAAAGGGAAAACGGAGCCCTATCGCAGACATTAACTTTTTGTCCATCCTTACTTTGATTTTTGATATTTTATGTACAGACGCCAGCAAATCAAGCTTCTCCAATCTGTCAAATTTCCCCAATTGAGATAAAGTTGAAAATCTATAAAAGAAATTTGACAGATTGGGGTAGCTGGATGTGCTAGCGTCTGTACAATGTTACCCTAAAACCAAATACCTAAATATTTAACAGCAAAACGGCACTCATTGGATCACAAATGTGATATATTGTACTTGCTGGCCGAAGGCTGTAACTGGGTGTTTTTAACCGACTTCAAAAGGAGGAGGAGGATTTTTTTTTTATGTATGTACACCGATTACTCGGAGATTTATGATCCGATTTACGTGATTATTTTTTAGTTTGATGCGGAATAGTTGCCATTTGGTCCCATAAAAATTTTATAAAGTTTGGCCCAGTAGTTTTCATTTTATGGACATTTTTGTATGAAAATTGTTGTCTATGTGGACGATGTAATTGTCTTTGGCACAGACGTTTTTAAATCTTAGCAAGTCAAGCTAGACTCATTCAGTTCAAGTGTGTCTTGGCATGAATATAAAGAATAATTTCAGACGACTAGCGTTTAATACGCGCGTATAAGCTCGTTTTTGGAAGCGCATGTAGTCGCACCTTTTAGCACAAGCGCATTTTTTATGTACGTACACCGATTACGCTGTGATTTACGTGATTCTTCTTTAGTTTGCTGCGGAATAGCTGCCATTTTTAGGGTTCTGTAGCCAAATGGCAAAAAATGGAAACCTTATGGATTTGTCATGTCTGTCTTTCTGTCCGTCCGTATGTCACAGCCACTTTTTCAGAAACTATAAGAACTATACTGTCGAAACTTGGTAACTAGATGTATTCCTTGAACCGCGATTTTCACACAAAAATAGAAAAACAACCAATAAAATTTAGTGGGCTCATAAACCATACATGTGGGTTATCCATGGATAAGTCTTCAAAAATTATATTGAGGTTTATAATATATTTTTTCTTAACTGTATAGTTTGCGCGAGAGACTATTCCAAAGGCGTAAAATGTGTCCGGGGGGACCGACATCAAACCTATCAATAGGTAGCATACAAATTATATTATTTCATTAATATTAAAGGTATTACGTTTGCATAAGAGATGTATAAAATTAAATCTTTATTAAGATATTTTTTTATACTTTTTAGTTTTTGAAGTCGGTTTTTTTAAACGATTTTTTTTTTATCTTTAACATAACAATAACAATGTTGGTACCGACCCGGGACTTAAACTCCTTATGATTATCTGAACACCGTACCGCTAAGCCAATGCGGCAGTCATGTCATATTATTAGGTATTCTAATATCGGTTGAAACTGTGACTGTACTGATATTGGACCTCAGTCTTAGAATGGGATATTAATTCTGTTTGCATAATATTATCACTACGACTATCATATAGTGTTAGTATTATGCAGTGGACGTTTAGATGCACTACAGTTCGATTGAATTAGTTAAGTGAGGCGTTGAATAGAGACAGTGTTGCCTTCACCAAAGTGTATTCACATAAACTAATGAAAGTTCTAGATTTGATTTGTACTATTGTGTGTTGTGTACATATCATCATCATATCATTTCGTCCTCTGCTACACAAAGGCCGCCCCCGAAGATCTACACAAAATCTGTCTTGCCCTACCCGCATCCAGCGGCTTCCACCGATCTTCACTTATCTTGTACGCCTGCCCGCAGTGCGTTTTCCGGTACATGGTCCCTACTTGAGAACCCTACCTTAATGTACAGTCAGCTCCAAAAGTCGATGAACAGAATGTATATTTAACAGTACAGTTACGGCGTCAAATCAGCGTAATCTAATGATAATATTTAATGGATAAAAAGTCTGTACAGACGCCAGCATTAGCATATACATTCTGTTCATCGACTTTTGGAGCTGACTGTACATATACCTAGAATAAATTTGTACCTCATTATTTCAACTTACATTGCTGATTTAGTTGAATAGATGAGTTATTTTAGTTTTTACATTATTTACCAAATGAAAAACGTTCACAGTTAATGATATATTATACTAAATCGTTTTAGAAATATTCCCTGTTTGTGTTTTTATATACATAGGTACGGGCAATGTAAGTTAGATCAAATATATAACCAAATTAATGTTTATACTTACTGCAGTACGCGGCGCTATACTGCATACAAATCCCCGGGAAATCTAGCTTGTGCCGAAGACAAATACAGTTTAGTAGTATTTATTTAGAATTATCAATTTGGAGACTTATTTTATTTCAGTTCTTTAAAATTTATTTTAAAGGTCAGTTTTGTTTCTTTTTTCTCAGTTTATAAAAGTTAAACCTGTTATTATTAAAGACATAAATACTCCGTTATCAAAATACCGAGAAAAGAAAAAAGATTATATTTTTTAAATGTTGTGTTATTTCTGAAAAATTGAATGACGTACCGCTAATATCTTCAATGCGGCGCCTTAACCGTTATCATAGGGTGTAGACGTATGTAACACCCGGGGCATCAGTCACGTCGCTGACCCATTCCTCCTTCGCCGATAACCTCTGATGACCTTACTCACAAAACATAAGTTATTTGGCTGCCGAGTTCTGTACTTGCCCATTTGGAGTGCTCTTTGAGCGAAAAACATTATGATTTAGTTCTCTCTATTAATTATTTACTACTATCCAGGGGGAACTTCTAGACAATCTATACATTCTATACAAGACAATGCTAAATATAACGTTTTACCCGCGTTTAACTTGATAAATATATAGTCTTTGTGTTGATCCAGGGTGTCAGCTAACTCCATACCAAATTTTATTAAAATCGCTCGAGCCGTTTAGATGTGAAGAAGTAACAAACACATACACACAGTCACAAACTTTCGCATTTATAATATAAGTCTGATTATTAAATCCTTATTAAACAAGTAAGTAACTAACACTGTAGTGTAGGCATAGTTACGATACCGTAGGTACTGGCGTGTTCGCCAGCAAATAGCTCCATAACTCGATTATATTAATTGATGATAATTATCAACAAAGCACATTAATTGATTTAAATGCATATGGTTAATATGCATTTAAACTCATTACGCGTGCACTCACCACAGTTAAACTATTAAAGTATCTGTTCTAAAAAGGTCAAAAGAATACCTTATGGCGGCTAATGGTGTAACTCAGTCCACCAGATTTGTCTATCACATCGGTATATTTCTGCAATTAATTTTGCTAGAACTTTAAAATAACATTTAATTTAAATTGGGGAATTATAT
Organism: Pseudoips prasinana; assembly: GCA_951640165.1. Taxonomy (NCBI): domain Eukaryota; kingdom Metazoa; phylum Arthropoda; class Insecta; order Lepidoptera; family Nolidae; genus Pseudoips; species Pseudoips prasinana. The sequence continues at coordinate 24,170,926 of OX621237.1, read as the reverse complement.
GAAGTAGATTATGGGAGGATGGTGTTTCTATTTTTGAAGCTGTGATGTAATTAATTTGAAGTATAACTTAACAGATAATTATGTAAACCATCAATATAGAGCAATGTTTGGTCGTACACAATTTTATTTTCATAAAACTTTAACTATATGTTTGGGAATTGGATAGTCATGAATAGCTTAGTAAATTTATAAAACTCTAAGGAAAGTAGGGTGTATTCTCAGTGCCTAAATTCAAGTTAGACTTGGCAAGCTTTTTGTACAAATCCTACCACTGGTTTATTTCATTGTATTGTATCATATCGATAAAAGCAGTGATAAGTTATAAGTTTATCAGTTGTCATAATGTGTCATGTTAAGAGAGCCCTTTTCAAACGCATTTTTAAAGCAATACATTTAGCTTGAATAACTGCATATTAACGCATCTATAACATTTAGATTCCTACTTGATAAGCTTATTACTAAGTAACAAAAGTATGAAACATTAACATTTTGGTCTTTACCTAAAAAAGCGTGATCACCCAAAGCTCTTTATGAAATTGCGCAGCAGGCGTTTTACCACCGCACATATATTTTGTAGTGTCACTGGACATACTGCAACTATGCGATGCTCCGATAGGGAAAATAAATCACACACAAAAAAGAATAATAAAGAGCCTGTATACTAGATGCGAGAAAATAGTGAACCATACTGTACGTTTTGAATATGTATTAAAAATCATCTGGGGTCATGTCAATTACACTTTTACCATACAACTATGGAGGTTTCATAGCTGTATTCTAATATGAAAACAAATTCCAACTGTAACTAAAACTAAGATATACAAAGCAATCGAAAGTTATCTTAATTAATTTGAAAACGTTGGAAACTAATTTAATATTTAATTATACCTGTAATCAATCTTTGAAGCAATTCAAATAGCCTATATGTATTCATATTTTTACTTAAGCGTAAGGATGATATCGCACAAATTTTCTTTAGAATCAATTGTAATTAAATCTATTGAAATATGTTTTTTTTTAATAAGACTCATTTGTTTTGAACCGAAATTTTATTTATTGTAGCATCTGTGATATCGTCGAATCGAATTTGTGTTCTTGTGTATCTGCTTGCTTCCATACTTCCTTTTGTGCGGGGAAAATTACAAGGGTAGTCAAATAACACATTTTTATTCTAACACCAAAGTTTTGGTTAGGTTAGATATTGTAAATACTCACAGAAGACTGCTTGATAAACTGAGAAGCTAAATAATAGTATTTACCAATTAGGGAAGGTTATTTTAAGGCTTTTAAAATAGATATAGGTAGGTTACGTAGAGATAGACATTTAGTGTTAATTATTTTAATTTAATAGAACTAGTCTTTGACATCGACGGAAACTATTATTTTGGTTCTATTTTTGGTCTATTTTTTAAGTTGAATCTCATGGTTTATTTAAGTAAAATATGATAAAACATACTGTCATTCTCCAACCCGTTACGTAGTCATAATAAAAAACTGGCCAAATGCGACTTGGACTCGAGCATCGAGGTTTATATTTATTTCCTTAGGCATATCTAAAGTTATATAGTTCATCATCATCATCATATCAGCCGAAAGACGTCCACTGCTGGACAAAGGCCTCCCCCAAAGATCTCCACAATTGCCGGTCTTGCGCTATCCGCATCCAGCGATTTCCAGCGACCCGCACAAGATCATCGGTCCAAGTTATATAGTTAGTCATTTAAAATAAATCCGGATCGCTTAACTAAGTTTGTTTGAAAATGATTTGAAGGATTACAACAAAACTATATATCTATATAATATATTCGAAATATTTTTTCTGTAATATTCGCGGAATATCACAGTATGATTAGTATTTTTTCATATTGATTATTGAAAGTTGACAAAATTGTGACAGAAAATTAATTAAAATTCTAAGATAGATTTTATGTTATCATTATTAGTGTATTATATTATACCCCATTTAAATGCAGCCAAAGTTGGGGGTCGATAATTTAAAGTACGACCATTTCGACGTATTTTGAAATGCAATGAAAATATTTACAAAATTTATCTATTTGCATTAAGATTGGAAGTTTAAATATATCTTAAAATTCAGGTTTAAAGAATTGATGTTGAAATGTAACAGACTGGGGACGAAATTAGTCGCATCATAAGGGTTCATTTTCACAATTTGTGACGGAAACCTAAATATCTATGCTAAAGAGGTTATGAAAGAGGTCGTGTCCGTACCTGTCAATATTAATATGAACATCACAATTTAAAATTACTCTACATATATGAAAGTATGGGAAATAATAGTAAAGGATATATTTTATCTGTATGCTTGTCTTCAATATGACTGATCCTTACATGGAATAGGCAAGTTCAGCATTATAGCCTGCGTGTGTTTACTATCACCCAAATTTGTAGAAACTTATTGAAACTTTAAGTAAAAAAAACATTGATAAAATTTTACGTTGTACAAATACAAACTGAATCACTTTTACATAAAAATGCGGAACGTTTTTTACGCTTCCTTTTTTGCTATAATTTTTTCGTCCTTTTTTCCTGTTATGTATTGTGTCTGGCGATATATGCTTTTGCCATCCCACCTTTCTTCTTCTAGTATATTTTTTATAGCTTTGTAAGCAGATGTGATATAACTTTTCAGTAGTTTTTGTGTTAACAAAAGTTGTTTTACGGTGTAATGTATTTTAGGACGTTATCAAAAATTATTTCAATTATTAGACTACAACTATAGAGAATACACAAGTTATTCCAAAAGTGATTTTATCCAATGGTTTTCGATTCTATATTTTTCTTCACGTGATTTCAACGATAAAAACGATAACGGTAGAAAAACAAATACTTTATGCCAATACAGATAGACCCCATCTATTTTTAAGCCTTACAATTATTATATTTCGTTCTCCACAATCAAACATTTATTTAGTGAAGACAATAAGGAATAATGAAGAAGCTGTGGAAATATAAGGTTTCACGTTTGATTTTGTACCCTTTGCAAATTTATTTTAATAGTGACTTATTCTTAATTGCTTTGTTTCGAAGAAATAAATAAAAAGAAGAGGATGTAAGGGTGAAGAAATAACGAAATTATACCTTAGTTATTTATACATTATTATTTTAGCTCTTAATTACAACAATTGGACCTGTTTTTTAGGGTTCCGTACCCAAAGGGTAAAACGAAACCCTATTACTAAGACTTCGCTGTCTGTCTGTCCGTCTGTCACCAGACTGTATCTCATGAACCGTGATAGTTAGACAGTTGAATTTTCACAGACGATGTATTGATTCTGTTGCCACTATAACAACAAATACTAAAAAACAAAATAAAATAAATATTTACGGGGGCTCCCATACAACACATGTGAATTTTATGCTCGTTTTTATAGATAATGGTACGGAACCCTTCGTGCGCGAGTCCGACTCGCACTTGGCCGGTTTTTTTGTATTAGCAGGGTTTATCCTATAGATGTATAAGGTGCGGTGGATGATACTAAATTCGGTTGGTTTGTTTAGTCAGACGCGTAAAGTAACTGTAACTCAACTCCCTTACGCTGTTTTTAATTTCATCACGTGACACGCACATGTGATTGATTTTTGGAAAAAGGTCGAAAATATGAGGTAGTGCACGAAGGTCACCCATCTGAATGTCACCTGCGCGAATGGCACCTAGCCCAGTCCACGAAAGGCACCTATCAATATTTTTGGCAGGTGCTCTTCGTGGATTCAATTTATTTATTGCATTCTTGTCCACGAAAGGCACCTACGTTAACCGTTAAAGTAACCTAGGTTATTAAATGAAAAATATCGATAAAAATCACTAGAACATTTATTAACATTACTAATATTACGTTTACTGTAACGGTTAACGTAGGTGCCTTTCGTGGACAAGATAGATAGATAGATAGATAAACTCTTTATTGTACACCAAAGAAATAACAAAATAGAAAACAATTAAAACCTTAAAAGTATACAATGGGCGGTCTTATCACAAAATGTGATCTCTTCCAGACAACCAAAGTAAAGATCGGAGAATGGAGTATATTGAGAGGGGCAGTTGTCGGTGTACAGGTACATTACAAATAGTACCTATGGGTACAATCAATAAAGAAATAAATAAAATGAAAATATAAACATTTTACAAATAATAAATACATATAATATATTATGTTCCTAATTGTGTTGTGAGTCTTGTAGTGACAGATAGTGATTCTTGACAAGTCTTTGGAATTCTTGCAAACTTTGTGCACGTCTGACTACTAAAGGCAGTGCATTCCACAATCGAACACTTTGTATGGAAAAAGATTTGTCAAGAAAATTTGTAGAATGCGCTGGCATTTTTAACTTCAGATTTTCTGACGATCTCAGCAACTTTGAATGTGACTCATGTAGGAATGAAAAGCGATTTTTGAGATAAGAGGGAGCGGTTGGACTAAAAATAATGTTGTAGAGAAGTGTAAGAGTATGAACATTCCGGCGAAAGCGTATAGGGAGCCACTTGAGCTTAGTACGAAATTCGGAAACATGATCATATTTACGGAGCCCAAATATGAATCTTATACAGACGTTCTGGAGACGCTCAAGTTTATCAAGCTGGGCCTCAGTGAGATCAAGATAGCTGACATCTGCATAATCTAGTATTGGAAGAAGAAGCGATTGTGCGAGGGCAGTTTTGGTGGTAATAGGTAAAAAATTTATTAACCTACGTAGAGATCCAAACGAAGCGTACAATCTACGACTAACGTTCTTCATTTGGATATCCCAGGATAGGCAGCGGTCAAAAAAAAGACCAAGATTCTTGACGTTATCGCTTAAGGGAATTATATTGCCATCAAAATTAAGCTGTGGTAGTTGTGACCATGAAACCCTAGATATCATCCTAGAACTACCAACTACCATGACCTGTGTCTTGAGTGGATTGACTTGTAGTCCGTGTGCACGGCTCCAGTTGCTTATTTTAGCCAGATCTGCATTCATTACATCTACTGCTTCTGATAATTTATCGTTGGAAGCTTGGCAATAAATTTGAAGGTCATCCGCATAAAGGTGGTAGGAGGACAGAAGTTGATTAGAGATTGAATTTATGAAAATTGCGAAAAGTAGAGGAGATAAAACGCTGAGGCACACCTGCTGTAGTATTGCAACAAGAAGAACGAGTCTCATCAATACAAATATACTGCCGGCGGCCAGACAGGTAACTGTGAAACCACTCAATTACTGTTGGAGATACGTTAAGAGAGCGTAAGATTCCAAGCAATACGTCAAAATCCACGGCATTAAATGCGTTACTGAAATCCAGTAGTGCTAGCACTGTAAGATCTCCACGTTCCATGCCAGATCTAATGTCCTCCGTAATATGGACCAGGGCGGTGGTTGTACTATGCCCAGGACGAAAACCAGATTGGAAAGGATTGAGGAGATCGTTTTTGGTAAGGAAAGTACTGATCTGGTTATGAACAAGGCGTTCAAGGACTTTGGAGAGGAAAGGCAAAATTGAAATTGGGCGATAATCACCAAAGGAAGCGGGATTGGACTTCTTGGGGAGAGGAATAATTTTGGCATCTTTCCAAACAGATGGAAAAGTACCGCGTGTTATGGAGGAATTGAGGATGTGACATATGGCAGGTAGGATTTCATCAAGGATAGGCAGGACCATATTACGGGTGATGCCGTCATCTCCAACGGCATTAGACGTAATGGATACAATACTCTTCTTCACGTCACAATCAGTAAATTGACAAAAAGAAAAAGGACAATAGTTGGGAGGTGGAATAGATGAAAGATAATTTAAAGTACTAGCTTTAGTTGCCCTATCGAAATTGGGCGAGGAAGAGAAATGTTTATTTAAAGAGTCAGTATCTAGTTTATTCAGAGTAGCGTCATTACGCGCTTTTCCAACTCCCAATGATCTTAGAAATTTCCAAACTTTGCTAGGATCTCCATTTTCGACGGAGTTGTGGATATGTCGGCGTTGTGCACTCCTACACACCTTATTGGAATGATTTCTTGAAGCAATATATTTCTCGCGATTGTATTCACTAGGTCGGCTTGTGAAACGAGATTTAGCTAAAGCTTTTTTAATGAGAAGGTTCTTTAGCTCGCTGTTAAGCCACGGCGCGGGTAAATGTTTAACTTTAATTGCACGAACAGGAGCGTGTACATCATATAGATCTATTATTTTTGAATTGAAAATGCTAACCTGCTCATCAATGGATTCCGTAGCGAATAGGGGAGACCAATCTATGTGAACTGCATCGGCTCGAAGACGATCCAAGTCCATGCCACCAAAACTGCGTTGTAAAATAATCTTAGGTTTTAGTTTAGGAGGGCGAATTTTGTATGAAAGGAAGAGAAGATCGTGGTAAGAAAAGGCATTAGCAGAACACTGACCATGCTTAGAGACATGGTCTTTTGAAGAGACAAGGATGACATCAAGAAGGGAAGGAACAGAGTTAGGAAAATGATGAGTGGAGTTTAGAGGAAGAATAAAAAGGTTACTAGATTCTGCAGCGGAAACAAACGATGAGGCACGAGAGTCCTTTTTTAACAGACATGTGTTAAAATCTCCCATAATAATCGTATGACTATAAGATGGAGAAAAAGTTTCGAGTAAAAGTTCAAAGGAAGAAAAGAAATTAAAACGAAGAGAGGGGCAGTAGTACACGCCAAGTAATATTTTAGTATGATGCAGTTCAACTTCTATTAATATATGCTCACCAGCATTCTGTGGCGGCGGCTGTGAAGACAAGTTGATTAAAGAGAAGTTAATATGACTCCGAAGATAAATGGCAACCCCCCCACCCCCCGCCCCAACACGATCATTTCTGATGAGCTGGAAGCCAGGAAGTGAGTAAGAGGCAGAAGGAAGACAAGGCTTAAGCCATGACTCTGATACAAGGATTGCATGAATATTTTTACATTCAAAGTTTGCCAGCATATCGGGGAAATGAGCCGGAATGCTTTGGGCGTTTATATGAATCACATTAAAATTACGTGAGACATCAGCGAACTGGGATTCGAGAGAGTCAGCAAGTGAAGGAATAATGATGGAGCTGTCTCCATCACTACATGCTGAGTAGTAAGTATCTGAATCACTATGCTCAGTTTCAGTATCGCACATAAGATGCAAATACTATCAATAAAATACTGAAATAAATAAATATGTATTTAACCCTAATCTAATATTTACTAATATATTATTATTTACAAGCAAAAACTACTTCTTGCCTACCAGTACAGTGTTCTAATTAAAAATAATATTAACGTTTTGTTTTTAATCATCCCATTTGGAAAAGCAAAAAGACTAAAACTTTGAGGAATAAAAAAAATAAGTATGCTACTAATGTGGTAAAGATACGATATGGAACGCGGTTTGTTGTAAGTGTCAAGTGCGTCGTATGAAAAAGATCACATTCTCACATTGTTCGAAGACAATTTGTAAACAAACATTAAACATAGAACAAGTAAAGTAAAGAATACATTTTATAATTACAAAAATAGTGTAAATTGTATGGTACCGTATCTTATACCGTAAAAAACTAAAATGGAACGGCGATAAAAAGACTACACAGTGGTACAAGACTTAGAACACTTGCTGATATAAACACCATGACGACACAGCTTACTTTTTGACCCTTCGGCTCTTACCAGTGGCTATAGACGGCTGAGTCGACGTCGAGCTCTTGGGGATAGCCTCCTGCACATCTTCCGCTGTTGCAACTTTGTTGAGGTCCTCGATCGTGACAGCTCTGTACCGAACGCCTCCAGATAGAACATAAATAACACCATCGAACGTCCAGGAGTTGGAAATACCATGCCGCTGACGTGCTGCCATGAAGGTCTCGTGACGGGGCCGAGTCAAGAACTCTGATATAGTGATGCCCGAGCCTTTAAACTTGGTTTTGGAAAACCAGATATTATTACGCACTCGATAGCTATCAAATTCTACCAGTATCGGCCTTGGCTTATTGGTGGATGGGGCACGGCCCAATCGTTGACACCGGTCAATGACTGCTTCAGAGAAATCAGTCACCTTTAAGTGCTTGATGACAGCGGCAACAATGACCATTTCAGACTTTTCCTTTTTCTGCTCAGGCACTCCATGAAACAGCAGCATTTTTCTTCGTCCATGCATTTCGGTCTGGTCAACACAACAAGCTAAGGCATCCAGCTGTTGCTGAAAACAGTTCAGAGAGTTGAGCACAAACTTCTTAAAAATGTTGAAGTCTTCTACCATTGTTGCTGGAGTTATGGGTGTGCTGGTTGACTTCTGGAGCTCCTCAAAGTCAGTCATGCGCTTCAGAAGGTGTTCCTTCAGGCTGGACAGTGTCTGTTGCATGGATTCCATTGTATTTTCTTTAAGTTAGTGTTGTGACAAAAACAAGTTGTGAATAGTGAAATAATAACACTGGGCTAGTAGGCAATGTACTTTATCACAGAGGGAAGCACATTGAATGTTAAAAACAAGTATGTATCTTATTTTAAAATAAAAATAATTGAGCAGCAAAAAACAGTTATACTTTCTTCCACAACTACCCACACCAAAAAAAAAGAAGAATGCAAAAAATAAATTGAATCCACGAAGAGCACCTGCCAAAAGTATTGATAGGTGCCTTTCGTGGACTACCTCGAAAATATTATGTTTTGTAGCCTATATGAGCATTTTCGTGGGTGAAGCAAGCGAGTGAAGAAACAATTCTTTCACTATGCCACTCACCATCCAAGTCATTTGTTGGTAACGGCGGTTAATTACACCCCTTCTCAGCTCTCACGTAAGCACCGTCGTCCCAGAAACGTCTTGGACAATCCGGACGACGAGATCACCACTTACCTAGGAGGAACATAAAGGTACCAAATGACTGCTATAAATTTAGGCAAATCTGAAAAATACACTCGCGATTCTGATGTACATCCTTGGAGAGCGTATTAAGCCTCGGCCCTACTCCTGATTACACTGGTCGTTTCGGATTATCCCTCACACTATGATACAACTTTTCAATAATTGAATTTAACACTTGCGCATTTTAATATTATTGTGCTCCATTGGTTGGGTAGTTGAGACTAGTCATCGAGTCTACTTTGAAACTTATTCTTTGGCCAGATGGACATTGTTATTAATAATAGATTGAGACATATTTTATATTGCGGTTTTACCCGCGTTAGACTTTATAAATTATTACAGCTCCTCCCCCGACCTCTTAGTCATGCAAAATTTGAAGTTAATCCATGTAGTACTTTTTGAGTTTAGTCCGGACATACATACAGACAAACAGATAAATAGACAAAATTCTAAAAACTATATTTTTGGCTTCGATATCGATTGTAGATCACGCCCCAAGTATCCTTTTTTAAAAATATTCAATGTACAGTTTTGACTTTCCTACGATTTTATTATATGTAGTATAGATAAGATCACAGCTCCTCCCCCGTAGGTGATAGCATGATAATATGTAGCCTATATGTTGACCCGACCTCTTAGTAATATTAATGCAAAATTTGAAGTTAATCCATGCAGTACTTTTTGAGTTTAGCCCGGACATACATACAGACAAACAGACAAAAACTCAATAACGATATTTTTGGTTTCGATATCGATTTGAGATCACGCCCCAAGTATCCTTTAAAAAAAATATTCAATGTACAGTTTTGACTTTCCTACGATTTTATTATATGTATAGATTACAGCTCCTCTCCCGACCTCTTAGTAATATTCATGCAAAATTTGAAGTTAATCCATGTAGTACTTTTTGAGTTAAGCCCGGACATACATACAGACAAACAGATAAACATACAAAATTCTAAAATCTATATTTTTGCTTCGATATCGATTGTAGATCACGCCCCAAGTATCCTTTTTAAAAAATATTCAATGTACAGTTTTGACTTTCCTACGATTTTATTATATAGGTACATAAGCACACATGTATCCGATTATGACGCAATCTGTTCAGCATTATAATCCACATCACGCCGGACATGACTGATAAATAGAACTGTCCACATGACCTGGCGATCATAATGATATTGACGGTGTTATTGGCAGACTAGCAATAAATATACCTGTTGCATAGATCTATTACTACCTTGTACTTGAAACTTCGACTTTTTGTACGAAAGCATAGAGTGTATTTTACAATTCTTAGGACTTACTCATAAAAAAACGGTGATGAAAAAAATTGGAGCAGAGTGAGTTCAGTAAAAGATGAGATATGTATAGATCGATGATGTTATATTGTGGCCAGTAAAGCTAGAGACTTGTTTCTAAGTACAATGTTTTAACATATATTGTGGCCAGTAAAGCTAGAGACTTGTTTCTAAGTACAATGTTTTAACATTGTACTTAGAAACAAGTCTCTTGCTTTACTGGCCACAATATAACAGCATCGATCTATACATATCTCATCTTTTACTGAACTCACTCTGCTCCAATTTTTTTCATCGCCGTATTTTTATGAGTAAGTTGGGTATGGGTAGTTGCTACCTTAAATAAAACATTCAATGCTCCCCGAAACTTGATTGAATATTCCAGCATCGGTTGGCACAAGCCAAAGATGAATAAATAAACATGTAGATACGAAACTATGAAAAGTAATAATTTTATTACAGCAATAAAGGAATCTTCTAAGAACATCATACATTTTATATTGCTAGGATTTACGAGTATGTGTCACCGGTTTTTCTGCTTTTATGAAATTTCCAATTACGAGAGTTATATAAATAAAATAAATATACATTATCATGTCAAATTATAAACGGAACTGAACTACTTTTGTAATTTGGGTAAGCAAAATATACTTATCAGAATTGGAGTACTAGGATGGATAGTAGGTAAAGTCTCGCTACTTCCTCGGCAACCTCGTGTTTCGGGTAAGAGCACAGGAACTTTATTGCGACTCATATATAGTTGTTGTGAGACAGGGTGTAGTTTGTGTCCATTGATTGGATGTTTGTAAAGTCAGAAGTACCATTGTTATAATTAAATTGCCTTATTAATGCAGGACACACGACATTTAACTGTGCATGAATACGTGCTAAAACACGAATTATGTCTGTGAAGATATGAGCCGGAAAGACATCTTTACGTGTTCTCTTAGGCTCGGGTGTGTAACATTGCTTAGAATACTCTGGATTTTATTTGCTTCCGAAATTGCAATAACACTTTCTGTCTAGAACTAGAAATTTTAACCCAGAATCTCAATATCTGAGGATGAGCTCGTACGTAAGTATCCCATAAATGCCAGGCAACATTTTCAAACTCTACAATTGACTGCCGTGGTTCAATAATTCTTTCCGTTTTCGCAACTACCGGTACCATTTTTCTTTTATTGGAATGGCATTCGCCCGCTGACTTTTATTGGGTCATTGGGCAAACGATGAAAGTAAGAGTCTCTAAGCTCGAAATGCAATCAGCCGTTCGTATATCTACATATTGACCACGGTTTCCAGCTGAGTAAATAAAAACAGAACAAGTTTTTGTTCCTTACTTTGTTGAAAACAGTAGTTGAGGTGTTTCGGGAAAGTATTTAGAAAATACCGCACTGATTTTGACCTTCTATATGCTTTGTTTATTATTTGGACTTTTTCATGTGTAAGTAAGTACGTTGGTGCTTTTATACTAAATGGTAAATACTTTTATTTTCTCTGTTTTATCCCAAAGCCATTAATGAATGCACCAAATATAAGTTTTAGAGGCTAGGCTGCTGCCAATACTGAATGGAGGAGCAGAAATTGAATTTGGAGCGCTAATCATTTGTTGGAACGATTGAATAAGTAATTAACTCAGTGTGGAAATTCTTATATATTCTTACTAGCTGAGCCCGCGACTTCGTCCGCGTGTTAATTAGTTTATTTCGTTTTTTTGTAATTTTTTTGTAAAATAAAAGACTTTTTCTGAAATAAAAGTAGCCTTAGTTACTCCTTATTACAACAGCTACCTGCCAATAAAAATCCCGTCAATATCGGTCCAGCCGTTTCAGAGATTAGCCGGAACAAACAGACAGACAGACAGACAAAAATTGTAAAAAAAAATATTTTGATGTATGTACCGTATATATATTCATATTTATGTAGCAAAAACCGATTATTTCCATATTACAAACAGATACTCCAATTTTATTTATTTGTTTAGATATATCGATACCTAATTTTTTACAATTAAGGGACTAAGTCTTTTTTATTTTTGTGTTTGCTCTAATATAGAAAATATTATTAATAACTAGCTGTGCCCGCGGCTTCATCCGCGTGTTAATTAGTTTACTTTGCTTTTTTTTTTCTAAAATAAAAGATTTTTCTAAAATAAAAGTAGCCTAAGTTACTTCTTATTACATCAGCTACCTGCTAATAAAAGTCCCGTCAAAATAGGTCCAGCCATTTCAGAGATTAGCCGGAACAAACAGACAGACAGACAGACAAAAATTGTAAAAAATGTTATTTTGGTGTATGTACCGTATATATATATTCATTTTTATGTAGTAAAAACTGGCTATTTCAATATTACAAACAGACACTCCAATTTTATTTATTTGTATAGATAATATTTTAATCTCACGAATTGTCACTTAACTATTTATAACAAGAAGTTATATATATTTGTATTTTTTATTTATTTTTATCCATCCAGTATGACTTGGATTTGAGTGAAGGTTCACTCTGCACATAAATTATTAAAATAAATAGAAATATCCCTATCTTATTTTCTGTATTTCAGTACCTATGTTTAACAATCTTTATTTGGTTTGATAAATATGTTCTTAGTTTCGAAATAAATAAAGTTTAACAAATACTTTGACTGACTACAATAAGTCTTAGTAGACAAAGGTCTTGCTAAAAACATTACATGAGCATATGAAACAAAAAGGTGAAAACGGTTCACATTATTTACGAAGATACCTCCCAATATTGCTATAATGAGGGACTGGTCGTCTTTACCTGCATACAGGCGTAATAACCTTTTAAGTACCTACATTATTCTTATCGCTAAACCCTTTTTTATACATTCAAAAGCATATGTGTATCAAGTACCCTTAACCCATATACGAACATCAGGATGTTACCTAGTCTGCTGTCCCTTGTAAGGTGCTGTAGGGGATTAACCTAAGTGTCTTTGATGAACGACGAGCCATCCTTATTTTGAGCTCGTTCTATCCTATAAAACTCAGATATTATGATCATCAGGATGTTATATCTTGAGAATTTGCTGTCACTTATAAAATTCGGGTTAATGCAGAATGATATTCGTGAAACAATTATTCGTATTATATTCTATTCGTATTATATTAAAAAAAATCGATTAATGAATTATTGCGTTTATTTTGATATCGTTTGTTTCTGTAAGATACATATAAGGGCAGACTCTGTGTTGACAAATGAATTACACGTCTTTCTACTACTTTTGACCAATTAAATCGGAGATAATTATGTTTTACTAGAGTAAAACAATTAATTCGTACGTTCTATTACCCATTGGACTCACCAAATAACACTAGTAAAACCATTGCATCTTTTCAGCCATGCTATCGGTCGCATGGTCGCATTACTTTTTCTTAATGTTTATATATTTAATTGACGAAATCCATTTGTTTGAATACGATGCATTAACAACGAGTACAAAAGTAGGTGTATTTTGATTACGGCGTCGCGTATCGAGGTGGCCTTACCGCTATTTCAATTACTATACTATACATTATACGCGCTATTATAGTGCAAAATGCTGACGCAATCACAAGGTCGCATTTAATTCTTCGACAATCGTACTTGATAGAATTGGCAATCTGAGATAATTGGAGCGTATCCGTATCGTCTTTATGAGGTGCAGGTGTGACACCGCATACATGTTACGGACACTCCTAATGCCATCTCAAATTTCGATACCTTTTATCATGAAGGCATAAATGACTACATGTTTTAAAAGCTAATCCTCGAAAATGTAAAAATTGGGGATTTCTAGATATTTTATATATGAATTGTAAATACTACTGTCCGAAGAGACGAATTTATACGTTTCTCTAAATATTTTTATATATTTTTCCCACTATAAGATTTATACCTTTCTGTTTGAAATAATTATTATACAATAAACAGGTGAAAATAATATAATTAGAGTAGAAAGCTTTAATAATAATAATAATATCTAGGGACAATGTCACACTGAACATCCTAGCCCCAAACTAAGCAAAGCTTGTACTATGGGTACCAGGCAACGATATACATACTTATATAGATAAATAAATACTTATATACACAGAAAACATCCATGACTCAGAAACAAATATTCGTGCTCATCACACAAATATTTGCACTTACTGAGATTCGAACCCAGGACCACCAGCTTCGTTGGCAGGAAAGGTCGTTTAATGATAGGATGAAGGAAAATTTGCTACCACAGAAGCTAAGAACAAATGGTTTCATGACTTTACGGCAGTCAAGGTTTTGGTAGTCAAGAGAGGAAAATCTGACAGGAACAAGAAATATTTTGAGCAAAGACTGCATTGTTAAATTCGAGATTATCACAGAACAAACGTCAGTCGAGTGATGACGTTTCTACTGATGATACTGATGACGTTTGCAGCGTCTACCTGATAACTAGATTTGTTTTCAAAATTTGTGATGGCCGACTGGCCTATTCGTCTAGTAGTTAGTGACCCTGAATGCATAGCCAGAGGTCATGGGCCCGATCCCCACTTAGGAAAAATCTTTGTGTGATGGAGACAATTATTTGTTCTGGGTGTAATTTATCTATATTATTAATTAATTGATATATGTGTATATGTATATGATTTATCAATGGCAATGTGTATTGTCCCAAAAATGGAGAACAATCACACTAATATTATAATGGCGAAAGTTTGTGAGTGTGTATGTTTGTTACTTCTTCAAGTCTAAACATGTCGCGCGATTTTAATAAAATCTGGTATGGAGTTAAGAAGTTTAATAAAGTTTAACGCGTGCAAAACCGCGGGGCACAGCTAGTTAAATAATAATTCGTACTCTGTATAATTTTACCAACGTGCACCGTTCGCGCGCTTGACCGCACTCTATTGGAAAGCACTCGTGTTCGCGCTTTTATATCCGTTACACCATTTTACACCTTATCGTTTAAGGTGTACAAGTTTAAATATGATTTCCTTTTTAAAATACACGATTTGGCAACGCGCAAAGGTGCGATTATCGGATCGCGTAGTCGCATTATGTTAAGACGACGTGAATTCTGTATCCCCACGTCCGCACAAATAGAAGCCTTCCGATTCCCTTCTCTAATCGATTAACAGAAAGCTTTTATTCAAACTTAACCTTTTGTTATCAATAGACAAAAGGGCTTTTGAAATGAAATTCTTATCTCTTTATGCGTTGGTTGATAGCTAAACCAATAAAATTTGAAGTATTCATTTCTAAATACCGAGCGCTTCATTTAAAAATAAATTTTGGGTAGCCACTTAACGGGAAGATTTGGGGCTTACGATTTTAATTAGAATAGCATTTAATAAAAATCTTGAGGAGCCTGTTATGGAAGGAAACGTCTTTAACGAATAATGCATTTATATACGTAATTATAATGTCCTTCTGGGCCGACATTGGCCATAGTGGCCAGAGTGAATGGAGAGTAGCCATCGGTGCGGGACACTTTATAGTACATGTGAGCGAAAACATAGGTGTATGCGACATGTACACCTAATGTAGGCGACACGAGTGTAGAGAGGTCAGGTACAATGCTGACAGCTTTACGTAATATCCGTGGCACGGGGAATACTCCAGTTTCTAACTTAAGGTTACTATTGAAAATTTTTATTCCTATTATTATATTTACATACATACATAGACTCACACCTGTTTCCCGGAGGGGTACGCGGAGACAACAGATTTTCATTTGACACGTTCTCCAATTATACATACTTATTATAGACTAGCTGTGCCCGCGACTTCGTTCGCGTGGGTGTCGGAACTTAACAATGTATTTTTTTGTGTATAGTGCTGTGGGAGGATACCGATACAATTTTTTTTAATTTAATTTAGTGCTTCTTTATTTTACCTGTGGAACAATCTGGAGCGTACACAAAAACGTTATTGGGGTTGTTTACGCGTGAAAGAGCTACGTATAGTTGACCATGGGAAAAGTCCACCCCCGCAACAGATAATGTCTGGCGCTGAGCTTTATTAATCGTCACGGCATAACAGGGACTGACTGGGAATTGCACTGGTTTGAAAGCGAAAGGAAAGTTTTTAGGAATTATAGGTATTCTTGGACTAAAAACAATATCACCGGCGCCGCAACCTGTTAATATTTCAGCTTCGATAATGTTTTGCTGCAGATTTGTGACTTTGAGCCGAGTGCCGTTACAAAGTTTGGGAGGACATAAATGAAAAAACACTATATCTATGGATTTTATATCTGACATAAATGAATAATAATAATAATAATAAATTTCTAAGGAGAATTATTGGTACACCGATTTTTAAAACTATTTTGTGGGTTGGAAATCCGGGTGTGCTGAGAGAATCCAAAAATTCTACCAGGTAGTGCGTGGCGTCATCTTTTTCCATAACTGTATTTATTGAGCTATAATAATAATAATAAAACATTTATTTCAGATTCTAAATTAATCCAGCTATATTCTTTACTATTCCCGGACGCATGAGTCAATATTTTGAAACTAATTGCCGCAGCTTGGTCATTGCGGGGAGTCAAAATAGCTCGCTGACATAGCCAAGAACCAGCTTGATTTCCCATGTTTGTGGTATCTCCGTACACAGAAGAAATTAGCTCCTACTGTGATGTAACGTAAGAGCAGAGATTACCAATCAAAATAACTTATGGTATGTGCCATCGCCGACTTTTTACAAAAAATTGGCAAACTCCTGTGCATTTTCGCAGCCTCTGACTTATCGGGTTCCCTCCTATACTTATAACTAACTCTTGAATAGCCAATAAGGACCTGTTGTGACAAATTTCACGTACCCTGTCAGGAATTTCTCCATCAGTATTTAGTTGTACATGTCTCATAAAATCTTCAGCAAACTTGTCATGGTACTTTTGCCATAACTGGTTAGCACCCGATAACGTACAAAAGGTCAATAAGATGGCAAACAAATGTCGCAAGCGATGTGGACTATCGCTCACGCATGCTGCCGCTAGGGCGTCATCCCAATGCTGACCTCCATCTAATAAATGGCGTGCTCGGCAAGCGGCCTGGTATGTGGGATGTTCAATATCATCAACTTTACGGAGCTCAGCAAAAGACGTAGGTCCTCGCACTACATGGACCAGACTGTGGGATGAACTCACATGTGAGCACGCCACGTGACCTGCCCGCCTTCCTTAAGTCAATTCCAGCTAACTTGAGAGTTGGACTTTGCGATTTGTTGATGGTTATCGCGACACACACTTTTATAGGGAACTACAGTATTTTAAACTGAAAAGGGAGATCATTTGGCACTAACGGAATACGTGAGACGAACACTGTTTCTCCCTGGGCGGATCCAGGCATAATAGTAGCCTCTATAAACACGATGCAAAGTTTTCACTTGAAGCCTAGTGCCGTTGCAAAGTTTAGGTGGCTTCAAATTCCTCAGAACCATTATAGGTATACCCACACGCAACATACATCCCCTATTATACGCCCTTAGGGGTGGAAATTCTTAAAATCCTGAAATACTTATTTTTATTTTTAACGGAAAGGCCAAGTACCAATTTTCATGGTTTTCACTTAAAAAATTACACACTTTTCATACAAACTTACATCCCCTATTTTACGCCCTTGGGGTGGGATTTTCAGAAATTCTTAAATATTTATTTTTATTTTTAGCTGAACTACTAAATATAAGTTTCAATGCCTTTAACTTCAAAAATGACGGATTTTCATACAATCTTTCATTCTCTATTTTACCCCCTTAGGGTTAGTATTTCCAAAAACCCTTCCTTAGTGAATGCATACGTCATAAAAAGTAACTACCGGCAAAATTTCAAGTCTCTAACCCCAGCCGTTCAGGCTGTGCGTTGATATGTCAGTCAGTCAGTTTCCTCTTTTACATAGGTAGGTATATAGATTTGTGCTGAGAAAATTATGAGAGACAGGGTTTATTTACTACATTCAAATACATTCAATCGGACAGGTTCAATAAAATTTGAATCGTCTGTACATTCCCGTTACAAACGAATCGACAGCACAAACTTTCGATCGACTGATATTATAAATTAAAATTAAATTATAACAAATCCAACCTTGTACATAATTCAATTTGCCCGAAGAAAACAGAATATTTTAATAACCAATTTTGGACAACGACATACTTCTAGCCAACCAAGACCTTATTTCGAAACAATTCGGAACATTCAAAACCCTACGTAACTCATGCAATCAGCAAACACGGGCAAATCTTAACACCGCGAGTCAAAAGAAATGCACAACGACATCTATCAAAATAAAAATCAACTATCAACGTAGTTCATTCAGTAAAGAGATGTCATAATATGCACAATGACATCTATCGGACAGTTAGGTAGTTCAACTATAAACATTAGTTCATCTTGACGAAATGTGTGTTATTTTTCTTCATGATTACTTTAAAATCTAATATCTTTTGATAGACTGAACCGATTGCAATAAAACAAAAACTAAATTTTACCTCAAGTTACGCTCAATCGTTGTGTATAAAAGTTATTTACATTGCTTTCGTATATTTTACGTGATACCCGAACATATAAACAGACAAACAGACAAACAGACACACAGACAAACAGACAAAAATTCTAAAAATGCTGGAAATGGGTTCTATTGGTTGTTCTTTAATACCCTGGCTATTCTTTTTGGATTTTCTTTTGATGTACAAAAAATATTTTTCTACAGATTTATTATATGTATAGATTTTCGCCAGTTGAGGCTACAAAAGTATATATTAAACATCATATTAAGCAGGAGAATAAAGTGTAAAATGTACTGTTACATAAGTATAAATCACTTTTTTATAAATATGAACGTTGTTAAAGCTTACTATGTGCTTATTGTTATGCCTAAGCGAGGGGGATAAAAAGCCTCGCTCAATAGGGGAGGAACGCTGACCGCGATAAAAATAACTAATGGAATTTTTATTGGAAAACAATTATCTTCTGACTATATTTCAATATGTCCTTTTCTTGATGTATATAAGAATGTTTTGTATTAGTTGTAGTGTTTATTATGTAAAGGAAGAAAGTTACACAACAATTTAATTTATAAAAAAAATTGATTGTATCGCGGGGGCTTTTCAAGCTTGTCGTTCAGGGACACAAAGCATATCCAGGCTCAGAACAAAATTATGTTTCCATTGTTTCTTTTTAACATAAAGATTATCTATAAATAACTAGGACGTTTTCGCTCTTTCACCGGTCTGTAAATATTTGACTTGCACGAGAATTTAAGGGATTCGAAGCAATCGACGCGCTTCAAGTGCAATTATATTAATATGCACAGACGCCAGCACATCAAGCTACCTCAATCGGTCAAATTTCGCCCATTGAAAGTGAACCTTATGCTTAGGCGATAAAGTTGAAAATGGATAAAAGAAATTTGACAGATTGGCGTAGCTGGATGTTCTGGCGTCTGTATAAATTTATTTCTGAGATTATAAAGTAATGTAAAGTCTCATTGACATATAACAGTTCAGTTGATACTTGATATATAATAAAAAATAAGGAATAACTCAATCAAACCCACGAATAATTTGAACAAAAGCAACTATCAAATATGTTGATCGTATGAATTTAGGCGCTAATATTATAGCCAGTAGATATCAGCGGACCATAAGTTAGGTTATCTAGGTGACCGCCTAAGTTGGTAAATTTTTGAGTGTTTCACCATTTTGGAGGGCATGTGAGGCTGATTTCAGAGTGACGCGCGCGGCACGCGCCGGAGGCCAGCGCGTCTCAACAGCAATTTTAAGTGTACGCAACGGCGCGTGCGAGACGCGTCACTGAAACGCTAGAGTAGAGGAGCTCGGGTATCGCTGGCCGACGGCGCGCGTGTCACCGGCGCGCGGCGGCGCGTTTGAACAGCGTGACTATAAAACGCAACTACTATCTAGTGTAATTGTAAGCGCGCGCGTTTGCCTGCCGGTACCTTTTTAACGTTATGCCATGTCAGAGGCTTTACACGGCTCGTACGAAAAAAAGAAAATTTAATAAGTTTTAACAAACTTTCCACGTATCCAGTTTTGAAGTTACACGTAGCGCACATAGCCCGTCTGTTCGAATCTCGAAACACAAACTAGTTTATAATAAAAAGAGCCAAAAAGAAAGAAAGTTGTATGGAGTGTGCACATTTTTGTCCTTACGTGACGATTTCAACCAGTTAACTGCTACCACAAGCCGCGTTGAGCAACTTCGTTTCAAAACCATTGAAGTTACGAAATAACTAAATAATTAATCCAAAAGGCTAGGCAAAACAGTCAAATATCATTCATATAATAAGAACAATGAAAATGGAACCGTGTCCGACAAAAAGCTGTGAATCCAACTGTCAATTACAAGTTGAATAACGATAACTCATATTGTAGAGCGTGTAATCGAGCATTATCAATTTGTGGGATGAGTGTGAGTGGCGGCTGGTACATTTGTCACCGTGATTAAACGACATCAGGGATGTCACGGCCATTTCCCACGCGGTTAATGTTTTTTTACCCAACCAATATAATAACAAAAGTCAGAAGGTGACCGCTCTAATTATAAAAGTTGAAGCACCCTCAATTGTTTGCAAGAGTACTTCAATATAAAATGGTCGTCGACAGTTTCTGAACGAAGTTTTGTTGCTATTTTAAAGTGAGATCTGTCTTTGTTGTTCACATGAGTAATGCCCATTTAACCTACCTAAGAGTATAATGAACTTCTATTTATTGTGAAGTGATTTTTTTGTAACATGAACTTATAATATAAATTTCAATAATTAAACCTAAACATTATCTCCTTGACAATAACTTAATACAAGCTAGCTAAATAACACTACCATTATAAAATAAATTGTACAAATATTTTAACATTCCGTGTACCTAAATATCTGTAATAAGTAACTAGAAATAATTACTGTATTACTACAAACATGTTCTGACTATTTACAAGCGCTTTTTTAAAGTCTACGTGAATTAAAACCTTTTGTATATAAAAAAAAATAATATATATTTTACAGGGCTTGGCTTGAATAATTATCAAAATAACACATTACACTTTCATTACTTACTTTATTATATGGTTTTGTTTCGTTTATAAAAACACAACGCCCGCACTAGGGTATCCAATCCCTGTGTCGCGGGGTACTATACAAGCATATAATAGACGGACACTAATTACATCCAGACTCAAAACAACTTTTTATGGGTCACACAAATAGTTATTCGGCGCGGGACTCGAACCCGCGACTATTTTAGCCACTGCACCACACGTCCAGTCGGACATATGGGCATTAGTTACTGTTACTCTAGTGTCAAGAGTTGTTCAAGCCACCATAGTTGGCTTTTGACTTGGGTTCACGACTGTTATCTAATGACTACAACCGGCACTTATTTTTTATGTAATAGAAAGTCAAACGAGCAAGCAGGTCACCATTAGTAAAAGATCACCGTCGCCTATGGACACTAGCAACACCAAAGGGTCCCAAGTGCTTTGCCATCCTTTAAGAAAGTAATAGACTCATTTGTTGAAGGTTGCCATAATGTAGCCATTCTGATGTAAATTGTATATGTATATGATATACTTATGGGCTGTGTGGCTGACCGCATGGATTATCGTCACCCCATCTCCTCCCGTAGGGGGCGCAGTAGTCTACCCGAGGAAATATCTACGAGAAAATGGGCAGCAGCGTCTCTCTGTGTACTACGATCGCCAATCCGCCTGCAAAGCGTGGCGATTATAGCATATCCCTCCAAATGATAGTCACAACTCTATTGTGGATATCTTTTGGGGAGGCCTTTGTCCAGCAAGCAGTGGATGTCATTCGGCTGACATGATGATATAATGTCCTCCTAGCCGAATTTCGACCACGGCGGCCATTCTCAACAGAGATTAGCCATCTGCGCGGGACGTATTATAGTGCTCAAGTGTGTGCGCAAACACAGGAGCACTTTCTATTCCATCACTCTCATGATCCGATGGGACGCCTAGCGATACGACCGGAAAGAGGTCAGGTATAGGACCGACAGCTTTACGTGCTCTCCGAGGCACGGGGGTATAATACCGCCAACTCCCAGACTTCGGGCTGATGCTAAGAATTTTTTCTTTTTACAGAAAAGTCCCAAAATCACTTTTGGCCCGACCCGGGATTTGAACCCAGGACCTCGTTATCTGCGGAGAACACGCTACCGCTAGACCAACGAGGCATGGTATAGACGGAATTGAAGTTTTAAGTCTGTTAATTTTATACAGATTTTTACATTCAAAGATAGAGAGTGATAGAAGTTACTGCAACTATAATTAGTTTCATTTATGGTATATTACTAATGTACGTACGAAAATTACCTATACATTGGAATTATCCTGATCGTTCGATTTTTTGGTGCCCCTACCGGACCCCAATTCACTTTGGATACCAAAGCTAAATATCTTCTGGTGCGCAATGAATACAAACAGCTACTCAATTCCGCTAATAAGGAATCTGAATCGTAGTGGGTACGTTTTATGTAATTTTTTTAATATTGAAAAGAGCCAGCCGCTACGTTTATAAGAAAATGATACTCAAACCTGTTTGGAATAAATCATTCAAGTATTTGAAAAGAACCGAGCGTTTGTATTGTGATTGCTTTCATTGTATAAATTGTTTCAGATTATTCCTATTATAGCCATGATTCCTTCATAATAAATAAAATATTGGAAGGAAGGTCCTTAACGTAAAAATCTTCACTTATAAAAAAGGTGCTATGTCCTTTCCATACGATATTTCCTATCTCTTTCTATTGTATATACTATTGTGCATGCGAACACCTAGATTTTTCAGACAAACATTGGGCCAAGCTGTTAGTATAATACGTTTTAAAGTTCTCATTCTAGACAGCAGAAAAAGAATGCAATCTGCCATATAGTTATAGGCACATTGTCAGTCGAAAGGTTACTGAACGCTGTTATTCTCTTTGTTGTCATTAATGTCTACTCAAGGAATAAAAATGGCAGCCGATCTCTGTAGGAATTGTGGAGACAGTTAATAACCTTTATCTAAAAACTTCTTTATTATTTTTGTATATATTGTGTAAGACAACTCCAAATATTTTTTTCGTTTTAACAGTTCGATATTAAAACAAGATGTCATATATTTATACAAAGGAAACGTTACTTTATTAAGGTTACCAAGGTTTTATATAATTTTTCACTGATTTGAGAAGGAGCTTGTCAACTCAGCTGTATGTTTATTTATTTATGATATATGATTTCTTCGTTGTTTGTGAATCGATTTTTGAAGTTATACTTCTTTTGGCGCGATGGAGAAAAATGATGAGAGTGAATTTTTACGATGCGCGCGCACTCCGACATCAAAAAAATTTACAGCATGAAGTTAGTTCTAGGTGGTATGACAGTGAATTTTTACGATGCGCGCGCATCGTAAAAATTAATCGTGAAAATAACAGCATGAAGTTAGTTCTAGGTGGTATGAAAATTGATAACTATGTTCAAGTTGTATATTAAGAAGTATAACTTCTAACGCGTGTACATGAGTACACACAAGTCTTTTTTAATTATCTTTTTATTGGACGCAAAATTTTTCCATTACCCTTCGATTCTTTGCTGTCTAAGCGTATTACCATTTACACAAAAAATCTTGCATAAATATACTTCTGCTTAATTAATAAAAGCTAAGAACACTTAAGTACTACATTGTTGCGTATTAAATATACAAATCAATTTATTTACAATATCTGATTTTGAACGTTTTATCGATAGTTTGTTTTACCTTATTTTATAAGAATGTTGCTATAACAATTAATAATTATACCTTTGTTATACCGCCTGTGGCACGGGTTTAACCAACTACAGCCAATTATTTTACTTATTACATTGTACATTATTATAAGTGAAACTTAGCTCGCGATCAGTCCATAGAAAGGTGACCAAAGTGGTTTAATTTCTCAGCGTCTCCGTGCTTCGGAGGGCACGTTAAGCTGTCGGTCCCGATTGTAGTCATTAGACAACAATCGTTGAGCCATGTCAGAGGCCGACTGGGCGGCTTGAACGACTCTGACACTAGGGTAACCTCTACCCATATGATAAGCTGTAGTAATTATTACATAAATTTCTTTCAAATTAATCTATATAAATAAAAAGACAAGTCCTGACTGACTGACTGACTCATCAACGCCCAGCCCAAACCCTTGGACCTAGAAAGCTGAAATTTTGCACAAATGTTTGCTTTATAATGTAGACAAGGAATAAGGAAGGATTTTTCGAAATTCAACCCCTAAGGGGGTAAAACAGGGGCGCTAAGTTAGTATGAAACTTTGCCATTTTTGAAGTTTAAGGCATAAAAATTGGTATTAGGCCTTCCAGTTAAAAATAAAAAATCACGTATTTCAGGGTTTTTGGAAATTCCACCCCCAAGGGCGAAAAATAGGGGATGTAAGTTTCTATGGAAAATGTGTCAATTTTAAAGTTAAACGCATGAAACTTTGTATTTGGCATTTTAGTTAAAAATAAAAAATATGAATTTCAGCATTTTTGGAAATTCCAGCCCCAAGAGCGTAAAATAGGGGGTGTAAGTTTGTATGAAAAATGTGTCAATTTTTAAGTTAAACGCATGAAAATTGGTATTACGCATTTCAGTTAAAAATTAAAAATATATATTTCAGGATTTTTGGGAATTCCACCCCTTAGGGCGTAAAATAGGGTATGTAAGTTTGTATGACTTTTTTGAAGTTAAACCTATGAAATTTGGTATTTGGCCTTTCAGTTAAAAATAAAAATATGTATTCTAGGATTTTTGGAAATTCCACCCCTAAGGACAACTAAAATAGGGGATGTAAGTTTGTATGAAAATCTGTTTTTTTTTTTGGAGTAAATGCATGTAATGTACTCGTATTTGGTCTTTTAGTTAAAAATAAAGCAATCCAGGGTTTAATTTGTTGATAAAAAAAAGGTAATCCAAAACTGATTCAACAAATCGACACCAACAATTTACGCAAACTCAAATTTTAGAGAAATTCTTTTCTTTGCCAAGTTGCTTAAAATGTCGGGTCCGTGGCTTAGGCCCCCAGTGGTCGAGGCACCTGTGGCCTACGCCCCCGATCGGATTTATTTTATATCATTTTATTTTTGTGCTTTTTCACTTAGTACAGTAAATGAGAAAAGTGTTTCACTATAATAATATTATTCCTTGCCAAACAAAAGTTATCTATCAAATTGCACAGAAAATAGATCGCCACTTAACCTTATCCTTACACACCTTTTTCTACATTAAAAACATATTTATTATGTACAATCATCCAGAAATTAAATAGACCTCATATAAAATGATAGTAAATGTTATTAATATAAAATATATTAATATACATTTATAATAAATTACCATGTAGAAATATTATCTTTCAACTTGAACCAAATCGTTAGCTAACTGAGCCAAACCAGTTATTGGCAACAATAAAAAGTCCATCTTTTTGTCTACAACATTTAAAATAATAAGGAGGTATGAATAGATATTAAGTATATCTCTTTCACACCTGAGTCAAGTTATTGAATATTGCAATATGTAACCGATACGAAAGTCATCTCATAATGACGAGCGAGGATCCTTATTTATTTATTTATTCTTTATTGCACACAGAAATACATATTCATATAAGACATTAGAGCTAGCATGTACACAGGCGAGCTTAACTCAACTATGAGTTCTCTTCCAGCAAACCTCCACAAGGTCCTCCCAAAAATCCTTCACAAGGGCTTGTGCGAAATATTTACAATATAGTTAAATATAGACTTGTTGGAAAAACATTGTAGCACGCTGGATTTGCGTTGCGTTTTAGAAATAAGGATATAAGTCCATTATTTATAAAAAATTGTATGTAACGAAAATTGGAAAATTACGAGTGAAAAGTACAGTAACAAAATTCCAATCTACAACAATATATAAAAAATAATGAAAAATAACTAAGACTTTCATTTTTCAAAACATACATCCAATATAAAAGCATTGCTATGACATAAATATAATTATGATTTAATGTATTATACATATACCACCATTAGACATTTATTATTTTTGTAAAAGATTTTTGTGCCTGATAGTACATTTGATCAAAAATTGCTTTGATTTAAAATAATCGAATCGGGGGCGTCGGCCACAAGTGCCTCGACCACTGGGGGCATAAGCCACGGACCCAAAATGTCGTGGTCGTTGTTGTCTAAGTAAAGATTTAGGGTTTTATACGATTTGTTACTTCTTTTTTTTTGGTAATTTTTATAACAAACCAAAAAAGCGACATTTATATTTTATATTCGAGTTAGCGTAGTATAAATTGTTCGTGTCGAGATGATCGCACCCAAAAAATATCATCTTAATTTTACTGATCTACAAGTTCACAATTTTGTATCTAGATGGCGGTAATATCGTTTCAGATCATGGAACTTATTTGATATATCGGTTAAAATAAATAAATGCTTGAAATAAAAGGTAGTCCAAAACTGAATTAATAGATGATCACCTAAATCTCACCTAAAAACTATGCACACATCTTAATTTTACCGCTTTACAAGTTTATATTTTTGTAATAGATTGCGTAATCATCGTTTTAGATCGTGTTATGGTTTCCTTCACAAAATTTTATATAAGACCTATCAATACCGTGGTCGCAACCTAATCTAATGGGAGTTACCTTTGTAATTAATGCATCGTTGATTATTATTTTACTTTATTTGACTTACTGACTGTACCTACTTTAGGACAATTGATATGTATTCTTTGATTTCTTTGGTTGATGATATCGGGTCGTTTTTTTAAATAACAGTAGCAAAGTAGTTTTTAGTTAAGTTTTAGTTAAGTTTATTTCTTAGTTAGGTTATTTATAGGTTAGGTTTTCTTAAATTTATATTGCTTATTTGTTTTTAATGTTACTTTTTTTAGATTAAGCTAGAAGTAAGTAGTTACATTGGCCATCATTCGAAATTGTCGCGGACGAAGTCGTGGGCACCAGCTAGTAATATAATAATAATAATATCTAGGGACAATGTCACACAGATCATCCTAGCCCCAAACTAAGCAAAGCTTGTACTATGGGTACCAAGAGACGATATACATACTTATATAGATAGATAAATACTTAAATACATAGAAAACATCCATGACTCAGAAACAAATGTTCGTGCTCATCACACAAATATTTGCACTTACCGGGATTCGAACCCAGGACCACCTGCTTTGTAGGCAGGAGCACTACCAACTAGGCTACGGTGATCGTCAATTGGCTGTCACTTAGAAAAAATTAAGTGGGCTCTACGTTTTTTAAAAAGTAAATCTTATAGCCCGCTTTATGAATACACATTTTTGCAGATATACGTCTGAGTAGAATCTCATACGATGTACTGCTATGGAAGTACATACTTCAAATACTACTCTTGCCATTTCCGCAGCAGTTACCCGTTAAACTGTTATGATTGCACGTGGCGCTTGTATAAGAAGATTTTTTTAATCTGGTATCAGTCGAACTTAAATCTAAATTTCTTCCCATTAGGAAAATCGCGTGATGACTTCGTATATTTTACCACCACACTCTATTCTATCCTTAACTCGCCATACTTTAATTTAACATCATACTTTAAATACCTCTGTAGGAACAAAAATAAAAATCTTCTTTCTACGCTCTACCTTCTACATCAATGTCCTTCTTATCGTTATGGAATTCTCCACTTTTGGTTTTTATTCAGTATATTATCCTGTAGAATGCGCTGGCTCTCGTAATCTGAATGGCCAATGACCACTTATCTTCTGGTATCAACATTCTGTTAATATTTTTATTGTATTATCTTTAATTTCGATCTTATAATCTCGGTGTCACCTCAAACTTGACTATAAGAAAATGCCATTGGAATTAATTAAGCCATACTTGCATTGCTTGGCTTGGCTGATGGCATAGAATATTGCCATCCCATCTCATCCTATAGGGGGCGTAGAAATCGACCCTAATGAATAGGTATGATAACCAGAGAATGGGCAGCAGCGTCTCTCTGTCTACTATGACCATTATACTGCGATCGCCAACCCGTCTACCAAGAGTGGCATATCCCTCCAAATGGTGGACACAATTCTATTGTGAACATCTTTTGGAGGGGCTTTTGTCCAGCAGCTGCTGCAGTCGATGTCATTCGGGTGATATGACTTGCATGAAGTTTTAAATAATATAATATCTAGGAGACAATGTCACACAGATTATCCTAGCCCCAAACTAAGCAAAGCTTGTACTACGGGTACCAAGCGACGATATACATACTTATATAGATAGATAAATACTTAAAATACATAGAAAACATCCATGACTCAGAAACAAATATTCGTGCTCATCACACAAATATTTGCACTTACCGGGATTCGAACAAAATAAAATAATTTTAAAAACTATAACAAAAAATGTTAACTAAACGAGTTAAGTAGGTCATCTCATTGATCAAACTAAGCTTTTACTTCACCATAACCCTAGTGTCTCTCAAACACGATACCGTATCCAACTCAGCATATTGATATTCGATAATACCACTCATTAATTCAGCAATAACAAAATTATTCCCTAAGTCGACACGTAGACGCCGACGGTACACTTTATTACTTTGAACAAACAAAATTAACAAGGATCTACCAAAATCCGCAACTGAATGTTGATAGACACGAAGAACAATTCCGTTTAGAATTTCAATTAAGAAGTTAGAGTCCTATTAAAATTCAGGAAAGCGTTGTGGGCGCAAGAGCGCAGCGAGAATGCGATTGTACACGAATAAAGGTTAGCATTTGTTAAATGAGTTTGAGGGTCTATTAATGAGTGCCGATCTTTTTTTAAACTTTAACATTGCTTTCTGGAATTTGTTAAAAGGAGAGTTAATTGATTCGAAAGGTACTTTCATTAAGCTTCTCTGGGAGTAGTATAGTAATACTACTTCTACTTACTGCTGCAAGTGCTATCTTCATTAATGTGAGATTATTCGATTAAATTAAGCAATTAGCAGAATAATAGCCCGACCGTCATCATAGACACTACGTCCACTCTAATAATAACTTCTTAAATTTCCACTTCAATATAGAAAAGACAAAATAGACGCCATTTCAATCGAAACCGATATTATTAATAGATCTAAGTACTTAAAAGAAGCTAATCATGAAGTATCACTAATG
Source organism: Pseudoips prasinana (assembly GCA_951640165.1). Lineage (NCBI taxonomy): Eukaryota > Metazoa > Arthropoda > Insecta > Lepidoptera > Nolidae > Pseudoips > Pseudoips prasinana. Next base: position 24,141,608 of record OX621237.1, on the reverse strand, counting down.
CTTCCAGTTACCTCGACATACCTCTATTCAAATTATCAATAAAATCTTGAGGGATGACGTACCTTCCTCCAGGGCATCTACACACTTTAATCAAATCCTTCCAACATCAGGCTTTAGACAAAGTCTGGACTCGTCTGTGAATAAAAATTCTAGCTTCGTCATTCTAGTGGTCGTAATTGCGAGTAAAATTGCCTTGTGCTACTCGATGCGTTGTGGCGAGAAGGGGCCCCTGGCAGGCAAGTGGCAATTTATACCTGATGATTTCAGCGTTCTTCTTACCTTTTTTTTGTACCAGTTGGTTATGCTATGTAGGTAGGTGTGCACAGTTTCAATTAAAATAATACTAACATGTGGCCAAAACAGAGTTTCAAAATCTGCGGTACATCGAGTTGTCACGGGGTATCGGCAGAAAGGACGGTATATGAGACTCGCATGACAAGGACGGAAAAGCAAAACTGTGGCCAGAGATGACCGGTTCATCGCGTTACCAGTGTGCTTATTATTTTTTTTAAAGGTTTTCATTCACGTAGACTTTAAAAAGGCGCTTGTAAATAGTCAGAACATGTTTGTATTAATATAGTTGTATACATTATTATATAGATATTTAGGTACACGGATTGTATGAAAACATTTATAAAATTTATTTTATAATAGCAATGATATTTAGCTAGCTTGTATTAAGTTATTTTTAAAGAGATTATGTGTAAGTTTAATTAGAAACTGGACCTTAACTTATCAGATGAGAACGAAGCTCGAAGAGGTTCATGGGATTGTATTAGATCTGGGATTATGACTTTATTTGCAGTAACAATTCACACTTAACACTATATCTAAAACAGTCAAGCCAAATATTTAAACAAACTCTAAATTTAAACTTAAATTCAAAGTAGTTTTTTAGCGTAGTGTGAATGAACGCATAATATGCTATCATTACTGAAAAATCAAATGAAATTCGAAAACTCTAAAACATTCCTTTTTATAAATAAGTTTTAATAATATTTGTGGCCAATAATTACAACTGGAAATATTAAACTTTTTTGTGTTCCTCTAAATTTGTCCATATAATGTGTATATTATAATTGTAGAAGTTTGTATGTTTGTTACTCAGTCGCGCAAGGACAGTTGTACTATGGGCGTATTATGGATTATGGATACAATACTTTTATCCCGCAAAATATTATATTTGAGTGGAATTATTATAAAAAGAACTAATTACATGACGTACTCAGATGAAATTTGTTGTAGTTGTGTCTTTTTAAGCATGTAAATTATAAGCATGGAATGTGATTGTTACTGTTGATAAACCTATTAAATTAAGTAAAATACGATAAACTATCTCGGGATATCAGGTATCCTTTAAAAACCACGCGGATGAAGTCGTAGGCAAAAGCTAGTTATAATATCATTCTAATCAATAAATCTGCCAAAGGATGGCAACATCGTCAGCAATCTATTACGTAAGCATTTACTAGACCCGGCAAACACACTCGCTGTCAACCAACTAATAAGAAATTCTGTTATTAGTTTCCTCCTGTATTATTCCCATATGTGCTAGTTATTAATAATCTCACTATTTCTTATTAATCAAGATAACAAGCTAGATTTAATAAGTATTTCTTTGATTGTAAATAGTAATTATTTATGTATGGATCTTGACTGGGAACTGTTGGAAGACAAAATTATAAGTTTAAAGGAATGGCCACGATTTTGTCTGCTTACGAACGACGACACAAGATTGAATAACGTTTTGATTTGTTTGAGTTGCGGGAACGGAGATTTATTTTGCAGAATAGTTGCTGTCGTACAAATTTCTTATACAAAAGACGTACACATAGAAAAAAATAAACACACGCTCGGAGATCAGAATTTGTTATTTACAGAATAAAATCGTTTAACAGTGCAAAAATTAAATTTTTACTCCTAACTACCCAAAAAGCAGTATGCTGACTATGTTGTAAATACAATAATAATTTTCTCAGAAAAAGTCTATGTTGGGTTGGAAACTGATTTAAATGTCAGTATAGTACAGTTGCTTAGTATAATTTATTAGTTCCAATTGCGTACATAACTTTCAACTCCTATCTATCCAAAGGTTGACTGAAAGAGATCGCTCAACGGAATAAGATCACCCATTATACGATAAAGGGTTTAATATGTCCAATGTATTTTACTGTTAGTGTGTAAATAAAAAATAAAAAAAAACTTGTGTGTACTTATGTACACGCGTTAGAAGTTATACTTCTTAATATACAACTTGAACATAGTTATCAATTTTCATACCACCTAGAACTAACTCCATGCTGTTATTTTTACGATGCGCGCGCATCGTGCGCGCGCATCGTAAAAATTCACTCTCATACCACCTAGAACTAACTTCATGCTGTTAAATTTTTTGGTGTCGGTGTGCGCGCGCATCGTAAAAATTCACTCTCATCATTTTTCTCCATCGCGCCAAAAGAAGTATAACTTTAAAAACTAAAAACTTGCTAAGAGCAACGGCATTTGGAGGACCTGACAGCTTTGTTGTTATAAAATATTATTTATTTATTAATCACCTACAAAACAATCGGGAAATACAGGACAATGAAATGTTGACATTTTTCAACACACTTGCTCATAAAATGGCTCTAATTTCACCTAAATTAGACACATAATGACACCTGTAATAAAAAAACTGTGACTTTTTCATTGCTATTATTCAGTTTTAGAGTTATTTTTAATTGTATTGATTGAGTTGTTCAAAAGTTTCGATACAAAAAAGACCATGTTCAATAGTACGAATAAATGAATGTACCTTATGCTAGGCCATTTCATGCAACTTCGTAATTAAATATGTAGATAATTTCAACTTGTACGTTTTTAATAAATAAAATATTCACTAAAATAAAACTTTTGTTGTCTCTGTAATAAAGAAAACCTTGAATTGGCTAAAACGCTATCCACGAAAAGCCAAAAAAAAGGATACTCAATCTATTAGTCTATGGCCGATTGCCATTTTGTTAGATGCGCGAGCATATAAAAAAAAAAATTCCCGCCATTGTGAAAAAAAAATTCACAACTCGTTTTCACTGTTGAACATGATTTTATAATATTATTTTGTACACAAGTCTGTTGAAAAACGTCGTATGATACACGTGTGTATTGATGATTACTGTCCTCGGCTCTCTTAAGACCCTCACCTAACGGCTCGGGTCTCAATGGCGCCTCAGCGGTAATCACCAACATTACACACTTGTTCCATAATGTACAATGTAATGTGGGTATGTATAATACATACCCACATTCTTAAAAATTCAGCACCAGATGGGATTTGCATAGTTAATGTAAAAAAGTAGGTTTTTAAGGAATCATTAAGAGCAAAAACTACTAATTAAGTCCTAGTAAAAAAGTGAAATTAAACTGAGCAACTGAAGCTCAACATTTTATTTGAAATTGAAAAGAAATGTTCTGGAAAAAAATTGTTTATTTACAAGCTGTACTGCCTGTCACAACGGTATACGTCAGCGTTTATTAGAGCTATTGATCCTAAATTTAGCATAGTGGACAGGATTGCTTGTGTTGTGTTTTAAATAAACAGTAGTTGAACATATTGCTTGTTCAATAAATTTTAACTTCACAATTTAAAATTGATAGTATTATTATTGATTGTAGAGATTTATCGAGGCACAGAGGCGCACTTAAAGGGTCCTTTACGGATTAATATATACTACTAAAACGAAAAAATGCTACAATTACCGCTCTTTTATATAAAATATTAGTATCTACTTATCCCAAGTCCTAGTAAGATGACCAAAAGTTTATGGCTCGCTATTCGCATCGGATAATGATTTCAGACGCCAACCCGAATCCGATACTGGGAATTGGACCCCGGCATCATCTCTAGAGAGCTCAACCCTTTTCTGAGGTCGTAACTTTTTAGCTGCGGGTAAGTAACAATCCCCAATGGAAACATTTACATTTGTTTCAAATGCTAGTACGTTGGCAACATTTAATTTCGTGATTTTACCCGGAACACAAGGTTATGTTATTCTGTGCCAATTCTGCAAATAAATTTATGTTAAAATGTTTATTCATATTATACAGACAAAAAGTTTGTAAAGGATTTTTTTTAATAATTACTTTTTAAAATAATATTAACCCGTCTTTAAATTTTACTTACTTATAACAAAGAATTTCAACAAGATTTATGATCCACTTCTTTTTGAAGTTAAGGTTAAGGCCAAAGGTGGGATTTTGGGTTTTAACAGCATTTTAAGTACACACGCCAGCACATCCAGCTAACCCAATCTGTCAAATTTATTTGATAGATTTTCAACTTTATCACATAAGCATAAGGTTCACTTTCAATTGGGGAAATTTGACAGATTGGGTTAGCTTGATGTGCTGGCGTCTGTACAAATATTTCTTATACTACAAGTCAACAAACAACTCTCAATATGTTAAAATAAGATATAAAATATACCCTGCGACATTACTTATTCATATATGTCATCTGATCCCAAACTAAGCAGCGCTTGTATTATGGAAACCAGATAACTGATATAAATAAATAATAAATAAATAAATAAAATTCATTTATTCACAAATTTTTTATATACAATTTCCAATGAAGTCCCTGACTTCTGAGCTAGGTAAGAACCTGTATTACAGAAGTCAGTGCCCTCTCCCAGTTTCGTTCGTTTACAAATTGTGAATAAGAAAATAGTGTGTGTGCGTGTGTGTGTGTGTGTTTGTATATATTTGTGTGTGTGTGTGTGTGTGGGTTGTAGGGAATATTAATTTGTGAGTAATAGCGTTTCAGTTTGGTCGTAATCTAATTGAAGTAACCAGTTTTTAATTTTATTTTTGGTTTCTCAAAGGGTAAGTGGATGAATGTTTATTATTTAATTAATTTTATTATATAAGTAGGAAGACCTATAAGATTGCTGTCGTCTAGCCGTAGCTGTCCGACATCTAACTGGTAAGCATACATTTTTAATAACGCGTTTTTTATTATACACATTTGCATTGTAGGGAGTTTGCTTGTGTTGCTTTGTTAGAATTTGTAATACATAATTATAATTGTCTAATTGTTAAAAGTTCGCAATTTTCATAGAGATGTTTAGTAGGATATTTGAAGGGTTTAAAGGTCATTACTTTCAGTAATGACATTTGAGCCCTTTCTAATTGAATCATGTGGGTTTTACAGGCACCACCCCAAACCCCCACGCAGTATCCAAGTATGGATTGGGCTAAAACGTCATAAATATTGCGTAGAAGAGAAAACTCTGCAGCTTGTCTGAGATTTTTAAAAACCCAAATTAGCTTCCTAGTTCGACCCGTGACCAGACTTATATGGGGTTCCCAAGTCAGCCTCTTATCTAAGATAACACCTAGGTACTTCACATGTATGACTTTGTTTATTGCTAGACAGGAGCAGTTAGTACTATTAGGGTAATCACATGAATGAGCTTTAATGTTAACGTTTTTAAGGTGAGTTTTGGAAAAAATAAACTGTATGTATAAGGTTTTTGAAATATTGAGAGTAAGGAGATTGATTTTGAGCCATTGGCTAAGTCGGCCATTTTCGGCAATGCGGCACACTTCGTCCCAAGTCTCTCCGTGGAATACTACGGCTGTATCGTCAGCATACGTAAATATTTTCCCGTTACAAAGTGGTTGGAGACATAAGTCATTGATGTACACCAGGAAGAGACTTGGTCCAAGTATACCTTAATTTCAATTTCAATTTATTTATTGCATTCATGGGTTTACATAGGTCTTAACAATAGAGTAGGTACAGTACCAAACATGAACCCTGCTAGGGCACAGCAATATTTGACACTAGCTGGTGCCCGCGACTTTGTCCGCGACAATTTTGAATGATGGCCAATGTAACTACTTACTTCTAGCTTAATCTTAAAAAATATAACTTTTAAAACAAATAAGCAATATAAATTGAATAAAACCTAACCTCACTAAGAAATAAATGAAAGACTACTTTGCTACTGTTATTTACAAAAAGGACCCGATATCATGCTGTGTGGTGACGGCGACAAATATCAGAATCAGAATATCATCACCCCATCTCATCCCGTGGGGGGCGTAGAAGTCGACCCGAGGGAATATCTACCAGAGGACGGGAAGCAGCTTCCTTCTGAGTACTACGACCATCATACTGCGATCGCCAACCCGCCTGCCAAGCGTGGCGATTATGGCATATCCCCTCAAGATGATTCTTGAGGGAGGCTTGTCCAGCAGTGGACTTATTTAAGCTGTAATGATGATGATATTCAGTAAGTCAAATAAAGGAAAAAAACAATCAACGATGCATTAATCACAAATGTAACTCTCATTAGATTAGGTTGCGACATTTTGTGAACGAAACCATAGCGCGATCTAAAACGATGATTACGTCATCTACTAACAAAAATAGGTATAAAGTTGTAAAGCGGTAAAATTAAGATGTGTGCATATATTTTGGGTGAGATTTAGGCGATCATCTATTGATTCAGTTTTGGACTACCTTTTATTTCAAGCATTTATTTATTTTAACCGATATGCCAATTAAGTTCCGCGATCTGAAACGATATTAACGCCATCTAGTTCCAAAATTGTGAACTTGTAGATCAGTAAAATCAAGATGGTGTTCTTTGGGTGCGATCATCTCAACACCCACAATTTATACTACGCTAACTCGAATTTTAGATAAATTCGTTTTTTATCCCAATTTAATTAAAATGTCGTTTTTTTTATTTGTTATTTTATTTTATTTTATTTTATTTGGGAAAAAAAACGATATTACATTACAAATAACACTTATTAGTAAAGTAAGTATATAAGACAAAATCAATGCAATAACTACAACATTTTCCACGTATTAATTAAGAGGTATGCTGTGATGAAGAATCAAGGAATCACTTAATAATTTAAAATACATTACAAACTAGTCAGTTACCACTAGATACATTCAAGTTGTTCAGTACTTTAATAACTTGGGCACGAAAAGAATTTTTATTTAGCATGAATATATCTACATCTATGAACTGTTCATTATATATTTGCATTAAACGCTGAATGGGTGCACGTTTACCTGCGTTTGTCCGGCATGATGATTGATCAAACAATCGATAATCGCGCACCCCACGGCGATGAATTGACCTAGGAACTACAATTTTAATTTCATCATTAAGTTCTACACAATTTAGTTTGTTATGATAAAGATCGTGTAGTGTCAATACTTGCAGAAGCATTCGTCTCTTCTCGAGTGAGAGTAAATTATATTTTAATAAAAGGTCTTCGTAAGGTAAACGTGGAAGTCGGCATCTGAATTGCATAGTTCGTAGGAATTTTCGTTGAACTTTTTCAATGGCTATTTTATATTTGCTATATAAGAGATCCCAGATCAGGCAGGCATATTCAAGTTGAGAACGAATAAGTGAACGATACAGATGTAGAAATGTGCCAGGGCGTTTAAAGTCAGTGGCTGTTCGAATAACAAAGCCGTACATTTTAAATGCTCTGTTTATGATGTTTTCTATATGTAGGTCCAAATGTAATTTACAATCTAGTAGTATTCCCAGGTCTCTAATATTCGTCACTCGGTTTAGTTTATCATCACTTAAGGTATAATCATATCTGATGGTAGTTTTAGTTTTGGTAAAGCTGATGATGTTGCATTTAGGTATACTTAAATTTAATTTATTAATTTTACAGTATTCAAATAGTCGATTAAGATCGCTCTGAAGTTCTGAGCAATCGTTAATATTTTTTATGGGTTTATATAATTTCAAATCGTCAGCATATAAAAGAAAACTTGTATATTTAAAACATGTATTTATGTCATTTATGAACATTATAAACAGTAGAGGTCCTAATATAGAGCCCTGCGGAATACCAGAAGACATCCCAGCTCTTCCCGACTTGTACCCATTAATAACAACTATCAGGCTGCGGTTAGTGATATATGACCAAAACCACCGTAATAGATTGCCCCTTATTCCATTGAATGCTATTTTGTTAAGAAGGATTTCGTGGTCAACTCTATCAAATGCCTTCTGAAAATCTGTATATATGGCGTCCACCTGAACTCCCTTATCGATACTGTGGAAGAGGAAATTAGAGTAAATTGCTAAATTCGTCATGGTAGACTTTTGTTTTACAAAACCGTGTTGTTCGGGTATGATATAGTTATGAATGAGGGGATAGATGGCATTATGAACAAGCCGCTCAAAAAGTTTTGATGTTGCACTGATGATAGATATCGGGCGGTAATTTGTGACGTCATGTTTTGAACCACTTTTATGGATTGGCACAATGTAAGCGCATTTCCAAATATCCGGGAAGAAACCCTCAGTGATGCACTTGTTAAATAGAATTTGTAATGGTTCACATATTGATTCAGCAGTGTTTTTAAGGAACACTGCTGGAATTCTATCTGGACCTGGACCCTTGGATGGATCTAATATTTTTAGTTCATTTTTAATACGAGTAATATCAAAATAAATATTGTTCAATAAATCACACTGATCCGTATAATTATTTGTTGGTGACTATTGAGGAGTTAAAGTGGACGGTTGGTAGACAGACTGAAAAACGATGAAAACAAGTTGCATATAGTTTCGGGATCTTGTGAGCTTAGGTTTTCGTATGACATACTTGACGGTATACCTGCCTTGGTTTTTCTATTAGCTATATAAGACCAGAAATACTTAGTGTTTTTGGGGATACAATCCTCTACCGTATTAATATACTTATTGTAACATTTTGTTGCCTCACTTTTAAACCGGGTTCTGTATAAAGAAAAGATTTCGTAATCCGAGTAATTTTTGTATAATTTCCATTTAATCCAAGCTTTGTGTTTATTTTTATAAATATGTATGAGCGATGGGCTAAACCATATTGGGTACTGTGCTTGTTTAGGTTTTGAGAGTGGCACATTTTTTTTTACAATATCGTAAATAGTTTCATAAAATAAGTTAACTGCATTTTCTGCGGGAAGCTGGTCAAGTATCGTATTCCAAGACATGTCCATCAACTCTTTATTTAGTAGATCATAATTGGCTTTAAAAAAGTTAGGCTTTTTTACGGGGTTACGATTCAAGGTGCTGATGTTATTCGTGAAAGGAATTATAATATAAATTGGGGGATGATGTGCGTCTATTGGGACAGAAATAGAGTCCTGCGGATGCATCACGGGGCAGTCGGTTAAGTTACTGATGCACAAGTCCAAAATTCTGCCGTTAGAATTTCTAATTACATTATACTGATGGGAATGATGAATAATCATAAAGTTTCGAAGACTGTTGCAAACTGAAGATGTTCCCGTACAAACAAGGGCAGAAGAGTCCGTTTGATGTTGCCAATTAGCTTCAGGTATATTGTAATCCCCGACTAGTAAAAGGTTGGCAATACTATTTTCTCTTATAATATTATTTAAAATTTCAAAGTATAAATTATAAACTGCTATGGGTGACCTATCTGGTATGTAAACTGCACCAATTAAGTAACTACCAGTTAGTTCAGGACTCGGTAATTGGATAACAACTAATTCTATAAACTTTGAGATTGGAGTAAGAGACGGTATAGAAAAACGATATGGCTTGAGGTATTTCATGACAGCCACCAAGACCCCTCCCCCATCGGATTTATTTGTCAATTTTAGGTCTCTATCGCATCTATAAACAGTATATCGTTGATCTATGAACTCGTCATCATATATGCTACTGTTTAGCCAGGTTTCCGCCAAAATTATTATGTCATACGAATTGGACATGATATTAAAGAATATAGTTTTCAACTTGGTACGCATGCCGCGACAGTTTTGATAATAAACTGTTAAGTTATTTATGCTGTGATTAGCCATGACTTAAGTAACAGTTTATAAGCTGTATTAGTATAAAGTTTTGTGTTACCAACAAACACGCCAATAATCTTGACCAGATCAAAAATATAAATGTGATTATGCTATGCTTCTGCAAATATACACAAGGAAAAATAGCAAACAATACAATAAAATATACTAAAAGAGAGTAATTGAATAAGAAGTAATTACATATTTCAACGTAAAAGGCATAATAAATGTAATGGGTTTTAATTTTACATAACGGAATTAGTATTTTTTGTAGTTTTAGTATTAGACTTAATTTTATCGATGTCTTCAATCGTCCGAATAGCCAGCACTGCGGAATTTTCAATCTCTCTAACGAGTATTGTAGAATGTTTAGTCCACACGAATTTATAGCCCTCACGACTTGCTGCTTCTCGTGCCTTACGAAAGAGCTGCTTATTTCGCAGCGTGAGGTGTTCGTTCACGAAGATTTTATGTGAAGTGCCTGATATTCCTATTTGTTCGGAAGACAGTCCCTTCTTCAGTCTGTAGGCGCTAATGATATTGTCACGTAAAATTCTTGTGGTAAATTTCGCAATAATATTCTTGGGCTTGTTATTCTGCGCTGCGTGAGGAACACGATGTATAGAGATAACATACTCTTTCTTGATACTATCTCCAATCTGCTTACCCAGACTTTCCAGCAGGTCAACGAGGTTCTCATTCCGCCTTTCAGGTACGTTAGAGATTTCGATATTGCACTGTCGTGCTTGCTGCTCCAACAAGTCTATTTTCACCTCTAAGTCCAAGACAGATTTTTCATATTGTGTATTTGATAGTGAGGACATGTTCTCCACGCGTTTTTTGAGGTCGTTATATTGGTCACTCATGAATTGATTTGATGCCTTTAAGTCCGAAACTTCCTCCGACAACTTGGCGCACTGTGTGATAGTTTTTGACTGCTCCGCCAGTATAGATCCAAGCTCCTTTTTAATTTCAATTTTATACTGATCAAAATCGCTTCTTATGCTATTTATATTTTGATTTATTTGTTCAAAATTACTATTCATATCCTGACGCCAGTCCTTCAGTGTTTGCAATAATTCAGATTTAAAAGAATTAAACATTACCAAAACTTCATTTTCCGGTGTTTTACGCTTCCTATTAGTGATATTTTGAGATAATTCAGGTGTTGAGGGTATATCTGGGTTAGATAAGCTTTTTTGGTTTGGTGAGTGAAACATTGTAAATCTTGAAATAATATACAATCCTTAAAATTGTTGCGTTGTTTCACTGTCAAAGTAGATAGTATTATTATAGCAAAATTATGCGCAGGCGACTTGTGACAAGCACTCAACTGGTGTCACCGGTCGCAACAGGTGGCACCGGCCCGCAGGTAGCATTTATTAATTTCGCGTCGCAGCGCTCACTACTCTTGGCGGAGTGGCTTCTGTATGCAACCGGAGGCCGCACGTTACGTGGTGGTCGATGGTTCGAGCCTCGCCAGGCGCTTCGTCTTTTTGAATGTTTATTCAGATTTAAATATAAGTTTAAAAATAAATAACTCACAAATTGTGTTTCGGTGCACGCCTGTGTAAATGAGACGGAGAAACAAAATCCAATATGGACGCCGTCGTAAATGGTAAACTCCACAAGATAGTAAGAGAGGGCCCGATGTTCTTCAAAATGCGTACTCAGAATTAAGAAATTAACTAATTACTTAAATACACCGCAGCAACCAACTACACGTACTCTCACAGCAAAGGTTCACGGAGCAAAAAAAAGTTAGTTGTTATAAAATTTACCAAAAAAAATAAGTTACAAATCTTATAAAACGCTAAATCTTTACTTAGACGACAACGACCACGACATTTTAAGCTACTTGGCACAAGAAACTTATTTTTTTAAATTTGAGTTTGCTTAAATTGTTGGTGGCGATCTATTGAATCAGTTTTGGATTACCTTTTTTTAACAACAAATTATTCCCTGGATTGCTTTATTTTTAACTGAAAGACCAAATACCAATTTACATGCGTTTAACTCAAAAAATACAGACTTTCATACAAACTTACATCGCCTATTCTAGTCGTCCTTAGGGGTGGAATTTCCAAAAATCCTGAAATATATATTTATAATTTTTAGATGAAGGCCATATACCAATTTTCATGCGTTTACCTCAAAAATGTCACATTTTTCATACAATTTTAAATCCCCGTTTTGTCATCGTTAGGGGTGGAATTCCCGGAAATCCTGAAATAAATATTTTATAACTTGCATCCTCTATTGTATGCCCGTCGGGATATAATTTAAAAAATCTTGAAATATATATTTTTAACTGAAAGGCCATATACCAATTTTCATGGATTTAACTTCAAAAAAGTCGCATTTTCATACAAACTTACATGCCCTATTTTACGCCCAAAGGGGTGGAATTCCCAAATATCCTGAAATATATATTTTTAATTTTTAACTGAAATGCCTAATACCAATTTTCAGGCGTATAACTTAAAAATTGTAACATTTTTCATACAAACTTACACCCCCTATTTTACACTCTCGGGGCTGGAATTTCCAAAAATACTGAAATACATATTTTTAATTTTAACTAAAAGGCCAAATACCAATTTTCATGCGTTTAACTTATAAATTGTCACATTTTCCAAACAAACTTACATCCCCTATTGTTCGCCCTTGGGGGTGGAATTTCCAACAACCCTGAAATACGTATTTTTTTATTTTTAACTGGAAGGCCAAATACCAATTTTTATGCCTTAAACTCCAAAAACGGCAAAGTTTCATACTAACTTAGCACCCCTGTTTTACCCCCTTAGGGGTTGAATTTCGAAAAATCCTTCCTTATTCCTTGTCTACATTATAAAGCAAACATTTGTGCAAAATTTCAGCTTTCTAGGTCCAAGGGTTTGGGCTGGGCGTTGATGAGTCAGTCAGTCAGTCAGGACTTGTCTTTTTATTTATATAGATTTTAATTTGGGAGGTAGTATAGTAGGTACAGGTATAAATAATTGTCATGATGTGTGATGTCAGGTCATGATTTAATGTTATGTAAGTCACGTATAATTACGTATAAGAAAAGATAAAAAAGAAATTGTGTTATTCATATTATTTACTAATTGCATTAACTACCCTGAGGGACGCCGTATACAACATTTGCATTGGAGCTAAGATGATTTCCAATCTTTACCTGTTGTCTACGGTTACATAAAAAATCCTTAAACAGATTTAGAGCCGTAATATTTGACTTTGACATATTATTATGTCGATAGTTCGATACTTGCCGATGAACTCAGGCAATTGTTAGTAAACAAATTTAACACCCCTATAAAACCCAAATTTTGTAGTCCTCAAATTTGTGTGTAGTAATCAAATTTATGTTTCTATAAAAAATAAGATTAGCAGGAAGGCAGTATTTCACAGTACATGCCACGTTGTGTACAGCTCAATACCAAAAAAATGTTGATGATTGAAAATGATTTTGTGAATTTTCATTGAATGATTTTATGGTTACTGAACATACAACTCGCCTGATAGTGAGCAATCAAAATCAATACCGGAGGAATCATTCATACTTTGTTGCTCCACCCCGATGAACTGTGGTAACCATACACACATCGCCAACCTGTCTGCCAAGCGTGGCAATTATGGCTTCCCCAAGATGATTCTTGGCGGAGGCTTTTGTCCTGCAGTGGACCTTTTACAGCTGTGCTCTCGCAGTCGAGTTGCTTTTGGAGCTCGATCCTCCTTTCAGTAAATGCTGCTTGCTACCGGGTTACAGATTGTTGATTGTAGTTAGCCGGGCGGATCGTTAGATCCTACCACTAACCGCACTGAGTTTTGTTGACTTTTATAATAACGGATTTGTTTTGAGCGTGACGTGAGGAATTATTTATTGCTATAATATTATCACACAGAAAATTTATACATATTGCTACAAACTAAATTAACAACAATAACACTTATTAAGGTTTTTAAACTTTCGCGATTTGTACACATTTTTATACACTGTGGACACGGGTCGCAATCGCGATAAAGATATAGGCAAATCATTACCTCGACGTTTCGGCATGGATTGCACCAGCCGTGGTCACGTGTCGACCCGTGACCAAGGTAATGATTTGCCTATATCTTTATCGCGATTGAGAGCCGTGTCCACAGTATATAAAAATATCTACAATAACACTGTATACAATTTATTCATTCCATGTCTATTTCTGTTCCGGTAATCTCTTAAATCTTTGCCCTACTAAATATTTAGGTGCTGACTTTTTTGGCGTTAGTAATATTTCATGAGACATCTCTGTATACGTAGCAATGTTTATTACCTCATGTAAATGTGCAGATGTCGGGGAAATGTGATGCCATTAATTATGTTGTATTGCAGACGACGTAAATAACTTCATAGTCGTCGGTACACTTCTCAGTTTTTGTATAGGACTTTAGGTAATTAATGTTTACTGTCCTCATTGTTGTTAAGAATAGTTATTTATATATTTATTCTGGCAATCGTAGTTAGGTTTGAAGATTTTAGGCACCAAATTGTATTTTTTGAAATTTTGTTAGTCTTATTATTAACAATAATAATATCCTGGGATATTATTTACACACGGCCACCTGATCCCAAACTGAGCAGAGCTCGTACTATGGAAACCAGATAACGATAAAGAAAAAAAAATGATATATTACATATACTACTTTTCTTTTGTAAATACATACTCAGGACAAACAGATATGTTCATGCACACAAATATTTCTCCTGGGTGGGAATCGAACCCACGACCTCCAGCGCCAAAAGCAAGCACTTGCCAACCACGCCAACAGTAGCACTTGAACTACGAAAACTACCTTTATGGTACCTTCAAGCTGATACAAAACGAACTGAAAACCATATTTCTCAATTCTCCAACAAGTTTTAGTGGAGAGTTTTGCGTGGTCAATGTTTAATCATTCACGTGGTTATCTTGGATTGATTTCTCTACTGGATAGCCTTCGACAAAATTGTAGTTTACGTTTCATCTTATGTGAACTTTTCATAAGCTTTACTGAATTCCAAGTTTGTTTACATTACGCCTGAAAAAAAATAGCATAAACTATTTATTTATTTATTTTAAAACTTCATGCACATTAAGTACATAGGCGGACTTAATGCCGTAGGCATTTTCTACCAGTCTACCTTTGGGTGATGCAGACAAAACTATAGTAGGTGCACTATTAATTTCGATAAAGGACAAAGCAAGTTAAGAAGACATACAAAACATATTACTAAAAAAAAAGAAAGAATAAGAAGAAACTTCACATAACGGAGAGTAGATCCATATAAATATTATATATGAATATAATAATATAAAATAAATATATACAGCAATATAAATAAATAATGTATATATATATATACAAATATTATTGTGGAGATGATTCTGCCTTAATAGTACTAAGAAAGTACTTACGGATTTAATTTTTAAACGTGTATCGAGTCTTAACCATTCTGATTTCAAGGGGTAGCGCATTCCAAAGAAGTACAGATTGTACGAAAAACGAAGAATGAGGAAAGTTAGTCCGGTGAGAAGGGCATTGTAAAAGACGGTTATAGGAAGAACGAAGATTTTTATTATGGTTAGAAGAAAGGTATTGAAAATGGGAAGCTAAGTAAGCAGGAGAAGTAAGAGAGTTAAGAAATGAAAAAAGAGTAGTGAGAGCCCTTAGCTTCCTTCGGTGCCGAATGGGCATCCAATTTAGATGATCACGGTAAGTAGATACATGATCATACTTACGGAGATTGAATATAAATCGAATGCAGTTATTCAAAAGACGGTCTAGTTTATTGAGCTGATCTGCATTCAGGTCGAAGTAGCACATATCACCATAGTCGATTATAGGAAAGAGTAAGACCTGCAAGAGCGTAACTTTGGTCTCAGATGGCAAGAATTTCCTGAGTCTGTACAGAGAGCGCAAAATCCCGGTTATTTTCTGACTTACGCAGGAAATTTGGTTTTGCCAGCTCTGGGTATCATCTATCAACAAACCAAAATTCTTGACATTTTGGCTGATCGGAATGATAGAGTTGTTGAAAATTATAGGGGGAAGAGTACCGGCATCGACTTTAGACATAGTTCGGGAAATACCCACTGAGATGGCTTGCGACTTCAAGAGATTAACGGTCAGTCTAAACTGGTTGGACCATTCGTTTATGTAATCTAGATCCCTATTAACCTTATGAAACGCTTCCGGTATCTTGTCAACGCTCGTCTGTGCATAAAGTTGCAGGTCATCGGTGTAAAGATGATACGAACAGAGAAAATTCTTTGATAAGAGATTAATAAATATTGAAAATAAAAGGGGGGAGAGGATACTGCCTTGAGGGACGCCATTGTCCAAATCACACCAGTTTGACAAATTCTCACCGACGCGAACAGACTGTTGACGCCCACGAAGATAGGAAGTAAACCAGACCAGAGATTCGTCAGATACCTTAAGATGGGAGAGGATACATAAAAGGACATCGTGACTGATGGTATTAAAGCCATTCGAGAAGTCAGCTAAGACCAAAATTGTGACCATAGTGTCCTCCATACCGGCCCTAATATCGCCAGTCACTTTTAGGAGAGCTGTGGTGGTACTATACCCGGGCCGAAACCCAGATTGATAGGGACTAATGAGGTTATTGGACAGAATAAAATAGGAAAGTTGTTTATGGAGAGTGGACTCAAGTAATCGAGGTTTTTTTTTGTCTCTTCCTCCGATTGTTGTTAAGTACCCCATCTGCTAAAACCGTTTTAAAAATATAATACAGAATTCATCTTATACAATTTCAGAATAGTATGATATGTAATTTATGTAAAAAAAAACATATGTAGATCCGTCACAAATACATAATTTTAGGAATAAATGGCCAATAATTAAAATAAGTTCACAAACACTTTAGAAATCGCGTTACATATATACAGAAAGATATCTTACTGTAGTCAGTTGTTTATCTATGTAGGCAACAAATTCACCCGAAAAATAACATAATATATGAGCGGAGTAAAATTATTAAATTAACTGAAACAATATACGTACGGATGTCAGCGGCGACACGGTTAAAGAAAAAGTAAAAACAGTAAGAAAAAATTCATTCATTAGCAAGACAAATGGCTGAAAGTTATTTAGGATATTCCGTTTTTGTTGAAGAAATTTTCATTTTCTGTTTCATTAGAAAAATTTAATCTTATTACGCCAGAGGAAAGGAGCTATCTTGAAAAATCCTTGTGACGGGCGAGGGGAATATTTCTTGTATTCATTTATTTTAAGGGATTAACGCTAAAATTGGATGACCGTTCACTTGAATGTGGACGAAATTTAAGATAATGGTACGTACGTCGTAGCGCAACAGGCGCACTAAACCCTTCTAAAAACCTACTTTCTCATGCACCTCCACGTCAGTAATTATCTTGATTCGTGTTTATTTAGTAGCCTTATTTGTGTGGTTGTTAGAGTCCTAGCTGACCTCATTGACCTGTGATATTTATATACTTACTTTCTCTTCGAACAACTTAAGCGTTTGTTTAGCACTATATTACAAAAGCATTTTAATCAAATATCAATTTAGTTTTTAAAGGGCCAGGCTCGCCTCTGTTGTCCCGTTGTTGTAGTCATGTTAAAATGCGTTTTTAAGCTGGTATTAGAACAATGGAACAATAAACTATGTTCTTTACTTTGAACTCACTTAGATACTATTTTGAATAAGTAACTGACCCAGCAGGCGCTATGTTGCCCTGAAAATAGGAAAAGAAAATTAAATCGACTTCGGGTCTATTGTAAATCCAAACTATTCAGTGACCCGCTCAAACACAAACAAAGAATCACATCATAATCGGCTAGGCTGTATAGGAGTGCTTCTAAAGGCCAAAAAAAGTGAAAATCTGTTCCCGAGATGTCGTCATAAAAGTCCTTGCATAAGATAATATGAATTTCCTACATAATTGATATTTTGTTCATTTTTCAACGCTTTGATGTTTGTGGGCCGAAACAGATCTAGCCAAATAAAAAAAATATAAAGCTAGACTTTATGTAATGTACAAATTATTAATGCTTAAATAGGGATCCTAATAGGTTCCTATTAGGATCCCTTTGTCTGTTAAGTTATAAATATTAAAACATATTAAGTTATAAATACAAAAATATGTTGTAAAAGCAGAATACAGTGCTCAGGGAATTTCCATATAGCAGCGGTGAAATAGATCAGGTGCGAGCTTCGAGGTATAATCAGATTTATTCAGGAGGGTTTTAATGAAAGCCATCTGTCATGGCGCTGGATAATGGAGTAGGTACTGCTAAGTTTCTCGTAGGCGTTGAGACCTGGAAACAGTAACCTTTATTTGTCGGGCCGGTTAGCGTGTTTGGTAAACGCTTGCCTTTCACGCCGCTGGTCTTGGGTTGGAGTCCCACCCAGAACAGATATTTGTGTGCATGATCTCGTCTGTTTGTCCTAAGTCTGGGTGGAATTTTCTATATAATTATACATATATTTACAAATGAAAAATTGTATATGTAATATACAACTTTACACGCTACTGTCGTTGGAAACTGCTGGATGCGAATAGCACAAGACCGGCAATTGTGGAGATCTTTGGGGGAGGCCTTTGTCCAGCAGTGGACGTCTTTCGGCTGATATGATGATGATGATGATGATATGTAATATATCAGTTATCTGGTTTCCATAGTACAAGCTCTGCTTAGTTTGGGATCAGATGGCCGTATGTAAATAATGTCCCAGGATATTATTATTATTCTATTTTATTACTATTATAAAAAATAAATGGGCTTAATTAAAAAAAAAAATGATTTCATACAGTCAACCGAAGTGCTTCCTATTCCGCTAGAGTGTCATTATATTTTATTTAAATACTAATGTTCTAGAAGTTATTTCGTTCCTGTTGTTAAGATACTCGTACCAAAAGGTATTTTTATTAAAAAAATGGTGTAGTCTTTGGAAAAAATACCTAAAAATCTTGAGTATTGGTATCGAGTATGCACGATCATGAACAAAGATATTATAGGGGATATTCTCTATTTCAAGAAAGGGCTGTTATCCGGTGACCAAACAAACTTGGGCGTTATTGTTGGTAAAACAGTTACGCTTTGTGTGGCCTCAGGGCATTTTCCCCAAAAATATATTTCCTTATGTCAGGCGTTAAATGGGTTCGAAGGATATGCGGCATTGTTTTCTTCGCTACACTTTACCGAATTGAGTAAATTGAACCTAGTTATAGTTGCTTTTTCCTTCACTTTTTCGAGTCTCTTGGGCGAGTTCCAAGTATCAGCTGATTAAGGCTAGTGTTACGTCAAGTATTTAATTCATAACTCACGGAGATCGACAAATTAAAGTTGATGCATAGCATAATTATCTATAAGGTCTCCTTATATAAAGGCGTTTAAATTATTAGTATGGTAATCATTATATAAAAATACCTCTGTTAAGTCACATTCCTGAATAAAATGAAATGAATCCCAAATATTGATAAACTATTTCGGTTACCTGATTCAGACCACGGAGGTCTCCCTGATCCGCACTTATTTGTGTGACCCATAAATAGTTGTTCTGAGTCTGGATGTTATTTGTGTCCGTCTATTATATATATGTTTGTACAGGACCACACGATACAGGGATTAGATTGCCTAGTGCGGGCGTTGTATTAAAAAAAAAAGCAATATACAAAGATCAGGCGCAGGAACTCAATACTCAATTCTTCAATACTCAATTCTTTATTGCATTCCACAATGTATATCTAGGTGGTAGGTACAGGTGAAAAGTTCATCGTGGACCCTGTCGGGCACAGCAAATTAGGAGAGAGGAGGATTTATTTCAGCCATTTAATATAAATTTGTATTAAATTTAGTAACTTTAATATAATAATATAATAATTACACAACAGCTTTACGTCCTCTGAGAGACACAGCCTTGCGAAACAAAGCCTTGCGAGATACTTTCAGACTCCAGCCTTCTATTGGGTATTTTTTCATGACAGAAAAATACCAATAATACTTTCTATTCTCACCCGGGGTTGGAACCCAGGACCACTGCTATAAGCTAAGCTGCTTCCTCTTGTGATAAAAACAAGACGAGTTATCGTTGGCAGCGAAGCTATGGGTTAGTTAAACCCAGAATTTGTACGGAGAACACATAAAGAACGATTTGTGCTGTAGACAAGCTGAGAACTAAGGCTGGCGGATTTTCACTTCATTACTTATAGAGTTACCGAACTATTGTTTTACGAAAGTAAGGGCGGCTCATCTTTAAATAAGTTTTCAATTATTATCTTTGATGTCTGCAACCCTTTTTACCTTTAACCCGCTTTTATTCAAAGGTTCTTTAGTACCCGCCGACTTCAAAGTCAACTATCTCCTTGTTAGCTTACCCTTTGTCACTAGGTAGCGAATGCTATTGCCTATCTTGATTAAGTATGTAGGTAGGTAACTATTGAATTAATTATTGTTTTCCTCTTTGATCGGTCTTATTTAAGACTGACTTTAATTTGGTCGATGATGGCGTCGTGTATGGCAGGCCAACATCGACTATTGGAATATAGCGAGAAATTAGGTAGGATTAGGCAAGCCACGTACCTCTTTGCGTTGCGCTGAGAACGGGGATTTCTGGGGGCTGATGATGAGCTGATTCGGGACGCACTGCACCATGGCGCTCGCGCCGTTAAGTTGGCAAGCGTTGGCGCGCTTCGTATGGTAGTGGTATGACGTCACGCTCGTGCGCGAACAGTCGCTTTTCTTCAAAGTTCGTACGAAAATGGTAATTTTGAACGAGAATAAGAAACCATTCTGACGCGATCGACCACCACTGCGTTATCTCTCAGAAAACACTGATGATATCGCTATAATATGTAGAATAGTTTAAAATATCTCGTGTAAAATATTACAGCATACTAAATAAAATCTTCAGAATAATGGGAGTTTGTTATTTCGGTGTCGCTATTACTTTTGAATATATTGACATTTAAAAGGACTTGTTTGAAAATTCCAAAAGATATTTGTATTAACTGCGTTATAAAAAGAGAGAAAAAGAAAGTGTGCTCGTACCTCTCTTTTGCCCGTACAATAATATACGAAACGCAATTCTCTCTTTTTCTATCTTCTCTAACGTACATATATCTCCCTCCCAACTTCCGGTGAACGGAAGTTGGGAGGGAGATGCCTGGTCATACTTTCCGCAACGCTATCGTCACTCATTCACCAGCTTACTCCCCAAATCAAGCCCGCACAGAGAAGTTTTACTTCAATAAGCCTTCTGACCATAAAACATATCATTATTATAATGAAGTTTATTAAATAAATAAAGTCACCGTAGCCTAGTTGGTAGTGCTCCTGCCTACGAAGCTGGTGGTCCCGGTAAGTGCAAATATTTGTGTGATGAGCACGAATATTTGTTTCTGAGTCATGAATGTTTTCTATGTATTTAAGTATTTATCTATCTATATAAGTATGTATATCGTCGCCTGGTACCCATAGTACAAGCTTTGCTTAGTTTGGGGCTAGGGTGATCTGTGTAACATTGTCCCTAGATATTATAAAAAAAAGATTATTATAATTCTCATTTCACTTCAAGTTGTATACAGCATTGCAACATGACATGCTACAATGCTGTTTTTATTGCTGTTGTTTTTGAGGAGAAGTTAGTCTTATACGTGGTCTAAACAAACATATGATGAAAATTATAGCTTGTTAAATTAATGATCTCCTACATACTTTAATCAAAGTTAATTATACCTTTGATGTAAATAGATAAAAGGTCATAAAAAGTAAAATCGCGGCACCAAATCGTTTAAAGCAAGCGAAGCTTAGGTTAAATCACCCAATCAACATATAAAGTGGCTACTCAGTAAATGGCGCTTGAATCCAGTCACTGGATAAATGAATGTCACTGATTAGATACTAAAAGCTCAGTCATCGATTTGGTGTTTGCCGGACGGATTTTAATAGTGGGGCGTCATGACCAACCCACATATCTAAATAATCCCTCGGGTAGGCAGCTTTGATATTAAACAGTTGTTTGTTTTGCTTCCTTACTAAATATTATACTTACTGCTGCTGAGTGAGGTGACGGCAACGAATATCATCGCTCCAATTCCGATTCCAAGACGGGCCTGTTGGAGTGGTTGGCAAATGCTTGCTTTTCACACCGGAGGTCGTGGGTTCGATTCCCACCCAGGACAAATATTTGTGTGCATGAACATGTCTGTTTGTCCTGTGTCTGGATGTAATTATCTGTATAAGTATATTTACAAAAGAAAAGTAGTATATGTAGTATATCAGTTATCTGGTTTCCATAGTACAAGCTCTGCTTAGTTTGGGATTAGGTGGCCGTGTGTAAATAATGTGCTAGGATATTATTATTATTAAAAAAATTACATTAAAAAATCTTAATTCCTAGCATAGAAAAGTTCTATTAAAAAAAAGTTTGGGATCAGATGGCCGTGAATATTCACGGCCATCTGATCCCAAACTAATCGCAGCTTGTATTATGGAAGCCAGATACTATACTATAAACTTAGTTAGATAGATAACTGATATACTACTTTACTTTTGTAAATACACACACCCAGACATAATACATAGATATCTAATAACGCTCAAACTCAGGACAAACAGACATGTTCATGCACACAGATATGTGTCCTGGATGGGAACAGAAATCACGACCAGTGGCGTGAAACGCAAAAAAGTATTTTCCAACCATTCAAAACCACATTCCAACCGGCCTATATTTCTAATATCGCTCTCGCCATCTATTATGTTTCTTCACTAGTATTTCAAAATAATTTCAAACGTTTCTAAGCTTTGTTAAACAATTCAACATGACATGTGATGTTTTGACGCAAGTGAAGTAATAGTGTAATATTTTGTGACATACTCGTATATGTTTTATACAGCGACTATGCGTTTAAAAATTTTACTGTCATGTTCAGCATGACTCTGCAACTTAGTCTTCTTCCATTTTAGAGTTATTTTACTAGCATAGTGGTTATACTAGATATATATACAGCACAGCTTGGCGTCTTAGTGTCAAAATTGAACTTTTATTCGTAGCAAAGCTGTGCGATCTAGTTTTCATTCAATACACTAAATACAGCGAGTGTTTCTAATATGCTAATGAAAATCCCCCGATGTTTCCTGAAAATGTGAGCATAAAAATGATTGTAATTCAATATCAATAGCTCCATAAAAATGTATTTTGAAATAAGTAAAGAAATACCAACCGCAATATGAGTGTGATGCCGAAAACTCGAACTGTTTTCCCCATTACGGTTTCCACAACAATGTCAATAAACTATGTCACAATGGCCCCATTTCTGGTGATTTTATTTTTTTATATGGGTACACTTCATGTTTGTTTGTTTACATTACTATTATTCCTGACTGCAATCTTCACACAAAGTAAATATTGTGTCGATTTCGTAATATGTTGGTACAGATGTTCTAAGAGTATGCCTTGATGACACGATGAAAATAACTACATATGGACCTTAATATGCGTATATGATCAATCAGAATCAACGTGTATCTACTAAAGTAAAACAGTAGTATTTTTAGAAGATTTTCGCATTTAGGTATATGTGGAAATTGCCTTTATTATCGCCTACAAGTACTAACAAACATTTTGATTAACATTCACCTTCGTCTAACTAATCAATGGTCTCCTATGGTCCCTTTAAGTAGGATGGTCTAAGATAACGTCATTGACTGCCTGCCTCCAAAGGAACTGTTTAATGTAGAACCTTAATGATTACAGCCTGAATGTATGCAATATCTATTAGCTACTGAATAACCTCTTTAAGTCAAGAGTATAATAAAATTTTAAGAGTCGAACTTTGAGTTTGGGCTTGTATTAAAAATGGAACACAAATTAGCTTTTCTAAAACTGTTTTGTCTGTCTGATCGTTATCATCAACCCTTCGAGATAACGATACGGTGGAACGGATTTCGAACAGATAACGATATATTTATATTAATTATGTATCATAATTACTTTCAGCCAATCTTTCAATATGAGGCGCTATCGCTGTCATGCAATTTGAAGTTTTATAGATTATGAAATTATCGTATGAACTTTCCATAAATGTACGGCACTCATTTTCGTAAAATAATTTGCGAAAATTTCAGACATGTAGTCACTTTTTATTTTATACACGCATTGTGACTTATATTATAGTTAATAGTGTTTAGTTATGAATAAGTTTGCTCTCTAGGCTCTAGTTTAATATTGTTATACTAACTGCTTTCCGCAGAGTTCCTTGCGTTTTAGCAAATTATTGTATCCTATGGGATAATTCAAGCAATTTTTTTGTGATTCCAATCCAAACTTACAAACTTTTACAGTTATAAGTAAGTATATTGTTCTATTGCAAAGTTTTCAGTTGGTTGCTTTCATTTGTATTGTGAGAGTCGTCTCTGTGAAACGGTACATTAAGCATTGGTATCGCTGTCAAAGCAATCGCACGTTTTTGGTGCTATTCCGTGGATACCAACTCATTACGTTGTTCAGTCGTGCGACCGAATAAACAGTCGCTCGTAACTCAATGATCGCACAGCTGTGGAGGTCCAGATTACAGTCACTACAGATAAATAACTGCTAAAAAATCTATTTTTTATATATTAACAAGCCTACGGCTGACTTAATATGATGCGGCTGCTGATGTGCCATGACTTTTGCGTACTGGGTCGTGGCGTTACTTATCTAGTCAAGTAATATGCTAATCAAAACTTATACAGTTTTGATTAGCATATTTATTATGTATACAATTCTTTCATAATAACTGTGACAATAAAAACGTATCTACGTAATTCATGTACGGTTTATTTTTGGACTTTAATCGGACCATGGTATAATATAATAATAACTCTACATTTACAATTCTAAAGAGAGCCCTCATTGTTCTAATGGACAATTCAATGGCTTCATGGCAACTTCACCAAAGCCTAACGTCTTATTTGCTTATACAATTGATCCAGTCCAAACTGGATCAATTTTACTCCCTAAAATTGTTTAGTAGATTTTTTGTAGACATTTTAGAAAGACCAATTATATAATTTATAATATCTACAAAAAATATTAATTAAGCAAGCAAATAAGGCGCTAGGCTTTGGTGAAGTTGCCATGAAGCATGAACTTAATCTCAAGTTGAGTTTGTATTAGCTGTCTATCAGCATTACTGGCTTGATCGCTAAGGTATGCTATTCTTAAATACGCCAGTGAGGTAACTCCGTTTCTGAGTGAGAACTAATTTTACTGTGGGGTGGTATCGATGCAGATAATGGCTACCAGTAATTACCAATTCTGATTTTATTTCTTAACCAAATGTGCAAAATAAAATTATACTTGATTTATTTTAAGTAAGTGACTTTGGGGAGTGTTTAGTTATAAACATTATGTGTCTAATAAGGTTTACAACCCTTAGCTCGTTTAATGAAGCGGTACCATTGTTGTGTCTACTAAAATATGAATAAATATAAATAGTAAATAGCTCTTGGCCTAATTTCGGCTACAGTTTCTAATCTTAAGGCAGATTAAAGCCCGAAATGATATTGTCCGTTGCTACATAGATAGTTGTTCTTACCAGTTCGTAACTGATTAGTGAGGTTAAACGCCTAGGCATGCGGTCAATTAATAAATGTTTTTGTTAATACATATTCTGACTATTTAAAAATGCTTTTTGAATGTTTGAATCCGACCGTTAAGCTCATCAAATTCGATACAAAAGTCGACACATTTATTTGATGTTGTTTAATGTCGGTCTGTATCTGTGTTTTGATTCTGACTCTAGCGTAGCCACTGCCCACACAATACAGATAGAAAACACCTAAACTATAAGCAACCGTTAATAAATTTAATAATAGGGTAAATTTATTGTCATTCTATTGAATCTGTGACAAAACAAACAGTGTTTAAAGTAAATAATCTACATCTGTCAACAAACTGCCACACAGTTTGTCAGAAGTATAAAAAGTTATATAAATGTAAATATTTTTATATTGACTGTAAATATTTGCACCAATTATACGCCGTAAATTTATTTCTGCCTGATATACTACATGTACAAGAAGGCATCTGAAAGTTCTGCTGCGTACCACCTGAGTCCGCCAGTTCCGTATTATTACGTGAAAGGAAAAGAACTCGCAAGGTTGAACACAATAATCTTAATCTTGATGCACGTACTTAAAATGAATCATTCTTCTTCTCAGCTTCATCCCCAAATTGAAATTAAAATGCCTTTTGGATGTGGAATAAGCTTCTAAGAGGACTTGGAGTTGGACACGGGTTTGCCTCTCTATATCAATTCATCGTTGTGTATACCTAAAATAAACTGTTCTTTACGTGTAATACAAATAAAGTTCTCTTTTCAGTGACCTTACTCTGGTGTTAGTTAATGCTGGTTTTCTTTATCTCACTTAAGCAGTAAACATTCTCTGATGTTGTGTTTGTTTCAAAAGCACTTGCACAAAGAAAGTAGAATTGTAGGTGAAAACTTAAGTACTCACAAAATCAACAACTTCGTTAAGTTAGTTTTAATTAGCTTGCGCTGCGTTCACAGTGCCTCTCTCCTACACAAATACGTAAGTAAATAAGTACACACGAATTTGTTTTGCGAAAATAGTACCGGGATGATGATTGTTTAATTGCTAACTATTGTTCACAAAATACATACAAATATACATTTTCATACTTTATAACCTAACCTTTATAAAAGCACATTGTAACTCAGCTTAACCCAACAACACGATATAGCGATTGCTTCATAGTGGTGACTAATTCAAAACTATTGGAAATATACGATTCATGTTTCGTTGGCAACTTTTTTCGAATTTTAAGAAAGAGAGAACATCTTTACCCAGTTTCTGTGTATGTTTCTGTTTTCTGATTAACGAATGTACTAATTAGTGAAAATAACGAAAAAAATCACAACGAAAATTTCATTATAGACTAATTGACATCACAATAAAATAATTAATTCCCTTTGTGTAGAATTACTGCCACAGCCAAGATGTCACGGAAAATTTTCCATATTATCATATTACAGTGCGAAAGTATGCACTTCCTATTCTCTAAATATTACAATGTAATGGCACGGACAAGTCGGTATGACGAGACAGAGACTCAAGATTAAGGCTTTACATTGTGTTTCACTGCTAAATTTCCGAGGTAGTCCACGAAGGGCACCCATCTGAATGGCACCTGCGCGAATGGCACCTAGCCTAGTCCACGAAAGGCACCTATCAATATTTTTGGCAGGTGCTCTTCGTGGATTCAATTTTTTTTTACATTCTTGTCCACGAAGAGCACCTGCCAAAAATATTGATAGGTGCAGAGACAGTATTTTAATTTCAATGTGTAACATTCGCTTAAACATAAGAAAATATTAACGTCCTAACGTGCTTAATATTAGTAATGTTACTAAACGTTCTAGTGATTTATATCGAAATCTTTCATTTAATAACCTAGGTTACTGTAACGGTTAACGTAGGTGCCTTTCGTGGACAACAATATAAAAAATAAATTGAATCCACGAAGAGCACCTGCCAAAAATATTGATAGGTGCCTTTCGTGGACTAGGCTAGGTGCCATTCGCGCAGGTGCCATTCAGATGGGTGCCTTTGGTGGATTACTACAAATTTCCGATACCGGGCTTCTACATATTAATTATTAAATATGAATTAATTTTTGTTAAGGAAATCCCATTCACAAACTTTACCCAAGCTGAGACTTTTTTTTTTACGGTCACCGTAGCCTAGTTTTTAGTGCTCCTGCCTACGAAGCTGGTGGTCCTGGGTTCGAATCCCAGTAAGTGCAAATATTTGTGTGATGAGCACGAATATTTGTTTCTGAGTCATGGATGTTTTCTATGTATTTATGTATTTATCTATCTATATAAGTAAGTATATCGTCGCCTGGTACCCATAGTACAAGCTTTGCTTAGTTTGGGGCTAGGATGATCTATGTGACATTGTCCCCAGATATTATTACTACTTAAAATATCGGCATTGAAACTACACCCCTATACTAGCGAGGTAGTCAAAAGCCCAAGTGCTAAGTAAATTACATTTATGTTCATATGATAAATGCACAACACCACACGCTTGTAGAGAAATGAATAGTAACGTAAGTGCAGATTAAATGTATTGTAACAATTAGTAGAAAGCGCCTGGTGCTGCCAACTTACTCGGGTAATATTCACACTGCAATTATCGGTATTGAAACTACACCCCTATACTAGCGAGGTAGTCAAAAGCCCAAGTGCTAAGTAAATTACATTTATGTTCATATGATAAATGCACAGCACCACACGCTTGTATAAGAGAAATGAATAGTAACGTAAGTGCAGATTAAATGTATTGTAACAATTAGTAGAAAGCGCCTGGTGCTGCCAACTTACTCGGGTAATATTCACACTGCAATTATCGGTATTGAAACTACACCCCTATACTAGCGAGGTAGTCAAAAGCCCAAGTGCTAAGTAAATTACATTTATGTTCATATGATAAATGCACAGCACCACACGCTTGTATAAGAGAAATGAATAGTAACGTAAGTGCAGATTAAATGTATTGTAACAATTAGTAGAAAGCGCCTGGTGCTGCCAACTTACTCGGGTAATATTCACACTGCAATTTGTACCATACACTCGTACCTACAGCGTGTTGCGGTAACATTTACAGTAAAATGTGACGCTTCGCAAAGCTGAGCTAAACTTTATACATTCGTTCTCTGCGAGGTTTTTGTATGAAGACTCCGCATAACATTTTCAGTTAATGAATTTTTTTGGTAAAGTTACCAAAAATTTACGTTTGTTTATTAAATTTTAGTTTTATAGCTTTATTCGCAATGCTAAGTGTAAATTTAATCTAAAAAATGGGAATCTTAAATTTAACGATACGACGATCCAGTGCAGGCCAGGTATAGGAATATAGTTATTTTATTTTATTCGGGAAAATTACAGTGTCAATTATCTAAGGTAGTCTAAAATAAGGATAACTTAGGACTATGTAACATTTTCCACATATTAAAGACTATATAACTTGATATGCATAAAATTATACAAATACAAAATTATTATTAAAAAAGAGAGAATATCGTTAAGAAAAGTTTATATTAGGTCTTTACCTATGAAATTGCCGTTCTGCAGTACTGGCCATTTCAAATCAAAATAATTTTTGTTTGGCTAAGAATTCTAATTTCAAATTAATTTTATTTTAAAAACATGGATTCTTTTTTCCAAAAGTAGTCATTTCTTTATTGATTAGTGTTACATTTTCATCGCATTTCAATCTTTTTCGTCATCATGGATACGTTAAAAATTCGAGTAATTATGGAATATGAGTACCGTCGTGGCAGCAACGCGGCACAAGCGGCACGCAACATCAACGACGTTTACGGAGCTAACACTACAAACCAACGCACCACCTGTTATTGGTTTGCTCGCTTCCGTTCTGGAAATTTCGACCTGAAAAATGAACCTCGCGGTCGTCCGAAGACTTTGGTCGACAATGACGAATTAAAGGCGGTTGTGGAAGCTGATGATACACAATCTACGGCTGAATTAGCAGCAGCTTTCGACGTTAGCGTCAAAACAATATTGGTCCATTTGCGTCAAATTGGCAAGGTAAAAAAGCTTGACAAATGGGTGCCCCACGAACTCAATGATCGCCAGCGCGAAGTACGCGTCGAGACGTGCCTTGCACTGCTCAACAGACACACAAATGAAGGAATTTTGAACCGCATTGTTACCTGCGATGAAAAATGGATTCTGTTTGATAACCGCAAGCGCTCAGCAAGTTGGTTGGATCCTGGTTCAGCACCTAAACAATGCCCTAAACGAAAACTTACCCCTAGAAAAGTGATGGTCACTGTTTGGTGGTCTAGCGCCGGTGTGATTCATCACAGCTTCTTACCAAACGGGGTGAGCATTACTGCAGATGTGTACTGTGAAGAACTGAGCACAATTATGGAGAAGCTGGCGCATCTCCAACCAGCATTGGTCAATCGCTCGTCTCCGCTGCTCCTGCACGACAACGCGCGACCTCATACTGCACAGCAGACGGTCTCCAAGTTGCAAGAACTGGGGTTGGAAGCTCTCCGTCATCCGCCCTACTCACCAGACCTTGCGCCTACAGACTACTACTTTTTCCAGAATTTGGATAACTTCTTGGCGGGAAAAAAATTCAATACCCGAGAGGCAGTACAAAATGCCTTTGAAGAATTTGTTGCCTCCCGTCCAGCTGATTTCTTTAAGAAGGGCATCAATAAACTGCCACTGCGATGGCAAAGATGCATTGATTGCATGGGTGATTACTTCGATTAATACAAATAAAAAAATTCATGAAAAAAATTCGTTTAAATTTTTTCATACAAAACGGCAATTTCATAGGTAAAGACCTATTATTATGTTTGTTTAGAATTAGCACCAAACGAGTTCTTGCAAATAATAAATTTATAAATAAGCAGCTTTATGAATTAAATTATACTTTGTCGCACTCGGGTTGGGTTGACTGTCTGTGTTCAAATGAATACAGCTTGTGTCATGTTTCCCAGTCTAAGAAATAATAGACTGAAGTAAAGGATAAGTGATAAAAATCATGAATACCTTATAGCAGCTTTGGCTTCGGGTTCGTTTAACTCTTTTATTTTTTAGCAGCAGGAGTTGTTTCAGCAAACTATTCCACGAGGAATGGGCGAGAAATGTACAGTAAAAGTCTGCAGATGTGCGGTAAATTGATGGAAAGTTTCAGGACGTTTTGAATCTACATAACGTTATGAATTCCATATGTCGGAAGTCGTTAAAATTTAAAGGTATCTGTTCCAATTTAGAAGTGTAACAGAGACATTTATACATCATCAATGCTTATCGGAAATGTTTGCCGATTTTATTTTTCCAGTGAAATAAAACAACAATTTCGTAGGGATTTGGGATGAGATACAATACTGAATTACTGAAGCCTTTGTATAGATATACCTATTTATCCTATATTTATTTAAATATTAATCTTCATACCTAGTTATTGATAACGATGTTAATGTAATTGGTAAAATGATTTTCGTATTTAAGGTATTCGTACTATTTTAGAATGAGATAACAGCACATCGCAATGTGGTATTAAAATCTTATAAATTATACTTAAAATATGTTATTTATCAGTTTGTATGACTGACAACGGACTAGATCATGCTTTTCGATTATGTACACAATTGTATGAAATATAACTGTCTTTCAAAAGTAAAAGTTTTCATCCTGAAACGGAAGATGAATAACTGATGATTATATCGTTTTCTTAAAATATTCATTTAAATGTTGAAATCTTAAATGTATGTATTTTTAATTCGATTTCGACTAAGTAAACATTAGTTGTATATAGTTTCTGTTACAAATGAGATATTTATTTAAAACTAGCTGTCCCGGCGAATTTCGTACTGCCACACTTTTTTGCTCTCAATACTGCCTAAAGTCTAAGAATTTAGTAATTATTTTAATCTATTGTAATGTACAAAGTAAATCAACTTCTCCCAGTCTTCTGTCTCATTAACATACTCATATTTTATTTTAAATTATGGCTATGTTTTTTCTTACAAATGTTCTTCTAAAAATAACGAACACATATTAGAAATATTTATCCGATTTGGCGCAGTCGTTTGGAAGTTATGAGCGTACAAATATTTCGGTGATTAATTTTTATTTACCGAGGCACATTTCATCCAAATTTGCGACTATATTTACTAAATAGCCTAGTCCTGAAAACGACGGCTTTTGTCTATACTTCAATACCTATTATTTTCTAATACATTTTGCTTCAGTTCATTACTCTCTTCTATTTGAAGTAAAAATATGATTGTTATTTTGTAGTTGCTATCAGCTACAGTAAAATAATTGATAAGATACTTATTAATATTTGAAAACAGAAAACAAAAGGTAGGTATTTGATATTGGTGCTGAATTAAAGTCAATGCAGAAAAGATTTCAATGAAACCAATGGCAAAGCGGAACTGAAGCGTAAAATTACTCGTAACGTCAGTGACATTTATTTCATTGGGTTTAAATATTTCATTCCATGAAAATATTTTATAGTTATCAATTATGTTTTATTCTATGAATGTTGTTGACTTCAATAATAATATTTATTCACAGAATGAAATGTTGAATGAAAGAAATGAATGTGAACAGTATTATGATAAAACCTTTTAAATAGATCAGAAGACACTTAAATATAGTTCCAACACCAACAAATAATAGTCAATCTTGTCGGTGTCTTTTATAATTACTCTTAAGAACATCGGGTAATGATGGTACATGAAATAAGAAAGAGAACATTATGCTATCGTAATCAACAAGGCACAGTCCCAAGAGATCCTATTTATATTCTCGAAAAATATTTTCTTGTATAGATATTATAGGTATAAACTTAGCATATCCCTTGTGGGCTACGTGGGATTCAGGATTGGTTATATTATTAAGCAGGTTATGATTGGGCTTTGATGTGAGCTCGTGTGGTATTCACAATTTTTCCAGTTATTGTTGTTGCCAAGCCTTGGTTCAAGTCAAGCACCCAATTGAGTTCACCAAGAAATCAGTATATCTGACATGCTTATTTCGACAATCAATTAGGTTCTCTAACACACCAAATGAAACCACCACGCATGGCCTTTTACTTTTAAGGCATGGCTTAATTCATTCTGGGTGTCTTAAGGTTCTCTAATACTGCAATAACATTGTAATAACTATTATGCCAAAGAGAATTCGTCTATGAGAATACGTAACGCCATTACAGTAACGTCATACATGCATGTTGCCCTATGTCGATATCAATAATT
Source organism: Pseudoips prasinana (assembly GCA_951640165.1). Lineage (NCBI taxonomy): Eukaryota > Metazoa > Arthropoda > Insecta > Lepidoptera > Nolidae > Pseudoips > Pseudoips prasinana. The sequence continues at coordinate 24,108,939 of OX621237.1, read as the reverse complement.
CCGTTATAAAATCTAAAGTTGCGGAGGCCTGTTAGTGGTACTTCAAAAGGCATTTGGGAACGGTGATTGACTCCATGCCAATAATTTTAAATGGATTGATGGCTTATTAACAATGCTGAAAAGCGATGAAACTTTGTAACCAACATTGCTTAGCCTGACTTGACTATGTAAAGCCAGTGATGCAAAATCGTCACTACTGGCGATTTGTTAACTCTGCGTAGTGCGCTGAGCAATTGTTATATCACGATTTCTACGGCTGTTATTATGAATTTTACTAAAAATATCTAGGTATAGAAACCTATATAAGAACCCACCTGCGGTAATTCCCTAAAACGTGTGTGTTCCTAAAACTTTTGATGTGTGTTGTAGTACGTGACTTTCGTCGGTACTTACTCTATGTTGTCTGTAGACATTTTGTTTAAGTTATATCGCAAGGATTCTCTGGGATTTAGAAGTTTTATTTTCTTCGTTTATCCGACGACAAAGAAACTGGATTACCTCAACCAGGTGAGTGCTTAGTTTCAGTCACTAGGATTTGCAGAGGCTTTTATTTTCTCAAACCTTTATAATGATTTTTTCATAATTTTTATGCTTTAGGTGTATTTTATTTTTGAACAAAACATACCTAATACATAAAAGGCATTCATTACATGGGTATTGAGTTATATTAAATTAATGAACAACATTTTTATGTTTTCCGTTATCGATACCTAGCCTTCCTGAGAACTTAATGAGCCTCATAAATATCGTGTATTTTCCCAACTAAATGGATATTAAAGTTGTCCAAAATTTATAAGCGAAACATAGTGACTGATATGGAATCTCAAAATCTAGATGATCTATGGTGCTGCCATTTGATTAGTAGAATTTTAAAACGTGGACAAAGTCCCATTAATTTAAAAAAGATAAGAAACTTTTTATAACTTTAACAGCCTTATTTAAAATTTAAGCCAGCCGCTTAACAATGGGTTTGTAAAATTTTCATTTAAAAACGCGATTTAACTTTAGACCGCGGTTAAGTCATGTCAAAATTTTAACCGCGACGGCCCCTGATTTAAACCTAGTTTAAATGGATAAAGATAGCGGATTATTTATGCATCAGCTGACGTTTTCTTATAAAACGATTTGAATAAACATGGATCATACAATTAAAATGCATGTTGTAATTATTTTCTTTAACAATTGGTCCATCATATTATCAAAGCATCATCGTACTCCTACCTCTTTGAAAAATGGTACCCGCATGCAGTACGTGAGCACTTACAACTAGATACTTATTACTTTTGAATTAAATCTAAATCTAACAACAAAACCGTCACAGGGCAGCATATGTCGATAAGAGTCTTTATAATTTAGGTAGGTTGAAAAGCTGCATAAACAGTGATGGGTCGTTAACCCAACATCCTAGGGATCATATGTGTCCACGAAAACGTCCCATTTCTCACAGTTAACTCCACTAAGGACCAAACTACACTCGAGGACGACCCTCCATTTTCATTTTATGTAAATATCTCTTTTTTTAGAGATATAAAATACCCTCTTTGCTTAATATAAGAAGGGAAAATATTACAAAACAAAACATTTTCAAAGGAGATATCGAGTTTATATCGAGGTGCCTGAGGGACCTTAAAATAAAAGTCTATTTTAGAACGTCCTCCGTTTTCTTTATTCTAAGCACAGCGATACTAGGTGGTTGGTTTATGTTTAGTTCTATACATGTGGTCCCCAGTGCTTTTATGTTAGATATGATTTTTATTGTTAGTCAACTTTGTTACTTCGTTTGTGTTATTGTGTTCAGCAGTTTGCCGCTCGTATATTTTTACAATGCAATTGGAACTTTTGAAAGAAAATCAAATATTTAGCGATTATTGAAACGTTACCTAGTTTATAATTGGCTTATGATATGATTATGATTCGGGTTATGATTTTCGTCCGTTCTGCTTGCAGGCCGTAGATACAAATATTTCTAGTGCAATTGATTTTATAACGCAATTTACAATGCTATGAATGTTGCAGAAAAGTTTATTGGTAGAAGCCATCTTTCCAAAATCGAAAGTCAGACTTATAGGAGCTAATAATACTTACTGAAAATATTTATTTTTACTACGTATTAATAATTAAGATTTAAAATTGCTCATATTGCGTTACTACAAAATAATTGTTATGTTTAAAACGAATTTATTGTGCAAAAATACTTTGTTTCAAGTATAGGATAATACTATATTTTAGAACTTATTTAAAATTGTTTATATTATCACTATTTTTATGTATACTATTAAACTGTTAATTGTCTGAAATTAAGCTAAATTCTTAAAATTAAACAGCTTTGAGCCTTGACTGTAGCTTAATATCCATTTAGAATGAGAAACAAAAATAAAGTGAATAGACAAAGTTATGAAAAAAGTCCAACTAAAATTAAAAATAATAGTTTGGCGTTCAAGCTTTTATAACATCATTTGTTCAACATTTTATACGATTTATGTATATAAATCGTATAAAATACCATACCATCTATACATAACTCATGAACATTATTTTCAAATATATTACAATACTGCAAGAGTGTCTCAGTAAGAAAAATATCATCAAAACCCAGCCTTAATATTATGATAAATTATAGCGTAAGAGGTTCTATATATTTTTGTTAACCTAGGAATCACATCAAATATCAGGCTTAGTAGTCACAGACTTATATTGGATGTGATACATAGGTTAACAAAAATATATAAAAAACCGTTACGTTATAATTTACCATATATTTCGAGTAGGTACTAGTGCAGGTGACTAATACGTGTACTTTGAGAAGACATTTATTCTACCATCATGTTATATGTATTCTACTATTGACATATATTCTACCATTCTTTAATAGTTTAGGATAAAGAGAGGCAGGGCAGAGCGTTCATTCGCTCAAAGAGCAGCTCGACTGGATAAGTTCTTGCACCTTACAAAAGACATTCTTAATAATAACATTAATAACTTTAATGTTGTTTCTGCGTGTCAGGAAGGTCACCAGAGCTCATCGGGGTGGGAGTCAGTAACACTTGTTTGCTGACTCTTAAAGGCTGGCAAAGCACCCGCGACACCTCTGGTGACCTATTTGGGCGTTTGTCGCCCACTGATATAAAAAAGTTATTAGGTTGAAATTATAGTAACGAGACAAACAAAATTATATATTCTGCTGCATTGAGAACAAAGTCACGAAGTTATCCCCATTTAGTAGGCAATTGTTATGTCAGGTCCCAACAGCCATGTTTTTTAATAACTCCATAATTTGTTTTGAATAACAATCTTACGAGTTTCGTTTTTTTAATTATAACTTTGTTCAAGACTTTAAATTTAATTATATTTAGATACATATTGTTGGCGTTTCCTATTCTCAAGTACACGCCATGAACATTAATTTATATAATATTTAGTGAATTTAATGATTGGTGAATAGAAGGCGAAGTATTACATTTTAGAATTGGTTTTTCGTTTGGAGTGTGGGATAGGCTATTTTATATTTTTTTAGTGTTATATCTTAATTAAAATTAGGCATTAATAGAAAATCGAAGTGTTCGTTGTTGTTAAGTTGTAGAATATATAGAACTATAATAGCAAGGCAAACGAGCAAGTGAGGCACCTGATATTAAGTGATCACTGCCGCCGATCGACACTCGCGCCACCAGAGGGGCCGCAAATGCGTTGCCAGTCTTAAAGAAAGGAAGACACTTCGTGCTAGTGCGCTGTACAAAATTCTTGAAATCAAACAAGCAATATTGGTTTATTTGTTGTCGTGTTCTGAAAACGTCTCTAACGATATCAATAGCATTTACAGAATATGCGTAGAAATAAATCAAAACCGTTCTTTAAAAACAGTTCTTCTGTATTACAAGGTAAATGAATAGATGAATTCTTCTTCCAAATTTTCAGACCAGACAATTCTAAATCGAAGATCGCGATGACTTTGTATGCAGTCAAGTGCAAGCCGCTCATGCCCTCCCCCACTTTATAAGATAACGCCCGCATTAGTGAATTTAATCCCGCTTGTTTATCAATACTTCACCTAGACACAATAGTTTTATAGAGGCACTATCCCAGGTCACTCTACTCTTAGAACAAAGGACGAAACACCATGTAATTCACTTAAATGTTGCAATCGGTTAGCATTACCCATATAGGTCTTCTGTAGGGTAACTAGAACTCGAACCGGATACGTACGATAGCCTTCAATCCCTAAGTCACGTGACTTGGTTGTTATCGTTAGATTGTTCTGATCGGCACTCTCAACCAATTGGCTACGTAACAGTAGTCATTTAAGAGAAATGTCTGGAAGCTAATTTCCACTCTGAGGAAGTACCAAATTGTAGCAAAAACGTCCAACGTATCGGTGTAGAAAACCTACAAAGGTAGGTACAGACGCCAGCAAATCAAGCTATCCCAATCTGTAAAATTTCCCCAAATTGAAAGTGAACCTTATGCCTAAGTGGTAAAGTTGAAAATCTATAAAAGAAATTTGACAGATTGGGGTAGCTGGATGTGCTGGCGTCTGTATAGTAGTATTTCAAGGTACAATTTATTTTGATTTTAATTTAGATTTTAAGGAAATATTGAGTGATTGCATAGATTTTATAACAATGTTCACTGACATTTTTGCTTTTGCCCTGAATTTTTTATAATAAATAGATGAATATTAAATTTAGCTTGCCTCAATACGACTCAATATGCTTTTCGACTTCCACCGGTATATATTTTATACTGTCGGCATATGTATGTCACCAATAGGCGATATTATCGCTTCAAGCGATAGGGTCGTCTATTGCATTGATATTTTTGTTGTTTAGTTTGCTTGATTGTAAATTATTTGAAGAATGAATTTGTTAAAATATGGCATATTAAACAATTTTAGGCTTAGCTATATAATACAAACAAATAAATTTTTGGTATTCACGTTTCTAGAAATGAATTCGTTCAATATTTCAGACACTTGTTTACCAAGACGGATTTAGTCCTCTACCGCCCTAGAAAGCTTAACGCTGATTAAAGCGATTATGATTGATAGGCAGACATAACACGCTCTACAGGTTGTAAAGATTTACGCGTGAACAAACTAAAACGGAATTTAGCTGAAGATAGATTAAGGTACGTAAGCTTTAAGCAAGATAAATCCTTAGATAGCGTTTAAGGACCGACGTAGGTACGGTCCTTGGTAATTCCGCAGGAAAAGGTGCGACTCAGCCTTTTGTGTGGGACGAGATAATACTTAGTTTGCGTGAAGATATCCAACGCTGTGATTACGGGTTCACTGTCACAAGATCGAGACTGATGATAAAGCAATTTTCGAACAATAGAAGTCAAAAAGGGGTGTATTTATCATATATTTGTTACCGTTTCGAAGTTTTTTATATGTTAGTAATAAATGTCGCAATAAACCCACACGGTGGAATGATTAGACAGAAACGACACTGATAAATGGCATTGTAAGGACGTGAACATCTATTATTCACAAGCATAAGATAAATACGCCAGTTTTTGCTTCATAGCCGAACGCTTTAAGGCCTCATTGGATAAATAAAGGATGTTTAATGTCTGGGTGGTAAAAGTATGTAGTTGAAGTGATATTTTGCTATTAGTCTAGTGGTGGTGATCCGATCAGATCTTTGTATGATGAGCACGATTATTTGTTCTCTGTATGAGCGGAATTTATCTATAATATGTTTTAAATACATACATATTCTCTACTATATAAAAATAAGTCGGGTTTTCCTTCCTGACGCTATAACTCCAGAACGCACGAACCGATTTCCACGGTTTTGCATTCGTTGGAAAGGTCTCGGGCTCCGTAAGGTTTATAGCAAAGAAAATTTATAAAATTTAACGCGGGTAACACCGCGGGGCACAGCTAGTTATAGATAAATTCTGCTCAGACAGAGAACAAATAATCGAAAAAAAATAAAAATATATGTTTATCAGTTGTCCGATGGCCAAAATATTCGCTCTGCCTTGTTTAGGATCAGATGGCAAGTTAGTTGTTCCAAGATATTTATTTAGATATTTATTTGAGTGACAGTTTTCAAGTAAATTTGAACACATATAGCATAATCCATTTTAAATTTTACTTCAAATATTTTGTTCAAACATAGACTCAATAATATTTACTGAATCGTTAGCAAGGCTTGTTTTGTTACACGTGCGGGTAATTTTCCATCCTCAAATATAACAATATTTGATAAATAACAATATTTTTCAGCCTGTTCGAGATTAGAATGGCTCACATACAATTAAAAACAACAAGGCGCCTGGTGATGATGGAATTACAGCTGAACCTATTCTACGGGTAGGGTGTACAGTTAATTGGTATCAATTGTATGGGCCCTTCAGAAGTTATGAAACTCTGTCATACTAGAAGGTCAAACGCAAAAAGCATGGCATAGGAGTGTGGCTGTGCTTTTCTTCTAAACTGCTATAAAACCTATTGAAAAATTATAAATCCATCTCACTACGAGAGATGTTTACAAGTTGTTTTCGAGTATCTTTACGGATCGTCTCGTGCGCAGGTTTGACGACTTACAGCCTCGCGGACAAGCAGGTTTCGTAAAGGCTATACAATACCATAGACCACGTACATACGCTGCGGGAAGTTATACAGAAGACCGATACCAACCAGCCATTATGCTTAGCATAGACTATTACAAGCCTTTGATACGATCAAAACTTGGGCCGTGCTGGGGGACCACAGCAAAGGTGCCAAAATTGATTATCGATATATCAAGGTGTTTAAGAGGCGTGGGACAGGCAGACGTCATATCTCCAAAGCTGTTCACCGCTGTGTTGGATGATGTCTTCAAGCTTCCCGACTGGGAAGGCTTTGTCATCAATGCCAATGGCAAGTACATCACTTGGCGGTGATATAGTACTCATGGCATCATGGTTTCACCATGGAATACATAACTAAAATGCTCGATGATCTCAGTGTTTGTAAACAATTGGGTCTAAAAATTAACATGGATAAGAACGACATGAATGATAGAAGACATGAATCATATCGAATCTCCACGATGCACTAATTAGATAGTTTAATATTGCATGAATATTGCCTTAAATAATAGATTGTCAAATTATTTAATTTTTTTACCGACTTATATACACACGTAAGGTTATTATAATAGACAAGTGTTGCAGTTATCTTTGAGGCCAATATGTTTGTCAGACATTGGTTTTCATTGATTTCTCAAACACAATGTCCAACGAACCGTTTCCTTAGAGGACATCGTAAAACATACTCACGCGCTTATTTTTGTCCATTGTCCAAGTCCTCATACATTATTTCTAAGATAAAGTTGAGTTCTTTGAAGTCTCCTGCTACGATTTTAGAAATCAGATGATTAGTTGCGAAGATTACTGCAAACATCCAAACATAAACTCCACTAGTTTTACCTCTTATAACATTGGTGAAGATTGGTGGATATCTAAGAGTCGAATTAAACATGAGATGACGCAATATGAACGGAATTTCTGCTATTTGAGCAATACCTTTTGTTTCTCATTGTTATATCATTGGAACTCAACCTTTCCGGAATTTAATGAATCATTCCTGCTTAAATATGCGTAAATATTTTGTCTTATTCTTATGATCATTATTTTATCGTTATTTTATATATTAAGCAAAGCATATAACATATTTCTGTTAAATTAAAAATATTTGCTAGTAAAATAGCCTGTCTGTTTGTATACAACTTTATATAAATTTAATGATATTACTTACTTGAAATAAAAAATAAATACCGCTGGGGTTTATTTCTTACAATTTGTAATTTTTTGTAAATAAGGGCAATCTCTTAAATCTTAAGGCTGTGGCCACCGTTTCCGAATAAAAGACATGTTTAAACTATAAAGAGGCGGCATTTAGATTAATCAATAGATTCGTAATAATAAGTAAGACTAAACTTCAATTTCAAAAACTAGACTTCGTTCATTTTCAACTCTTAATATATTTCTTCTTCTCTGTCGCTACGCTCTTGGCAGATAAGTCGTGGTGACACCGAGGCATCCACGTCGGTGGTAAACGTGGACACAGCTTTCCGCACGAAACTCCCGCCATCTCTCTCTGCTGGCGGACTGTCTGGCGCAGTCAGATACGCAGCTTCCTACTGCGGCTTTCACTTGGTCAGTCCAACGCATAGGTGACCTGCCAATCGATCTGTCTAAGTATAATACACGCCTAATAATTTGTCAAGTGTTACATAGAATTTACATAACAGGTAAGATATCAATCTCATATAAGTACAGTTTTAGGTCTTTAGGTACAAATTCATTTTTAGAGCCAGAATGACGACATCATAGCATGTCCACGATAAACAAAAAGTAATACCTAAATACATCTTTGTGTTGGTAATCGAATAAAAATCTACAAATGCTTAGAAAACACCACTATGAATTGTTTACCATACGCAACTAAAGAGCTTATTGAAATGTAAATCTAGCTACTTATTGTACTAGGGCTTATTGGGTAAAGTGCACAAGGACAAACCGCCTTTTAGCTCCCGCTCTCCTTGCCACTCTGTTACAACAATTGACTTGTTTCATCCATTTGTATTGTCGTGAAACTTTATGGAAATTTTAATAAAGTGGAATTATTTTGCAAAGATCTCCTTAGTTGGGAAGAAAAGGTTACTCTTATAGGTGTTTACTTCAACATATATGTATATATTTTTTGTGGTACCATGCAATGGCGTATGGTCCATAAAATACAATTATTCTCTATTTTCCACTCAGGACAAATACGTGTGTCTTTGAGTAATAAGTAATGATATTATGTTCTTATAGATTATTCATTCTCTTTATCTATATACCTTTCCACAATACACGGTTATTTGCTGGATTTGTATACACTCTGGTGCTCTTTTTAAACTAATTTCCAAATTTGCAAACATCAGAGAAGAATCACCACTTATCGGCTGGTTCGTTACAAACTATAGTTCACCTTTCGGTGACTTTAAAAAAATTAGCAACGTATCATCGCCGTATAAAATATTTTCTTGTATTTTTGTAAATTAACTAATGTTTCTTCTGACAAAGATGTATCTTACGTGAAATAATATGTTTATTTACTATATATTATACGTTAATTTTACATTCATAGTTGTTCAGATAGATAATGTTACATGATAGTTTAGTGACAAACTTTCTACTAAATAAGTCACTTTTCATAGTCTGTTAACTTACTTAGTTAACATTATAAACATATTAAGTTCCATTACAACTATCATTCGTATTATTGCCGAATAAATAAGTTTGTGCTTTAATTTTATTGCCCAATAGTTTGGTGTTTACATACATTTCGTAAATTAATTACAGTTAGTTCTGTTGCAGTTCGTGATATGGGTTCGTGTAATGAAAATTACTCGTTGTTTTAATTTCGTGAAGGGTATTAAAACAAAATAAATACGTACTCAGTTTGTAAATATATTTACACAGCTAACAATAAGACCATTGTACCTTATCTATTGTTGCTGTTTGCTACCACTTGTAAATCTTGGTGTACAATAGAAATATTTATATTGTATTGTAGGTGATTTCTTGTTAGGGCCTTTAGTGGCATTATATTCTTATATTGAAGTTGTTTAGCTAGGTCCGAAGGGAACAAACCAAAATACCAAATTTTGAGAGGAAGTATTTATCATGAGATATCCCGATCACTTCCTTATGAATGGAAAGTAAATTATATAAAAAATGATGAAATCCAGGTTTTGTATTTTCCTATTTTTTTTTAAATACATAATGAAATTTAATCAGCACTTGAGTATTAACATACCCAAAAGTATAACTTGTACTTGTCAAGCTCACAATGCAATACATAAACATAGTTGAATACAATATTAAAGTAACAAAATATAAACCTATTTCGCGTCCTTTTTCAGTTTTCTAACGACAAGCAATTAAGTTATAATTGACCTTTTGGTTGTGATTAGTTCATCAGATAATAATTATTTGCAACAGTTTCACTATTATTGATTTTGAGGCAAAATATAACCTACATAAATAAACGTTCAGTTGTGGCACATATTTATATTGTCCACAAAGTATTGGTCTAGTTTTGGTTTGTGTGGCAAATTGGCGACCAGGGGTGTATGCACTGCCTTACTAAATGAAGTTTGGACGAAGCTGGTTCAGCAAAAAGTTAGGTGCAAAAATATGAGTGTACACCGGCGGCGGGGCCGCAAACAGATGCTGGATTTTGCGAAATAGCTTGGAATCAATTCGGCTGGACTATTTGCATATGCATTTCACCACTCCAAATATTCCCATTAGTTTCCATTGTCTGCTCGACCGAGTTTCGTATTCCAACTGTTTTATAATGGTGTTTAATTGGCAAACACATTTTAATTAGTCTAAAACTGAATTTGAATAACAATTCAACGTTATTATACGGTCCAGGTCCTATACCGCACAATCTATGAGATGATATTATATGTTTGATAAATTATACAACTGATACAATACCACTTGATTTATTTATATTCCATTTTGGACTCTGAATTGATGGTAATAGAATATTATAGCAATGCGTGATTTTTGCTGTACGGAACACGAACTTGCTTTCATGTAGTCTAAACGAACCACAGCAAAACAGCACGAGCGGGCGAAATGATACGATCGTACTGAAAATAAATACCTAATGCTGTTAACTATATTGAGCGGTAATATGTTTAGAGCGCAACTTTGTGCGGCTAGCCCGTACAATACTGTAAAATATTTGTATTATATAAAACTACACATGTTTTAAGGAAATCCTATAAAACGAATAATTAAGTAGTCAATTTTGAATTTATATTTTTTATTTAAAATCCCCGTTAAACTGAAAAGTCATAAGAAATAGGCCTTTTTCTTGTCACACAACCTTACTCACAGATTGTTTCATGGAAATCCCTTCCAAAGTGAAATGTTTAAGTGACTCGTCGAGAAATAAGCGCGTACTAACCAGTCTTTTGTATTAATTTTTTATTCTTAAATGAATGAAGGGACGAGTCTGTGTCGTTTGAGATTAAGAAATAGTAGGGAGTAGTGTTTGAGATTTCAAAAATCTTAAACAACATAGTTCAACATAGACTCTTCCATTCTATAATATGTATATTTATGCTCCGATTAAACTATTTTACGTTCTTATAAAAGAAAGCCTCTGCTTGCGACATATTGGAACCCGAAAAAAAAACTTAAATTTTTCTGGTATGCAATCCTACGCCTCCAATCCATTTGGAAATATTGTCAAACAATATAGCAAACATCAAATATCATTCTATTATTATTAGTAGGATGTCTTTTTTATTGAAACAAGCACTTTGACTATGTATCGAATCCACACACCAGTAAACTTTTTCAGATAGATTGACAACAAAACAGGAAAGTAATTTCCTATGAATATTTTTATCGACAGCAATAGATCCTGCATCACACTTCTTTATTTTCCGTTCCCGTGCCACCATCGCGTCGTTGACGTAGAACGTTATTATAAGAGTCTAAAGAAAAAACCATTTGTAGAACAAATTGAACGACACGCCAGAACACGCCGTAACATAGATTACCATAGTAAGTACCTACGGGGAAAGATATTTTTTATTCTATTGTCCCCGGAAGACAGGAGACTAATAGTTTTTCCATTAGGAGAATTGCGACACTGATTGAGTCGAAATGTTGTTCGCCGATCTGGCTGTTATCGTTTAGCCAATTTATTGAAATTGAAAAATAAAGATTTTGAGAATATTGATGTATTTTCAATAGTCTAAAAATCGTCTAAAAATTCGTCTAAAAATGATTATAAAGTGACAGTTAGGCAGAAATTCATAAAATATAACATTTGAGCCGCATTCGGGGTATAATCTTTATAAACGAACAATTTTAATCATTTTTATTTGCTCATTTAATTAGTTGATTGAATGGGAAGAAAATATGAAAAGTTGATTATTTGTAATATACTACTCTTGTACAACCATCACAATATGTATCAGTGTTTATAATAGTGATAATAACAACGTGAACTAATATTATGTATGGAACTTGACTTAAATATAGTTACTTTATATATCCATCCAAATAGGAAAACATAGAAAATAAAAAAGAAACAGTTAAGCGTGAGACCGACTCGAACATGAAGGATTCCGTACCATCAAGGGAATATTTTATATTATATTTTTAACTTTTTCCCTCTTTATTTTTTGTTGTTATCACGGGATGCGGCATTATAAATACACACTCTAACAGTATATAACAGGCAGGTTAGGGGTGGCTTAGTAATAGTTCCGTTGCCACCCTTTGGGTAATGAGTACGGACCCGTTGTTGATCTAGCTCTAGCTTCAGCAGCAGGTAATATATATATATAAAAGTTATTTATTAAAGTAACCAAAGACTCAAAATTGTTAGTAATACATAAAACTTATTCTATGTTAGTAAAAATATAGCTAAGATTTGGTTTACTGGAATACATGAATCACTGATGCCCCATTCCGTGAGAAAGAGCGCAGCAGTGATTCATGTATAGGCAGTCAAATCTGCCAGCGATCATGGCCAGAATGCTGTTAGAGTGGCCACGAATCCTGCTCACCAGGGATGCACACCGTTTGCGCATTGTGGCGTAGAAACAGTCCACTCTGGCTTCAGCAAACATGCCCGATGCGCTACAGAAACGTGGCAGACCCAACAGCACCCTGAACGCGTTGTTGTATTGGATACGAAGAGCGTTGTAAGATTTTTGAGTATATTTAGCCCACAAGGAGCACGTGTAGAATGAGGAGCAATAGGCTCTAAAAAGAGTGATTTTTACTGTCCTTGAACACCGTGCAAACCTGCGAGCTAACATGTTCGCTCTCACTGACAACGCCCTTCGTTCCCTTTCCAAGTCATCATCGTCTTTGAGGCCAGGGGTCAAATGATGACCTAGGTATTTAAACGAATAAACCCGTTTCAGCGGGGTTCCATAGAGAGAAATAGATGGCATTGTATTCGGGCTTTTACCCCTGGACTCAAAAACCATGATTTGACTTTTATTTACATTGTAAACAAGCCCATGACTTTTAGCGTACTTTTCACAAATGGTTACTAGCTTACGTAGGCCACAAGGCGAAGCACTCAGAAGGGCTTGATCATCAGCATATGATACGTTATTTATACAAACACCATCAATGTGACACCCGACTCTAGCCCCGCTGAGCTCGGTGATCAACTCATTCACGTACAAGTTGAAAAGCGTAGGTGATGACAACCCCCCCTGTCTCACCCCGCATTCCAACCCATACGAACGTGATAGAGTCCCTTCCCAACGTACACTATTGATTTGGTTTCTATACCAATATTTTAATATATTTATAATCGAGTCAGGCAATTGACACTTTTGCAACTTATCCCATAAAATATCATACGAGACCAAGTCAAAAGCTTTGAAAATGTCGAGAAAGCAGCAGTAAACGGAAGTGCTTCGTTTTGCGTAGTAATTGACAGCATGCTTAAGACACAGTATAGCACTCTCTGTTGATAGTCCGGGGCGAAAGCCAAATTGGTTATCGTGGATTTTAATGTGCTTGTTTAACTGCGTATTAAGCATGCTATCAAGCACCTTCGAAATTACGGTGGCTAAGGAAATGGGCCTATAATTAGTTTTGTCAGATAAGTCACCTGTTTTATTTTTAACAATAGGCACAACCACTGTACGTAACATCTCTTTAGGCAAGTAACTATGATTAACACAGAGAGTAAACAACAAATACAATACTCTGGGTAAATGCGGGCCCGCGTATTGAAGGTGCTCAATGCTAAGACCGTCATGACCCGGGGGTAATGAGGACCTGGCTTCGAATTCCGGGTCAGGCCAATAAATGATTTTGGGATTTTTCCGTAAAAAAAAATTCTCAGTATCAGCCTACTAGATAGCTAAGCCAGAGGTCGTAGCTTCGATCCACATCCATCACAAATGTTTGTGTGAATACCAGTGATGTGTCCAGACATTATACATAGATAGATACAGATATTAAAGATATATGTTACTCAGGTATCATTTATTTATAATATGTATGTATTTAGAAAACTATCAGTAACTTTATCAGTTGTCTAGTTGTCATTTCATTATTATTATTGATCAAAAATTTCTGTAAAGATTTGATTACTGATTTAATAAAACTCACTCTTCCTATTAAATAAAAATATTACACGTTATATTTTTTCAACCACGCTAAAATCTTCACTGGTTCAATGCATTTTGTTTGTAGGTGAAGAATCACATAGGTGCGAAGTCAGTGTTTAGATGGGAGATCGCAAAAAAAGTTTAATTACTAAGATAACTTTATCATGCTTCTGAAGTTGGTCGGGCTGAAAAAAATCATAAGACAACTTTCATTCATACATAATTATCAGAGGATTGCTTATCAGTTTAATAAGCACATTCTAAATATGCAGTGCTTACCATAGTGATTACTCAATGATTATTAAATACGACATATACATAAAGCTAACGAACGAATAAAAAAAAGTTGGAGATTATTAGTTAGTCCGCCTTCGGTAATATATACATTTACACCTTAAATTTTGCTTATCTATACATATAATAAAATCGTAGGAAAGTCAAAACTGTGCATTGAATATTTTTTTAAAGGATACTTAAGGCGTAATCTATAATCGATATCGAAGCCGAAAATATGGTTTTTAGAATTTTTATCTGTGTGTCTGTTTGTCTGTATGTATGTCCGGGCTAAACTCAAAAAGTACTGCTTGGATTTACATAAAATTTTGCATAAATATTACTAAGAGGTCGGGTCAACATATAGGCTACATATTATCACACTATCACCTGCGCGGGAGGAGCTGTGATAATTTATAAAATTTAACGCGGGTAAAACTTCGGGGCACAGCTAGTTTTGATATAATTTAAAAGTAGAATACGGTATTCTTTTCGTTTATGAAGATAATTTATATGTTTTGTATACCAAAGGTACCTACACTTCGAGTTTTATTTTTGATAGATGCCATTAGACTCCATTATTACTTTCTCCGAATTTCAAATTGCTAGAAATATAAAAAGTTCTGTGAATTAGATAGACAATTTTGTGTGAGACATGATACCTCAGCTCATTAGTCTTTGATTTATTACTTTTTATTCGAATACAATTTTTATTCCTAGAAATTTTTGATTTGTTGTAAATTGTTTGTGGTGTACAATAATATTAATATGTTTAAATATTTTGTAGACTTTGGGAAAATAATATGTTTGTTTATCTGTATTATTAAAAAAAATCCACAATATAATCCAAGTTCGTTCTCGTTAGCAATAATGCAAGTAACGAAGCGACAAAAATAATTGTTATTTTTGTTTACGTTATGACGTTTTTAGACACTTCATTTTACCTCAAAATCCAAAATCCAAATACTAATATGAAATGCGAAAGTTTGTGAGTATGGATGTTTGTTACTCTTTCACGCAAAAACTAACAAATGGATTTTGATGAAACTTTGTAGTAATATAGCTTATTATATCCGTATAACATATAGGTTATAAATTATAAAGATTAAGGGTAAAACCTTGAGGAACAGCTATTTTATAATAATACTTTTAGTAAAATCAATATGAAACACAAAGAAAGGGTTTTATACAGTAACAATATAGAACATTAGGATGTTAAATAAAATTCATTACCTTCTTCAAAAGTTAGATACAGCCATTAAGCTATAGCCGAATTGCGGAACGGCTTGTTCTTAATAATTTAAACATAAGTTACGGTTCCTGAAGACATCATTGCCGTCTTGGGTACGATTACTTAGACTACTTAAGTCGTCAGTTCATTTAAAGGGTTAATAGTAATTACGGCTTTAATTGTTTTTAGCCATCGAGTTAAGTGAAGTTGTTTTTTTTTATTTCCTTGAAATGGCTGTTTTGGTACTCAAATGGGTTCATCAACGCGAGTTTAGGCAATTTGTTACTCGTAAACTTTTGGTTACGTAGATGTTAATCTGGTTACATAATAAGGGAAAGACAATATTTATTCAAGAATAGGGTTACAGTTTTATTTACTGACAACAAACAAAATGTATACCTATTTGTTCGAGTGACCCATCACGTCGGCTAGTGTCACATTGCGTAGTTTTTCGGCTCACGACCGTGAGCTGTTTTGTTATAAAATGTATACGTATAGCGGAAATATTTGGTCGGGAAATTTGTTAGTAGTGACCAAATAGGGGTATACGGTACGGTCAGCAGATGATAGCGATTATTATTACTTCCAGTAATCTGCCAAGCAAGTGTATATTACAGTACTGATACCTTAATGATCTATGAGGTTAATCACTTAGGCTCGTTGTCAGACTGTGGCTGTCAGATATATTTCTTTAGGGCCAGCCATTAAGCAGTATGCGCTGCTTTGGTTTATAATACTTTCATTTTATTTTGTTTATGTATCATTAATTTTATATGATATATTAACAAATATTGACGGGTCGTTTGGCGTGGTTGGTATATGCTTGCCTTTCACGCCGTAGGTCTTGGCTTCGATTCCCATCCATGATAGATATTTGTGTGTATGAACATGTCTGTTTGTTCTGTGTTTGGGTGTAATTATCTATATGGGTATGTGTTTAAAAAAAATAGTAGTATATGTAGTATATCGGTCCTGTACCTGACCTCTTTCCGGTCGTGTCGCTAGGCGTCCCATCGGATTATGAGAGTGGTGGATAGAAAGTGCTCCTGTGTTTGCTCATACACTTGTGCTCTATAATATGTCCCGCGCAGATGGCTTATCTCTATTGAGACTGTCCTCTGTAGCCAACATTTGGCTAGGAGGACATTATTCTAGTTTCCATAGTACAAGTTCTGCTAAGTGGCCTTGGTGAATAATGATCCCAGGATATTATAATTTATTATATATTTTAGATTAACATACCTTCCGAAGCTAGAAGGCGCTCAAAAATTAAATACTCATATAAAAAAGAAAACTTTAGAGGGTAACAATTCTCCTCGCTAATTAATAGACACAATCTAGAAACTTTTTTAACATCTTTCGCAGCTTTCAGCTAGATCAAGTTGTTTGAAAGTCCCAGCACTAGAGCTAGGTAGTACGTTTGTGAATAGACGTGTAAGGGTCAGCGCGGCTCAAAGTGGCTTTGTTAAATTGATTTTACGTGTATTGTGGACTTTGTTGGCACCCGCTTTTGTATCCATGCGTCTAGCTGTTACAACTACTTGGGATTTACAACACTTTGTCGTCCCGATTTATTTATAGTTTCCTCTATCCGCTTACAGATAAAAGGTCTTACTCTTACCCACTTCTTGTACTGAAATTCATATGTTTGCAGTTCGCAAACACATTTCTTATATCTTAGTTACAGCGTTGTCTAACAATAAATATGTTGCAAACTTTGTGTGAGAACAAACAAAGTAGAGATTTCTTTTATATATTTGAAGAGGGTCAGTAACGCGTGCAAAAACTACGTGCGACGTGTAGTTTTCATTTGAGAGGCTGACAACACCCCGTGTTATCGTGTCACGTCAATCTTGCCTATCAAGATACGGGTCAAAATAAAGTGTTAACGGTATAAAACTACAAAATATAAATATTATTACTTTTTTTTTGTATTTTAGGATCGATCAAGCTGTTTCAAATATAGTACAATTTGATAATGATAATATCCTGGGACATAATTCACACAACTTTTACTATGGAAACCAGATATCTGATACTACTACTTTTCTTTTGTAAATACATACTTATATAGATAATTACACTAGACGCAGGACAAACAGACATGTTCACACACACAAATATCTGTCCTGGGTGGGAATCGAACCCACGACCTGCGGCGTGAAAGGCAAGCATTTATCAACCACGCCAACTTTGCGCTTAACCTTGTAAACGTAATAATGTTAGTAAAAAGCTGCCGTAAATATTTATTACGGCAGTTTTTATTTTCAGGCCTTTAAAAGCAACGTTTATTCCGACATACTTACATATGTAGAACACTAGGTATCTGTTAAGTCAATGTTAACGTTGCTTTTATTTAAACTGTCTGTATTACTTTCTGCAAAAGAGCGGTAGCATATTCTAGTCTCGAGTACAGAAACTCATATGAATAATTCGCCAGCTTTTCGCTTATCGTTTAGAAGTTAAATAAAAAAATAAGTTAAGTCAGTGTTAATTATGTTATAAGAAAAACATTAATTTGGCGGTAGTCAGCCCGTTAATAGCAATAATTACTATAACCAAGGAAATACTTGACTGTACTTACTACTTATTTGGCTGTTGGCGTGGTTGGTAGATACGCTGCTTTCTCACAGCAGGTCGTGGGTTCGATTCCCACCCAGGACAGATATTTGTGTGCATGAACATGTATGTTTGTCCTGAGTCTGGGTGTAAATTATCTATATATAAGTATGTATTTACAAAAGAAAAATAGTATATGTAATATATCAGTTATCTGGTTTCCATAGTAAAAGCTCTGCTTAGTTTGGGATCAGATGGTAGTGTGTGAATAATGGGCAAGAATAAAAAATATCTAAATATTCTCTATAAGTAACGCATCGACTTAGGCACGTTGTTTTAGTGTACAAAAGTATGTTTATAATAAAAAAACTAATTTGGCTCTTGTCAGCCCCTTAAGAGCAACATTTACTTTGACCAAGGGTATACTTAACTGACACTACTTTTTATCTATATATATAAAAATCAATGCCACTTTTCGTTGTAATGTTATAACTCAACAACGCCTATACCGATTTGGCTAATTTTGGTCTTGAATTATTCGTGGAAGTCCAGGGAAGGTTTATACGTAGAGAAAATTTAAAAAAAGTCTTGAAAAAGTGTAAAATCAACATCTTTCTATACTCCCATATACAAACAATTTGTACTACCTAATACTTAAAAGCGTAGCGAAGCACGTACCGGGCCGCTAGTATACTAAAAATAGCTATGTACGGTAAAAGGGCGGCGGCATATTCTAGTCTCGAGTATAGATATAAATAACGCGTCGGCTTGGACACGAAGTTTTCGTTTACATAACCTTCCCGAACGTTAAATGGAAGAATATGTTGACCCAGTCGAGAGTATGTTATAATATGTAAAGTCACGTTTTGATCTGTTCAGCATACATTTTATTTTATAGGTTCAACGTTTGTGCGGTTTTAATGTTTTAGTAGTAATAGGTACGTTCTTTGGTTTTAGGTACATTTACGGAAATAATTACTGATGGACGACTGGCCTGCATATTAACGTAGAAAAACTGTTGCAAAAGCAGTTTATATAGAGGTATATCTATAACTTAAAGTATTGTACTGTACCAGTCAATAGTAAGAATTATTTGGATGTGGGGAAACCTAAAAGTTTTAAATAGTATACAGTATTCGTAATGACAATGATAAGTTTGTTGAAGATTCGATATTGAATAATGTATCATAATAGATTATTCAAGAAAATATCGAATCTTCTACAAACTGCGTTAGCTATTTGGCGTATGAAATTTTTAATCATTGTTATTTAAATGTGATTAAACAACCAAATAAAAAACAGTCGGTTTAGATTTGAAATACCAGATCGATGGTAAAATAATAAATGATTAGTAATTGGCCAAGCCAATTATTAGTAATAACCCTCATTATTGTGCCTAACCTTGTGATATTAAATAACATTTCAATATAACACAAAAGTAGTGATTAAACCATTCGTATAAACATTAAAAAAGATTATACAGGTTTACAATCTTACACTTGTATAAAACTCATCATAGCTTGTTGGCAGTAGCATGAGTAGTATTATGCTGCTTTGTAAACATCACCACAGCGACATCTTTGCTCTCATTATTTGTTTAAGTATTAATAAAATA
Organism: Pseudoips prasinana; assembly: GCA_951640165.1. Classification (NCBI taxonomy): domain Eukaryota; kingdom Metazoa; phylum Arthropoda; class Insecta; order Lepidoptera; family Nolidae; genus Pseudoips; species Pseudoips prasinana. The sequence goes on along the minus strand of OX621237.1, from coordinate 24,089,108 downwards.
GTAATTATTTTAGATAACACCGTTCGTTTGGATATGGCAACATAATCAAGATAAAATAGCAACGCAATATATATAGTGCGACAAGGATCTTTATGAACGTGGCTGAAAGTGGAACTAACGCCGACATCTTTGACAGTTCTGCCACAGCTTGCTTTGCCGACTGTTGTTCCTACGTTTATTTTTGTATTATTATTTGGTTTAAAACACTAGCAATTTGCCAAAAGTGATAAAAGTGGTATTAGGGTTAGGATTAGGGTTAAATAGCCCTAAATGTTAAGGAGTTTTCCATGAATGAAAAACACAATGTAGGCCCGATAATTCCATTTGAAAAAGTTAACGAGCGAGTTGCCGCCGCGATAGGTTAATGTTACAATGCTTGATTTTTAAGTCGCACCCGTGTATTAATTTGTCTTATGATTTTTTACATTAATTAAAGTATTAAGTAATGTGAATGAAATTATAATTTAGAAAACAAAATATACAGAAATAAATTGCTGCTTTTTCCTCAAGGCTATCAAATTATTTTTTGCAATAAATACGATAATATAAGGGTTATTAAATAAATTTTAAAGAGTTACGTATTCCTGGGACATTATTCACACACCATCTGATCCCAAACTAAGTAAAGCTTGTACTATGGAAATCAGATAGCTGATATACTGCATAATATGTATACTACTTTTGTTAATACATACTTATATAGATAAACACCCAGACACAGGACTAACAGACATGTTCATGCACACAAATATCTGTCATGAGTGGGAATAAAAAATACCAACTACGCAAACTATATACAAAATACAATGGATACAGTCTATTACCATTTTAAAATTTTCCCATAATATTAGGGAAATTTTCTTGAAAACAACCCTTGCCGACATAGTGTCGCCCTCCCACAAATGTCAGTCACGTTCATAAAGACCACTGTACCTCTATGTATAGGTATTCAGTTTCATAATAAACCAATATCGTTCTGTTTTTTTCTACAATTTAACTAATATTATAAATTCAAAAGTGAATTTGTTTATTTGTAACTTATGCTTTAATGAACTACTCAACCGATCGTGGTGAAAATTTGTGCTCATTCATGTGTGTGCTAAATTTGTGTTTTTCTTAGAACGTAATTACCACTGCCTCATCGCTCAGTATTATTTCGTTGACGAGGATAATCAAAAGGACATAGGGTTTCGTTAACAAACAATATTTGTTTTCGAGGCATATGAACACGTAGAAATTAAATTACGAAGGATATAAGTTGACGAATATTATGTGCAATAATAATCATCATCAGTACAATAATAATATCTAGGGACAATGTCACACAGTTCATCCTACCCCCTAACTAAGCAAATGGGTACCAGGCGACGATATACATACTTATATAGATAGATAAATACTTAAATACATAGAAAACTTCCATGACTCAGAAACAAATATTCGTGCTCATCACACAAATATTTGCAATTACCGGGATTCGAACCCAGGACCACCAGCTTCGTAGGCAGGAGCACTACCAACTAGGCTACGGTGACCGTCAAAATAATAATAAAAAAATAACAAAAAAAATCGTCGTAATAATAATTATAATCTCATAATTGACTCTACGTTACTCACAAATATCCGTTAAACGTTTAATTTTGTCACATAAACTTATCCTTAACAATTTAATCTTAACTTTCAATCTTCCTAACTAGTCAGCCATTCCATTTTACGAGATATCTGTGTAATAGTGCAATTTCCACGTAAGATGTGCGATGAGGCCACCGCCTAGTTAATCTAGTTCGGGCGGGAAGGGTGCTTCACTCAAGGCCTAGCACAAATAGCCTTGCAATTCTTCCCTCTAGCTCTCGAGACGACAGCCGATATCGACCCACCTTTATGAAATGAGGGCCGGAAAACTTCTGTCGCCGTGCTTAAGTGTTGCCTTTATGTCGTACAGGTGATTGCGTTTAGAATTATTTAAAGCTAACTTTGTGGCATCATCTGAAAATCATCGGTTATCTGCTATAAGAATAAACATAAGACGAACAAACAAATATTTTCTCCGGCTAATTTCTCAAATATCTGCTCCGACTTTAACGGCACTTTCTGTGGCAGATTGCAGTATAGGATACCTGTCACCTACAATATATAGTTTTTTAATAATTTATGTGGGTGAAGTTGCAGGCAGAACCTAGTGAATTGTATATAAAAGCATTGGTGTTTATAAAATGTGTAGATAATGATCGCAAATAGGTACCTAATATTGTTAATCCGAAAGTTTGAGAGTTGGATTTCTCAATGTTTATTAAACGTTCACCCAAAAACTACGGCACGGATTGTGATCACAACACCGTAGGCATAATTTATAAAGTTATAATTTAACGAATGTGAAACCAAGAGGCATAGCTAGTATTTGTAAAGTTCCTGAGTTAGGGTAGTTTACTTTTGGTATTTCTTTTTGTTTTCGGTAACTTGATTCCAATTAAAAACGTATTGAACTATTCCCGTCCTTACGTTTCTATGTGTAGTTCTAGTAACACTTCACGTGACCTCTGCTAAACGGTAACAACAGTAGGCTATAAGTATAGAGTTCTTTCATTCTAATAGCAGCTTGAATAAAGAAGTACCTCCACTTTACAGAACAACCTGTAAGTGCTCTAGCTGAATTCTGTCTAATCTTACCAGAGTCTAGTCAAATATGCAGAATATATTATAGTGCTTCAGTGAATGCGCAAACACACTATTCTCTCACTCACACAACTCAGTAAGACGACGAACAGAGAGAGCGTAAGCTTGCGTGCTCTTAGGGGGACTCCCAACGCCAATTTTGAGTGTCTAAGTTGCTATTAAATGTGTTCTTTTGTCGGAATTATCCCAATATATTTTTTTTATCTGTGCCGGGATTGAAACCCATCACCTAATTATCTACGATTCATCACGCCGCGCCGGTAGACCAATGCACCAATTTCAGTTATTGTGTTTCTGTCCTGGATGTGAATCAGGTTGTTAGTTCTCTACGGGAAACGGGGACTGAACAATATGTTAGTGATGCCATGTGTGTAGCAAGCATTGTAGCCTTTTTTTTTACGTATGTAAATCCTTTATGGATCGACTCCCAGCCAGATGGTAGTGCTGGGTTTACCGACTAAAACCCCACGGTGTTCCTCAGCCATCTATAGTCTAGACCACGGGATTCGCTCGCGCATTCACCGCAGTCTGGACAGGCGCTGGCCCACTTTTCAGTGAGTCCCACTTCCGTTGGGAGCACCCTTGCCCCCCTCCTCAAGAAAGGCGCGCGCGGAACACGGCGCGCCACCGTCTCAGGCCTATTCTGGTCGGACGGAGGACTGCCCCAGGTCCACCGCCCGCAGGCCACTCATGGAGGCCGGAGATTGGCGATATGCGCCCTCCGACGCCCGGTTGCGGCTTGGCGGCTTGGCAGGGAGGATGATGTCTCCCGTTCTCGCTCCGCCACCTCTTTTGCGATCATCACCTCCTCGCAAAAGGTGGCGACGATATCCCAAGAACTCTCGCTTGCAACTATGAATTCGGTCACCATTGAAAGCGAGATGTCAGCCGCACCCATTGCAGCACCGAGAACACGGCGCTGTGTCTCCCAAGCTGGGCATTCCACCAATGTGTGAAGCGCCGTGTCAGCCCCGTTGACACGGCGCACCACAATGGTGACAACCGGGCGTCTCTTCTTGGCCTATCCGATGCAGGTACTTCCCGAAGCATCCATGATCCGAGAGTACCTGCGTAACCCGATAAGTGAGGGCGCCGGGCCTCCTCTCCAGCCATTCCTCCATGACGGGTCTTACCGCCACTATCGTGGCGTGCCCCGCATTTGGTTGCGCAAGTCGTTGTCTCCACTCTGCCACCGTGTAATGGTGGAGCTCCGACCGTCGCGCTTCGATTTCTCGCAACGCAGGTCGGAAGCCCCGCTCGAGCGCCTCCCCACGCCACCTGTATAGCAGCGCGAGGGTTTTCGCTTCGAGTTCCCACGGTGGCGATCCGGCTAGGAGACTCGCCGCCTCGAAGGAAAGCATTGTACCCTACGGTAACCGCTTTCAATTAAGCGGATCATATGCTCATTACTCGACGAAGTAGAAAAAAAATAAACGTATAATACTGATTGCGCTCAACATTTAAACGATCGTAAGTCGGATAGAATTATGTAAACGGCTGTTGGTTTTCAGATTTGATTAATGATACTTAATTTGCAACAGCTATTTCACGGAATAATAATGATGTAGAAACTGGTAAGCTCAGAATTCCTGAATAAATCGTATAAATTAGTTGCTGTGAGTGAAGTTACAGATTAATATGATTATGGATCTGATCAGAGTTTAAAAGACGAATTAAGTTAGGGGAGTGGTCGCATTCTAGGTTTTTCGTGGGCCACTTTTTTATAAGTAAATATTGAGATCAAAAGACGTTGACAGTTTTTTTTTTGGATTCGAACAGTTTCAGCTTAAATTACAGGTGAACGAAAAAGTTGCCAATTCATTACTTAACTAATTAATATTATCTAGGTATATAATGGTATTATATACAAGGAGATGTGACTGACATATTTAACAACGCACAACTTATTTTGATAGTGCCAGTGAATACGGATGCCACTCACAAAAACTGTCTACGGGTCGGTATGTCGGTCACGCACCGACTTCTCTTGGCGCCTGAGCTCTTTGGGAACGCGGGTATGCTGTTCCGGTGCCGCCTTATTGCCCCACGTCCCAGATGGTCGGAACACGTACCCTGGAAGGGTTCTGGATTGCCCTCCGCTGGATTGTCCTATTGCCGACTCCTGGCAGTCCGGCACAGCGACTGCACCACAAACGAATAGCTATCTTCTCGGAGCCGCTTGCACGTGTCGGCAGAAGAGGACATTTCTCATACTGTCACCAGGGGAGTTGGGCTACCGGTTGCCACCGCCGCCTCCTCCTTCTGTGAGCAAATGCTATGCCTGAATATAACATTTCGTACTTTTAGATTTGAACTACCTATTAACTCTAATATAATAGCTCACTTGATAGGAACCTCAAAATACAACCAGGTTTTGCAGCTGGGTTTTCTCGTTTTATGAAGTCTCGCTCTCTACTACTGCTCGGTACTAGTAGCTTAACGTGCACACCGAAGCACGGAGACTCTGAAATATTGAACCACTTTGACCACGTCCCTGTTTACTTTACCTCACCATCATTTATGGACCGATGAGTATTATGAACACCTTCGTCAGTAATCTAGCATAAGTGATCCAAAAAAAAAAAACAAGACATAAATGTAGGTTAGTATAAATGTAGGTAGTGTTTAAAATGCAGAAACAAATCCCACAACACCGCGAAAAAAAATAATTTTTGATTCAAATATTTAAAAAAGGAAACAGAGAATGTGACGTGTTCGGAGTTTCATGAAAATGGGAGTTTTTGGCGCCAACGCGGAAAAAGACGCATCGGGGCTCTGTTCCATTTTCAAAAACTGATGTAAATTCGAGTTTTGATGTGTAAATATGGTGGATTTTTAGATACAACTTCTTTGACAACGTACACAAGTGAATGGATTAAGTGTTCATAGTGCAGTATTACCAACGCGGTGTTCGTCAGTCTTTTGTAACTTATACCTTCATAAATTTATATAATTCTTAATCATTCATAGATTTTGTTACATAAGTATCCAATTTTTGGGGTTAACAATTATATTATGCCGATCAGAATTAGCAGGTAAGCTGTTCAACTGTATACTCTGTAATAGATCGTTCACGATTTGTCAAGTTATTATTACGACTTTTTGTTATGCGTGTTATATGAGACAGACTTCCTATACGTAATCCAAAGTGAATTGGCAAGTTGTATTATAAGGTGTATTTTAATAAAAAGCTCCACGTTTTATCTGTAGTAACCTAAAAATTAAATAGTAAATTAACAACTGAATACATGAGAAATGAATTAATTCTTTACATATTTCTTTTATCATAGTTTTACTCATGATGCAGCATATGTACGGTGTATCTAATTTAAAAATGAACGTGTTATGAATTTAATGTACTTATGTAATATGTTCCATATTTAATTAGGGTTAAAGTATTGGTTAAACAGTCTGCATCTTTTGAGTTAGAGATCACTATAAAATTTTATTTTAATTTTTATGATTGTACATAGGGTTCTTTCTTAAATATGCTACAATTTTTTATGACGTAATATGTTAATATTGTGGCCCTGGGTGTTATAAGGTTGACAGATTTTCTCAGCGAGGGTCGAATACGTGCAAGTGACGCCATTTTGCCATAGGCTACGGTCACCCCGTAACATCAGTTAGATCATATGCTTATTTAACAACTCGGGAGATTTAAAAAAAATGATGGAAAATATATTTTATACTAGCTTCGTCCCGCGCTTTTACCCGCGTTAAACTTTATAAATTCAAGCCTTTGTATTATTCGAATATATTAGCTATATTACTACGAAGTTACGTAAAAATCCGTATGGTAGTTTTTGCGTGAAAGAGAAACAAACACTCACAAACTTTCGCCTTGTATAATATTAGTGTGATTTATTATATAAAATATCTTTTCATCGTTCGTTCTATCCAAATATATCGAAACCATTAAATTATAATTAGAACAAACAATGAGTATGTGCTGGATGGGTTCTTACAAATGAAAATGATTTATGAACCGCTAATGACCGATCGTTTATATTTTATGGCAATTCTACGAACTTTCATCATTATTTTGAAGCTTTATAATTTTCATACCCACTAAACCTAGAATTTCAAGTGAAATGAACTTTGTTACTAAATTTCAGCGAATACTTAACTAAAAGAGGAATTTTCTTTAAGCTATCATAAATATTTCATACTAAAATTCCATATTTTGTACCCATACATCTTAGAAATTTTCTTTTGACGTAATTATACTGTAGTACACTTACCCGTGCCACAAGTATCTGTAAGCTTTGTGGCCATATTATATTTCTGGGGCACTTTACTGTGTGGCTTACTCTAATTTTTTATCAAGATCTTGTGTCAGCCGACTATCCGTGGCGCAGCGGCTAAGACAGTCGCCTCGTCGCTTCGTGTCACGGGTTCGAGTCCCGCGCCGGACAACTATTTGTGTGACCCACAAATAGTTGTTCTGAGTCTGGATGTTATTTGTGTCCGTCGATTATATGTTTGTAAAGTACCCCGCGACACAGAGATTAGATTACCTAGTGCGGGCGGTGTCTTAAAAAAAATACGTTTAATATAGTTGGAATGCATTGCCTGTGGTGGTGTTTCTGACACACACAAGTACCTATGTGTGGTGTGACTTTGAGAGACCGAATACGAAATACTGATGTATGATAGTGTTGTGTCGTGAAAGAGGAACAAGGTATGCTGAGATCGTTTGGCCATTTATAAATAAATGCTGGTCTCTTTAGGGTACTTCTTGCCTTTATTGAGAATAAAAGGGGTGTGCAAGGACCGTGACAAATAGAAATCCGTTGTCTCTGCCCAGCCCTCTGAGAAATAGGCGACATTCTATGTAATAAAAACATCATTTTAAAATTGCACAATTTTATCCTTTATGTGTTTTTAGGGTTCCGTAGCCAAATGGCAAAAAACGGAACCCTTTTAGATTCGTCATTTCTGTCTGTCTGTCCGTCCGTATGTCACAGCCTCTTTTTTCCGAAACTATAAGGACTATCATGTCATAACTTGGTAAGTAGATGTATTCTGTGAACCGCATTAAAATGTTCACAGAAAAATAGAAAAAAACATTAAATGTTTTAATCTCAAATGTTTTTTTTTTATCAAATCTATACATGTGGGGTGTCTATGCATAGATCTTCAAAAATGATATTGAGGTTTCTAATATCATTTTCTTCTAAACTGAAGAAGTTCTGAACTGATAGACACTTCCAAAGTGTTAATGAGTACCCCCCCCCCCCTGTAACTTCTAAAATAGGGGAATGATAAAACAAAAAATATATATGATGTACATTACCATGCAATCTAGGAAGTAGTTTTTTTAATACGTCATAAATCTTAAACCGCAATTTACCTTTCATTCAATCAACGCAAATATAATAATAAATAAAAAAAAACATATTATGTTACTTGCTGCTACGAAACCCTTCACAGGCGAGTCCGACTCGCACTTGGCCGGTTTATTTAAACAGGTAAGTAATAGACACATTCAATAAATGATATATTGGCATAATTGACGCTGTAACTATGTTGCGGTATACCATGGTTTACCGCAATATACTCAACTTAAATTCAATATGGCATAAGCAGGAAACGTTATTAAAAATTTATGACATAAAACAACTAGTTTCTCTAACAGTAATGGTACAGCGGGAGCCGCGGATTGGGTTGTTGCGGAAACGCTTAAAGCTGGCGAGGTTTAACGTTTGCCGTCCATTAACAACTGTCGACGGTTGAAGTTAAACTCGGAGACGCCTTGGATTTCATCTGAATTTACAATGCAAAGTGGCTAGAATATTACCGTACATTTTTGAATACTCTATTTCTGTTCGTAATTCATGCTTCTGGGGAATTGGAATCTAATTCATTCTTCAATAAGTAAGATAAGTATTTGGATTTGTCAGCGGATTTTGGCATTAGGAACTTTGTCCATTGGTTACAATAAATTATATTATTTTTTTGAAACAAATTACCTACCGCCTAAAGGAATAGAATGAATAGAACTTTATTTAATCTAATTGAAAATATTTCTTTTGTCTTGGATTGTACAAAAAGTACGATGTAATTGGTTTCCCTAGAATATTTGTTAATTTCGTTTGAGGGAGGTATTTCGTCGTATCTAATCGCCTTTGATGGGTTTTTAAAAACCTACTTTACCTTCCTACTACTCATAAACCATAAAGGTATTGTAATAAAATTATAAGGGTGTTTTTTTAAGTCAGCCAAAGTGCTAAAACCATACCATAGAAATGAATAATTTTAGTAAAACAATTCGTTTTTCAGACATCTTAAAAATAAATTGTATAAATTTTAAGTGCGGGTGGGAATCGCACCCATGACCACGGGGTATCCGGCCCCATGTGCGTTAACCGCTAAGCCACCGCACCGTAGTACTGACACTTCGAATTAATACAATCCATTCTATATTTCTTAACGCATTTAAGGCGCTTTAACGCCATCTTACCGAAACATACACGGCTGGAATGCCAACACTTACATCGGACAATTCCAACAGATGGCGCTTTAACTTATTCATTTCTGAATATTAATATAGTAGTAGCTACACTGAAAGCAATATAATTGTTATTAGTATAGTATGTTTAAAATGCGTAAAATAATAAATGAAATCATAGTTAATAATAAAAACTATGTTTTAATAAATATTCAAAAACGATTAGTATTCATGACATTCTAAATAAGTTTTACAAGTAGTTCTTCAAAGTGATAAATAACAATTCAGAATAAATTTATCCGTCACTATCAGCCTCAAGACAACTGGACAAAGGCTCTCCCCAAAGATTACTACAATTTCCGGTCTTACACTACCCGCATCATAACATAATTAATTAAAATAAATGTCTTGTTAAATACGAAGACACTAATTTACGTTAATCTAAATTACAAGTACATAGGTACGTCTGTTGAGCAAAACTAATCTTCATAACTACTAAACGGATTATCATACGGTTTCCACAGATTAATCAAGCTTATACATTGCTATCGGTTTTGTTTCATTGAAAACTGCTCCTAAACAAGTAACCCGCATTTCTTTCCGCTTTCACACTAGGACAAGCCTGTCTCGTGAAAACCCAAAAATGTTGATAAATGTCTTTAAGATATCAATTGTTATTGAATTATAGAACAGTTACATTTGTTTTAATAACATAAATAAAAGAGAAATATGAAATAAAAGTAATAATTAAAAAGGGTGCGTGCCTGCATGCCTGCCTGCGTGCGTGTGTGTGTGTGTGTGTGTGTGTGTGTGTGTGTGTGTGTGTGTGTGTGTGTGTGTGTGTGTGTGTATGTATATGAGTGTGTCTGCGTGCATGTGTGTATGTATATCTGTAAGTTTCAGTATATTATTCATAGTATCACTGTAGGACAAACTTAACAACCAGTTGTTTGTTATATTCTTAGCTTTATTGATTGTTCATTCTTTAATGTTTCAGGATTTTAGTATTTTATTGTACATTTTTGCACGTGTTGGGTAAAAGCGGATTTAGTTCGGATTTGGTCAATTTCGAAAAAAAACGACGATTAAGTAATGCAAAATAGCCTGGTGAATGCAGTACCATTTTGTGTTGCTTGAGAACTATCTTCAATATGTAAAGCTGTCGGACGATTAATACTGCAGCTTCAGAGTAGAGTTTGAAGGTAGGGTAGCGATATGGTTTACACATCATTACTTTTAAGACAGATCGCTATGCTTATTCGATTTCTAACATAGTAGTAATACTGATTCCGCCCCAAACACACACAATAGCTGATTATGGATTCGCAGAAAGCCACATAGACAAGGGGTAACATTTTTACATTTGCAGCATTGCGTAATGATTTCATCGTATAGATTAATTTTATAATTCTTTTAGACACTAAATATATATACGGTTTAAAATAATCATTCGTAGATATTTTACTAAATCTGTCTTTTGGAGCGAATCACAAGTACAGGTAGGTTGGCTAAAAGCGGTATGGATTTGGTGATATTTTTGTGCTTTAAAATTGGCAGAGAATTAAAAAAAAAGATCATTATTTGTTGCATAAACACAATAGCATGAGCTTAAAACTTGGCTTAGCTGGTTAGGCTCTGCTAATTTTAAAGCACAGAAATATCATCAAATCAAAATAATAATCATCTTTTTTTGCATAAACACAATAGCATGAGCTTAAAACTCTAACAATTAGTACAAACGAGCATGTATACAAATATAAGTATATTTGTGTTGTAAATGTAACATAAATATATTTATTGACGATTTGAACGTTCTGTCTAGTATTTAAGCAATCGACGTAAAGTTGATCAACGTTTCGGTCAAGTGAGCGGGTAGTCTACGCCAGTCAGTAGTAGTGACCGCTAGTGGAAGACGAGCATGTTCCCATTAAAGCGTTGTGGCGGACGGGTGCTCGTGATTGATGACGCCAATTCGCCACTTGTCCTGCCCGGGTCGGCATCACGCTGCTCCGACGTTATTCCACTTGGCACGCTCCGCTCCAACTAATTGGACCTTTTTATACTAACTTGTAATTCTCGGAAATATTGCAGATTATTGGAGCCCCTGAGTTACATTTCTCATTACCAGAATTCATCATAAATATAATATAAACCAAATAAATACCTATATGAGCTAATACTTTATTTTGATACCTTATCTATTTAACTAAATACGCATTATTAAAAAATATTACGCGATGTGCAATTTTGAATCTCTTGAATAGTACAAGGGTAAGTAAAATTTTAATAAAATAATCAATTGTTTGAAAGTGTACATATAATATGTAAATTACTTCAGAAATTAAGTTTCAATCTAAGGCAATATGTTTTTATACAACAATAGCTTACGGCTTAATATGTTTTTCGAAGTAGGATCTAAGCCGAAGAATAGAACCACATTTCTTAGTCACAGACTATGTCCCAAGCAGGCGGTTTATACAGATCGAATATAATATTACAATATATGTAGGTATAATATATTATAACTATCATCATTTTTAGATACTATTATTATTTTTTACTTTGAATAACTACATAGTTGGAGGCCATAGTATTAAATAATCAAATTAAAATGGATTTCGGTTGTAACACATTCTCACTTTTATTTGTTTTATATTTCCGTATCCCGCTAAGCATAAATAATACAATTGTAAAGACGTAATTTGAAAATATTTAGGACAACTAAAAATACTATGCAAATTCTTTATGGTATTTATAATAATTTAAACAGTGCGTCTTAGATTTAAATATAAATCGTTTTATAATAAACAACCGTTTTATAATCCATAATCAACTTTTGTAACATTTTCACCAACGAAAACCCATATCTGTAGAACATTTTGAATGTTTCTCCAGCAGTGTATTCATTATACGCGGCTAATCTTTCATCTTTGTCTCGTACGATGCCCACCGGCTACCCTCTAAATTAAAATCACCGGAGCGTCTCATAATCGTTTATCTAATGTACGACACTACCACTGTTCAAAAACTTTCTGAGAGTAAAATTGTGTTTTACATAAACATATTCCATTTTATAATTAAATTTACAAAATACCTACTTCATTCGTTGTTTCTCAGGCCTTACTCGTTAATTAAATTGATTACAGTTAACACTCCGACTGAAAACGACGTTTCGTAATACGCAAATTTGTTATTTATCAATGTAATGTGATACGAAATAAATTCACGTATACGGTCTACATAAATTAATTAACACTTTGTGAACACCTGCGACGACTTAGATAATCCAACTTTACACATGGGGGTGGCAAACTTTCGTAAATAAATTGGGACACCAATTACACACGCGTGTTAAGAGATCGCAACATCTATTCTCGCCTCGCACAGGGAAGTTAGACAAATTTTCATTAACCTTCTCGGGAACATACATTTTTATTGAGAGTAATAAGTCTAAGTTAACGTTCATTTTATATTTCTTTTATTCTATCTTTGCTCATACTTGGTTGCATCTTGGTAGAATTTATGAACATATAATTCACAAATAAAAGGAACATTCACCTAGATCCTTACTTTGCCTGTACGATATAACTCAGCCTGCCTCGTTAGTCTGGCGGTAGCGTTTTCAAACGCAAATAATCTTCTGGGTTCAATCCTGGGTCCAGTCAACAAAAAGTGATATTGGGATTGTTCTGTTAATAAAAATTCAAGGTAACAGCGCGGAGTCTGGGCTTTAGCGGTGTTAAGGTCCTGTTCCTGAACTCTTACCGGTGGTGTCAGCTACCGGGGCAGAGCTGACACCACCTTGAATCGAGAGAGTGAGGGAATCAAATCTGAGTTTAGAAGGCTATTCTACATTAAAACTGCAAATACGACTAGGAGGATATTATATGCTGATGAAAAAGAGGTAATATGGGCGTTTATTTTAGGCCCAGAATGCAGTGGAGGACTTAATAGCATACACCTTAATAAGGCAGTAGTACATTCCTAATTTATTGGTATTAAACTTTATTAAGAGCAAATAGAGTTCAAAATATGTACCAATTATATTATTATATTAAAATGAAGTATTGATCACTCTTTGTCTGATTTATTCGTGTAGTACTATGTGTGAGTAAGGTAATTAGAGCCGAAATACGAGAGCTATGATAACATGTGTGTCCAAAGAGTTATAAAAACAACGGCAACAGAGTTATTTCGGGTTGGTATTATAAAATAATCCTAATTTTTTATGACTTACATAAAAATTAACAAGCTTGTCATATTTGCCACAATTAACCAGAAAATTGTTAATCTCAAGATCAGTAAAAGCTTTATGCATGACTTGAGCGAGTGTGCAATCAATCACACCCGAGCAGGAGTGTGAGCTAGGTAATCGGCGTGTTATCTTGAGCGCAGCTTGACACCCTAAACTCGATCACGCTTAAAAAGATTAACATATTACCCTCAGATTGATGTTGACGTTTTGAAAAATAGAATACCGAGATTATAGAGCCCCGCAATATGCAATTAATAACGTTATATCAGCTATCGAATATTGGAAAAGCTCGTTCAGTCTTTAAAATGGGCTATTACAGAAACGAAGTAAGCACGTACGTAGCGAAGCAGATACGAGGGGTCTAATAGTTAATTAAGTTTTTAATAGTTATACTGACTGTCTATCTCATATCAATTATTATATTACCTGATATAAAAAGGACAAACATATATTGTTAAGTAAAGGTTTATAGATGTTTTAGTATAAAATTCAATTTTTTTTCTTTTGGTAAAATCGATGTACAATTAAATGATTTGCAATTTCGTGTGAAAACGTTCTAATTTTGTATCTTATAATATAATAGCTTTGACCCGCGGTTTCACCTGCGTTTAAGTTTATAAATTATATACTATAATCTTCACATTAGTCCAACGTTATATCATGTAAAGGTTGGTGGCAATTGTATCATCAGAATATATTTTTTTGTACTTTTATGATATATTTTCCATACATCCAAATCGGGTGTCCGTATTTTGATGAAGTTCGGAATGTGTGTGTGTACGTTATACCGTTAATTAACACATACACTGCAAAACGATTGGAGCGCTATTGATGATTTTTTCTGGTAATGTTTATTGTTGCCCAGAGGATAATTAATCATGTAGAGTTTCATAGCGATTGTAGGTAGACAATTTTATTTATGGATTTTGAATTTTCATTTGCATGTCGTGTATGATAATAATAATAATACTTATATTTATTATATAATACTTATATATATAAGAATACTAATATAATAACAGTACTAAAAATAGTTAACTATAATGGTGAATAGAAATTCCATTTGACCATTATAATTAACAAGTTACTATTACGGTAATAATTTACTAGAAACTTATTTTTGGCCGACATTTAATATTTGTCGTATACCTTTCTTAAGTTTACTAAACTCGGCTTGTTTGAGTGAAAATTTATAAATACGTAGAATATTATAAGATCATTTATAATTAAATATCAATAGATAGTTCAGCGTGGTCTAGTCCACGCGCTAGGATTCCTTGAGTTGCAAGGCTGGGTTCAACGAATTGTGGTTTATACTTAGATGAACACGTTATTATACTTATCAGATTATTATAAATATTATATCTAAACATGCATGATAAAACAAGCAACAAAAATAAAGGAAAATTAAACCAGGTGATCTTTGTATGTTGTGTATGAATTTATATTGCATAATTTGTCGTGTATTTTGAATTTATGTTGTATGTTTTAACGTTAATAATACGTATGTTTAGACGGAAGCCCCATTGTAATTATGTAGGACCCTTATATGCTATCATTAATTTTCTATGAAAGCCTGTGACACGACTTGATCATTTCCGCGATAATAGGCATAATTTCAGAGATTTGGATCGACTCATTTTCCGTACCTTTGGAACAACACATTGTTTGTTGATTAAAGCATCCGTAATGGTTTTGTTAACGTTGGCTACGTTTGAAAGATTCATAAAGGCTTTGGTAAAATCTGTCGTTCAGGGCTATGAATGTTTAAGCGCTTGTAACCATTTTGGCGATGACTTTTATTATGCAATTTGGCTTTAATGAAAGTGACAAAGACTGGCGATTTATTAGAATATTTCATTGAAGGGTAAGTTATGACGTTATGAATGGTCGCGAGGGTGAACACAATGGTTGTGCGTGTCACAGCGGTGATTGATGGTGACCCACAGTCCGCGCTCATTGTGCCTACTTGCGCTACAAATGCGCCCGTGAATACTTGTCGTTGCTATGTAAACCTAAACACTTTCTTTCATATAATTGATACGCTATGAAAATATATATTTAATCTAACTCAAAATACGACAAGTAAATAACATTGTAGTATTGTATTCTTGAGATAAATCGTGAAGTCACAAATCGTGACTGAATAAAGAAATCTGCCTGCAATACACTCCGACTGTAATGAAAACCGTATCAACGTTCAGTAAGATGGATCCAAGGCACGCAATCACGAACATTATTATTTTCATGTATACCGTTTGTCAAGTTTGTGGAGTAGGAATTCGTGAAGCTTTATGAGAATATTGGAAGCGCTGGAAACAAATTGATATAGTACTTAAGTATGTATATTTAAAGGTACCTACTAGATATGATTAGAACGTAACGATGAATATGAAAATGCCTTAATAAGCAATCTAATGCAGTGATGCAACAGGTGTGATAATTAATAATAAAAACGTTTATTTATGATGAAAAACCGAAACCTGGTTTGTTCTGTTAGTTTTAAGTAAATTATTGTTTATATTCTAAAATCCCATCATACAGAATAATCTCTTGCTTTGACTTACTACAGATGAATTGGTTTTAGAAACATTGTAATGGTAATTTATATGAGTTGGTAGTTTTGAAATTCCTTGCTACGGTGTAGCTACAACTACTACGCCGCTACAGCGCCGTTATCCTGTAGCTGTACTGCTACGGGATAACTACTTATAAAAATGATTGTACTAATATCATGATGTGTAAATTGTACAGTTGTGTCGTAAATTTTAGCGGTGACTACAACCAAAGTTACTTAAGGAGGACATTGATTTTTTTAAACTATTAGTTTATTTGATTAATACCGTCCGCACCTAGAGTTTTATAAACATATTCTTTGTTAGTAAGTACATAGCATTAGTAGTTTCCAAATGATAGGCGAGTATAAAATGGATAAACGGATGGAGCTACACCATGAAGGTTCATTTTTAACCGTTTTCAAAAGAATGTATGATTGTATGTTATTGTTCGAATTGTTAAAGTCGCTTGTATATGTCTTAAAACAGTAAATATAGATATTTTTGTACTTACTCACTTACTTATTGTATGGGCAGTGGTACCCTAGTGTCACAGTTGTTCAAGCCGCCGAATAGATCTCTGACATGGCTTAACGACTGTTGCCTAATGGCTACAAGCTACAGCTTAACGTGTCCTCTGAAGCACGGAAACGCTCAGAAATTAAACCACTTTGGCGGTCACTCATCTATGAACTGACCGGGAGCTTAGTTGCTTAACCAGCAGCTGTGAGCGATATTTTTGTATGGAACCCAGAAATAAAGACAAAACAGAAATACGTTTTGAGAAAACTAATTGTTAACTTCAACTAAAAGCACAACAATATACATTAATATTAACAGTCGCGTCAACACTTAGGGTTGTGAGATCCAATTGAATGTCTACTCACATTTAATTGCAATGAAAATCAATTGCCGGTTACATAATGGGGCGGAAGAGTACGTCTGCGAGCGTTTTCGGTACAGCCGCAAGCAAATATATTTGAGCCGCTAGAGAACAGATATTTTATAATTTCATTTATACAAGGGGTTCCTGGAGGTTTTATGTAAGATTAGTAGTAGTTAATATTTTGTATTAATTTTTGTTGTAGTTATACACCCAGCATATTCTAGTACAGTCGTAAACGAAATCTCTAGGTTAAAATATGCTAACATTGCTAGATTTTTACTAAAAATTGGATTATTTTATGTGAAAATAAAACTTATTATTATTCTCTTGAGAGTTTCCACACAGCTTATTTCCAACAAATCAATCTTTATGGAATTCCATAAAGATTGATTTGTTGGAAATAAGCTTTTCAATGATTTAAGTTCGTCTTTGTGGTAATGTTGGTTTTCTGGTGGCTTTCTTTTTGTGTTCAATAAAGAATTATCATCATCATAACAGACTAAAGACGCCCAATGCTGTTCAAAAGCCGGTCTTGCTCTACCCATACCCAGCGGCTTCCAGCTACCCGCACAAGATGATCGGTCTATCTTGTAGGGGCACGCTTGACTGGAAGTGAATAAGGTTTTGAGTTCGGATTCTGCAGTCACACTGACATACTGGCTCATACAAAAAAATTACAAATAAAAATACAAATGCTACTCATACAAACACCTTAACACCTCAATATAACGGCAGTCGATTATGCAACTTTGGTTTTAATCGAATCAAAGGCTTTCTCATTGTCCACAAATGCTAAGCATAATAGCTGGTTATCCTCCTCGTTTTCTGTATAACGTGCCGCAGTCTGTGGTACCAAAATTTGTCGGAAAATACAGAATAAATATGTATTAATATTTCATTCTGCATATATATTAATTGTTGAAAAAAATTCGGAGTAAACTGAAACAGCACTATAAGTTCAAAACTGAACAAACCCCGTTTGTGGAATACGTAAATAACTTTTTTGCCTACTCGTATAAAATGATTAAGTTGATCATTATTTTTGTTAAGGAAGGTAATAGTTTTTGTGTATTTTGAATGTTAATGTCTTACTCGTTGTTCAGTTTTTAGGTAAATAAAGTCCTTCAAATTTAGTCTACTATTTATGTTACGCCATTTATTTTCCAATTATTTTACATTAAGAGGTCTTATAACGTTTCTGAACCATTCATTTGAAGGACATAATATATAACTTCCTTAAACCCAGTATTTATAGTAATAATACTGTAAAGATGTGTCTCATATGGTAAATTTATTTTTTTAAGCTGGCACTGAAAACCTGGTCATATTTACTTTCTGAGAATTAAATATTCATGACAATGTATGATATTGAATATTCAGTAGGTTTGGATGTTACTGTACCACGGTCCGCGGCGCCTCGGTGCCGCTGCGATGCGCCTTGGAGCTCAATCCAGAATCGATATAATATTTGTTTACTATAAAGGTTGTTGTGATGTTGATCTATATTAAATTATAAGTGTTACGTTACTTAAGTTAACTTAGTTAAAGAATTTCCGTTAACCAACTCAGCGACTAAACTTACAGTTACAAACAAACATTTAAAATTAAAAATCCAATGGAAATATGAATGTGTCGCAATCCAAAACGGAAGGAAAATATATTAATAATTGCGCAATATTTTAAATATACAATATTTTTCGATATTTGATTATTATCACTTGTGTTATCAATGTAATAATTATGAATATATTTATATTTTTTTAGTTATTAGGATTATTATTCAAGTCTTCCTCTGCTTTATCTTTTTTATTTTTAAATAAAATAAAATAAAAAAGGATGTTATTCACGTAGACTTTAAAAAAGCGCTTGTAAATAGTCAGAACATGTTCGTAGTAATATAGTTGTATACATTATTATTTCTAGTAACATAGATATTTAGGTACACATTGTATGAAAAGATTTATAAAATTTATTTTATTATAGCAATGATATTTAACTAGCTCGTATCAAGTTATTGTCAAGAGATTATGTTTAATTATCTAGTTTAAGTCTAATATTTTTACTACATATTGTCAATGGTTCGTCTATATTAAGGTATTATTATTATGACGGATCTTGTGTTAATAACGACGGTCGCGCTTTAATGCTACCACCGGATCCAATGCGCCCCAACTGATAAGACCCAGCGAAACAAACTCAGTGGGTTCATCTACTACCGGTTTCAACACGACCCAGTTGAGACGGTCCGGCGAAACATACTCAAGCGGGCATGAACACGGGATTTGGTCCAATTAGAGTAATTATTTAGTAGGCAAACACAATATATGCTCGATCGGTTGTCTGAATGCTTATTACCATTTATAATGGGAGCATCTCCCAGACTAGCCTGTTGCGGCTATTTATCCAAAATAATCAAACAACTGCCACCTGACCGTGCAATACACAGGGAACCAGTAAAGCTGGGTTGCAGATATTTTTAATTTTCTGACTTCCTCTAACCATTGTCACAGCTGTTCTGATGACAATCGGTACTAAGGCAGACCTGGTTTAATCATCCAAAAGAAATCTTCATTTTTACACAAAGACATGTCGGTACAGGAATCGCAAATACACCGCCAGACTGCTAACGCCACTCGGACGGCTCGCTAAATGTGAACTTACTAAAACTACCTAAATATGTAGGTCAAATTTCAAGTAAGAAAGAGTTATCAATTGCAAAGAACATTAAAAGAGCCGTTAATTTGTTTCAGGTTGAACAAATGGTGAAGTTTTGCAAAAGCATTGACATTGCAAGAAGATCATGACTCGGGTAAGTGGATTTCTGTTATATTACAAAATGAAATAATTATAAAATAATGTGTACATTGTAAATATTGTTGTAGCTACTATCATTTGTCAATCTCGATCATGCTCCGCGACCGTTTAAACTGATCATCTATCTCAATCAGGTATCAGGTTCAATCAAGTAATTTCCTACTCTTTACTACAAAACATCCTCATTTCATTGTGTGAGGTCTATCATCCGGTGTATAGTGTGGGAAAATTACAAAGAGCAAAATATTATATTGGTATATACTTATGCACGGCTACTATATTTATGTACGTAGTTGATTTTATAGAATAGTAGAGTTGAGTAAATATACCCAATTGCAAACCGTCGTTTGTTTTGATTTGTATCATGTTGAATATGATTTGATTGTGATTGGTGTTAGATGAATGGTTCGATATAACGTAAAAGCTCCTATTACCGCCAGTTTTAGCTGTCTTAGGATTCAGTTTAAAAAAATAGATATAAACTGTTATGTTAGGAAATATGTTATAATTTTTATTTAATATCAACAAAGTATTCTTTTCATTTCAGTACTTAAAATCAATATTCAATAACGCAATATTTACTAAATAATGATTTAATCCAAAAGAGTAGTTGATTCTATTACCGACCCATAGAATGCGGCAAGATTCTATTACCGATTTTTCAACTTCTTTTACCGACCGCTACGAAGATGTCACTTCTTCTATACTATTAAATAAAATAAAAAAATCTTTTTGTATAATAACCACAGTTATGAGATCAACAATATTACAATATGAACATAATTATTTATTGCAACGCTTAGAGAACTTAGTTTTTGTTATTTTTATAGTAGTTTTTAGGTAGTCTTCAAATAATTAAAGCTTACTTTTTCATTTCCGACATACCTACTAATTAGATATTATAAATCAATACCAAAAATATTTTTATCTGTAATACAATCACAAAATACCTTTATAATAGGTCAATTTTATAATAACACCTTTATAATTCGCTCAATACCGAAGCCGACCCTAAGGTGCTTGGGATTAATAAGGCTATGAGAAGAGAGAGAGACGATATAGAATTTAATTCTTCGAAAGAAGCTTTAAAAAGTTACATGGCCCTCATTCCGTCCCGCCATTTTTATTTGATTTGAAAACATTTGAAATAAAGCCTATGCCATGAAGTCATGAATGAAACTGGATAGCAAATATTATATTACACTAGCTGTGCCCCGCGGTTTTACCCGCGTTAAACTTTATAAATTATCACAGCTCCTCCCCCGCAGGTGATAGCGTGATAATATATAGCCTCTATGTTGACCCGACTTCTTTGTAATATTCATGCAAAATTTTAACTAAATCCATGCAGTACTTTCTGAGTTTAGCCCGGACATACATACAGACAAACAGATAAACAGACAAAAATACTAAAAACGATATTTTTGGCTTCGATATCGATTGTAAATCACGCTCCAGGTATACTTTCAAAAAAATATTCAATGTACAGTTTTGGCTTTCCTACGATTTTATTAAATGTATAGATTAATAATATGGCCTGTGACAAAATCTCTCAAAACGTCACGTTAGCAAGAAATAAGGCAATTTGTTCAAAAATATACATTTTGTTTTTGTGTACTGTAATATTACCAAAAATATCGTCACAGCTGTGAGTCGGTAATAGAATCAAGTATGAAGGTTACAATATTCTATTAGCGACCAATAAAATTAATAATAAACAGACAAAATATCCGTTTTATGGAATACTGTTAAATTCGATCTCATTGCTATACTATTTCTTTTAGTCTCAGTTAGGCTTTAAGTCAGATAATAATGGTTATTTACAGTATAATATCATTATAATAATAGGGATATTGTCTAATGTTGAATCGAGTTTTACACAAAAACTTTAAGAAATAGCTGTGTCGTTAATAGAGCTAACGAAGTGAAATAAGTTTAAGAATTGTACAAGAAAAAAATTAAAATCAAATGAGGTAGTTTGTAATAGATATTATTTAAAAATTCTAAATGTTCCTAAAAATTTAACAACGCCATGCGTCGTTATTAGAATCAAGTTTTGAAATTTGGTTTCTATTACCGCCTTAAATTGAAACATCATTTTATAACACAAAAACCAATAAGAAGTATTATATTAAGAGTTAGTTTAGAAAACAAATATATACTTTACAGTTGTAATGTGATATCAAGAAGACAAATCCATACTTAGTGTGTTATTTTCCTTAAGTAATATTTAGGTGTACTTACGTGGCCGAAGGCGCAACACTATGAAACGTGCGTCAATTTCGGGCGCGTCCCACTCATTGTCAAATAATTGCTTCCTCTGGCTATTTACACACATAAACTTTACTTCTTTTGCTGCCCAATAAAAATAAATAACTAATTTTTAAGGTATGACTTGTCTGGAACCCTGTATTATGTTTAATATGAGTGAGTTAAAAATTAGAGCGTTAATAGAGTACACTTTTTAGGGGGTCGTTAATAGGAGCTTTTACGTTAATATTTATATTCACTGAACGCGATAAATTAAAATTGTAACTATGTAGAACTCAACCATCTGAATCATAGCCTGAACTTGTTTAAGGTTGGTTATATATGCTAGCAATTATTTGAATTTAATGCTGCATTGATCGCGTTCTAGTTTGTTGTTGTAATGATAAGAGTTATAGGGTCTGGCCACAAATTTTAAATATTTTCTTATAAATCGTGTAATGAACGCAGCTTATAATATTCTGGGATAATATTCTGGGACACTATTAACACACGGCCATCTGATCCCAAACTGAGCAGAGCTTGTACTATGGAAACCAGATAACTGATATAATAGATATACCACGTTTCTTTTGTAAATACATAGTTATTTAGATAATTACACCCAGACTCAGGACAAACAGACATGTTCATGCACACAAATATCTGTCCTGGGTGGGAATCGAACCCACGACCTCCGGCGTGAAAAGCAAGCATTTGCCAACCACGCCAACAGGCCCGTCAATTATATTACGTTTAAGAACGAAACTTTTCTTCATTTCTCGCTGCCTTCCATTATTGTTCATCCCACAACCTTTTGTAGATTACTATATTTTACAAAGCGTAAATTTTATGAATCTTCTTGTACATTAAAGAGTATAATCTGTATATCACGATCGAGATTGACATGTGATGGTCGCATGATGACAGTGGGCAAGAGCGCGCGAGAAAGGTGTGTGATGAATCGGCGCGTGGGGCGGAGCGCGCGGCGGGCCGCGTGATGCGGTGCGCGCGCGTGTGCTGCGGCGCGACGAGCGCGCCCGCGCCGCGCTGCGCGTGATGCGCGCGGACCGTGCCGCGCTGCTGGCGTGGCTCGTCTCCTGCACCGCTGCGCTGTCCGCGCACAAGTACAGCACGCGCGTCGTGCGGACCAAGTACGGGCCGCTGCGTGGAATCGTCGTGCACGCGCATCCGCAGGTCGAAGCCTACCTCGGCGTACCGTATGCTACACCTCCACTAGGTAGCCTCAGGTAAGCAATCATTAATACATAAACATAGCTAAATGTAATTAGTAGATGAATATTCACAAGCTAGCTTGAAATCATTAGTAGATAACAGAAGAATAACATTAAAATGATTTCAGTATGTTTATTACTACACTAGTTACCAATTTCAAATAAAAATCGAGTAATCGTAATAATAAGATGAAAATACCTGGCCAATAATATGCAACTGCTAAGTTTCGCACACAAATTAGATGCTACGTACGTATACATCTTACTAATCAGATTTTGACGGCTAGCTTTAATAGGAGTGTTCCACTCACCATCTGAAGACGAACACAAGTTACCTACTAATTGGAGCATTGTGCACGATTTTATTAAATATACTTCGTACTCCACTTCATTGCTTTTAACCATGCATTTTTTAAGATGCACCTTATATATAGGTGTCAAAAAGTCAAGCAAAACTTGTTCGTAATTTTCAAGAATATATTTTATTCACATAGTAAACATAAATGAAGTTATATGAGGCTTAATCAAAGCTTACCTATACAATGACAAAGAGAATAAACATGAATACTTTAACAGCTTCATTAAAATACTATTATGTGTAATTAAGATTGACGAATGACCTTCTATGATGTTTACTCTGTTTGATAAATGAGATATGCAAATATGTTAATTGTTTAATATTACCATAGGACATTTATAGCTTTTGCGAATTTTGAAATTCTTAATTGGTTTACTACTGCAGGTTTGGGATTTTCCACAGACCATATTTCAATGTGTCATTTATTTTTTTAATTGCATTGCGTTGTCAATACATGACTAGATTATGCTGTAAATGTGAATAAAATTGCACCGAACTTTCATTAGAATGAACCGTTATATGACAGCACGAAATACTGGTGCTGTAGTGATAATACTCCGGACTACATACGAAAACCAGGCGTAAAAGTTGATGGATAGCTTCGTTTTAGTACTAGATTAAAAAAGAAATCTCTAACGCTGAAAACTATATGTGATAAATTATACTGGACTGAAAAATATTACTAGAACGTGAGGTTATTCTCCAAGAAGCTTAAAAAGACAATCGGCAACCTTAGGTTACTACTGGCTTTTATGTATCTTGCAGAAGTCAAGCTATAGCTAAATTTGTGCAATATTTGCTTTTCAATTGCAATTTCTTATTAATATCGCTGCACGTGCTATGAATTCGCAAACGAAAACAGTTATAGCATGAATTCCGCTATGGCTTAGCTTCTGCAAAATATGTAGCTAACCCATCGGTACTTACTAACTTAGCGATTGAGTAAGATTTTTTCAACAAATTCTCAATTGTTGCACTAGTTTTGGATTTCTAAAATTTCCATTGAGGTTAAATCGATAGGGGTCTAATATTTCTAGTAAATAGAAATAGAACTGATAAATTACTGCAAAATCTCATTTTTTCTCTTAATTATAACTGGATTTCTGTAAAATAGACTTACGGTTAGTGAAATACCTCATTTCAAACAACGCCTCTAAAAACTGTATTAGATCTATGTGCATGATAAATCCTGGCAATTTTTTTACAGTGCAGTGCAGAAATACAAAAATATGTACAGTCTATAGTTTTATCGTATTTGATGTCCTGAACATTTTACTAGATACATGCCGCCTGTGACGCCGTCTCAGTGGCGGACAACGCGCCTAGCGGACGCGTCGGGCCCGTCTTGTCCGCAAGTCCCACCATCCGCTGTGCCTCGGGAAGATGCCCTGCTCATACACCCACGCGCCCGGATCAAGCAATTGGAACGACTGTTGCCAGTGCTCACCAACCAGAGTGAAGACTGTCTTTACGTCAATCTCTATGTGCCTGTGAATGGTAAGTTGTGGGACGTTTTAGGGAGATGTAATGCTACAATCCCCATGGTGTAAGATGCGTTGGCCTAAGACGATGTTACTATGCATGTTGGATTTTTTTATGTAATATGAGTGAATATTATTTTCTTATTGTGTATTGCTTCTATTCCTTCCTTTGTAGTACAGGCACATAATAAAAAGTACTAACGAGTATAGGGCTTTTCGTGATAAGTGTCCACACTGTATATTGATTGTTGGACGCGTTTTACAACAATAGGTATCGTATAGTTCATACGATGTGAGAAACAATTGTAAGAATTATTATAAAAAGAAAATATTTTTTTAACCTTAAACGTAGAAACGTAGCGAACTTGGAGATTGATAAATAATTACTTCAAACCCCGTTAAGGTATAGGAAGTATTATTAATAGTAGAAATTGATTCTGATCTCGTAATACTGACTGTAAAAATGATTAATGAAATATTATTTTTACTTTTTTAATTGTAATTATGTAATAAGTTTTTAATTGCCCAGACAGCTGTTGACACTGATGTTTTTTTGCTATATAAATTATGCTATATATTTGCGTAGATACTTACCTACTAAGTTAAGCGGGTTTAATGGAAAACATTATTTCTTGAGATACACCATGACACATGACACATTTTTACACGTTCCTTCTTTTTACATACATGATTTGCACTTTCTGCCACTTATAAGTATAATTTTCAAGTTACGGACGCTTGCTCAAGTTCAGAGGAGACTTAATTACGGGCGTTATTAATTTGGGATTCGTTTTATATCCGTGGTATCCGTATAAAGTCTTACAAGAAAAAATTAAGTTGATGTGGAAGTTGTTAAAAGTAAATAGAATACTTATATTAAGACGTGAGGGGTTGGTTACAGAAAGTAATTATTCACAAGGGGATATCTACCATGGTCTGTGTACGATGACCATCTACTGCGATCGCCAACCCGTCTGGATGATGGTGATAAATGATGGACACAATTCCATTGAGGAAATATTTCGGAGAGGCATTTGTGCCGTAGTTCTTTCAGTTGACATGAAGATGATGATGGATATTT
Organism: Pseudoips prasinana; assembly: GCA_951640165.1. Lineage (NCBI taxonomy): Eukaryota > Metazoa > Arthropoda > Insecta > Lepidoptera > Nolidae > Pseudoips > Pseudoips prasinana. The sequence goes on along the minus strand of OX621237.1, from coordinate 24,063,069 downwards.
ATTTATTAATACGGTTTATAAATTTGATACATCCATTATAAAAGGATGCCATCAAAATTGTGAGGAACTATTATTTTTATAAATAAATCACGCAACCGCTTGTAAGATATTATTTCGACAATTAATTCATTTACTGCGAGGTATAAATATTGTTAATTTCACGGCTTGTTCCAATTGCACTGCTTCTAAACCCTAATAGAGCGAGGCGCGACTATCATTTCAACATTTTATTGTGTTGCTACCCATATGTTCATAATGTCAATAAGCCGTACTGTTTTAACGCTTGTAGCAGCCGTATAATAGCTTGAACATTAATACCAACATAATAAACCAACGACGGAGGCTCGCGGTGCTCATTAATCCTTCCCAGTGGTTTATTCTTATAATTAATTCACGTCTTTTCTCTGTTAATTCACTGTCCGTTAAATATGCAGCTTTTTAAATATGCACATCTCCTGGCTGCATTTTATATGAGAAGGACAAGAAAAACTTTCTCTATTTATATCTGCTTATGATAACTGTACATATTCTTGTGACACAAATAAAACACATACTTAAATAAAGAATTAATAATAATATCCTGGGACATTATTTACACATGGCCATCTGATCCCAAACTAAGCAGAGCTTGTGCTATGGAAACCACATAACTGATATACTACATAAAATATTACTTTTCTTTTGTAAATACATACTTACATAGATAATTACACCCAGACTCAGGACAAACAGACATGATCATGCACACAAACATCTGTCCTGGGTGGGAATCTAACCCACAACCTCCGGCGTGAAAAGCAAGCATTTGCCAACCACGCCAACAGGCTCGTCAATTCCATGAATTATAGCGATACAACTATATGCTAGTTGTATCTCTATAATTAATGGTTTGGAATTCTTTGGTTATGTGTTTTATTTGTGTTAATGTATAAGCTTCCGTCGTAAAATTAGACAGCATGGAAATTATGGTCTTTGTATAAGACGGCCCATTATGCGCCGCTAAGGGGTGTTAATTGTTACTGTTGGTGAATGCTTCTTACTGTCTCCTTCGCTGTGGAGATTCTGTTTTAAATTATAATTATCTGTAATAACTGTACAATTAAACCTAAGATGCTTCTTTCGGTTTGATGCTCTGTAATAGACTGGGGTATAGCTGAATGAACTTATCCTTTGTTTATTAAACAACGCATGTATTAGGTAAATAAACTTCTGTATCACGCGTCCAAACTTCGAACAACTATATATAGGTCACACAAATAGTTGCACAATGCTATATTATGCTGATCAAAATTGCTTATAACTTCCGTTCGCATATGCTTTGCTGGAGTAACTTAGACGAAACCCGTAGCCAGCAACGCATAAGTATCTAACCTATTGTGTAAACCAAGTTAAAACTAAAAGCGCATCTAAACAGTTGACTGACTTATTGATTAGATTCCACCAAACACAAATCTTTGTGTGTTAGCACGATAATTTTGTCCGTATATGGTGGTCGGTGTAATTTATCTATAATGTAATATCAGTGGTCTAGTTGCTAGAATCATAGGCTCTGCATAGTTTGGGAGCAGATGGCAGTATGTTAGTTGTTTCAAGAAACTTATTTATTACATAATTAATAAACAATAAAAATATAGAACTATTATGTCAGAAATAGGTCAGGTTAAGATCCGACGGGTTCACCTTCGAGCCACGGGGGTGTAAATATCATCAACTCCCAGACTTCAGGCTCAAACTGAGATATTTTTCTTTTACAGAAAAATGTATTAAAAATAACTTTTTGGCCCGACCCGGGATTTGAACCTATGACCTGATTATCTGCGGTTAAACACGCTACCACTAGATCTACGACGCAGTCAAAAAGAAAGTTCTTATTATACCCAGTATATACAGTAGTTACTTCTATATTAAAGATTTATAACTTTACGTTCTCAACTGAAACATCAAAGAGTATAAAGTTGCTGCATGTTTCATAATTTATGGCTATAAAATTTATGTAGGTATCAGAAACATGCAATTTGTAAACAAAATGCAAATTCTTTGATAACAATCAGTAGAATTACAAAGGAGAATTTTCAGGCTTGAAAGTTATATACATTATTCGTATTTTATGTTACAGCGAACGACAATAAGTATGATCATGCAATCATGTTGAAAGATTTCTGCTATCCTGGATGAATTATAAAGATAATATTGAATCAATTCATTATAAACAAATAAAGAAATAAAGAAAAAGTACAATAACGGCTAGTAATATAGACCCGTTTCTATGCTAACTAGCCGTCTTAAAGAGAATAAATACTAAAGTCCACAATAATAGAGTCGCAGGAAAAAGCAAGATGTTTGAATACCTAACATGCTAGTTTACTTTTTACTTGTAATAGGTCAGTAATTTTGTGGCGTAATTCGAGCTCAAAGATAAGCGCCTTTCTAATAATTTAGTCTTGTATATTTTTCAAAGAGACGTTAAATTTAAGGGTTAAGTATTCCGGTCACGGGGTACCGTTTGAAAGCAACTTGGTGACTGTATTTTGCCCACTATCCATAGGGCGTTGTATTAAAATAAAACAGTTGAACAGTTAGATCTAGTTTTGATGTATAAATATAATTTGTATATGCATATCTTTTTTTATTTACCGCTTTTATTTACAATTTAGAATTTTTCTTCTTTTTATAACAGTCTTCTTTGATCTTAAACGTCGAAATGAACATAGGGAACGTGTTTATTACAATCCCCGTGTCCCGTCACCACCCTGGATTTGCCTCTTAATATTGACCTGTAGGGCTCGCTTGCTTTAAAAATAATATAAAATACCCTGAACATATCACAGAGAGCCATCAAGCCGAAACTAAGCAAACTTTTACTATGGATACATATAGAATACCATGGAGTTGTTGTGTGTATGTTTTCAGTGTAGTATAGTACACTGAAAACATGTTCATAAACACAACTTAAATAAAAGCTTTTGGATCCGAAGGCATGTTCACTACGTTAGTTAGTTTCTTAGTAGGTATTACGCTAATACTAAGTAAATGTTAACCAATTACTGACTCTGATCTTTTGAGCGAGTATTTCTTGTGTTTTTTTAAAACTAGGACATGACCTATTCTGATTATCTAAATATTTATGATCACCATTATTATCATCATATCAGCCAAAACTCCCACTGCTGGACAAAGGCCTCCCACAACGATCTCCACAGTTGCCGGATATTATAAATTATTATTCTGCAATATTTATCAAATCCTATTAATTACAAAAACATACCTACTTCTTCAACAGTTGTGAACCTAAACGTACTCGCAATATACGTCTGACGTAACTCTTTTTGTTAAAAGACTAGTATATACCTAATGGAAGTAAGCAGTGTACCATGAAATATAACATTACTATAGAAAAAACTACATATCTGTCATATAAATAAATTAAAGAGAAAAGAAGTGATTCTTAGTTCTGCTCTTAAAATTCTCAATGACTAGCTCACGTATGAAATGTGGTTGTCCTCTGTTGTAGAATAAACCTACGCCACTAAGTAAAAGTTACCTCAACAACTTATATAAATCGTAAGTTGTGACTTTGTGACTGTTACTTAGTCTAGGAATCAATTAAATATCGATAAAGTATATTTTAGTCGAAGCCCCAATTCTGTTGGGTTAGTTTGAAAAGTTACCTGAGTTTAAACACGACACGGGCATAATTTATGCACAACTGTTTCAACGAGCACTTAACGCTTCAAAAGTCATTCTGTAATCTCGGTTCAGGCTAATGTATGTATGTTTTAAGATGTCGCTACGGAAGAGTATAAGACGACAAAATACGAAGATGCATCGTTGGAACGGAAGCGGGGTGTTTCGCGACGGAGGGTGTCGAGGCCTCAATTCCGTAGTGCATTGCAGTGCATTCTGCCTCCTGCAAGCAGTGCGGAAGTGAGGCTGGGGCACTCCATATCTACGAACAAGGCGACGCCAATATTTTATCTTCAATAAACTGGGAAATATGTGAAGAACGAATATATTATTAGATCGGGAACTTTTATTGTATCATAAACTATTTGTTATTTGTTTTGCATGAATTTGATTTTTTTGTGTAATATTGTATACCTGTCTGATTCTGCTGATAATGTTGTTGTTGCTTTGATATATTTTAGTTTAAGACCACCGGATCTAATTTATTAATAGAATTTAATTAGGTTGAGGTCCTGTATCGTCTAGACTCTAGATTAATTATACGAGTAATCGTCTATTGTCAATATTCGTAAATGTCCACTGACCCAACTGGTTGTTCAAAGATGATTAGTTAATTATTGATATATAAATAAAATGAACGATATTAGCTTTTCGTTCGTTCTATTTATAGATATTTTGCATTTACAGTTTTTACTTCTACAGGATATCATATTATTATGTAGAAAATTGTCGAATTTTAGAATTAAATTTTCGGTTAGGCTGGGAGGTGGTGGGGGAGGGATTACCTCCCCGAACCTTTGAGTATTTAAAATCAAAGATCGATGTCGAGGGGGTTAAGGGTATACCTCCAGGACTCAGACCTGCTTCAACCATCTAGGTTACTTCTTCCCTATAGGTATCGAACTCGAAACAAGTTAACCGCAACAGGTTAGACACTGAGCCAACCCAAATATGAATAGAAAAAGAAAAGGAGAATACGAAGTACAAAAATGCGATATTCTTATGGAAATTGATATAATCGATCACTGGGTTGGTCTAGAAATCAATTAAATATCGATAAAGTATGTTTTAGTCGAAGGCCCAATCTGTTGGGTTAGTTTGAAAAGTTACCTGCGTTCAAACTTGACAGGGGCATGATTTATGCACAACTGCTGTTACACAACAAATTATACATCCGGTATTTATTATTTACTAGTAGTAAAAGCTGCTTAGATAATTTAAAAAATACAACCGATATTTGTATTAGGATGTATGAAAGACTTTCAATTAAAATCTTGGTATGTCTGTAGTTTCAGACTTCAGTTTGTCGAACATTTGTAACCGTTGAATGCGAAATTGATTTGTTCTGCTTGAAAGCAACTCAATTGAGCAAACTTCCTCGGTCGTAATTTTATTCGGAACATCATTGTGTTATTTATTTAACTTTCTTCAAGTTGTTTGTTTCACACGCGGAGCCATGTACAGACGCTAGCTCATCAAGCTATCCCAAACTGTCAAATTTCCCCAATTGAAAGTTAACCTTATACTTTTGTGATAAAGTTGAAAATCTATAAAAGAAATCTGACAGATTGGAGTAGCTTGATGTGCTGGCGTCTGTACATTCGTCATAATCACTCGCTGGCGTTTCACGTAGAATTAAATATCTCTTTGAAATTTATGAGTAAATACGAAGAGGCTTTTACTGTATTGTCATCGCGATAATCTGGACTTTTATTCAGGGTGTTTTGTTTAATGGGGTTTGTTTGTGTGTAGGGGGTGAGGGTGAAGGGGAAGGGCGTCTCCCGTGCCTGGTGTTCGTGCACGGGGAGTCCTACGAGTGGAGTTCCGGCAACGCGTACGACGGAACGACGCTTGCCGCGCACGGCAATATCGTTGTCGTCACCATCAATTTTAGGTTAGGTGTATTGGGTAAGTAAGTTATCTTTCCATTACTGTTATAGATCACCGGATGTAGACAGTAAATTTGCTTATGGGCTTACCTTGTGATGCAAAAAGGATAAGCATAAATCGCATTTGTAGGTATTTTATTTTGTAGAGCGTTCACGATAACTATTCAGCAATGTTTTGAAACAACGGTAGTAAATGTTCTTTTTTTGAATTGAGGCCTAGACATTTTGACTTAAAACTAACAACAACACCACCAAAAAGTGTAACGTTTTAAAATTTGAACGTGTTGTTACGAAACATGGCTAAAAGAACTGCTTATGACTGAGAGAAATAGCCATTAAGAAATCCGTTTATTTCAAAGCCCACCCAGCCCTACACCTTTGACAGATAGATAATGTTCAAACTTGTATATAAGAATGTAGCTGCCTCGTTGGTCTAGCGGTAGCTTTTGCAACCGCAAATATTGAGGTCCTACGTTCAAATCTTAAGTCAGGACAAAAAGTGATTTATGTCATTTTTCTGTTAAGAAGATTTCTCAGTATCAGCCTCTTAAAGTACATAAACGCCAGTCCTTTATCTGACCTCTTTCCGGCTGTATTGCAAGTCGTCCCATAGGATCACGAGAGTGGTGGATTAGAAAGATTGCGTACACGCCCGTGCACTATAATACGTACAGCGCAATGGCTAGTCGCTATTGAGATTGGCCGCCATTGCCGAAATTTGACCAGCATTTATTATTACAAAGAAATTTGTGATGATAACCTATGCGTATTTTCAAGGAATCCTATTTCAATTCCAAATTTGATACAAGTCTATAATACCGTTTGTTTGTGATTGAGTAACAAATATTCACAAAAAGTATCACATTAATAATATTAGTAGAATACACATTTGGAATATAAATATGTAGGTCAAAAAATAAGTAACGCTTTTAAGCTATGTCAATAGAGTAAAACCTGATCGAGCTAAGTTCACACCTTGCTGAAATGTGGTACCCCGCAAACCAGACGTTACGAGCGCCAGGTGCGGAGTTGACTCGATTGGGTTGTCGGTATACATTTATTTTGATAATAATAATAAACACTGTCTGTAACAGACAATATATACCAGAAATAATATTTACGAGTAATAGGCTGTAAGTTTGTACATAAAAATGAACTCACAAATTCATACAAATGTGTTTTAAGATGAGATTTTTTTATGTTCTACAATTTGTGATCGCATTTGAAATTGATGAGCTTTAAAAGAAAAGACGTCCATAATGAAAGGAGTTTTACTTATTCTTCTTTATTAGTTGACGACTATAATTTATGGAAATACTCTTTTTTAATTTTTCTAATTATGTTTTGTTTTGTTTTTCTTGTCGGCTCTTTATTTACCTTAAAGTTTTTGACATGGCAAACGGGTTTTGTCTATTAAATAGAGCTGAGAACTGTGCTCTAAATGCATAAAGTTTCTCAATGTACCTAGGTAGCTTGGTAAGATTAGTATATCGCTCATAGCTTGCGCTCATCCTTAAGACTGCGTAACGATCATTAAAATTATTGCTATCGATAGATTTAAATCTAAATTCTTTCAGTGTCACTTGTGCCTTGATGAGTAACTTAGATTTTCAGTTTATTAAGAAATATTATAATTGTTGACTCATTTAGTTTCCGAAATGTAAAACCTAATAAACAACACTTGGAAAAAGATAATTAAAATATGACAGCTTTTCTAAAATATATTGAGATACTTTGCAGTTTAAAAATGCGAAAAAAAAATCTGACTACCCGTGCCACGTGGTTTCACCCGCGTTATATAAGGTTCTACAAAGTTTCTGTCCGGTAATGTGTTCCGTAGTATTTGCGTGAAACAGTATCAAACATCAGTACTCACAAACTTTCGCATATATAATATTAGGGGTGGATCTACTTTCTCATAAATTCATTCCGTTAGGATTTGCGGACTATATACGGTCATTTATATATATTGTAAGCTCTTACTACTAGCTAGAGCAAAATACTCTGGTGCCTTATCTATATCTATGTCTTTATATCTAAGTTTTAGCATTATCCTATATTTTACATTTGCTCGAAAATCTACATAAATATTTTTATTCCGAATACATTTACAGAAGACATTTAGAAAAAAATATTTTAACTTTATGAGCAATAATAGCATTGTTAGGTTAATTACATTTCGGCACATAACTAAGGTTAATCAAATTAAATAGCTCATCTTAGAGGTGGGGATTCGGAAACACGAGAATGGTGACACGTGTATCGTAGGAAACATAATAATATCTGTCTACAGATAAGATCCATAATAATTAAATTTTTATTCGCCAATGTAGTTACTTCCTTTTGAAATGAAATTTTATCTGCCCATTTGTAAAAGCTCAACCTTGTCGCTTCCAATATTCGTATGAAAATATATATTATTGTGTTCTGAGTAATGAACATCGGAGTACTACAAATTTATAATTTCAAAAGGAATTGACAAAAAAATCCGACGCTACAATCCATTTACAGGTATATTGTATGAAACATGATAGATATTTTTTTAAACTAATTTAAATGTCATCGTGATGTTGTGGTAAACGGCATCTCTTTCTACCATTGATCATACGAAAAATACAGGCTTTTTATAACTATGAAATTTTAAAGATGTTCGTCCAAAGAGCATAATTAGAGGGCAGTTTTCACTTCGTAATTACGAGATTAAATTAAATTAAATAAACATTAACACTCATTGATTCCATGGCATGGAAAGCGAGCGCAAGACTTTGAGATGTAATATGCTTGCTTACAGAAAATACTTTATTCATACTGAAAATCTTTCTAGACGTCTAGCCTGTGGGTTAGGAATACGCAGGGAATACACAACACCCTGCGCATCAAGTATAACTATAGTATCGGGAACTTATTGGATCTGCCACGCTACTGTAGCAAATCGGGAATATTCGCTGAGGCTCGTACAGTTGGTTTTAAAGCCATAATTAGACACAGCGTTGCCTAAATGATGCGCAGGTGGCAATATTCTGATTATCGTAGCAAACAGGGGACTATCGCCTAATTCGGCGGTCATCGTGATTGTGATCGGCGTTCAAATAGATGAAAGTTAAAAGAAAGAGAAAATTAAAACAAAAGAGTTTAAATTTGTTGGTATTATATTTTTTATTACTATTTTCATTATATTATATATATTTTTTTTATTCATAATATTAGGTCTTTACCTATGAAATTGCCGTTCTGCAGTACTGGCCATTTCAAATCAAAATAATTTTTGTTTGGCTAAGAATTCTAATTTCAAATTAATTTTATTTTAAAAACATGGATTCTTTTTTCCAAAAGTAGTCATTTCTTTATTGATTAGTGTTACATTTTCATCGCATTTCAATCTTTTTCGTCATCATGGATACGTTAAAAATTCGAGTAATTATGGAATATGAGTACCGTCGTGGCAGCAACGCGGCACAAGCGGCACGCAACATCAACGACGTTTACGGAGCTAACACTACAAACCAACGCACCACCTGTTATTGGTTTGCTCGCTTCCGTTCTGGAAATTTCGACCTGAAAAATGAACCTCGCGGTCGTCCGAAGACTTTGGTCGACAATGACGAATTAAAGGCGGTTGTGGAAGCTGATGATATACAATCTACGGCTGAATTAGCAGCAGCTTTCGACGTTAGCGTCAAAACAATATTGGTCCATTTGCGTCAAATTGGCAAGGTAAAAAAGCTTGACAAATGGGTGCCCCACGAACTCAATGATCGCCAGCGCGAAGTACGCGTCGAGACGTGCCTTGCACTGCTCAACAGACACACAAATGAAGGAATTTTGAACCGCATTGTTACCTGCGATGAAAAATGGATTCTGTTTGATAACCGCAAGCGCTCAGCAAGTTGGTTGGATCCTGGTTCAGCACCTAAACAATGCCCTAAACGAAAACTTACCCCTAGAAAAGTGATGGTCACTGTTTGGTGGTCTAGCGCCGGTGTGATTCATCACAGCTTCTTACCAAACGGGGTGAGCATTACTGCAGATGTGTACTGTGAAGAACTGAGCACAATGATGGAGAAGCTGGCGCATCTCCAACCAGCATTGGTCAATCGCTCGTCTCCGCTGCTCCTGCACGACAACGCGCGACCTCATACTGCACAGCAGACGGTCTCCAAGTTGCAAGAACTGGGGTTGGAAGCTCTCCGTCATCCGCCCTACTCACCAGACCTTGCGCCTACAGACTACTACTTTTTCCAGAATTTGGATAACTTCTTGGCGGGAAAAAAATTCAATACCCGAGAGGCAGTACAAAATGCCTTTGAAGAATTTGTTGCCTCCCGTCCAGCTGATTTCTTTAAGAAGGGCATCAATAAACTGCCACTGCGATGGCAAAGATGCATTGATTGCATGGGTGATTACTTCGATTAATACAAATAAAAAAATTCATGAAAAAAATTCGTTTAAATTTTTTCATACAAAACGGCAATTTCATAGGTAAAGACCTATTATTTATTATGGGCGAATAACCTGACGTAAATTTGGAGTGTTCGTAATAAAAGTCATCTCTAAATGTATAATCGTGTAAAAGGCCTCTCTTAAAAGCGACGATAAATCTGGACCTTGTGTGAAATATTTAGGCCTTTCTATTTACATAAGTGGCGCTGACCACTCAAGTGAATAATCTTAGAGAAATACATTATAGTGTAATTTATTAAACACGATTCGCATTGTTTCGGGCTATTGTTTCTTTAGGCGACAATGATATATTTTTCACTATTGGACTTGCAGTTGTAATATGTATTTATAAGTGTAAGAAGCTTTTTGATATTTTGTATACCTCCAAGTCGGCAAACCCACCGCAAGCTCTAGTGACCTTACACTTATAGTAGGGCCAATTTAATAGATCACATTTAACACTTCATCAAATTCAACAACGTAACCTTAACCGACGGGCGTAGAATATAATTTTTTTGGTAGTTAGATCGGCACATTGGCAATTTTATTTATAACTAGCTGTGCCCCGCGGTTTTACCCGCGTTAAATTTTATAAATTATCATAGCTCCCCCCCCGTAGGTGATAGCGTGATAATAGGTATATAGCCTATATGTTGACCCGCCCTCTTAGTAATAATCATGCAAAATTTGAAGCAAGTCCATGCAGTACTTTTTGAGTTTAGCCCGGACATACATACAGACAAACAGACACACAGACTAAAATTCTAAAAACTATATTTTTGGCTTCGATAACGATAGTAGATCACGCCGCAAGTATCCTTTAAAAAAAATATTCAATGTACAGTTTTAACTTTCCTACGATTTTATTATATGTATAGATAATTACCAAAAGAGGTCATTTTACAATTCACTTTACTACTAACTGACAGATGTCAAATGTGATCTATTAAATTGGCCCTACTATATATATCACTTATCGACGCTGTTCACCCAGCAGCAGAGCAGCAATACGTGACTGATGCCATGCGTAACACAAGCGTTATAGGTGGTTACTTAGAACTAACATAGGCAAATGCGGTGCGCATTTAGCAAGAGGCATACGAGTAATACACAGCGCTTTACAACGAGTGGATATTTTTAATTGGCCATTGGCGGAATTCGTGAGGGTGACTATCGATTTACTCAGTAATAGTTAATAATATTTTTCGCAATATCGCATGTTATGATAGTAACCTGTTATGATAATATAAGGTCACTTAAATAAATTTAAAAAAAACTTGTGTGTACTTATGTACACGCGTTAGAAGTTATACTTCTTAATATACTACTTGAACATAGTTATCAATTTTCATACCACCTAGAACTAACGTCATGCTGTTATTTTGGTGTAAAATTTTTTGGTGTCGGTGTGCGCGCGCATCGTAAAAATTCACTCTCATCATTTTTCTCCATCGCGCCAAAAGAAGTATAACTTCAAAAAATCTATTTGAGCCGTATAGAACTGAAGTAGCTCCATCGGGAACGCTACCTTAGGACAGGTATCTTTCCCGGTCGAGCTATTCAAAGTATTATATACTATTAATATTATAAATGTGATTTGGATTTTTGTTACTAAATCACGCAAAAATGGTAAATGAATTTGGTTGTAATAATTGTCTAAACCACTGGCATCAACGCGGACCGCAGCTAGTATATAATAATATAATCGCTCTCTATTTCATCGGGATTTACATTTATAATCGGATACGGCGGCTATTTCCAGTCGCTATCTAGGTACGCAGAAAATATTATATACACGAATGTATGCCCAAACACAGGTTCACGCCTTATGCCGTCACTCTTGTTAACTATGTATTGCGATATCATAATTAAAAAAATACAAGCGGTACAATATTGGCTGCAGAAATAATAAATTTACGTTCTCTTCGAGACAATGGGTAGCACTTAGATACCTTTCACCGGGTTACTAAAAAAAGCTATTTTTTTGAAAAATTGCTTTATTCACAATCTGAGATTTTAACGCAACCTCATTACGTGCGGCTTAATATGCTATCACTAGACCAACGAGACAGTTTAGAATTTAGATAAGATTAGGCAAATATGGACGGTAAATTAATAAAAATAAAGTTGAAGTCATTGTATGTTTTTGATATAGTAATTATTATATGTACCAAATTACTTATATTCCACTTAAGTGTACCTATTACATTGCCTTTACATTTCACTGTTTTATCGTGGTATAGGCAAGGAGTTAAGGTTGAAATTGGACAGATAATTATCCATTAGTAGACAATGTCGCCTGCGGAACCATTGAACACTTTTGATAATAAAACTAAAATAAGTCTTTTGATAAAAAAAAGTTAATTTTAAACGGTTCCAGTATACAGTGCAAGTGTGGTTATCTCCCTCAGGAGATGAGGGATTGTTAACATGCCCTGCGTGCTCTAATGCCTGCACGTTAGAAGTACTAATGGACGCTACTGATAACGGTCAACTGGTAGCTGAATTCCGGTCTGACTTAATATAGTTTGCCATCGAAACGCTAAGAACATGATTTCAACAACCCTACGGATTCTGTACTTTACACGAGTAAAATAATTTAAATGTCTTACCATATCATTCTATTATTACTCGTATGAAAAGGACGAGGCATATTATATTATAGAATTGTCAAACTACTAAAACTACGCATTCGGAGTGCGTAGAGTTGCTTATTTTCCCTCAGTATTAACTAAATTGACAGAACAAAAATGGCGTCTTCTACTCATTAGAAAGAAATACAATTACATTTTTGTGTAATATTTATATAAACTCTTACATATTTTTAAAGTATTATTCGGATAATCATTCAAATATTGGTGTAATTAAGAAAAAAAAATTGTGTCCAGGTTTTTTAAAGACTGGTGCTAAGGGGTCAGCGCAGGGTAACTTCGGTCTAATGGATCTAGTGGCGGGGCTGCACTGGCTGCGGGAGAACCTGCCGGCGTTCGGTGGCGACCCAGAGCGGGTCACGCTTATGGGCCACGGCACGGGGGCGGCGCTCGCTAACTTCCTAGCGGTGTCTCCCGTCGCTAGGGGTATGTTGAATTTAATTAAGTAGAAGTATAAACCGCTATTCGGTTTAGATTTAATATAAGAGTTATGTATGTATTTAGATGTATTATCTATATTATTGCTTTGAGATTATATTGTAAGTAGTTATTAACATGTGGATTAGTTAAGTAAGCCCTATAATACTCGTAAATTAATTTGACGGATTTATCGCCATGAACTCTAGAAATACTCACTACAATTATTGGGAAGAAGGATAATAAAGTGTTACTAGAGTAAAAGTAGTATACACCCATAAGAAAAGATGGGGGACGCCAGTTGTTGTAGAATTACTGTTGTACTAATGTTTTTATCGCTAATTGCTATAGGTTTCTCTTAAAATTAATGCTTAGATGAATAGTAACGCTATTTAGTAGTCACTTTAATAAAAAGTTACCATACTGAAAAGAACGACGTTATTCATAATTTTTATTGTAGCCTTTAACTAATTAACTTTAGCCAGTATTTATTATTATTTCACGGCGTAATACCCTTAACATTTATCATTTCGACCAGTCCTCATGGGCTTAATTAGGCATAAATTAAATAAAAATAATTACAAATATTTTTAATGAACTGTCAAGAGAGCGGAACGGGGGAAAAGTGGGATCTCACCGCTTACGTGCGTGCACGGAAGGGACCAACATTGTCCATAATTATACCGCTTCGGGGCAGATTTCATTATTTCGTGTCACCATCCCGTTTAGATCCTCCATCACTTAATGCGATTATAAGGGTCACATCAGACATGCACAAGAGGAAAGCTTTCTCAATGTAATTTCAAAATAAGGTCAACGCCACACTCGAGACTATTCTCAAAAGCTCTATATTATTTAATGCGCAAAAAGACCGACGAAATAACAATGTTTTTTCTTTGGAAGAGATTTCATTATCTCGGTGATCCTTGTTCAAAATGACAAAATTAAATTAGGTTATCTGTTTCAGAACTACTGAAGCGAGTCATCTTGTTAAGTGGGTCGGGGCTGAGTTCATGGGCGTTGCAGAGGGAACCGCTTACGATAAAAAGAAAGGTACGTTTGCATTTAGAATATCAAGTGTGAGTTTGAGTTTAAATAGGTGAGTGGATAAAAGTATCGTTTAAAAAAGCGGAGCACCGAAATTCGTCTCAAACAAAGTTTTCCCATCCAATCCAATTTGAGGGCGAGGAATCTCGGGGTCGTTTTATATTTCATTTTATTTAAGAGTTTAACTCGGGTGGTAGTACACAATGTGATACGATGGAGGATGTCCATCACTTGTTGGTGGAGTGCGTCAGGACGCGAGCTGCTAGAGAGGCGCTGATGAATACCTTCAAAATTAATTTGATAGATGTTGGTTTTGTTCAAAGCATATTATCAGAGCCTGTCTCGAATGCAGCTATCTTACTTTATAAAATAGTACATAAGGTTTTAAATTCGGAATAGTGTAAAGCTTTTATTGTATTAGGTTATGATGGGGCTGGCATGGTCGTATTGTGACCAAAAGCCCCTAAATTTATAATAGATAATAAAAAAAAAAAAAAAAAAAAACTCGGGTGGTATTATCAGGTGGCGGAACAGACAGGGTGTCACGGGGATTTGTTGGAAGATGATTTAGCGCCGTGCCTGCGGAACAAGCCCCTGGCTGAACTACTGGCGGTGCGGCTCGATCCGCCGCGCTTCCTGCCCGGCTTCGCACCCTTTGTCGACGGCACCGTCATTGTCAACCCATCGGCCGTAAGTTTATGCTTAATTAATACTCGACAGGCTGCTTTGTAGAAATGGCGACGCACATTAGTGGATGTACTTTGAACTTGACAACGACCTTATTGCGTAAGCAGTTAGGACTGTTATCATAGAACAATTGTATAGTACTGGTGTCAGTTATATTTATCTGATGAGATGAATTTCACACTCGCTTTCAAGTTTAGTCAGGTGGAAAAATGTAGTAATTCGATTCAGCAGGCTCTGCAAGCGGATTAAGATGTGCCTTAATATAGGGTATGTAAACTTAAACTCACCTACTTTTCAAGTAATATTAGGTCTTTACCTATGAAATTGCCGTTCTGCAGTACTGGCCATTTCAAATCAAAATAATTTTTGTTTGGCTAAGAATTCTAATTTCAAATTAATTTTATTTTAAAAACATGGATTCTTTTTTCCAAAAGTAGTCATTTCTTTATTGATTAGTGTTACATTTTCATCGCATTTCAATCTTTTTCGTCATCATGGATACGTTAAAAATTCGAGTAATTATGGAATATGAGTACCGTCGTGGCAGCAACGCGGCACAAGCGGCACGCAACATCAACGACGTTTACGGAGCTAACACTACAAACCAACGCACCACCTGTTATTGGTTTGCTCGCTTCCGTTCTGGAAATTTCGACCTGAAAAATGAACCTCGCGGTCGTCCGAAGACTTTGGTCGACAATGACGAATTAAAGGCGGTTGTGGAAGCTGATGATACACAATCTACGGCTGAATTAGCAGCAGCTTTCGACGTTAGCGTCAAAACAATATTGGTCCATTTGCGTCAAATTGGCAAGGTAAAAAAGCTTGACAAATGGGTGCCCCACGAACTCAATGATCGCCAGCGCGAAGTACGCGTCGAGACGTGCCTTGCACTGCTCAACAGACACACAAATGAAGGAATTTTGAACCGCATTGTTACCTGCGATGAAAAATGGATTCTGTTTGATAACCGCAAGCGCTCAGCAAGTTGGTTGGATCCTGGTTCAGCACCTAAACAATGCCCTAAACGAAAACTTACCCCTAGAAAAGTGATGGTCACTGTTTGGTGGTCTAGCGCCGGTGTGATTCATCACAGCTTCTTACCAAACGGGGTGAGCATTACTGCAGATGTGTACTGTGAAGAACTGAGCACAATGATGGAGAAGCTGGCGCATCTCCAACCAGCATTGGTCAATCGCTCGTCTCCGCTGCTCCTGCACGACAACGCGCGACCTCATACTGCACAGCAGACGGTCTCCAAGTTGCAAGAACTGTGTTTGGAAGCTCTCCGTCATCCGCCCTACTCACCAGACCTTGCGCCTACAGACTACTACTTTTTCCAGAATTTGGATAACTTCTTGGCGGGAAAAAAATTCAATACCCGAGAGGCAGTACAAAATGCCTTTGAAGAATTTGTTGCCTCCCGTCCAGCTGATTTCTTTAAGAAGGGCATCAATAAACTGCCACTGCGATGGCAAAGATGCATTGATTGCATGGGTGATTACTTCGATTAATACAAATAAAAAAATTCATGAAAAAAATTCGTTTAAATTTTTTCATACAAAACGGCAATTTCATAGGTAAAGACCTATTATATATATATATATTCGAGTTCCTATGAATGTTACTGTTTTTCATTATAGTCTAAATAGAAGACACGTGTTTAGAGTTTGCTTAGTAAGCCAATACATAATATTATTATGTATGTTGATTTATATCTTACTCAGAGAAAATCGACATTGAATTAAGATGTTCATTAGAAAGACATAAGTATTCTAAGCGTAAGGGACAGCACCATAAATGAGACGTCACGGACATGTGAGAGTATCTATATGTTCTTGGACGTCCAGTCGCAACGTTGAAACTTCATAATTATCATCATATCAGCCGAAAGACATCCAGTTCTGGACAAAGGCCTCCCCCAAGGATCGCCACAATAGCCGGTCCTGCGCTGCCCGCATCCAGCGCGTACCTGTGACTCTTGCAAGATCGTCGGTCCACCTTGTAGGGGGCCTGCCCACGCTGTGTCTTCCGGTTCGTGGTCGCCACTCGAGAACAGCGTTGAAAATTAACATCAAAATATTCATGAATATTAAATTTTATTTTATTTTATTTGCGTATAGCTGATTACCTGTGTCTTTCAGTTGATATGATCATGGTTAGTGTTATTTTCGAACGAATATACATATACTCGTAGTGTAGGTATATTCGTTCTGTTATAGTAAATTAACTTTAAGTTTATTTGTTTTATTACTGACTTAAACTTATCTTTGTAACGACCAATTTGAACAAAATGTATAATTTACTAAAGTAAAGTAAGTACAAGTTTTGAAGCTTAACTTTTTCGTTATCCTAGTGTCAATTTTTTAAGCAGTCCATTAGGCCCTTGACTGTTGTCTGACGACTACAAACGGTACTGACATCTTAAAGTGCCATCGGAAGCACGGAGGTACTCAGAAAGTAAACCACTTTGGTACTCACCCATCTATATACTGACTGCGTGCCTAAGTGCTTATCCTCACCGATCACTTACGGGCCGGTGAGAGCAACTGGCTGTGTGCGCCTCTTACACAAAACTTATATGAGGCTATCTCGAAAGCATCACCTATCAATTCATTCATCACAAAGGAGAAATTACGTAACGTACAGACGCCAGCACATCCAGCTTTACATACTAAAAAAACATGCAATGAATATAATACTGATACATAAAATAAAATCGTAGGAAAGTCAAAACTGTACATTGAATATTTTTTAAAAAGGATACTTGGGGCGTGATCTAAAATCGATATCGAAGCCAAAAATGAAGTTTTTGGAATGTTTGTCTGTGTGTCTGTTTGTCTGTATGTATGTCCGGGCTAAACTATACATATTATCACGCTATCACCTTCGGGGGAGGAGCTGTGATAATTTATAACATTTAACGCGGGTAAAACCGCGGGGCACGGCTAGTTGATAATAAATCTTTATTCATTTTTAAAAGACGTCACTGAATGATCCAAAAATATTACAAGTTCCTTGGCTATCTTAACCCCTTTATAAGGCCCTGTCCATATAGTGGAGACTAAATGTTGATCTCTATGGTGTTGTTTTAAAGTTCAAAACCAATCAATTACAAACATACCTACTGCCCGATTAAGGGTTAAAACTTAGCTTACACAACTAACGTAAAAGCAGGTGAACAAATTCATATTCACAAAGACTTCCTCTAATTCCCAGAATTTCGTTTTTAATTCTGATGTTTCAACAGTAAGTATATTTAGTCACCTGTGTGCATTGAACTATTAATTGATATTTCTAGATAGGCAAGTCTCATGAATTTATACTTGTGATATAGATGCACGTCTATTCTAAAACTATCATTAAGAAATTATAGATTTATCATCTTATCAGCCGGCAGACGCCTATCGCTAGACAAAGGTTTCTCCCAATAATCTGTACATTGGCCGGTTTTGTTAGTCTAGTCGCATAGGGCTTCCTGTGATTCTCATGAGATTGTCGGTTCATTTTATGAAGGATCTGTACACGTATGGTTTTCGGATTCGTGGTTACCATTCTTTTCTTTCTCAGACTTAAACCTTTATGCTCCTGTAGCCGCCGGTTCTACAATGAGCAATTCCTCGGGCAATGTCTGATACATTGGTTCCTCTTTCGACATTTGTGATTAAATTATTTCACTGACTTAATTACTACGGACTGAATAACTAGACCATAATTTGAACTAATTTCCCCTGACCAATATTATGACTAAATGTACATATTGCTTTATTTCAAGATGTTTTGATATCAGAATTCGTAGTTTATACAGTCCTCTGTACATATTGAATAACTTCTCGATGTTCCCAAACACAAGCATACTTCAACGTCAATGGAAATAAAAATTCTACTTCAATAATTGTACCACGTGGATGTTGTTAACGAAATAATCTGTTTTTATATATTAAGT
Source organism: Pseudoips prasinana (assembly GCA_951640165.1). Classification (NCBI taxonomy): domain Eukaryota; kingdom Metazoa; phylum Arthropoda; class Insecta; order Lepidoptera; family Nolidae; genus Pseudoips; species Pseudoips prasinana. The sequence goes on along the minus strand of OX621237.1, from coordinate 24,044,308 downwards.
ATATCTTAACTTATATATTAGTTGTGTCCACCCTAATTAATGCCTATCTTTAACGGGTAAAAGTTTCCAAGAAACGACATATTATTCAGAAAATATTAACTTATCTGGGATTTAATTATAACAGTCGGCAGAACTACTCAAGATCTTCTTAACCCAGATATTACGGACAAGTGCTCTACTCTAGGTTGTCTGCTGTCCCGTATAAAATATTATGGTAACAAATATATTGCTTTAATTGTATTAAGATTATGTGTTCCAATATCCATAGTTTATTTAGTCGCGTATACATATTGAATTATTGACCCAATCATGTCTCTAAAAAGTATTAGTTCCAAAAAAAAAAAAATTATACGCGGCGCACGTGAATATTTAACAAAAATATGTATTATCACTTGTAGGTAAAAACTTTCCTTAAGACTGCGTGTTATTTTGAAAATATACATTTTTGGTGACTTGATTACAAAAGTCTGTTCTAATACTTAGATAATTCAGATCCTAATTCTTTAACCCGCTTCTTACTAGAGTATTCTAAGGGATAATAGATTTGACGAAGTCAAGCTCATGCTGTCTGTACTAGGTATTTGGAATATGTAAACTAGAGCAATTGAATATTGGGATATGTTGACTATGAATAACTTAGCTAGTGAGCGGGTTAACTTAAGTAAGTTAACCCGCTCTCTAATAGTGCACTACAAAATGGACCATCGCTGAAGCTGACTGTAATATCTCAGATATTAAATGGTTGATAGATATTTTGGTACAAGCATCCATAGTTTATTTAGTCCTCTGTCCATATTGAATTATTAATCGATGTTTGAAGTATAACTAAAACCAATTAGAGTTCTCAAATGCCTACATCTCGATATAGGGTCAACAGCCTAATTGTATATAATAGAATACCTATTTATATTCCTAGGGAACTATTTAATCGCATAGAACCGTCGTACTTACTTAATTACTTTGACTTTACTCAAGAGTATCAAACTCCTAAAGTTTAAACAGTAGCGTATCGATGATACGTGATAGCCTAGTTGGTGCGTTGGACTGTAGAATCAAAGGTCGACCTCAAACCCAAGACGCATCACTAACTTTTCAAACTCATGTACATTTTAAACATTAAACTTTACTTCATACTTAAAACAGTGAAGGTGTGAACCACCGTGAGGAATCCTGCACACCTGAGAGGTTTCTAAAATGTTCTAGGATGCATGTCAAGTCTGCCAACCCACACTAGGCGAGTGTGGTGCACTATGGCCTATCCTCTGTTATTGTGAAAGAATGCCCTTGCCAGTGCGACAATAGAAGGTGGCATTAGTATATAGATGATAAAAAGCTGTATCTTGTGTAGTTTAAATACAAAAATTAAAGCGCTTAAGGGCATTTTAGGCCATTCTTATAATAAACCTGACTAGACATGCATGTTCCTTTTTAGTCGGCCTGACCCAAAAAAGAATCGCCAAAAGTGCTTTAACATTTGCGAGTACAAAGTAATAATTTTATTTTAGTTGTTGTCCCTCTTATTCTCAGATTGATTGTTAGCATATTTTGCCCCACCAACGTCGGGTACGTGGCTACGGCCAGCCATATTAATTAAATTTTAGGAAATGTTTTTTGTATTAAATAAACCGGTTATAATATCCGACCAATTGCACACTTAGGGCCAGCGCAGAGCGAGAGGAGCGCAGCGGAGAGAATTTTATTAAGGCACTAGAAAATCAACTTTAAAATTATTTAAATAAAGTGCTGCGCTGCGCTCCTTTCTGTCTACGCTGACCCTTATATTAATAAAAAAACATGCAAATAGAATGAGTAGTTGATCTAATTACAGAACCGAAGCCTATTAATTGATGGGAAGTTTGGCACAATAATTAAATTTAATCCAGTAAATGAATACCAAATAAATCGACGGCCAATTTGCACGTTACCGGTTTCCTAATACTTTTCATAATTTTTATGTTAAATAATTACAATATCGTTTACTAAATTAATTAAAAACTTTGGTATGCACTATTAAAATGCATTCTTGATAATTAGAAATTGTTAACGCGTAATATTTAATAGAAAAATATATTGAAATACATTACGAAGTTCCAGCGACAAACAATCAAATAAAAGAGTATTTAAAAAAAAGAGCTGTAGGATTTTTTTAATCGAATAAACTGTTGTTACTCGTACGTACCGCATTGTATGAGCGTCGTTTAAAGATTTTGTTTCACAAAAGAAATACCTTTTCAGTAGGTCTCTTATTCTACAATATGAATTTGTTCCCTATACCTATACGTGAAAAAAATGTTTACATATGGAATCGGGTTCCTAGGAAAGACTAACCGATGCGAATAAAATTTCCAAATGTATGTTTTAGGGTTAATTTAGGTCGGACTTTTTTAATATGCGCTTATCACAAACTACGGGTTGAAAGTCATCATCGTATCCTATGCAGTCATCCAGTTTCTATGGTTGACTTATGCGGTTAGCTACCAGAATGACATGATTGACCGAAATAGAATCTTAAATCCTTACGTCAGGTGTCGGATTCTAGTAATATAGATTTTTATACTCGTATGACTATGATCCTAGTAACCTAATCCTATAAAAATATAAGTATTTGTCAAAAACCTACATCAGGCGGAAGTCTCTCACAAGGTTACCCGTAACCGGTACCTTATGAATATTGTCCTAAATGTTAAATTTTAATTAGTTTTTTATGTTATTGTTTGTTTAAGTAAATACGTTATGTATATACACATAAAATGTGAACACATAAAAAACCACAGAGCTATATACAATTGCGCCTGTCTCTTTATTTCATCCATTGATTTAGCGATACATTGAATTAACTTAGCGGTGAAAAAATTAATGTTTCATTATTATCATATCATTTCTCACTATATAGTACCCGATACTAAATAGCACAATAAACATATACATTCAAAACAATGGGATTTAAGCAATAACTTATACGGTGGGGAAATCAAACCACCGACCTCCCGGGGGACTTTGACTCAATCAAAGACGTCCGCTGGCTGCAGTGAGAAAGTATCAAAACACTGTTATTGCAAAAATACGTACAGAAATATGCTTTCAGGCCCCTCCACCGACGGACAGTTCTCGCTTGGGTGCCGGCGCGGCTGCCGTAGCAAGTGCTGCTGGACATGAGCTGGCAGACTTTTCACACAGGGAGTTACTATTCGGTCTTACAACAACGGGTAAGATAAACTGTCAAATATTGTGAAAAATAGGTCATCAAAGAATAGCTCGTAATATTACCAGATGGTCTGGAATATGAAATCCTATACAATCCAGAATATTTCCAGCACATTCAATTAATTGCTGAGCAACTGGTTGCGAGTCAATTAATTGTTTATTCAGTATCAATTACCATTGTATTCGTGGTATGTATGAATAAAAATATTATATTATGGGTAGGAGGAGCAAAATTAAGCGCTTTTTCGCCTACAGAACAGCAAGACTACAGAATTATTTAATACGAAATATTAACGATCGGCTGACTTCTAGAGAAGACTGAAAGCGTGACTAAAGGTTTTAGATCTATGAGCAAATTGATACGAAATCTATTGCAGATTTTTGACTCATTAGACTTGCTATAAGTATATTACTCTAATTCTATATAGCTCTAGCTGTGTGGTGACGGTGGCAAATATCAGAATATCATGACCCCCTCTCATCCTGTTGGGGGCGTAGAAGTTGACCCGAGGGAGTATCGACCAGAGGACGGGCAGCAGCTTTTTTCTGAGTACTATGCATCTTACTGCTATCGCTAACCCGTCGAGCGTGACGATTATGGCAAGTATAATCTTGTGGGGATATGCCATAATCGCCACGCTTTTGTCCAGCCGTAGACTTGTTACAGCTGTTATGATGATGATGATATAACATTTTAGTGGGCGCATCACTCATCACATATCGTTTATGTAGCTTTTCTATATTGACACGAATCGAAGTTTGCTCGTAAAAGCAATCCCAATCTTGACGTATACATTCATAATAAATCTCTCATGTTTTCATTTATAAGAGGAATATTGTCGTATACAAATAAACATTGGCTTCCAATGTTAATATCTGCCTTAATTACGTCTCTATTAAAATTCATGAATGGGGAAATTTATTCCAATCCTCCTTTTATGTCAGTCGTATTCAAGTTACGTAAAAACATATACCAATTCATATTTCTCGGTTTCAAGTATTAAAGTTGTAAGTCACATAGCACTTACACACCCCCGAATAAATTGAATGAGTGCTTGGGAGCGGTAAATGATAAATACATGCAAATGAGAGACATACCATTTTTTGCAGAATCTTACCTGGAATTTAACGCTCAAGATTTGGAGTTCGGCTTTAACGAAAGTAGACGGGACCGAATTCTACGCACATTTGTCCGAAATGCTTACTATTACCACCTTAACGAGATCTATTCTACACTCAAGAATGAGTATACGGACTGGGACAAGCCTGTGCAGAACCCGCTTAGTGTACGGGATGCGACACTTGAGGTAAGTCGCTCATCTTTCTGTATCCGGTTTTTTTCTGATGAGAAGTGGAAAATATCCTTTCGTAATAATTACGAAAGGATATTTTCGTTCAATTATTAATCGAAAATCTTGTTTTCATTGCGGGATGCAAAACGATTTCAGCACACGTGTTGTCTGAACCTTTTTATTGTGTGTTGCTCTGCGTTTAATGTGGTTGTATGTACATATTAGTAAATAACGGCAGAATTTAAGTGATACCAAGTGTTCTATAAGTAATCACAATGACTGCACGTGTGGCACAATGGTCAAGCAACCGCCTCGCCACTTCATGTCTGGGGTTCGATTCTCACGCGGGACAACTATTTATGTGACCCATAAATAGTAATTCTGATTCTGACTGTTGCAATTATATGTTATTAAAGTACCCCGCGCTATAGATATTAATTCATATAGTGTGGGTGTTGACATTATAAAAAGTAAAAAAAAATATCTGATTACTTCAGTAAACGAATTTAGCATCGAAATTTTCTAGCAAATTTTGACATAATTAAAATTTTTATGGTTTACAAAAATACCTTAAATATTCGGGATGACTACGGGGCGAGGAAAATACTCTCCTTCCCGTTCACTATACCCAAGCCCTACTCATTTCGATAACCTTGACATTCTTGGCATCAATATCTCTAGCAACGTTAACCTTGTCTGTCCTTGTCTCAAAACTCGATGTGCTATGCAGGGCATTTTATTGTACAATATGGTGTCTCATATTTTACCAGTTTAAGCCTCTTGACGATGTGATGCCTCTTGATGATGTGAGAACTGTCGAAGATTCCTATTTTATTTAGAAGTAGGTAATGTTCAACCTCTTAAGTTTGAAGAAAAACTCTGCCTACTTGTATAATTTACTTACATTATTATAATGGGCTGTATCTGGAACAATTTAATGTATTGATGTACATAACCAATGACTAGCTACTACAAATATTCTAGGACGTATACAGTAACGTATGTTCAAAAGAAGTCCTACGTACGCTGGAACTATGGAATGAGCTCTTTGTTTTCCTAAGAGGCTACGGCACAGGGCCCTTAAAAGGATGAGTGAAAAGATTTTTGCAGGATTGGTTACGCGGTATCTTGTCGCTTACCATAAGGTGGGCTATATGAATTGCTGACTTAACTGTATAAAATCCGACTTCAACTTTACAACCGATTGGACCGAAATTTATATGAGACCACTCGAAAGCAATTACTTATGGTTAAAAAAAAAGAGTAATCAAAGTCGATTCACAAACAACGGATCAATCGTGTAACAAAAAAAATAAAGTCGGCTTGATAACCTTCTTTTTTTGAAGTTGATTAATAATATGAACAGACTAGTAATAAAACAAACAACTGATTCTTTTATATAACAATTATAAGTAATAAAGAAAACGAATTGAATCGTTTACAAAAATCTAGTTAGGGATAGCAGTGATATTTTGTACCGAGGTCAGCTATAAAACCCAGATATTAACGAAAATATCGACATGAATTTCAACTTAGGTACTCAAATAGGTACAGACGGGACCTTCAGTTACAGGTTTTGTAATATCGTGTATGTTCTATAACAAAAAAACTAATTGAATTGCTTACAAATTAAAATCTAGTTTCGGATAAGTGTGATAGTCTGTATCTTGTTCAGAAATAAAACCCAGACATTAACAAAATATCGATATGAATTTCAACCTAGGTACCCAAATAGGTACAGACGGAACCCTCAGTTACAGGTTTTGTTAATATCGTGTAGGTTCTATAACAATTTTAAGTAAAAAGGAAAACTAATTGAATTGCTTTCAAATTAAAATCTGGTTAGGGATAGCAGTGATAGTTTGTACCGTGTTCAGCTATAAAACCCAGATATTAACGAAAATACCTACATGAGATTCAACTTTACAAGCACAGAAGAAACCCTCAGTTATACGTTTTGTTAATATCGTGTATGTTATACGTATACCAAAAGGTTGTCCAACAAGACTATAGCGTATTTATATTCGACAAAACCCTTACAATAGATGCTTATCATTTTGATATTATAACTTATTTGTCCATATTTTTTATGTGACTTTGTTGAGTATATATTATTTATGTGGCTTTACATACTGTAACTCAATATCAATGTATGTATTATAATTTCCCACGAAAAAGACACATGAGAGGGGAAACGTCGCTATCGATCATTCCATTTGTCACTCTTATTACTGCCTTTTTGTGTAGCTAATGTATATTTTACTTCGCGTGTTTTGCTCGAAGGCTTCACACCAATTTTAATATCAAATAAAAATAAAGTGTTATTGTAAGAAAACTCTGTAACAATTAGGGACATTTGTGCCTTAAACACTGCTCCCTGCCCTTATAAAATGTCACAAATATAATTACGTAAGTATTTGGAAAGAGCTTTTAATATTTGGAATATAAATGGATATAAGAGTATGATATGCTTGAATTTGAGATGAGCAGTAATCGAGACACGGTCCTTTGAATATAAATGGAAAGAGAAGGTTGACTGAAGGTATTGTTTTTGTTTAGCAGTGGGACCGAAGCAGATTAGCATCGTTGATACTAAAGTTGATAGTTGTCGGCTGAGTTGGCATTTCTCGACTCTCTCTAGTTGAAACTCAGTGTTGCCACGTCTTATTAGGTTTCCGTACCCAAAGGGTAAAACGGAGTCCTATTACTAAGACTCCGACGTTTGGCTGTCTGTCCGTCTGTCACCAGACTATACCTCATAAACCGTGATGGTTAAACAGTAGAATTTTTAACAGAAATGTATTTCTATTGCCGCTATCACAAAAAGTACAATAAAATAAATATTAAAGGGGGCTCTCATACAACAAACGTGATGTTTTTGCCGTGTTTATCCCGCACTTGGCTGGTTTTTAGACAAGCCAGTAACCTTACACGGCCACTAGGGCCATACCTCGATAAAATTGGTTCAATTTGGTTTAGTACATAAATTTGTACTCTTTAACTGAAGATTGAAATTAAAGCTTCAAAGTTCTTCAGTATCGTAGTAGTATAGAAGTTTAAATTAGATAGGTATTCATTGCACAATGTAGGTATGGGTTAAATGTGTTGTATGTATAATACCATAACCTAATTATATTAGGTTGCCTACTAATGGTGAGATAATTCTGTCATATCCTTACAAACTTTGTACCTTATCTAGCAAATATAAAATCTATTTATTTTGTTTATGGAATCCTAATATTCAACTTTGTGTTTTATAATAATGTTTAACTAAAGTGTCATTAGAAACCTCTATACTTATAGTACTAAAATAGTCGTCATACAATAACATGAAATATGAGTATTTAAATTGACAAAATTACTTCAAATAATTATTCTCAAACAATGTAAAAACATGAAATCACAAGCACAAAAACGTCCAGTGTCAGAACCACTAAAAATGGGTCACACAATAGTTGTCATGTGCGGGGATCGAACCCGAAACACGAGTACGCTGAGAACTTAACGAGGAGAGTACCTTAACCACTGTGCCACACATGCAGTCAAGTGTATTGCGTTAAAGTTTGGATAAGGACATATTAAAAAAAGCACGGAAGACAAAGTGATCTTGCGAAAAGAGGGCTAAAATGGCAACACTGACGTCATAATGTCGGCATCACAGACAATCTCAATTTAAACCTCAAGAGGTTTTCGCTTCTCACTGAACGTAGAGACGGTGTACAAAGGGAGTTAATGACGCCAGCGCACATTGAATACACGATGGCCGCTTTGAACGCCTTATTGGAAATACTTGCAACATCTTATTTGACGTCCTTATCTGTTGGTCTTGTACAGCTAATACCTAACTTATATAGCAAGATGTTTTTGTTTCTTTGTCATGGTTTATATGTGAGTTTGACTATATACGCCTTTAAAATTAATCAAATACACGATGGCCGCTTTGAACGCCTTATTAGAAATACTTGCAAGTATTGCTGTTGGTCTTGCATAGCTAATACCTAATTTATCTTGCGAGATGATTTTCTTTCTTTGTCATCGTTTATACGCGAGTTTTACTATACGCCTTTAAAATTAATCGAATACCCGATGACCGCTTTGAACGCCTTATTGGAAATACTTGCAAGTCTTATTAGACGTCTATATCTGTTTATCTTGCATAGCTAATACCTAACTTATTTTGCGAGATGTTTTTCTTTCTTTGTCATGGTTTATACGTGAGTTTGACTGTCTACGCCTTTAAAATTAAAATTATCTTAAATATAAGCAATTTTGATCCGTTGCTTTTAGCTCGTGGTATTGTCGTCTCGGGACAAGCTCCACGGACAAATAGTTATAAATATAACAAGAAGCTCTTTGTAGTGAAGCGAACCTTATTTATGACGAAGATTCGATGAAAAGTGGTTTCAGTGAACGTTCTTCTGGTCTTCAGACGGACACTAAAGTTATATTTTTCAATAATTTTTATTCTTATCCGTATAGTTTATTCGTAATTCTGTTGTAGAAGAAGTGGCGACTGTAAAATATATTTAAATTCTCTTTATCTCCATAATGATTAGACAAGGATATATCCTTGAACAAGATATCAAATTATTAAAGGGTACACTTTCTATAATAGTAGTTGATAGGAAATTTCTCGTAATTTTTAGGATTCCGTAAGTTAAGCAAATTACTAGACCTTAGTCAGTCTCCATTCTTAATCACATCTTATTCGGTCAATGTATGAAAATTGTAAATTGTAATAAGATATTGAATTTATTTCAGAATTATATGGTACTAAGGCGGGGCTACATATTTTTGTGAAAACTATATTGATAGATTTACCCTAGGGTAAACAAGGTAATGATTTACCTAAATATTTATCGCGATGAGACCCGTGTCTACAGTATATAAAAAATGTGTACAAATCGCGAAAGTTTAAAAACATTAAGATTTAGTTTGCTCTTAATTATTTCATAACTATTAATATCTAATGAAGAGAAAATATATCCTAATTTTATTATAATGCTCTTTAGATTCTGAGTGATGGCAGAACAGCAGCGCCTCTAATCAGGCTGGGCTATCTCCACGCGCTACGAGGGGGAACCACATACTTCACACATTTCCACCACTTATCGCAAGACAAGGATTATCCCCAAGTAAGTATTGAGTAAAATTACTGTAATTAAATTTTCTAATTTATTTGGAAATTTCCACAAAACGTAATTTTAGCAATTTCTTACCGCTGACATGCTTACATGGTACATGTTTAGTTGCTGTAATAGTTCTCATTTAGCGGAGTTTAAAACTGAATACTAAAATCAAATCTAGCAGCAATATGAATTTATTAGGATATAGGTAGTCAACGACCAAAGAAGTATACCTGGGCTGTGTGGATGGAACAACCGGAAGGGGAAGACCTCATCGAACATTTTCTGATCAAATCGGAGACGTTCCCAAGAAAGGGCAGCTCAAAAGTACCCTAAACCGGCGAGCATGTATGAAGAATATAATGACAGTAATGGAGGCAAAAGACGTGTGCAAAGATCGTGACAAATGGAAATCCGTTGTCTCTGCCTACCCCTCTGGGAAACAGGCGTGAGTCTATGTATGTATGTATGTATAGGTAGTCAACTAAATGAGATTTAAGTGACGATAGGATGGTTTAGTATCAAGTTGTATACATGATTAGATACATAGAGTAAGATTCAGTGAGATATTTAATTGGATGCCGGTAGTTGGGGATGAGTAGGAACAACAGTGACAGTGCTCACGTATAGAAATATAAGTATAGAAAATGTCTATTATCATATACCTTATATTTTTTTAATTTTATTTCATTAATTGGCTTATTATAAAACTGTTCTTACCGTTTTCACTTATACAATGAAGACACTTAAAAGGTAGAAGAGTAGGGCAGGTAAAACTATTTATGTTTCACATTGTGCATGCAGGACAAAAGTAACCTTTACCATCTTTAAGCGTGTATATTGAGGATACAGTGATACAGGAAATTGGAAAAAGGTGAGCGCTATATACAAAGCGACACTCGCTGACGTTTGTGATTTATTAAGGTAGACCGAGTACAAACCAGGTTAGTCACAATAAAATTGGCAACCTCTTAAGAACTTGCCAAAGCTCGCATTCGCAATAGTAGCACAGCAGCGTAAAATGTAACTAACACCAATGCTAATAATGGATTGTAAAGTACAGACGCCAGCACATCCAGCTACCCGAATCTGTCAAATTTCTTTTATAGATTTCAATTGGGGAAATTTGACAGATAAGGGTAGCTTGATGTGCTTGCGTCTATACATACCAACTATGTACGGAAAACTGAATATACGAATAATTACTCAGCAAAATACAACATTTACACGTAGTGTCAATTTCGCTAATGGTCAGTTCAATTGAGCCGGGATGCGAATTGCACCGCCCACCCGAACGCTAAAAATATGCAAGAAGTTGTTACAAAATATTATCATTTTAGTGGACGTCTACACCAGTGCACACCCAGAGTCTTAAGTCATGCCAAGATGGCGCGCGAACGACGGCGGCGCGCGGCGGCGGCCGTTCGTCGTTCCGTTTTAAGAAAATATCAAACTGATATTTCATTAAATTAAATTTGTTTTAATATTTTTTTAATTTAATATGGTGTTTTATATATTTGAATATTTTAGTAAGTATTAAATAATAATAATAAGTTCAACGTTTATTATGTAACAAAGAAACAAAATACATGCGCCCGGCGCCCGTATGATACTCAACACGTGTTTAAGTTCTCCTTTCATTCTCAATTTTAAAAATAAGAACCAACTTAGACATTTCATCATCAAATTTATATGACGTAGACTATATTATCTCATCGCCTAAACAAGAGGTTAAGACGTAACATACAAACATTAAATACAATTAAATTGATAACCTAGATTTCTTAATTGAATTGGTAATAATAACCTTTTTCTTTCTGAATTCGGTTGAAAACAGGCATAACAATTTATTCCTTTACAACGTAAACAAGGATCTAAATATCAAACGAACACCGCGCTTATATTTTGAGCCGAATTCTGTCCCATTAGGCAGTCATTTTAAACCGTGACACACAGTTTGTACGGTAGTAACTTGGTGTAGCGTGGGACGTTGACAGGGTTGCGGTTGTCGAAACGTGTCGACGCACGTGGTGCGGTCGTACGCTGAATTGGACGATGTCGTACCTGTTTGTTATCACGACAACCCTGATACCAGTTGAATGAAGTTATTATCCTTGGTTGTTGGCTACAATAATGATTGCGGCTTTTATTGGCAGTTGCTCGTATTTGTGTGAATAGACGTGTTATTGGTACCGGCACTGACTGTTATGATTACGTATTGAAATGTAGCTTATTTGGATTTTATTTTAAATTCAGGGTTGTCCAGTATTCCAAATTACCTCACACAGCCTTTTTTACTTTTAATAACGAGGGGCTCGATACCCTCGTCTGATATTTGATTCCCAATTTAGTTTTTTTTAACCGACCGCAAGTTTATCAGAGATATGTTTCTGTTAGTTTCTGCACATTCAAAGCATTCTTTGACTTTTAAAGAAAAGAGGTTTTTTACACAACCGAATGGAAAAAAAACTGAAGGTAGATGTAATTCTGTCGTTTTCTACACGAAAGAAAATTAGTTCATGATATAAAGAGGTTATTCCCATAACAAGTATTCATGATTTTTTCTGCCACTAGTATGGGTGTCCACATTTTATTTATCCAAATAAACACCACCAACACAATAATAAAAACCACCATGTACACAAAAATAAAAAAAATCATCCAACAAATACGAAGGAGCGAAATTTTTAAAAGTAGATATTTAGTGTAAGGAAATATTAAAAAAACTTCTTAAGGCTGATGCTATATTATAGTATATTTAACTTTAAATTATACAAAATTTATTTTACTTGAAGAAGAATACATTTTTTACATTTATATTCTACCAAACTGCATTACAGTTTCCCGGGATATCAATATTATTATTTATCGATATAAAAATCGTTTACTCTTCGTTTAAGAACTAAGTCAATTGTTGTTTGTTAGACTTGATAATATAAATGAACAGATCGACCGATTTGATTTTTTTATAATTGTGTTGGTGGTGTTTATTTGGATAAATAAAATGTTCACACACCCATACTAGTGGCAGGAAAAATCATGAAAACTTGTTATGGGAATAACATCTCTATATCATGATCTAATTTTGTTTCGTGTAACAAGTGACAGAATTACATCTACCTACTGTATTTTTTTCCGTTCGGTTGTGTAAAATACCTCTTTCTTTAAAAGTCAAAAATGCTTTGAATGTCTAGAATCGAATTATAATCAATATAGAATAATATTACGATTTTATAAAAAGGTGCATGGAGGTAGATTCTCTGTTAGGTCCATGGGTAGCCGTTATGTACAGACGCCAGCACATCCAGCTACCCCAATCTGCCAAATTTATTTTATAGATTTTCAACTTTATCACAAAAGCACTAGGCTCACTTTCAATTGGGGAAATTTGACAGATTGGGGTATCTTAATGTGCTGGCGTCTGTACTATGTAATAAACAAAGTTATATATTCTACAATATTGCAATTTATATTACTCAAGCATACTAAAATGTTTATTTTTGCATTGTTTAGAGACCAGGATCAGTCCACGGCGAGGAGTTACCATACTACCTGGGTGTACCATTGTCATCTACTCACCACGCACAGAACTTCACCCAGCAAGAACAACGGGTATCCAAACTTTGCATCCATTACATCTCAAACTTTGTCAAGTTCGGGTGAGTACACTAATATTATAGAGGTGAAAGTTTGTGAGTGTGTGAGTGTATATGTTTGTAACTCTTTCACGCAAAAACTACCGAACGGATTTTGATGAAAGTTTGTAGTAATATAGCTTACATATCCGAATAACACATAGGATATTCATAAAGTGTAACGCGGGTAAAACCGCAGGGCACAGCTAGTACAACATAAGTAGTGGTCAAACTTCTGTGTCACTCGGCACTTTTGACGGCACTCTAAAAGTACTTGAAAGTGCCCAGCTGAGCAGTACAAGTACAAGTGGATAGAGTAAAAGAAGTTTTCGTATGTAGATACTAAAGGTATCTATATAACTAGATAAAATGGCTAAATATTGTTCTGTGCAAAGCCAAAACTTAACTGTTATATTTTAATGTGCAAAAAGAGCTTAAAATGTCTGTACTCTTGCCAAAACTGTTGATGAATGTTGATATATATACCTATTTTATTCGGTGGACTTTCCGCTACACTATTATGTATAAACTTCTAGGTAATTTATTGTGTTTTTAGGATGTTTATAATGGCTATCATAACTAAACCTATCATAACTAAAATATCAATTTACTTTATCGTATCGACGGTCGCAACCCAAGTGTCAGAGTTGTTCAAACCACCCAGTAACCCCCTGATATGGGGTACCGGCTGTGACCAACTACAACCGGGACCGACTGCTTAACGTGTCCTCCGAACCACGGAGACGCTCAGAAATTAAACCACTGGCGGTTACTCATCTATAGACTGACCGCGTGCCTATGTTCTTATCGTTGCCGATCGCTTACGAACCAGTGACAGCAATTGGCTTTCTTTTCTTATTAACGATTTCATAAAATTCCGTTAAGTAATTTTTGTGTAGTTGAGTAACATTGATCTTGAAACATTTTAAATTCTAAGCCTTTGCACTAATTTATACGTTCGGGTAGACCTATTATAAAAATAAATCTAGGTGACATACCTACAGTAGTAATAATAAAAGGTATTTTTTTCATGTTATTAGTCCTACCCTTCTTACATATCACTCTAACTACTGTAAACTAGAATCAAGAGAGTCACACAGCAAAAGATTTCTAGAGTATTAAAACAGGGTTGATATTTTAGTAAGGGGAAAAACTTTTGTTTATTTTTTCACCAACTGATTTGCTGATGACATTTATTTTACATAAAATACATTGTTTTGTATTACACCCAAATATGTAGGTGGATACGTAGATGGAAATTTTACACTCGGAGAATATTTTAACACAATTTTAGGAGTTGAACGGTTTTATTGGGAGAGAACTTAGGGCTATTTCTTTTCAAGCATTCACATATCAAACATAGGGAAGCATAGACTAGATTCTCCAAGACTTTACTACAATTAACTTTTATAAGTAAAAAACCATTACTAGCTTAACGGCAAGGGTAATATGAGAAATTCAAATTGGTGGCAAATTATTTTAGAAGCAAGTTGTAGTGACCAAGCTTAAGTGTTGCAGAAACGTTTATAACGAAACTATTGAATTTATGTTAAAATTGGCGAGAAACTCTTTAGATATCTAAGACTTTAGCTATAAAATATTTACAATCGGACAAGTTTACTGAGATGCGCTGCGTCAACTGTTGATTTTTATTTAATTATTTAATTTAATTAATATTAAGGAAGACCAACAGCACATAAAAACAGTTATAAAAAGCTAAATAGTAATTGAAGGCCAATTACTCCACGAATAGACTACACTAGATTTGCTTACACTCTAGGTAGTAAAACTATATTGATTCTCGTATACTTTTGGTCTTCTTGTAACCAATCACGGCACGATAAGTCGTTTTAAGAGATTGCGTAAAGAAGGCAGTAATTATATAAGTCGATATAATTTGGGGTCTGCAGGTGGTTTATCACCATTTCATGTGATTCCATAGTGGTGCCCACAGGTCCTTTTATGTCAATTTATTGTTATTTTTAATGTCTATGTGTATTTATTGTTAATGTCCTTATTTTTAAAGGCAAAAGTTACTCACTTGTACATGTTCCTCCAATTAAGCTAAACGGTGAAAGTTTGAGAGTGGTGACCAGCTTCAGGTACTTAGGGTATATTGTTACGGTCGATCTGAAGGACGATGCCGACGAGAACGCGAACGTAGGGCATTGGCGGCCAGGGGGAACATGTTGGCGCGTAGGTTCACTCGGTGCTCCAGTGATGTGAAAATCACACTTTTTAAGGCATATTGCCAATCTTTTTACTCGAGTGCTCTTTGGGTCGATTATACCTGCCGGGCTGCCAATGTCCTGCGAGTTCAGTATAATAATATCTTCAGGATGCTGTTGAAACTTCCTAGAGACTGCAGTGCATCAAGTATGTTTGCGGAGGCCCGCACGGATGGCTTCTATGCCGTCATGAGAAAAAAAGTTGCCTCTCTTTTTGCACGGGTCAGGGATAGCAGCAATGGCATCCTGAGGATGATAGCATCGCGTCAAGATTGTCCTATCCAAACCAAATGGATGCAAATAGTAACTGGGCAGCAGCACTAGTGTTTTGTTGTTCAGCTTAAAGGTACAAGTATTGCTGTTGTCTTATTTATTGTTTGACATATGACCTGACATTCCCTAATGAATTTTAATGTTAGATTTTAATTTTGTGATTGTTTAAGTACTAGATTATTTGTTTTATTTTGAATTAAAATTTTTGATTAAACATTGATACTAACATAGGTTAAGACTTTTATAACTAACACTTTATGGAGTAATCCGAAATAAAATTATTATTATTATTATTCACACAGCTAAGCAACAACTAAGCAGAGCTTGTACTTTGAAAACCAGATAATTGATAGGAACACATATCTACTAATTTTCTTTTTTAAATACATACTTATATAGATAATTACACCCAGACTCAGGACAAACAAACATGTTAATGCCACAAATATTTGTCCTGGGTGGGAATCGCACCCACGACCTGCGGTGTTCAAAGCAAGCATTTACCGACCACGCCACAGGCCTGTCGATATGGTTGGTATATATTGCTATCTCTAATTAAGTAAACATTCCACCAATCGTACCGCTGGATATTAGCGGCATTAACGCTGCCTATGGCGATATTGGCGCAGTAGGTATAAGTGACATGCACCGGAGAAGCATATCCGCGTTCCCGAGGCTCCTCCCATCAGGCGCCAATAGAACTACACGGCAGATTAGGTTAGGCGGTGCGAGTCCGACATACCCGCAGACACTTTTTGCGGGTGACATGCATAGGCATTCCCCCTGCCTAATAAAAAAAAGAAAGAAAAAAGGTATAAGTGACATAATTACAGCACCAACTTCTGCTGATAGTTCCAAGTGGGATAGAATGTGGTAACCGCTTAACATCAAGTGGATCGTAAACTAAATACGTTGACGTATTGGCAGTTTCCACCAACTGTTAACCATTGACCAAATAACTATTATTAAAATAAGCCCGTACTGTCCCACTACAGGAAAAATGCCTACCTTTTCTTATTCCAGTGCTAATTAACTAAAACCTTGTTATATTATATCATTTATTATTCATTTCCCTGTTTCTACGCAGGTATGTACATATAAAGGTAGCTTACAATAATAACTATGTAAGGAAGCCAAGAATTTCGTGGTTAGGTTGGAATTTTGGATTGAATTTGTTTGGAAACAAGATCTCCCAATAAAGGTTTCATTATGCAGACATTTTACATGGAAGATTTCCAAGGTTACTCTTCACTTAGCTCGTTATATGTATGAGAATGATTTGGGGGTACCCAATAATAACCTACTGTACCAGTCCTAAAGACGAATCTAATTGTTTTGCAACAAATTAAACATGGAAACATCAAAAAGTATGCATTTATTTAAGGTCATGATGAAACAAAAAGGTAGTAAGGAAATATAAAGTGATAATTTGTATGTCATTGTTATGTCTAAAAATGTTGTTATACATTTTTGCCTACTGTGAAATATCATACTTTTTTAGTACCCTGAAGTCGCCACATCGGACTCACCGAGAAAATAAATAAATATTACGTCATGATTAATTAATTATAGAGATAATCTTGTTGTATTGTGAAATTGCCAAGACGTCATGTTCTTATTTTTGTTTTAGAAATCCCAATGATCCGTCAGCAACACCACCTCCAAGTCCAATGCTGGGTGAGACTCCCCGCCTGGGACCCGACCAAACTCCATTTTGGGACACGTATGACACCATCAACCAACTTTACATGGAGATCAGTGCGTAACTGTTCACATTTATGCTACGTATTTAGAACAAAACTTTCTGATTAGTTAAAGTATATAAATACAAGTATTACTGCTTCCTAGTTTATGGACACTTTGCTCTCGGATTTCGTTTATAGCCCAATAGCTCGATGTCGTAGCGATATACCGAAATATACGAGAAGCGAAAGTTTTGTTTCCCGAGTAGTTTCCAAGATTAGCATCTGCAAACAAAACAACAACTACGTACAATTAGTATCGATAACGGTATTGTGTCCCCACTAGAAAGTCGGTCATTTAAAACTTTCGGGTCGGTAAGTTGTCCGTGTAACCGGTGCGGTGAATTCGTTGAGGTCATTTGTTTCAATTTTGTCTCGTTATCTGGGGACAGGTAGCAAGTCGGAGATGCGCAGTCACTACCGTGGCCACAAAATGTCCTTGTGGCTCTCACTCATTCCCCAGCTTCACCGGCCCGGGTCTGAACTCCCCGACGCAGCCATGCGGCACCATCACTTCCAGGACGACAATGCCAACTATTACGAGGGTAAAGATTTCACTTATTTTACTTTCACATTGGTTTTGAGCTAGATTTGATAGAATTAGTGATGCCTTTTTTTATAATCAGGTGCTGTTAGACCTCAGTCGATGTCGCGTGCGCATGTTCCTCACGTGGTAGAGGTGGAAGGGGCTCGAGGTGGCAGTGGTAGCTCCGGGTCGCGCAGCACCGTACCACCTCGCACGGCGCCACCGCGGCCTGTCCCTGCCGCACCACCTTCTACTGAATGTCCACCTAACGCCACCGCCGCGACGGTGCACCCAGATGACGCACTGTTGCGTCGTCTCGCCTCCTCGCATTACCAGTCTTATACGGCCGCGTTGACTGTAACCATTGCCGTTGGTTGTTTCCTATTACTACTCAACGTATTAATTTTCGCCGGCATCTACCACCAACGCGGGTCGCGACCTCGGCGCTCTAAAGACGATCTTGCTGAGGCAGGGAGCTCTTCGTCTTCTGATAATTACGATGGCAAACTTGATTACGAAGTGCGCGCGTTCGACGGTAAAGGTTTTGGGTTCGAGTGCAAGTCTGCTCACGTGCCACGTGCGGGAGGTTCGAAATTCGATTTAAGGACTTTGTCGGACTGTGGCGAGCCGACGTTTGGAGAATACAGTTGTTATGATGAAAAACATCGAGCTGCGCGTAGTTCTATGCCTGACGTAAGTGTTGGGAGCGCGATCGAAGCTGGCAGTGTTGTATGTATTGATACACAGAAGCCGGATATTCAGAAAGTGGACGGGCGGCCGACGGACGCGGTCGGACGGACGAGTACTTTCGAGCCTCGTGTCGTAGATAGTTCAACACAGGTTAAGTTTGGTCCTGATGGTCCACCAGAAGGCGCAGCTGAAGTTGGAACCGAAGCGGAGGGCGGCGCGGGGGCGGCGGGTATCCTGCGCGCGGCACCCGCCACCGCTGCGCCCGCGCCGCCCGGCATCATGAAGAAAAGAGTTCAGATTCAGGAGATATCCGTATGAGGGTTCCTAGACGCCGCTGCCGAGGTCGTCGTCAACAAACGGACTAAGTTGTGATTTGTGATGTAATTTAAGCCGTGTAAATAGAACTGTGTTACTTATATACGTTCCGTATGTGTAAATAAATTTCAAAGTATAAAGTTTGGCAGTGCGTACAGTGATCCTGGGCCTGTATGAATTTTCCGCCTTATTTTATGACTCTGCGGCTGTAAAATAGTATCTGCAAACTCGGCTTCATTTTTGACTCCTTTGCCAAGTATCTGAGAGTGTAAGATGACCTTGATACAAATGGATAGTATAACGGGTGATGTGAATAAGATACTACTATGGACTGTTTATAGCAAGAATAGATTTACTCAGATGTTAAGGAGCATTTACTTTTCAATTCAATTAAAATGGATATAACAACTACTCCATCGATATTGAACGTCAGTGTTACATATTGAATTTTGTGGCCTAGACACTTAAGGATTGGCAATCTGATACGGTGTCAACGAAATCCTGTCTAATTTACTATAAGGGGAAAACTTGGCTCATGTCCTATTCTTGGACATGTTTATGACTATAGATT
The DNA here is from genome assembly GCA_951640165.1 of Pseudoips prasinana. NCBI lineage: Eukaryota > Metazoa > Arthropoda > Insecta > Lepidoptera > Nolidae > Pseudoips > Pseudoips prasinana. The sequence goes on along the minus strand of OX621237.1, from coordinate 24,024,706 downwards.
GTATATGAATGTAAATTGCCTCCTATGGTGAAAATATATCCAGTTATAATTATTTCTGCCGTCGGAACCAGAACGAAGGAATTGTAGACTCTTGTGAATATATTATACGTGTAATAATAAATGTGAATATAACAATAAATTAGTGACAAAAGACTTAACAACAAACCGACATTAGTTGTACATACTTATATCAAATGAAGTGTTTCAAGTAACTAGTATTAAAAAAACTATTGATAAAATGTTTAAAAAACATCGCATAGGTATGTTGTAATTTTTTGTAAAGTTACTTTTAAGTAATGTGTATTGATTTTGGGTAGTTTTTGATAAGTAAATATTGAAAACTTATTACTTGATGGACGAGTACTTAAGAGGACCGACTAGAGACGTTACGCTTCTTTTCTGATATAATCTCAAAAAGGTAATCAGGGTAAAAGACCACAATTATCTACACTACATCCACAAAATATATTCCAGGCACCACCAAACGCTTTGAAAATCCAGCTTACCAGGTATATATAAAAAAGGCTCAACTTTTATAAAATCCAATAAATTAAAACTATAATACATAAAAAACAATTGGCCATCAAAGTGAATTATGTTTAATAATTAATTATATATGTGTATACAATTAATTTTTAACTTAAATTTTATCACTATACATATTCACTGTAGAAAATAAAGTATGTTCCATTTATTTCTCACAGTTCTTAGTATTATCAAAGACAGATTTTTGTAACCTTTTGATGCATCGTAATACCTAGCTAGTTCAGTAATTATTGTTTCAGTTATAATATAAATTTGAGTTGAGTCAGTACATTCGCAATACTTGTTTAAAGCCCATTTATATGCCCTTAGTTATTCAATGCTCGATCCACGTAAAAAGATGTTAAGGCGTAGATGAATTAATTATATAATTGTATTGTTTGCATTTTATAATTATTTTAGCTCTGATTTCGCTCTTGAGACTTTCATAACAGGTTGCAAGGAAACAGGTTGGTAGGAATAATTAAAAACATCAATCTGCATATAAAATGAATAAATAGTAGGAAATAATCTAAAAAATGGGAAATCATAAATTTAATCGTCCGGCAGGTCTCGAACCTGCACCATCTACTAATCCGGGGTATTTGATCTGCCAGCGTGTATCGTTCGTAGCTTAACGCAGAGCGCCTTCCCCGGATTGGTAGATGGTGCAGGTTCGAGACCCGCCGGACGATTCAATTTATGATTTCCCATTTTTGAGATTGTATTAACGCTTTGCATTGCGAATAATGCTATAAAATTCAAATTTAGTAGGAAATAACTTTGTAAAATATGTATGCACAAAGCACTTTAACTGTGTTGTGTAACAGTTGGTCGGAATATTTGTATGGGAAATAGCAACTATCTTAAGCGTAATAAGCAAAATTGAAATGAAATTAAATGAAAAAATGTTTAGTTTTGACAAAAAAGAAATCTTACCATACCATAATTGCATTACTATATGCAAAAGTAAAAAGATTAAAGTAATTAAGTGTCCCAGACTGTTTATTATACAGGATACACAGTGCTTGCACAAGAATATGGTATATAAATTAGTAACTTATTTGCTTAGTTTTTATTCATACATATTTTTTATGCGTAATATCGGTTGGGAATTCGGTTCAGAAGGCACAAAAATATAGTACAGGATTTATATACCACAGAGATAATAAGTTAATAATCTGTTTATCCTTCGTCAAATAATAGAATTTTATAGTGAAGTTTATAGTGAGTCCACGCCACGTCTAAAAACACGTAACAGAGAAAGAAAAACAGAACAAAAGGTTTCATTTGGAGAATTGCATAGATATCGAACAAAAATAAGACGGGAAGAAAAATTTTTGTGATACTTCTAAGTTCAAAATTGGTCCAAGAGTGATTTCAAGCTATATGTAGTCGGGCATCAAAACAGTAGGATTAAGATAGTTATGTTTGTAAAATGTATATATTAGCTTTATAATTTTAATGTTTTTTTTAGTTTTTTTACTACCATAGGTACTCGTCCATATTTTTATCTTCCCAGGAATTGATGATGATTAATAATGGAGAGTGATTATAAATATTACTAATGCCATTTTCCACATTGTGACAAAATGTGAACTGAATTGTAAGCTTTATTTATAAAACCTGTTTATAGTTGATGAATGTGATTCAATAATTGAATGGAATTGAATTTGAAACTCATTAGTTATGATGACATGTTTTCATAACTAAACTTTTGTGGTTATATTGTTTCTTGAAAATTAAAATAAATTTAAAATGGTAGTTAATAGTGGCGAAGGGTGACCTAAATAATAATATTATAAGAAAAGCGGTTGGTTTTCTAGATGACTTGAAGCTTATTGTACCTACGTACATTTAATTTTATGATGCTGATCGTGAGTAGGTATCATAATCATCGTCATCATATCACCTGAAAGACGCCCACTACTCCTTAAGGCCTCCTCCAAGGATCTCCACTATTGCCGTGTCGCGCTATCCGCATCCAGCGGTTTCCCGCGACCCTCACAAGATCATCTTGCATAATATACCATCTGAGCTCGTTAGAGGTGGACGTAACAACTTTTTTTTCCGCATAGTCAAAGTTAGTGTGACGGAAAGTGACTCTTAAAGATATATAGTGAACTGTGTGTTTTGCGTGAACCTAAAGTGCATCCAAATTAAATAATTTAATATTGACCGGAGTCAAAGCGGACGCAATCAGCGAGCGGGGTGTCCTCACACCTCACCCCTCCGATAAGAGATAGCCTACATAATTGCTTTCTCTCTCCGGCGCCTGAGCAAAGTACCGGTTTCTTAAATAATTATCTACAACGATGAAGCGCTGCGCTGCCGAATGCGAGAATGCGGACGATTTAGATAATAACTACTTGAATTGTATACGTTGTATGGATAGCTATCACTATCACTGTCTGAATATATCCCCTGAGCATGTGGTGTCTCTGACACCTGAGAACAAAGGTTCCTGGTCATGCCCAAAGTGCATTGGTAAGCAACCTAAAGGCGGAAACGCAAATCTACCGGTACGCCCATCCACACCGACGTCTATGGCAGATATTACTTTCAATGTCACTCGTCGCAAGGTACAACAAAAGCCAGAACCCTTACAGTCGTTCTCTGCGTCATCGGACTACGTAACACGCTCGGAACTCAGAGATCTTATACGTGAAGAGATGCGTTCCGCTGTAAGGGAGTGCATTGTAGAAATGAGCAGCTCCTTGGACATAAAACTTCGGGACATTCGGGAACAAATCACTAGCTTCAAAGATACCATGCAATTCCTGAGCGCGCAATATGATAGTATGCATAAGAATTACGAAGAAAGTCACAGTGAATTGCGAAATATAAAAAAAGAAAATGAAAGTCTGCGCGCCGAGTGTAAAAACCAATCCGTGAAACTGTCACAGATGGATCAGCTGTCTCGAGCTTCAAACTTGGAGATATTGTGCGTTCCGGAGGGTAAATCGGAAAATGTTCTATCGATTGTGAAGGAACTTTGTCGTGCGGTCAAGTACAATTTGAACGAGGACTCAATCCATCACTGCGCCCGTACTGCGAAAATGAATCCCACTAGCACTCGCCCCCGATCTATCCTGGTAAAATTGAACTCGCCACGTACTCGAGACTCGTTACTAGCAGCCGTAGCATGTCACAATAAGAAACATCCCCAAGCTAAACTGAATACCAGCGACCTGGGTCTCGGCAACAACGCACCTATCTATGTAGTAGAAAACCTATCTCCCGAGTACAAGGCGCTCCACGCTGCGGCGCGTCATCGCGGCAAACAACTGGAATATAAATTTGTGTGGGTACGCGGAGGTCGTATCTTCATGAAGAAGTCCGAATCTTCCGATACGATATTTATACGCAGTCATGACTCTTTGGATAATTTACGGTAAATTGTATAATTTGGTTAAAATAACAACAGTAATAAGCCTATTAGGTATAATGCATCTAGTATATAAAAAACAAACATTTATTTCTGTAAACAAAATATTTGGTTTGAACTATTATTTAGCTGTAACTTCTTTCACAAATTATTATCGTATTATAAACTTACATTATAATATTACCATAAGTTTGTCGAATGTTGTCTTTGTTTACATTTATTTAATATTACAGTGTCTTAAACTTAAAATGATTTTACTACGTGAAAGTTTGAGTTGTTATTTTGGTGTGTGCGGTGATGACGGTTTGAATACAAACCATACAAATTTAAAAGAAATTGAAAGTACACGTAAGTGTATAATTTGTCACTTCTTAGAATATATTGTTAATCGCGGGGCAGTCTTGAACACCATTGTAGAAATTGGGAAGCATTTCGCTACTCAAAAAGCTTATATTTTTAACAGGTTTTACTATGAAATTACTACAATATTACTGGCCGACAATCACATATCTCGTTGCTTAAGTTTGATCTTGTTTAAAGGTTATAATGATCTCAGAGTGGCATATATGCCTTTTCGTTGCGTTTGGGTTGGTTCATTACTTGTGTGTGTTGTGCGTTTTATGCGTAATTGAACGCGATATACACATACATACATAGACTCACGCCTGTTTCCCAGAGGGGTAGGCAGAGACAACGGATAAACCCAATTTCGTATATTAGCTTATTTTCTCTAGCTTTAGTCAATTTATTAATTATATTAATTTCTAATGGAGATGTGTAGGTTAAATATATATTACCAAAATGTACGTGGGCTCCGAACTAAATGCCTTAACTTGTTCAACGGCATACAAAGCAATACTTATGACATTATTTTATTCACTGAGACATGGCTTCAAGACGATATATAAATTGAGCTCTGAACTATGTGATGCTAGGTATGATGTGTTTCGTCGCGACCGAAATTTGACCGAAACAGGTAAGAAAACGGGCGGTGGTGTGATGATTTGTTGCAAAAGAGAATTCGGAGCGACTATTTGTAGTGACATAACAAGTGATAAAACCGAATTACTCTGTGTCACATTGCCAGCATGCAGTATGGGCACAAATGCCGACATACAATTATTACTTGTTTATATTCCACCTGATTCGTCTAACATAGCTTATCATTTAGAAGACACATACCGCAACATTTTATATTTAACTGAACAAAACCCTACACACGCTACCATCCTCGTTGGTGATTTTAATCTGCCCTGTCTGCAGTGGTCACACGGTGGTTGCACTTTGGAGCACATTGGATCACAAGACATTCAACATAGTGCCATAAAATTTGTCGAGGACTTGTCTTTCTTAGGTCTCATGCAGTACAATTACATAACGAACGCGAAAAATCGAACCTTAGACTTAGTTTTCTCTAACACCCACGTCAGTGTGGATCGATCTTCGGACACTATTGTACCAGAGGATAGTCATCATCCATCTATAAGTATTGATTGCACTGACTTACTCCTAACTCCGCTGAATGAAGAGGTATCCATGCGGTACAATTTCTACAAGTGCGACTATGACTTAATCAACTCACACTTAAACAGGATCAACTGGAAGGACATGTTTGATGATATTTCAACTGACGACGCAGTCGACCAATTCTACACCGTACTGTATGAATGTTTTTTACTGTATGTTCCGTTAAAAGTAAACCATAAGTCACGTAAATTGCCGGCGTGGCTTAATCGGTCCCTGATGAAGATAATCAACGAAAAATCTAAGGCTCATAGACGGTGGAAGAAATATAAAAACCCCCGAGATTACAATGAATTTTCTCTTCTTCGTGAACGACAGCATCGAATACAGAAAAAGCATATCGATGAGCATAATGCTCGCACCGAGCACACAATTTCACATCAACCCAAAGCGTTTTGGGCTTATGTAAAGTCGAAACGGGGAGGGAGCCAATATCCTAAATCTTTTACCATAAATGGTGAGCTGTACGAAGAAGGAATTGCCATAAGCAATGCGTTTAATGATTTCTTCCAAAGTGTTTTCTCTCAACCGACAAGTCCAACTGTAGACAATGCCGATTATGATACCGACACCACATGTAACCTCATATCTAAGTTAACTGTAACAGAGGATGTTGTTTATAAGCTGTTGAACTCATTGGATAAATCTAAGGGCCCGGGTTGTGACGGAGTTCCTGCCATATTTTTGTCGAAATGTGCTAGGAGTCTATCAAACCCAATCACAATAATACTAAATATGTCTCTGCACGAATGTATTTTCCCCCAGGCCTGGAAGAAGGCACATATAATTCCAATTCACAAAAAGGGATCTAAATCCGAAATAAAAAATTATCGACCTATATCTATCCTTAATACAATAGGTAAACTTTTTGAGAAAATAATTTACACACATATTTACCCCATCATATCTGCTGGCATACCCCACAGTCAGCATGGATTCCTTAGAGGTCGATCCACTTCATCAAATCTGACTACCTTCAGTCACTATACCCTAAATGAAATGGAAAGGTCAGGTCAAGTAGACGCGATATACACTGATTTCGAAAAGGCATTCGATCGCGTAGATCACATAATTTTATTAGAAAAACTGCATAGCCTGGGCATCCACGGTGATTTACTTCGATGGGTACAATCTTATCTCACAAATCGCTCACAGGCAGTAGTTTTAGGTGGCTATAAATCAAACTTCATTAATGTTCCCTCCGGTGTTCCACAAGGATCACATTTAGGACCTCTTTTTTACTGTGCATACTTAAATGACATTTCTAAATGTTTTGATAACGCTAAGCATCTTTTGTATGCCGATGATAAAAAAATCTATATGCGTATTCGCTCCACAGAAGACTGCGAAATGATACAGCAAGATTTAAACAAGTTATCTAAATACTATGAACTTAACAATATAACCGTCAACATTAATAAGTGTCAAGTAATTAGTTTTAGTCGTAAAGCCAATCCTATTATATACAATTATAAGTTCGGCGACTGTATAATTAACAGAGCGGAAACGGTGTGTGATCTGGGAGTGCTTCTGGACTCCAAGATGCTGATCTCACAACACATAGACAATGTAACCAAAAAAGCATTTCGAAACCTTGGCTTCGTTATACGTACTTGTGCACCTTTCAAAAATCCTCACACACTCAAAATTGTATATTATGCCTATGTTCGTAGTATCTTGGAGTACAGTAGTCCAGTCTGGTCTCCCAGGTATAATGTATATAATGACCGAATTGAACGCATTCAAAGACGATTTATAAAACACCTTAATTACAAAACACACAAACGTCATGACACTTACATAGAAGACTGTCGTCACTATAAATTGCTACCTCTTGTTGATAGACGTGTGATGATAGACATGTGTTTTCTTTTTGATATTTTGCGTGGTGTACTCGACTGTCCTGAACTCTTGTCATCTATCAGGTTTAACACTCAAAAAACTCGTACCAGGAACACTACATTATTTTCCGTACCTTATCACCGCACAAACTATGGTAGCCACTCAACTATGTCACGATTGCTTCGTACATATAATGTTAAATTTAGTTACATTGATATTTTCTTATTGTCTAAAAATAATTTTAAAAACAAGATTGTTCATGAGCTCGTCAAAAGTCTAATTAGAACAAGTGTCACTTAAACTACCTAACTTTTAAGTCTAGTTATAATTAAATCTAAGGTTGTGTCCATGTTGCATTGTCGTGGAACTCTGTAATAGGCTAAGTGTTCTTGTATCGTAAAAAACAATTAATGTATTCTGTTAAAATAGCTGTAGAGTTTCCTTAATTAAATAAATAAATAAATAAATAAAGGATCATCTTAGAGCTTGTGCACACTACGTTTTTTAAACGCGTCGTCGACGCGCTTTTATTATACAGAGCAGTTTGGTGTTTGTTTGAATAGATACAAACGCGATGCTAACGCGCGTCTGTATCGCTACAAACGCGCGTCAACGGTGCGCTTCAAAAACGTGGTGTGCATAGGCCCTTACTCGACAATCTTAGTATACATAGGAAAGACAATTCTTGATGTTACCCAATAATATGCCACCATTCCTATTACACTTATTTAATGTTTAATAGTAAATAAACTGTAACGATTATGTTATATAGACACCCTACGCCACTTGTAACAATAAAAATAAGTTTTCAGTTTATTTGAATTGAAAGTGTTAATACAAATATTGCGAGGGCAACGCTTATTAATTGCAATATGACACTTATATGAAACTGTTCACAATCTAAGTACAGGAGTTTATAACTATATAAGTATATTTACAATTTTTTTGACTGTTAAAATTTTAATGTAGTATTTATAAAAATATGTATATATGTATAACACGAAGAAAATGTTGTGTTCGCAATTTTCCTATACAATGGTGTCAATTTTAATACGCCAAAATGGTCACAAGCCTTTACTCAATATTTGATGGGTATATTGGTGTATTTAAATACATAGTAATTATTTTCTTTAGTTCACGAACTACACAACTATGAGTCGAAAAAAATAATTCAAATCTTACTGATAGCGAAAATCCGTCTTTAGACCATTTTTTTAAAGACTATTTTTAACTGAACCTTAAATACCTATCTGAATTTTTAAACATGAATGTCTGTACCTATAACAAGTACTTGTAGTTAAATTAATATAGCAAAAATAAAGGATACCATTTATTTATATTGTTAAATAAAAATAATATACTTTCGTTATAGAAAACATGTAGTAACGTTGGTAGAATATTTAGGCATGTATTCTTCTAAGCTGATGTCGCTCGAAGTATCAGTTGGGTATTTCACAGACCGTCAGCGAAAAATACTGAAAAACTCGTGAAGTGTAAATAAGATATGTCTACATTCATTCCGACCTTACGTACACGATCAATGGCCCAGCAACGGGATGCGGATACGCATAGTATTGATCGCACCGAACAACGTACATACGTAGAAACCCGCGTACAAGACTCGATGTGATGCGGCAGAGAACACGCGTAGTGTACGCGTGGCCGACACCAGTTTAGAAAGAATGCAAGTCTTAACTGTATATCGATATATAATTTGGAATCCTTAGAGGAATTGTGTAATTAAGTTGTTACATTATTCATATGTTTACTATTGTTATGATATAATTTGTTATCCATGTGTTGAAATAACTATTAACTTATAAACTTAATAATAGTTACAACTTTATGTCCTGAACACACAGCATTTTGTTACAATTGGGTGTTTAAATGGATGCATTAAATATGGTGTCGAATAAAGAATTGAAATTTATGATGACTTTTATTTATCTCAATCTCATCTCAAGCTCATCCACAGTTGCTCCACAGGTCCGCAAACGTTCTCCTATCTGGAGGAAGTGTACTGAGAGGAGAACGTTGAAATGGATTGATTGTTGTGCTTCGGAAACTGTTAATCCCAGTGTAATCATTGGTACAGGCCTGGCCACTAAAAGGTGATTTGCTTTTCGGCATTTATAGGCTAAGGGTACACACGATAAGAAAAGGACTTAAATCTAACCAAAAATTATAAAATATTTTTGGTTATATAACGAATATAATCACATAATTATTGGCACCAACTTCAAATGTTATTATTTAGTGCATAGTTGAAATCGTTTTTTTATTGATGTGTTTTTTTAAGTTTATTAAACACGCTTTAAAGAATAAGGTTAATAAACTTATTTAGAACCATTACCGGGGAAGTGATAAGGAATACAAGGGGACAAATGCCATTGGTCACTTATTTCAACACTTATATTAAATTGTAATTAGTGTTAATAAATTTCTGTTGTTCAATTTATTAATTTCAAAATAGCAAATCAATCCTATTACCAATTTGAGTTAGGGTTAGCACCGTACTAGGGATTTTAAGTTCAATATAAATAAATAATAAACAAGAATAAATAAATTAAAACTATATCGAAAAAGTACATTAATGATACATATACAATAAAAAATAAAAAGCTTATCAATAAATAAATGATTGCTAAATAATAAATAAATAATACTTAAGCAAATAATAAATAAATATCTTGAGACAACTAACACACTGTTATTTGATCCCAAACTTATATATTATACAAATGTTGTCGTCTGTTTGCCATAGGCTTTGCCTTGGCAAACAGACAACAATATTTCAAAATACATACATATTAAATATAAATAAATAAATCATTATATATAAATAAATCATTTATTTCAGTAATTAAATTAAATAAAATGAAATAATAGGCTAAAAATGAGATAAACTACGATACACTATTTACCCTAAAAGGCGTCCAATAATCCCTCCGCATCGCTTATGGGAAAAGTGCCCAGAAGGCTGGCCGCATTGCCACGCTGGATGGCAATGCTGATCCTCTGACCCAAGAATAGACCAGCCCTCTGATCGTGGGAAGCGTCGATCAAACGTTTAGCTATTTCCCGAAATATTAAATGTGCGCTTGGGCCCAATGGTCCTAAGGTTTCTACCCCAAACGGCTCAAAAACAAAATTTGCTGCCAAATTTGTGTATTTGCGCCGTTTAAGGGTTTCCGCCAAAACAGCAGCAGCGCCTGCAGAACCCGACGTATGGGGAAGATGGGAGGGCGCAAGGGTGTTGACGCATGTTGCGTCCCACACCAGGGGCCTACCCATCTTCCACGGAACCAATGACATACCATCGGGTCTCTTTCCATCATCACGTGCCAAGCCGCTTGGTTCTAGAACCGCTGGGACGTCAACGCTGGAAAGAGCCCGACGGATTATATCATTGATTCTACTGTGGCGTGAGACTCTGCCCGCGCTACGGCAACATGACAGACCATGGCGTCCAAGGTGATCGACCGCTTCCCCACACCTGCAACGATGCGGAGCAACGCATGAGACACCCAGACGGAGGCCGGCAGCGACGCGAAAAGTACCGTTGTCCAGCATAGTACCTATGTTGGGCGACGGTAACGCCTGTAACCATAAACCCGACTCCCATTCTCCCACAGCCAGTAGACGGGCGCGTTCCGCGAGGTTCGTGCATGTATTTACGAGATTATTACGCACTAACTCGCAAAGCGGCTGGTCCCACTGTTTCTGGGAGGACAGATTCGTGGGTAGGTCTGAACTCGAACAGGTCATTTTCCAAACGTTTATGGCATCAGTTAAACACCTTACCTCTGAACTAACCTGAGTAGGTGAAAGATTTTTTTTTATTTTAATTTTAAATATATTAAATATAAACTACACTCCGACAGAGAAAAAATAATCGAGCTCAACGTACAAATATTTGTCCTGGGTCGAGATCGAACCCACGACGTCTGTCGTAGTAGTCAGAATCACTAACCTCTAGAACAACAGGCCAATAATAAATTTAAAGTGAATAAAATAATAAAATACGGCATCGGTACTTAACACCGCTAAAAGCACATCTACCCCGGCCAAACGACGATTGCATCGTTTGGCCGGGTATATAAATATTAAAGTACATATTTCGTTATTCGCCTACACGAATAATTTTACTGAATATTCAATTTTGATAAAGTATATCAACGTGATCCTTGGATGATACCAACTAACTAAGACACTGTGATTTATGTGTTTTCATCGAAACAAGGTTAAAAACCCGTGTATCATAATTGATGTTACTTATTAGTTTTGTCGCCACTCGAGAATCTTTCTGCCCCATAGGCCGTCAGTTCTATGAGCTATGTGCCCTGCTGACTGCCACTTCAGTTTGGCAATTCTTTGGGCTATGTGGTTACTTTGGTTCGCCTGCGGATCTCAGCATTTCTGATTCGATCTCGCAGGGAAACTCCAAGCATAGCCCTTTCCATTGCTCTTTGGGTGATCTTGAGCCGCCTGATAAGGCCAATAGTGGGGCAGAAAGGTTCCCGAGTCGCGACAACGAACCGGAAGACGCAGCGTGGGCAGGTCGCCTACACGGTGGACCTACGATCTTGTGCGGGTCGCGGGAAGCCGCTGGATGCGGGCAACGCAGGACCGGCTATTGTGGAGATCCTTGAGGGAGGCCTTTTTCCAGCAGTGGACGACTTTCGGCTGATATGATGATGATGATGATTAGTTTTGTAGGTTTTCTTTAGATTACATTCAGACGGTTAATTCAGCCAGTTAATTCACTAGAATATTTGATTCGTAAACATAATTTATTTATTTTTTGATGATAGCTAAGCTTTTGGATGTGAGGAGTTATTTATTTTTTATGATTCAATTTGCATATATATTGTAGGAAAATATAAAAAAAATACTCAACTAATCCATCATTTTATTGATATTATTATCAAGCCACAACGTTTTGCATCCCATTATCAAATTCAGTTAGCCATGCACGGCGCTTTAATTATCACCAACGTCTCTTGAATAATTTTAAACCATTTTCAATATAAAGAAATTCTTTAATGCGGTCCTGTTAAATAAATTGCGTGTACTAATTCAAGGCGTTACTCGGCTTTTAATTGTACCGAAACTAAGAAAACAAATTAAAACACAATTCGTATTAAGTAACTTCTCCGACCGGTGATAATGAATTGATCTAGGAACAAATGAAAACGCAGATGGAACCACGAGGTGGAAAGTTAATGAAAGTGCTGCTACTCGTGGCTCTAAAGTGATAATTCATTTAGTTTCGTAGGTAGCGCTTTTTAGGGTTCCGTAGCCAAATGGCAAAAAACGGAACCCTTATAGATTCGTCATGTCTGTCCGTCCGTATGTCATAGCCACTTTTTTCCGAAACTATAAGAGCTGTAGTGTTGAAACTTGGTAAGTAGATGTATTCGGTGAACCGCATTAAGATTTTTACACAAAAATAAAAAAGAACAATAATTTTAGGGGGTCCCCATAGAACTGAAACTCAAAATATATATTTTTTTCATCGTACCCATACATGTGGGGTGTCTATGGATAGGACTTCAAAAATGATATTGAGGTTTCTAATATCATGTTTTTCTAAACTGAAAAGCTTGCGCGAGAGACCCTTCCAAAGTGGTAAAATGAGTGCCCCCCCCCCCTGTAACTTCTAAAATAAGAGAATGATAAAACTAAAAAGAAATATATGTAGTACATTACTATGCAAACTAACAACGAAAATTGTTTTGAACGAGATCTAGCAAGTAGTTTTTTTAATACGTCATAAATTGTAAACCGCAATTTGCTTTCATTTATTCAACTGAAATACTTGCTGCTAAAGAACCCTTCATGGGCGAGCCGGACTCGCACATGGCCGGTTTTTGGAACTGCAACTTTTATTTGAAATTTTTAAACCCTTGCCCTTGTTTTAATATAGGTGGTACTATAAAATAAATATCACTAACCCATCTTGTCCTGTGCGGGGCGCACGGTGTCTGTCTGTGCAAATTGGGCACACAAACTCGTTTGCCAAGCTTTGCGATTATACATATTATATCCCCTCAATGATAGACACAATTCCGTTGTAGAGATCTTTGGCGAAACGTCTCACGGCTGATATCTTAAGAATATATATATACCTATATCAAAAAAATCTATAGCAACTGAAGTATCTATTTTTTTGAAATGAGGTCAGTTTATTAAAGAATGGGACTAAAACTAAGGTATAATTATATTGGCCATCTGAATTTTTAATTTCATTTACACCAAAATATACTTATGCAATGAATTGTGCCAACATAGTATTACTGATTCTACAATTCTCAGAAACCAATTGAAATCAAGAAAAACACAGTAAAGTTAAAAAATACAGTGAAGTTACATGCACAAGGTTTTCTTATGAATGGTTCCTTAAATCACAACTAACTACACCGAAAAAAAATGTCTTTAAAATATTTTTTTTGATGTCCCTTACATAATAGGACAAACTATTATGTAAGGGACATCAAAAAATAACCCTCGCCATTCCACCATTAATTGGCGACATTAGGCGACGTTCATAGCCAAATCCATATCGATTTTTAATCGATCAGTATATGGTCAGTCTATAGGTGGTTCACCGCCAAAGAGATTTATTCTCCCAGCATCTCAGCGCTTCAGTCCCGGTCTCAGTTCTAGTCATTAGACAACAGCCGGTAACTAATATTTAGAAATCCAGGTCGAGCCCCAAAGTCATTTTGAGTTTTTCTACCAATAAAGTTACAGCAGTTACAGCAGTCTGGAAGTTGGCAGTCGTGTCAGATAACCCATCTGATACTACTGTATATAACCACACTCCATATGATTAAATAAAAGTAGTCGTCTCGATACTACCTAAGCGCCAACGTGTTCCGGGTTCGATATACGGATGGAATAATAATTATCTAGTCTTGATCTGCTTTGTATTCGTTAATTACATGTAGGGATATAATTACATTTATTTGCTTAGTGCGAGGGCTATATATGAAAAAAATTGAGAAAATAGATTAAGTTGACACCGTATTAATCAAATTTTGTGCCGAGGTAAATGAGACCGCTGCCGTTTCAACTCCACGCCGTTGTAAAGTAAGCGAATGAACTAAGTGAATTACCATGGCGGCACGGCTGCACGTGTGTCAAGCTATCACCAATTTCATTAACTTCGGTTCCGTCTGCGTTTTCATTCGTTTGTAGATTAGTTTACTTTTTTATCCGTTTGTAGTTTAGTGGCAGGATATGTAGTCCGCTATTAATTCATCCAAGTAATAGGGCTTTCAAAAATGTGTTTTCCATTTAATTTAAATTCTGTAAACTCTGTATGTTTCTACGATAAGTCTTTTCTTGGGGGGAGGGGGGAGAGACAAGTAAAAGTAAAAGTTTATAAATCATCTACTTGCGGTTTTCTGTTTTTTATATTTTAAACATCCATATTCATAAGTAAAAATAAAGTTTATATGTAAAGTAGGTACAAATCACACTAATATTTTAAAGGCGAAAGTTTGTGAATGTGTGAGTGTGTATGTATGTTACTTCTTCACTTCTAAACGGCTGGAGCGATTATAATAAAATTTGGTATGGAGTTAGCTGACACCCTGGATTAACACATAGGCTATAATTTATAAAGTTTAACGCGGGTTAAACAGCGGGGCACAGCTAGTAGTTAATATACATGACAGGTATGCTAACTGTATGCATGTAGTTATGTTAATATAATGTGCATGTGTACTTTTTTGTAATTTACATTTACTCCATCAGCGCCCTATAATCTAAATATTATTTGCTCTATATTATTATTAAAGTTTCCCTCAATTTATAATAATAATAAGATATACCACTTCCACAAGCAGCATGGCAGACGACTTCATTCGTCTCCTCTTTCTCCTATAACCTTAAGAGTTACTTTTTACCTATTTGTCAAGGTGGCTTAAAAAATAAATTTCTTCGCAGTTTCAGGTCTTCAGGAGTTTATATTTTCAAATAATAAGATACCGAAACTCTCTGAAAATGCAGATATTTTTGCCCAACTATATTGGCAAAATAACATATGCCCTAGTAATGTTAAATAGTTGGCATAGCCTGAGGCACTCGCTATTCACGTTGCATCACTTACGCGTTGCCAATGTTTTGCTATGCCAGATGTTAAGGTTTGCATTCTCAAAAAGTAAAACGAAATAGAGAATTCAATAGGCAGAAAATGATACATATGACTTGATCTGTAATGAGTAGTGTTCTTCGAACAGGATCCCTGTAATTAAAATGAAATAAAAAAGAGTACTTATGAATAACTTCAGCACTTTTTCCTAAGTAAATGCTAGTATATTTTCCCGCGAATTAATAAGTGTAAAAGCTCGGACCATGCTGCTAATGATGAGTACTCACTAATTAAGATTTTAATCAAAATTTAATTACTACTTATATTAGAACAGATTAATTGTGCGAGTTTACATCAAAAGATGAATAAATTAGGGGCTCTCAATATTATGAAAAGTTTGTACAGGCCCTCGTTCTGAGATGTTCTCGGATTAGCCGTACATGTAAGCTTGTTATGTTCGCAATATTGGAAAAGTTTACCAAAGAATACCGGATTAGAAAAGTTCCAGACGGCACTGAGACGACGGAACATCAACTTATCTCTGTGTCTAAAGCTAACCTACATCGACAGTAAGCTACGTGGCTACGTCTTCAATAACTTTTGTTTACATTCCATTTATTGTTTTTAAACATGAAACAGCTTAATCTTTAGCATTTGTTTCGTAGAGATATCACGGATGGTTTTATTGCCGTTATGCTAATTCAAATTATACCGTTATATTTATATTCATGCAGGTGCTCATCAATTTTCAGCTTGAAGAAACTTGAATTTATTCGGAAAAGTTTTGTGAAGCAGAAGAGGAAGTTGGTCTAGTAACTAGTTATTTCAACTTCAAATTTATCCTGCGATAGGTTCTTTTTGTAAAATTCTGTTTTATTTTAAGGGAGCGTGTTATATGTAGTTAAGTTCAATTTATAGTAGTTTATTTCCACGAAACAGCACGGAGTTAAACTCGTCAAGACAAACAGCGCAAGAGAGTATTGTTTAATTTGATTTAAAATAATGACGATGTATGATTCAATTATTTATAGAATGGAGTAAAAATTTATTATAATACAATATTGAGGGAGAGATTTCACGATATTATGTCACGAGGTAAACTTTAAGCAATATAATTTGCGACCATTCAAAAATTAAGTAATTAATTATTAACAAATACGATTCACCCCGTTCATCATAAGGTCTTAGTATAGCAACTGTACTATATTTATGTAAACATATGTACGTCAGATATTTGACAGTACCTGAACAAAAAAATTATGTAAGTAGTTGGTTGGCAACTCTCAAATGATAAACCACAAATATCCAGCGATTCAAACACCCATCGCATCATCGTTTCTACTTCAAAAATAATTAAAAGGGTATTTACTGCATCTTCATCTAATTTGTTGTGTGTTTAATTAAGTTTATTGTATTCTGGGGGCTTAATACATATACGCCCAACTTTGTTTAGTAGGTAATACTCTAAGAATATGGAAAGTTGTGCATATGTGTATGAATTACTCAGAAGTAACCCCTCAGAATACATTAAACATACTTCATGGAGAATGCGCTAAAGAATGAACTTATCCCTCCATCTCCCTTTTTTCATCGGACTACAAGGCGTCGGGAGGCTCTCCACCGCTATGTTGTTGACATCCCATTCTGCCGTACGAAGCGTTTTGAAGGGAACAGATTCTTATTAGTCATAGATAAAAAAGATAATTTCAGATATATTGCAAAATGTAATTATCAATGTAGTTTAATTATTTATTATTATTACTATAATGACAATACGAAGTGACAGGTGAAGTAATTAGTTTGCTAGTAATTCCGTGTTGCCAGTACACGCAAACGCAGTAGTTCCAAAAGCATTATTTTCACGACTTTCTTGACAGACTATATCGTCCCCGTAGAGGGAAAATTAAATAACTCTGATTTTGTAGTTCTGAGATAAACGCGATTTAGTGTTTTTTTTTAATTGTCAATGTACATTTGTAAGAAAATGTGAGATAATTTTACTGTAGGTGTTTTTATATTTTGTGGACCTGATAACCTTTTACATTATGCTTTAACAAACTGAACACTATCTTTAACTATAAATAAATAACAAATTAAAAATCAAGTTGTTTAATTTTGCCACAACTGTTTTTATAACGTAACAACAATTAGCTACTTATTTCGGCTATTTATTTAGTTTTCCTACAACTAAATACATTTGGTAGAGTAAATTTTGGTGAAATAAATGGAGTTATTGAATTTATCAAGCACGAAATATTTTTAAATGGAAAACTTAGTGGTTTTGTACGTTATTATAACTTTGATATTTATTGGTCTCATATGAAATAAAAGCTGTATTATGATATTAATAAAGTTATATTAAGGAATAAATAGAAAAGTAAACTAAAATTTAGAAAAAGTGTACTTATCTTGCCACAAACTTAAAAAATAAACATCATCATCACCATATCAGCCTAAAGGTCCACAGCTGGACAAAGGCCCACAATTGCCGGTCTTGCGCTATTCGCATCCAACAATTTCCAGCGACCCGCACAAGATCATGGGTCCATCTTGTAGGGACCTGCCCACGCTGCATCTTCCAGTTCGTGGTTACCACTCGAGAACCTTTCTGCTCTAACGGCCGTGGGTTCTACGTTCTATGTGGCCGCCCACTGCCACTTCAGTTTTACAATTCTTTGGGCTATGTCGGTGACTTTGGTTCGCCTGCAGATTCCAACATTTCTGTTTCGATATCTCAAGAAAACTCCGAGCATAGCCCTCTCCATTGCTCTTTGGATGACCTTGAGCCTTCTAATAAGGCTCATAGTGAGCGACCACGTATCTGGTCTGTCATCAAGTCATCACTGGCAACACACACTGGTTGAAGACTTTCAACTTGAGATACTGCGGTATTTTGGACGAGAAGATGTTACGTAGTTTCCCGAAAGCTGCCCAGCCGAGTTAGATTCTACGATGGCCCACCTTCTCGAAGTTAGAACGACCTAGTTGGATGGTCTGTCCTAGGTAAATATAGTTCTCTACAACTTCGCGTGCAGAGTCTCCAACCTTCAATTGAGTGGGGTTGGAGGTTTGACATAATTTTCGTCATATCCATGTTCCTTTTCAGGCCCACTTGTTGAGAAACTCTACTGAGGTCATAGAGCATTGTACCGAAATCTTCCATGGTCTCAGCCATGAGTACTATATCATCGGCCAATCGTAAGTGAGTGATATACTCGCCATTGACCAGAAGCTTGAAGACATCTTCCATTGCAGCGACGAACACTTTCGGAGATGTAACATCTTCCTGTCTCACACCTCGCTGCAAGTGGATAGGTTTCGAGTTTTGGTCCTGGATTCGCACTAACATTGTGGCGTTTTCATCCAAATACTTTAACACCTCGATTTACCGGTAGTAGACTTGGCACCTTAGGAGAGACCACAGCCCAGGTTTCGATAATCTCAGCTTTCTCATAGTCCACAAACACTAAGCACAGTGGCTTGTTATACTCTTCGACTTCTTATGTATAACTTGCCGCAGCGTATGTATATGGTCTATGGTGCTAAAGACTTTTCGGATACCTGCTTGTTCGGGAGGCTGGAAATCATCAAATGGCTCAGCAGTGTGATGGGTCAATAATTATTTAATAGGGTTTTGTCGCCCTTTTTAAAGGAGAGCACTACCACACTTCTGTGCCATGCTTGCGGTGTTTGATTATCTAGAATGACGGAGTTAAATAACTTCTGAAAGGCCCGTAGGATTGCTGTACCATCCGCTTTAAGAAGCTCTGCTGAAACTCCATCATCACCAAGAGCCTTGTTGTTCTTAAGTTGTCTGAGAGCCATTTAAACCTCGTACAGGCTCACGTCCGGGTGTCTTCAGTGTAATGTAATTAGATAATAAATAATTGTCCATAGAATTCTCAATCTCTCACAGCAACTCCGGTTTAGACGTGACGATTGCCGTGCATCCTCAGTCTTCAGCTTCGTCAGTTGGGTTTGTCCAACAGACAAATCTCTTACGAACACTTTAGAGCCTTTGTTCCGCTCGATGGCTTCTTTAATACTACTTGTATTAAACTGACGCGTGTCGCGAGTCAAAGACTTTGAGATCTGTCTGTTGAGCAGCCGGTATATAGTAGCATTATCTGAGGATGTCAGAACCATTTTCCGTATTACTTCCATAAGTTGCAGGGTGAAGTCTGTTTGTACGCTGGGCCTTGAAGACCTTAAACTCAGCCGTATGGACAGCTTCTACGAGCCTGTCGTAGTATGAGTCCACTTCCTCGCAGCCTGCTAGGCATTCGAAACGGTTTCGCAGTTCGAGCTGAAATGGTGGGTTTTGGACGTGGATAGGTAAAGGCGCGTAGACTTTATCATTTTGGACCTCTGGAGCTTGACATTAGATTCAATAAGCCTCTCACCAGTCTGTGATCGCTCTCGGGTTTAACCGCATTGATTACAGAGACGTCATTAAACGTCTGTCGTCTCGTCGACAAGATAAAGTCTATCTCATTTTTGTTTTTGCCATCGGGGCTCACCCAGGTCCATTTGCGGTGATCCAGCTTCCTGAAGAAGGAATTCATCATAAAGAGTCCCTCCTTCTCCATGTCGGTCAACATTTGGCCCCGAGGGTTCCGGTCTCCAGTTCCAAAATGCCCAACTCTCAGCTCATTCCCGAAATTTACCCAGCTTCGCGTTAAAGTCCCCCATGACCACAGTGAAATAAGTGTTAGAGGTATGTATGGCTCTAGAAATATCCTCATACATGACCTCAACCTCATCGTCGGAGTGCGTTGAAGTCGGCGCGTAAATCTGAATGACCTTCAACGAATACGTTATAAGTTACGTTATAAGGTATGCCGCCCTAGTCGACACACTCTCGAGTTTCACTACGTTCCTTGTGGACGAGGGACTTTTGAACTATGAACCCGACATCACCTTGGAACAGTTGGTCACCCTCGCGGAAATATAGCAGGTTCCCGGATTTTAGGATTATCGTGGGGAGGACACGATATTCCTCAAAACTCTCTTTGGACTTCAGACAAACCTATGATATCCCAATGTAACCTGCTCAGTTCCTTCTCCAGTTCAATGATTTTCTCGTCGGTCAACTGTTTGTGAGTGTTATATGTTGCCAGAGCCAGACGTTGTCGGTTTTCGTGACACGGCGCCTGCGGGGAATTTTTAGCACCCCGGTTTCTTTTTCCTTATTTCTTGTTTCTATTACTGAATCTGTTATCCCAGCGATTGTGATATTGTGTTCCATAATTCTTCTATCAGGGTGAGACTAATTGGTCAATAGGGATTTCAATAAAAGCTTTAGAATCTCTCGACAAAATCGGGTTTATTCGTTCAAATCTCTTAATTCTTTTTTTCTTCTTAGGCAGTGTAATATTGATGTCTATTAAAGAACTAACTTTCCTTTTTATTTTATTTTCTTCATTTGTAAAAGGCGGCATTGGTTCGATACCCGAAATGAGACTTGACCCTCTGATTACCTTTGATGACAACTTAATTTATTTAATTTTATTTGCCTATCATCTTATAATTAATCATTATCTAGTTGTAGAAGAAATAAATAACATCAAGTATTTATAAATTAGGTACGTTATATCAGAATTCTGAATCGCAGAATTAAATAAATAGAGTTATTTAGTTTTCCTAGAACTAAGTTAATTTTGTGAAAGAATTTATAAGTTGAGGAAAAATTCAACAACTCAAGTTATTTAATTTATTTGACATTCATGGTGTCATTGACCACAGTTATTGATTTATTTACTGAGTTATTTAGTATTCCTTTAAAAAAAATGTGTTTGTCTGAAGATATTTATTATTCCATCTGTCATGACCTGTCTGACAAAAATGGCTATATCTTTGGAACGGAATAAGATACGAAAACGCCTGTAAGGCTCAAATATGCGGCAGGTTTTAGGTGTTTTGAAAATAGGATAAAGTCAATTTCGCCAAAATCGGTGTTATTTAGTTTTCCAACTACGGGGACGATATTTGATTCCATGTGTTAGTATCATTATCATTAGTAAGCAAGCTTAGCCGCTACATAGCCAAAACTTTCACTTTAAACGCCTAGTGCTGGAAGTCTGTGTATAACATATTTAAATAGTACTTACATAAATACGTACGCGTTTCATTTTGAATCCTGGATATTAAAATAATGTGAAGCTTTGCTTGTTCATGTATGAAATATTGTGAAACTGATGAAAGTCATACGAACTTGTCAGTGGAGAAGGATGATATATTTCGTAAATGCATCCAACCATACATAAACCAATGAAGATTGCCTTAGTCCTTAGTTATATACCTACATTAAATCCAAATTGATTTTATTTTTAATTTGGGTAAATTATTGATCTATGCCGATACGCGCTGCTGTTACTGTAGCGAAACAGAATGGCGTGATACTTGTGCCTTGAGTTCCTGAAGTATGATACAAGTATCACATTTTAAAGTTAAATCGAATAAGAAGGTAAAGCTTTGCAGAAATACTGGGTAAACCATTTATTTGGTCCCATGTGTGTTTAAGTTTTTCTTATTATATTAGTTTTATTCATGTACATTATTATCGATGTGCTAGCACTGTACAGTACTATTGCTGCCGCAATTCTCGTCTACATGTTGTTTCATGTTTTTATTGACACATTCATACAGAAGTTATAATTATAAACCGTGAAATGATTTACAGTTTTGACTTTACTCAATATACAATTAGAACTACATACATATATCAGGCCCCAATTATCAATATTGTTTATATCTACCAATTTTCGCATACTAATACAATTTAATGCAGCAAAGAGGTCACTGATATTAAATATCTACCATCTTTCAATTCACGTCTTTCTTCGAGCATCGCATTAAAAGCTTAGTTTGAGTAGTAAAGCAATATTAAGGTTATTCTGACAATAAAGACTTCAAGAAGCAAAATTGTCACGAACTACTGTGCCTGATTCCGTGCTGGTCATGTCAGATAACCGTCCCAACTGATTTTGTGAGAAAGGGAGTAGAGAATACACCTGAATCTACGCACAAAATCATATAGTATAATTATAACATGTTGTTTAGTCTCCGTAGAAAATGGACGGCATGTCAAAATTTAGCCTGGAGATATAATTATTAGGTATATCAACATATAACAAAATTAAATTAAACAACAACAAAAGGCCTAAAACCCGCAACCTTAACAAATCTTTTGTAAACATAACTAAAAACCATTTTATTTAATGAAAAAACTGACTTGATATTATTTCATACATTTTGGAGCTAAAATGCCACAGACTAGGACATTACCTTTAAACTCGTAACTTTATTATAAAACGATTTAAACTAATAAACTATTTATTTCAGCTAACTAAATATGGCAGATTAAGCAATTTAGTAGGCATATTAGGATCATAATGTTTCAATTGACTCCGATGCAAACAAGCCAACTTCCATTATATAAACAGCCAGTGTGTTCGTCGACGATAAACATTTAAACATACCAAGTTACGGCAGAATAATTGCGTTTCCATTTGGATATGTGAGCGAGTCCAGCTTGTAACGAACGGGATAGCGAATGAAGCGGACCGCGAAACCTTCAAATTGAATTTTAAGCATCCAATTTGTTTGCGTTGCCACCGGGGCGGGTGTAGCGCTTTATATCAACGGCATGGCTGCGACACGCGCCGCCCGCCGCGTTCGACTTGTACCCGCTGTTCGCCTGCCGTAAGTTCCCACACTAGTAAAGCGATTTTTGCCTACCACACTGTGACATCCGGCCGGATTTTGATGAATTATATATTCATCTGTCCGTATAAATTATACGCTTTGTAACTATCAACTATTTTAATTACCATTTCAAATCATGTTGAATTATTAGGTTTATGATAACATTTATTTATTGAAGTTAATGTATTATGTATCTTATTTAACACGTAATATTATTTTACGCTAAAGCGACTTAAATAATGTCGTTAAAATTAATAAATATTAATTAAAGTTAATATTTAAATAATAGAATTACAGTAATAAAATAAAAGGAACATTTATTCCATAATAAAATCGCAATTTTACAATGGTATTTCAAATCATGTTGAATTATTAGGCTTATAATTATTAAATTTATTTATGGAAGTTAATGTTTGTATCTTATTTAACACGTAATATTATTTTACGCTAAAGCGACTTAAATAATGTCATTAAAATTAATCAATATTAATTATAGTTAATATTTAAATAATAGAATTATAGTAATAAAATAAAAGGAACATTTATTCCATATTAAAATCGCAATTTTACAATGGTAGTTATATTAGAGAAACACTTGCGATTATAAATTTGACTATTGGCAGTCACTTAATTGGGAGTTACATTATTCCCAAGCTACTGATCATCCCGTTTATGTACTTGATCTTGTAGTAATTTGTTATTGATATGATCCAATGCATACAACATTATTTAGTACTGCACAATGATT
This sequence comes from Pseudoips prasinana, assembly GCA_951640165.1. Taxonomy (NCBI): domain Eukaryota; kingdom Metazoa; phylum Arthropoda; class Insecta; order Lepidoptera; family Nolidae; genus Pseudoips; species Pseudoips prasinana. The sequence continues at coordinate 24,000,874 of OX621237.1, read as the reverse complement.
AATGGCATGATTGTTAGTATTACATCAGGATATTGTGACAAACAATTATATTACTACTATATAGTCTACCAAGTCTAAGGCATTACCTGGCAATAATTACGGGAGATTATGAGATATTTAAGATCTTTAAAGATTTTAAACTGGCCATGAAGAAAAAATATAATGTAAATTAAAAAAATCCTTTTGAACAATAATAATACTTTACCAACTAGTTAAAAAACTTTTCTTGCATAATTTTTGGCTAATCTTGACCAGTACCACCATGGTGGCAGCGCTGGCAGGGTCGCCAGGTGGTGTTGGGACTTTAATGCGTCCTCCACAAGTAATTTGATTAACAGTCTTGTTAATAGTCACATCACATACATCTTATAGACTACTTACATAGTTACAGGAGAGAAGTAAGCCGCACACTACAGCTACAATTTTCCAAGTATTAAGAAAAGTCTATAAGCTTATTGGTATGTGGTTCGGTATTTTATATTTCGTGGAACTATTTCATGCTCTCATGGCATCTTCCTCCGATATCAGTTATCTCCAGCGCTCGAATTCTCGACACAGATGGGTGCAGATATGATTATTCCAATGTGAATCGTAATTTAAACGATTTGCACGGATGTACCTATCTATTATTGGTTTTTAACTAAAGATTTCTTCACAACAAGTTAATGTTGTGTATATACTTACTTTAAAAATACTAGAGCTTGCCAGACAAGAATATCAGGGGGATACGTAAAAGGGCTAGTGTCGATGTCCAGATTAACAAAATATGTCTATATGTATTATCAGCACAATCAAGTTATTTGACGGGCCGGTTGGCGTGGTTGGTTGACACTTGCCTTTCACGTCGCAGGTCGTGAGTTCGATTCCCACCCAGGACAGATATTTGTGTGCATGAATATGTCGGTCCTGACTCAGGGTGTAATTATCTATATAAGTATGTACTTACAACAGAAAAGTAGTACATATTTATTTTATTTTTATTTATTTATTTATTTAAAGGCTTACCAACTAAATACATACACAACATTAAACAACAATCTTTGATACAATTTTAAATCTAGCATGCACCTAAATTAAAGGAAAGCACGGCATTCTTAAGTTTACGAAAGTACATCATTATTATTAAAACTAAGTTATACATCATTAAAACTAAGTAGGTGTTTTAAGATTTATCATCCAAGATAAGAAATTGTAAAAAAAAAAAAAATTATGTTTGTTTTGTTTTGTTTTGGAACAAATTTGGAACTTTGTTAGTTAAATAATGCTATTATACATTATTATTAAAAAAAATTTTTCTTAAATAAATATAATTTACTAGCGAAAATATCAAGGTCGCAACTGTGAAATAATTCATTGCATCTTCTGAGGATATAAGAAATAGGTGCATTGTAACCGTAATTGTTTCGACTGTATTTGATTGAAAAAGGTTTATAATTATGAATTCTAGCGAAGGGTCTGGGCACATTTATATCCAGGTGACCCACCAAATCTGGACAATCTACCCCTTGCGTAACTATCTTATGTAAAAAAGTTAAACCTAAGTAGTCTCTGCGCCACTGTAATGATTTCACTTCGAAATGGCCTAGTCTCTCATCATAGTGTTTAATCGATCTTCGAACACCAGCTATAGCCGAAAGCCTTCTTAAAAATCGTTTTTGTACATTTTCTAGACGCTGAATATTGTATTGATAAGTAGGATACCAAAGGATTGAGCAGTATTCAATATGGCTGCGTACAAATGCAAAATAGAGGGATTTTAATGCAGGCAACGACCAAAACTTTTTTGAATTGCGATTAATAAATGACAGCATCCTTAAGGATTTATTGATAGTATTATCAACGTGTTTATTGAATCGTAGTTCAGAGTCGACCAAGACACCCAAGTCCCTAACCTCAGTTACAGTATTCAGCTTTGTTTATTTATTGAATAGGTTGTACGCTTGGAGTGACAGCTGTCAGTTGAATAGTGAATTCTATCTCCGTATATTTTAAATTTGTAAAAATACTTATGTGATAGTAAGACTGCTTTAAACGTGTTCGACCTCTGAATATTGTGAAAGTGAAGTACATATACTGTTCGTAACATTCTGTGCTGCAAAAAAGATGTGAAAAATCGACATTAAAGTTTTAACGTATCCTACTCATAAAAAACTATGTAAGTGGAGTGATTACTTAAGACACCAACACTTAACAGTTTAAAATACACTTGAAAGCAATGAGCCGTGACTGAATAATGTGCTAAATAATTATAAATATTTGACAATACTCAAAATATCATAATAAAAACCGTTTGGCAAATTATTTCGAATCCATTGTTTACATCTACTACAGTGACGTTATGAGTCATGCTCACGATGAATGAACTAATGAACGACCATAGACAATAACACGGGAAGCTTAGCTCGACTTTGGTGTTGCCAGTTAATCGTAGAATCCGTGAAATATTGGAAAGAGAATATAGTTGAAAAATTTTAACATAATGGAAAACGTAACGATTCGAAAGATTAATTTGAATTCGCCACGCAGTGACATTTCTCCACAAACTGATGACAGCAATTACGAAGATACCAGTCCCGTTAGTCCTGTATCGATGAATTGTACCCTTAGAAGCTCGGCAGATCTAAGTGGCGCAGAAGATCAACTTATTGTACTTAAATTAAAAATGGAACAAATAGTAATGGAACTAGATGGGGCTCACATGGAAATTGACAGTTTGAATAGGGAAAACATTGACCTAAAAAACGAACTGAAGGAATGCAAATCAAAGCTAGCAGCATTTCAAAAAACTTGTTTGCCTGAAAAGCAGATTCCTCATTTACCGATTCCAAATACAAATTCCCGCGACAGCACTGCGAAGGATAATAACTGTAAAAACAACGTGCAACATGCAAACACTTCGCAAACCATTCCTGTTCTCATAGAAAATAAGCAAAACCATGTTATAAAAAATAAAAGTTTAGACGTTATTTCAAAAACCTATAATATAAAAAGGATTTGTTTGATTAGTTGTAATAAAGATAATAACATACTGAATATCTGTGAAAATACTTTCTCAGAATTTAACTTTTGTCACTATAGCATGCCTCACGCAGGTATCAAACAACTGTTTGCCAACAAAGGTCAAAAAATAAACAATTTTACCAAGGATGATTTTTGCGTTGTGTTTATTGGGGAGCGAGATTTTGAAATGTCTAATAATTACAAGGAACTGATTGGCTACATAAGATACGAACTCGAAAAAACAAAAAATACTAATGTAATATTATGTTTACCAAATTTTAAACTGAATAATAATTGTACAATATTTAACAAGAGAATTGAATTGTTTAACTATTTGTTAGGCAATGACTCTGAAATTTGTAATTCTATTTATATTTTTGATTCTAATAGTTCTTTACGATACAATTTTAAAATGTTTTGGCGATTTAATTCCAAGGTAAATAATATAGGTATGGCCAAGATTTTCCAAGATCTATCACTATTTATAAATAATTATATAGTATTAGATATTAATCAGCTTAGAAGCACTACTAGCGATATTACAACAGACAGTGCTCTTCCAAGTAAACGACAACCAAAACGGGGTAAAATACCGCACTACTTCAAAAGGGTAGATTTAAATAGCAATATAAATAATAATTTTCGCCTGTAAGTTTACAATGTTTACTATAATGCACCAAAATATAGCTGGTGTACTAAACATAATTGATTATGTAGAGAATGTACTAGAAGAACTACATAATAAACAGAAAAGAATACATATATTATGCTTATGTGAAACATTTATACAAAAGGGTAGCGAAAGTAATCTTAACATAAAAAACTATACAGTAGCTGCAAATTATTCTCGTGAAAGGCAAAAGAGAGGTGGTTCTTGTATATTACTTGAGAACAGCATTGCTGACTATAAAATTCTGAAAATTTGTGAACAATTGGCTGCACCTTTCTCATTCGAATGCTGCGGAATAGAAATACCTTCTTATAAGCTCGTAATAATCAATATTTACAGAATACCAGATAGAACGCTAACTAGTACGTTTTTAGATAAACTCGATAAACTGCTTTATCACATTACTACAAAAAAATATGGTTATAAAATAATTGTTACCGGAGATTGGAATATTAACACCTTAACCAAGAATTTAATTACGAAAGAGCTGCTTAGCATTCTATACAATAACAACCTAGATCCACATATCACTAAACCAACACGACAAACCTCTTGCATTGATCAAATTGCTAGTAATGTATATAAACCTCACATAGATATACATTATCTAGGGCTATCTGACCACGAAACTACCCAATCGATATCATTTAAGGTTAAAAGTAAAGACTTAGCTTCGGAATATATAGTGGAAAAAAGAGACTACAGTAAAGTAAATATAAATAAGTTTCAGGAATGTATGTCTGCTTTATCATTTTCAGAAACATATGATACAGTAGAAACAAATGAATCTTTCCAAAAATTTCATAATATGGTAATCTTATTTAATAAACTCTGTTTTCCAATCAACCTAATAAAAATTAGTCGAATAAGAACCAATCCAAAATGGATAACTAACGGCATCAGATTATCTTGCGCTTATAAAAGGAAAAAATACCTTAAGCTTTTGCGGAACAAGAAAAATATTGGTAAAAACCATCTAGACTATTCGAAATACAGCCATATATTGAGAAAATGTATTCACAAAGCCCATCAATTACACAATCATAATGTGCTAACCAATGCTAAAAATAAATGTAAGGCTACCTGGAACATAATAAAAGAAAATGTTTACAATCCAACCATTATGAATAAAATTGATCACATTAGTATTGATGGTACTCAAATAAGTGACCCACAGCTCATAGCCGAAACATTCAATAATTACTTTATTGGCACTCAAAGTTCAGAAAGCAAACGGTGTACTGTTGAGTTATCTAATTTAAAAAATAATGTTAATAGCATGTTTTTACAACCCACTAATACTAATGAGGTGTACAGAATTATTATGTCCCTCAATAACAGTAAATCTGTAGGTTACGATGAATTGCCTACAAATATAATAAAATCTTGTGCCAAATACATATCTGGCCCATTAAGTCACATAATAAACCTGTCGTTTGAAAATGTTATATTTCCGGAAGGTTTAAAAACGTCAATAGTTAAGCCCATATATAAAAAAGGAGATAACTGCTCATTAAATAATTATAGACCAATTACATTGATCCCAGTGCTTTCAAAAGTATTTGAAACTGCAATGCTTAGGCGATTAAATGCGTTTTTAAGTAAATTTAACATACTTCAAGAGCAACAATATGGGTTTCGAAAATATAGCCCAACTACATTGGCATGTTTTCATCTAATGAAATACATAACTGAAAGCATAAATAATAAAACACCAATCGCAGCCATATTTCTCGACATGTCAAAAGCTTTTGACTACGTAGACCACTCTGTTTTGCTAAAAAAAATACAAATATATGGTTTTAGAGGTAAAGCACACGATTGGCTAAAAAGTTACTTAAACAATAGAATACAATGCACTGAGGTAACACACATCTCGGGTTCAAAAACGATGGAAAAACATAAATCTGCCTATAAAATCAACAGCCGTGGAGTACCTCAAGGAAGTATACTGGGACCATTGCTGTTCCTTTTATATATAAATGATTTGCCCAATGCCCTACTCTATAAATGTATTTTATTTGCGGATGATACAACTTTAATAGTTCAACAAAAAACGCCTAGTACATTTAATAATGACTTAAATACTGCCTTACTACAAACAATTAATTGGCTAGAAGCAAATAATCTAAAGATTAATTTAGGCAAAACACAAGTGGTACAATTTAATACATACCATGGCTCGGATTGCCCTTTAAATATAAGTTATGGTGATAATGAAATAGAATCAGTTGAAAGTGTAAGGTTTCTGGGATTCATTTTGGACAAGCATTGTAGTTGGAAACAACATATAGATTATGTATGCAATAGACTGGACAAATTTATTTTTGCTCTACGTAGGTTACGTCACATCTCAACCAGGCAAACAGCCTTAAATGCATATCATGGGTATGTGTCTTCCATTCTGAGCTATGGCTTGATGCTGTGGGGGAATTCCGTAGAATTCGAAAGAGCATTTAAAGTCCAAAAGAAATGCATAAGAGCTATTTGTAGTAAACATTTCATGGAATCTTGTAAACCGCTCTTTAAATCTCTTAAGATTCTTCCTCTGCCTTGTCAGTACATAAAACAAACATGTATATTTGTCAAACAAAACCCGAAACAATTTGAATGGAAAACTACATCTCGAGGTTTCATCAAGTTATGCCTACCTATGATCAGGCTAGAATACTACAGACGCAACAGTTATTGTATGGCCATTAGATTGTTTAATAAGTTACCGGAACCAATAAAACATCTACCACTCACTAATTTCAAAATGCATATTACTCGCTGGCTTTTGGATAAATGTTTCTACACCGTCGAGGAGTATCTGAACTACACAGGACGCAGTAATTTGTAAATATTTGATTGTTAATGTGATATATTACTTTGTTTCTTAAATAATGTGTTAATAATTTAATTAATTGTATTAATATATTTTGTATTGTAGCTGAAATGTTATATTTACACGCCGAGAACTCGGCAGAATGTGATTGATCCATCAATATTCTTGTAACAACTTTTATGTATACTCATATTCAGTAAATAAATGATTTGAATTTAAATTTACAGAATTTATGTTTTTTACGGGAGAATTTAATGTGGTAGCACTTACTGATATTTAGTTCCATGGAGTTGCTTTCACACCAATTAAACAGGTTATCAACATCCTCTTGCAGAAGCTGTTGATCTGTTTCTGAGTTTACTATTCTTGATAATTTCAAATCATCAGCATAAATTTCAAAGTGAGAATTGCGTATAGAATATTTAATATCATCTATAAACATTATAAATAGGACCGGACCCACATGCGACCCCTGAGGTACTCCGGATGTCGGAGTAAAAACATCAGAGGAATATCCGTTTAGGACTACTCTAGCCCTGCGTTGGGTCAAATAGGACTTGAACCAGTTTAAAAGAGGTCCTTGAATGCCGTATACAGCATTTAGCTTCTGCAAGAGTAGTCTGTGATCTACTTTATCAAATGCTTTGCTAAAATCGCTGTACACGGCGTCAACTTCATTACCTCTACTAATGTCAGTAACAGTTCTATCCAAAAAGCTGTTAAGGTTAGTAGTTGTAGACCTATTTTTAACGAAGCCATGTTGATGAGTTGTGACGATTTGTTTGATATGCCAGTTTATAAATGGACATAAGAGTGCTTCAAATACTTTAGCAATGACGGGTAAAATACTGATGGGTCTATAATTGCTGATATTGGACCTATCGCCAGCTTTTGGGATAGGAATAACAATTGATTCCTTCCAGAGTTCTGGAAATTGGCTCTCCGACAGAGATCTATTATATAGAAATTCAAGTGGCTCGGATAAGTAACGGGCGCATTCCTTGAAAAATATAGGTGGTATACTATCATGGCCAGCTCCTTTTGAGATATCTAGATTTTTTAATTGTTTTTCGATATTTCTTTTCGAAAGGTAAATATTATTCATATTGTGACAATTATTTATGGCGTTAGCAGCAGATCTGTAAGAGTTGTATTGGGATGTATGATTGTACACAGACGCGAAAGTTGTTGCGAATAGGTTGGTGATACTTTTACCATCACTCGCGCTTACACCGTTATGTTTCATAGTTTGAAATTGAGTTAGTTTAGTTTAGAATTGAGCTCGAATTACGTTTGCCATTTATGTAAGACCAGAAGTATTTTGGGTTTTTAGTAACATTTAGCTGTAAGTACATTTTTAATATAATTTTAATATGAGGATTTTATAATTTTGTTTGTTCTTTCTTTTAATATCAAGTATTCATATTCATCACGTTTATTATTATACTGTTTCATTTTTCTCCGGCATTTCTCTTTTTCTTGCAATATTTTTATTAATTTTTTACTATACCACTTTGGATACGTACTTTTATTTGTAGTCTGTAACGGAATTACGTCACAGATAATTTGTTTTATAATTGTATAAAACATAGTAACCGCGCCATCTACCGTTGCAATTGATTGAAAGGCCTCCTTCCATTTTATTTCAGCTAATCTTTTTCGTACTTCGTGATAATCAGCTTTATAATATTTATAAATTGGTCTAGCTTTCACCTTGAGAGTTGGTGGAAGCTTGAGATGAGGAGTTATATCTATTGGTGGATGAAATTCATCAATGTTTGATAGTATGTCAGTAGACGCAGAGACTTCAATAGGTTGGTCTATGTTTGAAATCACAAGATCAAGAATTCTATTTTGTTTATTTGTGATACAGTTATATTGCTTAAGATCGTTAGACGACAGAAAATCTACAAAGATTTTAGCTATATTGTTAACACAAGAGACGGGTTCCATATTATTATGTCCATATATGTAGTATATTAGTTATCTGGTTTCCATAGAACAAGCTCAGCTTATTTTGGGATAATATGATGAAATATGACCCAGGATAATAATTATTTACTTTGTGGCATAGGCATCGTATGCTTACCTTAGTGTTAGATTAGCTCAAGCCACCTAGGAAGCGGCTATTATCTTATATTACAACTCGGACCGACAATTTGAGAACATTACAAAAAACGTACACCGGTCTATAGACTACCCGCGCTAGGTGATTAAACTCACTTCTCACTTACGTAATGCTTAGAGATACTGGCTATGAGCGCATCAACACGGCAAAAATATCCCATAACAACTAACCAAATACGGCTAAGCTCAACTACACAGCGTACGATATTTCCTAAAAAATTTCATGAACTATTCAAATGGATAAGAGCCCGCATGTGCAGTGTGCAGCAAGAATATTTTATGTGACAGCTGCAGAAAATAAAGAGTGCATTCTACGTAACGCCTAGAAAGTTGTTGTTATCAGAAAATTGAAACTGAAACAAATTTGTGTTTTTATTTACTAAGGCATTTCCTTCGTCTTTCTCCTTGGCGGACGGATGACATAGTTTTACGATTGTATCTGGAATGTGTACTTCAAGGCTACCTTCCCACGCTGAGTGCGCGAGGTCAAAAACACTTTTTTTACCAGTCGTTTACAATAGCCCCGGTGAAAAAAGCCTACCAGAGCGAGGTGCTTATACGTAGGTACATTCAAAACTAGCTGGGGATATTAGCGACTGTGTGACATATGTACATATGTTACGCGTTCAGCACACATCTGAAATGTCTCCGCTATGCATCCTCGCACCGCTCAGCTGTAAATTTTTCATAGATTTCTGGAACATCTATGCTGAAAACAGTCACACTGTTTCATAGCTTAGCTTCTCATTCTCACGCCATTCGGTTTCGTAGCGTATCGCGTTTCGTATGGTAGAAATAAAGCCCATTCTGTTTTGTTTTGTTAATTGTTCAATTTTATATATCGCGTCGTATAAAACTGCTTGCCGGGATTATATGATTTAAAATCGTGAACATATACTTCCAGCAACATTTAATTATGAATTTTCTTTAGATTGTAATTACAGTTTAGAAATTATACCTCCAATTTAAATTATTCTTGATAACAACCGATTGAAACCATATTAATATAAGACGTTAGTCTTATATTAATATGGTTTTTTAATAGCATTCCGTATCGATTAAAAAAAAATGAAATTGGTTTCATAAACAATGGCGAAACCGCGAAAGATAAATACAAAAATAACACATACAATCTACAGACAGAATTTAAGTGGGTTTAAGGCAGGTGTGCTAAGATTGTGACAAATGGAAATCCGCTGTTCTTGCCTACCCCTCTAGGAAACAGGCCTGAGTGTATGTAAAGTCGGGTTAAGATACCTTACTATATAATTACTGTATAAAATTAATTTTGATTTGTTATTGGTCATACTTGCATAAGTACGTGGCTTGCCGTTGAAAGCATTTAGGATTAGAAGTTTTTTCGTTCGACATGTCTCTCCGAAAAAGCCCGAACTAGAAAAAGTAAATAGTTGCGAGAAATATTTTTATTTAATTGTATGAAGTTATAACAGCCTACTTACTTTACTGATGTACAAAGAAAGACAAACTGCCAAGTAACATGTAAGCTGTATGATTAATGAAATAAAGAAAGCACTCAAGACAAAGTAGGTCTCTAGTCATATTTACGTAGACTACATATATTGAGTCGCTTTAAGTTGTTGAGACTAGTTGCCTATTTGAGCTTTGAAGATTTTGTTTTGGATAAATATTTTACTTTGATCTCAATAGAGTTTTATTATAATACTAGCTGTGCCCGCGACTTCGTTCGCGTGGATGTCGGAACTTAACAATGTATTTTTTAGTGTAAAGCGCGGTGGGAGGATACCGAAAACATATAATATGAAACATAAACATGAATATTTATACATAATCATGAAGATTGTAGTAGCCACAGGGATTACATATCTTTGTTTACTTTTAATTAATATTAATATTTATTTTAAACCTTTCAAATTGTATGTTTATATTAATTATAAAAATTTTATATTTCAATATATCTGTGTATTTTGGTATACTTTTTATTTTTTTATGCCCGCATTAAGGAATCGAATCCCTGTGTCGCGGGGTACTTTACAAACGTATGATAGACGGACACAAATTACATCCAGACTCAAAACAACTATTTGTGGGTTACACAAATAGTTGTCCGGCGCGGGACTCGACGTGATTGTCTTAGCCGCTGCGCCACACGTACTTCATACAAAGAAACCCATGTTGTGCTATTCAGTTTGTCCGCCTTACACGTCACATCTAAGGAACTGCTAACGATAGTGATAAGAAAGTTCAAATCGATACCGTTAAAAAAATTAAATATTTTTTTACGGTAGTTAAACATATTTCATTGCAGTTCAAGTTCTCGGGCCCTAATTCCAAAATTTTATTTTTTCGCTACTTTGTTCAGCATTCAATATATAATTGTGTTCATTATAATTGAGTAACCACTAAAGAGTTGTTACCTACATATTTGACCTGCACGTGTGACGCTGTTCTGAGTCTGGATGAAATTTCTATTATATGTTTGTAAAGTACCCCGCGACACAGGGATTAGATTACCTTCTGCGGTAGTGGTCATTAAAAACAAATTGTTATTATTTTATAATATGTCATGTTGTGAAAGTTTTTATTTTATAATTTTATGTCATGTTGTGAAAGTTTTTGAAGTTATACTTCTTTTGGCGCGATGGAGAAAAATGATGAGAGTGAATTTTTACGATGCGCGCGCACACCGACACCAAAAAATTTAACAGCATGAAGTTAGTTCTAGGTGGTATGACAGTGAATTTTATTTTATTATTTAAAATAAAATTCACTGTCATACCACTGTTATTTATCTTTATTGTCTGAAATTAATAACAAATTATACAAAATTGAGACAACCCCAGTAAGTAATGTACAATACTTGTGTAGGGGCTGCCTCGCTTCTTAACGCGGTTACACACTAATAAGACTGTTGTTATCTACTTATTCATGATAGATACTATATAAGTTTAGTAAGTATAAGTAACATATGATTTAAATTTTTAGAAAGCAAGAACATATTATCTTAACTAAAATAATAATGAAGAAGAAAAAAACATGCAACTTACTTATTAAATAGTGTGTGTGAGTATGTATGTGTGTGTTATTGTGTGTGTGCGAGAGTGTGTATTTATGTGTACTGTGTATTATGCGGCTATGTAGATGTTAATCCTTCTGTGTGTTTTGATTATTATAATTATTGTATGTGTTGTATATAGGTAAGTATGAGTTTATATATAGGAAATATTTTTGTTTTAAGTAGGTCTAAGGAAAAGCAATTCTGCATCATAACAAGTAAGAGTTTTTAGTTACTCTGCTATACCCTTATGCATTGATGCATGATTTTGGGATGAAATTTTAGCTTCGCATCTGAGCCAGATACTGACGACCTGAAGTCTTACTATCAAATTGTGGACCTTAGTTATCTATTTTATAATAATAATAATAATAAGATACAAACATACCTAATTTAAATAATTGAATAAAAAATACAATTTATTAATTGTTACCTTGTAATTACCTTATATACCTGTAATTACCTTTGACGCTAATCGTGTACCACAATCACACAATCTTGGACACCAATATATTTAACTTAACTAGGTAGATAAATTAATTTTTCTGTATATTTTAGTACCTCTACAAAATATGTTTACTTATGAATTTTATTACATACTGCAATTATATATGAGGTGGGTATAGAGTGGGTTAAGCCACTCCGAAATGGTTTAACAATTGTTATCTAATTAAAGTTTAGGTTTGAAATATATGTATGTAAAAACTTATTTATATTATAATAAGTTGCTATTGAGATCAAAATAAATTATTTACTAAAAAGAGCATTTGCAAAGCTAAAATTCCTCAAGACAAGGCGGGACATTTGAATTTCAGATAAGGCTTACGGCAACTTAACAATAGCACGATTTTCTTTACATAAAATTAACATTATAAAAAGTAATTATAAAAAGTGCGCTGGAACTTTATGAAGATAGTTAAACCTATCTCGAGTAAATTGCCTTTCGGATAAAATCCGCAGTGACATTCGTTTTTCCTCTTCAGTATTACTATGGCAAGGAGACAGAAACTCAGAGCAATAATTACCAACACACATTCACTTTCACACATTTAATTATATAATTATTTATTATATAATCGTATGGGCAGTAATCTGATGGCAGACATTTGATATAGCTTAACTACTGTTGTCTCATAATAATAATATCCTGGGACATTATATACACACGGCCATCTGATCCCAAACAAAGCAGAGCTTCTACTATGGAAACCAGATAACTGATATACTACATATACTACTTTTCTTTTGTAAATACATACTTATATAGATAATTACACCCAGACTCAGGACAAACAGATGTTTATGCACACAAATATCTGTCCTGGGTGGGAATCGAACCCACGACCTCCGGCGTGAAAAGCAAGCATTACTACGCCAACAGGCCCGTCAAATAACTTCAAAGGAAGTCGGCAGATTTACATACCCTTCAAGGTACGGATTATGTCAGCTTACTCCATACGTTATTTTATTAAAATTACTCCAGCCGTTTAGACGTGAAGAAGTAAAAAACATACACACTCACAAACTTTCGCCTTTATAATATTAGTGTGATTTCGGTGAATCAAAATAGCTCATTTGAGCGAATGTTTAATACTGAATTGCGTTTTAGTGACGACCGGGTTTGATCATAGCATCAAAATCCAGTGCCAAAGCGATAACCTCACTAAATATACACAAATGTGTTGGAAGTATCACTGTATCGAACTTTATTCTGGGTGAAATTGCATTCAACGTCGATATCTTGAAATATATCTATATATATAAAAAGACAAGTCCTGACTGACTGACTGACTCATCAACGCTCAGCCCAAACCCTTGGACCTAGAAAGCTGAAATTTTGCACAAATGTTTGCTTTATAATGTAGACAATGAATAAGAAGGGATTTTTCGAAATTCAACCCCTAAGGGGGTAAAACAGGGGTGCTAAGTTAGTATGAAACTTTGCCGTTTTTGAAGTTTAAGGCATGAAAATTGGTATTTGGCCTTCCAGTTAAAAATAAAAAATCACGTATTTCAGGGTTTTTGGAAATTCCACCCCCAAGGGCGAAAAATAGGGGATGTAAGTTTGCATGGAAAATGTGAAATTTTTTAAGTTAAACGCATGAAAATTAGTATTTGGCCTTTTAATAAAAAATAAAAAATATATATTTCAGCATTTTTGGAAATTCCACCCCCAAAGGCGTAAAATTGGGGATGTAAGTTTCTATGAACAATGTGAAAAGTTTTAAGTTAAACGAGAATTTCTCCCCTAAGGGCGTAAAGTAGGGTACGTAAGTTTCTATGTAAACTGCGACTTGAAGTTAAACGCATAAAAATTGGTACTTAGCATTTCAGTTAAAAATTAAAAATAAATATTTCAGGATTTTTTAAATGCCATCCCGAAGGGCACACAATAGGGGATGCAAGTTAAAAATTAAAAATATATATTTCAGGATTTTCGAGAATTCCACGCCCAAGGGCGTAAAATTGGGGATTTAAGTTTGTATGAACAATGTGAAAAGTTTTAAGTTAAACGCATGAAAATTGTTATTTATCAGAATATTTGAGAATTCCTCCCCTAATGGCGTAAAGTAGGGTACGTAAGTTTCTATGTAAACTGCGACTTGAAGTTAAACGCATGAAAATTGGTACTTAGCATTTCAGTTAAAAATTAAAAATATACATTTCAGGATTTTATAAATTCCATCCCGAAGGGCACACAATAGGGGATGCAAGTTAAAAATAAATATTTCAGGATTTTCGAGAATTCCACGCCTAAGCACGACTAAAATAGGGGACGTAAGTTTGTATGAAAATCTGTTTTATTTTAAGTTAATTTCATGTAAATGTTGGTGTCGAGATGATCGCACCCAAAAAATATCATCTTAATTTTACTGATCTACAAGTTCACAATTTTGTAACTAGGTGGCGTTAATATCGTTTTAGTTCGCAGAACTTTTTTGGCATATCGGTTAAAATAAATAAATTCTTAAATAAAAGGTAGTTCAAAACTGAATCAATAGATGATCGCCTAAATCTCACCGAAAAAATAATGCACACATCTTAATTTTACCGCTTTACAAGTTAATATTTTTGTTAGTAGATGGCGTAATCATCGTTTTAGATCGCGCTATGATTTCGTCCACAAAATGTGATATTAGACCTATCAATGCCGTGGTCGCAACCTAATCTAGAATACATCTTTGTTTTTTTAGTTAATGAGATCATGTCCTTTTTTTAAATAACAGTAGCAAAGTAGTCTTTAGTTTCTTTCTTAGTTGGGGTATTTTTAATTTAGGTTTTCTTAAATTTTTTAAGTTATATTATTTAGATTAAGCCAGAAGTATGTAGTTACATTGGTCATCATTCTAAAATGTCGCGGACGAAGTCGCGGGCACCAGCTAGTATTTTATAAAATGAGGCTAGTTGCATAATTAGCCCTATTTTATGATTGTATATTATTAACAAATATTTTTAAGTTCTTTTCTGTTTAGTAATTTTGAAGACACTTCGAAACCTATGTATCCATCGTATAATAAGATTATTTATTTTAACTACAAAGGCTGTTAAAGTTGTCAAAGCCCTATTAGAAAATGAAAAAAATATTGCGAGAAATGAATTTTTTCGCGAAGGTTTTGTCGCGTATCATCAATCAAGGGCTTGGTGTTCAGCGTCGATACTCAAGACGTCAATGCCCTAAATTAATTTGTACATCTTGTTTAATTTTCATCTATCTTATTCTAACACCATCGATAAATTGACATATTTACTATCCCAATATCGTGCAAACTTATAGTACAAACATATTCTATAACGTATGTAGCGTTTCAAAATTTTTAAAAGGTAACCGTGTAAGTGTGTATTTCTCGTGGAAACAGTCAGTTTAAATGAAATTTGAGAACCATTGAAAGACGGAACTTTATGACTTTAGACATTTATTAGAGGGCTTGTCTGTGAAGAGGTATTTCTCAACTGATAAATTAATAAGTGATTGAGTTCGCGGATATTGTTACATTATTTGTTCCGTTTGAAATCCCAATAAATAGCCCAGGAATGTCGATGAATGTCGTCTCAAAAACGTATTATTTTTTCTGTTTATCTTTTCAGTACATGCTGAATGAATTTAGTAATTGATCAGTTAGAAAAAGGCTATTTCCTGTTCACTGGCTGACAGCGCCTAATTTTAAAGGACCGCGCCTTCTTCAGGTAGAATTGCTAACGTGTTTAAACTAACATGTCCGGGTCAAAGTAGACGAAATAATAAATCTTTAATTGCGGGCCAAATATAATCTTTGTGGCTAATTTTAATTAACAAAGTCTTTCCATATTATACAATAATAATTTAAAATGAGATGTGACTTTGTAGTGCTGACTTTGTGATTATTTTCTGACTAGGAAACGTAATTAAGGATTGATGTGATCAACAAATTATCATATATTTAACAGTTATGTTTTTTTACTTGACTGGTAAATTAAGTACCTAAAATCGTATCATTTCATCTAAATTATATAAGTATGCGAACTTCTCTATTACGCGGGAATTCTACGTGTCAATAATATATTAAAACTTGAATATTTAAATAATTCAATCAAAATAATATGTCTTAGTAAAACCACATCAGTTATTATTAAATTACTTAAGTGATAGTAGAAAAGTTAAAACAAATACAAAAGATAAATAATAAATGCCTCGAAAAACACAGTACTTTAAAATAACTATGTGAAGATGTAAGTAATTTCCTGATTTGCCCTTCCATGTGGGCCTCAGACAAAAATGGCAGATTTTGTGGATATTGAGTATACCCAAGAGTACAGTAAGACTGGCCTGCAGTCATCCAAGCCATACTCATCCAAGTCTAAATTAAGAATTTTTAGTATAGGTAGAAGTTTTTAGTGGGAGGTTTTACTTTATTATTTTTATATACATTTTTCACGTTCCACGTTTTCGTAAGTTTTCAAAACTAACGCTATACTGGGATTTTACTGGACTGAAATTTTCGTTAGTGAGCTCAATTCCCACCCGCATTTAAATTTATAAAATTCAGATTAACATGATTAAGATGCTAAAAGCAAAAATGGAATCATAGTTAATTATGACTTATGGCTGTCTGTTTTCTGTCATCTGATAGTAATGGTCCAATCTAAGTATTGGCATTCCAGCTGTTTTAGCGTGTAGGTTTCAGCAAGATGGCATTAAGCTTCATCATTTCGTTAGGGTAATGATGTAATGTAATCAAATGGATTGTATAAATTTGAGTTGAACACCAAAATGCATTGGCGGAGCGGTTAATGCACATGTGGCCGAATACGCCGTGGTGGCACTTAAATTTATAGAACTCATGTATGTTTGTCACTACTACTACTCTACTTTTAGTGTCGGTCAAAATAAACTAAGTACAAGCATGTTGTGATAAATTGATTTTCTCTTCTACACTTGTTTGTAAAATTGAATCAACGAATTCATGCGCAATGTTTGTAATTACATACTGCATTGCCGTCAACCAGTAAATAGCCCACAAACAGAGTTAAATATTATTTTAACTAAAATTCATTTCTTTTCCAAGTAGTAATACTGACTGAGTTATAGCGAATAAGACAGATGGATTTGTTTATATGATAATATACGGCGAGCCCGATGGTAAGTGGAATCCTATTGTCTTGCCACATATATGGAATCATTCAAGTCTTGCCTACTCTTCACTGATTCTTATTGAGCTCTGGTGATCTTACTATGAAAACACAACATTATAACGCTTTGAAAAATATTATTCGCTTCACCTTTAAAAAAATGGTATTAAGGAGGTAAAGTTGTATTAAGCTTTTTAAAAATACGCTGAAAAGTGGAGCAACCACATTTTTCAGCGTATTTTCAGCAAAAAAGCTCATACCTGAAGATAAGGCAATATCTAGCGAAAAACGCATTTAAGTTTTTCCAAAAAAGTAACCAAGGTGATTAGTTTTGTTTGCTTTTTTGCAGCACCCACATTTTTATAAAAAAAATTCTCACGGTAAAATTGCAAAGACTACAGGTACTTATTATGAAGGTAATGATAATATCGTTACAAGATATACCCAATGTTTTTTCCCATTCTTAGTTTCAGTTAATCCCCATAATTTCCACAGTGTTTGCAGTAAAAGAAAACGGCCATTATGAGCCATTTCCGAGTATGGAAGAAAATGAGGGTGTGCAGGTAAGACCCCGTGTATTTACGTCATGGTGCTCACACATTGTGAATGTAACTAAGAGCAGTGCATATGCAGGACCAAACTGTGCTCTTTGCTCATAAGCATAGAGCTTTATTTTATGTTAGCTTCAATCCGACGCCAGTACAATCAGTCCAGAACAGTAAATGGAAAGGCGCATCTGAACGAAAATCTACCTTGAGTGTATTATAAT
Organism: Pseudoips prasinana; assembly: GCA_951640165.1. Taxonomy (NCBI): domain Eukaryota; kingdom Metazoa; phylum Arthropoda; class Insecta; order Lepidoptera; family Nolidae; genus Pseudoips; species Pseudoips prasinana. The sequence goes on along the minus strand of OX621237.1, from coordinate 23,982,840 downwards.
AAAATAGATGTACGTTAACGACATACTTTTGCTATTAGGAAGCCTGTACATGCCAGTACATTAAAGACAATTATAACAGATATGAATTCAGTTCTATGCTTATTTTCTGAAGGTTAATTTTCCTCCATATAAGGGCAGCGCCCTGGCGTCTATATTACAGGTTCAAAGTATGAGCACCGTTATATAATTCACGCCTCTTCAAACACTCACTTTTATTTTACTGCTACGCGCTACGCTTTTGATGTACTCGCAAATTTGCGACACCTATTCAAGAAGCGGGTGACGTTTATTGCATTAGCATTGTGTGTGTTTTTTGCCGCAGTTATCCGTAGGTGACAGGGTTATTCAGAGTTAATGAGCGGGAACATTTGTTTCCCTTTGCCCCTTAGTAACTCATTATCGTAAATAATACCATCTGCCCGCACTGTATAACAGTGCTATAATATACCTTAATAGTCTGCTGACACGACCACTTAGAAGTCCAGTGTATTGATCTCAAATAGTAAGGTCACTATGCCATGAACTTTTGAATCAGATTTTTATACTGTATTAAATGCGTATGTGCAGTTTGTATAGAGTAGCAATTGATCTCAAATTGCAATATATATGTTGTGTATATTACAATTTATTACAGGACATATCCAAAATATAAACATATAATATTACAAAAAAGAGATCAAAATAAGCGCACACTGCAGCAGCCGTAGGGATGGCGCCTAAACTATCCCAAGCTGTGCCAGGCTTGCCCAGGAGGAGAAAGCCGGTACAGTTCGCCTACAGGTTTACATGCTTTTTGACTACGAGGGCGTAAAAAATGAGCTTACTGACTCAGTTGATGCAGTGATTTTTATAGGCAAAAATCCTAATGACAAAATTTTGTCCCGTCCCAGCATTTGCGGCCGAACATGCTACCGTTAGTGCAAGGAGGTATATAGTAACTTTTTTATACATAATTGCTTCCATTATGTGTACCTAAACTTTGAGCATTTTATGATAGTGTAGTATAGATAAAATGTCTCAGTTACTTGTAAAGCTTATTTTCACACTACCATCTCATTGGTATTCAACTCCTACGATACCAAAACATTGCAGTCATAATTGTTTAACTCTTGTATCTGTTGTGTGTTGCCTGACATATTACAGCATTTTATATTTTGCTACTGGTTTAAGGGGCCTTTTACAGTCCACTAGCGCCGCCATTCGAAAAAAATGTCATAACTCGTAAATAGAATCAAAAATACAAAATGTGGTCTATTATTACTGTAGAAAAGGCAATAACGTAATTTTATAACACATTGTCAACACTTGAAATATAGCTGTTTAGCTAAATCGTGCATTTGTAACAAAAACGGCCGTTTATGTTTTGAATGCACGATTTAGCTAAACAGCTATATTTCAAGTGTTGATAATAACACCTTATCAACACTTGAAATATAGCTGTTTAGCTAAATCGTGCATTCAAAACATAATATTTTGTATTTTTGATTCTATTTACGAGTTATGACATTTTTTCGATTGGCGGCGCTAGTGGACTGTAATAGGCCTCTTAAAAACAACGCTTAACTTACTTACATCCACTTTGTGAGATATATTCACCGACTGCCTGCGTCGTTTATTCCGGCGCTGAATGTGTTTATGCCGCTATTACCTTGCGACATTGGGACCACTTGCAGCATCGTCGTCAGACTGCTCGAAAATTGCCTTACACAACGGTGGTGATGTCATAGTCAAAATATCAATATTAATTTTTTATGGTGCTTTTATTCCCTTCATTTTTATTGCAGCTTTTCCATTTCAATAACAGCTCCCAGTCTAACCTGTTGCGGTAAGCGATCAGAACAAAACGAGAATTTTCTCCGGTACCAGATTCTATTACGCTTCTGGCTATCTGTTACTACATAACATCTTATGATAATTGTTACCTACAACTAAATGTGCTCTTCAAGGCCGAAGGAATAAGCCAACCGATCTCAAGCCAATTCTTCATTTTAACACAAAGATTGGTTCGGTGGAAGAATTGAACCCGACGACCCCCTTGGGATTTTTAACTCGAAGTGGCCAAATATTTAAGTTAAGGATTTTTTCTACGTTGACACGATTTACACACGTAGACTGGCTTGTTCGTCTAGTGTTAGTAAACCTGTTTGCTAAGCCAGAGATCTTAGGTTTAACCCACCAAGACAAATCGTGCACTTTAATGTGTCCTGCGTAGTAACAAGGCAAGGGTAACTTTTTTTGTAAACATGTCGTCCTTAAGGTGGCAATGCTGGAGTGTAACACCAGGATGTCTTTTTCTTAAGCTACATTTGGGCTGTTTATTGCCGAAAGCGTATGCCTACTTTATATCAAATACGAGAACATTTCTCACTTCCACTTCAACGGACTTAGCTCTGACGAGTGTGCGCTTTATAAGACCGCCTCTCAAACTGTGCTTCGAAATCACGTTACTAACCGGTGTATCACTGTACCGCAAACGATTTTAATATCGTTAAAAGTTCTCAGAAGACAATTCATCTAGAAGATTTGTCAATATTTCAAATAATATTTATTTGACAAGATAGTTAATAGATCCAAGAAATTTCTCAAATAAATAGAGTTAACTCTGTTTATGAAATTTATCGGATCGAATAACTTCAGATTCTGAGAATTTAACCGATCGACATGACCTTTTGCAAAAAAGTTTACATGTAAATGATTTACAAGATCAATAAAAATAGACAAAGTGATCTAACAAAACTGATATGCACGAATTTGCAATAAATGTATTTTTACTAGGTTTATCGTGGTATAATAACAGTTCTGAACAACCACTTACGTGCGAAAAAATGAAATATTGTATAAAAATTCTTATTGGTATGGGCTGTGGTTACCGTCCAAGCCGCCGAGTAGACCTCTAACATAGCTGTTGTCTAATGACTATAGCAGGGAACGAAATCACCTATATCTCGTATAGCATAACGAAATGATAACAATCTACATTAAACAAATAAGCATCTGGAAAATAAGACAATTGTCAGATGAACAAACTGCTAGATTGGTGTATTTCGCGTACTTTCATAGCATTATGTCGTATGGCATTCTGCTGGGGGTTCGGCAGCTGACATAGGTACTATTTTTGTATTGCAGAAAAGAGCAGTCAGAGCCATTTATGGTTTAGGCAGTCGCTATTCTTTGCGAACTTTGTTTAAAGAAATAAATATACTTACTGTGCCATCGGAATATATATATCAGAATATAATGTATGTTAGAAAAAATATTGATAAATATAAAAAGAAAAGTGAACTGCATAATATAAATACTAGGAATAAAAACAAACAAGCCATGCCAGGCTTTAGAGTAAGCAAAACTAATAAACCATTTTTAAGAAATTGTATTAGGTTTTATAACAAGCTTCCTACTCAAATTACTGATCTGCCTGACACAAGTTTTAAGACACATATTAAACGCGTACTTATGGCAAGGGGTTATTACACCACTAAAGAGTACATGGACGACAAAGACGTCTGACTCTCACTGCCTACCTGCACATTCTCGCTGGAGATCTTGTAGCCATATAGACATGACTGATCTGCTGAGTTACGTGCATTATCTGTAATATGATCGCTATCATATACTTAATTTAAAATTATTGACTTTGTCTCAAAATGAATAATGTTATTGTTTCGAAATTTTTCTTTTGTATACCTAAATATAATCTAAAATAATAAGCATTCAGACAATCGAACGAGCATATATTGTGCTTGCCTACTAAATAATTACTCTAAGTGGACCTAATGCCATTTTTAATTAATTAATTTGCTAACTTTGAGTTGTTTAGTTTTGTTAGTAGTTTGCAGAATGCTATACTATTTATGGGTATTCTTAATTATGTAATATGGTTGGTAAACCAGTTTTCTTTCGAATAATATTTATTATTTTATAATGCTATAAACTAACATTTAGTCAGCAAATTGACTAAATATAAGATTGGTTCCAGTTATTTCAAGTGATATCTTTATTTTAACGTAGTAAAGTCGTAGTTTATAAATTCTACTAGGACGTAATATAATGTAAAGTTTATGGACTTCTTTAAAACAAAAATGGCTGGCTGTAGGGATTTTATTCAGAAGATAGTTTAAAGTAGATATGTTAATATCATCACGTAATAGGAATAATTCTGTGAATTAGTATGCAAGTAGCGGCTGCAGGTGCGCTGAAAACTGATCGCGGCGCGGCGTGCGATTTACGGAATGCTCCTTCAGCGGCCCTTACTAAAACGGCCGCATTATCGGATTAGGTGCCACCACATTTTACAAAAAAGGTCTATTTACCTGATTAAATTAAATTTATATCTAAAATCAAACCTTAAACAAAAGATAAAATTAAGTGACCAATGATAAAAATATTTTAAATATATTTTATGTTTTCGTATCTTATACTTGATTTAATCCAGTACTTCTGAAACTATTTACTTTATTTACAGACTAGGTGATTGTTAAAACATTGATTTCATCAATAAGTCCATATAATCTTGAATTGTATTACATTAAGCTAATATTACTTCAATGTGTACATAACATATTGAGATAATATTAGCTTAACGTAGTACAATAATTACTTTACTTAAAACTTAATTATGACATGTTTATAGAGTGTTCTTGGGAAAATCTTGAAGAAAAGATCATTTAAGATAAAATGGGTACTCTTGGATAGTACAAGTAAAATATTGATGAAGTTTAAATTACTTACATATACTTTTTACTCGTGGAGACCTATAATTGGCCTACTGTTTAATATTTAAATTATTTTCAATATGTTTTTGAGAGCTGTTGGTCTTCCAAATAAAATAAAATAAATAAATAAAATAAAAATAAAATATATTTCTTAGACAAAGTTGAGAGTAGTATATAAAAATAATGAATGCATAATCCAAATTAATTTTACCAATTTAAAATTACATCATTTATTTTAATAGTATGATTAGCCTGTTGCTGGTTGGCGCTGAATGCAGGTAATGGCTGTCTAACTGCCTTTAGTTGCCTTTTGAGACACGGTATGGTATAGATGTTTATTTTTCGGCCGGAAATCAACGGCTAACAGCAAATCAACCTTTAACTTCATCTTTGTTAAAAATAATGTATGTTAGTCAAAGTCAAAAATCATTTATCCCGTAAAAATTTTACGTTTATGTGGAATCATCATTTTTTTAACCCCACCGTGCAGTGCATGACGTGGCAGCTACTGAGAAACACTGCCAGAAAACTCATAAGGAATCCTCTTTTTAAAATAAATATACTTAAGATTAATAACAATCATGTGTGTTGACGCAGAACAACTCAATCCCAAGCACTTTTGTCACTTAAATAATCAGAAACTTTGTATTATGCCCTGCAACACAATGTGGCTTTAATAATTCTTTTAAACTGTTAGATTTGCCAATAAAGAACGTCATTGATCCCAAAACACGACTCAACTAGCAGGGTTTGATATAAAAAGAATCCTAAACATTACTACTCAATTAAAAATTTCATAAAATAGGAGTATATTTTCTGTCGGTTACGCGAGAGATGGAATAATAAGGAATTGTCATATGGGAACTTCCATCATTACTTACTAATAACTTCGCGAACATAATGTTATTTCTGAGACACAGTGCAGAAAAACTTCTATGCTTATTGATATCATGACAATGTTTATTTACTGTCGGTACCAAGTATTACCTAACATCTAATGTGTTGGTGATTTAGTCTTGACAACCGAATGTGAACTTATACTAGACATAAAAAACACGTAAAATATTGTTCAATTAGTTCGTGAAAAAGTATCGTTTTAATTACAAAACTAAAAGTTGGTTGCACTGTATTAATTTGACGAACAAAATTTGAGCAGGTTTGAAATCACAGTTTGTCATGCTATTGAGTTATTCAGTGGAAAAGTTGTTGAACAAAGACTTTTTAAAGGCTTCAAGTTTGTGTTTCGAACATAAATTTAAATTTACCATGTTTACTCTCCTAAACTGCTGAAAAAAAACGTACAGCGTAACGAATAAGTTTAAAATACAAGCATTTTTTTTTTTTTTTTTTTTTTTAATTTTTATTTATAATATCTCGGGACAATGTCACACAGATTGTCACATTTGCATTTGTAGGAAGTATTCTAAGAATAAAGTGTTCTCGGTTTGAGAAGAAGCTGATATACTATGTTCTGGTTGATGTTGAACGGTTACGAACGTCGAAATCAAACGGTCAATTATATCATAAAGCTGGTACTTGAACATTTTTGTTTGAGGCCTAGAAAGTTCACTCAAAACCTCTCTTTGAAGTCCATTTATTAACATTCCGACATGATTTACAGATAAAAGACGCGTCGCCATAATATTGGTTTCAAGATAGCTCTATTTTGTCTTTAAAGAGCATTGAAAAGACCTGGTTTCCCTAACTTCAAGGTTCCCTTTTTTACAATGCGAAATACTGGCAACGATACATAGTTTTACGAGTAAGACATGCAAATAAGCCAACAGTCTTGGGAATGGCGTTTACCTATTCGAAAGGCCATTAAGGAAAATTCTCTTAAGGTACTCGTACTGAAGGCCATAAGTCAATATTAATTTCAAAAATGACTGCGGGCTGATGAAGTCCTGGCATTTTATTGCCACTCATGGGGTCTACTTAAACGTTAATATGATAAATTTTAATACCTGCATATTTTTTGTAGTCACGGATACTTAAAAGGTAATGTACAGACGCCAGCAAATCCGACTACCCCAATCTGTCAAACTTCTTTTATAGATTTTCAACTTTATCACATAAGCATAAGGTTCACATTCAATTAGGGAAATTTGACAGATTGGGGTAGCTTGATGTGCTGGCGTCTGTACATAATAACATAATATTTTAGAGACATATTCAGTAGTATATACCTACTGTTGAATCTTTAATAATAGCAATGTAACCATGAACCGTATTCTTCTCATACAAACATAAGCATGAGATCATCCACTTTGTATTAAGTCCTCCGCGTGTGATCCGACCTAGATGGTCAATGTATAGCAAAATATAGCAATTGAAACAAAACGTTTGTAAATGAAAATTACTAAGATCTCACTGCATTAAAATTCACAAACAGAAACTTGAGTCTAACGGTCTATAAAAACCAACAACATTAATATTTTGAGGGTTCCATACTGTACCTACCCACCCTACCCCCATATTCTAATTCCCCTTTATTTGATGATGTGTTCCCTATCGCTGTATCTAATCATCCTAACTAACAGCATACAATTTAATATTTAACTGAACCTAACTCTTATGTGTCTAATAAGGAATACTCCGTGATACTAATATGATCCTAAATTTTCTTAACTTAAATCATGAATTTATATTATTGCTGGATTTGATTGAAACAAGTTGATTTAAATTGGCCAGTGATTCATCTAGTATGGTAGGAACCTATGTTGCACATAGTAATCCAAGAACTTTTTGAAAAGGAGAACAAACCAATCAATCCTAAATTAACTTTATCCTAATCATAAATAAACTTTCTAGACTTATGTAATTGTACAAGAGTGACAGAACTAATGAAGCCTAGTTTACCCTAAATTAATTACCATAATGTTATCTAAAATCTTATTAGAACTTTATTTCAATATATAAGACCATAAATATGTAGTTTTAATTCTATAAATTATATATAATATATATATATTTCTCTGATAAACGTAAAGGTTTCATACTACTTCTTATTGGACTATAACTTCTTCATAAAAGGATATTATGTTATTTGATAAGTCCTATTGAATGAATGTCTTGTTGATATTGTCTAATTAGATTATATGTATGTTTCCTAAATGAATTGTTTGTTTTAATTCACACATCTTGAAATATAATAGTTTTAGAGACATATTCAGTAGTATATACCTACTGTTGAATCTTTAATAATAGCAATGTAACCATGAACCGTATTCTTCTCATACAAACATAAGCATGAGATCATCCACTTTGTATTAAGTCCTCCGCGTGTGATCCGACCTAGATGGTCAATGTATAGCAAAATATAGCAATTGAAACAAAACGTTTGTAAATGAAAATTACTAAGATCTCACTGCATTAAAATTCACAAACAGAAACTTGAGTCTAACGGTCTATAAAAACCAACAACATTAATATTTTGAGGGTTCCATAGTGTACCTACCCACCCTACCCCCATATTCTAATTCCCCTTTATTTGATGATGTGTTCCCTATCGCTGTATCTAATCATCCTAACTAACAGCATACAATTTAATATTTAACTGAACCTAACTCTTATGTGTCTAATAAGGAATACTCCGTGATACTAATATGATCCTAAATTTTCTTAACTTAAATCATGAATTTATATTATTGCTGGATTTGATTGAAACAAGTTGATTTAAATTGGCCAGTGATTCATCTAGTATGGTAGGAACCTATGTTGCACATAGTAATCCAAGAACTTTTTGAAAAGGAGAACAAACTAATCAATCCTAAATTAACTTTATCCTAATCATAAATAAACTTTCTAGACTTATGTAATTGTACAAGAGTGACAGAACTAATGAAGCCTAGTTTACCCTAAATTAATTACCATAATGTTATCTAAAATCTTATTAGAACTTTATTTCAATATATAAGACCATAAATATGTAGTTTTAATTCTATAAATTATATATAATATATATATATTTCTCTGATAAACGTAAAGGTTTCATACTACTTCTTATTGGACTATAACTTATTTTCATAAAAGGATATTATGTTATTTGATAAGTCCTATTGAATGAATGTCTTGTTGATATTGTCTAATTAGATTATATGTATGTTTCCTAAATGAATTGTTTGTTTTAATTCACACATCTTGAAATATAATAGTTTAATTCAGCCATAGTATATATGTTTTCCTTAAAATATTGTTGAGATTGACTTTATATCTTTTCTAGATTATTCTAGCTTGTTTGTAGATTATACTAGAATATCAAAATACTCAATATTATTTTATTTGCGGCTATGGCACTCGCCCAAAGCATCCCCGCGAAGTACTGTAGCCATCGACACCAAATGGTCAGGCTTCCACCGCCTCTGGACAACAGCAAAGTCCTTAGTAGGGATAGTCTTTTAGTCCAATTACAGAAAGGTCTGTGTGTGTTGTTAGTCATAGTCAATGTCCTTTGAAAACAAGAGACATGAGAGGCTTATTCTTTTGACTACCCTAACCTTTACTTATTTATTACAAAAATATATATGACTCTAGTTCATAATATATATATATATATATATATATTATATCAAGGAAAACATTTATATATGGATAATATTTATAATTAACCTTATGTAATAACACAGAAGCCTTAATTTTTCATAAGTACTTCTTGGATTCTCCAATGTTGTAATATCTTCAGAAAGCTTATCCAATATAAGCAAGTTAATTTCAGAATGGTTCTAATCGCAACCACTGGTTTGATTGTTAACAAAGTCAACCCATAATAATACTTCATCATTGTATTATTATTATTTGAGTCATCTGCTCAAGGAACTTCGCATTCCTGTCAAGGTTCAACAATTCTTGAACTTCAACATCAATTGTATAAGTAATACTATTTTGTATCACTTGTGAAGATTTAGTTCTTTGTATTCATTACCCAAGTAATGACCGCTAGATATGAAAGCATTCAATATCAGTAAGAAAATCTGCATATGATTCTAATTGGAACCACTTATATGACTATTAACTGAGTCAATATTAGTATAATCAATACTTTGAAGGTGTGTTATTAAATCATTTGTGATTCTTGTCAAAAATCAATGATCTCTTGATCTTCAACATGGTAGGTAGAGATGTTGCATAATAACATCATTGGAACTTTTGTAAAGGTTCTACTAAATCTTCTTTAAAACCAAGACATCATTATGAAACTTAATATTTTATGTTAATCATAAACACCAGCACATCATGCATGCTGTTGTAGAATAGCCTCTACTATCTTCCATAGAGAGCTAAATAAGACTGTTAGTGACCGGTCTTAAGCACACAAGACATCAGTTTTCTCTTCCACTGATAGTACTCATATTCAAAATCAACCTCTGAACCAAAGACTATACATTAGTTAAATGGTTATAAAGGATTACCTACTATTAACCCAGTTAATAACTCAGGTACTTTTAATTAAAAGTTATTATATTAATTACTATCTAACATTGATAGCTACATTCAATAATAGATATAATTCTGGTTCTATCGTCTAGTTAGTTTAAACATAGAATTAGTTTTAAAGTATGTCTTATAAACATAATCGTGTATGAAAATAGAATCGTTCTAGCATCTAGACTCAACTAAAATTACCGAGCATTCGTAATAATGTAATACTTTAAATAAAAGTAACCAAGCCTCACCTGTGTTCAAAGCTTATCAACACGAGATGACGCTTCCTTCATTATCTCTCCTTAAAAACAAATGATACAACCAATATTCAGCAGATCTTCCACTCTAATTACACCAGAAACGACGCTCGCTTCTAAATCTTCTATATAACTCCTGAAACCACACTCAAAACTTCTAAAAACCTTTTTCTTTCGTTAGCGTCTGGCGTCAAGAGCCGCCATCCCTCTGACAGTCCTCCATATTGCCAAAATGCGTCGTCAATAATGCCACATCCGGTCAGTCTCATTAATTAAATAAATGTAATCTGCATAATCACATAAAAATAAATAGTTAATCTTCTATCAAAACGACAGTTAGTATTATATTACACATATAAATTTATTAATACATTATCCATTATTGTATATGAATAATAAGTAGCTGTTTTGTGAAACAATCATTTTTCCCGGTAATCCTATAACTGTTCCCATTGGTCGATTTCAAGATTAGAGAAGGGACTAATCTTTATAGTATCTAGTGATGTCCCTATATGTAAATTATTACGGTATTTGAACTAATGTTAAGCTTGTTCCACACTTATTTGCATCGATTAGTCTAAATTTGATAATCAGGCATAATACGAATTAAAATACTATAAATCAGTTGTTATATTTTGTTTCATTTAAAAGATATTTTGCAACACGCCAGCTAAATTATAGTACGATTAGCTAGACGAAGGATATGCGAATAATCTCAACGTGACGAGCCAGTATGGTTAGTTACAATACCTCAAAAGAAAAATCCTTGTAAGATTCATTGTCTGTCTGACTGTCTTGTTTCTGACTGTCCTTTTTTATTCAGTAGCACATAAAGATATGAAGTTGAAAACCATATCAGTTATTTAAATTGTTAATCTCTTGGAGTTCTAAAATAATTTAATTTCTCAGATAACGCAATAAAAAGATAAGGTTGATTATTCGATTATACACTCCTGTGTAGTGTATCCATAATCAGCATTACCGAACGTGTGTTTTGTTAACGTTACTCGCAAGATTGTGAAAAGCTATAGGATCCCGCTATCCTAGGATCATAAAATTCGACACGAAACAATGTCTTATAGTACATATAAAGGGCAAAACCAGAACTTGTTTTGTAGTTACATCATAAAACACCTATAAGTTTGTACAGAATTATTGGTGTGCTAGTCCGAATGTCACTGGGCTGGTTTTTTTTATTTCATGTCGTTAAGGGTAATTTATTTCGAATATTGTAGCGTAATAAAGTCAAAATGGTAATAGAACTGTGACTTTAAACTGGTTTTTATGTGAACAGGCAGTCTGCCTTAGTCCATGTTAAATAAAATTAATGAACGGTATTTCGCTAAAGATTTATTTGTTAATTAGGATACCCAAGTCACAAGATAAAGTTTTTACTTAATTATCAGTGAATAGAGGCGCTGGCTATGAGCGCGTCTATTCAGTCGTAATTATCCATCATTAATTAGTTTATTCATTAATTTTAATGTCAGTGGTTACCTTAGTGTCGTAGTTGTTTAAGCCATCCAGTAAGCCTCTGGCTAATCCTATGTATGTCTAAGCGTGCCCCTTTAAACACGGAAATAATAAGAAGGCTTAAGGTTAGCGAATGTGCAGTAGAGAGGACTATACTCAAAGTATCACTGCGATATGCAATCAATAAAGTCGAAATCCGTAGGCGAATCAAAGTCGGTACTTTGATTAGACCCAAGAGTTGCAAAACAGTAAGGGCAGTTCACAGGTCACATAAGTCGAAGAACGGACATCTACTGAGATAGAAAGGTTTTTGAGTAGCGACCATATATCGCGCGCACCGTAGGGAGGTCCCCCATAAGGTGGACCAACGGTCATGCAAAGGTCGCGGGAAACTTCTATGTGGGTAGCGTAAGATTTGCCAGAGTGGAAATCCTTGGGGAAGGCCTTTGCCCAGAAGTGGACGTCTTTCAGCTCATATGATGAAGATATTTTAATTATGTATATAAACTCTTCCACAAATTGTTCAGTTTTAATAAAATTAAGCTCATTATTAATGTACATACATGTTGGATAATCTATTTTGCAATGTAGTGCTGTGGACGTCCGACGTAATCTCATAAACAAAAGCTAATTGATTATTCCAAGACATTTCTTGTTTCATTTCCATTGTAATAGTGGACGACTTAACTTTGTGCAAGCATTCTCTTTGTTACGTAAAGAGGAATTAGAACGACTTATCTGCTGCGTCTGAATTTTTATTTATAATGCTTTGATATTTTTATTGTCATTTGCTACTAGCATATATTTAATAGAGTAATCATATAAAACCCTCTTTATTCCATGACATTTCCAATTATGTTAGTTTAATAATTAGTGTAATAAGGAAAAAGAATCGAGGTAATGTAGTAATTTATTATTCTTGTTCGTTAGTTAGTTGTTTTGTTTGTGTTTTAGTGGTTCTATTTTTCTGCTTTTAAATAAAGGCCTTCTCCAACACTATTTTAAATATCCTTAGTAGGTATGTCTTACGCATCACGGCTATATTGTGTGATATCGTTACGATACAGTAAAATCGATATGAAATAAAAGGAAACTCGAATAAAACTATTTCATTATTTTTCATAATACGCCGATTGGAGCTTAATCGACGCAAACAAACTTGAAATATGTTTTTAATTATATCTCTATAATAACATAATAATCATTCTGAACATCTAATTTTGACAGTGAACATTTTATTCACAGACGTTAGCCCCACAGTCCCGCGCCCACTATCAGTCGGCATCGGTGCGGCTCGGTGCGGCTCGGGCGCCTTACGGCGGCTTCGGAAGACTGAGAGCTGCCTCGGCAGTCGCAAGCACGCCTAAGGGTGACAAATCAACATCGAGCTATGCTGCGCTGTACTGCGCTGTGCTATGTTTGGTAAACTCGCTCGTCTAATATTTTAATGAGGATACAAACAAACCATGCTGTGCTGCGCTGTGTGAGGCTACGCTCTGTTTAAAAACGCAGCAGTCTCGAGCGAGGCGCGCTACCCGTCGTGCTGAGCCGCGCTGTGCCGAACTGTGCTATGTTTTTTATGGAGCTCTGCCATGCTGCGCTGTGTCGAGCTATGCTAGGTTTGGAGCACGCTGCGTGCCCCTCCATCGCCTTCAGATGTCTCTCTCACTCTCGTACTCCCATCTCGCTCGCACTTACGTATGCGCGCACAAAAGAAACAAGAACGAACGAGTTTGATTCGCCCATTCAAACAAGTCAGGTAACACGTGTTGTGTCGAAATTTGTTCATCGAGGGCAGTGGTCAGATAAAAAAATGGAGATTTTTATAGAAGAAGTTCGGCAACACGAATGTTTGTGGAATCCAACATCTCCATATTATAAAGATTCCGAAAAAAGAGAAGCCTCTTGGCGCGCCATTATACAAACAACAAACATGGAAAACAGTAAGTACTTACTTAATAAGTGTGTGTGCGTGTGTATTTATGTGTGCTTATCGTTGGTGTATTAGTACAATTTTGTATGTATATACTCACAGTTATAATCCCGGACATGTTAGCTACTAACCAGAGACTCAGCTCAACGTCGTGATCGAGGTTGCTTTAACTTTCGGTGATATGGAATTTCGTTAATTTGGCTTTTCGGTGAAATGGCTCATCGGTAAAATAACCCATCCGTCAAATGGATTTTCGACAGTATGGCAGTGTTGGAAATGGATTTCGATCTGTACGTGGCCCGTTTTAATACGTTAAATTTGAAACAGTTGTAGTGTGATTTCTGACTACCCCCTAATGGGATTATAGTCGAGAGTCTATGTATGTAGATACAACATTGTAAATAAGTAGATACATTCTCATTTTTTTATAAACGAAATAAAAGAACATTCTTACGTGCTTATTAAACTTGTCTTTATTTAATTTTCATTTATATGGGCACTTGTATTTTGCCAAGGTACGCTACCACTGCCGTTAAAATAATTGGAAAATTCTTCTCTTATCTGATAGGCTGTAATGGAAGGGCTATTGCCTCCTCGACGCAAAGGACGCAACACACTGTTCATACTGTTTTCAGTCTGAATTTCGTTATCCTCACTCAAATAGTTATGCAGAACACAGGCCGCTTTAATAACTTTGTCAACTGTGTCGATATTACAACCAAATGCAGTATGAAATACTCGCCATCGCGCTGCTAGTATTCCAAACGCTTGTTCAACAACTCGCCGTGCTCTGCTTAGACGATAGTTATATATTCTTTTCTGATTATTTAGTTGCGATTGAGGGTATGGTCTCATTAAATTTGGAAGCAGAGGAAATGCTTCATCACCAACAAATATATAAGGCATTTCCATACCACCTTCTTCTAAAGATTTGGATTCTGGTAGAAATAATGAATTATCTTTTAGTTTCTTTCCAAATGCAGAGTTGCTAAATATACCTGCATCACTGAAACGTCCCTTTGATCCAACGTCTATTGCAATGAATTTATATCTTGCATCGACAACAGCCAGTAATACTAACGAAAACGATTTCTTATAGTTAAAATAGTCTGATCCTGAGTTAGGAGGTGATTTGATATAAACATGCTTCCCATCAACAGCGCCTACACAATTTGGAAAATTGCATTTCTGTCTGAAATAGAGCTCATTTTCCAGCCACAATTCTGTAGTCATTTCTTTCATAAATATTGGCTGTAAACACTTCCATATTGCATCGGAAACTTTGGATACAATTTTTGAAACTGTAGGGCCCGCTATTTTAAAATTGTAACCAATTGTAGTAAATGAACTACCTGTAGCCATGTACCTGCGAATTAATAAATAATATTATAATAAGCAACTTCTATTCTTTCCCACTAAATATTCACTAAAAAGTAATGAAATAATTAATTATTTTATAATTATGTAGTGATGTATATATATTTATTATTTGTTACAGCCAAAGTAGCGAAAAATACTTGGAAAAAATTGCGAGACAACCATAGGGAAGCCTTAAAAAGACAGAAGGATGGAAAAAGTGGTCAAGCTGCCAACAACACGCGTCTTTGGAAATACCAGAAAGTTATGGAATTCCTTGTTCCATACATGCAAAATAGGAACACAACTGGAAATTATTCCCAAGATGATTCACAGGTGTCTCAAGAAAGTAATCGTACTCAAGTTTCGGAATTGGACCAGGACAACTTTGAAGTAGTAAACGAAAGCGCTCATGGTTCTGTAAACGAAAACAGCCAATCTTCTAATACGACTGCTGCAAGTTCCGAAACCACATCACAAAATACAAGCACACCTTTAACACGAAAACGTGTACATAATGTTCAACATGAAATTTTAAATTTTGTTAAGATCCAGCAAACAGAGCGAGAGAAAAGAAAAACAGAACGTGATTTGAGAAACCAAGTAATTGACAAAATGGACGACATGGATCATTTTTTTCTTAGTGTTTGTGAAAGTACAAAAAAATTACCCAAACCGGCACAGCTTCGTCTTAAGAGAAAGATTTTTAATTTAGTTACGGAAGAAGAAGAGTTAAACATTTACAATGATATGTATGCATCTGAGAGTTATAATAGTGCCTTAACAAGTACTCCAGGGTATACAACAGCTCAAGGTGTCCAACCCTCAGATACATTTCCGTTTACATCTCCAAGTAGTGCATCAAATCAATCTGTAGGAGGATATACAGCTGAACAAGATGCCAATGTCCTTCCAGTCGGTGGGAACACCGTGTTCGGACCGTATGCAAGTGAGGAGGCCAATGCTACTTCGCTAATTGATTAGGGTTATTGGACGATTCGCACTATTTAAAAATTCTAAGGGGTACCATTTTAATTTCATATTTGCTAAGTACTTGTTTTTTATGTAATGTAACATTAAAGTTAATGAACGTTTTTTACCATTGTTTCATTATATTGACAAGTCACGCACGCACTACATATGTAGGTACTGCCGCATTGCATGTAAAGTTTTGAAAAGATATGTCAATATAGGTTCACTATCTTACCATGTCAATTTTTTATGAATTATTATTCTACATACAAAATTAATTACTAATACATACACGAGGGAAAATGCAAATAGAAAATTGCCTTATCTTGTGCATTCAAATAATTTACTTACCTCAAACAGATTGCTAATTTCTCTTCTGTGCTTATGGCTTTCTTACAATCAATTTTGCTTTTTATATATGAACCTATTAACGAATGTAAATAATTAAAATGATTTTTAGTCATTCGCAAATATTTAAAAAAATCGTCTTCAGTGGCAATACTCTTTAGAAAATTAAATTCTCCGTATTTTTCACGTATGGTGTGTGGTAACAAGCTACCGTGACTGGACTCTTTTAACGACAAAATAACACATAAAATATCCATATCCGCTTCTTCTTCACTTTCATCTTCATCGGATTCAACTATGTCGTAATGTTTACGTTTTTTTGAAAATAGGGTCATATTTGATGACTACACGAGCTGCTGATTACTTTATACTGAGCTAGATTGTTAAAAAACGTAGCTTAAGAAACACAGCACAGCACAGCGCAGTACAGCGCAGCATCGTTTAATTGTTATAAAAACGTAGCTTAAGAAACACAGCACAGCACAGCGCAGTACAGCGCAGCATAGCTCGATGTTGATTTGTCACCCTAAGGACGCTGTAGCTGATTTTGTGTAGCCACAGAATAGTTCAGGCGGCAGAAACATCGCATAGCAATCGTAACGTTACGTGAAAACAGTTGTGCGTGTGTATTTATAACGTTGGATTGGGACGTAGTTCTCATTGTTCATCTTGCTGAAGAAGAAGAGAAACTTGGATCCTTAAGGCAAAGAAGCTTCGGGCGCCTGAGAGCTGCGTTGGGCGACTTCGGGCTGCCTCGGCAGCCGTAAGCACCTAAGCCGTAACGTTACGACTGCTCTGCGATGTTTCGAACTTATCTGTGGCTACACAAAATCAGCTACGGCGTCCTTAGGCGTTACTAGGTGATTTTCCATGCTAAAAACTTTTTTTTTTGTCCAGTTCACTATAACTACATTAACCCAAGACCCTATTTTTGGGGGTGAACACGCTATCGCTAATCTAACTAGGTAGTCAATAAACTTTCATACAACTTCTCTAAATACCTTTCTAATTCAACAAGCTATAACATTTTAAATTATTGCATTGTAATCGTAGGTACCACACAGATTAACCAAATCTGTGTGGTACCTACGATGCCAAAAATATGTACAGAAAGAAAAAATTATACTTAAACTTAACAGTATATTTCGTTATGATCATCGAAGTGACAAGTTCTTCTACCGTAGTTATTTTTTGTTAAAACCATCTGGAATTAACAATAATTAAGTATAAGTATGTAATTGTAACTTCCAGTGTATTACTAATTTCAATCTGTATTTTTCCTCTTTAGTGTTCGGCCACACTGGCACTGGTAGAGGGAATTAATAACTTTCACAAATAAATAAATTTCTATGTGACCTCCATTGCGAAATAATATTTTTTTAATAATTTTAAATATGCGAAACGTTATTTATAATATACATCCAGATGAAGCCCTGGGCTTATAAGTCAGTTACTTGCCAAACGATTCCGATGAATGAAGCCAAAATTCCACGTAGAACGCCTTAGAAAGAGATAGTAAATCTTGAGAACCTAAAAGTATGCACCGTATCCAAATAAGTACCTCTCAGAATTAAATCTGTAAGAGTAAATAATTTCATCATATTTCCGTAGAGCATGATTTATTAAAATTGTTATTTTCATAT
This sequence comes from Pseudoips prasinana, assembly GCA_951640165.1. Taxonomy (NCBI): domain Eukaryota; kingdom Metazoa; phylum Arthropoda; class Insecta; order Lepidoptera; family Nolidae; genus Pseudoips; species Pseudoips prasinana. Next base: position 23,964,725 of record OX621237.1, on the reverse strand, counting down.
AAAACGAATGCAACAGGACAACTTACCCCTTTTAAGTATCTTTCCACCATAAATCTGAATATATTTTGTAAAAATATCCGACAGTTATGATAGCATGGTAAAAAAACTGATAAACAAGAATATTATTTTTAATGAAAAAGAAAAGTTCATAAGGGAGGATCGCGAACAAGCCAGAGCCCCCGTGATTAATGATGAACACGACACCATTCAATTTAATTCCAGAAATTCCTGTCCAATAAGATAAAAAGGAAAAGTTTTATGCCTTTTTTTATTTATTTTTAATGAAATCTTTTCTTTGTCGTATCTAAAGGTTGCAATTAAGATAATTTAAATATTTCTTACAGCTCTTATCATTAATATATTTTGGAATGTACTTTTTTAGGTATGAAGGCAAATAATTTAAAATATATTAACTATTTTGAACTGAGTGAAAGGTGCCTCAATCATTATATGTTTGTAATAATATGTAAATTTTATAGATCCTTATGGATTTCAGGGATAAATTTATCTATCCAAATATCAGGGAAATCTCGTATTTACGACTGAAACCAGTTACTGACAACTGATTACTCCGTGACTTTCTAGTATTAAGAAAATTGATACTGATCTACTACTGACATAAAGTTGACCTGTAACGAGCAACGAGTGACAAAATAGACAGCATTTATTTTAAAAAATAGTTATATTTGTACTATGCTTGCTTATTACAATTGCCTTTTTGTACTTATAACAAACTGACAAATTACCAACAAATAAGTTTTGAATATCGTTGAATTAGGGCAACGCATGTTGGAAATCATTGAAATAGAAGTCAAAAAGCTACGTTCTCGTCTGATAATGTGTTCGCATTATCAGGCACCAAAACTTTCATCAAAGGAATACAAATTGAAAAGAAAAGGAGGAACACCAAGAATAAGTAACACGAATCAACTAAAGAGAGTTGTTTAAGTTAAAACATATAAGGAAGTGGAAGTAAATGGTGCTAAATTTGCACCAAATCTACTGAACGGATTAAGTGAAAATTTTGTATACATATGAACTTCTGGATCCCAAATATAGAAGTGTAATGGAAATAAATCAATTTTTAGTTTGGGCGTCATAGGGGGTAAGAAATCTTTTTGTGTTAGATATTACCGTTATAAAGAAGGCGGTAAATCTCTCAATATTGGGCGTACGTATAAAATACGTATGGAAACCACACCATGTAAGTTTAACTAGTATTTACTATATTAGTCTTAAAATAATCTATATAAAGCGCACCCCTAAACGTTAATTACGCCAAAACATATATGAACAAATAATAATAGAACCTAATTTATTATTTGACCGAAACCAAACGGAATTAATCAAAACCCGGATAATTATCCGCTAAATGAAAGTAAAGCCGAATTGAGGCTTCGGTCAATCCCATATGTCCACACTATCAAAACGGAATACACGTGAGCCCAATCTAATCTACACATTTCCAGCTAAAATAATCATGTACGCAAGAAAATTGGAACACGTAGATACGTAAGCTGGTTATATAATTACGTGAGCGCAATAGTACCCGTCCCCAGTCTTTATAAATTGAGCCTCTGAGTCAGCTATTTTGCTTCATCAAGCTTACATCAATCTTTTTTCTCGTGTACCGGTATTTACAACCATGAAGTTATGTAGTGGGATAACGTTGTCTCGTAAATTGTATGTAAAATATACACCAGTTGAGGAAATTGTTACCATTTGTTTTGTGATGTGCTGATGTAATTCTATAAACTATTATGTGTTTATGTGTACTTCTTCCCAAGTCAAGGACATCTATCAACTATCTTCTGTATTTGTGATAAGGTGTGTTTTGTTAAGTTAAATTTTATATTAGAAACTTTTATCGCGTTGTTACTTATATTAACACTATACCTAAAACTGTTAAAAAATATTAAATCTTGTGTATTTGTGATTGTAATCCTATAAAGTATACATTGTGTAGGTATACAAAGGAGTGCAACGGAGTGCAAAAAACAAAATAAAACAGGCGGTTTTTCTTTTTTAATATTAACTAGTAATCATTTAGTTCTAAAGAGGTTTTAGCAGTTTTTTATGTTACTGGCACTTAACAAACAGTCTGGTATAAAAAAAAATGTATAGGTATTCCAAATTCAAAACATTGGTTTATAAAAATAATAATCCCTTTATCAGTTCATGACGTTTTACTAAGCGGGCTTGTTGTTAAAAGGTTATGAATACTAACTTCTTGTTATTTTTAGCAGCCTTGGTAGTAAAACCAAAATAGAGATAAACTTCATCTTGACGACGAGAAGACAAAATATATTCAATCACGTCTATGTGACCATTGCCGTCAAAAACGGGAGCGATCACAGACTGATTAGATGCTTATTCAACCAAATGTCACACTTAATAATGAAATCACTTTCCAACCTTTAAATTTCCACGTCAAAAACCTTCTGAAGTAGTTCGAGTTGCTATGAAATTGTCAAAACTGATTCGACTACCTAGCAGACTGCAAGGAAGTGGATGTATATTATGCAGGCTCGTGAAAGCTGCCCATACGGCTGGTTCTAAGGTCTTTAAGGCCTGCTGTACAAATGAAACAAAAATGGTCTCTGATTTGGTAGGGTACTAAAGATCGTGGAAGAAATACGTAATAAGGTTCATATTTGTGTGATGAGCACGAATATTTGTTTCTGAGTCATGGATGTTTTCTATGTATTTAAGTATTTATCTATCTATATAAGTATGTATATCGTCGCCTGGTACCCATAGTACAAGCTTTGCTTAGTTTGGGGCTAGGATGATCTGTGTGACATTGTCCCCAGATATTATGTCCCCAGATATTATATCCTCAGATCATGATCCCAGATAGTGGCAGCTCAATCGACAAATCTCATAGACTTTGGCTCGCAAGATACGCCAATGTATTATAGTTAATATTAAAATGACAATCGAGCACAAAAAGGACTTTAAAGTTTTTTACAGGGTGGAGCCAACTGTCATAGCAGATTGATAATACTGGAATCGACAAACCTAAGTTTTGACGATTCCAGCATTCTCAATCATTGCTGAGCATCTGAAAGCGTGGTACACCGATCATAAGGGCCCTTCAGAAGTTATTTCGAAGGCGATACGCCTATAGGATGGCACAGAAGCGTGGTGGTGATCTTCACCAAAAAGGACAATATAACCGTATTTAATTTATAATTACAGATATTTTTGTACTCAATATCCGCTATTCTATAAACTATTTAGCAATCGCCTTTATAAGTACCTACCCGATTACAAATAAACATCTAAACATTTTTCGTTTTATAAATTGAGGCAAGCTTTCCAGATTAAAGAGATATCGTCCACTTGGTCTGTATATTATAAAAACTAATACAAAAGATGGATTATTTCAATAATAATGTTGTATGAGACCTGAGCTTTTCTTTTTTTGCAAAACCTCTAGTCTTGCGAATATATCTGTTCCTTTTCAATAAACAGTCAAATCCATTCAAGCGTTTTTGTATCAAAGTGATATTTATTTTTGTACCTTAATGGAAAATACGTGGGTTTTCTTCGGGAATCTTTTTATAAATATTGTACTAAAACATATTTATTCACAAAATTTGATGATAATAAGGTACGTCTGATACGTCTTACTGTATATACCTACGTCTGTCCGATAGTCAATTCGGACCCGAAATTCGATTCCCGCTGCATTGAAAGTTTAAATTTCAAAGAACATTATTCCAAATTCAAATTAGAATAATGTGTGATTTTCATCTGTTTTTCGTACTGTCAAGATGAGTGAATCTAATGAAGAAATTCGATATATTTTAAAATTTTACTACAATAAAATAAAAATGTAACGCAAGCCGCGAAAAAGAATTGCGATGTTTGATCTAGTGCAGTATCTCTGGTAATAAATTTGGTTTTAAGCGTTTTCAATCCACGAATTTTGATGACAAAGATGCACATCGCTCTGGTCGCCCTATTACGGATACAATGATGCCATTTTTGAAAAAGTGGAGCAAGATCGTGTGTATCAGTAGTTATGACGTAGCTGAGGAACTGGGAATTGACATCAAAACAGTTTTGGCGTATTTGAAAAAAACTGGGTACACAAGAAAGCTCGATATTTGGGTACCTCACGAGCTCACTGAAAGAAACCTAATGAATCCTGTACTCATTTGTAATTCTTTATTACGACGTAATGAAACCGAACCATTTTTGAAGAAGTTGATAACTGTTGATGAAAAGTGGATCACGTACGACAAGAACGTGCGAAAAAGGTGGTGGTCAAAGGCCGGTCAGGCTTCACAGACTGTGGCGAAACCCGGGTTAACTCGCATCAAGGTGATGCTGCGTGTGTGGTGGGATTGGAAAGGCATTATTCATTATGAGCTGTTACCACCAGGCAGGACCATCGATTCTGAACTCTACTGCGAACAATTGATGTGATTAAAGCAAAAAGTTGAGAGAAAACGGCCGGAATTAATCCGCCGAAGGGGTGTGGTTTTTCATCATGATAATGCTAGACCTCACACATCTTTAGCCACTCAGCAAAAATTAAGAGAGTTTGGCTGGGAGGTGCTAATGCTTCCGCCGTATATTCCTGACTTTGCACCTTCAGATTTACCTGTTGCGGTCTATTCAGAATTCTTTAGGCAGTGTCAGGTTAACATCACGAGAGGACTTCCAAAACCACTTGTCGCGGTACTTTCTCATATCAGATGTCCAAAAATTTCTATAGCAATGGGATCATGTCCCTACTTACAAGATGGCAAAACGTTATCGAACTAAAAGGTTTCTACATACCTACTTTAGTTAAATGTAAACAAACTATAAAAAAATGTTTTGAATTTTCTTAAAAAATGCGATAATCTTTTTCCCCAACCTATTAATATAGCATAGCATAATAATTGTAGCATAATAGCATAGAAGAACACATACACACATAATATTTTACAGAATTACATCTACACATCACAAAGACACAAGGTACCAATTTCCTCAACTGATTTGACGCACATGTTTCGAGTAGGTATGTTTCCTTATTTTTAAACAGGTGCAGAGAAAACGCTGGATTCATGAGAAGAATTAAAATGCGACTGTAGGCATACACGAACGATAACCGCTCTAATAAAATGTTCCTAATTAAACAAAAGAGCTCATAGCTAGATGGTCACACCGGTCTGTAAGTGATTGGTCAGGTTAAGCTACTAGGCTCGCGGTCAGTCCATAGATGGGTGACCGCCATCGGTTTAATTTCTGAAAGTCTCCGTGAGAGTCTTCTGAGAGCACGATAAGCTGTCGAGCCCGGATGTAGCCGTTAAGCCATGTTAGAGGCTTACTGGGTGCCTTGAACAACTCTGACACCAGGGTAACCACTGCCCATACAATAAGTAAGTAATCACGATAAATATATCACGATCACGATAAATGTATATAATCTAAAAGTATTAAAATTTAAAACTTGACAAAATAATATAGTTAACACACCTTCTTACGTAAAATAACGATGAACTAATAGTACTAATTTTGTTTTAACATCTTCAATTATATTTTAACTACATATTTACAGGCGCTCTTAATCCTGTGTTTTTATTTTATTTTATTTACTTGAAAATTTCTTATATTCACGGGGTATCTGGCCCCATGTGTTTTAAGCACCCCACCATTGCACCAAGGTATCATAACGCAACTAAGACGTGTTATTCTAATGTTCATTTGGCTAAATACTTCCATTTATAAGGCGTATTACATATATTTATTTACAATATTTTTCAATCAAAAAATTTAATAAAAAGCGTGTTTTCGGCATATACAAGTCTGTTACAAAAATAATACTCCTGCCAAACTCTATAACAGTTTGTTGGCAGATGTAACTCGCTACTTCCAAATAATAAAACTTCAATTGTTATCCTATATAAATACTGACTAGATGTGACAATACATTCTACCAGACTATAAGATAAAAAATAAACTTTTAAACCTATATTAAACACCTTAAACTAATACATTAAATTTATACAATTGTTGACATTTTCCATCCCAACCTTGCTCTTATGGATTACTTGAACTTAGTATGTAAAAATACTACTTATATAAGATTTTTGTACTGTCTTAATACTATTGGTACATCTAGTGGGCATTTGTTCAAATCATACTGCCAAAACCAATAATGTAACAATTTAACGGTAAATAAACCGTTTAGAAATGGTTCTCGACACATTAATTATGTGTATTGGTTTGGCTACCAGTATCATAAACTTATTCGTTACTAGCTGTGCCCCGCTGTTTTACTCGCGTTAAATTTTATAACGTATCACATCTCCTCCCCCGTAGGTGATAGCGTGATAATATGTAGCCTATATGTTGACCCGACCTTTTCGTAATATTCTTGCAAAATTTGAAGTAAATCCATGCAATACTTTTGAGTTTAGCCCGGACATACATACAGACAAACAGATAAACAGACAAAAATTCTAAAAACTATATTTTTGGCTTCGATATCGATTGTAGATCACGCCCCAAGTATCCTTTTTAAAAAATATTCAATGTACAGTTTTGACTTTCCTACGATTTTATAATATGTATAGATTTGAAACGTCCATTAAAACATAAAATTTTCAAGCATATCTATCTTATAAAAAACGTCAAGTTACAAATTGGCTATTAATTCACTTGGCGCGACTTTGCACTTAGTAACTAAGGCGCAATATTAATGAGTTAGTCTACTGTAAGAGCTCTTACATATCACAGAGGCAAGACACGGCGCCTTGTAGCTCGAAATTGTGTGTAGCAAGTGTTGCAAGTGTATATTACACGGCATATTGTGTCTTGCTCATTCTTGCGTTGGCAATGCAACGGCAAATGAAGACGGCTTGCTAGCGAAAATCGTGCTGTTCGTATAACGTCGTTCTACTGGAGTTTGCACCCAAAATGTCATGTAAATATTTTGATTAACAAATGAAATTCAGAACGTTGACATTGTCTTGTTATCCCTTAAACTAAGTAATTATAAGTCATTTAACTTGTTTAATTCAAGCTTAATTGGTAAACAAACATATGTACCACCTCATGTTAAGTGGCCACCGTAGCCTATGGCACTTCAAAAACTCGTAGTTCAGAACCACGATCAGACATGAAATTGGAGTTACTTGCCCAGGATCACTATAGTCTTTAATATTACTGTGAACACTAATGTTACTGTGAACTTACGACACAGTGAACCCCAGGAGACTGTTATGGAAGAGAGAGCGAAAATGGTTTAAATCGGCCAATTTAGCATGGTAACATTTTCAACGTAGAGTTTTGCTTAGTGCCTCGAACCATTAAGTTAGGAGCCACCCAAACATTAAGTTAGGTGCAACCGTTGGAGAAAGTTCAAAGTCCATTTGTGACACCGGCTGAAAATCTTTCACCTATAGATAATTTACCGTGGCTGATCTGGGAGTCTCTAAATAGACATCAGAGTTCGGCCGGAGGAAGGATTTATGTTTTATGAAAGATTCACAGAAAGAACTAATCTGGGTTATTTGTGTGGTGTAAAACGAACCTTGACTTGATTTCGTACCCTGCATGTCTTAGAATCTACACGCTTAAAGACTTAATTTAAATAATTTGAAACCGAAAGAATACTGTCTTCTATGATACCAACTCCGAGTTTGAAACCCGATAAACTGTTAGGCGACCGAAGCAGCCGAGTCAGTTAGGTTATATCTAATTAGTAGTTACGTTCAAATTTATTACGCACCCAAAGATTGTTGTGGGTTACTCTTGGCTCATTATACCATGCGTTGCGCCTTATTAACATGTAAATTGTTTCATTTTACGATATTTTAAGTAGAGAACTACTGCGTTTAATGTATATTAAAGTAACTTAGTATGTGTACATGTCACAATGTATACGTGTTCGGAATTACAGAGTTTTAGCTTAAGTTAAAACAAAACTTTATGGCAGCAATATGACGTTTTATGAGCGTCGATTTCACTTGTCGATTGTGTAATAAACTTTCTTATTACGCCATCCATCCTGATTTAAAATCAGTTCCAATGAAGCTGCTTCCTTCTCATTTAATCTGTTGTTTTATACCGAACTTTTTGTACGTGCGTGCTGGGAAGTAGTGGAATGCTCTGTCGTGTTTTGATAGAGTGGGAAATCACTTTGTCTACATTTCTTACAACTTACAACTCGCATGAAAAGTAAAAGCCATCTTTTTTTAGCAAATTAGTTCTTTTTACGGAATTATTCTCTATCATTTATATTTTATTATACATTATTATTGTATTAAGAAAAAAAATGAAGCTTCAAATACATGTTATGGTTATTGTTCGCTGGAGCCTGATGAAAGAAAATCTTTTTTCATTCTCTCAAAATAATGAAGCAATTACCTATATCAAAAATCTGAAATGAATTATCCACTACTCCAACTTATAAGAATGGAAAAACAAAGTAACTATTATACCCCATCAATATTATTATTATCAACGATATAATACAATGAATGCAATTATTAAAAAAAGATAAACATAAAATTTATAATACCAATCTCATTATTATTTATTATTCTATGTGATTGCTACTAATAATTTAATCTATTTAAATATCTAATCTATATAAATAATAATCATAATAAGTTATTTATTGAATTCAAATAAGTTAGTACGTTTCAGTTTTGAGAAATGTGAAATAATTAAATGTATTAATATTAATTTATAATATTAATCCCATAGGGCAGAATAAGCTGTAACTACTTAAATAAACAAAAATCTTTGTTACCATGGCCGAGGAAAGAATAAAATTACTTGAATTATGAGATGGCACCATGCGTATTTCTCATAGATACTGAAAATAAAGTCATTAAGAACATAAAATAAATAATATACAATCGATAGAGTCTGTGATCTTGGCAGTACATCGTTCTACCAACAACTTTCGTCTAATTACCATTTCTAATGTTAAGAAATACAACAAAGCACCTTGTTTACCTATAAGGCTTTTAGCTTAATATAACGTAAACATAGAGGGCATACAAAGTATTCAAGATTAAATTACAGATATATCTAATAAACGAGATTGATAGGATGTACCGAACTAGTAAAAGGTGTTACAAAATTAACTGTTAAAATTGTACGTTATTCAGGGGTCGGCACTAATCGTATTTGGCCTAAAGATTTCCAGTTCAAGTTTAATCTAAGGTCTTGGTAGCAGGTGAAATGTTCCATAAGTTAAGTAAGTACACGATAAACTAATTTGAGCCTGCTTACTACTTTGATATAATTTGAGCACGGTAAAACATAAGTATTTTCTATGTATGGTGGACAAACACTCCTTGTATAAGTAGATAATACTGGTGTTGATTTGTGGACCATAACAAGTTTGATAAACTATAATGTAGCTTTTATTTAAACGTTGAGGAATCAGTGGGTTTAAGGTTACTTGGCTGAATGTGACTGTATCCGATAGCTTCTCGTAGATTAGATAGAAAGTAATAGTTGCTTCATAAGATGAATGAGAATTTACACACATTGTCTTAAAGTACATATTTGGTCCCGATATTGACTAATATTAAGTAACAAAAAAAGGATTAACGTCTTAGGCTGTTATTAATAAACTTCTTATGAAAAGTATAAGAGATATATTCATGGATAATTTTTATTGTATTGCCTTTTATTTTGCAATTATTACAATTATACGATAAAGTCTGTCAACTAATTATGAGTATATTCTTCAAATAAGTAATTCAAGTAATTAGATAGTACCCAATATTGAAATAATATATTATTTATTAATAGTAATAGATCAAATTTAAACCAGTTTAGTGCAGTTCGATACAGAACTAACAGGGAAATATTTTATTTTATTAAAACTTTATAACAAGTGCTGTTTACGTTTAATTGGCAATTAGAATTAAGTTTTATTGCACTGCAGTTGTATTTATACGTGAAAACTTGTAGCTGATGTTGGTGAGTCCAATAAAAAAAAAACAAAACCAAACGACTGAATATTTTTTTTTTTTAATATATGCTGTTACTTTTATTAGACCCTATATGGACCTATATAGGGTCTAATAAAAGTAACTACTAATACAAGTTTGCGAACTTTTATGGAAGGACTAATATGGTCGACTTAAGTTTCTTTTTAGAATCTATTAGACACCAAAGTTATAATATCCGGTCCCAAGGCAAAGCGTCGTTTACTATCACTTAACTCATTTTTATTTGCGGCATTTTGGCTTGCTTACTGTCCTCGATTCGCTGTGAATACAGAGTGGGGTTAGCATAAAACGATACATGGCCTACTTCCAGAAGAATTATGGGATCTGTGTAAACTTGTTTACATTAGACTTACTTTATGTATTTTATGCAGCCGTAGAATAAACTGACTCGTCTAATAATTATTATTTTAAACTAGCTGAGCCCGCGACTTCGTCCGCGTATTAATTTGTTTTTTTTTTGTTAATTAAAAGACTTTTCTAAAATAAAAGTAACCTAAGTTACTCCTTATTATATCAGCTACGTGGCAATAAAAATCCCGTCACAATCGGTCCAGCCGTTTCAGAGATTAGCCGGAACAAACAGACAGACAAAAATTGTAAAAAAAAATTATTTTGGTGTATGTACCGTATATATATTCATATTTATGTAGTAAAAACCGGTTATTTCAATATTACAAACAGACACTCTAATTTTATTTATTTGTATAGATTAATAATAATGTCCTCCCGGCCGGATTTCGTCTACGACGGCCAGTCTCAATGTCATAGTGTACAAGTGTTTGCGCAAACACAGGGACAGTTTCTTTTCCATCACTGTCATGACCCGATGGGACAACTAGCGACACGATCGGAAAGAGGTCAGGTACGTGACCGACGGCTTTACGTGATCTGAAGATACTGAGAATTATTTTACGGAAAAATCCCATCATCGCATTTTGGCTCGATCCAGGATTTGAACTTAGGACCTCATTAACTGCGGTTGAACACGCTACCGCTAGATCAACGAGGAAGTAAATTAAAGAAACATTGAACGGACTTCATTTTATAAGGATGACGTCCATTCAATGTTCTTTAACTACACTATTTATAATTTATACTTGATATTTTGTTCACATATAAATGATTATCATCTATAGGAAGTAATCCTACAAAATATATTAAAATCAACTTTTAAATTAACGTTGTCGTTTTTTGTATTATGAGCAAAGAATTAAAAATGACCACCTAATCATCACATCCCTTAAAATATGCGAGCAATACATGCAGCTATGTAATAAATAGTTTATTATCAAATTATTATCAGCAAAATGATCGGAGCTCAGTCGGGTGCTCTAATAATTATGATGCGTGTAAATATTGGAGGCGACATACTGGGTTTCATTTGAGAATGTGGGAGAACAGTTTCCTCATATATTTGCTTCTAATACCAACCATAGAAAATTATCATTGACTTTCTCATAGCGATATCTTAACTTTGGTAATTTAGTGCAAACCAAAATAGGTGTTCAGATTAAATGAATAAAATGGATGTTCACGGATTTGAGCTCGCCCCTGGCAAATTTTTGACGGTGAAATATTTTCGGTAAATTGCTTATTACACCTTAAGCGTGTAATAAAATGTGTAGGTAACAATTACATACATATATAAAATAAAAGCTGGAATGAAGCCACAGACAATTTTTTTAATAATTATATGACTAGTAAGACCTAGAGAAAGTGATTTTGGGATTCTTCCGTAAAAATAAATTTATAATATCAATGTCGTAACGTGTCTCGGAGAGCACATAAAGCCGTCGGTCCAGTACCGGACCTCTTTCCGGTCGTGTTGCTAGTCATCCCATTGGATTATGAGAGTGATGGAATAGAAAGTGCCCCTGTGTTTGCGCACACACTTGGGCACTATAATATGTCCTGCGCAATTGGCTAGTCTCCATTAGGACTGGCCGTGGCAGAAATTCGGTCGGGAGGACATTATTATACATCTACATTATGGAATGTTTTATTTATCCGTATAAATGCCCGTTTATGTCCTTGGTTAAGAAGTGAACCTGTAGCTACCTTCGACCCATTATTTTATAGATGCACTTTATTGAATAGTGAGATCGGAGTAGGGTACCGCGGGCAACCACAAGCTGAGCAATAAGGTGCGTGAAGCGGTCGGGCCTTGTCTTAATTGTCAATAACCGTGAGTCCCGGAGCACCCGAGTCTGCTCCCACCGAATAATTAACGAACTTCCGCGATTTTCGAGTTTGTAAATTGCCTCATGGTCTCGTCGACCCGCGCCCTGGTTTGCTGATATAAATTATGTGCGTAGAAAATTAATCTTAGTGATTTAAGAACACCGTTTATTTGCAGGCTCCCATTAAAATCATATCCTTACAAAGTTCTCTTAATGGCAGATTTCTTGATTACAGAACGTGCCGTATTGTACTAAATAGATAGCTTTATAGATTAGAATGGGCGTTTGGGACGAGCACGGCTGATATCAATAATTTCAGTGACGTGATTTTCCTGATAGCTTCGCAAATAAATTTCTGATGGAAGACGACGGAAATCACAGATATTTCTTCCCTTTTGGTCGATACTGAAGGACAATAACTCTTAATGCCCTTTGAGCTTTGTTCAAACTATACGTCCCTATATAAAGAGAGCAGACTTAATACAAATACGGTTAAAATAAAATAGAAAAGGTTTTTATTCACGTAGACTTTAAAAAGCGCTTGTAAATAGTCAAAACATGTTTGTAGTTATATAATTAAGTATACATAATTATTTCTAGTTACATTGATATTTAGGTACACGGATTGTATGAAAACATTTATAAAATTTATTATAATAGTAATGATATTTAGCTAGCTTGTATAGCTAAATATCATTTTGCTAGTTATTGTCAAAGAGATTATGTTTAAGTTTAATTATGGAAATTTAAAATTTTAGCTGTATTTTACTACATATTGTCTGAATGGTTCTGTCTATATTAGGAACTAATTCAATATTATTATGGCGGCCCTTGGGTTTATAACGACGGTCGCGCTTTAATGCTACCACCGGATCCAATGGTTCGGACTACACCAGTAATTTTCTTGCGTGTATAAAGATGAGTATGATGTCTGTGGGAAAATGGTATCATCTATATCTCGGAATCATATTTTAATTGATAACTTTAGTGATAGTATTACAATCTATTGAATAAAGAAATACATAAAAAGATAGTTAACAATTTAGACATATTTATTATACAATATATTCTGTAATAATAATCTTTATTCCCTGTAGATTTGGTTTTTTATTTGTTATGAAATCACGATAAATAACATAAAAAATACACATAATTTGTCAGATAACTTGATATAAAAAAGAACATCACGTATTTTCTATATATTTATCATTTATACACGTTTTAAGCATCTCTAAAAACTACTCTAAAAAATAACGACCAAAACGGATTGTCGTGAACATAATATTATACTTTTTCACAGCTCAATGAAAAGTAGTTATTCCTACCAGTTGGTAAACCAAGCAAATGAGCAGATATCGGTATATTTAATTACAACGAAATTCACCTGACGCAATTTTAATTCCAAGTCTCGGTGAAGAGAATTACGGAAACCGACGAGTGCGAGCATAAACAGAGAATTTACAAACCAGCGCCTTTCATTAAAATGTAAACAGACTTCCATATAATTCGTGGTACGTAAATACATCAGCGGGGATCACAGGGGCGGGTGCACGCCTTACTACGGGCATGTTTTATGGTCAACATTAACCGCAATACGGTTGACCCTGAGCTCATCTTGCTCAGACTAAATGCACTAAACCAGAATTTTAATACTTAAGGATGTGAATACGTGATATTTGTTATGAATGACAATTTGTATGCTAGGCACATGATACGTAAGTATGAGATACGACTATATCTAAAGTCTATTTAAATGTGATACGTGTAGAAGTAATGTGTACATTTAAGCACGCTTTACCTTTTGAATTCAATATAAAGTCCTCCTAGCCGAATTCCGACCACGGCGGCCAGTCTAAATGGAGACGTGCCATCTGCGCGGCCCGCGGGACATATTATAGTGCTCAAGTGGGTGCGCAGACACAGTAACAGGTACAGGACCGACGGCTTGACGTGTTCTGCGAGGCACGGGGTACAATACCACCAACCCCTGGGGGTTGGCGGTATATTCTTATACTGACTTTTGACTGCACGTGTGGCGCAGCGGCTAAGACAGTGCCTCGCCGCTTCGTGTCGCGGGTTCGAGTCCCGCGCCGAACAACTATTTGTGTAAACCATAAATAGTTGTTCTGAGTCTGGATGTAATTTGTGTCCGTCTATTATATGTTTGTAAAGTAAGTACCCCGCAACACAGGGATTAGATACCCGAGTGCGGGAGTTGTTTTTTAGAAAAAAAAAAAGACGTGTGGCACTCGGAGACTGCCGCGGTAAAGCTATTGCATAGCATTTTTTATCAACTTATGCAATTATAATTATTTATTTATTTTATAATACTGCATTTGTGATAATAATAATAAAATGAATGTATGTAGAGTACTAACTCATTTTCTTTCACTATTTTCATTATAAATGCACTTTGTTTATTCATATTTAAAACACTTTGTCAAGTACACAAATTATACGAGTACAGATATTCACTGTTGTACGTAGATGATAAATACCTATACACCTATATACTTTCTCACAAACAGCTGATTACGGTAGTTTTCCAATACAACCAATGCCACCTAAAGGCGGGTTGCTGAACTAAAGAGACAAGCGTGATATTTCAAAAAGTCATTAAAAGTTCTAGTATTTATCGATAGATGGCGGTCGGAGTGGGGGGTGTTAGGTTTTTTTAGTTACGGAATTTCTGGATTCGGTCCCCACGCTCAAGGCCCGCGATAGAAGCTATGCAATAGCTAAAAAAGAAGAAACTTCTTATACTTCAGGCTGTTATTAAGATTTTTTCTTTATACAGAAAAATCCCAAAATCACTTTTGGCCCAACCTGGGATTCGAACCCAGGAGCTCATTATCAGCGATTGAACACGCTACCGCTACACCAACGAGGTAGTCTTCCGTAACTATCCCTTACCCTATCCTATCCTTATCCCTAAAATGCTTTTGGCACAACCACCACCTTGTATACGTTATATTGTACCTGCTAATTATTGCCGACGAGTATTACAGTACCTTAAATAAAGCTTAGAGATACATAAGAACCCCCGTCCAAATGTAGATACATTGGGGCACGTTTACCACACATACGTCGTCGCGTCGTGTCCCCCGTTTGGTTGACCGAGATAATGCGAGATCATTTCACAACGTCATGTGCCTGCTACTTCCGCATTTACTTGCCTACTTATTCATGTACTTCAAATAAGATTTTCTTGATAAGTAGCTTCATAAATATTCTAGTAGAGTATGTCAACCGTTCTTTAAGTGCTACGGTCAGCAAGAGGAATAGCTTCCAAACTCCAACGAGATAACATGATACTCGTCAGAATCACGATGTTAAAATTGTATTTAAACAATTAAAATAAATAATTCGCTGACGTAATTGAAATAATTGTTTTAACGAATAATCTAGCCCGTCCGCTAACTACAATACGGATGGTATTAATTATGACAAATTAAGTATATTTCAATTATACTGAGAGACCGAGTAAGCGGTGAGAGTTCAACAAGTACCTAGGCTTACAAATCTAGACAACAAACTGAGAGCATTCTTATGTTGAAAAGACCATGAGTTTGGTATAAATGAAGTGTCAAATCTGTCCTTTGATTTCCATTCAGAGATTGTGATGGTTACTACGGGCTATATGCACGGGATCAAAGTTCAGGAGAAAGAGCCATCTCATTGTGTCGTCTGTATGTCCATAACCGCATTTATCACGGTGAGTGTTCAATGGAATTTGTTGAATTAGACGTCGCTCAGATTTTATCAACTTTTTATTATAAAACTAGCGGGAATTGTTCTAAGAAATACACGGTCGCTTGATGTCACAGAGAACAGAGAGACGGCCTATAGACTAGAGCGCGCAACCGCACAAAGAGGCGCGAAATTCAAAATTTGAATTTACATTCAATAGAATTGTTCAAACTTATACCTGCCCTCATGTCCCGCCATAGACCCTCTCGCCAGAAGTGGAAATTTCATCCATATCTGCTGACATCAGTTTCCAAGATTTTTAACTTCGAGAAGACTGTTCTCGAAGTTATCAGTTCTAATTAAAAATTTATATTATTGACGTATGGACTTGGATATTAATCGATAGACAGATAGAGTACATTTTATTGCACCAAAAGAAACAATATATGACTTAAAAATAAGCAAGTACAGGTACAATCGGTGGTCTTATCGCTTTGTAGCAAACCGTTGCGTTGGGTGGACAACCCGTGATTTACATCATGTGTGCAACACATTTATACTTGTAAAATACATACAAGAAGTAATAGCGAAAGATTCCGTAAATTGAAATAAAGCTTGCAATTACGGCTATTAATATTAATTTCATTCGTTTGGGCTGTAATGGTATCAGGACCTTATCATACAGCTTTAGTTATCCTAAACCTTGGGTCTACACAGCGACAAAGCGAGTCAACTCCTGTTGTATCATACTGTGTGCTTTAGGATGCAAATTACATATAATGTGAGGTACAGATGCCAGCACATCAAGCGACCCAATCTCTCAAATTTCCCCAATTGAAAGTGAACCTTATGCTTATGTGAGAAAGTTGAAAATCTATAAAAGAAAATTGACAGATTGGGGTTTGTTGCTGGCTTCTGTAAATATATCGAAAATTACTGAACTGACATATATTTTTCTTTTTCAAAATGAACTACATGATGTCATCATATAAAAATCAGTAATTTATCCATTGTGCGCCACGGTCTTTCATAGAAGACATTTACACAGACATTATTATTTACAATAATTATATTCGCGGTACATTTATAGCTTGGCGCTCGGGGACACTTCACATCGATACCACTGGGCGCTCAAAATGTTAAAGCATACTATGAGTATTATTTTAACTGCTTTTACTTGTTGGATTGTATAATGGCGACACTGAGTTAAATATACCCTTTGTGTCCTTAGCAATCAAGCGCAGTACGTCAATTAAAATCTGTGGTTGCTGCGAGAAATTGATCTTCAAAAACACAAAGCATTCAGATAAATGGTAATGAAACAAAATACAGAGACCTGTGTCTAATAGATGCGTCTATTGTTAATAATATGCATTATATTGCTTCTAGAAACAGCTATTACTATTTCCTTTTCGTTCTAAAACTTTTATAAATATACAGTTGATAGTAATAACAAATATATTTATAAATACAAAAATAGGGGCCCAATCAACAAAGGTAGCAGGGGATGCCACAGGAACCGCCACTAAAATATGCACCATCTCTAAAAGTACCACCTTCTAAGCCTGACTATGACCTATCTGCTTAACACAAGCCTCTTAATGACGGTCGAGGCTTTTCGCAACCAAAACCATGGGCATAAAATCGATGTCCCACATGCGAACACCCTAGCGCGATGTTTTGATTGTCATCACGTGGGACAGCAATGACGATTAGATAATGAAAAATAGTAACGGGTAGCTCACGTAATAAATTTTATGTTGAAATAGGCCAACAGTTTCGATTTCTTCAGGAAGTCATCCCATGCCCAAAATTGACAATAAGTATAATACCCGGTCAATTTGATTATTTGGATAATTCTTATCAAATTGCACTCTCATATTGGGCACTTTTCATAATGACCGGGCATTATGTATAATGCCCAATGTCTCACTTGGTCCATAACATACGTTAGAGAGGCATGTTGAACCATAATAAAATACTTTACGGTATACTTATACGGTATAGGATAAAATTAGGTAAATTCGTCCTTGTAGATTACACAGTATATCATTCAATTATGAAAAGTAACTGTCAGACATTTGTTCAAATCATAATCCTTCTCCAATAACGAATTTCCTTATTTAAGTTAGACATCTAAATGTCTTCATTTAGTTCACTTTATTCAATTTTCAACATTTCCCTTATATTTTTAAATCCAATACCAATTTTATTCAACAGACAAGGTTTGGAAGTACCAACGCATTGTTTGATTGGCCCGCATAACGTTACCGGACACCACTCGAGCCTGATAACGCAATAATGAGGGTCTGTGTCGCACTCGACTAACTTCTATCACGCGAGTTATAACTGTTCTATTGTATATAGATCTGACCCCAATATAATGTCGAATCCGCAATCAGGTTGAATATAATCTCAATAATATTTTGCTTTACCTTACAAAAACAGCCTTAACGACAGTGACTCTTATGAGGCCTAGATGTCAAATACTTAGACTACAAAAGATGTAAATCTTGATTGAAATCAAATATGGATATGATACATATCGATAACAATTCCTAGCTTCCAGATACAAACACCCGTATTAAAACCGGTCCACCAGTTTCAGAGATAAACTTATAAATAAATTATTTATTATCAACTAAACCATTACAACATATTGTCGCTCTGTCTCTTGGACTTATAAATATATTATATTTATTTTCTCAAGACAAGACAAGTTCTTTATTTGCAATAAACATGGTATTAAGATGTTGGATACAGTGTTCTATAATAATAAGTGTCCACATGTTTAGCGATCAATTATTTGTAAAAATGCATGCAAAATATGTCAATATTACAAATACAACCAACAATAAAATAAATGTCAATTACAGTTATACCTAATAATTTTCCTAAATTTAATAACATTACATATAATTAATTTATAAATATTATTTCTGAATGAATATTATTTTGATGTATAGTCATGTTTTAAAAATTCTCTTACGTCATAGAAGTTATGTCTGTTCAGGCATTTAAGCAGTTTATTTTTAAAAAGATTTAGTTTATTTATTAATTTAAGTTCTTTTGGTATTTTGTTGTATATTCGTATACACATAACAAGACAACTTTTCGCATACTTGTTCGATTTAGGTATATCTTTTATAAGTAATGGAATCAGGCGTTACTTTGCGGAAATCCATAACAATCAAAATACAAAATCAATATGTAGTGTTAATTCCGCTAATTGTCGGTTTAATCATGCCGGGATGCAATTTGCACCGCCCGCAAAAATGTGCACATGCAAGAAGGACAATATAAAAAAGCAGCTGCACTACAAAAAAGGGCTGCTAACTCGTCGAGTGCTCGACGAGTTAGCAGCTCTTGAGAATGGTCCGTGGAGGACTGAAACACGTGTTGGGTATCGTACTGGCGCATGTAATTTATTTTTTTATATTGTCCTTCTTGCATGTGCACATTTTGTATTTTGATTATATCTTTTATAATAAGCCTGTCTACATTTCTTTTTTGCCTCGAATTTACTTCATATGCGTTTTTTAATAACTTTTTATTACCATAAACAAAATTACAAATTTCATGAATGTATATACAAGGTAGTGGTAATAGGCTAGACTCTTAAAAAGTGGTCTACATACTCGTCAGGACGAATTCCACAAATTTCCCTTAAACATTTCTTCTGTGCAATGAACGCTGTATTCTTATCTGTGCAGTTACCCCAAAGCATCAATCCATATCGACATATAGATTCTATATAAGCCTCAATCTCAGAGATTCCTTTCATTTCATGTATAACCAAGTATTTGCATACTCTTTAACCTATCAGATTTTAAAACCTGACAAGTTAAAGTGTAGATATGTTATTTAATCATACAAATTAGTAACATTTTAACGCATTACTTAAGTATGTCAGCTATGTTAAAAGTTAAAATTATTAAAAAAATATCGACGAAGTGGTAAAAACAAAAGACTGCCACTGATGTACACAAATTTATCGTAAGAGATCGTGATGGCACGGGGTACAAGCACATGATCACATACCAGGGAGAAGGAGCCAATGTATTCCTCATCAGCGAGGATCCCATCCTAGATGCCACTAAAAAGAGTGGAAGATAACATTCTCTTTTTTGTCAAGGTTCAATAATGGTATATTATATTTGAAATATATTTGCCCCTTCACGTATAAAAATTCATAGGTAAACTGTTCAGAAGTTTGTCTTTGTCATTCAAATGTGACTTTATGTGACTAATATTAATATAGTAAAGAGGTAAAACTTTGATTTTGCCTGCATTGTTTAGTTCTTTAGTTTAGTTCAAATCCTGACCACATCGTACACTGGGTACCTGAGTCACATAGTGCACTGTTGAACGTTTATCTAATAGAGACTGTGCCAGATTTACAGACTGGAGACATCAAACGCTTGAATACAGTTTAATTCACAATGCTATTCTCTACAATCCACCAGATACAACAAATTTTAAAAGCAATTTGTTTCTTTTACTAATCCTTCTTTACGCTATCGGTCACAGAGGTATAACCACAGCTTTTTATAATTTTAGATGAGATTTCGAAAACGCTTACAAATATTTACCCGACCATATTGCACTTGTACTTATTGCACATGTACATATATATTGTTGTTTACTTTGAAACAAAAGTTGTTGAGATGGAAGGTAGAAATTCAGGTGATATTATATTTCATCAGGTTTCAATTGCTAACTCTAAGTATTTATACTGTCCTGTATTATTTTTGACTTATAATTAAAAGTGTGGCAAAGGCTTGGAAATAATTAAAGGTAACTAGAATTAATATATAATAATTAAGTTAATTTGTAACATTACAATTTATGTTCTGACTATTTACAAGAACATTTTCAGTCTCATCATCATCATATCAGCCGCACGACGCCTGCTGCTGGACAAAAGCCTCCCCCAATGATCTCCACAATTACCGGTCGTACGCTATCCGCATGCAGCGATTTCCAGCGACCCTCATTAGATTATCGGTCCATATTGTTGAGGGGCCTGCCCACGCTGCGTCTTCCGGTTCGTGGTCGCCACTCGAGAACCGTTCAGCCCCAGCGTCAGGCTCTACGAGCTATGTGCCCTGCACACTGCCACTTCAGCTTGTCAATCCTTCGGGCTATGTCGGTTACTTTGGTTAGCTTGCGGATCTCAGCATTTCTGATTCGATCTCGCAGGGAAACTCCAAGCATAGCCCTTTCCATTGTTCTTTGGGTGACCTAAAGCCGCCTGATAAGACCACGTCTCTGTTCCGTAAAGTCTATGTGAATCAAAACAGTATCAATTTTCATTTCTTTAAAAATTCGTGTGCAACATGGCACTCGACGTTTAGTTGCTTAAACTCATCGATCGTTTTCGATAGGATCTATAAGGCTTTGCGCCGGTTTGCCTACATGTATAATGCTTAAATAAAGAACGTTTTATTCCTTGCGCCTACGAAAGCCTCGGGACACTCGATGTTCGACTCCAGTTAGCACTTGGCTGGTTTATTTTATTCTAAAAAAAAACGAAATACATAGGAGTTGACGAAAAATTATTAGATCGTATTAAAGCATTCCACTCCGAAAATTTTCGTAACAAATAACGTGTCATTGTATGAAAAATTACACCCCATGCGTATCGCGTAGGTGTTATGTGAGTAAGTATGAAAAATATGACCATATTTTCGAATGATTCCTGCTTTCCATTCCAATCGATCCAAGAAACCAAAAAAAAGATAGCGGTAGAAAATACAGTCATTGGTTAGTTATTCATCGAGTAATTTGGTTATCTATGGTACTATTTTTGCGGCAATGCCATTGTGTTTTAGTGCGATAGTATTCTATGGAGGGTGGAAGCATCATGAATACGTATCGACGACGGGTTACATAAGTATCGAATAGTGAATACGTATCTATATTAAATAAGTAAATTTGCAACTGGATTCGCGCAAGTAAAACTTTTGCTAGAAATTGTAGGTCATTTGTGTAGAAAATGCGGTCCTGAAGTAAAATTTTTTTAATTATATGACATGGAGGCCGGAACGTTGTTGTTTTTAAAAAGAGTGACGTCACCATCGTTGATGTTATTGATGATCGCTGCTGTCTTCCATCCAGGGTTGTTGTCCATCGTGACAATAAAACTAGAAGCTATGTTTTACAACATTTATTTCTAGAAAAAAACTTTTTGACGGGCCGGTTGGCGTGGTTACGTTCGATTGGTGTGGTTCGATTCCCACTCAGGACACATATTTGTGTGCATGAACATGTCTGTTTGGCCTGAGTCTGGGTTTAATTGTATATAAATCGTGATTATTAAAAAAAGTAGTTTATGTTGTAGGTATATCAGTTATCTGGTTTCCATAGTACAAGCTCCCAAACTAAGCAAGTTGGAGATCAGATGGCCGGGTGTGAATAATGTCGCAGAATATTTTTGTTTTTTTATTTTGTGTGCACTACGATTAAATTAAAATTTACAAAAAAGTATATGCCTACATATACGTCATTTAAGTTATTGTTTTTCAAAATGCAGCATTATTTATATAAGACACTTAATTAGTTAGTTGACCTTCACACATAGGTTACGTCGACAATCATTATATCCCCAAAATTAACCCACTCGGCAAATTGTTTTAAACAGTAGTCGACCCTCGTCAGGCAACAATAACTTACGTGTTCGTAAGTTCCATTTTCTATCGATACTGTTCGTATTATGCTACCTCGATATATCACGCAAAATTGTTTCTCTGACGATTACCTGTCTAAATGGATTTGCTTTCGCAAGTCATATTACTACGTAACCATTGCAATTGTTACGGCTTTGTGCGGATTACAAAGAGACGCCCATACTCTCGGTTCCCCTTTTAAAGCTCATGTTTGTAAAGTCAACTCGATACGAGCATAGCTCATTTTTATTTTTCCCGCTTAACGATCTGTTTAATCTTTCTGTTTGAAAGGTTTTGAAATATTGAGGGGATGAGATTTGACATTTAATATAATACTGGATCATGGTTTTGTCATCAAATTGTGGTGCTTTTATACCTAATATAATTTGTTTAGAATTTACATTTTTAATAACAGTGAAACTCTTATCAAAGAAAAAACTGAATACTAAATTAGCCAGTACAATTGACGCCGTATTTAAGCCGTATACAATTAGAAGTCTAGAGTTCAAGAAGAATTTGAAAATCGGCAGTTTAAAGTAAAAATCCTCAAAAAAACTTATTGAATTTGGTGACTACAACACACTCATTGCATGACAAGATTTTAGATTAAAATATTACAAAGTAATGTGCGCGATGCCCTCGCCTATATTATGTAAAAATCATATTAGACTGGCTATTGGGGAGATCCTTGGAGGAGGTCTTTCTCCAGCAGTGATCGTCTTTCGGCTGGTATGATGATGATGATGATCTTTATCTGTAATAGAAATATGTAATGTCCTTTATTTAATATCTGTGATATATCCATCCTTTCCTAAGTTTTCAAAATTATGCATAAATTCGAACCATTCAAAATAATCCATAATAATAATCATCCATTAAATGTGACTGCAACAAAAAGAGTAAAAATATTTAGAGAAAACTCGCTGGAAACGCAGCAATGAATATTATAGACTGCATAGAAGAGTTTTGTAATTTATACAATTAATGATGCGTTGTTTTAAAAGTCAAAACAAAACCACACTAAAAGTGCTCTCATGTTATTGGATTAGACCACCCAGCTAGCTTGCCAAATAGTTTTAGTATGTTCCGATGTTTAAGAGCCAGTCCATTTGCTTCCAAAAATAAATGAAACTATTTTTTATTTATTCTTTATTGCACACAGAAATACATATTCATATAAGACATTAGAGCTAGCATGTACACAGACGAGCTTAACTCAACTATGAGTTCTCTTCCAGCATACCTTTGTCAGAGTGAGAGCTTATATGAAATGGGTTAGAAACAGTGCACAACAATTTGACTTAAGAATAATACAAAAATAAAGACAAAACAGAATTTACCAGTGGTAAATAAATATATACATAAACCTGCTTACTAATACTACATAACTAAAAAAAACTAGATATTATAATAATAACAAAAATTAAAAAAAAATACATGTCTTATAATTTGAGATTGAATTTAAGTTGTTGTGTAGTACGAAGGTGCTACATACTAGTAAAAATAATTACCCTTACAAAATTAACAATTTAACATGTGTTAATTATTATAAATTTATTTATTATATTTCTAAATACCTACATGTTATAAAACGTCCAGGCCCAGAACAAATATTCGTGCTCATCACTCAAAGATTTAATCTGGATGGGAATCGACCCCACGACCTCTAACTACTAGACCAACATGTCAGTCAACTAACAAAAGTTAATCTTTTATTTTCACCGAAGAGCCTATGCAAGATGGCTCCCAGGATTACGTCTATTGTAACTGTATCGCAAGGCCTTTTTAACCGAATAAGGACTGCGTTCTCGTGGTCCCCATCAAGTTTTAAAGCACCCTAAGAAAAGTGGCTACTCATATTCCAGCTTACTAAGATCAATCGTTCAGAATGTAAAAGGATGCCATCACGACAATAGTAAGAATAACATATATATCACCCAAAAAATATGCACACATCTTAATTTTACCGCTTTACAAGTTTATATTTTTGTTAGTAGATGGCGTTATCATCATTTTAGATCGCGCTATGGTTTCGTTTACAAAATGCAATATTAGACCAATCAATGCCGTGGTCGCAACCTAATCTAATTGAAGTTACCTTTGTGATTAGTGCATCGTAGGTTATCATTTTACTTTATTTGACTTACTGGCTATTCTTAAGGACAATTTATACGTATTCTTTGATTTTTTTGGTTGATGATATCGGGTTTTTTTTTAAATAACCGTAGCAAAGTCGTCTTTAGTTTCGTTCTTAGTTAGGTTATTTTAAAAGTTTTATGATATAAAGCATTGTTTATTTGTTTTTAAGGTTATATTTTTTTGATTAAGCTAGAAGTAAGTAGTTACAATGGTCATCATTCAAAATTGTCGCGGACGATATCACGGGTATCAGCTAGTATAATAATAAAAATAAAGTAGCATTCATAACATGGAAAACTATAGATACGACACATAGCAAAGTACACTCATATAACACTACGTACGCAAATCGACTTCAGTGGTGAACCGCTGTCTCGCCAAGCCATATAAGCTCACTCTGTCCTATGGTATACAAGTTACCGGAAACCATTACATCACCTCCGACTTTGTCAAGTATTAAACTAATGGAGGCTCGTTTATAAAACTTACAGTGACTGCCGATTTTTTTCGGATATGATAGTAAGGCGTGACACTACTCTTATAAGAGTATTGACTCGTTGGTCTAGCGGTAGCGTGTTCACCCGCAGAGAACGAGGTCCTGGGTTCAAATCCCGGGTCGTGCCAAAAGTGATTTTGGTACTTTTCTGTAAAAAGAAAAAATTCTCAGCATCAGCCCGAAGTCTGGGAGCTGGCGGTATTATACCCCCGTGTCTCGGAGAGCACGTAAAGCTGTCGGTCCTGTACCTGACCTCTTTCCGGTCGTGTCGCGTGGCGTCCCATCGGATCATTAGAGTAATGGAATAGAAAGTGCTTCTGTGTTTAAGCACACACTTGAGCACTACAATATGTCCCGCGCAGATGGCTAATCTCTCTTGAGACTGGCCGCCGTGACCCAAATTCGGCTAGGAGGACATTATTACTATAAGAGTATTAATAGAATCATACCATTTGTTTTGGTGCGGCAGACAGATATCGTTGTAATTGTACAGTAGGAAAACCAATAGTTGGAGGGTGCGTGCATATTTCATTAGTATAGGACATAGCTTGCCAGGTAAGAACAAAATAATAGTGATTAATGTTACGGACACGGATTTTTTGTGTAAGAAAAATCCCAATAATACAATTTTGGCATTTATGGTTGAACAAGCAAATGCTACACCAATGAGGCACTGTTTTCCACCAAAGTATTTTAGCACCAGCTGTATTTCAGGAGGATAGTAATTATAATAATATCCTGGGACATTATTAACACACGGCCATGTGTGCCATCCCAAATTAAGCAGAGCTTATACTATGGAAACCAGATAACTGATATACTACATATACTATTTTTCTAATGTAAATACATACTTATATAGATAATTTACACCCAGACTCAGGACAAACAGACCTGTTCATGCACACAAATATTTGTCCTGGGTGGGAATCGAACCCACGACCTCCGACGTGAAAGGCCGCGTATCTACCAACCACGCCAACAGGCCCGTCGTAGTAGTAATAAGAATATCCTGGGACATTATTAACACACGGCCATTTGATCCCAAATTAAGCAGAGCTCGTACTATGGAAACCAGAAACGTAGTATATGTAGTATACATATACTACGTTTGTTTAGTAAATATATGCTTATATAGATAATTACACTCAGGACCAACAGACATGTTCATGGACACATAATCTGTCCTGAGTGGGAATCTAACCCAGAATATGCGGCGTGAAAAGCAAGAATCTACCAAAAAACTTATTGTTTTATTTATTCAATAGGTAATCGATGAAATAAGTGTGTTGAATTCTTTTTATATAATTTAAGATTCCGATCAGGAGTTAGACCTACTTCTATTAAAGTAATTTTTAATAAAACTGTAATGTTCTCCTAGCCGATTATCGGCCACGGCGGCCAGTCTCAATAGAGATTAACCATCTGCGCGGGACATATTATAGTGCAAAAGTGTATGCGCAAACACAGAAGCACTTTCTTTTCCATCACTTTAATGATCCGATGGGACGCCTAGCGACACGACCGGAAAGAGGTCAGGCACAGGACCGAAGGCTTTACGTGCTCTCCGAGGCACGGGGGTATAATACCGCCAACTCCCAGACTTCGAGCTGATTCTGAGATTTATTTTCTTTTTACAGGAAGCTCCGGGATTTGAACCCAGGACCTCATTCTTTGCAGGTGAACACGCTACCGCTAGACCAACGAGGCAGTCAAAACTAACAAAAGTAACAAGTTACCAACAGCATCGAATAGTATCCAATCGCTAATATAACACATATTTTACTTACTACAATGGTTAATTTTACATTAAAACAAACGTTTCACACTGTCCAAAAATGAAAAACCGTAAGACATTAGCTTTAATATCTTACTATAATGTAACAAGCTCTCTTGTTTAATTACGGACTCAAACAAAATAAAGTACTTGTACCGACCTTACACCGCCAAACAGTGTCCACAAAACACAAAAGCCTAGAGTAGCTTTATCCTCTCATTGTGAAGCACAAAGACAATAATTTATTGTAAGTCAGGAGCACTGAGTAAGCTGCGCCAGATTAACTGAGTTCACCCCAAACCACATGCGAATCCAGTTATAAAGACCTCTTTGTGCAACACAAAAGGTCGGGCCAAAGTGTTGTTGTTGTTGACAATTTTAGGCAAGAAAAACACCCAGGAGCAGACCTGGGCATGGATGTTAGCGGTGTCATATGCCCAGAACTTAAAGGGCACGTAAATGTTGTCAACTATGTGCCTGGTCTAGTCCAGCGTCGTAGGTGTGTGTAAACTAGGTGCACCTTTATATACGAAGAGAGGGTTATCCAATAAGACCGGAGAGAGATCACACATGCCTGACAGCTTTAACGTAGTCTCTAACGTGGGTACACATTAATACGAAAAACTTTATTCCGACTGTCACAAATACGAATTTCAAAATACCGATTTCCATAATTCCGAATGGTTCAAAATTCCGAATATTACAACTCCGATTTATCATTACTCCTATTTTTATGACTCCTAAATTTCAATTTTCCACACGTTTATAATTACTCTTCTCAAAACACCGAGCTTCAATAGATCGAATAACAAAAAGTCCGACTTAATTATTATTCAAAATATCAACAACACGAATAAAAATATTTTGTTTCCCTGCTCACAATTTTAACTTTATCTAACCCAAATTATTCACCAACAATAGAGGGGATCTGACACTCTTCTTCACTCACTAATCTGCAAGCAGGCATGCAGCATGCAAGCAGGCATGCAACAAGCAAGCCTTGTTTCTGTCACGGCTCCGGCACTGCGGAGTTTGGGTGGCCCCATGCGAGCTTATCGTCGCAGATGGTTTTAACGCTCACCACCGCGGCTGAGGCTGGCCGGCGAAGCCGGCCTGTAAGCCGAAGCGGGCCTTCAAGCCACCTGCTCCTCAGCTCGCGTGCCGCCCCACCTGCGAGCACTCCGCGCCTACGCGGGCTTAAATTACACTGTAAGGTAGGCAGACAAGACTACGTGAAATCGGTTTTGCAGCGATTCTTTTCTGTCACCAAATTTTGTAGCACAACATATTGTTGACTTTTAGTTTATTCGAAGTATTGAAAATCGGAATGTCGTTTTTCGGACTGAAAACCCTTCGAGCATTTAACTCTTCGAACGTATGAAAATCGGAAAACTAACAAATCGCATTTACGACTTTCGGTTAAATATATTTCGTGATTTTTAATAAAAGACATTACAATTCTTAGGTATTATGAAATTCGGACTTTTGAAAATCGGAACATTGAAATTCGGAATAAAGTATTTCGGAGTATTTAGGTGTTCCCCTCTTAGGTACGTTTTCTAGTTGAAACCATAATAATAATATGTTCTGCGCAGATGGCCTTTGAGACTAACGAATCTCATTGCTACATAATATAAAATTTTAAAACATAGTAATAACAGTATGGTTAATGACCAAACAAATTTAGTTTCTTCTCCTTTGTGACGGATATTTGGCGGTAGTTACAAATAATTGTAGGCTCGGTGGTATGTATTCAAAATTCTTTCAAACCTTTAAAAGTGTATATATATCTATACTTTTAAAGGTTTTGAGCCCACGCTCGCCTCGCTAAAATACAGCATCCCTTGAAAATGGTCCATGGGGGACTGAAACACGTTTGCGTATCATACTGGCGCATGTGATTTGCTTGTTTATATTGTCTTTCTTGCATGCATATTTATTGCGGGTGGGAGGGCGGTGAAAATTGCATTCCAGATACATTTAACAGATTATTAGCGGAGTTAACACTACATATTAATTTTGTACTGCACTGCCGTGTCACGCACAGATCTGCTATCTCAAAAAACAACGTTTATCTATCTTATCTTATTACTTGAACGTACAATACACTCTAAATTCTTTAATAAAGTTTCCAAAAAGTTTCTAGAACATATTGTCATAATTTATTTATCTATATCTGATAAAATAAACTTTTAAATCGAGCTAATCGAGTTACGCATAACCA
The DNA here is from genome assembly GCA_951640165.1 of Pseudoips prasinana. Lineage (NCBI taxonomy): Eukaryota > Metazoa > Arthropoda > Insecta > Lepidoptera > Nolidae > Pseudoips > Pseudoips prasinana. The sequence goes on along the minus strand of OX621237.1, from coordinate 23,935,571 downwards.
TTGTTTCATACAAACGTGTTTACGCGTCGTGTCCTAATTTTAGTTAGAAGAGTTGGGTGCAATCACAAACATGCGAAGGATGGAGAGCCTATCTATGATATCTAATAGTTGTATGAGATGTGTTTGATAAGTGTTACTTATATGCAAGCTTTGTCACGACGGATCGATATGGAAGAACTTAAAAAAAACTCAAAAAATCATCAATTGTTTTATTAAAGGTTTCAATTAAAAAACAAAGAAGTCCAATTCTAAAATTATGACTATTATTCTTAAATTATGAATTATCATGCACGGTGTCTAAATCACAAACGTTTTCATTTACAACAAGGTCTACGAAAAAGGCTTGCCGTGTCAGTGGCATTGATTTGCACAATTCCATCAATTCCTTTTTTTTTTATTTCACTTACACCTCGACAATGTTCTTCTTTAGGAATTTCACTGATAAAATCAAAATTATTATCATTTAATTTTAAGCAGTTTTTCTTCATCACATTCATTTCTTTAAAATCTTCAGTAACATAAGAATTTTTAGCAAATAAACTTGTTGAACCTCGACGAAATTCTAAAATTTTTAGTGCCATTATATTGTAGTCTTTTGGAAATTTCTTTACCAATTGATCTTGAAACAAAATCATCTCACTGTGTGTTATTTTTTGGACGCTCATATTTTTCGTGACTTATTCATTTTTTCCGTAAAGTCTGATAAATCATACATCTCTTTCACTTTATTAAATTTGTTGGCTATGCTTGCGTGAACTGTATCGGCTGCCATAAATGTATGGCCTGGTTCAAAGTACACAAATTTAATTTTTTCTGTACTTACTAACGCCTGTGAGTTAACTAATTTTATCATGGCGGTGAACATGATTTTGTTTTTATTCTGAGCAGAGCAGTTATCACAGTAGAAAACTATTTCTTTATAGTCACGTGCATTATTTACTATAAAATGTGTGTATGCTGATGCAATGTTGTGTGCTTTACGACCACTTTCTCCTTCGTGCCAAACGATACAGTACGCATGTTAGTTTTTCCCTGGCGAAACAAAAGTTTCATTGAACAGCACCAACTTTCTAGAAAAGTAATAGTCTTTAATAGTTAGTTTAGGCATGCAAATTGCCTTTTGCATGTCAACTGTAAATGTTTTCTGTAAATGTGTCTTAGTATAGTCATTTTTTAAATCATTCTCAAGACATTTTCTGGATTCAGTATAATTCAGCTGATGTGTAGGAAATTCTGCGCATACATTACAATCGCATTCAAAACATCTATGGTTCTCATCGTCATGTATGTCTTTATGTTTTTGGCACGTTGTACACAAGTCTTGCCTTGGATTTGCTGTGGATAAATTCATCTCTTTCACTATATTGAAAAAATATGCCCAACTGCATTTCTTGTTATTGGTCTCGTCGCAATGTGAAATATAAGCTTTGAACAAATCACGGAAAGATACTCCACAAGGCAGATATCGTGTGTTCGGTGCATGTTTAAGATTGTAATGTGATACTGTAGGTTTCACATTTTCTATAAATTCTTTTACCCCTTGCTTATACCCCTCTGGGAAAGTGTTCCAAGGCTTTTTAGTCCCTCGTTGTTCTGGCGCTGCCTCTTGAGTGTATTCATCTGTTACTCCCATTTTATAATTAGCTTTTAGTACTGTCATAACCGTTTGTGCATTGAAGAACCCCAAAGTATTTAAAAAAAAAGTTTTGCATACTTTATGATTGCGTAAAGTCCACGTCAAAGTATTGTGTCGCTTTGAATTTTCCGTTGTTGTATATTTCTTGCGATGTCTAATGACATTTCTGGTAATGAAATTTCTTTGATTTTGTTTAGTCAAATTCCTAAAGTTTGACCAAATTTGATGTCTATCTTCCTCTGAAAACTTATCCCGACATTTTTTTCTACAAGTCTGTCCACATATTGGTTTTATTGTATACTTTTCTTTTTCTGCTTCCAACCGTTTTTTAGCATTTCTTTCTCTTCTTTTCTTGTTACAATTTACAGATTTATTCATATCTGAGGCATTAGAGAGGCATTAGAGATCAACGACTGATCCTGCTCTTCATTTGTCAACTGTTTAGTATTTTCTTCTGTTTCTAAATTTTCTTGACTTTTTGACAAGCTGTTGGTCTTTTTCCGTTTTTCTTTAGGCTCTTTAGTGTTTTCAGATTGAAGACTTTCTCAACTTTTCGACAAACTGTCATTCTTCTTTCGTTTCCCTTTAAATTTGTTGTTTTTTTCAGTTTCCAGACTTTCCAGACTTTTTGACATGCTGTTACTCTTCTTCCGTTTCTCGTTAGGTTTATTAGTGTTTTCAGATTCCAGACTATCTCGACTTTTGGACAAACTATCATTCTTTTTTTGTTTCCCTTGAGATTTATTGTTTTTTTCAGTTTCCAGACTTTTTGACATGCTGTTACTCTTCTTCTCTTTCCTGTTAGGCTTATAAGTATTTTCTGATTCTAGACTTTTTGAAAAACTGTCACTCATCTTTTTTTTTCCTTTTGATTTGTTACAATTCTCAATATTCAGACTTTCTAGACTTTTTGACATGCTGTTACTCTTATTTCGTTTCTTTTCAGGGCTACCATTCTTTTCAATTTCTACTCTCTTGACTTGTCGAAAAACTATCTCTCTTCTTTTGTTTTCTCACACACTTCTTAGCTTTCTCAGTTTCCGAACAGTCTTGACTTATTGACACACTGCTATCACTGTGGTCTTTAGGGTTTTGAATATTTTTTTTCTCTTGACTTTTTGACAAACTGTTGCTCTTCCATTGCTCTTCTTTATTAGTTACGTCATTTTTTAAAATTTTATTTTTAGTTTTAACAGAAACAGGGCTTTTATATAACGTGCGGACAACTTGAACTGGCTCGTTACATTTATTTGTCACTTCATCAAATCTATTGTTTTCAGCACATGATTTTCGTTTATGAACAGTCAAGTCCAATAGTATATTCTCATTCACGGAATCCAAATCATTAAGGTCAATATCTTCATACAACGTACCATCCAACTCAATCAGGTCTTCCTTGCGTAGTTCTGGAATAGGCGTGGACGTCAATATGGTTAATGGCACTGGCTGAAGGTCACAAATAGTAATTGGTGAAGAGAAAATCTGACGATTGGAATGTAACACTGTTTCATTCAAAGATAACGGTTGAAGTGCACTGCAATTAACCATTGAATATGAGTTGTGGTGGTCAAACTGCATATCTGTTTCATTTCGTGAATGGATCGCTGAGTGGTCTTCTCTGGAACTGGCTTTTTGGAGAATTTGAGAGTAATTTGTTAGAGAACCCTCATTTTCAATCACTTTTTTGTCATTACTTAAACTTAATAAAGTCTTTCCTCTAATATTATGCATGTTGATAACTTAAAAATCACTCTTTGATACACGGAAGCTAAAACAATTAGCACGACTGCACTTTCCGCCAATTAATACACGTAATGACATAAATTTAGTAAACAAACAAAAACGGGATGCCGCGGGGCGGGAAGGGCTGTGAACTGATACGCGCGCAGCGCTCTGTCTCTCTTTCGCACACTATGACTCCATAGTGTGCGAAAGAGAGAACTTTAAGTTAACAGATTTAGATTGAGGTGTAGAATTGACTGATAGATAATGCTCAACTGTAATAACTTAAGTTGAATGAGTTAGGTATGACTCAGCCGTTAAAAAGTGAAGTTAAACGAATTTGCCATATAAGTTTCTGGGTCAGGAACAAATATTTTTTTGAAATTGTCTTTAGTGCCATATAGACCATACTATTTAAGACTATTTCGCAGTGGTTAGGCGCAACTCGTCTATTTTAAAATAGCATACTTGTGTGTGACAGGGCAGTGCAATTGAAATATTTTACATTTCAAAGCTGTTAATAAGTTGTCGTTAGCATTTGGTTAAAATACCGATTAACGAAATCAAATATATACCTCTACAATAACACATGAAATCTAATGAAGAGTTATGTAAAGTGTATCTAGCACGAATGAAGTATCAATAAGATCTTGAAATGGAACTAACCTAATTATGGACACTGACGACGAATTCCATATTTTAAGTTTTGTTGTACTGATTAGCACAGGTACATTTCGGCAATAATAATACTCTCATCCAAGTACAACTAACACATCAAGGATCTATCTATATATATCTATCTATAAGCTATACATTTCCAATATAAGCTGACCTGTCATTGTGTGAAAATCCTATACAACGTGAGATCAGCTTATACTGGAAATGTAAAGCTTGATATGTAGCCGTGTGTGCATTCTTTGAAACTATATAAGGTTATTTAAACACTTTTAACACAAATGAAAAAAGTAGTGTAAGTAAGTAAGTAATAAAACTCCATTATTATGACGGTAAAAATACATTTGAGGCGTACATATGTGGTTTTTATTACAATAATGTAACACAGAAGTGTTATTATAATTGAGTACAATAAATATAACATATCGATACCTTATTTTAACACGACAACTCGTAGCGTACTCAAAAACAAAGTGCGGATCAATTCGGATCGTCTACTTGTCAAACGTAACCGCTTGGTGTTGCGACATAAATAATTATAAAAAACAATGGATATTATTACTTAGCCGTTTCTAGTTAAATAAATATTATCTAACTTAACACGAGGCACGTATATTAAAAAATTGTTTTGGAATGTGGTATACACAAATACCCAATTTAATCTGGTATACGCACTTCTATATCCTACCCTATCCCCCCTTTGGTAAATAATAAAATATCACCTGAATTGTTTCATAGATAACGATTGTATAAGCAATCAAGCTAATATTGCTCTGTGACCGACAGTAAGATAGAGTTTCACCATAAGGATTCCTTTTTACCATTGTGGTGCGGATCCCTAAAAAGTTAAGTGAACCGGAGTTTTAGCGGGTTTCAAATTATTTACAGTAAAGCTAGTTGTGCCAGTTAAATTTCATGCCTGTTTAGAATGAAAGCCTTTTGGCGTAAACGAAAATTATGAATTCTGACCGAGTAAACATTTTGATCATATATGGGTTGAATAATCAGCACAGGTACGGACGCCAGCACATCCAGCTACCCCAATCTGTCTATTTTTTAGTAGATTTTCAACTTTATTCCAAAAGCATAAGGTTCAATTTCAATTGGGGATTTTTGACAGAGTGGGGTAGCTTGATGGGCTGGCGTCTGTACATAGTCCTTTATTGCTCTTGGAAAGGTTAAATTAACTAAAAAAAATGAGCCAAGCGTAAGTACTAAATATTTTAATAGCCTTTTATATCCAATATTTGATGTAGTGCACACGTGTAACTCCTGTTACAGGTCTGTTATTTAACCAAACTACTCCAATAATAAAGAAGAACCTAACCTGACTACTCCAATAATTAAAAAACCTAACCTAACTAATCCAATAATAAAAAACCTAATAGTCACGTATAACAGATAAATCTGAGACATGCATTGATCACATTCTAACTAATATTGAAGAGGAAATAACAAATATACATGATCTGGGTCTCTCTGATCACACAGCTCAAACCGATTCCTGGACAGTCAAACAATGCCGAGCCGCTTCGGTTAAATACTGGTATGAATTTCATCGAGATTACAGCAACGATAATATAACAAAGTTCAGAAATTGTTTATCCAGCTTATCTTTTCAGGAAGTACTTGCCAGCCGGTGCACTGATGATGCATTTATGAAGTTTAATGAACTGTTTTTGTTATTCTATAATTTATGTATTCCTAAAATACGTATCGACAAATCGTACAGACAAAGACAATCGGAAATCTAAATGTCTCACTAAAGGTTTGAAATTGAGTTGTAAGACTAAGCGATGGCTGTATTACAAGCAGAGGCATGAGCTGGTAATAGGATTAGGTATAAAAGTTATTGTCAAATATTGAAACAATGCATTATAACTTCTCGAAAAAACAATTATACAAAATTTATAAATAAATCCACGAATAAATTTAAAGCGCCATGGGCAATAATAAAAAGGCATACTATTTCAGATGCAATATCAAAATCTATTTCTAGAATTAATATTCATAACAATTCTGTTACTGATCCAGAATCAATTGCTAATAATTTCAATCAATTCTTTATTGACATAGTAAAAAATCATAATTTTAATAATACAAGGCATTCTAGTTTCAATAAAATATCAAATGACTCTACTCCAAATAGTATATTTTTGAATCCAGTAAGTCATATAGAACTAATTAAAACCGTTCAGTCCCTAAATAACTCTAAAGCATAGGCTACGACGGCATATGTACAGACATACTTAAAAAAGCATTGATATAATTGTTCATCCATTACTACACATTATCAACTTATCATTAGAACAGGGTGTATTTCCGGGACCATTAAAGCTATCTATAGTGAAACCGCTTTTCAAAAAAGGGGACATAACCCAAATGGACAACTATAGACCTATAGCTTTAACGACTATATTTTTAAAAGGTTTTCGAAAAGGTAGGTATTCTATTCCAGATTATCAAAGTTTATAGAAAAATAATAATATAATTAAAGATGAACAAAATGGATTTCGTAAAAACCGTAGTACGTCCTTAGCTGCTTTTCAGTTGATTAGACTAATCACTGACTGTATTGAAGAAAAGCTGCCAGTTTCAGTCCTGTTTATGGATATGAGCAAGGCTTTTGATTATGTGTGTCATGCGCGATAGCTCGAAAAGCTTTATAGATACGGCATCCGTGGAATAGCACATGATTGGGTGAAATCATATTTATGCAATAGAACGCAGTGTGTGAAAGTTCAAAGCTTTAATAAGCAGTCGAAAGTAGAATCGTCACATTTAGCATATTTAGAAAATGAACATGGCGTACCCCAAGGTAGTATCTTAGGGTTCTTGTTATATATTAACGACTTGCCAAATTTTATCAGTCATAAATATATTTTGTTTGCTGACGACACCACAATTAAAACCACTTATGAAACTGAGATTAACTTAGCTCTTGATACAACTATTAAAAGCCAACAAATTAAAATTTAACGTGCAAAAAACTCAATTCATGCAGTTCCATACTTATCAGTCAAAACCCGTGTCGCTACAAATTACCCACAAGGTTGTAAATGTGGCTGAATCAAAATATTGTAAATTTTTAGGCATCACATTGGACAGCTTTTGTAGTTGAAAAAACCACATAATAAATATTTGCTCAAAATTGAACAGTTTTATTTATCCCCTAAGACGAATAAGCCAAGTAGTTTCCAAACAAGCCGCAATTACTGCATATTATGGCTATATTTGTTCAGTATTACGATATGGTATTTACATGTGGGGCCGAAGTGTTAATGGGTGAATTGCCCAACCCAAAAAAATAAACGGCATGCCTGAGAACGGTAGTGCAATGTGCCGATTTTTAATTTTACACATTTTTTCTAAATATATTCTAAATAGCGAATGTACTTCTCTACCTTGGCAAAAAAAATCATTCATTTCTACCCACTAATAGACCGAAAAAAAAAATTACAAAGTGTCATTTTATCATCACGGTGGCCTGTCCTGAACCCAATTCCTCTCATAAAATACCTTCCCCTGTAAATACATTCGTAATATGGATTTAAATCGATTTTGATATCATTAAATTATAATATTTTCGATCAAATAAAGCTTTCTTTGTTTGTTTATCTTATTTCTCATGGATTTGACAGTCAGTCAACTTTTGTCCGGAAAAATGTTATCATTTCAGAGGACAGTAAGTTTTAGTAGAATAGCCACGTCAAGATTGCGTTGTTAGACTTGTGTCAAATTTCCTCACTTCGGACCCGTCCGGCTCAAGATCTCGGCATGAACGCACTGATCCCAATGTCTTGCGGTTTTCCAACAAAAAAGTAAGTTTATCATCTCAGTGATATGGGGTCAAAAATTATTTCATTTCGGTGGCTGTTATAACTCGTGCTAGATTCGTTTAATTTGTTTCAAAATTATGTATTAAATTCGCCGTAAGTACTGTTTTGTTTGAGTAGTGTAAATATATTTTTAATAAATTTATTTCGGAGTTAAATATAGAACTAACCTGTATTTTATCATCTCAGTGTTATCATTTCAGTGGATTCGGTGGACTGTTATACCAATTACAGTCCACCGGAATGAAATGTATCTCCGAAATGATAAAACCATATAGTTTTAGAGATCCTTGTGTCAAATACAAGGTCATAGTTTTGTAATGTAATTTTACCTAGAGTGTAGATTTGATTATTCGGGTGTATTTGTTGTGTAATATTTGTGTTTACGATATACAATGTATACACATATTTATGTAGTAAGTACATGTATATACTTACTTTACATACACATTTGTTCGGCTCAACGATAATGTGATGAGTGTGTGAGTTACCACAGTGTAGATTTTTATACCTACTAATTGTCTACAAAATAATAATTTCGAGGGTTTACCTACATTTTTAGTAAGCTACTTACCTTTATTTTTATGTCATTTATTATGAGTAAATAATATCTATACATATATTAAAATCGTAGTAGGAAAGTCAAAACTGTACATTGAATATTTTTTTAAACAATTACTTATTACAATTATTACAATCGATATCGAAACCAAAAATATAGTATTTAGAATTTTTGTCTGTTTGTCTGTATGTATGTCCGGGCTAAAATCAAAAAGTACTGCATGGATTTACTTAAAATTTTGCATGAATATTACTTAGAGGTCGGGTCAACATATAGGTTACATATTATCACGCTATCACCTACAGGGGAGATAATTTATAACATTTAACGCGAGTAAAACCGCGGGGCACAGCTAGTTTTATATAATTTCTAAATTTTACAAGATATAACAAATAAAATATCTATAATTAAACTTATTAAAAAAGACTGATGTTTATAATAATTATAGTAAAGACGTGTTGTGGTCTAATAATTAAAGAAGACTTGTTTAGTAGGTACATATCTAAATTAAAAACCTATATTTACACTCATAAAAAGAAGCTGATTAGTGAATTTGAGAAATTATTGTGTGATTTAAAGTAACATGATGAAAAATCAATCGTTTTAAGCTACATACTTTCGCAGTTATGTATAAGTAATTATGTGGAACAAAACTGTTGGTTTTCGTTCTTTTTAGATATATACGTTTCTCTATTGTTGTAGTAAATTAAGAATAACGTGATCTCATTTTGGTTTCTGTTATGTTTCATACGTTTCTGTAAAAGGATTAAAAGTACTAAGCTATTAGTACTTAGATATTTTTATAATGTTTCTTATTCATTTATTGTGTTTTGAAATTGATTTAATTTTATAAGTTTTACTTATATACCTGTAGAAACACTATTCCCGTCTAGATACCAATTTAACTAAATTATACCTAGCATTTTTCTCTAAGTGCAATAGGTAGACATTATGTATTACTATTAATGACAAAACTTACAAATGCAGCCATAATATTAATCAGAAACTTTAAGCTTCCTAATCGCACTTCGTTAACTCTTTTGAAAATATATCAAGTAAATTATTATTAGTTCAAAACACATTAAACATACAAAAATATTTATGTATGGGTATCAGCAGTTAGGATAAAGTTTTCCAACATTTTCACCCAACAACAACCAGAAAAAATACCAAAGGTTATATAAGTGAAGAAACAATTCATTCATATCATAATAAACATTACATTAATATCATATTTTGGGGATATTGTAACCTCAAAGAATGATATATGGTAATACTAAATATAATATCTGTATATCCATAATGATATTAAAATTCCTGTGTAATGTCCTGTCTCAGTGTTTATCTAAAATTTGTGGATATCAAAACTAACAAAGTACGGAACCCTGGCTGCCCGGCACGGTTGTTCTTAGCTGTATCATTTCGGTGGATTTATTTCATTCCGGTGCACAGTCTATCATTTCGGTGGTCATTTTTATCATTTCGCTAGACACTTTTCATTTCAGTGGACTCTTAAAAATTCATCCTTAAATATTTATGTCAGTTTTTATGATATTTGGTGTCCACTCACGCACAATGTTATAAAATAGGCTAAAGTTTAATTTATCACTAAAAATATGTAAATAGCATTGAAATCAAAAAATTCCACCGAAATGATAAATAAAAATGACTTGTTGAAATTCACCCTAATGTTGATGATGCCTTTATCTTGCAAAAGAAATGCCTTCGAGCTATTTTTGGGCTTAAACAAATAGAATCATGCCGTACTTTTTTCAAAAAATATAAAATATTGACTCTAACGTCTTTGTATATTTTGGATTCATGCATCTTTGTTTATAAACATAAAAGCCTATTTCAGTAAGCAACTAGTTCCTACAGCAAGCGTTCGATACATTCTAATAAACTAATTAGACCGTTTAAAAGACTTGTGTTGACATCAAATAATTGCTATATAATGTGCATTAAAATATTTAATAAAATTCCTTATAAATTTAAATCTTTGACATTCAATAAATTTAAAATACAGTTGACAGTCTTGTTGCAGAGAAATGTTTTTATAGCATCCATGAATTTTTTGAATATAAATTATAATAAAGTATTAAAAAAAAAGAGGGTGTTTTTATGTTTCTTATAGTAATAGTAAGTAATATAATAATTAATTATAGTCAAATAATGTAGTTTTTAAGCATGCGTATGGAAATGTTATCCAATCAGTTTATGCTGTATTTGTATGCTCGAAGAGTAAAACATGGCGCACATATGTTTTGTAACTAATTTTATACTTACCTGTGTTTGTGACAAATAAAGATTTTGTATTTATATAACCTAACCTAACTACTCCAATAATAAAAAAAAACCTAACCTAACTAGTCCAATAATAAAAAAAAACCTAACCTAACTACTCCAATTTTATATTTACTAAATATTATGGCTAATAAAATTGACGTTCCCGAACTAGTCAGTATTTTAATGTTCCAAATGTAACCCGTTTCAATTCCTTGTTTATTCCCAGAGATTCAACTATAATGTCATACCATAATATATGATCATATCTCTCACGCATGTTTTTGAGCAAAGGTAAGATATAGTTAGAAAAATTATATCGAACTACATAGGAAGTTTCACTTTCTACCTCTTAAAATACGTCGCGATACTTCTGATATTGTACATTTACTAAATATTATGGCTAATTAAACTGACGTTCCCGAACTAGAAAATATTTTTTTTAATGTACCGAATGTAACCCGTTTAAATCCCCCTTGTTCATTCCCAGAGTTTAAAATATAAAAAAAGGTTTTTATTCACGTAGACTTTAAAAAAGCGCTTGTAAATAGTCAGAACATGTTTGTAGTATTATAGTTGAATACATTATTATTTCTAGTAACATAGATATTTAGGTTCACATTGTATTGATAGTATTAAAACATTAACAAATTTATATTATATTATTGTCAAGAGATTATGTTTAAGTTTAATTCTCTAGTTTAAGTCTAATTATCTAGTTTAAGTCTAATATTTGTAATACATATTGGCAGTTTACAGTTTCAACTATAATATTATATCATATAATCATATCACAGCACATCACAGCACAGAACAGCACAGCACAGCATAACTAGACAGTATTATTTTTATGTTCCGAATGTAACCCGTTTAAATGCCCCTTGTTCATTCCCAGAGTTTCAACTATAATATCATATCATATCACAGCACATCACAGCACAGAACAGCACAGCACGGCACAGCATAACACAACCCAACACAAAACAACACAACATAACACAAGACAACATAACTTTTAAAAAACCTAACCTTACTACACCAATAATAAAAAAACCTAACCTAACTACTCCAATAATAAAAAAAAATCTAACCTAACCTAACTCTCCAATAATAAAAAAGACTTGACCTAACCACTCCAATAATGAAAAAAACCTAACTTAACTACTCCAATAATGAAAAAAACCTAACCTAACCTAACTACGCCAATTATAAAAAAACCGGCCAAGTGCGAGTCGGTCTCGCACATGAAGGGTTCCATAGCAGCAAGTATTTCAGTTGATTAAATGAATGCAAATTGCGGTTTATGACGTATTAAAAAAAGCTACTTGCTAGATCTTGTTCAAACCAATTTTCGTTGTTAGTTTACGTGGTAATGTACATCATATATTTTTTTTAGTTTTATCATTCTCTTACTTTAGAAGTTAGAGGGGGGGTCACTCATTTTACCACTTTGGAAGTGTCTCTCGCGCAAACTATTCAGTTGAGAAAAAAATGATATTAGGAACCTCAATATAATTTTTAAAGACCTATCTATAGACAAACCACATGAATGGGTACGATGAAAAAAAATTTTTGAGTTTCAGTTCTATGTATGGCGACCTCCCAAAATAATTGTTATTTTTCTATTTATGTGTAAAAATCTTAATGCGGTTTACAGAATACATCTACTTACCAAGTTTCAGTGGTACAGCTCTTATAGTTTGGGAGAAAAGTGGCTGTGACATACGGACGGACAGACAGACAGACATGACGAATCTATAAGGGTTCCGTTTTTTGACATTTGGCTACGGAACCCTAAAAAGAAACTAACCTAACCTAACTACTCTAATAATAAAAAGGAACCTAACCTAACCTAACTACTCCTGTAATGAAAAAATCCAAACCTAACCTAACTTCTCCAATAATAAAAAAGAACCTTACCTGACCTAACTACTCCAATAATAAAAAATAATCAAACCAAACCTAACTACTCCTATAATACAAAAAAATCCTAACCTAACCTAACTACTCAAATAATAAAAAGGAACCTTACCTTACTACTCCAATAAAAAAAACCTAACCTAACTACTCCAATAATAAAAAAAAGCCTAACCTAACCTAACTACTCCAATAATAAAAAAAAACCTAACCTAACTACTCCAATTTTATATTTACTAAATATTATGGCTAATAAAATTGACGTTATCGAACTAGTCAGTATTTTAATGTTCCAAATGTAACCCGTTTCAATTCCCCCTTGTTTATTCCCAGAAATTCAACTATAATGTCATACCATAATATATCATCATATCTCTCACGCATGTTTTTGAGCAAAGGTAAGATATAGTTCGAAGAATTATCTCGAGCTATGTAGGAAGTTTCACTTTCTACCTATTAAAATACGTCGCGATACTGCTGATATTTTATATTTACTTAATATTAAGTAGGAGTAAGTACTAAATATTTTAATAGCCTTTTATATCCAATATTTGATATAGAAAAAATTGCAGACCTGTAACTCATTCCACTCGTTCTGTCCTTGCCTTTATCCAAATTATAGTGGGATTGCCGACCAGACATAATGGAGTTTAAAACCTACATGAAACCATTAACCAAGATAGTTAGATCAGGTGTCCTATTCCATTAGGCTTCAGACTCCTTGTAACTATTGTTGTAAAATTTAAAACAACCGATTCGGTGCAGCGTAATTAAAGGTTATATCCAAGACACGGATGCTAAATCTTCAACTTACCACCGCCCTAAAGGAAATTATAAATTTTGCATAAAGATATCTCCGGGTTGGGATTCAAACCACGGTACCTTACATGTACCAGCCCCTGAGAAATAAGTATAGATCTAAGCAACAACTTTTTTTCCGGTACGGTAAAAAGGGTATTTATCTTAGCAATATTCACGAAACGGCGAGAGTTAAGTTAAAAGTCAATAAAAGATAAGTACAAAGCCGTAAAAATCTATCTTTATCTTTCTAACAAACCAGAACTTAGTTAGAAACAGTTAGCTTTAAGTGTTTAACGTGATCTAATATTTATTACCTTAGACTCATAAGACTGAATAGAAGCAGTTCACATAATGTTTAATTCATACAGCCTGAGGATAGTGAGGTTGCCGTAGGTAGATTTGGGTGTTTGAATGAAATCTCTGTGGACGAGCGACGCGCAGTTTAACTGTTGTTTTGATTCTGTTTCAAAGCTCATATTTGGTTAACATGGTTAACCTCAGAAAAAAAGATACAAGCCTAAACCATTAGTAAAGCAACACTACAAAGCTATTGCTTATGACAAATTATATAAATCAATAGAGAAACTGGACTATTGGACACTTGGAAAACAAAGATTCTAAACCCTCCCCAGACCGACTGGATTAACAAGGAAATAATTGAAAAAATAAACAAAAGAAACTTACTATGGGCTGAACTCAAAAGTAACCCTACTGATATGGAATTAGAACAGAAATTCAAACATGAGAGGAGAAATGTATTTGTGGATATTCAGACGGCCAAAAGTACTTATTACTACAAAGAATTTTATCAATGTGAAGGTAAGCCTTTGAAGATGTGGAAGTTAATAAATAGCCTCTCTAACAACAAACGCCATCAAAGCTCATTCCCATCAAAACTAGAAACTCCAAACGGAATCATTTCTAATCCAATAGATATTTGTGAGATTTTTAATGATTACTTTTCAAGTATAGGCTCTCTTTTAGCTAGTCAAATCCCTGCTCCTTACCATCATCTTCTAGTATCTACCAACATCACAACACTCACAAACAAATTATCACAATTAACCCCGGCAACACAGGATGAGATTGGAAATATTTTAAATAATCTTAAAGAAAATATAAGTTCTGGATTAGATGGTGTCAATGTCAAAGCCATAAAGTCATGCAAAAAATTTATACTGTCCACCCTTACACAGTGTATAAATAAATGTTTAAGGGATGGGTCTTTCCCAAACGTGCTTAAAGTCGCAAAAGTCACACCTATTTATAAATCTGGATCTAAATTTGATCCCGGTAACTACAGGCCCATATCTGTTTTACCTGTGATCTCAAAAATATTGGAAAAACTAATACACAACAGACTGTCGCAATACCTTGATTCGGTAAATTTTTTATTTGAACATCAGTATGGGTTCAGGAAAAAATCAAACACCCTTTCAGCTGCAGCTGATCTTGTTACCAAACTAAAGACCAATATCGATCAGAAACATATAGCGTTAGGAGTATTTATTGACCTCAAAAAGGCATTCGACACGGTCAGTCACAAGCATCTCATACGCAAATTAGAATCCATTGGGATTATAGAAAACGCACTAAAAATGTTCCAGTCTTATCTTGACGGTCGGTGCCAGGTAGTTAGGATAGATGAGCACATTAGCAATCCAAAATTAATCAATTGCGGCGTTCCACAGGGCTCAATTTTGGGCCCCCTTTTATTTCTCATTTATATTAATGATATCCATAAAATAGGATTAAAAGGATATATCGTCCCCGTAGTTGGAAAATTAAATAACTCGGATTTTGGCGAAATTGACTTTATCCTATTTTCAAAACACCTAAAACCTGCCGCATATTTGAGCCTTACAGGCGTTTTCGTATCTTATTCCGTTCCAAAGATATAGCCATTTTTGTCAGACAGGTCATGACAGATGGAATAATAAATATCTTCAGACAAACACAATTTTTTTAAAGGAAAACTATATAACTCAGTAAATAAATCAATAACTGTGGTCAATGACAAGATGAATGTCAAATAAATTAAATAACTTGAGTTGTTGATTTTTTCCTCAACTTATAGATTCTTTCACAAAACTAACTTAGTTCTAGGAAAACTAAATAACTCTATTTATTTAATTCTGCGATTCAGAATTCTGATATAACGTACCTAATTTATAAATACTTGATGTTATTTATTTATTCTACAACTATATAATGATTAATTATAAGATGATAGGCAAATAAAATTAAATAAATTAAGTTGTCATCAAAGGTAATCAGAGGGTCAAGTCTCATTTCGGGTATCGAACCAATGTTGCCTTTTACAAATGAAGAACCTTTTTCTGATTCTGGATCTACATGGAATCCGGACACAAAAGAGAATAAAAAGAAAATAAGTAATAGAAAATAAAATAAAAAGGAAACTTAGTTCTTTAATAGACATCAATATTTCACTGACTAAGAAGAAAAAAAGAGTTAAGAGATTTGAACGAATAAACCCGATTTTGTCGAGAGATTCTAAAAATGAAACAAGTAATATTATAACAACTTGAGCTTTTATTGAAATCCCTATTGACCAATTAGTCTCACCCTGATAGAAGAATTATGGAACACAATATCACAATCGCTGGGATAAGAGATTCAGGAATAGAAACAGGAAATAAGGAAAAAGAAACCGGGGTGCTAAAAATCCCCGGCTGACGCCGTGTTACCAAAACCGACAACGTCTGGCCCTGGCAACATATAACACTCACACACAGTGGACCGACGAAAATATCATTGAACTGGAGAAGGAACTGAGCAGGTTACAGTGGGATATCATAGGTTTGTCTGAAGTCCAAAGAGTTTTTAGGAATATCGGGTCCTCCCCACGATAATCCTAAAATCCGGGAACCTGCTATATTTCCGTGAGGGCGACCAACTGTTCCAAGGTGATGTCGGGTTCATAGTTCAAAAGTCCCTCGTCCACAAGGAACGTAGTGAAACTCGAGAGTGTGTCGACTAGGGCGGCATACCTTATAACGTAACTTATAACGTATTCGTTGAAGGTCATACTGGTTTACGCGCCGACTTCACCGCACTCCGACGATGAGGTTGAGGTCATGTATGAGGATATTTCTAGAGCCATACATACCTCGAACTCATAACATAAACGATTCGGGAATGAGCTGAGAGGGGGGCAATTTGGAACTGGAGACCGGAACCCTCGGGGCCAAATGTTGGCCGACATGGAGAAGGAGGGACTCTTTATGATGAATTCCTTCTTCAGGAAGCTGGATCACCGCAAATGGACCTGGGTGAGCCCCGATGGCAAAAACAAAAATGAGATAGACTTTATCTTATCGATGAGACGACAGACGTTTAATGACGTCTCTGTGATCAATGCGGTTAAAACCGGAAGCGATCACAGACTGGTGAGAGGCTCATTGAATCTAATGTCAAGCTCCAGAGGTCCAGACTGATAAAGTCTACGCGCCGACCTTTACCTATCTACGTCCCAAACCCACCATTTCAGCTCGAACTGCGAAACCGTTTCGAATGCCTAGCAGACTGCGAGGAAGTGGACTCATACTACGACAGGCTCGTAGAAGCTGTCCATGCGGCTGAGTTTAAGGTCTTCAAGGCCCAGCGTACAAACAGACTTTGCCCTGCAACTTATGGAAGTAATACGGAAAATGGTTCTGATATCCTCAGATGATGCTACTATATACCGGCTGCTCAACAGACAGATCTCAAAGTCTTTGACTCGCGACACGCGTCAATTTAATACAAGTAGTATTAAAGAAGCCATCGAGCGGAACAAAGGCTCTAAAGTGTTCGTAAGAGATCTGTCTGTTGGACAAACCCAACTGACGAAGCTGAAGACTGAGGATGCACGGCAATCGTCACGTCTAAGCCGGAGTTGCTGTGAGAGATTGAGAATTCTATGGACAGTTATATAGGACAACGCAGTCACCTGCCAAAAGTCATGTCTTGGATGGAGCACGACCAACCCGACATTACACTGAAGACACCCGGACGTCAGCCTGTACGAGATTAAAATGGGTCTCAGACGACTTAAGAACAACAAGGCTCTTCGTGATGATGGAGTTTCAGCAGAGCTTCTGAAGGCGGATGGTACACCAACCCTACGGGCCTTTCAGAAGTTATTTAACTCCGTCATACTAGATAATCAAAAACCCCACAAGCACGGCACAGAAGTGTGGTAGTGCTCTCCTTCAAAAAGGGCGACATAACCCTATTGAAGAATTATTGACCCATCACACTGCTGAGCCATTTGATGATTTCTAGCCTCCCGAACAAGCCGGTATCCGAAAAGTCTTTAGCACCATAGACCATATACATACGCTGCGGCAAGTCATACATAAGAAGTCGAAGAGTATAACAAGCCACTGTGCTTAGCGTTTGTGGACTATGAGAAAGCCTAAGATTATCGAAACCTGGGCTGTGGTCTCTCCTAAGGTGCCAAATCTACTACCGGTAAATCGAGGTTTTAAAGTATTTGTATGAAAACGCCACAATGTTAGTGCGACTCCAGGACCAAAACTCGAAACCTATCCACTTGCAGCGAGGTGTGAGACAGGAAGATGTTAAATCTCCGAAAGTGTTCGTCGCTGCATTGGAAGATGTCTTCAAGCTTCTGTTCAATGGCGAGTATATCACTCACTTACGATTTGCCGATGATATAGTAGTCATGGCTGAGACCATGGAAGATTTCGGTACAATGCTCTATGACCTCAGTAGAGTTTCTCAACAAGTGGGCCTGAAAAGGAACATGGATAAGACGAAAATCATGTCATACCTCCAACCCCACACAATTGAAGGTTTGAGACTCTGCACGCGAAGTTGTAGAAAACTATATTTACCTAGGACAGACCATCCAACTAGGTCGTTCTAACTTCGAGAAGGTGGTCCATCGTAGAATCCAACTCGGCTGGGCAGCATTCGGGAAACTACGTAACATCTTCTTGTCCAAAATACCGCAGTGTCTCAAGTTGAAAGTCTTCAACCAGTGTGTGTTGCCAGTGATGACTTGTAGACAGACCAGATACGAGGTCGCTCACTATGAGCCTTATTAGAAGGCCCAAGGTCACCCAAAGAGCAATGGAGAGGGCTATGCTCGGAGTTTTCTTGCGATATCGAATCAGAAATGTCGGAATCTGCAGGCGAACCAAAGTCACCGACATAGCCCAAAGAATTGTAAAACTGAAGTGGCAGTGGGCGGGCACATAGAACGTAGAACCCACGGCCGTTAGAGCAGAAAGTTTCTCGAGTGGTAACCACGAACTGGAAGACGCAGCGTGGGCAGGTCCCTACAAGATGGACCAATGATCTTGTGTGGGTCGCTGGAAACTGTTGGATGCGAATAGCGCAAGACCGGCAATTGTGGGCCTTTGTCCAGCTGTGGACCTTTTGGCTGATATGATGATAATGATGATGTTTATTTTTTAAGTTTGTGGCAAGATAAGTACACTTTTTCTAAATTTTAGTTTACTTTTCTATTTTTTCCTTAATATAACTTTATTAATATCATAATACAGCTTTTATTTCATATGAGACCAATAAATATCAAAGTAATAATAACGCACAAAACCACTAAGTTTTCCATTTAAAAATATTTCGTGCTTGATAAATTCAATAACTCCATTTATTTCACCAAAATTTACTCTACCAAATGTATTTAGTTGTAGGAAAACTAAATAAATAGCCGAAATAAGTAGCTAATTGTTATTACGTTATAAAAACAGTTGTGGCAAAATTAAACAACTTGATTTTTAATTTGTTATTTAGTTATAGTTAAATATAGTGTTCAGTTTGTTAAAGCATAATGTAAAAGGTTATCAGGTCCACAAAAAATAAAAACACCGACAGTAAAATTGTCTCACATTTTCTTACAAATGTACATTAACTAAAAAAAAAACACTAAATCGCGTTTATCTCAGAACTACAAAATCAGAGTTATTTAATTTTCCCTCTACGGGGACGATATATCACTTTATGCAGATGACACCTGCCTATTTTACTATGGTAACTCCATACACACTATTATAGAAGATGCTCAGGATGATCTTGTAACCTTAGAGAAATGGTTTTTAAGCAACTTACTAACCATCAATGCTACAAAAACCAATTACTGTATTTTTGCGGCTAAAAACAAAAACATTTCTGATCATCGTCCTTTGGTAATTAATGGAACTGTCTTGAGTAGGGTGAATAAAGAAAAGTTTCTTGGACTAACTATAGATAGCCAACTGCAATGGAAGCCACACATCGACAAGATTAGGTCAAAAATTTCAAGTCTTACTGGGATACTACGTGGTATTGCGAAATGTCTTCCCCAAAAAATTCGCTACACAATCTACAACTCGCTAGTAAAACCCTACTTAGATTACCTAATTGAAGTCTGGGGCTCAGCCGCCAAAGTACATATTGACACATTGCAGAGGGCACAAAATAAAATAATCAAGGTTTTATTTAACTATCACTATTTAACTTCAACCAAAACAATTTACAGTGAAACAAAATTACTTAACATTACACAACTTTACCAATATAACGTAGCAGTTTTGATACGTAAAATTTTAAATAGAGATATTCACACACACATAAAATTTACAAAAATCTGCCACGTACAATCACGCAGTTCAAGGCGACCAAACAATATTGTTCTTTATAAACCCAGAACCAATTATGGAAAAAGGACTATTGTATATCAAGGAGCAAAACTGTTTAATTCGTTACCTAACTACATAAAAAGCGCTACGAGCCTAGACCTATTCAAAAAGCTATTAAAACAACACATCTTCAAAGGTACATGAATCAATACAATATCTCGACATAAATTAATTAATTTAATATTTACGTAATTGATAAACTTCACAAAATAATTAACTCGAACACCCGGTGTAAAGGCATCTTAATATCTGCACAACCGCATCAACTTCAAGACAACATAACTTTATAATTTTGTCGACATACCCTACTTATTATGTTTTGTCAACAGCTCACTCCGTTAATGGGCGCATTGTAAAGTATTTTATTTTTAAGTTATTATAATTAATGTAAATTTGTTTCTCCTTGAAGTGATTATTGTAATCTTTGAGAAATAAAGAAGTTCTAACCGTAACCTCATATATTTCCAACAGCTTCATCATTCTATTCTTTATTTAATCTGATTTTCACAATATCCACCTCTCAATAATGGGGGGACATGCCATAATTGCCATGCTTGGCAGACGGGTTGGCGATCGCAGTATGGTATTCTTAGTTCACAGAAAAATGCCGATGCCCGCGGATCTCTGGTAGGTTTTCCCTTGATTCAACTTTATCGCACCCCATAGGATGAGATGGGGTGATGGTTTTCGTCACTATCGCCACACAACACATATAATATTTATGTATGTAAAGTTTGTAAGTGTGTGAGTGTGATGTTTGTTACTTCGTCACGTCTAAACGGCTGGACCGAGTTTAATAAAATTTGGTAGGGAGTTAGCTCATACCCTGGATTAACACCTAGGCTATAATTTATAAAGTTTGACGCAGGTAAAACCGTGGGGCATAGCTACTACACTAATATTATAAAGGCGAAAGTTTATGAGTGTGTATGTTTGTTAGGGTCAGCGCAGACAGAGAGGAGCGCAGCGGAGAGGATTTTATTAAGGCACTAGAAAATCAACTTTAGAGCTTTAGGAATAAAGTGCATATATGTTTGAATCTGACAAAATGCTCGCGCAGTCTCGCGCATTATAATGTTTAAGCATACATGCACTTTATTTAAATAATTTTAACGTTGATTTTCTAGTGCCTTAATAATATCCTCTCCGCTGCGCTCCTCTCTGTCTGCGCTGACCCTTACTACTTCACGTCTAAACGGCTGGAGCGATTTTAATAAAATTTGGTACGGAGTTAGCTGACACCCTGGGTTAGCATATAGGCTATGATTTATAAAGTTTAATGTGGGTAAAACTGCGGGGGACAGCTAGTTGCTTATAAGTCTGAAGTTACATCGCTCTTAATTCAAATCGTAGGAGTGTTTCATTTATCATAATATAAAATCATCTAAGGATCATGAAAGATCACATTTAGAGTTCTTTAAGACTAAAGTATACGTCACTTAGGAAATATGAGAAAGTCATAACTCTACTGAATGAAGGACGGACGTTTCAGAATGACCGGCCGCGCCGAGCAATGTAATGGAAGTGACAAGGGTTCCTTAAAATTATGGAAGGAATTCTGAGGGCTTCAGTGGGGAGGTGCGTTTTATGAGTTCCCACTTCAGATATGTATCTGTCGCCTATTTACTTCGACATCGGCGATGTTTATATCCATTGAAAATAGGCTTCGAAGCGAGATCCTAATCGGTTTGGATTTTGTTAAGGTATTCTCGCTCACCTTGCCTTGAAGTAACTATACTTCACGTCACGTGCTAGTTATAGTCTTGCGTGAGTTCATTTCTATTATCATCTTGGCTCAAATAACCTTTTTATTTTATTCTTTTCCTTATGTTAAAATGATTCAAAATAGATATTATCTTACATCTCATACGTAACTTCCCAAGACGGAATTGAATTAGAAGTGTATATTTCAAAATTATTTAAATGTGTAAAAAGGGCCTCGATGTGTATAATTAAGATATTTTATTTTCCTTTTTGGTGAGACAAAACATATAGTCCAAATACAATATTGTGAATAGAAATTGAACAAAACTTTACAGCAAAGCAGCGATAGATTTTGAAAAATAAGGTTACATTGTGCTAATACGAAAAATGTTCTAAGACCAATACGTTCACGAAGCATGCTGCAACCAGCTAACTTTTCTTTTATTTACTTCACCCTTCACCCACTACACGTACGGTTCTCCACAAGCGATTCTACCTCCTGCAGTAACGTAACTACACACGCCAGTATACGCAGTCTAGTGTCCTCACCGCAGTTCTGATGCAGTCATCAAAGAATGAGATCAACCTTTAGGGCTCGAAGCTTACTCGGATTCGCAACTAGTTTGAACCAACTGGAACCCGACGGTAACTCAGTTCTAATTTACTGAAACGGCAATGGCACTGGCGACCTCACAACGACATCTCACAAGAACATCGTTATCGACTTCCATTCATAGGAGAAGAGAGATGTAGTGAGTTGTTAATGATTGGAATAAGGCATCACGAATGCATAAAAGCAGTCTCACAAAACTTGGGCTATAAATAAAATTTTTAACACAAACTATTGGACTGCGGTCATTAGGCAAACCACTTCAATCGACCGGAAGACCATCTCTTTACTGATGAGAAACACAAGTGAACTTCAAGGTATAAATATATGTTTTCATCTGCAGTAAAAACAAATTGCATTTTGTACTTATTAGTTCAAGTACAAAGCCGTTCCTCACTTTTCCTTAGATATCTAACTCAGGTACTTTGTACTAAAATGTAGTGACACTGAAGTCGAATCATTTGATACCCTACAGCAAAAAAAAAAATTGAAATAGCTCAGCATACGACTATATTATGGCTTAATTTTTGGTCAGTGGTCACCATAGCCTATGGATGCTTGTAACGTGCAAGGAATCACTTGTGCGTTGTCGGTCATTTAAACGTCTTAAAATGTATTTAATTTTCGTTATCAAATATAAGTGAGGGTTCGATTAACAAATTTTATAGAGACACGACAAAAATTATGGATACTTATCTACTTATGCCAGTTCGCGAAAAGTAATTATTTCGTTGTGTTCAACCCGTTAATCCTATAGCCGTAGTTTGTGTCTGCGCCTAAGGGAAGGAATAAATGAGCCCATTGTCCCAGTCTCGAGCCCAACCCATTTAAACATAGACAATACCCATTGTCGTACACTCAAATAATCCTAAATTTGTTGGGATGTCTTTCCCCGCTTCAAAGTTTTCAGACGAACCGAGCAGTTAACAATTCAATGCATATCCTTGCGAATTCATAATTGACTTGATGAACGCAAAGCAATTTATGTTCATATTTAGTATAAAATTAATAAACAATTTAGCTTGTGCATTTCACATGAAACTATTTGCCGCGCTCTACCATTCTGTGAAATTAATTAACTGCGAAGGTATTTCCGATCCGGTACGACATGACAACCTTCAAGCAACACGCTTGCGGCTCCTGTGGTGTTGCGAGTGTCCTTGGGTGGCGGTGATCACTTACTATCAGATGAGCCACTTGCAAGTTTACCATTCCATTACATATAAAAAAAATTGCTTCCTACCTATATGTTATCTAAAGTATCGTAACCGTATCCAAGAAATGTCTCCTCTAAACCCTAAATAGACAAGCGGTAGACATAGATGTCTTTGCGGCTATGGCGTGACTTACTTTGTTTCTAGACTTCTTTCCTAGACATTTTCAGCCCCGGTTGACCTCTATTGTTAAAATGAACTAAAAAGTACAGTTACCTACTTTACCTATCTAGATATCTTAAAAATTTTATTTATCCGCATAAAAAGTACGATAAAATGTGAGAATTGTCTAAGATCGTTGTGACACTATGAACTAACGCATAAAGACAATTTTATAGCGCAGCTAAAACTGAGCTCGTAAACGACGCGCAGTACCCACCGACTAAGTGAATGCTTTGGGTCAAATCTCACTTAAAGTTATACTCAAGTTTAACTTCACCTTAATAAAATAAGGGCGATTTTTATTTAAACTTTAGATGAGTGGGTATTAAAAATTTGTTTCAACGAAGACAAAAAATACACAACAATGCCTTAGCTGAAAGTTATACTTACGTCTGAAGCCGCCGACGCCACGTTCTCATTTCAGAAAGTATAAGCAAAAGATTCGAAGTTAACTTCCCTCTTTCTTTCCTTTCGTGACAGACACAAAGAACTCTCATATTTCGATGAACAGAACTTTACCCACCTACCTGGGCTGACGACTTAAATATTAACATTTTACTTGCTTCCGTTTTTTATCGCTTTCCGTTATGTAAAACAAACTAATAATGGAATACTATCTACAGGTTAAATGCTAATTTTAATATACTTTACATATCAAGTCAAAATAACATTAAAGCATCACTAACGTTATGAAATATATTTGAAATATGTACGAAGAGGTCAGCCGACAAAAGGCGAGCGCCAAATACGAACTCGTCAGTTCTCGTCTAGTGACTAAGTGCAGACAGATGATTTGTTATGTTTCCTTGTCGCCTATAATATTTTTTTAATATTTGATTATATTATATCTTTTAGATTGTTAGCCATTTAAGCCCAAATACATTACGCATTTTATGAGAAAATAAAATCATTAAGTATGCTACTTAGTGTATTTATGCTTTAATTCTGTAAAATTAAGAAACCTGGTCAGAAGCAGTTGAAACAAGTAACAGTGATATTGTCAGCAGGTCACTTATTCAACAAATAATTTTAAGCCATCATTCCATCACCTGATCATGTAACTTTCTATTGCATACGCTGAGGATGTGGAATGATCGTGGCATAGTTTTCTCAAGAGACTTAGCATGGGATCCAACAAAATAGGAGTTTTAAAGGATCAGCGCCCAGTGAGGGATATCCCTGTTATTTTAAGCGTCCATAGGCTAAGATAACCGCATATCAGGAGGCCCCCATGATAGTATGAGGGCCTCAAATTTGTTTGCTTACTTCATTGAATAAACAGAAACAAATTGAGTAAAAAGTCAGATCTATGCACAGATACGGTTACTCTGCGTAGAAAGGCATTGCATATGTAATGTGCGTTACGTATATAATCTAGTTCTGTCTGTGGCTTTTAAGAAAACTGGATGAGTAAACATTTTTGACCTGCTCGCCATAATAAGATGAAATTGCCACCCTTCGCTGAAATTGCCAATAAAATGGAGATGAAATGTACTAGTGATGTTCATTTTGCGACAATTTGATCACGGCCAGTCATTTACTGTAATGGATTGCGCCAATTTTCGACACTGTTAAATTTTAATGATAGCATTATTACTCAAATTTGCGTTTATGTAGGTATTTACATAACTGAACAATTATACCGTTAACGTACTTGAAATTGTGCGCTGATTTATAATAAAACGGAAAATTAAATCAATAATGCCGATGATTTACTCATCGTCACACACAGAAGATTCAACAGAAGCATTGTTTATTGCAATGGAGAAAATTTTACACTCGACTGCGAAAATATTATTTTGAAACCTATTCAACAAATTGTATATTTTTGCTCAATTAAATTGTTAATAAGAAAGTGGTTTTCTTATTACATCACTTTAAATTATATATTCATTGTGATTCCTAAGGCAATTTTATCCAAGAGTAAGTCACTTTAAGTATATGTTACAGAAGTTGAAATGTGGTAGTCCCAATAAAACACAAAAAAATTATACCAAACATTGTCCAAACCAATAAATGATTGTTGATTTTAAATTTGAACATGGTACCTAAATAAATTGCAAATCAACAATGTTTCATTTGCTTAGACAGTGTTTAATAGGATTATTATTACATTTATAAACGAATTACGCAACCGCCTTCTACAATGTAATTCACACCATTCCATTACACCTCCACTTCTTTTTCTTCGTTCAATCTATCCATCCTTAGATTGCGCTGATTCTTCGATTCAAGATTGCTAAGAATTGCTTCTCTTTTAAAAAAAATGAATTTAAGCATGTCTCAAAATATATTATTATGGCACAGTCGTCAGGGTGCGGCATTATAGAATCTAAAATAAAGGATTTGTTATGTTCTTTTGTTTATTTGTACTTATCTATGATATACATACTATAGATATGCGGATGTATTGTTGTTGTTGGTTAATATAGTATCGTATTAAAGTGACTGGATTGTGCGGTACGAGATCGGAAAGGTGTGACCATAAACTTTGTTATTGTCAAGATGAATCATGATATAAAGTGGGTGAACAGTAGGAATGTACTAAACAATCGCTCGAACATTGCCATTTATACAGACGACAGGACATACATAAGCATGCATAGATTCTCCTTGAACTTAGAGTCTCAATACGGCCTGTAAGATTGGGTTTACGACATTTCTCATAGCTCGTTTCTGGAGTAACTCAAAAGGCTCACGTTGTGCCATGGCCCACGCACAATGTGTGTTTCTTTTAGTGTAATTTTCAATTTAATTATTTTGATTTTACTTTGTTGCATAAATTATTGTTGTCATACCAAAACCGGGGAGGGCACTGTATTCTGTAACACAGGTTTAATAACCTAGCACAGGATCCAGGGACTTCAAATAAACTGTACCATTTATTGTGAAAAAAGATAAAGAAATTTAAAAAAAAAATGGTCCACATCGGACTAAGTGCGGAAACCATACCCACTGGCATATTGTTGGGGACAAGATTATGATGATGATGAAGGCCACGTTGGTAAGCAAGCGCCCCGCAAAAAGTTTAAAACAACGCACACGGAAATGATATGCTGCACTTATGATTTATACTGCAATAGTTATGCTTTGACCTTGGAAGGTTATATGGCTACGGAACTGAATCACAGGAGACATGGATGCCAAGCCTTCAAAGTAATGGTACTTGTGGCGCAGTAGATAAGTTACTCACCTGGCTACTAACTCGGCGCCCTCGTATTTCGGGTGCAATCCTCGAACAAAACATCTATTTTAGGGTCTTAGATATAATTGTTTTGAATATGTATGCTTTGTGTCCCTGAAATGCATGCTTGTAAAGTCCCTCGCAGTACGATAGGGATCTGTTTCTGAAGTGCTTCTTCTTACAATGATAGGGGATAGCCATAGTCCACAACGCTGGCCTAGTGCTGGTTGGCAAACATTCCATGGTAGGAAACACATTTATGGAGAACTTTCAGGCATGCAAGATTTTTCACGATTTCACGAAAGCTGAGAGCGCCCCTCAGTTTTGGCTTTTTAAATAAGAAATTAATTTTTTTAGGTTAGTTTAAACAAATTAAGCACAATGCTACATAAATAACTCGACGAAGGTTACGCGGTAACTTGATAACTAATCTAGAAGTAAGACCGTGGGACTGTTGAGTCAGTGGTCTTGAGTTGAAACTCAATTTTGAATTCTTACGTATAATCGGTGAAGAAAACATCGTGACAAAACTTGCATGCCTGAAAGTTGCCCATAAATGTATTTGTTTCCATGGAATGTTTGCCAACCAGCACTAGGCCAGCGTTGTGAACTATGGACGATCCCCTATCAATGAAAGAAGAACCCTTTGCCCTGTAGAACTGGGACAGTAATTGAGCTGAATTCTATTGTATTACGCACTCGTAGGTTTTGCATATTAAAAGTAAAAGAAAAATATGTTTTCCGCACACAATATTTAATCGAACAGAGTAACTTTCTAATTGTGTGTCGTAATAATTCAGAAAATTAAAGAGTCATTCCACTCTTTAATAATCTCCTACCCTATTTATATTATTATCAGTGATAATCAATTGAGAGTCTTATATTGATTAATAATAGTTTTAAGATGTAAAATTATCATAGAATTACTATAGAAATTGATAGAATGATTATCACTGCTTAAATTATTAATCACAATGTAAATATATAATTGTAATATTATATTGATTGAGTACTTGATAACAACTGTTGTTGACTTCAACGCAAACGCGGCCTCAGGAGGTCGCACAACAGATGACAGAAAAATCTATATAAAAATTTCAAATTCCAGTTTAAACTTAATATAACACTCCATTCAATACAGGTAGCACAATAAAGCTAACATTGTAGACTAAACTTAACAACAATGCTTCGCCGGATTTATATTGAAGTTAGTTTGTACAGACGCCAGCACTTCAAGCTAACCGAATCTGTCAAATTTCCCCAATTGAAAGTAAACCTTATGCTTTTGTGATAAAATTGCAAATCTATAAAAGAACTTTGACAGACTGGGGTGTGCTGGCGTCTGTACGTCAAAAATAAATTATTGACAAGTGACATTTTCGTGAGACGCAAACCCGCTGCGCTGCTTAAAAGAGCTTGGTTGAAGCTGAACACATATTGAGCATTACTTGTTTGTAAACGTCTAAAAATAAACACAGGGGAAAAACTAATGGTATGAACGGATACGAATAGGAAAGTTTCCGGTCGTGAGCGTATTAGTATGCGACATACTTAGCTATATTATGTTGCAATATTCTGTCTGTAGGTAAGAGTAGTATCCACACAATGGATAATGGCACAATGAGCGTGATATTGTGTTAAATAGCTTGCAACCAATATCTGGAGTTTATAGATAGCAACAAGGAACAACTTCTATGCGTTTAAGCTCTTTTGCTATATCTAGGTAAGTACTATTGGAATCAAATACATCATGCACGTGTGGCCCAGCGGCTAAGATAGTCGCCTCGCCGTTTCAAGTCACGGGTTCGAATCCCGCGCTGGACAATTATTTGTGTGACCCATAAATAGTTGTTATGAGTCTGGATGTATTTTGTGTTTGTCTATTATATGTTTGTAAAGTACCCCGCGACACAGCGATTAGATTCCATAGTGCGGGCGTTATCTTAATAAAAATATACATATATAAATAACGCTCACTTGATAGGACTCTAAAAATATACACTTGATATGTTTGTATCATCCGTGCCATAGAATCACGAGAGTAAGTAAATAGATGTGCACCAATGTTTGTGCACTAGAATTTTACGCCTAGAGGTTGCCGAGATTGGTAAATACTTGCCTTTCACGCCGCAGGTCGTGGGTTCGATTCTCACCAAGGACACATATTTGTGTGCATGAACATGTCTGGTTTGTCCTGAGTCTAGGTGTAATTATCTGTATAAGTTTGTATTTACAATAGAAAAATGTGTATCAGTCGTCTGGTTTCGATAGTACAAACTGTCGAATCACGAGAGTAAGGTAATAGATGTGCACTATAATTTGACGGGCCGGTTACCGTGATTGGTAAATACTTACCATTCACGCCGCAGGTCGTAGGTTCGATTCCCACTCAGGACAGATATTTGTGTGTCTGTACTGTATCTGGGTGTAATTATCTGTATAAGTTTGTAGTTACAAAAAAAAGTAGTATAAGTAGTGTATCAGTCGTCTGGTTTCGATAGTGCAGACATCTTTTATAGATTTTCAACTCTAACACATAAGTATAAGGTTCACTTTCACTTGGGAAAAGGAGAAGGTAACTTCTGGGCCCAGCAGTTAACTAGTTGAAATGCGAATTAAAAAATCCGTTATATTTTTCTAAAGGAAATCACAAAATATGGTATCATGTTTCTATCTAGGAAGCGAGAAAACTTAAATTAAGTTGTGAAACGAAATAATCGATAAAATAATGATGAATTTGTCGCAATCGATTAAGAATAAATCGGTAAAATCTCAGAATATGTTTGAAAATCGAGTGACAAGTGATTTTCGTGGAATTGATTCACAGCGGATCGTATTCCTTTAGATTTTCTTCGAGCAACACTTCTCTGCCTGGCGGCCTTTACATACTCTTTGACTGTCACTCGTTCGTTGACTTTCGTTTTAAGTGCGCACGTATTTTCCATGTTTTATTTGTGGTTTTCTTCGACTGTAGTGACTGCACGGGGTGCGGGAGATCCAAACGTGCCAGATCTTCGACATGTCACACTCTCCATGCATAAAACCATAACACAACCGAAGCCATTCAAAAATATTTTGTAAAAACTACTATGTTATAATTTAACCTCACTTTTACTATACTTAATATAACTTGATTCCTGGAAAGCCAAATTTCACCAAAATTTCAGTGAGGTCCTGTTGTTATATCCTCTCACAAATAAGGCTAGTTTGATTCAGTTAACACCTGGGCCCAGGAATGTATGAAGTCATTTCCTTCTCCTTTGACAGATTAGGATAGCTTGATGTGCTGGCGTCTGTACAATTTTCGCTTATTTGGGATCAGATGGCCAGGTTGTGAATAATTTCCCAGGATATATTATATTATTATATTATATCTATCCAGCAAACTTAACCTTAACCTCTTTGATCTGGCGGCAGCGTGTTCAGCCGAAGTTAATCCTAGTAAAAGCTGTCAGTACTTAATCTTCCCGGTCGTGTTAGATAGCCGTCCTATCGGATTATGAGCGTGATTGAAAACAGAATGCTCCTGTAGTAGCCCACGAGCACAATCATATGTTAAGATTTTTTTTTTTTTGTTAATATATAGGGACAATGTCACACAGATCATCCTAGCCCCAAACTAAGCAAAGCTTGTACTATGGGTACCAGGCGACGATATACATACTTATATAGATAGAAAAATACTTAAATACATAGAAAACATCCATGACTCAGAAACAAATATTCTTGCTCATCACAAAAATATTTGCACTTACCGGGATTCGAACCCAGGACCACCAGTTTCGTAGGCAGGAGCACTACCAACTAGGCTACGGCGACCGTCAAGTTAGCTAGACTTTATTGAGATTGGCCACCGCAGATTAAAATGTTTGCCTAGGAGCAGTACCTACTACTAACTGTTACCAGGAAAGTAGAATTCAATAGAAGCGTTTACCGAACAATGTAAGTCAAACTAACTCCACCTATTTCAATACCGCATGTTGCACGTCTTTTGCAGCTAGTTGTGGTGTTGAACTTACTAAGTTCTGATGAAATGTTAATTCAGCTTAAAAGTAGACTGTTTCCGCTTTGTTAAGTTAGTAAGTTAGTTTTATTCTTGTGCATTTTGTTTAATTGCTGCACGTTTGGTGCAGTGGTGAAGGTTATCGCCGCTCCTAACTCTGCTTCTTTCTGTTTTGGATTCGATCCCTAAACGGGACAACTAGCTCTTTTGAGTCTGGGTGAGTTTTGTGTTCGTTGATGTTTGATCGTAAAATGACCGCGATACACTTAATTTCCTAGTGCGGGTGATATTTTTTAAATTGTATGAAGTGTAAGAATAATTTATAATTAACAGTATTATGGAAACTATGCAGGTAAGGGAGAAGCTTTTTAAGAAGCTGATATCACCAAATTTTAATCGTATTATACGAGTTTCGTCCGTACATATATGCTACCAAGTACCGGTCAAAATAGAATGAACAGAAAACTATCAAAACACTTAAAAAACAGGGTGAAATATAAGAAAATTACAAATCTAATACATATATACCTAATACGGTAATGATTTCAATTGACTTTTAGTTTTTTAGATTATGTTGCATTGTTAAGAGGTGACTTTGTATTTCGTTTATACCTATCCAGCGATAGAAGATGTATTGTATTTTGGAATCAATGATATTCATCAGAATATAGCAAAATTTGGCGTATACGTTTTTAAAAGTTAAATTTCATAGTATACAGCAAAAAACATGCTGAAGAACACCAACGTCGCTTGTTTCGTACTTAAGGTCTTACTTTTTTATCTTGTGTTAAAGGTTAACTTAGTTTAAATACTTGCTTATCGTATGGACAGGGGTCAGTTGTTCAAGCCGCCCAATAGGCTTTTGACATGGCGTAACGGCTGTTGTCTAATGACTACAACCGGGATCGTCAGCTAAACGTGCCCCCCAAAGCACAGAGACGCTCAGAAATTAAACAACTTTGGTGGTCACCGATCTATGGATCGACCGCGAGCCTAGTTGCTTAACCTCGCCGATCACTTATGGAGCAGTGAGGGCAATAGCTATGAGTTTAATTACGTTCACGTAATTAATTAATACAGATTTATTTGTCCGAAGTATAACCTTATGCGTTCAGTGAGTAGCTCGACTGGGAAATACGTTCACTTAACCTAACATAATACGTTGCGGGTTGGTATTGTTATGCTAATAAAATTATAATGGGCACCTGTGCGTGAGTGCGTTTGCCAGACCTCACCAAATACTGATAAAGTAAAATGGCATATAATTGGCGAAATATATGAGCCGCGTGGTTTCCGACCGAGTAAAAATAATAGGGCCACCCCATACCATCCCGTGGGTATCGTTAAAGGCAACTAAGATATACGGCCTAGTGTATATCTTAGTTGCCTTTAACGATACCCACGGGATGGTATGGGGTGGCCCTATTATTTTTACATCGGACATACTACTTTTTTTTTCGTGGCGGAAAATCCTGCATATTTGTTCTCCGCCTTGAAGGAGGCGGAGGGGTCTGTCAGACTCCTAACTAAAAACAACTTGAGAGGTGTCAAGGGACACCCGGATGGAACGAAGTTATTTATTATTATTTATTATGTACAAACAACCTGTATACACTACAAAAATAATCGTCGCGACACCACACTGTTCAATGCGAAATAGAAATGAAAATATCTGGCTTGCTTTGTATAAGAGAGAGAGAGAGAGAGAGAGAGAGAGAGAGAGAGAGATAGACAGAGAAACATGCGCACGCCGCACAGCTGCAAAAAGTGTCGTGACAACTTTTCGTAAGATTTTTTTCCGTCTAGCCCCCTTTCACAACGCGCGATAAGGAACTTCGTTCCAAAACAAACCCGGTCTTCCATCTCACACCTGCACCGGGGTCGCGGAAATGTACTATACTACCGCAACCTCCAGCTAGTGCCGGCCCATACCTGCGGGCCGCCTCGCATTAGCGGGGGGACTGAGGTGTTAAAACTCCCCCGGCAACGTCTAATAGGGGCGCGCGTGGAACACGTCGCGCCGCCACTTTGTGTCCAGATGTGTAGTGGGCGACGGTCGGTCGGACATACTACTAACCTAACCTAACTCGCATGCCAAGCGCGGTGACTACGATAATCCCTACAAATTGCAACGTTATAGAATCCTTTGGTGGAGGTTATATGTCCAGCAGTGGATATATCAGACTGATGGAGTGTGTGGTGGTGAAATATGTGTTCGTAGCGGCTATGCTATCTAGGGGCGGGGGGGGGGGGGGGGACAATGTCACACAGATCATCCTAACCCCAAACTAAACAAAGCTTGTACTATGGGTACCAGGCGACGATATACATACTTAAACAGATAGATAAATAATTAAATACATAGAAAACATCCATGACTCAGAAACAAATATTTATGCTTATCACACAAATATTTGCACTTACCGGGATTCAAACCCAAGACCACCAGTTTCGTAGGCGGGAGCACTACCAACTAGGCTACGGTGACCGTCAATCGCAATGGCAATCGTTTACTGTCAATTGAGTCGTAGCTATACCTGTTTAACTAATGACTTGTCTTGACGGGGTTTGGAAAATGCTTGCTTTTCACGCTGGAGGTCGTGGGTTCGATTCCCACCCAGGACAGATATTTGTGTGAGTGTTGGAGTCTGGGTGTTAATTATCTATATAAGTATGAATTTACAAAGGAAAAGTAGTATATCAGTTATCTCGTTTCCATAGTAGAGCAGAGAAGCAGAGCTTGTGCTTCTCTCTCTCTGTTAGGAAATAAAACAGAATCGAGTCAATGAAGGAATCGGTAGTTTCTTTTATAGATAACTAATATAACACCAAAATTCCCAGAATACAGCGCGAGATTACTGTCTTGTTTGTACATTTATATATTTATAGAATATGGAACTTTAGATGAATGTGAACCGGTAATTTTGTGAGCTAAATATTCAGTACGAGATTTTTATCTGGCTGGCCACTTTACACAAGGATGGCAATGGACCTCTGGAGATACGGTGATTAGAGATATAATAAAGAATGGTTAGGATCTCATCAAGGATAAGAATGATCATATTATGGCTAATGCAGTCATTGCCAATCGAGTTGGAAGTGATAGACAGAATCGATTTCTTAACATCACAAGCAGCAAACTGATTAAATCTAAAAGAGCTATAATCGGGGTTGGAAGGAATTTGATGTGATTTTCCAAACCCACATACAATTTTCCAGACCTAGGCTATATCACTATTGTGAACATATTGATAAATATGTTGCCGTTGTGCACAAGCTCAAGCTTCACCATTTAATGCTTTTTGCGAGCACCTCTTCCTAGAGGTCGAATTTCAGCCCTCTAAATACCTTCTTGTTTTCCACAACTAACTATCCTTGAATTTCCATGCTTTATTATTTTTCTTATTCAACTTTTACGGCATAATAAGAAGGCGATCAGTTTTAATGTTGACTCGGTTGAATGGGAGCACCAACGGAATTCTAAGAATGCTAGCAGGGAAAATGGATAGTCCTTTCCTGGAACATTGGGCTCGGCTACACGTGTAAACCCGATGTTGAAATCCTGCTAGATACGAAAAATAGATCCTAGTTATGTTCTTACTAATATAGTTCATAAAGTATTTTGTATTAACACTATACGGCTTTTTATAGCCGAAATAAAGTATTTGTTATTACGATTTCTGCATAGTTTTGGAGATAAATTTTATAAATTATCACAGCTCCTCTCCCGTAGTTGATAGGGTGATAATATGTAGCCTATATGTTGACCCAACCTCTTAGTAATATTCATGCGAAATTTGTGGTAAATCCATGCAGTACTTTTTGAGTTTAGCCCGGACATACATACAGACAAACAGATAAAAAGACAAAAATTCTAAATACTATATTTTTGACTTCGATATTGATTGTAAATCACACCCCAAGTATCCTTTAAAAAAATATTCAATGTTCAGTTCTGACTTTTCTACGATTTTATTATATGTATAGATAATGGACCTTAACTGTATCAAAAATAAATTGGATCCATAATTTCGTGCGGGATCGATTAGACGATTAGACCAAAAAATCTGCTATTTTTACTGAGCTGGAAGCGTTCTGTGTGGATGACGTGAGGTGCCATGATTTTTGTTCACTCCAAAAGTGCTCAACGCGCCTAAAGAAGTTGTCACTTTAATAAATCTATTGAATTCTAAAGGAACAATATAAAGGAATACCAACATCAACCCGCTTGCTAGTACAAAACTAGATTAATGAAATCAATCATCAATCAATTGTTTAACGCTGAATATAGGTAGGTACAATATAAAATTTTAACAAACTGTTACAAATTTTCTAACAAGAAGTTGATTTCAACTGAAGGAGAAGATCTTTGATGTCAGATTTTTTTAAAGTGATAGTGACTAAGCTGAAGAAACATTAATAACTAAGAATTATTAACATAAACACTCTCTATATTAATTTACATTAAAGTTAATATCAATAACATAAAGTAAACAGTATCTAGATTGTTTAAACCAACACTTTCTTGAGTTTATTGGAATTTCGTGTATTAAGGCAAATATTTTTTTTATAAAAGCCTACGTTAATGTGTATATACATATATTATGTTTCACCAGCTGTAGTTTACTAGTTTTATGCAAATAAATAAATTGATTGTTTAAAGTTTTGCTTGTCCCGCCGGACTTAAAAATCCGTGTAAAAATATTATTATTTCACCTTTACAATCGTATGTTAATATTCTTGTGTGTGCCTTTCTGGAGTCGCTTTATTTAAAAGACAAATTTATACATTATCTTTGAAACTTCGACAAGGGGATTGTTAGCTGTAGCATGTTATAGATATACCAGCAATAAGCTCCACTAAATGTGTACACTAATTACAAAAACAGCCATAAACAATAAACATCGAAACGAGACAAAACGTACCATTGAAAAGCAGAATACGGATAAATATTAAACTACAGAATATACACAATTAATAGTATTAATAGCTATATATAAAAAATAAAATACAATAAAATAATAGTGGAAGGATAAAGCTTAAATATAATATCTCTGGACAATGTCACACAGATCATCCTAGCCCCAAACTAAGCAAAGCTTGTACTATGGGTGCCAGGCGACGATATACATACTTATATAGATAGATAAATACTTATATACATAGAAAACATCCATGACTCAGAAACAAATATTCGTGCTCATCACACAAATATTTGCACTTACCGGGATTCGAACCCAGGACCACCAGCTTCGTGGGCAGGAGGCACTAACAACTAGGCTACGGTGACCAAAACTAATCGCAAAATTACATGAAAACAAAAACATTGAATTGAAATTAAATTGAAATAATATAAAATAAGAAAAAAGCCTTATTTGTCAC
Source organism: Pseudoips prasinana (assembly GCA_951640165.1). NCBI lineage: Eukaryota > Metazoa > Arthropoda > Insecta > Lepidoptera > Nolidae > Pseudoips > Pseudoips prasinana. The sequence continues at coordinate 23,899,209 of OX621237.1, read as the reverse complement.
TTTCTGCTTTGCACTTATTGCTTTTCCGTGTAAGGTGGATACGGTATGCGGCGCGCGTGCACCAGCATAAGCCCGCCGTCGCGTCACTGCGCCACACATCTCCACTCGGCGACACTCGACACGATGTCTACGTGACCGCGCAGACACCGCAACTAATCTCATTCCCGAGATGTGTAAGAGCCGTGCTAAATACGGTTAAAGTTCAGAATACGACCTTCATTTTATCGGGAAATATTATTTTTGTATTAATATTGCTTCTGTACCGTTGATCTTGTGATGTCCGATGGAAACCGCCGAATGCGGGTAGCGTAGGGCCAGCAGATTGCAGCATTTGGAGATCTTTGCGGAATTTGATGATGATTTATATGTGTCGTATTCATGTGATGCGTAATGCGAAGCGCGATGTCGGTAGACCTCTGTTTCGCTTTAAAGACTGCACCTGAGATATGGCCGCTTTTAAAATTGACCACTGTATCTGGGAAAAGCTCGCTGAAAATAGAGTTGAATGGCGCAAACGTGAAGTGGAGGGTCGTAAGATCTGTGATGAAGCCTGGTTCGGAGTACTTGCTGACAAGAGACAGAAGCGACATGATAGCGGCTCGGCACCAACCACCGCAAAATTCTCTTGTCAGGCCTGCGGCAGGCTATGTCGCTCTCGCATCGGTTTGTTTAGCTACCAAAAGAAATGTCTCTCAGACAATGCGCCGTAAATCATGCGCCATATATTCATGTGAATAGATTAGATGTTGAACGGTACCACCTCTCTTTACCGACAAGAACTTGAAAAAGAGCCCCAGATGTGTTGGAAGACTATCATCATACAGCTGAAGGAAGTCCACTGCTGGACAATCCCCCTCAAAAGTTATCTTGGGGGCTATGCCATAATTGCCACGCTTGGCAGACGGGTTCGCAGTAAGATGGTCATAGTACTCAGAAGGAAGCTGTGCCCATCCTCTGGTAAATATTCCTTCAGGTCGACTTCTACGCCATGGGATGAGATGGTGATGATATTGTGATTCTGATTTCAAAACTATACTCTTGTTTAAGTACAAGCGTGCCATTTAGTAAGCAGTTAAGCAGTATCCAATGCCACTTGGGGCCTAAATGTCATCACTCACGGAGCACAATATCAACAAAATAATTTCTACTACTCGCATTCTATAACGAGAAAATACTCCTCAAGCTGCTCATTAGAGACGTATGCCTCTAGTAGGTATCCGATGTATGATGGGGAAAAGAACAATGTATACTAATACATTTACCACTCACTATGATTATTATCTCTTGTTAAGAAATTTTGTAGTTTACGCAGCTTCAATATTGATCAAAAATTCTCTTTCAGCTTTCAGTATTTTATTAATCCCGAAACCAGTGTGCGTCTTTAAATTTGCCCATTTTATTATTTTTTCGCAACTGAAATAAAATATCAAAAATATTATCTACGGCAGAAATTATTAGTCAGCATTTCGAAATCTTGTATAAAAGTCTGGTTTTCTTTGGTACACAGCCAGGATGAAACAAATAAACTCATGTTGGGCCACAGTGGCATTTGGGAGCGGCTTTATTCTGCGCGGGTGTATGTTGTTTTGCTATCGCAAATTCGCGCTTTAGGGCAATACCCGAGTGATAGCGTTACGCGGTTTAGGTGCGTTTAGCTTACGAGCATTAAATGATTGACTCGATACGTGACTACAAAAACTAAGTTTCATATAGCTTCTACAAGAAAGCGCTAAACCGCGCGCGATTTGCGAAGTTTGTAACGGCAACATTAAATACGGATAATAAGCACAGATAAGTATAAGCATATTTCTTCATGAAAAGATACGCGCTTTCTTTTTATTTGAGTTTAGAAGTTTATACGCATACGGACTGTTATATGCTGTCTTAAACACATTTAAATCTATATTCGAAATCGGTTAAAAAAGAGCTGCTACTAAACCGTTACTATGATAAGACGCAGCTCAAAGAAATGAATAAAACTGCTAATGCTTTCATGTGCTACATGCGGAGTTTACCTATATAATAATAATATCCTAGACAATATTTACAGACGGCCATCTGATCGCAAACTAAGCAGAGCTTGTACTATGGAAACCAGATAACTGATATACTACATATACTAAGTACTTTTGTCAATACATGCTTATATAGATAAATCAATATCAAAGTGTACACCGTTAAAATAGCAATTACAGCATATAATATAGATTATTTGAACTATATTATATGCTAACACTTAGACAAAAACAATCTTGGGCAATACGGTCTCATTGTATTAATCGATTTATTTCAGACAACCTTGGTTAGATAGGAGATGTAAGTATTACGTAGCTCTTTTTTAAGATATCGAAGGTTCAATTTTCTCTTAGAACTGTAGGTTTTATAAGTCTTAATTAACATGTAGAAATATCATCTACATCAAAATTTCCCGCGCAAGCTATCGCCCGCGTACCCGGTTTCCACTAAAACCACCAAGTGAATAAAATAGGTTTCTTAGTGTTAAATAAAATAGGTCACAGATATTATACGAGGTCTACGCGATCGTATTATTTGTCGCCAAAGAAATATCGCCGCAAATATGAAATTTATAAAAAAGGTCGATGGAGATCAATCTTTTAGAGGGTATACGAATTTCAGGCCTGGTCACGTTCGAAAACATACTAATGCACGAGTTGAACTTTTCAGTGCCCTTTTATCGGTGACAAAAAGACCAATGCCAAAGTGAGAAATAAATGGTGTTGAAATGTCGAATCGCGCTGTTTTTGTATTCAAACTTCGTCACTAAATCAAAAACTACTTAGAGAACTGCGTATAACTTGGTTCAAGATGTATTGTGCTAAGGACATGATTAGTTTTTCTTGTATTTTAGTTATTCCGGCAGAGCGCCCCTTCCGTAAGTGTTTTATTTGTAACGCAATAAAATATTTGTGTTGGTGCTGGAGTATTTATTGAGTTCAGGCTTTTTACAAGTCAAGCACGGCTTCGGGGTGATGAATGATAAATATATAATCATATTCTGTATGAAGAATTGAGCTCTTATTTTTTTTGACGACGAAGGTTTATATAAAATGTACAACATAAACATGTACGCCTTATTTTTCTGCTGAACTTTGTATGTTTGTTATGAGTTGTTTCGTTAGAACGCGGTTCAAAATTTTGCGATCTGTCGCTGTATAAACTAACAATGTTTATCTTATTTACTAAAGTTTCGACAGTCGGTAGAAGTAACGGCGTACAAAGTTGAAGTAAATTAACTAAAATTTGGTAACGCTTTATTGAATTACTTTGGAATTGTTTAACAAACGGTTCTTGGTATAATTTATGTTTTTTTATTATTTCAATCATAAGTTAGGGCAGATGAGCCGTAGTAAAGTGGCCAATAAATTTCAATTGTATTCAATACTATCTGCCCTGACGAAATATTTGTGCCATATTTTAATATTATTTGAATGCACATTTTTCGTTTTTCCTTCAGAAGAGAAAATAAATGGCCCTGAAGAAACAACATCCAAAAAAAAACAACGTCTCACAGTCTTCTGTCTCATTCACACACTCATTATTCTAATATTCTATAAGAATTTTTGATTTTTTATCATAAAACCTTCTCCTGATAATAATAAACACATAAAAGAAAGATTTATCCAATTTGGTTCAGTCGTGAGAAAGTTTGAGGTATGTTTGAAAAAAAAGACAACGTGTCCCAATCTTGTGTATAATACGCTTACACACTTTTCGGATATTTGCTATGATTTTTTTTTCCTTTTCCTTTTCTTGACAATAACGAACACAAAAGATTTATTCAATTTGGTGCAGTCGTTTGGAAATTATGAGCATACAAACATTTCGGAGATTCATTTTTATTTATATATATATAGACCGTTATTTTATCCTTCCTTATATTTCGAGTTCTCGAGTCCAAACCCAAGGCGCTAACCACTGACTTAACGAATTCATTCATGTGCGTATCAGAATTTTAATATCTCTTATTTAAAACGGATAAGGAATCAACGTGCATGTGAAATCTGCCAACTCCCTCTTTGCAAACGTGTTAGATTATGGCCTATATGCCCTATCATTGTCAGAGGATGCCCAAACCCTGCAGTGGGACAGTAATGGGCTGCAACATCATCATCCTTCAATCAAAGCAGTCAAATAACGATTCGTATCAATTTGTAATTAATAACAAACCTATAATAACAATGTTTTGGGACATTATTCACACACGGCCATCTGATCTCAAAATGAGCTGAGCTTGTACTATGGAAATCAGATAATTCATATACTACATATATGACTTTTCTTTTGTAAATATAATATTAATAATAATAATTCTTTATTTTAGAACAACATAGGCTCCACTGTGTTAGTAACAAATTGTCTTAAAAATATGTTAGTAACTTAATATGCTAGTTTTAGTAGGTTAGTAATGTTTTACTTATTCTATGTTAATACTTATAATCTACATACATACTTTTACATACAATACATACTTTTATAGATAATTACACCCAGACTCAGGACGAACAGACATGAACATGTACACAAATATCCGTCCTGGGTGGGAATCGAACCCACGACATCCGGCGTGAAAAGTAAGCATTTGCCAACCACGCCAACCAGCCCGTCTTTGTAAACAAAAGCATTCGATTCGAATCATTTATTTGCTTGATTTCTCATTTTTTTATTAATTAAAATAATAATATTTATGTACCTAATCTTGCAACTATACTTTAGCAAAAATATCTTGACTTCTTAGCGACTTATGAGAGTTACAGAAGATGGGTAGTCTTTTGTAGACGATGACAAAGAGATTTAATTTATGGGCTGAGCGACATTCAAAATGCAAAAGTTTGTTTGTTTATGCGTCAAATGCCATAAATAACGAAGCGCTGACGGGATACTTTGTTCAAACGCGATTGAATAGCGGGAATTCAAAGAAAAATCTTTAGTCATTGAGAAGGACATTGGATACCTACCTACATTTATCTCGGAATATTCCCATACAACTACAAGGAGGAAAACAGTTAAAAGTTCCACTCGTTCTACGTTAAGACTTTAATATTAAAAACCATTAATTTTATTTTTTATATTTTTTTTTATATAAGGGGACAATGTAACACAGATCATCCTAGCCCCAAACTAAGCAAAGCTTGTACTATGGGTACCAGTTGACTATATACATACTTATATAGATAGATAAATACTTATATACATAGAAAACATCCATGACTCAGAAACAAATATTCGTGCTCATCACACAAATATTTGCACTTACCGGGATTCGAACCCAGGACCACCAGCTTCGTAGGTAGGAGCACTACCAACTAAGCTACGGAGACCGTCAGTTAATATCAGGGAATATGTATAAATCATTGATTCAGTATCGTTACTGTATAAATTGACGGGCCGAGTGGCGTATTTGGTAAATACCTACTTTTCACGCCGCACGTTGTGGGTTCGATTCCCACCTAAGACAGGTATTTGTGTCTATGAACATGTCTGTTTGTCCTGAGCCTGGGTGTAATTATCTATATAAGTATGTATTTAGAAAAAAATACATACTACAAGCTCTGCTTAGTTTGAAATCAGGTCGCCGTGTGTGAATAATGTCCCAGGATATATTATTATTACTAACTTTTTTTTATAAAACCGACGTTGAACTTTCACGTTTGTCTGTAAGGTCCACAACTAACACGACCAAACACATATTTTAATAAATTTGTTTTATTATTTGTTAAGATCTTAAAATGTAAAATCTAATAAGTTAACAGTTTAATTCTAAGAATATTTATTTTTATATTAAAACAAGTTGTAATATACGTATTTTAATGATGATGTTGATGATACCTACAATAATTTTAGGTGTCATCAACATCATCATCATGTCAGCCAAATGACGTACAGGTTGTAGTAGTTAACTCCGTACACCGATTTGTTCTGAAGGTTTGTAAGTTTTTAGTTAACTTACAAACCTTCAGAAACACCTTCCACTAAGATGCAATAGTTAAGTTTATTTAAGTTATAAGTAAATTAGTTATTAACAGTACTAAAGTAGACGGCGATTATTTCTCTCAATAGTTGTTGATAGCGACACAGTTCACTATATTTAAATTTCTAAGTCGTGCTATTTTATATTGCTAAAATATGACGCGCCTCGTTAGCCGAAAGTAGGTTGCAGATTAAGCAGAAAAATATACGGCGATGAGACCGTACAGATGTCCACAGCTGGACAGAGGTCTTTCCAAAAAAGCAACCAAAATAGAGTTGTGTCTATCATTTGTAGTGATAATGTGTTCATATTTGAGTTCAAATTTATGCGTTGTATCTCACAAAATAATGTATTTCTAAAATTAAATAGTTGTACAGTTTACTATTGTCTTTCTGGAACAATCAGTCAACTTATTTCCTCACTTGCACAATCAAGATAAGTGTCCACTATACTATTAATACTAGTTACCGATTATATTATTGTATAATAAAAAGGTGTTAAGAAATTACTGGCCGACAATTTTAAAATAAAGGCTCCAACAAATTCCAAAGTTTGAAGTTAGCATTATTATGTAAATGATTTCCGTTCACGTAGATCTGTTCCCTGAGTTCTTACACTTCTTACGAAGGAGCTCAAAGTTTTCTCTCACCGTTTTCTAACACCTTGAGAAAACTATATCAGAGGTTGTAGTTCCCTGAGGGTCGTCTACACTAAGACAAACAAATCGAAACTATCGTGGAATGCTTTTTATTGAGATAGTTACTTGATAAATCAATTGATTACCTACTTTTAAACTTTGTGTTTTATTTGAATTGAGCTCTGATTTATTCCAATTCAATACAAATTGACAACAATGTCTATTGACTAACTCTCTTAACTCACTGGAAACTCTAGTGACGTTATTGCGTTCAAAGCCAGTGTGTTATGTAGAGCGGGTTAAACGCCCGCTGCTTGGTTACCAGGAGATTAAACACAGACATGTTCTAGACAAACTTTCGCACTTTTGTGACTTCCACCAGTTGAATTTTAACAGATAGGTTAGCTATAAGAGTTCTATAAAATGAAAAAGACGTTTAACTAATCAGATATGCAACCTGGCTTAAGAAGTAATTATGGACCTGTTATATTAGATCCATGCCGTGAAGATTGAGATGAACATAATTAAAAATAATACAAACTGTAATATCTCTAAACCTAACTTACCATCTAACATCTGCAACATTCAATCAGTTAAGCTGAGCTTTTTAAATATTACAAACTGCTGGTGATTCTATTTTTAACAGCCCTAAATTGAATGTCATTAGATCACTTTCTAAAATAAACCGTTCGTTCTAACGTGTCACTGAATTTTCCTCCTTATTTCACGTCAAAATCAATTTGAAACAACTAAAGATGTCATTTTGTAGTGCATAGAATTGGAACAATATTATGTTTAGCATACTTAAAGCTCCTTTTAGATGTTTGCTGAAAAGATTATTATTCAAGTAGTAGGTAATTTATGGGTCGACTATCAAATGATGGTCACTCAAATATATATTTAATTAAATAAATCTCTATACGAAAATATGTAAGCCTTTGGAGGAGGCCTATATCCAGCAGTCTCATGATGATGATAATGACACATGAATTCAAAGTATTTTTGGGTTTGAACACAAAACTATTGACACCACAGTCCAACGGTCTAGGTTATCTTGTACATATTCAATCGTAAGTTTCATAAATAATATCCACATTTCTATCAGAATATCTATTTTGCCCACAGTCACCCCATCATACTCAATAACTACAGTAACCTAGTGCACAGAGTGAACGGCTATCGATCAATACCTTTTCTAATATAAGTGGTAAACTCCGCACTTCATCATATCTATATTCATGATCAGATTTTAAAGAGGGAAGTCTCATGTTACAGATTGCATTGTGAATAATAATAATAATATATGGGGACAATGTCACACAGATCATCCTAGCCCCAAACTAAGCAAAGCTTGTACTATGGGTACCAGGCGACGATATACATACTTATATAGATAAATAAATACTTAAATACATAGAAAACATCCATGACTCAGAAACAAATATTCGTGCTCATCACACAAATATTTGCACTTACCGGGATTCGAACCCAGGACCACCAGCTTCGCAGGCAGGAGCACTACCAACTAGGCTACGGTGATCGTCAATAAATAAATTGATATTTAATCTCAATTTATATTTCTATGCATTACTAGCTGTGCCCCGCGCTTTTACCCGTGTTAAACATTATAAATTATAGCCTATGTGTTAATCCAGGGTTTCACCTAACTCCATACCAAATTTTATTAAAATCGCTTCAGCCGTTTAGACGTGAAGAAGTAACAAACATATGTACACACTCACACAGTCACTAACTTCCGCATTTATAATATTAGTGTGATAAACCCTGAATCGGTTTGGTCACATTTTGTCCTCAATACAACTACGAATATTAACTTTAAACAACTGCCTGGAGTTTAAATCCTTTTGTAGGATTTTCCAACCAACTTTCCGCTTATGGTCTATTGTCTTTTCCAAAGAAGAAGTGACCAGAGATATTCGCCCGATATAAATATTTCCGTTGTTGACGGTACCAGACAGGAAACGTCTTTTCATTTTCTATGACAATGTAAAATATGCGATGACTGAACGAACATTGAGCTACATTGTCTTGAAAATTTATTACTCTGGAAGGTTGTTTTCGAGAATGGAGTAGAATATTGAAATGTTTATGTTGGCAAAACTTGGTTTAATCCCAGATTATAGTGTAATTTATTAAGTGCAGCTGACGCGTCGAACGTTGGATAAGTTTATCAGTCAGCCATTGGATAAATTTATATAGATACTAACTAGATCAGTGGTTAGAAAATTTTCTGATAAGATTTTGAAGAGCTTCGGGTCTTATGAAATGGAATCTACGTAGGTGGAAAACACATTGCATAGCGCTACGCTCAAATTTACTGAAATTGACTGCCTCGTTGTTTTAACGTTAACTTAAATCTGTTAATACCGCGGGGTACAGCTAGTTAACCATAAAAGAAACATACACAAGAAGTATAAGGTGTATACATATTATTTAATAAAACACGTTATTACACAAACATAATACAAAGTTGACTTAGCTTTGAATCAATCTGTCTATTCAGTGCGGCAGCCCACAATAGAATCTATCCGATATTCTCTCCGATGAGGCCTTTTTAGAACCATGTGGCTTGTCACCCGGGATGTTTAGTCAAAGGATATTAAATGATTATATTAAATTAAACAATTTTTTTTTAGTTTTCTAATAATTAGTAATAATAACAATCAGTATTGATTATAATCCTGTTACTCGTCGTGTGGCACACAGCTGATGGGTAGTATATATAAATTATTCTATATATTATATTACCCGCTTACACGCCTACTCTTCCGCTCTACTATAGCTGAGCACTGGTGGATTGTATAATATGATCCAAAGTAGGTAGTGCCGTGCTAAAAAGAAATATTTATTGGATAATATTAAGTTTTTTGGATATAAATATCAATATAAACACTTTTAAATTTATCAGAATTTATACATACATACATAGACCCACGCCTGTTTCCCAGAGGGGTAGGCAGAGACAACGGATTTCCATTTGTCACGATCTTTGCACACGACTTTTGCCTCGATTACTGTCATTATATACTTCATACATGCTTGCCGGTTTAGGGTACTTCTGACCTGCCCTATCTTGAGAACGTCTCCGATTTGGTCAGAGAATGTTCGACGAGGTCTTCCCCTTCCGGTTGTTCCATTCACACAGGCCAGGTATACTTCTTTGGTCAATCTTCTTTCATTCATCCTTTCTAAATAGACAAACCATCTCAGCATTCCTTTTTCAATCTTTGTGACTACATCCTCAACAATTAGAATTTATATAAGATATTAATTAATGTTTAAGGAAGTTTGATATTTTATTATACATTATTTTCTTGTATAGATACCATATACCATAAGATTATGTTAAATTTGTCTTCGGAATACTCTGTCGGAGTACTTACTCCGACAGAGTATTCCGTTTACTAAATAACTTTAAGTTGTCTGGACTTGCAGATAACGATTTCGTAGCTACAATATAATATATATAAATTATACCTCTTGCAATAAATAAAATTATACAAAATTTCTATAAGAATCCATATTTTAGATAGACTGCTTTGAACCCTAAATTTAAAAGTCATTAAATACTTATAAAATAGTGCGCACATTCATCTTAAACTCTTTCAGCAATAGATTTTATATAGCTATATACGACGCATTATTATAATAGACCCTGTCCACTGAAATTTAACCATCATTAAATCATCATCTGTTCCATTGTGTTGACTTATCAAAACGCATTTTAAGTTACCGGCTGATGAGTAAATTTAGTTTTTTACCCCACATTCACCACATTAGTATCACCACATCAAAATATATCATGCTTTAACCATAACATTACATACATTACAATTTAACATTTACGTATTAATAAATAAATTAGATATAACCTATAATATAACCTATAATTAGATATAACCTATTATCATCATAACAGCTTAATAAGTTCACTGCTGGACAAGCCTCCCTCAAGAATCGTCTTGGGGGGATATGCCATAATCGCCACGCTTGGCAGGCGGGTTGGCGATCGCAGTAAGATGGTCATAGTAATCAGAAGGAAGCTGCTGCCCGTCCTCTGGTAGATATTTCCTCGGGTCGACTTCTACGCCCCCCACGGGATGAGATGGGGTGATGATATTCTGATTCTGATATTTGTCGCCGTCACCACACAGCAGATATAACCTATAATATAATATAAATATTTAACCTACATAAATGTAAAATAAACTAAATCTAAACAGCGTGTCAAAAAGTTCCTTATCGTTGTCGGGTAAGGTACCCTAAATAAAAGCCAGCCTTTGGGTCACGTGAAGCGTCAATTATGAATCTTGCGACATCCCGAAAGAGGATGCGCGCATTTGGACCCCACGGGGCTTAACAACCTCAATCAGAGTTTCAAATCTATTAAAGGCAATATTAGAATTAAAGTTCGATCCGAATTGGCATGTCTGAAATTCGATGACTGGAGGAATTTTTAATTACAGAAATAGTTCTAAGAATCTAAAATGGAACTATGATTCAAAGGAGCGAGGTAACTGCAGGCTTTGTGCAATCACCTCAAACGACTATGAAAGGAATTCTATCATTAAAAGAGAAAAAAGGTATGAATATTCTACAAGCTGTAAACTTAGTTGCGTTAAAGCTTAAATTACTTCAAGCAAGTTTATATTATGTCATTAAATCTTTAAAAAAAGTCTCTAGTGCGTTAATTATAACATTTTATAATAATTTTAAAGCCATGAAAATTTATTTGAAATTTTTATTAATCAAGGCTCTAAAGTGAGTTTATATAGTGATAGTGAAGGAAACGAACATATTTTAACTATCATCAGCACTCAATTTATTAAAAATGATGCATTCAATTTTTTGTTGTGTGTAATTAAAACATATTTGTTTTACATTTCTTTACTACAGTCGACATTGCGCTCTATAAAAACTGGCTTTATTGGCTAAGTAATAAAAAGCTCATTATTGAGCTACATTAAAACTATCGATATTTTTGACAATAAAACGTTAAGTTATCATTACTTTGTATATGAGCAATAATTAAACGTTCATAACGTAACATTTTCACAAGTGTAACGTGTTGTAGGTATTAGAAGTTCTGCAGCTAACAGTTCAAACACGACAAAGTATTCCGGTTACTAAATAACTTTAGGTTGTCCGGACTTGCAGAAAACGGCTCCTTGGTACAATATAATATCTATAAATTCTACCTCTTGCAATAAAAGATAATAAATATAGAAGTTGTAAGAAAGCATATATTGTAGCTTTCAACAAAACAGGTGAGGCCATTCATTTCTCAAGTATCTACTCCCAGTAAGTAACCTTTTACGTGGGCACCATTCGTTCTTATTACGTCTTGCAATATGTTTCTACCCTCCAACTGTGAGAATTTTTAAAGTTATATTCAAAAGTATGAAATTGAAACACATCTGAGCGACAACTTTAAGTAGTTCCACACTAGTTTGTTTCATAACATGTCATATTAATATCATATTTTAAATGGAGTTCCGTGGTCAAACACTCCGACAATAAACCATTTACTTGCTTCACAAAATAACTCGGTAAGTCTAAGTGGTAATGTTGGCGCTTCTCGACGGAATCTCTCTAATTTACGTCCCAAGTCTGGTGACACGTGTGTTCTATTGATTTGGTTGAAAATCGAGCTAAGTTAAGAACAAGCTGGCTTTTTGATTGAGACGAAGGAACGTGATCTAGTACGCTAAGTAAACTTACCCTAATTTGGGGATAGTAGGATTGATAGATTATATACTTATGATGTTAGAAATTTATCTGATAAAACAGTGTAATGATCAGCTGGTTATACCAAGATTTATATTGACCCCTTCGTTACTTCTGTAATAGATTTTAATTGTAAAGTATAATGTAAATTTATTTTTATTTTCATAAGTAATCATGACTTTTTCTTAATTTCAATTGTAAATAGTATAGTCATACATCCACGCATCCGACGCAATGTAAATAAAACAAAATTTACTTCATAGTTTTAACAGTAAAAACCAAAAGAATTAATGAATATGCTTTGCCGTTTACTGACTAAAACGAATTGATGAAATGTGTGGTGTTATTTATATTTTTTTTTCTTATTTAGGAATACATTAAATAATACAATTAGCTTTACAAAAATCTTCAAAAATAAAAAGGATATTTAAGAAAGCATTCATGAAACATAATATAAATACTCTGCGCTTACTTGAAGTGAGAGCCAAAGTGCAGCACAGTTTGCAACTAAACCGCGCTGCAAATTCACATTTTGTCATAACACAAGGGGCGTTTAATAAGAAATGAGCGAGCAATAAGAACTCTATGAAAGTTAAAGTAAAAAGAGAATACTGGCTGGCAAAGCTGTACTATAAATTAGATACCAAAATAATAGAAGTAATTTGTATGCTTAATTTAAAAAAAAAGCAAATCATCTATCTAAAATAACCTTTGCTGAGAGCCCTCTTTGATATCAGTGACCAAAGAGGTTTAAAAACGAGTTAAAAATTCTAAAAAGTATGTGTGTAGTAAATCTGATTTAGGTGGCAGTGAAGAACCAAATTAGCTGTAAATAGTTATGGATTAATCTGGTAAATGAGAACCACCACTACAACAAAATTAGGCGACGATGATATTTATATATAATAATAATAGTTTATTTGCCAAAAAAAGAAGTACAGTGAATCTCGAACAATATTTTAGTTAGAATTTGTATATGTAATTACATGTAATGTCTGATTTAATATCGAAACTCCCCGCACTAGGCTAGGCCAGTCCTGCTGGGAGTTTCTTTTCCCCGTTATTAATTTTAATAATTGTACGTATAAACTTAAAATAACAATAAATTAAAAAGAAAGTAGTAGTACACAAACGAAGTAAAATACAAATGGTTTGAACTTTGAATCAGGCAGTACCAGCAGTATAAGGAAATTCGCTAAGTTATTATTTTCAGTAGGGCTTCGGTATCTTCGTAGGTCCAAGTAATCAGTTTATATAGAGTCTTGTTTCCAAAATAATCGTTAGATTTTGAAACGCGTGCACAAAAAGGGACGGGCACTACTGAAGTGGGTATGATAAGTACGGCAAATCCAAATATATTCAAATATAGAGGCAATAGACATCTAACAGTCACACTCATAAGTAACAGCTATATTTTGCTTTGCGAACAGTGACTATTAAAGTTTTTTCAGATAATCCGAAAGAAGAAAAAAAAAACTGAAAAAAAAAGAGTTACAGATGGTCTAGAAACATTTCTTATTATAAGTTGTGTTAACGAGATACGGAACAAACGCCTCATCAGATAAAATGAGAACATCTTCTTTTCTCAATTATTAAGTCAACAAAGACTAGTATATGCCTGTGACTGTTTGAATAGCAACATCGGAGACTATTTCTAGACATTAAGGGTTTCCAATGTAGAAATAGTTGGCAAGCCATATTACACGTTAAGAATTTTTGTAATTTCTATAATCTTTACCATATTATAGAGTGAACTAAACTTATGCTGGATATATAACACTTAAGATTCAAGATCAGTAATAAATCAAAGTTTAGAACAGGATTTAATATCGACAAGAATTTGTGACCAGAGAGCGTTAGAAACATCATAACATTAAATTTAAGGTTTTAATTCGTTATAATAATTGATTGTATAGCATAATACTTATTTGTTGTAATAACCAATACGCTTACCAGAACATATGACGATTACAATAAAACTTTACGATTTAAGTATAACTACAGTTTGAAATGGTCCTCAGTGGTCGAAGTCTTATAAAAAATACACGGTACAGACCAGGCTCATATTATTATATAACTATATGGGCAGTTGTATCCTCGCGGGATTCCGCTTGCCAACCTAGAATATAAGTTGACTGCTATGGCGTAGCAGTCAACTTATAGCCGTAGCAGATAATGAGCTAATCTGCTACTTCGTAGTTAACGCGACAGAACCGTTGCTACGCTAAATGTCCATTTTATACATTTAGCCATTAGTAGCATCATACATTTAAAATATAATTGTTAGTTGGAAAAGGACAAATACAACTTTCATTTGTTTATTCCTTAGTATAAAAATGTCTGCGAATGAAAATGTATTTGCTGATGCTAAGTTATGACGTTTTGTTTTTTAACGAATGTAATTTGTAATAATTAGCGGTATTATTATAGTAAAGACTGCGCAATATCTGTATAAATTTTGAACATTTAGAAATGCAGCATAAGTGTGAATTTTATGGGGTATTGAAGAATGCTATCATAGCATAAACGTGCAATTTGAGTGAGGTATTAAGCAATCAAATTTGATTTTATTCTCCTCACTATTCTTCAAAGATTTCACACAGATGCGAACTTAGGTTGTTTCCTATGATCCTGTATCCTTAAACGCCATTTTATACTTAAATGTTTTTATTTATTGTCTTTTCTATACATACTTTTATTATTAGACATCATATTAATAAAAAAACGTCCAAGTGTGAGTCGGACTCGCCCATGAAGGGTTCCGTAGCAGCAAGTATTTCAGTTGATTAAATGAAAGCAAATTGCGGTTTACGATTTATGACGTATATAAAAAAACCACTTGCTAGATCTCGTTCAAACCAATTTTAGTTATTAGTTTGCATTGTAATGTACATCATATATTTGTTTTAGATTTATCATTCTCTTATTTTAGAAGTTACAGGGGGGTCACTCATTTTACCACTTTGGAAGTGTCTCTCGCGCAAACTATTCAGTTAAGAAAAGAATTATATTAGAAACCTCAATATAATTTTTGAAGACCTGTCTATAGTCATCCCACATATATGGGTACAATGAAATTTTTTTTTTGATTTTCAGTTCTATGTATCGGGACCCCCAAAATTATTGTTCTTTTTCTATTTTTGTGTAAAAATCTTAATGCGGTTCACAGAATACATCTACTTACTAAGTTACGTACAGTACAGCTCTTATAGTTTCGGAAAAAAATGGCTGTGACATACGGACGGACAAAAAGACAGACAGACATGACGAATCTATAAGGGTTCCGTTTTTTGCCATTTGACTAGGGAACCCTAAAAAAGCTATAGTATGACTGAGAAATATATTTTATTCTGATGCTGAGAATTTTATTGACTTTCCAACAGGTTTGATATGCTGTCTTTTCAATTAATATTTGATTCCTTTTCGACGAATCTTATAGAATTTTGAAGCATCCCTTTCAGACATGCGACAGTTTATTTTTATCCAGCGCCTCATCCAAGTGTTTCTGAGAATAGCTATTCTTTCATGTCATCTTCCCATATTTATTGACTCCAGATTACACATTTTTCGTGTTTATTTTATTTTATTTTATTCTATTCTATTCTATTCTATTCTATTCTATTCTATTCTATTCTATTCTATTCTATTCTATTCTATTCTATTCTATTCTATTCTATTCTATTCTATTCTATTCTATTCTATTCTATTCTATTCTATTCTATTCTATTCTATTCTATTCTATTCTATTCTATTCTATTCTATTCTATTCTATTCTATTCTATTCTATTCTATTCTATTCTATTCTATTCTATTCTATTCTATTCTATTCTATTCTATTCTATTCTATTCTATTCTATTCTATTCTATTCTATTCTATTCTATTCTATTCTATTCTATTCTATTCTATTCTATTCTATTCTATTCTATTCTATTCTATTCTATTCTATTCTATTCTATTCTATTCTATTCTATTCTATTCTATTCTATTCTATTCTATTCTATTCTATTCTATTCTATTCTATTCTATTCTATTCTATTCTATTCTATTCTATTCTATTCTATTCTATTCTATTCTATTCTATTCTATTCTATTCTATTCTATTCTATTCTATTCTATTCTATTCTATTCTATTCTATTCTATTCTATTCTATTCTATTCTATTCTATTCTATTCTATTCTATTCTATTCTATTCTATTCTATTCTATTCTATTCTATTCTATTCTATTCTATTCTATTCTATTCTATTCTATTCTATTCTATTCTATTCTATTCTATTCTATTCTATTCTATTCTATTCTATTCTATTCTATTCTATTCTATTCTATTCTATTCTATTCTATTCTATTCTATTCCATTCTATTCCATTCCATTCCATTCCATTCCATTCCATTCCATTCCATTCCATTCCATTCCATTCCATTCCATTCCATTCCATTCCAATCTAATCTATTCTATTCTATTCTATTCTATTCTATTCTATTCTATTCTATTCTATTCTATTCTATTCTATTCTATTCTATTCTATTCTATTCTATTCTATTCTATTCTATTCTATTCTATTCTATTCTATTTTATTCTATTTTATTTTATTTTATTTTATTTTTAATTATTATTTTGGACGAGAAGATGTTACGTAGCTTCCCGAACGCTGCCCAGCCGAGTTGAATTCTACGATTGACCTCCTTCTCGAAGTTGGACCTACCTAGTTGGATGGTCTGTCCTAGGTAAATATCGCTCACCTAGCAGTATATTGGCACATTTATAAAAAAAGCGAAATTGAGTTTATACGGCCTAAGTGTTTAAAAGTGTATAATTTATAAAGCGGTAAAACGGCACGGTGTTAGTTTTCCTCTTTTTTGAGAGAGGGCGTTAAGTGTCATTGTAGTACATGGTATGTTCCCCCCGCTTCCGCGCATAACAACGGCTTATTTGCCAGTTGTGCGGATCGCTCCGCGAGGTGCAATCGCTTTTAAATCTATGTTGGCGTAAGTGGCAAATGTGACATTTTATTAACTTAGTAAGATAGTAACAAAACGGCACATGTGACATCACTATTTTACATAATATAATTCATAATATTATACAACGACTTATTTGACAGATGTGCCGTTTCAATAAGGTTAAGTAAATGTTATTGGTACTTATGTCGTGAGTTTGTTTAGTGTTTTTATGTATGGGTTAGAAGGCAGGTTGGCCTACTCTAAGACTCGGTCTAACTAATCATTATAAATGTAAAAAGGCGTTAGAAGCCCTTTTTTTTTTGATAAGGCAGGAGGAATGCCTTCGCATGTCACCCGCAAAAATTGGTATGTCGGACTTGCACCGACTAAACCTACCTGCCGTGGACTTCTCTTGGCGCCTGATGGGGAAGTCCGGGAACGCGGGTATGCTGCTCCGGTACCCCCCTTTTTGCGCCATGTCCCAGATGGTCGGGACACCTACCCTGGGAGGGCTCCTTTGGATTGCCCTCCCCTATTGCCGACTCCTGCCAGTACGGCACAGCGACTGCGCCACAAACAGATCGCTGTCATCCCGGAGCCGCTTGTACGTGGCGACAGTAGAGGACACTTCTCACACTTCCGCCGCGGCCCCGAGGGGAGTTGGGCTAACGGCTGCCGCCGCCACCCCGACGCCTCCTCCACCTACGAGCGGGGTCGGCTCGTTCCCGATCCCGTTCGGCGGCCTCCTTCAGCAGCAAAACTGCCTCACAGAAGGAGACCACGGCGTCCCATTTGGTGGAGTCGCCAGTCAGCATCGCATACACGACTGCTGGCGGCGAAAGATCCCGTCCGATCTCAGCGACCAGGACTCGTCTCTCGGCCTCCCAGGCCGGGCACTCCTCCAGCGTATGCTGGGCAGAGTCCAGGTCGCTCCCGCAATGGTGACAATGTGTCGTCACTTCTCGGCCGATCCGGCACAGATACTCACCGAAACATCCGTGTCCGGTGAGTATCTGAGTCAGTCTGTAGGTGACGTAACCGCCAGTCCTTCCCACCCAGGCCTCGAGGTGAGGCAGGGTAGCACCGACGGCACGTTGGCGCGCGTTCAGGTGCAACTCAAGCCGTGCGCGCCACTGTGTTAGTACGTGCCGGTGTGCATCCCGCCTATAGGCAACGAGCGTCTGCTCTGGCGCCTCACCGCTCTCCCGGCGGACGAGGATCTCGGTGTAAACCGTCGCGTCAACTGCCGCCAAGAGATCAAACGGCGGGAGGCGCGCCAGGAGTGTCGCCGCCTCAAAGGATACCGTCCAATATCCTCGTGCGATCCGTATGGCCACCACACGCAGCAGGCTGTTCAAAATAGCTCTGCAGCGGGAGGCGCCCGTCAGGACACCTCCGTAGAGGCGGCGAACTTCTTCCCTGGGACCCCCGAGGTTCGGCAAAAGCCGGTGTAACGCACCAGTTACCCCGCGCACTCGGGGGGCCAGACGCTCGAAATGCTAGCTTAGAATCTTCATCAAGTAAATCATTCAGTAGTTCTTCAACGTTTAGTAAATCCCGAAAAGAAGGTATATGTATTAGTTAAATACCATAATTA
The DNA here is from genome assembly GCA_951640165.1 of Pseudoips prasinana. NCBI lineage: Eukaryota > Metazoa > Arthropoda > Insecta > Lepidoptera > Nolidae > Pseudoips > Pseudoips prasinana. The sequence continues at coordinate 23,880,296 of OX621237.1, read as the reverse complement.
TTTTCGAGTCAAAAGACAGCAAAAAAAAATTGAATGTGTTTATTTTTTGATTTTATAGCATTTTTTTATGCTAATGTTATTTGACACTTAAAATTTAAAGACTCGCGCAAGTGTTAAATGTACGATCTCTAGCTGTGGTTCAATTTGAGGAAATTTTACTTTGCTGATTCTTTGCCGGGTGATACTCATATAGAACAGTTAAGAAGAGTAAATAATTTTGATTATGAAGCACTTGGTATGCAGCACTTGGTATGATTCATATTCCTGATACTAACATGACTGTTAAACAAACTACTGATAAAAATATAGTGCAATTTGAAGAAATAATTTATGAAGGTACTATATGTAGGAAGTATTTATTATTTATATTATTATATAAGAAAATGTCAGAAAAACCTTAAAAAATAATGTGCTAATTTTGTTTTTAGAACGGAGAGTAACTATCTTACTATGATTAAAAAAAAATGTATGATAATTACCTACCTTTAAGAGAAGATACGTGATTATACTTTATTTTATTAGTTATAGTTTGACGATGACTTAACGATTCACGAGTCAAATATAGGTTATTATAATATTTTAGTTAAACTTTTCAATGTACATTTATTTCAAATAAAAACGTTTGTTTTCTATTAACCAATTGTCTTTATTTCTTGGTTTTCACATCCTGTATAATTATGGCTTTGGGGGCATATGTGACATTTTTGGAAGTTGTTACAAGTATAACGACACAATTGCATGGCTCTTCTTCTTCTTTGTCAGTTATGAAGTAACTCCTGGAAACCTGAAGTAGATTTTTTATCCCTAAGTATCTATTAAGGTCTATACTAGTTGCTAAAACCATAAAATCATGATAAAATGTAAAATGAACTCATAACTTCGTTTCAAACATTTGTAAAATCTTTGACCCTCATTTCTGTAAAATAAGAAAAAAGTAGATGTGTTATTATACTGCTAGGTGAGCGATATAGTTCTCTACAACTTCGAGTGCAGAGTCACCAACTTTCAATTGAGTGGGTGCAACATGGACGTTTGACATGATTTTCGTCTTATCCATGTTCATTTTCGGGCCCACTTGTTGAGAGACTCTGCTGAGGTCATCGAGCATTGTACCGAGGTCTTCCATGGTCTCAGCCATGACTACTATATCATCAGCAAATCGAAGGTGAGTGATGTACTCGCCATTGACATTGATGCCAAAGCCTTTCCAGTCCAGAAGCTTGAAGACGTCTTCCAATGCAGCGGTGAACAGTTTCGGAGATATAACATCTCCCTGTCTTACGTCTCGCTGCAAGTGGATAGGTTTCGAGATCTCGTCCTGGAGTCGCACTGACATAGTGGCGTTTTCATACAAACACTTTATCACTTCGATATACCGGTAGTCATTTTGGCACCTTATGAGAGACCTCAGCACGGCCCATGTTTCGATAGAATCGAAGGCTTTCTCATAGTCCACAAACGCTAAGCACAGTGGCTTGTTATACTCTTCGTTCTTCTGTATAACTTGCCGCAGCGTATGTATGTGGTCTATGGTGCTAAAGCCTTTTCGGAAACCGGCTTGTTCGGGAGGCTGGAAGTCGTCAAACCTGCGCGCGAGACGATTCGTAACGACCCTCGAAAACAACTTGTAAACATGGCTCAGCAGTGTAATGGGTCTATAATTCTTCAGTAGGGTTTTATCGCCCTTTTTGAAGAAGAGCACCACCACACTTCTGTGCCATGCTTGTGGCGTTTGACCATCTAGGTCAAACGCCACAAGCTTGGCACAGAAGTGTGACGGAGTTAAATAACTTCTGAAGGGCCCGTAGGATTGGTGTACCACCCGCCTTCAGAAGCTCTGCTGTAACTCCATCATCACCAGGCGCCTTGTTGTTCTTGAGTTGTTTGAGAGCCATTCTAATCTCGTACAGGCTGACGTCCGGGATGTCTTCGGTGTAATGTCGGGTTAGTCGTGCTCTGGGATCTGAGGCATGACTTTTGACAGGTCGCTGTGTTGTCGTATATAACTGTCCGTAGAACTTCTCGATCTCTCCCAGCAACCCAGGTTTAGACGTGACGATTCTACCATCCTCAGTCTTCAGCTTCGTCAGTTGGCTCTGTCCAACAGACAGAGCTCTTGCGAACACTTTAGAGCCTTTGTTTCGCTCGATGGCCTCTTTAATACTAATTGTATTAAATTGCCGCGTGTCGCGAGTCAAAGACTTTGAGATCTGTCTGTTGAGCTGCCGATATCTGGTAGCATCATCTGAGGATGTCAGAACCATTTTCCGTCTATCTTCCATAAGTTGCAGGGTAAAGTCAGAGATCTTTTTAGTTCTGTTTGTACGACGGGCCATGAAGACCTTAGACCCAGCCGTATGGACAGCTTCTACCAGCCTGTCATAGTATGAGTCCACTTCCTCGCAGTCTGCTAGGCATTCGAAACGGTTTTGCAGTTCGAGCTGAAATGGTTCGGGGTTTTGGACGTGGATAGGTAAAGGTCGGAGCGTAAACTTTATCAGTCGGGACCTCTGGAGTTTGACATTAAGGTTCAATGAGCCTCTGACCAGTCTGTGATCGCTCCCGGTTTTAACCGCATTGATCACGGAGACATCATTGAACATCTGTCGTCTCGTCGACAAGATAAAGTCTATCTCATTTTTAGTTTTACCATCGGGGCTCACCCAGGTCCATTTGCGGTGATCCGGCTTCCTGAAGAAGGAATTCATCATAAAGAGTCCCTCCTTCTCCATGAAGTCGGCCAACATTTGGCCCCGGGGGTTCCGGTCTCCAGTTCCAAATTGCCCTACTCTCAGCTCATTACCGAATCGTTTGCCCAACTTCGCGTTAAAGTCCCCCATGACCACAGTGAAATAGGAGTAAGAGGTATGTATGGCTCTGGATATGTCCTCAGTGGGTGCGTATACCTGTATAACCTTCAACGAATACCGCTTGGTCATTCTGAGTATAAGGTACGCAACCCTCGTCGACACACTCTCGATTTTTACTAGGTTGTTCACGAGGGACTTGTGGACTATGAACCCGACACCACCTTGGGATATTTGGTCACCCTCCCGGTAATTGAGCAGGTTTCCGGATTTCAGTATTATCGAGTCCTCCCCCTCTCTTCGGACTTCAGATAATCCTACAATATCCCAATGTAACCTGCTCAATTCTTCCTCCAGTTCGGTTATCTTCTCGTCGGACCGCAGTGTACGTGTGTTATATGTTGCCAGGGCCAGAGGTCGTCGGTGTTGGTAACGGGGAATGTGCCGGGGATTCTTAGCACCCCCTGCCCTGCCGTAACCACGGCTGTTACCACGGCTGGGAATAGCAGGGCTGCCGGGGATTGGGGGCCGCGTTTTGATTGAGTCCATCATTTGAGGGGATTTGCCATAATCGCCACGCTTGGCAGACGGGTTGGCGATCGCAGTAAGGTGGACATGGTACTCAGGAGAACGCTGCTGCCCGTTCTCTGGTGTATATATTTCCCTCGGGACGACTTTTACGTCCCCCCACGGGATGAGAGGGGGTGGTGATATGCTTAGGCCGTCACCACACAGCAATAAAAAAATTATGACGAGTAAATTAATTATTATAATTATGTACTACTCTGTCAAGAAAGTACCGGGAAAAGATCAATAATATACAAAATGTTTGTTATTCATCCAAATGTATTTTATCACCTTCAAAGTATGCTCCTTCGGAAACGATACACTTACGCCAACGAATAATCCATTCATCAAAACATTTTTTAAATGCTGCTTTCGGAATTGAGTTCAGTTCTCGCCGCGAATTATCCTTTATGTCTTCTACCGATTGAAAACGGGTACCACGAAGTGGTAATTTGAGTTTAGGAAAAAGAAAGAACTCAGCTGGAGCCATATCTGGTGAATATGGTGGTTGCTGGATGGTATTTGTTGAGTGTTTGATCAAAAATTCGTTCACAATGATGGCCTTGTGCGAAGGCGCATTATCGTGGTGCAAAATCCAAGAATTTTCTTTCCACAAATCTGGCCTTTTTCGTCGAATTTGCTCTCTTAAATAACGCTCAAATAATATTCTTTATCGGTAAATAAAGAATATTATTTGAGCGTTCGACCTTCCGGTAAGAATTCAGAGTGCACAACACCGCGATAGACTTTGGCGTGGTTTTTTCGGTTTCGGTTCAGTTGCAAGACGCCACTCCGAAGCTTGTTGACTAGTTTGCATGTCAAACTCGTAAACCCACGTCTCGTCACCAGTAACAATGCGTTTCATGAATGTTGGGTCGGAATTGACTCGATTCGACTGATCGTCCTCAGCGACTTTCATGCGATTGAGTTTTTGGAGAAAATTCAGATCTTTTGGGACTAGCCGAACGGTAACATGTTTCATACCCAAATGATTAGTTAAAATGGTACGAATCGACTTGTGAGATACAGAAATTTCGGCGGCTATCTCTCTCAGAGTTGAATGAGGATTTTCAGTCATTATTTCCTTCACTTTTGCGATGTAAACTTCAGTTGCAGACGTTGATGGCCTACCAGAGCGAGGCAAATCTTTCATCATATCTCGACCGCTTTTGAACGCTTTGAACCACTCATAAGCACGAGTTTTTGATAAAGTCGATTCACCGTAGGCCTTCTGTAACATTTTCAGTGACTCCGAACACGAAATTCCAATAGCGATGCAAAATTTAAGACAACCTCTTTGTTCGATATTTTTGTCCATTATGAAATTCGCAATACACACTATATATGATGTTACTAAAACCAGCACTGTATTTAATATAAATAACAGATGCAACTCAAACTCCGCGTCAAAATGGAAAACAGTTGTGCCAATCTAACAACAACAAACAAAAACAAATATTTGAATTTGGAACCATAAACGAATCATCCATTCCCGATACTTTTTTGACTGAATGTATATACGCAATGCCACTACGATATACAATTGATTTGAAATAACACTTACTTCTCAATGGTATCAAATATCAGCACAGCAGGTAACTTATAGGCACACTTGAAACTTCTTGGAATACACTCTCAGTCAAAAAGAAACACTAACGATGTCAAATGGACAGATGTCAATTGTTACGCGGACTTTTAGCGTTTACGAATATACCTACATTCTTCGCGATGTTTACAAAGTAAGTTTAAAATAAATTAAATCGTATCCTAAAAACCAAAAGATGTCAAAATTATTTATGGCCAATGTTATATTGAAAGTCTAAGTTAACCAGATTGCCTTTACTAATTGTTTTGTTTTTAAAGATTTAGTTTATTTTAGTCAACACACAAATATAAGTACCAAATGAGGGCACAGTCCCGTAAGGTCTAGTAATAAAATATACGTCAGGTATTCCATTAGCTGAACAAAGAAACTAATTATATTTGGCCTTCAAGGAACGTGTCGTGTTGGTAATGAATTACAGGCTTGAAAAAATGTGGGCATTGCGGGGATCTAAGGTACAATCTTACAAATATACATGTAGGTAGGGCGTCCAAAAATAAAATGGCCACTTTGACTTACAATATTTAAAAATCAATTATGATATTTGGCTTCAAAATGTTGTTTTTTCCCGTAGGTGACGTTCCCTACATATTGCTTTTTTGTTTTATTGCTATGGTAGGTTTTATCTAAATAATGGAATAATAATTATGAATGAATGTTTTTACCAACGCATCAATAACGTTAACGTTTGGTGGTCAAAAATCTGTGTCTCACACTTTAACTGTAGCTCAAAAAGCGGACCACGTCACTTGAGGAAATGCCGCATTTACGAGATTCAACGAAAAGACGATAAAATTATGTGTTGAATAAGCTCATAGGTGCTAAAAGATGTATTTAGAGCTACATCTACTTCATGGAAGCGCAAGTTAAGGCATTTGGGGCATGATTGATCAAAAGTAAATATGATAACAACTTCATCTTGAAATCTTATCATCAACTGTGCACGTTGCTTATAATATCACCAGCTATTATCATTTGTAATTTATGAACATCTGCAATGTTGAGCTAAGTTACCGTTCAAATTAACAAAGATAACTAGGACATTTTATTTGATATAATTGCTTCAGTAGAAGCTACTGTTTGAACAAGTGTACAAATACAATTTATTTTCGTTCACCGACAAATAATAATTACTTTGGCTAACATTATGGGACTAGAAAACTACTTTGTAGTAGCCTGATGAGTTCTGGAATTGAACAAGGTTATATTCCATTGCCTCATACAGCACAGAAAGCGATCAGCCTGGACTCTGAACTGACTTATTATATTGCACGCCAGGGCACTAGGAAAAGTCTCCGTTTAGATTTAAAGCCGTAGCCACAATTTAACCAGGAACCCAATTTTTATTTATATTAATCCACGTTGAATTAATTAATCCACATTAATCATGAGAGAAACTTAGTATAAGTATAGGTAATTATCAAATTTAATATTTTTCCCCAAAACTGTAAAACAAAGCTTCCTCTTTGGTGGAAAATAAACAGCCATAGATTACTTTGCACCTTTGGGTTAATTAATTTCACTCTGTGCTTTTACTTCCATGGGCGTTGTATGAGTTATTACGGGATAATCCGGGGGATGAAAACAGACTCCATATTATTATTTCATGACATATTTTTTTTACATTTTAAAAGTACACAATTATTTTGTACGGCACCGTGATTCGTTTATATTAATTACAATAGTTTTCTTTTTTTATTTATTTCATGGCGTAGACCGTGGTTCGTGCCATTCTAAGCACTGATTCGCTCAGAAATAAAACGAATCTATCGGTTACATATATATTTCTGCACGACTAAGTGGTTAAACTGACCCATCGCTTATGGATAGTGAGATCAACTAACTTTTCTCAATTGAAACAATGTTTTGATTGAGAAAAGAGAAGATGACGAGAAACTTAGTTTGTTATCAGTGTCTTCTATAAGTGCGTCAACATATCGATATCCTTAACGAACAAATATCAAATATCACACACTATCTCTCCAATTTACGAGCTATGTTCTTGTCGGTGGACCTTTCTCTACTTATCAACGCATGCGCTTGACTTTGTAAACCACTGTGATATCTTTTTATTATTCATATTTGCAGTGATAATCCTTTTTTGTTTATTTGTTGTGGTAGGGATAATGCTTATTGGATACGTCGAACTTGCACTGACTAAACCTAATCTGCCGTGGACTTCTCTTGGCGCCTGACGGTCGGCAGGCACACGGGAGTGCTGCTCCGGTGACCTCTTTTTCGCCTTGTCCCACGTGTCCGAAGAGAACACGAGACGTGTCAACAACACAACAGCGACTGCGTCTTAAACAATTTTTTACCTAAAACCGTGTAATTATATAATACAGCATACATTTTTTCAGACATAATGACGTCTTTATTAAAATCTTGCTTCAGTTATCTCCACCGGAAATTGCAGGGCACTGGAGGGAGAGGTGAATTAATGCGCTTTTTAACGGCTAGGCTAGGCTCCACCAGAGAATAAACAAGCCTCATGATAATGGTTTACAATGAAAAGGCTTTAATCCATCATATCAAATCAAATACCAACGTGCACATTTATTATAATTCTACTTCTAGTTTAATTTGTTTGGGTACCTCCATGATTTTTTATAGAGGAACTATTATCTATAAAAATAACACGGTTAAAACTAAAATACAAATTGTTACTGTAAATGTAAAACTAGAAAAGCATACATTAAAATAGAGCGTAAATATATAAAAGCTTTCAAAATTTGGTATATTCTTACACAGGCACACCAAAGCCCGTAGCGGCATTTCCTAGTTGAATAAATTTAATTTCATGAAAATTATGATAAAGAATCACCGTATTCGTTTAAACCTCTAGTGCCCTGAAATTTCCCTGTAGTGCTTATAGTAGCAGTAATGGTAACAGATAAACTTTATGTTCAATATATATTTTTTAAATATTATATGATAAGGCCCGTACTTCTTTAATAAATATAGTAATTGCGGGGGAAAGTATAAAAAAATAAACTGATATACAGCACACCGACTCAGAATACCGATTTATGGGTCACACAAGTTTGTCTCGTGTGGGTGTTAAAACCTACACCCAATGATTTCGCCGAGTTCAGTGAGGCCACTGCGCCTCATGTGCAGTAAAACATTAGCGATTCGACAACCTTTTGTACAGATGCCGGCACATCAAGCTACCCCTATCTGTCAAATTTCCTCAATTGAAAGTGAACCTTACGCTTTTGTGGTAAAGTTGAAAATCTATAAAATAAATTTGACAGAATGGGGTAGCTGGATGTGCTGACGTCTGTACTTAATAATTTAGCAAAACGTTGCCATAAATGTTCTATTTCAGTGCAATAAAATTTAGTAGCTTTGAAATAATTAAATTAGATGCAATACTGCTATATTAGTAAGTAAATATAAACTGCAGAAAGTGAAATCATAAGAGAACGCAATGTCACCCAAACGCTTCAATTTGGCATAATATTTAACAGGTATACCACAGCCTGCTGTGATAACTATTGCGTGCAAATATATTTGAATTTATTTCGTGGAAATTAAGATTCGCGGTTGAGAGCGCCGCATTCGTACACCTCTCCAGCGCACTGCAATTTCCATCCGGGCGGCGCAGATAAGTGAAGCAATATTTTACTTATGACGTCATTTTTACAGATATACGGTGTGTTGCATAAAGTTCCAGGTAATTTTCCTTTTAAACGGTTTGTGTTGAATAGAACTGGTTTCTATTCTACACCAAACCGTTTCACGATAAAAATAAGTAATAAACCACGATTTAACCCACGACGTCACCTGCGTTATCCCTCGAGAAACAGGACATTAACGTATGAAAGAAACCTTATGTCCTTGTCTGTACCTACCCCTAACAATATGTGTATAAAGCTTAATGGTAATGGTTAAGGCGCTATTGATTAACTCCAAATTTATAATATTACTTAGGATGGATAATAAATTTTAAATGAATTAACTAATATAAGACTTTCTATAATTTTCTTCCATTTTGAAGCCTTTAAACTTTTAAAGTTCCATATGAAGGTTCCGAATAGAAGGAAGGAAAAATAATATGGAATTCTATAGGATCACTCCTTTTATATTTGGACGTTATTATCTACGATTTTAGTATTAGATAGTAATTTATATTTTAACGTAGACGTATCAACAGTATGAACATAGAACACAATACAGAGAGAGAGAGAGAAAAAGAGTCAAACGCTGTCACCACATTAGTCACATATTTTAATATACGTAAGCTTACACCACGGTACTCGAGATTACCCTTGCAGCAAGAAATGTCCGAAAACATTATAAATTACATTTTAATCAGTCACCGTGATAGATATCGATGTAGGGTACAAACTTTTTCTGTATTCTTCTTGTGTTGATTATGACCAATACTGCATTCGTTCAAACCTCATACTGTAGGGAGCAAGAAACTTTGCAGAAGGGTCACACTCCCAAATAGGCATTCTGTAAGTATATCAAAACTTTGTCTTGTCCTTAAACTTGAAATAAATTTGCTACCCGTATAATTTAGAAATAGCAGCAGACAATAAATCTTCATTCAATTATGATCCTATCGAAATATTGTATTCGTTTGGAACCCTTATTATACTTGCTATTAGTCAAGTTTTGTGTTTTATTTTAATTGTAATAACAATCCCGAATAATCAATTGTAGCGCTGACCACTAATTACACCAGTGCCGTGAATGACTCTTCTATTGTATATGATTCACATGTGAGAGATTCATTATAAATTATAGTACAAATTGCCAGCTTTTCCGTACAAGCGCATCACTATTACAAAAGACAATCGTCCAGTGTTACTGTTATGTGTCAGAATGAAATAAAAACTTAAAATGATTCATTGTTCTCGCTTCGCCCGCGTTTACTCAGTAAAGTTTTTTTTGTAAATCTGTACTTCCGTTGTTTCAAGTGGTGTTACTTGAGGTCTTAATTTTCATCGTAGACAAGTTTTTATTCATTCTTGTATTCTTTTCACTTTTTTGTATGAACTATTCTGAAAAGGTCTGTAACCGGTATTTGAGTTGAAGATTAAAAATATATATAAATGGTTTCAAATAGTAGTGCTCATTCTTATAAATTAACAAATAAATTTTCTACTGAATAATTTTTTACTTTTAGTTATTCTGCTATTAAAAAGATGCAATAATTATTCTCTGTGGATTTGTGTTTACTGACGATTAGATACATTCTTGGCGGTTATATTTGCATTTTATTACTTGCTTACAAAATTCGGAATAAACAAAATGGACATAACGTAAAGGCTAATTTAAAAAAAGTAGGTAACCTTGCCATCGATTGTCATATAGCAAGTTGCTTTATATTCAAATCCAATCTCGGAAATTACACTGCGCATCGAGAGATCCACTTATACAACACAAGAAATGCTCAGAGACTCGCGCCAGTAAAATGCACTTTAACCAAGTCATGTAAGCCGACACATGTTATGGGACCGACGGTATACAATAAGTTACCTTATAATGTCAGCGCGGCTCCGAACTTGACTCGTTTCGAATGAAGCATTGGCTTTTTCGACGGGTCTGTGGCATGGTTGGTAATTGCTTGCTTCGTACGCCGCGCCGTAGGTCGTGGTTTCGCTTCTCACCCAGGACAAATATTTGTGTGCATAAACATGTCTGTTTGTCCTGAGTCTGGGTGTAATTATCTATTTATGTAGCACCTAGACTCAGAATAACGATATTAAGGTCACATAAGTAATTGTTCTGTACGGAGATCGAATCCGAATCATTATGGCTCCGAAGTAGTATCTTAACCACTGCGCCACACGAGCAGTCAAATTTCAACATAGTGACACATCAATGTTAATCACGCTCGTCGGTATCTTAAATGTCTGTTTTTATTATAATATCCTGCTGGTTTGCAAATTTAAGCATTTGCCAACCACACCAACAGGCCCGTTGACATTTTAAATAATAATTATGTATTTATTGATTCAGTAACTTGACTCATTAAAAATACTAAAAAGCAAAGAAAAATAATTATTATACGCATTATATGAACTGGCTTTTTTAAGATCGTTAATAAGATGATAGTTTTCAATTATATAATCACTCTCTTCAGCCTCCCAAAAGTAGGTCGTATAGTGACTACTTTATGTTATAAAATTTCAGATATTTTTCTAAAACATGAATGAACATTGCGATTAAAATATACGACATTAATAGGTCTTCAATGGTTGATAGTGTTTATTTTTTTATGTTTATTCAACATAATATCTAAGTATTAAATTTATACCACAAGCCAAGAACAAATCACAATCTCTATTAAAACAAATGGTTATCCATTAAAAAACAAACGTATTGGTAATAAATCGAAATAAAAAGTGGTTGCTTTCGTATATTGGCAATTGGAAAATACAATTAAACACCAACGCCATCTGTCCCGATCGAGATCACTAAGGCCGAGAGATTAATGATTAATCCTGGCTGGTAATGTAACTGGGTATTATTTATGACTACAAGATTTTTGATTTTCGACAAAGATTTATGTGAGTAATTCCAAGAGGTGTGAGTAAATCAGGGCGGTAGACAAAACAACGGGATTTGTCGACGCCGCTTGTCTGAATATTCATTTCTATCAATCAAGTAGGCAAATAACATAGCGATGAGACAGAGGTCTCGTTATCGCTTACGAGTTACGGTTGCTGAGAATAATAAAACTATATCTTACTCATTCATTAAGTACTACGGTTTATCGACGGCACTAAATTTTCTCGAGGTATCGAAAACAAAGGATTCTAATCGAATCGAGTGTAATTAGATTGCCACTTATTCTATTACATTTGGTAGTCGTTATTTGAATCAATTTTCTACGCAAGAACAAGGCTATTTTTAGGCAACCCTGTTTTACAAATTGTTGCTTTCTGGCCAAATTTTATGGAACTGGACAATTTTCGACGGATACTCTTTGATTTATATTACTGCTGGTAATTAAAATATTTCTACATATCTCAATGTAGTAATAAGGGTCAACTGACATATGATGCATAAGTTTAATCCATGGCGTACCCTGCGCATGGTTCCGCACGTGTTTTATAGACCAGAGAACTGGATTTTATTGGGGGAGTTTACATTAGACTGCCTCGAATATTTTACAAACATAACACCCGAAGGAGTCCTGGTGTATATGCAATGATAGATTTCTAAGTGACTAGCTTACAAAAACAGAAAGCAACCATGGTTTGACCGATGTTGAATTAGATTTATGAAGGAATCTGTATATCAGGCTTTTATTAACGTACGTCATAGTCAAAACATTATTTTTATTCTTCTGGTGGCGGCTATTTCCAGTCCCCGGAGGTCCTGGTAACACTGCGTCCAGGGATGAACTATTGTGCTCGCCGCTCCAACTAAACTTCCCTGTCCAACCCTGCAACATAGATAAATTGCAGAATCTTTTTGGCCCAGGACGGTGTTACGTTTATGGATCAGTTGTTCACAGTGGCAGAGCGGCTGTAGAGGTGTTTCGTCCGCGTTATTGCAAAATCTACACACTTTACAGTTTCCGATGTCCACCGTAGTCAGGTGTTTCCCGAGCCGGCAATGTCCCGTTATCATCCTAGTTATGATGCATAAATTCCTCTTTTTGAGCGCGAGGGCCTCATTTGCAGTTTTGCGGTGGAACCCTTGATTAGTCATCAAGTCAAAACATTGTTGTATTTTATTATATTAATGTATCTTTACTTAACTTCGTACATCATACATCGTAATCGTAAAATGTACATCATAATAATGCTAAATATTTATATAACAAGTATTTATTTTAACTTTATTGATTTTTTTATATGACTTATACAATTATGCATATGAAGAATATTCAAATTGTACACTTGGACCACTAATTTTGTATATGAGGATACCGATATATAGTTCACGTGAAGAGTAAATTGAATGGAATTGCGAGCTAAATCTGTAGAAGAAATCATTTGGCAGTCGTCTTTTCTGCCATTACTAAAGCTAGATGTCAACTAAGCTTATAGTTTTAAAGTAATGTTTATCTTTATTTTGATATAATAGAGAACCACTTACAAAACGATAGTGTGATACCGTATTTTTTTATAAATATGTACACCTAATAACTTAACCACCGTAATGCTCAATTGGTTGTCTGATTACCTACATCTTTTCGATTTAAAAATACCCTCAGGAAAAGAAAAACAACAGAAATAACATTCATTTTGAGGTAAAAGCAACAGTCCTGTTAGCAATCATTAATATTGCAAACAATTCTGTAACAGAACCGAACACAATATCCCCAGCAAGCGTTGTGCAGATAGATAAAAGCGAAACATTAAATTGGAAAGCACTACTGATATACAACGTTAAATATGTACACTAAAAATATCTGCAGCATAAATATATGCGGCGTAAAACTAGCGAGTAAAACTGCTGACACAAGGACAACTCCTCTCCTCTAATCTATGCATAGCCAGTATTTGACCTGATATTTCTTACGATAAAAATCACTGAAGTAAAAATTGTGACCAATCATATTACTATTAGCCGACTCCTATAGCTTTTTACAGGTCTATGTTTGAACTCCTAATTCCTGTAACATAACCGAATACCCAGCGTTGTCCAGATAGATAAAAGTGAAACATGAAATTGGAAAGCACTACTGATATTCAGCATTAATAAATATACACACTAAAAATATCTGCAGTAAAAATATATGCGGAATAAAACTGGCAAATAAGGAGCAAGATATAGAACAGCTGACACAAGGAGACCTCTCCTCTAATCTATGCATAGCCAGTATTTGAACTGATATTTCTTACGATTAAAATCACTAAAGTCAAAATTGTGACCAAACATATAACTATTGGCGACTTCTATAGTTTTTACAGGTTTATGTTTTAACTCTATAGAGAATAAACAAATTCATATTTCGTTGACTCGATCCATTAACCAATATTTTTGTACACATTTGTATCGCCGCGCCGCCGAGTGGCTGTGTAATTGACACAGCATTAATCCGCGTTGTGCATGCTCAGTTTAATATTATAAATGTACTTAATTTGAAGAACAATTGTTTTAATACACAACAATATTAAGTTTAACAGTGACTTATGAACAGTTTTACGAGAGCTGCACTTTTGATACATTACGATATAGGGTTTTAAGTACTATGTAAATTGTTCACGCTCTAAATGGGTTGTTCATAATCGTTTTTAGAAAACAGTATACCTTTGACTATTTTGAATAACATATCTGTATATATATTCGAAATTCATAAATTATCGGCATTAAAAAAACTTTGTAATACTTTTTTATTTAGTTAGGAATCAATCAAGTAGGGGAAAATAACTTGTATATTAGATTAAACACATCGTCTGCATGTAATTCTTGTATAAGTTTGGTTTGTTTATAGTGAATATAACGCGTTTCATCAGTGCGTGATAAACCCATCTTGTACTTTAGTGGGTGTGTGTTTCGTCCTACCATTAGTCATATTTACATATCATATCAATACTTCTAAATCAATGTCAATCAGTCTAATTAACCGACTTCTAATATTTTGAATTCAGAACACAGTTTTTTGACATATGCAATGAGCAACCAACCTTCCTCAAAATCCTTATAAAATTAATACGACTTATTAAAAATAAACTATCCCATATTTATCCGCATTTTAACGTAACGTTTCATTCTTTCACTACTGTGTGAGGATAGTAGGGATAGTCCATCTGTCTACACAAACAGACAGGAATAGGATTTAATTCTATTAACTTAGATAAGAAGCACCCGTTTTTTGTAAGCAATTAGGTAAAAGGGTACATTATGATATTAGAATTTGCTTAGTTAGTGTTAGAATCGGGGCTCTTATTACTACTTCTTATCATAAAATGCTAATACTATTATCATTACAACAGAACTATTGGCGACACAATAAGTAGTAATAGCTGCGCCATTAAAATACTCGCGAGATTTCGAGGCAGAATATATTAGGTTGCTTACATATAATAATTAATAATCGTTTGTTTTTATGTTGTGTAAGGCCGTTCTCTTAACGCGTTTGTGAAGAGAAACATAAATATGGGATAGAAACTTTAGATTTTTCGATGATACTGGAATACATAATTTATTTATTGAGGACGAAACAAAACCAGTCTAGTCAACTATTTCGTTAGAATTTCATGCACAGACATTTGCTTCGAAGAAAGTGTTTTATTTACATAATAGTTTGTAGGGTTTAAATAGAAAATACTATGTTTATATTAATCATTTATTTAAGTACGTATTTTATGGCATGTCTTATTATTTTACTGTAGCATCTTAATGTGACCTATGTATTGACTTGAATGATGTTTGCGACGCATGCGTATTTACTTTAAAAACTTTTTCTTAACCATTTTCATCAAAGGTTATGTAAATGTCCCTAAAATATGACCCTCACATGCGTCTTCCCGCCAGTAACTACCTTGAATCATGGTTCAAACGTAAAGGATTGTGGTTACTTAGTTCGTAGTTTTTGTAATTACCTGAATGTGGAAGAGCGGGGCGTCCTAACACAGGCAATGTTATGCCTAAAAGGAGGCCTCAACAATCTTATCATTAGATTAACTTGAGATAAAGGAAATAAATCATTTTTATTTTATAGTTTTATTTTACTTAATATATTGAGCGCTTTCTTGTCTCTGTAGTCCGGCAATCATCCGAAGCATCCCCGTAGGTTATATTGTCGCCATTATTTTGTTACTGTCGGCCATAGTTCGGTGCACAAATACCTTAAGTTTTAGAACTTTAGTCGTCTAATTTTGTTTCCTTTCTATATTAAACGAATTAAGACGAATAAATCCCTTTAAAAATTAAAAGCTAGCCAATTTTAGTTGCCCGATATTTTAGGCGGGCCGTGGCTGAAGTACAAAGACTACATTGTTTTATTTTTACTGAAATATTAATTACTTAAGCTTTTGCCAACCGTACCTACTTCTTTTAGATTTTTTGCATTACAAACTTGAGCTAAGAGGAATGCAGAATATACCGTACCTATAAAAAGAAATGCTAAACTGCAATCCGCAAACCAGTAACGTATTCCAACACTAATATTTGAATTCATGACACGTTAGAATCGATGTTCAGACGATTGAGTTTGTGAAATGTTTGCATGTATCGATACTTTTTGAATTGATTGAACATGAGTAGTGGACGAGTCTAACTGTTCATTGCCAAGCAGTTATATACCATTGATATTATTATTTAGGCTGTTCCGGCATAAAAAGAGGGTTGTTTTAAGCCCATTTCATTGACTCTGATTGTTTCCTTGTGATTCTGTTTGTGGCATCGAGGTAATTTGGATATGTTTTAGGTAAAAGGCTGTTTAGCCTGTTTGTTACCACCAGCGACTTCTATGGTGTTGCGAGTGTCCAAGAACGGCGCTGATCACTTACAATCAGGTGACACACTTGCTTGTTAGACCTCTGATATAAAAAAAAAGTTAAATGAGGACACCACCACATTAATTTTCCGTTAAAGCACGTATAAAGCTGAACTAACAAAGAACATACCTCACAAATTGGATGATAGTATTATATACTTCTACCCAGCAATGGAAGTCTTGGCATTATATACTCCTTGCCCAGTTTCATCACTATCGTTCCTGTGGTAAAAATGTTAAAACATAATCTAAAAGACATCTACAGTCGCATATATTCACCAATATGCGACTGTAGATGTCTTTTAGATTATGTTTTAACATTTTTATTTATGTTTGAATACCAATAAATCTATACATATATTTTAAATTAATACAAAGTTATTTTAATATTTATATACTTATAAAAATATCTTTGTCTATCCATTACGATTTTAAAACAAAACCACAGGAAAGATAGTGATTGAACGACACTCTGCCTTCGACAGTCTTGACTCATCAATAACTATGGCGTCCACTGTACTATTGATCATATATCTCTTGTTATTATGTTGATTCAAAACCAATCAAATGACACCTTATTTATTATTATCCATAATGCCTATTAAGCCAAGAGCATCCCAAAAATCTTAGAGATCGTTCAGCGGAAATGTCCACGATAGTATATAAGCTAGCTTAACTCATTGATTACCTAATCAATAAGTGTCAATTCCGGGATGTCAATCGCTAATTAAAATTTTTTCTAAACTGGTTTTTATTTGTGTAATTTGCTGCTAAAACTTTTTGCGAAAAATTACGAGATGTGAAAATTATTTTTTCACACCTGGTGATTTTTCTCAAAACTTTTCTTTTATCTTTTCTATCTTTTGAACCAGGTCTTTTTTTAAACAATTAAGCCATAAACCTAACAAAATCCTTACATGGATATACTCATAAGAAAAGTTTCTTTCATGACTCTAAAGCAAGAGGAATTTTATAAAATAGATCAGTGGTATATTGCGGTACCGTCGAAATAAATATTTCTTCTCAACATTTATAACGCTTTCAGTGAGAGATCATAAATCCATTGAAGAGAGCGTTGGCAAGGACTGCACTTGGCCTTCTACCAAATTTAAATATCCTTTTTGAAATCATAAAGATAACATTACGTATGACAAAGCATACTGCATTGTCTACTTTGTACTTTACTGCTCGGTACAAATTTAGCGACGTCATTGTCCACATATAAATTAACAAAAATCCTTGTAACAGCCTAAACAAACAACATTTTCACAAACTACCGTGGGCGAATGAAGGTACGAGTTGGTACTTGACGACATCATGATATGTATATATTATGTGTCCACATTATGTTACCGCTCCGAGTTTAGAAAATATTCAGCGTAAGTAACTTGAACGGTCATTCAGCGCAGAGAGTACCGTATCTTGGGACTCGAAATGTGGTTTAGAAATGTACACTCCAGATGCAAAATACGGCAACAAGAGATTGGAGGCAGACTTGTGAGGTTTAAGACGTTTTCTCATAACGTTTTATGCCGACAATTTACCGAGGTTTAGCCGGAGGGATCTGCACAACAATTTGTTTGAACTCCCGCTTTCTGGGCATCGTAAATAAAACCCAACATGGAACAACGCAAAACTATCTAACACGTACATTTGGTGCAGCATTGCGGTGATAAAATATTTTATAACAATTTTATATTCAGTTCGTATTACACTGGCTAGTAAAGCAAGTTTCTCATTACGTATTTTTAGTATTCCACGAACATGACTGGTAAATACAAAAAAAATGGCGCCTATTTTTATATCGTTCGTAAAAATATCTAGATGAGACACATTTTATTATTTCTTCTGAGGAATATCTGATTTATTGAGTCAGTACAGCTGTTCAACCATGTCATGGAATTTAGCGATATATTTTCTGACATAATGTTAACAGTAAGCGTAGGCTTTCACTACTTCTTTGGACAAAAGTTTAATGTAACTAGATGCACCGTGTCTTATTCGGGTTTAGCTTAATAAATCTACAAAATAAAGAATACATTCGCTTATTCCATAGCGAGTTAACCACACGTTTGAGTAATAAAAGACCGTGTGTCGACGCATTTCCATACTTTAAATTGGTCTAGTTAAAATCAAATAGACGAAGTTTTCATAACTGATTTTAATTATAGCTGTATAAGTATCAAAGTTTAATTTAGAGTAAATACAATAAAAATAAATAAATTATGGGACATAACACAACGCTATTTAGTCGATGGATACTAGAGACACATTATAACACATAAAAAAACCTGACGAAGACAAATAGAAATGTCCATGAACACATATATCGTCATATCCTACGAATAGTGCCCTAACGAACATTGGGGCTTTCTTTTTTTATGGCATAATTCAATTCTGCTCATCATACCACATATAACCAGTTCAACAAAACAATATAAAACGGTACAGGTTATAAAATAATAAGGTTTTCTAAAAAGCCACAATATTAAGCATTATGTTTTCAACGAAGAATAAAGCCACAATCACCGCTACGCCTTTTTTCTTCGCGTGTAGTGGGGGTGCGCGGGCGTGATGAGAGCGTGCTAGCGCCGGTAGGACACTAGTCGGCGGAACGCGGAGATTGTTAGTCATGGCGAGCAAAATCTGATTTTTAAACAAATAACATTTTTTCTTATACTACTCAAGTTTAGTCATAATGATCAAATATACCGAAAAAAATGACATACATAATGAAACGCCGAGGACGAAAGTTGGTGGAATTTGTTAGAAAGGAAGATTGTGTAAATGAAAAAAAACATACGAAGATTAGCAAGTAAGTAAATCAAAATATTTTATAGCTCAAGGGATTTTAGGGTTGAAATTATATTTTGTTAAATTTTCCTGTTTTATTTAGTTCAAATAACATGATATCAACGAGTTTGTACTTAATTAAGTCAATTTAATTACTTATTCAATTTTCAATACTGTTTACATAGAACAAAACCCTCATGGTGATTGTGGCCCTGTTCTATGGAATGGCTAAATTGCGTATGTATAGAAGAGACGAAACCCTAATTACGTTTGCATCTTTCTTCTACGTTCAAATAATGTTTTTGTCTTTTATTATGTATTTGATGCACTCGAAATATCCACATTGTTATTATATAAGTACAATATTTTACGCTCATATGATTTTAACCCTTTTGGACAAATTTAAACATTGAATACACAATTTCATGCTTTTTCTGGTTTGGGCTTAAAAGCACTTAGGTTTTTTTTCTATTGCTTGAAAATTGATATAAAAGCATTTGTGGCCGCATTATTAGCATTCCGCAAGAAAATTACAATTACGCTTATTTCATTATTTTAAAATTTCCCTAAAGTTTTAGAAGAATTCTGTTTTATATTTGTTTATTAATACATGCAAATTTGTTTGATATAATTCATATTATAGGTGGTTTTGGAATTCCGGCAGTTTTCTTTGATAACAATAATTTTATTCTATTTTTTTCAGGATGTTGAAAACATCATGAATAAGCCTAATAAAAATGATAGTAAAATAAAATATATAATAATAAAATAAAAAGGTTTTTATTCACGTAGACTTTAAAAAAGCGCTTGTAAATAGTTAGCACATGTCTGTAGTAATACAGTTATTATTTCTAGTTACTTATTACAGATATTTAGGTACACGGAATGTTAAAACATTTATACAATTTATTTTATAATAGTAGTGATATTTAGCTAGCTTGTATTAAGTTATTATATTAAGTTATTAAGTTAGTATAGTGCAAGTGAGATTGTAAACTTGTCCAAAATACAGAATCAACAAAATCCGGAACTAACCAATAGCGACCATCTAGAACTCCGTCCGAATTCCAAATTGTAAGTGACAAATCTGAAAATCTATCCGTTTCAATGGCTGATATTGTCTTAAATAGTCCGCCTTCGATTTTACGATCCCCACTCGAAGAAGGGAGAAACTGTTCCCGATAAGAATATTAAATCACCATGCAGTTGTCCCAAGAAGTGTTTTAAAAAGTTGGAAGAAAATTATATGAAACATATTTTTATTATTTCTGGGATATAGGAAGTCACGAAAAACAGTGGGGTTTTATTTTAAAATTTGTAAAGAGCCACAAACCAAAGAGACTTAAAGCCGAAGGTCCTAATACATCACAGACAAGAATCGATAGTTTAGCAATCAATAATGGAAGCGCTGTAGTATGTTTTTAAATACGTTATCAATCAGCGAAAAAATTATAAGAAGATTATTTAAAAAACTGGATACTGCGACCAATGAGCATATTTTACTGGATTTGAGGGGAAATCACCATAATCGACCAAAGAAGATAAAAGAAATCATTGCAGACGGTGTGAAAAATCATTTTCTTTCTCTTGCACCTGTAGAATCGCATTACTGTAGAAAACGTAGGACGAAAAAATACGTTGATGGACAACTTTCTTAGAAGCGACTTCATGATTTATATACTGAGTTGGTTGATCCACAAACTTATAGCTCTCAAATGGCTACATTGCGCCAATATCAAAATATTGTCAACACTAATTTTAATATTGCCCTTTACACTCCCAAAAAACATCAATGTGACAAATGTATGAGCAAAATCTGCACATGCAACGTAAAAACTTGGCGAGAACTATAAAGGCGGCTGATGAAGCCGAAGCTGAAGGAGACCTCAGTGTGATAACCGCCACTTTTAATATGCAAATTAAAATAACTAAATCATTAAGAAAATACAATTGTTTGGTTTGTAGAATAATAAGAACTATTCTTTTATTTTGTTGTTTAAGACGTTTTATTATACACGAATAAAAAATATATCTAATCCTATAGATATTTTTTATGTATGAATACAATTTTACTTGTTAATGTCGATTCACTGGTATGCTTAAATGTTTATCAAAGCAAATTTGTTAGTAAAATTCAGATTTTGTTTCGAATTAAATATTATAATTTTTTTTTTATTACGTACACATGTTCCCATTAATTGTAAAATAGTTATTATACACAAATTCCCTTGACATAAAATTGAATACCCGCATCAGAATAATATATAAATGGCGCTAAGGCGATTGAGGCCTCGACATTTCCGCAGATAAAAGGCATAACGTAAGTTATTGCTTAAGTCAAACCCTACTTTGCCTTAACACTACAGAGAATAAGGATTTAAGGGACAAAATGCGTACAAAATATAAAGATAATTTATTGAAAATAATGCTAACGGATATTTAAGATACAATTACACATTATATGAAACCACCAATACATGTTTGGTCATATTTAATTTCATTAAACACAAAAACGTGCCTCCTGAAAAGTAGCTATTATGCAGTTACGCCCATATTCGTAGGATAAGACGATATTTGACTTGCGAAGATAAAGCTCACTGAGTCACGGCGGTCGTCAGTGTATGGAACACTTGTAAATACGGATGCAAACAATCTTGATAGTTCAATTTAACCAATTTCTGATGTTATCGTATTGATTTGTAATTATGCAATTCATACAATCACTGAATCGCATTAATTTGTAATTATGCAGTTCATACAATTGCTGAATCGTATTAATTTGTAACTAATTAATTCATATTTAATTTTGCTGTGCTGTGTGGCTGACGACAAAGAATTTCATGGGGGGCGTAGAAATCGACCCGAGGGGATATCTCCCAGAGAACGGGCAGCAGCGTCTCTCTGTGCACCCATCCATCTGCGATAGTCAACCCGTCTGCCATGCGTCGTAGCAATTATACTATATACCTCCAAATGATGGACTCCGTTCTGGAAATGTTTTGGGGAGGCATTTGTTGACGTCATTCGGCTGTGGTAATGATTGATTTGTAACCATGCAAATCACTATGATGACATCAGAAATTGGTTAAATTCACTCTTCCGTGATTCGTACCAATACAATATTTTGGTTCTGTTTGGCTGAACTGATTATCTATTCCGGAGGATAGTAGGTCTTTTCTATGATTACTAATAATCTCAGGGCTCATTTCCTCAATTTTAACTATTCCTATACCTACATTACAAATGGTAACAAGGGCTTCTAGTATCCTCCTCAAGTTTGCGGTCTCAATCACTTATTATCGGTTTTAACATTTCTATTTCATTAAAAAAGTCCGCACTCTTTATAATATAATGAGACAGGCTAGCCGATTCGATTAGAAATAAGTCAAGTTCAGGAGCAACGTTATTAGTTTCTCTGCGAGACACGACGGTACGACATAACCAATTTCCAGACTCCAGGTTGAAACTGAGAATTTTTTGGCCCCGTTTATAATTTGAACCCACTACCTCATTACTTGCGATTGAACACGCTACTACTAGAATAGCAAAGCATTTAAGTATGGTATTTCTCCAAGATGAGTATTACACTTAAATCAGTTCAAGCAACCGTCGTAAATTATGAATACTTCAAACCAATGATGGGTTAAGGCGGAGTTACTAATTGCTCAAATTACCAGCGAAGGTAGCATCAAAACTTGATATTGCTTGTGCTGTTTAGTAAATATATATTAAATATTCGTAGCTATAATGTTTGTTTAGAAAGTAATGAGTTTTGTTGGCAGTAACAATGAAAAATGGATTCATTTTGCTGAAGATCCAAATGCACCATAGGGAGCTGTATATATTTCTACCTTGCGGGTCAATCCAATTTGTGCTAGCGGCAACTACTCATTGCATTTAATTCGTTCAAAGTGGTTGTTGAACATAGCCAAATGTAGCAAACATTTTCACTGTGTTATTTGAAAACATTTCGATATTTTACAATTCAAGTTATCGTAGTACTTAAAGGAAAGTACGTTCTAATTAAACGGAGATGAAAGTACTGAACTGTTTGTGAAACCAAAGCGATGAATTAAGATAGCTCTCCCTGTTTGAGTGACCACTGTGAAAACCTTGAAATTAGAATCTTGTTTGTACGATAACTGAAGTCGAATATTGGACTTAATAATGTCCGGTTGAAAACGTTACCGCTTATCCAAGGATTTCACATACCTGAGTTCAATTAAAATGTTTATGTTAAAAAAAGTTATGAAGTGAAGTTTTTAAAATTAACTTTGCGTTGACCTACTTAGAATTTTACTTAAACTTAATTACTTGATATTTGTTTAACAATAAATTACGTCTCGCGTATTCCTTGAATAATAATTTATATTTTCTTTTAAACTTTTTATTTTAGGACAGTAAAAAGTTAATAAGGATAATGAACTCATATTTTAAAATTATAAACCGATCTCAGCGAGTAGAGCGGTAGTTAAAAAGTTTTATCTCGAAAAATAAAGACTAGATTGTCTTCTCGGCCTCCACATCCCTGGGGCCTGCTTCTATACGGTACCACTTTTGAAAGTTATCTCAACAAAATTGCACTTTATTACAAATTATATCGTTAATACATTGTAACTGTTCTATGTAGCTTTTATATCTTTAGTTTACTAACTAGATTGTAATGTATTTTGTGTCAAATATTTAATTATTTATATATCTATGTTAAAATTGTTGTTATAATTATTTTGTAGTGTTACTTTCTCAAGAATATTTAAAGGAGTCTAAACTATTGAATCCTTTTTCCTTACAATTTAGCACTCAAATTCTATATATGCTTTAATCACCTTAGACTGTCCAAATTCACTCTCGATTTTGCTATTTTGTTTACGTATACGAAGCTTTGAAAGCTTTGTCTAGCGTCAAGTATCGCAATTCTCTCTTTTGTTACCCAACTAAGTATTCGAGATATTTCGTAAGTGTTAATACAATTTAGAATAATTTTCTTGTTGTACTGTGTCTAATAGAAAAATCCAATAAAGAAAACGTCTGATCTCAAATTCGGCTTAAAGCATTCAATTAATTTTTTATGTCTGTTGGAATCATAAATTAATAATTATCGTTTTCTCTCATTTGTATTCTGAAAGCGAATAATCAAGAGCACTCCCACAATTCCAATTATTATAATAATCACGTACCGCCGCGACGCCTATAACGGGCCGATATCAGAATTTCATTCATCGTTACAATTTCTATTTCAGTAATAATTGTTTGCGCTGTAGAAATAAGTACTCAATCTGATGCTTCTATTAATTCGCATCAGCGTATTTACCACATTACAGTATCCACTATGGATATTGTTTCTATTGACATTAAAGGGACGTGGTCAAAGAGGCGTTATAGTCAGACAGTCAATGAATTTGGTATTTATTTATAACAAGATACTCCATCTCTTTAAAACAAACATTTTTCCTCACATACTCGAACCTTTTCGAAATCATTTTTAAAAAAAGACAACACCCGCACGATGGAATTTAATCCCTGTGTCGCGGGGTACTTTAGAAACATTTTTTTTATTTATATTTTTTTTTTTATATAATCATTAATGTACACACGGAAAAGGAATACAGAAAAGAAATTTTAAAAGAAAATAACATGTACAAAGGTACTGCTTATTTCAATGAAATTTCTTCCAGCATACCCGCGAGAGGAGAAATTAAAATAAATATAACATAGCGTGTGTAGTTTCTAGTAATACATATATACATACACTACATGCTAATATACATAAATACTTATAAAATACAAAGATAAATATCTATATACACATACATATACATACAACTAGGATGAGGAAGAGAGATAATGTGCTTTGACAAGATTTTTAAATATTGATACTGTTTTACATTGGCGAATGTTAGGGGGAAGAAAATTCCACAACCTGACCGCATGAACCGTATAGGAGTAGGAGTAAAAATCTGTTTTATGTTGAGGGATTAGGAGAAGAGATTGACCATTGGATCTGCAGGGAGCATCGGAGCAATGGAGATAGGAAAAACGGTCCCGCAGGTAGGAAGGGGATAAGGGATTGTGAAGGATATTGAAGAGGAGACACAATATACGAGTATTCCTGCGAAGCCGAACGGGTAGCCACTTGAGATCCTTGCGAAAATTGGAGACATGATCATATTTTTTAAGACCGAATATAAAACGAATGCAGAGATTTTGCAAGCGCTCAAGTTTATTCAACAGCTCCTCGGTGACATCCAGATCGCAGCAATCAGCGTAGTCTAGAATGGGTTGTAGAAGAGTTTGAGCAAGAGAGATTTTCGTTTTCAAAGGCAAAAAGTTTTGGAGATGTTTCAGTGAGTGAAAAGTAAAGTGAATCTTCCTACTGACTTCAGAGACATGTGCCTTCCAAGAAAGATTACAGTCGAAAGTTACACCCAAATTTTTAGCGGTTTCGGTGTATGTTATTGCATAGCCATCTAAATAAACTGAAGCAATGGATGCGATCTCTAGATATCTCAACATATGCCTGCTTCCAATGATCATGGCCTGGGATTTACTCGGGTTAATTAATAGACCAAAGGACTTAGCCCATTGGTTGATGTGTTCCAAGTCAGAATTTATAGCAGAAATGGCGGCAGTAACATTGTTATGGGCGAAGGACCTGTAAAGTTGCAAATCGTCTGCATACAGATGGAAGTTAGAGGAGATAACTCTTGTAACGGAGTTTATGAAAATGGAAAAAAGTAAAGGAGAAAGAACGCCACCCTGAGGTACCCCCGCAGTGAGTGTACACCAATCTGAATAAGACTCTTCATGGCGAATACTCTGCGAGCGCCCCCGAAGATAAGAGTTAAACCAGGAGATGCTGCTGGAAGAGCAATTTAGCGAAGATAAGATGCCAAGAAGGACATCAAAATCGACAGAATTGAAGGCATTACTGAAATCCAGCAATACCAAAAGGGATAGGAATTTATTGTCCATGGCCCAGCGAATATCTTCGGTCACTTTGAGAAGGGCAGTGACAGTGCTATGGCCAGAGCGGAATCCAGACTGGAATGGGCTGAGGAACTTGTTGCAGGATAGAAAGTCTGACAGCTGACGATGGACAATATGCTCAAGAACCTTCGAAAGAAATGGGAGTATAGAAATAGGGCGGAACTGGGAAGGTATAACAGGATTGGCTACTTTGGGCAAAGGAATAATGTGAGCTCGTTTCCAAGCTGATGGAAAAGTGGAAGAGAATAAAGAGAAATTAAAAATATGAGTAAGAACAGGTAGAAGGGTAGGAAGAATTGGGCTAATCATCCTTGAGCAAATATTGTCATGTCCAACTCCAGTTGAAGATATAGAAAGAATGGATTTTTTAACGTCCACCTCGGTAACGGGCGATAGGTTGAAAGGAGAACATTGCGGTATCGGCAAAAGTGAGAGATCGTGCAAGGTAGCAGATTTTCTTTGAATGTCAAAAGTGAGAGGAGGATTGGAGAAGTGGATATTTAGTGCACCTAAATCGATGTCCTTATAGACCAAGGCGGGGGATTTACCGATACCATTGGATTTTAAAAAAATCCAAACTGTAGAGGAATCCCGACTATCAAGAGACTTATAGAAGTGGCGTTTCTTAGCATCACGACACAGGCGATTGCAACGGTTCCGCAGGTGTTTATACCGGGCTAAATTTCCCTCTGTAGGACTGCGTTTGTACCTACGCTTTGCCTTATCTCTGCGAGCCATATAACCTTTAATATCAGCAGTAATCCAAGGTGCAGGAGAGTGTTTAACCTTTACTCGACGTTTTGGTGCATGTCGATCATACAAAGGTAGAATATTAATATTAAATAAGTTCACTTTATCATCAACGTTAGATGAGTTAAAGATATTTGACCAATCTATGCTCTCTGCATCACACTGTAACATCTCCAAATTAATGCCCTGGAAATTACGAAGAAAACGAAATTTTGCTTTAAGTTTAGGAGGACGTACAGCGTAAGACAAATAAATCAGATCGTGATAGGAGAATGAAGCAGTTAATTGACCATGAGTTGCAACGTGATCAGGAGACGAAACAATCATGAGATCTAAAAGAGATGGGTTGCAATTAGGAGAATGATGTGTAGTGGAAGAATATGGAGATTGATAGAAGATAAGAGTGACAGAAGTTTAGAAGAACGGTGGTCGTTTTTCATCAGACACGTATTGAAGTCACCAATCAAGACTACGTGATCATAGATTGGACATAAGTTATTTAGCAGAGTGTCCAGAGTTTCAAAGTAATCAGTTCGAAGATTGGGGCTATAAAAAACCCCAAGGAGTAACTTTGTGTGGTGTACAACAATTTCGAGGAATAAGTAATCCGCAGAACCAGTGTACTGAGAAGGCGATGCACTTACAATTTTGTGAGGTAGATCAGCCCGCAAATATATTGCTACACCACCGCAACCTTTATTAGTGCGATCGTTACGGATCAAAACGAATCCTGGAAGAGAAAAGTAAGGCGAGAGAAGAGAAGGTTTAAGGAAAGATTCTGATATTAGAAGAGCGTCGATATTCGTGCTGCTAAATGATGCCAGAAGATCAGAATAATGACCAGATATACTCTGTGCATTAATGTGAGCAATGTTAAGATTATTGGAGTGGTCGGATAAACGAGAGGAGATTTGGTCATGCAGAGTCAGAGAAGTAAAAGAATCATCCGCGCTAACGTAACTAAGTGACGATGACGAACACGAGACAAAACTATCGTCCATGTTAGGTAAAATATCATCCATAATTAGTAATATATAAATAAGCAATTAAATATAAAAAAAATATATATAATAATATATATATACTTATATATATAATATTTATAATAATACAGAAGATTGGTATTTACAATTTAGCTAAACACACCGTCTCGCTGGAAAGTTGGAAAAAAATTTAACAATAGGAGAAAGAAAATATACATTACGAAACGTATACACATTAAGATAAGAACAAATAAAAATATTTAAGTACAAATATGTTAAAAAACAAACTGTATACATATCGGCACAAACCTCCGAAGGCCCACAACGTATACTTAAACTAAACGTATTTTTGTTTAGGTAGTGTAAGTTAGTAGGGAAAAACGAAACGTAGTTTGTGAACAGGTGTCTAACTGAGGTTGTCAAAAATGTCAATGTCAAATTGACGAATAGACAGTAAATAAAAGTAGTGATAAGAAAATATAGTTATAAAACTAATTGGAGGTAGTTAAATATATGGTCTAAAATATTATGCACCTACCCAGGGTAAACACAATTACTAACTATTACGCTACCAAAAACAAGAGAACACAATATAGTAAACACAATAAAGGACACAAAACTTATCGAGAATTAGCGACGATTGCCTCTCCAGGCTGGTTTGTTGCTCTTCGAGACTGGAGGCGGCGCAGGCGCTGTGGAGTTGGCAGGAGGATCATCTTCAGCAGCTATGGCAATCGTTGGAGATTGCAATATCAAGGCATCGAGTTGCTCCATTGTTTCGATCTTGCGACGAGTTTTGTCAGGAGTTAAGATGACAATATAACCCTGTGATGACCAAGTGTTTGAAATGGACAAATGCTGGCGTGCTCTTGTGAATACTCTGTGTCTAACCTTGGTTAGAAACTCGGATATGGTAACCCAGTGCCCTTCAAAGTAGTCTTGTGGTCCCAAACCAGGCTTCTATGCTCCATGTCATTAAAACGGATGAGAATAGGCCGTGTTTTCTTTCCTGAGACAGAACCCAAACGATGGCAAACATCAATGTTCTTGGACCTGATGTCGGACAATTTCATTTTACTGTTTAATAGTGCAACAATAGTGGTGTGTAATTTCTCATCAGGCTGCTCAGGGACACCGTGAAGTAGTAGTACTTTCCTGCGCATAGAAGTTTCATGCCGATCCAGCCCAAGAGATAGCATCTGAAATTGTGTCTTGAAGTAGCCCATTGTTTCAAGAATAAAGGTCTTGAAATCCCTAAATCCCTTAGACAGAGTGGCAATGTTTGTGTCTGGGACATTACCTGTCATAGCTTTTTCCAAATTATCTTCATGAGTTTTCATTCTGGAGTTAAATAACTTCTCAAACTCATCAAAAGACTTCTCAAACCGGCTGTCCATCTTCAAAAGTAAGTAGCTGACTTTTCTTAAGTGTAGATAGATATTTAGGAGAAATTATTATTATCAGCAAGAAATAGTGTGTTTAGCAACTGACTAATACATAAATATGTATGAAATTCAAAGTATTATAATTAATAAATTGTAAATTAAACAGAGCACCAAATTACTTGTGCTGTACTTTCAACTACCCACAGCAGAAAAAAAAAGAAAACATGTAAAAACATGTAATTGACGGATACAAAGTACAAACGCCAGCACTTCAAGATATCCCAAATCTGTCAAATTTCCCCAAATGAAAGTGAACCTTATGCTTAAGTGATAACGTTGAAATTCTATAAAAGAAATTTGACAGATTGGGATAGCTTGATGTGCTGCGTCTGTACATCCATAAGACGTACGATTCGCTTTCAGCGAAATGTCCTCCCACGTACGTTGAAGTTGTGGAATGAATTCCCTGTTACGCGTTTCCCTAGAGACTACAGCATGGGGCCCAAAAAGAGACTTATAACATTTCTAAAGGGTTAGGTAAGGCGTGCTAATGATGCCCTTGTAAGCGTTCATAGGTTTCTACCACTATAACTTATCATCAGGTGGACCGTATGCTTGTTTGTAAAACTAGGTTGTATAAAAAAATGTCACAATACATTAAATATATTTATACGAAATTGAATTTTGCCAAATATAGACGTTTACAGTTTTGTCAACATAATAAAAATCTAGGATTAAAAATATTTTTTACCTTCTTAACTCAGTCAATAACTCAGAATTCGGAAACTCTAACAAGGAAGCAGAAAATATTATTTAGCACTACTGTGAATATGGGCGGAGCTGGGACCAGCTGCGTAATAAATAGAAAAAAACCGTGGTCGGGGAATAGAAAAATAGGCACTTCCTATTTGATATTTATGGCTTATCTCCTATTATCTACGCCCATTTCCGCCTTAACTGTAAATAGGACATAACGAAATATCACTGAGTATCTAAGACACAGATTCAGATTCTGTAAAAAATTGGTAGGTATACGATACTCATAGCTTGCTTTATAGGGTAGTGCAGTGAACAAGTTCATCAAAAAGTATGTAATTGCCTTTAATCAATTGTTTTAATAATATTATTATATTTTTATCGTATGTTCTATTATAAAAATAAAAGCAACCATTAAATCTTTTTAAGCTTTATCTTTTGTAACATATAAATGTATTTTTATGTCCATATTTTTTTGCTAATCTAGTATTATAGGTAAGTAGATAGTAAATAATTCTAATAACTTTAGTCACTTTAATAGATAGACACATAAAAGACACACTGTAAATATTCTATTAAATTCAACAGTAAGATACCATAGGAATAATTCTGTGTAAGTATGTAACAAAAAAAATCGTATCTTCCATACATCACGATCGTAGGAAGACCAACTAATTTTGGACGATAACTCTTCAATATGAAAACCCGATTGAAATTTTGAGCCTAATTTATTAATTACTTAACCAATTAGAGCAAACATTGATTTAATATGATATTGGTGCATTTCGTTTTCTCCGCAATCAATACAAAGTGGGTAATTGTGTTTGATCAAATATTGATCTATGCTGTTTCTTATGAATATCAACCATGTATATATTATGTATCATCAGAAAATTTGTTACATATTTTATATACTTGATATACGAGTAATAGGTCATTTATATAATAAAAATAAATAAAAAAAATAAAAAAAAATAAAAAATAAAATAGCCTTTATTTTCTCTGACCTTTCCACATCTTGTAATGAAATAAATTATAAACTATACTAACTATACTGTACTTGTTTATATTTTTCATATGTATAACTTAACTTTTAATATCAGTTACCAGGTCAGGCTGTCTTGCGACATAGGCCTCCTCAAGTCCCCTCCACCTTTGCCTGTCCATTGCTGTCAATCTCCAACCTTTGGGCAGATCGTCTTCCCACCTTTTTTTCTGTCTCCCTATACGTCTCTTTCCTTCCCGCGGATACCATTCTGTAACTTTCTTGTTCCACTTTCCTGTTGTTGATCTCATCATGTGACCAGTCCATTTCCATTTCAAGGTTCGTGTTGTGACTTTAACATCTGCTACTTTGGTGATGTTCCTAATTGTCGTAGCTTTCCATTTGTCTTTCAACCTTAGTCCCAACATACTTCTTTCCATTCCTCTTTGGCATACACCTAGCTTGTGTTCGATTTTCTGTGTTAGTGGCCAAGTCTGGCAGCCGTAGGTGAGACATGGAAGTATACAGGTGTTGTAGACGGTTTTCTTTTCCGAGATGGGTATTAATTTATTTTTCATAATTTCCCTGAGGGACCAGTATCTTTGCCAAGTATTATTAACTCGTCTTTCTACTTCTTTAGTTGATAAGTCTTGCACAGATATGACTTGCCCCAGGTAAATATACTCTTGTACGTATTCAATCTCTTTTTCGTCCACCTCGATTTTGACTTCGGTCTTGTTTGTCATCAATTTAGTTTTACCAATATTCATCGTCAAGCCCGCCTTTTTACTTTCAGCTGTTAGTTGTTGTAACATTGTTCTTAGTGTGATAGGATCTTCTGCAAATAAAATGAGGTCATCTGCGAATCTCAAGTGATTTAGTTTTTCCCCGTTTATTTGAATACCTAAAGTTTCCCAATTAAGTTGCCTGAATATATTTTCCAAAACCGCATTGAATATTTTTGGTGACAGTGGGTCTCCCTGTCTTACACCCCTCTGTATTTTAAATTGATTTCCAACATTTTCAAGACGTACTTTAGCTGTGCTGTTGACGTATATGTTCTTAATGATCTTAATAAATTTACTTTCCACTCCTTGGTTTTTTAAAGAATCCCATATGTAATTATGCTTTAAAGAGTCAAATGCCTTATTGTAGTCTACGAAGGATATGTAGTATGGGCGATCGTATTCGTTGCATTTTTCAATAATTTGTTTTACAGTATGAATATGATCGATTGTGGAGAAATCTGAGCGGAAGCCTGCTTGTTCTTTGGGTTGGTTACTGTCTAGTTTTTTGGTCAAGCGGTGTAATAAAATTTTGCTGAACACTTTATACAAGTTCGGCATCAAGCTGATGGGTCTATAATTATTAATTTCATTTTTATCTCCTTTTTTTATACAGAAGAATTATTGTTGATGATGTCCACTGGGAAGGAGTTTGTTCTGATTCCAAGATTTCATTGCATATATGGGTAAATGGTTGTGTTATCTCTTCCATGGTAAGTTTCAGTAATTCTTTAGTTATCAGATCATCTCCAGGTGATTTACCATCTTTCTGTGTTTGGATAGCTCTTCTTACTTCACTTTGCATAACGTATGGGATTGGTTCTGGGTTTGGGTCTTCTTCTAATGTTGTAGTACATAAGTATTCGTTCATATTATCCGCATACAATTCCTTGTAAAAATCTGTTGCAGTTTCTAAAATATGTCGTCGCTTGGTTGTAGTTTGTCTGCTGTTGTCTTTTCCTTTTTGCATTATCTTTGGTATCCATGTTGAGTGTTCTTTAAGTTGTTTTAAAGCTTTTTTGATTCCTCCGGTTTTGTTTATTTGTTCTCTAATGATATTAAGTCGATTGCTTTTTCTATGATTTCTGATGGCTTTTGAAATTTCTTTGCTAATCTTAGCTATTTGTGTACGATTTGCTTTTCTATTCGTTATCATCTCTTTTCTTTGGTTTATTTTTAAACTGGCTTCGTCACCAAGTTTGTCACTTTTATCTCTTAATTTAGATTTATTTAGTTTTAGTAGGGCTCTTTCTAAGATGTTGTATTTTTCTTGTACATTATTGTGTTTCTCAATCAATTTCAAAGATAGTTTTAGTTCATTAAGATTTTGTTCTGATATATGTATTATGGGCCGGCAAGTTGTTCTTTGAAATTTTCTTCTTTGTTTTTTAAGTTCATTGCATGCTATTGTACCTCTTACCATTCTATGATCTGAATTAAAATTTAGATTTGAGACCACACTGACGTTGTTGAAGATCTTGGGCATATTGGTAATTATAAAATCTATCTCATTTCTATCCTTGCCATTTGGAGACATCCACGTCCATTTTCTGTCTTGTTTCTTGAGAAAAAAGGTGTTCATAACTCTCAAGTTCTGTTCGAAACAAAAATTTATCATACGTTGCCCATTGTCAGTTCTCTTTCCCTGGCCATATTTACCTATGATGAATTCTCCTGTATCTGATTTGGCTCCTATTTGACCATTAAAGTCACCCATCAATATGATGTTCTTATTTAGTTTCTGCATTGTCTTTGCGAGACTATTATAAAATATATTCTTTTCCTTTTCCGTTGCTTGATCTGTTGGGGCATATATTTGCAATATTGAGAACGGGTTTTTGAAGCCAGGTAAATTAATATTTAAGATACCTATTCTATCCGATATACCATCAAATTCTTCTATGTTTCGTTTAAGGTCTTTTTTAACTAAAAATCCTATTCCATGTTTTCCTTGAGTTTCTCCTTTGTAGTAGAGTATGAAATCTTTGAATTCTTTTATTTCTTCTCCGGATCTTCTTACTTCACAGAGTCCAAGTATGTCCCATTTGATATCTTTCAATGCTTCTTCAAGTTCGATAAGTCTTTCATCGGTTCTTAATGTTCTTACATTAATTGTTGCAATTTGTATTTTGTTTTGTTTATATTGTTTTTATTATTTTGAGTCATTTATATACATTGGAAATAAAAATGGATCCAAAATAGATATTAATTAAAAAGAGATTAGAGTTTAATTAAAATAGGAATGCTTGAGGCATTCACATTTTAATTAAACAAGCTGTTGAATAAACACCTTATATAAAACCATTTGTTCCCAATAAACCAACAATCATGGTTAATTGTTTTATTTAACATATTTTTATGTAACTCATTATATTTAAAATAGGCATTAGATGTAAAATAGTAACCGACAGTTTTCTAAATCATCATCATATCAGCCGAAAAACGTCCACTGCTGGACAAAGGCCTCCCCCAAAGATCTCCACAATTGCCGGTCTTGCGCTGATCACAAATGGGCAAAAATACGTTTTCTAAAAAGCAAAATATTATTCTTATGTTTTTTAAAGAACTGTTGGTTATTTTTTAACCAATTTAATTCAAACTTATATAAATCAAGAGCTTTAGTCGCATCGCAAAATCACTCTGAATACACAAAATATACCAAGCACAATATTTACTTTAATATCTCTAACATAATATTACACATAATTCTTAGGCCTTCTTAGTTATTTACTTGAACATGATACAACTCACTTATGGTATGAGCAGTGGTAGAGTTGTTCAAGCCGCCCAGTAGACCTCTGACATGGCTTAACGACTATTGACTAATGGCTATAACCGGGATAGAGAGATTAACGTGCCCTCGAAGCACGGAGACGCTCAGAAATTAAACCACTTTAGCGATCAATCCATCTAAGGATTGGCCACGAACCTAGTTGCTTAACCTCACCGATCACTTACGAGCCGGTGAAACGTTAATTAGATTAGTTACGCCTCGTTATAGCATAAAGTCAAAAATAAGTTATATAAAAAAAAATCTACAACGGTCCGCGTTGTTTGTCGCCAATAACCGTTCTTACCGTAAGTGGCCGTTAAGGTACTTTAAAAATACTGATGTAGGAAATGTGGAGAGCTTAGGGATTTCGTCGACTTAAGGGTAGATTTAGACGGTATTTAGGCCTACTTAAAATAAAGTTTCATTGCTCAGAATATTCAATCCCAGCTTACTTGTTATGTGACGTCAAATAGTCTTTAAGCTGCGTTCTAATTAGAAAATGATACCTCTGTTGAGCGAATATCAGCGTGAAAATGATATTCACGAAGTTTGCGCACAAATATACAAATCTCTGTTAAGTACGGGAATTTATCTCCAGCGATTGACACGGTATTGGGTAAAATATTTGATTCAATTATTTGTTATGAATATTTCTGAGAAAGCAAGCTTTATTTTTGGAATAATGATTCTTTATATTTTCACCTGTTTACTTAAATATATAAGGGCAAATTGTACTTGTAAGTTCTATACAAGTACAAATATTTGCCTTAAGAAAATTTAGTAATTTTCGCACAATCTAATAAGTTTGCGTTAATTGGGTTTTGTTTCCGATTCTCTTTTTACTCTGGTCAAACAATTGAATAGAACTGACAGAAATGTTTAGACAAAAAACGTTTCCTAGTTGTATGAAAAATAATAAAAAAGTAGTCTGTGCCTATTTTTAAATTTGTGGTCCAATGCTACCGCATCTGTAGATTTTGATAGCATAAATTCTAGGAACTTTATAACGTTACTGCAACGTTTAAGTGAGTTGGGTCAGTCCCTTCTTTAGGTCTATGAGCAGTCTCCATCTCACAGAAAACACTATAAGGCTTTTCTATCTAGTCTAGGATGCAAGAGGGAGGGAAATAAGTCGTCAACATGATGCAAAGTGTGTTTTATACTAGCATCTTATTATTTGCTTTTTATATTAGCATCGTTAAATGAGTTTAATCAAATTTAGCAACTTTTGTGTCTTTCTTCTTCGAAAAAAGGTCCTAGACTAGCTGCGCCTGAAGAGAAGTTGAAGAATTTAATGTTATCGAACGCTCCTGGGTTTAGTAGTAGTTACCTAAAGTACGTAACAGACATAGGATGTCTATACTGTCAAGGACTACCTACTAAAAAAGTGTTCCTGGGGTCAAATTATGAACTGCTTTTGGGATATTTATAGAAATTAAACTCCCAATAGTAGCCCGCAAATGTGCCTTACATCTTCTGTATACTTTACTTTTTCGAAACTCAACTAAAAGCATTGTTAATAACATCGCGGCTTAAGCCTTTGACACGGTTAAGGAAACAACCTGTATAAACAGACGCAGAATTATTAGGGTACGGCTACCCGATTTCCATATCGTTACCTCAATACATTGTATTCGATAGATTCCTGAATAATTTCATATTTAGATTGGATTCTAATTCCGATTTCAACCTTCAGCAGCCCAAGTGTTATTTTCGCATATCAATTAATAATTTAGGTTGATGATACTGTTATTTTGTCATATTATCGTCAATAGGTCCGATATTGTGATGATAGGTATATACGTAGATGGATCGGCGCGTCAAATGGTGCCTGTTTATTTATTTAAGGACTACAGCTATGTTATAAGTGACAACTAAAAGCTTATACAGCACAAATACACTTAGCCTTTTTGATAAGGCAGGAGGAATGCCTACGCATGCCACCCGCAAAAAGTGGCTGCGGGTGGTCGGATGTCGGACTCCCACCGACTAAACCTAACCTGCCGTGGACTTCTCTTGGCGCCTGATAGGGGGAGCCCCGGGAACGCGGGATGCTGCTCCAGTGCTCCTCTTTTGCGCCATGTCCCAGATGGTCGGGACACGTACCCTGGGAGGGCTATGGATTGCCCTCCCGTATTGCCGACTCCTGCCGGTCCGGCACAGCGACTGCGCCACAAACAGATCGCTGTCTTCCGGGAGCTTCTTTAAATACACTTAGCCTATTACACAGTTGCATGACCATGCAAGATGAAAATAATAGTTCGACATCTAAAGCCAAAAATTTGGTTTAAAAAGGGTGTCAGTTAAAAGAATTTGCTATTTAGTAATTATTAAAATAATTATGTTTCTAAAACTATTTTTGGATAATAAGTAATTATCTTAAAAGGTATGTTGATATGGTGTGGCCATTTAGAAAAGATGAACGAAACAAGATTGACAAAAGAAGTATACCTGGCCTGTTGGAATGGTACAACCCGGAAGGGGAAGATCTCGTAGAACATTCTCAGACCAAATCGGAGACGTTTTCAAGAAAGGCCAGGTCAGAAGTACCCTAAACCGTAAACGAGGCGAAAGAAGTGTGCAAAGATCGTGACCATTGGACATCCGTTGTTTCCGCGTACCCCTCTGGGAAACAGGCGTGAATAGTACGAGTATGTTACTAAATTCATACTGTTCATCGTTTTGTACAGACAACGCGATACAGTAGAATGGCTACCATAATTTGTGAAAATAAGGTTGATAATAGTGGTCGTAGTACAAGTTTTTGTAGTTCTAAACTAGATAGAAGACAAATCGTTGGAACAGTCAAGTGAACCATGCACATGTCTAGCATGACAGGTCTTCAGTAGGAAGCAGCAATTTATAGTTTCGGCAGTCTTCGATATAAGTTACCTGGCGTTTATACGACTTGGAGTTAAGGTGTTTTATAAATCGAGATTGTTAATATTACTATGCCAGGTAATGAGAACTTCGTGAAAGATAAGAGTTATAACTACTAAGATACATAGCATGTGAGCCTGACCTGGGATTTGAACCTAGGTCATCATTATCTACGGTTGAATACGCTACCGCTGGACCAACGAGGCATTCAAAACTTCTCATCAAATTCAAGATTATACCAAGTAGCTAATTAAGTTAATCTACTATACCCCACAAATAAAGAGAAGCTATTATTGTTCTTATAAAAATAACGTTCATGTTATGTTCATATTAAGTATATACACACTAAGTCTATGTGGTATCATTATGAAGAAACGCAGCCACATCGGTACTATTTGCAAATGTTAACGGTGTGTTACCGCCATAGGCTGGAGGCCGTTATCGACCGGAATGGTCACTTTTATGAGGTTATAAAAGTAAATCTTCCCATACTTCAGACAGATCCCCCATAGCACTAATAAGAAATTATAACGATAGTACCATCAACCGCAGACGTTTTATAGTATAGCATTCTGAACTTTAAGTTGATAGTTACCATACATTGGTGTGATAATTATCAACTTAAATTGGGAATGCCTTCAAATAATTTAGTTTGCTTGTAATACACGCTGTCAAAAATATAGCTAATACAAAAATAAAACTGAAGTACTTATATTTCGTTACTAGTACGAATAGTAGTTCAATGTTGATTGATATTTTTTTCAAAGTATATTAATAATCAATATAATAATAAATAATAATATAGGAACAATGTCACACACATCATCCTAGCCCCAAACTAAGCAAAGCTTGTACTATGGGTACCAGGCGACGATATACATACTTATATAGATAGATAAATACTTAAATACATAGAAAACATCCATGACTCAGAAACAAATATTCGTCCTCTTCACACAAATATTTGCACTTACCGGGATTCGAACCCAGGACCACCAGCTTTGTAGGCAGGAGCACTACCAACTAGGCTACGGTGATCGATATTAAATTAAAGGTGTGCCGATAAACCATCTGGCGTTTTAATAACAAAAATTGTGTGCACCTAAAAGTTTATTTTCATACTTAGATACTTATAAGGGTATTTGTTATTTGACTGTGATAAATAGCGATAGTATATCTATTTGCAGGTATCTATAGGCAGGTTTTTAAAAATGTCCTCGAATACACAATTAATATATTGGGTGATAGCGGAGCCCCCTGCTTAATTTCTCTTTTTGAATGAGTGACCAGAAGATTGGAATTTAACATCTGCTGTGTATATTATGTAGGTATAATATGTTATTGATATACATTAATAATGTTTATCAATAACATATTAATAAACATAATAAGAAGAGTGCTGATACTATTGCGGAATGTTTGATACTATACAAGGCTTGGGAATAATGTACAAATGCTAAATAAAGTAGTATATTATATTCAGTAATTTTTTTCATGATTTGGTTCAGTATATGTAAGTGAATGATCGTTAAACACCTGGTCTGAAGGTGCCTTGCTAAAAATATTATAATATTTTTATTATTTAAAGCATTGCTTCAAAAATCCTCTATATCCAACACAAGGCCACTATAAGGTGGTTAATCAGTATGTCGAAACTAGTTTCATACGTCATTACATTTAATCAAAACTTTGCCCAAATTCTGGGTCCCTCTTGCTTACCATAAATCAATCAATATTGAATTGTATATCATACATTATATACATTTCTTCATGTGTATTTAGGAAGGGTTATCAACAGTATTATACCGGTTTAAGTATACCTATATGTGAGCAAACTTTATGGGCCAACAGTTGACAAGTGTGGAGGCATTTCCTTTACATTGTTCCCAACAATGTAGAAGAGTAAGTAATCTACCGGAGACGAGGGTATAAATTAGTTTTATTAACAAAGCCGAGGTAATTGTATTTAATTTATAAAAGAAGTATAGTTGGCGGGAGGTAAATCTACTCTACCGCAACCCTGATACCATTTCTTTCGTAAATATTTATGCCCGACCGTATTTAAATTTACGTAAAAATATTACCGCCGTTAGAGAAAAGTAAGGGAAGCTCATCACAAGTGTTTTTGTTTCATCAAGCGCCGAATGTGGGCCCAACGCCACATAAGCTTTGCATAATACGGTGAAATTGTCTGTGGTTTGTTCAAGAGAAAGTTTTCAAAATTGGAAAAGTTATCTCATTTGTAAGAATAGTACGTCCAATATTAATTGGACGTTTTCTGTTTTTACTGTTCTTCATAAAATGCTTCAGAAGTGGATGCTCTTACATATTTTTTTAATATAGCTGGCGGTCTCTTTTATGTTTAAATGGGCCGTTGTCTGATTTACGTCAGTAATAAAGATCTTGTTTTTCCTATCGTAAATGAACACGGCATTATGTCACTGAAAGCCGAGAGTGTTGTTTTAATATTATAGTGATAAACATATAATAATTATTACACTAAAATATATAATACACAAGCATATTTTCAATGACTACGAGCAGCCTTTACTCAAAATAAGAATATTTAGGGAGTTTCTAAGCTCCCAAATGATAGTTCTAGATTTATACATTTATTGGACATTATTTTACAAGGTACTATTTTA
Organism: Pseudoips prasinana; assembly: GCA_951640165.1. Taxonomy (NCBI): domain Eukaryota; kingdom Metazoa; phylum Arthropoda; class Insecta; order Lepidoptera; family Nolidae; genus Pseudoips; species Pseudoips prasinana. Next base: position 23,840,181 of record OX621237.1, on the reverse strand, counting down.
CAAAATATTAAAGGTTTAGAAATATTTTTGGCTTCCGGCCCGTAATATTAACTTAATTTGAGATTAGAGTGTAGTTTAAGTTTAGATTAACGTGGGTAAATCCGCGGGGCACAGCTAGTAATTTATAAGGTTAACCTTGAATGTGGCATAATGTTAATATATAAACAAATGGCAGCCCTGCAGGTTGGTATAGAAATTTTATTTATTGATAAACATGGTAATAAAGTAATTTCATGACAGATGTTAAAAACGAGAGTAGAATAACTGATCCTTTCAACTGGCAATTCCAAATATATAGGAGACGCCATTGCGGCCGAAATGGGAGCAGCATAGCGTAGTGCAGGTAGAAGGTAAGTTTATTTTTAAGCAATTTATTTTTAAAATAAAATGTATATTATTCCCAAAAAAATACTTTTTGCATTAGACAACTTCCTGTTTTCATTGATGACATAATTCTTATGACTATTTTTCCATATAAGTTTGTTTAAAAAAATATATATAATCGACACGCTGTGCTTTTTTGAATTCAATTTCAATAACTATAATATTATAAATTACCCTTCAATTCAGGCACGTCTTCGACCTGATTTTCTCTTCCTACACACATTTCATAAAAGTAATTATCGAAGAGACTTGTAAGGAATGCTTTAAATATTTTTAACAACCATAACATAAAATAATGGTATTAAAAAGATTTGGCAACAAAAGTCCGTGCAAAAGTAACCCGGTTAGTCGTTCCAATTGAAGGAATTCCACGAAAGAAGCAGGTTTTGTAGGCGAACTTGGCAAACTAAACTGTAGTTATTGAACTTGCCCGCGAATTAATGTCACCGCATCTCTATAACGCATTTTGCACAATTACTATTGCTTCTGGGTAATACCCAATGAAAGAAATTAATAAATAGTTAGAATAAGTATAAAGGATGGCTCAGATACTGGTGGTATTGGAAATAATATTGTCGACCTATATAAATATAATAAATATAAATAGTTTCATGTAAGTTCATATTACATTAACAAGACACGCTGAGGTTAAGTCCGAGTGGTAAATGCTAATTTATCAGTGGACCAGTTGAATATTTCAAGATTGGTAACAGAATTATGTAGATGTTGGAAATATATCTGAACAGAAGGAACTTTTAAGGGGGATTGACAATTATTTTTAATATTTTTGGCTTATTATTTACAGACATTTTTCATGATTTAAGTTTATTTTATAAAATGGCCATACTTTCATTTGAGTCTACACAAAAATTAAAAACAAATCTGAGCAATACAGACCTAAGCAAATATTTAACCAGGAAGTCAACCATTTTTAACAACTTTTGAAATTACGTTATTGTTCTTTGTCATTCCTTATAATCCCAAGGTAAATCTCATTAGGGTACTTAAATTAATAATAGCGGTCCTCCTGTCTTAACTTTATCTGTTAGTTACTTTCACTGAGTAAAATTAATTGAGAAAATTTCTACTAAATTTGCGTAAGCGTAACGTGATAAATTCTGAAAGTTTGAAACACCTGTTTCTGATATTTAACTAGCTATCGCTAGACGAAGAGATATGTGATCAATTCATCCAAATTTACCGCTGCGGGTAACGTTTACTAGGCTCTGTGATAAAAGTGACAATGGCAGATGACAGACGATAATTCAACATTCATTACCGCTTTCATAAACAAGCTCTTGGACACTGTGTGATATAAGTAGTAATGAATATATCATAAATTTGTCCATGTCAATGAACAATTTTATTTTTAGTTTACTTTACTTTACCCTGAGTTACGTAGTAAATTTTTTTTCAAGTTTCCTTTCATTACAACGGTAACGGTAAATCTATCTATTTGGGTATGAGGGCGTATGCTGTAGAATATAAATAAAAAAAAGGTTTTTATTCACGTAGACTTAAAAAAACGGTTGTAAATAGTCAGAATATGTTTGTAGTAATATAATTAAGTATACATAATTATTTCTAGTTACATAGGTATTTAAAGAGGATGTAGTCACAAAGATTGAAAAAGGCATGCTGAGATGGTTTGGCCATTTAGAAAGGATGAATGGAAGAAGATTGACAAAAGAAGTATACCTGGCCTGTGTGAATGGGACAACCGGAAGGGGAAGACCACGTCGAACATTCTCTGACCAAATTGGAGATGTTCTCAAGAAAGGGCAGGTCAGAAGTACCCTAAACCGGCGAGCATGTATAAAGAATATAATGACAGTAATTGAGGCAAAAGAAGTATGCAAAGATCGTGACAAATGGAAATCCGTTGTCTCTGCCTACCCCTCTGGGAAACAGGCGTGAGTCTATGTATGTATGTACATAGGTATTTAGGTACACGGATTGTATGAAAACAAATATAAAATTTATTTTATAATAGCATTGACATTTAGTTAGCTTGTATTAAGTTATTGTCAAAGAGATTATGATTAAGTTTAATTATCGAAATTTATACTTTTAGCTATATTTTTACTACATACTACTGTCGTATAAATTGCCTAACCATTGCTCCAAACAACGGCTACCATCACATAACAACAAAAACTATCCATAATAATCCTAATACATGTAATATCTTTATCATACATATCATTACAGTAATATTGTTTCACGTGATTTTATTTTCTTATTGTGCAATTCTAATATATAGAATCTCACTACTGGGTTGTACTAACAAAATAACACTACATCGTATGGGCTGAAAGTTTGTAAAAGACATTTTTTTTGTACCATAACCGTCATATTAATTGATAATGCAAACAATATAAAAGTTGTGCAATCGATTTGCACGATTTGTGCTATGGATTTCCACGAATTATCACACGTTTAGATTGAAAAACCTGAATGCTACAGTTCGCTATAAAACAGTCTATATATAATGAATAATTCTCTTTCATGTATTCTCAGACATACATAAATAGGAAATATAAATAGGAATCAAAATTACAACGATAAAATACATACAAACTTCAACATAACAAACAAGAATAAGCTGCTACTTATATTTATCCTGCATGCTCTGGCGAAGGGAAATAGAATATTACCCTTGCACGATATAATTTTACATAGAAATTTCAGTTAGCCGTACAACGAGAAACGTTACAAAGAGAAAATTTTGAGCTACAACTTCTTACTACCGACAACTCGATTTTCCGAAAGAATGTAAAAAATTATAAATGTTTCACCGATACCACAGTGACAGAAACGAATTGCCGCAAAACTCACTTTACGCAGTCATGAATCTACCCCTATAGTGTAATTAAAGTCCGCGTAGGGCGGAAGGGTAAGTCAACCCGCAAGCTGAGGGTTTCAGCAGGTGGTTTTAAAGCACGCCGCCGCGGCTGAGTCTGGCCGGCTAAGCAAGCCGAAACTGCGGCGATGATGATTAAAACTAAACTCCGTGGCTCCATAGCTCACTCAGTGGAGCTTTAAGCGTATATATTCTGCAAATCGTAAAATCCGTTAAACATTTATTATTTTTAACCTTCTTTCGGCAAACCGAGCTTTCAGTCGAAAGAGATAACGCTTGAGAATTTTATCTTTGACGGCGAACAGTAATTTCTATGTACAATTATATATCATTCATGGGTAAAATTCTATTTAATGTTGGGAAAGTTGTGCAAAACTATTGTTGCCTATTTTTCCCAAAAACCAATATGATTGGTACACATTCAGCCTATCGATGCCCTTAATACATACGAGTACATGTTGTGATCTTGGATGTTAGTAAGATCACCAGTGCTCATCGGAAAGGAGGGAAGGGTTAGTAACGCATGAGTTTAGCTATGTATCGCAAGTGTCATAGGCTATGGCAATCGCCATGTAGGATGTATGCTTGTTTGTCTACTCTCCAATAAAGGTACATAAAGTGAATCGTTGTAGAAATAAAACTCCCTACAAATAAAACTGAGTTGGTTAAGTACCTATTTCAAAATTTAAGGTAAACTATCAAAATTCAGGTATTTAAGTAATAAGTTCACCGTAAAGTTTCTTAGTACACCGAAAAACTTTGTACAGCGAAGTCAGACTCTTAACCAGCTCTTTTCTGTTGTTAATTAGTTTAAAAGTCAATCAAAACAATTTCCCCGCCTGCAGCAGTTTTAGACAGTGTAATTACACAGTTGATTAAAATTAAAGACTTTCCTAATTAATTTACCTATCAACTTCTTTCAGTTTCGACAATTTTTCAAGTTGACAGATTTAAGACATATACCAAAACCTACTAAGACACATTTTGAACTGATAAAGTTTTATTGAAAATTCGGAGCGCGTCAGATTAGCTCTTACTGGTCCGTAAACTATAGGTGGGGTTAAGCGCCTAGAGACGTGGTTAGTATATAGATCGGTGACCACCAAAGTGGTTAACTTTTGAGAGTGTTAGTTGTTAGTTATAGACAACAGTTGTTGTGTAACGACTGCCATACAACAAACTCAGATTGATATTTCTAGTAGCCGAGTTTATACAATACTTCCTATCTGCTGTGAAAAAATCATGTTGTAATAGTCAACAAAGCTATTTTGTTGGCTTCTGCAGTGTATACTTCACCACAAAGCTTACTAATACTTGCTAGCCTTCTTCTTCTTTTCGTAAAGGTATTGGTTACTATTGTGTCAACGTTGTTCAAGCCACGTAGAATGCGCACGGTAGAATGCATTTGGTAGTTCATACTACTACAGTGTTACACTACCTAGGAGGTAAGACCTACGGATGCACCTGGCGAGTTACTACCCTCATATGTAACTTTGGAAGCTAGTAGTTCATCTATTATATTATAGAGTACTGTACTGAGCTGTGCATCGCACCACATTATAGGCTATCCTACTAATATCATAAAGGCGAAAGTTTCTGAGCGTGTGAGTGTTTGTTATTTCTGCACGTCAAAACGGCCGGAGCGATTTTAATAAAATTTGGTATGGAGTTAGCTGAGACCTTGTATTAACACATAGGCTACAATTTATAAAGTTTAATGCGGGTCAAACCGCGGGGTACCGCTATATATAAGCCATATTACTACAAAGTTTCATCAAAATCCGTTCGGTAGTACTTGCGTGAGAGAGTAACAAACATTCGTACATCCATACACATAAACTTTCGCCTTTATAATATTAGCAGGAAGTGTCTGAATTGTTCTATTGTGTTCTTTCACTGAAAGCAGGATAGGAGTATCCCTATCATACGGAATCCAATATGCAGTTATAAAAGATGTTCTGTAAGAAAGCTTAATACGGTTAATTGATTAATAAATAAAATTAATTTACGGTATCCGAGTCCGTATAATACTAACAACTATCCTATACACATATATTGTACTGAAATTAAATTATATTAAGCACTACCTACGCGTATGTTCATACAGCAACCCTCAAAATTACGTTAGTCCCAATACAATTACGTAACCAAAATATATAGAACACGTAGAAATAAAGGCCCACTCAGCCGCGATCCGGTTGATCGGATTTTAGCGTTTAGAAATAGATCAAGATTTCCATGTGACTTGATAGAGAGGTCGAAGATATCTCACCTACGGCGTGGTTTTGTAACTGCTATATTGTTATCAGGGATGTCACACTATTGAAAACTTTTTAAGCGAGATATATTGTCATTTATTTTTATAGCTAGTAATTTAAGTTTAAAACAGCTTTGACATGGGAAAATTTATGTACCGATGCTGGAATTTTGCTTTTTACGTATATGAAAATGGTTTCGTTTAATTTTCCGTTTTATTTTCTGAACTGTATTACTTTTAAGTGCCATTCCTAGATTGAATTTTTTGACATAGGCTTCAATAATTATAAGCGCAGCTAATGGCGATATTTCACATAACCATAGTCATGGGCCAAGTCGGGACAGTATGATATGTTCACTTTTTAATGATGAAATGTTTTCAAATTCGCCGCGTAGCATAACTGGTACCTTGTTATGGTTCAATTAGTACAAGACACATCAACAACATCTAGGGATACCTTAATCCTAAATTATTTACGGCTTTATAGTTTAAAATCTTATTGGTTTAATTTTAATTAAAGGTAATGAAAATCTTGAAATTTTATCAAATTTTATGTATTTTTATGGGCTTAGGCTTTTGAAGTATTCCATTGGTAGGATTGCGATTTTGTTTTAATATGAGCCCCACACCATACCCTTATGGTATGAATGTATAATGATTTTTAATTTAGTACCGGTTTGACCTTTTTGAGCAATTGACGGTCATCAACTTCATGTGACATTAATAGCCATTCACTTTGCATTATTACTTTGCTAATATTATACAATTATGGCGTTCCAATCGAGACTTACAAGATGTGAGCAGGCAATTAAAATGTACAATTTATTTAATTTCCACTGTAAGTCATAAGTAATCGATGTTATAATAATATATTATACCTTCACAAAGGGTTTCTGACATCTCAACTTGGGCGGCACATTAAATATTAGTTTTTACCCCGAAATGTAATACAAAATGTCAAAATTTTCATAAATTTCCTGTCATTACAAATACCTGTCTAAAACTAATTATGTATCCTAATTGGTTCTTTTAAGTGTTATATTAATATTAAAAGCATGTGCACCTAATAATAGAAGGGTTTTTAAAAAGACTACTTGGTAGGGCACAGCGTTCATTCACTCAAAGAGCTGCCATACTGGGGAACTACCTCCCTTACAGAAGACATTCCTTATAATAACATTAATAACTTTAATGTAGTGTTTCTGCGTGTGAGTAAGGTCTTCAGAGCTTATTGGGATGGGGGGCAGGGTCAGCAACACGGTTTTGCTGACTTTTAAATGCCGGCAACGCACCCGCGACTCCTCTGGTGTTGCGAGTGTACATGGGCGGCGGTGATCACTAACCATCAGGTTACCCACTTGCCCGTGTGTCGCCCTCTGACATAAAAAAAAAAACAAAATTCAATTATTCAGTACATTTTATGCTTGTTTCTCTGTTGTGACAACCTTAGTTTCGGCTTAATATAGCAGAAGATACATTGTTTACTAGTAGGTCGACATCACGACGTTTACTTCAAAGATCAAATAGTTCAGTTAGTCTAGGAAATAGAATACCTCATCCTATCATTGTACGTTACTGGTAGTTCTATCAGGAGTGTAGAGTTTGTTGCAGGTATTGATATTAGTGCACTTGGCTAAATTGTAGCTTCGGTGAATAATTCAATAGATATTAACCGACTGCGTCGTCCATATTAGTGTGCAGGAGTGTGTGCGCCAATGCCGGTACAGTCTATCTCACTCTCATAATTCGAGGGGATCACTATTTGACACCACAGGGCGATAAGGCTTTAAAGAGTTGTAGTAGGAAGTACAACACGACCAATTTCTACACTAACACACTATACAATACTTTTCAACCCGAAATTTAAAAACCCTTATTAGTAGTTTAACAGAGAGTTGAACACGCCACCACTAGACCAATCAGGCGAGAAATTAAGAATATCAAAACTACAGGATCACTTTATAAGAGGATTAGTTAAAGTAAAGTAGTTAGTATGTAATTACTTATCGTATGGGCAGTGGTTACCCTAGTATCAAAGTTGTTCAAGCCGCCCTTATTGCCCCATTAGACCTTTGACATGGCTTTACGACTGTTGCCCGGTTGTAGGCAACAGTCGTAAAGCCATGTCAGAGGTCTAGACTGACAGCTGAACGTGCTCTCCGAAACACGGAGCTGCTCATAAATTAAACCACTTTGGCGATCACCCATCTATAGACTGACCGCAAGCCTAGTTGCTTAACCTCGCCAATCACTTACGGATAGGTGTGAGCATCTAGCCAGATGCTACTTCATTGCCGAGAAGTAGTTATATTCCAGAAGAAACCCTACTTAAGACAACCGAAGTATTAATTCTTCTATTTATGACAGTTATGTACACAAAGAGATGGCATGAATCTCGAATGCACACACATTCAACTCAGCTTTATACATTTCTATGTAGTTATATCAAATACGACAAGGAGGTCGCGTATGAATAACTATCTTACATACGGGAATTTTGGATATTTTTACATTGAGATGGAGGAAAGAGGATGGCTCAAAGCTACATTTATGTCTTGGTTATTCTCGTGTCGAAATGAAATTGGATTTCGGAACGTTTTGAGGAATTACTATGAACTTCATTTGTTTTCTGGATAAGGCTTTTAAGGATTTTAAAGCCAAGCGAAGAAATGACACATTGGAAGATCTTTTGGTTATTTCTACCTGTAATTACCAATTATATTAAACAAGAACTGTCAAATAGTTACCTTCCAATGTCGTCATCTTAGCAACAATTTAAATCCATGGGTCTGTCATCATTTGGTTGGGTACAGTACAGCATTTTTCACTTTGCCAGCTATGCTATGTAGTGCCAAGTAATAGCATAATTATGTTAGTATTGATGTCGGGTGTGAGCAAGGTTACTAGAACTCATCCTCTCGGCATCGCGTTAGTGATGACATATGGGTCGTAAACGTCATGATCTGGTAACCGCTTCCCATTCCATGATGCTTGTTTTTATTTTACGGCATTACAAAAAAATATACTACAAAAGAAATCTACTGATACGTCCAAAGAAGATTACATTAAATTAGTTGTACTATTGTCTTAATTACATGCTCTGAGAGAGTGGTTATATTCTAAAACCCTGCCCAATCTTTATTATGTGTTTAGATTGTAGAGACCAAGTTCTGCTTATTTGACTGCTAATTAAAGCTCTCTGTCACCAAAGTTATCACTTATCAAGTCAAGTGGTGTATCAATTCCACTTGAGGATAATATTGTTAGAAAATGTGTAATATTTTCTTTCGCCAGTGCGTATGGGTGCATAACTTAACAGTAAAGTATTCCATCTTTATCTATTGATTAGTAATATGTTAAATTTTGCTATTGTATAGGGTTATCCTCCATCTGACAATAGTGGTCCTGCCTGCATTTAGGCTACGGTGACCAGTCTCAGAGTAGCTTACTTTACAAATTATAGTGCTTGAAACTGAAATCCATCATGGCCAAGCACAGGACCAACAACTTTATGGGTATTTCAAATTAAAGGGTGTACTACCGCCAAGACTTAAGGCTGGAACAAATTTAGTTTTTTTTTTGATAATTATACCCCAAAAATATTTTTCCCCGACCCATGATTCCTACTCAGGACCGTCGAAAATTTCACTACAGCTAGACCAATGAGATATTCAATTGGAACATAAAACGTACAGCGGCCTAGCAAATATATAATACCTCCAAAAAAAGTTCGTCGTCGAGAAAATGCTCAGAGCCGCTAAACTTCTTATATTAAAAGGTTTTTTTAATCTATTCACAGAGAATTTAGAGGGCCGTTAGTGTCAAAGCGTTGCTTTCACTCCTTTCAAGTCTTGCTCGTGATGCCGAGAATGTTATCGGGATTTTTGGGTATCACCACATTTCATGCGATAACAATCACTTTGTACAAGTACTTTGTTGAACTGGAGCCCGCGATATGAAATGTTCATGGTTTATGACGCATGTAAATCGTATCACGGACGGAGATATAGATAGGTTTTATCGGCTCCAAGTAATATCTTCATTTTATTCGACGGCAAATAAACGTTATAATGCTTTTATGTAACTTATGAATGTGTTTAAGTTTAAACTGCAATTAAAGTTGAAACTGAGCGGCGAATTAGGTTAGCCGTTAAAACATATTTTAATTATGTCCTCTACCTATTTATGTTTACACTGAACTTGTTAAATCAAAATAAAATTTATTTATTTTTTACGTTGTGCTTCTGAAGAGTTGTGCTGAGTAAGTGCTGAAAAAAATATTGTATGTTTTTTAAACTACCATGCTTCAATAAGTACGTAAACTCAAAACTACATATATAAATAAGTACATAAATATATAAATACATACATAAAAACATAAATAACGAAATAATTATCATGTCGTCGCTGAACATCTTGAGTTTTTGGATTCAAGGACTTAATTTTACCGGCTAATTAACATGTTTAATAATGTAATTCATAGTGCGATTATCGAACCGTATTTCAAAATTCGAATCTGGAATTCCATTCTTATATATTTTCTGTTCACAGTATTTTCCCCATTGATCTCATTTCTGTTAGCCACGCTCATGCATTTATTCGCATTTAGCTATGCATGGCACCATAACAACTGTGATTTATTTTTAAAACGTTAAGAATGTTTTAATTATCTATTAATATTATATTAATGGCCATTATCGAATTAAAACTTTAAAGAATCCTTATAAAAGATTTACTGTATGATTAAAGGATTTTTAAGTTCCTTGAAATGTCTCAAATCAGTGTAATATGAAAACTATTTCAATTGTTACAAGGTTTCATCATGTCCAGTTGTCTGTGACAATTTATTCCGTAAGAATATCTCAGTCTATTACAAATGGTATTTATTTTGAATGGTGTGGTGACGGCACAGAATATCATCATCCCATCTCATTCCGTGGTTGGCGTAGAAATCGACCGAGGAAATACCTACCTAGAAGCGTTTTTCTGTGAACAATGACCATCAAACTGCGATCGCCAACCCGTCTGCCAAGCGCGGCGATTATGGCATATCCCACCGTTCTTTGGGGAGACTTTTGTCCAGCAGTGGACGTATTTTCGCTGACATGATTATGATAGTTTTAGGCAAACATTCCAAACTGATGCATTCCAAACTATTTAATGTTTATTATACTAATAATAAATTAACACTAAAAGTTGATTTTTTGTATAGTTAACAATGCTGGTGGTTTTGTCTTTTATACAACTAAACTAATTTAAATATCAATACACCTCTCTTTATTACAGCTAACTAGTAAAACCGCATGTCCGGTGTACTAATCAACAACGTGACATTTATTTTCCCTAGTATTTGAGCCAAAACTAAATTAACGTAATTAAAGTAAAGTAAAGTAAAGTAAGAACTGCAACACTGCCGATCGGTTGTCATAAATTGTACTAGTGAATTAAAATTAATAATTACTTATAAATAAATGTTTTAACGTTGTAAAATATAAAATATTACTATTAGCAATCTAAATTGTAAGCTAAATAATTGAATGTGATTAGTTTTCTGAAGAAATAAACCCGAAACAACTGATATCTGTCGACGCATCAGCTGTCACTGCGCTGCTCGTGTCCAACGAACTTCATTCGATTAAGTTTAAACTTTTGTGTGAAATCCCGGGGAGTATATTACTTATTCTTTATTTTTACACATTCATACTAACCTAACCAAACATTTATTCGACTCATTGGTGTGAGTCACGTCCAATTTCACACTGCCATATTCTGTCTCCATTTGCTTGACGTACATTGTGGAAGCAAATTCGACGACTTAATTAGCTGGCTACAGACACCACACACTTCAATTACTCCATAACTATACTGATATAAGACTGGCATTCGATAAATTTATTCCTATCTACACATACTAAGTTAACTTGACTAGACCCTAGTAATGAACTCTGATTAGGTGTCATATAGATAAAGTTAAAGGTGCCCCACTACAGTTTGTAACTAAATGTTTAAGTGTTGCTTTATCATAAATCTATTATAAAGTTAATTGCCCATCTGTCTTGTATATACTTACTTATATTATTTCTACCTATAGATCTCTGTAGTTTATTTTTCATATCTCACTCCTTTGACTTCAAATACATCTTAACCTCCTATTTCTGTCTAGTTTACTGTTCACCCTCTCTTTGTTTTCAGCCCATCCTCATTCACCTCACATCATGCAGACCCGAAGCATGGCTGCAACTCAAGTAGCTGAACATAAGTTGAAATCAGCTCTCAAGGACTTACAGACATACCAAGATCAGTGTCATAAACTTGAACAGGAGCGTGAGGAGAATGAGGTAGAGATAATAAGGGTCATTGATAGTAACACATCACTGAAAAGAGAACTTGTGAAACTCAACCACCAACTAGAGTCTACTATTGAAGAGCGAGACAGACTGCATGCGGAGACAGAGTCTTTTGATAAGTGTAGAGTGTTATATGAAGAAGCACTGTTCAAAATTAGAGATCTTGAATTAGAATTAATTAATTGTAATGAGAAGTTGTCAAATTATGTAAAAAACACAACTTGTCCAGTAGCTTCCATTAATCAGAGCTTGTATGACGAGTTGGCCAGTTGTAGTCCGGTGGATCTCCCTATTAATACAACGGTGACCATTGATTTGACTGGCGATGACTGTGTAGACTGCCAGCCAAGCGTTAATTCCGTAAGTAGTGACAAGCTAAAACAATACATACTTGAACTAAGTAAAGAACGTAGGGCATTATTAAACAAATTAAAAAAATATGAAATTAAATTAGAGGATAGCAAACTAAATTATGAAAAAGATACTCAGTATTTGCTTTCTGAGATAAAAACTCTTGAGAAGTCCCTAGCAATCTCATATCACAGTTTCCAGTCATACAAAAATGAAATGCAATTGCTGGCTGGAAAGTGTAATCCTGAAAGCAATAGGACATTGGAACCGGTTAACACCAGTAGTGCAGTAGTGGAGTCATACACACAGCTGGGATCAGAGTCACCAGTATCTCCACAAAATGACAATACTAAACATAGCTCCATACTGTATTCCGATGAAATGGGTAAGGGCCTTGGTACCTTGCTTTGTAATAAGCTGAGTTGTTCCTTTGTCAACTATTGTATGCCAGGATTACATTATAAAGATATAATAGATAAATTAATTCAGAATAAACACAGTGCCAAATCATGTATAACTCTAATGGTAGGAAATTGTAAGAACTTAAAGAAAAAAGACATTACAGATAGTTTCACTAAGATGTTAGAATTAGACTGTAATAAGATAATATTGTGTGCCTTCCCCTACGTGTCCAATGTGCCTGATAGTACAAATAATTATATCCACAAGCTAAATATGCACCTACAGTTTTTGGTTAGCCATTATAGTAATAAATTTATATTTTTGGACACAAATAGTTTTATAGATTCTTGTAGGGTAACCATGAGTACAGTTACTGTCTCAAGAAAATTTTTGAACATACTTGCAACTTTAGTAGCGGCACATATTAACTCAGTCATAAGTAGTATGACGAAGTCACTTTTTATACCATCTTTTAGTAATGTTATTAAAATCAATTTAGTTAGTAGTTTAAACATGTAAGCATGATAATAGAGAAGTGTGATAACTTTCTAATTCTATCACATCAAAATATAAACCGCTTCTCTAGCAAAATTCTAGACACAGAACTTATTAATGAAAAATATGAAATAGATATTCTTTGTTCAATTGTTTTATATAAATGTGTTATGTGAACTATCTGTAAATGATTGCTATCATATACTTAATTTAAAATTATTGACTCTGTCTCAAAATGAATAATGTTATTGTTTCGAAGTTTTTCTTTTGTATACCTAAATATAATCTAAAATAATAAGCATTCAGACAACCGATCGAGCATATATTGTGTTTGCCTACTAAATAATTACTCTAATTGGACCAAATCCCGTGTTCATGCCCGCTTGAGTATGTTTCGCCGGACCGTCTCAACTGGGTCGTGTTGAAACCGGTAGTAGATGAACCCACTGAGTTTGTTTCGCTGGGTCTTCTCAGTTGGGGCGCATTGGATCCGGTGGTAGCATTAAAGCGCGACCGTCGTTATTAACACAAGGTCCGTCATAATAATAATACCTTTAATTTAGACAGAACCATTGACAATATGTAGTAAAAATTTTAGACTTAAACTAGATAATTAAACATAATCTCTTGACTATAACTTGATACGAGCTAGCTAAATATCATTGCTGTAATAAAATAAATTTTATAAATGTTTTCATACAATATGTACCTAAATATCTATGTTACTAGAAATAATATCTAATGTTTACAACTATATTACTACAAACATGTTCTGACTATTTACAAGCGCTTTTTTAAAGTCTACGTGAATAAAAACCTTTTTTATTTTATTTTTTAAAAAAGCTGATCTGTCCTTTTCATGGGATAATTGATTTTGTTCATGATAATTACAAAGAGGACCAGGAAATAAACGCAAATAATAATCATCACTTAAATTAATTTAATAATCAGGATAATAAAGTTTATAATATCCTTTATCATTCTTTTGATCCAATACAAATTTCCTCTAAAGGCAGGCAGTTGCTTGTACAGACGCCAGCACATCGCGCTCCCCCAAAAGTGAACCTTATGCTTATGTGATAAAGTTGAAAATCTATAAAAGAAATTTAACCTATTTTGGTAGCTGGATGTGCTGGCATCTGTACCATACAATACACATTACATGGGAGCACCAGCTGGTAGCTCTGCTGCCAGGTGTTCCGGTAGGTGCTATAATAATGCATAATAGCCTGTTGCCTGTGAGAACTGTATCTATGCCTATATACACACTATATGTTCGTAAACGGACATGCCTGGACTGGATTCGCCCTCGATGTATGTAGAGATCCCTTCCCTCAAGCTCTTATAATAATAATAATCTTTTGAAGGCTGAAAAAGAAAAATAAATTAAATATTTGGATATTGCGCGGGAGATTGTCAGCATGTGGGATGTTGACTCAGCTATCATTGTACCGATAGTGGTTTCTGCTAATTGATTAATAGCAAAGAGCTTCGAAAAACACCTAAAGAGGCTGACGTTAGGTGGTTGGGTCAAGAAAATGATCCAAAAAGCGGTGCTTTTGGACACGGCTCGCATTGTCAGGAGGTTCCTGTCTCTAGAGCCGTAACCCCCGGTAGCATAGACCCTGTGCCTGCTGCCGGTTGCAAATCCTATTTTTATATTTTAAAATGTATATTTCTGTTTTTTATATATTTTAAATGTATTTAATAAGAAAGATATTTGAATAAATGATAATAATAATAATATCTGGGGACAATGTCACACAGATCATCCTAGCCCCAAACTAAGCAAAACTTGTACTATGGGTTCCAGGCGACGATATACATACTTATATAGATAGATAAATACTTATATACATAGAAAACATCCATGACTCGGAAACAAATATTCTTGCTCATCACACAAATATTTGGACTTACCGGGATTCGAACCCAGGACCACCAGCTTCGTAGGCAGGAGCACTATAAACTAGGCTACGGTCTTACAGATGTTCAGCTGGTATTTGTCCTTTAAGTTGTATCGGAAACATACCAATTGCATGAGTGTGCCCTGCATAATAACTATTCGCAGTTATTGAATTAAACTGTAACTAGAAATAACTATTTATACCTACTTAACTGTATTACTACAAACATGTTCTGACTTACAAGCGCTTTTTTAAAGTCTACGTGAATAAAAACCTTTATTATTTTATTTTAAACTGTGCACGTCCATTATTATAATTGTTTGTGGTTATTATATCACCCAATGTATTTAGTACTAGCTGTGCCCCGCGGTTTTACTCGCGTTAAATTTTATAAATTATCACAGCTCCTCCCCCGTAGGTGATAGCGTGATAATATGTAACCTATATGTTGACCCGACCTCCTAGTAATATTCATGCAAAATTTGAAGTAAATCCATACAGTACTTTTTAGCTATGGCCTGTTGGTTTGCAATATAGTTTTTTGAAATTTTGTCGAATCGAATATTTTTTTAAAATGATACTTGGGGCGTGATCTACAATTGATATCGAAGCCAAAAATATAGTTTTTAGAATTTTTGTCTGTTTGTGTGATGTTTTTTTTAAAATTTTATTGCGTGAACAAATTCCTATTAGCCCTGAGGGTTTGTTTTTACGCAGCACCCAGTTTGGGTATATAGTGGCTGGAAGAGTGACGACTAAAAGCTATGCTCCAGTAAGTCATAGGGTAAACAAGTGTACCACACACATTTTACAAAACAGTGAAAGTGATAGTGTTAAAAATATAGAAAAAACATTAGAGCAGTTTTGGAAATGTGAACAAGTGACAGAAGTTTTTACTGAGTCGGTTTCTGAAGAAGCTCTTGCTGAAAAAATATTTTCTGAATCTGTAATGTTGAATGACAATAAGTTTCAAGTTGACTTACCTTTAAAACAAAATTTAAATCAATTAAACATGGGGGACTCTTTCTCAAGAGCTATACAACGTCTTAACAATTTAGAAAAACTACTTGATATGAAAAACCAATTAATTTCTATATTAAAACTTGGTGGATTTAAACTTCATAAATGGAGTTCTAATAGTGAGTATATTCTAAATGACATTCCTTGTGCCTTGCAAATATCAAGTGAGATTGATTTATGCAAAGGTGATGATGATCAATATGTAAAAACCTTAGGTATCAAATATAACCCACAAACGGATATATTGAACATTTCTTGTCCAAAAACTGAGTTGTTAGATGTTTATACTAAACGTCAGACATTAAGTTTTATTAGCAAACTCTTTGATCCACTTGGTCTAGTAGGTCCAATCATTGTACTTGCAAAATTAATCATGCAGCAAACATGGTTAGAGAAGGTTTCATGGGACTCACCATTACCCCATAACTTAAACAAAAAATTCAGAAGTTTTGTTAAAAATGTATCAAAAACAGATTGCATTAAAGTAAAAAGACATATTGACACACAAAATTCAGCATGCATTGAGCTAATAGGTTTTGCAGATGCCTCACAGAAGGCTTATGGTTGTTGTGTTTATTTAAAAACCATTAACACCAATGGTCAAGTAAATGTTGACTTGTTATGCTCAAAATCAAGGGTAAATCCCATAAAATCATTAACCACACCAAGATTTGAGTTAAATAGTGCTTTGATACCAGCAAAACTGTCAAGAAAGTTTTATTCCCTCTTATTCGCCAGTATTTGGAGGCTTATGGGAAGCAGGAATTAAGAGTGCAAAATATCATTTAAAAAGAGTTGTAGGGCAACAAATATTAACTTATGAAGAGTTGAATACCGTAATAATTCAAATAGAAGAAAGAGAAATCTATTGAACTCCAGACCTTTACTTTCTTTGCCAGGCATTGATCCAAACGACATGTCTTATCTAACTCCTGCTCATTTTTTAACAGGTGCTTCTATTACATCATTTCTCGAGCCTGATGTGACAAATGTACCCATAAATCGTTTATCATTTTGGCAGCAATGTACCCACATGGCTCAATCCTTTTGGAAATCCTGGTCAAAACAATATTTGACTCAATTACAAAATAGGCCAAAGTGGCACAGCTGTGTCCCAAATATCGAAAAAGGGGTCTTAGTGCTATTAAGAGTTGACAACACCCCTCCATTAACTTGGCCAGTGGCTAGAGTAGAACAAACTTTCCCTGGATCAGATGGCAAGGTCAGGGCATTATCTGTAAGAACGAATGGTGGTAAAATCATGCGTACTAGTGTGATGAAAGTTTGTGTACTTCCCATTTATGAATAAATCATAAACATTATGCTTACCAACTTACCTTTTTGTGGCTACTGGACGCAGCTGGGCATGTTCCTATGTAGTATTATATCCTATAGCATTTTCTTTCATTATTTTGATTTGTTTAAAACTAATCTCATCTGCAATGTTACTATGGTAATGCTAACAAAATTAATGGTCTGTATCTGATAGTTGTAAGATTAAATAAAGAAATTTATAATGTGCCCATCCATAGATATTATACCTACTATATTCAAAAACTTAAAATCTGTTATAAATTCTGTTATTAACAATGTTTTTTTTTTGTAAAACTATAATAAATAGAACTTAGTATTATTTATGCTTCTGTTATAAATTCTGATATTAACAATGTTCTTTTTTGTAAAACTATAATAAATAGAACTTAGTATTATTTATGCTTGTGTTATAAATTCTGTTAATAACAATGTTCTTTTTTGTAAAACTATAATAAATAGAACTTAGTATTATTTATGCTTCTGTTATAAATTCTGTTATTAACAATGTTCTTTTTTGTAAAACTATAATAAATAACTTAGTATTATTTATGCTTCTGTTATAAATTCTGTTATTAACAATGTTCCTTTTTGTAAAACTGTAATAAATAAAACTTAGTATTATATAAGCTACTGTTATAAAAAAAAACACAAAGATTAATACATTATAATTAAACATAATGTCAACAGATAGGTAGTTATACCTACCTACTTTATAAAGGTAAAAAATAATACAGGTGTACATGAATATTGTTACATATATGTAATAACTATTGTCCTATATATTACTGCGAGTTTATATGAATGGCAATAACTAATTTCAAATGGAATGACTAATTTCAGTGAAAATTTGTTAACAACTTTGTAAGTAGCTTACCAGTTTATAATTTATTCAATTTAAAGATAATATAGACTTTGTTTAAGATTGTCTGTCAGTCATTCTGTATCAATTCTACAATTGTATTGTAATTTATTCAAGTGTATTGGACCATTCAAAAAGTAAATAGTAAAAGATTTGTTTTAATGTTATAAAATAATAAATAGTACCTAAGTTTAAAAGGTTTCATGTATACCGGCATAAGAAAACAGTTTCCTATTTGTCTAATAATAAGTAGATTTAAGATTAAGTCAAATTTTAGTTTGTATTTTCTTTCTTTTTCTTTGATGGCGTTGCCAATTTATGTATGAAACATACATAAGAACTTCATTCCGTTCATGTGAACGGAGTTATGTCAGTCACAATTCAACACCTGTGCCAGTGTAACGTATAATATTGTACCTATTTGTGCATTATTTAAATACAGTCCAGTATAAACTTATTTATGTGGTTTTATTACCAGCAACCGCCACAACCATACTGAAAGCAAATTCCAACGAACTATCAAAGTAGGTTCACACACAACAGAAAAATCACTTAAAATATTTAAAAAAAAACAATATGCAGTTGCATAGACCACCTACTTCGTTTTCAAGTCAATCAAAAAATTGTGTGTACATGTAAACCTTGCTCATCAGGTACATACGTCGTAAAGTTCTGAAATACTTTTCTGTATAATTTAATTGAAA
The DNA here is from genome assembly GCA_951640165.1 of Pseudoips prasinana. Lineage (NCBI taxonomy): Eukaryota > Metazoa > Arthropoda > Insecta > Lepidoptera > Nolidae > Pseudoips > Pseudoips prasinana. The sequence continues at coordinate 23,821,278 of OX621237.1, read as the reverse complement.
GTTGAAATCTTAATTAAAGGTTAGTTTCTTTGAGAGGGCTGCCTCAATATAAGGTGGTGAAGATTTCCAATTACTTGTGAGTGCAATTTAGAAGATTCACTTTGCGGACTCCTCCGCTTCCGACAGATAAGTGCTTCCACATTGGACGGTGGTCATTGATTAGCTTAATTGAATACACATTCGTTTCTCAATCCCACTTTGTTTTTAAACATGTATAAGGCAGTCTGAATTTGCTTGTTGACGTGGTTGGTTAGATACTTTGTATTGATATTGGTCACCGTAGCCTAGTTGTAGTGCTCCTGCCTACGAAGTTGGTGGTCCTGGGTTCGAATCCCGGTAAGTGCCAATATTTGTGTGATGAGCATGAATATTTGTTTCTGAGTCATGGATGTTTTCTATATTTATATATATATATAAGTATGTATCTATCTATATAAGTATGTATATCGTCGCCTGGTACCCATAGTACAAGCTTTGCTTAGTTTGGGGCTAGGATGATCTGTGTGACATTGTCCCCAGATATTATTATATTATTTGTCTTTCACACCGTGGGTCGAGGATTCGATTCCCATCCAGGACAGATATTTGTGTCCATGAACATATCTGTTTAAGTCTGTATAAACTATATAATCACGTATTTATTAAAGAAGTAATATCAGTTATCTGGTTTCCATAGTACAAGCTTTGCTTATTTTGGGATTAGATGGCCGTGTGTGACTAATGTCCTAGAATATTATTATTATCATTCAGCATATAAGCTTACTTAGCGTTTTAGGCATTTCAAATTAACAAAGCTCGCGCTTGGTAAATACATCTCTGCGTCAACCGGGATTTTGCAAACATGTGATTAACATTGAGAACAAGCACAAGCAGACTCAGAACAACTATTTACGGGCTACAATGCTCTGAGGGCTACACCAATCATTGTGCGGGGATCGAACCCTGCCTGCCTTTACCACTGCGCATTCGTGCAATAAAAGTAATTAAAGTGATTTAAATGAGATGATGTCATGTTACATTATTTATTTGTACTGAATAATGAAATTGTTTTTTTTTTATGTCAGAGGTCGACAAACGAGCAAGTGGTTCACCTGCTCGCAACACCAGAGGAGTCGCGGGTGCGTTGCCGGCCTTTAAGAGTCAGCAAACAAGTGTTGCTGACCCTTCCCCCCCACCCCGATGAGCTCTGGTGACCTTACTCACACTCAGAAACACAACATTAAATTATTAATGTTATTATTAAGGAATGTCTTCTGTAAGGTGGAGGTACTTCCCCAGTCGGGCTGCTCTTCGAGCGAATGAACGCTGTGCCCTACCTCTCTTATCTCTTATTGTAATTATAAATCTGTAAAACGCCATAATAATATGTTATAACAAGTATATGATAAATCTGATAAACAGGTCCGCTCGGTGACCGGTTGACCGCGCTCACGTTTTCAGAAAAATTTACTGAATTTTCCAGATATGTTTATTTCATAACTTCTCATTTTCATGAAAATTGTATGAAGTTATGAAATAATTTGGCGGATCATCTCGTGATTTATTAAATTTATGTATTTTTTTATAAATATTTCATTAGTAGTGTGATAAAGTGTTTATTTTGAGAAAATGTATGCATTATTTATGGGTTATTTTTTTCTTTGTAAGCATGTTAAAATAAACGTATCGTGCAACGGTTAAAACAGTCGCCTCACCACTTCGTGTTCCGGGTTAGATTTCCGCGCAGGACAACTATTTGTGTGACCCATAAATGGTTGTCCTGATACTGGATGTACTTAGTGTCCGTCGATTATATATTTGTAAGGTACCCCGTGACAGAGGGAATAATACCAAAAATCTTATTGTATCACAAGTTTAAAAAGATATCTCAAAACGCTTAACTATGAAGCAACTGAGAATCTCCTATCGATCCTCTCATAAAAAAAATATGTCAATTCCATTAATATTCAACCATCCCATCGCATCACACTCGCATTTGTCACACATTCATGACGATGATACATAATCATCCATTTATCTACAATCTTCACACATTATACACAACATTCACATTTGCATCTGCTTAAATTTCTTTATTTTATGTTTATTATTATTTAATTTTTTCACTCAAGTTCACTCAAGTTGTACCTATTTATTTTTAACCGAGGGTGGGGGCACTGGTGACCTGTAACACAGGTTTTCGTTTGGAAACCTACATCAGGCACCAGTCTCTCACATAGGTGAAATTTTTTTAAGGTTATCTAATTGTAAGACCTACTGGACCTAGACCTAATTGTTGTGAGAGAAAAATAAAATGATTTTATTATTATTATAATACGGGCGTGATCTTTAAAAAAATGTACTTTGGTAATAATGTTTATAATAGGCAGTCCACCGTAGTTACCTTATTTCGTTGATATTGGCCGCGCGTATATCTCGGCAGCTAATCTCCACGGAGCTTGTCTACGCAGTACATGTTGTACTGCACGGATGATTATTAAACTGCTCGCTCGGCACTTTGAGCATTTGGCTTTTAGAACGTACGAAAATCGGAAAACTAACAAATCGCATTTACGACTTTCGGTAAGATACATTTCGTGATATTTAATAATAGACATTACAATTCTTAGGTATTATGAAATTCCGACTTTGAAATCGAAACATCAAAATTCGGAATAAAATATTTCGGAGTATTTGGGTGTTCCCAGTTTAGCTAGCCGTTATTAAAGGTTAAGCTTAAGATTTCATGTAGGTAAAAGTAAAAAAAACAATCATTTATAAAAAATCTTAATATCTTAGTCTATTGGCTATCCACACTCGCCGCATCAATAATTGCGGATTTTATCTATCTCTTTCAGTACATATGGCCCAGATAAGGATGCTAATGAAACTCAATTAACTACGATCAAGCCAACAAGTCTCGTATCATCTCCATAGGCCGCTGGGAGGTAGGAGTCATTAATTGATTATTTAAACGGGAGTTTCGTCTACTATATAAGAATGCATTATAATCGTGCGTTACCCCACATGATTTAATATATAAGGATGGTCGCTGTAAATACTTTTTTAGAAATCAAGAAAGAAGTAATATCTATACATAGAATAAAATCGTAGGAAAGTCAAAACTGAACATACTGACATACAACTGAACATACAACTGAAATACTTGGGGCGTGATCTACAATTGATATCGAAGCCAAAAATATAGTTTTTAGAATTTTTGTCTGTTTGTCTGTATGTGGACATACATAAAGACAAACAGACAAAAATTATAAGTATTTACAGCGACCATCCTTATATATTAAATCATGTGGGGTAACGCACGATTATAATGCATTCTTATATAGTAGACGAAACTCCCGTTTAAATAATCAATTAATGACTCCTACCTCCCAGCGGCCTATGGAGATGATACGAGACTTGTTGGCTTGATCGTAGTTAATTGAGTTTCATTAGCATCCTTATCTGGGCCATATGTACTGAAAGAGATAGATAAAATCCGCAATTATTGATGCGGCGAGTGTGGATAGCCAATAGACTAAGATATTAAGATTTTTTATAAATGATTGTTTTTTTTACTTTTACCTACATGAAATCTTAAGCTTAACCTTTAATAACGGCTAGCTAAACTGGGAACACCCAAATACTCCGAAATATTTTATTCCGAATTTTGATGTTTCGATTTCAAAGTCGGAATTTCATAATACCTAAGAATTGTAATGTCTATTATTAAATATCACGAAATTTATCTTACCGAAAGTCGTAAATGCGATTTGTTAGTTTTCCGATTTTCGTACGTTCTAAAAGCCAAATGCTCAAAGTGCCGAGCGAGCAGTTTAATAATCATCCGTGCAGTACAACATGTACTGCGTAGACAAGCTCCGTGGAGATTAGCTGCCGAGATATACGCGCGGCCAATATCAACGAAATAAGGTAACTACGGTGGACTGCCTATTATAAACATTATTACCAAAGTACATTTTTTTAAAGATCACGCCCGTATTATAATAATAATAAAATCATTTTATTTTTCTCTCACAACAATTAGGTCTAGGTCCAGTAGGTCTTACAATTAGATAACCTTAAAAAAATTTCACCTATGTGAGAGACTGGTGCCTGATGTAGGTTTCCAAACGAAAACCTGTGTTACAGGTCACCAGTGCCCCCACCCTCGGTTAAAAATAAATAGGTACAACTTGAGTGAACTTGAGTGAAAAAATTAAATAATAATAAACATAAAATAAAGAAATTTAAGCAGATGCAAATGTGAATGTTGTGTATAATGTGTGAAGATTGTAGATAAATGGATGATTATGTATCATCGTCATGAATGTGTGACAAATGCGAGTGTGATGCGATGGGATGGTTGAATATTAATGGAATTGACATATTTTTTTTATGAGAGGATCGATAGGAGATTCTCAGTTGCTTCATAGTTAAGCGTTTTGAGATATCTTTTTAAACTTGTGATACAATAAGATTTTTGGTATTATTCCCTCTGTCACGGGGTACCTTACAAATATATAATCGACGGACACTAAGTACATCCAGTATCAGGACAACCATTTATGGGTCACACAAATAGTTGTCCTGCGCGGAAATCTAACCCGGAACACGAAGTGGTGAGGCGACTGTTTTAACCGTTGCACGATACGTTTATTTTAACATGCTTACAAAGAAAAAAATAACCCATAAATAATGCATACATTTTCTCAAAATAAACACTTTATCACACTACTAATGAAATATTTATAAAAAAATACATAAATTTAATAAATCACGAGATGATCCGCCAAATTATTTCATAACTTCATACAATTTTCATGAAAATGAGAAGTTATGAAATAAACATATCTGGAAAATTCAGTAAATTTTTCTGAAAACGTGAGCGCGGTCAACCGGTCACCGAGCGGACCTGTTTATCAGATTTATCATATACTTGTTATAACATATTATTATGGCGTTTTACAGATTTATAATTACAATAAGAGATAAGAGAGGTAGGGCACAGCGTTCATTCGCTCGAAGAGCAGCCCGACTGGGGAAGTACCTCCACCTTACAGAAGACATTCCTTAATAATAACATTAATAATTTAATGTTGTGTTTCTGAGTGTGAGTAAGGTCACCAGAGCTCATCGGGGTGGGGGGGAAGGGTCAGCAACACTTGTTTGCTGACTCTTAAAGGCCGGCAACGCACCCGCGACTCCTCTGGTGTTGCGAGCAGGTGAACCACTTGCTCGTTTGTCGACCTCTGACATAAAAAAAAAACAATTTCATTATTCAGTACAAATAAATAATGTAACATGACATCATCTCATTTAAATCACTTTAATTACTTTTATTGCACGAATGCGCAGTGGTAAAGGCAGGCAGGGTTCGATCCCCGCACAATGATTGGTGTAGCCCTCAGAGCATTGTAGCCCGTAAATAGTTGTTCTGAGTCTGCTTGTGCTTGTTCTCAATGTTAATCACATGTTTGCAAAATCCCGGTTGACGCAGAGATGTATTTACCAAGCGCGAGCTTTGTTAATTTGAAATGCCTAAAACGCTAAGTAAGCTTATATGCTGAATGATAATAATAATATTCTAGGACATTAGTCACACACGGCCATCTAATCCCAAAATAAGCAAAGCTTGTACTATGGAAACCAGATAACTGATATTACTTCTTTAATAAATACGTGATTATATAGTTTATACAGACTTAAACAGATATGTTCATGGACACAAATATCTGTCCTGGATGGGAATCGAATCCTCGACCCACGGTGTGAAAGACAAATAATATAATAATATCTGGGGACAATGTCACACAGATCATCCTAGCCCCAAACTAAGCAAAGCTTGTACTATGGGTACCAGGCGACGATATACATACTTATATAGATAGATACATACTTATATATATATATAAATATAGAAAACATCCATGACTCAGAAACAAATATTCATGCTCATCACACAAATATTGGCACTTACCGGGATTCGAACCCAGGACCACCAACTTCGTAGGCAGGAGCACTACAACTAGGCTACGGTGACCAATATCAATACAAAGTATCTAACCAACCACGTCAACAAGCAAATTCAGACTGCCTTATACATGTTTAAAAACAAAGTGGGATTGAGAAACGAATGTGTATTCAATTAAGCTAATCAATGACCACCGTCCAATGTGGAAGCACTTATCTGTCGGAAGCGGAGGAGTCCGCAAAGTGAATCTTCTAAATTGCACTCACAAGTAATTGGAAATCTTCACCACCTTATATTGAGGCAGCCCTCTCAAAGAAACTAACCTTTAATTAAGATTTCAACTTTCAATTAAATTATACAGAAAAGTATTTCAGAACTTTACGACGTATGTACCTGATGAGCAAGGTTTACATGTACACACAATTTTTTGATTGACTTGAAAACGAAGTAGGTGGTCTATGCAACTGCATATTGTTTTTTTTTAAATATTTTAAGTGATTTTTCTGTTGTGTGTGAACCTACTTTGATAGTTCGTTGGAATTTGCTTTCAGTATGGTTGTGGCGGTTGCTGGTAATAAAACCACATAAATAAGTTTATACTGGACTGTATTTAAATAATGCACAAATAGGTACAATATTATACGTTACACTGGCACAGGTGTTGAATTGTGACTGACATAACTCCGTTCACATGAACGGAATGAAGTTCTTATGTATGTTTCATACATAAATTGGCAACGCCATCAAAGAAAAAGAAAGAAAATACAAACTAAAATTTGACTTAATCTTAAATCTACTTATTATTAGACAAATAGGAAACTGTTTTCTTATGCCGGTATACATGAAACCTTTTAAACTTAGGTACTATTTATTATTTTATAACATTAAAACAAATCTTTTACTATTTACTTTTTGAATGGTCCAATACACTTGAATAAATTACAATACAATTGTAGAATTGATACAGAATGACTGACAGACAATCTTAAACAAAGTCTATATTATCTTTAAATTGAATAAATTATAAACTGGTAAGCTACTTACAAAGTTGTTAACAAATTTTCACTGAAATTAGTCATTCCATTTGAAATTAGTTATTGCCATTCATATAAACTCGCAGTAATATATAGGACAATAGTTATTACATATATGTAACAATATTCATGTACACCTGTATTATTTTTTACCTTTATAAAGTAGGTAGGTATAACTACCTATCTGTTGACATTATGTTTAATTATAATGTATTAATCTTTGTGTTTTTTTTTATAACAGTAGCTTATATAATACTAAGTTTTATTTATTACAGTTTTACAAAAAGGAACATTGTTAATAACAGAATTTATAACAGAAGCATAAATAATACTAAGTTATTTATTATAGTTTTACAAAAAAGAACATTGTTAATAACAGAATTTATAACAGAAGCATAAATAATACTAAGTTCTATTTATTATAGTTTTACAAAAAAGAACATTGTTATTAACAGAATTTATAACACAAGCATAAATAATACTAAGTTCTATTTATTATAGTTTTACAAAAAAGAACATTGTTAATATCAGAATTTATAACAGAAGCATAAATAATACTAAGTTCTATTTATTATAGTTTTACAAAAAAAAAACATTGTTAATAACAGAATTTATAACAGATTTTAAGTTTTTGAATATAGTAGGTATAATATCTATGGATGGGCACATTATAAATTTCTTTATTTAATCTTACAACTATCAGATACAGACCATTAATTTTGTTAGCATTACCATAGTAACATTGCAGATGAGATTAGTTTTAAACAAATCAAAATAATGAAAGAAAATGCTATAGGATATAATACTACATAGGAACATGCCCAGCTGCGTCCAGTAGCCACAAAAAGGTAAGTTGGTAAGCATAATGTTTATGATTTATTCATAAATGGGAAGTACACAAACTTTCATCACACTAGTACGCATGATTTTACCACCATTCGTTCTTACAGATAATGCCCTGACCTTGCCATCTGATCCAGGGAAAGTTTGTTCTACTCTAGCCACTGGCCAAGTTAATGGAGGGGTGTTGTCAACTCTTAATAGCACTAAGACCCCTTTTTCGATATTTGGGACACAGCTGTGCCACTTTGGCCTATTTTGTAATTGAGTCAAATATTGTTTTGACCAGGATTTCCAAAAGGATTGAGCCATGTGGGTACATTGCTGCCAAAATGATAAACGATTTATGGGTACATTTGTCACATCAGGCTCGAGAAATGATGTAATAGAAGCACCTGTTAAAAAATGAGCAGGAGTTAGATAAGACATGTCGTTTGGATCAATGCCTGGCAAAGAAAGTAAAGGTCTGGAGTTCAATAGATTTCTCTTTCTTCTATTTGAATTATTACGGTATTCAACTCTTCATAAGTTAATATTTGTTGCCCTACAACTCTTTTTAAATGATATTTTGCACTCTTAATTCCTGCTTCCCATAAGCCTCCAAATACTGGCGAATAAGAGGGAATAAAACTTTCTTGACAGTTTTGCTGGTATCAAAGCACTATTTAACTCAAATCTTGGTGTGGTTAATGATTTTATGGGATTTACCCTTGATTTTGAGCATAACAAGTCAACATTTACTTGACCATTGGTGTTAATGGTTTTTAAAAAAACACAACAACCATAAGCCTTCTGTGAGGCATCTGCAAAACCTATTAGCTCAATGCATGCTGAATTTTGTGTGTCAATATGTCTTTTTACTTTAATGCAATCTGTTTTTGATACATTTTTAACAAAACTTCTGTTTTTTTTGTTTAAGTTATGGGGTAATGGTGAGTCCCATGAAACCTTCTCTAACCATGTTTGCTGCATGATTAATTTTGCAAGTACAATGATTGGACCTACTAGACCAAGTGGATCAAAGAGTTTGCTAATAAAACTTAATGTCTGACGTTTAGTATAAACATCTAACAACTCAGTTTTTGGACAAGAAATGTTCAATATATCCGTTTGTGGGTTATATTTGATACCTAAGGTTTTTACATATTGATCATCATCACCTTTGCATAAATCAATCTCACTTGATATTTGCAAGGCACAAGGAATGTCATTTAGAATATACTCACTATTAGAACTCCATTTATGAAGTTTAAATCCACCAAGTTTTAATATAGAAATTAATTGGTTTTTCATATCAAGTAGTTTTTCTAAATTGTTAAGACGTTGTATAGCTCTTGAGAAAGAGTCCCCCATGTTTAATTGATTTAAATTTTGTTTTAAAGGTAAGTCAACTTGAAACTTATTGTCATTCAACATTACAGATTCAGAAAATATTTTTTCAGCAAGAGCTTCTTCAGAAACCGACTCAGTAAAAACTTCTGTCACTTGTTCACATTTCCAAAACTGCTCTAATGTTTTTTCTATATTTTTAACACTATCACTTTCACTGTTTTGTAAAATGTGTGTGGTACACTTGTTTACCCTATGACTTACTGGAGCATAGCTTTTAGTCGTCACTCTTCCAGCCACTATATACCCAAACTGGGTGCTGCGTAAAAACAAACCCTCAGGGCTAATAGGAATTTGTTCACGCAATAAAATTTTAAAGAAAACATCACAACCTAATAAGATGCTTATTTTTCCTGTTTTGTAAAATTCTGTGTCAGCTAACTTGACATATGACGGAACTTTTAAATTATCTGTGTCTATCTCACGCTGAGGTAGATCAGTAGTGATGTTTGGCACTACACAGCATACTATCTGAGTGTTGTAAGTGTTTAGAGTAGAAGAGATGTCAAAAGTAGCAGTTTGAGAAATTGTGTTTGATTGACCACATATTCCTTTCATGTAGGTATAGTTATTGACTAACCTACAATCAATTTTTTCTGCTAGATTTGACAACACAAAGGAAACTTGACTACCCGAGTCACAAAGAGCCCTTACTTCAATTTGCTGACCTAACTTGTCAGTTATATGTACCTTTATAGTAGGCAATAAAACATCATCACATTTATTCATAGATAGTGAAACCTGCCTTAACTCATGCTCAGGCTTGTTTTGATGTAGTAAACTATTATGGTTCTGTTTACAAATGGAACACTTAAAAGTAAATTTACATTTTGATAGGTGTTTGTTTAAACATAGGTTACACAAATCATTATTATTTACATAGTTGAAACGATCAGATAGCGAGGCAAGCTTAAATTTTTCACATTTATATAGTTGGTGGTTATTAGATTTACAAAATTTGCATACTTGTGTAATATGCTTACCCCCTGTTGTGGCTACCAAACTTGTCCTGCGGCCGCTGTTCACTGCACTATTTGAGGATGTTTGGCTATCTGCCACAGTTTCAAGTGCTGCTGCCCGTTGTTCTAGAAATTTAAGAAGTGAGTTTAAGCCAGAGTCAGCATCTGATATAGTTTCCAGATGAAAACACCTTAATGTGTGCATATCAAGTTTGCGTAGCAAAATGCATACAATAATTGGATCCCAATGCTGAACAGGTATGTTCATGTTCTTTAAGGCATTTCAGGCTTTAAGAGAAATCATTTGAGAAATGATTTCTCTTAAAGATAAGGCAGTGCATTTAGAAATAGGTTTTAAGTCTATTATGGAATTGACATGATAGTTAATAACTTTATTTTTGTTATCATAGCGCTCACTTAGCAATTGCAGTGCGATTGCATAATTTTGTGCAGTTAGTGATAAATGTTTAATTAATTCGGCGGCTTCGCCACATAAATACGTTTTTAAATAATAGAACTTGTCACATAGTGATAGTTTAGTATTCTTATCAATTACACTTTTAAACAGGTCACTTTTAATGAAGTCGTGGAAATCACCTACCTCACCTCCAAACTTAGGAATATTTATGGGTGGGAGGCGTTTCATAGCATCTTTCCCTTCCTCGTCATGCTCGTCTCCGAGTTTCTGAGATTTACATGGACTCGATTTTTGTTCGATGGCATCTTCGAATGCGGCTAAGGCACTTAAATATATGGATTCATAGTGACCAAAGTCTTCGTCGTTTTTCTCATCTTGAAGGGATATATCAATATTCAGTGAGCTGTATTCTGAAAAGGTGGTGACCAACCTGTCCTTCTTTACCATAAGCGCCTTTATAGAGGCCTTTTCGACTTCATCGGAATCAATGAACTTACTTAATGTTGTTATAGTTCCTTTTGCCTGGCCCCTGGCCAATATTAGGCGTTTTAAATTGCTTGCCATGATGGCTAATAAGTTGGTTTCCAAATATAAAACTTGCAATAGTTGCAATAATGCGCATATATAGATGCTTATTTCTGCAGAATACAATAATTGCACAATGCTGAAAACAAAGAAACCGAAAATCGTGCACGTGCTTGAACACTTTCTTGTAAAAAGGAATACCACACAAATGAATAAAATGGCGGTCAGAAACTTCCGGAAGCTACGACTTCGGCAACCAACTGGCGCTCGCGTTGATCGCGCTTCTCGTTCTAGCGCGTACGCGCGTCCCGCTTGCTCACGTAGGCGCTCCTTGCAATGCTTCTTCCTCGCACGCGACGCGAAAGTTGAGACGTACGATAGAAACGAGGACGAACAAGAGAACGCGGACCGGCAATAATGGCCGATATTGCCCACACTGATAAAAATGAGACACACTTCACAACCTTAAAAACTGCCGTGAACACTAATTAATTATTAACCTCGAAGGACCATTTTATGTGGCGGTTGCTGGTAATAAAACCACATAAATAAGTTTATACTGGACTGTATTTAAATAATGCACAAATAGGTACAATATTATACGTTACACTGGCACAGGTGTTGAATTGTGACTGACATAACTCCGTTCACATGAACGGAATGAAGTTCTTATGTATGTTTCATACAATGGTTTGAATTAAGTTTTATTCAAATAGGTTGCAATGATGAAAAGATGAAATGATTTTAAAACAGTAATTATACTCGGTTACACACTACCCAATCAATTAATGTTTTATTCGCTTAAACTTTTTTTCATGCTAAGTACACATATTTAATAGCATATTAAAGACCACAAGCATACTGTAGGATGATTCATTGTTCATGGGTTAACTATGTTAATGTTTGTGTATCTTAATAAATAAAATAAATATTTTTGAAATACAACACAAATCAAGGTAATTTTTAGGGTTCCGTAGCCAAATGGCAAAAAACGGAACCCTTTTAGATTCGTCATGTCTGTCTGTCAGTCCGTCCGTATGTCACATCCGCTTTTTCCGAAACTATAAGAGCTGTAGGTACTATTGAAACGTGGTAAGTAGATGTATTCTGTGAACCGAATTAAGGTTTTCACACAAAAATAGAAAAATAACAATAATTTTGGGGGTTCCCCATACATAGAACTGAACCTCATTTTTTTATTCTTAGCCATACATGTGGGTCTATGGATAGGTTTTCAAAAATTATATTGTGGTTTCTAATATCATTTTTTTTCTAAAATGCATAATTTGCGCGAGAGACACTTCTAAAGTGGTAAAATGAGTGCCCCCTCCTCCCCGCCCCTGTAACTTCTAAAATAAGAGAATGATAAAACCAAAAAAAGTATATGATGTACATTAGCAAAAGATACCATCTACTACCACTCAAGGAGTGAAGAACTATATCAGATATCTCATATCTAGTGAAGCTGGCACAATCTTCCATTGACTTACCACATCTCTCTAAGATACAATTACTCACCCCTACTATATCGGTCAGGGTACCTTTTCTTTTTCTCAACATCCCCTACAGCAATACAAACTACAGACAAAACTCTTTTTTTATTAGATCCGCTAAATGTTACAATAAGTTGGTTGACTTTTCTGATCTGGACTTATTCACAACCAAGCCACATGTATTCAGGCATACACTTACTAAACGTTGGTTCGAATTGGTTCAATAACTGTGATGCTTTATCAAGTGTAATTGTATAGTTAAGCATAATATCTCTATCTCATTTTCGTTGTCTTATTGTATCTTATATTAAGCAAACAAGCAATTTTTTGTATTCATTTGCGAAAACACATAATTGGTAATTCGTTGTTATTACGTGTTTCTTATCATAAGTTGTTAATACTGTTTGTTTTCCTAATAAAATAAAATAAAAATAAAATTACCATGCAAACTTCCACCGAAAATTGGTTTGAACGAGATCTAGTAAGTAGTTTTTATTAATACGTCATAAACGCAAACCGCAATTTACCTTTCATTTAATCAAATGAAATACTTGCTGCTACGGAATCCTTCATGGGCGAGTCCGACTCACACTTGGAAATATTAATTAATATGACTCTAAATATATAATAACCTATTTCAACGCATTTCAAACCATCATAAGCTTTCACGATTGTGCTGTATTCCTAATATTGCTTTCATGCCGCTTCCAGAAATGCTTCTACGTACTTACTTATATGGTCATTTTGAAGCTGTAATGATTTTTTTGTTACCACCTTCAGCTACAGCTTGCCTTACAGTTCTTTCAATCACGTCTTTATCATCGTCTGTCAAATCTACGGTTTTGGATAGTCTAGTACGTTCATTGATTTAAGGATCAGCTTGTGTTATGGTAGTTCTGAAATGAATGGACCAATTACGTTAAGGTTTTCTTTGGCTATTCGTTCCAAATGTAGTTTAGGGATTATGACGTTTGATTATTGTTCATAATTTTAATAAATCGTTATACACTGGGTGGTTGCTGTGTTGTAACGGCGGTAAAAATCAACTCATCCCGTGGGGGTTGCAGAAGTCATTCCGTGGGAATTCCTACCATAGAACGGGCAGCAGCATTTCTTGGAGTATTTAGACCATCATCGTGGGTTGCGATCACCAACTCGTCTGCCAATTATTTATGACTTTGTAATTTTTCAATAAGATTTGATTATATATTTTTATTCCACTTCTGTGTCATACTTGTGGCATTTGATCCTATAGTATGACGGAGTTATAAAATCTCTAAAGTGCCCGGTACAACACCCCCATAAGAAACTCTGCTGTAACTATATTTGATATGAAAATACACTGAGTGTTAGACAGCACGGAACACCGTGTTTAAAAATACCCAGGAACAGAAATGTTGTTTTGAAGAACCAATCCATTTGATCTCACAAACATACACTTACAATTAGCGTTTTATGTCGGAGGATAAAAGTATAACTGAATCAGTTTCGCAGATTTTTTTTTCATTTTATTTATTTAAACTTTAGTACACAAACTGTACAAAGGCGGACTTAATGCCAAAGGCATTCTCTACCAGGCGACCTTTGGGTGATGCAGAGATAATATGGTAGGTGTACGAATGAACGTTTAAGTGAATTGTAGATATTTTTGTACTCTATATAATCATAAATACATAACTACTTACTATAAATATTATTTTATACATATTATACAATATATATTATTATAAATACATATATAAATACATACATTAATATATACATAAATAAGATTACTGATGAGAGGTTTCTGACTTTATTTAAATTTTCTGTAAGAGATGATTACAAAATCTTTTTGAAATATTAAGTCCCATACCTATTTTCGCCATATTCTTGTGCTTATTCAGAAAATTTGTTACATGTTTGTATCAAACGATGAAAGAAACATTTTCATAATATAGTGCTTACATTTAAACAGAAATCAGTCGTGCTTACATTTAGAAAAGGAGGTTACTGAATCTATTCCAGTTCAACGATTTAAACTAGGATATAATTTATTTCGATGTGGAACAGTTCCTAGAAATGGTATGGCCGGATATCGGCTTATAAATCAAGCGATGTGAATCCGGGCGCGAATCGGCAATACAGTGAGAGACTCCGCATGGCGTGCTACTAGCTACATAAGTATTTACTCCTATATTGCCTAGCTGCACTAAATACGGTTAACTACTCTCTATCTAGAATTTCCATATATTCTCACTTCAATAATTTTATTCATATGAAATCTAAGCTTGTACCATGGCATCGATTAATTGGAATATATTATTATGAACAAAATTCATTCAAGATAATCTGTTAGCCTCTCTAGGCAGTAGGTCAACGATGTTGCAATTATTACTCGCATTGTTGCTAATTATAGCAACAATACGAGATATTATTACTATTATTAATTATCTTGTAACTACTATATCAGTTGTAACAAATCTAGTGGATGTAACTTAAGGAGGACCCTAGAAACTGAACGAAAACAAACAAAAACAGTTTGTGAAATTAAAAAAGGGAATTTTTGGCTCCCCATACTACTTCTATTCTAACATGGGGAATTAATACTTTGCATTATTGGGTATTTAGGAAATTGATGTTCTACACGTTGTTTAGTTTCATAGGATAATTGAGATCCTTAAGTTATGACACACATATTCTAGTCACATGAAGATTATTATCTTATAATTAAGGATACATTTTTACTCTAATTAAGAGAGACTTTTAGGTAAAATGTGGATGATGAAAACTTCATCCACATTTTACCTAAAAGTCACATAATACAAGAATTTCAAGGTTTTTCTTTTTTATACGTATGTAGGTGTTGAAATTATGTGTAATAATATGACTGTAGTTAAACGAGAGCGATGATAAATGCAAAATAAGTTAACAAAGAAAGCCGAGCACCATGAAATATGCAGACGTGCGCAACACAAATTGCGCTAACTTGAGAATGAAATGCAAAACTTGAACGTTGCGGGGCCAAACGCGAGTCAAGTGTGTACTGCGGAGCTTTGTAAATAGGACGGACATACGGTGTTGCCATCTAAATCGTTCAAGGACCAAATATGGAAATTTCAATAAGAGATTTCTACGATAAAGTTCTGTTGGTCGAATTTTGCCCATGTCGGCCAGTCTCAATGGAGACGTGTGGGGCAGCGGTTAAGTCAGCCTTGCCACTTCGTGTCCCGGGTTCGCTTCTCACACAGAAGAACTATATTTCTGGTCTATACATACGAGTAGTTGTTCTGAGTATGGGTGTTTTTTGCGTCTGTCAGTTATATGTTTGTAAAGTACCCCGCATTACGGTGTTGCATTTTCTTATAGTGCGCAAGTATGTGAGCACATAAGTTAACTTTCTACGGCATTACTCTCATGATCCGTTGGGATCATGAGGTCAAGGTCTGGACTGAGAAAATTTTAATACTTAAAAGAAAACTTAACTAAATAGAATTAGATTTTTTAACCGATTTAAAATATTCTTATTTTATATCAATGAATATTGCTTTCGAAGTGCTTTGATATAGTTCTTTATTTTTTAATACCGTATTAAATCTTAAGATATATGTAATATAATTTAGCTGATAAAAATGTCGGGAGTCGTTTAAATATTACGCAATAAAATATTTAAAAAAGATTGTTAAAAAACAAAACATTAGTTTCATGATCAACTAAAAAGTTTAACTTAAACTCAGCCATTCACTTTTGATTTTCTTCAACTTCAACTTTTGAGGTTAATGCCTTCAAAAGTCGGAAAAGAATGTACGTAAGCATAGGTACAATTTCAAATTTAAATTTTATAGTTGGTTTTAAAGTAAGTAGTTTATTCTCAACAGCTTTTAGTTTACTTTTTTCATTTATAACGTTACCAAAATATATTGATAGGGCGTATAGCTACGGCATCGTAGCTTTACTTCGAGTGGCTAAATATTGGCATAAAAGTGATAGTGTGAAATATATTACAGTGTCGATAAATAAAACATTTAGGTAGAAATAACTGCAAAATTTTATTGACTTACCTATGCACTCTTAGGCCACTGACACTGCCTACTTACGACTAACAAAATAAAGAAGACATTTCCAAACGCTATTTAGTATTAACTCCTTTTTCCTTTCCTAAAAAAACTGACCAATATCAAAACGAGAAGTTAAACTTGGCAAGCAGCCCATACGCAAATAATGAGCTTGCAACACTTCGGATACACTTGAGCCTGCACGACCGCTAGCTTTTCTACAATATTATTGTATGCTAACTAACTTGTTTGTCATTTTGGCCATGACTAGTATGCCGCAAACCGCACTTATGCCTCGAGGACCTAGTCGGCTGTTTTGTTGTATAGGACCCTTGTGGGAATGTAATGTAAATCACAACGATTTATCTATTTGATGTAACAGTGTGACAGAAAAGGAGATATCCTTTTATCCGCTCTTGATAGTTTGTCTGGCGATTTATCATCGATATTTATGCGGCCAGTAATTTGTGCGTTTTCCTTATATCGCTTGTTATCTACTTGAGAACGTTTTGTTATTGTTTTTCTGAGATTTGGTACCCACCGTAGTACGACGACGTGTTTAAGAGGCAACGAGTAAGATCTTAAGTTAAACGCTCTTAGAAATAATATATGTTAGGCGAAATATAAAACATCAACGCCCATAGACTTGTTGTGATAAAGCTTATCAAACACGATAAGTTCAAAACCCAAGTACCCATAATGATAATAATAATCTTAGAATTCATAATCCACTTTTGTTGGTACATAATTTATAAACTGAAACATTATGCATGACCTTGGGGCTTGGGGACGCTTTTTTATGCAGTTGTTAGTAAGATCATTGTTTTTTCCTGAATATTTAACGAAACAATTCTCATCAGATATATATATATATATATTCGCCTTCTTTTCTGGAACATAAGTATCTTGTTTGAAATTTAAAACTATTCTAAATTTCAAACTGCTAACGTCTTTATTTGCTTACATATAGCGTTAAAAGATTCGAAGCAGTAGAAGGCGAGACTATAGTCAAATAGTCAAATAGTCATTTATTGGTAAGATTTCTTACATGTCATGAAAATTATTATAAAATATATAAAATGTCTAAACAATGTCAATAAATCAAAAATATACTAAAACGAAACTTAAGTCAAATAAACTAATTAATACAAAAACAAAATAACAAATAGGTCTAAACGATAATCGTCACAATCACATTAGTCAGTAAGTCAAAATTATGAATTGAATATTATTATGTCAAATTAATAGATTTGAAATGCATGAATTCATCAAAGGAATAGAACGATTGCTCGATAAGCCACCGTTTTAACCGTGTTTTAAAACTCATTAAGGTTGGGGTACTTGATATGCTCATTGGTAGTTTATTATACACTGTGCAGCCCATAACATGAGTGGTTTTGGACGTTTTAGTCAATATCCTCGGTACTGGTGTCAGCTTATTGCTATGCCGTGTGCGATAGGTATGTATCTCACTCCGCTTGGTATACAGCTCTAAGTTTACCCTAACGTACACAGCAACTTGGTATAGCACAATGGAAGGTAAAGTCATAATACCTAATTCTTTATAGTGAGGTCTTGCGGATACGTCTTGTGGTATACCAACTATCGCCCGGATGGCACGTTTCTGCATTCGGAATGCTCGCTCCCAGTCTGCAGCGCGTCCCCACAGCTCCGCACCATATTGGAGCAGCGAATGCACCGTAGCAAAATAACACGCGCGGACCTCTGCCATTGACACTATTTTACGCAATCGGCTGAGGGCGAAGCATGCACTCCCCAGTCTTCCGCATATTTTATCAATATGGTTATCCCACTTGAAGCACTTGTCAATCTCGAACCCTATGAATGTAGTTGTTTCAACTTGCACAATGCTCACTCCATTCGCCGATACCGTCAGAGGTCTTTGTGACCGGCCTGACAGTACAAAGTGAATGAAATGAGTTTTTGCTATGTTGAGAACAAGTCCATTCATACGGAACCACTGATCAAGCTGGGCAGCTGCTTTATTTAGCTTTTGCTCCAAATGATCAACCGTCTTTGCTGTAACTACGGCCGCGACGTCATCCGCACTATTCGCACTAATTAAAATTTTTGAACGTTGTCAGAACTTGTATATGCGCGAAGTTATGAAAACTTAACTTGTGTTATGCAAGTCTCGTAAAACTGCAATTCATTAATTAATTCTAGGTATGTTTTGATAAATAACATTTCATCATTTATTTAAAAAGGTATGCTTTTCAATAACTAACATACAAAAACTGAAATATTATGATATTATACAGTAAATATTTAACTGCGAACTAGGAAGTATAAGCCGTTATGGTTCACACTTCGTACTCGGTAGACTTAACACAGATTATTTGATCACTTATATTATTATATTATCCAATAACAATTTTATCAGGCCTGCGTCGCCGTAAGCCTAACAAAGAGGGTCCAGGAATGTAATACTTACTTAGCGTATGGACAGTGCCTAGTGTCAAAGTTGTTCAAGCCGCCCAGTGGGCCTCTGACATGGCTTAACGACTTTTGTCTAACTGATACAGCCGGGACCGACCGATAATTAAACCACTTTAGCGGTCACCCATCTATGGACTGACCACGAGCCTAGTTGCTTAACCTCACCAATAACTTACGATAGTGGAGTCCATGACCAATGATCATAAATTTGTGGGGATACTCCGGGAACTTCTCCACAACCGCCGATTTCGGGTTCATCTTATCACAGAAAAAAGTCGTTGGAGAGCGCAAAAAAATGGCCTTCCCCAGGGGAGCGTCCTAGCACCGCTACTCTTTAACATATACACCAACGACCAACCATCCAGCCCAAACACGTCTCGTTTCCTATACGCGGATGACTTGGCACTCACCACCCAAGCCACCACATTTGAGAAGATTGAGGTTTACTTGACGGACGCTCTTAAGGACTTAGCCACTTACTACCGCGCTAACTCTCTTAAACCCAATCCGAGCAAAACCCATTCTTGCTTATTTCACCTGCGTAATAGAGAGGCGGGTCGCAAACTTGACATAGTTTGGGACGGGGTGTCTATCGAGCACAGCTGTTTCCCAAAATATCTTGGAGTTACTCTGGACAGATCACTCACATTTAGCCAAAACTGCAAGAATACCAAGCAGAAGGTGCACTCTCGCAACAGTCTCTTACGGCGACTTGTATCCTCTAAGTGGGGTGCTTCGCCTGACGTTGTGCGAACTTCTGGGCTGGCGCTATGTTTTTCCTGTGGCGAATTTGCGTGCCCAGTATGGAGTCGCTCAGCACATGCAAAGCTGGTGGATACAGCTTTGAATGAAACATGCCGGATAATCACTGGTTGCCTCAAACCGACCCCGGTGCAAATGTTGTATCCACTGGCAGGAATAGCGCCACCAGAAGTTCGTAGAACGGTGGCAAGCTGCAATGAAAGAGCCACAATGGACAACGACACACGTCACCCTATGCATGGCAGTAACCTTGTGCCTCATAGGCTGAAAAGCCGCAAAAGTTTTTTAAGGTGTGTCCACCCACTTATTGGCGAACGGAGTCGTGAGAGGCTAAAGATATGGCGAGAAAGTGCTTCCTTACCCATCCCATTTGTTCCTCCGGCTGAAAATCTTCCACCTGGACACAATATTCCGTGGCCAACCTGGAAGTCCCTGAACAGGCTCCGGACTCAGGTTGGTCGAAGTAAGGAAAACCTGTACAGGTGGAGATTTATTGACGGGGATAGCCTAGGATGCAGGTGCGGTGCTACCCCCCAAACCATGGGACACTTGATCGCATGTCCTGCGTGCCCTAACACCTGCACGTTACAGGAACTAATGGACGCTACTGACAACTCTAAACTCGTAGCTGAGTTCTGGGAAGACTCAATCTAGATTGGCATCGACACGCTAAGAAGAAGACTTACGGATCGGTGAGTGCATCTAGCTGTGAGCGTTATTCATAATATATAAACACCATTAGTCTCATTTTTACCAAAGACAATACAAGTAGGTACACACGGTACAAGTATATAACAAGATTCACTGCTTTGCGGAGGGTCTTGTCACAATCAACCCATATTTATGTTGTTCAGTGCGGCACGAGTGTTTAAATCTCTTTTTCCCACAAACGTCACATTTTTAACACAGTAATAATAGCGTTGACTTGAGATACTTTTATTGGAGTCCATTCGGTTAGGATTTAGAGGCTGTTAACGTCATATAACCGCAATTTAACCGTTCCTTCTGCCGTCGTCGCAATGTTTCCAAATATTGTTAAAATTACCACATTTCATACATTATGACACCTCGCCTTCAGTTTTTCTGCTGAAATTTAGAAACTGTGCGAATGAGACATAGTTCTTCAATCTTTAAGATTAAAACTTGTGGTCGTTATAAGACTTAGGGTTAACTATTTATAGTTATACTTATAAAGATCTATTTTTTAAAGCTCTTTATTTAGTATTCAAGAGGTTTTAAAATGGCAATTAAATATCAAATTTAAAATCAAAATTACATCTTGTTTATATTACTGAATCAGTACTCATAGTGGAAACATTTTGAAATGAAACTTTAATTACACAAACATAATTACACTTTGTAATATAATATTTTAAATTTTTGATTGCTTCTTCGGTTTCGCGGAAACCGTAGATATTGCTGGCTCAAATGTATTTTCTGGCTCGGTCCTAAAAGTGTCGATTGGATTTTATGGCAGGAAAATTCTTAGTAGCCCAGAGTTGGCGGTTTTACAACAATGTGCTTAGAACAGCTAAAACTGTCGATCGAATGCTTCACCTGATGTTTCATCCAATACAATTATGAGCATGGAAGGAAGTAGTAAGGTACATACGATACTGTTTGTAAACACAGTTGTTTACAAAAATGGCGCGTTAATTATTAATTAGGTGATTGGATCACCTAATTAAGTAATAATTAACGGGCAAATAGGTTACTTTTACATGAGACTTTATGCGCTAAAAGCGTTATGTATTTTTTTAAACATCTAATTGTTAATCTCTATCCAGTAGGCATAAAAATAAATTAAATAGTTATAAATATCACAAATATATAAATAAAACTACTTTTTGACCCTTTGGTACATTGACCTATATATACATATAAGTCAATGCTTTGGTATGCTTGATAATGTATATCAGTTTCCAAGTTAGTAGTTTAAGATTTGGATCAGAATAAGCTTCAAAATATTAAGGTACAGATGCCAGGACGTCCAGCTACCCCAATCTATCAAATTTCTTTCATATATTTTCAACTTTATCACTTAGGCATATGTTTCACTTTCAATTGGGGAAATTTGACGGATTGGAGTAGCTTCTGTGTGTTCTGTAGTGTCTGTACATCTCAATACTACGACTATATTTGCATTATCTTAAAATGTCAGTGAAGGTTTGTTTGCGATAAATTTGTTTTGATCTTTAATCATCATTGGTCGTAATAACGAATCTTAACTACCTATTTGGATGGTAAACACTAATTGCCTCAAACCCGGCATTAAGATCACATATACCTACATGAATCGGTGAATCATATAAATTAATTAATAAGATTATGTTACTTACACCAAATTACATACATAGGATATTCTAATTATATTGATTGATTAATTAATCTGCGACTACGGAGTAGATAATTAATGTATCTCGTTACATAATATACAACGTCTAATCTTAATACGGATACGGTGTTATGTTTTAACTATTATATATTTTACTTTTGTAATGTCTATAAAAATATGAGAAGTTACCCGAAATAACTAAAAATGAATCTATTTGTAAATGTTACTAAGTACAATACTGACTAGTACCCAAATTATATTATCGTTTATTTATTTATTTTAATTTTGAAATAAAAACCAAATTTATGTTTACAAAATAAATTTATAGATTGTAGACAAATATATATATATATATAAACTATGATAAAATATTTATATATAAATATGTAGTTAAACGAAACTCTCTTCTAATTTGCTGACCTCGACAGGGTCCATGATCACCTAAGCTAATAATTAAACTAGTAAGTTGAAATTACTCATTATATATTCATCGCATACCAAAATGTAAACTTGATGGTTGAATTGGTTTTTGAATATTTGGGTTCAGAGTACGCTCACCATATCATCATGGGAGATTTCAATACCAACCTCCTTGCTTAGAATCTAACATTTAATTATTAATAGGTTTTTGTTATTGAGCAGCTGCTTTACTTTTGGGTCTTCGATCATGACTTTGATGTATAAAATTACAATTATTAATTGTACTAAGTACTTTATTGACCACATGTCAACAGTAAAACAAATTTATTTAACTTATAAATTATAACACGAATACATTCGATACTAAGCATGTGTAAAACCGTGATTTTAGAAATTTCGTTTAGATTTTGTGTACTATATGACTAATTAAAGAAAGATTACAGTTCATTTTAGGAGTCAACGAAGTATACTCGGATAATACTCGTGAAGAAATTCAGAAAGGTATGTCAAGTAGCAAGCATCATATTCTCATAGTGACGTCATCTGCCGCCCACCGTGAAATCTCGCCGCCGCCGTCGTACCTCTCATTGTACCCGTCCCACTTTTTAATCTGGAGATGTCGAATAAAAGCACAGTACTGAGATACATCTTCCTCGGTATTTGTTCGTCTTTTAATCAACGAGTAGGTAGGTACCAACTTGCTAAAATCTTTATTCCATAAAATATTTGATATCTTCCGTTTCGTCATCTATCAGTGTACAAGTTTCGTATTTGATCGCTTTTACCGATACATATCTGAGGAAGATAAAATAAATGATGTCAGAGGAATAAGAAAAACTACACGTCTGATATTAACGCCACAATATTAATCTAAGGTAGCGGCAACGTCGCACGACGACTACATATCTTTGTAGGATTGTCTACGGTGGGAAGATTAATCATATTCTATATTAGGTACCAAGTCACTGTGTTGCGGCCCGTAATATCTCAAGAGGACATAAGGCTTTCACTGAGTGTTAAAGGACTTTCATATAAGATTGCAGCATTCGCCGTGAGAGAGATGGATACACGTTATTTATTAATCCTATGTATATGTATTTAATACAACTAATTAGGTACGCAGCAAAACTGTATCGCAGCTAATTCTTCGGGAGACCATAAAATGACAAACATTTTTGGAAACTTTTTAAGGATTGGCATAGGATTTTTTTCGGTTTAACTATAATTAGCGTAGCCAGGTGAGATATAATCCTACTATTAAACCTCACCTTAGCATGTAATTACATTCATTATTAAACAAAATTGTGGGCTACTATTGTCGGGGCAAACAGACAAGACTGCATAGTCGTAAATAAACTTACTTGATTAAATCAATATGGCATACCTATCTGTATGTATTTTAAAATAAATCTTATTTCTTCCTTTACTTTGTATTGTATAAACTTAGTAGTAACATCTTTCTATCTTATATTCTATCTCGTATACTTCCTTACTTTAGCATTGCATACTGAACTGAATAGCAATTAAATAATAAAAATGTAAACAGAGCGAGAACGTTGCCGACAAACTGCTGTGCAGTTTGGCAAAAATGTCTAAAACTTAAATGTGTACTTTTTTCAATAATAAATAATAATAATAAAAAAAAACCTATTTATGTTGATTGCAATTTTTTTTATAACTGTTAAAGCGCAATCCACCATTATTGCGTTCAAATGCTGGTATTATCTTTAAGTTTTAGCTCTTGTTATCCGGCATGTGTCCCCTGGGTAGCATTAAACGACAGCATGATTTTTCTGCGCACGTTCTTTTGCTATTTCAGCAGCTTGTCTGGAAAAATACTTCTATCTTCTGGAGTACGAGGAAACGAAATAATGAAACTGTTCAGTACTTGAACATTAACAAAAATTTGTACCTGTCAAGTTCATAACGCATTACATAAATATAGTACACATTGATGTCTACTGCTGGACAGGGGCTTCCCCAAAGATCTTCACCGTGGAATTGTGTCTAATTGTGTCTCCGCCACGTTTGGTTGACGGGTTGGCAGTCGAATATGGTCTTAGAACACAAAGATACGCTGCTGCTCGTTTACTAGTAGATTTTTGACTTCGACCTGTCCCACATGGGACGAAATGGGGTAGTAATATTCGTCAGACACACAGCCATACGTTGTATCATGCAATTTCTTAACTATCACCATTTCATAAAAATCCAGTCACGACATAAATTATTAGGCTATATTTTAAAAAAAAATGGGTTAACATAATGATAGTTCGAATACTCACGTGTTTTAACCTATTCCTTGATAATCTCTGACGGTCTTATTTCAAGCTTTTTTAAAGAAATATGTCTTGTTGTCTAACGTAACGTCCCTTGGAGCCTATTATTTTTTCCTAACGTGGTTATATAACAAAGTTTTCATATGTCATTTTTATTTTCATAGTCATATTTGACGCCATTGTAAAGAAAGACACCCAACATCGTACAGATCCAACCTGATTCATGCTCAGAATTAGAAAATGGAATTTAATGCTACAGAGTCGCTAAGAAGAGGTTTATCACTGAAAATCCTAATGAAGATGGATGTTGTCGCGGACAATTACCTTGACGCAGCATTCAGTGCAATACTTTAACTGTTTCGTTTTTATGAGTACCTAAAACTGTGGCTGCAAATTATAACAAGTATGAAGAAATATTGTAAACCACGTTAAGACCTATAATTTGTTTAGTATTTTTGGCTAATATTAATCTAATCATCCAATTTTCATCATAGACGTCAACAACTTTAAACTCTTTATATGTTGGCTCTGATAAAGTACGATCAGAAAAGAAGGTATGCAGGCATGATACCAAATTCTCTTTTGGTTTCAATATAAAGAAAATAAATTAATTTAGTGAAGAGATGTTCTAATCTATGTTGCGGCGATGATTGTTAGGTTTTGCTGTTGAAATGTTGATCATAGTAATTTTGTACTCACAGAGCTGAGTTGTTAACATGTAAGGCAACTGCGATGAGACAAAGTTTTTGCAAAACCATCTGTATGTGAGCGAGCGCTTTGTATTAGCAACAAAGCACACCGGGACTTGCATCGCTGGAGCTTTTAGGCGGGTAGTTATCGTGCCAGCCACAAATACGAATTTACGCTTTGCATTTTGAAAAATTAAAAGCGACATTTTCAATGCAATTGCAAGCGTTCTTTCCGCAGTCAGCACGGGTAATGGCCACTCCAATCCAAAATTGCGCGGTCTTTTTGTTGCCAACACTTTAGTAAACACTTGTTTGTACCTACTATTTACACAGCTCTTCACTCTACTTAATCACAACTAAATTTTCCCAGTCTCGAACAGTTTTGGATCAATAAGCCCTTATATTCGTTAAGCTGCTTTCAACTTTTTCAATCCCGTGAATGGTTTATTTATCTCTCGTAACGAATTGGTCGAAATGTTGGGCTAAGTTCAACTAAACTTTTAATTGATATATTGCACGAACTGGTCGACTGACTTGAACTACGATATTATATTTACCCGCTATAGTTAATAAAAGTATCCATAGATAGATAAACAGATAGTAGAACAAATAGCAATAGTTTCGTAATATGTTAACGAACCGGAATTGTGACTGTTTATGTATTTATTTAATTGGACAACCAGTAATTGTTACATCATCGTTTCTTACGTCTACATTATTAAGTACAAAATTATAATTAAATGCACAACATTTTAAGGTGTCACAGCATGAGCATAAATTTCATAATAGTGACACATAAAGAAAAATTAAATTAAATAAAATATACTACATAAAACAAATAAAATTATTAATTAAAATCGCTTAGTAATTTTTTAAATAGTAGCCAACAGAATTTGAATAGAATTTACTTTGGTTTTCATCGTTGATTACACCATGGAATTATAATACAATTAATTCCGAAGCACCCTTTCAATGGTAACGCTGTAATGATGGCAATCAGGTTAAATACGCAATTCAAATAACCAGATGCTGGATCGGGAGGGAAGGTCGACGGCGGAGCCACACGATTCACGTGCGACTACTGCCGAGAGCTGCTCCTTAATAGCCACTAATAATAAAAGCAAACGAGCGAATGCCTTGTAACAAATTACATTATCTGCAGAAATCACCTTCGGAAAGTATTCATGTCACCGCTCCATAACGTTAACTCTTTGCAGTCTTGATCGTCTTAAAATTGAGTTTGGAAAACGAATCACTATTATATTTTTACGCAAATAATGAGGTTTATCTTGCTAAGTACTTATTGAATAAACATTTGAGTAGATACTCTGTGTTCATTCTAAATATGCATTTTTGCTTTTATAGACGCAACATTAACGTCACCGGGGTAATTTATTAAAGAGCGCAAGCCATCAACTATATTCCACCGCAACGAGACAATTAAAAACTACTCAGCTCATTTTAAAACGGAACTTTAAATTTATATCTTTATTTTCTTTTTTTTCAAAGTGGAATCCTTCAGTGAGGCAACAGATTAAATTTAAAATGATATAAACCATTTAGTTTCCGGCTCAGGCTGCGGGCTGTATTTAACACGACAATTTCAACATTAAATTGTCAACATGAGTGAATTTGGCACAACCATTCATTTATATATGAAGTATACAGTTACATAGTTTAGGAAACGTTGACTGCGTCTTTGAGTCGTCGAGATACATTATCGTATATATTGAGTGTTATAAAAAAACAATGATCCGACTTCTACTTTAGTGAATAATGACCGTTTTGAATATAATTTAATTTTACCATTGTAATAGCTTTCCCTAACGAATAAAAATAATAATCAAAATCAGTTCACGAACGATAGAGAAATTTCGTTACGTATGTACAGAAAAAGACAACAAAAAGCGGCCAAGTGCGAATCGGACTCGCCCATGAAGGGTTCCGTAGCATATGAGTTGATTGAATGAAAGGTAAATTGCGGTTTAAGATTAAAGACGTATTAAAAAAAAACTACTTACTAGATCTCGTTCCAACCAATTTTCAGAGGAAGATTGCATGTACATCATATATTTTTTTAATGAAATAATGAAATTTATTCAGCACTTGGGTATTTAAATACACTTGTACTTGTTAAGCTCACAATGTATTACATAAACACAGTAATTAAAGCAACAAAATATTTTGAATTGCGGGCTGTTTCGTTACATACATTTTTAATATCCTTAAATAAATAATAAATAGCAAGTTTTTAAGCTATTATAGTTACATTTAGCAATTGTATATTAAAATTAAAGAATTGAAAACAACGAGCAGTTGGCTAGCGCAAAAGGCTCTCAACCAGTAGCTTAATTTAAGCGACTAATACCTGAGGGCACCCTTATGGGGTTCGGGCCACAGCTCAGGTTGCCGCTGAAGTAAAAAGATGGAATTCAAAATGGGGGTCAGATCACTTGCACGGGATTAACGGTCACGTGTTAAGGGGGTAATATGATCCTCGCCGCAGAGGATCCTACCCTAGCTAGCCTGCGGCTTTCTCTAGCTACCTAGGTGGACGACCGCGGAGAAGAAAGCCACAAAGAAACTCCGGGCTTTGTTTTTTCGTCTTCTTTTGCTTTTGTTTTCGATTTTTTTTATATCTTTTTTTTACATTGCTTTTTGTTTTTACGTTGTGATTTGCTGTTATGTGGGCTAATGCACGCACAGAACCGATGACATCTAGTTAATCAAAATAATTGTGAGGTAATAAACAATAACATTCCATTTCACTCAAGCTATTAAAATAACCTTTTGCAAGATGAACAAACGGTGGGTGCATCCGCGCACATTTACAAAATTAACAAGTCACACGAAGTCAACTAAAGGCGACGACTGTATGAGAAAAAAAAATGATTACCCCAGCAGCAGTTCGACCAGTAACCGCAGCACCAGTTCACGAGTATGACGTGAGGGCCAGCCATCGCCTCCTTCGCCATATTAGAGGGAAGAAAACGACTTTAGTTTTATCATTCTCTTATTTTAGAAGCTACAGGCTACAGCTACACTCATTTTACCACTTTGCAAGTGAAATCTCAATATTATTTTTCAAGACCTATTCATAGATACCCCACATGTATGGGTTCGATGTATTTTTTTTTTTGAGTTTTAGTGATATGTATGTAACCCTAAAATTTATTAGTTTTTTCTATTTTTGTGTGAAAATCTAAATGCGGTTCACAGAATACATCTACTTACCAAGTTTCTACAGTACAGCTCTTATAGTTTCAGGAAAAAGCTGTGACATACGGACGGACAGACATGACGAATCTATAAGGGTTCCGTTTTTTGCCATTTGGCTACGGAACCCTAAAAACAGACAGTCGAATTGAAAACCTGCTAAAAAAATCGGTTAACGAAACTGCCATATAATAGTTAATAATAACAAATTTTCTTCAATAACAACGAATCTATATCAGACAAGTATACAATATACTAACTTATAATGTCACGTTTGATCAGCCACTCATGCTCCGCACACACGACCAAGAGAAAGGGACAGCAGCACAATTGATCTTTACTATATATTTAACTGTGTCAGTGTGTGTACTATATATTTGACTGCCTCCTTGGTCTAGCGGTAGTGTGTTCACCCGCAGAAAACGAGGTCCTGGGTTCAAATCCCGGGTCGAGCCAAAGGTGATTTTAGGACTTTTCTGTAAAAAGAAAAATTTCTCAGCATCAGCCCAAAGTCTGGGAGTTGGCGGTATTATACCCCCGTGCCTCGGAGAGCACGTAAAGCCGTTGGTCCTGTACCTGACCTCTTTCCGGTCGTGTCGCTAGGCGTCCCATCGGATCATGAGAGTGATGGAATAGAAAGTGCTCCTGTGTTTGCGCACAACTTGAGCACTATAATATCTCCCGTGCAGATGGCTAATCTCTATTGAGACTGGCCGCCGAGGCCGAAATTCGGCTAGGGGACATTATTATTAACTGTGTCCAAATATTATAGTATCTAATTGTCGTTTCTGTTCAGGAATAATAATTAAGATTAATTCATATATTTTACCAAATCTTTTCATAAAATCAGAACTAGACGGGCTATTACTAAAAATAAGCACATTCAAGAATTCTTGAAGTAGAAAGTTTAGATTTATAACTGAATGCGGTTCAAAAGAGCATTCTAATGTTTCCACCACAAATATACCTTAAAATCTTTATAAGCTGGCTCAAAATACGAAAAATCTGAACAATAAATAATTGAGGAAGGTACGATGTATCGACACATTGTTCATTATCGCCGCTGCACGTTCGACTTGGTATTAGTACATTTGCTATATGATGTTCTTACAATAAATGTATCTTAATAAATTGTTGCGACTTGTGCCGACAGAAGCAGATTGCAGTTTGCAGTTGTCTAGCAAATACGATGAGTAAACGGAATTGTCGCGAACAAATTGATGTTCCTCCTTTTATGTATTACGTTATTAATATTATTAAATGTCAGAGCGATTGGCTTTTCTGTGATCTGCTTTGATTGTGAAATGCTTTGTTCTTTCTTGGCATAAATAATAATATAATATATTCTAGCAAATAATTGACAGAATGGGGTATCTGGATGTGCTGCCGTCTGTACTAAAATCCGGAATTTTAGGGCGCCTTTAGTACTAGTACAATACAGTACTACTTAACCCTAGTACCTATTAATTTTAACGGTTTTCCTCTTGTAATCTGTATTATATGTGATTTCTTACTCCAGTCTGTCATTTTGCTTGCAATCATAGTTTAATACTTAACTTTTACTTTATGAATATCTCGTAATCCGGCTTAACTATCACAGATCTCTTTTCCTCTTGCCCTTTATTTACATTTATAATCATTTGTATTTTGATATATTTTATCTGCAAAACAAATCTCTTTGATCCGATGGTCACCCTTCCACCCATAATTTGTGATATCAAATATTTGCGGATCAGACGTCCCTACGACCGCTCCGCAAAAGACGTATCTTTTCTTTGATTATTTGCATAACTTTATTAATATAGAAAATATAATTTCAAAATAAAGCTATAAATACACTATAATTTAAGATTTTCTTGTGCAGAAGGCTACGCTCTATTGGAACCTACCGCCATATCCGAAATTCAACTTTTCGGAAATTGACGAATTTTTCGGAAACTGGTTAGGGAGGCTAGAAATCGTCAGATCGTTGCGAGATTGACGCGCGCGATTTGTTTCTTTGTTGTTTGATTGACCTTCCTGTAATTCTTCAATAGTATTTAATTACACTTTTTGGAAAAGATCACCATCACACTTCTGTGTCATGCTTGTGGCGTTTGCCCTGCGAGTATTTAAATGACTTCAAAAGGGGCTTTAGAATTGGTGTATCATCCGGATTCTAAAGCTCAGTTGTATCTACGTCATCGCTAGGTGCAACTCGTCATAGTCGTAGAATAGTGACGGATCTGACAAATATCAAAGTTTAGAGGGCAGCCATTTCAAATAATAAGGTTAGTTTTGTTGACATAACTTTTTAAATTCAAAACCTGTAATTATGAAAATTGGCATACGAGTATAAAATAAGGTTCTTTTTTAAGTATAATAAAAAAATCAACTTAATATTATAAAGTTTTCCGGAAAAATCTCATGCTTCAGTTTTCTTCTGGCTCAACACAGTCGTAAAGTATAATCCGACGTTGTTCTTCGAAAAGATACCGTGCAAAGAATGACGGATGTTACTTTCCTGTAATGTTCTATCGACTTACTGATTAATATTTTGGCGGATGTGTTATGTGACATATTCTATTTTGACCAGGATAAGTAGGAAGGCAGGTGGTAGGTAAGTAAATACGTAGGTAGCATATCTATTATCTATTACATATAATAAATCTGTAGAAAAATAATTTTTGTACATCAAAATAAAATCCAAAAAGAATAGCCAGGGTATTAAAGAACAACCAATAGAACCCGTTTCCAGCATTTTTAGAATTTTTGTCTGTTTGTCTGTTTATATGTTCGGGTATCACGTAAAATATACGAAAACAATGTAGATAACTTTTATACACAACGGTTGAGCGTAACTTGAGGTAACATTTAGTTTTTGTTTTATTGCAATCGGTTCAGTCTATCATAAGATATTAGATTTTAAAGTAATCATGAAGAAAAATAACACACATTTCGTTACTTCAAGATTCAGAACTAATGTTTATAGTTGAACTACCTAACTGTCCGATAGATGTCATTGTGCATATTATGACATCTCTTTTCTGAATGAACTAGGTTGATAGTTGATTTTTATTTCGATAGATGTCGTTGTGCATTTCTTTTGACTCGCGGTGTTAATATTTGCCCGTGTTTGCTGATTGCATGAGTTACGCACGGTATGGTTTTGAATGTTCTGAATTGTTTCGAAATAAGGTCTTGGTTACCTAGAAGTATGTCGTTGTCTAAAATTGGTTATTAATAAATCTGTTTTCTTTGGGCAAATTGAATTATGTAGAAGGTTGGATTTGTTATAATTTAATTTTAAATTATTGATAGTTGATTTTTATTTCGATAGATGTCGTTGTGCTTGATAGTTGATCGTTGTGCATTGCTTTTAACTCGCGGTGTTAAGATTAGGGCTTTGAATGTTCCGAATTGTTTTGAAATAAGGTCTTGGTTGGCTAGAAGTATGTCGTTGTCCAAAATTGGTTATTAAAATATTCTGTTTTCTTTGGGCAAATTGAATTATGTACAAGGTTGGATTTGTTATAATTTAATTTTAAATTATAATGTCAGTCGATCGAAAGTTTGTGCTGTCGATTCTTTTGTAACGCGAATGTACAGACGATTCAAATTTTATTGAGCCTGTCCGATTGAATGTATTTGAATGTAGTAAATTAACCCTGTCTCTCATAATTCTCTCAACACAAATCTATATACCTACCTATGTAAAGGAGGAAACTGACTGACTGACATATCAACGCACAGCCTGAATGGCTGGGGTTAGAGACTTGAATTTTTGCCGGTAGGTACTTTTTATGACGTATGCATTCACTAAGGAAGGGTTTTTGGAAATACTAACCCTAAGGGGGTAAAATAGAGAATGAAACATTGTATGAAAATCCGTCATTTTTGAAGTTAAAGGCATTGAAAGTTATATTTAGTAGTTCACCTAAAAATAAAAATAAATATTTTAGAATTTTTGGAAATTCCACCCCAAGGGCGTAAAATTTAAGTTTGTATGAAAAGTGTGTAATTTTTTAAGTGAAAAACATGAAAATTGGTATTTGGCCTTCCCGTTAAAAATAAGTTTGCTGAAGATTTTATGAGACATGTACAATTAAATACTGATGGAGAAATTCCTGACAGGGTACGTGAAACTTGACACAACAGGTCCTTATTGGCTAATCAAGAGATAGTTATAAGTATAGGAGGGAGCCCGATCAGTCAGAGGCTGCGAAAATGCACAGGAGTTTGCCAATTTATTGTAAAAAAATAGGCGATGGCACATACCCCGTACAAGAAGATGGAAGTTATTTTGATTGGTAATCTCTGCTCTTACGTTACATCACAGCAGGAGGTAATTTATTCTGTGTACGGTGATACCACAAACATGGGAAATCAAGCCGGTTCTTGGCTATGTCAGCGAGCTATTTTGACTCCCCGCAATGACCAAGCTGTGGCAATTAATTTCAAAATATTGACTCATGCGTCTGGGAATAGTAAAGAATATAGCTCAATAAATACAGTTATGGAAGAAGATGACGCCACGCACTACCTGGTAGAATTTTTGGATTCTCTCAGCACACCCGGACTTCCAGCCCACAAAATAGTTTTAAAAATCGGTGTACCCATAATTCCCCTCAGAAATTTATGTCCTCCCAAACTTTGTAACGGCACTCGGCTCAAAGTCACAAATCTGCAACAAAACATTATCGAAGCTGAAATATTAACAGGTTGCGGCGCCGGTGATATTGTTTTTATTCTAATGATACCTATAATTCCTAAAAACATTCCTTTCTCTTTCAAACCAGTGCATTTCCCAGTTAGTCTCTGTTATGCCATGACGATTAATAAAGCTCAGGGCCAGACATTGTCCGTTGCGGGGGTGGACCTAAGTATTGGATGCTTTTCCCATGGTCAACTATACGTAGCTCTTTCACGCGTAAACAACCCCAATAACGTTTTTGTGTACGCTCCAGATGGTTCCACAGGCAAAATAAAAAAGCACTAAATTAAATAAAAAAAATATGTATCGGTATCCTCCCACAGCGCTTTACACTACAAAATACATTGTTAAGTTCCGACATCCACGCGAACGAAGTCGCGGGCACAGCTAGTTTTAAATAAAACACAGACTATTTACTCAGATCTTTGGAGTCTTTTTTTATACGACGTGTGAACATATAGTTTGAATTAAGCATTGGTCAATAGCATTTTAGTATAATATAGACTTACTTAATTAGGTGATATAGCTATTTAGTACGCATGTATTGCCAATCAAAATCTTAAACATTAATCATAAAAAGCAAAGCTTATTACGAAAATTCGTATACGGTATAAGTATTTAGGGTAGTAAACATATTAAATAAATTTACAACTTCCGAGATCCAATAATAAGAATTAAGGATCTTTGAATATTAACAAGTAAACAAAAAGTATAACTAAGAGGCGTTGAACCTATTTGGTAAATTATATCAATCAAGATCCTAAACATAAACCTTTTTATAATCAAAGCTTATCACGAAAATTCTTATGTATGTAAAGTAATAAAAGTATTCATAAAATCACGACTTCTGAGATCAAATAGTAAGAATTGAGCATAATTATGTGATATGTAAGTAAACAAAAAATATAGAAATGTTCTATTACTTTAAATTATTCAGTCAGACACATTGTTATCATCAGAAACATTGCTTCCATGAGTTAAATTACAGAAACGGTTATGATATTTTGTGGGTATTATTGAGGATTCGCAAAGACTAATAAGATCTTTATATTTATCATTACTTATTGGAATTGGACCCATATACGCTTGGTGTAAGGTTCGGGACTAGTCCCTCCCTCTTACCCACCACTGCAACTCCAGTAAACCAGGATCAACAGTGGCACACAATGAAAAGACACTGAGCAGTGAGGCTCAGGCATGTCCTGGGGAATCGCTTTAACTATCTTAGATCCCGCAACTAATTTAATCAGAAAGAAAAAAGGAGGAGTTAGAATTGAATAGTTCCACTTCCAGAGCAAAGCGGGAGACAGAATGATATAAAACGAGCCTCATAAAACTAGAGAAGCCAGCTGCAAAAGCACCGATGACCAATTTAAGGGTCCTAAGTGAGCTGTTATATTTGATTCTAATAGTAGGTATGGCAAAAGCCCTTAAACGCACGGAAGTTGTTCCTTGTTGCTACAAGATCCGTTTAATAAACTACTCCAGATATTGGTTGCAAACTGTTTAACGATATCTGTTAAATAATATAGCGTGATATTATTAAACGATAACTTTTTAATAATATCATGCTAATTTTGCCAGAGATCACACTCCCAAAGAATGTGGTGAGCAGTTTGTTCATATTCGTTGCTGGAAGTTGAGCACAGACAGATTGGTGAAGATACTAATTTGAAACTAAACAATTTACTTTTAAAATTGCCGTGTCCGGTAAGAAATTGTGCAACACAATGCAATGGTCTATGATTAGCCAATTTTTATTTAACCGTTCGCGTACGTCCGGAAAGAACTGGTGCAGATGGCGACCCTTGGTCGAGCTATTCCATCTACATTGCCATTAATTTAGTAGTTCGTCACTTAATTGCTGAATTAAGTGACGAACTACTAAATTATTGGCATAAATAGCCTGGTTATTTTCGTACGGTCGCGTAATGATAAGAAAACATTTTCAAAATTTTCGCGCGTAAAATAATACATTGCTGCTCGTCTTTGAACTTCAAGATCAACCGGAAGTACACCCGCTAGTACAGGCTGGGCCTCTGTGCTTACCGTTTCTATATGCTTTACACAAAAATATCAACGCCAACCAATACCATAGTTTTTGCTGGATACAAATAAATGTCTTTCATATTTTCTATTACGTCACGTGCTCCTGGAGGTAGTGCCGAAATGCGCTCTGAAAAGATACAAAGACATCAATATAATTATGTGAAACGTACTTGTGTAAAAAAATATTAATAACGCAGTTCATCTTCTACTAAAAACTGTAAGACTATTCTTAATACATTTTCTATGAAAACACAAAAAAATACTTAATTTTATTTATACAGGTACGTTATTACATAGATCAAACTATTTTTGTATAAAATTAAATAATAAATAAATATAAATAATCATGGTTTTACAATAGAAAATAGGTGGAACTGAAATAAGATCCAAGAACAAAGTGGGGTGGTCTGATACGACAGTTAGATAAAATAACATGTACGCAGAATATCTTCGGTTGTGATCTAGCGTCACTATCATGTCCGTAGAAAAATTTTATGTAGTTACATACGCCTTGAAAGTTTTAATTGTCAAAGATAACACAAATTTAACGAACTAATTGTAGTTCTATCACTAAGCAAATACAATTTTAATGAAAATGTAATTTGAAATTGATTTATAATTTTCAGTAGAATACTGACGGATAGCAAGAACCGGTTCTTTAAACTATACTTTGTAAAATTTGTGTAAATACGATTAGTATTAAACACTAGCAACATGTTGTACATATTTACTAACTTACCTGGAGTACCTGGTATATAATCCACCTCATCACTGCATTCTTCATGAAGGAGATTCGTAATATGTTCATTTTTGTTTGTTTCTACCACAAGTCTTACCATAAGTTTTGATCGTCCTGTTTTCATTGTGGTATAATTTTTAAGATAATATGTCAAAACTAGGCATAGAATAACTATAAAAGAGGCAAATATAGATAAAGTAGCGTAATTGTTTACGAAAAATCTAAGCCGTTACAACGCGACAGCAAGCTCGACGAACAACGGCGATAGCGCGGATACGCCAGAAGCGGGAGAGGGCGGCGGGGGATGCCCGCGCGGCGTAGAAAGACGAGTATACGCAAACGTCATTTTACTGTGGGCGCTCTTCAAATACGTCAGTTTACTGGCTGATTAATTTGAAATCTAAAATACATATAATTTTTTCGTTAAATGCAGATAAAATATTTCGACATTGTACGATCTAAATATGCAAAAAGTGAATGTTGGCTATTTTTCAAATCCGTTATTTTACTACGATTATGACGAACTGGTCTTAAGTTGTTTGAGTGCAATTCTAATCTCTTACAGACTGACGTCCGGGATATCTTCAGTGTATTCTTGGATTAATCTGGCTCTCGTTTTTTTACAGATACAGTATTTTAATACTATAAATGAATTTACGCTAAGACACTGGCCTAGTATTGCAAACAACTATCAACATTTTTTTAAGAAAAGACAACGCCTGCATTCGCAATCCCTGTATCGCAAGGGAGTTAAGAAAGACATGAAATTCTCGGACCCGGACAAAATCCACCTAGACTCTACAACAACTACATATAGAGCACACAAATAGTTGTCCTGGGTAGGGATTAAACCAGAAACACGAGGGCCCCGAGGAAGTAGCAAATCACTTTTTTTAACCACGGCGTCATACGAGTAGTTAAATTTAAGGATGGGTGCTTCTAAAGGAAGCTTGGACTACGGCTATAAGGTTTGAATATCATTTTTATCTCTAATTCACTCAATAATATATAGGTATTTGATTATCAAAAACCAAGACATTCACTTGGCCTTTTTTCTTCTTTTGGCTTACCGACATAAAAATATTTCGTTTAGTATTTGTTAAATCAAACTTCATACACTACGAAGTGATATAATCTTGTTTATTTTATTGACCAATAACTGCAATCACTTCAAGAATTATTGGCTCAAACTCTTTTGATTATAGTTTTATTTAGTAGTCCGATTGACGTTGCTCTTTATGAGAATTGATGCCATTAAAACTTCACAAGTTTTATTTTATGCCACTCTGGAGTTTAATATTAGGTCAAGATTTAATGTTATTTTCTACTGATTTAGTTTGTACAGCAAAATTTTCAAGTGAGGCTGAATATATGACATGGGACAAAGGGCTAAGATTTCCTGAACTTTGGAAGTCCATCGTTCCTCATCATATGTTATCTTTATTATTATATTTTTAGGTATACAAATACCAATCCATAATTAAAAATTATAATTACATTAAAATGTGTAATTACATCTGACATTTATAATCCATTTATATTTCATTATACCGATAAACCGAAAAATCACAACAACATGTTTTTAATGTAAGATGGCTTCGTTAAAACGAACACCCACCTACTATTTCTACTCGATTATTAGCAGTAGGTACACCAAAGTTATACATATTAACTACAGAATAATACCTACATTTTAAAAGATTAAACAAACGTCGGCTACATCGCTAAGAGTTAATAGACCTGGAGTAAAGAAAAGTAGCGAATTTAATCTTATAAAATCATTAGATAAAAGTCAAACAATTACATAACGTAGGTACGGAATATTTGGATTCCTATAAAATAATAATAATAATAAACATTTATTTCAGACAAGGTCCATATTTTGTTAGTAACAATTTGCTTAAAAACTTATGTTTGTAATTGGTAACAAAAAGTTAAATTTCTATGTGAAGCCGCACCCATCTTTGCAGCATGGGGGACTCCCACCGATCCGTAAAAACACCCCGAATAGTGTTGGTGATTTGAGTTTGAGTTTTACACGTTGTTTAGTTTTATAGGCAAATTACGCACTGTAAGTAACGATGGTGTTATTTTCCTAAAACTATAAATGATTAAAATCTATCAGGAAATTATAGCGAAACAGTCTTGTAATTTATATATAGGCAAGTTAATTGTGCACATGACAAATGATTGAAACTGTCAGCGCGTCGTCAACGGCACGGCACGTTGTGGGTAAAGCAATGAACACGCTGACGTTACGGTTTAATTAATAATCACTTTCATTGGCTAATCAATGTATTGTCACCATATTATTATTATGTATGTATTCCGCTGAAATGTGTAATTTGATCTGTTTGCAATTTATAATTTTGGTTTGTTTGACAAACAGTTGAAATGTATCAACAATTTTGATTTGGTTGACATACAATTGAAATTCGATTTTCATATTGGTTTCTTCTCCATTATTATATAATTTCGTTAACAAACATTAGAATTGTGTAAATATTATGTGTCTGATTTCTCTCGGTAATTCAGAGTTGGTTGAAATACTAATTTACATATTATTTAGTTTGTTTCCTATCTGTAATGTGAATTCTATTCATAAACATTCGGTCAAAAGGCCATGATATATTTATATAATTTATATTAATGACCTATCCTTAATTTTGATTTAGCTGATAAAATATCACAAAGTGCTTTTTTTACTGTTTTCCTATCAATTTTAGTTTCTTTGTCATGCATAATTGACTAAGTATAGAACATTTTCTTTATTATTCCGGAGAAATCAAAACAGAGTAACAAAGTAAGTTGTTACCTACCTAATAGGTTAAAAAAATGACAATCGTCTGATACTATGTTGTTTTATTTTGTAGTATTACATATAATTATTGCAAGATAGTAAACAGGCACTAAAAAGTGCATGAGAGTACAAATTTAAATTACCACACATTTAATTTAACTCTACGAATGCTACGAACGCTACGAAATAGTTTCAAATGAAGTGTAAAAAAATTAGGTATATGTACATGCATTTTGCTTGTCACTTGATGTGTTTTTTAGTACGCGTCCTTTTTATACCTCTTAAGCACCTACGAAAAATTCTATTTCAATTTTTCGTTTAGCTATCTTTAAATTTTCAGTAAGTTGTTTCTATTTTCAACTATTTATAGCTCAATGGATCCGGTTCTGTTAACATAATATTAAATTCATGAGGTTTATAATTCTATATACCGATATCTAAATGAAGGTTTTAATGATGTACCTATGCTTTGAAACTGGATCGTTTGTAACAGAAAATACTTTATTATCAAACTTCAAACAGAGATAAGGATCTCAATTCGAACCGTATTTTCTTTCGTGAACGCTATTCCCGCGTTTATGAACCGATTTTAAACAATAGTTATTCACTTGACTGGTTATAGTAACGAGGTGGTTTCTATATAAAATTTATTACGATCAGTTTTTTTCTTTATTTCTATGGAAGCCAACAACTTCAAGAGAAAACGCTACTATAAGAATGTATCAGACATCTTTAAAATGACTTGTATAAATTTAAGTGCGGGTGGGAATCGAACCCACGACCACGGGGTATCCGGCCCCATGTGCGTTAACCGCTCCGCCACCGCACCGTGGTACTGGCACTTCGAATTTCTACAATCCATTCGATATTTCTTAACGCGTTATTATTTAGTGTTTAAAAACAAAAACCGGGCTCGAAACTAAGTAATTTATTCTTTACGCTTAATAGCAACATTTTACGTGATGCTGATTATGACTTTCATACGGTCAACTTAAATTTTAGTGTACCTAGCTGCAAATATTATAATTTTTAGATTTTTTTAAAGTAGTTTTTTTGTTTTACACGGTTTATATGTATAGCCAGTTTATCACAAGTAGAAGGTAATTTTAATAAAGTGAGTAAACAGAAAGCTCTTACGACAAAATTAAATTCCATGTCTGTCGCAAGCATTTGGCTGCACCATCTGAACCGCTTTCGGCGCGCATAAATCTCATAAATCTCTTCTAATAAAAACATTCTCATTCCTTTTCACATTGCTACAGAAATATAATAATATTAGCAATATCATTTTACCTTTAGGGCATTTGTTCTAGTGTAAGAATCTAGATAGTATTTCCAACATCATCATATCAGACGAAAGACGTCCACTGATGGACAAAGGCGTCCCCCAAAGATCTCCACAATTGCGGATCCTGCGCTATTCGCATCCAGCAAATCAAAACAGATAAACCATCCAGCCTGACACTTCTGTAACTTAAATTATGTACTTATTTCTCTCATAATATCATTTGATAGTTTATTTATGTATTGTTTTACTAGTTACCTGAACCTGAAGTAGGTTTGAGTGTCACTAAATAAGATAATATTTGTGTTCATTTGTGAATTGGTAATTTCAACAACAAAGAAATTAAAATCTCGGTACTCTGTTCAATAAGTAGTCATTTAAAGAAGGCATTAGTTATTTTTGTGTTTAGTTTCTGTTTAAATTGCTTTAAAGTGATCAGTGCTAGTGAGAAGTGTACTGTGTACGTCGAGTATCGCACAGTGCTTGTCACCGCCATTAGTGCGAGTGTGTTCCGTGACCTTAGTGTTGCGCTTTGTCACTGCTAGCTACGCTTTTGATTATATAAAGCAGCGATAAAATAAAATAGACACTAAACTTCCCCACAAACACAATTGTCGGTAAATAGTTTGAAACCACTAATACAACAAAACTGTGTTTCAGGGCAAAGTTTTTAATTTATGTATGCTTTGGAATTCAATTACCCTAAGTCAAGGTAAGAAAATACATTTTTTCGAATAGATTAAAATATAATGACTTTTATTGTGGCACATAGGTAACATATGGTTATTATTTACAAAGTATATACATATACGTACATAGACTCACGCCTGTTTCCCAGAGCGGTAGGCAGAGACAACGGATTTCCATTTTTTTTTTCCAAAGTTTATAGTACATCTATAACCCGCCATATTAGCATACAGTATTAAAAATGGCATAGCTAACACCAAACCTAGAAATAATAAGTTAAATAATAATACTTGTAATTTCATACATTCAATGAGATGAACTATAAATGCTGAACACAAACGACAATATTTAGCAGTTCATTGCATTTAAATTGATATGTTAATAATGATTCTCCATTTGTCCCGACCCCTCGTTAGTAGTAAATTAGACTAATTAACCCCAGGAGGAGTAATAACTGTTTACAAATTCCAATTATAGTACTCTCCCCATATTATTAAATTGGTATCTGGTATATTAAATAAACACAAATTGTCGTGATTGTTCTCAGTAAAATTACTCATCTTACTTAAAGATTCCATTAATGTCATAAATCTGACTAATAGTTTCAAATGTATCTTGTGCCGTCCAGTGCCAGCAAGTTTTACTGGGTTGTGTCGTGAATATTTGCGTTGATTAGTGTCCATATATTTTAATACTTAATTGATTGTTAGATGAACAGTCGTAAAGCCATATCTCATGCCTCTTGGGTGGTTTTAGGAATTTAAACTTTAGAAACTTGAGACTGGGGCTTCTTTCTGTCCCATGTAGGCAATGGCAATAACAAAAAATACCCATTATTTACTTTGAACGGTGTTAATACGATATATGGAAACTGATTAAAAGCCGTAAAAGCACAAGCTATGTTTTATTCAATATTAAGGCTCATAAAGTTCAAAATCCTGTAGGAATTTTTGGAATTATAATTTCTGAGAGACGTAAACTAATTGAACCATTAGTGAAGCTACAAATTTTCCATTTAGTCATATATCTATAGCTATAGTAATTTGATGTTCTACAATGAAGCGTGATTGTTAAACTAGGGCTAGAAGCCTGTTATCCGTAATTACTTAAGGCGCAGACCCCAACGCCCAGACCATCCTGTTTCACATTCTATAAAAAAGTACTAATTTCCTTAAAATGTTATTCGGTAAGTTGTCTTATTAATATTAAAAATATCTAGAACCCGTTTTATTTTGAAGTTTTCCATAATGGTTACTAACTAAGCGAAAAACTGTTTTCCTACTTAATTTCGTGAGTAAAACCTACTGAAATTTTTAACCTACTGGAAACTATTTTAAATATTTTCGAATATTAATAAGTAGCCAATAGCAAATTTTTTTAAAGTGTTTTTATTAATAAAATTCAAAATTGAAAAGTCATTTATTCCGTTACAATATTACGTTTGTGTGAAATCGTCAATTTTTTACCCTTTTTAATCACAAAACGTCTCCCAAGCTCATTATACCAATAAGTTTATATACATGGGACAGTCATTATTCTCTTATCATTATATCTTGGACTCAGTCTTATTCCAGCTATGAATTACCGTATTTATGAAATCGTAATGCGTCTTAACACAGTGTAGTCTATGTAAACAGTTCTGTCTGTGGATACAGACAGAGATGTTTGTAGCGTTGTAAATTAAACTCAATTACGATTTTCAATACGAAGGTAAGTTTTGTTCAAACAATATTTCGTCCTTGTGTTATCGATTCTACTTCTTAGAATATACACATAAATGTGTTTAGGGATAAAGTACACTTTAACTATAAAAAAATACTAAATCTAGTCTTCCAGACTGGCTTCTTACTTTGACTCGTATGTTTAAGTGAAAACCTTACCCCTGTTTCGAGAGAGTTACTTTTCTTAAGAACCAATTACTGCCTATTGTGGGAAATTAACCAAAGATAATAATGTTAATATACTCAAAACGGAAAATAAAAGAACTTGTTTTATATAGCGAAATAAATTTAAAGAAAACGTGCTAATGAGTCTTTTTCATTTATATTTTAACAGGAACGTAGATATTAAAGTTAGGAATGAGCTGCTTTCTTATAATTGAGTCTTAGTTATGTCACAAACTATATAGCCATAGTGCTAATTATTGCTACCAAGCCAGGACGGTCAGTACTCGGTCACACTGGAGCACATGTGGGCGACTGTTCGAAAATAGCTAAATATTGTACGGAGAAAAATTAAAAAACGTTAGCGAGTGAGTTCCAAAGAGTCTAGCAAATAAAACTAGAAACTAAGTAACTCCCGCCAGTAGGCACTAAATACGTTTCAAATCTCGGCTCAGTGCGTTTACTCACGTGGATATGTATTGCTAGGTCTTTTAGGGACGATCTGACGTTTAACGTTTAAGCGCGAAGGCCGCTCGGCCGTTTGAGGATAGGAATAGGATAAAAACGATTCGTGCTTTATACAACACATATTTGCAATTTGTTTGCTCGTATATCTACTCGCTAGCCCACCTGACCAGACCAGGACCCAGTGCAGTTAAACACTAACCGGAGCCGTGGCATTTTTTTTAAACTCAAGTCCACCGTTAATGTAGGATGTTTTCTCTGCTTCATCGAATAAAAGAATCTTGCGTGGTTTCA
The DNA here is from genome assembly GCA_951640165.1 of Pseudoips prasinana. Classification (NCBI taxonomy): domain Eukaryota; kingdom Metazoa; phylum Arthropoda; class Insecta; order Lepidoptera; family Nolidae; genus Pseudoips; species Pseudoips prasinana. The sequence continues at coordinate 23,777,577 of OX621237.1, read as the reverse complement.
AGCTGTCTAAGAATATACAAACTAAGTACCCGCGTAACAAATAGACCTTGGGGAATCTTGGTGGTAGGTATATATTGGGGGTCGTACCTACTCTCGGCTGGTAAGTACGATATCGGATTGTGTAAAGTGTCGCGAGAGTTCTTAATAGAGATTTTTTTTCAAAAACGTCTTGATTTCATCGTTCATGATGATCCACAATCATGGAACGACGGTGTTCACGTGAGAGAAACAGGGTGTATTTGAATGGTTTTACCCCCAAACGACTTGAATGGTGCATGGCTTTAGCTTATGCTAGCTTCACCCAATACTTGTTATTAGGCATTTGGAATGCTGTGTGGTGACGGCGACAAATATCGGAATCAGAATATCATCACCCCATCTCATCCCGTGGGGGGCGTAGAAGTCGACCCGAGGGAATATCTACCAGAGGATGGGCAGCAGCTTCCTTCTCATTACTATGACCATCTTACTGCGATCGCCAACCCGTCTGCCAAGCGTGGCGATTATGGCATATCCCCCCAAGACGATTCTTGAGGGAGGCTTGTCCAGCAGTGGACTTATTTAGCTGTAATGATGAGGCATTTGGAAATCGGCGTGAAGGCATTTATTACAAACGTGACATTCAGACAATATGTAGAAAAAATATAGCTATAACTATAAATTTAAATATTTAAACTTAAACATAATCTCTTTGACAATAACTTAATACAAGCTAGCTAAATATCATTGCTTTAATAAAATAAATTTTATAAATGTTTTCATACAATCCGTGTACCTAAATATCTAGGTGACTAGGATTAATTATGTATACCTACTTAATTATATTGCTACAAACATGTTCTGACTATTTACAAGCGCTTTTTTAAAGTCTACGTGAATAAAATCCTTTTTTATTTTTATTTTATTTTTTACCACGGAGCGCCACATCGCATGAACTGATTTTAACGTGGGCTTCACCTCAATTCTCCATTTACAAAACCATTCTCCTAGAACGTAGCTTGGAGGCCAGCTTGACATGGAATTGAAAAATATTAAATGCTTTTGTTTCGTGACAGATTAGACGTCCTATTTATTATTTTTTTTAAAGCGCGGAAAAAGTAGTATTTAAAAATAGGACCGAAACTTACGATGACTAAATTTGAATAAGTCTTTTTCCTGTTGTAAAACGTAATTAGCATTTCGATCATAAAAAGCTTTTTAAAACGCTTTGCTTCGTAAAGTCACAAAGAAGTCTCATAATTATTTAATAGTTTTATGGAAATTTCCACATTACTTATCTGTTTAAAAGCTTTTCATAAAGTTAAGTATTTTTACTTAGATGATTACAATAATGGGTTGGCAAAGTATCTAGGTAATAATAATAATGTCTTCCTTCTCAATTTAGGCCATGGCAGCGAGGTTTAATAGAAGCAGGCCATCTTAAAGTTATTAAAACGGGATATTTTAAAGTGCACAAATGTGTACGTAAACACTGGTGCTTTATCTGATAGGTGGATGGTGGATGGTGGATAGATGATCCAATGGGACGACCGAAAAAGGTCAGGTACAGGGCCAACCACAAACCGTTGTTTTTAAGTGTTCTCTAAGTCACAGGGGTGTTACACCGCTAAATTGAACACTCCGCGTTCATATTACTTTTTGTTAAAATTACTAGATCTCTTTTTAGTTTTCAACCCTAAACGTTATTATCTACGGTTGCGCGCGCTACATTTCGACCTACAAATCAGACAGGTAATAATGTTAAATGCATCGTAAATGTGTATATAACACATTATGCTGTGTGGTGATGGCATATAATATCATCCCATCTCATCCCGTGGGGGGCGCATAAATCGTCCGAGGGAGTACCTACCAGAGAACGGGCAGCAGCGTTTTTCTGTGAACTATGACTGCGATCGCCAACCCGTCTGCCAAGTTTGGCGATAATGACATATCCCCCCATTTTGGGGAGGCCTTTGTCCAGCAACGGAAGTACTTAGGCTAACTTGGTAAATGGGTATGTACTAGCTTTTTAGTTAGTTAGTTCCAAAATTTCGTTGATCAATAAAGTTGCTAATCTCATTATAACAGCACATAAATAAAAATATAGCCAAGCGAAGATAAACATGAACGGCTCATGGTGGGTAGTTCAAGTTTCTATCTATCCCTAACATTAATGCGGCCGTATTTAACCGGAACAATGATTGAGATAGATTAATCACCGCACCACGGAAGCGTTTCAGATTAATACGGTTACGCCTTCAAATAAGAACAATGGTAAATACCTGCCCAACTATGTATTTCTGTATTTTTATGAGATTACTTTGGTCGTTTTTCTTCGATTAACATGCATTCAAACTAATCTCATATTCAAATAATTTTAATTTAGTTGATTCTGGGATAGTAAAAATAAATTAATAGTATGTATTTTGAAATCAATGTTATTTAAGAACTCCATCAAAAATGAAGTTCGTGTACGAAACCCTACGAAAATATAAAAAGTTACTGATTCTAAGGACTTAATGATATTTTCACGCGTTTAGTATTGATGACCAACAGCCCGCCGCGCTCAATGCTCATCTGCTCGAATCTCGATCAAATTCACTTGCACGCCCACACAGATTCGTTTTAATAGAAAGAGATACAGAGAGAGAAACATCGCATTAAGGAGACGCTTTTTTCTTGCATGATTATTTCTACTAGTCAACTCCTTTTTTACCAGCCAGTGTTGCTTTACCAGCCAGTCCTCTAAGATCTCGTTGCTAATACTTTGACTCCTACCGCAAGTCGCGTCAAAAAACTCTTCATCACAATAACGAGACAAACCAAGTATTCTGACTCTTAATTGTTATAATATTCAAAAATAACCACAAAAGATCTGTTAATGTTTAGTATTTTTTCAGTTTATTAAAATATGTACTTTATTTTTCACCATACTCAATACAATGGCTCTATCACTATTGTTCATCACAAGTGCAAACTAATTCAATGGAATGTGTCCCAAAGGAAGTCTTAAGATCGTCACAATATACTACTTTCTTATCTTGACTCTCGAAAAAGTGTATTTCCAAGAAGCGTCAGATGAATTTAATTTTATACCAATTATAATTTTAGCTTCAATTTTTCTACGGAATAATTTCCTTTCCTTCATTTTAACACTTCACCAATATTTTTTGATATCTGGCACCAGTATTCAAAATTCCGTAGTAGTTTCAAATTCCGCGAATTTTGATACATTTCTTGGGATTCACAACTCTTTTAACTTGGCTACGGAATCTGAAGCCTGGTTCAAATCTTACCGGGGCCGCTTACAGTATGTTTGCCGTAATGAGTACTAGGATATTAATGTAATCTTAGTGGAGGCTAATCCCAGGGTAGCGCGCTATCTCCTACACTCTTTTTAAAATATCATTAACTCCGTAATGCGATTAATTATTATTATTAATTCAATACGTTATCTTTTGTCCTTTAAACTTTCTTCTGATGCAACTGTACGTCAGGCCTTACTGCCCCCCTTAGTTTAACTTCTCTCAAAAACCGATTCCTAATCTATCAGTGAGTCTGTGTTGTGGAAGCTGATGCCGCTTTCTATGCGTAATTCTAATTTCTATTTTATTTTTAAAAATAAATTAGCAGAACACTGTTTTCCTCCTTAAAAGTATTTTTATAGTTTTTTTCTTAAAATTTTAAGTGAATTGTGTTTACGTCTATAGATATTTATATACATATGTATGTGTATAACATAAAGATACAATAAACATCAACATACATATATATGTACTGATAGACAACAAAGTGTTAACACGACATAAATAAATGAACATAAAGACGTGAAGAACTACTCATCTGAACATAAATTTAATAGATGTGGTGTCCCACAAGGAAGAATATTAGGACCAATTTCATTAATATTGTATATAAATATCATCTTCGACATAACGAATATGAAGTACATCTAGAAAGAAAATAATATATAATCTAAATTAAATAATATAATAGTATATATTCAATTGAATAAATGCAAATTGTATTATTTTATATCTACTAAGTTAATTCATTATATTTGATTATTAACTATATACTTAAAACGTTAAATTAAAAGTATCCAAAATTTTCTCGTATTGGTCATGTTCCCAGAATACTGGCAGCATTACCATGCTGTATGGCAATACTTATTTATTGGGCAAAATATAAGCCAGCATTCCGGAAACATGTCGCCTCAACACTATGGAATCCCGACAACCGATAATCATACTAATGATTTTTGAATTGATTTATTATTAATTTTGAATTATTTTATTTATTTATTTAATTCATTTATTTTATTTAATGTATTTCTATATACTACTTATATATTATAGATAAATTCCACCGAAACTCAGAACAAATAAGCTTGTTCATCACACAACGACTTGTCCCGGGTGGAAATTGAACCTACAACTTCTAGCTTAGTAGTCAAACTGACTAACCTAGAGACCAACAGGCGATTCGTTTGTGCTAAAATAAATAGATTTGTCCACAAATCAGGTAAATTAAAACGTCACCAATGTAAGAACCGCCCTAATATCCTAGCGAGAAGATGTGGAGTCAATGCTTCGTTACGAACTTTTAATATGGGGTAATGGTACTGACCAAATAGAGCATTTGTTGAACAAAAAACTGTATCAGAGCAATATATGGGCTGCAGCCAGAAAAGTCGTGCCAACCAGTATTTATAAAGCTTGGCTTGCTGCCGCTACCGTCTCTCTATATTTCTTCATTAAATATGTATGTTTATAAGGAAACATCAAGAGCTATTTAAAAGAGCAAATAAAATTCATCCAAGAAATTGGCGAGACCCCTATAGGCTCGTATTAAGTGACGCTCTTAAACTAACTAAATAGAATAAGAGTTGCTTCGATATGTGTATGTAATAAGATAAGCTAAGCACCTCTGAATGTTAACTCATATGTATTTACGAAAGAAACTTAGACAAAAATGCATTAGTTGCTTAATACATTCCTTGAAATAAAATTACATTCAATGCCTTATAAATTCTTATAAACAACCATTCAAAGGCAACAAAAAAATGACATAAATATTATAATTAATATAATATAATAAAAACTATAATCTCTGTGAAGCCACGACCTCAGTGACCGATCGCAGTAAACCGTCCTTTCGGGCCCTCCGGTCGTGAGTTCGTTTTCCGCACTGAACAATTTTTATCTAATTGCAAAGATTTTTTCTGTAACTTAGTTTTGTTTGTACACAAATATTGTTCAGTCTGACCTAGTTGGTGGAGTTGCCTTTCAGGTCGCAGAGAGTTTAATAAAACGTTTCTGAGAATCGTTATGTTATTTTGCTTAAATAACAAGTCCAATACCACGTAGCATTAAATAAATTATTTCTAACTAACTGTGCCCCGCAGTTTTACCCGCGTTAAACTTTGTAAATTATAGCTTATGTGTTATTCGAATATATAAACTATATTACTACAAAGTTTCATTAAAATCCGTTCGGTAGTATTTGCGTGAAAGAATAATAAACATCCATACATTCATCCATACTAACAAACTTTCGCATTTATAATATTAGTAGCATAAAAATTTGTATGATTTGCCGTACTTTATGATGACTCTTCGGTTAGTTTTACAATATTCAGGGCCTGTTTCACAATGTCCAGGTAAAGTCCCAAATAAGCTACTTGCAACTTATCTATCAAATAAACACATCGTTTGCGTTTCACAATCCATGAATAGTGCTAACTGGCAAATAAACTGCCAAGTAAACTATTGGCTAGATCAAGTTTCAGATAGCAAAGTTAACTGATTAAGATATCTGACAGATGTCATTCGATGCTTATTTCGGTGGTGTTTATTGTTAGAATAAAATGGTAAAATTTTATACTATTGAAGACGAAATTGATGAATTATTTGATCGTGAACCGCGCATAGATCCGACACCGCTAAGAAAAACACCACCGAAACACCGCAACAAACATTTGTTGACATTAACATTTGACGTCTATTTATTTGACTTTCGTACGTTTCATTTCACGCAAAAACATAAATTTATGTATGTATTTTTATTTGATAAAATAATAGTTAGAAGATAAATTTGTAAATATTTATGCAAACCTGAAAATGCTAACCATAAAAGATGTTTAGTAAAAAGATATTTTTAGGTGTGTTTATCAAAATAAATGTATTTATAGGTTGTCTGTTTCGTAAGACGGAACGACAAAATGCGACGTTGCCAAACCTACCTATTGTAACTGCCTAATAGCTATCTGGCAAATAAATTTATGGGGAAGGTTATGGTGAAACGCAATGTGTTTTATCCAGAACTTATAACTGTTAGTTTAATTATTTGGTATTTAGCTATCCGACACTTTATCTGGACATTGTGAAATAGAACCTTAATAATTTCAATATTCTCTTACATTCCAACTTGTAATAAACGGATTTTACAAGTAAAAATGAGGTCTCCTCTATCTTGTAGAATCTTGATGCTCCTAAATTTATTTGGCATTAACGTACTTGTCATAATTTTCTTTAAAAGAATATATTTAAGGCACAAAAATAATATCCTGAGATATTTTTCACACATCTGAACCTAAACTAAGCAGAACTTTTAGTATTGAAACCAGACAACTGATATAGTACATATAATACTTTTTCTTTTAGTAAATACTTACTTATTTCGATATTTTTTTATTATTTTTTTATGCTGAATGGGTTTGAGCTTGACCACGATCTCACCTGATGGTAAGTGAAGATGTGGTCGAAGATGGGCCGCGCGTACCCATAAGATGCCTGTTCACTTTAACCTTGAATAAACCAATGTTGTATGAGTCTAGAAACATGTCGTTCGGGAGGGTGTTCCACTGCTTAGCCGTGCGTATGATAAAGGAGGAAGCAAAGCGCTTCGTACGGCAGAATGGGATGTCAACAACAAAGCGGTGAAAACCCTCCCGACGCCTAGTAGTCCGATTAAAAAAAGGGGAAGGAGGGATAAGTTTATGGAGGTCTTGAGCGCATTTTCCATGAAATAGCCTATAGAAAACCGATAAGCTTGCAACCTGACGCCTATGATCCAAGCTTTGCAACTTTTTATTTGTTAGGTCTCTGTCATCGATTATCCTGCGAGCAAGTCTGTCCATTGAATCGAAAGAGTCCAGCTGATATTTTGCAGAGCCATCCCAAAGATGAGAGCAGTACTCCATGCAGGGTCAGACTTGAGCTTTGTACAAATTTAAAAGCTGTTCCTTCGTGAAGTACCGTCTCACCTTATTAAGGATACTGAGCTTCTTAGCAGAGGCCTTAGCTTTAGACTCGATGGATCGACTGAAATTCAGGTCGCAAGATATCATCATCATCATAGTATCTAGATATATTAAGACGCAATAAGTCTAGGTGTCTGGATATTTATTTATTTTTTTTATTTATTTATTTAAAACTTTAGTACAATGATGTACAAGGCGGACTTAATGCCAGAGGCATTCTCTACCAGTTAACCTTAGGGTGATGCAGAGAAAAACTTGGTAGGTGCACTATACATTGTAATGTGTGGAGGAAAAGTCCTATAGTAATTAATATACAAGATGTGTACTTACATAAAATACATAAATACTTATTACATAAACTAATGGATATGGGTACAGATACATCACAAAATGTGAGAGTCCGATAGAACGGGGTCTTTTTGGCGAATAAAAGACATGCCTGTGTTTTCGTAGCTTTGAAATCGACCCTGTTTACGATACCCCAATCAAAAATGACCTGGAGGGTCGAGTTCATCCGTCCTACCATACTCTCTCTGAGAGAATCGGTTGTACTCCTACTAGCCCGTGGATCAGACATGTAACTCTCTGATACTGTGCTGTCATCTGCGTACCCATAAACACCGGGTAAAAGCAGGTCGTTTATATGCAGCAAAAAGAGTGTAGCAGAGAGAACAGATCCCTGAGGAACACCGGCATTTATGGCCTTGACATCGGAAGAGCAGCCATCGATGACCACTCTAATAGACCGCTCACTCAGAAAATCTGAAATCCAGTTGCACAGGCCAGAAGGTACTCCGTATGATGGAAGCTTGCTGACCAGACTATTATGCCAGACCCTATCGAAAGCCTTCGAGATGTCAAGCGAAACCGCTAAGGCTTCACCATACTTCTCAATTGCTTCGCCCCAGAGGTGAGTGGAAAGCACTAGAAGATCCCCTGTAGATCGATTATGACGAAAGCCGAATTGGCGATCACACAGAAATCCTGATAAACAGACATGTTCATGCACACTAATCTGTCCTGGGTGGGAATCGAACCCACGACCTAAGACGTGAAAGGCAAGTATCTAACAAATACGCCAACCGGCCCATCAAAGCTAAAAAATCTATACAAATAAATAAAATTGGAGTGTCTGTTTGTAATATTGAAATAACCGGTTTTTACAACATAAATATGAATATATATACGGTACATACACCAAAATTTTTTTTTTACAATTTTTGTCTGTCTGTCTGTCTGTTTGTTCCGGCTAATCTCTGAAATGGCTGGACCGATTTTGACGGGACTTTTATTGGTAGATAGCTAATTTAATAAGGAGTAACTTAGGCTACTTTTATTTTAGGAAAAGTTTTTTATTTTACTAATAACAAAAATAAAACGAAATAAACTAATTAACACTCGGACGGAGTCGCGGGCACAGCTAGTATTTAATATAAATAAAAATCTATTTAATTTAATAAAACAAATATTTTATATAATATTTGACCTTCCTCTCAAATATTATATAAAATATTTGTTGCACAGCGTTCATTCGCTCAAAGAGCAGTCCGACTGGAGAAGTACCTTACAAAAGAGATTCATTATTAATAACAAATAATTTTAATGTTATGTTTCTGCGTGTGAGTAAGGGTGGAAGGATAAAAACAAAAATAAATGACACCTCAAAATAGTATGCGAGTACATCAGTAACTCTTTTCAATAAGCTTGTCGTAACGACCTCTTTACAAAGTGTGTATCGAATCGTCAAGGGACAGAATAGTTTTCGTTGTACCGGCTGGGCACTTCGAGCGAAGACTCCCAACTTGAATAGAAGATCCAGTTTTCCAATACACAGTAAACTTGAATATAGAACGCTGCCAGGTTATCAGCTAAAGAAAATAAAAATGCAGGTTCAAACACAAACTAAATAACTAGTTTTTGAATTACACTGCGTGATTTTATTTAGTGATTTATTTTAGTTTATAAGCCTTCAAGCACAACACTGATGTGCTTGAAGGCTTATAAACTAAAAATTTCGATTAACAGACATTGATTCGATTACCTCACAAATATTTATGTAAAAACAATTATTCGTTTCGGGTTTAGATAATGAGATAAATAAATGAATGAGATAATGTTACATGCATGCATTACATGCAACTACAATAAAAGCCAAATTGTGTCGCAGGGCATTCTATAAAATTTCAGACTACTTATATGTCAAAAATGCTTGAGAAAGACAAATAAATAAACATTATAATAAAAATTGGCTTCATATCTTAAATAAAAAGATTCCTGCTTGGTTTTATTAGTAGTGTTTCTTAGTGAATGTTCTGCCACCGCATGCATACTGCTAATCTTTTTACTGAATAAACAGTTATGATTACGATTAGGAGTTGACCCCATAAATTAAAAAGAAGGGAGATGGAAGGAGGCTTTATTAAAAAGCTATTATAATACCGACAGCCAATTTGACAGACTTTTTGAACAGAATCTCATATTGAGTTTAATTTTATAAGTTAATTGAAGTTCCCAAGTAAGTAATTTATTGTTAATTAAATATCGATGGAAGTATAAAAAGTTGTAACTAATAAAAAATATGCACGATTCGATTTTCAGAATTCAGCTATCTGAAGGTTAAGGCGCCTAAAACAATTTACGACTCACGTAAGGCGTACTTAAAGGTTCTGGAATTGGCTATTTTCACTAACAATATTTAAAAATTATTACTGGCTAGTACTTATTGGCTGTAAAATCTATTTTGTTTCAATTATTTGTCACTTTTTTATATTTTGAATATTGCATGGCTACGTCATCATAGTTTTAATTCGGAAAAATGTTCCGTAATTGGCAACATTTCATATTTTTAACTGGCATGTATTATTGCGTTATTTAGAAGTAAATCCAAAACTAGGGCACCAATATTTTTCCGTTTTGCGAAATTATGAACTTTTCATTCATAATTTCAACTTTGAAATTCGACGTATTCTAAAAAGACGTAAGCGCCAAATGACGTCATAGGTGGAATAGCAATCCCGTCCCGTCCCGACCCGTCAAAAAAAATAACTGTCATATCATTTATTACGCGTATTTGTCTAGTTGTATTGTCAAACTCGTTGGCGCCTAAACTTGTTTACGTTTGTTGAATGTTTTCAATTTCAAATTAAATTAAAATCGTCAATATTAAATTCTTTCCAGTATCCTTATTATGTTCCATTAAGTCACCATGAAAGTTTCGAAATATATAACCCTGAGTGACAATTGACAATAATAATATGACATGTCTTGTTTGCCATTAATGTTTTAGTTTAAAACATTGGAATGTTTAGGTAAAGGAAACTACCTCGTCCACCGTATAAGTGACGTCATCACATCTTTTTTAGATTTTATTTTTTTCCTCAGAAATTAAGGAATAAAAAAATATATTTGAACTCAGGATACGAAAATAAAGAAATGTTATTTTTGTTTTAAGGTGGTGTCAGTTTTGAAATGTTGCCAATTACAATAATAGTGTAGTGCGCCTTAAAACTACATTTCACCATGCAAGTTTAGTTACAATTGATTTTCGTTTTTTTACAAACGTGCATGCCATACACCGTTTGATCGAAACAGTCGGGAGTGCAATGTGCGACCATGAGAATATTTTTTATGTCTGAGCGCGCCAAACAAGCAAGTGAGTCCTGATGGTAAGTGATCACCGCCGCCCATGGACACTCGCAATACTAGAGCTTTTCTGCCTCATTTACTTATGGCTACGGGCAAGAAGCTCTATGCATTTATTTTGGAAGCATTCGAACGACTCACACACCGACTTGAAATGAATTGGCAGCCTAGAAATGCTGTTTCGGCGGATAAGTACAGTACTATTATTGATAAAAGTATAAAAGGGTTAGTTCTTAGTTTTGTTTCATAGAAAATGATAAATTGTTTAACAAGTACAGCTTTTTCATTGGAATTAAACCTTTGACGGTTAGACTATTTTATTCCTAACACATATTGCAATAGATTGATCTCTTCGGGGTGCATTGTAGTTCGCAATTAATTAAATAAGGGAGTTAGCGAGGTAACAGTGCTACGTATTAGAACCTAAATATACACAAATGTATTTCAAGTTTCGATATATTGAAGGTACGCCGGGTTTTGTGGTCGTGTAACCAGTGGGTCTATCCCGTCTATTTATTTACGAGGAAAGGTTAAGCCAAGATACGAGTACAAGCTTGCTCTCAGTATGGGGAACCCTTTTTGATAATGTCAATATCAATTCGCTTTATAAGGTCCTATAAATTATGGACAAGGTCTGGCAAAATGTTAGCAACGTGTTAGTCTGTTTATATAATGATACTTGCGTAATATAATAAAAGCGGCGCAGGATTCATATAACGCGAGTTTTATCGGTTTACATTCTATAAATTAAAGTGCAGATGCCAGCACATCCAAGCCCATTCTGTCAAATTTCTTTTATAGATTATCAACTTTATCACAAAAGCATAAGGTTCACTTTCAATTGGGGAAATTTGACAGATTGGAGTAGCTTGATGTGCTGGCGTCTGTACAGTACCTATATGTATGTAATAGTTATAATCTACGCCAATATATGCCAGATACTTTCCTTACTACATCTAATTAAATTAAATGGCATTCGTCCTTATATACAAGGTCTAACAAGATTAACGGACGCAACTTAAGGATTTTAATCCGCCCAACAAGCTAAACAACTAGTAACTAATTTAACTCGTGAAATACTTAATTGTCTTCCATTATTGTGATATTCGTTATTATTTTAATAACCACTATCAACTTTAGTCTCCATAAACCTTTTTTTTCTTTCGGCGTACTAGAATTTCAGAATTCTATAATGATCACATTGCTACAGACGCCAGCACATCCAGCTACCCCAATCTCTCAAATTTCTTTTATAGATTTTCAACTCTATTACAAAAGTATAAGGTTCACTTTCAATTGGGGAAATTTGACAGATTGGGGTAGCTCGATGTGCTGGCGTCTGTACATGAGAATCATCAGCCACTCATCCTAGTTAATAATGAAAAATGTGCACTGGCTCAAATTTCCACGGCAGTAATTTTAACAGCGAGCAACCATCCAAGATAAAATTTATTACTTATGTGTGTCTGCAAACACAGGTGCACTTTACCCTTATTTTGCTCGTTTAATGGAACTGCAATCCGACATGACCGATGAGAGACGGGCACATGACCGACGACTCTTCGAGCTCTCCGAGCCTCGTTGGTAAATCACCGCCGATGTCTTGATGGGGTAATTCCCAGATTCCCTTGCCTCTTAATAACACTTTACTTAAAGTATTATTATAAATAAATAAATAAAAAAGGTTTTTACTCACGTAGACTTTAAAAAAGCGCTTGTAAATAGTCAGAACATGTTTGTAGTAATATAGTTGTATACATTAGATATTATTTCTAGTAACATATATATTTAGGTACATCTTGTATGAAAACATTTATAAAATTTATTTTATTACAGAAATGATATTTAGCTAGCTCGTATCAAGTTATTGTCAAGAGATTATGTTTAATTATCTAGTTTAAGTCTAATATTTTTACTACATATTGTCAATGGTTCTGTCTATATTAAAGGTATTATTATTATGACGGACCTTGTGTTAATAACGACGGTCGCGCTTTAATGCTACCACCGGATCCAATGCACCCCAACTGAGAAGACCCAGCGAAACAAACTCAGTGGGTTCATCTACTACCGGTTTCAACACGACCCAGTTGAGACGGTCCGGCGAAACATACTCAAGCGGGCATGAACACGGGATTTGGTCCAATTAGAGTAATTATTTAGTAGGCAAACACAATATATGCTCGATCGGTTGTCTGAATGCTTATTATTTTAGATTATATTTAGGTATACACAATAAAAACTTCGAAACAATAACATTATTCATTTTGAGACAGAGTCAATAATTTTAAATTAAGTATATGATAGCAATCATTTACAGATAGTTCACGTAACACAGCAGATCAGTCATGTCTATATGGCTACAAGATCTCCAGCGAGCAATGTGCAGGTAGGAAGTGAGAGCCAGACGTCTTTGTCATCGATGTACTCTTTAGTGGTGTAATAACCCCTAGCCATAAGTATACGTTTAATAAGTGTTTTAAAACTTGTGTCAGGTAGATCAGTGATTTGAGTAGGAAGCTTGTTATAAAACCTAATACAATTTCCTAAAAATGATTTATTAGTTTTGCTTACTCTAAAGCCTGGCATGGCTAGTTTATTTTTATTCCTAGTATTTATATTACGCAGTTCACTTTTCTTTTTATAATTATGAATATTTTTTCTAACAAACATTATATTCTGATATATATATTCCGATGGCACAGTAAGTATATTTATTTCTTTAAACAAATTTCGCAAAGAATCGCGACTGCCTTAACCATAAATGGCTCTGACTGCTCTTTTCTGCAATACAAAAATAGTACCTATGTCAGCCGCCGAACCCCACAGCAGAATGCCATACGACATAATGCTATGAAAGTACGCGAAATACACTAATCTAGCAGTTTGTTCATCTGACAATTGCCTTATTTTCCAGACAGCATAGGAAGCCGAACTTAATTTACCTGCTAATTTTTCAATCTGAGGACCCCATTGCAATTTTGAATCAAGTGTCAATCCCAAAAATACGGTCGATGGGACTAAATCTAATATTTTCGCATTAAGTGCAACTGTTGGTACAATTTGAGTCACATTCGGCAATGAGAACCTGATGCATTTAGTTTTCCCTGCATTTAACAAGAGATTATTTGCCGAAAACCATTCTGATATAAAGCTGAGTATTTTATTATGCTCAATAAAATCTTTATCCTTTCTATTTACTTTAAATATGAGCGACGTATCATCAGCGAACAAAACTATGTCTGATACTTTCTCTACCAGATAAGGGAGATCATTTATATAAACTAGAAATAAAAATAGGCCCAATATAGATCCTTGGGGCACCCCCATTTTCACAGGATGACGTGCGCAAAGTGACACCGCCTATCGAAACCATCTGTTGTCGCCCCGATAAATAGGACATCACAAGATCAAGAGATGTGCCAGATATTCCATAGTACTTCAGTTTAACAACGAGCGTACGATGATCAACGCAATCGAAAGCCTTAGAGAGATCACAGAAAACTCCCAGCGCATCCTGTGATCCCTCCCAAGCCTCCAATATTGACCTAATTAATGTGCAACCTGCATCCTGACTAGAGCGGCCCCTTGTAAACCCGAACTGCTTGTTATGCAATATCTCATTCACGTTAAAGTGCGACAACATTTGGCTGAGCATCAGCTTTTCAAATATTTTACTTAAAGCTGGCAGTATTGAGATAGGCCTATAATTCGTGGCATTTTTTGAACAACCTGCATTGAAAATGGGTATTATTTTACTTATTTTCATTAAATCGGGAAAGACACCATCACTTATACAGCCATTGAAGATGGCTGCAAGGATTGTAGCAATGTTAAGTATGATTGATTCAATTGCTTTAACAGACAGTCCCCACAAATATTCTGTGCCTTTCCTTTTAATACTCTTAAAAGCTTTTATAATATCATCACTTGTTACGGATTTAAAACTAAAGTTAGGCACAGTTTGTTTTACGCTTTGATTTAAAAAGAGTTCAGCCACATCTGGTGATGATGCGAGACACTAAGTAATATCCACGGGTATATCTGCAAAAAAAGCAGCAAAAAAATTGGCAATGGTAAGCTTGTCTGAAACCAGTTCATCACCAATATTCAATACTAATGTCTGATCTCTTGATCTACTTTTACCAGTTTCAGTATTAATTATTTGCCAAGCTGATTTTATTTTATTATCAGATTTTTGAATTTTATCTCTTATATATAAAGATTTAGCTTGAATGCAAACCTTTTTAAAATTTTTGAATAATTTCTAACATAATTAATAAAATTGACATCAGGGTTATAGGACCTTCTGTCATACAACTCATATAAAAAATCTCTACTCAGTCTAATGCCTTGAGTTGCCCAAGAACTAAATTTTATCTTATTACTGTCAACCGTTTTTTTTTTTATTTTACAAGGTTTATTAAATTCTTTGCAAATACAGTGGAATAATGTAGTGTACATATCGTTAGGGTTACTTTTGTTTGGCAATTGATGGCACATACTATTCTCCAGGTTGTTACTGAACTTTCCCAAATTAGGTTTTTTTAAAGGTTTTTTGTTTATTTATATTTATCTCATTTTTCATCTTTACTATTTGGCATTTATGGTCAGAGCGAACACCAGCCGCCAAACACTTCTCAGAGACATCAAAGTTGGTAATTATGTTATCAATGCAAGTAGCAGATGTGGGTGTGACTCTCGTGGCCTCAGAGAACAAGCATTTAAGGTTAAAGGACCGAAATACAGATAGAAATATGTTTATTTCAGATGAATCTGCTAAAATGTTCATATTAAAATCACCACATACAAGGATTTTTTTTTTACTTTTAATTTTCCTAAGAATGTCTTCTATTGTTGCTGTAAAAAGCTTTAAATCGGATGCTGGTGATCTATACACACATATTATATAATAAAACTGCGTCTCTACACATGCCACCTCACACACACGCTCAATAGATAGTTGGCATATATCTTTACGTTCTTTAAATTTAATTTGGTCTCGAAGTAGTATCAGTACTCCACCACCCTCTGCCGAAACCCTATTATAAAAGCTGGCGACCCTATAGCCACAGACACTAAAAGCCATCTTGTGTGTCTTCAGCCATGTTTCTGTAAAACAAAGGATATCTATTTCATATTTTTCATTAAAAAGTTCTATGTCTAGAATTTTGCTAGAGAAGCGGTTTATATTTTGATGTGATAGAATTAGAAAGTTATCACACTTCTCTATTGTCATGCTTACATGTTAAATTACTAACTAAATTGATTTTAATAACATTACTAAAAGATGGTATAAAAAGTGACTTCATCATACTACTTATGACTGAGTTAATATGTGCCGCTACTAAACTTGCAAGTATGTTCAAATAAATTTCAAAGTTCAAAAATCAAATAAGATTTTAAACTCAATAATAATCTGTAAAATTGACCTAACAATAATAATCTGTGGTTGAATATTATTATATATTCATATTCACATGACCCGATGGCTCTACGAGCTCTCCGAGCCTCGTTGGTAAATCACCACCGATGTCTTGATGGGGTACTTCTTATTGTTACTTGCCTCTTAATAACACTTTACTTAAAGTGTTATTAAGATTTTCGACTCCAAAATCGACCTTATAATCGTAACCTGAGGTTGAATATGCAATACGAAACATCAAACATTATCTGACCAAATCGGAGTCGTTTTCAAGAAAGAACAGTACCGTAAACCGGCGAGTATGTATGGAGAATATAATGACAGTAAACGGGCAAAATAGGTCTGCAAAGACCTTGACAATTGGAAATCCGTTGTCTTTGCCTATGAAACAGGCTTGAGTCTATGTATGTATGGATGAATATGCTATTCTTATTCCACTGAGGCATCACCTATATATACTCTTATCCTTTTTTTACTAAACCATAACTCTTTTACTAGTCAGATAAGAAGAGACATAATTATCGTTTTACGGAAATTATCCTGAATATAGATAATCTGGTATTCCTAAGGGTTTAATACAATTACGCTTCTTGTCAAAAATAATGCGTCACCAAATAATTTTATTGTAGAAATATTTCAGTCTATCCCCATAACAAACCTGATATAATGAAATATGAGCTTCTTTCCCGCGTGTATCACAATAATTATTCTGGGAGACTTCTGCCCAGCATTGTCTTGTGTCTTCTTCTAGAGAACTTACAATCATTTTTTTTTCAAGTTTTAACGATTGGTTCAAGTGCTTCGCCATGAAAGGTAAGAAAAAGCCTGTTAAAATTCCATATGTCTACTATTATATATGTAACTATTCTGTTTGGCCGAAAAGATCTAGCAAAAATAAGAATGAAAAGATGTAAAACTGCAATAGGGTTTTGGTGCGTATAAAAGTATATAAAAAAGACCAATAATCCCTATGATAATTACCCCTAGGAATATTCAAAGTTAAATTTAATAAATGATTAATACAATAATGTTTATACACTGTACAAAATTGTTAGATTTTAAGGGATTTTGTCTGGAATAAATAATTGTATTACAATAATAAAATATTGTTAATGTTATGTTTTTAGTTTTGCACGAAGTGTATTTTAAAAAAGATATACCAATATATGACCTGCAAAAACTATGTCAAATAAAAATAAAAATATCATCATCATATAAGCCGAAAGATGACAAACTGCTGAATAAAGCAACAAGCCTCCCCTCAAAAATCTCCACAACTGCCGGATGCGAACAGGGCCTCTGTTCGCATCCAGCGATCACGAACCGGAAGACGTAGCGTGGGCAGGCCCCCTACACGATAGACCGATGATCTAGTGAGGGTTGCTGGAACTCGCTAAATGCGAATAAAAATATATAATATTTATGTTTTTTTCTGTTCACTCCATTTCAATACTCTTACTAATATATACACTACTTAATATAAACTACGCAATACTTGTTAGCTTACACAGGCGAGATTGGAGTGATATTATAAAATTATGTGTTAAGAATATCCAATTTTAACGTATCACGACTCTTAATTATTACATTGATCTTAACACTAAATTTTAGTTAATTTGAATCAAGAGGTTATTTGTAACCAATGACCTTATGGTCTTCGGTAACACAAATTGTAATTATAAGTTTAGAGTTAGCGATAAACCCAAAGTACTTAAGACTAATTTGTGTTTAAACGTTGTTACAACGTCGATGAAGGAATTACAAGAGAATGTATTATAGCTTGAAACTTTGAACAAGCCGTTATATATGCGTATTTGTATAATGATGGGACTAATATATTCATTTACATTAATTTATTGATAGTTTCGGAATAATTGCATACATTAATGTACCCAGATACCTTTCTATAATTTTACACACAATACATTGTGTAAGAACGTATTATTATTGATTATTATATAATTTTTTATTTTGTTAGTTTTTTTTTGTTTTAAAAGCATCGCCTGCGTGAGGGAAATGAACTCCTGTGTTGCGGGGTATTTTATAAACATATTATAATTGACAGTCACAAAGTACACCCATACTCAGAACTACTACGTATGGCCGACACAAATAGTTCTTCTGTGCGGGAAACAAACCCGGAACAAATACAATACCAATATTTATTGCGATCATGAGTGATACATAGGTGTTACAGAATGTAGAGGTACATACATGAGACCCTGTTAGGGCGCAGCAATACAATTTTAATATAAAATGACTAACAAACTATTTGATTAATCTTAGGTTATATATTTATTTATATATATTATTATATTTATATAATTATACCTTTATTATTATGTTATCATTATATTTATTCTATTTGCTTTAACATATTATAATTTAATTATTTTTTTATATTGCACACTGTCTTACTGTTTAGCTCTGTCCTCGAAAAACTCTTTTATACTGTAATAACATTTTCGGTTTAAGTATTTTTTTAATTTATTCTTGAATATATTGAAGTTGGATGTTTCTTTTAGTTGTTGTGGTATTTTGTTATATATCTTAATGCACATTACATAGGGCCCAGAATGAAATATAGATAGCTTTGATGTCGGTAGAGCTAGTGAACTTTTATTTCTTAAGTTACGAGGTTGTGAGTAATGATCTTTCTTTAAGGAAAATAAGTGAATATGTTTGTTGACAAATAAGCAGATTTCAAAGATGTACATAGATGTTAATGTTAGTATGCCAAGTTTAATGAAGTGTGGCCTGCAGCTATCCATTCCGTCGATGTTTGCGAGGATTCTTACACATTTCTTCTGTAGTTTAAATAGAACACTTGCGTTCGTGCTATAGTGGAGCGAGTGGCAAGGCAACTTTTTCAATCGTGCAGGCAATCTAAATCTTAATAGCTGAGTTCAATGTCAAATCGATTTCTTTTTAAATGTATTATATAAATGTCGATGATTTATGAATATTCTTTTTGGAGTCGAATCGGCTGGGTTGATTCTGATTATTTTAGACCATTTTCATATTAACCTAGAAGGCGATATCGGCGTTATCCTAAATTTTGGTAGTTAGCAGATCCTTAAAAAAAGTTCCACAGTGACGCATTTAAAATGTTACTGTGCTTAAAAATTACGTAACCAATTTATTATACTACTTGCTGGGCCCCGCGGTATTACACGCGTAAAAATTATAAATTATAGCGTATGAGTTAATCCAGGATGTCAGCTAACTCCATACTAAATTTTATTAAAATCGCTTCAAACGTTTAGACGTGAAGAAGTAACAAACATACACACTCACACGCTCACACAGTCACAAACTTTCGCCTTTCTAACATTAGTGTGATACTATATTCTACAATTTATTATAACTATATTCGAAGTACATGGCTTCAAAGCATTACTTAGCTTCCATAGTTAAAATCGGTGTATTTTATAAAATAAATACGCAAAAACGGATTTATTTATTTTATTTTATCAAAATACACAAATGTTTTTATATCTATCTTAATATTACAGTGTAATATAAACCAGTATTAAACCAATACTGGTATATACCATCGTACTCCCATTACACACACCGTATTACACTTTAAGAATAAAAATACTTATTACAGGTACAGGTCGATTTGTGGTGAATGATTAATGACTGAAGATAACTACACGTATTTACCAATAATGTTGTAATAATTATCATCTTTAAGCTATGACCATCTGTAATTATTTTGTGTTCGTTAAGGTTAGGTATTTAAATTACTTATACTTCGAAATTATCTAAATTAGATTGAAACATGATTAAAAACCTGGGGCTATACCGGCTAAGTCACCGAACATCGATTACTTAATCAATCGTTAAATCGGCTTCAACGTTGACAATCGATTCCTCATTTATGGCGAATCGATCATTTATGGCGTCACATGTGGTCATGGAAGCCGATTTAACGATTGATTAAGTCATTTATAACCTTTATTTATTTGAACGCCATTTAAGAAATCGATGTTCGGCGACTTAGGCGGTAGAGCCCCTGAACTTCAATCTTCATTATCAAAGTTTAATTAAAACCAAATCTATTGTAGTTTATATCACAATTCACGATATTTTAATATTAAAACAACAGCTTTTTCTCAGGGTGGTAAA
Organism: Pseudoips prasinana; assembly: GCA_951640165.1. NCBI lineage: Eukaryota > Metazoa > Arthropoda > Insecta > Lepidoptera > Nolidae > Pseudoips > Pseudoips prasinana. Next base: position 23,757,130 of record OX621237.1, on the reverse strand, counting down.
ATACTACTAAGAAGGGTCTGCGGCATAATAATAACAATAAAATACCTTCACAATAATAAGATAGGCTTAAGATAATCGTGGGTAACAACAAAGAAACCCTCCCTTAATTTTTATAAGTATATTTTGTAAAAAATGTTATCCTTTTTCGTACCTACTTGGTAATCATTTTCAATATTATGATTTGAAGTGTTGGATTATAAAAGGAAATATAGCTAAGTTTTCCGTTGGAGTGGGCAATTTTTGGGGTTAATCTTTTGTTTGCCTTATTCTAAAAACAAAATATAAAAGTTGAACATTATTCTTTCTATCTTCATCGATATATAAGTTGAATGACATCCTAAGAAGAATCGTGGACAAGAAGAATTCATGTACAGACGCCAGCACATCAAGCTACCCCAATCTGTCAAATTTCCCAAATTTAAAGTGAACCTTATACTTATGTGATAAAGTTGAAAATCTATAAAAAAAAATTGACAGATTGAGGTGGCTGGATGTGCTGGCGTCTGTACACTCCTTGGCTACTAAAAAGCTATTTAAAGGCTTCCGTAGCCAAATGGCAAAAAACGGAACCCTTATAGTTTCGTCATGTCTGTCTGTCCGTCCGTATGTCACAGCCACTTTTTTCCGAAACTATAAGAGCTGTACCGTTGAAACTTTGTATTCTGTGAACCGCATTAAGATTTTCACACAAAAATAGAAAAAGAACAATAATTTTCGGGGTTACCCATACAAAGAACTGAAACTCAAAAAAAAATATCATCGTACCCATACATGTGGGGTATCTATGGATAGGTCTTCAAAAATTATATTGAGGTTCCCGATATTATTTTTTTCTAAACTGAATAGTTTGCGCGAGAGACACTTCCAAAGTGGAAAAATGAGTGTCCCCCCCTGTAACTTCTAAAATAAGAGAATGATAAGACTAAAAAAAATATACGATGTACATTACTACGTAAACTAACAACGAAAATTGGTTTGATTGAAATTTAGTAAGTAGTTTTTTTTAAAACGTCATAAATCGTAAGCCGCAATTTACCTTTCATTTAATCAACTGAAATACTTGCAGTGCTGCGGAACCCTTCATGAGCGAGTCCGGCTCGAACTTGGCCGGTTTTTTTGAAAACAGCCCGCCTGAAATTAACCGTGTATGGCGGAGCACTTTACAGACATATAATTGTGATTCACATAGCACACCTCGAGTCAGAACATCTACTTAGAGGTCACTAATGGTTGTCCTGTATGGGAATCGAACCCGCAACGAAGTAGTAAGGCGACTTTCTTAACCAGTGCGTCACATGTGCAGTCAGTCACGTACAGATTATGGTTAAAATATTTACCATAATATATCCAACATAGCAATGGTTCAATTATAATAAATAAATCCAAACTTAGCGGCATCGACCTTCTCACCGAGGACTGTGCCATACTATTCATACATATCCTGAAACTTTAGTGCTTACATATTTTCTGCTATAGTTTGAACCATTATTCGAGCTAGCTGCAAAAAGGCGCAATCATTTTAAAAGTTTTAAATCGGTATTGTTAGCCTAATTTAATCAAAACTTGGTTATGCGTGAAATGAACTAGTGTAGAAAGGGTTCTGTATGATGAATATTTAATTTACAAACGCATAATATTAAGAGATTTCGCATGTTATTATTACCATAGAATTAACCATAGAAACAAAATTTTAAACGGAGCTGTATTTTTAAAGTCAAGCGGCACGGAAAGTGAGATAGTTGAATTTATTTGAATTACTTAAAACGTATAAATATTTGAACATATCGCACACAGTTAGCAAAACTTCAATTAATGTTTTAATTTGGTCCCAATAAATCGTTACTACCCCTACATGTTTAAGATTAATTTATTTAAATTACATATCCAATGTTTATTTAGGTCACATAAATTCATATGTCCAGTAGATTTAGAGTAAATTGGCTATGACAGAGGGATGTATAGACAAACTAACAGTGCCTCGCGGTTTTACCCGCGTTAAACTGTATAAATTATCACAGCTCAACCTCCGTAGGTGATAGCGTGATAATATGTAGCCTATAATATGTTGACTCGACCCCTTAGTAATAATATTCACGAAAAATTTGAAGTAATTCCATGCACAACTTTTTGAGTTTAGCCCGGACATACATACTGACAAACAGATACACAGACAAAAATTCTAAAAACTATATTTTTGGCTTCGATATCGATTGCAGATAACAGCCCAAGTAACCTTTAAAAAAAATATTCAATGTACAGTTTTGACTTTCCTACGATTTTATTATATGCATAGATGAGTGAACTTATACGAGTTTTGTTTTTTATTTAGACGTACAAAACCCCAAAAAGAACGTCAACAATTTTCCAGAATAGAATTCATATTTTCATTGAAAATACGCTTACATTATAATATTGGAACATTTTGAGTAAGTAATTGCTCATACGGTAATGTCGCTGTCTTTAGTTATTCGCGGAGAATATTGCGCTGGCCCATAAAATTTCATTAATATTCATCGTAAAACGCGGGAAATTCATTTTTTTTGACGTTGATTTACGAGCGGTAGGTTCTACCATGCATGCGTGACGATTCTCACGTAATGGCTTCAAAATACTATAATATTATCCTAAATATGTATCATTTAGACACACTTTTATTAAATCTTTTTCTTTAATTAATAAGTGCTACTTTTTAAATAAAACATTTGAAAATTACGCTACTTTAAGGGTGTTTTGTATGATTTACTAAGCAATTAGATTAACTTTTCTTGATTGGTATAATTTTACTTAATAGACCAGGGTCGATAATGTTTAAAACCAAAAAAAATAATAGTAGGATGAAACCCATTAGAAAAGGAGGGGAATATTATAAAAATGAAAGAAAAAATAATTTACGGGTGATCTGAGGTCGGGAAGGGGATGGGGGTGAGTTTTTAAGGGTAAAAAACGGTTTTTCTCGATTTCCAGCAAAACTAAAAGTCCTATCGAAAAAACTCAAATGGCAAAGTTGTAGGTAATAAAAAGACCTAAAACTTTTGTATTTACACTTTTTTCACATAACCTCAAAATTTATGCGAAAAATTCAAAAAACCAAGTTTTTGGTTTTTATTTTTATCTTTTACAAAAATTTAATTTTTTAACGAAATTTTTGTGAAAACCTGCCTTTTTATGTCCCAAATACGCTGTAATTTAATTGATTATAAATATTTATTTTTTCACCTTATTTTGAATTAATATCGAAAAAACACCCTAATTGTCAATCGAAAACTCACCCGTCAAAATATCAGCTTTTTTCAAAAAGTTTGTATGTTTTCTGTTCGTTGAAATCTCTACTTTCCGATGCTGTAAAAAAATATATATATGATTAATGTGTTTAAAAATATTGTTATGAATAACGTAATCAGAATAAAGTATCTACATTTAATTGTACGATTTACGTTTATATTTATATATAATGAGATTTTCTATGACATAAAAGTAATTAGCATTAAATAAATCAACTTTTTAATTGAAACAAATTGCAGCAATCACATTTTTTAGATGAATTTTTTAATAACAATTAAAAAAAAATCGAATTCGAGTTCTTTTCGATTTTTTACATTTTCTGAGAAGATTTACTATAGTAACATATATATTTTTTTCAGCATCGGAAAGTAGAGATTTCAACGAACAGAAAACAAACAAACTTTTTGAAAAAAGCTGATATTTTGACGGGTGAGTTTTCGATTGACAATTAGGGTGTATTTTCGATATTAATTCAAAATAAGGTGAAAAAATAAATATTTTTAATCAATTAAATTACAGCGTATTTGGGACATAAAAAGGTAAGTTTTCACCAAATTACAAAAAAAAAATTCAAAATAAGGTGAAAAAATAAATATTTTTAATCAATTAAATTACAGCGTATTTGGGACATAAAAAGGTAAGTTTTCACCAAATTACGTTAAAAAAATAAAAATTTTGTACAAGATAAAAATAAAAAAACCAAAAACTTGGTTTTTTTAATTTTTCGCATAAATTTTGAGGTTATATGAAAAAAGTGTAAATACAAAAGTTTTAGATCTTTTTATTACCTACAACTTTGCCATTTGAGTTTTTTCGATAGGACTTTTAGTTTTGCCGGAAATCGAGAAAAACCGTTTTTTACCCTTAAAAACTCACCCCCATCCCCTTCCCGACCTCAGATCGCCCGTAAATTATTTTTCCTTTCATTTTTATAATATTTCCCTCCTTTTCTAATGGGTTTCATCCTACTATTATTTTTTTCACTTTTTATTATTTTTACCCTGGTCTATTATTGAATGGGCAGTAATTACCTTAGGCAGGCTACTTGAACAGCTCTAAAACAGAAGGCCGCTGAAAAGGCTTTAGCCTAGTGATAAGTACAATTATTTAAGGTAGGTAATTTTCAAAACGCACGGAGAGGCATTGAAATTATAACATTTCAACAATATTACATGTATAGACTGACTGCCTACCTATAATATGCTTAAACTTGACGAAACTATAACCTTGGTGTATTTGCAGATTGTCTAGTAGCCCACCTTACCTGGGACCGTCCACCCACCTAGGTAGGCTCAACTTCGAAAAGAAGATCAATCTCAGAATCCAACTCGGCTGGACAGCGTTCGGGAAGCTAGGAAACATCTTCTCGTCCAAAATACCGCAGTGTCTCAAGTCGAAAGTATTCGACCAGTATTGTCAGTGATGACTTACTCACTATAGACCTCATTAGAAGGCTTAGGGTCACTCAAAGAACAATACAGAGGGCTATGCTTGGAGTTTTCCAGCAAGATCTAATTAGAAATGTTGTAATCCGCAGGCAAACTAAATTCACCAACATAGCCCGAAGGATTGCAAACATAGTGGCAATGGGCGAAGCGTAGAACTGACAGTCGTTGGGGCTAAAAGGTTCTCCAGTGTCGACCACGACTCTGAAAGCGCAGCATGGACAAACCCCCTACAGGATGGACTATTAATATTGTGAGGGTCGCTGGAAACGCTGGATGCGGATAGCGCAATACCGGCAATTGTGGAGATCTTTGGGACAGACCTTTGTCCAGCAGTGAACGTTTTGACTCTAGCCTCGTTAAGTTGGAGGGAATTGGAACTACTTCTTCAAATCCTACTTGTTTCTTTCTGATTATTTTTTTCCAAGACATTCAAAGCAATTCTCCGGGACATGCCTCAGCCTCACCGCTCAGTGTCTTTTAATTGTGTGCCACTGTTGATCCTGACTGCAGTGGTGGGTAAAAAAAAAGGACTAGTCGAATAAAAAAACCAAACTAAATTGTGCTTCGTGAGCATCTATAATTTTCAATGTGACCACTACCACTATATTTTGTAACAATAGTGAAATGATATAAAACTGTTTTGTACGTGAAAACTAATTAACGTATCCCTCCATGAACACGGACAATGCAATGTATCCATGAAACAATAGTGTTTGCACTGAAATTTACATCCCTTTTTAATATTCGCACACCAATTTTTCCGCAATTTTTCCACACAACTTTTTTTCATTGAATTTTTTCATCCGTTTTCATACACATTGCCTGTCGTAATCAGACAAATATAATATACGATTGTAGATTTATTGAGGTTCATTTACACTTATAATTGGTTTTAACTTTTAGAAGTTTTTATTGTCATGTTATAATCGAATGAATTTGCTGATAATTTGCATATACTAATTGATAAGAAAATTTAGATTACAGAACACGACAAAGGTTTCTAATTTCTTTTTGAGGGTCAACAATAATGAATTTATTGAAATAGTGAATTTATTTTTTACAGGTATTTACAATTATTATTGAAATAACCTAACTTATCAGGTAAGAAACACACATAGGCATAGGCAACATAGGCTTCTAATAGCATTTTGCTATCTCAATAATCTTATTAAAAGATTAACATTTAATTAAAATAGGGCACAATGTGGTTTTGCTTCTTAATGACTAGCTCGACTGAGAACGCACCTCTACTTTACAGAATATGCTGAAGGTAATAGCTTCATTAATTAATATTGTGGTTCGAGAACTACAGCATTACTTACCCAGATAAGTAAGGTCGCTATTGCTCATTAGGAAGGAAGGATGGTCAGCAATGGGTGCGGACTACTATAGTAATGGAAAATCTTTTTAATGGACTTATGTGATTATATTAATACGTGGAGTAAAAACGTTGTAACCCTATTACAAAATTTGCACAGTAGAAGGAGTATGAAATTTGGAACAGTTAAAGTTCATATAGAGAAGAAGTGCAGAAAGCTAATGTTTTTTACAAAAGAATTACACACAATTACACTAACAAATTGAGTGTCAAAACTGAGAACAGATGAATATTATTTGTCAATAATGTCTGTAGTCTTTGACAATAGAACGTTAATGACCAAATTTAGTATAAGTACTATCTCTAGTGTAATTAAAAACGTTAACTTTTAAATTGTCATTACATTATTTGTATTCTCTATCTAATTTGCAAGTATTTGCAATCTAATCTAATTTGCAAGTAGATATAAATAATGGCTTAATAAAGATAATAGAATGGTTGACATTAAATAATTTAATTCTAAACATTGACAAGACATATATTATGACATTTAAAAATAATTATAGGACGCAGAGTAAAACTTATGATATTGACATAAAACACAAAAATAAGCCTATTATGACTAAACATGAAAACAAATTTCTAGGATTAATAATAGATCAAAATATTAATTGGAAATCACACATTGACTACATATGTAATAAATTGAGTAGGTTTTCATATGCCCTTTTTATGTTATCCAAGGTTGTGAATCAAGACGCTGTCCTTACTTCTTATCATGCATACGTCACTTCTGTTCTTAGGTACGGGGTAATGTTCTGGGGAAACTCAACCGAGAAAGATAGAGCTTTCAGGGCCCAGAAGAAATGTGTCAGGGCAGTATTTCATATGCAGCAAACAGATTCCTGCAAACCGCATTTTATTAAATATAAGATTTTGACTTTCCCTTGTTTGTATATGTATGAAACAGTTCTTTTCGTCAATACAAACAAGGAACTATTTATTTCTTTAAAGAGTAAAAGACATGAAAATAAAGTGTGCATGCCATTACATAAGACAGCTCTTTTTAATAAGAGTGTTTTCTGTATGGCGCCCAGGATTTATAATAAGATTCCAAGAAATATAACAGGTATCCAAGACTCAAAAATATTTAAGAAAAATCTGTATGATTTTTTTATTAATAAAGCCTAGCTAAAATAAAGCTAAAATAAAGAATATTTAAATGATAAGTTATGATTAAGATGACATTATTAAGTAGGAATCCATAATTGTAAAATATAAAATGTAAACAAATGAATAATGTGTAAATATATAAGTATATTAATAAAATGGGCAAATTAAATAATTTATTAAATTTGATTAGTTATGAAATTGGTAAATACCTATATGACAATATTTGCACGCCGAAAGGCTAATATGGATTGTACGCTGTATTATTTTTAAGATCTTTTATAACCCATATTTAAGCAAATAAAATATTTGAGTTTGAGTTTGTATTATTAAAACGACTTCGTTTTAATACACACATTTTTTTACATTTATCAAAAGCTTAATTCAATCATCATCGTAATTTCAACCGAAAGACGTAACTGCTGGACAAAGGCGTCTAGCGTAATGACCTACTAAGATCCTCGCCTCGCCGCATCGTGTCGCGGGTTCGAGTCCCGCGCCAGAATAACTAGTTGTTCTGAGTCTGTGTCTGTCTATTATATGTTTGTGAAGTAACCCGCGACACAGGGATTAATTTCCCTAATGCGGGCGTTGTCTTTAAAAAAAAACGAGTTGAACCTTGGGATATTTAGTTAAACAAGGTGGACCTTGTTTAATTAAATATCGCAAAATATTATCGATGTGCAATTTTGTATGTGAGAATGTTAATTACTCAGTACGTAAATCGATTGAATGCGTTTCGATAACATTTACTACACTCAGCTGGTTTATTACCTGGATTAACACGGGATATTTCATTCGGTTCCTGTGGGATTACTAAAAAAGCGGACGTGCCATGGCTGATGAAACTATTGCTGTTTTTTTACTCATACGTTCTTCACTACTCTCTAAACCCAATTCTAAAATCAACCCAGACGTATTAGGGGGTAAAACCTAGTGGGTAATAAGTAATAATTATGTTATTATAACAAAATAAATATCTTAGGATAATTTATAAACTGCCGTCTGATCTCTAACTAACCAGAGTAACTAGTTGTACAGAGCTGCCGTCCAATAACTAAAAAACAGCTAAGTGCAAAAAGTAGTTTTCGAGAAATCGCAAAAATAAGTGGGAATTGATGTCTGTTGAAAAGTATGATACCTAGGAACATGGTTACAAGTTATATATGTAGGCATATTCTTTGTGCACAACATGTGATATTTTTAATTCATTTATATTTATTATACTTTATTTTAATTCATTTTCTAACCTTTAGCCAAGCATTTTTTTTATATTTTTCGTAATATACTGCACTATAAGGCCGCTAACCATACCTTAACTGCTTTATAGCAAGGCAATTTCTTGTAGCCGCCACGTCTTGTACTTATAGTAAAATTTATCAAAATATATTTAGTTATAAAGCAGTTAAAGGATTTTAACAGACTTAAAGTTTAGTAACTAGCACTTGAATGACTATTTTTGCTTGCTTAGAAAGCAGTTATGGGATTTTAAATGCTTTTAAGCTCGGTATAATTAAAGATATTTTATACTGGTTCTCCCATTGCTTAACTAGAAGGCAGTTAAAGACATCTCGCTCGCAAATAACTGCCTTTTAAGTAAGCACTTGCGGGTAAAAAGTTGAGAACTTAAAAACTATTTTAGGAAAATCAGAACTTTATTTATTAAACAAGAATAAGAATAGCTCAGTACGACTAATTAAATTGTGTAGGTAACTTTACTAAATTATGCCATTAACTCAAGCGGCCCTCGGGTTCTGCATAACAATAGAAAGTCAATTGTGTCTCGTTAAATAAAACTTATGAATGCATAACTACTAAGTAGTTAGTATAAATTGATAAAATAATAATATTCATAAGTTAGTACAATTTATAAAATAAGCAATTCGAGTAGCTACTTAAAAGGTTTATTTGATAAAATGTTAGTTTACGCTGGAACTTAGCAAATAGCTTATTATTAATGACCAAATCTAAAATAAAAAAAAACAAGTAACTTTTACAAAACTTTAGATGTGATCGGTATAACTTATGAATTATACCGATCACATCTAAAGTGCCTGCCTTGCCTTCTTTGTATTATGGATATTTCGAACAAAAAACGTAATATTAATTTCACTGGGTAAATAACGACGACGAGGAGCGTGTTCACGGCGATAGTGCGGTGCAGATGGATTGAAAGATTCAATATGTTTCGTAATAATATCTCTATTAAGAGCTGGAGTCTTTACATGCATGCCCCGTTTATCAATATCTTTGTCAGCATTGAGAGGATTAAGCAATATTGTGTCATTTATTTTTGCAGTTACCTAAAGTAGTTGAGATAAATACTTTGCATAACCTCATTAAAACTCTATCAATCTTTTGTAAAGTAAAAGTTCTTATAGTACCCTAAACCGGTAAGCATGTATGAAGAATATAATGTCAGTAAACGAAGCGAAAGAGGTGTGCGAGGATCGTGACAAATGGAAGTCCGTTGTCTCTGCTTACCCCTCTGGGAAACAGGCGTGAGTATGTAAAAGCTCTTTTGGCATTTTTCATAGGCTCCTGAACATATTTTGTCTTAGGAACTGCTACCGTATAATTATTTCTGATAAATAATCTTCTTTCAGATTGTGTCTTCATCTAAATACTTCTTGTTAATATACAAACGTTCCTCAGGTGTAAATATAGTTAAAAAACATTTTGTACACTTCACATCACATCACAGCCTTTTTTTACATTGTACTTGCTTCTGCGTTCCTTTTCCTTCTCAACTAATCTATCTTTCAAGCTGGTATCATATTTCTTTCTCTTTGTGGATGATGGTGTTGCTAAATTTACTTAATCTGTAGAAATAGAGCAATCAATAATAGATTAGAGAGATAGAGAGAGTGCGTCTTTTCTTAGGTAACTGATGTCCAATAATCTCTTCTGTTCTTGTCAATTCTTGAGTATGCCGTCGCGGTATGAATTTTTTGGGAAATGTGTTGGCTATTGATGTTTTCCTTTTCAATATTGGGTTACTTTTAGGGTTTAAAACTGTATTTTGCCTTTGCATGTCATAACCATATTCAGTATCATTACTAAAAACTTCGTCACATGGGTGGTAGTTCTTATCCTTAAGGGTATCATAATTCAAACTTAAACTGTCATAATCTAATATTTGGATATAGGTAATGCAGCAATGAAGGATTCGTAGCAGTATGAAAAATATGTCTCAGGCTGTTGAGTTAATGTTTCTATTGTAAGCTTCGGAGTTTCTTCTGGTTGGCTATAATTATATGTGATATGTGTTTCATTGAATCTTTGAAACATTTGTGATGTCATCTAGTAAGGTTCTTGGTAGAGTAGATTAACTTAATTCTTATTGTTCATTAGGGCATACTTTGCATTTACTTGGCATTATTTTTGGCTTATATTAGAGCAAGTGGAATTGCTCTAATGGCATGCTGTTAGTTTCAAGGCGTTGTGCAGTTGGAAATTCCTGTTCCACCGACCGCACCCTATTCGTCAAAGTTTGGACCCTTGATGATAGACAGGAACCAAATACAATGATAAATAATAAGTTAGCTAATGTACCAATTATAGAACAAATCTGTTCGTTCTGGTAGGTATAAAACAATCAACAATCGAAACAGATACCTAAAACAAAAATGACGATGAACTTCAATACATAATTAACACTAGCAGTATGCGTTTTACCTATCCAGATATTACGGAATACAGAAAAATGTACAATAGTATTTATAAAGTTAGATAAAATAAAAACCATTCATTCGTTTTTGCTTAAAACATCCATACATACTTTCGCATTTATAATAATATTACAAATAACTATTTATTACAATCAATGAAATAATAATGTCAGCGTACCTTTGCCTATTTTGCGTCATTCTCGTAATTGTGTCAAAAAGCATGAGACGCGCCCCATGGCCGTCTGCTACGAGCCCGCAGTGAAAAGGAAGGAATTATAGCCTGAACTGGTCAAACGCTAACGCAAATCACAAGCGTTTAACTGCTATTTAGTCTAGTATTGTCGTTTAGCTGCTCTCTAGCGATTGATACCTAGCTATTACTAATTAATAGCGGCTTTTAAGTGATGTATTGAACATCACTTAAAAGCCGCTATTGGTGTATAACTGCTTTCTAGTGTAGTTTTTCTTTATAACTGCTTTAAAGTTAAGGTACGATGTTCAGATCGTTATTTGTATGACACAAAACATAAAGGTAATTAAAGACGCTTTGCTGCTTTCTAGTCAAGCATGACTAGGTAACTTACTTTTAGTTAAGTAAATTTAGAAAAAAAACATACATCAATTTGCCGTTAAAGTATGTTAACGTCTTTGTAGAGAAGTATTGTGTCTTAGCCGCTTTTTAATTCAGAAAGTAATGAAATTTATGTTGTTTAACTGCTCAGCAATGTTTTGTATCTCTAAAACTATTAATCATAGAAAAATGATTCTTAGACCAAAAGATAGAGCGTCGAAAGTTGTATAAGACTACATTAAAAAGTGAAAAACGACCAACTGTGGCTTTTTATTTAGTGGACGGCAGAAGGCCAGCACACCAAGCTACCCCATTCTGTCAAATTTACTATATATTTCTAAATACATACATCATATTATAGACAAATTACACACAGTCCCAGAATGAATAATCGAGTTCATCTCAAAGGACTGTCCTTGATGGGGACCCACGACCTCTGGCTTATTTTTATTTATTTAATCTTTATTTCAGACATGTATGTACAATGACAGATATAGTTCATAATTTTATTACGAAACTAAGGTTAGTACGGGTTGTTAGTAGTACACAAAAATTAATGCAAAAAAGTGTTGGTAATTTGTTAGTAAACAAAATATGTAGGTTAAAAAAATATTACTAAAGACTTATTTCTGTGCAGGTGTACACCTGCCTAGTACACAATAAAAGGGCTGTCAATCTTGCACGATAACATTCTGCCGGCACCATTGGTGCTACCACGGACCCTACTCATCATCGATGCAGTTCTTTTCCTTATAATGGAAAAGAAGTCATCAATGAATGCAACCGCAAACATTTTCCGTGGCTTTCTCAATAATGCCTCAGAGCGTCGTTGTACTGAACACGTAAGGCATTGTAAGCCCGCCGCGTAAAGTTGATCCACAGACTGCACGTGTAAAAAGACTGACAGAAGGCTCGGAATAGTAACAGTTTTACATCTAGCCTATCCATCTTAGCCTAGCTCAATACCTACTAGACAAAAATAAAGCATATGTAACGAAGGGGTAAGTAGTTAATCATTGAATTATGGGTAACTCCGACCATCGCGTGTCATGTTGTGACTGAACGCCGTTAATACATAATGCATAATCTATTTAAGGAATGAACATCTCGTAGCACTTTAATAAGCTGTTTGCGCTCTTTATACGTATACCTAAATCAATGACAGCTGAGTTTAATTACTTCTCGGTCCCAGTTGCAGTAACCGGACTATTAACACCTTGGACACCGAGAGGCAACAGTTGTATGCACAGCTGTTTGCGCTTCACATACAAAGCACAAAGTCCATAATGTAGACTACCTGGTCGGATTACACTTAGAATACGTCATTTTTTATCCAAGATCAACTCATTCCTACGCTATATAACCTACTCGACTAGGAAAGTACCTCTAACTTACAGAGAAGACACAAGATCTCCCTGCCCTGAGAGAGCACGTAAAGCCGTCGGTCCTGTGCCTGACCTTTTTCCGGTCGTGTCGCTAGGCGTCCCATAGGATCATGAGAGTGATGGAATAGAAAGTGCTCCTGTGTTTGCGCACACACTTGTGCACTGTAATATGTCTCGCGCAGATAGCTTATCTCTATTGAGACTGGCCGCCGTGGCCGAAATTCGGCTAGGAGGACATTATTATTATACACAAGATAGCATTATCATGTAAATGAAGGCGTGGTCACCAAAGTTGTTTGGGGAGAAGAGAAGGATCAAAAACGCGTATCTGATGCCATTTTATCGACTCTGGTAATTGCTTACCATAAGTGAGAGCCATATGCTTGCGTGCATAAACTAGTTTTATACTACATATCACGTATAAAATAGTTGTTCCATTTTAGTTTCAGTTAATATATGATGCCATTTTATTCACAATAACTCTGTTTATCTTTTCGACAGTGATGTATTTGTACATAAAATCTGTTTTATGTATCTCATGGCAAACATAAATTAGTTTCAGTTTTATTTAGGTAATACCATCATGCTATAGCGCAGTATGTACAAGTATATAAAGGAGAATTATTGCATACAAAACAAATAAAATTAATTATTCAGACTCGACATTACTCTGCTTGGCTTCAAAGAACATAAAAAGTTCTAAGCCACCCCCAACCAGATTTGCAGTAGTAAGTATACCATTGAATGTTAAGTGTACCATTGAAACCACAGATAATGAAGTTTTGAATTCAAATTGCATGTTACGCCAAAAAGTGTCATGATCATTTTTCTGACAAGTGTAATGAACGAAATCGTTTGATCAATTGTGTAACCTATTTTATTTATTATATATATACTATACTATGCTATAGTATAGTGTGCATTAATTAATATAGTTTATATGATATTTAAAGTACATATTGACACTTGTTAGGACGATTAATTATTTATTTTATACTAGCTGTGCCCTGCGGTTTTATCTGCGTTAAATTTTATAAATTATAATAGCTCCTCTCCCATAGGTGATAGCGTGATAATATAAAGCCTATATGTTGACCCGACCTCTTAGTAATATTCATGCAAATTTTGAAGTTAATCCATACAGAACTTTTTGAGTTTAGCCCGGACATACATACAGACAAACAGACACACAGACAAAAATTCTGAAAACTATATTTTTGGCTTTGATATCGCTTGTACATCACGCCACAAGTATCCTTTTTAAAAAATATTCAATGTACAGTTTTGACTCTCCTACGATTTTATTATATGTATAGATTACGTAAATACTTTAACTTAGTGCATCCTAAGGTTAGCTGGTGTATATTTTGAGCATTAAGTCCGATTTACAATCCATTGTACCAAAGTTAAAATAAATAAATTCTCCCTAGCAGGTCAAAGTAAGAAAGTTAGCGGTGTGCGCGTATTTCTGTGATTACGTAAATCCGTTGATCCTGAGTCTGATCTCTGTTTGAATAGCCATCCCATCAGGATGTAAGTACGGTGAACAACGCTAAACCAACGAGATTGAGATCTTGCCTGTTTAAAAGTAGGTCCTGGATTCAAATCCAGGCGTAATCGAATAAGTGCTGTAAGGATGTTTCTGGCAATAAATAACTCAGTAGGAGCCTAAAAGATCGTGGTGTTACAATTTTTCAATTCAAATATGGTTGAAGTTTAGAGTGGTAATAGGTTATACCTAGAACATACAATTTATTACTAAACCGCGGATGCACCGTGGAGTGCAGCTATTTAAAAGATATCTTTTTTAATTACTCTTGCCATTTCAGCTGATAATTATCTGAATGATTATAACCATTGAGTGCATTAGTGAAGGCACACTCCTTTTACGCCTTTAGGTGAATAGTTAATTTGAAAACCTGTGAAAAAACTGTGTAACATTAACAAATATGTATATATTAACATATATATGCATATTTGTTAGCTGGAAGAAAACATGTCAGTGAGTTAAGCACGCCTATGTCCATGTATTGTGCTTGTATTTTTCTTTTCCTCTTCAAGAAATAATGTAAATAAATTGAATAGTTGATTTCCCTTCCCTCCTTGCGACTTGTTTCACTACATCAACGTAATACATTATTACTCAACACATACTCAAAGGCCAACATCTTCAAATGTTCGTAGTTGGCAATCAAGTTAAACTTAACGTCGCCGTTTGTAGTTTACCTGACGCAAATTGTGTGTCTCCGAGGAACTCGTGAAGTCTAGTAAATTTAATGTGAATTATTTGATAACTTCTACACCTACACACGATTTAGTAATTTGGTACACTCAGCTAGAAATGTAGATATAATATATCGATTATTATTTTGTTATCGCTATAATAACTGTTCTAATAAACATACTACCGACTTAAGCTGACTTCTACTACGTCTTTTAGGATGTTTTTCCATTTTGGATTACCAAATAAGTAGTACTTATTACATGATAAGCAAAGTGTGTGTAAAAGGCGAAAACAAGTTATAAAAAGCTTAACTCGAGCATCATAGCAAGTTAGAAATACCTACTCTAAATATCGATGTCGAATATTTCTAACCTACTGTACTCGTATTAAGCATTCTGTAATCATATTCTATTCATGCACATCGGTGTATGTATAGAAAATGTAAGGAAAATAAAGGAGTCAAATGTGGTGCAAGAATTATAGCTAGTTGAAATGAGTAGTTTCTGCCTACCCCTCTCTAAAAACAGGTGTGACAGGTTTATGTATGTCGGTATCTAGTACAAATCTATACTAAACGTAACTTGGTCTATAAATATTACCAAAATTATTAGAAATTAGAATCATTAGAATAATTTCTAGGTAGGTACTTTAATTACTTGTAATTAATCACAATAATAATAATAATATCTTGGGACAATGTCACACAGATCATCCTAGCGCCAAACTAAGCAAAGCTTGTACTATGGGTACCAGGCGACGATATACATACTTATATAGATAGATACATACTTAAATACATAGAAAACATCCATGACTCAGAAACAAATATTCGTGCTCATCACACAATTGTTACGTTATTTTAATTTCTTTGTAAAAATATATTCTAAAAGTTTTTATCAGTTCGTTACCTGTTTACCCCTTAACTCCTAAACTGATGTACTAGAATTTGGAAAGATAGTAGATCTTAAATCCAAGTGACATATAAGATAGTATTTTTACATAATACATTATTCCTAGCATTATGAGTTTGCTAGCAGGAATAACTGAGCAGGCAGGGCAGCAGGCTCACCTCTGAATTAATATACTTGGAGGCAACAGAAAAATATAGTCATAAACCATGTGCTATCAGTCCAACCCAATACGATACATTTGTTAATGGAATAGAAACACATTAATTGTATCATGGACTGTCTATTAATATGATGGATCATGACCGTAGAAACCAATTCATTTTCATCATGATGGTGATTTATGTTATATAAATTATTCACTACTATATTATATCCTGTCCTAATACATATAAGTACAGTAACCTAATATAATATACAAAGTGAAACATTGAAAACAGTAGGGAGAACTAAATACGTTCTTGTAATAAAACATTTATTTCGAGCAACTGTGACACATAATGATTACATAGGTTAAGTATACATATATGTATGTATAGTATTAAGGTTCATAATAACAATGCGATGCATGTGGTCGGCAACATCGAGCCATATATGGGCTCTGGGTCTCTGTTGGTACTGCCCTTTGCACGATAGAAGAACGATGCCGGGTAGTATGACGCGAAAGCAGTTCACTCCTGCCTCTGCTAACATTCCCGACACACTTCATCGCCAGGACAGCCCCATCAGTCTCCTAAAAGCATTATATTGAATACGGAGGGATGATGGCAACAAATAATTCTCCCACGGGCTGCATGTGTAGATGCGTTAATAAAATGGTAATTTTAACTCTGTGGTACAGTGTACAAAAACCTTCACGCCGATCTTCCATTGCCTACCATTAAGTATTGGATAAAGCAAGCGTCCAATTCTGTGACTCTGCCACTCACTATCCAAGCCATTTATGGCTATGGTAAAAGTGGTTAATTTCCTCCACTCCCTTCTCACCTCACACGTAAGCACTGTAATCCCAGTAACATCTTGGACGATCCGGATGACGAGATCACCACTTACCTAGACCAAGTCAAGACGATAAGTGATATATTCGCCCGCAATGACAGAGCCAACAATTCCCTCAATGTCAAAATAACGTTCAAGGACTAACTTTGTTAGCGTGGTTGGTAGATGCTTGATTTTCACGCCGCGCAGGTCGATTCCCACCCAGGACAGATATTTGTGTGTATGAACATGTCTGTTTGTTCTAAGTCTGTGTGTAATTATCTATATAAGTACCTATGTATTTATAAAAGTAGTATATGTATTGTAAGGAATTTTCAAGACGGGCGATGAGTCACGTTCGGTCATATTAGACTAAAAAATAGGGGCGAGGTTAAAATAATTCCCATTAGGCCGAACATTGGTAGGATCGTTCATTACACTATTATAAAGGAAATGTGAAAAGTTCTCATCGACACGCCACGTGAAAAAATATTTACTCGGGGTCAAAGGTCACAAAAACAGTTTTTCGCGACTTTCAGCCAAACGGTAAGTTTTATCTTAAAATTAACTCTGACAAAAATTGTAGATAAGTTTTTCTATGAAAAATGTATTTCCTAAGAGCCACCGCTTTTTAGATAGAACTATTCGAAAAGTTGAAATAATGAATGAATCGTCATAATATGCACACGTTTCCACGCCACCTTTGAGGTAGTGTACTTATCGCGTTTTTGTTAATGTGGTTTCCCCGGTAGGCCTATTCCACTGATCTGTTGCAATTTACTTGCACCCAGAATGAAGAAGGCAAACAAGGAGAAGAAGAAGAACAATAGGAAGAGGAGGCAGAAGTTTCTGATAATTTAGATTCTGATACATAAATTTTCCTATATTTTGTTAAATTTACACACCTTATATCATTTTCAACCCTTGCTGATATCTATAGCCATCCAATAGCTCCAAATTAAACAGAATCACAACAGATCAGTAGAATAGGCCTACCGGGGAAACATGTGCATATTATGACGATTACACCTATTTCAACTTTTTGAATCGTTCTTATCTAAAAAACGGTGGGTCTTAGGAAAAATATTTTTTATAGATAATTACCTAATCTACAATTTTTTTCAGGGTTAAATTTATGATAAAACTTACTGTTTTGCTGAAAATCGCGAAAAACCCGTTTTTGTGAACTTTGACCAGAGTAAATTTTTTTGCACATGACGGATCGATGAGGACTTCTCACATTTCCTTGATAATAGTGTAATTAACGATCTTACCAATTTTCAGCCTAATGGGAATTTTTGTAACCTTGAATGTCTAAGTTGACCAGACAGAAAAAAAAAATACAATCGCAGATTGTCAAAAAACTATGCTTGACAAACATACATGTACATGTATATAAATACTTGTCTGGCATGAGAAGCGAAGGCAGTTTCACTAACCACTGAGACGGCGGTGGTCGTCGAAAAACGTATAATTTCGGTAGTATATTAGGGTTTTGTATTCATAAGGTTATATGCCTCGCATTGATTTAAGGCTCAATAGATAAAGGATACAAAGCAATCTATTCATCTACGCTGGGATCCTAAATCCCAAGAATGATGCATGGCATGGCGAAATCGTTATTAAAATATGTTTTTATAGCAAATACCTACCTATTGTTACAGGATTTTTCATGTATGAAGCTCTTATGTATATTAATTTGTTCAACTATTTTACTTCTTAGTATAGTTATGTTATGCAGTTATGTGAAAATAACGTGATACACACTTTTAGAACAGTTTTGTCTATTGGCGTGGTTGGCAAATGTTTGTTTTTCACACCGGTGGTCGTGGGTTCGAATCCCACCCATGACAGATATTTGTGTGAATTAACATGTCTGTTTGTCCTGGGTCGGGGTGTAGGAAATCATCTATATTCGGGTCGCGAGTTCGAGTCCCGCACCGGACAACTATTCGTGTGAACATAAATAGTTGTTCTGAGTCTGGGTGTAATATGTGTCCGTCTATTAAATGGTTGTGTACTTACACAGGGATTAGATACACTAGTTGTATTAAAAAAAAATGAATTATTAATTAGTGTTTTTCTTCCCAAAAATACCAAAAACACGTTTTAGTCTGAGTACGGAAATGAATTTAGAACCTTATTTTCAGCGGTTAAACACGCTACCGTTAAACCAACAAGGCTGAAGAGATATGTATGTATAAGCATCCGCCTTATTGAAGTAATGTTCCGTTGATCTTATTTTGAAGCACCTAACATCATTCTTTATTATTCAATTTAATACTTCATTAAAAAGCTTACTCTCGAGCTCCTAATGTTCCAATTGTTAGCGAGTAATGTCGCGACTGGCAGTTGTAATAATTATCAACAATACAATGTAGGTACGATATTCTACCTATTGTTTGTTTGTTTAGGTACATTGAGAACATTTTAATCAGGGAGGCCGTAACACGGGATGTTGCGTCAACATGAGGTTTTAATATTACCACTGTGTGTCAGATTTAAGTGCAGAGAGCTATGTCTGTAGATTTGTAATATGCCTTCAACCTTGGGTATTTATGCAGACCATATTTTGTGTGCTAATATTTCACCCTTCAGAATGTTGATCAATCGTGTGTAGGAGTTGTTATAGCTGTAATTAAATGAAACAACTGCTTGGTTTGTCACAGCAAAAGAACAAAGCACCTAGTGACATTTGCGTGGAGTACGATGTAAGTGGTGAGGACTAATACTGTCTGGAAGATTAGCTGCTAAGGCAGAAATTTGACCTGAACCTACAAATAGTAATAATTATTATTTATTTATTAACAGGCAACAAGACCACTTGTTATAACGTAACAAATTGTAACTTAAAATTAAAGTTAGTAGATACAGTTGAAAAATATTACACCCTCACAATGTCCCACACAAAACAATTATTACAACCATACCACTGTTACGTGACCCATATGTTTCAAATATGCATCGTGCAGCAGTGGTTCACGTTAATACACAGGCTCTAACCCTACGCACAAGTGTCTCGCCACGCTTCTTTATTCCAGCATAAAAACAGTCTACGTGAGTGTCCGCAAACATTGCTCAAGCCCTACAAAATTGAGGCAGCCTCAATAGCACCCTGAACGCATTATTATACTGAACTAGAAGGGCGCTGTACTAAGATATACCTTACTAACCTATTACATGAATTTATTTTATTAGAATGATGTATGTATACCTCCATTAAAATTCTCAATTGTACAGCTCTATCCTATATCAGACGTACCTATGTCACATGACATAAATTTATTACAGCCCTTATTTCTAAAATGTATTTTAGTTTAAAAAGCACTCACCACATGCATCAAACCCTAGGCAAATCTCATTAGGCGCTCGGTTCTTTCACTGTGATTCCCGGACGCGCGCCATACCGCTGTCAAACACAGCAGCAGTTTCGTTTAATTACAGTCGTAACAACTCTGAAGTTATTTAAACTGGCTCCTTTAACAAGCTACGTCTATAGAGCGTAGAACAAGGAAACTGTTGCTCGTTTAAAGTGTAAAAAGGAACATACATACTTACTTTCGAACATATGATGGGTGAATCTCGATGATCAGGATACTTCACTGATTTTATTATTTACGTAGTCGTTATGGTAATCGCACCACAACTACCTCTTTAGCGTGTATGGACTCAAGTCTTTACTTTACACTCTGTGCCCTGGAATCGCATCTTTGTAAAATTCCCCGCGATTCAATGATTTAACAAATGCGGTGGTCGATACGTTCCAATTTTTATAGTGTTAGTAAGCCCCATTAAAATTGATCAAAGTAAGTAGAGTTTAGAAAGGTAATGGTGGAAGGAAGAGGGAGGTTTTAGTTTATCAAGTTTTATCAATGAAATAAAGCAATAAATGACAATTAACAAAGTAGTTGATCAAGTCACCAGAAGGCCGGGACTGACAGCTTAACGTACCCTCCGAGGCTCAGTAATTATATCTCTTTGACGATCATCCTTCTAATAAACTGACCATATACCTAGGTGTTTCATGTCGTGAATCACTTACGGATTGGTGAGTGCAATTGGCTATTAGTTTTACGTGTTTCAAATATTCTCCTGAGCAACCAATTGTACAGACGCCAGCAAATCCAGCTACCCCAATCTTACATCCCAATTAATACAAATTTTTCACTAAATCGTTTCTCTTATCTAAAAGATAAGACACTTCTTCGAACAAATATGTTAAAAGTACTGGCTTGCCTTATTTTATCTACGTATAAGGTAAAATATATAAAATTGGAGATAATTTAATATTATATAAACTCATACTCATATAAGAGTACACGCTTATTTGAAAAACAATATTAAAATTACTTTCATAAGACAAATCTTAATACCAATTTAGGTTCTTAGATAAGTAATATTATTATCTCAAGACTTAGGCTTTAGTTTAAGCTATGTTATAACCTGTTACTTATGCACCGCTTACTAACTACCGCCGTGGCTAACCAACTTTCATCAGATTAAGCGAGTTAGATAATAGCATTATACCTGGTCGAAGATTTTCGAACTTGAACAGCAAAATTTAAGTGAACTACAAAAATCTATGATAGGTTATTCGGCCATCTGCTTAACAATAAAAATCTTTATTCACTGAATACAGTTCAAATTACAAAAGACGTTTTAGGAGTCAATATTGTGCTGTGTTAGGTATGCAAATAGTTCTTAATTAAATTTACCAATTTACTTGAAATTGTAGATCGTTGTTAAAAGTGGTTGACATTTCAGATTAATTGGTCTATTTCAGATAATTTAATGATTGTTTGGTCTGTGTCTGGGTGTAATGTGTCTATAATATCTATGTATTTAGAAATATATAAGAATATTTATCAGTTGACCGGTTGCCATAGTAAACGTCTGCCTAGTTTGGGATCAGATGGCAATAGGTTTATTTATTTTCTAATGGCAGTTCCATTGTCATTATATATTGATGTCATATATATTGATATTTCTTTCATCTCTAATTAACTGTCATTAACCCAAGTGATCTTAAATGTCAATCTCTTTCAACTACGATCTACTATGTACCTAATGTGAATTAATATATGTAAACGAAGAAGTGCTGTGTGGTGACTGCGAGAAATATCGGAATCAGAATATCATCACCCCATCTCATCCCGTGGGGGACGTAGAAGTCGACCCGAGGGAATATCTACCAGTGGATGGGCAGCAGCTTCCTTCTGATTACTATGACCATCTTACTGCGAACGCCAACCCACCTGCCAAGCGTGGCGATTATGGCATATCCCCCCGAGATGATTCTTGATGGAGACAAGCCTCCAGAAGTGGACTTATTTAGCTGTAATGATGAAAAGAGCAATCAAATAAGATGCTTTATTGCTGTACATATAGTGTTGTGCAAGTGACATTACTAAGATGAAGTACGAAACAGTAAACTGTTTATATGTAAATAAATAAATAATAATAAATTCTTTATTTCATTAAAATTGTACAAGTTACACATTTCCTGTGGACCCACACTAGGCAAGCCTGTATCGTGGAATCCGTGTCTGGATTTCGAGAGTTAAAATAATAGTCTTATAAACTTAAAGCTATAAACTTAAATTACAAACTTAAAATATCTCTACTTCTAGATAATATTCATAATATTTATAATTATGTATAAATGATCATTACTAAAATGTTACGTAATTTATCAAATAGTAAATGTTCGCTCTATTATTTAAGAATTCTTTCATGTCATATAAACTTCTTTTTATTAAACATTATTTTAGACTATTTTTTATATTTTATTGTTTTCAATAATGTCGGCAAGTGGTTTAAATATATATAAGTAAATGTTAATCGAAATCGAAAGAATAATTTAACCTCAAAAAAACTAGTTCATTAGTAGTAATTAATTTTAACAAGAATTTATTGTAATAAATTGGAATCTAACTAATATATAAATTTAGAAGCCAAGGTTATAAAACTAAAGATATTGGTATGGATTGTTCCTTTTATTTAGTGAAGACATAATAACTTAGCTGCGTGCTACCATTAAAACTTCGATGTCCATAATGCGCTCAGTCATTTAGTCCGAATTCGATACATGTAGCACCACCCGTGAACAGTGTCAGATATCTATGTCTCTTATCATGCCTATGTTTTTGAACTACTGGAAGGTTTTGAAAACAGGTTAAGCTTTAAAGTATACTACTTACAATATTTTGACAAACATTAAACCTACGTTTCTTTTATCTGTTAATTGATCCTACGTATGATTTTCTTCGTTTTCATTTATTGCTCACCTACAACTATTTAGTATACCTATCTATCCAAAGGTTGTCTGGGAAAAATCGCTTTATGTAATATGACCACCCATTGCATCTACAAACGCCATCATATCCAGCTAGCGCAGTCTGTCAAATCGATCAATTCTTTTATCGATTTTCAACTTTGTCACATAGTAAGTAAGTAAGTAATTTATTTGCATAAACATGTGTATACATAATAAGTACAAGGTTCACTTTCAATTAGGACAAATTTGACAGATTGGGGTAACTTGATGTGCTGGCGTCTGTACAAGATTGTATTATTTGTAACAAATGTATTCGTACACATTCAAACAGATAAACTGATTGTGTACAGTTTTAGTTCAAATAGTTAAATTATTTATTAAGTAACAAAATTCACGGCTGTTTCAACAACAATCAGTTCTACTTTATTGAAAATTAAATTGTTCGAGCACCTCCGGCATTCCCAGTCTTCAGGTGGAAAATAAGTACGAAAATAGAAAATAGTAACTTTTGTTTGCGAGTTAACCTCAGCTAAAATAATGCAACTATCATTGTGCCAAGCGCTACAAACTTATATTTTAACGAAATTAATAATATTCCAAATGATGCAGTGGTAAATGGATGTTAACGGGCAAAATAAATTTTGTGAAAACTTTATGCGGCGTGGTAAAACTTGCAAAGTTTTTCAAATTTCATTTCGAGATTTAACTCATTCGTAACTTACGACATAGCTAACAAAAATAAATAAATTTGCATTCCATTCTGGAATTGGCGATTTCAGCTGTCACTGTCAACTGAATACACTCGCGTCCAGCATTGCGAATTGCTGAACGAAAAGAATATCAGTCTTCCTTAGCATATCATTTGACGGGTTGGCGTGTTGGCGTGGTTGGCAAATGCTTGCTTTTCATGCCGGAGGTCGTGGGTTCGATTCCCACCCAAGACAGACATTTGTGTGCATGAACATGTCTGTTTGTCCTGAGTCTGGCTGTAATTATCTATAATAATAATAATCTTTTTTCACAGAATACAGGTTAAAAGTACAAGTTGTTACAGTGTTAGTATAGTGCTCTATATTCTACCTTAAAATAAGGCATGCGAACAGTATTTTATATTTTTACATCATCTTAGATAGTATTCAAGAATCAGTATATACATTATAACCACGCATCGCATTGCATTAAAATAACAATTCATTAAATTAAACAGTAAACAGTAAAATAATGTCAAATACGTATAATGGAATTGAAAAAATAGGGTCAATGCATGTATTTGTTTTGAGCATACACAATCGGTGCACGTCTCTTTGAAGCCTATTGTTAGTGTCTGAAGCATTCTTAAAAAGATTTTGGTTTAATTTAACAAATATAGATACTTCATAAATGTAAAGGCATGGTAATGTTAAAATTTTATATTTGATGAATAATGGTTGACAGGTCTCCATATATTTAAGTCCAAACATAGCTCTGATGCATCTTTTTTGTGCTTTAAAGATTTTCTCCTTGTCAGTGGAGTTTCCTCAAAAGATCAAACCATAGCGCAAGACTGATGCCACCATTCCATGGTACGCCGTCAGCAAAGTGCTGGTATCGGATATTTTTGAAAGTTCATTAAGAGCATATACTGATTTATGAACTCTCATTGCTAGTTGTTCAATGTGAAGCTTCCATGTTAATCTACTATCAAGTGTTAAACCCAGAAATTTGGTCGATTCGACAACGCTAAGTGACTGGTTTTTGTATATAATGTTTATGTCTGGGGTCTTATTACGTTGACTGATATTTACCAACTTAGTTTTGCTTATGTTGGCTTTTAAATTGTTAGCGTCAAGCCACTCAACAATATAAATTAGGGTATTATTAATATTTTGTTCATAGGCGCTTATATCGTTACAATTTATGGTTACAGTAGTGTCGTCTGCAAACTGTGTTATAGGGTAGCGTGTAACATTTGGCAGATCATTTATATAAATTATAAAAAGTAACGGTCCTAGGATACTACCTTGGGTCACACCATGATTAAGTCTACGCCCTTTGGATAAATAAGTGATTTCAGTTTTCTTTTTTATGTGAATTCAGTGATTTCAGTCATTTGAGTTCGATTTTTTAGGTACGTTTCCAGTAGTTTTAATTTATTACCTCTTATGCCATAATTTTCCAGCTTGTCGAATAGGATATTATGGTTTACGTAGTCAAAAGCCTGTGTCATATCGATAAAGATGGAACAGACTGGTACTCGCTATATAAGTATGTATTTACAAAAGAAAAGTAGTATTGTATTATATCAGTTATCTGGTTTCCATATTACAAGCTCTCATTAGTTTGGGATCAGATGGCCGTGTGTGAATAATGTCCCAGGATTTATGTATATCTATATCAAACACTATGTGCTACTCTTACTGTTATCCTATTAATATGATATATATGTGTTAACGTTTGCATATTTGGATCTTTATTACTCAACCACGAAAAAAAAGAATTACCTACAATGAAATTTGAAATGGAGGTGGGTTTTAATTGGAATTAACACATAGTGTGATTAAATGACGGGTAACAACGACTGCTTAGCTAATTTAGAATAAATGAAGTCCCGTATATTTCTTGGTTTAAGGTTATTTTTTAGATATTAATAGTTATATAAGTCCATATTAAAAAAATAACTATGATACGCAATAAGAGTAGCATTTTGCGCCAACAGTGTAGAAATAAATGAGCGAAACTTAATTTACTAAGGAATTGTTTTCACCCGCGTCAAAGTAGTTTTGACGTAAAAGAGTAATAAACATACATTCATACTCACAGACTTTTGCATTTATAATATTAGTTGGATGTGTACCTCTAGCGGTTTTGGCAGTGCTCGCCGGAATAGCTCGCAGATGGTAGATTTTTTTCTACTTCCTACTGACTTTATAAATTGTTGCCTATGTGTTATTCTGATGTATAAGCTATATTGTTTTAAAGTTTCATTAAAATCCATTCAGTAGATTTTACGTAATAGAATAACAACCATCCATCCATACATCCATACTTACAAACTTTCGCGTTTATTATATTAGTAGGATAATACTTCTACGCCCCCCACGGGATGAAGACGTGGTGATACTTTTTGCCGACAATCACACAGCAGTAACATGAGTATTCTCTTATACTCGAGTGGAAATGTATAACTCAGAACAATTTTCCAGTTAAAACAATATTTCATGCATTATGAATTATGTTTTGCAATCTGTGCTTACCCGTTTGCGTAGCACTTAGCATTCAACTGGCCCGCCGCGCGCCGGTTACTTTATAGACAAATATTTCACAGTAACATACGAGCCGCGCAAATAAAGCCCAGTATTTTTTCTACCCATTTATGTATATTTCGTATATCCTTTGAAGTTGGCAGTTTATTTAATTTTGTACTTTTTGTCAGCTGATACAAATGACGGTTCACAATAAGAACAAATGAATAAATGATAACAACTATTCCCAAATAATACTTACGTCAGTTCTTGGTCAAATTGATTCTGATAATTGACACTCATTATTAGAATCACCCTTGCTTGATTTAACTGATAATTAGCAAAATGAAAACTACATATTATTATCAATTTTGTATTTTGATAAAATTTTGATTTATATAAAATGGACAGTTACATGACTACTACAATTTCTTACAAAAAGCTTGTTCATGGAATTCATTTGGATTTTTTTTCTGCAATGTTTCGTGTACCTTGGATTGCTGATACTTGTTTATTTATTTGTCCTTTATTCAACAGGAGCCAGGCAATGGCCCAGGATAGCAACTGGTAATAGTACTTTGTAATATAATTTTCATCAACCCATCTCGTAAAGAGCATTTTTACTCTTCGACATCTGAGTGGAAAAGTCGTTTTTATCCTCTAGAGGTATAGAGGATAAAAATTTGAATTTAGAATATCGTGTGCACCAAGTTTGTGAATGCAAAATATCAGTAAAACTATTTACTTCTACCTCAATGGTGCCGAATTTATCATATAACTTTTTTAATTTATTAATAGCAAGACTCGGAACCTTCTTAGTGTACTTTTTTTAATTGTTTTGCACAATATTACTGTTCTATTACACTCAAACTGTAGCAACGTTACTTTACGAGTATTCTAAATCTACAAAATTAGGAAGACCTTCCGTATAAATTCTTAGTAGCACAGCATATGGTAACTATACAAGTAGTTTTATTTACTTACGTTTTTTATGCATGGAGTTAAATTGTGGGTAAAAGTAACCACATTTCTTTAATCCCACTAAAGTTTTGTTTGCCGGAAAAAGAATTGACAACAAAGGCTTAACGCTGAAAATATAACTGCAACGAAGCGTCGATTACGCCTCTATTGTTTCTTATCGCCTTTCGTCGCATTGCCAACGTGACCTCAGTGGATACACTAGCACCATTAAAACCAGCCTTACTGCTGACGGAATAGAGGCTATATCTAGTTGAAAGTGTATCAATTGAGGATCTGTGCAAGTGCTGTCAAGCGCTTCGGTACCAAATTGTTTGTGTGAAAGTACGAATGTTCCGGATATTGTGCACAATTTTTCTTATCAAATTCATTGTTATCAATATTAACATATTCATGTACCACTTATATGTGCGTACTGTGTACATGTATGCTATACATATTAAAGACTTTTATCAGTTATATAGGATTCATATAACATAGGAAGTCTCGCCTTAATTCTATGTTAAGGGGCTGATATTAGGTAAAAAAAGTTTTCATCTGCATTATTTGTCGTAAAAATATATGGCAAATGTTTGATTGTGTAATAGTTATACATTCATGAAAGAAATACAGATTCTTGTATATACCTTTCTCTTTTCTGTAGTTGGTTATAAAATTAGTCTTAAATTCAGCGTTGTCGTCTATCTCTCAGGTGGCTGTATCTCATGAACCATATTAAGGAGGCAGTTTACATTTTCATAGCGTGTGTATTTTCATGGAAACTATAACAATATGATATCCCGCATTTCAGCCCCGGAGTAAGATAACATATTTTCTTGAATTTAATATTTGCAATATTAACCTTATTCCGACGTAAAATAGTAGAAAAGATTTTAGTTAATAAAATTTTGTTTGTATTTTATTTGCACGGATGAGTGCATCAGTGCCATTTATTAGTTCCAGTATTATTATAAATTCTTGAGTAAAGTTTTATTAAAAACCAATGCCCACTCTTGAGAAACGAATCTCTGCATCGCAAAGGACTTTACAAACATACAATTCCAGCACAAATAGGTGGTTGTCCTGTACAGGGATTAAAACCCGCTGCGGTACTAGCGAGATATCCACCATAACATAACATTATTCCCGGCAGTAAAGACTTTTTACTCATAAATACCAAAGAAATCTACACTAACGTGCCACGTTTAACTTTCGGAGCGCTTTTAGTGCCTTTAAAACATTTTGTAAGAGTTTCCGTACAACTTTATTAAGTTTTTTTTTTCTTCCGTTAAATAAGTAAGTTAGTTAAACTGCCATCTTCAATGTATACCAAATTCATTCTTAGGCAGACATGCTAGAAATAATGAAGGGAGAGATCGCTTCATGCGATGAAACCGACTGTAGTGCAACTTGTTTATTGACTCTTTTTATACCTAAACCATAGAATTTCATATTTTATAAATGTGCATTTCTATATTTCAATTATAATTAAGAATACTCTATCTATGTTATTTAATTCTATGTGACGACAGCTGTAAAATATCGCAAAAGTTAAAAAGTTAGTGCCAGCCAAAAGTTAGTAGCAGAGCAGGAGGGAATAAAAGCATTGAAGCAATCCTACTAATACTATAAATGCGAGA
The DNA here is from genome assembly GCA_951640165.1 of Pseudoips prasinana. Lineage (NCBI taxonomy): Eukaryota > Metazoa > Arthropoda > Insecta > Lepidoptera > Nolidae > Pseudoips > Pseudoips prasinana. The sequence continues at coordinate 23,728,080 of OX621237.1, read as the reverse complement.
GTTTGTGAATATGGATGTTTGTTAATCTTTCACGAAAAACCTAGCGAATGGTTTTTGATGAAATTTTGTAGTAATATAGCTTATGTATACGAATAACGTATTAGCTTAATATATAAAGTTTAGCACGGGTTAAACTGCGGGTTACACATTAGTAATCAATAATGTACTATAGCAATAATATAATGCAATATATTATACTACCGTTAGGAGACATCTACAAAGATTTTAATCTTTTATTGCAAGAATTGTAAATTCAGAAATAAATCAATCAACATAAAAGATTAACCTTTTGACGGCCAAAGTCATAAGGTTCATCTGCCAATTCATAACGGTAACAAATACATAATTGTGACCGTGTTGTGCGGATCACATTTTAGTTTACATGACTGTTTTGGTCAAGAGCTTTAGCAATGCACTGTAAGAAAAGTGATGCTTAGAGTGCCACAAGAAAGCCTGTCAGATCAGAACTCTTTTGTTTATTATTAAAGTAATTGCGTTATCCAAAAACACATACAACTGCATGTAGTTTATGCAGATTAAATTAACAATCTTTATGGTAAAAATTTACATAATCAATTAATATTCATCACCAAATATTCAAACAAAAACAAATGTTCATAAAAAGTAAAAAGAAATACATACAGAAAAAACAGCCAAGTGCGAGTCGGACTCGCCCATGAAGGGTTCCATAGTATTCCAGTTGATTAAATGTAAGCAAATTGTGGTTTACGATTTATGACGTATTAAAAACAAACTACTTGCTAGGTCTTGTTCAAACCAATTTACGTTGTTAGTTTGCATGGTAATATACATCATTTATTTTTTTAGTTTTATCATTCTCTTATTTTAGAAGTTACAGGGGGGATACTAATTTTACCACTTTGGAAGTGTCTCTCGCGCAAACTATTCAGTTTATAAAAAAAATGATATTAGAAATCTCAAAATCATTTTTGAAGACCTATCCATAGACACAATGTATGGGTACGATGAAAAAAAAATGAGTTTCAGTTCTATAATGTATTTCCCAAAATTATTGTTCTTTTTATATTTTTGTGTAAAAATCTGAATGCGGTTCATCGAATACATCTACTTACCAAGTTTTAACAGTACAGTTCTTATAGTTTCTTAATAAAGTGGCTGTGACATACGGACGGACAGACATGACGAATCTATAAGGGTTCCGTTTTTTGCCATTTGGCTACGGAACCCTAAAACAAATGGCTATGGAACATATGGCTTAGAGGTACGAGTTAGTACTATGTTCGATTCCATTCCAAAATCGTTTCTCAAAATGAACTGCTACAAATAATAATTTGCGAAACAATTCTGCTAGTCGATGATATTGGGCATGTATTCATTGCATATTACAATTTATAATACTTGCACGAACTAATTATTGGTGGATGTAAATTTATTTAAAAATGTATTTTAGTCAAATAGATTGTATTCAGTTTTAGAACATTATTAACTGAATTGTCAAACATTATGTACGTGAATATACATGAACATTGATATATCATTATGCAACATTTATTTGGAATAACAAATCTGCCACTACCAATAAATTAACAACCTAAAATACATTTTCTTAAAGTTTTGGGCATTCGAAGGCTTGCAACATTTGTAGGTTAACGGTATTTATGATGATGGTCACCTTTACCAGGCATATAATATAAGTCAAATTCAATATTTTGAAGTATTTTAATGTAACACTCTCAACACTATCTATTATCTAACAGTATTAAAATTATATAATTCGTCTAGTTTCCAGCCCAGATAAAATATCGGGGTCACCCCATTACATCCCATGGGTCTTAAAAGTCGGGTAGTGAGGCAGCAGCACGGCATGTGTACTAGCTACCCTTTAACTACGGTCGCCACCTCGCATGCCAAACGCGGTGGGTACGGCACATCCCTCCAAATATTGTGAATACCTTTAGGGGAGAGCTGCTATGTCCAGCAGTGGACGATACCAGGTTGATTAAGTAAAGTAAGTTACTACTTTACCATACTTTACTTTACTTTACTATTATCAATATATTTAATTGTCAACATAATGTTTATTTACCAGGAGTGATTAGTAATAATGAATAATACTTTATTCATTATTACTAATCACTCCTGGTAAATAAACATTATGTTGACAATTATAAAGTTTTAATTCGTTTATGTCTAACTAGCTGTGCCCTGCGGTTTTACCCGGGTTAAACATTATAAATTATAGCCTATGTCTTTTTCAGATATATAAGCTATATTAATACAGAGTTTCATCGAAATCCGTTCGGTAGTTTTTGCGTCAAGAGGTAACAAACATACACACTCACAAACTTTCGCCTTTATAATATTAGTGTGATACAATCAATAATTTGTTGCAAATTTAATAGTCAAAATTATAATGAGAATCTGTATATGAAGGATATTATATTCTATAAGGGGATACTCCACTGGCAAATGGAGAGCCCTCCACTCACAGTTTACACAGCGCATTATTGGGCGATGTTCAGGGCACTTGTCTCGAACCACTTAATGCTATCTAAAATTGCTTTAATGTTTTTCAGCACCGACCGCGATGGAACGAGGGAATTCAAAAGTATTTAATGCTCGACACTACAGCCTTTCAAGCGATAATTTGTGGAAAAAAATGTTCTGTCAAAACGCTGTTAATGTTGCTCATTTTCTGTCGGTTATTGGCAAAAATGGAATTCGTTTTGTAGCTAAGAACCATTTTAAAATTGCTTTATTGCATTTAACTTTGAATTGTGTACTTAATACAGTATATCATTTAAAGTGCTTTTTTTATGGCATAGGGCGATAAACGAGCAAGTGGGTCACCTGATGGTAAGCGATCACCGCCGTCCATGTACACGCGCAACACCAGAGGAGTCACGGGTGCGTTGCCGACCTTTAAGAGTCAGCAAATAAGTGTTGCTGACCCTTCCCCCCAATGATGTCTGGCGACCTTACTCACACGCAGAAACACAACATTTAAGTTAATAATAATAATACACCTATGTGAGTACTTATGAAATGTAATCATTATGTAAAAATTGTACCTGTATATTGTAGTGAGACAATAAATTATTATTATTATTATAATAATAATAATATCTGGGGACAATGTCACACAGATCATCCTAGCCCCAAACTAAGCAAAGCTTGTACTATGGGTACCAGGCGACGATATACATACTTATATAGATAGATAAATACATATATACATAGAAAACATCCATGACTCAGAAACAAATATTCGTGCTCATCACACAAATATTAGCACTTACCGGGATTCCAACCCAGGACCACCAGCTTCGTAGGCAGGAACACTACCAACTAGGCTATGGCGACCGTCAAATTAATAATGTTATTATGAAAGAATGTCTTCTGTAAGGTCGAGCTACTTCCCCAGTCGGGCTGCTCTTTGAGCGAATGAACGCTGTGCCCTACCCCTCTAAAAGCTACGGAATAATATACTAACAACGAATATTTGTAAATATCATTTAAACCGACAAGTAACATTTGTTTCAGTAACATGTTGATAAATTTCTACTTATCAACATGTAACTGAAACAAATGTTACTTGTTCGTTATTATTATTATATATGAACGACAATTTTAAATTTGTGTCAATATTCTTATTGACACAAATTTAAAATTGTCGTTCATCTAATATCCACCATATCCGCATTGTATAATATTACTAGAAAAAATAACATTTTCACTCATTTATTTACCGAACTTTACTTTGTAGCCTCCGTGCGTAAAAAAACTTTTATTATAATAATAAATAATAAAAAAGCTTTATTATTCCATATTTAGGTACAATTCAAATGTAATGTCAGTATTATTAGTAGTAGTTTGCCTTATTTCTATGATTGTTTAGTTTTGTTAGTATTTAATATGGATCCTTTTTGGGTAAAAGTCTCCTCCAACCTATGCCATTTCTCTCTTTCCTGCGCAATAATGAGCCAATTTTTTCCAGCTACTTCCTTAAGGTCGTTTTCTTTTCCCTGCTGATCACAGCCATTTAGTTGCTTCTATCGTCCATCTTTTGTCTTTGTAGCGTGAGATGTGGCCTGCCCATTTCCATTTGAGACGTAGAGCGTGCTGAATGGCGTCTGTCAGCTGTGTTCTTTTGCGTATCTCCTCGTTTCTAGTTTTGTGTATTTTCCTTAGTTTTAGTAAGCTTCTATCCATGGAATGTTGGCATATTAAAATTTTGATTTTTCTTTTGTTAGTATACGTAGTTTAGCTTCCATATGTCAAGCTAGATAAAATACATGTGTCCATTATAATTTTCTTAGAACGTATGTGAACTTTGCCTTGAGGATTACTTTTTAGGTCCAGAATTTCTTCCAAGCGTTGATGATTCTTCTATCTACTTCATCTTCATTATTATTTCTTTTGAATGACAGTTGTTTACCAAGATAAATATAGTCACTAACAAAATCAATATTGTTTCCAGATACTGTTATTTGATGTCATTATTTTTGTTTTGAATACAAAATTCATGTGAAAACCTACTTTGTTGCTGGCATTATCTAGAGTAAGTATCATAAAAACAGTAACATTATCTAGAGTGAGTAAAAACTTTTAAGATTGTTTAATTGCAGTCTTGCTTAGGGCGTTTATGCACCATACGACGACACAATAGGAAAAAGGAGAAGACATGTCAGAAGTACTATTATAACGATCGTTGTAAGTTTTAGTGCACTGACGACGGCGTTCTTTATATTTTAGCCGAGCTGTGCGGCAACTATTTCCTAGATGAGGTGAAGGCGTCCATGACTATTAGATCTTTTTGTTGTGCGATTATAAGACGTCCATCGTTATTTTCTGCTGCGTTCTTTCGTTGAAAGGCGTCTCACCCAGCAGAGCATTACCGCCGGTACGTGAAACCAGATGGAAGCGATATCCCAAAAACACCGATACCAGTCACTCTCACAAAGTATCAAATCACCAAACCAAACCTGATGACACCGCCTTACTCAAACAAAAACACTCCATTAAATAAAACTATCCAAGGACAGACACAACGTGGGGACTTTCTTTAATGCTCTTACTCATTTACGGGGCTACCTATTTTGGATGTAAGTGCGACAGCTCGCCTGTGTGAGCTGATAGGGCTGTTCGCCGTCAATTGCTATAAAGACAACGGTTGGCTTTGATATTCTTGTGTAATGTCTATATAAGACCTGTACTATACATTTACTAGCGGGTATACTTCCGGTTGCCCTTGAAATACAAAGACATGCAACGATTGATTATTCTACGTGCGAAAACTTCATATATAATTTTCTATTACTACGCGACCGTACTAAAATTGCCATGCTATTTATGCTTGGGTGACGCTTAGCTTTATATTTAGCTGACGTAAATGACAAAATGCTAAATGAATGGCAATGTAGATGGAATATATTAACCAAGGGTCGCCACTTGCTATATTCTTCCCGAACTCGAAAAAGCTAACATGCCTATATTATTTCCTAATATTTGCGATAGGTTAAGTAAAACTTGGCTTATCATAGACGATTGAATGACACAATTTATTGCTGGACACGGAAGTTAATTGTTAAGTTTCAAATTAGGACCTTTAACTATCGATCTTTGCTCCATCATCAATTTCCTACTACGAATATGAACAAACCGCCCACCACATACTTTGGGGGTGTGATCTCCGGCATAATGAGCGTGCCTTTATGTTACATAGCTTACAATCAATATCTCGACTAGTGCATTAGACCGGTCTTGTAGCAAATAAAATATTATTAAAGCCAAATTGTATAGCAAATATTTCAAAATTTCTGATTATCTAAGTGATATAAGTGCTCGGGATCGAGTTGTCCTCGATTTATTCGTAAACGGCCGGACCAATTTGGCTAATTCTGGCTTTGAATTTGTGGTACATCAAATATGGAAAAATTAAAATGAACAATAATGACAAATAATATTTTTAAAAATAATTACAAAAATACATGTCAAACATTTTCTTGACTTATGTACTTACTTCCTAATTATATTCATAAAGTGTAACGTAAACAATATATAAGTAAAATTCTTGAAAATCTTTAATTGTATAAATATGTATATCAACGTTATCACCTTTGCATTATACGTGACTCAAGTGTCTCCGTCGACACACGACATGTCGTTGCCTGCCCATACTTATAAAATAAAGATTTTCCAAGCTTTTTACGTATGTATTGTGTCTTATGTCTTAATACAATCACGCTTTTATCTCTTTTACCCTTTTAAATCAGAAAGAGGTCATAAAATGGTTTATTTACCGTGAAAGAGAGAAAACTAAACATTTAGATCCTCTCTTATCACGAAATCGCTATTCGGCAAATCAGTATAAAATTTAGACAATATATACATTTAGTCGATGCGTCGCATAATTTACACTATCGTATGGATATTCCTTTTTGTTTTTTTTTGTCGCCTGTTGGGACAGAGCTTTGTTTAAATCTAATAAGATCAGAATCCTTTTTTATTTGGGTTTTAAAATTTGTTTAACGGAAGTTTAAGTTTTTGTTTAATGTATTAGTTTTATAATTTCTTAGTTACTTTTTATATTATGTTTTGGATATTATTTATTGAATCGGTTTTACCCGCAAAGTTCCGTTCTATGACTGCTATGACATCTAACTAATTGAAATTGAAAAAGTAAATGAAACTGTCTTGCTTCTTCGTGTAAGTAACGCAGAGAGACAGTTGCACAAGATGTCCTTAAAACCGACCTCAACCTCAGTGACCACCCTGAAAGAAGATTCGAACCCAAAAAGCGGTTACCCAATGGCGCGGATTATCTACTTAGTCTAGTCTTGTTAGCTAGACAGCTTGAACCCTTCATCGGTGAAGGAGTAAAAGTCGCCTAACTATATAAATGTCATACTAAAAAGAACACAATAACCACTATTTTGGTTGGATATTACAAGCTGGAGGTACGGCGTGACTTAGCGTTAGCAAGGTATTTATTTGAAGTATTTCGAGGCAGGCTAAATAATCCTAGTATACTAGACTCAATGAAGCTGCTCGTTCCAAACACTAGGTTGCGGCAAGCGCCGAGGGCCCGGCTTTTTGACGTCTCGGTGGCGCGTACTAACATTGGTAAATTCGCACCGGTGGCAAGAGGCCTACGAGTATTAAACAGCGCCTCACAAAGAGTGGACATTTTTAATTGTTCATTGGCGGAATTCGTGAGGGTGACTCTGGATTTAATTAGTAATAATTAATAATATTGTTCGCATTATCGCATTGGGTACAAAACCTGTCATGATAATGTTTAGTAGATTAAATAAATAAATATACTATTTTAGGTTTAATATAAGGCGTCTTCATAATTAACAATCAAACTTTGAGAAGTCTATTAAGTGCTAGATAAATACATGTCTACTACAACTAGTTAACAAGTTCTTAAGATTGGGAACTTAACAAGACCAAAAAAGGTACTTAATGCGCTTAAGCACTAACTACAACAAAAGCTATTTTAAAGCAACCACAATGTTTTTCTTAGTCCACAGACTTGTTTATATCAAATTAGATTTATTTACTTCCCTCATTGTAATTGGGAAACTGGCTCACGTGTGTTTACTCCCCAGTCGATGTTCCTTTATTTACACTGCTTACCTTTGCGCAACTCAAGTTCTTACCAAACGTTTACTTAATTAGTAGGTACTGTAAAGGCCAAGCAAAATAAAACCTTTAATTAACCAACTAATACATAGCTAGAACTAAATTATTTTTTTCTTTGAGTGTGCAGACGCCAGCACATCCAACTACTCCAATCTGTCAAATTTCTTTTATAGATTTCAACTTTATCAAGTAAGCATAAGGTTCACTTTTAATTGGGGAAATTTGACAGATTGGGCAGCTTGATGTGCTGGCGTCTGTACATTCATTGTTGTGTACCTAATTTGAGTAATGATAGAATTATGCAAACCTTTGCAGTGTTGCTGACGATATAGAATATCACCACCACCTCCTTTAGGGGCGGAGAAGTCGTCGCAAGGGAATATTACCAAAGTACGGGCAGCAGCGTCTTTCTGTCTACTATGACCATTATACTGAGATCGCCAACCCGTCTGACAAGCGTGGCGATTATGGCATGAGGGATATGCCATAATCGCCACGCAAACTGATGTACAATACATTGTCGAAATCTTTTGGGAAGCCTTGGTGCAACAGTGGACATTATTCGGCTGCCATGATGATACAAAACTCAAGATACTCATAGCGAGCCTCTATCACTAGCCAGTAAACAATTAGGTATATTATTTACCAAATTATTATTAAAACCGAATTATATAATGATTTTAAATATTATTGATAAGTTATATTGAATTGAAATATCAAATATGTATGTATTTTAATACAAAATTATATTACGTGAATAATTGTTATCTTGATTTTAGCGTGATACAATAAGCGTGACAATTGGAAATCCGTTGTATCTGCCTACCCCTCTCGGAAACAGGGTGTGACTCTATGTATGTATGTATTATAAGCGTACGAATAACTTTCATCACAACCCACCACAGCTATTTAATTGAGTATTTATCAACAAATATACTTTGGTTTAGTATCTTACTTTAACTTTGGCCGAATCCAATATAAAATTAATAACGTGATCTATTTGTTATGTTTTTTCACTATGTTGGATCCTCACGTCAGTTTTTTTTTCTAATATATAAAATGCTCGTGTCACAATGTTAGTTACCTTACTCCTCCGAAACGGCATTACTGATTTTTACCAAATTATATATGCATATAAAGTAGGTCTGAGAATCGGCTTCTATCACCAACCCCTATTTTTTTATAGCCATTTTAGTATTTAATCATTTTTCATCCCGCTCGATAACTGATCAATTATCGTCTTTTTTGGAAATGTTTTTCACTCTATTTCGATTAAAATTTCTATATGTATTACATAATTGGTGAATCTACACTTATATTGTGAAGAGGCTATGACTCATCATCATAATTTTTATTTATCCCGAACTTTTAACCCGAAGTATTACTCGGGAAAAACGGGCAGGGACAATATTTATAACGCGGAACGAAGTCCGCGGGCACCGTAGCCTAGTTGGTAGTGCTCCTGTCTACGAAGCTGGTGGTCCTGGGTTTGAATCCCGGTAAGTGCAAATATTGCATGGATGTTTTCTATGTACTTAAGTATTTATCTATCTATCTATATAAGTATGTATATCGTCGCCTGGTACCCATAGTACAAGCTTTGCTTAGTTTGGGGCTAGGATGATCTGTGTGACATTGTCCCTAGATATTACTGCTAGTTTTATTATAAGAATAGCTGTGCCCCGTGGTATTACACGCGTTAAACTTTATAAATTATAGCCTACGTGTATTTACTGAATATATTACTACAAAAGTACATCAAAATCCGTCCGGTAGTTTCTGCGTGAAAGAGTAACAAACATACACACTCACACACTCACAAACTAAACACAGTACAACCACAAACACAGTAGGATATTATCACAATATTACTGTGATAATATCCTACTTTACTTTTCCGTTAGCACAATATTGACACCTTACTTTCGTTATTGTTAATAGACTCGTTACGGCTAACTCTTCACTTAAAAGACTAGGCGCTAATTAATTTTCAGCAGGCACGAAATTGTTTTAAATAATAAATAGCCTGTATTTTTTCTCAGGGGAACATTGCTCGAATCTTTTCGTAACAATTTTACTTTAGCGTTGTTTTTTAGTTGGTTGGTGAGTTTGATACAATGTTATTATTAATGTACTTACCTAGTAGAATCGTATTAAAATCACCAGCAAACTAATTCCAAGTAATAATTAGTGTTTACTGTGGGCGTACAAAAAGTAGAAGAAAATTACATTTTCTATTTGGCTCACAAAGGAATACTTATGTAGTTTATTGTTAACAATAAAATCGCTTATTAGTAGAGTATGCCATCTATCTAGGCACTTGAATCTGAGATAACATGGCGTCCACCTAGTATTGATGTATTTCAAATTTAGAAACCGTAGGATGCCATCAAACACGAATCACTTTGTTTGTAATCTCATTGCAATAATGTCTCGCGCAAATAAAAGCCTCCTAGGCTAACCATAATCGTGAAATTAAAAAAGAACTGATTAATGACAAGCTATTAGCGCGGTATCTAGTGCCTATCTCAACAACGGCCACTGTACGCTTTATTCATTTATCTTTCGAAATAAAAACTTTTAATGTGATTAGAAAACATATTTTCTCAACTTTCTAGTTACTAATGACCCCTATATTTCGACGTAACTTTTATATACCTAAATGATGGACTTTCATCGTTATGTTCTTATTTTAACGAGCTCAAATTTGTAATAGACCTTTTTGTCGTTTATTTTTTACATAATATAATAAAAATATTATCCTGGGACATAATTCACACACGGCCATCTGATGCCAAACTAAGCAGAGTTTGTACTATGGAAACTAGATATCTGATATACTACATATATTACTTTTCTTTTGTAAATACATACTTACCCAGATCTAGGACAATATGTTCATGCACACAAATATCTGTCCTGGATGGGAATCGAACCCACGACCTGCAGCGTGAAAGGCTAGCATTTACCATACACGCCAACGCCCGTCCGATGTTTAGAGGTTATACAGTGGTCCGAAAATTTATTTAGTGCAACCTATCACGCATGGACACAATTAGAAGTGCAAGTACGCTCTCTTCCTTAATGTACTAGTTAGCCATTAAATGTACTACTTACATTTAATAGCTAACTAGTACAGTAACGAATATAGCGTGTCTACAAATAGTACTTAAATCAACTGTCCACTTAGGTTTGGAGTCTACACACGGATGCGTTTCGTCGGCATGCACTGTCGCCAAAGGATTTCGTAGCAGTGGACAATTTAAGTAAGGCAGGGCGGGGTTTCCTTGCTCTGAAGATTGTGCTTGTCGCATTATCTATTGTTAGAGATACAGGAACACTCCTGTAACTATGCACCTATGAAGATGAATGAAAATATTAACAAGCATTCCAATATATATATTTATATTTCCGTCATTTTGATGAATTAATGGGGTAAACCAAGTTTATCAATGTTTTAATATTCTATAAAATATATATTTTATAGAATAGTAGAACCATTATATTTAGGACTGCACCAAACATACACGGCAAAATAACGGCAATGACTTGGAATGTTTATTAATATTATTATAAATAAGAACAAGCCAGACTTACGGTTTTTCTTGTTTAATTAAAAATAGGCATGAAGTGCGCTCGGGTGCTGATGTCATTAGTGTTGTGTGTAGACACACTGACAGTTCCGTACAAGTAAATACGGAAAAATATCAAGCTGTGTACGACTGTACTTAAATTTTTTTATTACTAACTAGCTGTGCCCCGCGGTTTTACCCGCGTTAAATTTTATAAATGATCACAGCTCCTCCCCCATATGTGATAGCGTGATAATATGTAGCCTATATGTTGACTCGACCTCTTAGTAATATTCATGCAAAATATTAAGTAAATCCATGCAGTACTTTTTGAGTTTAGGCCGGACATACATACAGACAAACAGACACACAGACAAAAATTCTACAAACTATATTTTTGGCTTCTATATCGATTGTAGATAACGCCCCAAGTATCCTTTTTAAAAAATATTCAATGTACAGTTTTGACTTTCCTACGATTTTATTATATGTATATAAAAATAGGCATGAAGTGCGCTCGGGTGCTGATGTCATTAGTGTTGTGTGTAGACACACTGACAGTTCCGTACAAGTAAATACGAAAAAATATCAAGCTGTGTACGACTGTACTTACATTTTTTTATTACTAACTAGCTGTGCCCCGCGGTTTTACCCGCGTTAAATTTTATAAATTATCACAGCTCCTACCCCATATGTGATAGCGTGATAATATGTAGCCTATATGTTGACTCGACCTCTTAGTAATATTCATGCAAAATATTAAGTAAATCCATGCAGTACTTTTTGAGTTTAGGCCGGACATACATACAGACAAACAGACACACAGACAAAAATTCTACAAACTATATTTTTGGCTTCTATATCGATTGTAGATAACGCCCCAAGTATCCTTTTTAAAAAATATTCAATGTACAGTTTTGACTTTCCTACGATTTTATTATATGTATAGATTCGATTCGCATACCAATAAATTAACTTCGTGTGAATCGCCTACAGAAAAAATAATAATATTGAAAAGAGTCGATTCGCACGTTTCGTGCGAGTTCAATTCGTGCGAATCGTCCAATAAGCCATAAAAATGTGTACAAATCGCGAAAGTTTAAAAACAGTTAATATACTATCCATGCTTCATGAAAATCCGTTAAGCTGCTTAAAATCTAGTTGCAGTCGAGTGCTACTTTAAGACTACGCTGGGATGTTTTATTTACTACGAACATTAACGTTTGACGGTTACCAAGATCTATAAGGTTACTAGCTGTGCCCCGCGGTGTTACCCGCGTTAAATTTTATAAATTTTCTTTGCTATAAACCTCACGGAACCCGTGACCTTTCGTTTCTTTTGAATGCAAAACCGTGGAAATCGGTTCGTGCGTTCTGGAGTTATAGCGTCAGTAAGGAAAACCCGACTTATTTTTATATAGTAGATTTATGGCTTTTTCATATATCTTGGTAAGATGATCATAGGTAGTTTTGTTTATTGTACCAAGTTGGCATAGAAGTATATGGTGATATAAGCGGTTACCGTTGCCATTTTCCTTGCAATGTATGTACATGTTACCACCTGATGTACAGACGCCAGCACAAGCTACCCCAATCTGTCGAATTTCCCAAATTGAAAGTGAACCTTATACTTATGTGATAAAGTTGGAAATCTATAAAAGAAATTTGACAGATTGTGGAGCTGGATGTGCTGGCACCTCTACTAAGAAAATGCTAGATAATTGAATGGTTATAATGGAACAATATAATTGCATATACACAATAATTCATCCTAAATATAATTAATTTGTTAATTAACCTTTTATCGACTAATTTTCTAGTGATTTATTAATTATTTACATCTAAAAATGTTAATTGTCCATATTTCGTTTTATTGTGAACTTTATCTATTTTTATTGTTCAGAATAATGTCAGATTTATTATTAACTAGCTGTGCCTCGCGGTTATACCCGCGTTAAACTTTAATACATGTTTTATAATAAATTATAGCCTATGTGTTAATCTAGGGTGTCAGCTATCTCCATACCAAATTTTATTAAAATCGCTCTAGACGTGACGAAGTAACAAACATACATACCCACTCACAAACTTTCTCCTATTGACACTATAATGTGTACCATGTTCTTATGAAAAACTATGTTCTTATGGGCCGGTTGGCGTGGTTGGCAGATACTTGTCTTACACGCCGCAGGTCATGGGTTCGATTCCCACCCAGAACAGATATTAGTGTGCATAAGTATGTCTGTTTGTCCTGAGACTGGGTGTAATTATCTATATAAGTATGTATTTACAAAAGAACAGTTGTATAACAGTTATCTGATTTCCGTAGTAAAAGCTCTGTTTAGTTTGGGATCCGATGCATGTGTATGAATTATTCCCAGGATTTATTTTACTAAATAGAAATCTTGAACCTATCTCTCGCTTCATGTCAACGTTTTCCCTCTACCTATTAAGGACCACAACATTAACATACTAATACTATTACTTGCAGTTTATTATGTAAGGTGGAGGTACTTCCCTATACAAGCTGCTCGTACGTATTACGTTGTGCCCTAGCTTATTCGAATGTTCATACAGCGTTTATCCAGGTATCTTCAAATAGTTTCTTAGACACGAACCTACGAATACGGTATATTGCGAACCCAAATTAATTAAAAATAAATTATTCAATGCATTCTTCGCTTCCATTTATAACATGCTTATTTTCTTTCCAAGTAATACTAATTTACAAACCACTTCAACAAACCTATTAAACACAAATGCACCCCATTGTATCCCGAGCACAATAAGCATTATCAAGCATTTTCCGCCGCCATCAGAATTTCAAGTACCTGATAACACAGGCTCTATGGGAATAAAGTTGCATTATCGATAAAATAATATCATTCGTTCCTTTCACTTTCCAAGACACTCCAGTTAAGTAGACATTTATGACAATGGGGTAATAGACAGTCCTAAGTCACGTTCAATTTTTACCTCACAAAATACGAGGATAGCAATCGTAGTTCCGCTTTAAACACGCATCAACTTCCTCTTCGTAGAATCCGTGTATTTATCTAATAATGTTCTCTTTTGCATTGCTTGAATGACAAAGTAGGGAGGCTCAGTAACCATCCAATTTACATAACCTAATTTCTCGTGGCTGTGTCAAATTGCTGACAGATCTTAGTACGCGCACTCTGATCATAATAGATGGGACGTCGATTCCGATAAGACCGTACGCTGACAAGAATGTATTTGGTCATTAACGTCCGCGTATATAACTATCAAAATTGCCTCAGGGTAGCTTTATCGGAGTATATAGTTGTACCTCGCCTTCCGTTCGTATTATCTTATTCATCGTTCATGCATGACAGTAATTACTGCTTTTGAGGAAACTTGAAGCTAAAATGCTTTCCTTTGCTTATCCAATGCTCTAAACAGCGGTCTTCATAAAACAGACTCCACTGATTTTCAGTAGTGGATGAAGTCAACTGTTAATTTTTTAACAATACCGGCAAAGTACTATTGTAAACAATAAGACAAGCGTGGCCACATCAATCGATATGCATACTATGATCTTAACAGCGTCTAAATTATGAAGATGATCAGATATTATTAGTATAAAGTGTGTAACTAAACATGGGTCATGTCACGTTACTTATAGTAGGATTAAAATCATTTTATTTATTTCCACTTTATTGCTCGCTTTGATCTTATTTATCATTTCATCCCTGAGCAAAATTCCCAAACATTTGTTTAAAACAACTCCATCTTTGGAATTATTAGGAACTAATAAGAGAATATCATAACGCCAAACAATGCGCCCGAGTCGTTACTAGTAGAACTTCTGTTTATGTTATAATAAAGTTTCATTCATTTTATTTATTTCCACCTTATTACTCGCTTTCATTTTATAATCTATCGTTTATTCATGAGTAGGAACTCTCAAACATTTGTAACTCCATCTCTGTAATAATTAGGAACTAATAGTCGTTAAAATTTTAATTTATGAAATAGTCTTGAAGAAAATCAATAGATGTCGCTAGTCCTGACGACAAACGTATGCCGATTTATAAAGCAAAGAAATAATTTTATTCTAATAAAAACTCGATTAATTAATTAATTTATATTTGTTTAGTAAAAGTCACGAATGAATTATGGTTCCTCGTAGAACTTCAGTTTAGGTTTTAATAAATTTAGAGAAGTGGGTATTTGTTTATGGGTACATATTGTATATATATATATAGGTATATGTAGTATATATAGCTCAATGATAGCGCAATGTCGAATGAATATTTTAATATTTAGTTTGTATGAAAGTGAAATTATTTTTTACGAGCTGATATCTTTTAGTAAATGATTAAAACTATAAAGAAGGTAATATCAGAAGATGTGTGGCGTAAACAAATTAACTTAAATCAATCGTTTTGGTACTTTATTATAAAAATATGTAGAATTTGATAATAAATAAATTGTAAAATGACCACAGACGCTCTTATTATAGCTATATTACACAATAGTGTACTTTTAAAGATCAATAGCATTCATTTGGCAAATTTAAATAATAAAATTTCTCCAATAGTGTCTAAATGATACAAAGTAGTTAACTGACGTCTAATTACTAAGTTTTCACCATAAATTTTAAATCAAATTATGAAATTTATTATCGTGAATTTTTGTTACACCTTAACATTTTCAATTTTATTTTTAGACGTTTTTGTGTATACGTTGTAATTTAGGGTCGGTTACGTGTGTTAAACTACCTTCACTGTTCAATAAAATAAAAGGTTAGCGCAATGTCGAGCAGCCTATATAAAGGATACATTTCGGAGCTTCGTGGCAGTTCATGTTTATCGTTGAAGAATAGTTTTGCTGTATCAGTGAACGTGGAAGAAGTTTTTATTTAACAGTGAAGAGAGTACGGGCTCTGATTGTTAGGCTGTCTTGCTGCCGGTCGAGTCTTTGAGTTCTTTCGAGAAAATACGGAATATTAACATATGAAGATAATTGGTTTGTTCTTTTCGAGGCGATGTTGATCGTGCTTTCTCTTTGTAAATAAGGAGACGGCATGGGCGATTTTGTATTGAGAAGAATTCACCAGTTTGTATTAGAGTAAATTTAAAGCAACCTCTAAAGTAAAAGTACCTCGTGTCGAGTGTGAGTGGTGAATCTTTATTTTATGAGAAGAAACCTGTAAGTACTTTTATTATATTATTTAAAAGGCACCTGATGGTCTAATGCTGCACTGAAGAACTTTTGACATCTGTGAAATTCATAACACGTGTTGTTTTGTGTGATTTATACTTTGTGGTCGAACGATCGCCGTGGCCTGGTTGATGGTGCTCCTGCCTGCGAGGCTGGTGGTCCTGGGTTCGAGTCCCGGTGGGTGCGGGTATTTGTGTGTTGAGCGCGAGTGTTTGTTTCTGAATCGTGGATGTTTTCTATGTGTTTAGGTGTTTGTCTGTCTGTATGGGTGTGTGTGTCGTCGCCTGGTGCCCGTGGTACGGGCTTTGTTTGGTTTGGGGCTGGGATGGTCTGTGTGACGTTGTACCAACATATTATTATATTATTATACAACATATTGGTTGTTGAAAATACGCCCAACGTGTGTTATATTCAAATATTATGGTGACGATATGCGCGTTTTGACGGTTAAATAGTTTGAACGGTTTATTTAGCATTCTATGGATGTAGGGGCAAGTGAGGTCACATACACGTATTAACCTTTTTAATTACTGTGATTTCTACGGCTAGGTAGGATCCGGTACAATATTAGGTAGGATAATCGGGAAATAATCACTTCATACTAAGACGTGACATGTAGGTATTTGAAAATCAACGTGTTAATTCTTATTTAGAAATTCCTTTGTTTAAAACTGTGTGGCGCCACATTATTGTAGGTAGGAGCAGACACTAAATAATTATTGTTTTCGCAGTAATGTGTTTGATGCTGACAGTATTTTGATTTATAACAGTTTTGGAGTTAATTTGAAAGTAATTATTGAATATTACTTATTTTTAATGATCTGATGGCTGGGTGATCCACGTTGGAGCAAGGTTCCAGTTATAAAATAATTTCCTGATAATGGCTACGGAAACAGTTGTGCACTTCATCATGTGTCTCGCCTAGAGCATGGCAACTAAAGTGACCACTCTGTGAAACAGGTGGAATCTTATCTTCGGAGACCGTGTGAATGTACCAATTGTTGTTGGAGATTTCTTCGAGATATTTATCTGGAGATTATGTCTACGGTGTTTCGTCGTTGCTGTTGGCGTGGAATACCCCAGTTATTAGTTCAGTATTTAATGTGATATTTTGAATTTGTAATATGATCGAAGTGTGTCAGTTTCGAATGAGAGCTGTTGGTTATAATAGACTAAGGAGAATTTATATAAATGTTTGAAGAAATTATGGTAGGTATTAGAGAAATTAATCGTTCGTACTAATAGATTTTCATGTAGTATTATATTTTAAATAATAGGGAATATAGGGTTAGGTAGATCTAGGTACAATATTAGGTAGTAGATATTTGAAAATCAATTGTTGATTTTTACTTGAGAGTTCCTTTAGTGGAAATTGTACGGCGCGTTGTTGGAGGTACGAGTAACCAAATAATTATTATTTTGGCGGTGGTGTTTGAAGCTGATAATATTTTGATTTAAAATAACTTTGTTGGAGTTCATTGAAAAGTAATTGTAAAACATTACTTATGTTTGATAAGCTGATGGCTGGGTGACCTATGGCGGAGCAAAGTTCCAGTTACATATTAATATTTTGATATGGCTGCAGAAGCAGTTGTATATTTCATCATGTGTCTCGCCTAGAGCATGGCAAATAAAGTGACCACTTTGTGAAATAGGTGGGATCTTATCTTCGGAGACCGTGTGAATATGCAATTGTTGTTCGAGATTTGTTCGAGATATGTTCGAGATTTGTTCGAGATTTGTTCGAGATATGTTCGAGATTTAAGACAAGTGTAAAGCTTGTTCTTACACTACGGTGTTTCGTCGTTGCTGTTGACATGGGATATCCCAGTTATTGGTCCAGTATTTAATATACTACAATACTATTGAAGTATGTCCGCTTCAAATACCCACCGCCGACTGCAATGATTTAAGGAGAGTTTCTTACATGTGAGATAATTAACAGTATATTCAAGGAATTGCTCATACATACTTGACAACATTATACCATGAAAGTATATTGAAATTTAGATGTACAGTAGGAGACAAAAGTATTAATACATATCATTTTAGTATTGCTAGATGACATGTAGGAGGTTTATGCCACGTAGGTCGAAGGACAATTTACTACTGATAATGACTGACTGTTAGAGTTGAAAAAAGAGAATGCCCTCTTGTCCCATATTTATCGATGCTGAGTTTATTTTTGATGAGTCCCATATTAAGACCATCAGCGGTCCAGTCCGGAAGATGGATGCCCAAGTATGGTGGATGAGTCCAATTGGTTTCAGCGACGGCGGTGCTGCGACTCTCGAGCCGGTAAACACATGTAGCTCGAGCCGGAATACATTGAACTTAAATGATAAACTTACCAACTTTTATGTCAAACGAACATTTCTGTTTACGTTCCCACAGCATAAACATATACGTTGTTATAGCTTCACGTTATAATTATATATTGACATGACTTGCAAATATTACTCATGTAACATTAATTACTATATGTTTATTACATAAGCTGACAATAGGCCAGTTTTACTGCATCAGTTTTGACTATAAGAATAATATGAAGAGCATTCACAACATCGTATTTCGTGATTTATTTACATGTTTGTAAAATTCTATGATTTAGATCCACGTTATTTAGATCTTACTATAGGATATTGTTAAATAATTAAATTGATAAATAATTATTATTAATTAGGTTCTATTGATTAGTGTAGTTTATAAACAGAAATCCTTTCTCCTTTTAATAGAACTGAGGTTATTATCGGCCATGACGTATTACTGATCACTAGACGAATCACGGGTCCAAATATATGATTTCAATTGATTAAGTCTCCGATAGAATCTAATGCAATCCAATCCAATATAGTTCAAATTAATACATTACATTTGCGCTTTGGTTATCGACGTTTAGGTTATTAATTAATTAGTTATGTATTCCTTTTAGATGTTTATAGCTTTAGCATTAAGGGGGGTTTATTTTATTAGGTGGGTTGTTACAAGTGCATATAAGTATGAAATGCAACAACGAATTTTCTACCCATTTACATAAGTAATTTATTAATGTTAATTAGTACAACATCTATAAAAAATAATTATTTATTCTAAAAGGTACCCGATTACTTCTAATGCTAGTAGGTAAGATATTTTTCGACTTCAAATAATTGTCAGATTTGGACAAATAAAATATGTGGTTATAGCAGTAATAAAGTTTTACTGAATGTTAATAAAATGCCACCAGAATTTTTTCAATATATAGATCAGCGTTCGCGTAAGGCACACAATTTTGTTGATTTTTGTGTATTTCAGTGAATTCCTGGATGGTTTTGAATTACAATTGAACCCGATTGGTAACTAACATATTCCGGGTTTATTTTATACTAGCTATGACCCGCGGTTTTACCGACGTTAAATTTGATAAATAATAGCCTATGTGTTAATGCAGGGTGTCAGCGAACTCCATACCAAATTTTATTTACACGTGAAGAAGTAACAAATATATAAACTCACACACTCATACATTCACAAACTTTCAGCTTTATAATATTAGTATGATCAATATATTGTAGATGTGGCAGGACCACGCCTGTGAGCCACGTATTAGTCTATCAATACATATAATAAAATCGTAGGAAAGTCAAAACTGTACATTGAATATTTTTTTTAAAGGATACTTGGGGCGTGATCTACAATCGATATCGAAGCCAAAAATATAGTTATTAGATTTTTTTTCAGTTTACTTTTTGTCTGTATGTATGTCCGGGCTAAACTAAAAAAGTACTGCATGGATTTACTTCAAATTTTGCATGAATGGTCGGTTCTATATTTACTAAAAGGTCGGGCCAACATATAGGCTACATAATATCACGCTGTCACCTACGGGGGAGGAGCTGTGATAATTTATTATGTTTAACGCGGGTAAAACCGCGGGGCACAGCTAGTTTAAAATAAAGGACTACTATCTACTACATAACTTGAGCCAGTTCAGTTGTGGCTCTTATCTGTGAAAAATTATGTATTAGGTAATTATTTTCGGATAGATCGTCATCGGAAGCTTTAATTTACAGGTGTTCGTAACCTTTGTTCGACGGAGGATTTGCTGAAATACTTACTTACGCACTTACTTATCGTATGGGGAGTGGTTACCCTACTGTCAGAGTTGTTCAAGCCACACAGTAGCCCTCTGACATGGCTTAACGGTTGCCTAGTGACTACAGCTAGGACCTACAGCTTAACGCGCCCTCGGAAGCACGAAAACGCTCAGAAATTAAACCACTTTGGTGGTCACCCATCTGTGGACTGACCGTGAGCCTAGTTGCTTAACCTCACCGATTACTTAAGAACTGGTAAGAGCATATTATATTCGTCTATGAAACCTTTAAACCACACATAATTCACAAGGAATACTCCGTTTATTCATAACCTAGAACAAATAACTAACACTGTGTTCCTTTAGACGGAAAATAAGGAAACAATATGAAAACATTGTAGAGTTATCACCTGGAAATACGTGAAAAATGTATTTTCTTTGGATTGTGTACGTGCAGGTCACAAAGCCCGTTTGATACAAAGTAGGTATTTCTACCGTCTTGAAAGACTTAAGTTCAAATTTAGTTGCCAAAATCTTGGTGTTTGCACTTTATACAACTGACTATTTGAAGGAAATTTTCAACATCCTTGAAATCACTGCTAAGTAATTTTGTTCCAACATACTCTGGTTAGTTGAAGAAAATTAAGATAGAACTTTACCACTCTTTACGAACTGGGTAAGTACCCAACTAATAAAATGTGGCCACGTTTGTTAAGCGCGAACATTTTAGCCGGAATATGTTAAGGTTTGTTGGTTATAGAAGATTATATTTAACTATTTGGACTTTGTGGATTTGATTCGCTAATTTGTGTAAGTCTAATTGGTAAAAAATTATTCATAAGAAATATATTGTATGCACAAACTGTGCGTAAACCTGAAGTTAATACCTAAATAACAATAAAATAAAATATTTTTTATTCATTATAAGAACCAAGCAGTATATTTTTTGAATGACTCGTATAAAAAAATTGAAGCATATATTTAATTCACAAAAGAAGTATTTTAAGTACCAAAAACTAACGAACTTATGTATTTCTACATAATAATAATAACATATTTATTTATTCTCTCATCACAAAGGGTTGAAAGAAGCGTACAAAAGTGAAAAGCATAAGCGTACGGGAGGCGCACCGAAACAAGTTCGCCGTACTCTGAGTGCACGACTACTTTTACTGTTTTATTATTGTTGTGGAATAACGGCAAACATGTTGCAGCGGATCTCCCAGAGCATCGACTGATTATGTAGCTAACAACCTGTTTTGTGAGAGACTGGTGCCTGATTTAGGTTCAGAAAAACCTGTATTACAGGTCACATAAAAACATATTATAGATAAATTACACCCAGACATAAAACAATTAAACGTGCTAATCACACAAATATTGACAGGCCTGTTGGCGTGGTTGGCAAAATGCTTGCTTTTCACGCCGGAGGTCGTGGGTTCGATTCCCACCCAGGACAGATATTTGTATGCAGGAACATGTCTGTTTGTCCTGAGTCTGGGTGTTATTATCTTTATAAGTATGTATTTACAAAAAAAAAGTATTGTATGTAGTACATCAGTTATCTGGTTTCCATAGCACAAGCTCTGCTTAGTTTGAGATCAGATGGCCGTGTGTAAATAATGTCCCAGGATATTATTATTATTATATTTTTCCTAGATCAAACCTACGGCTTCTGACTTAGCAGTCAGAGTCAATAACCACTAGACTAACACACTTTAAAACAGCAACACCAAACTAGCTATGATAATAACTTATAATATGACTTATTTGTCCTACCTGCCTAAATAGGTGACTTCTCATTTATTTGTCCTATCTGCCTATACTATATAATATGCAGATAGGACTTTTGGCATTACGCCTGCGTCGTGGTATTAAAGTGCACGAGGGTGTGTGCCAACACAGATTAACTTCCAATTTCTTTAGCATACCTAGTCCTATGAGACGGGTTCTGCCAATTTAAAATAATCAGAATTAGAATAATGAGTTTAGGAGCTCTCTAATGTACAGACGTCAGTACATTAAGTTACCCTAATCTGTCATATTTCCCTAATTGAAAGTGAACATTATGCTTTTGTGATAGAGTTGAAGGTACTGAGATTTTTTCTTGATTAAGAAATATTCTACAGACCCGAGATTCGCGATGCTGAACCTAATGTTTGTGGTGGAACATGCTTCTGGACCAAAAGGCAGTCTTCCACTTCTTCCAATAATACATTGCACTGGTAAATCAAATATTTATCATAAATACCTACGCTAAAATACAATAAAGAGGAGAATATAGGATATCATAATGAATTAAACATTTTTCGTCCTTTGTATTGCATTTTATAGATAGAGTATTTCTGGCTGTCCAAGTCTAGTTCGTTATTTAGTACCTACATCGATAAACTGCGGTCTATTGAATGCTGGAGCACTGAATCGAGACTGCGGTTAGTACTGAGGCTTATTAAATCCACCAAATTCAGTCAGCTATTCTATCGTATCATTAAGTGTTTACTGCACATTATGTCTATCCAGTGTAGCATTTTAAAGGACGCTTTCCGAAATTTGAATAACGATATAAATACCTACATAATCATACACCTAAATACTTCTTCTTCAACTATTGAAATCAATAAACAATTTAGTACAATCATCATCATCATATCAACCGAAAGACGTCCACTGCTGGACAAAGGCCTCCCCCAAAGATCTCCACAATTGCCGGTCTTGCGCTATCCGCATCCAGCGATCTCCAGCGACCCGCACAAGATCATCGGTCCATCTCGTAGGGGGCCTGCCCACGCTGCGTCTTCCGGTTCGTGGTCGCTACTCGAGAACCTAGAATTTAGTACAGTATTGGTTACATAAAGTCAAAGGGAATTGTATACGATAGCCAACAGCAATTAAAAATTCAGTGTTAGTGCGATTTAAAAAGCGGCTGGGGTCGCCTTTCAGGGCACACAATTCTGTCACTTTCAATTTTAAAGATAATAATAAAATAAGTTACATCAAATTACCCTATACAGCTAGCCACGCACAATGCGCGTCTGCACGCTCAGAAGCACACTCATAAGTACAATAATAAGAGACAAAGATATATATATTGTTACAAGCGTATTAAAATCATATAATAAGAATATAAGTTAGGTGTTTTTCTAATTTATATTTCGATTATCTATTATAAATAATCTATTATAAAATAAAAATAAGTAAAGGTCACACTCAGATCACTACGTAAATTTAAAAAATCGGGTGGTTTATTTTATATGATACAAAATACACTTTTATTTCAGGTGCGGTCGTGGAAATATCAAAGTTCATAATTATCGAGTCTGCTCGGTACCTATAACAGCGACAACTAATTTTGATAATAGTAACCTATTAGTAGATAATAGTAGGCTCTATGTAGATAGAGCCTACTATTATCTACTAATAGGTTACTATATAAGGCGTTTAAGATATCGTCAGACAGAAGAGTATAAATAATAAATGATTATGGTTTTTGGGTCTTCAATACTAATTTTGGTCAAGCCGAGTTTGAACATGGTTAAGGAACCTTAAATTTAACGGAACTATGCCAACATAAGCAATGACTACTGGATCAGGGGCTCTACCGGCTAAGTGGCCGATATATCGATAAATCGGCTTCCATGACCACATGTGACGTCATAAATTGTCCGGAATCGATTGTCAACGATGAAGCCGATTTAACCATTGATTATGTCATTGTTAACCTTTATTTATTTGAACGCCATTTAAGAAATCGATGTTCGGCAACATAGCCGGTAGAGCCCCAGTGTGTGACCTCCCGTAGTTCAATTATTTTCCCTGCTTCACCGGATATTTAAAACTTGTATTGACTTGTTCTTACATAACCATAATTTGCTACGGTGACCACTTACCACTAGGTAGGAGGTATGCTTATTTTTCAAATCGGTAGTGCCAAAGAAACATTATCAATGGACGTTAAAATATGATGATTCAGCAAATGATGACAAAGTTACAGTTTCCCATTTACCATCGTTTTTATAGAATGTTTCAATTTTATAATTTGACGCTGCGGTTTAACACAACTCGGATTACTCGAAATGATTTCACTTCGTAATGATGCTATCAATTGCTTTTTTAACCCAAACGATTCGTATAAAATCACATTGTATTTTGCCTATAGCTGTTTCGTTATATTTTTTTTATTGTTTTACAATTGGCCTAGGATGATTTTACCGGCTTGGCTCGGGGCGGACACTGTTGAGTAGACGCTTGAGAGAATCGGCTTTTAATAATAGTGGTGTGACTTTGCAATTGTCACTCTACGTTAATACGTAAAAATGCCAAACCGTTCATTCGATTGAGGATACAGAAGGCGATTCTTTTCTGATTGAAGATTCAAAGTCATTATTGAAGTGTTCGATACATTGGACTGTGTTAAAATGCGACAAAAGTGTCTAATAGCTTAGACTTGATCTAAGTACGCTGTGATCTTATCGCCCGTATTATTTTTCTTAAAATGACCGACGAGGTCTATTTGGCTCCCGCAACCACTAAGAAGCATTGAGTGGCTATAGGAGAACTAGTTGAGGGCTTTTACAAAAATAACTGGTAATGTAAACTATTGTAGATAGTGGAACTATTTAATTTTGTATTAGACATGATGTGCATGGACACCAGTATAATAAACACTAAAGTTCAGACCAATTTCTGTATACACGTTTCAAAATCTTATGATTTATTTACTGTCTCTCATTTAAAACCGCCCAGTATAGCATTTTGTCGTTGGATGAAATAATTAATGTAAGTTCTATAAAGATTACAAATGAGACATATTAAAAATTACTTTCTAAAAGTTAAAGGATACACAGAAATGCGAAAATCTAACTTAGACCATTTTAGTTTGAATCTTCATGTAGTTATTATCTATAGACAAAAAAAAGTTCAAATTACCCATTTAAGACCATTTAGAATAAACATTATTTATTTGTTGTTCAACAGAGGAGTAGTTCAGAAAAACTTGCTTGATAAAGAATTATGATTTGGAATTTAGAAAAAAAACACAAATTATGCAAAACTACCCCATTTTTCACTACATTTAAGAGCCTTAAGTCTCTTAAATGTAAACGAATGTTTATTTATAATCCCTTAATGTTTTTCCTGGTCGGTACACTAATGGAATTCGATGTTTCTATGTAACATTATCGAAACACATAATGCTTAACCTGGGTTTTAAGTCTTCAGCGGTGCAGTGGCATAGTTAAACCTGTAGGATAAACCAATAAGAAAATAAAACATAAAAATAATTGAACAAGTATTATTTTAGGGGTTAAAAACAGTTCAATGAACTTTATAAGTTAGTATCCAAAAAATAAACAAGTTCTGTTTCTTTAAAGTTAGTCTAACTTCAATGAAAATTTTCAGTCCTTATTTAAAATTGTAATATGTGGGATTGTCAAAAACAAATAATTCAAAAAGAAAATAACTTGCGTTGTGTTATCACAGAATACAAATGTTATTATTGCTGTGATTATAGTCAGAAAATGTTTGGAGATGTCATAATTTTTGATATTTAATAAGTCTTTTTTTAATTTATACAGGTATCAATGAAACTAAACCAGCCATTCACTAAAGTTGGACAGCCATCTGCAAAGAACAACAATGGTAAGCAATTAGTATTCATGGTTCAACTACCACTGAATTGTAAGCATGGTGATGTAGCTCTGCGAGGTCGCCTCGGAATCCAAGAGCAAAAATTAAATTCCACTGGAGGACCACGGGTCAACGCGTGCACTCACGTTGTACGCGGATACAAATATATTGGGAGAGAAAAAAATCTAGATGCGCCATATTTTTAAATATAGTTTTTAATAATCTAAAGGTTTTTATATTACTTAGTCGTCTTAAAGCCGTGTGGTTTCCGGCCTAGAAAGAATAAGAGGGACACCCCATACCTCATTGGTGTCGTAAAAGACAATTGAGATAGACGGTCACCGTACCCTAGTTGGTAGTGCTCCTGCCTACGAAGCTGGTGGTCCTGGGTTAGAATCCCGGTAAGTGCAAATATTTGTGTGATGAGCACGAACATTTGTTTCTGAGTCATGGATGTTTTCTAGGTATTTAAGTATTTATCTATCTATATAAGTATGTATATGCGCTAGCACAATCTCTTCTTTTACCCATCCTTGACTATGCAGATACCAGCTATCCTGATCTCACCGAAGCCCAACTTGACAAACTTGAGCGCCTTCAAAATTTTTGCATAAGGTTTATATTTGGTCTGCGCAAATATGACCATGTTTCAGAATTTCGCACCAAACTTAAGTGGCTTCCCATTCGGTATATTGTTTAATCCTGCCACCCCACTTTATCTCAAAGAACGGTTCGAGTTCCTAAATGACACACATTTAAGATCCCTGAGGTCATCTGAAAATTTGCGACTCAAAATACCTAAGCATTCCTCTAACTTCTACGGACAATCATTTACAGTAGAAGCTGTGCGCCTTTGGAATGATTTGCCTGTAACGATAAGGCGAACACACTCCCTTCACACTTTTAAAAAACTAGTGAAGGAGTACTACCTTTCACGATAAATAGATACTATTGCATAATAACAGTGTTACTGTCATCTCCTATCACTAATAGGA
Organism: Pseudoips prasinana; assembly: GCA_951640165.1. Lineage (NCBI taxonomy): Eukaryota > Metazoa > Arthropoda > Insecta > Lepidoptera > Nolidae > Pseudoips > Pseudoips prasinana. The sequence goes on along the minus strand of OX621237.1, from coordinate 23,700,994 downwards.
TGTACCTATGTATTTATATAAGTATTTTATTTGTTATATGTATGTTGTATGTAATATATATATATATATATATATATATGTGTACGAGCTGTAGGCATTACTTCAAGATAATGTTTCACAATTTTCTCTCTTAATTTACTAGACTAGTCTATTTCTATTTACTATTTCTTTCTTAAGTTGCTACACCCCTATCACTCATTTAATTATTCTTCTTGCTGATCTTGTCCATCCTAAGGTTGTCTGGAAGAGATCGCAGTTAGCGATAAGACCGCCCATTGTACTAGATTTATTACAACTTTATACTTTATATGTAAATCTTGGTGTACAATAAAGAGTATTTGTATTGTATTGTATTGTTTATCGTCTCCTGGTACCCATAGTACAAGCTTTGCTTAGTTTGGGGTTAGGGTGATCTGTGTGACATTGCCCCTAAATATTTATTTATTATTTAATTAACACACAGGCGGCGCTTCTGCCGACTACCTGATATATCCCATCGGGTAGTCGCGCAGAAGCACCGCCTGTGTACTGTAGCTACCACCTCAATGATACTCAGTGCTTTTGCAGTTGGCTTCTCTACTTGCAATTATCTCGTTTTATGAGGCTATAGCCTTGTTATAACATTCTGTCTCCCGCTTTGCTCTGGAAGGAAATGAAATTATTCATTTTCTAACTACTCCTTGTTTCTTTCTGATTAAATTCGTTGCGGGATCCAAGACAGTTAAAGCGATTCTCCGGGACATTCTTGAGCCTGGTGAGGCTCAAACATGTCCCGGAGAATCAATTTAATCAGAAAGAAACAAGGAGGAGTTCGATTCATTGGACTGTGTTAAAATGCGACAAAAGTGTCTAATAGCTTAGAGTTGATCTAAGTACGATGTGGTCTTATCGCCCGTATTATTTTTCTTAAAATGACCGACTAGGTCTATTTGGCTGCCGCAACCACTAAGAAGCATTTAAGTGGGCTTCTACAACAATTAACTGGTAATGTAAACTATTGTAAATAGAAAAACTATTTATATTAGACATGAACTGCATGGACACCAGTATAATATACGCTAACGTTCAGACCAATTTCTGTATACAGGTGGCTCAGTGTGATTATATTTTGCGCCACTGTTGATGGCTTACAGGAGTTGCAGTGGTGGGTAAGGGAAGGCACTAATCTGGATTAAACAAACCCCTCGAAATGGCAACGTTAGAGAGACATTTGTGGGAGTCCTATGTTCCCCAGTGGAGGATATCAGGCTGATGATATATGTACATGATGCTAAGTGGTAGGTAACTCTACCATATGATCGCTTGTAACTAACAACGTGCAAGTAATGCACTAAATCTGCATTACTTGCACGTTGCGAAGCATCCAGAAATCTCTTATTACTTCTGTTTCACATGATTATATCTGGGGGATACCGCAACAATTGGGAATAAGAAAGTGTTTTATCAAGTTCCTTAAATTAAATCGGATATTAATATATAAATTATATCTTATATACCGACATAATATTAAGAATTTCATAAAAAAGCATGAAATAATTATATCATTTGAATAAAAATACAATTTAGAACAGCCGTATTGTCAATAATCGTATTTTTTTGGTGTCCATAACTATATGTGTATCTTGTGTTATAGGATTATCCGATATTATAATTGAGGAATACCTATCATTCCTACCTTTTTTAACGTGAAGAAATTCATTCTGCATACCTGTCTTCTTGGGATATCGATGGGTCATATTGGACTTGACCAAATATAGCCTCTGTAGTATATGCGGAAGGTCACCAGTAACTCCTGTCAAACTTGAAAACTACTACTGTGAACGAGAATCACAAAGGAGACGGGGATTTCTGGGCCTGACTGTAATAAGTTGAGATATGGTTTAAAAAAAACGTTACATTTTTCTACTTCAAACTGTAAAAAATTGACTCGATTTACAATCTGGAAAACGAGAAATCTCTAAATAAGTTTAAGTTACGAGTTAAATTGGTTGTTGATTACTATAATCAATTAACGTTAATGAGTTTAAACAATGTAATATAAATCCTCTTGCACCAGACACCAGGTAACCGATTTAATCATAATAATTATTAAATACATTAACATAATGTCAACAGTAAAAAATAAAATATCAACAAAATAAATAGAAATCATAATATCGGTTATCGTTCAAATCGATAAGATAAGATAAGATATTTTATTTGTCGATTTATTAGTTATTGGCAACTATATTTTTAATCTATGCTGACAGTGACTGGTGACAGATTTTGAATCCTAATCTATGATCGGTCACTCGTTTCTTGTATAGTTTAGTGCGTGTCATTTGAGTATTTTTTTATTGTTTTGATTATATATCCCTCGACAACTGCATTCTCTCTACGGACTTCTGATATTGCTTAATGAATAGCATTATTGATTAAGCAATAATGCTACTGATTTTTTGCTAAAATACTGGACACGGATAACTATTAGATAGCAATCACCCTTAAAAATCAGCTGTTCAGTATAGGTTGGTACATAACCTTTCTATTAAGACTAAATCATTTATAACTGTGCTCATAGATTGAATAAATCCATGGAATTTTTGTGATTGGCTAATAATTTATAGACTCTTACTTCCTGGCCCAATTTTGTATGAAAACGTATCCGTCTCCTTTGGTATTAGAAAAAAATATATACATATCCGGGTCATATCACGCGGCGCCATCTAGCCAAAACTAAGCAAAGTATTTATTTATACTATGGATACTAGACAACGGATACACGAACGAACGGATAACATATACTTATCGTCGTTGTGGTGCGAAAACTCGATAACTAACAAAAAGGTGATTCGGAGATAATCGCTTCTAAAGTATTTTTTAGGTTAGATCTTAAATTACTCTTACATGGTTATAGTTAGAATGGTGATGTCTTTGAAAAAAATGTGTTCAATATGTCAATAAAACCTAATAATCAATAAAAAAATGTGTATCTTTTAAATTGATTTAATTATTCAATTATTACTGAAATAATGACTTTTCGCATAATTGAAAAATGTTATTCGTAACACTTAGTTATTTATAAATGTGACTTAATTAGCTATTCAAATACAATAAAATATATTTAGCATTTAATTATTCATTAAACTTATCAAAAATATTGAGAGAAATAAAAAGTCTGTTAATTAAAACAAAATATTGTAAATAAAAATTGGTCATTTATTGGCATAATGAATATAATACTAAATGTTTGTACTTAATGTTAAAAGAGTTTCAAGGAAAAGAATAAAAACTTCAAACTTGTTAAAACGAATTAAATACTTGGAAATTACTAAAATGAATTAAAACTCCTAAAAATGTTCATCGTCTGTATCATAAACATCTGGTTCTGGCAACCTATCATTTTGATCAGATTTACTAACAGGCAAAGACTCAAACCAAGGATGAAGTTCTTCGGGTATGATGTCTTTTTTGCAAAGTATAAGTAAATCGTTCTTTTTTGCTTTGGCTATGGGTATCAATGAAGTATAGGCCTTTGGAAAGGTCGATTCCTCAGATGTAGTAGCAGTTTTCTTTGTATTATTTCTGGTCTTTTTAACATCTTTAGTATCAAGAATTAAATAATCTCCAATATGATCGTATCTAAATTTTATGATACCTGGATTCTCTTTTTCATACCTGAGACACTTAATTTTCAACCATTGTACTTTACTACCATCCTGTGCCAATATTTTATTAGACATTGTATAAGCAGCTATCTTCTTCACATCAATTATTTCATGATATTTTATGTCATGTACTTCGTAAGGAAGTGCATCCTTCCTATGTCTATTAGATCGTGCTCGTTTTACTACATTTTTCCAGTCATTCATGCTATAAATTGAAGCTTTTCTCCGTTCCAATTCAATTGCAGAGTGCATCGAATCGACCTCCATCATCGTGTGCCCAGACTCTAGAAACTTCTGTTCTATCACGTTCAAATGCGATGTTTGAATTATGTTAAGAAAAAAAGCAGACATGTATTGATTGCGATTTTGCCCCGAACACGTATCCGAAAAAATAGATACTTCTTTAATCTCCTGTGGAATTGTATCTAACCACTTTTTCAAACAAGTAGCTATCTCTGAACTTCCTCGTTTACCGTTCAGCTCGTTCCACAACATACAAAACCCTTTATTTGGTGGCTTAGCCTCATAAACTGTAAAATTATAAACGCATAATTTTCGGGTATAATATAACTCTCCTACATCACCACTCGGTATTTGTAGCACGCTTTGGAGATCAGCAGTCACTGATAGAAAAGTATTATCTGTAATAGACCTTTCTTTGTCGAGCTGTTTCGCTGTATTGGATGATATTTTTCTTTGTTGGTGTTCTTTATAAACCGTTTCGTATTTGACTGAATCTGTCTGATATTTACGACATATGGAGCACTGGTCCTTTTTCGGGGTATAAAATGAATAGTTATATTCCGAACCAAATATTGCTCTGTACTTGTGTTTTGATAGTGGGTTCTTGGTATTTTCCATACATGTTTGTTTGTATAACTGATACATTTTCGCAATCGATAGATTTTTGTCTAAATACAGCCGTTTTGATGATTGCCTACAATAATGGGACTCCATTTTAGGGAAACTTTCGATATGTGCTTTAAGAAACTCCACATCTTCTGGAGCACTCTTATTTTTAGGTGACCTTCTACCGCGATTATCAGATCCAACAAAGGTACCATATTCATTAATAAACTTAAAAGCGTTATTAATGGGTCCGTTAGAGACACTTAAAGTTCTCATGAAGAAAATACTACAAACCCTCGTCTTTATACCGTTTCTAATTAGATAATACTCCCTGGATACCCTTCGGTTTTTTGTTTTAACTTCGAGATTTTGCCGTTTGGGTTTTTGTTCTTTAACATGAGTCAATATAAACTGTTTCTGAGAAGTGTAATTAGTTAGTAACCAAAAAGATTTACAAATCATTTTTCTATCGCTTTCTGTAAATTTAAAGCAGTCAAAACGGCAATTAGCACCACAGTTTACAGGTTTTGGAAGTTTAGCGGACATGGTTTTACCCAATTTATCTTGGTAAGGAAGACACTCGTGTTTATTCTTTTTGTTCAGATTAATTTTCCATTTAGAGGGATCTGCCTTTTTCCATCGTTTGTTTTCATTTTTTTGCTCTACTTCATTTCCTTTATCCTCACAAATAGTACTTGTAACCATATCTGTAGCTAATGGTTGATTTGTGGTTGAACAATCTTGATTATGCAGTAGTGATGGACTTTCAAGTTCCAAATCTCGAGCTATGGGGCTACTTGCTGAGGTGGCATCTGAATCTGATATTTGACATACTTTTTTACGACTGACAGTGCTAGTGACATACTCGTGATCACTGTCTGGTATCCATGAAGTTTCGGAGGCACGGAAATCATCTGTACTTGACGGTTCTTCATTTGCTGAACTTGAAGGTCGTGACACTGGCAATACATCAAAATCAGATGCAGTGATGGATGGTATATTAATATCTAAATCTATCACAGGTGACTCTCGTAACGGTAAACAGGCTGATCTTGGTCCTTGGGTGTAATTTTTTGTTGAATATGAATCAGCAGGTGGTTCTGAATATGGTGGATTTAAATTCATCGAAAATGGAGAGCACTCATTAAATTTTGCGCGTTCTAAATAGGTGTATTGTTTGGGAGTGTTGCAGTCCAACCTAAGTGATGAGGGTGTAGAAACTGGTTCGATCGTTTTTTCATAATGGCATCGAGTAGCTGGTGAATATATTTCATTGGAAGGCGTTATAAATTCTGATAATGGAGCAGCACCACAGCCATGGTCATTTTGAACCATATTTGCTTGATCTCCTTCAACATCCAATGGATGTAGGATAGGAGTTATGTCGGATTCCTGTAAAAAAGAACAAAATTATTGTATACTTGTAAGATAACCAAATGGCATAACTATTCTAAGGTTAAAGCGAGAGCTACGCAGCTTTAGCTCTTGCTTTAACTTTACCATAACTAGACACTGTTTAAACGTATCCCTTGTGAGTAAATTTATTATTACGAAACTTCTCGTAAACGTCTCCCGTTTACGAAACTTCGCCAAAAATAAATTAAAGAGAGATGTTGACTGATGTCACTTCACGATTTCAATCCTAAGTCTTAACATTGCAAGGATCCATGGGCTCCGGTAGCTTATCATAGAACGCTAGTTCTACTATTAGGTATGTGCTTACCATCAGGCGGACTGAATGTATGTAACTTTCCATGTTAATAATAACGATGAATGAATTTACTTCAAAACTACTATTTTTGATTTACTCTGAAATTATCTTATACCTACGACAATGTCATGTAATAGAAGGCGAGCCTAGTGCTAAATTCCAGATACAATTCTAGACGCCAGGTTAACTCTGAGTATTCTGTGATAGATAAAAATAATACTATTGTTTGCGCGACCCGGGGAGAGACGCTGGGTTCTCAGCACATCAGTCTTACAGATAATAGTGAAAAAAATGTACTATGATTGAATAATTTATGCGTAGATTATTTATGTTATGTTAACTGTTTTTAATGTTTTATAATTTTATTCCATTATATGTTTGACTTGTACCTGACCTATGTAAATATTATTCATATATCTAATATAATCTAATTAATGTACTTATTTGTAATCACTATTCAGATACAATGTAAATTGTTTTATGAATAAATAAATAAAAATAAATAAACAGTACCAATACCACTATTGAATTACCGAGGCAGGTATTAGTAGAATATTATAATATTTATGACTATAACACTTTAAAATGTACCAGCTATTACCTAAACATTTTCATATGAATAGAAAGACTCTTTTGTTACAAGTTTTAAAAAGTACTTACATCTTGTTCTTCTCTTTTCCCTCGCGCAAGTGATACTAGATATTGAGCACGTTTCTTCATTATACACGGGATAACTTAAAACACAAGTGTAATGATGCGTAATAAACTTCGTACTGTTGAACTAAGCGCAAGCGGCGAAAAATACACGTGCGATCAAATCGACAACAGGTCACAACCTGTCGCTTAGTTCAAATTATTAATCACTAAACTACTTTAGTGAGCTTACTCTTCATCAAATATTTAAAAAATATGTAATAAACGTGAAATGATAAAATACTTAAGTTATGTTAATGACTATTTCTGATACAGATTTGATAAAACTTCTCGATATAATGTATGCGAAAAGTAACTAAGTACAATTAGTAAACTACGAGTGAGAATATCTTCCAACGAAAAGTAATTAAGAGCATTTAGTGATATTTGTAAACAGAGTATGGATATCAACTTGCATAAACAATATAATGCGACTATTAACCAAGTGTCTTAATTAATTTTCGTAAAGATTACTGCGATTGATGGAGTAGTTAGGTACTTAATGTATTTTTATAACTTCATTATTATTAAAATATCTGCCTAAAATATTAATTCATAAGGTAGATAATGTATTTATAGACAACTTGGCATCAATAACTCATTTTTGCCAAGAATGTTAGTTAGTGAGTTTTCGCACCACAACGACGTTATTTACTTTCTTTGTACATATACCTCTATATACTCTTGCAGTCACTTAGTGATATGACAATAAATCAATAAATCTTAATCCCTAACTTCTTTAGTTATTTAGTACAAGGATTCTGTTACAGTGTTTTAACTAAATCTGTTCACTAGGCCGTTGGAAATAAGTAGCTAAAGAAATTAAAAGACTATAACCTTCAACAAAGTGAGCAATATGAACAGTGGCTCAAGCCGACTCATTGTAATCCGACTTCGTTGGGCAGACACTTCTTAATATTCTCTTTGTATTATAGTGAAAGCGGGGCGTAATGTTGCCAACTTTTTCATAGTCGAGTCAGTTCTAGTAACTTTTACTACATGTAACAATTACGGGACATTTTCGTTTTGCAAAACACTTTAATATTTAATATAAAAACACATACATTCTTGGTATATCACGAAGCTTATAAAATGGTTACGAACAGAAATGTGGACATCGTAGGCCTGGGTATAGAATTCATCTGTTTTGCCAATTTCTCGTTCGTATTGGCAGCTAGAATTATATCAGAAACTTATCTACTTTGATCTGAACTTAAAAACCCACAGAGAGAAAACACTATGGTGTTACCTCCTAGACGGCCCGAATAACGATTCTTTAAGACGGCCGGTACTTAAAGACCTTAATAATAATATCTATAATATAATAATATCTAGGGACAATGTCGCACAGATCATCCTAGCCCCAAACTAAGCAAAGCTTGTACTATGGGTACCAGGTGACGATATACATACTTATATCGATAAATAAATACTTATATACATAGAAAACATCCATGAACCAGAAACAAATACTCGTGCTCATCACACAAATATTTGCACTTACCGGGATTCGAACCCAGGACCACCAGCTTCGTAGGCAGGAACACTACCAACTCGGCTACTGTGACTGTTGACTGTTAATCCGCTTATACTGAACAAAACATAGTTTTTGTTTTGTGTATCTTGAATGTTGACGCAAGATACACAAAACAAAAACAACCCAGCTGCATTTTCTATTATTTACTTTTATGGGTATGTAGCGCTACCTAAGTTTTTTCTACTATTCGTGTTACAGCCTGTGTAGCAAAGTGGGGCAATCGGTTAAATAATAATTAACCGATTACCCCACTTTGCTACATAGGGCCTGTCTGGCTTGTGTTGGTGTAATGGTTACTGACTCTGACTACTAAGCCCGAGGTTGTAGGTTCGATTCCGACCCGGGACAAATCTTTGTGTGATGAACACGATTATTTGTTGTGTCCAGGTGTAATTTATCTATAATACGTATGTATTTAGAAATATATAAGTATGTTTATTAGTTGTCTGGTTGCCATAGTAAAGGCTCTGCCTAGATTGGGATCAGATGGCAGTGTGTTAGTTATCTCAAGATATTTATTATTATTACTAAATAAAATATTTTCTGCATTCGATCTGTGACAAAAATAATAAGCCAAACCGGGCAACACTGGTGGGCTTAGCGTCCGCTGTAAGTTGTAAAGCGCTGAACAAAATTAATGGCTTTGCTAGCGCGCCTGCAGGCTTAATCCCGGCAACACGTGATGCACTGCCTTCTTATTTCTTAGTCCCTACCACACCGTGGTAAAAAGTTCCATGAAGTTTACTGTTAAAGAGTTTGAACAAGTTTTAAGCGAAAACCAAGTTGCAACCAAACTAAGCCAAGATCGATTTATGTTTATGTAAGCACATTTCATGCTGAGTTTTGCCGCTTTTTATTTTCATTTGCTTACATAAATAAATAAGCAGGGAAACGATGCTTCTTAAAATCCGTTCTTAACTTTGACATGTCACTGGCGGGGCAGATGAATAAATTACACTTCTATTTTGTATTCAATTGATCTTTCCAATTGCATTACAAAAAATACCTTAGTTTAGAGGATTTCTATTAATTTTCCTGTAGGCGCAATGTTAATACTGACTGCCAACCACGACATTGTACTGATACTGTTAGCGTGGTTGGCAAATGCTTGCTTTTCACGCCGGAGATCGTAGGTTCGATTCCCATCTAGGACAAATATTTGTGAAAAGAAAGAAAAGAATATTTATTGCTAACATTGAAAGACACACTTTACACACAAATACATATACGTCGTACCAATATTTAAAAAAAATTGTTAATATTTAAGTGGGTGCATGTGTCTGTCAATTGCAGCAAGTAGGTATCCAGTTCAGCATTAGCCAACCCAGGGGCGTGGCACTGATTTTCAACTGGACCCTCTACCTAATGTCTAAAAAATAAAATAGAATAATTGTATTATATCGTTATATACTGATAAATATGATACAAACACAAATATATACTTATAAAGGATACGAATAATAAAGGGAATAATACGAAAACTAATAATATTGAAATATCTACGACTGCATTGTGAGTACTTTGTTTGTAAAATAAAATATTAATATTTTGATTGAAACAATAGGTTGCATTGGCAGCATTGAGGTATGGCGTGTTGAGCTTGCACTCATATAAATGACATATCCACGTTCATGTCTTTGAGAGACAGAATTCGAAATACTGATGTAAGAGAGCATTGTGGTGTGAAAGAAGATGTAGTCACAAAGATTGAAAAAGGAATGCTGAGATGGTTTGGCCATTTAGAGAGAATGAATGAAAGAAGATTAACCAAAGAAGTATACCTGCCTGTGTGAATGGAACAACCGGAAGGGGAAGACCTCGTCGAACATTCTCTGACCAAATCGGAGACGTTCTCAAGAAAGGGCAGGTCAGAAGTACCCTAAACCGGCGAGCATGTATGAAGAATATAATGACAGTAATCGAGGCAAAAGGCGTGTGCAAATGGTAAGCCGTTGTCTCTGCCTACCCCTCTGGGAAACAGGCGTTAGTCTATGTATGTATGTATGTACGTTGTTCAGTTCTTGCTGCTAGTTGAGAAGGTATTGCCTCAATCGTCGTCTGAACGTGGATAACGTGTGTGCTGTGTTTGGGTATAATTATCTATATAAGTATGTATTTACAAAAGAAAAGTATTGTATGTAGTATATCAGTTATCTGGTATCCATAGTACAAGCTCTGTTTTGTTTGGGATCAGATGGCCGTGGGAAAATAATGTCCCAGGATATATATGTCGCAGATTCTGACGGATTTAACTCCGAAACATCGTCGGTGTCCGCCATCATGCACGTGGTTAAAAGAATCAGTGCGCACACCCGGCGCAGTCGAGCTCTGGATGCCAATTGTGTCGTGTCGCTAACACACTAATGTCACTTAGACAACTGACAGACGTTAAACGTCACATGCGACAGTTCATAGACAACCTCGACTCGAACTACTGACTCAGTGAGTAGTGTTTTCCAAACGCTAATAGATGGCGTTACTATTACGTAAACAGTCCTTTAACTTAATTTCTCCGACACGGCCATTCTGACAACCAACGCGCTCTCGCGTTGTTACTCGCTGACATTATCAACATGAATTACAGCTCTTCAGTTTGGCAAGGACACATAGCGTTACAAGCGGCTTTCAATGTCACACAAAGCAAAGCGTAAAGGCTTTCAGCATTTACCACAAAGCGTTAAAGCTTTCATCATTAGTTAGAGGGCGTACCTCTCACACAATGCAAAGCGTCGAAGCTTTCATAATAAACTGCAACACACAGCAAAGCGTTGAAGCTTTCAGCATAAACTGCAATACACAGCAAAGCGTTGAAGCTTTCAGCATAAACTGCAACACACAGCAAAGCGTTGAAGCTTTCAGCAAAAATTCAATTACTCGGCAAAGCGTTACAGCTTTCAGCATTGCTCACAGGCAGCACTTAAAACACGCTGCAAAACGTTGCAGCTTTCAGCAACAACCTTGGGTCACGACAGATGAGCCCAACCTTACTGCAAAGCGTGATGGCTTTCAGCAGGACATCAGAACAAAGCGATAAGGCTTTCAATCCACCCTTCAATAAAGCGTAGTAGCTTTCAGTTTAAATAAAACATTTTATCAATCAGGATTGAACATAAGTCTTTTATCAACACAGGTTTACGTTCAACAAAACAATGTAATTATCGTTTCAACTCAAACAATGATCATGATTCAATACAGTGATTCAATCCAAATTACTTATTACACCAAATTAATCAATACAATTTGTTCCATAATTAAATAAAACTGTTCAATTATGGGTTCTACAGGATCAAGATATTCTGAAAATTCAGGAAAACTAGCTGGATATTTACGTAGTCGTTCATGGCACACATATTGGGCCCGTCCCCCAGATGCTGGTTCCACCCTATAACGCTCATTGGAACACACTTTAGCTACCCTGTAAGGGGCTTTTCTCTATACTCTTACTTACAGTACAATTCAAAACGAGTTTTACTTCGCCTAAGACAGACTTCCAGGATTCATTTTTATAATTTTCGGCCACTGTAAAACAATTTGTCAAGGTGGACATCATTCGCTCCACCCGACCATTAGCTCGGCTAACACTATCTCGTGGAACTCAATGGCCCAACCTCGGCATAAATCCTGAAAGTCTTGACCAGTAAAAGATGTACCTTGATCAGAGATAATTCGTTTCGGGGTTCTAAATATGTGGACAAAGCTACGTAGTGCCTCGCAAGCAGATCGAGATGTTAAATCTTTGACACACATTAATTGACAAAATATTGTAAAAGCATCTACGATTACTATCACATACTCCTTAGAGGTCTTGCTACAAGTTCGAAAATTATAGGTAAGTGCGCAATGCAGCGTCACGAACTCAAAGCACGAAGCTTGCGATAGTCAATTGTCACAAGCACGAAGCGCGGAGCTTTCAATACTTAATCGTCACAAGCATAAAGCGCGGAGCTTTCAATGCTCAACCACCACAAGCACAAAGCGCGGAGCTTCCAATGCTCAAACACCACAAGCACAAAGCGCGAAGTTGCTTTCAATGCTCAACCGTCTCAAGCACAAAGCGCGGAGCTTTCAATGTTCAAGTTTCAGGAACTCTAAGTAGGGTATTTCCCTTGTCACACAATTTATTTCAAATCAACCAGCTTTACTACTCATAATGTAACACACAAATGTGTCTTACAATGAACTCCAATAATCATTTTAAACGTTAGAATTTAACTCAACCATCGGCATTAACTACACTGTTATTTCTGACTACAGCTGTCAAATTCAAGTTTTTCGTAACATACGTAGGTACTTAACGCGTCCACCAGCTATTGGCTATTCCTTGTATCTATCGTTGTCATAGAACACTATTATCTTACAAGGATTTGAAAACTTTTCACTTCATTTGTTTATTGTTAGAATAGAATACTCCCCATTGTACACACTCAAACCGGACAATTACATAGAAGACAAAATAAATAACACAATTTATTAGGGTTCTTTCCGACTAAAACAACGTCTCCTATTTGAAATGGGCGAATTTTAACTTTGCTATTGCCATAACGCACCTTATCAGCATGAGCTAGCTCGTCTATCCTACATTTTGCCTCACATCTAAGTTCGTAGAGGTTAACGTTACCATACTTTTGGACAAGGGCATTAATTTTGGATGGGAACTTTAATTACAACCCATCAACAATTGAAGCGGACTTCTAACTGTACTTCTAACTATGATACAATTTAGCGCGATTTGAGTTTCACCTGAAGCCGTCTTCCAGAACCTACGCTCGTGGTTCTCGGTTATAGTGAAGCAATTAATTAGAATAGTTCGGGAAGCTACGCAACATCCCCCCCCCCCCCCCCCCCCATCACAAATAACGCATTGTTTCAAGTCTAAAGTCTTTCACGTAGTCACTCACTATTGGTCTCACAAGAAGGCTCAAGGTCACCCAAAGAGCAACGGAGAGGGCCACGCTCGGAGCAACCCCGAGCGACCGAACAAAAACGTCGCAATTCGCAGGCGAAACAAAGCAGCTGACATAAAAATTGTGTCACAAATCAGTAAGTTAATATTTTGAGTTCAATATACCTAGTTTGTAAGTACAACATTTGTTGCCATGTACAATATGGCAAATGTGTGAAACTTAAATGATGTAAACAATAACACCTGTATTCACCACATTTATACAAATAAAGATATTATAATTGTGATTATGATTATAACCAAAGAATTGCCAAACCGAAACGGCAGCGGGCGGGGCACACAGCTCCCAACACCGACGGCCGCTGGATCAGACAGGCTCCCGACCGGGGACCACGCACCGGAAGACGCAGCGCGGGCAGGCCCCCCACAAGGCGGGCCGACCACTGCGGAGATTCCCGGGGGAGGCCTCCGTCCAGTAGACGTCTTTCGGCTAACATAATGATGATGAATTATTACTTGAACAGACACGAATCTCTCCACTTGTCAGTAATTGAGAAACGTCTTTACAGTCGATCAAATCAATACGCCATAGCTTGTACAAGTGTCAAGATTCTGTAATAAACAAACTTCAGCATGGACCTCGCGAGTGATGCGGATGACTTTGTTACTAATAGTCAAGCTCAATCCCGGTTAAATAAAAACATCTCTACCTATCATAACACCATGAGGTAATATATGTGAATCTACAATTACAAAAGTCACTTCTCACGCACGAGTACTTCGTTGACCTTGACAGGCAGATAAGTAATGGAATCAGGCGTTACTTTGCGGAAATCCATAACAATCAAAATACAAAATCAATATGTAGCGTTAATTCCGCTAATTGTCACCAGTACGATACCCAACACGTGTTTCAGTCCTCCACGGACCATTCTCAAGGGCTGCTAACTCGTCGAGTGCTCAAAGGAGACTCCTATTTTGATTGACAGGCAGACTAATACGGGAAAAAGAAAATGTAATGTTCGACCCAATACCTGTCAGGCGCGTGGATATAAAATCTCAAGTACCTGTATGGTTATCAACAAATCATTTACGAATTAGGGAACAATCTGTCTGTTACCAACCACTGTCCACAAGAGCGTGTATGTGACCTAACTTGCCCCTACATCCATAGACTTCGAAATAAACCGTTCAAACTATTTAACCTTCAAAACGCGCATATTGTCACCATAAAATTAAATATAAGAAACGTTGGGCGTATTTTCAACATCTTAAAGTATAAACCACACAAAACAACACTTGTTATGATTTTCACAGATATCAAAAATTCTTCAGTGCAGCATTAGGTCATCAAGTGCCTTTTAAACAATATAATAAAAGTACTTACATGTTTCTTCTCATAAAATAAAGATTCACCACTCACACTCGACACGAGGCACTTTTACTTTAGAGGTTACTTTAAATTTACTCTAATACAAACTGGTGAATTCTCCCCAATGCAGAATCGCCCATGCCATCGCCTTACTTGCAAAAAGACAGCACGATCAACTTCGCCTCAAAAAGAACAAACCAATTATTTTAAATCCAAGACTCTGCCGACAGAAAGGCAGCCTAACTATCAGAGCCCGTACTCTCTTCACTGTTAAACAAAAACTACTTCCACGTTCACTGATGCACCAAAAACTATTCTTCAACGATAAACACGAACTGGCTGAGAGACTCCGCTTATCGCGACTAACCACATCGAAACACGAAATCAGTAGGCGTGTTTTAAACAAGTCTGAACATACCTGAGTATCCGAGATACCTGTGATAACAACTTCGATTTTGTTACCTTCGCTCCAAGCAGGCTTCAACCAGTTAATCAAGGCAAGTTTGTAAGTCGAGTACTCCACGTATGTAAGTTCTCGTACGGTCACTGCACCATACGGCACCATATCTTGAAAAAGGTCATCCATCTCTCGGTCGCCGCAAACTGTCTTGATACACGCTCCTTAGCTTCGTCTAACGTTTTGCACAACGGGTACGACTTCGAAGTCTATTTGCGAGCTCGACATCGAAGATGTGTCAATGTAACGTATCGAGTTTCGTAATCGGTCCACGAGTTTGCGATACAGCCGTAAATTCACAATCAGCGGGGTTGTATTTTCATCTTTATTTTACAAATTGGTAACGACACTATTTTCGCTACGTGGTGGAACCGAATCACGAAAATATTCTTGATTTTGAGTAGCAGGCATTGCGGTAGACACGTAGGATGATTTTGGAATCGATCCCACCGCTGCTGTCGCAGATTCTGACGGATTTAACTCCGAAACATCGTCGGTGTCCGCCATCATGCACGTGGTTAAAAGAATCAGTGCGCACACCCGGCGCAGTTGAGCTCTGGATGCCAATTGTGTCGTGTCGCTAACACACTAATGTCACTTAGACAACTGACAGACGTTAAACGTCACATGCGACAGTTCATAGACAACCTCGACTCGAACTACTGACTCAGTGAGTAGTGTTTTCCAAACGCTAATAGATGGCGTTACTAGTACGTAAACAGTCCTTTAACTTAATTTCTCCGACATATATTATTATTATTATTATTTGTTCGAAAATATTAAACAAGTGGAGTCATTAGTGAAGCAAGAACCTTAGATTTACACTGCTATAAATTTTCCACGAGAGAGTATAACATTTCAAGTTTAAGTTATATCACCTCGGGAATTGGCAAAGTGAAGATGATACAAATGATTACATTTGAAACTAAGATTGTTGCTGCATCGAAATTTATTTTTTGATTTCATATTTCCCACAATACTATAAAATTAAAAATAGAACCATATGGTGATCGGTCAAGATGCCTTCTGCATCTTGTAGAGAGGCATCTAGTACTTTTATCTCTTGTTTGTTTTTTGTATCTTTGTTTCTTGTAATTATTTTTTATTAATTTTAACGATGAGGGTACACGTTTCCTAGCTACTAGTTCTGTGGTCGCCTGACAGGTAAATAGAAACAGTTTTCCACGTTTGAATATTTTCAAACTATTTATTTATTTTGTGAAATGTTTTTTTTAACAAGACGAACTTAGATCCACGACTATGAAAATCGTCATAAAAACTCTTTTATTTCTAATCTTTATGATACTCAGCTATAAAGTGCCTTTAAAGAAACATTACCATGGAATTATTAAAATCGAATAAAAGCTTAAGAAGACAATAGAAATTAAATTTTCATAATCATCAGAATTTGATACTGTGTCTAGTTATTGGTTATGTCAAAAGAAATCATAATTAAATGGTAAGCACAAAAGTCTCTCAATTAGTAGTCATAAAGATACACAAGCGAGTAATTCCATCCACATTAACCACAAACACATAAAGCCTACATAGTATTGTGACTGCTAGTCAAGCGATCACCGTAAACATCCTGTTCACAAGTAGGTAACATGTATTTTTACAGCCATATAATAAATAAATAAATAAAAAAGGTTTTTATTCACGTAGACTTTAAAAAAGCGCTTGTAAATAGTCAGAACATGTTTGTAGTAATATAGTTGTATACATTAGATATTATTTCTAGTAACATAAATATTTAGGTACATATTCTATGAAAACATTTATAAAATTTATTTTATTACAGCAATGATATTTAGCTAGCTCGTATCAAGTTATTGTCAAGAGATTATGTTTAATTATCTAGTTTAAGTCTAATATTTTTACTACATATTGTCAATGGTTCTGTCTATATTAAAGGTATTATTATTATGACAGACCTTGTGTTAATAACGACGGTCGCGCTTTAATGCTACCACCCGATCCAATGCGCCCCAACTGAGAAGACCCAGCGAAACAAACTCAGTGGGTTCATCTACTACCGGTTTCAACACGACCCAGTTGAGACGGTCCGGCGAAACATACTCAAGCGGGCATGAACACGGGATTTGGTCCAATTAGAGTAATTATTTAGTAGGCAAACACAATATATGCTCGATCGGTTGTCTGAATGCTTATTATTTTAGATTATATTTAGGTATACAAAAGAAAAACTTCGAAACAATAACATTATTCATTTTGAGACAGAGTCAATAATTTTAAATTAAGTATATGATAGCAATCATTTACAGATAGTTCACGTAACACATTTATATAAAACAATTGAACAAAGGATATCTATTTCATATTTTTCATTAAAAAGTTCTATGTCTAGAATTTTTTATATTTTGAGAAGAAGAAGAAGTTTATATTTAAGAAGCGGTTTATATTTTGATGTGATAGAATTAGAAAGTTATCACACTTCTCTATTGTCTATGTTATATCAGCCTGTAGCTAGGAACTGTGGTGTAATTTAAGCATAACATCGAATTTAAATAAAGTCCGTTTCATTTGAATTAAAACCATACAAAATTCAATCAACATATCTACAGGAAATAATCATTATATTCCTTTAACATAATGATATGACGGGACTCGATACACATAGAACAAAGGAGTTTGAATTAAAAAGCTATCTGCAAAAGCACCTAATATGGCGAAGGAGGCGATGGCTGGCCCTCACGTCATACTCGTGAACGGGTGCTGCTTGCGGTAACTGGTAGAGCTGCTGCTGGGGTACTCTTTTTTTTTTGACTCATACAGTCGTCGCCTTTAGTCGACTTCGTGTGAATTGTTAATTTTGTAAATGTGCGCGGATGCACCCACCGTTTGTTCATCTTGCAAGAGGTTATTTTAATTGCTTGAGCGAAATGGAATGTTATTGTTTATTACCTCATAATTATTTTGATTAACTAGATGTCATCGGTTCTGTGCGTGCATTAGCCCACATACCAGCCAATCACAATGTAAAAACAAAAAACCATGCTAAAAAAAGATATAAAATAAATCGAAAACAAAAAGCAAAAGAAGACGAAAAAAGCAAGCTCGGAGTTTCTTTGTGGCTTTCTTCTCCGGGTCGTACACCTAGGTAGCTAGAGAAAGCCGCAGGCTAGCTAGGGTAGGATCCTCAGCGGCGAGGATCGCGTTGCCCCCTTAACACGTGATCGGTAATACCGTGCAAGTGATCTGACCCCCATTTCGAATTCCATCTTTTTACTTCAGCGGCCGCCTGAGATGTGGCCCATAAGGGTGCCCTCAGGTATTAGTCGTTTAAATTAAGCTACTGGTTGAGAGCATTTTGTGCTAGCAAACTGCTCGTTGTTTTCAATTCTTTAATTTGATATACAATTGCTAAATGTAACAATAATAGCTTAGTAACTTGCTATTAATTATTTATTTAAGAATATTAAAAATACCTACATAAATAAAAATAAAATAAAATAGTTTTTATTTTCATTAACTCAATTTAACCTAATTACAATTTTGTTGGGGCATACCTTTTAGGCATAAAATTGCCTGTGTTAGGAAGCCCCGCTCTTCCACATACATTACAGATTAAAAAGCGCAAGTTTTAAAATAATAATAAAAACAAAGACATAAAAAAAAAAATACAGTTATAGTTAATTACAAAAAAAAAATAAAACAAACAAAGGAAAAAATAAAGGCATTACGAGTGTGTGAGTGATGGTGTGTGTATGTGAGGGTGTGTATGTGAAGATGTGTGTATGATTGTACTATTTTGGTTATTTTACGATAAAATGGTCAAGAGGGATTCAGTTTCGTCGTATGTTAGCGTTTTTAACCAAGTGGTTAATGCTTCCTTACATTTGTACATATTCATTGGGTAGATATTCAAGAGTCTATTTATTTTGTTGTATAGGTAAGAAGATTGTCTATTATATTGATGACGTGCAAATGTGCTTGTAACACGATGGCACATGTGACGAAACAGACCGCACGGACGGATTAATTTAAAATATTTTGTTACTTTGACTACTGTTTTTAAACTGTGTTTATGTAATACATTGTGAGCTTGACAAGTACAAGTGTATGTAAATACCCAAGTGCTGAATAAATTTCATTATTTCACCATTGACATATATATTAAGGGTCATACGAAGTCTTATATATTTCAGTATTCAAAATTTTATACATCAAAGCCACATGAGAGCAATCATGTACATCCATAGACTTCGAAATAAACCGTTCAAACTATTTAACCTTCAAAACGCGCATATTGTCACCATAAAATTAAATATAAGAAACGTTGGGCGTATTTTCAACATCTTAAAGTATAAACCACACAAAACAACACGTGTTATGATTTTCACAGATATCAAAAATTCTTCAGTGCAGCATTAGGTCATCAAGTGCCTTTTAAACAATATAATAAAAGTACTTACATGTTTCTTCTCATAAAATAAAGATTCACCACTCACACTCGACACGAGGCACTTTTACTTTAGAGGTTACTTTAAATTTACTCTAATACAAACTGGTGAATTCTCCCCAATGCAGAATCGCCCATGCCATCGCCTTACTTGCAAAAAGACAGCACGATCAACTTCGCCTCAAAAAGAACAAACCAATTATTTTAAATCCAAGACTCTGCCGACAGAAAGGCAGCCTAACTATCAGAGCCCGTACTCTCTTCACTGTTAAACAAAAACTACTTCCACGTTCACTGATGCACCAAAAACTATTCTTCAACGATAAACACGAACTGGCTGAGAGACTCCGCTTATCGCGACTAACCACATCGAAACACGAAATCAGTAGGCGTGTTTTAAACAAGTCTGAACATACCTGAGTATCCGAGATACCTGTGATAACAACTTCGATTTTGTTACCTTCGCTCCAAGCAGGCTTCAACCAGTTAATCAAGGCAAGTTTGTAAGTCGAGTACTCCACGTATGTAAGTTCTCGTACGGTCACTGCACCATACGGCACCATATCTTGAAAAAGGTCATCCATCTCTCGGTCGCCGCAAACTGTCTTGATACACGCTCCTTAGCTTCGTCTAACGTTTTGCACAACGGGTACGACTTCGAAGTCTATTTGCGAGCTCGACATCGAAGATGTGTCAATGTAACGTATCGAGTTTCGTAATCGGTCCACGAGTTTGCGATACAGCCGTAAATTCACAATCAGCGGGGTTGTATTTTCATCTTTATTTTACAAATTGGTAACGACACTATTTTCGCTACGTGGTGGAACCGAATCACGAAAATATTCTTGATTTTGAGTAGCAGGCATTGCGGTAGACACGTAGGATGATTTTGGAATCGATCCCACCGCTGCTGTCGCAGATTCTGACGGATTTAACTCCGAAACATCGTCGGTGTCCGCCATCATGCACGTGGTTAAAAGAATCAGTGCGCACACCCGGCGCAGTTGAGCTCTGGATGCCAATTGTGTCGTGTCGCTAACACACTAATGTCACTTAGACAACTGACAGACGTTAAACGTCACATGCGACAGTTCATAGACAACCTCGACTCGAACTACTGACTCAGTGAGTAGTGTTTTCCAAACGCTAATAGATGGCGTTACTAGTACGTAAACAGTCCTTTAACTTAATTTCTCCGACATATATTATTATTATTATTATTTGTTCGAAAATATTAAACAAGTGGAGTCATTAGTGAAGCAAGAACCTTAGATTTACACTGCTATAAATTTTCCACGAGAGAGTATAACATTTCAAGTTTAAGTTATATCACCTCGGGAATTGGCAAAGTGAAGATGATACAAATGATTACATTTGAAACTAAGATTGTTGCTGCATCGAAATTTATTTTTTGATTTCATATTTCCCACAATACTATAAAATTAAAAATAGAACCATATGGTGATCGGTCAAGATGCCTTCTGCATCTTGTAGAGAGGCATCTAGTACTTTTATCTCTTGTTTGTTTTTTGTATCTTTGTTTCTTGTAATTATTTTTTATTAATTTTAACGATGAGGGTACACGTTTCCTAGCTACTAGTTCTGTGGTCGCCTGACAGGTAAATAGAAACAGTTTTCCACGTTTGAATATTTTCAAACTATTTATTTATTTTGTGAAATGTTTTTTTTAACAAGACGAACTTAGATCCACGACTATGAAAATCGTCATAAAAACTCTTTTATTTCTAATCTTTATGATACTCAGCTATAAAGTGCCTTTAAAGAAACATTACCATGGAATTATTAAAATCGAATAAAAGCTTAAGAAGACAATAGAAATTAAATTTTCATAATCATCAGAATTTGATACTGTGTCTAGTTATTGGTTATGTCAAAAGAAATCATAATTAAATGGTAAGCACAAAAGTCTCTCAATTAGTAGTCATAAAGATACACAAGCGAGTAATTCCATCCACATTAACCACAAACACATAAAGCCTACATAGTATTGTGACTGCTAGTCAAGCGATCACCGTAAACATCCTGTTCACAAGTAGGTAACATGTATTTTTACAGCCATATAATAAATAAATAAATAAAAAAGGTTTTTATTCACGTAGACTTTAAAAAAGCGCTTGTAAATAGTCAGAACATGTTTGTAGTAATATAGTTGTATACATTAGATATTATTTCTAGTAACATAAATATTTAGGTACATATTCTATGAAAACATTTATAAAATTTATTTTATTACAGCAATGATATTTAGCTAGCTCGTATCAAGTTATTGTCAAGAGATTATGTTTAATTATCTAGTTTAAGTCTAATATTTTTACTACATATTGTCAATGGTTCTGTCTATATTAAAGGTATTATTATTATGACAGACCTTGTGTTAATAACGACGGTCGCGCTTTAATGCTACCACCCGATCCAATGCGCCCCAACTGAGAAGACCCAGCGAAACAAACTCAGTGGGTTCATCTACTACCGGTTTCAACACGACCCAGTTGAGACGGTCCGGCGAAACATACTCAAGCGGGCATGAACACGGGATTTGGTCCAATTAGAGTAATTATTTAGTAGGCAAACACAATATATGCTCGATCGGTTGTCTGAATGCTTATTATTTTAGATTATATTTAGGTATACAAAAGAAAAACTTCGAAACAATAACATTATTCATTTTGAGACAGAGTCAATAATTTTAAATTAAGTATATGATAGCAATCATTTACAGATAGTTCACGTAACACATTTATATAAAACAATTGAACAAAGGATATCTATTTCATATTTTTCATTAAAAAGTTCTATGTCTAGAATTTTTTATATTTTGAGAAGAAGAAGAAGTTTATATTTAAGAAGCGGTTTATATTTTGATGTGATAGAATTAGAAAGTTATCACACTTCTCTATTGTCTATGTTATATCAGCCTGTAGCTAGGAACTGTGGTGTAATTTAAGCATAACATCGAATTTAAATAAAGTCCGTTTCATTTGAATTAAAACCATACAAAATTCAATCAACATATCTACAGGAAATAATCATTATATTCCTTTAACATAATGATATGACGGGACTCGATACACATAGAACAAAGGAGTTTGAATTAAAAAGCTATCTGCAAAAGCACCTAATATGGCGAAGGAGGCGATGGCTGGCCCTCACGTCATACTCGTGAACGGGTGCTGCTTGCGGTAACTGGTAGAGCTGCTGCTGGGGTACTCTTTTTTTTTTGACTCATACAGTCGTCGCCTTTAGTCGACTTCGTGTGAATTGTTAATTTTGTAAATGTGCGCGGATGCACCCACCGTTTGTTCATCTTGCAAGAGGTTATTTTAATTGCTTGAGCGAAATGGAATGTTATTGTTTATTACCTCATAATTATTTTGATTAACTAGATGTCATCGGTTCTGTGCGTGCATTAGCCCACATACCAGCCAATCACAATGTAAAAACAAAAAACCATGCTAAAAAAAGATATAAAATAAATCGAAAACAAAAAGCAAAAGAAGACGAAAAAAGCAAGCTCGGAGTTTCTTTGTGGCTTTCTTCTCCGGGTCGTACACCTAGGTAGCTAGAGAAAGCCGCAGGCTAGCTAGGGTAGGATCCTCAGCGGCGAGGATCGCGTTGCCCCCTTAACACGTGATCGGTAATACCGTGCAAGTGATCTGACCCCCATTTCGAATTCCATCTTTTTACTTCAGCGGCCGCCTGAGATGTGGCCCATAAGGGTGCCCTCAGGTATTAGTCGTTTAAATTAAGCTACTGGTTGAGAGCATTTTGTGCTAGCAAACTGCTCGTTGTTTTCAATTCTTTAATTTGATATACAATTGCTAAATGTAACAATAATAGCTTAGTAACTTGCTATTAATTATTTATTTAAGAATATTAAAAATACCTACATAAATAAAAATAAAATAAAATAGTTTTTATTTTCATTAACTCAATTTAACCTAATTACAATTTTGTTGGGGCATACCTTTTAGGCATAAAATTGCCTGTGTTAGGAAGCCCCGCTCTTCCACATACATTACAGATTAAAAAGCGCAAGTTTTAAAATAATAATAAAAACAAAGACATAAAAAAAAAAATACAGTTATAGTTAATTACAAAAAAAAAATAAAACAAACAAAGGAAAAAATAAAGGCATTACGAGTGTGTGAGTGATGGTGTGTGTATGTGAGGGTGTGTATGTGAAGATGTGTGTATGATTGTACTATTTTGGTTATTTTACGATAAAATGGTCAAGAGGGATTCAGTTTCGTTGTATGTTAGCGTTTTTAACCAAGTGGTTAATGCTTCCTTACATTTGTACATATTCATTGGGTAGATATTCAAGAGTCTATTTATTTTGTTGTATAGGTAAGAAGATTGTCTATTATATTGATGACGTGCAAATGTGCTTGTAACACGATGGCACATGTGACGAAACAGACCGCACGGACGGATTAATTTAAAATATTTTGTTACTTTGACTACTGTTTTTAAACTGTGTTTATGTAATACATTGTGAGCTTGACAAGTACAAGTGTATGTAAATACCCAAGTGCTGAATAAATTTCATTATTTCACCATTGACATATATATTAAGGGTCATACGAAGTCTTATATATTTCAGTATTCAAAATTTTATACATCAAAGCCACATGAGAGCAATCATGTCATCCAAAGTACCTACGTCCACTGCTGGAAAAAAGCCTCCCCAAAGAATGGGGGGATATACCATATTCGCCACGCTTGGCAGACAGGTTGGCGATCGCAGTTTGATGGTCATAGTTCACAGAAGAACGCTGCTGCCCGTTCTCTGGTAGGTATTCCCTCAGTAGATTTCCACGCCCCCCACGGGATGAGATGGGGTGATGATATTCTATGCCGTCACCACACAGCAAGTAAAGTGCGAGAGCAATGTAAAGTAACAATCTCCTAATATACGCTCATTTTCGGTCACCATAGTGTAAATGTACTACTGGCGCGCGGCGTGTAAATCCATGTGAGTACAATTATAGCCACCCCCTGAACTAACACACAGAAACACTACGTTGCGGCTAAGCACGTAAACACTATTATTCATTTCATTCCAGCCTAATCCAACTTGGATTTACAATGTAAACTTAGAACCAAGGTTCATGAATGGAACTTGTGCTTCCAAGTAAAGTTGTTGTATTACCTACCTACATGAATATTGTTTGTGAAATTGTACAGTAATGCCTCAAAGTTACACAACACCATAAGCGGACCCAAGCGAACAAATGAATCAACTTGAGGTCAACTTGATAAGTCAGGTATACGAACGATGAGTAAGTACATAAAAACTTTCATTAAAATTTGGAGAAAAGTACTAGAATGTTGTTCTTAGTTAATTAATTTAGTAACTTTGTTACTATAAGACAGATGTATGATTATGAATACACAACAGAAGTGAAAACTTCTAACTTTTTCTCAGAGAACGCACGCGATAAATATATACATAGATGCGATGAGGTCTAAGTCCACGCTCACGAAAAGAATTGGCTACTCGCGTAATCGTGTTCTTTAGTCAAATTTTTTTTTTTTGATAGCTGTATAGGGGTGTCTTTCTGCCAGCTTCCTGGACAAACCTCTTTGAAGAATCAATTCGGTGGTATACTTTTGACGTCTTCTATAGCATTGATGATTTATCTGTGTACAGTCGTCTAATATGTAGATTTATAAACACCGCAACGCCCACATTTCTTAAATTAATCCCTGCTAAAATTTACAAACATGCCATCCATACACAAAATACTAGGTACGCATTTACACAGATTGTTGTCTTTTACGGTGATCAAACACGAACACGCGGCCTTGCGCTGCGATTATTAAATTTTCTACAAATATTTTTTCCCTATATTGTAACTATTCTTTATTAAATTAAATTCGAATTAGGTAATTAAGTAAAAGACTACGTCACCGTAGCCTAGTTGGTAGTGCTCCTGCCTACGAAGCTGGTGGTTCTGGGTTCGAATCCCGGTAAGTGCAAATATTTGTGTGATGAGCACGAATATTTGTTTCTGAGTCATGGATGTTTTCTATGTATTTAAGTATTTATCTATCTATATAATAATAAAATGAAATAAGTATGTATATCGTCGCCTGGTACCCATAGTACAAGCTTTGCTTAGTTTGGGGCTAGGATGATCTGTGTGACATTGTCCCTAGATATTATTATTATTATTATATATATTACTAAGAACCTTATTAATGTTCTAAGTACTGATGAAATATTTATATTAAGTATTCATTAAGTAAAATCCCAAACGTAGCTTTTATGTATTCGTAATAAATTTCCTTTTACGAAATTCATCATTATGTATCATATCCGTCATATTCAATTATGGAACTAGCTTCTGCCTTCTAATGTAATAAGTGGTAGAATTAAACTAAGATATAATACACTCACAAGCTTCAGTAACCTGCCGTACGCCTATTTGTCCATTTGGTATTATATTCAAAATATATATTGTTGTCTTAAATCTATGAGAATAGTATAATGTTTTTGCTAGTCATAAGCTACACTAAATATTATAGTAACAATTTAAATTGAGTTGTATATTTATATGATCATTCTGTTTTAACCATATTGTTGAGGAGAGTTTCTGATTTTACTCTTTCGAGAACTGTGTTTTTGGATCACTGAATATGCAATATTTTGCATTAGATGTTTTTTAACTAGATGAGTCTCGTTGGATTGGCTAAATACCCACTCACAGAAATACACAAATTTGGCTGCTATTGTCTAATCTAGTGTTAAAGTTTTTGAAGCGACCCCGGCTTTTGGCATGTTGTTGGCCAATGACTACAGCCGGGAACTAAAATATCTGTCCTGGGTGGGAATCAAACTCACGACATGATGCGTGAAAGGCAAGTGTCTACCAATCACGCCAACCTCTGTTCATGAAAGAGTTACAATAATTTCCTTAACAACTACGCTAGTTAGGAACTACGCTAGTTTGGGTCGGGCCAAAAAGTGATTTTGGGATTTTTCCGTAAAAAGAAATTTCTCAGTATCAGCCCGAAGTCTAGAAGTTGGCGTTATTATACCACCGTGCCTCGGGGAGCACGTAAAGCCGTCGGTCCTGTAACCGACCTCTTTCCGGCCGTGTCGCTAGTCGTCCCATCGGATCATGAGAGTGGGAATAGAAAGTGCCCCTGTGTTTGCGCTCACACTTGTGCACTATGATATGTCCTGCGCAATTGGCTAATCTCCATTGAGAATGGCCGCCGTCATCGAAATTCGACCGGGAAGACATCAGTTAGGAATGTTGTTCTATTTTTCTATAATATTCACATTAACATCTTTATTATGTTATTTGGCATTAATTTCACATGCAATAATTAAACAATGGCTTACGGCTATAAATTGGCACATCGCTACTTTAATATTAGGTCTTTACCTATGAAATTGCCGTTCTGCAGTACTGGCCATTTCAAATCAAAATAATTTTTGTTTGGCTAAGAATTCTAATTTCAAATTAATTTTATTTTAAAAACATGGATTCTTTTTTCCAAAAGTAGTCATTTCTTTATTGATTAGTGTTACATTTTCATCGCATTTCAATCTTTTTCGTCATCATGGATACGTTAAAAATTCGAGTAATTATGGAATATGAGTACCGTCGTGGCAGCAACGCGGCACAAGCGGCACGCAACATCAACGACGTTTACGGAGCTAACACTACAAACCAACGCACCACCTGTTATTGGTTTGCTCGCTTCCGTTCTGGAAATTTCGACCTGAAAAATGAACCTCGCGGTCGTCCGAAGACTTTGGTCGACAATGACGAATTAAAGGCGGTTGTAGAAGCTGATGATACACAATCTACGGCTGAATTAGCAGCAGCTTTCGACGTTAGCGTCAAAACAATATTGGTCCATTTGCGTCAAATTGGCAAGGTAAAAAAGCTTGACAAATGGGTGCCCCACGAACTCAATGATCGCCAGCGCGAAGTACGCGTCGAGACGTGCCTTGCACTGCTCAACAGACACACAAATGAAGGAATTTTGAACCGCATTGTTACCTGCGATGAAAAATGGATTCTGTTTGATAACCGCAAGCGCTCAGCAAGTTGGTTGGATCCTGGTTCAGCACCTAAACAATGCCCTAAACGAAAACTTACCCCTAGAAAAGTGATGGTCACTGTTTGGTGGTCTAGCGCCGGTGTGATTCATCACAGCTTCTTACCAAACGGGGTGAGCATTACTGCAGATGTGTACTGTGAAGAACTGAGCACAATGATGGAGAAGCTGGCGCATCTCCAACCAGCATTGGTCAATCGCTCGTCTCCGCTGCTCCTGCACGACAACGCGCGACCTCATACTGCACAGCAGACGGTCTCCAAGTTGCAAGAACTGGGGTTGGAAGCTCTCCGTCATCCGCCCTACTCACCAGACCTTGCACCTACAGACTACTACTTTTTCCAGAATTTGGATAACTTCTTGGCGGGAAAAAAATTCAATACCCGAGAGGCAGTACAAAATGCCTTTGAAGAATTTGTTGCCTCCCGTCCAGCTGATTTCTTTAAGAAGGGCATCAATAAACTGCCACTGCGATGGCAAAGATGCATTGATTGCATGGGTGATTACTTCGATTAATACAAATAAAAAAATTCATGAAAAAAATTCGTTTAAATTTTTTCATACAAAACGGCAATTTCATAGGTAAAGACCTATTAGATAAACGAATTCTATAAACACAGTCAGATAAGGATGAAGGGATGAGCTATTTTGACATTTTTTAAAGGAATGTTACATAAAATGATACCTATATACCTGTATATACCTACTACCTACCAGCAGCCATTTTTAACAAAGGTTCTTTTAATTTATGCAAATATTCTTGTCTCATCTATCATTCGTTACCCTCTTACTATCCAATATTTCACATTGTGTACGTCGCTTAACTGGCGATTAAAGTTTAGGGAGAATGTAGGCTATTAATATCGCCTGCTATTTTATTTAAAGACAGCGTCCACCCTTTAGATATGTTTCCAAAGGCTTTACAAACGCATTTGAGTGCCTCGTTGGTCTAGCGGTAGTGTGTTCAACCGCAGAAAATGAGGTCCTGGATTCAAATCCCGGGTCGGCACAAAAGTGATTTTGGAATTTTTCCGTAAAAAGAAATATCTCAGAATCAGCCCGAAGTCTGGGAGTTGGCGGTATTACACCCCAGAGCCTCGGAGAGCACGTAAAGCCATCGGTCCTGAACTGACCTCTTTCCGGTCGTGTCGCTAGTCGTCCCATCGAATTATGACGTGACGGAATAGAAAGTGCCCCTGTGTCTGCGCACACACTTGTGCACTATAATATGTCCTGCGCAATTGGCTAATCTCCATTGAGAATGGCCGCCGTGGCCGAAATTCGGCCGGGAGGACATTATAATCACAAACGCATTTCACGGACACAAAGCACACCCTGATTTAGAATAACTATGATTTCAACAAAAAGTTCTTCTGAGCGGAGCTTGAACCCATAACATGCGGACTACATTAACTATGCGCCACCATGCTATTAATCCAGTACCATAATAGTGTTTGACGGGCCGGTTAGTAAGGTTGGTAAATGCTTGCCTTTCACGCCGCAGGTCATGGGTTCGATTGCCACCACACCACATTTGTGTGCATATCTGTTTGTTGAGTCTGTGTGTATTGTTTGTATAAGTTTGTATTTACAAAATAATTAGATTTTTATTTTTTTATTTTTAAGTGTCACATAAGAAATGTAGTAGATTTAAAATATATCAGTTTCGTGTAGTATGTAGTAGATGTAAAATATATCGGGTTTCCATAGTACTAACTCTGCTTAGTTTGGGATGAGATAGCCGTGTATGAATAATGTCCCAGGGTATTCATTATAAGGCCTATTTCTCTGTCTGGGGTGTCGCAGCAAGTAAACGGCTATTGTAAGTCGAATGGAGAACGCAACCTCGACTAGGAATTCCCCACAAATTAGAGAATAGGCGAATTAAAATGTTTGTGTTGTGATCCCGGGTGTACAAGGTCGCCAGAGTTTATCGTGGAGGCAAGGATGAGATCGGGATCGCGTGAGTGATATAAAATCTATCGCAATGGTTATAAACTAGGGTAACCATTTACCATCGGTTGGGTCATATAATTATTTAATAATTAAAATCGTATATATGTATCACAGCGCCACCTCGCTCAAACATTTCTGTTTATATAAATAAAAAAAAAATAAAAAAATTTAAAAAAAGTTTTTATTCACATAGACTTTAAAAAAGCGCTTGTAAATAGTCAGAACATGTTCGCAGTAATATATAATTAATTTATAATTATTTCTAGGTACATATAGATATTTAGGTACACGGATTGTAGGACATAATTTACAATAAGATTTATTTTATAACAGTAAGGATATTTAGCTAACTAAAATTAAGTTATTGTCAAGGATCATGTGTAGGTTTAATTATCTAAATTTTAGCTATATTTTTACTACATATTGTCTGAATGGTTCTGTCTATATTAAGGTACGAATTAGATGTTATCATTATGGCGGACCTTGTATTTATAACGACGGTCGCGCTTTAATGCTACCAGCGGATCCAATGCGCGTATATATAGAATACACAGAATACATAGCCAACTAAGACAAATGTTCATGACCACAAATATCTGTCTTGTGTGAGGTACGGAACCGCAACCTGTGGACCTTAAAGCAGGTTTACTATCAACTAAGTCACGGGGGTATAAATACATATATTTTGGATATATTATCAGGTTGACACTGTTATTAAAATTAACTAAAGTAAGGGCAAAATATCTATAATATAGTGATGCAAAATAATAGCCCTAGATTTATGTAAAAAAACGAGTGAGCTTTATTTAGACTACACGACTAAAGTAAAACGCAAAAAGTAGCCAGCTACGTCTCGTATATCTAGACATATGCTTTGAGACAGAGTGAATATGTGCGAAACGTAACTTTGTCTCTTTTCATCTTCACTAACTTATATCTCTCTCATCTATCGTTCGTCTCACCCAATCAAACTTTTCGTAACGCTTTCACCAGCTTACTCCCCAAGTTGGCAGCATAAAGAAGTTTTACATTAATAAATAACACAAAATTTATTGCATTCTTAGTTTAAATGCAAACTAGCTATATACTTTAAGCGAACCCTTTGACAGATATAAAACTAATAACAAATGTAATCTCTCGTAAACACTTTATTAATTCATGGTTAAATATTTACATTGTAATCCGTCATGAATAAAATTTAAAGGTAGGATTATCCTACAGCCCTACTTTACTGGCAACCAATGTATTCCTTTAATTATATTTAAATTTTAATAAAATAAATGTGTTTCAATTAAAATAGGGGTACAATCATTCGAATAGTGTCATTGGAACTTATACAATTTTTTAGTTTTAATATAAAATAAAAAGGTTTGGTTATAATATAAAAATGCCTAAAAATACATTCTGAATACATTGTATATATGTCCATAAAACCCTTAACCTTATTTGTAATGTATAAATAAATAAAAATATAACTTCAAAATTGGGCGTAACCTTAATATAATAATAAGATGTTGTACGGTGTGATAACCGTTCATTAAATGTCAGTGCAATTAAATGTATGTAGAGTGTCAGTGAATGTTCCACGGGATGAATCGTAATGAAAATGCAAGTCGTCCGAATCAAACCACGTCTTTATGAACACTAAATATGGGAAATGTATAAAAATGTTCTGCTACATGTCATTGCACTAAGTACCAAATGTAGGTTGCGATCAAAGTGCAACAACGCGGGCCTTTTCTAACATAATTTGCTAAATATACATTAAAATCCTGTACGTGCACCGTACATATTTCCACCACAAACAAATTGCAAATTAACACTAAACATAGATAAATCATAAAAAAATAATGCAAAATATTATAAATTCCTAATGTGTAAAAATGTAAACATAAATCTATTATAAAAAGTTAATGTCTTAAAGAGCACATGTATCATTGTGTCTTGTAGTGTCAAATTTCACTTCAGCTGACTCTGAGGAACGGTTCACACTAGTCGCCTTATTCACTTCACTTTGCACTTTAGTGTCCCGTTTGTTGACCACGCTGTACCCGACCTCGATGTCCTCTTCACCTTCACGTCTGCTTCTCGCTTCAAGCGAACTCTCCCCCTGTCTTTTGGTTGTCATTTTACGCCAACAGTAAACCGATGTTACAAACAGTGCAATGCTAATAAAAATAACCACATAGATCATAATGTAGTGATGGACATCGTGTGAGGATAAGGTTTCCAACTGCGATTGATCTTTAATTACTTGAAGATCTGTGCTAATCTTCTTAAACTTATCTTCGTGCGTCTCAAGTTTCCAAGACGAATTTCGAATTGAGGTGTTAATTATGTTGTTAATGGGAGAGATCACCGGAATAATCATGGCATTTGGTTCCCTAATTAATACATCAGTTATGTGTTGCATAATTGCATACAGTGTAAAAGCATCGCCTTGCAATGTACATCCTTGCCTAAGTGTTATCAGTCCCGTATGATGTAACGTCTCCGATGACATTTGTGTTCCGCAAATTAATTGTATTTGGCACGTGCTACAACAATAATACAACCATGTGTTTTGTTTATGTAATTTAATCCACTTATCTGTGCATATTTTTATTTCCGTATGACAATATGCGCTATGTTCTTCATTGTTATGTATCAGCTGTATATCGCATATAGATTTATGTCGATCACCAGCGCTGTATATGGGGTGATCTAATTTGCACATTAGATTCTTATCATGAATCTTTTGGCACTCTTGTATATCTGATTGTTTAAGGGGTATAAAAGCATATTGTTTCGAGTTAATGGCAATTAATTCCGAGTTAGGTATAATGTACAATACCCGGTCAGTATCTATGGGTTGGGGTATGCTGATTAATCTGTTTAAGTCATACAGTGCATCATTCAAGATTGGTACCTTTATTTCCATCAATAGATATTGTTGTGTAATGCGTGCATGTATCCTGAAAAGTCTGTAAATATCACTTACGTCGTTCTGGACTTCCGGTAGTGCACAGTCGCGAGGTAATTGTCGCGCTATTTTATCCAACTCACTTTGCAATTGACTCGGTGATATCAGATGTACGTCCATTTGTCCCCGATACATATTTGTCAAGGTATTTATAAGGGTTTGTTGAATGTCTTTTAAACTTTGAACCATTGCTTCGGCAGCCATGGCCGATGTTATAATATGAAAGGAATTTGCATAATTACCGCTATCTCTCAGTGTGCTATTTTCTAAAGAAGTTAGGCGATCATTTATCAAATCTAAGTGCTTTACCATTGCAGCTTCGTTACGCTGAACAATGTTGTGTTCGGTTTCCAGAATGCTAGTTTGGTTTTTTAGCAACTGTAGCAAATGTTTCTCATTGTGTTGGATTGTTTTAATGTCGTTTTCATATTTATCTGCAAAACGCTGATCTAAAACTCCAAATAATGAGTTTGCAACATATCCAACTCCGTCGATTAACCCTCGTTTGAACCTGTGTTGAATTAACCTCTGCGATTTTAAAACCTGATGGTAATAATTTAATTCATTGGTGTTTTGTTCAAGTTGGTTAACTATGATATGGAATTGCATCAACCAATCATCGCTTCTAAACTGTTTTATGTGCCTCACAAAATTATGCAATGCATTAACATTTCGCCAATAATTTGTCATGTTATAATAAAAAACCAGTTTCCATTCATCTATTACTTCTTGTAATTCTGCAATTTTGTCAAAATAAATGTTTTGATTTTTTGTCAATGGGGTAAGTGTCATATCTTGTTGAACCGTAGGTGTGATTAACGCCATAATAAGCATTAAAGTGCAGCAGAGCAGACTATTCCAAGAAAGTCTTTTGGGTCTATTTCTTCTGGGTTTTGGTAAATTGTCAATGTACTTTTCTTCCTTTTCAGCGTTAAGTAGTGGTACCAATTTTGTAATAGGTCGTTTAATTTCTCCTTTTAGAGTCTGTAATGTAACAACCCTCGTGTGGCCGTCCTTTCCGGGATGCAGCTTTGCCACCCGACCTAGAGCCCATTTACCTGCGGGTAAATGTTCATCTTTGATGCACACTATGTCATTTTCTTGCGGGTCTGAATTCTGCCGATTCCACTTTAACCTAGCTTGTAGTTGTTGTAGGTATTCTTGCGACCATTTTCTCCAAAAGTCCTTACTTAGTTTCTGCACAATCTGCCATCGTTTGTTTAAATTATATGTATTGTCAAGATCCGGTTCTGGAATTGACATAAGAGATGTGCCAGTTAGAAACTGGTCCTGGTGTCAAACAATTAATTTCCTCGGTGTTTTCAGTTACATTGCATAGTGGTCGCGAATTTAGGCAAGCTTCAATTTGGCATAATAGAGTGGTAAATTCTTCGTAAGTTAAACGCTGATCTCCGATGACCCGTTTTAGGTGATACTTCATACTCTTCACGGCAGCTTCCCTTAGGCCACCAGCGCTGGGCCATCCCGGGGCATTAAAGTGCCAATTAACGGACATTTCTGCTACTTTATCTAAGAATACGTTGTCAATAGTTTTCATAATATTTTTGTATTGTTGTAATAGGATCCGATTTGCTCCCACAAAATTCGTGCCGTTGTCGCTATACATATCACGTGGCGTGCCTCGCCGAGCACAGAAGCGCTTGAACGCGGATAAGAATGCTGTGCTGGTTAATTCAGTGACAAGTTCCAAGTGGACAGCTTTTGTTGCTAGACAGACAAATATAGCGACGTATGCTAATAATGTTTTGACTCCTCGGCCTTGACTTGCCTTGATCTCAACGTGACCGGTGAAATCAACTCCTGTGTGTGTAAAGGGGCGGGATATTGTCACTCGAGGTTCTGGTAGGTCTGCCATAATTTGATTCCATTGTTTTGCTTGAAATCGGCGACATACCACGCATTTATGTAAAATCCTTTTTACGGTACGATGTCCCCCTACAATCCACATTCTTTGTCGTAGGTATTTTAGAGTCAACTTAGGACCTCCATGCAGTGTCCTTTTGTGTGCTTGCCAAATTAATAAATCTGTCAGTTTATGCTCAGATGGTAGCAACATAGGGTATTTTGTCTTATCTCTTAAGTAAGAGTTCGATAACCTTCCTCCCACTCGCAAAACGTCATGTTTGTCAAGGAATGGGTTTAAACTAAGGATGTTACTTTTTGTACTCACACTCTTATTCTCCTTCAATCTTATAATTTCCTCCTTAAATGCATGCAATTGAATTTGTTTAACTATGAGGATTTCAGCGTCTTGTAACTCTGTAGATGTCAAGTAGACAGTTTTATTCATTTGTGTCTTGGAGGCGGTGTTAATAAATCGTTTAGTCCACGCGATTACCCTTGTAATACGAGTCATATGGCTGTGTTTGTCTAATAACTCAATTACAATGGATGAAGGTTCAGATTTCACAACACACGCTTTCATTTGTTTTTGTTTTGATTCACATGTAGTAGGTATAATTGCAATTTTATCAACTGTTTTCTCATTGTAACCTTTTAGCCATTCAGGCCCTTGCCACCACAAATGATGCTGTAATAATTGAGAACAAGTGATACCTCGTGATGCACAATCTGCAGCATTGTCTTCCGATTTTACATAATTCCAGTTCTGTTTTGGTATGACGTCCAGCACTTGTCGTACCCTATTGCTCACAAATGATTTCCATTTCATGGGGTCACCATGCAGCCAGCCTAGTACGATCATAGAATCCGTCCATGCGTATGTGTTTTTATCGATCCTTTCCCACTTAAAAGCAAACAGTAGTTTTTTCATAAGACGGGAAAGTAATAAAGCTCCAGAAAGTTCTAATCGCGGTAGTGTCAGTTTTTTATTAACTGGTGATAATCTAGACTTTGCAACAATAAGTCTACTTACGGGCTCGTGATTATTATTCAACGCTAGTAGGTAAATACTGCACGCGTAGCTTTTTTCTGATGAATCACAAAATGCATGAATTTGAAAGGGTTTTGTTGTATCCCCCAGCCATCTTGGTATCTCTAAATTGGTTAGCTTATGTAAATCACTTGTAAATTGTTTCCATTGTTCTTGCACATAGGTGGGTAACTTATCATCCCAACCACATCCTGATAACCAAACGCTTTGAAACATAAGTTTTGCTTTTACTGTCAACGGTGTAAGCCAACCCAGTGGGTCGAATATTTTTGATATTTCGGACAATAGCCTTCTTTTTGTTAAGAGTTCATTTTCATCATACTTAATCTTATTTGTAAATGTAAATGTGTCTGTTGTGGGATTACACTCTAACCCGAGCGCCTTTGTGGTTCCGTCGTTGGTAAAATGCATAGTAGTTTGATTAAGTTTTGACGATGATAAACTTTTAATTAAGATCGGATCATTACTTGACCACTTCCGTAGCGTCAGGCCTGCACCACTTAGCATGTCAATCAGTTGTTTTTGAATCTCTTGAGCCTTTATAATACAGTTGCTGCCACCTATTACGTCATCAATATATGTCTCGTTTGCAATGACGTCAGCTGCTAGCGGATATTTTTCCGCATCATCTTCTGATAGTTGTTTTAAGGTTCGAAGTGCAAGGAACGGTGCAGCTTTTTCGCCATATGTTATAGTGCACAACTGGTACTCTTTTAAAGGACTTTTGCTGGTCTCTCTCCACACTATCTTCTGTAACTGTTGGTCGTCTTGGTGCAGTAAAATCATGCGATACATTTTTTCACAGTCTGCAGTAAAAACGTACTTGTATCGCCTCCATCCCATTAACAAAATCAATAAATCTTGATGAAGCTTAGGACCGCACTCCATCAAGTCATTCAAACTGTAGCCAGTGTCAGTTTTCTGTGAGGCATTGAAAACAACTCTTAGTTTCGTTGTCACTGAGTCCTGTTTAAGGACTCCATGGTGAGGTAAGAAGCATTCCGGGTTACGGTCAGACTTACTCTCTTTAATATGCCCCATTTCCAAATATTCTTGCATAAATTTAGTGTAACTTTCCGAAAACATCTCATCCCTGCACATTTTCCTTTCTAATTGCGTAAATCAAAATTAGGTTTCATTGGTAAACGGACTTCATACCGACCATTATCCAAACGTTTTGTTGTTTCAACGTAAAACTCCTCACAATATCTCTCCTCTGATGTCATTGAAATGCACGCATCACCACTAATGTCTTCGATTTCCCAAAACTTTGTTAACTCATCGACTTGATTTATTAAAACATTGCAGTTAAATGTCTTGTGGACATTTCCAGATAATATCCATCCCAAATATGTTTGCTGAGCCATGGGTTCATTACCTTCTCCCTTAATCAGCCCATTCATCAAAATTTTCGAAAATACATGTGCATCTAGAAGTATGTCAATGGGCCTAGATATGTTATAATCTGGATCGGCTAGAGTTATGCCTGAAGTATGAGCCCAAGCTTTCCTTGCAAATGTAGCATTAGGCAAGTTGCTTACCACCTTTGTCATGATTAACGCTTCCGTTGTAAATCTGAAATCGCTATGTAAGGATTTGCAGAATAGTTCGACCTTCCCCTTAATTTTATTTGATAAAGTACCAATACCACTAATACTCGCGCTTAACTGTTGACGCTATAAACCCAGTCTCTGTGCTGCATTTTCCGTTATAAGAGTTATCTGTGACCCTTGATCTATCAACGCTCTTAATGTAATGTAATCACCCTTAACGGTCGCTACCTTTAATAATGCAGTTGCCAATAATATCTCATCGTTACTGTTTGAGGCGAAGTTATTTTGAATGTTTTTGCCTGATCTAGTTGACACCGAAGGTATTGGTTTAGAAGTCGTCGACGTTGCTAAAGGTGTTTTCCCCAAGTTACCCATATCGTTGTGTAATAACGTATTATGTGGTTCATTGCAATCTCGGCATCTTTTTGAGACGCGCAAAAACCCTTGTTATGCACATACAGACAATTCTTGCAAATCTTGTTATTTGACATAAATGTCAACTTTTCATAACTATTCATGTCTGCAAATTTCAAACATTGAAATAATGCATGGTTGCTATCGCACAGTGGACAATTAATTTTACGAAACTGGCCAATATTGTAGGCATGATAATTCCGAGAATGAGTCGATGAACTTTTATTATGCTGCATATATGCTGGTTTAGGGTTTTTGTTGAATGGTGCGCTGTTAAACTGAGTTTTTGTTGGGGCAGGTTTATTAATATGTTCTGGCTTTTTCTTATGCAATGGTTCTAGTGCCATAAACTTATTCTCTAAAAAATCCATGAAATGATTGTATGTGGGTATCTCCCGCGGATCTGACCTAGCTTGCATATATTCCGAATATGCTACAGAATCAAGCTTTTGGCATAAAATATAAACTAAAACGGGATCCCACGTGCTTGTATCTACACCCAAGTTATGTATAGCGTTTATAGTTTCATTGCTAGTGTCGTATAACCGCTTAATGTCAACTGCTGACTGTACCTGAATTATAGGTTGGCGCATAAATACCTGGAAATTATTGGTGAATAATAGGAATTGGTTATTATAACTATGGTTCAATATTTCCCAGCACGTGTCATAATTTTCGGGAGCGATGTGTAAGTGTTGTACGAGTTTTTCCGCCTCACCTCGCAATCGTCCCTTAAGGTGTTGCATTTTTTGCGCCTTTGCAATCGCAGGATTATTATGAATTGCTTCCACATATAAATCCATGAACGTAGGCCACGATGCGTAATTCCCATTAAAGATGGGTATGTCAATTTTAGGTAATGTTTGTTGTTGATGCACAGTGGCGTTTAGCTTTGTGTTCAACGCCCGTTTAATTTTTGTAAAGGAACTTTCATGGCAATCAAATTCTGCATAATATGCATTAGGTGCCCCTTGTAATATGCCATCAATATTTAAGTGTACTTTGTCAATTGCAGTCCATCGTGATTCCAAAGTCTTTAATATATCCTCAATCTCCCATTTTTCGCTCACCTTGTCAATGCAAATACTCGCAACTGCTCTCTTAAATGCACGGAAGTTAGCCTGTTGCAACTGTTGTAACTCGAGTAGCTTCTCCTCGCCCATTGGCTTCTTTTCATATAGGGTGCTGTCAAACTCAATATTTAACTTACTAGAGCTGCTAGGTGCAGCGCCGCTGGGTCCAGCTTGAAGCTTCTCCCATTCTGCTATCTCTCGACGGGCGCCTTGATACCAGCTCTTCATTACCTCAAAGATGTTGTCAGTGAAGTATTGATGCTTCTTTTCTTCTACTGCACTGAGCTCCTGATTGTTCTCTTCACTTTCAACCCAAAGGTGATCTAATTGCTGAAGTCTTTGACGAATATAATCAGGATTCTTTCTGTTAGCCGAATCCTTCTTAAAATTAGTATGGATCCGCCTCACCTCCTCGAGAATTTCAGCTTGACGTGCGATTAAACCTTCCATTGTTGGTATGGTAGGAAAAAAAAGAACGATCTTACTTGAAAATCAGGAACTCTTCCACTACTCAGATGCAATGTGAGGCTCCGGAACCTGGATTGCTGCGACCTCCTTGAATGCTCCTGCACGGCAACACACGTGGCACGGTACGACACGACGCGACCCAGATTACACGAAACGAATAACCGACCGAAATTACGGACCGTACTTGCAAAAATAAGAAATTTCGAAGGACCAAAAAAAAATGTACGGTGTGTTAACCGTTCATTAAATGTCAGTGCAATTAAATGTATGTAGAGTGTCAGTGAATGTTCCACGGGAAGAATCGTAATGAAAATGCAAGTCGTCCGAATCAAACCACGTCTTTATGAACACTAAATATGAGAAATGTATAAAAATGTTCTGCTACATGTCATTGCACTAAGTACCAAATGTAGGTTGCGATCAAAGTGCAACAACGCGGGCCTTTTCTAACATAATTTGCTAAATATACATTAAAATCCTGTACGTGCACCGTACAGATGTTATGGACGAATGTTTTCAGAAAGTATTTTCAGGCATTTAAATTTTAAATAAAAGATGAGCACTTAAGTAATGAAATATTCTAAACAGTCCCAAAGGTGAATTAAAGTTAATCAGTGTTTGCTTCACCTCAGTGCAGTAGATTTAAATCAAAATGAGAAATTTAAATTAACTAGCAACTAACATTAGCTCTGTAAAGTTTCACTGTTATTCGGTGTAAAATACTGTTTGAAGAGAGAACTAATACAATATAACAATGTAATTTTCAATTAGTAAGTAGCTATTAATGCAATATCAAAGAACATAAAATCATTTTAATTTGTTGATAAGTAGAAATAATTGTAATAGTATTTATTTTTCAGTGTTTTCGATTCCGGTCGTTGTTAAATTTGTATTTTTTTTCAATTGCTCATCAAGTACCTAAAGTTGTCCTACATGTAAATAAATTACAAACAGTGATAATAATAGTAGTGCTCCTAGCTGAGTTTTAGTTATCGCTAATAGCGCAATAGTGGTGCAAAAACGCAGTTGCCTATTCACAAATTCCCACAATCTGATGGAACATCTATCCGACCCAAGCGCAGCTGCAGCAATATAGCCGAAAAGAAACTGTCCAATGTACTTGTTGTTTTATTACCACACCATTTTAAACAGCAAAATCGACATAGTTTAAAATCGAGTGGTTTCATTTGTACCGAAGCTCAAACGTGTTAAAACTAAATATACCTAATTTGAAAATCTATGGACAAATATAGAGATTTCAGTTTTCATTTTATTGGTACAATAACGAGTATTTTTTTATTAATACGAGTATTCATTTTGAAAGTTATTTCTGTATCCATGATCATTTACAAACTCCACTTTGAGCATACTTCTTTTTTTTTAAGTCACCGCCCGCTTTATGGAATCTAATCCCTGTGTCGCGGGGTACTTTACAAACATATAATAGACGGACACAAATTACATCCACACTCAGAGCAACTATTTATGGGTCACACAAATAGTTGTACGGCGCGGGACTCGAACGTGCGACACGAAGCGGAGAGGCGACTGTATTAGCCACTGCGCCACACGTGCAATCAATACTGAAGGTACCCCATACTTCATAACAGTCTCGAATATAAAAATAAGTTATAAAACTGGAACCACAAGACTAAAGTAAGAGTAATTGTAGTGGTAGTAGTGGTATTAAGAAGTATACCTGGCCTGTGTGAATGGAACAACCGGAAGGGGAAGACCTCGTCGAACATTCTCTGACCAAATCGGAGACGTTCTCAAGAAAGGGCAGGTCAGAAGTACCCTAAACCGGCGAGCATGTATGAAGAATATAATGACAGTAATCGAGGCAAAAGACGTGTGCAAAGATCGTGACAAATGGAAATCCGTTGTCTCTGCCTACCCCTCTGGGAAACAGGCGTGAGTCTATGTATGTATGTATGTAATTATAGTGGTCTGGCTTTGGACTACAGGTTTCTACTCTGTTATTAACTGATTTCAAAAGAACGACTGTATGTTTTTTTTTTGGTATGCGTGTTACTTGATTACTCCGTTGTTTGAAAAATAAAATAGGAAATGCTTTTGACAGGGCCATACATAGATTTTCTTGCACTCGGTGGTCTAAAAGAATAATCATAGTCGAATATAGTTGTTCATAATTTTTTTTGGTATGCATGTTACTCGAATTCTCTATTGTTTGAAAAAAAATTTAATCTATAGGAAATGTTTCTGACATGGCCATACATAAATTTACTTGCACTCGGTGGTCTAAAGGAATAATCATAGTCGAATATAATTATTTAGGTAATAATGCTGTTTGTTTATAGTTTTACTAGTCAATTTTATTTATCACATATTGACTCGTCGGATGGTCCAGTAAATAGTGACTCTCGCTGCTTAGATCGATCCCCACCCAGGGCAAAATAAATCTAAGTGTGATATTTGTTTGTGGGTGTAATTTTTTTATAATATGTATATTATTATAGTGATTACAAAAATTTTAGTTGGCTATATGTTCTTTTAACAGTAATTTAGTTAACAATTAATTATTTAGCAAAGAATGCTGTTGATGTCTATTTTTATGAGTTAATTTTATTTATTTCTACCCTCATCTATGTAAATAAGTTCTTACGTCACATATTGACTCGTCTGGTGGTATAGTGGTTAGTGACCCTGACTACTAAGCTGGAAGTCGTGGGTTCAATCCCCACCCAGGAAAAATCTTTGTGTGATGAGCACTATTATTTGTTCTTTTTCTGGGTGTCATTTATCTATACATATAATAAAATCGTAGGAAAGTTGAAACTGTACATTGAATATTTTTTTTAAAGGATATTTGGGGCGTGATCTACACACGATATCGAAGCCAAAAATATAGTTTTTAGATTTTTTGTCTGTTTATCTGTTTGTCTGTATGTATGTCCGGGCTAAACTCAAAAAGTACTGCTTGGATTTTCTTCAAATTTTGCATGAATATTACTAAGAGGTCGGGTCAACATATAGGCTACATATTATCACGCTATCACCTACGGGGGAGGAGCTGTGATAATTTATAACATTTAACGCGGGTGAAACGGCGGGGCATAGCTAGTTTATATAATGTGTGTGTTTAGAATAATATATAAGTATATTAAAGACTACGGCTGCACTAGGGAATCTAATCCCTGTAATAGACGGACACAAATTACTTCCAGACTCAGAACAACTATTTATGGGTCACACAAATAGTTGTCCGGCGCGGGACTCGAACCATACACATTGAATATAAAATTAGATTTGATAATTACAAAAAAGATTTTAAAAGCATATCTGTTCCTACCCCATTGCTCATAGATAGCT
Source organism: Pseudoips prasinana (assembly GCA_951640165.1). Taxonomy (NCBI): domain Eukaryota; kingdom Metazoa; phylum Arthropoda; class Insecta; order Lepidoptera; family Nolidae; genus Pseudoips; species Pseudoips prasinana. Next base: position 23,658,629 of record OX621237.1, on the reverse strand, counting down.
ACACTCAGACTGATTCACTAGACCCTAGCATAATATCATACGTACATAACACAACTTCATGTTCAAATTCTGACATTCCCATTAAAAACAAAATTGACGTTTTAAATACTGACTTTTTTCGTACTTAATATTGGTAATATTGACATTCAACAATTGAACAGTGACATTCTAACAGTTTGCCTAATGTATTAGGGTGTAAAACGAGTTGCAGAATATTTCACCAAAATGTTTGTGGAATAAGCAACAAAAAAGCTGAACTGGAAGTATATATTGACTCCTATAATACTACTATGGACTACTTGTGTATATCAAAACATTTTTTAAAGTTAAATGCTATAAGCGCCTTCCATTTACCTCAATATAATCTAGCCTCTTATAATACGAGAGTTAACAAAAAACGGGGGGAATATTTTGGCACATGAAAGCAAACAATGTGAAAATATTGACCAAATAAAAAAATTGTATAAATCGGAAAGTTTTGAAATATGTGCCGTAAAAGACGTTGAAACAGGATTAAATATATGTTGTTGTTATAGAAGCCCAATAGACAAGAATTTTGATATGTTTATCCAACAATTAGAAAAACTGCTAGAACATTTTATTGACAGAAATTGCATTATATGTGGTGATTATAACATTGACCTTCTCGTGGAAAATAAAAACACTGTCGAGTTTCTAAGTTTACTGAAATGCTACAATTTTAGATACCTTATAAATGAACCTACTTTCAGACGGAACAACGCAATCTCGTGCTTAGATAATATAATTACAAATTTATCAGAAGATTGTATACAGACACTTCTTGTTGACCACAATGGATTAGCAGATGGCCATGGCGGGCTTTTTTGTGAATTAGTTATAGATAAAATAGATGGTAATATTAAAAGAATGGCATATACGGTGACTGCAAACAAATGTGTGTATAACACCAGAAATAAAACAAATTTCTGACAAAATCTATATAGCAAAAATTGGGACAGTATGGGAATCAATTGTTTTCTAACAAACTTAGGAATTACTTTAAATAACTGTTATCCAAAAAAGGTAATTAGAACAAAACCCCAGAAAAACACTTCCATTCAGTGGATAACGCAGGGAGTTAAAGTCTCAAGCAAAATGAAAAGAATCTTATGTTCTTCTACAACAAGAAATATTGGCATCACAAATTACAAAAAGAGTTATATTAGAATTTATAGACGAGTAATAAATAATGCTAAAAAATTAGGTATGTCCAACCACTTAGATAAGGCCAAAAACATAAGTAAAGAGACGTGGAAGCTTGTGAATTTTCATACAAAGAAAAACAAAAATAAACTAAGTACCAAAATCGCTCTAAAAATTTACAACAGAATGATGAAAGATCCCAAGAGGTTGCCGATGCATTCGTTGATTTTTTGTTTCCAACTCAAGTATATCAGAGAGACAGGGCTATGCAATTTATGGTAAAAACAACTTCAATGGTTGAAAATGAAATAACGATAAAACCGACATCGTCCGACGAAATAAAAAAAAATCGTTCATAAAATGGCTAGCAAGAGTAGTTGTGGCTATGATGGTCTTCCTATATCAATAATTAAGGAAAATATAGATTTATTGGCGTCCCCACTTTCTGGTTTCTTCAATAAATGTATAGATGAGTGTATTTTCCCAGATCAACTTAAGTCGGCTAAAGTAGTACCAATCTTTAAGAAGGGCGGAAAAACAGATCCGAAAAGCTATAGGCCCATATCACTACTTCCGACAATATCGAAATTATTAGAAAACATTATAAAAAGCAGGCTAATATCTCATTTTAATTTAAAAAAGGTAATTAATTCCAGGCAGTTTGGTTATCAGAAAGGCATAGGAACCTCAGACGCAATAAGTACACTAATCAACGATATAATTAGTAATCTAAATAATAAATTGAAAGTTGAAAGCTGGGCTCTTTACAGATTTAAGTTCCGCTTTTGACACAATTGACAATGATCTCCTAATTTCAAAATTGGAATATTATGGTGTTCGAGGAAAAGCCTTAAAACTTATGACATCATACTTAAAGAACAGGAGAATGTATGTTGAAATTAAAAATATTGATGAAAAAAATCATCAAGTTGTGTACAAGTCAAAAATGGTTGGTATTAAACACGGAGTACCTCAAGGTTCCATCCTGGGTCCCTTATTATACATAATTTTCACAAATGACCTGCTCAATTACATAAATAATAGACAACCGGACGTTAAATTAGTTGTTTTTGCAGACGACACAAATGTAGTAAAAAGTACATGCAATTTAGAAACTTTGACTGCTAAAGTGAACAAAACCCTAGAACGTCTTTGTAAATGGTTCTCAGCTAATAATTTAATAATAAATACAAATAAGGCAAACCTCTTATTATTTAGAACCACAGCACGAAATAAAGACCACATAGATATAAACCTAAATGGTCAAAAAGTTCTTTTAGCAAATAACGTCAAGTTTTTAGGAATCACTATAGATTCAAGCTTAAATTGGAAGCAAGAGTTGGCGACTATTGACTCGAATCTATCATCAGCTTGTTATGCATTAAGAAGCTTAAGGGATCAAATTGACATTAAACACCTATTAGCTGTATATCATGGTCTTGTGGAATCAAGGTTGAGGTATAGTATCATGTGCTGGGGAAAGAGTTATAATTATAATTGTCACAGAGCTTTCGTTCTTCAAAAACGCGCTATAAGAACCATTGTCAAAATACCACATTGGGAATCATGTCGAGAATATTTTGTCAAATTAAAAATACAAACAGTACCAAGTCTATACATTTTCTTAATTCTTAGTAATTTTGCAAAATACATACACAGATATGAAACAGAAGAAGAAAGAGATCATAGAGAGAATACGCGAAGGAAAGCTATTAAAAATAACATGGTTCCTAAATTAAATATTGTTAAACATTGCCCTCAGTACCAAGGAGTGGAATTATTTAATAAGTTACCAGCATCTTTGAAGGAAACAGTTTACAATACGAACATATTTAAAACAAGGTTGAAGGCCTTCGTATTGGAGAAGGGTTTTTATGCTTGACAGAATTGTAAAACCCAATTATTTCAAAAATAATTATAATCTTAATGTTATTTGTAATGACGTGACAAATTAATGATTTGTAGTTTGTTTTTATTTTATTTAAATTTCATGTGTGGACTATTGTATCGTATTATTTTATTTTGTTGTTTTGTTATTATTTCAATTTATTGTTTTTTCTATTTTATAATTTAATTGATATGTATTCTATACGGATTCAAACACAATGCAAATTGTTAATGAGTAAATAAATAAAAAAAAAAAAAAAACCCGCGACATGGAGCGGCGCGGCGAGGCGACTGTCTTTACTGCTGCACCACAGGTGCAGTACTATGTGTTGTCTGGTTGCCATAGTAAAGGTTCTGTATAGTTTGGGATCAGATCGCAATGTGTTAGTTGCCCCTGGATATTTATTTATTTATATGGACTCGGGTAAAAAATATATGCATATTTTTTGGAAATACCTATATCAGCTTTAATTTGATGCTTAGCACTATTCCTTTTGACGGTTTGTGTGCCGCTCGCCTCTATTGTCCGGGGAAGAAGTGAAAGCTTCCTAGGCTAATTGGAATTGTCATGTTAAATCATTGACTTATATGTATAACTAGACACGCTGTTTCGAATAAAAACTCTATCCCAGTCCGGCTGTGCGCGAGGTCAGGGGCGCGGGCGCGGCGGCCAAAATTTCAACTACTGCAACTCAGTGAACAAATTCTCAATATGGGATTGCGCGTCTAGTAGAATACATATAGGTAAATGTGTTAAATACTACTATCCGTTATTAGGTATTAAATATCGCTCTCTAAACGTTACTTTAAAAATCTAAATCTTTTGGTTATTTCGGTACCTACTTTAAAACAAGTCGAATAAAAATGCAGGAGTGAATTATAGTGATGGGGACAATTTCTCCATAATTTGAATTTTATTCCTGTCTCTATTGACGTCTGGGGATTATATGTACCCCGATTTACTGTAGAGTATTTCACAGTATTTTACATTATATTCAATTCTCACCGTTCCATTCGATGGTTCTAAATATTTATTAGATGATGGCAATTTGCAATCAAAATATGAACATATAGCTGTGCCCCGCGGTTTTACCCGCGTTCAATTTTATAAATTACAGCTCCTCCCCCGTAAGTGCTAGCGTGATAATATGTAATACGAAGAGATAAACAGACAAAAATTCTAATAACTATATTTTTGGCTTCGATATCGATAGAAGACCACGCCCCATGTTTCCTTTAAAAAAAATATTCAATGTACAGTTTTGACTTTCCTACGATTTTATTATATGTAGGTATAGATAAGATAGTGTAAAATAAATATTTGAGTATAAAATATTATCAGTTCATATTAGTTGTGTTTAGGTCATTAATGGAACCCTCATCACTACTTAATTCGATACAATCCTTGTGAAAAATCATCCTGGTTTGTTTATTATAATATTTTTCAGTTATATTTAGCTGTTACCTAGAATATCAGCCAGTTTAGGCATTTCCATATGTACTTATATGTGTTGCGACTCCCTCGTTGATCTAACGGTAGCGCTTTTAACCGCAAACAGTGAGGTCGATCCAAAAAGTCATTTTGCGATATCTCCATAAAAGATAAAAAAAAATAAAAAAAGGTTTTTATTCACGTAGGCTTTAGAAAAGCGCTTGTAAATAGTCAGAACATGTTTGTAATATATAATTATTTCTAGGTACATATAGATATTTAGGTACACGGATTGTAGGAAAAATTTACAATAAGATTTATTTTATAATAGTAGCGATATTTAGCTAACTTAAATTAAGTTATTGTCAAGGATCATGTGTAGGTTTAACTATCGAAATTTTGAAACTACATTTTGTCTGAATGGTTCTGTCTATATTAAGGTACGAATTAAATGTTAAAGATAGAAAATTTCTCAGTATCAGCCCGAAGTCTGGAAAGTGGCGGTATTATACACCTGTCCCTCGGCTAGCACGTAAATCCGTCGGTCTTGTTGCTAGTCGTCCCATCGGATCATAAGAGTGATGGAATAGAAAGTGCCCCTGTGTTTGCGCACACATTTGTGCACTATAATATGTCCTGCGCAGTTGGCTAGTCCCCATTGAGACTGGCCGCCGAGGCCAAAATAGGCCTTATTTTGGCCTCGGCCTCAAGGACATTATTATATGTGTTGCGATATTATTTAAAACATATAGGTAATAGTAATAAGTAGAATCAACACAATTCAAATAAGGAAATCTCTTTACTTATTCACTGACTGACTTATCCTTTCACAGCCAAAGCCCTTATTGTAGGCGTTCGGCCTTTAATCACGCTCTTGTGAAAATGAAAGTTATTAAGACAAGACAGTTACCGCCATCTGTTGCGAAGCTTATAAACTAGGCGAATAAAGTTGCGTGAGACGAATCGAGTCAATATGGGATATTTATGTCCAGTTGTCGTCAATTTCCTATTTACAGATATTTTGACGTACGAATTATTTAATTTTGACATATTCTCTGTTCAAAAGTAGAACACTAATAGTTACAAAAACGGAAATTGTGTATGATATAGGTACAACCAAGTATTTCAAATTAAATAAAATAAAATTTATATTATTTAGGTATCAACTACAAATTTGGTGCAAAACTTCAGAATTAGCTACAGCGTTGATATTCATGCCCGATTTCTAAAGTTTTTCGGAATAAAGATTCTACAAGTCTAGTACATCCCTTTGAATGGATGTACGCATAAATATAATTGTTACATTTCTTAGTCATATACAAACTATTTGGCAAAGACAATAAAAACTAAAATAAAAATGAATAAAGAACTTACTATTTAGCTAAAAACATGATCTATCAAATATTCGAAAGCATTAACTAATTTAAGCGTGGGTATTTATAGGGTTCCGTAGTAAAACAAGGAAACCTTATAATTTATCATAGTCCATCTGCCTGTCTGTTGTCTTATTGTGAGAGGAAACCCTTGCCTTACAGAGGGACAGTAATGGGCTTCAATACATATTTATATATCTACCTATCTGTTCCACGCTTAAGTCGGAAGTTATTGTCTTAAAAAAATTGCAACTTGGCATGATTTTTATATAAATCACAGCTATCAAGTTCTTAATAAAATTGTAATTGTGTAAATATAATTAAGCCTTTATTGCTAAAATCCTAAACATATATTGAATCTAATAGTCTTAAAAATCTTAAACCAAATACATCAGTTTTTCAGTTTAGTGATCAGCGTGTCCTGGGACAAATAGGCCTCTTCCAGCTGTTTCCACTCATTCCTGTCTCGAGCTTTTCTAGACCAGGTAACGCCTGCAATTTTTTTATGTCACCTATCCTTCTCTTTGCCCATCTTTTCCTTTTCCTTCTTTTGCCAGCGCGTGGTTGCCGCTCTGTTATAATTTTTGTCCATTTTGTCTTACTATCTCTCGTCATGTCCTCTGTCCATCACCATTTCAACTGTCTTATTTGCTTTCTAATATCTTCTACTTTGGTTCTGGATTGTATTTCCACTGCTCTTATCCTGTCTTTTTTAATGACACCAATCATGCTTCTCTCCATTCCCCGATGATATGATCTCAGTTCCAAAAGATGTTTATGATTCAATATGTATAGAATTGAGTATTATATACATACATAGACTCACGCCTGTTTCCCAGAGGGGTAGGCAGAGACAACGGATTTCCATTTATCACGATCTTTGCACACGTCTTTTGCCTCGATTACTGTCATTATATTCTTCATACATGCTCGCTGATTTAGGGTACTTCTGACCTGTACTTTCTTGAGAACGTCTCCGATTTGGTCAGAGAATGTTCGACGAGGTCTTCCCCTTCCGGTTGTTCCATTCACACAGGCCAGGTATACTTCTTTGGTCAATCTTCTTTCATTCATCCTTTCTAAATGGCCAAACCATCTCAGCATTCCTTTTTCAATCTTTGTGACTACATCCTCTTTCACACCACAACGCAAGTAAATATATAATACTCCAAAGTGGTTTGCATGTTGTTATAGTGGTAATTGACTATGACTGCTAACCAGAGGTGGTAGATTCGGCGCGATTATTTGTTCTGTGACTGGGTGTTATTTATCTATAATAAGTAAGTAGAAATGAATAAGTATGTTTATCAACTGTCTGATTGCCATAGTAGAGGCTAGTATAAGATCTGATAGCAGAGTGATAGTTGTTTCAAGATATTTATTATAATTATATAACACCCATTTTGTAATTTAAGATTTACTTCGAACAAATAAATATGTGAAATGGCAGAAAATTTATTGAAATTTTTGACTTACTAAACGCATTTTGAATTGGAAACAAATAAATTATATAATTCTTCGTTTTTTCAGATAGTTTAAATAAAGTTAAAGCGAACCGTATTTTTCGTATACTTTAATAGTCCATTGTTTAAAAAAAAATACAACTTCACAAATAATAAGAGACGAAGATGCTCGATCACGTCTGGCTCTAAAAGGCATCGCCCGTGCACGTAGGAACCGTACTTCACTGTTTCCCTTATTTTAGTTTTAGTAGCTCGTGTCTTCAAGAAACATGTTCCATGTACTGCACTTGATATATACTACCAAGTCACCAAAAAAGCATTCGGCTTCTCTGATAATAACAATAATAATGTCCTCCTAGCCGAATTTCGACCACGGCGGCTAGTCTCAACAGAGATTAGCCATCTGCGCGGGACATATTATAGTGCTCAAATGTGTGCGCAAACACAAGAGCACTTTCTATTCCATCACTCTCATGATCCGATGGGACGCCTAAGCGACACGACCGGAAAGAGGTCAGGTACAGGGCCGACGGCTTTACGTGCTATCCGAGGCACGGGGATATAATACCGCCAACTCCCAGACTTCGGGCTGATGCTGAAAATTTTTTCTTTTTACAGAACGTCCCAAAATCACTTTTGGGCCGACCCGGGATTTGAACACAGGATCTCGTTCTTTGCGGGTAAAAACGCTACCGCTAGACCAACGAGGCAGTCAAAGAGGCTTCTCTGGTAGTAATCGTACCTAACAGGTAGTCGCATGAGTGGTAGATTTTTAGGGGCGTTTATCGCAACTGTCGCTCTTTATTAATATGCAAGGACACAAAGTGTAAAAAAAACGATACGACAGATCAAATGGAGAGATCGAAACATATGTAGAAGTGCCGAAAATGGTAAATGAAAAATCTATTCTAAGCACCATAATTACGAGTATACACGTAACGACAATTGCTTAAGAAACACCATAGAAGAAGAAGAATCGGAAAGACATAGGACAACTTATATGGCTAATTCATCCATTCCTCCCTTTCTTTCTGGTTACAAAAAGAAAAAGAAGGAATGGAGGAACCTCCACCAACAGTAATTTAGCTCTGAAATAAGATAGATAGATTACTTAAGAATAAGATGTAATCTGAAAAGCATAAACGCAAGTTTTTTTTTAATTTTAATAGGTATTTAATAAAGTTTTTAGAATAAGTGTACTACCACTTAAAAATAGAACGCTATGAGCATGTCTTTCTTAATACGTAATAATATCAGCGATGTATGTGAAAAAATATCATGTCAAAAAAACCCAGCAAGTAATTTAATTTTTATCGCGCACACCAAATGGTAATATGCTCCCGCACGTGGATTAAGGCGACAGCTTTTTCAGCTTTAAATAAAAGCTTCTAAAACACATTGAGTCTTCTTTCGGATCAATCACTTTATCACTTGGAAGAATTTATTGGCACATTTAAGTCTTTCTAATTGAAATAGAGACTAAGTACTAAAATATTTATTCTGCAGCCATTCCAGTATCTAATATGAAAATTGGGATTAGTATGCCTGGGCATCATTGCCCAAGCATGCAATGATTACGGGAAAGCCAAATTTGCTTTTAATTAGTATTCAAATAAAATGGAAGGCTGGGGGGACTTAGGAAACTAGTGATGTCTCCGCTGGCCCTGGTTTTCTGCTCCTGCGGCCGTCGGTTCTACGAGCTATGTGCCCCGGCCTCTGCCACTTCAGTTTGAAAATCTACTATATAAAAATAAGTCGGGTTTTCCTTCCTGACGCTATAACTTCAGAACGCACGAACCTATTTCCACGGTTTTGCATTCGTTGGAAAGGTCTCGGGCTCCGTGAGGTTTATAGCAACGAAAATTTATAAAATTTAACGCGGGTAACACCGCGGGCACAGCTAGTTCGTTATAAGTATATTGTAGATATACTATGCTTCTTACCTGCAGGTAATCAGTATTTTAGTATGCTACAACTTTTACGGGACCCCCTGCCACATTCAGCCTTGAAAATTATTGCAATTTTATATTAATTTGAGAATGATAATGTGGACTTTAAGTTTATACAATTTACAAATTAGCTAAGTATATCTTTATAAAACTAAAATGAAATATGTAATATGGTGTTTAAATTTAGAAACAGAGATTATATTATTTCTTTATTCTTATTTTTTTAAATATTTTAGACCTACGCTCTTATCGGTAGCCTGTTTCCCATGTGGGCAGAGGTTACACCCGTTTCAGGGTTTTTGAAAGCTGTCTTTTCTTAAAGACTTGTGTAATTACTAAAGCCAGGACTGATAGCCTAACGTACACTCTAAAGTTCATCAAAACTTAGAAATTATAGCACCTAAGCGGTCACCCATCCATTAACTGACCACACGCCTGGGTTCTTCTTAACCTTACTGATCACTTATTTACCTGTGAGCGCCTCGCACCGATATTAAATGTGTATACGTATGCAATTTATCAGCAGTGACAAGTATGTAGTAATCCATTTTACATACCAACCTATAGTTATACTCGTATTAGGTACCAAATATGAAATAAACTTTTTGAATTTCATACCATGACGCTCGTCTTCTACGAAACACGAGATTATAGAATTAAATCCATTCGGTATTGGCCATGAGATTAAAGGGGACGTCAAAGCCGAGAGGAGATTTGATTTATTACATCAGGAAATATAAAATGGCGTTCATTCTAATGTTTCCCAGCTTTTTCAGCTTTTTATTGTAAAGATATACGACATGAAGGCATGGTTTTTAGATTCTTTTCACCATAATTGATTCTGTCTCGACTCTCAAGTTACATTTAATTTTGTTTAGATAAACAGGTTGTCAACTAAATCAAGAAAAAGTAAATCATAGAATACATAAAGCTTTACATCATTCGTGTTCATCTCGAAAATTCGAAGAAATAGAAGTCTCATTAGAAAATAAAGAAAGGAGGCCAAGAGATAATATATCACATTAACAAAATTGCGATTGCAAACTTATATACTTTAATGAAAGTATTAAGTTATTTTATTTACGATGGGTCCTTGGGACCCAGAAGCGCGGTCCTTTGTCAAGGAATTGTCCAGACGACTTGTGGAACACTCTGGTGATCAGAGAGCTGGCACGTACCTCGGCCAACGCATAAGCCTTGTCATCCAAAGAGGTAACGTCGCGTCGCTAGCTTTTTGGCCACCTTACCCGCAGTTGGTGACTTGAAAGTGGTTTTTTATCTGTAAGTTATTCCTACTTTTATTTTTAATTAAATATTTTGATTTTAAGTATATAATGATAGTTTTTGTTTATCCTGTGTCGCGGGGTACTTTACAAATATATAATAGACGGACACAAATTACACCCAGACGCAGAACAACTATTTATGGGTCACACAAATAGTTTCCCGGTGTGGGTCTCAAACCCGCGACACGAAGTGGCGAGGCGACTGCCTTAGCCGCTGCGCCATACGTGCAATTAAAGGTGTATTCAATAATAACCTTAGAGAAGGATATTCTAAATTAATGTGTAGGTTTAATATTGTATTAAAAAGTATAATTTAATGTTTCTCTTTAACTCTGGCCTTTTATACAAATACAATAAAATTACTGATCTAATTTAGAATTCACAATAGTATTTTCCAAATAACATTTAAACTCTTCCAAATTTAAAATATTATGCAATAAGCCGTCAATCGTTCATTAGAAATAAATTCTTCTGAGACTGATACTTTGATTTGTAATAAATTGTACTTATCTATCAATCTATTTGGTATTAGTGTATGCTGAGATATACATTTGTGACAAAACGGAGAAACTAACAGATGGACTGTGTCGCACCACTAGAGTTTTTATTTACCACTAGCTGTACCCTGCGGTTTTACCCGCGTTAAACTTTATAAAACCTATGTGTTAATCCAGGGTGTCAACTAACTCCATACCAAATTTTATTAGAATAGCTCCAGCCGTTTAGACTTGAAGAAGTAACAAACATGCACACTCACACAGTCACATAATTTCACATATTAGTGTGATTTTGCGAAATACTTAAAACCGGGCAAAATAATTTAATGACATATAATATAAGGTTTATGTCAAAGTAAGAAAATAATTCATTCTTCATTCAAAATAAGTGGAATTTTTATTTTATTTATATAGCACAGTGTTATTTTTGTCCTCCATGATTCTTAATTTTCATTCGTACCTATGAATTTTCCCCTCTGATTTTTAATAGCACGAGCTGTCCGCGTCCAGAATTACATTTTTCTATGGTGACACACATCTTTCAAATCCACAATGTAACTTATTCCTGTAAACTATTTATATAATACTTGAAGCAGGAATTAAAATAGGTATCGATTACCTCATTGTTATCGAGGTTGCGTGTTTAACCAGAGCTAATCATCAACCAGGGACGGGTATGTAATGTCTGGCCAAAATGAGTTATTTATTTTTTCTGGTAAGAATCTCATTAATATTTGACTGGCTGGTTGGTCACAAAAGAAAAGATAATATTCTAATTCATTTATTTCGTAAAGCCAGTTTATCACAAAATTTAAAAAAAAAATAAAAACAAAATAGAATTCAAATAGTTTAGTTTTTAGTTAAATCTAAACTATTTTTAAATTAAATCAAATCAAATATTTTATTTGTAAAACATAGGTATTTACATAAAGGTGTTAAGTACGATGACATAATATATGGACGCTTTGTTTTGCCGTTGAGGCGTACAAATATAATTTAACTTAGCTATAGCTACGTAAGAACTAAATGAGAACTTACAATAAAAATAAAAACTATCAGAAGAAAACAAAGATAAATATTTCTAAGTGAAAACAAAAAACATACAACAACATATTTTAATTATATTTGAAAAATGAATATATATAATATTTTAAAATACTTAAAAGTTATGACTTTTTTATATTACATTATCATTTAAAAAATCTTCAACAGCATAATAACATTTTTCCAATAAAAGTGAGTGGAGAGTTTTCTTAAACTTTATTAAGGGCAAATTTTTTATGCTATTGGGTATTTTATTATAAATTTTCGGAGCTATTCCAAAAAAGCTTTTCTTCATTAAGGTGGTTTTACATTTTATGTGGCAAAGTTGATTAATGTATTGTGAGCGCATAGGAGTCTTTTTTATATCGGAAAGTTTTTGAAAGTCTTGTAGATTGATTTTAACAAATAGAGCAGTCTAGTAAATGTACATAGATGGCCGAATATCACTACCATTATAAAATAGCTTGTAGTAAGTTATTGTCAAGGAGATTATGTTTAGGTTTAATTATTGAAATTTATATTTTACTACATATTGTCTGAAATGATAGGCGCCTAAACATTTTTGAAGAGTATCTCGCAACAACAGAAAGAAGTATTTATTGTATAAGGTAAATGCTCCGATCCTATTTTATTTTATTTTATTTGACGGGCCTGTTGGTGTGGTTGGTAGATACCCTGCCTTTCACGCCGCTGGTCATGGGTTTGATTCCCACCCGGAACAGATATTTGTGTGGATGAACATGTCTGTTTGTCTTGAGCCTGGGAGTAAATTATCTATATAAGTATATATTTACAAAAAGATAGTATATGTAGTATATCAGTTATCTGGTTTCCATAGTAGGTACAAGCTCTGCTTAGTTTGGGATCAGATAGGCGTGTGTGAATAATTTCCCTTAAAGTGAGTGGAGAGTTTTCTTAAACTTTATTAAGGGCAAATTTTTTATGCTATTGGGTATTTTATTATAAATTTTCGGAGCTATTCCAAAAAAGCTTTTCTTCATTAAGGTGGTTTTACATTTTATGTGGCAAAGTTGATTAATGTATTGTGAGCGCATAGGAGTCTTTTTTATATCGGAAAGTTTTTGAAAGTCTTGTAGATTGATTTTAACAAATAGAGCAGTCTAGTAAATGTACATAGATGGCCGAGTAAGCAATTTTAGAGATTTAAAATGGGGTTTGCAAGATTCTGTGGTTTTGAAGCCACACACGGAACGTACACATCATTTCTGGGCTTTAAAAACAGTCTCTCTCAGTGGATAGCCCCCAAAAAATAATACCAAATCTAATAACTGATGCAACCAATCCGTGATAGGCTATCAAAATTGGACCTTCCAACTAAAAACTAAACTATTTGAATTCTATTTAGTTTTTATTAAATTTTGAGATAAACTGGCTTTACGAAATAAATGAATATGAATATTATTATTATATGATTAACAGACTGTAGTCAGGTATTTGGGGGTGTTACTTCTTCGTACACCGGGGAGCAGTCTTGCCCCCTTACCGGTCGTATCGGATTGTGGTCTTTGCACAATTATGTGAAGAAAGAATAAGAGAGCACATCTGTGTTTGAGCATACTCTTTTATTCTATAATATTGTCTCCTGAATAGCTGACAAGTCTTTTTCACGATAAGTCGCTGTAGCTAAACTAGTCGTCAGAAGCGCTAATGGGTATCTGAACTCAAGCAAGTTTTCTTTTTAACTTTGTTGTGCTAAATTGTCTCAGAAACTAATTTACTTAATAATCTACAGTAATTTTAATCTATTTTAATTAAGATACTAATATTACCTATTTTACTTTAGAAATAAAATTAAATACAACTCTAACAACTATTCAACCTATTTTCACAATTTAGGTGAAACTTGTTTTAATTAATTGGATTAAAATTGAAACGATTTTACTTTAAAACTTAATTTAATTTTGTACTTTCCAAATCGTAAATTATCTTTAACGCTGTCACACAATAGTGGTGTTATAAATTTAAAGCATTTGTGAAGATATTATTGTGTCTGGTTGAAACTAATTTATTTTTCTAGTGTAAACGAGTAAGATCGAAATAGTTCTTATGTATCTAGCAGAACCCTAGCGTAATGCTGACCTCGCATTTCGTTTCTTAAGCCAGATAATAAGGAGAGCATCCCTTTTAAGGGGTCTGATAACTAGCGATTTTTTTCTACTCTCTAAGAAGCTCAGAATAGGTCCCTTTTCATATACCGTCTCCAACAGTAGGTACTTAATTTGTTATTCTCTCTCTGTGGAATGTCTCCATTCTTCGTTAGCGCGACCTTTCAAATCTATCAAAGTCTCTTTATTTGACTACTCATTTCTCAGAACCGCAAAGAAGAATATCACAATTTAATAAGCCAACTGTTTATTAATGTTAACAATTTAATAATGTTCAGTTGGTATCGTTAAATTGTGAAATACACATAAATTCAATTAATAAACGTTAATACAATTATTAAAGCAAATTTATATTCAGTTTTTACTTAAATGTTCGTAATAAATTTAGAAATTGCCTGTAGGCGAGGGCCAATGGTAGAAATAGTCGCCTCAATACTACCTCGGCGTCCTCATGTTTCAGGTTAGACTCCACACAAGATAATCTTATTTATGTTACCTCTATCCAATCAATTGCAGGTGTGCTCTGTGTCCATTAATTGTTTTTTTTATATAGTCAACGCAATACAATGATGGAATGATAAAAAGTATACATAAGCGTATCATAGTTTAATCTTCTCCCAGTCGATACAAAGATTGTTAATTCTGTGGTCTTAAAATATAAATTACAAAAAGGATTTATTAATTTCGTTTAGTAATAAACACTACTAAATTAATTACTTACATTTATACAGATTCAATAGTTGTAGTAAATTTTGAGAAGAGAATCAATTTAGAATAGATATTGAGATATTGATTATTTGATTTTTTAGAAAATCTAAATTATTAATTATATTCCGAATGTGTTCATGCGATATGCCATGTCAGATACATAATAAATAAAATAAATAAAAAAGGTTTTTATTCACGTAGACTTTAAAAAGCGCTTGTAAATAGTTAGAACATGTTTGTAGTAATACAGTTATTACTACAAACAATACAGTTATTATTTCTAGTTACTTATTTCAGATATTTAGGTACACGGAATTTTAAAACATTTATACAATTTATTTTATAATGGTAGTGATATAAATATCACTACCATTATAAAATAGCTTGTAGTAAGTTATTGTCAAGGAGATTATGTTTAGGTTTAATTATTGAAATTTATATTTTACTACATATTGTCTGAAATGATAGGCGCCTAAACATTTTTGAAGAGTATCTCGCAACAACAGAAAGAAGTATTTATTGTATAAGGTAAATGCTCCGATCCTATTTTATTTTATGTGACGGGCCTGTTGGTGTGGTTGGTAGATACCCTGCCTTTCACGCCGCTGGTCATGGGTTTGATTCCCACCCGGAACAGATATTTGTGTGGATGAACATGTCTGTTTGTCTTGAGCCTGGGAGTAAATTATCTATATAAGTATATATTTACAAAAAGATAGTATATGTAGTATATCAGTTATCTGGTTTCCATAGTAGGTACAAGCTCTGCTTAGTTTGGGATCAGATAGGCGTGTGTGAATAATTTCCCTTAAAAAAAAGTATATATAGCAGATAGTTTAACAAGTGTATAGAAATTAAATAAAAAAATCTGATTTATTTCATTATAGCTTACCATAAATTCTATGTCTTCCATAAGTCTATGTCTAGTAGTGATCATCACCCACAAATTCTATTACCTATTACGTACCGATAATTGACTCATTTATTATGCGTTAATAAGCACGGGAGATCCAAATTGTGCACTCATTGCCATTAACCTAACGAGGTGATTAATCCATAATACATTCATAGCATTAAGCTATAATTCACTTGATAAGAACATTACGGTGAGTTATGTTCCTGAAAACATGTAAACATCCTTGTTGTGCGCTGTTTTATGTCCAGTTCGTCATTTTCCTTGCATTGTACATTTACTCTCGGTTTAATTATACCGAATCTACTAACCATACGATCGAAATCGGTAGTAGTATGCATCACGGCCATTTTGACCTTAATAACGAAGAGAGGTAAGGAAGAAATCAAAAATATAAGTTTAGAAATGTAAATTTACATATTCATATCATGTTTGTATGGGCATTGATGTAGATAATTAGAACCAAGCATCACATGCAGGGCAATTATAAACCATGCACCGGATTACAGCTAGCAAAATCTGTTTTTCTAGTACCTAGTATTTGTAAAGAACAAGGTATTTTTCGCTTATTAAAACTTAAACCGGAATTGCCATCATATTATACAATGTTCGTAAACTTGACAGCAAAATTTGCCTAATCTCAAAAACGGGAAATCATAAATTTAATCGTCCGGCGGGTCTTGAACCTGCACCATCTGCCAATCCGGGGTAGGCGCTCTGCGTTAAGCTAGGAACGATAGACGCCGGCAGATCAAATTAAGGATTCCCTTGCTAACACCCTTCCGGAGGATGTAGGATTGGTAGGTGGTCCAGGTTCGAGACCCGCCGGACGATTAAATTTATGATTTCCCATTTTTGAGATTAGATAAACGCTTTGCATTGCGAATAATGCTATAAAATTCAAATTTAAAAATTAGCCTACTTCTTAGATTCTACTGCATTATTTCAAAGTTGACCTTGATTTTGAGACCTTGAGATTTTTTTTGAGACCTTGTCTCTAAAATAAATTCAATCATCCGACAGAGATCGAACTAGCACCCTGGGGGGTGCTAGTTCGAGTAGGGTTTCATACGTCCAAATAAAAAAACTTATCCATTGTTTCCTAATGGATACGTTTTTTTATTTTGACGTACGAAACCCTAAACATGTTACTGCCTTTAGAGTTAAAGTTGAAAGTTGATGGATACCAATGATTCTTCATTCGTATCCATCATATAAGGTAATTTGCAACCAAAATTTGATACTCATAAGAATGTCTGCCAAGCATGAACGTGTAACGAAAATAAGTAGGTACTTTTTATGAGGGTTACGTTAGAGGGCTATTTGTTTTAATTTGTAAAAATAGTGTTGTCATTTGTACCGTGTGCCTTCATAGCAATTATTATAATAATTAATATTCGTAATTTCTTTTGATATATTCAAAACTAAGGACTTGTTTTGAGGCTCTCTTATATCTTTTTTATATAATAAAACAAATATAATAAAAGTTATAAATGAAAATATATGCGCTTATTTACTAACCTATAGATTCTTACTGTGAATATTTATTTAATACATAGAAAAGAACTAAAAGTGTTTTGTTTATTGATTGAAAAACGCGAAATGTTCTTATACAAACTCAATCAACCTATAATTTTCTAATCAAATAACTGTATAGAAAAATAAACCGGCCAAGTGCGAGTCGGCCTTGCGCACGAAGGGTTCCGTACCATTATCTATAAAAACAACAAAAAAAATAATTCAAATTTGTTGTATGGGAGCCCCCTTAAATAGTTATTTTATTTTATTTTTGGTATTTGTTGTTATAGCGGCAGCAGAAATACATCGTCTCTGACAATTTCAACTGTCTAACTTCCACGGTTCATGAGATACAGCCTGTTGACAGATGGACAAACAGCGAAGTCTTAGTAATAGGGTCCCTTTTTACCCTTTGGTTACGGAACCCTAGAAACCAATAACATAATAAATTACATGCTAAACACTGCGACTGTTTGCTTGGGTCCGAATATCGATGCAAATTTACATGGAATTTAGGAATCTTCCTCGTAATGTCTGACTTGATCAAGCAGCATGGTTCGGCAGCTTGTTGTGCACTTAAAAACACTTTAGACTATTTGAAATGAACCCATACATGTCTTTATTTAAAGTGCACAAATATCTAAATGTGAGACCGAGGTAGCGCTGAATTGTGCACTTTAAATATAGACTTAATACTCATTAGTCTTTGTTTAAAGTGCACAATTCAGCGCTACCTCGGACTCACATTTAGATGGTTTGGAGAGTATAATTCTCCCGTGATAATAAATAATACAGTACTTGCAAAGTGCCGGTTTCGAGAATAACGCGGTAAACATATTTTTAGGGATCTGATAATATTCTATTATTTATATTATCAATCACCACAAATGCTTATTACTGCATTTAGGTTAAGCGTCAGGTCTTGTGGTAATCGGAGATACTAAAACTAAATGCAGTAGTTGTACATGTTATGTCCTGGGTTCGAATCCCGGTAAGTGCAAATATTTGTGTGATGAGCACGAATATTTGTTTCTGAGTCATGGATGTTTTATATGTATTTAACTATCTATCTATATGAGTATGTATATCGTTGCCTGGTACCCATAGTACAAGCTTTGCTTAGTTTGGGGCTAGGATGATCTGTCTGACATTGTCCCTATATATTATTATTATTATTATTTAATAATAGTGTTTCATTCATGAAAAAGGAAATTTAATTTATAAATTAAATCATACTGCGAAGGTTATTTGACGGGCCGCTTGGCGAGGTTGGTAAATGCTTGCCTTTCAAGCCGCTGATCGTGGGTTCGATTCCCACTCAGGACAGATATTTGTGTACATACATGTTCATGCACACAAATATCTCTCCTGAGAATATGTCTGTTTGTCGTGAGCCTGGGTGTAATTATCTATATAAATATGTATTTACAAAATAAAATTAGTATATGTAATATATCAGGTATCTGATTTGGAGATATGATGGTCGTGTGTCAATAATGTCTCAGGATATTATTATTATTCTACTGTCAAAATTTATTTAAAACTAAAAAAAGTGAGTAACTAAAATTAATTTTGAATCGCTAGCGGGAGCGATTCAAAATTAATTTTGAATATATATATATATATATATATATATATATATATATATATATATATATATATATATATATATATATATATATATATATATAAGATATAGCTTACCCCACCTTGAAACAAAAACGATATATATGAAAAACGAAAAAGGCAAAATGTTAAAGAATGGGTATTAGGTACAGTACAAAAGAGCTTTATTTGCACATTAATTTGTTTTCACATTTAGTTTATTAACGGACTTAGACGAGAGGTCATGTTTATTTAGGTTACGGGATTTCTTCGTTCTTTGTGAACCGATTTTAATCACTCTTTTCTATTCCATGGAAAATATTTGTGGTAAGAAAAAGAAGTTGAAGTCAGTTGTAAGTTTTGAAACAGTTATTATTAAAATAATGGTTATCCGGTTTCCTTCTCATCATCAAAAAGTCTCAAGACTTCTTACAAACCTCACGGGAAACTTCAAACAAGATTAAGAAAGCTCTAACGTACTAAGTTTGTAGCCCGCAACAGAGCTACTTTTTAAGTAGCTTTCCCTTTCATCCATTCCTAATGAAATTAGAAGGCGCATAAATTAAAAATAAAACATTGTGGGCACAAACAAACGTCACGTTCCCCTACATTGTTAAAATACTGAGTTAAGCGTAAGTGTACTAAGTTTACGATGTTCAGCTCGACAGATCAGGCCGACCGTAAATTTTGGCGGTAACGGAACGTGCCCGGTATCGTGTGAATAATTGTGTGTACCTCGTCCGTACTGTTGCACCTACACATTATTCAAAGTCCTTAATGTCTGTTAATCTATCCTTTAAGAATGAGACTGTATGTAATTATTCTTGCTACTTTACTTTATATATAGTAAACCTTTTTCAAATGCTACAAATTCAACGTATCTGTTACAAAGGTATTTTATTTATTTTGAAATTTTGATTCGGTCTATTTTGAAATCACTAAGAAAATTTTAAGAAAAGCCTAATATTTTAAAGGCAATCGATTTTAAACTGATTTTTTTATGCCTAAGTTTACTAACAGATCTTAACAAAATGTGTTAGGTACCATTTCACTAATATGCTTAATCGAACAAAAACTATGACTATAATATTATTTTTATAGTTGTTTAGTTTAGTCTATTACAGTAAGCTAGTGACACGGCTGCAAATCAGCCGTTAATTTTATTCATCATCATCATCATCATTACAGCCAAATAAGTCCACTGCTGGACAAGCCTCCCTCAAGAATCGTCTTGGGGGATATGCCATAATCGCCACGCTTGGCAGGCGGGTTGGCGATCGCAGTAAGATGGTCATAGTACTCAGAAGGAAGCTGCTGCCCGTCCTCTGGTAGATATTCCCTCGGGTCGACTTCTACGCCCCCCACGGGATGACATGGGGTGATGATATTCTGATTCTGATATTTGTCGCCGTCACCACACAGCTAATTTTATTATAAATATATAATAAAATATAATATAAAATATATAATTTAATTTGATTATAAACATACAGTCGAATAGAGTCCATACAAAGACAATTTGTTCGAGCTCTTTGCACAAAGTATGGCCTAAGGAGAAAAATAATAGATTACGAAGGTCGACTTCGAAAGTTCGATATGATAAGCCTAGAAAGAAGGAGATGGATAAACGACATGTGCACTCTACATAAAATTGTAAATAACACACTTAACAGTAACCTTGTAAGTCACTTAGACTTTAAAATACCAACGCGATCTGTGCGTATACCACAACTCTTTAGCATACCCGTTAGAAATAATAATGTATCTCAAAATAGTCCACTTATAAGAATGTGTAAGCAGTATAATTCTATATGCTCCGAAACTGACATATTTCATGACAGTATAAATAACTTTAAAAAAGCTTTGTTCAAAAAAGAAAATCTACATATAAAACCTATCAACCCTTTATAAACTCAAACTTTTAATTTTAGCATGCCAATTATTGTGTATAATGTATAATTATTGTGTGTGTTCTTTAATTTCAATTATCTAGAATATTAAAAATATATATGAAGCTATAATATAAGTGCTGTGTACAGTTATAATTGGACTACAGGTTAAAATTTTGCTTATAACATAAAATATGTAGAACTTCATAGAATCTGTAATCTGTTTCTGTACCAATAAAATAAAAAAATAAAAAAAAAGTACCTACTCTCTAAAAGGTGCTATTATACCCTACAGTATTCTGGAATCAAACTTGTGTAAGAAACTTAAGTTGCCAGAATTCGCAACAAGAAAAGTGAAACCACCAAAGTACACCTTTATAAATAGGTAACGATACTTTGACCGGGAACCTCGAACTTTAAATGAAACTTGTAAACTTTTGATGTCTACAAAATTTGGAATGTTCCACTAAAATATTTTTATATTTTAACCGCCGTTATACGTAAAACGTTTGAGCAAAGTCTGTTTACTGGATTTGCGTGGAAACTGAAAAGTTAGCGGCAGTAGCATTGTAGGCTTAAGTTCTTAATTGGTCTATCAACGTCCTAAATTCGTTAGAAAATAGATTCGTATTCGCATGAAAATCGAGTTCAATTTTCAGCGTAACCTGAATGGTTAGTACTAGGAACTTATTAAGTGACAATAAGGTAAATATTTCCAACGCGTTAAGCAATTTAATTTGTTCTTAGATAGCTCCAGAGCTGCCTAGCGCTCATAACAGTATATTTATAGATTACAAATGTAAGTAAGTCATTCAAATTGGGTAATGAAGAGTGCTAAATTAATGAAATGTAACGATTATCTCGGCTTAAGCCGTATTTAAATTGTCTACCAGCTTGGATTTATTAATTTAATTCCATGCCCGGCCACTAATTGTCTTTTGTATCAATTTAATTTACGATTGATTTCGAATATTATTTCATAATAGTTCGATGGTGGGTATATTGACTACTGTGTGCGTAATATAGGGAGATAAAACGATTATGTCTTCATTAAGGAAAGTCCATCGGAGACCATAATCCATATATCCTAACGTTTAAAAAAATCAAGCGGGCAGTCTTTAGGGACTTATCGGTAGACGTGAAAACAATTTTTTCTCATCTCGTACCTACTCGGAAAGTAGTGTTTATTTGATCCGAGTAGCGCGTGGAAGATGCTTCTTCCCATCTTTGGACGGTAAAGACTCATAGTAATTGCTTCCTCTCTATGGTGGAAATAAATAAAAAAAAATAGAATATCTAACCTAATTAAGAAAAAAAAATGCACAACGCCGCTAAAGAAGTTTTCACTTCAAAAATGCTGCGGTCATGGGAGTATATAAACGGCCAGTGTGAATTAAAAAAAAACCGGCCAAGTGCGAGTCGGACTTGCCCATGAAGGGTTCCGCAGCAGCAAGTATTTCAGATAATTAAATGAAAGGTAAATTGCGGTTTACGATCTACGCATTAAAAAAAAACTACTTACTAGATCTCGTTCAAACCAATTTTCTTTGTTAGTTTACATGGTAATGTACATCATATAATTTTTTTTGTTTTATCATTCTCTTATTTTAGAAGTTACAGGAAACTATTCTGTTTAGAAAAAAATTATATTAGGAACCTCAATATCATGTTTGAAGACCTATCCATAGATACCCCACATGTATGGGTAAGATGAAAAAAATTTTGTTTAGAGTTTCAGTTTTATGTATGGGGAACCCCCAAAATATTTTTTTTTCTATTTTTGTGTGAAAATCTTAATGCAGTTCACAGAATACATCTACTTACCAAGTTTCAACAGTACAGCTCTTATAGTTTCGGAAAAAAGTGGCTGTGACATACGGACGGACAGACAGACAGACATGACGAATCTATAAGAGTTCCGTTGTTTGCCATTTGGCTACGGAACCCTAAAAAAACCCCCCGTCGTACGAATATTCGATCAGGTCACGTGTCCCGACGCGGGTGTAACATTTTTTACCCATCCCAAAAAGTGCACTACGCCGTTTAAGAAGTTTTCACTTCAAGAATGAGCTACATCAAGTACAGAGATAACGGTCATTCTGTAAACCTTTATGGGTTTGTGCCAGTCCTGTTTTAATACTGGAAGCAGTTAGGCATCAGATGGAGTAAAACATTGGATCCAACTCACATACTGAAGTATCTAAAAAGGTGATTAGAAAACCTGTGGTTTGACTTAGAAGATTTTTCGTCTTAATATTCACGGAAATGGATATAAATTCGGAATGTAACCTTCCTTTGTAGTCCAGTTTGGTCTAGAGATTGGCGCGAGTTGGTTGCATATCTCAAATTCTGACAGTTAACGCTCCCGGCGGCATTCTTGGTGAATTCGCTCCGGTTATAAAGAAGAGTGCAGTCAGTGTTGATGTGGTCATGTAGCATTCAACTCTCCGGGGCTTATTAGAGGCAGTTTCGAGTGATCATAAGGTTGGCAATTGTAGCAATACTTCTTTATGGTTCCTTTACGCAGCTTTATTTTCATAAGGTCATCTTTATTGTACAGACGCCAGCACATCCAGCTACCCCAATCTGTCAAATTTCTTTTATAGATTTTCAACTTTCTCACAAAAGCACTATATACTATACTATAAGGTTCACTTTCAATTGGGGAAATTTGACAGATCGGGGTAGCTTTATGTGCTGGCGTCTGTAGATTATTCTGAGATCCTTAAATATCTTTAATCTTTATTCTGATAGTTTTTAGCAGACCAAGACCATGTAGGGTTCTTTGACATGGGTAGACTAGCAATGAAAATCAGCCATGATATCGTCAACCGTCTAGTGACGACAAATTCAATGAAAGCCTTTCCTAAGATGATGTAAATGTTATATAACGAATTAACCTGTATAAGTAAAATTATTTAATGCATAAAATTGTAAACCACTTAAATTAAGCATCTACCTAATAGGTTGAAATATTCTGTCGGTGATTCTGAGTGATTCTGAGTGTATCCATAACACAAGTTAAATCTTACTTTGGATACCAGAGTGTCAATTATATACCTACTTACATACTTACTGTGTTGTATCCTATTATGTAAGCTAATAACATTACAATGTATTTTGGTCTGTAAGTGGTTCTGTACTAAAATATTCTGGAAATAAAGTGATTATTATTATTATTATTCCAAGCTATTTATTTATTTTTCTTATTTTTAACATATTTATATTTATACAATTGCTACAAAAACTAAAACAATAATATATAAATAAATATGAAAAAAATAGAGTTCTACCAGCGGCGGGGTTTGACACCCTAGGCCGCCGGTGGTGGAACTCTATTTTTTTCATATTTATTAGTGATTATTATTATTATTTATAACCTTCAGGCGTTTCAAGTGGTATTTATAGGTCCAAACAATCGGCTGGCTGTTGTAACATAGAGATATACCTAGTTATTTCTTTCAGGCTGTTTCTGACGCCTATTAGCGGATTACTCGACCAACTCGTCGTCATGTATCTACGTGTTAACTCTGTTGATCCCACATTATATAGTATAAATGAGCTTTCTCCGTTTTTCCTTAATTTAAAATGTTATATATACTTTAACAAGAACGATAATCTATACATATAATAAAATCGTAGGAAAGTGAAAACTGTACATTGAATATTTTTAAAAAAGGATACTTGGGGCGTGATCTACAATGGATATCGAAGCCAAAAATATGGATTTTGGATTTTTTGTCTGTGTGTCTGTTTGTCTGTATGTATGACCGGGCTAAACTCAAAAAGTACTGCATGGATTTACTTCAAATTTTGCGTGAATATTACTAAGAGGTCATATCACCTACGGGGAAGGAGCTGTGATAATTTATAGAATTTAACGCGGGTAAAACCGCGGGGCACAACTAGTATAACATATTAAATTACCAATTATACCTACTTTTTCATTTATTAACATATATTAGTTTTTTTTCGCATTTTGTTACACAATTTGTAGGTATTTATTTTGTTTGTCGATTGCTCGATAAGAGCACATTGCATTGCAAATATATTAATTAAGCGATTACTTTTTAATCAAAACGCTCATCTATCCGTAATACATAATAACAACAAAAATGAGTTTTTAAACAACTACCTCTAAGTGCAACTTTAGTTTGAAAGTTGCAGTATTTGCACTAGAACTTTGTTCCATAAAGAGAACTTAGTCAGCGTGAGGTTGTTCGTAGTAACTTGACGTGAGGCTTCAAATTTCCGAGTAAACTTGAGAACTACTTGAAAATACTGAAGAGTGGCGTCTTTATAGTTTACGCTGTAATAGTCATAATAACAGATACACGTAATTAGTACCCAGTCCCAGCGAATTACGGCATTTATTAATAATATCACATCAACATATCACACAATCTCAAAAAATTTATTTAACATAAAATAATTGGGTTGTCAGAGAAGATTGTAATGCATGCTTAATATGTCGTAACTCTGTATCTCTTTCCATCGAATTGTAAAGTTCTTATTAGAATTAAAGTTCTTTAAACCTGATTCGCTCTCTGCCGTTAACCTACGAACGATTAACACACTGAAAGTCCGTTCAGTGGTTTTAAAGTTACAACTTTCTTACCTTTTATAGTTGGCTTCACTTTATGGGTTAACTTACGTTACATATTATAGAAATTTTATTTATAATATTTTTGAAGGATGATTTCCTTCAAAAATATTATAATTAAAAGTGAAGCCAACTATAAAAGGTAAGAAAGTTGTAACTTTTGAACCACTGAACGGACTTTCAGTGTGTGAATCGTTCGTAGGTTAACGGCAGAGAGCGAAACGTGTGTAGCCGACGTTTTGTGGAGGGTATTGGTTCGGGCCCAACCAAATGACCCAGTTTTAATTTAAAAAAATCCTTATTTAATTTTCTTACTATCCTTATTTTAATCACAGAATGTTGTATTTTGATAACAATGTTTTATTTTATTAGAAACTATGTCTATTAATTCTTTTTTATACAAAATGGGTTTGCGCTTGACCACGATCTCACCTGATGGTAAATGAAGATGTGGACCGCGCGTATCCATAAGATGCCTGTTCACTCTAACCTTGAATAAACTCATGTTATATGAGTCTGGAAACACGTCGTTTGGGACGTTGTTCCACAGCTTAGCCGTGAGTATGATGAAAGAGGGAGCAAAACGCTTCGTACGGCATAATGGGATCTCAACAACATAGCGTTGGAGAGCCTCCCGAAGCCTTTTAGTCCGATGGAAAAAGGGAGATGGAGGGATAAGTTCATGGAGTTCTTGAGTTCATTCTCCATGAAACAGCCTGTAGAAAAACGATAAATTTGCAACCTGACGCCGCGCCGACCAAATTTTGCAGCTTTTTACTTGTTAGGTGTCTAGATATTGTCGATTATCCTACGAGCGCGTCTGTCTAACGAATCCAGTTTTTTAGGACGCATTCTTAAATTTACTATGTAACCTTTTTTGAACTATTAATTCTACGAAGCAGAAGAAAATAAGATATATAATAATATGACAACGTTATGTATTATATTATATTGACATAATTTCTTTCCATATGTTTGTTTTTCAGCCTTGTGTGTTCCCTATAATTAGTATTCGTATCAGATTGTAACTTTTGAATGGAAATTGTAGTTCTGTCTCATTATGAAAATTGCTGGCATACCGTATTATGAATGTTGATTAATGCTGGAGATGGAAGCGAACATTTTATAGTCCGAAAATATACAAACAAGTCCGACAAAACTAACTCAATGTATATGTGCTCTATCTAGTTTATTTAGTTAAATCTAAATAAAAATAATTTGTTATTAAAAGGTTATACTAACATAAAACCATTATATTAGTGTTTCGCTTAAATTAATGGGCAACAAACAAATTAATTATAACTGGCGGCGGCTAGTTTGTTATAACTGTCACGTGTCCTAACTCGCCTTTCAGAAGTTAGGGGACATTATATACCTGGCCAACGTTTTGAATGTATTCTATATTTACATAGGGAACAAGAAATAGCGTAATGAAAATTGTTTAGACAGGCTTAATATAATGCCATACTGCTGGACTGCTGTACTAAAATTTAACAATCGAAATTTTGCCCTAGAGAAATACGTGGCGGAAATTTTGCCGTTGATCTTGCTGATTCTAAAGCTAGCCTGTATCTGATATAGCGGATGTTGATTGATCTGAAGAAGTCTTCTAGTCTCTAAGTCTGCTCAGGCTGTAATACTGATACTTTTAAAATTTTCTGAGATAACAACAAGATAATCCTAAGATTATCTTGTTATTTTGAATTTAAATCTACTAACACCTCTTTTTGCCCAGTTGTTTCTTTTGACACGCTGTATCATTTTTTAAGTCAGGTTCAAAGTAGATGCTAATGAAGCTTGATTCCCCGCTGGCTTCCATTTGTCCGATTTAGATGAGAAAGCCTCCTAAGCCAACTGCAAACTAAAAAGCTCAAAGTATATTTAACCACCAAACATGAATAAGCTTCAACATTTTTGAAGATTTTATTTACACGTGCAGACTCCAGCACATCCAGCTACCCCAATCTGTTAAATTTCTTTTATAGATTTTCAATTTTATCACAAAAGCATAAGGTTCACTTTCAATTGGGGAAATTTGACTGATTGGGGTAGTTTGATATGCTGGCGTCTGTACTTTAAACTTTTATAGCTGGAGGTGTAGACGTTTGAAATCTTAATATAAATTATATTCCAAGGTTGTCTGAAAGCCATTGCAGCTAGTAATAAGACTCCTCTTTGCACATAAGTTATGATTACTGTTTTAGTAATTAATTTGTTATTTCTGGTGTACAATAAAGAGTTTCGTAATATTTATTGTATTGTATACTTAATTCACAAAGAGGAAAATAAAAAATAAAACCGTAAAACTTTGTGAATAAATTCCTTACCAAATGAAATATGACTGAATATATGCAAAACTGAAATATTCATATCTGGCTTTTCATTTTACAATCAACATAACAACGATCTTCTCGGTTTTTAAATTTAAGCTTTCAATTTTAAATTCACTCTGGTTCCTGTTGTGTGAAAGGGACAACCCTTTCCCACTGGACGAGTCTAGTACGATTAGAGTACTACTAGGGCGTTTATAGTTTCACTACTCTATGACGGCTTAAGTCCTGTATGTCTCTATTTTCTAATACGTTCACGGGGCTCAACACGTATAGTAAATAAAACTATAAACTACTAGCTATGCCCCGCGGTCTCACCCGCGTTAAAGTAGTTTTGGCGTAAAATAGTAACAAACATACATCTATACTCACAAATTTTCGCATTTATAATATTAGTAGGATGTGTACCTCTAGCGGTTTTGACAGTGCACGCCGAAATAGGTTGCAGATGGTACATTTTTTTCTACTTACTTGACGCTTATCGTCATATTATGAACAATTGACAAAATATCTGTATAAATTGCAGTCTATGTGTTATTCTGATGTACAAGCTATATTATTGTAAAGTTTTATTAAAATCCATTCAGTAGCTTTTACGTGAAAGAGTAACAAACATAATAATATGGATGGATCCATATTACAGACTTTCGCATTTATAATATTAGTAGGATGTAAACTGCGCCAGAGGGCTCCCGCTTCAGGATTTGAACCTCGGCTGTTTAGTTAAAATCTCGAAGGGGGAACCCTCTGGCGCGGGTTCCTCAGTTTCAGATAAAAAATGGGGTAAAGATAATTTTTCATTATTCACATCCCAAATATATTAACAATACATGCAGTATATATATAATACGTAAATTTTAATGAATAATTATTCTATTGTGTTATTTGTGTCACATAGCTTGGTTTAGACTATCTCATCTGGACCGTTGAAACCAATAGCAGATAAACCCGTTGAGTTAGTTGCGTTGGGCCTTATCAGTTGGGGTGCGTTGAATTCGGTAGTAGAATTAAATCATTATTCAATTGTTTCCTTAATATAGACAGTACCATTTAGACAAGATATACGAGTCGCTCATAGGTTATTGCTCTCACTGGTCCGTAAGTGGTCGCCGAGGTTAAGCAACAGTCCATAGATGACCGCCATAGTGGTTTCATTTATGAGCGTCTCCGTGCTTCGGAGGGCACATTAAGCTGTCGGTCCCGGTTGTAGCTATTATGCAACAGTCGTTAAGCCATGTCAGAGGCCTGCTGGGCGGCTTGAACAACTCTGACACCAGGGTTACCACTCCCCATATGATAAGTAAGTAGTAAGAAAGACAAGATGCAGTTAAATATATCTAAAACTATAATTATTGACGATTAGTATTTAAAACATCTTAAATAACTTCAAGAAATAGTTATTTAACTAAATCATATATAGTCTATTTGATTAAATATTATTCACGTTCTAATATTATACAGTTTATTTGTAAATAGTCGGAACAGGAGGAATAATTCATAGACTATTTACAAGCGCTTCTTGATGTCTATGTTTTTTTTTATATCAGAGGACAACTAACGAGCAAGTGGGTAACCTGATGGTAAGTGATCACCGTCGCCCATGGACACTCGCGACACCCGAGGAGTCGCGGGTGCGTTGCCCGCCTTTTAGAGTCAGCAAAGTGTTGCTGACCCTTATCCCCATCCCAATAAGCTCTGGCGACCTTACTCACATTTGGAAAACAACATTAAAATTATTAACGTTATTATCAAGGAATGTCTTCTGTAAGGTGGAGGTACTTCCCCAGTCGGGCTGCTCTTTGAGCGAATGAACGCTATGCCCTACCTAATAAATCAGTTTTTATTTTATTTTATTGACATGTTGAGATAATACATTGTTGCATACGGATAATACCAAATGTCACCTTACAGGTTTATATTTTTGGTTTTGATACGTATGCGTCAAAAATAAGAATCCTAATAAATATGTTAAAATTATTAATGTCAAGAATTACATTATTTTGTAGTATGTTTCTTATTTTTTACTCAAAGTTCAGGCCTCAGTAACCACTTGCTTATTAAATTTTATTTCATCTGCCTAACGCCATCTATCACGGAAACGGCACACTATGCAACCCGAACATACGGTAGTGGACGTTGAATGTAAGATATTTTTACCATGTAAGTTTATTAAATTTTAAGGAAAACATTTTTAATTTAGTAAATACCTATCTCATAACTTTACATGCTAAACAGACATGGAGTATTATTGATACCATTTTCACTCGACAGATGGCTCTACGTGTATACAAATATTTTTTCTTAATGTTCGATCCGCACAAAATTGGTCCATAATATTAATCACATTAGTTAGTCATCAGTTCTTATTGCGTGGTACGAGCAAACTCACAAGCAAATAGAAAGCGGCAGCGTTCATATCAATCGCAGAAAACGACGTGAGTTCAACTCCCAAGTCTGGTCAAAAAGTCATATTGGAATATTACTATAAAGAAAAAAAATATCAGTATCGTCCCGGGGTCAGGGAGTTGGCGGTATTTACATATATACCCCGTGACTCGGAGATAACGTAAAGCCGCCAGTCCTGTACCTGATCTCTTTCCGGTCGTGTCATGAAAATGATGGAATAGAAAGTGCCCTCATGTTATACTTGTGCACTATAATATGTCCCGCGCGAATAAGAGTCACCGTGGTCGAAATTCGACTAGGCTGACATTATTATTACATATATTGATTAAACAAGTAGGTATAGCATCGAATCTAATATGGTCTCTCTTGTTCAAGACACCCAATAGGCATTTTAAATTTGTCTTAGACCGAGCTAAATATATTATGCGTTTAACCACCACGTTTATAGGTGCTTTACTATGCCAAATATTTCCATACACCGCACTGTTTTCTTTTCTTATATCTTCTATTAAATTCCAATAATAAAAGTAATATGTATTAAAAATTAAATCTGAAACGAGAGAATTATGTAATATATAATTTATCCTTCTTTTAATGCCACAGCAAATTGAACTTTAATGTTTGTAACTTAGCTTTTTTGTTGCTGACGGTGGCAAAAAGTTTAATTCGATGTCCTTTAAACAACTTGCTAATGTTCCGTTCATTTCGATAGGAAAAGAGAAAACTAGACGGTT
This sequence comes from Pseudoips prasinana, assembly GCA_951640165.1. Taxonomy (NCBI): domain Eukaryota; kingdom Metazoa; phylum Arthropoda; class Insecta; order Lepidoptera; family Nolidae; genus Pseudoips; species Pseudoips prasinana. The sequence continues at coordinate 23,627,702 of OX621237.1, read as the reverse complement.
GGAAAACTATCGCAAACAGCTTATATAAATGCAAAAGTTTGTTGGCTTTATTAAAGTTTTGGATCGATATCAAACTTTTCCTTGCTATAGGTATTAAAGGATTTGAAATAAAGGAGATAAGTGATTTACACTACAAAATCTGTAACTACAAAAATGCATTTCATGCATATGGGGACATTCAATTATCATACGGTAAATTCTTTTGCATGGAAATTTAATACCACAAGCTAGGCATTTTTACCAATTATATTAAGTACAGACGCCAACACATCAAGCTATCCCAATCGGTCAAATTTCCCCAATTGAAAGTGAACCTTATGCTTTTGTGATAAAGTTGAAAATCTATAAAAAGAAATTTGACAGATTGGGTTAGCTGGATGTGTCTGTACATTTGAATACCTCATTGGTTTAGCGGCAACGTATTTAGCCACTGTTAAAGAAGTCCTAGATTAAAATCCCGCACAAAGATATAATGGTTAAATATTTGAATAAAAATCTCGATTGATTTTTGTTACTTTCCTCAGCTTCCTGGTGACTATCTCAGTTTCTTGTGGCTCGATATTTTTTAAATAGTCATAAATCATAAAATATTAAATATGTTGACTGTTCCCTTTAGGATAGGCTAAAAAACATTGTATTCTAGTAATTAGTCTGAATTCCGCCACCAAAATGTATAAAAAATGTCGAGCCAAAATCAGACTCGAATTCTTCCTTAATTTGAAGAACTACCCAGGCAATCAATGAAACCAATTTTTACGAGTTAGCCTATGAGGCTTTCACTTAGTCTTCTTCTCCGGAAAATAGCCCCCAATTGCTTTTGTTGGAGTGCCTCTATTACCTTCTAGAAAATAAGATTTCTAAGGCACCCGGGCTAGATATAGCCTTGGGGTTTGAACCTCGGCTCGGGGTGGTTACTGACGTGTAGATGCAATGGAGTAGGTTATTACGTAAAAGCGCGCGCCCCCGAGGGAGACAGGTTCGAAGGTCCGTTCCATCAATTTGAATGCAAACTAAGGGTAATCATTTAATTGTAACTCGTATTTTATTAATTTTTTAGAAAAAATTAAAGATAGATGCCACATACCAGTCTTAAAAATATAAGATAATTTTGATATTGATCGTAACTGACAGAATTTACTGTCGACCCCACGTGTGTGAGACGTGTATTCCACACATCTTGCCTTAATGAACTGTCTTTACTGTATATGTAATAACGACGCTGTAACGATCTATTTATTTTCACCAACTTAAAGTCGGCTGTACTAGCTAAAAACAGAAACAAATTTAAAGAATACTCTGAAATTTATTTATAATCACGTTTCTACTGTACTGGGGTTGTATTTTGTTGCCTGTTTCAGTCACATCCATCGATCAAGTTACGCTTGGTACAATTCTTCCATTATTTATTCTAAAGTATGTCGAAAACACTAGGTACACACTCAGTTTACATTACAGTATAGAATGCTACGTGGCCTGATTTACATTATTTTTGCAATTTTCTAAACACATCAATTCAATTTTATTTACGATACAGTAAAATTAGCTTAAGGTTTTTGAGCCAATATTATACTAACCCCAATTATAAATGTGAAGGTTTTTAATGTTTGTTACTCGATCCCTCAAAATTGGGTGAACGGATTTCGATGAAGACTTCATAACATGCCATGATTATAACATTTTATTTATTATTTAGTAACCTTGTGTCATTTCCTATTGTCTAACATATAGTGAAATTATGAAAACGAGTTTTCTTAGTTTCATTAAATTCATTACAAAAAGAGTGTACCTATAATGCCATGATTATAACATTTTATTTATTATTTAGTAACCTTGTGTCATTTCCTATTGTCTAACATATAGTGAAATTATAAAAACGAGTTTTCTTAGTTTCATTAAATTCATTACAAAAAGAGTGTACCTATCAATAATTTTACGTTTACACGTACTTTGTTTCATTATTTCAACGTATTTTAATTAACGTGTGACATGACATTTCACTTGTCAATTTGACATTGATGAGCGTTTTGTTTCATACACACTAGTGGCATCAATTGGCGAGAGTTGCAATCTACGTCTAAAAATTAATTGTTTATTTTTCTTATTTATATTGTCCTTTTTAATCTATTTTCGTAGCAGTGTACTTGTATCCTGGCGGGTGGTGCAGGGTTTAATTGGTAATTAATATATATATTGGCAACACTGCCGATCGGTTGTCAAAAATTGTACTAGTGAATTAAAATTAATAATTACTTATAAATAAATGTTTTTACGTTGTAAAATATAAAATATTACTATTAGCAATCTAAATTGTAAGCTAAATAATTGAATGTGATTAGTTTTCTGAAGAAATAAACCCGAAACAACTGATATCTGTCGACGCATCAGCTGTCACTGCGCTGCTCGTGTCCAACGAACTTCATTCGATTAAGTTTAAACTTTTGTGTGAAATCCCGGGGAGTATATTACTTATTCTTTATTTTTACACATTCATACTAACCTAACCAACCATTTATTCGACTCATTGGTGTGAGTCACGTCCAATTTCACACTGCCATATTCTGTCTCCATTTGCTTGACGTACATTGTGGAAGCAAATTCGACGACTTAATTAGCTGGCTACAGACATCACACACTTCAATTACTCCATAACTATACTGATATAAGACTGGCATTCGATAAATTTATTCCTATCTACACATACTAAGTTAACTTGACTAGACCCTAGTAATGAACTCTGATTAGGTGTCATATAGATAAAGTTAAAGGTGCCCCACTACAGTTTGTAACTAAATGTTTAAGTGTTGCTTTATCATGAATCTATTATAAAGTTAATTGCCCATCTGTCTTGTATATACTTACTTATATTATTTCTACCTATAGATCTCTGTAGTTTATTTTTCATATCTCACTCCTTTGACTTCAAATACATCTTAACCTCCTATTTCTGTCTAGTTTTCTGTTCACCCTCTCTTTGTTTTCAGCCCATCCTCATTCACCTCACATCATGCAGACCCGAAGCATGGCTGCAACTCAAGAAGCTGAACATAAGTTGAAATCAGCTCTCAAGGACTTACAGACATACCAAGATCAGTGTCATAAACTTGAACAGGAGCGTGAGGAGAATGAGGTAGAGATAATAAGGGTCATTGATAGTAACACATCACTGAAAAGAGAACTTGTGAAACTCAACCACCAACTAGAGTCTACTATTGAAGAGCGAGACAGACTGCATGCGGAGACAGAGTCTTTTGATAAGTGTAGAGTGTTATATGAAGAAGCACTGTTCAAAATTAGAGATCTTGAATTAGAATTAATTAATTGTAATGAGAAGTTGTCAAATTATGTAAAAAACACAACTTGTCCAGTAGCTTCCATTAATCAGAGCTTGTATGATGAGTTGGCCAGTTGTAGTCCGGTGGATCTCCCTATTAATACAACGGTGACCATTGATTTGACTGGCGATGACTGTGTAGACTGCCAGCCAAGCGTTAATTCCGTAAGTAGTGACAAGCTAAAGCAATACATACTTGAACTAAGTAAAGAACGTAGGGCATTATTAAACAAATTAGAAAATTATGAAATTAAATTAGAGGATAGCAAACTAATTTATGAAAAAGATACTCAGTATTTGCTTTCTGAGATAAAAACTCTTGAGAAGTCCCTAGCAATCTCATATCACAGTTTCCAGTCATACAAAAATGAAATGCAATTGCTGGCTGGAAAGTGTAATCCTGAAAGCAATAGGACATTGGAACCGGTTAACACCAGTAGTGCAGTAGTGGAGTCATACACACAGCTGGGATCAGAGTCACCAGTATCTCCACAAAATGACAATACTAAACATAGCTCCATACTGTATTCCGATGAAATGGGTAAGGGCCTTGGTACCTTGCTTTGTAATAAGCTGAGTTGTTCCTTTGTCAACTATTGTATGCCAGGATTACATTATAAAGATATAATAGATAAATTAATTCAGAATAAACACAGTGCCAAATCATGTATAACTCTAATGGTAGAAAATTGTAAGAACTTAAAGAAAAAAGACATTACAGATAGTTTCACTAAGATGTTAGAATTAGACTGTAATAAGATAATATTGTGTGCCTTTCCCTATGTGTCCAATGTGCCTGATAGTACAAATAATTATATCCACAAGCTAAATATGAACCTACAGTTTTTGGTTAGCCATTATAGTAATAAATTTATATTTTTGGACACAAATAGTTTTATAGATTCTTGTAGGGTAACCATGGGTACAGTTACTGTCTCAAGAAAATTTTTGAACATACTTGCAACTTTAGTAGCGGCACATATTAACTCAGTCATAAGTAGTATGACGAAGTCACTTTTTATACCATCTTTTAGTAATGTTATTAAAATCAATTTAGTTAGTAGTTTAAACATGTAAGCATGATAATAAAGAAGTGTGATAACTTTCTAATTCTATCACATCAAAATATAAACCGCTTCTCTAGCAAAATTCTAGACATAGAACTTTTTAATGAAAAATATGAAATAGATATCCTTTGTTCAATTGTTTTATATAAATGTGTTACGTGAACTATCTGTAAATGATTGCTATCATATACTTAATTTAAAATTATTGACTCTGTCTCAAAATGAATAATATTATTGTTTCGAAGTTTTTCTTTTGTATACCTAAATATAATCTAAAATAATAAGCATTCAGACAACCGATCGAGCATATATTGTGTTTGCCTACTAAATAATTACTCTAATTGGACCAAATCCCGTGTTCATGCCCGCTTGAGTATGTTTCGCCGGACCGTCTCAACTGGGTCATGTTGAAACCGGTAGTAGATGAACCCACTGAGTTTGTTTCGCTGGGTCTTCTCAGTTGGGGTGCATTGGATCCGGTGGTAGCATTAAAGCGCGACCGTCGTTATTAACACAAGGTCCGTCATAATAATAATACCTTTAATATAGACAGAACCATTGACAATATGTAGTAAAATTTTTAGACTTAAACTAGATAATTAAACATAATCTCTTGACAATAACTTGATACGAGCTAGCTAAATATCATTGCTGTAATAAAATAAATTTTATAAATGTTTTCATACAATATGTACCTAAATATCTATGTTACTAGAAATAATATCTAATGTATACAACTATATTACTACAAACATGTTCGGACTATTTACAAGCGCTTTTTTAAAGTCTACGTGAATAAAAACCTTTTTTATTTTTTTTATTTTTAATTTCATATTTTATCATTTATAATAGTTATATATTTTATGATTGTATAAGTATTTTATCTATTTCTGTTTTATCTGATGGCTTGTATTATTCTGCCAATTAATTTGCTGCTATTGCCGTTTCGGATATTTAAGCAACTCACTTTAAGGTTTTCTAAGGAAAAATTTTAGTCAATCTCTTTACTTAATTGCTGAATGCCTAAAGCGTCCCGAGTCTTTTAATGATTTGTGAAACGTGTAACAGCATCCTCAAAGTAAAGGGAATAAAATTACAACAAATCAATACAAAGAATATGATTCCTGTCTATCTACAAGATCCCGAAGGCAGCAGATTACCATATGGTGGAGGCGCAAGGTAGGTAAATTGAATCAGTTTTCCGGTTTTGAACGACTTTGCTAACTCTTTTAATACCGTCAGTCACGATATTCTATTATCTATTCTCTGCCATCTCATGGTCCTGATGATTCACTGGAACTGATTTCCTCCTATCTTCAAGAGCGCCAACAGTCGGTTAGCTTCGGAATGTCCTCACCAAACTGGCGTGAACTTAATATTGGTTTACCAACAAGCCGGTACACTCTCTCTTCTGTTAATTTCTATTTTTATAAATCTCTTAACTCATAACCTTCGGCGGAATACTCACATTGTCACACTTCTATACAGTATTCTGTTCAATCCATCCACTCCTCTCTATCTCAAGGAACGCTTTCAGTTTCTTCACTCAACTCATTCGCGACTCTTGCGGTCTTCAGAAAACTTACGACTCAAAATGCCAGTGCATTCTACTAATTTTACAGATAAATCCTTCAGTGTACAAGCTGTCCGCTTATGGAATGCGCTGCCAATACAAATTAGGCGCGCTCAATCACATAACGTATTTAAAAATATGGTTAAACAGCACTATCTCACTTTATCTACTCGGCAATAAATCTCCTGCCGTCCGTTTGTGAAATAATATCCTTACATTCATTTATGTATTGTACCTATATATGTATTTATGTATATATGTATATATATATATAAATGTATCTATGTATTTATTTGTGTATGTATGTATATGTACGTAGTTTTAGATTCATAACTTTTCAATTGCAATTAGTACACCTTCTGCTTCCTTCATTAGATTCTTTCAATTTTGGTCCATTCAAAGTTAATCGGTTGCCTGGAAGAGATCGCTTTTAGCGATAAGGCCGCCAATTGCATTAAAATAAGCCAACTCTCTTGCTGTATCCATTGTTTTGTATTACTTATTTTTGCAATAAAGTGTACTTCTTCTTCTTCTTCTTCTTCAGTATACGTATCAACTTTTTGCTGATGCAGCTTTGTGTTTAAACACCAATCCACAGACTCCCAAAGGCTACTTCTAAGATTTACCGGGACCAAGATGGGATAAAATTTGGGCTGACAAGTCAAGGCTTAAACGTGTACCTGACGAAATATCAAGCCAATCTTTGTAGATACCCTTCTTCGTAGCTGTTCCTCCTGAAGGCAAATTTGCTGTCCCTGGCGAGCTGCTTGCCCCTCTTTCAAGGCGTGCAACTGCTCCTCATGGTGACTTTTTTTTTAATTTTCTTTGCATCATTATAGTCATTGGTTGAAGCAGCGCACACATGTCGACAGCTGCAATCTGTATTGTCCCCCATCGCTAACCAACGTACCGGCACCCAAGTCCTGATGATGCTCCTCCATCGCTGCCGCTGCCCTCGTCATCACGCCTTTCTGAGATTATGCCGTTAGTGCCAAGGAACGCTTGGCACTAACGGCAACCCTTTGTCTTCAACTATCACTTTCTTTTTACTACTACTACTTATCAGAAAATTCGCACTCACTCGAGTTTTCTCTTATTTGGGATCCGCGTGTTGTGAAATGGCATAAAAGTGACGAGAAGTGTTTTAAATTTAAACAGTAAACGTCGTATTTAGATTTATTCAACTCAGAAAATCTGACGCAAATGGTACCAGCTGCGGACACGCTTTGCCTTTGGCCCACCATAGCTTTTATAATTAAAAGTGAATGCTTTGCGTCTCTGCGTAAAACAAAACTAATGTTCTATCAACACAATATTTTAAATAAAAATGGCAGACACAACATTTTCCAATTAGAGTATAAATCCTATTTTGTTGTACCGCAGATACCACGACCCGTTATTTTTCCCTAATAAATATAAATGTGCATATTGAATTAAACATAAAACTGGAGAGAAAATGAAATTTGTACCTGTTTTGGTATTGTTGCGGCAGCTTTTATGTTGCTCCTGGATGAATTTCAGATACGACGCTGATTTTCGATGGAGTCTAGCCACTATGCAGGACAAGTAGTGCATGAGTATGTGCGCATCACACATTTACTCTTGTAAAGGAAAAATAACAGTTTAACTGTAACCAATTCATACGAGTTGTAATATAAGTCACGTTGCGACTAAAGATTGCTGACGCTTATGAGTAAGGAATATGCTTGTGATACATGGAATGGAGTAACAATAAAGAAAGCTTTTTGACATAAAACGAACATGTGTTTATTTGCTCTCTCCTACATTATACTACCCTACATTTTCCTCACATCTCACACGGTTGTCTAATAGCGCTAACTTCCAGACTCCAAGGTGGTAAACAATAAGACGTTTTGGCCCAACCCGAGGTTTTAAACCAACAACGGTTAGAAGTATTCATAGCATGTTATTACCAAATATATGATATTAAATTTTCATCTATAAGAATTCGCCGTATGATAAAGTTTTAATGTGCCCATATTTCTTGGGTAAAATGCATTTTTGTAGAAAAGCACTTCTCTCCTTTATATCCCTATTCCTTTTCCTTTAATCCCTTAATGACTATCACAAGGAAAAGTTAGGTATCGATCCGCAGCTTTAATAAAGCGTAATTGCCTCAAAACAAGCAAACTTTTGCATCTATAATATAAGCTGTTGGCGATAGTTTTCCAACCGCCAAGTTTTCTCTTTCCTATTGACGTGAACGGAACATTAGGCTACATTCAAGTTGTTTTAAGAACATCAACATCTAGATCACTTACAGAGTCTGGGGTTTTATTGGCTCTTTTAATTTCCAGATAACCCCAATTTCACTTTTTGCTCGACCTAAGAGTTGAACCTAGAACACATACCGCTAGACTTACGAGGCTGCGTCAGTATTATAATATTATTTATTTTTTTATATCAAAATCACTTTATATCCAACATATTGTACAGAAACATTTATAAATCGAAATAAATTGGAATGTTATTGGCTTATATAATAGGATACAGCTCAGTAAGTAAGTACCTAAGTATTTTATTGACACTATCCAAAGTAAGATTAAACTTGTGTTTTCGTTACCAGGTCCCTAAGAATTGTCGACAGAAAAATTCAACCTATTAGGCAAAAGATGCACTAATGCGGTTAGCCGGAATGCGGTTAGCCGGAATGCGGTTAGCCGTAATGCGGTCAGCAGCAGCTGTCAGTATTCAATATTGCTAACCGGCTGCCGCATCACAGTGCGAATAAAAACTACCGTCTCGTACAAATATCTGAGTACAGTGAGCCGCACGGCCGGTCGCATTGCGGCTAGCTGTATAGTGCGTAGGAGGCCTTAGATGCGTAATAAAAGTGGTTTTATAATTATTTTAAACATTATTAAATTATTTTAACTTATACTAAACATACTTAATTGCATTTAATATTATCAAAAAAAAACAAAAAACGAAAAGTAAACCAAAAAGCCTTTTATTATCTGTGTAAGATTCATGGCCAAATTTAAAATATTTAATATTACAACCCATCACACACACACATATTTATCGTACTTAATTAATAAACAAATGTTGTACTTGATGATATTTGAATGAGGTCAAAGTACTAATCCCTAATATATATATATATATATATATATATATATAAAATAACAAGGTATTTTGAAGGTACTTCTAGGAATGCAGTTAGTTAACAATGCAGTGCTCATAACGTGCAAGTCGCTTACGGTTCGTTAGTTGTTAGGTACCGCTGCAATTCAGCGATCTAGTTTGTGATCTGGCAACCGCATTTCGATGCTCATATGTATAGTCGCAAAATACATTTACAATTTACAATAAAAAGAATTCAACGTATTCTTAAATACCTCATATTGTAGACAAGCAAATGAGAATATGAATATAACTAGCTTTTGCCTGCGACTTCGTCTGCGTGGTAGTCGAAATTAGACATGGACACTATAACCACTCATTATCACTTAGAAGGTATATAGGTATATCTTATATTCAACAACATTTAAAAAAACCCTATCAATCTACTAACTCCTAAATATTTAAAATTATCTATCATAATTCGTCAATTAAGACATTCTGAAAATAAATTATTGGCTTATTTAATTTAAATACTTTTTTGTTATTATTTCATCGGCAATCAGTCGGTACACTATGAGTGTCATAATGTTTAAAATAAATTTTAAAATAGATACTTAAGTATTCTTAGTTAGGTATGTAATTTTTCATAATTATATGTCGTTTTATTCTGCAATCTGTATAGACGAATTACAAGACAACTTTAATTTTTTTTCAAGTTTTAGCTTAAATATTTACCGTCGGTAATTTCTCAAATTAGTGTAAAATACATAAATAAAAAAAATAAGAAAGATTTTTATTCACGTAGACTTTAAAAAAGCGCTTGAAAATAGTCAGAAATTATTATAGTAATATATAATTATTTCTAGGTACATATAGATATTTAGGTACACGGATTGTATGAAAACATTTACAATAAGATTTGTTTTATAGTTGAATTAATTTATTGGCATACTAATGGCTAGCCCTGTCTTCGTCTAGATATAAAAAAAATTGCACATATAACACAGCGCCATTTAGCCCTAACTTGTCGAAGATTTGTTCGAACATTTTTAGGTAAATCAACTAATACATATCAATACAGTCACGGGGATTTCAGTCTAGTTATATAAAATTACCCATCTTACACGGGATGATGGTGTTATCTATCGGTCTCGCCTATCAATAAGTCGACTATATAGCCACAGTAACATCTATGAGGTGAATAAGATTATTCAAAATTCAAAAAGTCATTTATTCCGTTAAAATATTACATTTGTGTGGAATCGTCAATTTGTTTTGGCAGCTACTGAGAAATACTGCCAGGAAACTCAGTGGGAATCCTTTTTTAAAATATTTATTTCTTACATAAAGTTACATTGCATTTAAATGTGTTAATTTAGAGCGACTCAATCCCAAGCTGTTTTGTCACTTAAATAATCAGAAGTTTTGTAGTAAGCCCTGCTACACAATTTGGCTTTTATAATTCTTTTTAACTTATTCCTAGACATTTCTTGGATATCACTGGGAAGTTTATTATAGAATCTTATACATTGCCCCATAAAAGAGTTACTTACTTTGTGGAGACGGGTGGTATGTAACACAAAGTTATGCTTATATCTAGTATTTATATTATGAGTATCACTCCTTTTACAGAAGGAGTCTTTATATTTATGCATATAAATTAGATTCTCATATATATACTGACATGCATTATGTAAAAGTATTCGTACCTTTTTAAATTTATTTTAAGTATTAAAGTGCTTAAGGTATGATGCATAAGACGACATAACCGTGCGCACACTGAAATCATAACTTGAACTCCAAGAATATTTAAGAAATGCACATTAAAAACACATTAAGCATGTGTAATATCCAGCTGAAACGTTCTGTACCCTTCTCCGTTTGACGACGTCACAATATGAATACTTATTGTTTCATAGCACAGTCGAGACGGTACAATTTTATCCCCGTCTTTTGAGACAAGACTCGATTTAATTTAACTTTACTTCACCCATTCCGGCTGAGAGCCGTCGCGGCAATAAAAACTCGCATCCCATATAAAATTTCCTATTTATTCTGTCAAATTTTAATACGTGAACATTAAAGTACAGATTTTATTATTATAATAACGAGGGAAATTAAAATATTTACATTGCCGTGATCGGTACACAGTCTGCGTTGGGTTGGGTTACCCTAGCGGCGTCAGGTGGGCCTAAGCAAAATGTAAATAGGCTTGATTATTCGCTCGCAACATTTTGTATTTATAATAGTCAGCGAAATATAATTAGAAAATATGGTTAGTGCTTTATTTCTTTTTAAAACACCACTACGGTATCAGGAACAAGGCTCTCGAACTTTTGACTTCTTACTTGGGCAATAGAATTCAGAAGATATAAATGGTAAAAAATCTGCGGGATCCCCAGTGGTAATGGGCGTTCCACAGGGATCGATTCTCGGCCCATTCTTATTTTTAATCTATATAAATGACTTACCCTACTATGTAAGGGATAAACATGAGATTGTTTTGTTTGCGGATGATACTTCATTGACGTTTAAAATAAATCGACAATTACGCAATTTTGACGAAGTAAATGACGCAATCTCTAAAGTTGTTCATTGGTTTAATGCTAATAATCTTTTGCTAAATGACAAGAAAACTAAAGTCATAAAATTCTCTACACCTAATGTGAACCAGGTGGCTACCAATGTACAGCTTAATGGAGCTGGATTGACCCCTGTTAAGTCAACTGTGTTTTTGGGTATCACAATTGATTCAAAACTACAATGGGGCCCACAAATAGAAAAACTATCAGGCAAATTAAGTTCTGCTGCATATGCTGTTAAAACTATAAGACGGCTTACTGATGTGGATACAGCTAGAATGGTTTATTTCAGTTATTTTCATAGTATAATGTCCTATGGAATTCTTCTCTGGGGTAGCGCTGCGGACATTAACACCATATTTGTATTGCAAAAAAGAGCTGTAAGAGCAATATATAAACTTGGTCCGCGAGAATCTTTGAGAGAGAAGTTTAAAGAGATTAACATTCTGACTGTAGCATGTCAGTATATATATGAGAATCTAATTTATATGCATAAATATAAAGACTCCTTCTGTAAAAGGAGTGATACTCATAATATAAATACTCGATATAAGCATAACTTTGTGTTACATACCACCCGTCTCCACAAAGTAAGTAACTCTTTTATGGGGCAATGTATAAGATTCTATAACAAACTTCCCAGTGATATCCGAGAAATGTCTATGAATAAGTTTAAAAGAATTATAAAAGCCAAATTGTGTAGCAGGGCTTATTACAAAACTTCTGATTATTTAAGTGACAAAACAGCTTGGGATTGAGTCGCTCTAAATTAACACATTTAAATACAATGTAAATTTATTTAAGAAATATATATTTTAAAAAAGGATTCCTACTGAGTTTTCTGGCAGTGTTTCTCAGTAGCTGCCACGTCATGCACTGCACGGTAGGGTAAAAAAAATTGACGATTCCACACAAATGTAATATTTTAACGGAATAAATGACTTTTTGAATTTTGAATTAAAAGGACAGAAATACACACTGCTAAATGCCAGACAGCAAATAGATTAAAACTTTAAATTGCTAAAGTTTTCTTTATAAGAAACAGAAACTAATTCTCCTGCCATCAAGTTTAAAGTTTTTCATAAGAAAGCAACACAAAGAAACCCGCATATAGAGATATGTAGATTGGTCATTTGAAATAATTTAAATGCATGCCTACCTACAAGGCTTACAGAGATTATTAAAACACTCTGACTCACACTTAATAATTATTATGTAATAGTATTAATAGTATAATGATAAAAATTGTAATGATAATAATAATGTACATCATATTAATTCTCACTTCAAAGCAGAGGACTTGAGTCTGGCAGTAGATGCCATCAATAGTGATCTTGGAAACATTTGTGAGTGGGCTAAATCGTTTGGCCTTCTGGTCAACCCATTCAAATCACAAGCTCTCATTATTGGTGGCAGATATATGTTCAGTCTCCTTAAAAATAATACTATTCCCCCTATCGTCTTCGATGATGACGCTATCACATATTCCATGACCGCTAAAAATCTGGGAGTTTTATTCGATAACTATCTTTCGTGGAACAATCACGTTGCAGAGGTAAGCAGGAAAGTGTACTACTCGTTTCAGTCTCTCAAGCGTCTTCAGAAATTTTTACCTTTTCAGACCAAAGTCCTTCTTGCTCAATCCCTTCTACTTCCTCTTCTTGACTATGCTGATGTCTGTTTTCTTGATGCTACTAATGAACTTCTGGATAAGCTTGAACGCCTGCAGAACTTGTGCATCCGCTTCATCTACGGTCTCCGGAAGTACGACCATGTGTCCGAATTTCGGACACGCTTGAAGTGGCTGCCTATTCGTAGGCGTCGAGATTCCCACATTCTCTCTTTACTTTACTCTATCCTTCATAATCCTAATTCTCCTACGTACCTTCATGAACGCTTTGAGTACTTAGTCCCCAGGGGAAAACCCTGTCGATCTTCTATTTCGCTTCTCCTCCGTAATCCTTTACACAGCTCTAGTCGCTATGATGGTTCCTTCACCGTCCGTGCAGTGCGTCTTTGGAACTCCCTTCCTCACTCTATTCGCGCTAGTCCGTCTCTAGACTCTTTTAAAAGAAGAATAAAGACACATTTCCTATCGTAATCTTTTGTATAGTATGTAAGTATATGTATATATATTATTTATTATATATGTGTATATTAGTTATTATGTAGTATTGATATAATATTGTTAGGAACTTTGAAGACTGGCAATGAATCACGTGGGACTTTGCCTATATAAGGCTCAGTCGGCCGATGTTTCTCTCTCTTTCCGGGCCTAGACGTCGTCGCGTGCGGAAGCTCTGCTGGTTTGCGTATCGATTGAATCCTTAGTGTAATGTGCAGTGGTTACAGTGTTTCTCGTTATAAGTGATTTGTCATAAGAAAATTGTTATTGATTTTATAATCGTTATTTATTCTGAAGTGTGAATAAACCTCTTTTTTTATAATAAATTCCTTTTAATTCCTAAAATCAGAATTGGTATAAAGAACCCAAGTGCTGCTTGTTGTCATCCAAATTTAATAAGATCTAACCTCGTGTTACTTTCATTTGTGATTTTCTTAAGACAAATCGACCACGTTGTGTATTGTGTGTTTTGAAATTCCAACGCCGCTGCGTATCTCGTGTAATCGAGTGCTTAAGGATTGGGATTGGTAGCGTACGTCGGAAAAAAGTGCGTCTTATAGACCACGTGGCAGTAGCCCCGACGCCCTACCTGTACACTGCGGTCGAGATCGCAATCATAGTCGCGCTCTCAAGTGAATAACCGATCACGTAGGCGTATTTGTTTGTCAAAAACGGGACGATTTCCGTTTACGTTCCTTGAGTGTTAGCAGTATAAGCTCATGTAAGTGTGAACCTGAAGTGTCTTGCAAGGCACGATAAAATCTACACCGTACGTTCGATACTATCATGATTAGTTAAGAAATTATCGAAAGTAATTTTACATCTGTCAAATAAACTAAAAAAAAATGTGGGTAGTTCGGCTACTCAGGCAATTGTTAACACGATTCAATTGACAGTCGAGTCGTGCTAGCCACTATTATGTCGTTGTGTTTAATCTATCTTTTCACAATTTACAATTATGATACGACTGGGTGGATCGTGCTCAACACTGAATCATTGGCACGACAAGGAATGTTTGTTTAAGCCTTTACTGGATGTTATAACTGAAAAAAGAGTCTACGAAGTGTATACCTAAACGGAACAAATCTAGCCCAGTGTAAATTTATTTTTGTAAAATTTTTGTGTTGTGTGATTTACGAAAGTACAATTTTATTGCTTTGTTTCTGAAATACCGCGATGTATTTCACGTGGCCGATCAAGACTTTCTTGAAAGGTGGATCAGGGCGCGAAACCATTCACTTAGTTTGTCGCACGGTAGTTTGCGATAGTCCGGTGAAGCAGTGAAAGCGTCCTAGGCTAACAAATTCGTCATGTTAAAAAGATGGTAGTTTGCAATGTGGGTTGCTATCTTATTCCCGAAGTTCGACTAAAAGTCGTCAAGTGTTGATGGCCGTCGCCGCGGCGCCGGTGCCGCTCAGTATCGTGTGCATTGCATGATAGCCATAGTATATAGCAGTAGGTATTGACCACCGCTGAGGAATGGTACCTAGAACGTTTGACATCACGGTGTTGTATAAAATGTCATGCCGTTGTTTTGCGCCTAACGGCAGTGAGAAGATTGAGTGAGGAGCTGAATCCCTGTGAGACGAGTAATTGACAACTCTCAAATACACATCTGACGTATCATTTGTTCTCAATTTATTCAAAGCCTAGTACCTAGGAATAATAGAAGTGAACGTTCTCAAGCTACTTCTAAGCAGCGTAGTTATTAAAACAAGTTGGAAGTCATAACCTTAAGTTTGACTGCACGTGTGGCGTAGAGGTTAAGACCGTCGCCTTGTGAATTCTGAGTCCCGGGTTCGATTCCCGCACGGGAAAGCGATTTGTGAGGACCATGAGTTGTTCTGTGTCTGGATGTACTTTTTGTCTATAAATTATGTTTGTCATATTATGTAATTATGACGTTTCGTAAAAGACTAGGTCAGACCTTTCATTAAGGTGAGATCAGTCATGTAAGCAATCTGAAGACAAGTGAGTTATGGTCAGGTAAGGCCGAGGCCGAGACAGAGTTTGGAGTTTGGTTCCACGTTATTCGATTTGATTGAAATTCGACTTGCATTAAGTCTAACCAAAAGAGTTGACGTTTGGTGATGTACACTTTGTCATTAAATTAATCCTAATCCACAGGGAGGTTAAAACCAGAAATGCGTGTACCGTAGGGTTGTTCGGCATGTTTTCATAGTAAATGTTTAACGTAACCTCTTTAATTTTGTTTCATGTTACACGTATGAATGGTGCGAGTGTGTCACTTGCTGTTTGGAACAAACTGTTGGCGTGGCCTGGTGGCTACCTTCGACGCTGAAGTCCTGAAGCGTCTGATCTGGCAGGCGTGCAACTGGCGCGCGTGGCTGGCTGGCAGGAAGTCTTTACGTTTTGAGTTTGGTTCCGCAACTCTGGTAATAAGTTACAACCGAATTATTTAATGTTGTTTTGTTTATTGTGCGCGTGTGAGAAGATGTACGCTCCGTACAGTAAAATAAATGAGTTATAAGTGCTAGTCGCTATGGTACTATGCACTCAGGCGTGTCGCTTGGCGTTTGTCGCTGTAACTTGGCGTTTGTCGCTGTAACTTTGCGTTTGTCGCTATAACTTTGCGTTTGTCGCTATAACTTTGCGTTTGTCGCAATACTTGGCGTTTGTCGCTATAATTTGGCGTTTGCCGATATAACTTGTTCAATTATGAGTATGACAGAAGTTTACAAGAGATGTTTGCATACATTTGAAAGCGAAGTATTTTGAGTTTGAGTGTTGTGTTATTGTGATTGCCTTGAGTGCGAGGTGGACGACTGAATAGGCAACTTTGTGCAGTTGCCATGATAATTAACTGTTTGTGTTTTATGCAGATGATGATTCGGATGACGGTGAGCTTTTTAATGCAGTAGGAGCTGGCGATCATAGCTTCGACGTGTCTCCTGGTGGTGCTGAAAAAGCGCGGTCGTGGTCGACGCGAAGTCAGGAGAGGCCGTGTTAGGAACTTTGAAGACTGGCAATGAATCACGTGGGACTTTGCCTATATAAGGCTCAGTCGGCCGATGTTTCTCTCTCTTTCCGGGCCCAGACGTCGTCGCGTGCGGAAGCTCTGCTGGTTTGCGTATCGATTGAATCCTTAGTGTAATGTGCAGTGGTTACTGTGTTTCTCGTTATAAGTGATTTGTCATAAGAAAATTGTTGTTGATTTCTAATTATTTATTCTGAAGTGTGAATAAACCTCTTTTTTTATAATAAATTCCTTTTAATTCCTAAAAATATAGTATGTAGGTATTTATACATATAGGTAGGTAAAATTAATTTAGATAGATAATGTTGTACACTGTTCTACCCTGTAAAACAAATTGTCCTCTGTGTTTGGTTTGCTGTAAGAAAACTCATTATTGAGTTAAGCTCGCCTATGTGCATGTCTTTATTTCATAAATTGTATTTCTTTTTATTGTTTTCTGTGTGCAATAAAGAATAAGAATAATTAATTGTAATGTATGTGACTGTTTAAAATTTTTTGACCACTAAATGTGTACCCAAGCAACATTTGCACACCAATATGGTAAAATATGGACAGGACATTAATGTTAAACTACACCACGACAGACTCATATTTCGCATTTTGAATTGAACACTAAGATGATGACAATAATAAAATGATGATGAAAACAATTAAACTCAAGAGATGTAATTTGTGTCAGTCTATTATATTTTTTTTATAACAACGCCCGCATTAGGGAATATAATCCCTGTGTCGCGGGGTATTTTACAAACATATAATAGACGGACACAAATTACATACAGACTCAGAACATCTATTTATGGGTCACACAAATAGTTGTCTGGCGTGGGAGTCGAACCCGCGACACGAAGCGGCGAGGCGACGGTCTTAGCCGCTGCGCCACACGTGCAATCAATATGTCAATATGTTTGTAAAGAACCCCGCGATACAGGGATTAGATCCCTAGTGCGGGCGTGTCTTTTTTTTTCTAACAACAAAAAATCAGATGAGATGCAAGAAATAGGTTTTGTGGAAAACATGGATATCAAGAAGGGAAATGACTGTAGAACTGTGAGCAGTAAAGGTTCCTTACTATCGTATTGGTAAGTTTGTAAATTTATTTAATTTATATTATTTATTATTATAGCACGAGTAGAAATACAGACTCTGTAAAGATTTCAACTGTCTGCCTATTACAGTTAACTGTATCTTGCTCGCTCACAGACAGTTCTGTTGGCAACTTATGAGAGATTGGACATTTGTGTGTGAGATATAATTGTGCACAAGTGTCCGCGCTCATAAAATGCATTTAATTTATACACCCACACTTTCATTATTTGGAATGACTAGCTGATACGACCTTGTCAATAAACGTACTCTCCGAGGCACGAGAATTGAGTCTACGTTGTTTTATAGTTAATAGTTTTATAGAATTACTTTGAATTTTTTCGATGTTTTTTCTTTCTTCTTCTTTAGTATTTTTCATAGAATAATCAATACACAGAATAATTACTTTGAAGATTTCATTGATTTTTGTTTCACATAAAGTTTAATGTTAGAATAATCATATCATAGAATAACAAATCAAATATTCTTTATCATTATATTGTTTATTTAATATAAAACTTATTACTAAGTACACTATTGTTGGTGAAGATTGGCGCTAGAAACAATCCAATGATTATTTCTAGCGCTAATATCCACCAACAATAGTGTCTCTAGCGGTCGGCGGACCTTGCCGCGGCACGCTTGCTTCGCTCGCTCGCCTTCGCGCGCTAGATGGTCACAGTTCTAACCTAAGCTTATTTTTTGTTTAGGCAGGGGGAATGCCTTCGCATGCCACCCGCAAAAAGTGTCTGCGGGTGGGTATGTCGGACTTGCACCGACTAAACCTACCTGCCGTGGACTTCTCCTGGCGCCTGATGGGGGAGTCCCGGGAACGCGGGTATGCTGCTCCGGTACCCCTCTTTTTGCGCCAAGTCCCAGATGGTCGGGACACGTACCCTGGGAGGGCTCCTTTGGATTGCCCTCCCCTATGGCCGACTCCTGCCAGTACGGCACAGCGACTGCGCCACAAACAGATCGCTGTCATCCCGGAGCCGCTTGTACGTGGCGACAGTAGAGGACACTTCTCACACTGCCGCCGCGGCCCCGAGGGGAGTTTGGCTAACGGCTGCCGCCGCCGCCCACCGCCTCCTCCGCCTACGAGCGGGATCGGCTCGTTCCCGATCCCGCTCGGCGGCCTCCTTCTGCAGCAAGACTGCCTCACAGAAGGAGACCACGGCGTCCCATTTGGTGGAATCGCCAGCCAGCATCGCATACACGACTGCTGGCGGCGAAAGATCCCGTCCGATTTTAGCGACCAGGACTCGCCTCTCGGCCTCCCAGGCCGGGCACTCCTCCAGTGTATGCTGGGCAGAGTCCATGTCGCTCCCGCAATGGTGACAATGTGTCGTCACTTCTCGGCCGATCCGGCTCAGATACTCACCGAAACAACCGTGTCCGGTGAGTATCTGAGTCAGTCTGTAGGTGACGTAACCACCCTTCCTTCCCACCCAGGCCTCGAGGTGAGGCAGGATAGCACCAACGGCACGTTGGCGCGCGTTTAGTCGCAACTCAAGACGTGCGCGCCACTGAGTTAGTACGCGCCGGTGTGCATCCTGTCTATACTCAATGAGCGTCCGGTCTGGCGCGCCCCCGATCCCCTGGCGGAGGCGTATTTCGGTAAAAACCGCCGCGTCGACCGCCGCCAGTAGATCGAAAGGCGGAAGGCGCGCCAGGAGTGTCGCCGCCTCAAAGGATACCGTACGGTATCCTCGTGCGATCCATATGGCCACCATACGCTGCAGGCTATTACGAATAGCTCTGCAGCGGGAGGCGGCCGTCAGGCGTTCAGACCAGACGGGCGCCCCGTAAAGAGCCATGGATCGCACGACACCTCCGTAGAGGCGGCGAACTTCTTCCCGTGGACCCCCGAGGTTCGGCAACAGCCGGTGTAAAGCTCCGGTTACCCGGCGCACTCGGGAGTTCTAACCTAACCTAACCCAAATTATTTCAATTCGGGCATTTGAACATCGGATACATTATAATATGTCCGTATTTAAAATTTTATAACATGCGGAATTTTAAAATCTGAGATAAATGGTGGTGGTGGTTTAATATTCGTTAAAAATATATCTACTGATTGATAAGTATGTTAAACAAAAAAAAAATTTAAAAATTAATTAAATTGTGTTTCTGTAAAATATGTTTCATTCTAGTAAATTGTCTTTGAAACAATAATATTTGAAATAAAAATACAAGGACCAAATATAAAAAATATTAAATATAATATATTATATATATATATTAAAAAATAAGAAATATTTTCTGAGAAACGAAATAATGACATTTCTGTCTGCGAAACAATTCTCGGATGGAACACCGCCAACTTCCAGACTCCGGGCAGATACTGAGAACTTAGGTATCTTAATGGAATAATTTATTTTAACTATGAATATAAGTACCCAATTTACCAATAAAACTGAACAATTTATATTGCATAAGAATATTTTGAATAAAATTTTAAGTACTTCTACTTCCTAGTGCTCTTTTTATATTTTTTATTTTGCATCATGTGCTGTGTTTGTACGAATAAAACTTATTTAATAGTTGCTACTTGATTAAAAATTGCGAGATTTTATCTTTTATAAACAATAATAGTATAGTATAACTATATGAGTCCAATAGTTATGTAAATATATACCGAATACATTTTTAAGAATCGTCGCGATTGTTATTGTTTACCCAGCAAATGTCCACAAAGCATCAAAGAACTTTTGATTTTTGTCTGCGGAATTTATGCTGATTTCCTATGGGCTATTTAATTTAACGTATATTCAGATTTGAACCCCCTAGTATAGATTACGAGTAAGTGTAAATAAGTATTTAGACCCAATAAAAAAAGAAGCTTGTCTCTGTATTTGAGTGTTGTCATGCATATGCTATCACGGCTTCTAAATGAATCACCTACCTCGATGCGGTTTTTTTGTTATAATCCAAAAAAGTATGGCTGAATCATATTCAATTCCGTATCCCATTATATCTCAGCATCGACAAATTACCTAACTTGTGGAGCGAACATTGAGGTGTACTAGGTGGTCTTGCATTTAGCCGGTTTTTATTTCTTCAAAGGAACTTTTACTAACATGCTTCTTGGCAATATTCCTCGCAAATACGTTGGCCGTTCAAAAAGAAAAGCTCTTTTTCTAAATGGAACAGGCTTCGCGGATCTTAACCTACCCGTTTGAAACTACGGACAGTTTCTGACAATCACTAAAAACGTGTTTTAGTTAGTATTCTTAAAGCTGAACGAAGCCATAAGCCTAAAGAAAACTAAAACACTACCCACATATTTCTGAAAATATGATATAAATATAGTTACCTTATTTTGTAGAAAATATAACAAAGTACCAAAGTACCTCAAGACTGTATTGGATACACCCACCTATGTTAATGTTGTTAAAATTATGTGCATAAAGTAATACCTTGTTTCTAATAAAATTTGCATATAAAACTCAGCATAAAGAAAACAAAAGCTTCTTCCTAGAATGCGTTCTTGTAGCTTACCTTGAATAGAATAAGAGCCCCTTAAGTGCAAGTTCAACACAACTTGAATCTTCGCGGCTCTTTTTCTATGCACTTATAATTTTATCCTGAAGTATTGAATAAATTGTCACCTTTGGTTGAGAGATATGCGGATATTATAGGTTATTCCCGTGAACTTTCGGTACTTGATCAATCTTGCATTGATTTTAAATTTTTCTATCGGCTTGGATAAATGAACTGAGGTAACGAAATTTGGAGCAGACCAGGTGACCTAAGAAATGAAGAAAAACTGGCATAATTGTAAAACTTCACCTGGATACGGCGAATTCTTTGCTTAGACTTTTTATTGTCACTGCCAAATATCTCTATCTCGGCTCTCTCCAGCCCCTCTTAATTAAGTTCTAGTTATCTTCAGACTTCCGCTGGAAATTCTCGTTAGAAGCAACCATTACCTTGTAATTTGTTACTAAAAAAATTAAGTAATCCGAACAAGGAATTGTGTCGTAAATAAATAATTTTGATTAACTTTCATGGATTCAAAATAAAAACAAGAATAGTAAACTTGCTTATAATAATATAAATAAAATATTTTTTTTAAGACAATGCCTGCACTCGGGAATCTAATCCCTGTGTCGCGGGGTTCTTTACAAACATATAATAGACTGACACAAATTACATCCAGACTCAGAGCAACTATTTATGGGACACACAAATAATTGTCCGAAGAGGCACTCGAACCCGCGACACGAAGCGGCGAGGCGACTGTCTTAGCCGCTGCGCCACACGTGCAGTTTGAGTAGTGTATATGAAAAATACTAGGGATCATTAGGCTTTATTATATAGATTACAAGAAAATTATAATGGTAAATATCAATTTTGTTCTTGGCAGATAAAACATTTATTATACTGAACCCACACGATTTTAACTCTATTTTCCCCTGCTTTTTTTTAAAGAAGCTTATTATTCGACCTTTTATCCATCATAAATGTCTCTCAGACAATGCGCCGTAAATCTTCTGTAACAGACGCAAAGGCCATATATATATATATATATATATATATATATATATATATATATAAATATATTCATATATATCCGTCATAGCATTGTCGTTGACGAAAAACTAAGAAACATTAAAAAAAATACCATTCCAAAATTCTGTAGCTCTTATATTATTACTACTAGCTTTGGGCGATGTGGGTAAGCGGGATGAAAGATTGAAATCCCAACCTGTGGATACGCCGGTAATTGCCGTAACTGTAGTTCCACCTGACCGACCTGTCGGCGCCCGCATTCCAGACTTTTAGCAAATAGCTTTACCAACTCAACCTATAACGTTGAAAAAGTCTTCTCAGTATTTTAAAGAGTATTTCTTATCAGTTTTTACTAACGGTGCAAAGGAAATGTACGGAATGAATTGAAGTAACAAGTATATGAACCGAATATTGCTTGATTGCTGCAGAATTATTTAATTTTTATAAACTAAATCAATGTTATCTTATTTCCAGATCTTAGCAGCCAAGATATTCAATTAAAACACTGCTATAATAATAATGTATGTATTGTGTATTTTTTTAGGGATTCCTTTTTGGGATTTTAGGGAGTCCTACTCACTTTTAATAGTATGCCTTGAGCATATTAAGTAGACTTTCAATTAGTATAACTTTACTTTTTCATGTTGAATATTTTGATGAAATATTTTTGCAGTTTTAGATAAAGCAACACATTAAGGAACTACTTGTAGTCTAAGCAGTTCGGTCGTGGAATAAGTTATCCATTTCAATTAAACCTCCATAAAGCTAATTAAATATTAAAAAAACTTTGCAATGTCCACTATTTGTCCTCATCATTATATTGAATAATATTTATATTATATGAATATATTATTTTAATAAGCGATTATATTGCGTAGTAAATAAAATTATATGTAGTATCTTATTGACATATAGGTACTTTTTGTTTACCTAACTTTGTTGCATTGTTACCAGCATTAATTATATTCATATCCTATAATATATGACGGTCACCGTAGCCTAGTTGGTAGTGCTACTGCCTACGAAGCTGGTGGTCCTGGGTTCGAATCCCGGTAAGTTAAAATATTTGTGTGATGAGCACGAATATTTGTTTCTGAGTCGTGGATGTTTTCTATGTATTTAAGTATTTATCTATCGATATAAGTATGTATATCGTCGCCTGGTACCCATAGTACAAGCTTTGCTTAGTTTGGGGCCAGGATGATCTGTGTGACATTGTCCCCTAGATATTATATATTCATCTCCTATACATTATACGTTTTTGGAAGAAATTTTTTAACGCTATAAGCCCTTTTATTTTTAACCCGTACCTAAGAGCATCCCTTTGGGTGGCTCAATAAGAATGCCAACGAAGGGTCATTGAGGGTCCCTTTAGTAAGTGTTCCGAGTTCGAGTGGTATATGTCTTATTCAACAAAACATGAAACTATAGAACCCTCGTTGTTCACGTCTATCTCGCACTTGGTTTTTAGTATTTTTTATTTGGATTACCAGTAGTTATTATTTTGTGACAATTGTGTCTTAGCTTTTGGTAAGTAATCGTAGCAATACAGTTAATTGCACAGACTATATTTTTTAGTGATTGTCATGGTGTTAAACGACCAGTCATCCGGTTGATATGGGTGAAATTTACTCTTCAGGGGAAAAGTATTATTTATTAGATTCGAAATCCACTGTTTACGCTTACGGTCAAGTGTATTAGTTTCAATTTATTTACAGTTTTTAAAATATATATATATATATATATATATCTCTTCTCTTTCATCACATCGGTAGTGGTTACACTAGTGTCAGAGTTGTCAAGCCATGCAGATATACCTCTGATATCATCATAAAGCATTTTGTCGAACGGCTACAACCGGGATCGATAGTTAAACGTGACGTTCGAAGCACGGAAATACTTAAAAATAATATCACATTAGTGATTACCGTGGTTAGCCACTTACAAGCCATTGGCCATGTCGACATCAAATACTAATGTATTATTCAATATAATTTGCGTGACGACCTAGACTATCCGTTAAACTCTGGATTCTATTACGAATATTATGTAAGCAAAATATATTATACTGAACTTACCCATACTGTGTCTTTCATATATAAAAGAGTACGTTTGTACCCAAGTGTTAAATAAACGTAATTTCTTTCATTTACAAGAAATCACACAAGTTTGTTCATACGAATAATGTTATGCCTCTAGTTCAATTCATTGGCCTCATACAAAAACTCGGTCTTCGACAAAGTACGAAAGCTCAGTTCAAAGCCATAAATGATAAAATACGAGAAGAGGGAATTTCGTAAAAGAGGCGAAGTTGGCGTCGTACCTTACAGAATTAGTTAGGCCACATTGGTCGTAGAATCGGAAGCTGAAAAGAAAAGTTCGCAGGAAACCACTGAGGGGAAAATAATAATATAACTAGAGGGAGCCTGAAGCTAATGTAATCGCAAATCGAACAAAAACGTTTGAAACTTATATTTTAACCCACAACATATAAAGAGCAATGTTATATGTTGGATGCCCATATCTGATTGGTGTGTATGTGTGTGTCAACCAGATTTATGGTACTCTTGACTTAATAGTTTAATAGTTTTACAGTTCCTCGGGATCACAAACCTAAGTATTGGATATTATCTTCATCTCTATATCTCCACGCGTTCCTGAGAAAAAAGATTTATATTAGAAAAACACATATATATCCTTCTTTCTTTATAATAAGAATAGTTGGATGGAATATTCTATGGAAGTGCGGCGTAACCTCGCCATTGTTAAATACTGCTTTATCTCTTTCTGTGGTAAGCTACAATCCTTTAAATTATTGGTTCCTAATACAGTATTACGACTGGGACCGAGGAACAGGCTGTTGAAGTTCTGTCGGCTGGTACTAACGTCCTGAAATATTCATCAGTGAAATAGAAATTCTTAACTGCGTCACTCTAAAATTAAACTTTTCATCTGTATATTGGCGGAATTTGAAAGCGTGACTCTTGAGTACTTGACGTGATGATAAGTATAACCATAATCTAATTTCTAGAATAATTAGTTTTTTGTATGATTACTAATAAGTATACTATATAATTTATATATTATAAGTTAACTATATAACTGATATGTATTGTTCTGTTGGTATGCATATTAATAAAAACTAAAATAAATACGAATTGATTTAATCGTAATTTTTTCACCTAACTTAAGATTACATAAAAGTCCTTTCATAATTTGGTTTGTAATTGTCGTCTTGGGTGCAAATGTGTGCCTTTGGCATCACGTGACAGTATGTTAGTTATCATTTATTTATTTATAAGTAGATATTTATACGTATACTGCGTTAACAAAAAAATGCTAATATAATAATAACTTCCCTGTAGCAGCCCGGAGAGAGAAAAGTACCACCTACGGTGTTACACCGTGAATGCGTAAAGCCGTCAGTGCTCCACCTTCCCTCTCTTCGATTACGTTATCTAGCCTATCCCACCGGCCTTTCAGAGCGAGACAATAAATATGTAGATAGTAGGTAGGTAAGATGTATGTTTGTTTCCATTTGTTTTTCTGGGACATTTTTCACACCCGGTCATCTGATCCCAAATTAAGCAGAGCATGTACTATGGAAATCAGATAACTGATATACTACTAAACACATACTTATATAGATAATTACACCCAGACTCAGGACAGCCAGACATGTTCATGGACACAAATATCTGTCGTGGGTGGAATCGAAGCCACAACGTGCGGCGTGAAAGGCAAATATCTCCCCAACCAATTCCCGCCATAAGCGTAATTCAAACAGGGGGATAATATTTACTATCTTTTACACATAGCAGTCAGCTCATATATAAATCTAAGAACATATTCCAACTCCAAAGCGGGAGAACTATTTTCAAAATCAATATCCATTCATACGCCGTTCGCTCCTATACAAACATTATTTGAAAGCTGAACTCTTTGATAAATAAGAATATTCTTCAAACTGACGCCGCGATGTCTTTACGTACCGCAAGAAAATCCCTCAGAATAAATCGTAGGCCCGTGTTCTATTACACAACCCTTGCAGAACTGTTTATATCAACCAAACGTGTCGTTTACTTTAAAATATATATATATATATATTTTAACGTGTTTTTTTTATTATTACGGACATTTAAGCAGCTAAATATAGGTAAAAAAATCTTTGAGGCAGCCGCATTGTGCTTTTAATATTTAGAATAAATTTATGAAGAATGTAAATATAATATTTGTATTACTACAAATTTACGGTATTCGCATTTTTGCGTTCACTCGTTAAGACTGCTTTGCTTATCAAATTTCATGATCCTAAGAAAATGGAAACTATTCTAAATGTGATATGTTGATACACAACAAGATTGACCGATGATCTTGTGTGAGTTGCAGGAAATTGCTGGATGCGGATAGGGCAAGACAAGCAATTGCGGAGCTTTTTGGGGGATGCCTTTATCCAGCACTGGACGTCTTTCGTCTGATATGATGATGATTATATGTTGAGTCTTTTGCGGGTATTAATAAAGTATGATATGTTGAGTCTTTTGCGGGTATTAATAAGGTAAATAAATGTCCAGGACTTATCACACAGCGTCTTGCCCAATCTAACCAAAACTTGTACTATAGATGCTCGACAACGGATAGAAAAATTTAAATACTTTTTGGTAAATATATACATGCACAGAACACACTCAGACCAAGCCAAGTAGACCATGTTCGTAAACACAGATATTTGTCTTATGCGAGGATAGAACCCGCAACCTTTTGATAGTATATTTGATCACTGACATTTGATTTTTCACAGCCACACGAGATTGCTGACCTGAGTTGGTGATAGTTTCAACTAGATCGCAACACTTTCTCAAAAAAAGGATTTTAACGGACAAACGGTCAGACGAACTGAAGTGATCGCAGAAGAGTATTTTTACGTACGTAAAATACTGGAATGGTTTGGAAATTCTTTATGTACGATTCCACATAAATATTGTTCACATTACATAATTTCGGTTTTTTAAACAGCAATTTTTTCAGCCTTTTTTAAACATTAGTTAAGTTCCAATCGCTTGTTAGAATTAAAAGTTTAATCCCATTGAATGATTTTTAAAATATTAATCATGCAATCGGTTGTTAGAAGGAAAATGTAAAATCAGCTCTATTTTTTTAAGAACAGTAGTTATGTCCAAACTTGATTGTTAAAAAAAAAGTTTAAGTCAGTAGTATGAAAAAAAGGAACAAATAACCAGAAGGAATAAATAGTGCATCTTATTTCCTTACTCGCATAATCCAATGGGACGAGCCTCTATAGTCGTACAATTAATTAGTTAGCCGCCGTAACTAGTACTAAAATAATCATTTTGTTTTACTACCCCAACGCTCCCGTACAACTTTACTACTATTTAATTAAATACCTATGAAGTGTGAACTTAATCTAAAATTACAACTATATTACTACAAACATGTTCTGACTATTTACAAGCGCTTTTTTAAAGTCTACGTGAATAAAAACCTTTTTTATTTTATTTTATTTAATTAACACGCATCTATTTCTATTAACTATGCCTTAGGCTTACTATAGATACAGCAACTGTAATGGCTGTTGTATATTTTTCAATATGTGTCCCGCCGTTTCACCCGTGTTAAACTGTATAAATTATATAGATAATATTCGGATGGAAGTAAAATAAATGCAGTGGAAATGAGAGCACTGAGAAGTATGTGTGGTGTGACTTTGAGAGACAGAATTCGAAATACTGATGTAAGAGAGCGTTGTGGTGTGAAAGAGGATGTAGATGTAGAAGATTGAAAAAGGAATGCTGAGATGGTTTGGCCATTTAGAAAGGATGAATGGAAGAAGATTGACCAAAGAAGTATACCTGGCCTGTGTGAATGGAACAACCGGAAGGGGAAGACCTCGTCGAACATTCTCTGACCAAATCGGAGACGTATGTGTGTATGTATGTAATATTTGGATATATAAGCTATATTACTACAGTTTCATTAAAATTCCGCCTCATAGTTTTTGCGTGAAAGAGTAACAAATATGTATTTATGCAGCCATAGATACCATACTCACAAACTTTCTAATTTATAATATTATTAGGATTATGATTATACAATTACGTATGATTCTTCTTTATGTATGTGCACAATGGGTGACATCTCTATTCACTCCTGCCCTAGGGTTGTTTATAATAATAAACAACCCTACTCAGGGTAGATAGTGCGATGCCATCCAAGCATAAATAAATAATAACAAAAAAAAACGGTTCATTCCACACACTCCAGTCATGTAGTGAATAGGGTTTTTACCAATATTACATTTTATACCCAGAACCTTATATACTCTTTGGTGGCTTATCAACTCAAACGAGTCAGTATGCAACATATACGCATGTTGTTAAAGTGTGTTGTCATATGTAAATATGTAGGTAAGTAATATGTATAAGCTCACAAACAACTTAACTCAACATCATTCGATTATCAGTTCACTACGAGCTCCCTAAAGTGAGGGCGATGGAAAGCATTTGTAGCATGCACGTTAAGTATGCTTAAGAGGCATACTATTGACAAGATAAACGATCCTTCGACTTATTTTCGCAGAGAGCAAAACTTTGTATTATACACAAATGCACTCTTTATAGCTTGGGGGAACTCCTTCCACGATATTTTATTCCATTTCAAATTTCCCGGCGGCAGTTCCATTTCGTAACATTGTGAGGAATATGATGTTAAGAATTTTATTGGTGAGTCAAAAAATATGCCAGTTTGAATTCTTGCCTCAGCATAATTTATATAACAACTATAATAGAATGTGGGCAAAAAGAAATAGTTAAAGTTTACAGAATATAATAATTTGGGAAATTACATTTTAAAATAATAAATAAATAATTATCTAGGGACAATGTCACACAGATCATCCTAGTCTCAAACTAAGCAAAGCTTGTACTATGGGTACCAGGCGACTATATACATACTTATATAGATAGATAAATACTTATATACATATAAAACATTCATGACTCAGAAACAAATGTTCGTGCTCTTCTCACAAATATTTGCACTTACAGGGATTCGAACCCAGGACCACCAGCTTCGTAGGCAGGGGCACTACCAACTGGGCTATGGTGGAAAATTATGACCGTATTTTGTTTATATGTTCGAACCATAAGTAGTTGTTCCGACTCTGGATGTACTTTGTGTCCGTCAAATATGTTTGGGGTCGCGGGGTATATGTATTACCCCGCGACACAGGGCTTTATTTCAAGATTTTCAAAAGCGGGCGTTGCCATTAAAAAGACAAATTATAACGAGATTAAAAATCAATGACTACAAATAAGATAATTGTATTCTAAAGATTTAAAAGATAAAATAATGAATGAATTATAGTAACGCACAAAATGCTGACAAGATAAAAATAAACTAAACACACATTCATCAAAGGTAAATTTTTTATTATATACTCACAAAGATATACAATAACAATATATATATATATATATTGTAGAAAGTTATATATGTATATAATTTCTACAAAACACTTATATTGCAATAAAAAAATCAACTTTAATGTAAAAGTATAACTTAAGATAACTCTTTATTGTACACCAAAAAATGGTACAATTGACGGCCATATCACTAATTGATGATCTCTTTCAGGCAACCTAGGCAGGGATTGGAGTAACCGATATAGGGTATATTTATTTACCAGAATTTTTGAATTAACAAAGGATTGTCAATTAGTATTAAAATAACTTAAACTAAAGAAACGTAAAACTAAGTACTAAAAATATATACTTACATTTAAATTAAAAATAAATATTACTATATAAAGGTCTCATCATTGGGCGTCGAAAAAAAACTTCGGTATTGCTGCCTTTGAGCATCGTGCCCAGAATGCTGGCCGCATTGCCACGCTGGATGGCAACGCTGTCCAAAATATTGGCCAGCCCTAGGTCGCATGTAGCGTCGACCAAGCGTTTGGATAATTCGCGGGAATAAACCCGCGCCCTCGGACCCTATGTAAAAATTATTTTTATGAAATTCTAAAGTCTCGTGTTATGTTTCTTGCTAGAAACTTATTTAGAGCAAACCTTAATAGCTATCCAAGAAAATCAGAGTTATATTGCTATCTACCGGCTGTCTATTTCTCCGTTTATTAATTATATATACATATTCTGTGTACCTACAGTTCATCACTTTACCACTCTACTTATCATAAACTGAATATTGAAATATGAACTTAATTTTATTGAATATTATATATGTCTTGAACGGAAACTTGAAACGGAACCGAATGTTTTGTCTACCATTTATTGATACTTTTTTAATATCATTGAGTACAAGAAAAATATATTTTAACATTCTATTAATCTAAAAGAACGCCATAAGCAAAAGTTCAAAAATAAATAAATTCTTAAGTTATATTAATGCGCGGGAGTAAAAATATTCGGTGAGATATTTTTCCATATACACAAGTTTTAAATACTGCATCAGCTTTTATTATTTCTCTTCACAGTAGCGATGTGGTTTACAGTTTACACTGAAGTAAATAACTTAAATATTTGCAGGCAAACCATCCTTTTACATCTTCGAAAGACCTGTGGATATCAAAGGGGTTTGCATACAGGCTGTCTTTCAAAAGTTTGATATTCCTTTCATACCACGGCTTCAATTTCGCAGTGCAATTTATATGCACTTTGAAGTGGTAGGAGTTTAAAAGCACCTCACCGCGTATACTTTATTCGTTGAGAGTGCTACTGCTAAACGCCGTTTTTTCTGCTGAAGAAGCGTCGTTGATGACGGCGTTCATAGTTAATGAGCAGCCAGTATCCGGGGGGTGTTACTGCGCAAATTGCCCGCTCTTTAGAAGCTTGTCGTTTGCCAACTCGGTCTAGCGTGAAAGAAGTTTCCGCCCGTGCGTTATTGTTTACCGCCGGAATGACTTCCTTTTGCAGGCGCACGTAACGAACACACAGTTTGCAAGTTGTTGCAACTGCATAAAGATATCTCTTTTAAAAGTGGTACGAACAAATATAGCCATCAATGCCGAGGCTCTTGACGTTAATAGCCTTTTTTGTGCAGGGAAATAACTGTAGACTCTGAATCCTGACGTTGTTGCGCTAATATAGAACAGTGTTCTATTTAGTTCAGTACAATATAGGCAAAAAATAGAATATACCCGTAACATACTTCTTCTACTTCTTGTTTATATTATAAATATGAAAGTTTGTATGTTTGTTATTCAGTCATGCAAAAAATAAAGCAGAACGGATTTTATCGAAATACGGCATAGGGTTTTCCGATATAGGTTTTACCATAAATTAGACATGGACTATATTACAGTGTTAAATAGCGGGTAATAACGCCATTATCTCGGTAACTTCATGCTCCAGATTTATTTCCCACCGTGAGTGTCATAAACGGTGACTAAGGGATACACCAGGTAGTCGGGCCAGCAGCGTCATCTGTGTACTAGGTACCACCTAACTGCGGTAGCCTAACCCCTACAAATGGAAACGTTGTAAAAACCTATGGCGGAGGCCTATGTCCAGCAGTGGACGATATCAGGTTGATGATGTCGCATCAAAAATCCCTCCTTTAGGATTCTGAACCCGAAGGGTTCCAACAGAACCCTATTACTAATCCTTCACTGTCCGTCCGTCTGCCTGTCTCTTAGCGGATCATTTTTAGAATTGATATTATTTCTATTACAACTATAAAAAAAATAAACAAAATAAAAATATAAACAATAGATTACAATTATCCTCGATGGTCCGGAACACTTTCTATGACAGTTCGACTGGTGCTTGGTATTTTTTTGTCCATCGTTACCTATGTAACTTGTAAAATACAAAAATTATTAAAGCATGAGCTAATGAAATTTTGCATAAAGTATTAACACATTTGATTAATTTGTCGTTTTACTGTGGAAAATTTCCCGATGCATTAAAATTATCGATCGTAAAACCACTATATAAAAAAGGTGACAAATGTGATGTCAGAAATTATCGTCCCATCACACTAATACCGGTACTGTCTAAGTTATTTGAAAAATGTATGTACAAGAGACTTGTTGAATATTGTGATAAATACAATATAATTCGAAGTGATCAATATGGTTTTCAAAAGCATAAGTCTACTACACTAGCAATCTATTCTGTTATGAAAACTATACTCACCAGTATTAACGATAAAAACTTAACCACCGGATTGTTTTTCGATTTGTCAAAAGCCTTCGATCTAGTCTCAGATGACCTACTACTTTCCAAACTAGAATCTATTGGTATCAGGGGTCCAACTTTACAGTGGATCGAATCATATCTCAAAAATTGGCAACAAAGTGTTGTAATAAGAAATATCAATAACAATAATGATGTGGTATCTTATTTGTCAGATTACAACATAATAAATGCGGTGTCCCACAAGGCTCCATACTGGGACCAATTTTATTCCTTTTGTACATAAATTACATTTTTGACATTTGTTAAGGGTTGGCGGTGCAATAAAACCAGACACTGACATATAACCGCTTAATATATATTATATTGACAACTATTCTACTAACTAATTCTACTTTAAGATACTTAGACTACTTACTTAGTAACTAATACTAGGTTAAAATTACTTTAAATGCCTAAATCTACTACTTATCCTAGTGTTGAGCGCCAGATAGGATTTGCCCTCGACGTGTCGGTACGCAGGTCCCTATCAACCCCTCCCGTGCTAGCCTCCTTTACATGCGTCGTTTGACAAGCGGATTGCCCGAATTTGAAGGGCGTGACTTAAGGCTATAACAGAAAGAATAGCCTGTCAAAACATTAGACCAACAGCATAGCCCTTATGCAAGTCACTGCTTTCTTTATAAAAAGTAGGTAAGTAGATATAATTATTCCATATTGGTAGATATAAAAACATCATTACGATCTACAACTTACCCCTTCGTGACTAGTTACGTAAATCTTAATGAGATCCAATTCCAAACTTGGGTACACATTTATATCCCCTGCAGATCAGTGGTAGGTATTTCTCCCACTAAAACAAATTGCAAAACTTCTTAATCACAAAGCAACTCAAACGGCAATTATTTACTTAGAAACATATTCCATTATGAGGACCACTTACCTATAATTAATTATTAACTTCATCACAATCTATATTTATAATTAAAACAAACACCGAATCACGCACAAATAACTGTATCATATGGTCACGTACTGGAGCTCACAGTAGTTGTCGGTAAGATGGCCGAAGCTTGAGTGCCAACTTCTAAATGACCTTGTAATATTCCAATTCAATTTCTGTTCCTGACTACAAATATCAGAATAAATATAATTTTAAAATACCAAAAATTGTTTGCCTGGAGATTTGAACCACCGACCTCACCGATCGATGAACATGTAAAGCGCCCATCTTAAAGCACTTCGCTATGGGATCACTTATTTGTCTGGTTGAAATTGGCCATCTACTGCCTGAGCCGATGTGACGTCATATCACCCAGTACATAGTTACCCTAACAAATACTCCCCTTCCAACACAAAAAAAAAATCTACTAGCAAGGCCTTTTTTTTTACATACTAGTATATATTTAAGTGTTCAATAAAGTTACCTTATCTCAGTAAATATTTAACCAACTAGACTAAACTGATATTTACCAATATTAGGAAATGGTATGCTTCAAGTCCTTGGCATGCCAAATCCCAATGTCTTTGCCTAACGCATTAACTAGCTGAAATACATTATTAGATAATTTGCATTTAATAATGGCTTTTTCAAATTTAGTTAATTTTACTTTATTTTTATACCATTCATCCATGTGTTTATCTAAAATCTCTACACTGAAAACGTCAATTTTATCTACAGATGCACGAGATAAGGCGTCCGGTACGACATTTGATTTACCCGGTCTATGTACAACATCAAATGAAAACTGCTGTAATTTCATTGCCCATCTTGCAAGTCTACCATGAGGATCCTTCATTTTATGTAACCACTGCAGAGCACTGTGATCCGTGATTACCGTGAAATGCACGCCATCAATATAGCTCCGAAATTTCTCCACCGCATGTACGACACTCAATAATTCCCGCTCAGAGGTCGAGTAGCGTTTTTCCCTATCACTTAATTTCCTACTCAAAAAAGCGATTGCTTTATCATGACCTTCAGACTCCTGGCACAAAACAGCTCCTACGCCGTCATTCGATGCGTCACACTGAATAACAAAAGGCTTACTAAAATCTGGACAAGACATTACTGGCGTACTTGTTAACAAAGTTTTTAAGGTAACAAAAGCTCTTTCTGCCTCAATCGACCAAACAAACTTTTTGGATCGTTTGCCTTTTGTAAGATTATGCAAGGGCGCTGCAACTAATGAAAAATTTTTTACAAAACGTCTATACCAGCTAGCTAATCCAACAAAGCGTTTAAGTTCCGTAATAGTTTTTGGCCTCGGAAAATTAATAATGGCCGAGACTTTTTCTGGATCTGTCCTTAGCCCTTCCTTGTCTACAATGTATCCTAAATATTTTAAACTAGGTCTCGCAAAGTTACACTTATCAATATTAATCGTTAAGTTCGTCTCCTTCAGTATAGCCATAACCCGCCTCAATAGTTTCATATGGTCATCAAAAGTTGATGAACATACCACAATGTCATCAAGGTAATGAAATATATTTCCCTCATGTCTTCGGAAAAGAATATCCATTAATCTCTGCTGGGATTGACTGGCATTTATTAACCCAAATGGCATTACCTTAAATTGGAATAATCCCCTTCCTGGAACTGCAAACGCTGTTTTTTATTTACTAGACTCACTTAATTCTATCTGCCAAAAAGCAGAACGTAGATCAATTGTACTCAGAAACTTTGCGTTACGTAAACTGTCTAGCACTACAGATACTTTCGGTAAAGGATAAGTATCTCTTTTGGTTATTTTATTTAACTGCCTACTATCTAAACATAACCTATTTGATCCATTTGGTTTTTTAACCAGTAGAAAGGGAGAGCACCAAGGGCTGTAAGAAGGTTCCACTACCTCTTGTCTTAGCATTTCATCTAATTCCTGTTCTATTTGTTTAGTAATTACAGGTGAAAAACTGTACTGTTTTTGATATATTGGCTTATGTGAACCCGTATCAATATCATGTTTTAAAATATGTGTTCTCCCTAAACCTACCCCTATAGTACTTTCCATCTCCTCTACAAAACTACGTAACTTATTCTGCTGGTCACTGTCTAAATCATCTCTAGACATTACAATGGGGTGAGACATGTCAAAACATCTATATAAACATCATTACGATCTACAACTTACCCCTTCGTGACTAGTTACTTAAATCTTAATGAGATCCAATTCCAAACTTGGGTACACATTTATATCCCCTGCAGATCAGTGGTAGGTATTTCTCCCACTAAAACAAATTGCAAAACTTCTTAATCACAAAGCAACTCAAACGGCAATTATTTACTTAGAAACATATTCCATTATGAGGACCACTTACCTATAATTAATTATTAACTTCATCACAATCTATATTTATAATTAAAACAAACACCGAATCACGCACAAATAACTGTATCATATGGTCACGTACTGGAGCTCACAGTAGTTGTCGGTAAGATGGCCGAAGCTTGAGTGCCAACTTCTAAATGACCTTGTAATATTCCAATTCAATTTCTGTTCCTGACTACAAATATCAGAATAAATATAATTTTAAAATACCAAAAATTGTTTGCCTGGAGATTTGAACCACCGACCTCACCGATCGATGAACATGTAAAGCGCCCATCTTAAAGCACTTCGCTATGGGATCACTTATTTGTCTGGTTGAAATTGGCCATCTACTGCCTGAGCCGATGTGACGTCATATCACCCAGTACATAGTTACCCTAACACATTACTAATTATTAATGTTTTCTATTTGCTGACGACATTTCTATAATAGTGACTTCCAATAAAAAATTAATACTATAATTGACTACCAAAATGACATTAACAACACTATTGACATATTAATTGACTGGCTTGACATACACAATTTACAAATGAATTTGGAAAAATCAATATGTAGTATGTAGTATCAAAGACAATATGTAGTAAAAATATTAGACTTAAACTAGATAATTAAACATAATCTCTTGACAATAACTTGATACGAGCTAGCTAAATATCATTTCTGTAATAAAATAAATTTTATAAATGTTTTCATACAAGATGTACCTAAATATCTATGTTACTAGAAATAATATCTAATGTATACAACTATATTACTACAAACATGTTCTGACTATTTACAAGCGCTTTTTTAAAGTCTACGTGAATAAAAACCTTTTTTATTTTATTTATATTCTGTATATATTCAATTCAATAAATGTAATAATAGTAGATACAATATTAATTTATGTATACCTAAGGTCAAACCTGTAACACACACTTAATTCTTAGGTGTAATAATAGGTCTTTACCTATGAAATTGCCGTTTTGTATGAAAAAATTTAAACGAATTTTTTTCATGAATTTTTTTATTTGTATTAATCGAAGTAATCACCCATGCAATCAATGCATCTTTGCCATCGCAGTGGCAGTTTATTGATGCCCTTCTTAAAGAAATCAGCTGGACGGGAGGCAACAAATTCTTCAAAGGCATTTTGTACTGCCTCTCGGGTATTGAATTTTTTTCCCGCCAAGAAGTTATCCAAATTCTGGAAAAAGTAGTAGTCTGTAGGCGCAAGGTCTGGTGAGTAGGGCGGATGACGGAGAGCTTCCAACCCCAGTTCTTGCAACTTGGAGACCGTCTGCTGTGCAGTATGAGGTCGCGCGTTGTCGTGCAGGAGCAGCGGAGACGAGCGATTGACCAATGCTGGTTGGAGATGCGCCAGCTTCTCCATCATTGTGCTCAGTTCTTCACAGTACACATCTGCAGTAATGCTCACCCCGTTTGGTAAGAAGCTGTGATGAATCACACCGGCGCTAGACCACCAAACAGTGACCATCACTTTTCTAGGGGTAAGTTTTCGTTTAGGGCATTGTTTAGGTGCTGAACCAGGATCCAACCAACTTGCTGAGCGCTTGCGGTTATCAAACAGAATCCATTTTTCATCGCAGGTAACAATGCGGTTCAAAATTCCTTCATTTGTGTGTCTGTTGAGCAGTGCAAGGCACGTCTCGACGCGTACTTCGCGCTGGCGATCATTGAGTTCGTGGGGCACCCATTTGTCAAGCTTTTTTACCTTGCCAATTTGACGCAAATGGACCAATATTGTTTTGACGCTAACGTCGAAAGCTGCTGCTAATTCAGCCGTAGATTGTGTATCATCAGCTTCCACAACCGCCTTTAATTCGTCATTGTCGACCAAAGTCTTTGGACGACCGCGAGGTTCATTTTTCAGGTCGAAATTTCCAGAACGGAAGCGAGCAAACCAATAACAGGTGGTGCGTTGGTTTGTAGTGTTAGCTCCGTAAACGTCGTTGATGTTGCGTGCCGCTTGTGCCGCGTTGCTGCCACGACGGTACTCATATTCCATAATTACTCGAATTTTTAACGTATCCATGATGACGAAAAAGATTGAAATGCGATGAAAATGTAACACTAATCAATAAAGAAATGACTACTTTTGGAAAAAAGAATCCATGTTTTTAAAATAAAATTAATTTGAAATTAGAATTCTTAGCCAAACAAAAATTATTTTGATTTGAAATGGCCAGTACTGCAGAACGGCAATTTCATAGGTAAAGACCTAATAATAGATGAAGATCTGAATTTGAAAACACACATAAATAACATTTTTTGCAAAATTAATTAATTTGTTTATGCTCTCAAACAAATAAAAAATGTCACCAATATTAAAACTGCCGTTTCATCGTACCAAGCCTATGTAGAGTCAACGCTCCGTTACGGACTTATAATGTGGGGAAACAGTACTGATCAAAACAGAGCCTTCGTCGCACAAAAAAAAAGTGCATTAGAGCCATATACGGGTTACAGCCTGATGAGTCATGCCAACCAGTATTTAGGATACTTGGTTTGCTGCCGCTACCATCACTGTACATCTTAGAGATATGCATGTTCGTACGGAAGCACAATGCTCTGTTTAAAACTATAGACAAAGTAAATCCCAGAAATAGGCGTGATCCCAATCGATTAGTGCTTGATGACGTTCCCAGGCTAACCAAGTACAACAAAAGCTGCATAGATATGTGTGTGCGTATTTATAATAAAATACCTCGTAATTTAAAATTGTTAAGTAGTACTAACTTATTTAAAAGTAATTTACAAAAATGGCTTAATAATTATAATTTCTATAGTGTAAAAGAATTTCTAGAGCTGAAACTGTAAAATTGTACTTGTATTTCTGTGGTGTTTGTAGCCATTCTTTTTCTTTTTTTGCACGCTATCTACATATTATTAGCAAAACACGCATGTCCATTCATTCTAAGTATAAGTCATAAAACCTTTGTATACCGTGTTTAACGCAAATAAATATTCTGATTATGATTATGAAACCGCTGGGCTATTTTTGATGGGTCATCCTCTTGCAGATGGCTGATGTTTTAAAGAGTTATTTAATTTACTAGTTAGCTAATTGGCCCTCTAAAAGTTATTTATCTATCCTTTGAAATAGTTTCTTTTCTAGACGAAAGATGATCGGCGGTAGTGGTTGCGTAAAATAAACAAAGTAACATTGTTGAATGTTAGACTATGCTTCGGGAATTTATTCTTTATTCTTTATTGCACACAGAAATACATATTTATATAAAACATTAGAGCTAGCATGTACACAGGCGAGCTTAACTCAACTATGAGTTCTCTTCCAGCAAACCTTTGTCAGAGTGAGAGCTTATATGAGATGGGTTAGAAACAGTGCACAACAATTAAACTTAAAAATAATAACAAAAACAGAATTTACCAGTGGTAAATAAATATATACATAAACCTGCTTACTAATACTACATACTAAGTTACTTTCGTAACTACATACCTAATTAAATAACATATATATATATATATATATATATATATATATATATATATATAATAAACATATAATATACACATAAATATTAACTGCCTGCCTGCTTAGTTAATTGAAAGAAGTGTTCTTTTGTCTTTCTCTTAAACACGTCAAGAGATGTTGTAGCGCGAATTGAATGTGGAAGGGCATTCCACAAACGCACTGCTTGAACAGTAAATGATCCGTCATACCGGCTTGAGGAGTGAGAAGACATTCGAAGTAGAAGTGAAGTAGTTGAACGACAGATTTTTTCTCGCGGGACTAAATACTCAAAGCGTTCACGGAGATATGTGGGAGCATTGGGGTTATGAAGGATAGAATAGAGGAATGATAGAATATGACAATCTCGACGTCTCCGAATAGGTAGCCAATTCAACTGCGACCGAAACTCGGACACGTGGTCATACTTTCGGAGGCCGTAAATGAATCGGATACATAAATTCTGTAGACGTTCGAGCTTGTTGAGAAGTTCTTCATTTGCATCCAGGTAACAGACATCGGCATAGTCCAGAAGAGGAAGTAGAAGTGATTGAGCAAGGTAAATTTTAGTGCGAAAAGGCAAGAACTTCTGAAGCCGTTTTAGGGACTGAAATGAACAGTATACTCTCCTGCTTACTTCTGCAACGTGTTCGGACCATGATAAGGTGCAGTCAATAAATATCCCAAGGTTTTTGGCACATTTGGAATAAGTAATGGGAACGTCATCGTAAATTACTGGAGGTGGACATATATTTACTATTGTGTTAAGCATACACTGGCCACCAATAATGAGAGCTTGTGACTTAGATGGGTTTACCAGAAGGCCAAAGCTTTTGGCCCAATCGCTAATGTTACCAAGATCACTATTGATGGCAGCTATGGCTAAACTAAAATCCTCCACTTTAAAGTGACGATAAATCTGCAAGTCGTCTGCGTAAAGATGGTAATTAGAAGAGATAATTTTGGTAATAGCATTAATAAATACCGAGAAGAGAAGAGGAGAGAGTATGCCACCTTGAGGAACACCTGCAGTAAGATTACACCACTCGGAGGTAGCCTCGTCGTGACGGACCGACTGCGAGCGCCCTCGAAGATAAGATTCAAACCACACAATTACTGAAGACGAGATATTTAGAGAGGATAGGATACCGAGAAGGATGTCAAAGTCAACTGAATTAAAGGCGCTGCTGAAATCCAGTAACACCATGACCGTTAGTGATTTCCGCTCCATGGCCAAACGGATGTCATCTGTTATTTTGACCAGAGCTGTAGCAGTACTATGGCCAGGGCGGAAACCTGATTGGAATGGGCTCAGCAGGCCTTTGGAAGAGAGATACCGTGAATTTATTATTTTTTATTTGAAACTTTTGAAACTTTCCAATATAAGTTTCAAGAACTGTATGCAAGAAATGTCTTACGAGCCGCGTTTCGCGAATCTGTTTCTTTTTCTCAAAATTTAGTTCTAAACTTTAAAGTTGGTACTAGTTTCGTTGCCAACCTATGAGATTGACGAATTGTATCTATTTGCATAGTTGGCACCGCGGCTACACAGTTGCAGGCCGAATGAGGGCTCCATAAGTTGCAGTCTAGCAGTTGCAGTTGGGAGTGATTTTACTAAAACAATAATATTATTAAGTATAACGATTTATATAAAATAAAGATACTTTTTTATAATTAAAACCTCATTTTATTTAGGGTTGAGACGCTGTAATCTGGTGATATTAATTTCATTGACGGGCCTGTTGGCGTGGTTGGTAGAGACGCAGCCTTTTACGTCGTAGCTCGTAGGTTCAATTCCCACCCGGGACAAATATTTGTGTGCATGAACATGTCTGTTTGTCCTGAGTGTAAATTATCGATATAATTATGTATTTACAAAAGAATAATAGTATATGTAATATATCAGTTATCTGGTTTCCGTAGTACAAGCTCTGCTTAGTTTGGGATCAGATGACTGTATGTGAATAATGTCCCAGGATATTACTATTATTATTATTTACTCATTTAATTTATGAAAGACACCGCCCCTAATAAGAAAGACATGAAGGTATGCATCGCACATAAATAGATCCTGAATCCCAGAGGCGTAAGCAGAGGATAACAGTACAACGGATTTCATTTGCCATGATCTTTGTACACTTTTTTTTACCTCGCTTACTGTCATTATATTCTTCATACACGTTCGCCGGTTTAGGGCCTCCTGACCTGGCCTATCTTGAGAACATCTCCGATTTGTTAAGAGAATGTTCTAAAAAGGTATTCCCTTTTCGGTTGTACCATTCACACAAGCCAGGTGTATCTTCTTTTGTCAATCTTCTTTCATTCAACCTTTCTAAATGGCCAAACCATCTGAGCATACCTTTTTCAATCTTTGTGACTACATCCTCTTTCTCACCATAACGTTCTCTTACATCAGTTCACATCGTTAGCATAAAATATAAATTAAATTAAATGTTATGAAAATCTTAGCCCTGTCAGTCCCTCATCCTTATGCTTTAATAGACTTCTAAGAAGATGCTACTGTTGTTTTAAGACGACTTCCGTATTATGTACATAAATACCTGTATTGCGGGCCATTTTACAAATATGCGACTCATGGACACTAAACACACCTAGACTCAGATCAGCTATATATGGGCCACATAAATAATTGTTCCGTGCCTGAAGTGAACCCAAAATAATAATATGTGACTACTTAAACTACTGCACCACACGTGCATTTAAATAATAGTGTAATTCTTTAAAACTATTCATATTGCACTATTGACTGCACGTGTGGCATAGTGTTCGCTTCGTGTTCTGGGTTCGATTCCCGCGCCGGACAACTATTTATGTGAACCATAAATTGTTGTTCGGAATCTGGATGTAATTTGTGTCCGTCTTTTATATCTTTGTAAAGTACCCCGCGACACAGGGATTAAATACCCTAGTGCAGTCGTTGTCTTTAAAAAGAAGGAAAAAAAAGAAAATATGTAAATGAGATCCGTTTCAAATCTACTATTTTTAGCAGACATACTGTGATATATACATCAAAATAGATAAATTATGTGTAGATTTTCCTAATTCCTGAGCTTGCAAAAGTTTTTTGTTTATCTATGGTAAGTCGTTACTCCAATTTATGGTCTCAAAGTTAGACAATAAGAAGCTATTATAAGAAAATATAGTGATTGAAATATAGTACTCCTAAAATATTTTCCACACGTCCCGATTTTGTACTGATGATTAACAAGAAATGAACGAAGAAATAATACTGTTTAGTACAAAGTATTTCTATTTCTTTTGTTATGTTATGTTAATTGTACTAAACAGTATAATTTCTTGTTGGTTGTAAATTATAGAGTTACCTATGTATACATTTATATCAACCACATGGTATTGTTATATGTGGACTACCGCATATTATTATTTTTGAATTATATACAAAAATATAAATTCGGTAATACATTACATACAATATTGCATTATCGTGATATTTTATTTTATCTAAATCCTAATATTAAGTATCATCAATAAGTAACATAAGTAATTACAAACAAAAACTACTTGACTTGACTGCACGCGTGTCGCGGGTTCGAGTCCCGCGCCGGACAACTAATTGCGTGACCCATAAATAGATGTTCTGAGTCTGGATGTAATTTGTGTCCGTCTATAATATGTTTTTAATGTACCCCGCGAAACAGGGATTAAAATACCCCCTGCGGGCGTTGTCTTAAAAAAAACAACAACTAAAGTATTGTTACGAAATATTGTGTTGTATGATAGTTTTATATGTTTTTAAATAAGATGAAAAGTCCCAAAAGTACTATAGGCCCGACCCGGGATTTGAACCCAGGACTTCATTCTCTGCGGGTTAACACGCTACCGCTAGCCAACGCTACACAAGGAGGCAGTCATGTATACAAGTAGCAATCTTGCATACAACTCATGGAAGTATATTAGGTACTTAAATCCTATATCCAAGCCGTTTGCTGACGCTGCGACAAACCGAAATCCCATTTACTGATAATGCCCTCAGTAACGGGAAACCAAAGCATCTTATTACGCTCTGCTCGATGAAATAACATTAGGCTGCATCTGTGTACTTAGCTGTTATGATAATCAAGCTAAATGTTGTGTGCCTAAACATGAAATGTTCGAAGCATTATTCTAACGACAGAATGGCTAAACGGATAATTGTTTTGCCTCTCTCATTACTCATAATGTTAGTGGTTAAATTGAATCCTTTGAATTTACTAAAATACTTATATAAAATATGAATAAATTTCATTAAGTAATTAAATACAAGAAAACAAGCAAATGAATTCTTTATTCAATAATACATATTTGAGATAGGAAGTATATCTATGTACATACATCTATATTCTATATATGGGCCAGAAATCGTAAACGGTAAGTTTTTCAAAAAAGTTTACGGGAAACGGGAGATGCATTTTATCTAAATTTCTCCTGTTGGTTAGCAGTTACCTTAGTGGCCTATGATGTGTTCGACATATGTACCCTCACGCTTTGCCGACCCTTCCATCCTCCGATGAGCTCCGGCGACCTTGGTCACATCAAGAACCTTGACATACGTTCGTGTCTTTTGGAAGTCTTTCAGCTGACATTATGATGATGATTAAAACTATTCCTAATTTCATATCGCTAAAAGCTGGCCGTATAGGCAGAGGCACAATAATACTTCCTTTTATACCAATTCTTCAAACAACATTACTAAAGTACACTATATTACTTATTGATGCTAAATTGCTAACTACACGATGTCACACTAAGGCGTAACAAAGATCGATCTGTTTCGTTTTGAATAATTTCGATCGCTCGTTCCGAATATTTTTATATTACATCGATTGTAATGTTGACCTGACATGTGGTAACGACATAATTCAACGGCCAATGATTAATGATATTTCTACTAACACGGAACCGAGATCACGCATGGGTATGTCGGTCATTTTTCGCCTATCTGTTAAATCCACTGGTGTGTTCTGGTTGATATTTTTAACAGTGCCAAAGTGTTAAAGTCATATAATCGGTACAATATATGTTTTT
Organism: Pseudoips prasinana; assembly: GCA_951640165.1. Taxonomy (NCBI): domain Eukaryota; kingdom Metazoa; phylum Arthropoda; class Insecta; order Lepidoptera; family Nolidae; genus Pseudoips; species Pseudoips prasinana. The sequence continues at coordinate 23,583,309 of OX621237.1, read as the reverse complement.
ATTGGAATGCTGGAATAATGACAGTTGATAACGACCTACACGGTAAGTTTGGATTCCGATCAGTCAAATTCCATATTTGGGAAAGCAGTTAGTTTGTAGCAGTTTTCCCGAACGACATGTATCCAGACTCATATAACATCGGTTTATTCAGGGTTAGAGTGAAAAGGCATCTTATGGTATGGGTGCGCGCGGTCAACCTTCGACCACATTTTTACTTACCATTATGTGTAGGTGAAATCGTGGACAAAAAAACCCAGCCAGCGTAAAAAAAAAATTTAAGGGTTTAGCAGGAAATATTGAAAACCTACCAATATTAGACTGCACGTATCGGCGCAATAGTTAGGGTAGGTTGTAAATGTGTTTCGGGCTCAATTCTCATACAGGACAGCTATTTGTGAGACTCGTATCTAGTTTTCGAGTTCGGGTGTGCTTTGCATTCTCAATTTGCATGCACTGGTACAGGTAACTACATAATATTGTAATTTATTAACATATTGCGTTCGTTGTTTGTAACCGACTTCTAAAGAAGGAGGTTATCAAATCTACTGACCGTTTTTTTTGTATTCCAGTTACCCTGAATTCTCCATTTGTGAAACAATTTTGAGGCTTTTAGTTGATAGAGATATTTTTGAAATTGTCCCATATAAATTATTCTTCCAATCGGTAGTCAAAAATGTAGAAGTCTATAGATGGGTGATCGTTAAAGTGGTTTAATATCTGAGCGTCTCCGTGCTTCGGAGAGCACGTTAAGAGGCCTATTACAGTCCACTAGCGCTGCCAATCGAAAAAATGTCATAACTCGTAAATAGAATCAAAAATACAAAATATGTTCTATTATTACTGTGGAAAAGGCAATAACGTAATTGTATAACACCTTATCAACACTTGAAATATAGCTGTTTAGCTAAATCGTGCATTTAAAACATAAACGGCCGTTTTTGTTACAAATGCACGATTTAGCTAAACAGCTATATTTCAAGTGTTGACAATGTGTTATAAAATTACGTTATTGCCTTTTCTACAGTAATAATAGACCACATTTTGTATTTTTGATTATATTTACGAGTTATGACATTTTTTCGATTGGCGGCGCTAGTGGACTGTAAAAGGCCCCTTAAGCGGTCCCGGTTGTTGTTATGAGACAACAGTCGATAAGCCATGTCAGAGACCCATAACCACTGCCCATACGATAAAAAAGAAGATCAAACTAACATTTACAAAGTTTAAGCAAACCTTTAAGCATTTCAAAAATGTTTAGCTTTTCTTTTAGAAGAAATAAAGAAGAGAAGAAAATATATTTATTCCGCAAAACAAGCACAGATAATAATAATATATAGGTACACATAAATAAATTCTTAATTGCTGTCTGTGCGAGTCCAAATTGGTCCCATCTCTGCACTAGCTGCGACATTACTGTTGCAGCTGGTTTTCTGATGGAACTAGGTAAAAATAACAATCGGACAATTCATGTGTCAGTACAGCTCACATTTCTATTTTAAAAGTATCTTATACTTTTAAACTTGAAATACGAGCTGTACTGACATAATGCGAGCATACACTAATAATCTTACTTACAACTAATTAAAATACCAAATATGTGGTAATGGAGACTTATAAAATAAAATAAAAGAAAATCCATTTTTTATTGCTGATCCATCGGCATGTTTGAATGGACATTGTTGATTCTTACCGTAAAAAGCACACGGTGAATTTTGTTTGCGTGCGTCTGACGCAATTAAACACAATTATTATCTTTTTCAAGTTTTTGAAGCAACTACAACCCGCGTTTCACTTTATAAATTATTATATAGGCTATATGTTATTCAGATATATAACCTACTAGCAAACCCGGTGAACTTCGTTCCGCTTAACAGTCGATTCTTAATTTTTTTTTATTTATGATACTTAATTTCTTTCCTTTGATTACTTATTCCGATATAAGTTAAATTTTTATTGACAATTACAATAAATTGACCTTACTCGCGTGTTTATTTTTCTAATATAAACGTTACCTAAGTTTCTCCTTACTACATCAGCTACCTGCCAATAAGTCCCGTCAAAATCGGTCCAGCCATTTCAGAGATTAGCCGGAACAAACATACCGACTGACAAAAATTGTAAAAATGTTATTTTGGTGTATTTACCGTATATAATTATATATATATTCATATACATGTAGTAAAAACAGTTATTTCAATATTACAAACAGACACTCCAATTTTATTGATATGTATGAATTTTGTTTTATTTGTTTTTTGTTTTAACGATAAAAAGTAACACACATTCATGCTCACAAACTTTTTCATTTATAATATTCGTAGGATTTTGCCTCTCATCATAGCATTATAGTCCTATGGCATTATACTATAGACGTTGTTTAAAATTAATCGTTTAAAGTGACACATATCATATATTTAAACACCATTTGTACGGAATTGCGACTACGTAGTTTATTCTTAATTAATAGCCAAGGTCCATAGTAAAGTGTCATAGGATATAACGCTTTGAAAAGATGCGAAATAATATATATTATTCTTATATTGACTGGTCAACAGAATACGTATAACAAAAGTGATAAATATATAAATACCTACTTGCTTGTTATACCAGATTTAAGAGTTAGCAAAGATAAAACTTATATTACTGACTAGTTCAAGACTCACATTTAGAGTGATTAGTGGTTTTAAGGCTAGATAAAATTTGCTAACTGTAGCTTTAAAGAATATATCAAGAATAATGACTTTGGCACTGGTTGCCTTCTGTAAACCACTCTCTGGGGTACCCATAACTGTAATAAAAAATATTTCGTTGCTGATTTCCCAGCTATATTGCGCGGCTAATGTGTATAGAATAAATGTATATTCTGACTCAGAATAAATATATCTTTATATTTTCCTAATAAATCCTACTTCCTACTAATATTATAAATGCAAAAGTTTGTGAGTTTGGATGTATAGATATTTCTTACTCTTTCACGCGAAAACTACCCAACGGATTTTGATGAAACTTTGTAGTAATAGCTTATTAGTACAAAAGATCCTGAAGGGTCGCAGTGCTGTACGCAAGTACATTCCAACAAAGATAAGATAATATAAGCTTATAATATATCCGAATAACATATGCTATAGTTTATAAAGTTTGACGCGGGGTAAAACCGCGAGGCACAGCTAGTAAGATTATATAATTTAGAGGCAATCTAGAAAGTACTGAGTATGCCTTAAGCAAACATTCTAACTCTAATAGGACTAAAGCATAGAATACGTTCTCTTGTGTATGTTTTCCCAGACCGTATCAACTAGGGCGTGTTTAAACCAGTGGTAGAGAATCGGCTAGATGTGCAGGGTATTTTCGAATTGGGAAATAGGGTTCTCCTTAAATTATTGTATACAAAGTGTAACATAAAAAGTAGACATACCTTAAGCGAAATACACAAAAATAAATATTTACTTTCCATACAAGAATAATAATCAGCTCACACATTTTCTGTGGGAGACCCAAAACATATTGGCTCCTCGTACTCCTTTATAAACTGGTTTTGTTTAATTTCTTCAATATCATGGCTACATAACGCTCCGTTAGTTTCTCTCGCTATTTAAGTTTAGTATTGTATGCATTGGCTGTGTGGTGTCGGCCTAAGAATATCGCCACCCCCTATCATCTCGTGGAGGGACGTAAAAGTCGTCCTGAGGAAAATATATACACTAGAGAACGGGCAGCAGCGTTCTCCTGAGTACCATGTCCATCTTACTGCGGTTATGGCAAATCCCCTGAAATGAGGGACACAACTAAACCGCGGCCCCCAGTCCCCGGCAGCCTTGCTATTCCCAGCCGTGGTAACAGCCGTGATTATGGCAGGGCAGGGGGGGTTAAGAATCCCCGGCAGATTCCGCGTTACCAAAACCGATGACCTCTGGAACGTATAACACACGTACACTGCGGTCCGACGAGAAGATAACCGAACTGGAGGAAGAATTGAGCAGGTTACATTGGGATATTGTAGGATTATCTGAAGTCCGAAGAGAGGGGGAGGACTCGATAATACCGAAATCCGGAAACCTGCTCTATTACCGGGAGGGTGACCAACTATCCCAAGGTGGTGTCGGGTTCATAGTCCACAAGTCCCTCGTGAACAACCTATTTAAAACCGAGAGTGTGTCGACGAGGGTTGCGTACCTTATACTCAGAATCTCCAGGCGGTATTCGCTTAAGGTTATACAGGAATACCCACCCACTTCGACATACTCCGATGATGCAGTCGAGGTCATGTATGAGGATATTTCCAGAGCCATACATACCTCGAATTCTTATTTCACTGTGGTCTTCAGGACCAGAACTCGAAACCTATTTAATTGCAGCGAGGCGTGATACGGGGAGACGTCATATCTCCGAAACTTATTCATTGCTGCATTGGAAGATGTCTTCAAGCTTCTGGACTGGGAAGGCTTTGGCATCAATGTCAATGGCGAGTACATCACCCACCTTCAATTTGCCGACGATATAGTAGTCATGGCTGAGACCCTTGACAACCTCTCAACAAGTGGGTCTAAAAATTAACATGGATAAGACGAAAATCATGTCGAACATCCATGTTGCACCCACTCTAGTTAAAGTTGGAGACTCTGCACTCGAAGTTGTAGAGAACTATATTTACCTAGGACAGTCCATCAAACTACCTAGGTCCAACTTCGAAAAGGAGGTCAATCGTAGAATCCAACTCGGCTGGGCAGCGTTCGGGAAGCTACGTAATATCTTCTCGTCCCAAATACCGCAGTGTCTCAATTCGAAAGTCTTAGACCAGTGTGTGTTGCCAGTGATGACTTACGGAACAGAGACGTGTTTGCTCACTATGGACCTTATCAGACAGCTCAAGGTCAACCAAAGAGCAATGTAGAGGGCTATGCTTGAAGTTTCCCTGCGAGATCGGATCAGAAATGCTGAGTTCTGCAGGCGAACCAAAGTAATCGACATAGCCCGAAGAATGGCCAAGCTGCAGTGGCAGTGGGCAGGGCACATAGCTCGTAGAACCGACGGCCGATGGGGCAGATAGGATCTCGAGTGGCGACCACGAACTGGAAGACGCAGCGTGGGCAGGCCTCCTACACGGTGGGCCGACGATCTTGTGCGGGTCGCGGGAAGCCGCTGGATACGGGCAGCGCATGACCGGCTATTGTGGAGATCCTTGGGGGAGGCCTTTGTCCAGCAGTAGACGTCTTTCGGCTGATATGATGATGATGATGATTGTATGCATGTATAGTAACTTACTTATATATACAAGGTTACTTGTAAGTAATACCTATATTTACACAATGTTCGTCTGGATTTTGGCAATGGCTCTCAATAAAGACTAACCATCTTCGTGGAACATAATATAGTGCGCAAGTGTTGGCGCAAACGCATTTTCTACGTCATCACACACACACTAGTCTAGCCACACGATCAGAAAATGTCAGGTACCTACAGGATCAACGTGCTGTAACGAGGCAGGGCGGTATAGTACCGCCAACTTCCAGACTTCGGGCCGATACTGAGAAATATTCTTAACAGTAAAATCTCAAAATTACTTTTCTCCGACCTGGGACCTTATTATCAGCAGTTGAACTGCTACGTATGAAGTATTCAAACTTGTACTTATTACTTATCGTATGGGCAGTAAGGCCTACTGTCAGAGATTTTCAAGCCACCCTTGAAAATCTCTGACACTAGGGTAGGTACTAGTGTCAGAGATTTTCAAGGGTGGCTTGAAAATCTCTGACAGTAGGCCTTGGACCTGGCTTTACGACTATTGCCTAATGGTAATAACCGCAAATAACAGCTTAACGTGCCATCCGAAGTACTTTGATGGTCACCCATCTATGGACTGACTGCGAGCCTAGTTGATTAACCACGCCAATAACTTACGGACCGGTGAGAGCATCTGGCTATGAGAGCCTCTAAAAAAGGTATACCTATATACACTATTATCCGTTCCCCTGCAATCTTGTCAAAATATTCCATTGTTCAACGTTTTGGGGGAAATATGTGTCGCTTAACATATTAAAAACAAATAGTTTCCGTTTTACAGTAGAGAATATACAGAGCTATTCAGCTTTTTGTGCCCGCAAAGCGACAAATTATATTTGGTCATTTATTCACAAAATATATTTCTCCATTTATTTGCAAGCGTAAAACTAGCTTTTTGCGGTTTATGCGACCGCCGCATACAGTTGTATGTAAGTTGAATATTCAAATTAAGCCGATTTGGTCCACTACGTTTGCTTTAGGCAATATCACACGTGCATTGCCGATAGCGTTGTCGACAGTCGTAAATATTGGACACAGTACGCAAACACACCGCAAAAGGTTGTTTCCTCCTGAACCCAGTATTGGGAATCGTTGAACCCAATTTCTCTTTATAATGAGCTAATGTGGCCATTTACAAACGCATGCCGTAGTACCTATATTTAAAAAATTGCTACTTCGTGGGTTTAGTAGGTAATAGCGTGTTTAGCCGCAAATAATAAGGAAGAAGGAAAACTCAATTGGACCTAAACATGTAATTAAGATTTTTCTGAAAAGAACTGGGAGGTAGTGCTTCGGAGAGCATGTAACGCTGTCGTAGTTCGACAGCGTTACATGCTCTGTCACAACAGGTTTTGCCTATTCTCCCAGTCTCATGGCATTATGTAAATTAGTATTTATTGTAAGACAGGGAACTGTTTGATGCGTAGTCGCTTTGCCGGACTGGCAGGAATCTGCAATTCGAGAGGGCAATCTCGAGCCCTCCCAGGATTAGTGCACCGATCATTTGGGACATGGATTATGCAAAAAGGGGGCACCGGAGCAGTAAACCCGCGCTCCCAGAGCTCGCCCTTTAGGCGCCTGTAGAAGTCCACGGCACCTACGTAGATACTTTATGCGGGTGGCATGCGTAGGAATTCCCCCTCCTTTAACAAACAAAAAAAGTAGGCCAATCTATAACCAGTGAATATATTCATATTAATCTATGGTGAGTATTAAGTTAATTAAAAAAAGTATAATAACATACGCCTCAAAACAAAAAGTCTACAAAGCTCTGATGTATTTACACTTGATTTATCTCAAGTCTTTCCTTTTTGTCCTTATAAAATGAGAAAAGATCAGGGTTATCCTCATTGAATGAGGGACCATCTAAGGATATATTTTGTATTCGAGATAATTTATTTTAACATACTTCTACCCCTCTTTGTAATAATTCCTTTGTCAGTAACTGCCAAGTGAAAAAAATACAATAGATATAGTTAAAATGCGCATAGATTTTTTACTCACATTAATAATTTCGGAATCTGGTTTTAGCACCAAAAAATCGTTGTATAAAATCTAAGATTAAATCAATAAATTATGATGCCTTTGTATCTGATATGATGATGATGAAAAACTAACATTTCTTTCTTAGATTGGTTCCTTGATAATCCACACTCCGTACCCCTGAGACCACGTTCGGCGGTCGCATCGGTCCCGGTTGAAAACGTTGCATTTAGTCAGATGCCTAATAGAATCTGTCACCCAAACTTACCGTTCTGCTTACTGGTTCTCTATAGGTCAGAGCTCAGCTGGCAGTCACTGCTTTATTTTGGTAGTTAACGGCAAATGCCTTCAACTTCGAGAAGGTGGTCAATAGTAGTATCCAACTTGGCTGAGCAGTGTTTGGAACGCTACTTAACGTCTTCTCGTGCAAAAATGGCGCAACGTCTCAAGTCAAAGGTATTCGACCAGTGTGTGTTGCCAGTGATGACTTACGGAACAGAGACGTGTTCGCTCACTATGGACCTTATCAGACAGCTCAAGGTCAACCAAAGAGCAATGTAGAGGGCTATGCTTGAAGTTTCCCTGCGAGATCAGATCAGAAATGCTGAGATCTGCAGGCGAACCAAAGTAATCGACATAGCCCGAAGAATTGCCAAGCTGCAGTGGCAGTGGGCAGGCCACATAGCTCGTAGAACCGACGGCCGCTGGGGCAGAAATATTCTCGAGGGGTGACCATGAACTGGGAGACGCAGCGTGGGCAAGCCTCCTACAAGATGGACCGATGATCTTGTGAGATCGTTGTAAGTCGCAGGATATGGGTAGCGCAAAGTAATGCAGATGTGGAGATCCTTGGGGGAGGCCTTTGTCCAGCAGTGAGCGTCCTTCGGCTGTTATGATGATGATGATCTCGAAAAAAACTGGAAGTAGTCCACGCTCTTGCTTCGTAGATCATACAAAGTTATCGTCGGGCTTGCACTTGAAGACTTGTCAAAGGAAGCTTGACTTTATTACATTAATAGCCTTATGCAGCGTTCAGTCTTTTACATTATTTCTGCTGAAATCGTGGATTGTTTGAAACCCCGCTCAGTACAAAGATTAACTATCATTTACCTTAATAATATGGTACGGTCAGAAGTATTACCAATTCTTCTAGCTTAATGATTCAAAAAATTATAATGCCATAGATAATGTCATAAATGGTAAATTATGTTCTACTTAGTGTAATATCTGTCGTTCCATACTAGAATAAACACTTATAGTCTCAATCCGTCCTTTCTTCCGTCCGTCCGACAGTCACAGAATAGGTTCAGTTATAACGTACACTACTTTATTCAATCTGTTTGCAAAAGAACCTAAGTGGATAAAAAATGTTCAAAAGACGAGTATCAGGTCAAATCTTCAAGCATCTTGAAGGGTCAAATATGTAAATAATTTATTGCTGTACGTTGCTTTATCATATATGATTACTGGACTTTAAAAAAAACTGTTCTTTTCGACCTATGATTACAATGTCAAAAGATCAACCAAGTCCGAGCTGAACCCTAACATAGAATTTCGTACCATATTTACTTAACCATAGTTCCAGTGACGCCCCAGGACGTGCGAGGCATGGAAAACAATAAAAGGCTTCCACGCATCTTAGAGGTCTTTCATTGTTTTCAACTGTTGATCCAGGCTTACAAGAGTTTTACAAGTGGGTATGAGGGCGGGGTAACTCCAAAAAAATGTTAGAAATTTGTATTGTTCTCATTCTCTTCAATTTAGGGGGTATTGCTTTGTAGCCTCGTAATATTATTCTGTATCTCGGCTTTCCAAAGGTAAGTAGACAAACTATTCTTTCTAAGTTAAGAATGTATTCTGTTTAAGCTTTCGAGTTATGTGAGATTTTAACGTGTTTTTAGAGTTCTAGTGATTCCCCTAGAGATATCTGGGCCTCACCACTCAGATCCTTTTAATTATGTGCCACTGATGATCCTAACTAAGGATGGTAATGGTAGGTAAAATAATAGATTACACGTCGGACCTTAAATGGTGAATTATGGCATATTCAACAAATGTGGCAAAATTGTTCTTCAATTACAATTTCTGGTTTTATAATAAAATGCTTTCCATAAAAACAAATTGCCAATAGTAATATGCTACATGACGAAAGAGTGGAGGAATAGAATCATATGATGTTTTCGTTGCTGACTGTACTAGTAACGCAATTACGCGACACAAAGGCTCCATAACCCGCGACCTCTGAAATATATAGAGTGAATCTTTGCCACATACCCTTTACCCAAATTATTTTTGGGTTCAGCAGTTATGAAGCGACGCGAGGATTCGGCGCCGGCTGGCTTATGAGACTGACTCAAGTAAATGCGTATAAAAAAGGAATTTCACTCATCATTCGCTTACGCTACGAAGGTTGACGCTACGATGTGCCTCCACAAATTCCGCTGTGAAATATTACCGAAGATATTTGAGTGAAGTGTAGAAACCTTCAAAGAATTTGTAACTTATTTATTGATTAAAAGTTTAGGTTCTGATATGCGGCTAAGTATTTAGCTTAATTAATTTGCAGTATTTCCGTTCCAACGTGGCAATACAGCCAGTTTTCTTAGCATATTTCCTGTAGACGTTTATACTAAAACTATTTCTCGTGAGAAAAAATTTAAAAGTCACACACACTGGACATCACGAATTGTAAGAAATAAAGAAACCAAGTTAGGCTAGGTGGTAAGTATAGGACTCACGTACTGAACCATCCAAACGCAGGGGCCCTCAGGAATTTTGCACGTGCTTTAATCGGCCATCCAATACTATTATTTCCTGTCATTGTATTCTAGCTGTAAATATTCTTAAGTATTAAATTACTGTACTAATAAAATAAATTTCGTGTTTTATGAACAGGGCCGGTTGGTGCGGTTGGTAATGCTTGCCTTTCACGCTGCAAGTCGTGGGTTCCATCCCCTTCCTTGCTTAGTTTGGGATCGAGTGGCCGTGTGTGAATAATGTCCCGGGATATTATATTATATTATTATTCATATTGTAGATAAATGACACTTTAATTTTGTTTGGGAAAGTATTCTTCGCATTTGGTCTCATTTGAATTGGAAGAATGAAGTAGGGGATTTTCTACGAGACATAGGGCTCTAGCAAACAGTTAAAGAATACACATTAAATAGAGGTAAATGAAAACTTTACAATAAAACAAAACACTTATTTTTAAACCAAAAAAGCATAAAATAATTACAACTGATTTATTGACAATATAAATTATAACGTTATGACGTTGGTGGCAATAATTACGTACATTCTTTGTCTATTTATAGGCAGATGTTTTTTTATTATGAATTTTGTTTCATTCTTGTTGTTTTTGAAGTCGGCGATATACAAGGGACCCTTATAGTTTCGCCAACTTTATCTTGTAAGTACTTTATCTTTATAAAAGATGAAAAATAACATTCTGAAATAAGTTTTTGAGAACGTCCTGTAGACATTAAGTGACGAAGATAATAATATGTTTTTTCTTGTGTATCCTAGTGTTTGTTGTGTCGTTAGATAAGATTTAAAAACATACACAAAATTGACTGATGCATTTTATATATATAATTACAAAAACTGGCTTTCTTAAATCAAGCGATCACTATTTATGTTAAACTTAATACGTTGAATAAGCTAGTGCATCCATACGCAACGGTAACCGCTTTTCATTGCGAAAATTTTGTAATTTGTATAAATGGAAAACTTTTTAACGCAGAGATATGAATGAGGCGAAAAGTCATCTCAACAACCGTGAAAAATTTACTGTCTCCAAAAAAATAAGAGGCTATCAATCGGAATGTATTTTTTTGTACATTATCTATGTTACGCGAATTATCCTATTTTTTGAAATCCAACCGATTTTGATAAGGATTTTTTTATTCAATGCAAAATCTTTTGTGTTTCTCATATGAATTTTGTCCGTTGTTGAATCAGTTTTTATAAAAAGAAGTGGAGAGTAAGATCATTTTTTATTGAAACTGCAATAATTAGCTAGAACTTGTTATTAAATCGGGTTGTGAGTTTCAAAACTGGACTGAGATTTTCTCCAATCAAATCCAAGGTATATTAATTTAAGAAAGGTTTGATATTTTCATTACTTACTATTCTGTTAACCCAGCTGTTACCAGCTGATACGGTCCAGCCATTAAGGAAGAGTTTAATAACAATCACGACCAGAGCTCGACTTGCAGTACGCGTACGCCGCGCCGGCCGATATTTTGCTGTTTTTTTTTATATCGCACGTATAGTGCAACATTCTACCACTTTTCACAAATCGACTGAACCAATTAATATTTTTAATTGCCGATGTAACAGATAAAACAGGTTATGAACTAAAATGCTTTACTCTCTTACAAGTTTTCAAATATTTTATTTCCTAGAAACCTGGATTTTTCAGTTAAGTGACTTAGTGAGATCTGTTGTTAGATCATCATCATCATATCAGCTGAAAGACATCCACGCCACAACTGCCGACCTTTCGCTGCCCGCATCCAACGGCATGCCGCAACCCTTTTAAGATCGTCAGTCCACCTTAGGGAGTCTGCCCATGCCTCTCCCACTGCCATTTCAGTTTGGCAATTTTTTTACTCAATTTAATTTTAGTTTTTAGATAATTTTAATATAATTTATCATAAAGTTTTAGTAACCTGTTAAGATTACCTACAGCGCATTTAAAAAGAACTGGAAAGAATAATAAAAATGTGAGCCGTCACGGGACGCCTGGCAGATGTGAAACATCGATATTATTTTGTAAAAGTAATATGCAGAAAAGAACATATTGTGATAGGAACTAAATATGTCATAATGATAAAATAAAAAGTCGATTGCGCATGGCGACGCGTCGCCCCACCGTACACATTACTATCGTATAGCGTGGCGACGCGTCGCCACGGCATGCGTCGCCACGCCACAAATCTGTTTTACGTGCGGCTATAGATGTTTCACATCAAAATACGATGAATGGATAGTTTCTCAAAATATAGCCCCCTAGCTATAATGCTCTTTTCTATACAAATATATCTATAATAACATTTATGCCACTCCTCCGTAGTAACCTCGGAAACATGCTTTTTACACTTTCAACCGCCTCTTCTGGTAATGAAAATCCGTGTAAATAATAAATAAATCGTAAAAAAGCGGAACATGGCTGCAACTGTATTCAAGATGATACTTAATATGTATATACGTTTTCCCTTTAAAAAATTGTTGTACAGACGCCAGCACATCCAGCTACCCCAATCTGTCAATTTTTTTAATAGATTTTCAACTTTATCGCATATGCATAAGGTTCACTTTCAATTGGAGAAATTTGACAGATTTAGGTAGTTTGATGTGCTGGCGGCGTCTGTACATCTGGCCGTGCCATGGTGCATACCGATACAGTGTTTTTGGTTATTTTACCGAGTTCTATATTAACATTACTATATTACAACACAAGTACCAACTGCATTTTACTGTAAGACGATCCACAAAAGTGGCAGTATTCATATAGATAAAAGCAGCAGCCATCCGTTTTGCAATATACCGCTAACTCTCCGCTAGTGTTGCTTTCGGCTCACTTGGAAGGACCCAAACAGTCAAAAGACAAATTGCTGCTTTGTTTAGGGACCATAGCTGAAAATCGTTTGCTTGGTTGCATCTGCCAAGGATAGAATTCCACCAAGCGATGCGATCAGTTTTTCTGTCTCAGTTTAATTATAAAGGATATATTAGGAACACAGTTTTTTACACCCAAAAGTTGATGTTAGATTGATTGTATAGTGACTCATGCTTAAGGATGCCCGAATATCATGGTAGTCACAATTCCTTTCGATGTTTTAGTTGTTAACAGCGTTAGTCGGATGACTGTCACCAAAATCCTCTTTGAGATTTATACGAATGCGTTTCAATTATGCTAACTAGCTATAGTATTAGTTGACTTGCATGTAGCTTCGTAAAAAAAATGTGCCAAAGGCAGTTTTAATACGAGCAACATTCTGCTGAGTTATCAAACTACACTTCAAATTGTAGTTAATTTTTTCGAGTAAAGTCCATGGTGACGTAAATATCAACGTGTAAACACACAAACAGATGAAACAAACCGTATTTTAAAACCAAAGAGTTTAATTTTTAATTAAAGGGTACAGTTACGGGTAATATCTTTATTACTTGATGAGATGCCAAAAAACGGATGGTAAAGATACTATTTTAGAAACTGATCACCCAACATCAAATATCTGCCTAACTTCTTTTTATATGTAGATTTTGCTACCCGTATTTTGAACATTTTTATACAATTTTTCTAACATTATCTTTTATTATTATTATCTCGACGGTCACCGTAGCCTAGTTGGTTTGGTAGTGATCCTGCCTACGAATCTGTTGGTCCTGGGTTCGAATCCCGGTAAGTGCAAATATTTGTGTGATGGGCACGAACATTTTTTCTGAGTCATGGATGTTTTCTATGTATATAAGTATTTATCTATCTATATAAGTATGTATATCGTCGCCTGGTACCCATAGTACAAGCTTTGATTAGTTTGGGGCTAGGATGATCTGTGTGACATTGTCCCCAGATATTATTATTATTATATAAATTTTGTCCTGACAATCACAAATACAACATGAAAATGCAACCCTTTTGAATTATGCACTTACATAGGTACAGTCGCCAGCACATCAAGCTACCCCAATCTGTCAAATTTTCCCAATAGAAAGTGAACTTTATGCTTATGTGATAAAGTTGAAAATCTATAAAAGAAATTTGACAGATTGGGGTAGCTGGATATGCTGGAGTCTCAGCAAACAATTCATAATAAAAATAATTTTAGACTGAGAAATTGCATAGTTCAATATATCATCTATTTGTATTTTAAAGTATAGAAATCTTACTACAGTAGGTACATTCAGCTCCTATCTACCTTCAGCGAAACTAGATGAAAGATAAATAGTGTGGTCCTACTGTAAAGTACTTATCATTCATTACCCACAATAATCCTTGAGATATAAAATAAAATACTTCTAACTGTCACAGTTACATCAAAATAATTGCTTATTGTTCAAATTAACCAATCAAAACACGGATAAACTACAAAAAGAAGATGTGTAAGGAATTGTTATTATCTATTATTCCTCCGAAAAGCGTATTAATTTAAAATATGTACTAAGTCACCTCTATCTACCCGCGGAAACCGGGGACGGGTCGTTTCAAAAAATACCAATCAACTTGAGAACCTCCTAATTTTCAAGTCGGTAAAAAATGGATCGCATATTCATAGTAAACCTCCGGAATGGGCGCAGTAATATGACTCTTGCCAACCAGGTGAAAATTTAGACGGGTTGCATTTGATCCAGTCACGAGTCCGGTATTTGCACATGCCACAACTAGAATTCACTCCAAATGCTTAAAATCAGTTTATGGCTGTGGGGTCCATTTATTATTGATATATTCTCATGCACGGAAAATGAATTCCTAACCATTGCAGGACGTCACATTGAGGCATTGACTATTGAGAGCAGTATACAGTAACTTCTTATAACATTTTCTTTTTCTAATATTATGTAGTATATACATAATATTAGAGAACTTTTCACTTTTTTTAACATGGTTAATAAATTAGCTAAGTATAGTATAGTATAGGACCTATAGATTATGAATATAAATTATTATGATTGTATCACTTATTGTGCTTGGAATTATCTGTTAGCAATAAGATATCTGTATTAAATAAATAAATAAATGAAAACCTTTATGCCGATTCCCACATTAGTACAAGTAGCAGCGCCACCTATGTACTAGTTAACACCTACTTTATACCAAGTGCGGTGACTTAGCAAACCCCTACAAATGGCAAATCAGTAGAAACCTTTAAGGGAGGCGATGATGATGCCCATTCCAAGTTCCTTGTTGGTTTTGGCAGTCAAATACATAAAGACCGTCGCCTACCGTTACCGTCATCCCAAAAACGATGTAGCAAGACATACTTAGAACAAGTCAAGGCTATTCGGATCGCCCCCATGAATTTATTTTATATCTATAATGATGAGATGCTCCCTCCAATTGTCAGTTGGAGGAAGTCCAATTCTCAATTGGAGGGAACATTAGAGTGGTAGTAGTACAAAACGTCCCTATCACCCGACCCTCTTGCGCCTGTATTTGCTAGAAGGTACCTCTACGCTCCTCCTCGTAGCCTAACTGCAGTCGTAAAAAAAGAAAATTAATTCGAATTGTGAAATATGGGTTTGGTATATATAAAAGTAATGCTAGTGATAAATATAGTTTTATTTCTCTTGTTATATTGACGTATAAAACTGCATTTCGCTTCACAATGTATGGAAATTATATTTTCCATTCGGACAAAATAAAACTTTTCAATGCAATTTTTTTTTAACATTTTAGGAGCTGAATTTCATGAAATTGAATTATTTGCCATTGGAACATTTTATTAATTTAGAAAAATTGTTATTCCTTTCATATCCATATGCACAAAAATATATTTGTACTCCTGAGAAAAAGATACTTTTTTATATTTTAAAAAATTTCAAATGTTAAGCATTCATGATAATAATTCTATTGCAGGTGCACGGTTGAATTCAACCCGTAAGAGTATATTTCTAACTATTTTAGTACAATACCCTAAAAACAATACTTTTGTTACTAATTTATGCTAAAATGCTGCCTGCACGTTGTAAGCGCAGAACTATGGTTAAATACTGATTGATGTCCAACGCACACGTTTCGTGTTGAATAATACCGTACGCATATTTTCAAACTACACCGATTGTAATCATACTTACTTGTAGGATCGACAGTATTCAAACGGCCAGTGATTAATATATTTTCTATTATGGCAATTGAACGCAGTGCGCATGCGACGAATTTTATTAATAGTAAACTGCTTCATGAGATTACACGCGAGTCTCTCAGTTGTTTTCTGACTTACTATTAAGTGGGCTCTGTGCTTTTAATTAAAAACTGTATGTTTTTTATGTTTTCGTCAGTGCCAAAGTGTTTATACGTTATTACTAGTATTACTTGGATCAATAAAGTGTACTGTGTATAAGATTGCTGATAAAAATGACCGTTGATAACAGGGAATATGGTAAGTTTTGATTTTTATTCTCTTTATATTTTGTAGAGTAAATTCAATTTAATTCTTTATTTGCTTAATATCTTGTGTAACCATAGAAGTTTGATATAAGCTATAGCATTTACAACATGACACTGTTGTATAGGCTAAAGCAAAACTTTATTTAATTATTATATGCTTATATAATAATATAATAACCGCCGAAATAAACATTCTCATTTTCAATATTATTTGTATATAATTACTTTATTAATATATAACATTATTGCATTATAATTAGTATATATTATTAGAGTATTTGGTTAAAATGTAAAAAAAACTGTATTGCGTTTTCAGAGCGGCTCATTGCCAAAATGCCGTTTATGTATGATTGCCATGTTGTGTAGTATAATTATGAAGGCATTTTTTTTTTAATTTTTAGTATTTGTGTTGCTTTTTTTTATTGCGGTCGGTAATTTGTTGTAATTCTTTATGAACTTTATGTGTCTCTTACTGCATTTAGTGAAGAACATAGTATATATTTTTTACCATTCTCAAAAATGTATACATATGAGTGAGTATTTTGTTTTGGATAAATAGTGCCGAATACCTGTCGGTCGGTTCTATATGTGTCAAAATCCATACGATATAGTTTCTTTCATCATATTCATCACTTTTCTTTTGTAAATATATACTTATAAACGCAGACTCAGGACAAACAAACACGTTTATGCACACAAATATCTGTCCTGGATGGGGATCGAACCCACGACCTGCGGCGTAAAGGCAAGCATTTGCCTACCACGCCCATCAAATATAAAAAGGGTAGAAAGATAATTACTGTTTACCTACAATACTATGTCATAGTTAAACGAGAAGTAGGCGAAGGTTTTTAAGTTATAGTTGTGTTTTATTTCGTAATAAAGTTAATATTTAGAGATTTTAAATTCAATTCTAATAATACAATTATACCTAATAAAGTAAAATACTAGTTCCGATAGTATCACAGTTTATACTTAGTCATGGTTTTTGGAAAAGGTTTCGTGGGTCCAGATGTCGTGGTTTCGAACCCCACCCGGGACAAATCTTTGTGAGACGAACTCTAATATTTGTTTTAATAAGAAGTATGTATAAAAAAATATATAAGTATATTTAAAAGTTGTCTGGCTGCCATCGTACAGGCTATCCCTAGTTTGGGATCAGATGACAGTACGTTAGTTGTCCCAAGATATCTTTTATTATTATTAAACACTGTTATGGATTGATAAATAATGCGGTGATAACATAAATATCCTGTTTTTATACGGTACATTTTAGAAATAAAATTATTGAAGAGGAATTTCAATGCTTAATATTTAAAAAAAACAACTCCGCACTATAAAAGTAATTCCAGACTATACAAATATACAATTGACGGACAAAACAAAACAAAACATCAACAAAGAAACGGTTCGGAACAGATGTTATTATGAGACTATGTTAGTCCTACTTGTCCATTGTCAGGGGTGCGGAGCACTGTCGTAGAATCGAAGTGGCTACTTCAAACATCGCACCCTACGTGCAGTGAAGTATATATGGAGTGAAGAACTTAATTAAACGTCTGAAAATTTCCATTATAATTGAAAATCATTTAAATTATAATATTTAAACTAAAACTTTTGTCAATCCGGGGTAGGCGCTCCGTTGTAAAGCTACGAACGATACACACTAGAAGATCGCACTATTAGTGCCCTCGCTTGACACCCATTTGGAGGAGGTCTTATCCGTAGGCATTGCACTGTGCATAATGCTATAAAACTAAATTCATTACGTAATATGCTATTAAAAATATGTACAATATTTATAAAACTTTAACCAGTCGATTTTACTTCGGTACTGACTGAATACACAACACGTAACAGAAATAATGTTAGATACGCAACGAACTCAATCAACGCGTGAAATAAGATATCTTGTGGAACATCACTTTATAATATAAAAGAATTTTTAAGAAGTGGGTCATGCGTGTTTTAACGCCTAACTACCATATTTTTTTCCTTTGATTATTAAAAAAATTATTGCAATATTACAAACATATTTTATACAACAAACTTGGCGTCTCATTTTAGTGAAATTATTGCCTGTGCCAGAAAACGCCGCTCCTTCATTCATCAAGTTTGTAATTTCCAAATAATACAAAAAGAAAAACATATATACATTTTAAAATATTGAGTATATTTTTCTTAACATATTAAACAATTAAGACATACTAAATAGAGGTGTACGTTAATCGTAATAATCAATAAGTCGAAATGTTCACAGAGTGATATTCTATTGCTTAATTATAATCATCATCATCATCATCAGCCTGCTATTATCCACTGCTGGACTTAGGCCTCCCCAAAGGTTTCTACAACGTTGCCAGTTGTAGGGGTTTGTCGTGTCTATTACACAGGTACCGCTGCTGCCCGATACCTGGTGTATCCATTAGTTGCCTTTTATGACACGCACGGTATGATATGGGGTAGCCCTGTTATTCTTACTCAGCCGGAAACCACACGGGAATACAAAAGGGGGCTTCGTAGTGAAATGACAGATTTCGGTTTAGTTGCCTTTTTTTATTTATTTATTTATTTTCTTAGGAAGACCAACAGCATTTAACAACACAATGTTTATGATACATTCATAGGCAGCAGAAAGCCATTAACAGGTCTCCACGAGTAAAACAAATTTTTATAAAGAACTTTTAATAAAGAACCAAGTATAGTACTTTATGTGTATTACAATCTAGTCTAGAGACTAATAAGTAATTTTATAGTAACCTAAACTACCTACATAAACATAATTAATTCTAAGAATCAGTCCACCGACTTTCCTTAGTCATATTTGTTAAGAGGAAGACACTTTGTTCATGTGTTCTTTATTACTAATCACTAAATACTCTAATCACTAATAAAGACACTAGTTCATAGGGTTTTGTTCTCTTTACACGTCTCACTAGCTCTGTAATGTCGAGGAGCTGGATGGCCTCGACGTTCACATGATGGAGTTGCCTTGTAGTATGAAATTTTGTACGACGGTACGAAACCTAAATCTGGTTTTATCTCAAAATCGTTACGTAGTTATCTCACCACCCACAAGTCTCAATATTTCTCCTATCTCTTTCCAAAGTTTCTACCTACGTAGGTATTCATCAAAAACGTACTTATCTAAATGGTATGAAAACCTTATATGATATGTATCATGAAAATGTCTGAGAAATCGGGTTCACCGTCCGTTGTATTTGGTTTGTCACTTTAAGATCCAATCTCGCTTGCTTTTGAGTAAGTATCTATTTAAACAATTTACTAGAGAATTTATCGAAACATTGCAATTGCTTTTCTTAACTCTTGATTTAGAGTAGGAGGTAGTTTAAAATATAATACGAGTATAGTATAAAAATGTGTTTGTAGTAAAAATTATACTTATAGCTAGATATTGCCAAAAGACATTGAGAGCTAAATCTGGTGGCTACAATGAGTGTTTTTGTGTTTTTCGTCTTATTTTATTTGTAGTAGATGACTTTTAGTTGGGTATATAAGTAATATGTATTTCAATACGAGGGATTTGTATATGTCGTAGCATTGGTGACTCAATTGGTATTGCACCTGCCTTCTGGGGGGGCTACCGCCTAAATGGCCAATCATCGTCATCGTGATCAGTGTTCAAATAGATGAAGATTAAAAATTACTAAATCATTCATCAGAACCCAAACTAGGCAGGCTTGATAATTATTATTATTAAATTATCAGTTTAAAAAGAAAACAACTGTCAAGATTGGCAACATAGAATGTACTAGAAATCTTTAGAACTACCCATTATTAAATTGTAACCATTATTAAGTTGTTTGTTTGTTTTTAAAAAAGAGGTTATCAGTTGATTTGTTTGTATGCGAGTGTTGTTAATAAATATGAGTATTATTATTAAAAATGCCGCGACTAAGAGAATCTAATATTTCCCAGCGAAGTCGTAATGCAATTAGGCTTCGTAACAATCAATCCACTCAAGAAGAAAGTTTGTGCATTGGTAAAGTAAGAAAATCACAAAATAATTAAATCCGTATACCAACCATCTCTGCTACAGGACAGTTGACTCCTATTAAACAACTGGACAGATTTAGGTCAATTTTTTGAACGTATTTGATCGAGTTCCTAAATATTTTATTACTAGTTTTACTATAGACCTTCTAAGTGGCACTTTGACGAAATTCCAAGTTTTATATTATTTGTAGCACAGAAAAGCATTTGCCGGCACAGCCAGATTACACCCAGATAAAAAAAAAATCGTGCTCACTACACCATGATATGTTCTGGGTGGGGATCAACACGACCTCTGGTTTAGCTATCAGCTTCACTTACCACTAGACCAAACCGCCTTTACAAAAATATAATTTACGGCCAAAAATCATACCCAGACTCAGAACCACTGTACATGGGCATCACAAATATTTGTACTGTGACCAGACTCTTGAGAGTGCTGGAGTAGTAATGTAATGTAACCCGAAACTTGAGAGTGCTGGAAAGTAGCAAAGCGATTACTCCATTTCCACAGCGCCACACGCGCAGGCACCATATATGTATTTACTATCTTACATTTGACTGCTTCGTTGGTCTAGCGGTAGCGTGATCACCCACAAAGTACGAGGTCCTGGGTTCAAATCCCGGGTCGGGCTAAAAGTGATATTGTGACTTTTCTGTAAAAAGAAAAAAATCTCAGCATCAGTCCAATGTCTGGGAGTCGGCAGTATTATACCCCGTGCCTCGGAGAGCACGTAAAGATGTACGCTGTACGTATAACTGCCTCTTTCCGGTCGTGTCGCCAGGCGTCCCATCGGATCTTGAGAGTGATAGAATAGAAAGTGCTCCTGTGTTTGCGCACACACTTGTGCACTATAATATGTCCCGCGCAGATATCCGCCGTGGCCGAAATTCGGCTAGGAGGACATTATTATTATGTACCTATTTAACATTACCAACATTACATTACCTTCTTTTTCAAGTTGCCGTAGTCATGAAAAAATCTTCTAATAAGGTGTGCGTTGCTATAGTATTCACTCGTTTGTTATGAAACTTTGTTCAGTTGTTGTGGGCACTTGCGGGAAAGTATTTGACATAATGAACAATAGGTGGCACGCGAGGCGTATTGAAAAAAAAACACATTATAAATAAACACCTAAAATGTTATATTTGTGTATATAGATAGATAGAATACTCTTTATTGTACACACTCAGGCGGAAAGAAAATACATCGGATATAATATAAAGAACATAAGGTACAATGGGCGGTCTTATCGCCTTAAGCGATCTCTTCCAGACAACCTTTGGATGGATAGGAACTGAAAGTAAAGTAAACAGTAGCAGGAGTGCAACAAATAAATTATACTAAGGAACTGTGATTAATATATTGCATACCAAAAACTTAGTATGACTTCACAATTAACGTATGTTAATAAATATATCATACACTAATTATATATACACATATAATATATATATATACATACATACATACATATATATGACAATAATAAATATTTAAATATTAAATTCAAGTGTAAGTACTGTGTAGTACATAGAAAAGAGTATATTATTATTGTTAAATAGAATCCAGCATTCGGCGTTCCACGTTCAAAAAGGAAACGCAAGTTTTATTTTTATATTTAACTTTTTCCTATACTAAAATACGACAAATAAGCATACCACCTAATGTAGTTACCGTAGTCAATAACATGACACTCCTGCGTTGCCGACCCTTCCCTCCCTAAGCAGCTCTAGCAGTAGAACCACAATTGTATGTATATTCTATTACTTTAGAACAGCATTTATTTATTTGTTCAATTAACAATTTTCACAATATGTTTGATTTAAAAACAATATTTCACAAATTTAAATAAACATCAATTAAATTATTTATATTTATTTAAATTAATGTGCGTATTAGAAGTGGTGCGCGCTTTTTGTGGAAACCTACATGTCGGAGAGTTCTCCAGAATGAACTTAATGGTGGTTCAAACCAAGTGGTAGATGTCTTCTACTGCCATTTTAAGTACGAGACAATTAATTTCTAATCATCATCATCATCACATCAGCCGAAAGGTGTCCACTGTTGGACAAAGGCCTCCCCCAAAGATCTCTACAATTGCCGGTCTTGCGCTATTCGCATCCAGCAATTTCTAATACGCACATTTATTCTGAAAGTCAGTGGTGCGCGCTTTTTGTTTGAACCTGGTTTGAACTCGAGGTCTACCCACTAGGCTGTTGCTGACTTAGTTGAGTAACAATAAAAGTCATGTTTTAATAACACACACAATATTTATTTAGGCACAATATTTACTTACACAACGACCAACTAATTGGCATGTTTGTGTGTAAGGTGATGGAGTATTTTTTATTTTTCTAATTGTATGTATAGACTGAACTCCTTACATATCTTACATTACAAGATTAGCCTGTTAGTGACCCTGCCTACTGAGCCAATAATTGTGAGTTCGATGCCCACCTGGTACAGATCTTTGTGTCAGGAGCAAGATTATTCGTTCTATGTCTGGGTGTGTTTGCCTTAATACAGGTTGTGCCTAGTATAGGTTTAGATGGCAGTGTTTTAGTTGTCCTAATATATTTATTTACATATTTAAGTAGTAAATAACTAGTTCATTGAACAAGGATTAGTTTGTAGAAAAGCCTCTTGAGTGAAGAGTGCACTAATCAAAATATACATAAGTACTTGATACTTGTCTAATATTCCGATAAATACTTGATACGCAATATGCAAGAGTATTTTTGTTCTTTATGTGTCGGAAATTAATACAATTTCAATTCAACATCAGATCGACAGACCAGAGCTCATGGAGGTGGGGGGAACGGTCAGCAATACTGATTTTAAAGCTTTAAAAGGCCATCTTGTGATGCGAGTGTACATGGGCGTCGGTGATCACTTACCATCAGGTATATATATATATATATATATATATATATATATATATATATATAAAACCGGCCAAGTGCGAGTCGGACTCGCGCACGAAGGGTTCCGTATCTATAAAAAAAATCCCGTTTGTTGTATGGGAGCCCCCCTTTCTGTTGTTAGAGCTGCAATAAATATACATCATCTGTGAACATTTCAACTGTCTAACCATCACGGTTCGTGAGATACAGCCGGATGACAGACGGACAGAAAGACAGACAGCAAAGTCTTAGTAATAGGGTCCCGTTTTACCCTTTGGGTACGGAACCCTAAAAACGTTCTAAATTTGAAAACTATAGGATAAGTATGATATGATTCTTGCGGCCGACGGCAACTTTGCGCTATCTCAATCTGTGCTTATGTGCCAGTGAACACAGACATTTTGTAAAAGTTTTTCCTTCAACGGCGCCTTGAGTTGTAAGATTATCTTCAGACGATAAAAAAATACAACATTTATATAATGATTGTATTCTAGAAGCTCATGTTTTGATACTGATTGAACATAGAAGTAAAGTGTGCCAGCACTATATTTTATAAATAGCCGTAACAAAAATATTAGAAAAGAATGCTTTGTTAACATTGTTGTTAGATAGTTTTGTCATAGCTCAAGATTATAACGAGATGAGTCAATCAATGTTTAAAAAACTATATGTCTTTGAAAATGCAGCTTATACTACATATCTTTATATATATACTAGTTACGCCCCGCAGTTTTGCCCACGTTCGACTTTATAAATTATATCCTATGTGTTATTCGGATATTAATAAGCTATATTACTACAAAGTTTCAGCAAATTATGTTCGGTCGTTTTTGCGGGAGAATAACAAACATCCATACATTTATAAATATACTAATTATAAATATTAGTAGGATATTATATATCTAGCTTACACATACAAAAAGCTGACTTAACTGCACGTGTGGCGCAGCGGCTAAGACAGTCGTCCCACCGCTTCGTGTCGCGGGTTCGAGTCCCGCGCCGGACAACTATTTGTGTGACCCATTAATAGTTGTTCTGAGTCGGGAGGTAATTTGTGTTTCTCTATTATATGTTTGTAAAGTACCCCGCGACACAGGGATTAGGTTCCCTAATGCGGGCGGTGTCTTTTAAAAGAAACCAAAGTTGAAAATGTAGATAGGAGATAGGTATTGTCGTGATTGGCAATATCTAAGTAGCTCTGTACCATCCTTTTGGAACCATAGATCTATTTATACACGAAAGCAGAATGCAGCGCTATGTTTCGTTCTTGAAATTGTGATATATTTTGCCAATCATAACGCCTCGTTAACCACCAAGAACTATAATTAATTTTGTTTTTTATAGATTCATTTGTGGACATAGAAATAAAATGGAATGTATTTAATGGAATCTGATTGCCTATTAAATGCGTATTAATATGTTCTATGAAGATGAAGGAAAATGGTCGATACATACATACATACAATGTCAAGTGTATGTTAACTAGTATAATGTGTGTTAATAGTTGAATTCATTTGCATTCGGTTCCAATATGCAAAGTGCTTCGAATGGATGTCAATGTTTAATACCTGTCAAATAAATAGTTATGATAATTCTAAATAATCAGAAACCATAATATCTGTTAATTGTTCTGTTTTTGTAGTTTGTAAACCGGCAACTACCAAAATTTCTGTAACTCCTTTCTACATTCACTACCTAGGTTGCCTGGAAGAGAACTCATCTCGTAGTAA
This sequence comes from Pseudoips prasinana, assembly GCA_951640165.1. Classification (NCBI taxonomy): domain Eukaryota; kingdom Metazoa; phylum Arthropoda; class Insecta; order Lepidoptera; family Nolidae; genus Pseudoips; species Pseudoips prasinana. The sequence goes on along the minus strand of OX621237.1, from coordinate 23,558,277 downwards.
GTCCGCCAATTGTACACACGGCTACATATCAAGCTATACATTTCCAGTATAAGCTGATCTTGCGTTGTATAGGATTTCCATACAATGAGAGGTCAGCTTATATTGGTAATGTATAGCTTTATATGTAGCCGTGTGTAGTGGTAAAAAATATGTATGTTTTCTCAGTTTGTTTTGTTTCTTGACGTGTACTATAAAGAGTTTATCGATCTGTGGCTATCTATCTATAGGCTGCACGTATGGCGCAGCGGCTAAGACAGTCGTCCCGCTGCTTCGTGTCGCGGGTTCGAGTCTTGCGCCGGACAACTATTTGTGTGACCCATAAATAGTTGTTCAGAGTCTAAATGTAATTTGTGTCCGTCTATTATATGTTTGTAAAGTACTCCGCGATACAGGGATAAGATTCACTAGTGCGGGCGTTGTCTTTCAAAAAATATAATGTCTGTTTCCTACAATTATGTATAGTTGTTATTCATTAACTCTTTTTAAAATGTATGGGAATAAATACCGTTTTTATTCCATTTTAATGGTCAACTAAAAACAACAAACCAGTCTTTAATACTATAAAATTATAGGTTCGCCAGGTATCAGATATAAGCACATAATTACTATATAAGGATACAAAACCCCTTATAAAAATATAATACAAAACTCTTAAATCAAAGTTCTGAATATTCATTCTGCAAAATAACAGATGCACGAACATAATGGTATTTGTTTGAAGCAATACTCATAATAATAATGACAAACTCCAAATGACTTCGATATAGGTACAAGTTTCTTCTCGACCTTTATCATCAAACTTTTCCCGGCAACACCTCAACAAAGTTATTAATGTAATTTACAATGCTTTTAACTGGTCATAACATTCGTCCCAGGTAACGACTTTTGTTCCGCGAGTTTTTGATATAAGTAGACAAACAAAATTTGAATTATAGCATCGGATGGGAAGAGATTACTTGACTCAATTTGCTAATTAGCTAATTTGTGGGCAGGGATGATAATAATATTGACTGTTGGCGAGGTACTGTGCCTGTTACCTAGACATACATTACATAATGGGTCTTTCATTGTGTGCAAAGGATAATTGCGGGCCTTATAAATTAATGCATAGTGTACTAGGGACTTTTCACAGTAAAATGTCACTCCAATCGTTCCAATCCAATCTTTATTATCATTTATAGAAGTTTTAGTGATGTAATTTAGATACTGTCGTTCCGAAGACTTTTTTTTTTGGGAAAAGAATTATAATTGTTAAATTAATTACAAGAATAAATAAATACGCATCATAGGTTTTACTATATCCTTCAATGAATGAATCCGTATGTTTTTTACTACAAACGAAGGCGATGATCTGATTAATGTTAAAACATAATAAAAGCAGGATTATTACATAGTAATCTTTTTCCATTGTGCGACTAACCATAAATTAATTTTCTTACTTCCTACTAATTAAATAGATGTTAGTTTTTTTATTTCTTCACTATTGTGTCTTAATAGAAGAGCGGAACCTTCCAACACAGGCATTGCATGCTTAAAGTAAGGATCCAATCAATTATCCATTGTAAAACCGTTTTGAAATAAACTTTTTACTTAACTTTACTTGGGTACTTTACTTCCTTGCGTTAAGAATATGTATGTTTGGTAAAATTTAGTTTGTATGTACAAATAACAACGAAATTTGCGTGATCCTCTGTGGCCGGACCACAGTTTAGTACTCAGATGCTATAGTTCGAAATAATACCTACCTAAAGTCTACTTTCATCGGTATATATATATATATATTTCTAGTACCTCAAGGGATTTATTTTTAATTAACAATTTCATATTCCGATAGAAGATTCAATAGCTATCCGCTATGAGGTAGTATTCCGAAGAAGGTAAATGTTATACGCCTTTTTCTTACCTTTCACGCTCTAGGGGTTACATTTTTTGAAATTCTTTATTTGCCTACGTCTCACTGTCAAAATAACTTTCTTCTAGCTATAGGAGTTATGTGTGGTGACGGCGAATAATATCATCACCCCTTCTCACCCCGTGAGGGGCGTAGAAATCGACCCGAAGGAAACCTACCAGAGAACGGGCAGAAACGTTTTCATGTGCACTATGACCATCAAACTGCGATCGCCAACCCGTCTGCCAAGCGTGGCCATTATGGTATATCCCCCTGTTCTTTGTGGAGGCTAAAGAATTTTATGTGCCCTTCTACTGCTACCTTAATATTGTCCTCCCGGCCACGGCTGCCAGTCTCCATGGAGATTAGGCAACTGTGCAGGACATATAATTGTGCACAAGTGTGAGTCATGTACCGACGGGACAACGACCAATTTGGCTGACATGATGATGACTTAAAAATATAATTATACATAATTTTTCTTATTTTTTTCAGATAACAATGAAAACCTAAAGACACGCACTGTAACTATTTTTGACATCGGTTCTACTAAAACGTGAGTTAGTATTTGTGCGATCAAGGACTCTATAATTGTTGAGCCACGATATGAACCTGTCACATCAAGTCTAATAATATAATTTGTGACACATCTGTGTGTTATTCAATAATTTATTTAAATACAGCAATTTCCATCGTGGTTTTACAATTAAAGTCCCCGATTGCACGTGTAGTTTTATCATTTTATTGATTACTAAGTAGACACTTGAGCTCTTGAGATTCGATATTTTCTGATTTCCGTTAAAGTATCATTTAATATACCTACCTACATTTATGTTATTATATTTATCTCACTATCTCAATAGTAAATGTAAAAATTACTTTCAATTTAAACTTTACATATATTTTTGCCAATTATGGAGATCTTTCGGGAAGGCCTTCGTCCAGCTGGAATTCGTTTTTTTTTTTTTTTTTTTTTTGTAATTTGGGACAATGTCACCCAGATCATCCTAGCCCCAAACTAAGCAAAGCTTGTACTATGGGTACCAGGCGACGATATACATACTTATATAGATAGATAAATACTTATATACATAGAAAACATCCATGACTCAGAAACAAATATTCGTGCTCATCACACAAATATTTGCACTTACCGGGATTCGAACCACCAGCTTCGTAGGCAGGAGCACTACCAACTAGGCTACGGTCTACTAACACTACCGTCAAGATTGAAATTGATTGAAAGATTGAAGAGCTTGTACTATGGAATCTAGATAACTAATATATTACATATACCTACTACTATTCTTTGGTAAATATATACTTAATAAGGTAACTTATATTGCTTTGTGGTGACGGCGGTGAATATCAGAATATCATCATCCCATCTCATACGGTGGGCGGCGTAGAAGTCGATTCGAAGGAATATTCACCAGAGGACGAGCAGCAGCTTTCTTCTGAGTATTAGGAACATCTTACTGCTATCACCAACCCGTCTGCCAAGCGTGGCGATTATGGCATATCCCCCCAACATGATGCTTGAGGAAGGCTTGTCCAGCAGGATTTCTTTCAGCTGTAATGATGATGATGATGATAGACAACTACACCCAGTTTCAATACAAATAGACATGTTCAGCACACAAATATCTGCCCTGGGTGGGAATCGAACCTACCACCTGCGGCGTGAAAGGCGGGCACTTACCAACCACGCCAACTGGCCCATCAAAGCGATCATCCATAGACAGTACTTCATACAGTCAACTTAGACGACCATTATATAGTATAGAGGTTTGTTGAATCTGTACATCTATATAGAATAAGTTTGCATACAAGCATTTGTCTTTTATTTCAGGCCTCATCCTGGAGAAAATGAAAAGAAAATATTCCTCAAAAAGTTGTTGAAAGTACTCCCTTCTGTTTTTGAACTAAAACAATACGCCGGCGTCTTTATTTGTGGTGAGTGTAGTTTACAGTTTTCAGTAGTTATTAGTATTTTGCATACAATCGATAAAATAATAGTCGATAAAATAGATTCATCGTAAATTTTAGTCAGTGTCATTGTTTATTATATTCTTTAACTATGATTGTTATACTGATAAAGTTAATGTACAGACGGCAGCATATCCAGCTATCCCAATCTGTCAAATTTCTTTTTATAGATTTTCAACTTTATCACAAAACCATAAGGTTCACTTTCAATTGGGGAAATTTGACAGATTGGAGTAGCTCGATGTGCTGGCGTCTGTACATTTTTATGGGACAAATCTCTCTCGTACGACCGCCACTGTAAGTAGCCTTTTCATTATATGCCACTGTACTGGCACATCATTAAATGCTCTGGGCTGTGAAGCTAAGGCTTGTCCAATAATAAATTCGTTGCGGAATCCAACACAGTTGTCTCCTGGGAGGTAACTATCATAATGTCATAGGAGTTGGAAAAGTAAAATTCCACCTTTTCTATGGTTAATCACTACCTCAGCTCAAATTACCTGTCTTGTGTTTCACATTGGAAGTAAGTAAACTGGCTGCGTGAAATAAATAAACATGAATATAAAAATCACGAATATTAAATATGAATATAAAGTTAAACTTTTCTTTTTTTGAGTGATGTTGTTTTTGATGAATTTAAAGCGAGCGTTTAATGCCTTAATTTATTGCAAATGAACAAACACCGTTTGATGGTGCCATAATAATATTCGGTTCCTAGTGTACTACACAATTGTTTAAAAAATATTTCACCCTAAGGGCCTATGCACACCACGTTTTTTAAGCGCGCCGTCGATGTGCGTTTATAGCGATAGCTATACAGACGCGATACGCACGCAATTCAGACGCAGCCTGTGGAACTTTGCACACCTGTATAAATTCGAATCCACGTTTGAATCGATACAGACGCGCGTGTGTAGCAATACAAACGACATCAAACTGCTCTGTAGGAAAAAAGCGCGCACGTCGACGGCGCGTTAAAAAAACGTGGTGTGCACAGGCTCTAAGAAAGACACATTATCAGCGATTAATTTCTATAATTAAATTTAATAAATATAAAATAAATTACATTCATATCATTCATAAATGAATAAAAATAATATTAAATAAATATACAACTAACACACTGCCATCAATTCAATTCAATTAATTCTTTATTGCAATCATGTGTACAATGGTCTTATATATTACAAGTTTCAACATGCCACCCTTTTAGGGCACAGGCACATTAAATAATTACATGACAACAATTTCAATTAGCATGCAATTTACAAACTATAGGTATATAAAAACACTATAACAATATTTATTCTATTATATATTTGATTATTACATATATCTGTGTAGTAATAATTAATAAGTTTTCAATTTAAATTCATAAAATATCATTATTATTTTAAATAATTTATATACCATATACCTATTACCTACTTACATTGTTTAATTTTTGTCATTATAGAACTCCAATATTCATCTCAAACTAGACAGAGTCTGTGCTATGGCAACCAGACAACTGATAAATATGCTTATTTATTTTTAAACATATAGATACATATTGTGGATAAATGACCTCCGGACACAGAAGATTAATCTGCTATATAAAAGTCATTAATTAGGATACGCTGCGAAACCGGAAAGTGGTCGCACATGGAGGAAATTCACAAAAAACCTATGGGCTCTGTGTCAGACTATTATAGTGAAATCACATTACTCGTTTTTCATTCATAATACTAATTTATATTTCTACTGTCTACCCTTGCGAAGTAGGTCGCTAATAAAATACAAAGTTGTTTCATTGGCATTGGAGTGATTGTTAATAGAACTACTTACAAATAAACAAGGATATTCATCTGGGTAATTAATCTTTGCTATAGTACACGGTCGCGGTAGAGTAGTCACGTAGTAATTGTACAAAGAGGTTGTTCTAGTTGGATGGACAATGTTGTAGCCAGAAGCCATCTGTAAACTATTATGATACCAAGACTGACGACACACGGTGTAGCGTGAGTGATGTAATTTAATGAAACATAAAGAGATGAGTGCAATCATGAAAACTCAAGAATGAGTAGGTTTGAAGGCATTCACAGCCGAGTGCCCAGTGCTCAGGGGCCTTACTGACATTGTTCATAGCGACTTAGTTTTCAGTACTGTTTGACTTTTGAAACAACTGAAAGTCAGCTGTTGTACAGCGAATATAAAGTAGGTTTATGAACGTAAGTAAAACGTAAATAATTTAAATTAATATCTACAGTGTCATTGAAGTGGTCAGCAGGATAATGTTCTTATTTAATTGTTGACACTGTATTTAGTCTTAATTTAGACTGTTAAATGTGATTACATATTCACATATCTCTACTAATCATAGACGTTAGCTTTTAAATTCTCCTAGAAACTGGGCCTTAAAATTAACAAGGGTGTGACTCAAGATTCAGTTGAACCCATGTGCCTCTTATTGTTTGTAATATAAATGTTGTTAATTCTAAAGCAGATTACAGAAGAAGAGGTGCGTAACAAACAATATTTTTTCTTTAACAAAGCGTTGTCATTCCCAACGCCCTAATGAATTTTCTTAGTAGACATTTTTCTTCCTCGCTTTATTTTGGTAGCGCCATTCAATAGTAACTTTTACATCTAAAATTACGTGAGCAAGCAGAGTTCACTAATCATAATGTTCCATTACGCACGCAAACCGTTATCTACGTCCTTCCATCGGGTGGCAATAATTAGTTGAAGTAACGGCATGTTCACAATTAGTAAATGCTTGCGTGTTGTCACATCGAATCACTCAACTGGACAATCAACCTTCCTGGTCATCAATTGCTAACGCCCTTAAATATCTGGCAGCTATATTTTTCTTTACTGCCAGGTCTAAAATTGCATAATAACGAGGGTGCACATGATTAAAATACTAATGTTTTTTTAATAATTACTGTACATGGAACCGAGATCAAAGTTTTTATAATAGTTGATTTAAACTGAATTTAATTTGTGGCAAAATATCTAAGTAATTCAGAAATAATAATAAAAAAAATAATATCCTGAGACTTTATTTAGCCACGGCCATCTGATCCCAAACTAAGCTAGCTGAGCTTGTACTATGGAAATCAAATAACTGATATTATACTTTATACAGTATAATCATAATATATCTGTCCACTTTTTTAGTTTTTTCTTGAGATAATATGTCGCCTGTAATATTATTTTAGAGTTAAAATCCAATTGTGACGCAAATATTTCAACATAGCAAGTAATGTTTTCCCTTCTACAATACAGGCGTTATTTTATTATTTGTCCAACAACAAACTATAAATCACCATAGTAAGCGCATGTAAAAGAATGCGCATTTAGCGCATTATTGCGTCAATACGGGCGTTATCTTATAATTTATCCACCAAAAATTATAAATCACCATTAGCGCAATTAGAAGGATGCGCATTATTGCGTCATTGTTGATTAATATCCGAAGTGCCTGTCATTTGTTTTTATTTATTTTATTCATTTAACCATAAATTTCACAATAAAGTCTTGTTTTAAAATATAATGATTAAGACCACTCGCTTCCCTACACAGCTATATATTTAGTTACGCGCATATGATTAGTTATTAGAATATTTTTAGTAGATTCTGATACGAGATTCCTAAAACATTTTTACTATAAATCTGATTTAGGTCTAAATGTATCCAATTTAAGCACTATGTTTTTATCGGTGGCCTTTCTTCATTCCTTGATGTCATCGGCATGAGCTTTGATTTCTCGATATGTAAGTCCTACTTCCACGGTCTCTATGATTAATGTAAATTGTCTTTGTGTACCCAAACTGTAGAAGGCGACTAAGTAGGGTTATAACATGTCAATGGTCAAGGACTCGCTGTATATAAAGTAAGGATATTCTGGAATGTTTTCGTACATACCAAATGTTTTCCGTTCATTTTATTGTGAAAAATAATTTTTGTTGTTTAAAACTATCCGATTATATAAACTTGCAAGTAATATAAGGTTCTATAATCCGCTAAAGGTCACATTCATAAAAGTCGCATCAAGAATAAAAATTAACTATTAATAATTTTAAAAGACCAATACGGTACTAATTTATAATTTACAAACAGTAATATTTGCAATACTTTGCCTTATTAATATAGCGGACTCGGTCAATAACGCAAATATTAAAAGCAATATTCACTGACAGGGCTATAAATGTGTTAACTGCTGCTAATTATAATATTTATTACACTGACGTTCCAGATACCAAGGTAATTATATTTTTCAATTAAGAGTCTGACACCAGACAATTTTGTTACTTTTTTGTAACTATTTGATCATTTGTAAAAGTTGTGAATTTGCTCCAAAACTTTAACTTATAATTTGGAAACAGTAAAATGTACAATGCTTTACTTTCCTCTTAATTGACATTACTGCTTCAATTACAACTAGGTAAAAATTTATGGCATTCAGCCCATTATGACCCATGTGGTTCCCGTGTTCGCACGCACCACTACAAGGTTTCTATGTGCAATTGAAACGCTTCAAAATCGGTTCATACAACGTGCAGTTTTGCACGCATTAAATAGCTTCACGCCGATTTTCAACTGCCTACCTACCACGTATTGGATGTGGCAAGTGTCTAAAGACTTTTTCAGCTTAGCCACGCTCCGTTCAAGTCCCGGTGGTCGCAGCAACTAAATAATATAATAATAATATAATATATACTGGGGCATTATTTACACACGGCCATCTGATCCCAAACTAAGTAGAGGTGGTACTATGGAAACCAGATAACTAATATACTACATACATATACTATTTTTCTGTGGTAAATACATACTTATTTAGATAATTAACACCTAGACTCAGGATAAACAGACATGTTCCTGCACATAAATATCTGTCCTGAGTGGGAATCGAACCACGCCAAAGACACCCCGGTGGCACTTACCCGTAAATACCGTCGTCTCAGGAAAATATCTTCCAAACTTACATGACATATTTATATCAAGTATTTTTAATATGCTTATATAAAATAAACTGAATAGTGTTAGTTGAAAACTAGCAAAGTAACAATTAGATATTATAATTGTAGCAGTTCCTTTATACACCATAAAGGAACTGCTACAATTATAATATCTAATTGTTACTTTGCTAGTTTTCAACTAACACTATTCAGTTTATTTTATATAAGCATATTAAAAATACTTGTTCAATATTTTTAATAAAATAATTGAAATACAATTATCTTATAAAAAATATTGAACATTATTAACCTACTACAATTAATGACAAGATTACTGTTGCTACAATGCATTTTTACAAAACTTTCATCGCTTCATAAGTGTGTTAGTATTATGTAACGGAAAGTTTTAATATGATTTTGACCTCTTTAAAACAAAACGTCGGATTAAATCACAATTTGGCATACAATGAGTGATGAAAATTCTATATTTTGAATAGGTATACCCGTTATCGAGATACAGCACGGTAGGTTAAAAAAACATCCACACAAATGTAATATTTTAACGAAATATACTAATTTTTAACCGACTTCAAAAGGAGGAGGTTCTCAAGTTCACCGGTATTTTTTTTTTTTTTTATGTATGTACACCGATTACTCCGAGATTTATGATCCGATTTACGTGATTCTTTTTTAGTTTGATGCAGAATAGTTGCCATTTGGTCCCATAAAAATTTTATATAGTTTGGCCAAGTAGTTTTCATTTTATGGACATTTTTATATGAAAATTTTTGTTTATGTGGACGATGTAATTTTCTTTGGCACAGCTGTTTTTAAATCTTAGCCAGTCTAGCTAGACTCATACTGTTCAAGTGTGTTACGCTAAAATTTACCCCCCCCCCCCCCCCCCCGTTACTTCTAAAATAAGAGAATGATAATACTAAAATAAATATATGATGTACATTACCTTGCAAACTTCCACCAAAAATTGGTTTGAACGAGATCTAGTACGTAGTTTTTCTTAATGCGTCATAAATCGTAAACCGCAATTTACCTTTCATTCTATCAACTCAAATACTTGCTGCTACGGAAAAAACATTCCGCCTTTCACGGGCGAGTCCGACTCGAACTCTCTCGACTCGTTGTCTTGATCATCAATACGTCTTATTCTATGAGCCTTCTGTTCAGTACACTCGACGGCTAATCGATCATGAATAAGACCTAGTCTAACAGCCCTCTGCTCAGCAGACTCATTAGCTAATCAATCATAAATAAGACCTAGGCTATGAGCCCTCTGTTCAGTAGACTTGATGGCTCTTCGATCATTAATAAGACCTAGTCTATAAGCCCTCAGCACACAGTCTCGTTAGCTAGATGGTCATAAATACGGCCTAACCTATGCGCTTGCTGTTCAGACTTTCATGAATCTTAACGAGTCTAGACTCGTATTGTGCATGTTTTCTTAGAGTGAACGTAATTTTATGTTATTTTTTATTACTTTACCCACGGTCTTTTCGATTATTCACTGGCTCACAAGACCGTGAAAAAGAGTGTCGAACAACATTTTTTTGGAGGATATTTCGTTGTTATGTTCTCTTTTGTTGGGACTTGTAGTTTTGAGGCGTGCGGCACCTTTCGTTGTCCTACCTATAGCTAGTCACTAAAAAGTAACAAATAAAAAAAACTTCGTTTAAAAAAACCGACTTCAAAAACTAAAAAGTAAAAAAATAATATCTTAATAAAGATTTAATTTAATACATCTCTTATGCAAACATAATACCTTTAATATCAATGAAATACTATAATTTGTATGTGCTACCTATTGATAGGTTTGAAGTCGGTGCCAAGCCCTAAGCAAAATTAAAGTTAATATTACATACAGCTTTCATACTTTGAGATGAAATTCCTACATTAAAGATTAACGTAAATAAACTTAAAGACCAATATGAATTAATATGAAACAGATGAAACTGTATCATAAAAATATATTTAATATTAATACCTGAATGAGTTACTATAGTTATAAGTAATAAATCTATATTATGCGTATATATCAATATATTTGTGGCCCTGAAAAACAAATAGATAAATTATTAATTAGGAGACAACACATAAAAATTTTACTATATTTCGAGACAACCGCGACCGTCACCGACGTCTGCCCGCATGGGTTGTTTGTGTAGAAATTCGAAGCTATCCCGCTGAAAGTTTCGCGCGGCGAGTGTGGTACCTACTATTACATTTGGCTTGGCACCGACTTCAAACCTATCAATAGGTAGCACATACAAATTATAGTATTTCATTGATATTAAAGGTATTATGTTTGCATAAGAGATGTATTAAATTAAATCTTTATTAAGATATTATTTTTTTACTTTTTTAGTTTTTGAAGTCGGTTTTTTTAAACGAAGTTTTTTTTGTATTTGAAATTTAATTGAATCCTTGGTAGGATAATAAGGATTAGAGATACAGGTGGTGTCTTTGTGCCTAGCAAATGATTTGAGATAAATAAAATATTAGTTAAAAAAACTAAAGAACACAGTTTTATAAAAACATCAAATAAAGAATAGTTCAAAAAATAAATAAAAAACAACTTTTGCATTAGTAGTAGATAGTCATTTTATAATATCTAAAAAAAATAATTTTATTATTTTCTATAGTTTGTTTATCTATAAAAGCGTGTACTTTTTACTTATTATTTATTTTTATAAATAAAAAATAATATATTAAAAATAGTTCATAAACAACGAAGAGGAAATTAGATTAGATTCTGTAGTAAAAATATGAACTGGTTTTAATATTTTTTTACAATAAGGATAGCTTTCAGGCTGATTCCACATTATGTTCAAATCGAATAACAAAAAGAATTTATAAAGAACCCTGAAGTCACTAAGTAAGTTTTTGAAACACTTAAGGAAAACTCTGTTGTCTTAGATTTTTCATGAAGATATTATATTATTATATATAGTTTTTTTTTAATTTTAGCTTATATTACAATGTTTGCTGCTGTTGATCCGTACCTGTAAGCTAATACAGGCAGGATTAAAGTGGCACGATAGCATTACTTCCTGTCAGCTCCTTAAATACCTACGAGTACGTTAAATGTAAAGGGGTATGTCCCCGTTTGTGATAATAGGTCTTTACCTATGAAATTGCCGTTTTGTATGAAAAAATTTAAACGAATTTTTTTCATGAATTTTTTTATTTGTATTAATCGAAGTAATCACCCATGCAATCAATGCATCTTTGCCATCGCAGTGACAGTTTATTGATGCCCTTCTTAAAGAAATCAGCTGGACGGGAGGCAACAAATTCTTCAAAGGCATTTTGTACTGCCTCTCGGGTATTGAATTTTTTTCCCGCCAAGAAGTTATCCAAATTCTGGAAAAAGTAGTAGTCTGTAGGCGCAAGGTCTGGTGAGTAGGGCGGATGACGGAGAGCTTCCAACCCCAGTTCTTGCAACTTGGAGACCGTCTGCTGTGCAGTATGAGGTCGCGCGTTGTCGTGCAGGAGCAGCGGAGACGAGCGATTGACCAATGCTGGTTGGAGATGCGCCAGCTTCTCCATCATTGTGCTCAGTTCTTCACAGTACACATCTGCAGTAATGCTCACCCCGTTTGGTAAGAAGCTGTGATGAATCACACCGGCGCTAGACCACCAAACAGTGACCATCACTTTTCTAGGGGTAAGTTTTCGTTTAGGGCATTGTTTAGGTGCTGAACCAGGATCCAACCAACTTGCTGAGCGCTTGCGGTTATCAAACAGAATCCATTTTTCATCGCAGGTAACAATGCGGTTCAAAATTCCTTCATTTGTGTGTCTGTTGAGCAGTGCAAGGTACGTCTCGACGCGTACTTCGCGCTGGCGATCATTGAGTTCGTGGGGCACCCATTTGTCAAGCTTTTTTACCTTGCCAATTTGACGCAAATGGACCAATATTGTTTTGACGCTAACGTCGAAAGCTGCTGCTAATTCAGCCGTAGATTGTGTATCATCAGCTTCCACAACCGCCTTTAATTCGTCATTGTCGACCAAAGTCTTCGGACGACCGCGAGGTTCATTTTTCAGGTCGAAATTTCCAGAACGGAAGCGAGCAAACCAATAACAGGTGGTGCGTTGGTTTGTAGTGTTAGCTCCGTAAACGTCGTTGATGTTGCGTGCCGCTTGTGCCGCGATGCTGCCACGACGGTACTCATATTCCATAATTACTCGAATTTTTAACGTATCCATGATGACGAAAAAGATTGAAATGCGATGAAAATGTAACACTAATCAATAAAGAAATGACTACTTTTGGAAAAAAGAATCCATGTTTTTAAAATAAAATTAATTTGAAATTAGAATTCTTAGCCAAACAAAAATTATTTTGATTTGAAATGGCCAGTACTGCAGAACGGCAATTTCATAGGTAAAGACCTAATATTAGTGGGATGGTATAATTACTTTATGATGCGCGTATTATGTTATGGCTATTCACGCTACTGTATTAAAATAATTATTTTAAGGACCCGGATATTTTCTTTTAATGTGTTTAAAAAATATCAATTTATTCGTAAAACTTTAGTGTCCAGGAAAACGATATTTTAGATTTTGATATTTTTTAGTCACATGATTTTAAACTATTGTGTTTCCTTCTCGTTGCTACTCCTTTTTTATTACTTAAAAAAGTTTCCTAATGATACATGGTAGCCAGCGCCAGCACATCCAGCTATCTAATGTCTGTCAAATTTCTTTTATAGATTTTCAACTTTATCACATAAGCATAAAGTTCACTTGGGGGAAATATCACAGATTGGGGTAACTTGATGTGCTGGCGTCTGTACATTGGTAGATACATTTTATATTTCAACAAATATATGGAAGGCCGCTTTTATATTTTGTAAGCAATCTGTGAAATCAAGCACCTTGGCGCTCAACCTATCCATAGATAGGTAACTAAGTGACGAAGTATTTTAATGTGAGAGCCTTTCCGTACTTCAGAGGGCATACTAAGACTCAACTGTCCTCAATAAACAACAATCGTTAGTATGTCAGAAGCTATCTGGGCGTCTTGTAATTATTTTCTGACACAAGGATATTTTTTATAACGTATCATAATTATACAGCATTATATTAGGATAAAGACGTGACTTACCTTTATTTTATTATATTGAAATTATGATCAAGTATCATAGATCGCAGATACGGAATGCGATCTCGTCAATGCAGTATGGCGGGCCCATTGACGTGGTTGGTAGATGCTTGCCTTTCACGCCGCAGGTCGTGGGTTCGATTCCCACCTATATATTTGTGTGCATGAACATTTCTGTTCGTCCTGAGTCTGGGTGTAAATATCTATATAAATATGTATTTACAAAAGAAAAGTAGTATATCAGATTTCTGGTTTCCATACTACAAGCTTTGCTTAGTTTGAGATCACCTTGTGTGAATAATGTCATGGGATATTATTAAAGTATAATCAATATAATGCAATTAATACTATTTATGTTAAAATATGGTTTCAAAGTATTCTATAATAAATTATAAAATAAACTACTACATATGTAGATAAATAAACATAGTGTGGGAACTTAAGTCCCGTATGAACGTATCAGTCAATCTGGAACAAATGAACGGTAAATTACCAAGTGAGTTGTATCAAATGTCTTCAACAATTGTAAATAAAACCAGATTGAACAATGTCACAATGCGATGAATACCTACGTGTTGTTAAAGACATAAATAAAGGAGAAACATTGTATCGTTCCGATTAAGAATTAACAAGCATAAAAATACATACACACACATCGAAAAGATAATCAAAATATTTTTCAAATTCTTGTTCATTGATGAGGCTAGTTTGTTCTATTGTTCAGTGTTGTGTTAGCGTATGAATATGTCTTTATTGATTTTCGACTATGGTTATTCATGAATTTATGTTCACAAATTTGCTTGTAATTGGAATATCTGCCATAATTTTTCCCAAAATAAGAAAGTTTTTTAGTTATCTCATATACTTAGCGACAATTATGAACAAATATTGACGCCTTTAATGAGATGGGAGACTGATTGTGCTTTGTTTTTAAAATTAGTTTATGTAGTATTACCTAGTTCTTGTTTTGTGCTGTTTACACACATGAGATTTAATTTGCTAAATTTAACAAGTTGTATGTGGCTGACCTATATAAATAGGGTGTCGGTAGACGCGTTTTGAGAAGGTCTAATTAGTTGGTAAATAAAATTTTTAGGGGTCCGTACAAAATTTGGTTAAAAACACCCAAAAACCTGAGACTACGGATGTTTTTGTATGAAAATTGACTTTTTTAGCAAAAAATCTCAAAAGTCTTTCGCAATACTACCACAAACAGGGTGTCAGGAGATGCGTCTTCAAATATTACTTCCATTACCAAAGGCATTAATTGGTAAGCTAGTTATATTAGTATTTTTTATAAGTAATAATCATTTTCTCGTAATGCAGTATAGCCGTCACAACACGCGTACTATGATATTATATATATACTACAAACAACGGTGCTACAGTTGAGGTATAAAAGTTAATCAATGGAAGAAATATCAAACTTACAGATATGAATTTGAAAACGAATTTCGTTACTAATGAAGTTACAAAGCAAGTCAGATTTTTTTTTGTATTAAACCTCATACAATGCATATATAAAATAGCGCCTACAGTTAAAGTCACAGCTGTTTTCACAAATATGATGTACTAATTTCTTGAAATTAATAAACAACAATTAAGTACATAATTTAACACAGTGAATGGTTTGAAAGAAAGGCTATACATTAATCACTCATCAAGTCTACACATCATGGTTTTTGGCTTCTTAGTTACATAATATCTCGGGACAATATCACACAGATCATCCTAGCCCCAAACTAAGCAAAGCTTGTACTATGGGTACCAGGCGACGATATACATACTTATATAGATAGATAAATACTTATATACATAGAAAACATACATGACTCAGAAACAAATATTCGTGCTCATCACACAAATATTTGCACTTACCGGGATTCGAACCCAGGACCACCAGCTTCGAAGACAGGAGCACTACCAACTAGGCTACGATGACCTTAAACTTACGTTTAAACGTGTACGTCTTTGGGCCAGCACTTCCAGCAAAATACCGAATCTGCAAGCCGTAAGCTACAACTTTTCCTCCACTCACGATCCTAGTTATCTCTTAATAACTTAGCTAAGGTGCTAGCCATCACAAATGATTGCAATATATATTTCAACAAGCCAATAATTTTATTATGTAAAATTGTGTTGCATTTAACTGTACTCACCTATTATTGTTTTAAGTTATTGTGGTGAAATAAACAGTTATCGTTTCCTTTGCAAGATTTTTCCAGTTGAAAAAAAGTGAATGCCAAAGGTAGTCCAGTAGCAATTTATACTATCCTTGAACATTAGCCGACCTGAACTTCATTTGTCATACTATGCTATTGGTCTACGAAGAACTTCCCTTTTAAAAGTAAACCTGCCTAGTCAAAGCAAATTTTTTCCTACCCTCGTACAAATTCCATGTAGACAAGTTAACAGGAAAACCTTTTATCAATGATACACCGGAATCACTTACCTTTTCCATCATTGTATCCTTATTAAATTTTCCATGTTACACGTGCCGTATCCAAATTACCAATTGTTTTATTCTTGTCATCTTATGAAGTTTTATTTGTACGGAGAAGCGCCTAGCACCGTAATACGAGACACATTAGGTATATTTATTATTATTGCTGAACGTTCTTTAAGTACGGCTACGTGTAACATCGTGTGTAAAACAAATACATACGTGGTTATGTATTGTAATCACTTGTCTTAGTGGTAATTTTAGTCACTAACACACTTAACGCTTTTGTCAGTATGAACATAATAAACAAAACCTGCAAACTAAATCTTTGAATTGACTAAACATCAGAACATATTATTCAATAAAAATTAAGTATTTAAATAAGGATAGTCATAAGTAGAACTACTCAAGTAGATAAGATAAATACTCTTTATTGCACATAGGTATATAATACATGAAAATAATTACAATTTACAATTGACGGTCTTATCACAGTCACAGCCAGTGATCTCTTCTGGCCAACCAAAATAAAATTCTAGGAGTAGTGCTCAACTCCTTGTTGTTTAAATTTTATGGTAGAAAAAAGAATTATCTTGTCTTATCTTGAGGGAATGATTAAAAAATACGATTATACATACATTTCTCTTTCACAACCTGGCTCCAGGTTGAGCGCTGTATGGTTTATCGATAGATGCCTTTACTCTGAGACTAAAAGTCGATCACTTTATTGCTCGCTAATACCGTTAGAATCCCAGTGAGTATCAGCGTTTATAGTAACTGGTCGCAATGAGACAGAACCAGGGGCTCTACCGGCTAAGTCGCCGAACATCGTTTTCGTGAATGGCGTTCAAATAAATAAAGATTAAAAATGACTTCATCAATCGTTAAATCGGCTTCCATGACCACATGTGATTTCATAAGTGGTCCGGAATCGATTGTCAGTGTTGAAACCGATTTAACAACTGATTAAGTCATTTTTAACCTCTATTTATTTGAACGCCATTTACGAAAACGATGTTCGGCTACTTAGCCGGTAGAGCCCCAGTGCGGCTAGGTGTACCTTTATCACTGTGTAGCGGCTAGCGGCTGAGCTGCATCGAAGGTGGAATCAGTATGGTAACCTGAAATAGCTTGTTAAAAGTTCGGAAGATTGAAAGAAAGTTATCACGTCACAGTCACAAATAATTAATAGTCTCTAACAAATTCAGAACATACAAGAGAAGAGAAGTTTTAAGTTCCTTTTACTGAAGTAATATACACTTCAACAGAGTTTCGCGAAAATATGTTAATTTAATCAAAAGTATTTATTTTATAGTATGTAATATATATCTAAGCAAGCAATATATATACTTATAATGTTATACAAACTCTTTCTTTTTCATGATTATTAGTGCGGGTTAGAATATAAGGACACTAACGATAAGTTATATGATAGAAAAATCACTCAACCTCTTTTACGCAAATACGACAAAGGTAGATACGTAAGTACTTGTTAAATATTCATGATTCTAGGAAAACCTTTTTGATATCCACGTGTTCTTAAAAGCCTGTTAAGTGAACGTGCATTATATTAAGATTAAAACCATATTGTGATTATTTTCTCTTATAAGAGATAAGTTACTAAATGTTGGATATACTTAACCATTTATAATATTTTAATAGACTTCAGGTTGAATCGAAAACTTCCTCCGGTTCTCACATTAACCTGCATTTATTTTAGTATTTATTTTTATGACAATTCTATACCATTTCTCTTAGCCATAATAATATAATACGCTACAAATAAAATACAATAGGTTTTTATTCACGTAGACTTTAAAAAAACCGCTTGTAGATATTCAGAACATGTTTGTAGTAATACAATTAAGTATACATAATTATTTCTAGTTACATAGGTATTTAGGTACACGGATTGAATGAAAACGTTTATAAAAAAATATATTTTATAATAGCAATGATATTTAGCTAGCTTGTATTAGTTAAGTTATTGTCAAACAGATTATATTTAAGTTTGATTATCGAAATGTATAGATTTAGCTACATTTTTACTACATATTGTCTGAAAGGTTGTATCTATATTAAGGTACTAGCTGTGCCCCGCGATTTTACCTGCGATAAACTTTATAAATGATCACAGCTCCTCCCCTCTAGGTGATAGCGTGATAATATGTAGCCTATATGTTGACCCGACCTCTAAGTAATATTCATGCAAAATTTTAAGTAAATCCATGTAGTACTACATTTTAACCTAGCTATAAATAAGTCAGTATTGATGACTTATCTTTAATATATTTAAAAATAAATTTTCATCTTAAATTAAATGGTATAATTGTGTCCTGAGTTACCGAGTTCTGCATAAAACGGAACGCTGCAGAGGGAAAGGATCGCACCCCAATCTCTGGGCAAAAATGGATGGATTGATATGTTTTGTTATTGGCACGCAGGTAAAGATCAAGATAGCGATGGAGCTAATCTAGAGATAGGACTGACTGACAGATTGCGGATCGTTTATTAATTTCGGGCGTTAGTGACGAAGTATTTTAATGTGAGAGCCTTTCCGTACTTCAGAGGGCACATTAAGACTCAACTGTCCTCAATAAACAACAATCGTTAATATGTCAGAAGCTATCTGGGCGTCTTGTAATTATTTTCTGACACAAGGATATTTTTTATAACGTATCATAATTATACAGCATTATATTAGGGTAAAGACGTGACTTACCTTTATTATATTATACTGACATTATGATCAAGTAGCATAGATCGCAGACACGTATTGCGATCCCGTCAATGCAGTATGGCGGACCCATTGACGTGGTTGGTAGATGCTTGCCTTTCACGCCGCAGGTCGTGGGTTCGATTCCCACCTATATATTTGTGTGCATAAACATTTCAGTTTGTCCTGAGTCTGGGTGTAAATATCTATATACATATGTATTTACAAAAGAAAAGTAGCATATCAGTTTTCTGGTTTCAGATCAGATGGCCTTGTGTGAATAATGTCCCAGGATATTATTACAGTATAATTAATACAATGCAATTAGTACTATTTATGTTAAAATATGGTTTCAAAGTATTCTATAATAAATTATAAAATAAACTACTAGATATGTAGATAAATAAACATAGTGTGTGAACTTAAGTCCCGTATGAACGTATCAGTCAATCTGGAACAAATGAACGGTAAATTACCAATTGAGTTGTATCAAATGTCTTTAACAATTGTAAATAAAACCAGATTGAACAATGTCACAATGCGATGAATACCTACGTGTTGTTAAAGACATAAATAAAGGAGACACATTGTATCGTTCCGATTAAGAATTAACAAGCAAATTACGATAGCTGCAGCCAGGAGATGCAAAAAAATGCAAATTTATTTGAAGTAATTTAATTCTCTAAAGGTTACAATTAATACTAAAACTAAGTACGTGCTAATTAATCAAAGAATGATCAAAGAGTGTCCGTTCCACGTTCCCATGACATAGGAAACCTCGGTTTGTCGATTGTCGCTGGTAGGCATTCATGATCAACCCTTACTTGGCTGGGGTTGATGTTGCGTGGTGCTGGGCTTATATTTGTCCCTTCCGGAACGCTGCTGTAGATTTCTGTGATTTCTTTAGGCACACTGCTTTTTCGTAGCCGGCGGTACAATAGCGTAGCGATGAGTGTACATGTACCCATTAGTGTTAGGTACATAGGTATCGTCGTGTGGTATATGATTGGATCGGTGACGTCATCCAGTCGCACAGGCATTAGGGCTGCTACTTCATTGTTTAAGGTGTGGAGTTTTTGTAAGCTGAGTGAATCGAGGACTAGTTTTGGACGATCCTTGGAGCTTGGCTCGTCGTTCAGAGGCATTTCCATTATCCTTATGGCATGACCTTTGATGTGGTTGTTGGAATTGGAGATAGTGAATCCTGGTGACATCAGGCTGCAGTTTAGTGGAATGGCAACTAAGTAGCTACCTTGTAGAGTCCGATATTGTTCCTGTCCGCAGGATATTTTAACTTTAGTTGATGTGGGAAAACTCAGAGTATAGTGCTTGTCATCAAGTGCTTCCAAGGCTTCATGTGGTAGGGTTACAGGTGCTAGTTTACAGGTTGGCAGTAGTTCCTGATGACTTAATAGATGCTGGATACAGTCGGGCTGGTCTTGAAATCTAAAGGTGGGTTTCGCCTCGCAGAGATATAGTGAGTCTATCTTCGGACATTCTGTCTCCATGTACCTAGAGTCTATACTAGAGAGTGCTACATAAGGTAGGGGTGGTATTAAGGTTTTATGGTTTCTATTAGGAACAAGGGCTAACTTATAGAGGTCATAGGTGTAGGGAACGACAATCGGGACCTTAATTACTACAACTATTTGCTTACCTAAATAAAAATAACCTAATTTAATTGCTTCATAAAAATTTCTAAATTTTAAATCAAGAATTTCATTACTAGAATATAAAATTCTTAATTTATTTAACAAATCCTTAATTTCACTTATATTTAGTAAAGAATACGGAGTGCTCGATGCACGGATAAAAGTTAAAGTATGTTCTAGATTCTGTAACTCTTCGTACAGATCTTCTATATTATCTCCTAGAATTAACAAATGCTGTGCCAGATGGGCATATTTAATCAAATCTGTAACCCTTTTAGCGTCACTTTCTAAGATTAAATTTAAGGCTTTATTAATTTTTTCTTGATTTAATTGCATATTGCTTATTATTTGGGAACTCTGTAAGATGAATTGCTTATTTAAACTTACGTGATTATTTAATTCTAATTCTAATTTATGTTCGTTATTGTGCAAGATATTAATAGCATGCTCGTATTTCAGGGCATCAGTGTAATCTAGATTACCGGAAATGCTTTTTATAACAGAACCTAAACCGTCGATGAGACCTCTTTTATTACGAACGGATTCGAATATACTAAGTTTATCTGTAATTAACTTAACTTTTTGGTTAAGATGTTCCAGGTGAGGATTAAATAGAGATAAAGTTTTATTATTTAATGTGGGTACTAATTTAGTCATCTGTGATTTCACTAATTCTATTTGGAGATGAATGTTTTCTAAGTCAATATAACTTAAAAAGGAATGGTAATGGGAGACGATCTTAGCGGCTCCTAATTTAAAGGGAAGTAGTCCTGGTCCATTGTCAAGTGAATCAAATGTTATTTCTTGTCCTTGAGTCGTGTGCAGTAGTGTCATCCATAGTAGTGTCCTGTACCAATGTTGGTTTATTAGGGCTGCGCTTAAGGCGTGATTTGGCTACGGGGCCACGTTTCTTTTTGGTATAAATATGTATGGGAAGGTCAGCTAGAACGGTGTCCTGTGTGTAACGTGGGGCTAGTTTTTGTCGGGATGCCATGGGATTCTTTATGAAGACCTGTTGGTCGGGGGAATAGTCTTTCTCGGGTTCCCTATCCTTATTACGATTCTCAGTCAATTGGGTCCGGTCATGTAAAGCAGTTTGGTTGATAAGATCATATACTTTTGTCATTCGTTTCCTATGGTCTGTTGTATATTGCTGAAGTAAGTGTTCGGATAATTCATTGTCAATCGGATCACGAGGGTCAAAATGTCCAGTTATTAAATCTATTGGTCTACATTTCGTAAAGCTATGTATAGAACTATTGTATGCTAAGATGGCATACGGCATGAGATTTACTGCCGGTTCGGTAGTTTTATCGAGTTTTAATATTCTAAGGTGTTCAAGGATAGTAGAATGGAATCTTTCTATAATACCATTGTCATTTGGGGAGTGTGCTAATATTTTATGATGCTGTATCTTATGAATCCGAACAAATTCGTAGAACAACTGGTTGGTAAACTCAGGACCTCCGTCCGTAACTACAGTAAGAGGGATACCATGATGTGTGCAAAATACTAGTATAGCCTGTACGACACTTAGAGCAGTACTATCTCTTAGGTGGTACGCCTGGGCGTACTTTGAGAAAGCATCTACAATTGTGAGGTACTTCTCGTTCTGAGCGGTAAACAAATCAAGGTGTATTATTTGAAAAGGTTTAGACGGGGGTGGAACTATTGAAAATCTTTGTTTAATGGGGTTTCGGTCGTATTTGGCTTGGCCACAAATACTACACTCATTAATATATTTTGCAATACATTCTTTCATTTTGGGCCAATAGTATCTAGAAGATAAAGCCATATAACACTCGGTTATACCTCGGTGGTTGGTTTTACCTTCATGATATTTCTTTATAATTTCTTGTTGGCGTAAATACTCTTCAACATTCTCTATTTCAACTTTAGTGCGGATAAGATTCATAGGTGAGCTTTTAAAGTTTTCTTGTATAATAGGGATGATCTTGTACATTGCGAGAGGGGGATGAATGATAATACCGGCTTTAACTTTGGGATTAACGAATTCTTTAACTGCGTTAACAACGTCATTTGTCAAGTTAGATTCAGAAAGTTGTATAGTCGTTCGAGTATGGGTCTCGAATGGTTTTGTCACTGTCGGGCGCTTCTTAATGTCACCTACAAAGC
This sequence comes from Pseudoips prasinana, assembly GCA_951640165.1. Classification (NCBI taxonomy): domain Eukaryota; kingdom Metazoa; phylum Arthropoda; class Insecta; order Lepidoptera; family Nolidae; genus Pseudoips; species Pseudoips prasinana. Next base: position 23,535,376 of record OX621237.1, on the reverse strand, counting down.
AAATTTGTCTACTAAATTTGTTGAGAGGTTCGTCGGAAATTGGGATCTCTAAGATTGGTATTTCGTTACTGGTATGGACTGTCGCCGTGTCGGAGTTATGTTGATCGATTGGTATGTCATGGGTGTTCGTAGGGGCTGTTAAGGTATCGGAGCCTGTAATTGAATGATTCTTTTCAGATACATTAACTACTATAGAATTAGCGTCCTCGTTATAAAGTTCTATGCGGGACAAGGCATCTGCATTAGTGTTTTGCTTTCCTTGCTTGTAGATGGTAGTGAAGTTATACTCGCTCAATTTGAGCCTCCAGCGTGTTAATCTGGAGCCGGGCTCTTTGAGGCTCATAACCCATTGCAAAGGTCGGTGGTCGGTTACAATTTTAAACTTTCTTCCAAACAAGTATGGCCGGAAGTATTTGGTAGCCCAAACAATGGCTAGCAACTCCTTTTCGATTGTGCTGTAATTAATTTCGCTTGAGTTTAATGTCTTAGATGCATATGCTATTGGTTTATCGTTACCTATTTGTCCTTGGGAAAGTACCGCACCAATTGCAAAATTAGAAGCATCTGTAGTCAACACAAAGTCCTTAGTGAAGTCGGGATATTGAAGAATGGGGTCGTTAGTCAGTAGTATCTTACATTTTTCGAAACAGTCAATGTACTTGGGGTCGTTATAAGTTATCTTAGAACCCTTCTTTAGGCTATAGTCTGGGATAAACTTCCTATAGTAACCGAGCAAACCTAGGAAACGTTTTATCTCCGTTGCTGTCTTTGGGATGGGAAATCTCTGAATTGCCGAAATTTTATCAGGATTGGGCTTAATACCGCCTTTGCTTATTACGTGTCCTAAATATGCTGTTTCTAACTTTAAAAATTCCGACTTGTCCATCTGAATTTTGAAGTTCGATTCTCTTAGTCTCTTGAAAACTTTCTCTAAATTAACCATGTGTTCCTGTAAGGAGACACTAAAAACTATGATATCATCTAGATATACTAGACATATGTTATTCTGAAGGTCCCTAAGGACATTATCCATCACACGCTGGAACGTGGATGGACTATTCTTTAGGCCCATGGGCATCCGCATATATTCGAAATGTCCATGCTCTACATTGAAGGCAGTCTTGTGAATATCAGCTGGGTTCATTTCCACCTGATAAAATCCACTGGCAAGGTCTAGGGTTGTGAAATAGTGACAGTTACCGAGCTTATCTAATACGTCATTAATATTAGGAATGGGGTATTTATCGTCTATGGTTTATTCGTTGACTTTCCGAAAATCGACAACGATACGCCATTTTATTTTACCAGACGCATCGGCTTTCTTAGGAACTACCCAAATAGGAGAGCTCCAGGGTGATTGTGAAGGGCGAATAATACCTTGGTCAAGCATTTTTGAAATTTGTTCCTGAACTTCCTGTCTGTGAACGAAAGGGTATCTATAGGTCTTAGTGTAGACAGGTAATTCGTCTGTGGTATTAATATTATGTTTTATTTTATTGGTGAAAGTTAAGGGTTCACCTTCTAGATAGAAAACGTCAGCATATTTTGCACAAAGGGATTCTAAATTGGCTTGTTCTTCCGGATTCAGATGTTCGGTACGTAATCGAGAAAGTACTTCAGATGTGCGGTTATTTAGTTGTTGATCGGGCGTACTTTGTATATTAAAAATCTCAGCTTTAACTGGTCGATCCATAGAAAATACTACGTCGTGCTTACTAGGGTTGGTGATTTCTATAATACCACGGTTATTCTTTACAGTGGTGACGCAATCACGTATGATGCAGTTGGACATTGTTTGTTCTGTTATCAATGCGTCGCCGTCATGGAAATTAATTGGGACGCGAATTATTTTAGATGAATTAGCCGCTATTATGTCTTCGTATAAATTACAATTACGAGAGTCATACATACGTAAAGGGTTGGTGGACTTTCGCGTTACTAGGACCTTGGCTTTCAAATCGATGTTAGACTCTAACTTTTCTAATAAATCTAAACCAATTAGTCCATCAAAGTAATTATGGAATTTATATATAAAAAGGGTTATGTCACAATCTTCCTTAAACTCCTGAAAGCATGGCAAAGTTATCGAATAGTTGTTACGAGTGGTTGCATGAATATTGGTGACTTCGAAAGGTTCAAAGTTACAATTAATATTAGAGTAATACATATCTACTGCTTCGGGGCTTATGAATGATTGATTCGCGCCCGTGTCTATTAATAATTTTAAGGGTGGATCTGCTATCTGTATGTAAGGAAGCTGTCTTTGTGTTTGTAAGTTTATCTCTATTTTGGCTTGTCTGATTTCTGAGCTATCTGAAAATCCTGGCTTTCAGTAGTGACCTCCTCCTGAGGCTCCTCCACAAAAACTGGGACATAATTACTACAGACTTGCTGATCATATAGGGGCTCATACGTTGGTTCAAAGTAAGGGGTCTCGTAACATTCATAATCATATTCAGGATAGTCGTAACAGTCATAGAAATCAAATTCATTCATTTTTATTTCCCGAGTCTTAAAATAGTTCGTAGGAGGCGGATTTCCGTGTCTCGTCCAGTCATGTCCGGTCACAGGTCTAGGTAGAGGTTTAGGTACGAAGTGACTTACGCCACTCATAGGCTTAGGGCCGTTATTATGAGGCGTATATCCTGGCCTTTGTTGGGGCATTCGGAAAACGTTACTTTGCGGTCTATAATTGGATGGGGGTGCGCTAAACATCTGTTGCGTTTGCGTGGGGCCACGATTAAAAGGCATTTGGGGTCTCCAAACTTGCATTGGCCTTGGTTGTTGGAAACCTGTGGGTTTCGAAGTGCCTGGTAAATTATTATTAGGGGGTAACATATTAAATGGTCGCATGGGTGGTAAATTGAAGGTCTTATTTGCATTACTATAAGTATCAAATGAAGACGTAGACTGCATTCTCCGCTCCGGCAAGTGGTCGTTACGTTGCCGTAAATACAGTGTGTTAACTTCTTCATGGACAAATTCGAGCGCTTTCTCTATAGTATTCGGTCGCATACACCGAATACGGGAACCTAGAGGCTCCTTGAGGCCGCGAACAAAAGCTTGCAAAGTTAATTTTTTATAGAGAGCGCGTTTTGCCTCTATTGTGGTTGGAACTGTTTCGTGCAGCGTGACATACGTCATTATAGTACTAAAGAGACTTTGGCACTTTTCGTAAAACTCTTGTGGGGACAAATGTCTCTGGTTTAAGAGGGCGAGGTCATTGTATAAAGCTGCCTCATCTCGCTGGTCCGAAAAATTATTTATTAAAGCATTTTTTATGCCTTCCCAGTTTTCTGGGATGCCGTTAGAATTAATTGTGCGTGCGGCATGGCCGGTAATTTTATTAAGGATGCCGTTGAGCAATGCTAAGTTACTGAGCTGATATGCAGGGTCGGCTTGAACAAACTGTAATACTAGCTGGTCGCATAAATGGACAAACCGCGTAAGCACATTAGGGTTCCCATCAAATTCGGGTAATAGGCGTAAGGCCTTGTAAACTTGGTCTACTAAGTCTACACTCATGTTGGTATTTAAGTAATTTCCTAAATTTAACGTATCACTAAATTCGGTTTCTTCTAAAATACTATCTAAGTTCCGATTTGCATCGATCTGCAAGATTCGGTTATTACTAGATGACCCAGACGTCCGCGATTCCCGTGGGTGGAAAATTTTGGAAACTTTAAACAACCACGTGGGAAATTAACACTCTAGGAAATGGAAAAAAAATTACAAAAGGATTTGATATATAAAAGGAAAATTATAATTAGGAACGGTAAGCCACTCTAGTACGATCTAGGTACTTACCAATTAATCTGCATATCTCTGCGGTATCGATTGCTGGATACTCTGCTGGCCACAACTGCTGTAGGTTCTTGATAGCCGCTCGTGATTCTTGATTCACTGATTTTACGACTATTCTACCGTGTCTGCGCCAATTACGATAGCTGCAGCCAGGAGATGCAAAAAAATGCAAATTTATTGAAAGTAATTTAATTCTCTAAAGGTTACAATTAATACTAAAACTAAGTACGTGCTAATTAATCAAAGAGTGTCCGTTCCACGTTTCCATGACATAGGAAACCTCGGTTGACGTCAATGGCTGGCTCACGTTATGCTGCGCTTGCACCTCGTGTCGTTGGGGCCGTGTGAAGTGTTTGTAGGGCGATGCTGGTGCGGCAATTTACAAGAGTAGGCTATGTGTAACAAGCATAAAAATACATACACACACGTCGAAAAGATAATCAAAATATTTTTCAAATTCTTGTTCATTGATGAGGCTAGTTTGTTCTATTGTTCAGTGTTGTGTGAGCGTATGAATATGTCTTTATTGATTTTCGACTATGGTTATTCATGAATTTATGTTCACAAATTTGCTTGTAATTGGAATATCTGCCATTATTTTTCCCAAAATAAGAAAGTTTTTTAGTTATCTCATATACTTAGCGACAATTATGAACAAATATTGACGCCTTTAATGAGATGGCAGACTGATTGGGCTTTGTTTTTTAAATTAGTTTCTGTCTGTAGTTTTACCTAGTTCTTGTTTTGTGATGTTTACCTTTACTTCAAATATAACTTCCATTACCAAAGGCATTAATTGTTAAGCTAGTTATATTAGTAATTTTTATAAGTATTAATTTTCTCGTAATGCAGTATAGCCGTCACAACACGCGTGCTATGATATTATATATATACTACAAACAACAGTGCTACAGTTGAGGTATAAAAGTTAATCAATGGAAGAAATATCAAACTTACAAATATGAATTTGAAAACGAATTTCGTTACTAATGAAGTTACAAAGCAAGTCAGATTTTTTTTGTATTAAACCTCATACAATGCATATATAAAATAGCGCCTACAGTTAAAGTCACAGCTGTTTTCACAAATATGATGTACTAATTTCTTTAAATTAAATTAATAAACAACAATTAAGTATAACGGCGCGTCAGGGGTATACGGAGACATGCCTGGAACACTATTTTCCTAATTTATCATTTATTATTAGGTGAGGTTATGCTGGCAGTTAATTTAAAAATTTAAGGCGGACTTCACTTCCTTAGCAATCAATTATTCAGCAAAATCAATCAACTATGTTTAATGCGTCACCAAATCACTAATTAAGTTAGATTTTAATTTCAATTACCGCGATCCGTCGATAATATGCGACCACTATAACGTCTCCAAGCAATATAGTGACGTTAAGATGGCCGCCCGTTCGACGTTCCACCATAATGACACCGACCTATCACTCTTATCTATGCAGTTCTGTTAGTAGCGCCACGGCTGCGCCGTCATGTACATAATTTAACACAGTGAATGGATTGAAAGAAAGGCTATACTTTCAAACCATTCAAGTAAGCTACAACTTTTCCTCCACTCACGATCCTAGTTATCTCTTAATAACTTAGCTAAGGTGCTAGCCATAGATAATACATTTAGCGTGCTAGCCACCACAAATGATTGCAATATATATTTCAACAAGCCAGTAATTTTATTATGTGAAATTGTATTGCATTTAACTGTACTCACCTATTATTGTTTTAAGTTGTTGTGGTGAAATAAACAGTTATCGTATCCTTTGCAAGATTTTTCCAGTTGAAAAAAGTGAATGCCAAAGGTACTCCAGTAGCGATTTATACTATCCTTGAACATTAGCCGACCTGAACTTCATTTGTCATACTATGCTGTTGGTCTACGAAGAACCTCACTTTTAAAAGTAAACGTGCCTAGTCAAAGCAAATTTCTTCTTACCCTCGTACAAATTCCATGTAGACAAGTTAACAGGAAAACCTTTCATCAATGATACGCCGAAATCACTTACCTTTTCCATCATTGTATCCTTATTAAATTTTCCATGTTACACGTGTCGTATCCAAATTACCAATTGTTTTATTTTACTCATCTTATGAAGTTTTATTTGTACGGAGAAGCGCCTAGCACCGTATTACGAGACACATTAGGTATATTTATTATTATTGCTGAACGTTATTTTAGTACGGCTACGTGTAACATCGTGTGTCAAACAAATACATACGTGGTTATGTATTGTAATCACTTGTCTAAGTGGTAATTTTAGTCACTAACACACTTAACGCTTTTGTCAGTATGAACATAATAAACAAAACCTGCAAACTAAATCTTTGAATTGACTAAATATCAGAACATATTATTCAATAAAAATTAACTATTTAAATAAGGGTAGTCAGAAGTAGAACTACTCAAGTAGATAAGATAAATACCTACTCTTTATTCCACATAGATATATAATACATGAAAAGAATTACAATTTACAATTGACGGTCTTATCACAGTCACAGCCAGCGATCTCTTCTGGCCAACCAAAATAAAATTCTAGGAGTAGTGTTCAACTCCTTGTTGTTTAAATTGTATGGTACAACAAAGAATTATCTTGTCTTATCTTGAGGGAATGATTAAAAAATACGATTATACATACATTTCTCTTCCACAGCCTGGCTCCAGGTTGAGCGCTGTATGGTTTATCGATAGATGCCTCTACTCTGAGACTAACAGTCGATCACTTTATTGCTCGCTAATAACGTTAGAATCCCAGTGAGTATCAGCGTTTATAGTAACGGGTCGCAATGAGATAGACCCAGAGGCTATACCGGCTAAGTCGCCGAACATCGTTTTCGTGAATGGCGTTCAAATAAATAAAGGTTAAAAATGTCTTAATCAATCGTTAAATTGGCTTCCGTGACCACATGTGACTTTATAAGTGGTCCGGAATCGATTGTCAAAGTTATCACGTCACAGTCACAAATAATTAATAGTCTTTAACAAATTCAGAACATACAAAAGAAGAGAAGTTTTAAGTTCCTTTTACCGAAGTAATATACACTTCGACAGAGTTTCGCGAAAATATGTTAATTTATTAAATTTGAATTTGATCTGCCGGCGTGTATCGCTCGTAGCTTAACGCAGAGCGCCTACCCCGGATTGGTAGATGGTGCAGGTTCGAGACCCGCCGGACGATTAAATTTATGATTTCCCATTTTTGAGATTAGATAAACGCTTTGCATTGCGAACAACGCTATAAAAATTCAAATTTAATAATTTGGAAGGTATTATCAATATGATATGATCTTTCACATGCAACTGTGAACATATCAGTCGGCCATGTTTCTAGAAAAACAAAACCGATAGATAATACCTACCTACATCCTCCGGAAGGGTGTTAGCAAGGGAATCCTAAATTTGATCTGCCGGCGTGTATCGTTCGTAGCTTAACGCAGAGCGCCTACCCCGGATTGGTAGATGGTGCAGGTTCGAGTCCCGCCGGACGATTAAATTTATGATTTCCCATTTTTGAGATTATGTTAATTTAATCAAAAGTATTTATTTTATAGTATGTAATTTTATAGTATATAACTAAGCAATTAATATGTATACTTATAATGTTATACAAACCCTTCTTTTTTATGATTATTAGTGCGGGTTAGAATATAAAGACACTAACGATAAGTTATATGATAGAAAAATCACTCAACCTCTTTTACGCAAATACGACAAATGTAGATACGTAAGTACTTGTTAAATATTCATGATTCTAGGAAAACCTTTTTGATATCCACGTGTTCTTAAAAGCCTGTTAAGTGAACGTGCATTATATTAAGATTAAAACCATATTATGATTATTTTCTCTTATAACAGATAAGTCACAAAATGTTGGATATAACCGTTTATAATATTTTAATAGACTTCAGGTCAAATCGAAAACCTCCTCCGATTCTCACATTAACCTGCATTTATTTTAGCATTTATTTATATGACAATTCTATGCCATTTCTCTTAGCCATAATAATGTAATACGCTACAAATAAAATAAATAGGTTTTTATCCACGTAGACTTAAAAAAAAAGCGAGAAATTTAACAGATTGGGGCAGCTGGATGTGCTGGCGTTTGTACAAACTCTGCTTATACTTTTAATTTGCTAGCTTTGCTAATTATTCTTAATTATCCGAACTGGTAGATCAGAATCGTTATTACATCCCAATAATAGTATTCCTGATGGCAACGTTTCGATTGTTATTTTTATTTTGACTATGATATGAGTTTGAACAAGTAATTTACGGTACGGTGAAGTAAATTATAATTATCTGGAACTTTGAATACTGTAGCCATTGTGAGTACTTAAAAACTTTTGATTTATATGACTTCTTTGATAAATAAACTCCGAATGGAATGCAAATAATTCATAAGATTTTAAAGTGACGTTTCTTAGATGTTTCAAGGCCGTCTCTCGCGAATGATAAATTTCAAAGTTTGAATGACATTGGACAACAGATGTTTATCATGGCTCACTCAGCTGTGCAACCTAATATAACTGGACTTAGGAAAGTACTTATTGTAGGAGTAAGAAAGATTTGGGCGTGATTTATGGCGTGATGCATTACAAAATAGAATTGAAATATCAATACATACATATAGTATGTAAGTAAGAAAATAAACAACTCTTTATTGTAGACAAATATTATGCTTAAGCATATCAAATAATTAATAATACGTATAAATAGCGACCTTATCTCTAGGTGCAATCTCTTCTAGGCATCCGTTCAATATACCAGAGGAATAAAGAAAAAGTAGTGGGCATATACAATGAAACATTTTTCAATTGTACTGTATGTAATTATAACTTTAATAATAGATAAATTATATATAAGGGAAACTACACAGATGATACATCAAAAATAAGCGTTAAACTGTATAATATTGCTTGGTCTCTTTTTATGTTTTACGATGCGATTACTTTTATAATAATGGAAATATACCTGAATTTAACAAAAGGTATGAAATATTAAGTTACTAATTGAAGTGGGTATGTTACCCATATCTTTTGTATTTCAGCAGTTGTAATCCAATATTAATAAATGCCATTTCATAGAATTTAGACGTTTAACGTCTATAAATCCACAGTAAACTAAGATAAAGACGACAACTACGATAGCAATTTTAGTTTTGAATAAAGAACATAGCACGGAAACGTAATAATTTAAATTGCTACGTTCCCTTGCACAATTGAAATGTTATATCGGGTTTTTGATATTTATAAAGATAGTCTTGTATTTAAGAAATATATTCCACTCTTACGGTAACTGCTCTCGGCTGTGTACTCGGTTACAGTGAAACTAGAGCGGTAGTTTGCGTATATCGCTAAAATAGTAGAAAGCATCAATCGTAGTTCAATTGTTTTCTGCAAGAATTTGAAGGTCGGTTAAGCGCTCGCACACGCTAGCACCAGTGTGTCCGACCATCGCTTACATTTAAATTTAATTCTAATTTAAATGAAGACGATATAAAACTGAATGCATATTGTTACGTTAAACATATTTTATTAAAGGGGATCTCATGAAGTGTTTTAAGATATTTTTGTAACTTACCCTCTAAAACTACTTGCATAAAATGATAAATGTATCAGGAAAGGATGAATGAAAGAAGACTGACAAAAGAAGTATACCTGGCCTGTGCGAGTGGTACAACAGAAAGGAGAAGACCTCGTAGAACATGATGACAAACGGAAATGCGTTCTCTCTGCCTACCCCTTTGGGAAACAGGCGTGAGTCTATGTATGTATCAGAAAAGTAATTCTAAAAAGTACTCATAAACGTGCGTTATTGATTTTTGAGTTCAATATCATTTTGGCAAGTCTTATTACTATATTAACAGTCTGAATGCTCTTTCCTACGAGCTTTGTCAGTATTAAGAGAGTTTCGCACAAACTATTGGAATTAGGATTGCACGTATTTAAAACCCGAGGGACTAATATAAAGGCAAACTGCTTTAATAATGTTGGCCTCGTTCAGAAAAGGGCTCATTACCTAGCTAAGACTCTAAGACACCCCAGGGGTTGACAAAACGTATATAAGTGGAATCTAGCTAGTTAAGATGGATAATATAAAAAAGTAAATACTTGCACATGGGTTTTTTCGTGAGTGTATTCTATGTAATATTATAATAAAATCGTAGGAAAGTCAAAACTGTACATTGAATATTTTTTAAAGAATATTCGGGGTTTAAGCTACAATCGATATCGAAGCCAAAAATATAGTTTTTAGAAATTTTGTCTGTGTGTCTGTATGTATGTCCGGGCTAAACTCGAAAAGTACTGCAAGAGGTCGGGTCAACATATAGCGGCTACATATTATCACGCTATCAACTACGGGGGAGGAGCTGTGATAATTTATAAAATTTGTCGCGGGTAAAACCGCGGGGCACAGCTAGTAAATGTAAATAAGTAGTTTTATCCGTTGTCTATTATCCATAGTAAGCTCTAAGCTTAGCTTGGTTTGGGCTGGATGGTGCTGTGTGAAATGTCTCGTATATTTATAATTCTCTATAAAATCCTTGACAATAACTTAATTTAAGTTAGTTAAATATCGTTACTGTTATAAAATAAATCTTATTGTAAATTATTTCCTACAATCCGTGTACCTAAATATCTATATGTACCTAGAAATAATTATAAATTAATTATATATTACTACGAATATGTTCTGACTATTTACAAGCGCTTTTTTAAAGTCTACGTGAATAAACACCTTTTTTATTTTATTTTTATTATTCCTGACGGGCTGGTTGGCCTGTTTGGTAAATACTTGCCTTTCACGCCGGAGGTCGTGAGTTAGTATATCTGGTTTCTATAGTACAAGCTCTGCTTAGTTTGGGATCAGATGGTCATGTATAAATAGTGCCCCAGGATTATGTTATACTAGCTGTGCCCCGAAGTTTTACCTGCGTTAAACTTATTAAATTATAGCCTATGTGTTAATCCAAGGTATCAGCTAACTCCATGCCAAATTTAATAAAATCGCTCTAGCCGTTTAGACGTAAAGGAGTAACAAACATACCTACACACACACACAGTCACACACTCACAAACTTTCGCCTTTATAATATTAGTGTGATTTTCACAGATATCTTTGCTCTGAGGTGATTATTTGTTTAGAAATATATGTTTATTAGATGTCTGGTTGTTATAGTATAGGCTATGCATAGTGTGATCAGATGGCATCACATGAGATAAGATGACAGTGTATTAGTTGTCCCAAGATATTATAATTAATTAATATAAGGTATACCGGTCACCATAGCCTAGTTGGTAGTGCTCCTGCCTACGAAGCTGGTGGTCCTAGGTTCGAATCCCGGTGAGTGCAAATATTTGTGTGATGAGCACAAATATTTGTTTCCGAGTCATGGATGTTTTCTATGTATATACATATTTATATATCTATATAAGTATGTATATCGTCGCCTGGTACCCATAGTACAAGCTTTGCTTAGTTTGGGGCTAGGATGATCTGTGTGACATTGTCCCTAGATATTATTATTATTATATATTATATTCAAATTATTCATTTGTTTTCTAGGTCTTACAGTATGGGGTGTTACCTGGTTCATATTCAAAGATGACATCCTACCTGACGGATATCTGTTCAACATGACAAGTGTGGTCTTATTTGGTTACATATTCGGTCATACATTAGAACGATACACAACTATTAACCCAGTCGTTGGAATGACCCTGGCTGGAGTACTATACAGAAACTTCGGCCCACCGAATTTCTTAGAGAGCCCTACTGCGAACTTAATTGACTTTCATTTAAGGTTTGTAAACATCTATTAAATTTGTTTTGTATTGACATTAAAATCAAATTCTTATGCTAACAACACCTGCGTGAAAATATATTAATCTACAAAATTAACTGTTGAGCATAAGCTCCCGTTTTCTTGATGACGAAACAAACGACTTTGCTTAATTGATTTCAATCTTGCCACATCGTAACTTGTAAGTAATTATATTTATTGTTGCTTCAAGGGACTGCGTGTAGATACACGGATTAATTTAGCTAATAGATGTTTATATGGTGACATTATGGCTGGGAGGGAGAGCTATTAAATTAATTATATCAGGGAAAATTGACGCGCAAACCTCATCACCTGTCTTTGAGGAGTCTTCTGGTGGTTAGTGATCCTGACAGGTAAACTAGAGGTCGTGGGTTCGGTTCCCACCCGGAACAAATCTTTGTGTAATGAACACGATAGTATGTTTGGGTGGAACTTATTTAAAATATGTATGTATCAAGGTCACCCAAAGAGCAATGGTAAGGGCTATGCTTGGAGTTTCCCTGCGAGATCGAATCAGAAATGTTGAGATCCACAGGCGAACCAAAGTAACCGACATAGCCGTAAGAATTGCCAAGCTGAAGTGGCAGTGGGCAGGGCACATAGCTCGTAGAACCGACGGCCGCTGGGGCAGAAAGGTTCTCGAGTGGCGACCACGAACCGGAAGACGCAGCGTAGGCAGGCCCCTACAAGATAGACCGATGATCTTGTGCGGACCGCTGGAAATCGCTGGATGCGGATAGCGCAAGACCGGCAATTGTGGAGATCTTTGGGGGAGGCCTTTGTCCAGCAGTGGACGTCTTTCGGCTGATATGATGATGATGATGTATTTAGAAATATATAACTATGTTTATCAGTTGTCTGGTTGCCATCATACAGGCTTTACCTAGTTTGGAAAGAGATGGCAGCATGTCAGATGTCCCAGGATATCTATTTATTTATTTTACCACTATTTTGCATCATTATTACTACCTGATGCATGCAACTTTGTTTGTCTTTTTTTATGTAACTTATATATTATGTGTCTTTTATAACAACGACTTAGTGCCTAACTGACAATTTACTAAAATTTCAATATTAATTAGATTTAGTATTTTTTTACTGTGACAACATAACTCATTCAAACAAATTATAATTATAGGTACTTATTTTCAATATTTTTTATTCATCCTTTCTAAATGCCCAAACCATCTCAGCATAATATCTTTGTGACTAATCCGCTTTAACACCACAACGCTATTTTACGTCAGTATTTCGTACCACATACCTAGAATGTGGATACAAAGTTTTATCTAATGATAAGATCTCCCTACTGATCTTGATAAAACAAGAGTGTATCTGTTTATCTATCCATCTTTGATTAAACTATACACATAAACGATACGAAGTTGACTAAAATTTGAATGTAGGTACAAAGTCAACATGTATCCAATAAATTCATTATTATTTGAAAACTAAAATAGATTTGTATTTCATTGCTATTTTTATGACATTTAATATTGTGATACGTAATTTGGTATATTTATTTATATTAATAAATTAAATACGCATAAAAATCTACAATAATGCTTAAAACTAAATCAATTTGAGACATTTTACAATTAGAATACAACACCAAATATACAAATTCATTAATCATCTAATGCTAACTTATTCACCACTTTGCCTCGGTCTAGACCAGGGTTTATAAGTAATGAAAACGACTTGGTACTTAGTTTCAATTTAAACCTTTAAGTCATTTAAATTTATAGCTGATACAATGGAATGGCTTAATTCAATGTTTTGTTATAGAAGACTTAAGTATCATTTTCTAATTTATTTTCGTAATAGACACGGGATAATAACACATGGATTAAAATATCATTATTCAAATATCTTTTGTGATTAAATAAATAAGTTACAGTGGGATTGTAAAAAGTTCAATAATTATAAGGATGGTATCAAGGGTCAAAAAAAAAAAAAATATATATATATATATATATATATATATATATATATATATATATATATATATAATAGGTCTTTACCTATGAAATTGCCGTTTTGTATGAAAAAATTTAAACGAATTTTTTTCATGAATTTTTTTATTTGTATTAATCGAAGTAATCACCCATGCAATCAATGCATCTTTGCCATCGCAGTGGCAGTTTATTGATGCCCTTCTTAAAGAAATCAGCTGGACGGGAGGCAACAAATTCTTCAAAGGCATTTTGTACTGCCTCTCGGGTATTGAATTTTTTTCCCGCCAAGAAGTTATCCAAATTCTGGAAAAAGTAGTAGTCTCTAGGCGCAAGGTCTGGTGAGTAGGGCGGATGACGGAGAGCTTCCAACCCCAGTTCTTGCAACTTGGAGACCGTCTGCTGTGCAGTATGAGGTCGCGCGTTGTCGTGCAGGAGCAGCGGAGACGAGCGATTGACCAATGCTGGTTGGAGATGCGCCAGCTTCTCCATCATTGTGCTCAGTTCTTCACAGTACACATCTGCAGTAATGCTCACCCCGTTTGGTAAGAAGCTGTGATGAATCACACCGGCGCTAGACCACCAAACAGTGACCATCACTTTTCTAGGGGTAAGTTTTCGTTTAGGGCATTGTTTAGGTGCTGAACCAGGATCCAACCAACTTGCTGAGCGCTTGCGGTTATCAAACAGAATCCATTTTTCATCGCAGGTAACAATGCGGTTCAAAATTCCTTCATTTGTGTGTCTGTTGAGCAGTGCAAGGCACGTCTCGACGCGTACTTCGCGCTGGCGATCATTGAGTTCGTGGGGCACCCATTTGTCAAGCTTTTTTACCTTGCCAATTTGACGCAAATGGACCAATATTGTTTTGACGCTAACGTCGAAAGCTGCTGCTAATTCAGCCGTAGATTGTGTATCATCAGCTTCCACAACCGCCTTTAATTCGTCATTGTCGACCAAAGTCTTCGGACGACCGCGAGGTTCATTTTTCAGGTCGAAATTTCCAGAACGGAAGCGAGCAAACCAATAACAGGTGGTGCGTTGGTTTGTAGTGTTAGCTCCGTAAACGTCGTTGATGTTGCGTGCCGCTTGTGCCGCGTTGCTGCCACGACGGTACTCATATTCCATAATTACTCGAATTTTTAACGTATCCATGATGACGAAAAAGATTGAAATGCGATGAAAATGTAACACTAATCAATAAAGAAATGACTACTTTTGGAAAAAAGAATCCATGTTTTTAAAATAAAATTAATTTGAAATTAGAATTCTTAGCCAAACAAAAATTATTTTGATTTGAAATGGCCAGTACTGCAGAACGGCAATTTCATAGGTAAAGACCTAATATATATATATATATATATTATGTACAGAAGAACGTAGATTTATTGGATTTAATAACATTTCATTATATACTTAATAATTACATTCCATTTTTCATATTTATTCGAAAATTTCAAACAAAAGTGCCCTTCTGCCCAAAAAGATCATATATTCCCAAAGTAAACCTCCTGAATGAATTAAAATAACTACTAATATTTAATAACTCAATCATATTAAGAACTAGCTGTACCTCGCGGTGTTAACCGCGTTAACTTTATAAATTATAGCCTATATGTTATTCGGATATATAAGCTATATAACTACAAAATTTCACGCAAATCGGTTCGGTAGTTTTTGCGTGAAAGAGTAACAAACATATACACTCACACACTCACCAACTTCCGCCTTTATAATATTAGTGCGATATCTCAAACTCTTAATACATTAAATTTTTCTCATAATTTAAATCTCAATTTAAGTACTTCAAATCCTTATCAATTACATACTTCTGCTGCTACGATGCTAAAATATGGCATGCGCAAATGTTTAAAATATTTGTGACTGGATATAAACCACGATACGTATTAAATAAATTGAACTGTTATCTTTTACTTTTCAGGCGTATTTATCCGGTAATTATCCTGACGAAGGGGCCACTTAGCTGGGATTGGGAATACATAAAAAACAATTCATTAAAAGTTTTTTCCTTGGCTACCATGCCGTGGACCGTCGAGTGTATGGCTATGGCATTTTTCGCGCATATACTTCTGGAGTATCCTTGGTACTGGGGTAAGGATAAATTTAAATGTTATTATTTATACAACATTATAGACCATAGCCTTTTAGCCGTGTGGTTTCCGGGCCAGAAAGAAAAACAGGTCCACCCCATACCACCGTGTGATCTGCCAGATAGTCGAGCAGCATCGCCACCTGTGTACTAGCAACCACTTAACTACGGTCGCCAACTCACATGCCAAGCGCGTTGACTACGGCAATTTCTTCAAATGGCAACATTATAAAAACCTACAGAGGAGACATATGTCCAGCAGTGGACGATATCAGACTGATTATGATGATACACCATAGCCTATATTTCTTTAGAATCACTATTTTACAACAATTTATTAACATACGAGTAGTGCTTCTAACGAAATATAGGCTATGGTGGTAAAACTTAAATAAGAGTAGCCAACTACGTGGATATTTGAAATCCTTTAAGGTATGCGCAAATACATAGGTATTTTAGGACACTATAGAGTGTCCTTTTATATTCAAATTCAAATCTAAGACTAGCTGTATCTGTGCGGGACTTATTATAGTGCAAATGTGTGCGCGAAAACACAGGTATACTTTCATTACCTCAATCTCATAATCCGATGGGACAGTTAGCAGGAATGACTGAAAAGAGTCCAGATACAGGACTGACGGCTTTACTTGCTCGCCGAGGCACGGCGGTGTAACACCACCAACTTGCAGGCTCCGGGTTTATGCTGAGAATTTTACTTATTATAAATATCCCAATATCACTTCTTTGACCCGACCCGGGAATTGAACTCATCATCTGCAATTGGAAACGCTGTCTGTAGACTAACGAGATAGTCAAAATACTAATAAAAGTTAGAATCCTTCACTGTTAACTTCGATGTTGGTAATTAAACGATTAAATAATGTGAGGTCCAGATCACAAGAGACCAACGGATTTACGTGCTACCCAAGGTTGTAGGACCGCCCACTGTTGTTGGGATTTCTCCTCAACTGACAATCTTTTTGATTCTAGGATCTCAGCTCTGCAGTTAAACACACTATCATACGTCACATCCAAACTAATAAGTTTAAGTTTGGATATGACGTATGAATGTTGCATTCTGTTAGATATGGTTTGATTGTTTAGATATGGTATTTCTAACAAACCATATCTAATATAACGTTACTTTCTTGATAGGAATTATCACAAAGCATAAGGTCCGATGCGACTACAAAAATAAAATATTCCTGCCTAAGCCACTTGGATAGCTGCGTGTACATAACTTGACATTACTCTAAAAGACGTAATTCTGCTTAGGGCTAATGTGCTTCATTATCATTAAGGATAAAAAATCAGAAAACATCAAAATTATAAAGTTTAATTGAAAAGTGAAATGCAATAAATATTCCATTTTTAATTCTATGGTTGGTTAATACAGTTGTTACAAAGAAACGTTGAAGTTAATTAGATGATTTCTTAGCATTCCATGAACTGATTTTTTATTTTTTTTTATTCCATGGGATGTGCTTTCTGTACGGCCCCACATCAGCGTGGACGTGTCAATATCTGTAAACTACTAAAACAGACACACACAAAAATCACCACTGGGATAAGTTGCTTTAAAGTTTAATCTTGCGTTTTTTTATTAAAACCAATTAACTCTTCATCGTCGATACAAGTTGTTCAAATCGTTATTAAAAAAAGTTGAAGTCGATTACATGAAATCTTCGCTTATTACGAACCGTATTTATTATAAAATAAAAATTATTATCAGTGGGAAAGCTTTCTGTTCGGTCCAATATATCAAAATCGGTTGTAAGAAAAGAAAATTTTAAGTAGGTTTGGTTGTTTTTGTAATTGTCATTACGTTTACAGAAGATTCAAAACATAAAATAGTAGTCCATATAATCTTAATTTCCTTTTAATTTATATATAATTACTGTTTTTAAAAGCACATTAGCACTTCAGTATACCTACTTTTTTGTAACTACCAATTTAATAATGTATGTGTAACCATGCGAAAACATTCCCCATTGAAAAATGTATCGATCGACTTATAGATTCACGAACATATCATACATACAAAATAAAAAATCAATAGAAAAAATTGATAAATTTCTTCTTAAAAATGTTAATTAACTAACTATTAAAAAACCATTCAAACTATTATTTGTAATTTTCACAGAGTGACTAGAGCAAGATTTATCAACTATTAATAATGGCGTGACATGGTATGCTTTATTTATTCCTCTACGTGTGACAGATGTTCATTGTTAATCGTTTAATGTCATCAGGGTTTTAATATATATTTTCAAATACCCAAATTTAAAAATGTCAATTGACAACTATGATGGCCAAACTCTCAATTAGGATTATTTCAATTCCATGGAGTTTTGTCCACTGCCAGTTTAGAAAAACAAATAATATGTCCTCTATGCATTAAAATCTTATGTCCTAAAGCGTTGCTTCAACAAATTTCGACAAAAAATTACTCAGATATTATAACGAGCATCAGGACGCCACTTCTCACTTGCATGTTGTCCCTTATAAAAGTACCTATCTAGTGAAAAGCGGGTTAATCTAAGTATTTATTATGAGCGGCGACCCATCTTCATATTATACCGCATGAAATCTATATTGTATTATTATTTTGAAAATAAAATAAAAGGCGGACGTCAATGTAAGGTTTTGATTACATTTATTTCGGAGTGTTGGTATTCATTCACTTAAAAATATAATTAGTTAACATAACATATGCTAAAAGGCATTCATCTTTACATCTTCGGGGATTTTCACTGACAGGTTTCGCTTTGTTGGTGCTGCCAAGAATAGTACATGTCATCATAGCGGCGCACCTTTCTTGCACTATGGGTGCAAAACGGTCGTTACGGCATGCGGCAGTCCCAACAGTACCCGAATCACATTTTTACATCGGGCACCCTGTACATCCTTTGACTATACCTGTAATGGAAAAAAAAATGCTTTTTAAAACATTTTACACATGTAGCTTATGGAAGCTGCATATGTAAAATGATGCGTTTTAAGAAGCATAATTTTTTCCATTTTTTGTATATCGTGAAAACTGCAGGCCAGCATAAATGATTCGGACAGTTAGTGACCTAAGTTCCTTGTTCCTTAAGTGGCTTAAGTACCGCAACCTGTGCGCTCTATACAGAGGAGTTCCATAAACTGACACGTTTGGAATAGTATAAAAAAATTTAATTCATCTTTCTTTAACGTCATACTTACGCCCATTAGTCACTAGCTCAAAAAGTCACCTCAGAGCCTCCTAAGTGGAATGTGTAACCCCTGTTCTTCGTGTACTTTAATAGATATGTACTAAAACAAATAATTTTTTTTCTTTTGCAATATCGTTATCGCATGAAACTGACGGAATCGCAATATAGCGATATCCTATGTTATTCAAATTGATTAATTGCCACTGTACCTTTGTATAGCGGAATATAATCTACATTTCCAGCCAAATATATATGAACTGTAAAATTACTTATACTGATATTTTCTGTTTGTTTGCAGGTCTCCATTTGGGTAGTATTCTAGCGTCGGTGTCACCAGCGATTATTGTGCCAACAGTAATGAAATTGCATGGCAAAGGTTTGGGCACTAAAAACAAAATAGCACTTTTGGTGGGAAATGCAGGTGGATTAGATACTGCTTTCACTGAAGGTGTTTGTGGATTGATAAACAGTGCTATATTCTATCCAGCACCCTTGGCTTATAGGATTATTAAGGTAAATGAATGTTGCCTTTGCAATTACGATAATAATATTGAGAATCGGATTAGTTGATATAGTTTACCAAGTAATTTATATATTTTAATAATAAAAATATTCCATGATTAAAATTAATAAAATTAATATTTGTATCCTAAATTTTAAACATAGCACAACATTAATTTATTAGAACTGAGTCTAAATAATGTTGTCAGTCGTTCAAATATAAAACCACAACTGAATGAAAACGTCAAAATATTTCTCAGGCTGATTCGCGTTTACAAAACTACTTTACATTGGATCAGTGTCTCAATAATTTTATGACTAAAAGGTTAATATGTGTCGATTAACGCGTTAGTAATTTGTTTTGCGACACACATTCCAGATGCAATGGCTAACCAAATGATTGTCATAGATATAAACTTCGCCAAAATTAGGATTACATTTTAAAGTTTTCCTGTAAACTAATAACAACCGTTGCAACTGGAGACCTTCGAAAAAGGAGTTTTAAAATATCTAAAAGTCGAAAACGCACAAATGACAATTGGCTTTGTAAACTGCTTACTATCAAGCCGCACGCTTGTTTGATGTCTAAGTTTTATAAAAGAATAAGAAGGAATAAAATGTATACCACCATTGAGTTCATGAATTTGAGACTGTTTTGAGGTATCTTGTTTCAAACTTCAGAATAGTCTCAAATGAAACGAATAAGTGTTTATAATGTTTTATAATTCTTCATGTTCTGTATTGTAATTATTCGAAACCTTTGATTCATCTATAAAACATTTAAAGTACCCAATATATAAAAAAGTTAAGCCTGCTAGTCTATCAATATTTAAGTGCATATTCTTTAACATAGACCTGATATAACCATATTATTGCATGCAATACCAGATTTTCCTAAAACTATTTGTTTTTATTAAGTTTATTTGCTCAAAATTTAACACAAAAACAACTACAACCACAGGTACTAAAACAATTGAAGCAGTTTTAAAGGTACTAAGGAACATAGCACTTATTTTGAGAATTCATACGGCATTTTACCTAAAGCATAAATTCAAATATAGAAATCCGGCCGTATTTATCTAGGTGAATCGTTTTTAAAAGCACTCCAACTACATTTTCTTTAAAATCACTTTCTCGTAAGGTACAATTTAGCTGTACGGACTGTAACCTTTTTGTTCGTAATATCAACAGGGTTTGCTGGCTATATTCGTCGGTATTGCCCTCGGAATATTCTGGGGACTGTTATCAGACTCGCTCCCGGATCACAATGACATATACGCGCCCACTATACGCAGCCTGCTCATTTTTGCGGGCGGTGTATTGCTGACGTACGTCGGTGGATACGTCGGCTGGGGTGGCACTTGTACGTATTAGCATTTATATTTGCCTTATCTCTATTCATATATCTTCTGTTAAATTGGTAGTGTTACTATAGTATTCGTTTCCTAGAAGATATGTTGAGTTTGTTTCCAATAGATGGGATGTGATGAGAAGCTATGTTAATTTGGATGAAATATTGAAATTTCCGCTTTTTGTGTTTATTGTTAATAGGGATCCGTAAATACATTTAATATCGGCGTAACGTGTCCAGAAAGAAATTACTTTACTTACTTAACTTTCCAATGAGATCTTAAAATTTTGGCATTTCACTTAAGATTTTCTGTTAATTTAGAAAAAGGTCCTTTATTTCATGCACCTTTCAATATATTAATGGAGAAATCACTGGTTGTTGCGTTATGAATTAGACAGTTATGCAAATAGAATAATAGTAAGATCAAAATAAAAGTGCAAGTCTTACTTGCACTTTCAATTAACTCGTTAACAATGTCCGTTATTTTAAATTTTAGAGAATTCTGTAACCGCAGCCTCCACTGTACGTCCATCTGTCCGTCTGTCAGGGGGCTTTATCTCATGAACGGTAATAAGTATAACAACAAATTAAATAAAGTTAAGAAAAGAGAGAACACTAAAATTCCCCGTTACTTGTGTGTGTTTTTTGCTCGATGTCTGACATTCTTCTCTGATTGAGTATTTTTTTTTGTTAACCTTGATACACATAATGTTAATACTAACTCCCAAATATAATATGAATTGTATTCCCAGATATAATATGCAATGACAGGACGGGCGGGTGCGGTAACGGTGTCAATATTTATTTGCGTTTTTACATAGCTTTCGGTATCATTAGCACATCGACACAACCACCGGCACCCAACGCAGCTGAACACTTCTTCTTGGAAATTGAGCTAAAGTACACCAAATTGCTTGTAGGCCTTCTTATTGTCCTTGTTTGCGAATTAATTATTTCACGTCCTTTGACAAACTTTCTTGAAAATGTAACTCCTACTTGATGTCACACACTCATTATGCGTCCTAAAAAAATATACTCCACCTTCTTTGTTATTTTTTAATAATATATAATATCTAGGGGACAATGTCACTGAGATCATCCTAGCCCCAAACTAAGCGAAGCTTGTACTATGGGTACCAGGCGACGATATACATGTACTTATATAGATAGATAAATACTTAAATACATAGAAAACATCCATGACTCAGAAAAAAATATACGTGCTCATCACACAAATATTTGCACTTACCGGGATTCGAACCCAGGACCACCAGCTCCGTAGGCAGGAGCACTACCAACTAGGCTACGGTGACCATCTTCTAGTTTACGTTCAATCGTACATTAGTAGAATGTACAATTGAACAACTTGTTCCATTAAAATAACTCATCACTTTCATAAGTTTAACTAATCTCTCTACAATCTTATTATTGTATCTCTTCGTTACCAAGCATGAAATATGTCCAGTTGATTCATTTTTCTGTCACTATAAAGTTTTGTTGCCTTCGTCTTCTTAAGGCTAAGTCAAAATATCACTTGCTGCGATTTTTTTCTGGTATAATAATCCAGCTATTTTCTGTGAGGATGCAAAATTAAACGAATATAAAAAGAATTAGGGTAAAATTGATCGACCTTTGTAATTTCCATACACCAATTTACACCATGAAGGTAAAACATTTACCAGCTCCCTGGCTCACTAACGACATTTAATCCATTATCTATACATATAATAAAATCGTAGGAAAGTCAAAACTGTACATAGAATATTTTGTTAAAACGATACTTAGGGCGTGATCTACAATCGATATCGAAGCCAAAAATAGAGTTTTTAGAATTTTTGTCTGTTTATCTGTTTGTCTGTATGTATGTCCGGGCTAAACTCAAAAAGTACTGCATGGTTTAACTTCAAATTTTGCATGAATATTACTAAGAGGTCGGGTCAACATATAGGCTACATATTATCACGCTATCACCTATGGGGGAGGAGCTGTGGTAATTTATGAAATTTAACGCGGGTGAAACCGCGGGGCACAGCTAGTGCCTCATAAAGCTAAAACCAAGTCTATAACAACGCTCGTTCATCTTCCGCTAATTGGAAACAATGCGTTAGTATCTGCAACCACTGCAGCAACGTGTGTACGAAAGCACTACGCCAACATCATTCAACATTTGACAGGCCTGTTGGCGTGGTTGGTAGATACGCTGCCTTTCACGCCACAGGTCGTGGGTTCGATTCCCACCCGGGATAAATATTTGTGTGCATGAACATATCTGTTTGTCCTAAGTCTGGGTGTAAATTATCTATATAAGTATGTATTTACAAAAGAAAAATAGTATATGTAATATATTAGTTATCTGGTTTCCATATTACAAGCTCTGCGTGGTTTGGGATCAGATGGCCGTGTGTGAATAATATCCCAGGATATTATTATTATTATTATCTCAAAACAAAGCTGCTAAAAACGGTGATTCAGCCTAGAAAAAATTTCAATAACTGGGAGTTGGAAAGTTACGACATAACGCTGTTCATATTAACTTTGATGTTGATTTATAAAATAAACACTACCCATTTTCATCAAATTGAAATGCAACAACTATAGTTAACACTATTGATTATCTTACAACACTTCCAATGCCTGATTATACTCTCATTGTATCTTGTAACGTTAACAAAGCATTCTGTCGTTTTTATCAAAGGCGTTTGTTAGTGACAGCATCAGCCGCAACATGATCCTCCTAATCCTTGATGAAAAAACCGGCCAAGTGCGAGTCGGACTCGCACATGAAGGGTTCCATAGCAGCAAGTATTTCAGTTGATTAAATGAATGCAAATTGCGGTTTATGACGTATTTAAAAAAAAACTACTTGCTAGATCTCGTTCAAACCAATTTTCCTTGTTAGTTTACATGGTAATATACATCATAATTATATTTTTTTTAGTTTTATCATTCTCTTATTTTAGAAGTTAGAGGGGCGGGGACACCCATTTTACCACTTTGGAAGTGTCTCCCGCGCAAACTATTCAGTTTAGAAAAAAATAATATTATTAATCCACATGTATGGGTACGATGAAAAAAAAATTTTTGAGTTTCAGTTCTATGTATGGCGACCCCCAAAATAATTGTTCTTTATCTATTTTTGTGTTAAAATCTTAATGCGGTTCACAGAATACATCTACTTACCAAGTTTCAGTAGTACAGCTCTTATAGTTACGGAAAAAAGTGGCTGTGACATACGGACAGACAGACAGATTGACAGACAGACATGACGAATCTATAAGGGTTACATTTTTTGTCATTTGCCATATTCTAAATTACTCCATGTGCAATGGCTGCTTCTGTGATGATGAAATACTATTTAGGGCCCCGTGGGCTTATAATGGTTGTTCTAAATCTGGATGTGCTTTGTATTTTTGTGTAAAAAATTTCAATGTGTTACTTATTAATTTGTTTGTTTTTTTAATTGACTGCACGTGTGGCGCAGCGGCTAAGACAGTCGCCGCTTCATGTCGCAGGTTCGAGTTCCGCGCCGGACAACTATTAGTGTGACCCATAAATTGTTGTTCTGACTCGGGGTGTAATTTATGTCCGTCTATTATATGATTGTAACGTTCCCTGCGACACAGGGATTAGATTCCCTATGGCGGGCGTAGTCTTTTAAAAAAATAAATCCTATGTATTTTCCTATTTGTGTGTAATAAAGAGTAACTCCTAAATATACAATGTTTGACTGCACATCATATATATATAGATGATGAGATATTTGAAAATATTTTATTTTGCGATGTATTAAACAATTCATATTTATTTTGAACTATCTGTGTCCCGCGGTTTTACCCGTATTAAACTTTATTAGTTATAGTCTATGTATTAATCCAAATTTAATTAAAATCGCTCTAGCCGTTTATAGATGAAGAAGTAACAAACATACAAACGCACACACTCATACACTCACAAACTTTCACATTTATAATATTAGTAGGATTAAATACTATATATAAAAATCTTAAAATCGCTCTAGCCGTTTAGAGATGAAGAAGTAACAAACATACAAACGCACACACTCATACACTCACAAACTTTCACATTTATAATATTAGTAGGATTAAATACTATATATAAAAATCTGGGATATATCGCACAGCGCCATCTAGCCCAACCCTTTGATTGCCTGCCTGTACTATGAATATTAGTCAATGAATTTAAATACTTTTATACCTCTTTTCCAGACCAAGACACATATATCATAAACATAAATATTGGTCTTGTGCGAGGATCGAACCCGCATCTTTGGATCACCTGGCGGTTCACTACCAACTGAGAAAATTAAATATATAAATAATATTTTTACTGCTGATGTTATGCTTGCCCTTTGTTAACTATATATTGTAACTATTATTATATATTCTATATCAAAGTTAATATTATAGACCCATCACACTGCTGAGCCATGTTTACAAGTTGTTTTCGAGGGTCGTTACGAACCGTCTCGCGCGCAGGTTTGACGACTTCCAGCCTCCCGAACAAGCCGGTTTCCGAAAAGGCTTTAGCACCATAGACCACATACATACGCTGCGGCAAGTTATACAGAAGACCGAAGAGTATAACAAGCCACTGTGCTTAGCGTTTGTGGACTATGAGAAAGCCTTTGATTCTATCGAAACATGGGCCGTGCTGAGGTCTCTCATAAGGTGCCAAATTGACTACCGGTATATCGAGGTGATAAAGTGTTTGTATGAAAACGCCACTATGTCAGTGCGACTCCAGGACCAGATCTCGAAACCTATCCACTTGCAGCGAGGCGTGAGACAGGGAGATGTTATATCTCCGAAACTGTTCACCGCTGCATTGGAAGACGTCTTCAAGCTTCTGGACTGGAAAGGCTTTGGCATCAATGTCAATGGCGAGTACATCACTCACCTTCGATTTGCCGATGATATCGTAGTCATGGCTGAGACCATGGAAGACCTCGGTACAATGCTCGATGACCTCAGCAGAGTCTCTCAACAAGTGGGTCTGAAAATGAACATGGATAAGACGAAAATCATGTCAAACGTCCATGTTGCACCCACTCAATTGAAAGTTGGTGACTCTGCACTCGAAGTTGTAGAGAACTATATTTACCTAGGACAGACCATCCAACTAGGTAGGTCCAACTTCGAGAAGGAGGTCAATCGTAGAATCCAACTCGGATGGGCAGCGTTCGGGAAGCTACGTAACATCTTCTCGTCCAAAATACCGCAGTGTCTCAAGTCGAAAGTCTTCGACCAGTGTGTGTTGCCAGTGATGACATACGGAACAGAGACGTGATCGCTCACTGTGGGCCTTATTAGAAGGCTCAAGGTCACCCAAAGAGCAATGGAGAGGGCTATGCTCGGAGTTTCCCTGCGGGATCGCATCAGAAATGTCGAAATCCGCAGGCGAACCAAAGTCACCGACATAGCCCGAAGAATTGCCAAGCTGAAGTGGCAGTGGGCAGGGCACATAGCTCGTAGAGCCGACGGCCGTTGGGGCAGAAAGGTTCTCGAGTGGCGACCACGAACCGGAAGACGCAGCGTGGGCAGGCTCCCTACAAGATGGACCGATGATCTTGTGCGGGTCGCTGAAAATCGCTGGATGCGGATAGCGCAAGACCGGCAATTGTGGAGATCTTTGGGGGAGGCCTTTGTCCAGCAGTGGACGTCTTTCGGCTGATATGATGATGATGATGATGATCAAAGTTAAGCCAATATAAAGGGTCTTTCAACAAGGACGGGCCGATGTTAACAGTTTGTGGTGGCCATATAGTTTTTGTGACATCTGTCAAATCTATTGTTTTTTGTTCAGTCATTGATGCCAAATCACCATGGCAAGTTACACGATTTAAATAAAAATACGTTTATATCTCACACACAGCTTGTTTTATTCAATTTCAACATCGGCGCGTCCTTGTTGAAAGACCCTTTTTATACCGGCAATAATTTAAATTTATAATTCTTTATAATTTATATCGACAGCGCAAGACCGGCCATTGTGGAGATCCTTGGGTAGGCCTTTGTCCAGCAGTCGTCGCAGGACGTCTTTCGGCTGATATGATGATGATGATGATTTAGCAAAGTTTTACATAATATACAACAAATTTCTGTGAGTCTTTAAATTTGCCAACTCGTCCTAAGCCATGCAACGGGTTTTAATATAGTTTTCATATGAGTAGAAAGAAACCAAGTCTTCTAAAAATAAATTAAATTGGTTCACCCAGGCTTCCATCTTAAGAAATAAACAAAACGTATGTGCTCTTGTACATAATTTTGGCATTTCCATGGAATTTTAGTTCTTTTAAAATCCTGAAGAATAATTAGTGATAGCATATCTTTATTTTTTACGGCTGACTATTCCTTTCAATAAAACATTAGTTAAAAATGGCGTTACTTGCAACGCCATTTACTCATATTCAATACCAATTACTAATCATAAATATTTTATTATTTTTGGACATCATATAGTTTTTTTTTTTGTAATAAATTATTAATATGAATATTTTTGAAGATATCACATGTTAAAACAACCAAAAATATAATTGAAGGGCCGAATTGACATGTAAATTTAATACAATGTATTGAATTTCGGCGATCCGTTTGGCCCAAAAACAAATATTAAAAACGAACAAAATATAATATATTATAAACTATATAGACTGTGTAGTCATCGATAGGTTTTTATGGCCTGCCAGCCATATTAATTATATTTGTATGGTATCGGGGCGCAAGACCGGCAATTGCGTAGATCTTTGGGGGAGAGCTTTTCCAGTGTTGGGCGTCTTTCGGCTGATATGATTATCAGGGTTATTTGAGGGAAGCAAAGAAAAATGTAGTGACGTAACCTCGTCGATACCTCAACAAACTTTTTAAGCAGATTACTGTATGTATGGTTAAAATGTATTGGTTTTTAAGAAAAAGTGTTGATAGGTCTAAATAAAATATATTTATAATCCAGTTTTTCATCAATGAACTTCCATTTAAATGTGTAAAAATCGCGTACGGATAATAATGGCCAATTATTTTTGTACAATTTTACTATATTATTTATAAAGAAGAACTTACATCATTTGGTATACGATGATAACCTAAAAACACGATACTCATAAAACCTATTTCGTTAAAAACTTTTTTGTACGGAGATACTTTCATTCTTTGCAATTAATTGTTCTCAGAATACAGTAATGATAAAAAATTCAAAAATCGAAACAAGTTATCTCTAAAAACTTTTTTTATTGTTAAACTACCTACTGTAGGCAGTGATACTATTCCATATTATTTGTTTAAAGCCCTGTATGTACGTTATCAAACAGCCGCAAAGCCTGAGTTTTGGCTTAAAGCTCAACATTTTTATTCGTTTGGTTTGGTAATAAATTGCTCTAAGCCCTAGCCACCAATTAATAGAAACAGAATTCTAGTTGGGTTCAATTCAAATTTGATATTTCAGATTAGAGTGCCAATCATGGTGTACACAAACTATTTTTAGGCTTCCGTACCCAAAGGGTAAAACGGGACCCTATTACTAAGACTTCGCTGTCTGTCAGTCCGTCTGTCACCAGGCTGTATCTTATGAACCGTGACAGTTAGACAGTTGAAATATTGACAGATGATGTATTTCTGTTGCCGCTATAAGAACAAATATTAAAAACAAAATAAAATAAATATTTAAGGGGGCTCCCACACAACAAACGTGAATTTTTTTGCTCGTTTTTATAGATAACGGAACGGAACCTTTCATGCGCAAGTCCGACTCGCATTTGGCTGGTTTTTTCTACCCTATTATTTCTACCATACAGTACATATTCTATAGAGTGACCTGCCCTAATCTTACGTCTTGCCTTTATACCAGTTCTGGTATTTAACAATTTGACAGTGAAACCAGTCAAGAGAAGAAGAAGAAGTACACTTTATTGCATAAAAATATAAACGGTACAATATGCCAATAGAGCGTACTGATGTTTTATATAACGACCACTTCGTTGGTCTAGCAGTTGCACTTCTAATCACAGATAATGATATTCTGGGTTCAAATCGCCGGAAAAGTGTATATCAGATTTTCATCCCAAGAAAAACACCCAGTAGGTGCCCGTCTAGTCTAGAAGTTGGTGAACTTATACTCCCTCGCAGAGCAGGTAAAAGCTTTAAGTTAAAGTTAGAAAGTTGGTCTTAAAATTTGATTACAAAACTATGTTTAAAAAAAACCACGATCCCACATGTACCTTTTTCGGTTTTGACAGCATTTTGTATAGTAAATAATATACTTTTTTTTTACACCGGAAACACTTTAAATAACCGCTCAATTTCTCGCCAATTTAATATCGAGACGTAAAATCTTTTTTATTCTATGTACACGTTCACGTCTAAGGTCACAAGATCTCAGAAATGTTGTAGATGTTTTGTCCAGCAACTAAAAACATCAAAACGGTAGCCATTTATAAAAAATCTGTCTACGGAATCACGTATAGAGAACAATAATCAATTCGAAGGAAGAATAAGTACAACCAAGTCCAACAAATAATAATGCTGTGTAGCTGATTGCATACAATATCGCTACTCCACTTCCCAATCGAATCGACTTCAACGTCCCGCGGGGGACGTTGAAGTCGACCCGATTATATCTCCCAGAGAATGGGCAGCAGCGTCTCTCGGTGTACTAAGACCATCATACTGCGATCGCCAACCAATCTGCCAAGCGTTGCGTTTATTTCACATCCTTACAAATTATGGACACAACTTCATCGTGAAAATCTTTTGGGGAGACCTTTGTCCAGCTGTGGCCGTCATTAGGCTGATTGCTTGTACCCATTACATAATAATTTCACTCTCTTAATGGTTTTCTGGAAGAAAAATCATTAATGAATTAATCTCGCCTATGTATGTACATGACTTTTATTGTAAAATTTAACTTAAATGTATGTTTCTGTGTGCAATAAATAATAAGAATAAGAACGTTTATTTTTTGAATTCTCATCACTAAAATCAAAATAAAACACGAAATATAATTGTAAAACTCAAACCAAATGGCGTTTGTACATTATTAGGAGTCAGCGCTAGAAGTCCACGACATCATCACATTAATTAGTCTCGTCTCATTTCAACCTTCGTTCCTATTAACTCCAATCAAGAATAATAATTTAGCCCGCGTTTCTCACGAAATGATTTAATATTATAAAGTATCACGAACAAGGATATGATGTTAAACAATATCAGTGTTATGTAATCATAATTACAATAACATAATCATTAGATTTTTACCTTTGCTAACATTGAGTTGCTATAATACAACCTAGTTTTTATGATTACTTTGGTGATGGTATATCTCTACCATAAGGTTTTTATTAAGAAAAGTGTTCGCAAATAAAGTGGCGGCATCTCTGATGCGGAAACTCCCCGCTGCCTTGGCTGGATCCCTTGGCAAGACCATGCCGCACCATATTCCCGATACGCCCGCTGTATTCCGGCAATTTTTATCAAGTAAATTCATAGTCAGGCCTTTTAAAATGTTTAAAAGTCTTGAATAAATAGTAGATAAGTTGTTCTTCGTCAGAGTTTTAGATTATAAAAATAAAATTAATTTCCTCCACGTTGAATACCATGTTGTCCCGGCATAGTATTTTTATTCCATTTCAAAGTAAAAGGGTTCTAAACTTAATAAGATAGTTGTACAGACGCCAGCACATCAAGCTAACCCAATTTGTCAAATATCTTTTATAGATTTTCAACTTTATCATTAAAGCATTAGGTTCACTTTCAATTGGGGAAATCTGACAGTTTGGGGTAGCTTGATGTGCTGGCATCTGTACTATCTTATTATTATATTATTTATTGATTACGAAGTCATTTGTAAATCTTATTTAAATGACTGGACATTGATATTTGACTAGTTAGATACCTATAGAAAATCGTAACTAAGTCATTCACGGTAAATTTTTTATAGCTATTTACCGGTCTTTAGCAATTCCTGCCAGTATCAGATTGCTGAATCTTTCACCGAAACTCAAAGTTGGAACAAAGTTCCCAAAGTCAGGTTGTGGATTCGTTATTGAGCGGAAATCGCCACGCAAAAAAGAAACATTATGTCCTTTAGACTTGCAATATAGTTATATAAACTCAGTACTAAACACGTGAAAATTAAAATTTATTGTTTGCTTTTATTTTAAATCATATGTGAGTTATATAATCTCATTATTGCAATTTTGAAAGCATTTCGTTAAAGGACCTCCTCGTGATGAGGTCCCCAACGCAATCATATTACTTGTTGCGAAATGGTCTCTTTATAAAAATCAATCTACTTAAAATCGGATATCTACATCATAAAATAATAATGAAGCCAATACCATCTCGTCTAAATTAAGCACAACGGCTAAAGACAAAGTTATAAAAGCGCCCATTTTCTTAATTACAGCGAGAGGGTTTATTAAAGTGATGACGACAGAGAAGGTAAAGAAACACGTACATAAAGAACATTTATATCTAGTTGGACTTTTCATATTGTGTTTAAATTAAAACATTTGTATTTTTTTTTATTTTGATTCGCATCAAATTGGGGTAATGTGATTAAAATTATATTGACCATTTAAATCCAGTATTAACTTTTAAATCTAAGCTGTAACTATATACATAATTTAAAAAAATTATGAATACATTAAACCAACATAAATATAAATTAAACTAAAATTAAATGGCGTCAAATAATTCCTCCGCATCGCTGTTGGAGAACATGCCCAGAAGGCTGGCAAGCTTCTGCTGCTGATTCTTAAACCAAAAGAAAGCAGCCTTCTGGTCACGTGAAGCAATTAAGGTATAATTCTAACAATAACGAAATTATTATAATTGTATGCCAACCTGCGAAACATGTATATACCTAACTATTTTTAGTCTATCCTTATATATTTACCATTTTCGTTAAGAATAAATAATTGAATTAAGACGCGTGTGAACCCTATGTCTTGTATCTGTCCATCTAAAGCATCGTCTCTGTCAAACGAATCGTCCAATGAGGGCTACCGCGTATCAAATTGACGCTAGAGGCGCTAGCATCGCGGCAGGTCTACGAAACGTCAAAATACACTGTTTTTGTTCGGGTTACGCTGTTTATTAATAAAAACTGCGATTATAACTAAACATTTTGGTTTAAAACTAAATAAATTACAAAATGAGTAACAGCTCGATGACTGTAATAAATATTTGAAAAAATATTTAAAATCCTGTTAAAGTGTTTCAGAAATAGCATGCCGCAGTGTTGTGCGGGGACTGCATAACACTGCGGCATGCTATTTATGAAACACTTTAACAGGATTTTAAATGTTTTTCGTAAAAACATTCGTCGCGTCCACAATAACAATGATTTTGATCAGCTATAGTGGACCTTCCGCGACAGTGGCACCGACTGGTGAGCACAAAAACGATAGCCCTCATTTCACTGCATTTTTTTCGACAGGAATTATGTTATGTAATAACCTAAACGAGGTATTTGAAAGCTTATATTAATAAAATTTGTTTAACGAGCCAAAATGTATAGCTACGATCAGACTGCTAGATCAGATTTCAAGCATTTGGAATAGTTGTATCTATAAGTTAGTAGAATTAGCTTATTTAAATATAGAACACCCTTTTATTGCTAGATGGTAATAATTTACTACTCTGTCAAGACAGTACCGGGAAAAGATCAATAATATACAAAATGTTTGTTATTCATCCAAATTTATTTTATCACCTTCAAAGTATGTTCCTTCAGAAACGATACACTTACGCCAAAGAATAATCCATTCATCAAAACATTTTTTAAACGCTGCTTTCGGAATTGAGTTCAGTTCTCGCCGCTAATTCTCCTTCATGTGTTCTACCGATTGAAAACGGGTACCACGAAGTGGTAATTTGAGTTTAGGAAATATAAAGAAGTCAGCTGGAGCCATATCTGGTGAATATGGTGATTGCTGGATGGTATTTGTTGAGTGTTTGATCAAAAATTCGTTCACAATGATGGCCTTCTGCGAAGGCGCATTATCGTGGTGCAAAATCCAAGAATTTTCTTTCCACAACTCTGGCCTTTTTCGTCGAATTTGCTCTCTTAAACACCGCATAACGCTCAAATAACTAATATTCTTTATTTACCGTTCGACCTTCCGGTAAGAATTCAGAGTGCACAACACCGCGTTAGTCAAAGAAAACAGTCAACATCACTTTGACTTTTGATCGACTATGGCGTGGTTTTTTCGGTTTCGGTTCAGTTGGAAGGCGCCACTCCGAAGCTTGTTGACTAGTTTGCGATGTTAACTTCAGTTGCAGACGTTGATGGCCTACCAGAGCGAGGCAAATCTTTCATCACATCTCGACCGCTTTTGAACGCTTTGAACCACTCACAAGTACGAGTTTTTGATAAAGTCGATTCACCGTAAGCCTTCTGTAACATTTTCAGTGACTCCGAACACGAAATTCCATTAGCGATCCAAAATTTAAGACAAACTCTTTGTTCGAAACATTATGCATTATGAAATTCACAATACACACTATATATGATATTACTAAAACCAGCACTGTATTTAATATAAATAACAGATGCAACTCAAACTCCGCGCCAAAATGGAAAACAGTTGTGCCAATCTAACACTAACAACAAAAAAAAACAAAAATTTGAATTTGGAACCATAAACAAATCATCCATTCCCGATACTTTTTTGATTGAATGTATAATTAGAAATGTAGAGGTTAAAACAAAGAAACGCATCAAAACTAAAAAAAATATTAACACAACATTTAATTTAATCACAAGTTTTTTGTAGAAATCGTTCCGAGGGAATATAGGGTATATTCCCTCGGAACGATGTCTACAAAAAACTAAGGACGGGCAGCAGCAAAGCGTCTCTCTATGTACACACGGCTTACATATCAAGCTATACAGTTCCAGTATAGGGGGATCCCGCGTTGTATAGGATTGCCATACATCGAGAGGTCAGCTTATATTGCAAATGTATAGCTTGATATGTAGCCGTGTGTACTATGAGCATTATTCTGCGATCGCCAACCCGTTAACTAAATGTGGCGATTATGACACATCGCTCTAAATAAAGATGTTTTGTGGAGGCATTGTCCAGCTGTGGACGTCATTAGGCTGACATGAATGAATGATTTTTATTTCGGAAATTCCTCTACTACTCTGAATTCCAACTGGTTTAGTACGTGATATTTTGTGTACAGACGACAGCACATCCAGCAACCCCAATCTGTCAAATTTCTTTTATACATTTTAAACTTTATCACATAAGCATAAGTTTCACTTTCAACTGGGGAAATTTGACAGATTGGGGTAGCTTGATGTGCTGGCGTCTGTACATGTGACCCGCGCAACCGATAGACACATACTTCATCAAGTGAAATATTCAAGAAATGGCATATAAAACTGCCACATTACTCTGCTACGCGTCTTATTACTAGTTACGTCAATATAAATGACAAGTGTCAAATGCCAAATAGATACCGACTGTTGTAATTGTACTAGTATTTCAAATTTGACATTGAATTTTATCATTGATAGGCTAATTTCACCGTTACACGCCACCGGCCCCGTAAAAGATTTAGAGACACTTAAGCAACAAATTATCAAAACCATTTAAAATGCAGGGTGAAATTGAACATAATCCTTAATGATGCTCAAAATATACACTGACTCATCTAAGTCGATAAGATATTTCTTAATCATAAAATAAACTTCATATAAAATAAAACTTTAAGTATATGGAGTGGTAAATTTTGACATTATATTGTTTTTAGCAGTTTTTAAAAGGAGTATTGCGTTTTATTTTCCTTTGAAGAAGTTTTAACTACCAAGTCTTATTGAGACTTATACACTTTGTTGGCAAACTGAAATTTTTAGAGCTGCATGCGAAATATCATATCTTATTGATTACACCTTCCAAACTATACAATTTTAGTTTTATAGGATATGTATATTCGAAATACAAAGCGTGAATCAAATATCAAAATATGAATGATAAATTTAATTGTCCAGCGGTGATTAAACCAGCACAATCTTTCATTTGCGGTAGGTCCTCTGGTCTAATAAGCTACGAACGATTTACGTCGATAGGTCAAATTAACGATTCCCTTACTAAACCCCTTACGGAGGATTTGGTTAACATCCATCAGCTTTGTTTTTATAATCTTAAATAATCTGATTTATAAGTATGTTTAACTGAGTAGAATTAGTTAAAAACTTGCGGAAATAATCTAACCGTTATAAAACCCCCGACTCCAACTATACACCCCATCTCTGTTAATCCATACTCCAATCCCAATGCCTAGGTTATCTTCGAGGAGATCACACTTACTGATATGGCCGCCAATTGTACAATTATGTGATATATATTGTTTTATTTCTTGTGATATTTTGATGTACAACAAAGAGTTATCGCTTGCACGTTGTCTTATTACGGGCCCCGTACTGACTGTGTTCACAATGCAACTTCAATTTTTTTTCATGTTTAAATATGTTCTGTGTGATTTGCCTTTACAGGTGCATACAAAATTTAAAGCTATATTAGTTACCTAAAATTTGGTCTTAAATTAAATATAGAAACTACAACTAATATAACAAGGTTAACATTAATAACTAAATATTTATTTTTTAAACTAGAGAAGTGAGATCAGCGTTATATATAATAATATATAAAAAAAACAACATAATGAATGACTGCTATATGTAACATACATCTACACCATAGATTTAAAACACATAAAATGTTAGCCTCACGATATATCGGGTGGTGAAAATCTAATCTCACCGCATTGTTTCAGCGGGAGTGGCAATCATGGTATGCGCGGCTACTGCAGCTACACGGTGGGCGCGTCGCGACTGGCCGCTTACCAATAACCCCGTGTGGGAAGTTTACAAACTACTATGGAGAATATTTGAACCTATGCTCTTCACATTCAGTGGATATTTTTTAAACGTAAGTTGAGACTTCATTGATTGGTCTAATAGTTTATTGATAGGTACTGAGCGTTGTTGGCCCAACGTATTCTTTTATTTTGTTTTATGTATGATTTTTAAGAAACGTATTGTTTTATGTATCATATTTGTGTAGCACATTTATGACTCACTGTGGCAGGTAGCTGAAAATTTGCGTAACAGACATATTGTGGTTGTAACATCAAGCTGAGCTGCTAGCTTTTTGAGTGCAAAAAATATGTTTTAGTAACACTAATGGAGTATTTTGTACGGTATTTATACTTTATGTCGCCATTGTTACTTTAGTTGTGTCAATAATATTTTAGATTGTTTTTTCTTCTTCTTCTTCGTTTATATCGAAATCAGGGATAGTCCTATTATCACAACTTTGTAGTTACCAATAGAAGACATCTAGATGAAATAACCATCACCCCTTGAGTATTTAAGATATTATGTAGTTGCTGCTGCCCGTTCTCTGGTAATTCCTCGGTCGATTTCTACGCCCCCCACGGGAGAGATGGGTGATGGTATTCTATGCCGTCACCACACAGCAACTTGCTGACTCTTAAAGGCCAGCAACGCACCCGCGACTTCTCTAGTGTTGCGAGTGTACATGGGCGGCGGTAATTACTTACCATCAGGTGACCCACTTGCTCAATCGAAAAAAATTCACACGTCATTCCTACGGCGCTGCTCTATATCAGTAGTAAAAACACATTATGTAGGCAAATAACTGTATAGGATACAGGTTAAAGGACATGTTTAACTCGTATTTCACTTGTTGCAGATATCACAAATGAATTCTAAGGAGTTCGGTCTGATTGTCGGATGCATTTCGGCGGCGCTCGCTCTGCGATTGCTCACGGCTTTTCTGGTTTCACTCGCTAACGAGCTGTCAGTCAAAGAGAGCCTTTTTGTCGCCGTAACCTGGATACCTAAAGCTATCGTTGAGGTAAGAAATCATGTAGTGCCTAGAAAAATAAGAAATAATTCTTTAGTTTCAAATGCGGTAATAGTAAATTCACGGCCACTTTGTTACGCTTAGAATTTAATAGCATCTTAATAATCTCTAGCATGTATTAATAATGTTCAATGTGGCCAGTCTTAATGCAGACTAGCCAATTGCGCAAGACATATTAGAGTGCACAAGTGTGTGCTCAAACACAGGGGCACTTTCTATTCCATTACTCTCATGATCCCATGGGATGACTAGCGACACGACCGGAAAGAGGTCAGGTACAGGACCAACGGCTTTACGTGCTCTCCGAGGCACGGGGGTGTAATACCGCCAACTCCCAGACTTCGGTCTGATACTGAGAATTTTTTTTTTACGGAAATATCCCAAAATACCTTTTTGCCTCGATCCGGGATTTGAACCCAGGACATACTTATCTGCGGTTGAACACTCTACCGCTAGACCAACGAGGCAGCCAATCTTTATTATATAGGCAGTAAAAGCGCAACTGTATTCACAGACTTTCTGTCGCCTGATTTAAGAAAGATGCGATTACTAATTAATAATCCCACCCAAATGATAAGGCCCTATGTACACGTTAGCATCGTGTTTGTTATCGATTCAAAAAACACCAAACTGCTCTGTAGGATAAAAGCGCGCGTTTTCAAAACGTGCGTCAACGGCGCGTTTATATAACGTGGTGTGCACAGACAGTCTAAGCAGACTCCTATTCCACGCCTAAAGAGGAAAATGAGAAGCAAGGATTCTTTAGGTTACTACACAAGGGGATCAATAATGTGGTAGATAGGCCAACGGAGTATTGGTGTAATAGCTATGCCGATTGCTTGAGAGTGGGGAAACTACTCATATGGATCACTAGCTGTGCCCCGCGGTTTTACCCACGTTAGATTTTATAAATTATAGCGTGTTAATATGTAACCTATATGTTGACCCGACCTCTTAGTAATATTCATGCAAAATTTGAAATAAATCCATGCATACTTTTTTGAGTTTAGCCCCGACATACATACAGACAAACAGATAAACAGACAAAAAATTCTAAAAACTATATTTTTGACTTCGATATCGATTGTAGATCACACCCCAAGTATCCTTTAAAAAAATATTCAATGTACAGTTTTGACTTTCCTACGATTTTACTATATGTATAGATTAGTATGATAGCCAGTCAGGCGAATATATAGTATGGTAGCTAGTCTGACAAATCATCGCTACCACTTCCATTGAATCTGTAAGCCTCCTTATAAATCTTAATATTATTGTCAAACTTTGCAAGTAAGCCTATTCGAGTAAAAAATAACTACCTACTATAATCAAAATCGATTATAATCGATTACATACACATTAGAAACACGCAACAAATAGAGAACCTTTCTTGAACTTAATTATTCGGACTGATTAAATAAAGTACCGAACTTGTACTACCTTATCATTTTTTTCAAAGACTGCCACGACAGTTTCTCATTTAGTTACAGCAAAATAAGAAACACGGGACTCGCGTACATTCTACAATAAAAAATGGCAAATAATTTAGTAGGTGCTTTAACCAAAACTATTGAACGATAATGAACGTGTAGCGCAGCAATTAAGACAGTCGCCTCGCCACTTCGTGTCCCGGATTCCGTTCCTACGTAAGACATCTATTTGCGTTACCCATAAATAATTGTCCAGAGTCTGGATGTACTTTGTGTCGATCAATTGTATTTTTGTAAAGTACACAGGGATAAATGACCCTCGTGCGGACATCGGCTTAAAAAAAGCTTTTGGTTCTGGTTTAAAAACGAATGTGCTAAGACTAAGACAGTTGCATTTTTATGGGCTTACTTCGACATATCTCTTTCACAACAAAATAAGAAACACGAGGATGCACGTATATATACACTCAACAATAAAAATAGCATACAAATTAGTACGCGCTCAAACTGAAACTAAATATGACATTGGAGCTGGTTTTAAAACTACCACACTAAGTCAATGAAACTTTTGTAGGACAATCTGCCAGGTCTCTCCTACTCAATAAAGAAACACATAAATCGCTTTTCAAATACCGGAGTTACACAGGAAAAAATACCATTTGAATAGAAGAATTCGATTAAAAGAAACATTGCGTTGAATTGGAACTTTGCTAATGCTGACATATTTATTTACAATGAATACTTTTATTTTTACCTTTATGTAAAGGTATTGTAAGAAAGTTAACGATTAATAAAAATATAAATTTCAACGGTACAAATAGATATGACTATATGCACGTGTGGCGCAGAGGTTAAGGCAGTCATTACTCCCTGTCCTGGATTTGATTCCCGAACTACTCTGCCGTACATATGCTAAAAAGACGTAAAGTAGTGAAATTTGCCACAGTTCTGCATGAATGTAATATAGTGACTTTTACCTTCACACATACTTTTCTGAAACGGCATTTAAGTGATAGGACGGGAGAACTATTTGTGTGATGCATAAGTTGTTGTTCTGAGTGTTCGTTGTTCCCGTTAATTATATGTTTGTAAAGTACCCCACGACACAGCGATTAATTTCCCAAAAGCGGGCGTTTTGTCCTACAAAGCTATAACTATAATTATTGTTATCTAATAACGATTCAAAACTAATAATGTAACTAGCTAAAACCCTGACAATCACATTATTGGATTTGTAGATATATTATCATTCTCTTTAAATTAAATTGTTATTAACATTGCCGCTCAATTACCATCCATCACTAGCTGATGGAGACCTTGAGGATGTGTATTATCACTTCCTAAATCATGTGTTACATTACATAAGACACAGGCGTACGATGACCTTCTCCAGATGCTATGTTGACATAATTAAACGAGAATAATAATATAATAAAATGGAAGAAAGAACAGGCTTAGAAAGGTTCTCGACTGACGACAAACTGGAAGATGCAGCGTCGGCAGGCCCCGCACAAGATGGACATGATTTTGTGTAAGTCGCTTGAAGCCGCTGGGTGCGGGTAGCGCAAGACTGGCTGTGGAGATCTTTGAGGGGGCCTTTGTCCCGCAGAGGGCGCCTTTCAGCTGACATAATGATGATGATGTTAAGTATGTTTATCTGATGTCTAGTACAGGTACAAGCTATGCCTAATTTGGGCTCAGGTGGCAGTGTGTTACTAGACCAATGATATTTATTTATTTATTTTACTATTATTATACTATCGGCGTTAATACTAGTAAAGCGACACATATATTTAACGTTCCCTGCTTAACGGTAACATAAAAGTACCTTCCCACTTATATAAACACATAAATAATCATGCTCTTGCACACAAATATTTATCCTGGGTGGGTATCAAACCCACGACCTCTGGCTTAGTACTCAGAGTCACTAACAACTAGACGAACAGGCCAGTCAGTAATCTTAACCTTTAAAGTAAATTCGATGCCTTAATGAATAAATACATATCTGTAACATACATAATGTCACGTTCGGGCTTCGAACCCTAGTATCACCAAGGAGTTTTCTAGATAATACCAGAACAAAAGAAAAAGGATAGCTGATGAAAAGGACATACAACATTCATAAAGCAAAATTGACATGAGATGTTTCCAGAATAATAAGAAAGAGATAGAGGGAGTCCAATGAATGAAAAGAAAGAGATAAGTGACGACAAGGACAGGAACATTACGACTAATCTGTCATATAGGCGAATTTTAAGAAAGAAAAATATGACTTACTAAATGTTTAAAATTTGTAACAATTTAGGGGTATATAAGCGGAATGTTTAAGCAGAATAGTTTTAAGTCAAATGAAATTGAAGGTGAATTAAGCAGAAGAAATAAAAGTGTAAAACTGAACAGTGCAAATAAACAGTGCCTAGAGTTCCCTACACAGTGAGAAGTGTGCCGTGTAAGACGGGACACTCTGAACTTTAGCTTTGGCAGTGCTCGTCACAGGATTTCTGAAGTAGGCCACGTGTGGACTTAAGCAGAGAGTTAGTCGCCGGAACTTCAAGTACGTGTGTGTGTGTCTTAGTGGTAAACCAACTGTCACTGTCGACGCCAATAAAAGTTCCTGTGCAAATACTAGTTTTTTTCCAATCCTCTGACCCACCGGTCGCCACAACAACAAGATCTTTCTGGAAAAAAGCAAAGTTGGATCCGTGCATGAGTAGGCATGTGGACTGTGATAGAACTTGCCCATCAACAAATCGTCAAGCGAGAGGAATTAGAACCAACGTAATGAGTGTTACGTCGGTTCTAATTCCTCTCGCTAGATTGTTGTTGATAGGCAAGTTCTATCGCATAGAGTTATGATACAAGTAGTTAAGCTGCCTGGGTTTGCGAACTCACTTTTGCCCTTACTTACTTACTTATCGTATGGGCAGTGGTTACCCTGGTGTCAGAGTTGTTCAAGCCGCCTAGTAGGCCTCTGACATGGCTTAACGACTGTTGCTTAATGGCTACAACCGGGACCGACAACTTATCGTGCCCTCCGAAGCACGGAGACGCTCAGAAATTAAACCACTTTGGCGGTCACC
Source organism: Pseudoips prasinana (assembly GCA_951640165.1). Lineage (NCBI taxonomy): Eukaryota > Metazoa > Arthropoda > Insecta > Lepidoptera > Nolidae > Pseudoips > Pseudoips prasinana. Next base: position 23,494,180 of record OX621237.1, on the reverse strand, counting down.
CATCTATGGACTTGACCGCGAGCCTAGTTGCTTAACCTCGCCAATCACTTACGGACCGGTGAGAGCATCTGGCTATTTTGCGCTAATTTATTTATTTATTACAGATATCTTGAGCTCACGAAATGTTATGAACTAACTTTTCAATCGTGTCCTGATGTTGTTCTCTCAAAAAATATTATCTCTATTGGTAAAAAACTTCCATGTCCTCCTTATGCGTACCAAAATCTATAAAGATAATTATTAAGGTTTATCATTTCCCTTTTTAGGGTACCGTAGCCAAATGGCAAAAAACGGAAGCCTTATAGATTCGTCATGTCTGTCTGTCTGTCTATCCGTCCGTATGACACAGCCACTTTTTTTTGAAACTATAAGAGCTGTACTGTTGAAAGTTGTGCGGTTCACCAAATACATCTACTTACCGTAGATGTATTCGGTGAACCGCACCAAATTTTTTTTTTTTCATCGTACCCATACATGTGGTGTGTCTATGGATAGGTCTTCAAAAATGATATTGAGGTTTGTAATATCATTTTTTTTCTAAACTGAATAGTTTGCGCGAGAGACACTTCCAAAGTATAAATAGAGTCCCCCCCCTGTAACTTCTAAAATAAGAGAATGATCAAACCAAAAAAATATATGATGTACATTACCATGAAAACTAACAACAAAAATTGGTTTGAACGAGATCTAGCAAGTAGTTGTTTTTTAATACGTCATAAATCGTAAACCACAATTTGCTTTCATTTAATCAACTGAAATACTTGCTGCTACGGAACCCTTCATGGGCGAGTCCGGCTCGCACTTGGCCGGTTTTTATTTTATCTTTGCAGTTTATATGAGAATGAGTGCACGCTCATAAATTATATTTCATAACCTATTTTCTCGAATTCTCTTGATTTAGAACACTATAGTAACGTGTTTTCGAGGCGATTTTTTAATAAATAAGTAATGAGTAATAAACAAATACAGTCTAGTGAATAGCGATTTAAATCGAAAACTTATGGATATCGTGCACAATGTGGCGTGATTTTGGATAATTATCATTGACCGCGATGATAGAAATAACGTTTGTTTCGGACTTGCTCCGTCCTTAACTGCACTGGTCAAATCGGCGACAGTCAATTAATCTAAAAATAGTAAGTCATCATAAAATACAATGAGGCCATTGATGCGAATGTTTCTTGTTCAGGAATGTGCGCGGCCTTCGCCCTCAATACTAATAGAAGCATTAAGTGATATTTTCACTAACGAGTAGACTAGAAGTCCGGTCTACTCCAGTTTAATTCACTGTGACTCCTCACGGTACTGGTTTGAGTAATTTCATGCTTGTTTAGTCAAAGCTTTTACAATTATACAACCAACGAATCAAAATATACTAGAGATCGCACTTGTTCGAAGACATAGACATTAAAGACAAATTTATATTAATCTGTTCTCAGTTTTGACACTCAGTTGGTCATCTCTTGTCAGTATGTCAAAATCATGGCAGTGTGTGTAATGTTTTGTTTCATTAAAATACTTTACTTCTAATGCATATTGATTGTTTAAAAATATTATTGATATATTTATATTAGACGAAAGACGAGGTGTCGTAATCTTTCAAAAGTGAAAATTACATAATAAATCAAATTTATTTTTGGGGGTAGGCAAATAAAAATTGTAGACATATCTATACATATAATAAAATCGTAGGAAACTCAAAACTGTACATTGAATATTTTTTTTAAAGGATACTTGGGGCGTGATCTACCTTCGATATCGTAGCAAAAAATGTAGATTTAAGATTTTTTGTCTGTGTGTCTGTTTGTCTGTATGTATGTCCGGGATAAACTCAAAATACTGCATAGATTTACTTCAAATTTTGCATGAATATTACTAAGAGGTCGGGTCAACATACTGGACTTAATGCTGTGTGGTGACGGCCTAAGAATATCACCACCCCCTCTCATCCTGTGGGGGGACGTAAAAGTCGTCCCGAGGGAATATACCAGAGAACGGGCAGCAGCGTTCTCCTGAGTACCATGTCCACCTTACTGCGATCGCCAACCCGTCTGCCAAGCGTGGCGATTATGGCAAATCCCCTCAAATGATGGACACAACCAAACCGCGGCCCTCAGTCCCCGGCAGCCCTGCTATTCCCAGCCGTGGTAACAGCCGTGGTTACGGCAGGGCAGGGGGTGCTAAGAATCCCCGGCAGATTCCGCGTTACCAACACCGACGACCTCTGGCCCTGGCAACATATAACACACGTACACTGCGGTCCGACGAGAAGATAACCGAACTGGAGGAAGAATTGAGCAGGTTACTTTGGGATATTGTAGGATTATTTGAAGTCCGAAGAGAGGGGGAGGACTCGATAATACTGAAATCCGGAAACCTGCTCTATTACCGGGAGGGTGACCAAATATCCCAAGGTGGTGTCGGGTTCATAGTCCACAAGTCCCTCGTGAACAACCTAGTGAAAATCGAGAGTGTGTCGACGAGGGTTGCGTACCTTATACTCAGAATCACCAAGCGGTATTCGTTGAAGGTTATACAGGTATACGCACCCACTTCGACACACTCCGACGATGAAGTCGAGGTTATGTATGAGGACATATCCAGAGCCATACATACCTCTAACTCCTATTTCACTGTGGTCATGGGGGACTTTAACGCGAAGCTGGGCAAACGATTCGGTAATGAGCTGAGAGTGGGGCAATTTGGAACTGGTGACCGGAACCCCCGGGGCCAAATGTTGGCCGACTTCATGGAGAAGAAGGAGGGACTCTTTATGATGAATACCTTCTTCAGGAAGCCGGATCACCGCAAATGGACCTGGGTGAGCCCCGATGGTAAAACTACAAATGAGATAGACTTTATCTTGTCGACGAGACGACAGATGTTCAATGATGTCTCCGTGATCAATGCGGTTAAAACCGGGAGCGATCACAGACTGGTCAGAGGCTCATTGAACCTTAATGTCAAACTCCAGAGATCCCGACTGATAAAGTCTACGCTCCGACCTTTACCTATCCACGTCCAAAACCCCGAACCATTTCAGCTCGAACTGCAAAACCGTTTCGAATGCCTAGCAGACTGCGAGGAAGTGGACTCGTACTATGACAGGCTCGTAGAAGCTGTCCATACGGCTGGGTCTAAGGTCTTCAAGGCCCGCCGTACAAACAGAACTAAAAAGATCTCTGACTTTACCCTGCAACTTATGGAAGATAGACGGAAAATGGTTCTGACATCCTCAGATGATGCTACCAGATATCGGCAGCTCAACAGACAGATCTCAAAGTATTTGACTCGCGACACGCGGCAATTTAATACAATTAGTATTAAAGAGGCCATTGAGCGGAACAAAGGCTCCAAAGTGTTCGCAAGAGCTATGTCTGTTGGACAGAGCCAACTGACGAAGCTGAAGACTGAGGATGGTAAAATCGTCACGTCTAAACCTGAGTTGCTGGGAGAGATCGAGAAGTTCTACGGACAGTTATATACGACAACACAGCCACCTGTCAAAAGTCATGCCTCAGATCCCAGAGCACGACTAACCCGACATTACACCGAAGACATCCCGGACGTCAGCCTGTACGAGATTAGAATGGCTCTCAAACAACTCAAGAACAACAAGGCGCCTGGTGATGATGGAGTTACAGCAGAGCTTCTGAAGGCGGGTGGTACACCAATCCTACGGGCCCTTCAGAAGTTATTTAACTCCGTCATACTAGATGGTCAAACGCCACAAGCATGGCACAGAAGTGTGGTGGTGCTCTTCTTCAAAAAGGGTGACAAAACCCTATTGAAGAATTATAGACCCATCACACTGCTGAGCCATGTTTACAAGTTGTTTTTCGAGGGTCGTTACGAACCGCCTCGCGCGCAGGTTTGACGACTTCCAGCCTCCCGAACAAGCCGGTTTCCGAAAAGGCTTTAGCACCATAGGCCACATACATACGCTGCGGCAAGTTATACAGAAGACCGAAGAGTATAACAAGCCACTGTGCTTAGCGTTTGTGGACTATGAGAAAGCCTTTGATTCTATCGAAACATGGGCCGTGCTGAGGTCTCTCATAAGGTGCCAAATTGACTACTGGTATATCGAGGTGATAAAGTGTTTGTATGAAAACGCCACTATGTCAGTGCGACTCCAGGACCAGATCTCGAAACCTATCCACTTGCAGCGAGGCGTGAGACAGGGAGATGTTATATCTCCGAAACTGTTCACCACTGCATTGGAAGACGTCTTCAAGCTTCTGGACTGGAAAGGCTTTGGCATCAATGTCAATGGCGAGTACATCACTCACCTTCGATTTGCCGATGATATCGTAGTCATGGCTGAGACCATGGAAGACCTCGGTACCATGCTCGATGACCTCAGCAGAGTCTCTCAACAAGTGGGTCTGAAAATGAACATGGATAAGACGAAAATCATGTCAAACGTCCATGTTGCACCCACTCAATTGAAAGTTGGTGACTCTGCACTCGAAGTTGTAGAGAACTATATTTACCTAGGACAGACCATCCAACTAGGTAGGTCCAACTTCGAGAAGGAGGTCAATCGTAGAATCCAACTCGGATGGGCAGCGTTCGGGAAGCTACGTAACATCTTCTCGTCCAAAATACCGCAGTGTCTCAAGTCGAAAGTCTTCGACCAGTGTGTGTTGCCAGTGATGACATACGTAACAGAGACGTGGTCGCTCACTATGGGCCTTATTAGAAGGCTCAAGGTCACCCAAAGAGCAATGGACAGGGCTATGCTCGGAGTTTCCCTGCGGGACCGCATCAGAAATGTCGAAATCCGAAGGCGAACCAAAGTCATCGACATATCCCGAAGAATTGCCAAGCTGAAGTGGCAGTGGGCAGGGCACATAGCTCGTAGACCCGACGGCCGTTGAGGCAGAAAGGTTCTCGAGTGGCGACCACGAACCGAAAGACGCAGCGTGGGCAGGCCCCCTACAAGATGGACCGATGATCTTGTGCGGGTCGCTGGAAACTGCTGGATGCGAATAGCACAAGACCGGCAATTGTGGAGATCTCTGGGGGAGGCCTTTGTCCAGCAGTGGACGTCTTTCGGCTGATATGATGATGATGATAAGTATGTATATCGTTGCCTGGTACCCATAGTACAAGCTTTGCTTAGTTTGGGGCTAGGATGATCTGTGTGACATTGTCCCTAGATATTATAATATTATTATTAATTAAGCTGTTGGTTGTGTTAGTGGGTAGTTACCATGTTTCACACAAAATCACTTGACGCACATCTTTCGAGTAGTAGTGGCGCGAGTAGTAAGACTTATGGCTGATCAAAATCAATATAGTGATTAGAGCCGGGTTGTAATAAATGCCGACTTAAAATTACGCCGTCCACTAGGTTTATTTCGGTAAGCTCGTTTAGCATTAAACCATCGCGGCATTTGATACCTAATATTTTAAAATGAGTTACTACTATTATTTTTATCAATAGCGTATTCATAAGCAATGTCGTAACCACGAATATACTGATTTTGCTTCCCTTCACTCAAATAGTACAATTGTTTTTACGTAACACGACTAGAAAAACTGCATTAAAATTAGTCGACCAAAAACACTTAAACCAGCTTTTTACTTACTCCTTTTTTATTTGTAATTGCTGGCACATATTATGTCACTTTTGGATAAAAAGATTTTAAATATATCCAATTTACTTTATTTTGATTGAGAATTCGGCAAGGTTTTCCTTTATTTACAAATATTAGTAATGGTAACTTTACAAACTATGCAACCAACTTGCTTTGTTGGATTTAGCTTGGAATACAAATGCATATATATAAATAAAAAAGACTTTCTCTCAGATATTTATTATTTAAGATAATATATTATTTATAATACAAATTATAGGTTATAATTTGTATTACAATGATGCTAAGTACTCAAGATCCCTTGATTTCCCCCAATGTAATCGATTATTTGAGAAACGATTTAAACATTCTTAATGCCGTTTTAAGGTGATAGTGTGCGCTGATATTACTTTATTTTGCCTACCCCTGCCGTAGTCTGGGGTATGGAACTAATTATTAAATCGTATTCAATAATTAAAAAACAAAGTTTTGCGTCGACTTGTAAGGATAGATTCCACACTGTTTCATTAAATTATACGAAATTTATAAAAAACCACAAACACAATAAAAATTTATAAGATGCATAGTGCTCCATCGTGCGGTGAGGAAGAATCGTTTTCTAGCCTGTCCTCAAATGGTATAAACTGTATATCTTAGGCATTCAAATCGCAAATAAAAAAGGGGTCCATGATATCATTCTGGAGAAAAATTACATCTACGGAGACAATTATTATGGATTCGAATGGCAATGTACTTGATAAATTTCGTCTCGTTTAATGGCCTGTGCGTCATTTCAATTCAATTGAAAATGAATTCGAATAGCAATGAAAATAAGTTTCAATTTCCAACAGTTTTGAATTGGGTGATTGGATTTTTAACAATTGAATGCGAATTTATGAGGAAAGACACATAAATATTTTATATTGTCATCGATCAGCCAATTTGGAACAATTGTAAACGTTCGAGCTCCCTGAGATAATTCACTGACTTTTATTTTACACCTGCTACGATCAAGGGAGTATTTTTGTTGACATGAATAGCTTTTGTTTACATGAGAAGAAGCATTTTAGGTTTTAGGACAAAAATGGTTTGCCTTTTATAAAAAAATAAATGTGAAAAAACTATTAAAAGGCTTAAAATATAAGATATAAAAGACTTATCTCAATCTTTCATATCTTCATTAGTGAGATGTTAAAAGTAATAGTTAAAAAGCGAATTTGTTTAAACTAATAAGGTGCCAAATTTCATGCCACATAATTTTCAAAAAATCCATTTTGCATGCAACTGAATAATTTAACAATAAACAATATTTTTTTTACTCAACGGGTCCAATTCGGAATTTTAATTATTGAAGTTCCAAATCAGACCCATAGAGTAAAAATATGATTCTATGAGGCCTTGAGGTTCTATCGAGGATTTTGCGAGTTCCTCTTGATGAGCCCGATCCCGTTGAACTCACAGTTGGAACACGCCATGTATATACTCGTATATGGCTCTGGCTAATTATAATACAGTACTATAATTTACTGCGTAACTGAACAATTTACGAGGCACCTGAACGGCCTAACCACACAGAAATTAATGGCCCAAACCTCTTGCTAACAGGCTGAGTTATTATCTTGACTTAATAATCTTCAATCTTTTACTACGTGCCATTTCATAGCAGGATAGGAACGTCACAAAATTGTCGTTATGAACTCTATATTACATTCGGTAATATTTTAGGGTTCTATGTCGAGATTTTAGTTCATTAGCTTTTTTTCATATTTCATTAAATATATTTTTGGGTATTTTGGTTGAAATATTTTGTTTACTAACTATATTTTACACCTAACTATAAGCGGCTACCCCGTCTCATCCAGTGACATTTAAGTCAAGGAACATAATTCTGTCATACAGTGGGCAGTGAAAACGTATTCCAATGTGTCAATGAACATATGTTGTCCGGTGAAGCAGTGCCTGAAAAGATCGTGCCAATTATATAACTATATATGAGTCACACAAATTACTCATCTTACTATCTTATAGACAACTTATCCTGAGCGGTGATAGAACCCGAAATACTAGGGGCACTAAATTAATAGAGAAGCGACCACTGTAAGTTCACTTAGCTATGAATTTTTTGGACAAACAAATCGAAATCGGTGGAATGATAAGCTCTGATTCTAGTTAATTAAATTGGCAGTTTATGAGAATCTTCTTAAATCTAATTGGTCTATCAACTGTTTTCCACAATTGGAGTGTTAAGTACGGCTCTAAGTTGATTCTGTATTCACTAAGTGATATGGATAACGAGACGTTTTCTACTTCTTTAATCCACTTCATAGCCGACAATTTGCATTTATTACTTGAAAAATATCAAGAAGACCATTGGCTATGACCATTACATTTTATCTAATGGACTATAAAAATCCGACTAAGCGATCGTTTGATACCTATCCTATTATTTCAGACGGTAGAATTTTACTGTTTCCAAGCCATATTAAAACAGGTTTGCTTACTTCCGCGTTATTCTAATAATGCGTCTGCCTCGCTGGTTAACCGATAGCTTCTTTAACCGCAATTAATGAGATCCTGGGTTAGTACAAAAACTGTTATTAGGAATTTAATCTATACATCTAAACATATAATAAAATCGTAGGAAAGTCAAAACTGTACATTGAATATTTTTTAAAAAGGATACTTGGGGCGTGATCTGCCATCGACATCGAAGCCAAAAATATAGTTTTTTGAATTTTTGTCTGTTTGTCTGTATGTATGTCCGGGCTAAACTCAAAAAGTACAGCATGGATCTACTTGAAATTTTGCATGAATATTACTAAGAGGTCGGGTCAACATCTATAGGCTACATATTATCACGCTATCACCTACGGGGAGGAGCTGTGATAATTTATAAAGTTTAACGCGGGTAAAACCACGAGGCACAGCTAGTATTATAATAAAATCGTAGGAAAGTCAAAACTACACATTGAATATTTTTTAAAAAGGATACTTGGGGCGTGATCTGCATTCGACATCGAAGCCAAAAATATAGTTTTTAGAATTTTTGTCTGTTTGTCTGTATGTATGTCCGGGCTAAACTCAAAAAGTACTGCATGGATTTACTTAAAATTTTGCATGAATATTACTAAGAGGTCGGGTCAACATATAGGCTACATAATTATCACGCTATCACCTACGGGGAGGAGCTGTGATAATTTATAAAGTTTAACGCGGGTAAAACCACGAGGCACAGCTAGTATTATAATAAAATCGTAGGAAAGTCAAAACTACACATTGAATATTTTTTAAAAAGGATACTTGGGGCGTGATCTGCATTCGACATCGAAGCCAAAAATATAGTTTTTAGAATTTTTGTCTGTTTGTCTGTATGTATGTCCGGGCTAAACTCAAAAAGTACTGCATGGATTTACTTGAAGTTTTGCATGAATATTACTAAGAGGTCGGGTCAACATCTATAGGCTACATATTATCAGGCTATCACCTACGGGGAGGAGCTGTGATAATTTATAAAGTTTAACGCGAGTAAACCGCGGGGCACAGCTAGTGTCAAATAAAACTGTAGAAATTGGAAACTGTGGAGAGTGAGACTGTGGAGTTCAGAAGTGATAACTCTCTATCCTGCGTCTATCGCTCCCCGGTCGTGTTGGTTGCTGTCGCATCAGATTATGCTTGTGAGGAATAGATACTATACCTGTTTGTGCTCTGTGTTGGTTGATTGATAACGTAGACAAAATTCAACTCGGAGCACTATTATTTTCCCTTCTAAGCCGTTATAGGTAAATAACTTAAACCACATTTCTCGCTATATAATCAATACATATCTTGGGACAACCAAGACATCATCAACATCTGATCCCAAAATAGGCCGTGCCGGTACCATGACAAGCGATACACATGCTTATAGATTTTGGAAAAGCGAAGTTCCTTATCGCGCGTTGTGAAAGGGGGCTAGACGGACAAAATTCTCACGAAAAGTTGTCACGACACTTTTTGCAGCTGTGTGGCGTGCGCATGTTTCTCTGTCTGTCTCTCGCTCTCTCTCTCTCTCTTATAGAAAACAAGCCAGATATTTTCATTTCTATTTCGCATTGAACAGTGTGGTGTCGCGACGATTATTTTTGTTGAGTGTATACAGGTTTTTTGTACATAATAAATAATAAGAAATAACTTCGTTCATTCCGGATGTCCCTTGACACCTCTCAAGATTTTTTAATAACATATATATTCTAGATGAATTACACCCAAACTCAGAACAAATCAAATATATTAAATTCTCGTGTCACAATGTTAGTTACCTTACTCCTCCGAGACGGCTTTACTGATTTTTACCAAAAATATGCATATTTAGTAGCTCTGAGAATCGGCCTTATCTATTTTTCATACCCCTATGTGATATTGTTCACCCTTAACGTTTGTTTTTTAAATTTTAGGACATTTTTTTTTGTTTTTATTTTTCTCTAATGTGGCATTAAAAATACACACAACCCTAAATTTTTACCCTTTTATCACCAACCCCTATTTTTATAGCCATTTTAGTAATTTAATCACTTTTCATCCCGCTCGATAACTGATCATCTATCGCCTTTTTTGTAAATGTTTTACACTCTATTTCTATTCAAATTTCCCTACATATATTACATCATTGGTGAATATATCCTTATATTATAAAGAGGTATTCATCATCATAATTTTTATTTATCCCGAACTTTTAACCCGAAGTATTACGCGGGACAAACGGGCAGGGAGAAAAATATTTATAATGCGGAACGAAGTCCGCGGGTACTGCTAGTAATAATAAAATAATATCCTAGGATATTATTTACACACTGACATCTGATCCCAAACTCAACAGAGGTTGTAGTATGGAAACCAGATAACTGATATATTACATATACTACTTATTTTGTGAATACATACTTATGACAGACAGAAGTGTTTATGCACACAAATATCTGTCCTGGGTAGGAATCGAATCCACCTGCGGCGTGAAAGACAAGCATTTACCAACCACGCTAACCGGCCCGTCATGCTTGCCCGTCTTGCCCGCCATGCATGCATCACACAAAGATTTGTCCTGGATGGGGATCGACTTAGCAGTCAAAGCATTCAATTGGTCCATATTTAGAGAAAAAGGTCAAGTAAATATCTGACCAATGAATATTAATTGCCGTACAAATAAAGTTAATGGTGTGTTTTTTCTTTGTCTAGATGCTTCAACTGGTCTGTTTGTTTTGTGTTGAACAGGTTGACCAAAATGCAATAGAAATACATTATCAACTTATTTGTTCAAATCGTTCTAATAAAGGTACAGACGCCAGCACATCAAGCTACCCCAATCTGTCTTATTTCCTCAATTGAAAGTGAAAGCTTATGTGATAAAGTTGAAAATCTATAAACGAAATTTGACAGATTGGGGTAGCTGGATGTGCTAGCGTCTGTACATGTAGAACTGTGATATGAATGCTTAAATATGTACTTTCTTGATTTAATCTAAATATTTTGACGGATTGTACGCACGGTTCCATAGCAAGCTATACATTTCCAATATAAGCTGACCTTTTATTGTATGGAAATCCTATACAACGCAAGATCAGCTTATACTGAAAATGTATAGCTTGATCTGTAGCCATGTGTACAAATAGCCTTGTATGAACGTAAATTATACGATATTATTCATGTTGAATAAAACTTTCATTAGGAACAACTAAAGGAATTATTAATTAACAAATGATGAAAAAAATATAAGAAATATAATAAGAGGTAACTTTAATATTTTTATTCCTATAAGCTTGTTATCATGTTGAGGAATAGTCGACAGTGAAATTAATTAAGGTATATTAGTAGGTAATATTAGACGAAAGAACGTATTAATTAAAGTATGTACAGACGCCAGCACATCCAGCTACTCCAATCTGTCAAATTTCTTTTATAGAATTTCGACTTTATCACATAAACATAAGGTTCACTTTCAATTGGGGAAATTTGACCGATTGGGGTAGCTTGATGTGCTGGCGTCTGTACTTCTATAGTATAAGTGGGATTTTCTAACAAATCCTTTTTTTCTGATTAAATCGTTGCGGGATGCAAGATAGTTAAAGCATTCCCCGGGACATGCCTGAGCCTCACCGCTCAGTGTCATTTCATTGTGGGCCACTGTTGATCCAAGCTTACAGGAGTTGCAGTGGTGGGTAAGAGGGAGGGACTAGTCTCGACTATAAAAAAAATATAAGAGGGGTCCAGCAGCCCACTTTTATTGTATAGAAGTACGTTACGACGTAAGCTTGCGTATTGTATAGGAAATAAATATTGTTTGACTATTTCTAAGCACTAGTTGAATTTAATTACATTTTACTTAAAATAAATGCAGTATATAAAAGATGATCTGTCTAATTAGTACCTTATTTTAGAAATTATTATAAATTCTTTTCAAGGCACTGATTAATATTAACAATGAGATAAATACATACTACTACATTTGAAAAGAATATCATAAAATAAAATGACTGAATTAAAAAAAATGGTAATATTTGTACACTAGCAGCTGTGCCTCGCCGTTTTACCCGTGTTAAATTTTATAAATCATCATTATCAGAGCTCCTCCCCCGTAGGTGATAGCGTGATAATATGTATGTAGCCTATATTTTGAACGGACCTCTTAGTAATATTCATGCAAAATTTGAAGTAAATCCATGCTGTGCTTTTTGAGTTTATCCCGGACATACATACAGACAAAAATTCTAAAAACTATATTTTTGGCTTCGATATCGATTGCAGATCACGCCCCAAGTATCCTTTAAAAAATATATTCAATGTACAGTTTAGACTTTCCTACGATTTTATTACAATGTATAAATATACTATCTATGCAATGGATATGGAAAGGACTTCATGAAAATGATTCCTCGCGTCCCGTAGTACCTCATTATCAGTGAAAACAAAATAATTTAATTTGTAAACTAATGTCCCGCCTCGGCTTTGCACGGTTAAATCGAAAAATTTTACAACTGTATATTTCTTATTCTAAAATCTTGCGCCTTAGTAATTAGACTAATTTGAACATGCAAACGGTTATTGTGACTTAACTTTAATACAAGGCCATTTGCCATTGAGATTTTTTTCGTGTTCCACAGTCATTTAGGACATTATTTTATGTATTACCAATAGATTTCGTAGCGCACGCCTATATATATATATTGTTTTTTAAGAGGCAGATCGACCACTTCTAATCTGTTGGTATTTAATGAATACCTAACCAATAATATGGATAGTGGTAATCAGGTTGATGTGGGCTATACTGATTTCAGCAAGACTATTGATCGTATAGACCACGAAATCCTACTTGCTAAGCTCCTGGATCTCGTTATTCACGGTAGACTACATGACTGGTTCTCGTCTTATCTTATAGATAGGTCTCAGGCAGTAGTGTTGAGTGGCTTTACTTCATCGTGGGTTAGAATTCCTTCTGGCGTCCCTCAGAGTTCTTTGTTGGGCCCCCTGCTTTTCGTTATCTTTATCAATGACGTTGGCCCCTGTTTTATACATTCCAATTTTTTGTTATTTGCTGATGGCATGATAATATTCCGTACAGTTAATTGTGTTCAAGATGCCAAATTAATGCGGGAGGACCTCCAACGTCTTCATTTATATTGACGTTATAATAAATTAGATTTAAAAGTAAAGTAAAGTAAAAGTAAAATACTCTTTATTGTACACCAATACATAGCATAATAATTTAACATAAAGTTATTAAAGTACAATGAGAGGTCTTATCGCTGCTGCGATTTCTTCCAGACAACCTTAAACGGAATATAATCCAAGGATCTAGAAATAAACGATAAAGTAAATAAATAAATGATAAAGACATTAACACTAGTTTAGGATACTAATTTGGAAAAATAATACTTCTTCACCTCTCCTTTAAAAGTCGGTAAAGATTGCGCACGTCTTGTAGTTAATGGTAATTCGTTCCAGAGGCGGACAGCTTGCGCAGTAAAAGATTTAGAATAAAAGTTAGTTACCTGTTAGGTAATTTGGTAAAGAGGGAATGAACAATATGTTATAGAGAAGAGTTAAAATATGAGTAGATTTAAATGTTTCTCAATGAGTTCACACGTAAGCGTCAAGTTTATGTATTTGCTTATGCAATTTTATGTATTTGCTTATGCAATGAAAAATCATAGTTTAGAAATGAGGACTGTTTCAAGAGATTTGAGTGAAGTGCATGATAGAAAGCTTTTATTTGATCAGCACGTTAGCAAGTCAGTCAACAAAGCCTTTAGGGTTTTAGGTTTCCTGATTCGCTGTTCCAATGACTTCAAAAATATGAAAACCATTAAAGTACTTTGTTGCTCCTATGTGAGAAGTCACTTGGAATACACTTCACAGATTTTGAACCCGCGCTATGCTTGTTACTCTAATGAGATCGAGATGATTCAAAGAAAATTTATCCGATACTTAGGTTTTAAATTCAAATAAGACCACCTAGCCGGTATCACCTATGAGCAGCGCTGTGTCAAACTGCATAATCTACCATTGCATGTAAGACGAAACATTTCTGATATAACTTTTCTTCTAAATATTGCCCATGATGATTCGACTGTCCCAAACTTCTTCCAAAAAGGAAGTTGTCATTACCTGTAAGAAATTTAAGTAAATCTCTTGTAACACTGTCCTCCATACCACACCAATTTTAGGGTGAACAGCTTTCTGCCTAGAGTATTCAATGAATTTAACAAGTTAAATGGTGGCAGTCGTTTTGATTTTACTGATCTGTTTACTACTAGCAGAAATTCTACCAGATCCAAATTAATTTAACAAATCAAAGCCAATCCAAAACCAAACCAAAACCAAAACCAAACCAAACCAAACCAAACCAAAACCAAACCAAAACCAAATCAAAACCAAACCAAAACCAAACCAAAACCAAACCAAAACCAAACCAAAACCAAACCAAAACCAAACCAAAACCAAACCAAAACCAAACCAAAACCAAACCAAAACCAAAACCAAACCAAAACCAAAACCAAACCAAACCAAAACCAAACCAAAACCAAACCAAAACCAAACCAAAACCAAACCAAAACCAAACCAAAACCAAACCAAAACCAAACCAAAACCAAACCAAAACCAAACCAAAACCAAACCAAAACCAAACCAAAACCAAACCAAAACCAAACCAAAACCAAACCAAAACCAAACCAAAACCAAACCAAAACCAAACCAAAACCAAACCAAACCAAAACCAAACCAAAACCAAACCAAAACCAAACCAAAACCAAACCAAAACCAAACCAAAACCAAACCAAAACCAAACCAAAACCAAACCAAAACCAAACCAAAACCAAACCAAAACCAAACCAAAACCAAACCAAAACCAAACCAAAACCAAACCAAAACCAAACCAAAACCAAACCAAAACCAAACCAAAACCAAACCAAAACCAAACCAAAACCAAACCAAAACCAAACCAAAACCAAACCAAAACCAAACCAAAACCAAACCAAAACCAAACCAAAACCAAACCAAAACCAAACCAAAACCAAACCAAAACCAAACCAAAACCAAACCAAAACCAAACCAAAACCAAACCAAAACCAAACCAAAACCAAACCAAAACCAAACCAAAACCAAACCAAAACCAAACCAAAACCAAACCAAAACCAAACCAAAACCAAACCAAAACCAAACCAAAACCAAACCAAAACCAAACCAAAACCAAACCAAAACCAAACCAAAACCAAACCAAAACCAAACCAAAACCAAACCAAAACCAAACCAAAACCAAACCAAAACCAAACCAAAACCAAACCAAAACCAAACCAAAACCAAACCAAAACCAAACCAAAACCAAACCAAAACCAAACCAAAACCAAACCAAAACCAAACCAAAACCAAACCAAAACCAAACCAAAACCAAACCAAAACCAAACCAAAACCAAACCAAAACCAAACCAAAACCAAACCAAAACCAAACCAAAACCAAACCAAAACCAAACCAAAACCAAACCAAAACCAAACCAAACCAAAACCAAACCAAAACCAAACCAAAACCAAACCAAAACCAAACCAAAACCAAACCAAAACCAAACCAAAACCAAACCAAAACCAAACCAAAACCAAACCAAAACCAAACCAAAACCAAACCAAAACCAAACCAAAACCAAACCAAAACCAAACCAAAACCAAACCAAAACCAAACCAAAACCAAACCAAAACCAAACCAAAACCAAACCAAAACCAAACCAAAACCAAACCAAAACCAAACCAAAACCAAACCAAAACCAAACCAAAACCAAACCAAAACCAAACCAAAACCAAACCAAAACCAAACCAAAACCAAACCAAAACCAAACCAAAACCAAACCAAAACCAAACCAAAACCAAACCAAAACCAAACCAAAACCAAACCAAAACCAAACCAAAACCAAACCAAAACCAAACCAAAACCAAACCAAAACCAAACCAAAACCAAACCAAAACCAAACCAAAACCAAACCAAAACCAAACCAAGACCAAACCAAGACCAAACCAAAACCAAACCAAAACCAAACCAAAACCAAACCAAAACGTCGGATAACTATTTGTGTGACCCATTAATAGTTATTCTGAGTCTGGGTGTAATTTGTGTCCGTCTATTATATGTTTGTAAAGTACCGCGCGACACAGGGATTAGATTACCTAGTGCGGGTGTTGTCTTTTGCAAAAACAAAAGTGTAATTATAAAGTGATGTGACTAGAAATACCTACAATATCTCATTGGTCCATTGCATCGTGACATCGTCGTTAGCTTAGACGAACCGAGAGCGACCCCTTATTGATTTACCTATATCGAGGCAAACTATTTTCTTCCATGGGATCTTCGAATTAAGCACGATGTTATTGGGTTAAATTTAGCCCCCGGCTACATCCGAGTTGCTAAGACTTGGTTTAACATTGCTTCAATATTTGATGCTGGTATTTGCCTGTTTTGACGTCTAATATGTTTTCTACATTATATACAATGTGCCGAGCGCAACTAAACATGTGATGCCCAGTTTTAACTACCCATGTGGCGTAGAGGTTATCATAGTTGTCTCGCTAGTATTGTGGCTTGCGCCTTCTCTTTCCGGAGCCAATTTCCGCACACGATAATTTATTTATGTAACTTACTATAGTCCTATAATAAAAAAAAACTTGTGTGTACTTATGTACATGCGTTAGAAGTTATACTTCTTAATATACAACTTGAACATAGTTATCAATTTTCATACCACCTAGAACTAACGTCATGCTGTTATTTTTACAATGCGCGCGCATCGTGCGCGCGCATCGTAAAAATTCACTCTCATACCACCTAGAACTAACTTCATGCTGTTAAATTTTTTGGTGTTGGTGTGCGCGCGCATCGTAAAAATTCACTCTCATCATTTTTCTCCATCGCGCCAAAAGAAGTATAACTTCAAAAGTGAAATGTGTAAAAGACTTATATTTAATTTTATTTTCATCTGACACTCACTTTTTAGTGTGTACATATGTAATACACTAGGCGAAACTATTTCTAATCTTAAAATCTACTTGGAAAAAACAGAATGTATCAGAAATTTTGATTCATTCTCACCTATTATAGACCCAGACACACACATACATACGCATACTCACGCACTCTCTCTCTCTCTCTCACACACACACAAACACACACAAACACACACTGTGAGTGACTCACACTACCTATTAGATTATCAATCCAGTAATGGTATTTATTTCATGTTGTTCTACTTAGAAACTGTGTAAACATTCAATAGTTAGATTGGAAGTTGGTTGGTACTTATAGCACATGTTTTCATTTTTTTAATATCAGCCGATAAAATTTGCAGAACTCACAAGTAAAAATTAGTATCAATTTATTTACACAGGTAAATAAATCAATATTTATTTACCTGTGTTGTGTGTTACTCAGATTAAAATAAAGATTTATTTTTTATTGCAGTGATTAATTAATTTGATATACTTGCTCCTCTTAGATACATTTTAGCCTACGAAATAGATAGAAATCACTAAAGGTAGGCCTGATAAATATAGAGGATACTCGAGTATTTCAAAGTCAGCATCTTTTGATAGAAGCCTTCATAATATTAGACAATCGACAGTAGTGTTTCACCGTATTTTATTAATTTGGTTGCTCTTTTGTTTAGTTGCTATCCAAATAATGCGCGTAACAGTATTTTCATGACCTTGGTATTTTATCATTAATGTTCCTTGACTACCGGTGTCCTGGAGTAACATGATAGTAAGTTTCAGGTCATAGACCGTAGATTTATTCATTGTTATAAATCGAAGCCAAGAAACGGTAACAATCTTATTGCAATAGTACCAAAGCGGTACGAAGTTGAAAATTAAGGTTTGATTACTTTTTTCCCATCAATCGACAGTATTGTATGTAACCAATGAGCGGATATTGTTTCATCCCCATTGGTCATGAAAAATATTATGCGCACTACTTGTCAAAGTCTTAATTTCTTCTACAATTAAACTTTTTTAATGACTTCGCAATTACCATCATCAATATAACAGCTAAAAGAAGTCCAATGCTGGACAGGCCTCCCCCAAGTATTATCTTGAGCGGAAATATACACCACGCTTGTAAGTCAGGTTGGCGACCGCACTAAGATGGTCGTAGTACTCAGAATGCTGCTGCCCGTCCTCTGGTAGATTTTCCGTCGGGTGGAATTCTACGCCTCCGACGGGATGAGACGGGGTGATGATATTCGCTTCCGTAATCACACAGCACTTGGTGATATGACGTTTTTAAATACATTATCATGGAGCTGATCCCTTGGTGATGTATTTTAATTCATTAATCTATAATTACTTTTTGAAATGTCATTATGACTTTGTATTTTCACTTTGATTATTGGCACGTTTGTTTATAATTGAACCGTTGAATAATTTTACATGTGCTACAAATCAAGGTATATTTGCAAATAACTGATTATTGTACTTTGTTGTTAACTAATTGGGCTATTTTAACAGCATTTGGTGAGTATCTAAGTGCATAATTAGGCATTATATGCATGGTGTTTCACTAAGACCTCAGCCATTTTCGTCATGTCCGAGCAGTGAAAGGTGTGTTACCTTTCTCTGCTGTCACATATTTCAAATAGAAGGGTAAACATAAAGATTTGTATGATGTGAGCTTGGTTCAGCTACTTGCTTTTAGCGTGATTTGGAGTACTCTTTACACCATTCTGTCTCCCGCTTGCAAAGGAACTATTCATTTTCTAACTCTTCCTTTTTTCTTACTGATTAAATTCGTTGTAGAATCCAAGTCAGTTAAAGCGATTCCGCTCAATGTCATTTCATTGTGTGCCACTGTTGATCCTGGCTTACAGGAATTGCAGTGGTGGGTAAGAGGGAGGGACTATTCCCGATAGCGTGATTTGGAGAGTATTTTATCCTGTGTCTTGGTCGCTGTCTATAACAATTGCTACAAAGGTCTAAAAGGTTCCGACACCTGGTTCAGCATCTTGTTTTCTGGTTTTCTAGTAATCTATTTAACAGTTTATTCAGACATATTGGGTAAAAGTAATTAATCTTGATACCAAAAGTGTTTATTCAAATGTTTGAGTGTTTACTTAAATTTTAGATTTATATGCTTGAATGAACGACGATAAGTTGGTTCCTGCTATCAAAATAACAATAATAAATTATTACTAGCGATTGCCTCGTTAATCTTGTGGATTACTAATCGTCTGCACAATATATGATCCTAAATGTGAGTGAAAAAATTATTGAATGTAGTTCAGTCAGAATCGAAATGTGGTGTTAAACCTTCTTGCACGTAAAGCCTAGTCTAGCAGCTTTTATAACTAATTATTAATGCATTGTGTAATTAATTTAATTGTCATCATCATCATCAGCCTGATATCGTCCATGACATAGGCCCAAAGGTTTACATAACGTTGCCATTTGGAGGGGCCAACTATTGCCATAGTCACCGCGCTTGGCATGCGAATCGGCGACCACAGTTAGATGGTAGTTAATAAACAGGTGGCGCTGCTGCCCTACAACCTGGTGTACCCCTTGATCACTTGGGATTATATGGGGTAGCCCTGATATTCTTTTTAGGCCGGATATTCATTTTTATTAATAATAGGAATAATATCCTGGCACATTATACACACACGGCCATCTGATCCCAAACTAAGCAGAGCTTGAATCAGTTGTTGTTGTATGTGTGACCAGATAATTGATATACTAAATATACTACTTTTCTTTTTTAAATACATACTTATTATATAAATAATGACACCCAGACTCAGGAAAAACAGACATGTTCATGCATACAAATATCTGTCCTGGGTGGTAATCGAACCCACGACCTCCGGCGTCAAAAGCAAGCATTTGCCAACCACGCCAAAAGGCTTTAACTGTGTTATATAAATTAATTTAACTTTTTAATTTTATTTATACCGCAAAATGTATAATAAATAGTACCTAAGTCCCTCAATATTCGCATGCCTACCAACGGTAGATCTCGGTAACTTACAGAACTATGTTCCTGCCCTCTTTGTGGCCATATCTGAAGCGAATAAAGATATTCTTTTCTATAACGAATAATAGGGAATGAACTTGTTTTGTGTACTATAAGATCACTGGTTCGCTTGAAATAAGTTTCCGTAGCCGTAGTAAGAAGAAAATACATTTATTAATACATTACGCCAATGTTACAAGACTAAAGATTTATTATTAACTAACTGACCAAAGTCACCGACATAGCCCGAAGAATTGCAAAATTGAAGTGGCAGTGGGCGGGGCACATAGCTCGTTGAACCGATGGCCGTTGGGGCAGAAAGGTTCTTGAGTGGCGACTACGAACCGGAAGACGCAGCGTGGGCAGGCCCCCTACAAGATGGACCGATGATCTTGTGCGGGTCGCTGGAAACAGCTGGATGCGAATAGCGCAAGACCGGCAATTGTGGAGATCTTTGGGGAAGGCCTTTGTCCAGCAGTGGACGTCTTTCGGCTGATATGATGATGATGATGAACTGACATAAAATTACTTGTCTTTTTGGTCTAGCGGTAGCGTGTTGAACCACAGATGATGAGGCCAAAGGTTCAAGTCCTGTGAATTTAGCAAGATAAACACTTAGTAGCAGTCCAGTTTCTGATGAGTGGTATAAAACGCCCGTTGTTACGCCTGAACTCTTTCCGGTTGTATATATTTTGCGTACTTAGTTAGCCTTTGTTGTCATTGACCGCCATAGCCATAATGCGTTCTATGTCACTATTACAATTATTAATAAAGATTTTTTTCAGGCTGTACTCGTGCGTGTCGCCATGGATTCTCTATCTCAAGACGCGAGCTCTAAAGACAGGGAAATAGCGGTGCAGCACTCAAATATCATCGTTATTGCTATACTTTTAACGACTACTTTAGGATCCATTCTCACTACGGTTTTAGGCCCTATTTTACTCTCACAAGAAGCAAGGGTCACACCTGAAGGTATGTTTCATATGGAAATGCATAAGAAGTAATTTTTTGATTTATTTTTCATTAAACACAGTGCCGTAGTTTTGTCAATATATACGTCTAATAAATTGGAAGTTAGAGTTACGGGCCCAAAGAGTGATAGCTCTTTTACTAAGCCTCCGCTGTCCTTCGATCAGTTCGTCTATTGGTCCGTCTGCCAGCGGGCTGTATCTCATGAACCGTAATAGGGAAACAGCTGGAATTTTATCAAAATGTGTATTACCATAGTGTCTCGAACCCTTTATGCTGATCTCACTCGCATTTAGTTTGTATTTTTTATACTCCCACGTTATCCAATGAGATTCTACACACGTGTGTATTTAATGTCATTGATGTTATCAAACCAGGTTACGGCTCACCTGATGTTAAGCAATTAGTGTAGCTTATAACATTTGAGATACTCAAAGCATTACTCACGCGTTAATATCCCCCTCCCCCCATCCCACCTGATTTGCTCCGGCGAACTTACCCACGCCTAAGACCATAACATTATCAGTATTACACAGATAATATACTATAAGCTGGAGGTACTTACTTCTTACTAAAGAACTAACTAACTAACTTAACAACCATTCCCCATTCCTTAACCAACCACCACTCACCAAAGAGGTTACTCTCATAGCAATGTTGCACATTGTAACATCTCCAAACAAAGTTCTTGAGTCAAAACTTTCACATCTTCTACAGGGCTACCACCCCATTATTAAACGGGCAAATTCGTGTAAGCAGTGGTTATCCATATGTCGGAGTTGTTCACGCCACTCACAAATTACTACAATCAGGAGTAAGTGTGAGTGTGTAGTCATTTGTCACGTTAATCGCTAACCATACTCCCAAAGCACGAAGTCGCTTGGAAAGTAAAACACTTCGTAGGTCTGCCATTTGTTGTTCTCAAATTTTCCTTTAACGTTCTTATTATGTTTAAGACATATAGATATATTAGAACCTACCTTACCCACATAACTTAGAGCTACTTCATAGTGGCACTGTTGTGTATATCTTTGTCGGCTCACACGAGTTCAATAGCACGTGAAGGAATAGTGCCTAAAAAGACTGACAATAAGTGCTTAAGCTTAGCTGACTTGTGAGGGCAACTAGCAATTTAAATATTACACTTATTATTTCCTATTTACCCACACTAACTGTCCTAAAATAAACATAAGTTAAGCTTCAATGTAACCACTAAATATCTTCAAAAATATAACCACATGATCAGCACAAGTATGACCTTAAAATAGTCAATATACGACGCAAGCAGATCACGAGGAACTCCGTAAATATTAATTCTTCGTAATAGGTATACCTAACCTTGACTCATAAGAAAGACTGTAGCAATCTGACGTAAGCATGTTTTCTTTTTTCAGATTTTTATCGTTCGCAAACTTTGTCGCCACCGCCGTCATCGAACTTGGTTAGAAGAAACCCTGCTACAAATTCTATCCAATACGTTGATTCATTATAAATTATATTTTTGCTTTTGGTTCTTGTTATTTTACCTGAATATCACCTACAAAGTGGCTCTGTAAAGGACAAACCTGTGGACGACTGTCGTGTAATCGGTGCCTATCTTGCAGTTAGCCCACTAGAATAAAGTAGACGATTAATGCTTGTATTGATAGTTTAATGATACCAAAGTATAATATCGGATTTTTGTATTGCTAACTGTAACGGGTCACTCAGGTTGTCAATATAATGCCCTGATCATCACCTGAAGAGAACGACACGGTCAGTTCGGCTACTTAAAATAAAAACATTACCTACATTTATGTGTAACACGTCTGTTTAGTGTTGAATAATAATGTTTTATATATTCTTATTAGATAGATGGACTAGAATAGATACAAACCAAGATTGTATATCTGGCGACAAAGGTTCACGAGTGGTGACTACGAACCGGAAGACACAGTGTGCGCAGGCTACCTACAAGACTTGGTCCAGCCGTGGACGTCTTGCTGATGATATGATGACAAAACTGTGGCATAAAAAGTGAGCGATGCTTAGGAGCACGGATTAGACTTGAAACTTTGTAAAAAAATTTGAACATCAGTATAGCATGGTGACAAACAGTTATACCTCTCTACGGCAATCGTTAAATTACAGAAAACTCTCGTGTCTGTGACTGTAAGCATGGGGATTGGTCAAGCACTGTAGATCGAGATAGAATCCAAACCTTCGGCTCAGCATTCAAGGACCAACAGGGCTAGTTGAATGTATTATAGCATAGACACTTAAACTAAGACCTTGTGTGACATTCTCTCACCTTAAAGAACCTAAATGTTCTTGAAAGTCCTTGCTATATTCTACAAGATAACCTATGAATATAAGAGTGTTTGATATAAGGTCAAATTTTATCAAAAAGAAACCTGTAATAAAAATAAGTACTAATTTTCTTCGAGTTTGATACGTTAAGTATACAAAATATGCTAAACAGGTTTTTTCAATAAAAGCGTAGGATTCAATCGTAGACTTTATTTCTACTAAGATTTAAACTAATTTCCAAATTGTAACTAGAGAAGACGTAGCGTGGCCAGGCCCCCTACAAGATGGACCGATGACCTTGTGAGGTTCGCTGGAAGCCTGTTTGGAATTGTGGAGATCTTTGGGGCTGGCCTTTGTCCAGCAATAAGCGTCATTCGGCTGATACGATGATGTTGAACTAGAGAAACTACTGTAGATATTTTATATATCTTTAATAATTTACTTAGAAATTACCTTACTTAATAAATAATTCATTTCATTGAGTTGAGATTTTTCTATTACTACTCCAAAAAAAGCGCATCTACATCCCAGTGCTTTTCATTTATTTTCAGAAATGTAAATCAAGTCATCTGTTTTGAAATTCCATCTTTACCTTTCATGACCTTAACGACCCCGAGGATATTTAAAAAAATCTGTTTATCCCTTATAAAGACAGATATTTTACAAGCCATTTTAAGATTCAAATTTTCTCGCAATATGGAATAAATTACCATAAAAATTAGCCTGAGAATGCATTATAAAGTTAAACTGAAACAAGAAAAAATATCAAATCGGTTGGTAATTTCTAGAGTCTAATAATCAGTTAAATTTTACGTTTTTTTTAAACAGAAAGTACACTTCATGTTTTTTAAATGCTGTAAAAACACTTGTTTTTTAAATTAAACCCAATTATTTTTTTAATTTTTATAATTATCAGTGATACTGTATCGCGAGAACCTTCATATACACATACAGTTTAACAGTTCATTCAATAAATAATAGCTATACTTTTAAAAGAAAAAAATACATTTATCTATATCTTGTAAAGCGTTCTGAATAGTTTTAGTAGTATTTTAGAGTTTAACTTTATTTTGTGCAATATTGTAAGCATGTTTCACGGGTCAGAGGACTAACTAACTTGAATAATAACTTTTTATGTGAAGATGAAGAGAACAATTTTAGGGTTCCGTAGCTAGTACAAACGAACCGTTATGTTGCAGTTCAGTCTGCCTACTATGTCCTTATATCTCCTATTTGCAGTTTAGAATAATTTTAGATATTTCTTACCTCGTATTACATCAATTAAAAAACCTTCCATATGGAGGCTGAAGTGGGATTTAATTTTTTTAGGTTATATCACACTTCACATTAATATAATAAAGGCATTGAATGTTTGTTACTTCTTCACATCTAAACGGTTGGAGCGATTTTGTTAACTGACACCCTGGATTAACACATAGGCTATAATTTATAAAGTTTAACGCGGGTAAAACCGCGGGGCACAGCTAGTTTAGTTAAATTTTAGATATTTCTTACTCTATATTACATCCATTAAAAAAACTTTGAAATAGAGGTTGAAGCGGGGTTTCAATTTTAAAAGTTAGGTTTTAAGGTCATAAAGTTATATTATATTATCGTACAAAAGGCACAGACAACAGAACAGGTTCTTTTTACGTAGCGTTGTTCTGATTTTTATCATGCATTAAATAAAAACGAATCGCAAACATGAAAAGATGGATCTAACAAAATAAATTTGTTTAGCAGAGGATTTTATAAATAGGCAATTTACGAATGCAAAGTCATTGCAAGAAAAATGTGCTCACAATAATTTATCTGTCACACAAATAGTTCATCATCATCATCTTGTCCCACTAATATGCTAGTGGGTATGGTTTCCGCACTTAGTCCCGATGTGGACCCATTGTACGTGAGCCATGGCGGCCTTCACTCCAGGCCACCTCCTTCTACTAGCATATTCGGTCTCCCAAACTTCTCAGGGCCTCCGCAAGAGTTCTTGGTGATCCCAGAAGAAGCACATGCGCGACCGTTTCGTCAGCGTCCTTGCACGCTCTGCACACAGGGCTGTCAGGGCACAAATAGTTCTTTGCGGCGACTAAACCCAGAAAATCAGGCCACTATGCTAGTAGAGGTGCCTCAATATTGTCGGTAAATATAACGTACAGCATAGGATTTACTTTTATTAGTGTGATGTCCTTTATACAGTACCCTAATATCAGCTGGGTTAAGCAAATCACATAAGTGGGCAACACACTATCTTCATACACGGACGGTCACCGTAGCCTAGTTAGCGGTGCTCCTGCCTACGAAGCTGGTGGTCCTGGGTTCGAATCCCGGTAAGTGCAAATATTTGTGAGCACGACTATTTGTTTCTGAGTCATGGATGTTTTCTATGTATATAAGTGTTTATATATTATATATACTTATATAAGTATGTATATCGTCGCCTGGTACCCATAGTACAAGCTTTGCTTAGTTTGGGGCTAGGATGATCTGTGTGACATTGTCCCTAGATATTAGATATTGTATATTGCTCTATGTTATATAACCCAGATATAAAACACGAGTTCCGCTTTACCTAGTCTGTTGTAGCTTAAAAGCAATTTAAGTAACAGCTAGGATAACAACTGCGGATGGCTTGTTGTAAAAGAATCAAAAAGTCTACCCAGTTATGGTATCTTTTTAGTGTATTTATATAGTGTTTTGTTACAGTCGCGGTCATTAATTACTTACGTTCGCCGGTGTATTGCCTGAGTAAACATTCAAAAATTTTCTTTCACTCGTTGCACAGACAATAGTGAACACAATAGCTAAGCATGAATGCCTGCCTATTGTGCGAATGACATTACAATATCTCTAGCAATATGACAATCCATTGTTCAATATAGATATTATTCAAACTTCTACCTGCATTGTAGTTTTTCCTTTAGATATTTTCTAATAAGTGAATAGATAAATATAAATGTACCTATGGAAAAATTTAAATGTATTATTGACTAAAAAGTAGTGTTCCTATAACGTTCTTTCCTGATAGAGTAGAATTTTATCACAAAAGTAATTTTTTATTAAAAATGAGGATGAGCTGTTGCTTGCTTATAGGTAACGTGATTACAATATGGCAAACTAAACAAACCAAATTTCTTACTGTTACACCTAGGCCACTAAATTTTATATGCAGCTCCATATGCATACGATGGCCCAAAAACAGATTCTTTTAGATTAGTATTAACGTGACGTTTTCGGTTAGCCTACGAGTCTTTCACTGCTTCACCGGACAATAGAGGCGAGCTTGGGCTGAAGCCACCCAAACCCAATTAAACTTAGTTCATGACTTCGGGGTTCGAACCTCAATTCTGGACGGATGCTGATGTTCTACGGTAATAAGGGATTGAAGGGAGTATATAATTTGTAAGAATACAAACAAAGGGTATACGTAGTTGCATACATACAGTTTTAGTGGTCCAGCCACCCAGAGATTTTTATAACCTTACTTGTTCGAGGTTCATAGTGATATCATCGTTCGGATCGTCTAAGATGTTCTTGGGTGGGGTCAGTTCTGGGAAAATAATAATATTTTAATGTGTGAGTTAGAACTATTGAATTGCTGTTTTTTAAACATATAATTTTAATCTTTAATACTTAAGAGTGTGATCCAATTTGAACAATATTTATACGGGACCATGTTATCAAAGACTAATAAAATCAGTTCACAAGAAACGGCGTAATTAATAATAAAAAATACAGTATAATAACTTCTCCTCTTATTATTCATTAAAAAATTGTTAAAATAACTTGGGTAACATTTGGTATGTATATAAACTATAGTTGTAATAACACTAGGATACTTTAAACGCAATATTTCTTTGAATTTGGGATTTTTCTATTTAATTCAAATTTAGCCATAAGATCCAAATGGAATATAAAACTGTATATTCTTTGATAACAGCTAAGATCAACTGTGTCTTGTTGAAAACGTACACAATATATCATTTATCTGCAGGCTAGTCTTATCTATATATCCTTTATAGGTTATATTAATGAAAGGCTAGGTAATCAGACTAGGCTTCCGTGTCAATCGGCACTTAGGATACGACCGCACGAAAGGTGAATTGAAGGAACCGGGCTGACGCGTAAACTATAGACGTATAGTAAGTGGAAACGAAGACACAATAGAAGTATAATAGAAGTCATCATCCTCACCAAAATACGTCCCGTTTGGCAGACAGGTTGGCGATCGCAGTATGATGGTTAAAGTACTCAGAGAGACGCTGCTGCCCGTTCTATGGTAGGGAATAGTTACCAGTACCACTTGGGATGACTTTCACGCCCCCCACGAGTTGAAATGTGGCGGTGATATCGAAAATTTTCACCGTTACATTTCAAGCCGTTGTCCACCACCAACTTCACCACAAAGCGTACTACCATGGTGTATAATAGTAAGCTGGCATCATTTAGGTAAAAAAATTCGAAGATAATTATAACTTTTCCGTTGGCGATCGCAGTATGATGGTTAAAGTACTCAGAGAGACGCTGCTGCCCGTTCTATGGTAGGGAGTAGTTACCAGTACCACTTGGGATGACTTTCACGCCCCCCACGAGTTGAAATGTGGCGGTGATATCGAAAATTTTCACCGTTACATTTCAAGCCGTTGTCCACCACCAACTTCACCACAAAGCGTACTACCATGGTGTATAATAGTAAGCTGGCATCATATAGGTAAACAAAATCGAAGATAATTATAATTTTTCCTTTGGGTCTCAATACATTGCGCAATTAAATAATTTTAGTGGCAATACTGTACCATTCCAATTAATTACGAATCGAAATACAAATCAATAGATTGAAACCCGTTATTATTTGATTGAGACCCGTAGGTACCCAGGTTTAAAATTCTCCAAAAAAGAGTTCAAATAAATGATATTGCACAAATCGTAAGAAGTAAAAAGATTTTGGCCGTAATATCAAAACAATTAATTTTAAAAAATAACCAAAATCTTTTTTATTTTATTTTACATTTTCTTTGTAT
Source organism: Pseudoips prasinana (assembly GCA_951640165.1). NCBI lineage: Eukaryota > Metazoa > Arthropoda > Insecta > Lepidoptera > Nolidae > Pseudoips > Pseudoips prasinana. The sequence continues at coordinate 23,465,801 of OX621237.1, read as the reverse complement.
CTTACTAAAGATCGATGCAGATAAAAACGTTGATAGGTCTGCAAGTACAGTACAGTACACGTTCTTTTTTGTTGCAAGCCACTTTAGTAAACAACAGTTAGAGCAGTTGTGAGCTTGTGAAATAGTTCATGACCGTGAAAATTGAGATCAAGTTCAGTTAATTTATCTACACCACGTAGCGTAGAAATGGAATAAGCGAATAACTCGTTGTAGTTTTTTACTCATAAAGATGCAAAAAGTTATTTAATACGAGATACGTCCAGAATATTTTTACGTTTATGTGGTGGTAGGTACTTAGTTGTAGTAGGTTGACATTGTATTGAAATTGAAAATTGAATTGGCCATACACCAATTATTACTTTGAAGTAAGTAATTAAAATTGGAGTGTGGCAAACGTGGTTTATTTATATAAGTACTTATAAAGATTTCATTTATTTATGTTACATTTTACATTATCAAACCAACAAAAATACTATAAACTTCAGAAATTACTTTAATTTAGTACTTATTTAATGTCCTTATTTTCTCTTTAATTGTATTTTTTTTTAATTTGAATGTTTCTTACCTTTGTTTGTTCTACAACCCAAACTCCGTATCGCTGGGGCTCAATAGCACGGTGTTGTGTCCGGGAGTTATCAAATACTCTGGTGATAAAAGATCTGGCTTGACCAACGCATAAGCATTTCCATATTCTATGAAATAAAGAAATAACGTTACTGGCTTTTTGTATTTTATTTTATGTTTACATTTTTAATGATAAATTATCATTTTAAGGTAGCTTTCTAGTGCACCATGAAGGTATGTGAATTAAAAAATACTAAAATGAATAATTGTATGGTTACTCTATGTCATTACAAATAATAATCTATTTTATCATCTGAGTTACATTACTTAATATTATCTACATTGATTTTACAATTGTCTACGATACTGATTTTATTAATGAACATGTAGACGCATGTCCACTACTAGCTTATTAAAATGGCCATATTTTTATTAGTAATGCAGCAATGACGTATTAATATTGTTACAATTATCTAGAACTACTGTATTACTAAAAACAAACCAATGTAGAAATACTGCCATCGGATCCCGTACTACACAAGTAACTGACAATGAAATAAATGTAAAAAATAATAAGTATGTTTATTGTGAACAAATTATTCATAATAGATGTTGGGTACAAATATTCGTACAACTTGAAACATAAGTAACGTTTAATACAAAAGAATATAAATTTATATTTTCATGAACCTGAACAGCTTGTAGTACATTTGATTGTAAAAATGTGTAAACACAGTAAATTTTTATACACAAAAGTCGATCATCTGACACAATAGTATAAAGGGCAATTTTTTTTACGTCATTAACAAACTGATTAATTGATAATTATAACAATAAAGACTATTTCCAAAATCTTGAAAGCTAATGTGACAAATAGTATTCTCTTATTTAAATAGGTATATAATATGAATATAGGTCGCATATCACATAATATTATATGTATACGTATCGGACTTATGTATCTGTATTTCAATATTCACTTAGCTAGTTATTATAAAAGCATAGATATTAACGTCAATATATCTACGCTTATACTGCAGATTTATTTACACTACGTTAACTTAAAACTACACATCATCAAAATTGTATAATTGTATTGTATGACAGATTTTTATAACATATCAAATTTGTAGGTCAAATTGCATAAAAATCCCCTCATTTTACAGACAGTGCAAATTTAACTGTGCGACCGACATAAAGAATGATGATAAGTCAGCACCTATTCCTGTTTATTTTTTAATATCAGGTTAGAATTAGCCTAAGACGCTTTAACAGTTTAGTTTAGAGCCGAGAGAAGACTTAAGCTGTTTAGCTGATAGGACTACAAACTTAAAAACCCGCGCCAGTGAGAACCGCCTTTGGTACTGACGCCAGCACATCCAGCCACCCCAATCTGTCAAATTGCTGTTATAGTTTTCCAATTTATCACAAAAGTATAAGGTTCACTTTCAATTGGGGAAATTTTACAGATTGGGGTAGCTTGATGTGCTGGCGTCTGTACTACGACTCCGGGTGTTTACTAGCGTGGGAATGCATGAGAGGATAGAATTTTAAGGGATCGGAAGGGGGCATTCCGATAATATAAATGCAAACTAAGAGTCATGCCGTTCGTGGTCATACCCTCGGTCGGTGAGTACGATATATCGAAACTTGTGCACTATGCACGAGTTTCTAATATCCTTGACTAGGCCTAGGTAAGTCGCGATCTTGTCATTGGGATCGACTAAAACGTTCCTGTGACGACAGTACTTATGGGAACCACCAAGGGACCTACATGAGCGAGCCTCCAGTCAGATTGAGTTCCTAAAATATTTAGGGCTATTCGTGATATCTAATTAACAAATCATCCTTAAATTCTTGTTCTATTATGACAACGTATATTGTTTAATTTAGATTCTTATTATCATAAATAAAGTTCAATATTGTAGGGGCCATAGTTAATTCACAAATACTAGCACAGTGTTATTGTTCTTTGTAATTTTAATAGATATATTGACCTAGAATACTTTAGTAATGGACGTTATCTATGTTGATATTCTCGGTGGAATTTCTCCTGCTTTTTGCAGTCAATATATATAATTATATACTTTAGAATTCCAAATACAAATGAACATATTATTAAACATTGAGTTCTTTTTAAAAAAAAAATTTAGCTTACCTTAATATCTTGCTTTGTAGCTGACAACAAAAACACAGTATGAGTTTCATAAAACTTAAGTGAAAGATTCTTTCAAACACTGGCCTTCACACCACGTAACATAGTGAAACCCTCTTATCATTCGGCTTAAATGTGGGGATATGCCATAATCGCCCCGCTTGGCAAGGGCATCGATCGCAATATGATGGCCACAGTTCACAGAGAGACGCTGCTGCCCGTACTCCGGTGAGTATTTCCTCGGAATTACTTTTGCACCCATCCACAGGATAAGATGGGGTAGTATATTACTTGACATCACCACACAGTATATGAACTAGTAGATAATAAAACCCATTCTTGCTAATAGTTTGATTTAAGGAAGTATTTCATTCTCAAAGGAAGAGTACTTTCTAAGCTCCTACAACCCTCAGTGCAATATAGTAGGATTACGGTATGTTGGATCTACATTTAAGTATTAGAGTACCTGCAGTACATTCTTAGGGTTCTGTTTATAATATGAAGATATAACTCGTTTGAAATGGCTCCAGCCATTTGTATATCACAAAATACTCTATTTGACATTTGGATGGTATAAAATAAATCTTACGAAATTATCCCACAATTTATAAAAAAAAAAACATATCATAAAGTGGTTAAAGAGGTGATATTAGTTCATTTCAAGCTAATTGTTTAATTAGCTTGGCATTGATTATTTAATCATTTTCACTTTCTAAAACCAGTAAGTGTTTCTCTGTGTCTCGTTATTTCTACTTAGCATAATAAATAATAATAAAAACTAAATAGTAATAAAAAAAAATAAACCACGTTGATACTTAACTTTGCATCATGAACATAAAAAATATCTGAATTATTATATCAAAATATAGCATAAAATATAGAACAGAACTATACGAATATTCCTAACTAGTACACAGCATTGCGTAATAATAAAAATATTTAGTTTGGTTTTCGATAGCATAGAATCTCTTTGGCGATTACAGTTATATTGAATAATAATAAAATGAACATCGTAATTATCAAACTTTGTTTTAATTTAAAGTTAAATGAATTCTTTACTACTTTCATCACGTTGCCTTTCCATATGATTTATATATTACACCCTAGTGATCATACCAATGAAAATAAATTTATTTAAGTAGGAAGTCTTGTACCAACAACGACGGCGGCTAATATTCGTTAGTTATCCGTCACAGATGTCTTTGTCAAGCGCGCGTGAGAGCGCGCGAATATACCAGAATATGGTATTAATTACCGCGGAACCAAAAATAGAACAGATTTAGGCACTTTTTACAACAAAAAAATAAGAAGATTACTTTCTAGTTAAAATATAGTGTTTTTTGGAATAATCACAGCTTTGTGAGTGCTAAATACAGCTCTACAGTATTAAATTTGACTTAATTAGTATTGTTAACAGATATAGCTATCTTAAATTTTTAATCCGACTTTCAACAAAGTGATAAGACAGTATACCATATTTTCTATATGACAATGAAGCCTATTTATTGATTCGGAGTGGGTATCGAACCCCAGTCGGAGTCGCCTGGCCGTCCGGAGTTTCTGAGTAATTAATATATTCCGAATTTCGGATTTTAAGCTTGGAAACATCAAGACCTAAAAATGCAGGACGACTGTAAGTATTTTTCATGTTGTTTTGTTTTGGTAGATATATTAATTAACCCTGACTTTTCTATTCCAAAAAAAAATATTCAAAGCATTTAATTTTATATTTAGTTAAACCGTTTAAATAATGAATAAAAATCTAGAATGGAAAAAAATGTAAAATAGAAAATCTAGAATAGAAATTCTTTCAAATTTAATATGAAAATAAAAAGAATACATAACGATTTCTTTTTTATAATCGAAACAAAACAATAATTAGAATAGGAATAAGAGATAGAACAGTAACATGAAATAAATATTGTGATTTGAATAACTAATTTCAGTGTTGTATGTCTTAAATAACACCATGTGTAACATTACCCATCATTACACGTTTTGCCACCATCTACTGTAGTAAAATAGAATAGTATTAATATTTACAAAGAGAAAATAGAATTTCACATATTGTTCGCCGTATGCTACGGCATAAGAGATCTTTATTCGCCAATGATTTGGTAACGTAATGGATGCAATATATTCTTATGAGTTATCAACACATCTAACTGTAGTAGACATGCAAATATTAGCATAATAATAGAATGATAACCTTCACCCTTTAGTGTAGTTGGTATGTTTCTAATTGATTTCATTTAACTCAACATCATAGAGCTCCAAATATAGTGTACAATATATACACCTCTGTATATAATATAAACACAGAGGTGTATATATTGTACACTTTATTTCGAACTCCATGATGTTGAGTCAAATTAAAATGGGTTAAACACACAAACACCAAAAAACATAAAACAAATCAAAGACAAGTAACATTGATAGTAGTTACACGTTGGGACAATTATAACATTGATTTTAATCGTTGCCTTTATTTACAAAGGTGTAGTATGTTCTAATTAACTTTGCAAGTCAGAAAATGCTGTAAATCTTTAATAACCATTCTTATATAGAGCATTTGGACAAATCTTGTAATATATTCTTAACAAAAAGAGAATAACTACTTCTTCTCCTCTTTATATGTGAAAAATTTTAAGTCTGGGAGGGATTCTGATATTGTCTTAGCAGTTGTTAAGGGTCCTTGATGTGGAATAAAACCATGTATTTGTAATTTATTACGTTTATCTGAATTATAAGTTTTTAATATGTCTATCTATATTAAAATTTCTGTTTAATATTATACAAACGGCAGTTATAGCCTGGATAGAAATAATGTTGTATTAGCCTAATGGTACATATTCAATAAAGGATCCACAATATTCAAAGTGTTCTTTGTTAACTATCGAAGCTAAAGCTAAAATTCATACACCTCTACATTTCTCTCTTTTCTTTGAAGGATCAGACCAGTTTATTTTTGATATTATGTTTGATTCATTGCCACCATTTATAATTGCCTCAGAAAAACATTAAAAGTCTATGTTGCAATTATTAGGTACTGAGACAATATAATATTTTATGTTTTTCCTTTTCTATATTGAGAATTCCTATGTAAGTAATAATTAGCAATAAATAATGAAGCTCTCTTAAAAGACTGCGGAAACAACTTTATAAAGAAATGAGCACGGTATGATATTAACTCAAAACCATTAAGGTTTGATGTCTATAGGTTCCTTGGTAGAAACGATTGTTTCCAAAATTTTTAAATTAGTAGATAATAATGGAAAAATAATAAGCTAAACAATAATAAGCGATGCAGCATGTTATTTTTCTTACACAGTTTGTGAAATTTCTTGCATTTACTTCAAAGAATGAAGTAGTTAAATAACACTGGCAATTAAGTATTCCTCGTAGTCCATCGGTAATTCATTTCAAAGCCAAACGCACAGAAAAAATTATAAACAACAATATAAGGTCCCAAAACAGACTCTTTTACGTGTCTACCCGTCAGTAGCAGTCACTCAGTCAGTAAGTTCGTATTTTTATCATGCTCAATCTTTCGAGCCTTTACTCGCCTTTTTGGGAAAAAAGGTTAGCGAGGACTCAAGCGAATGCTTAAAAGTATATTATATTTTTAATAGGAATACAAATATAATATACTTTATATATTATTATAAAGCTGGATGTAAATGTATTGTTAAAAAAGAAACATGTACATAATTTTAGTAAAAAAAATATAATATAGGTAATAAGATTCAGCTTTGGCTTCAGCCGTCGTTTTTTATTCAAAAGAGGCGAGTAAGGGCTTAGTAAATGTTACCGAGATGGATAAGATTAGTTATAGGAACGTTTTGTGCAACTGTGGTACCATGAGAATATGCAAAATGAGAAGCCTCTCATCACTTGTAGGAACGGAACGAACATTGTATCTAAGGTTGATCCTTAGATGGAAGGCGATGGTGGCTACAGCGCTTCTCGGTCACAATATTTTCTCATGCCCTAATAAAAACAAAGGACTGAGAATGATAACAATAACAATGATAAAATAAAATCTTATTTGAAAAGAACTAGTGATGTCAATAATGATCTTGGAAGTGCTTGCTTTTATTGTACGAAATCCAACGACGTAAAAATCATAGCTGTTTTGACTAAAAATACCTTAAAATATATTTATGATATGTATCTGCACAAGTTGATTTCTGTCCAAAATCTGAAAGTCGACAGACATTTTGTTAGTCTTTAGGCGTCTTTAGGCGTCACTGGATATTTTTAGCACTCATTCGTGATTAACTATGTAAATGTTGTTATGGTTATCAGACATGTTAGTAGACAGTATAAATATTGTTATCTTGGGTCCTGGTATGAATGAATTGTACCAGAACCCAAGATAAAAATAGTCGCCGGTTTGGGTTCTTCTGCTAAAGTCCTTAAGATTGACCTATAGAATCTCTTTTATTTGTTCCATTAGATAATATATAAATTGATTCATTAGCACTTTTTGTTCGCAGAAATTAATTCGATTTAAATTCGAAACATGTATTTGTTTTTTTCATCATCAGCCTGTCCACTGCTGCACATAGGCCTCCTCCAATAGTTTCTATAACGTACCGCGTAATGTCACCGCGCTTGGCATGCGTGTTGGCGACCGCAGTTAAGTGGTAGTTACTATACATGTGTCGCTGCTGCCCGACTACCTGCTCCCTTAGTCGCCCTTTACGACACCCACGGGATAGTATGGGGTGGTCCTGTTATTCTTTAGTAACAAGATATAACAAGCTTCAAAAAAGTACATTTGTGAACTTTTCATACATATTATTATCACATATGCCCTCCCTCTTCAAAGCTACTGAAACTGTTCATATTAATATATTTTCTCGTTGTTCTCATACAAGCTGCCACTACATTATCAAAAACCCATTTAGAATTCACTTCGCCAACTCCTTTTCCTACGAACACGTCCACATGTCTTCGCGAAAGACACGAAACTTCATTTTCTCGATTGTTTTGAGTTAATCCACCATTCTGAGTGCCTACAACATTCACAAAACGTCCATTTGGAGTTTTTCTGCCACTTTGTCGTTGATTTTGATTTTCAGGTTGTCCATTTTGTGTCAAGCCGCCATATTAGTCGCCATCTTGAATTGATTCCTTGTATTTATTACTCAATACTAATATATTGAAATATACGTCTAAGTCTAGGACCTAGAGGCAGTGACTAAGTCACTACGGAGAATGATAATTTTCTCAGAATACTAACTAAATTTAAAAAGTAAGTTTTTATATTCATTATATAATAAATGGAGCCTTTCAATAATCCTAATACCCAAAAAATATTACATAGAGATAAAGATTCCCCGTGTATATTTTGTCGTATGAGGTATGTATTCCCTTGTGTCAAATTTAAACTGTTGACTAACACTTCAACCGAGACCGATAGCTAACGCATTTTCGAAATTCAGCAACGGATTGAAAAAGCTATTCTAATGTTGACGTTAGTAACTTAAGTGACTATCACTGCTTCACTAGACTTACTAAACCACTTTGGCGGCCATTGGTTTATTGACTGATTGCGAGCTGAGGTGCCTAACCTCGCCGATTGTTTACAGGTGAAGGTAACTGGTAATGAACGCCTTTAACATGCACCTTCGGCTCGAGTGCATAAAATAATTAAAGACATAGTTGTGTAAACGCGATATATACCCACTTGCGTTATCAAATATTATACTGAATGACCTAGTCCTATGACATAAAATCCCTTTCCCTAGAATCCACATACATATATTTAAAACTTACTTAAGCTAGGTCCCAATTGATGCAGCCCATTACTGTCCCACTGGCAAGGCCCTCCTTCAACAATGAGAAGTCCAAGGCAGTAATCCACTAAGCTGGCGTAGTTCAGGCCTTCACATGCCATAAGAACCATTTTTGAAGAACTTTCAGTCATGCAGATTTCCTAACTATGGCTTCCTTCACCTTTTTAAGTATGAGTTAATCATTGTCTTATACGAACATGAATTCGTAAAGTCACAAATGCCAGGCGTAATTTTACTGATGAGTCTGGTAATACGATAATTTCACCTTTATTTCAACGTGACGTTCACAGTTAACCTAGTTTGATTTCACTGCTGCACCGGACAATAAATAAAATTTCAAATAAAGTACCCGCGCCGAAGGCAACTCTTCTGGAGTTCGCACCTCGTCTCCGGCCGATTACGGATGGGGAGATGCAATGCACGAGAGTAAATTTTTTAGGGACGTCTTGTGAAACCTTTGCTCTACGAAAATACGTAAAACGAACCTCTCATCCAATTGAGGATCAGAGAGGGCATTACATCGATATGAATGCAAACAAAGGGAAGGGCCATGGAAGACGGTGGTAGTCGCGCCGCTGACTACGATATATCGGTTAATGTCAAGAGAGTCTCTAATCGTCTTAATTTCATCCTTAATCCTAATCTACTATAATATATTGATTGTAAGAATTAAACGGATTTACTAATAGTGATAAGTGATGACGTCGTCGCTGTATGCTGAGACTTTCTTTACTGAAAAAAGATAAGGTTGATCAATAAAAGCGTCGCCCTATCCAAAAATAGCTACATTTACAGTCATAATATTTAATCATTATCTTTAGAGTGTATAAATTTATTTTTATAAGTCTATAAATAATAATTAAGTAGTCGGGTATTGTATTGAGTTTTACGAATTCACGGTACTTGTCATTGATAATGTGAGGTAATATTATTCCAGTGCAATTTTTAGATAAGATTTGAGGGATTATGTTATTTATGATGATAATTGTACGCCTTACCCTAGGCGTGGCGTAGGAAGCAAATAGGACATTTCATATGCTATGACTCAGAGCTATTTAAATTTCTTTGTTACTACTGTGCTTTTCCTACTGTCAATGGATATGATATCTTGCCCGAAACCTTATGACACAGATGACATTTCAAGTGATACGAAGTACAGTTTTTGAAGTGTGTCAGGATAGCATGCATCATGCATGTAGCATAGATGTATCATATTCCATGAGGAGTTGCCGCGGGCTCAGGTGTCACTGACTACCCAAAGTGTATACTGTATTATATTTTATACTAGCTCTGCCCCGTGGTTTACCCGCGTTACTCGTTATTAATTATAGCCTATGTGTTAATCCAGGGTGTTAGCTAACTCCGTAACAAATTTTATTAAAATCGCTTCGGCCGTTTAGACTTCAAGAAGTAACAAACATACTCACTCACAAGCTTCCGCCTTTATAATATTAGTGCGATTTTTGAAGTAAATACTTAGTTAGGCGCGTTAAGCACAAGTTTGGTTGAATAAAAATCATGAAACTCGCGTCATGTCACGCTTCCCATGAACTATATGTATGTATACTATGTTCTAAGTGTAAAGGCGCCAGCACATCCAGCTAACTAACTAACTATTTTGAAAATATTCAACTTTATTACAAAATCATAAGGTTCACTTTCAATTGGGGAAATTTGATAGATTAGGGTAGCTTGATGTGCTGGCGTCAGTACATTTTGGGTGAATAAAAAGTGTGAAACTCGCTTCATCGTTACGTTGCACTTTCCATGAGCTATATGTAATTATTATACTGTAGATTATTTAGATAAGAAATGTATAAATAGTTTTCACTAAAATCGGGACTCCCCAAAAACTGTCCCGAATGTTTTTTTATGGATTTAAGTTATATCCTGTATGATGGATTGATGTAGATGTAGATGAACCATACCATCTGTAAGAAGTAACCGCACGCTCCGGTAACTGTGCCTGTCCCCACAAAGAGTAGGTATACTATTTTTGATTTGTTTGGATTTGAGTTTTGATTGACTCGTTGGTAGCGCTAGCGGTAGCGTGTTCACACACAGAGAACGTGGTTTCAAAATCTGGGTTCAAATCCCTGGTCGTGCCAAAAGAGATTTTGGGACTTCTCTGTAAAAAGAAAAATTTCTCAGCATCAACCCGAAGTCTGGGAGTTGGCAGTATTATACCCCCATGCCTCGGAGAGCACGTTAAGCCGTCGGTCATGTACCTGACCTCTTTCCGGTCGTGTCGCAAGACGTCCCATCGGATTATGAGAGTTATAGAATAGCAAGTGCTCCTGTGATTGCGCACACACTTGTCCCGCGCAGATGGCTAATCTCTATTGAAACTGGCCGCCGTGGCCGAAATTCGTCAAGGAGGACATTATTATTATTATGTTTGGATTTAGGTTATATTCTGAATTGATAAATCGTACGGAACACCGCACGGTGCATATAGTTTTTTCAAGTACCAATGTGTAAAAAAATGTCTTTCTTGTAAAACGGTAAAAGTATTAGGTTTAGAACAGCAAATTTATTTAAAGCCTATTGTAACGACAATTGACAATCAATTGAGCAACAGTACAGATCTGATGTATACAAAAAATAGGTATCATTACATTCATCAAACAAAACTGCTTTTTTTTCTTTAATCTTTAATCTAAATAAGTTAATGCAGTGAAATATTATATTAAACTGTGATTTTTCATACAAAGATTTTGGTTTTAGGTTTAAGCAAGCGTTTTGATAGAATTAAAATAATAAGAATAATATAATGAAAAATATCTATAGTAGATCATCTTGGTTCATTGATCCATGTGATATATTCTAAATTGTAATATAGCTATCATATGTATGTATACATATAATAGATAAATTACACCCATACACAGATCAGTAATTGGGCAACTCCGGGAATTTATAAAAGTCGGACTCGAACACTCAACAATATGCAAAATCTTTAGACGAGCCTGTTCACTTACTAAATCTTTTTACCGAAAGGAAGGGTTCAAATGTTATCAATACTGAGACAGGTAGGACAAAAAAACGTAATCGTAATTTTAATTTAGTGACGGTCACCGTAGCCTAGTTGGTAGTGCTCCTGCCTACGAAGCTGATGGTCCTGGGTTCGAATCCCGGTAAGTGCAAATATTTGTGTGATGAGCACGAATATTTGTTTCTGAGTCATGGATGTTTTCTATGTCTATAAGTATTTATCTATCTATATAAATAAGTATATATATCGTCTCCTGGTACCCATAGTACAAGCTTTGCTTAGTTTGGGTAGGATGATCTGTGTGACATTGTCCCTAGATATTATTATTATTTATTTAAGAATAAATAATGTAGAATAAAAGTGCTATAGAAGTTGGATCTGAGTTTAAATTTTGTTTTTCTAATGTTTCAATCTTAGTTAGCATGTCATCTTCTGTATCTGCTGAGCGGACACAGATTTCCAGTTTTAGTAAGCTACCGTAAAAATTTAAGCATCTTCTACACCGTAGCAAACCAACGTTGCAAATAGTTTAGTTAGTTAGTATGCTGGTCGTTTGGTTATTTGGTGATCTGATGGTAATGGCAGTGCTACACGGTTGCAAACCAACGTCCCAACAGAGGTCACCCTGGTGGTTGCCATCCATCACCAGACCAGACCAGACACAGATCACCAAATAATCAAATGACCAGTCTACTAACTAACTAAACTATTTGCTCCTCCATAAAAACTGCGGTACTAATAAAGTTGTCAATTCTAAACAATTTTTTTTAATTCTGATTGTTTGTAAAATGATTTTAGTGAGTTATCACGAACATAACAAGTGAATGACAGTCCACCAAATACTGAAAGGTTCATTATGCATTTGGATAACAAGTTCTTGGAACCAGATAAGCCAGATTTACACACAAAAATTCACAGTCGACTTGATCGTAACTGGATATTATATATAACTGAATGTGATTAATTACGTAAGCTTGGTGTTCCTATACTTTTATTTATAATCTCTAGGTAACTATACAATACACATACAGTAGAGAGATACAGTCAATTCGTCATCGAAATCTACAGACCTCTTAGGATCTAATATATATTATATCTTTGGAATCAATACAAATTTGTGAAAAAAGTCTAGGATTTACACAAAATGAGTAATAAATATTATCTGGGCTCCTAAAAACATGCGCTTGTTTTGTGTTAAAACTATATATATAAAAGAAATACATTCATATAGCTCGTCGTATTTGCACAGACCTGCAAATTAAAAAAAACGTATGTCGTTTAAATATCAATTATATTACGGTTAAAGCCTATCTTAGTTCATAAAAAAAGACCTGAAGTCTCGCCATTGGTAATTTCCAGCAATTCTGTATAATTACCAAAATTATTCATTTAAAGGGCTTGTTGTACCATTTAATAACTTTAACGTAACAAACCTCTAACCCGAACTAGAAAAAGAATAATTGAAACTTAAACTATTAATACAGATTATAAATAAACCCATATCAAAGACTTCCACTCCTGGACATAGGTCTCTCCCAAAGATCTCCCCAATTGTCGGTCCTGCGCTAGCCAGCGGCTTCCAGCGACCCTTAAAAGATCATTGGTCCAACTTATAGGTGTCCTGCCCTCGCTGCGTCTTCCTATTTGTCTTCTTAGGGTCAGCGCAGACAGAGAGGAACGCAGTGGAGAGGATTTTATTATGTAACTGTAAAATCCGCTTTAAAATTATTTAAATAAAGTGCATATTTGCTTCAACCTGAGAAAAAATTCTTTGTCAAAAGAATTCAAAAGGATTTATTGTCAGGTTCAAGCATATAAGTATGCACTTTATTTCAATAATTTTAAAGTTGATTTTCTAATGCCTTAATAAAATCTTCTCCGACGCGCTCCTCCCTGTCTGCGCTGACCCTTAAGGGCGTTGGATTGGCTGAATGTGTGCAAAAAACATTTTTCTTTTTGTACCGAAATGTGCATCACTAATTTAAAATTTACAGATGCCAGCACATCCAGCTACCCCAATCTGTCAAATTTCTTTTATAGATTTTTAACTTTATCACATAAGCATAAGGTTCACTTTCAATTGGGGTAATTTGACAGATTGGGATAGTTTGATGTGCTGGCGTCTATTCACACCAGAAATGTTGTGAATTAAGCTATACATACTTTCAAAACAAGTAGGTTTTCTTGCAGCTAATTTATTATGTTTGTAAGAAATCTCAATGTTCCGTGCCTTACTTATATTATTTTTCAATTAATGTCCCGTGAGAATCACTCGGCACCATGAGAAGCCATTTCGGCCTCGGCACGGAAAACAAGTGTCTTTGTTTTTTATGTTTTGGTTGTCTGTGCAATTTTTTAATAAATCTCTTTTCATCTTCTAATTGTAGCCCAATCCTTTAGTTCTTTTATTTAAATCTTAAGTTATCTAAAGCCATGCTTATCTATTTCAGAACATTTCTATTCTACAACACTGTTAACAGGTATTAACACGACTACCTTATCTACTTCCTTTTGTCACTGTAGCCTAGTTGGTAGTGCTCCTGTCTACAAAGCTGGTGGTCCTGGGTTCAAATCCCGGTAAGTGCAAATATTTGTGTGATGAACACGAATATTTGTTTCTGAGTTATGGATGCTTTCTATGTATTTAAGTATTTATCTATCTATATAAGTATTTATATCGTCGCCTGGTTCCCATAGTACAAGCTTTGCTTAGTTTGGGGCTTGTGTGGTGTGACATTGTCCCTAGATATTATATTATTATTATTATAATCTCTATGTTTCAACCAAGTTGCATTGATGATTGCCACGGACTGGCTAGCGCAGCGGTTTTGCTCCGTTATGAATGGCAATGAGTTTTATAGCTACCCTCACTATCTAGTCCCTACCCCGTTTATCACACTAATAAGGCCGGTTACACGTTGCACTAAAACAGTCCACATTTTTGACCGACTGCACATAGCGAACTGTTAAATGTTTAACTACTGAAACCGTCTCCCCGATTAAAATTTTTGTGTTACTTTATTTCAATTGGCTTCACGCACAAAACTCGAGTAGTAGTGACGTTCGGTGGAAAGAACTAGTGGCTCATCAAAATTAATGCAGTGATTAGTCGGCATTAATCACTGCATTGTTTTGATGAGTTGTAATAAATGTTTGGCAACCGCAGACTTACTAGTCGGCGCTTGTTTAAAAGGTATATTTCGAGGCTTCAAAAGTGTATATTTCGATTGTAATAAATGAATATTGGAAATTTTGGTAGCAAAAGTAAAACGCGTTTTTCACACACTCAGCCTAGCCCTTAAGAGATTCATGGGTAAGCACTCTCCTAATATTATTCTAATAATCATATACAAAATCTGCATTTTTTTACAACGCAGTACAAACTATTATTCGGGTTACTTGATATTAAGCAGTTACTGTAGCCTATGACGCTTGCAATACGGATGATACAAGCAATACAAACACACCTTATTCACTGATGTGCTTTTGTCACACCTACTATTGGAATCAAATTAACAGATCACTTAATAAGACCCTCAAAATGTATCTTTAGTGCTTTAGCACCTGGCTTCGCTAGTTGCAATACCTACCCTTATTTGGCTCCAACTTCATTATAGCTTTATTTTAACTCGTCCTTGTTTCTTTCCGATTAAATTCGTTGCGGAATCCAAGACAGTAGTAGTGATTCTCTGGGACATGTCTGAGCCTCATCACTCAGTGTCATTTAATTGTATGCCACCGTTGATCCTGGCTTACAAGAGTTGCAGTGGTGGGTAAGAGGAAGGGACTAGACCCATGTTCGACATCGTTAAAACAATTAAATGCGCCATTGGTGTAACCGCTGCTGTAATATATTATTAACTTTCTTCTATTTTCATTTCGGAGGTTAGAACAATACTAACCAGCGGCTTCTATAACCATCAATCTAGTCATGCGTATCTATAAGCCTTTGTTCGTGAAATTAATACTGGTAATTTATTACTACGCTGGTAATGATAATTATACTTTGCGTGTCTTTAGCACAACCTTTTTGTTTTAACTTGACCTAACAGAAATGAAACCGAACAAATGCGAGTATCTCAAGTCCTTGATGTACTAGGGCTCAATGAATCGAAAATGATATAAAGATGGTTATAGCAAGTAAACACCCAGTAGTAGGTATCCCAGAGTCAGAAAAATGGCTATGTTACACGCTCGTGCCTTGGACAACCCGTAAACCTGTTAAACATGCGCCTGAATACTCCCTGATTGTTTCAGATAGCATAATTATGAGAGTAAGGCAAAAGTGAGTACGCCTGTGTTTTAAAAATATGGTCATACTCCTAAATTATAATAATAATAAGGATATATAGGCGGCCTAGGGCGTATAAGTTGTGTTAGTTTATTATAATAAACGTTAATCTAATTAGCCTCAAGTAGGTACGTGTTTAATTTAATTGTTAATATTTGTTTTTAATTTTAGAATACCACATATAGATTTGTAAACTATGTTTTATGCGTGGAGACCTATTGATGGCTCTCTGTCACGTATAACATATAAAGCCATAATGTCGCGGAAAGTTGTTGGTCTTCCTAAGAAAAATAAATAAAATAAAATAAATAGATAAAATAACCCAGCCGCTGGGGGAGCTATGTTGTTAACGTATTTATTTGTATATTATTGTTTCATATATAAATTTTATAAGAATATATATGTATAAAAAAGGAAAATAAATAAATAAGGTAGGATAATAATAAAGAGGCTTACGTTAGGCGATTGGGTCAAAAACAAGATCCAAAAAGCGCTGCTTTTGGATACTGCTCACATTATCAGGAGGTTCTTGTCCCTAGAGCCGTAACTTCCGGTATCATGGACCCTGTTCCTGCTGCCGGTTGCAAATCCTAATTTTATATAAAAAAATGATATTTTTGTTATTTATATATTTTAAAATGTAGTCAATAAGGATGGCCTTTATTCAATGTTTTATTAGACGGATCAAAATGTTATAGTTTAAAGAAGAATAGCAAGATTGTGTTTAATTTAGGGGCCCGAGCCCCACATTGGTATAGCGTTCACTAAAATTACGAAATAGACGTCTTTCAGGATACTTAACAAAATCACTTAGCATTCATTCCATTAATATAATTAATACGATTCCTTGATCTGGGTATAAATATTATATTTCGCACTATGACATGAAAAATTTAGAAAATCGCCTTCAGTTTTTGTTTATTTATGTGAAACTAATTGCGGGACTGAAAAGTAAAAAGATGACATACGCAGAATATATATTTTTTTCTGATTCCAATGATGTTTGCCGATTCAAAATCAACATAAAACTCTATTATTGACATGCCAAGATTGTTGACAATTTTTATTGATATAAACTTTTGGATTTCTTTTTCATGAGGAAACCCATTATCAATCCCCGTCGTCTCGGATGCTAATATATCGGACTCTGACCCCATACAAGGGTATGGCTTTTAACAAATTTGGAAAAATAGCGGTATTTTTATTATACGGTAGTAAAATTAAGTATTTTTTAAAGAAAATTACATAACTCTACCACACTTACTTCTATATAAATATTGTGTGCCGTTTGACCCCATTTTACGAATCCAAAAATGTTAGAAATGCATTTTAAAAAAAACTAATGAAGTTATTTTTAGCCATATATAGCTCTTCAATTGACTCAACTGACTGAATTCCAACCGATACTTTCAACCTTTTAATAAACGGGTTCACCATTTATTAATTGGTTGAGGAATTTGACTAACTCTCAGAGTACACCATGCCTGTATTTTGTCGGGAGTGTCATATTTCATGGGCATGATAGTAATAATCATAATATGACATTGAAGTTTTGATGGATTTGTTGGTCTAGTGGCAGCAAATTCATGTTTCACAGCAATTTTGATTTCTATGGTTTAATTCTTGTGTTAGGTGAAAATGATTTTTTGTGTATTTTTAATCTAATATTGTCAGTTGTGACCTGAAATCAAGGAATTTATTGCGTTAAACTACTGTACTTCGTAAATAGTAAAGCCTCTCGGTCCTAAGTATGAACCTGTCGTGCGTGTACTATCGGGTAATCTTACGTAGGTACTCTAACAAACTATAATAATTCCTATGTATGTGTTTAGTCTTCATGAAGAATAGCCATCATGGCTGATTAGCTATTAATCTAGATGTTCGTTAAGTATTATCTTTTTAATCACGTGTCACTTCAAATAATGAATATTGGACACCAGATCCACAAATTGATACCACCATAGTACTTGGTGCATAGTGTTGTCTATGGTCGCTTTACCCGTACATTATATCTTTTTTAGAACCTAGTTTTAATTCAACAAAATGAGTTTGTTGAATATTTAAAATCAGCCAAAAATAGGTCTCACCGATGTATAACTATAATCAAGAATAAAGGGGAAAAACATGTTATCACAAATCAGTTTATTTGCTTCCTTATACTAATTATTTATACGTAATCCGATGACTGCTGTATCTAAAGTATGATAAAGATATATAATACACCGATTTTTCGATACGTATCCGGAATTGCAGGAATTATTTTCTGTTGTTTTGCCACCTATCTCGGCTCAGACTCAGCAATGTATTGGTATGGATTTGGTAATGAATTATTATATTATTTTTTATCAATCCACACTGTTTTCTTTTCATTAACTTTGTTTTTTCCTGCTTTTTTTCCCGCAACATATGTTTATTCATTATAATTATAATCGATGGCTGAGAACAAATCTAGCTCTATGCAAAACCCGCAAGTAACTGTTCCTACCATTGCTTCGTATTGTGTTTATTTTAATGAGTACCTAAAGCGGTGAACTTATATTTAGATGAGCCTTTCTTTACCTATATTCTAAAGATAACTACAACTATACTCAAAATTAAATTCTAGTCTAATGTACAGTAGGGGAAGGAGAAGCGGTTGGGTCACCGGACACGGCTGTTTCGGTGAGTAACTGAGCCGGATCAGCCGAAAAGCGACGACCAATTATCACCACTGTGGAAGCGACTTAGACTCTGCCCAGCATACGCTGGAGGAGTGCCTGGCTTGTGAGGCTGATAGGCGAGTCCTGGTCGCTGTGATGATGGTATCTTTCGCACCCGGCAGTCGTTCGTGCGAAGCTATAGCCATGACCTCATAAAACGAGTGAATTGCAACTAAAGAAGCCAAATGCAAATAAACTCAGAGAGTCAATTTAATATGTATAAATCATTCTCATGATTTGATAGGCCACCCAAGACACGACTGGAAAGTTGCAGGACTGATGGCATAAAATAGGATGCGATGGAAAATTTAACCAGACACCTGACTATTTGCTAGATTAAGCCCAGTTAGCTACCCATATTATGGAACATCTAAAATTATTTATCACGTCACTTTCTGCATAATATTTTCGGGATAATCTTTCTAATTGTTACTGACACATTACTATTTAGCACCAGTTCGTTGTTAGTTTATATCATTATTATATTGGTGTGAAAAAATATATTTACTTTATATGTGAGATAAGCTCTACGATTTCTTGTTACCAATCGGGCCGTTTCACGGGGGCTGCCTCTCTTTCCTCTTGAGTTTGGTTAGTATAAAGTCGGACCATACTAACGCGGCGCTCTTCTCGTGCTATTTCATTTTTATAGCATTATTTGCAATGCAAATCGAAACTCTAACTCAACAATAGAAAATCATAAATTTAATCGTCCGGCGGGTCTTGAACCGGAATCGTCTACCAATTCGGGATAGGCGCTTTGCGCGAAGTTACGAACGATACACACTGACAGATCAAATCTAGGTATCCCTTCGTTGCGAAAGATTAAATTTATTTGGGCATTTTAAATAATAATACTCGTACAATAAGGTTATTTATTATCCACACTCACACAAATCAAGCGGTACCTAACCTCAATAATATGATTTTTTAAACAAACCAACGACAATTTTTTCACGATTTATAGCTTATGTACCTACTGACAGGCAGCGATAATTCATTCAGAGTTGTCAATCTCGCCAGTTGTTTTTATTTTCATTTCGACGTAATTATTTAGAATGTATTAAGTAAAATCAATTTTTTTGTTTAATTCTTATACTTTAATAGTTATTCTGCTAGAGGACGAATCCAAAAGATCATAATATCATCAATATCCGTGCAACTAATCTTGAGTCTTGAGGTATAAATGGTGCACATAATCCGACTTTTTTTTATTAATATAGATTTAACAATATTTATTGAGAAATTTATCAGTTTTCTGGTTGCCGTAGTACAGGCTCTGTCTTGTTTGGAATCAGATGGTTTTATCTTAGTTGTCCCAAGTTATTTATTTTATAGCTTATTTTTTAGACCTCATAATAAAATTCTTACGAGAAGAAGAAGATAAGAATCAATAAATGGCAAAAAATATGAACATCCAAGAAGAACAGCATACAAAAGAAAATTACATGCACCAGCATACCCATCAAGTTGTTCTCCTTGTGCATATTTTTGCATACAGGTGATGATTGCACCCCGGCTTGAATAAACTAATTTATTCGCGGAATTAAGACTATATATGTAGCTATAAGCCGCTGGATGCGAGCAGCGCAGGACCGGCTTTCGTGTTGATCCTTGGGTGAGGCCTTTGTCCAGCAGTGGACGTCTTTCGGCTGATATGATGATGATGTAGCTATTAATTTTCCTGCCATACTAACGCCTGATTCCATTATCAATAAAATATAAGTAAAGGGTACCACTCTGAACGTAAAATCAATAAGAATGTTATCTACTTCGGTCTGTTTAATTGGGAGAGAAGACATCATATTGCGGAGTAACATATACGACAGCCAATTGCTCTTAGCCATCCGTAAATCTGTAGCATAGTATAGAATAGTCTATCGATGGGTGATTGCCAAAGTGGTTTGATGTCTGAGTGTCGCCGTGCTTCGTAGGGCACGTAAAGCTATCGGTCCCGTTTGCAGGTTTTAAGCCATTTCAAAGGCCTACCGGGCAGTTTGAACAACTCTGTCTCTAGGGTAACCGCTGCCTATACGTTAAAGTAAAAGTATAGGATAGCAATTATACGGAATCAATTGTTCGGCTGTCTAGCATTACCGTGATCTAGATTATATTATAATACTAGCTGTGCCCGCGACTTCGTCCGCGTGTTAATTAGTTTATTTCGTTTTTCAGTAAAATGAAAGACTTTTTCTAAAATAAAAGTAGCCTAAGTTACTCCTTATTACATCAGCTACCTGCCAATAAAAGTCCCGTCAAAATCGGTCCAGCCATTTCAGAGATTAGCCGGAACAAACAGACAGACAGACAGACAAAAACTTTAAAACAATGTTATTTTGGTGTATGTACCGTATATATATTCATATTTATGTAGTAAAAACCAGGTAAAAGCACGCGCGGTTCCTGTCCACACAAAAGTGGTCATGTAACACGCATAAGTTGTCGTGATGTTTACCAACTATGATAATGAAACAGTTTGCTCCAAAATTTGCGTGGTTTCCATTATTAAGTGTTTATCATGCGAATTTATGTAACTTTGGATTAGATACTAATTGGATCTTATATGTAGTCCGTGCAATGGCAATATTTAAGTTTTATTTATAAAACCAAGTCGGCACATGGGTATCCGGACCACCTGATGGTTAGTCGGAGTCAGTGGATACCTTTTGTTTTAGCAGTAACGTGTTCAATCACAGATAATGAAGTCCTGGCTTCAAATACCAAGTCGGGCTAAAATAAAAAGTATTATTATTGGGGTTTTTCTGGTATGTAATATTGAATAATACACCTAGTAATAGCCTGGAGTCTAGTGGACGGTTGTTATACGCTCATGACCCAGAGAGCTCGTAAAGCTGTAGGTCCTGTGCTTAACTTCTTCCTGGCCGTAACGGATCCCGGTACTATTAAATTATGATAAAGGGAGAACAGAGAGTCCGCCTATGTTTGCGCATTCAATTCTGTACTATTCATGTCCTGTGTAGTTAGCTAGTCCCATGTGTGGTGGGCCCCCGTTGCCCAAATTTGGATCACTATTATTAGTATATTACAATATGAGATAAAATAAGTTAATATATTAATAGCAAAGAAGATTGCGCTATCCACATCCAGTGGTTTTCAAAAACTCCCACAAGATCATGAGTCCATCTTGTACCCCTGCTGCGTCTTCTGGTTCGTGGTCACCACTAGAGCACCTCCCTGGAGTTCTATTGTGGGACGCCTACGTCGTTCAGCTGATATGATGATGATGAAAGAGGATCGTTTTTGTTGTACTAGAGTTAGAACCTCTGACTATGACTACAAAAAGGCTATAGTTCAATGGGTTCCTTGTTCGACCAAACTAGCTTTCAAATAAAAAAGACATTGCGAAGGCAACAAACATGAATATAAGCTTCCAAGATATTAAAATTAATCTAATACGTAAACCGGAACAAATCCCTATCCTGTTCCTGATCTCTTTCCGATCGTCTAGGTGTTCCATCGAAATATGAGAGAGTGATTGATAGAAAGTACACCTGTGTATACGCACTCACTTGTGCACTATAAATATGGCTAGTACATTAATAAATTATTATACTTCATCATCATCAGCCTCGGTAATATAGTCCACTGCTGGACATAGGCCTCGTCCAAAGTTTACTGCACGTGTGGCGCAACGGCTAAGCCGTGATCGCTTCGTGTCACGGGTTCGAGTCCCGCGCTGGACAACTATTTGTGTGCGTCTATTATATGTTTGTAAATAACCCTGCGATACAGGGATTAAATTGTAAGAAAATACATGATATAAAATAAAATCGAAAACAAAAAGCAAAAGAAGACGAAAAAAGCAAGACCGGAGTTTCTTTGTGGCTTTCTTCTCCGGGTCATCCACCTAAGTAGCTAGAGAAAGCCGCAGGTTAGCTAGGGTAGGCTCCTCAGCGGCGAGGATCGCTTTGGCCCCTTAACGCGTCATCAGCGATCCCGTGCAACTGATCACACGCTCTCTTAGAATTCTGTCCTTTTGCTTCAGCGGCCCCCTGAGCCCGAACCCCAAAAGGGTGGCCCTCAGGTATTAGTCGTTTAATTTAAGCTACTGGATAAGAGCCTTCTGCGCTAGCCAAATGCTCATTGCCTTCAATTCTTTAATTTGAATATAGTACAACTAAATTACAAAATAATAGATTATTAACTTGTTATTTATTTTAGGATATAAGAAAATATATCTGATAAACGGACGGACTAATTAAATTTTTGTAATTTTTATACAGTATTCGACTATGTTTATGTACTGCATTGTGAACTTGACAAGTACAAGTGTATGTTAATACAAAGTGCTGAATAAATTTCATTATTTCATTATTATTACATTTCCCTAATGCAGGCGTCTTAAAAAAAAATTCTACTACGTTGTCATTTGGAGAATTTGCCTTAGTCACCACGCTTGGTATGCTAGTTGGGGACCGTAGTTAGGCGGTAGGTAGTGCACAGGTGGTGCTGCTGCCCGACTACCTGATTTATCCCTAAGTCGCCTTTTACGACACCCATGGGCCATCCCATGGGGGGGCCATCATATGGGGCGGCCCTGTTATTCTTTTTGGGCCAGAAACCACACAGCTAAATTATTATACTTAGTATGTTTATGACAGACTAGCTGTGCCCCGCGGTTTTACCCGCGTTAAATTTTATAAATTATCGCAGCTCCTCCCCCGTAGGTGATAGCGTGATAATATGTAGCCTATAATTTGACCCGACCTCTTAGTAATATTCATACAAAATTTTAAGTAAATCCATGCAGTACTTTTTAAGTTTAGCCCGAACATACATACAGACAAACAGACAAAAATTCTAAAACCTATAGTTTTGGCTTCGATGTTGATTGTAGATCATCATATCAGCCGAAAGACGTCCACTGCTGGACAAAGGCCTCCCTCAAAGATCTCCACAATTGCCGGTCTTGCGCTATCCGCATTCAGCGTTTTCCAGCGACCCGCACAAGATCATCGGTCCATCTTGTAGGGGGCCTGCCCACGCTGCGTCTTCCGGTTCGTGGTCGCCACTCGAGAACCTTTCTGCCCCAGCGGCCGTCGGCTCTACGAGCTATGTGCCCTGCCCACTGCCACTTCAGCTTGGCAATTCTTAGGGCTATGTCGGTGACTTTGGTTCGCCTGCGGATCTCATCATTTCTGATTCGATCTCGCAGGGAAACTCCAAGCATAGCCCTTTCCATTGCTCTTTGGGTGACCTTGAGCCGCCTGATAAGGCCCATAGTTAGCGACCACGTCTCTGTTCCGTAAGTCATCACTGGCAACACACACTGGTCGAAGACTTTCGACTTGAGACACTGCGGTATTTGGGACGAGAAGATATTACGTAGCTTCCCGAACGCTGCCCAGCCGAGTTGGATTCTACGATTGACCTCCTTCTCGAAGTTGGACCTACCTAGTTGGATGGTCTGTTCTAGGTAAATATAGTTCTCTACAACTTCGAGTGCAGAGTCTCCAACCTTAACTAGAGTGGGTGCAACATGGATGTTTGACATAATTTTCGTCTTATCCATGTTCATTTTCAGACCCACTTGTTGAGAGACTCTGCTGAGGCCATCGAGCATTGTACCGAGGTCGTCAAGGGTCTCAGCCATGACTACTATATCGTCGGCAAATCGAAGGTGGGTGATGTACTCGCCATTGACATTGATGCCAAAGCCTTTCCAGTCCAGAAGCTTGAAGACGTCTTCCAATGCAGCGGTGAACAGTTTCGGAGATATAACATCTCCCTGTCTCACACCTCGCTGCAAGTGGATAGGTTTCGAGTTCTGGTCCTGGAGTCGCACTGACATAGTGGCGTTTTCGTACAAACACTTTAACACCTCGATATACCGGTAGTCGATTTGGCACCTTTGGAGAGACCTCAGTACGGCCCAAGTTTCGATCGAATCGAAGGCTTTCTCATAGTCCACAAACGCTAAGCATAATGGCTGGTTATACTCTTCGGTCTTCTGCATAACCTGCCGCAGCGTATGTATGTGGTCTATGGTACTAAAGCCTTTACGGAAACCGGCTTGTTCGGGAGGCTGGAAGTCGTCAAAACTGCGTGCGAGACGATTCGTAATGACCCTCGAAAACAACTTGTAAACATGGCTCAGCAGTGTGATGGGTCTGTAATTCTTCAAGAGGGTTTTATCGCCCTTTTTGAAGAAGAGCACCACCACACCCCTGTGCCATGCTTTTGGCGTTTGACCTTCTAGTATGACGGAGTTAAATAACTTCTGAAGGGCCCGTAGGATTGGTGTACCACCCGCCTTCAGAAGCTCTGCCGTAATTCCATCATCACCAGACGCCTTGTTGTTCTTAAGCTGTTCGAGAGCCATTCTAATCTCACACAGGCTGACGTCCGGGATGTCGTCGGTGAAGTGTTGGGTTAGTCGTGCTCTGGGATCTGAGGCACAACTATCGACAGGTGACTGGGTTTTCGCATACAGCTGTCCATAGAACCTCTCGATCTCTCCCATCAACTCAGGTTTAGACGTGACGATTCTGCCATCCTCAGTCTTCAGCTTCGTCAGTTGGCTCTGTCCAACAGACAGTTCTCTTGCAAACACTTTAGAGCCTTTGTTCCGCTCAATGGCTTCTTTAATACAATTTGTATTCAATTGGCGCGTGTCGCGTGTCAAAGACTTTGAGATCTGTCTGTTGAGCTGCCGGTATCTGGTAGCATCATCAGAGGATGTCAGAACCATTTTCCGTCTTTCGTCCATAAGCTGCAGGGTATAGTCAGAGATCTTTTTGGTTCTGTTTGTACGGTGGGCCTTGAAGACCTTAGACCCAGCCGTATGGACAGCTTCTACGAGCCTGTCATGGTATGAGTCCACTTCCTCGCAATCGGCTAGGCATTCGAAACGGTTTTGCAGTTCGAGCTGAAAGGGTTCAGGGTTTTGGATGTGGATGGGTAAAGGTCGGAGCGTAGACTTTATTAGTCGGGACCTCTGGAGCTTGACATTTAGGTTCAATGAGCCTCTCACCAGTCTGTGATCGCTCCCGGTTTTAACCGTATTGATCACTGAGACGTCATTGAACACCTGTCTACTCGTCGACAAGATAAAGTCTATCTCGTTTTTTGTTTTACCATCGGGGCTTACCCAGGTCCATTTGCGGTTTTCCGACTTCTTGAAAAAGGAGTTCATCATAAAGAGTCCCTCCTTCTCCATGAAGTCGGCCAACATTTGGCCCCGGGGATTCCGGTCTCCAGTTCCAAATTGCCCCACTTTCAGCTCATTCCCGAATCGTTTACCCAGCTTCGCGTTAAAGTCCCCCATGACCACAGTGAAATAAGAGTTCGAGGTATGTATGGCTCTAGAAATATCCTCATACATGACCTCAACCTCATCGTCGGAGTGCGTCGAAGTCGGCGCGTAAACCTGTATGACCTTCAACGAATACCGCTTGGTAATTCTGAGTATAAGGTACGCAACCCTAGTCGACACACTCTCGATTTTCACTATGTTGTGGACGAGGGACTTGTGGACTATGCACCCAACACCACCTTGGGAGAGTTGGTCGCCTTCCCGGAAATAGAACAGATTCCCGGATTTCAGGATTATCGTGTCCTCCCCCTCTCTTCGGACTTCAGATAATCCTATTATGTCCCAATGTAACCTGCTCAATTCTTCCTCCAGTTCGATCATCTTCTCGTCGGTCCGCAGTGTGCGTGTGTTGTATGTTGCCAGGGCCAGAGGTCGTCGGTTTTGGTAACGCGGAATCTGCCGGGGATTCTTAGCACCCCCTGCCCTGCCGTAACCACGGCTGTTACCACGGCTGGGAATAGCAGGGCTGCCGGGGACTGGGGGCCGCGGTTTAATTGTGTCCTTCATTTGAGGGGATCTGCCATAATCGCCACGCTTGGCAAACGGGTTGGCGATCGCAGTAAGGTAAAAATTGGTACTCATGAGAACGCTGCTGCCCATTCTCTGGAATATATTCCCTCGGGACGACTTCTACGTCCCCCCACGGGATGAGAGGGGGTGGTGATATTCTCTAGGCCGTCACCACACAGCCAGATCACGATTGTAGATCACGCCCCAAGTATCCCTTTAAAACAATATTCAATGTACAGTTTTGACTTTCCTACGATTTTATTATATTTATAGATATATAAAGATGAAACATAGTATAGACTTTTACTTTAATGACGATACATTGATATTAATACATTCATGGAATCATAAAATCTAATATTTTGTGTTGTGTATCACATGTGTATTACAACGTGTTCACTATCAGCATCATAAAGACTTTATTTACAGTTTGATATAGATTGTAAAAGGGATTATATGAAATGGAATATTTGCATCAGCGCAATAACACAAATAGTGTTACATATTAACTTACTCAATCAACCCCGGAACTAATCAACTTATTGAACTGCAGTTTATAAATTTACTTTTCTTTTTTTATTAGTCGTTTTACAAGATGGACCGATGATCTTGTGAGTGTCGCTGGATTTGCTAGATGTGGATAGCGCAAGATAGGCAATTGTAGAAATCTTTCGGGGAGGCATTGGTCCAGCTGATATGTTGATGATGATGATTAGTCGTTTCAAAAAAACAAAACAAAAAGAACAGTAAAAACAAACATATATTCCTTTCACTAGAAATATGCCAACAAATACCCAACTACCTTTTCTTCAATCAATCTTGGTCCATTCAACGGTTGCCTGAAACAGACCGCACATAGCGATAAGGTTGCCATTTGTCCAATCTTGTTAAACAAGTTCATTTATGCTTGAATTTTGTACTTTTGGTGTATTTAAAACATTGAGTTACTTACTTTCTGCGCAGAAAATGGAATCAAAACCTATTCTAATCCTGTTCATTTATCTATTTTTATTTGCATCCCAGTTTAGTTTTTTATGCAACCATTAATATTTTTCAAATTGTATGATATAATTCATAAGAGATTCAAAAAATAAGGGTTTTTTTATATGACCGCAAGAGAATTGTGCATGCAACTGAAAATTGTATTCTAGAAGAAGAATAAACTATATAAGGTTTAATGTTATTTTGGCTAAAGTGTATCCCGCCGTTATAAATATCTGATTGCCTGTGAACACTGTTCACAATCAGATTTTGAAGTAACTTTTTACTGCACTCGTTTTATTGAAGCCAAATTTACATTCCACTCAGCAAGAAATTACTTTCCGCTCGGTGCAATACTCTACTGTTATATAATAATTTCAGCATGCCAACCAATTGTATGAGTATTTCTAACTTATGTTGTAAATGTCGCGTCGATAAGATTTATGAGTATAGTAACCTCCTCAATTATCACGCATTCAAATACGTTTTGTTGCTAGACCAATGCCTTTATACTAAATATGCCTATACTAAATTGATTCTGGTATCTACAGCTTTTCTAATAATAGAAATATACAATATTCCTTCAGATATTTAGTTTTATTTTAAGTAAAAAAGATGTAGTAAATATTTTATATATTATAAAATACTACTTTAGTTTTGATCATGTATTTGCATTTATTACAGTGAATATTTTTTATTATCGTCCCAATTTTTTTCACTCATATGTCGCATGTCGCTTTACAGCCAGCCACGGCCAATATGGCGGTGCCCATGACACTCATCAGCTGACCGTGTAGCATTTATATTCTTTCTCGTTAGTGCAAGTGCTTCACGATATTTGTGTTTTGATCAGTGAGTTGATATAAATGTTGTTATACACTTAAAACAACTTAACATAGCTAGTGAGTCGAACAAACCGGTAAACGAGTGAAAGCCAAGAATATGCGATGCTGAATATAAATGCGAACAAAACGTAAATTTATTAATTTTACGCCGTAAGAGACAAAGTTCCACTTGTACCGTGGCTTTATAAAAACACACATAACTTTTTGATTATATCCATGCACAATTTGGGTCAAACTGGCATAAATTAGTATTATTTATACAAGCTGTTTACGGGTGAAAATATGCCTTAAATGACTACCGTGTCATATAATTTTATAGTACCTAATGTCATACATTAGTCTAGATTATTCTTGTATCAATTTTCTATTTTTAAGTGTAACATTTATCCATATTCGAACTGTCCATGCCGAGTCGAATTGTTTTTATTTTCCAACTAGAGAAAATATAAAAATCAATTTGTAACTACCTTGTACTTTTGCCGACACTCTTTAGTCTTTTCGATGTACCTATACTTTGTTTACAAAATTTAGTAGAAGATAGTTTCAGTAGTAGACAGTTATCTAATAAGTAAATGTCTATACAAGTGTGACTTATGAATTAAATGATAAAACGTAATGCTGGAACTAATGCATGTCATTAATTACCTTCGTTTTATTATGATGTAGGTAGCTGTTACCGTATTGCGAGAATTGTTCATGCCAGCACAGATAGTTTAACGGATGTTCGTCCATCTCAAGATAGACCCTTAACGTAGGTCGTGCTAACACATCAGATATCTATCGTAGTCGTTTTATCAAATTAATCATCATCATCAACCTGATATCGTCCAAAGCTGGCCATAGGCCTCCCCAAAGGTTTCTATAACGTTGCTTTTCAGGGTTGGCCTCAGTCACCGCGCTTGGCATTCAAGTTGGCGACCGTAGTTAAGTGGTTGCTATAGTACACAAGTGGTTCTGCTGCGAATGAGAACTCGTTTTATATAATATCTAGGGACAATGTCACACAGATCATCCTAGCCCCAAACTAAGCAAAGCTTGTACTATGGGTACCAGGCGACGATATACATACTTATACAGATAGATAAATACTTAATAAATACATAGAAAAACATCCATGACTCAGAAACAAATATTCGTGCTCTACACACAAATATTTGCACTTACCGGGATTCGAACCCAGGACCACCAGCTTCGTAGGCAGGAGCACTACCAACTAGGCTACGGCGACCGTCTAGGCTACGGTGACCGTTTTATAGGATGACTTTAGTCTCACCTCATCATATGAGCATACCAGCATAGGTGACCATCCCTTTTTCGCCAATGTAAGGCATTGTTAATGCCCTTGAACATATTCATTATGGACTTTGTCTAGGCGTGTAACTCCGCCTGCCCATCTTACCATCTTCATTTCGTTAGCGTGCAGTTGTTGCTCGTGTGTCTTTTTGATGGACCAGCAATCTGATACATAACCAAGTTGTAGTCATAGCCGGTTTAACCACCGAACGCGTCTCATGAAAACAATTGAATTTACTGGATAATGGCAGAATGCTAGAGGCAAAAATTCGAGGAAAATAATGATACATTTCTTCTAGAAAACAGTACCAAGATATTTTTTAAATTATTATTTAGTAAGAGAGGATAAAAATTCGTCATTTTCTAATTTGAAAATTATCTAACCGGTTTTCAGAAAACTTATTAAAAAATAATCCGATTGAATGTAAAAAAAAACAACTGAGCATAATCAAAAGGATTAGGATAGGAAGGATAATTAATCATCAAGATAATTACCCCTATTGACTATAAGCGCCGGTATTATCGTGATTGCGCGATTAATCCAAATCCAAGAAACTATATTCTAATATTCAATTTGTATGAGCCTATTGTATATCCGATTTATCATCATATTAAAAGGCTTTATGTTTGCGCGGGAAGCCGCTGGATGCGGGCAGCGCAGGACCGGCTATTGTAAAGATCCTTGGGGCAGGCCTTTGTCCAACACGAATTTTTGAAAGTCTTTCGGCTGATATGATGATGATCAAATCAAAATCAAAAATGTTTATTGCACTTAGGTACATTACATACACTTATGCACGTCAATAGAAAAAAAAATACAATATAATTAAACTAAATACCAAATTAAATTACAAACATGTCAAATGAAATTAAAAATAACAATAGAAAAAAAAAGAAATGGGTTATATAAATACAAAAATATAATAACTATAATAGTAATTTTATAAATTAAAAATATTGGTAAATATAATTAGTCTGTCCATTGCAAGCTCTAACTAAGCTACCAAGGGGTTATGTCGTCAATACATTCTTTGATTGTATAATATATGATGATGAATATCTGCTTGTCTACTTTTAAATAGTCCGAGTATTTGAACGCTTCAAATAACGAAATAAATAATAGTAATACGACTCGTTTTTCTATTTTTAGTAGTAATGAATTTGAATGATAAACACTTTATCTTAATCAGTTTTTAGGGTACCGTACCAAAAACAGCAAAAGTAACCCTTATGAAGCAATCCGTCAATCCGTTTGTCACAGTGGTATATGACAATTTCTACTAAAGCTGGCGATATCAAACATGTTTGGATGTTATGAACCAACCGTAAATGTAGGTGAAAAAGTTTAAGGTTAATACATATGTACTTTTTAGACTCTTGACTTTTTTATTTATTTAGACTTCCTAACATTTGTTCACACTATTACATCTACTTAAAACACTTATATAAAAATGAACTAAATGCAACAAATAATTATAGGCAAATCCAAAAGATATTGTTATTACTGCATCTTGTATAGAACGAAATTAAACGTTAACTAGGAATTCAAAAATAAAATGAAAAGTAAGGAAAATAAAAAATAAAGTAAAACATTACTGAACTTTTGTTTTGTGTCGTCATCATTCAAACAAAAACGAATTTATTGCATTCTTGATTGTGTAATCCTCAAACAAATGTCTTCATAAAACAGTAGAAATAAACAATGTTTATGATATTGATAAATATAAAATTTTATTTGTATGATTACTTATTACTAAGAATTTTATTTATATATATGTTTCCACCTAGCTACCTGATATCACCGTAATTATCAGTCTCATATAAGTCTGATGGTTATTGTGACGTAAGGGATATCCGTTACTTGATTGTATTATTAGCAGTTACCTAGTGTCAGAGCTGTAGAAGTCGACAAACGACACTTGCCCGTGTTTAACTATTATATCGTTAGTCTAACGGTAGAGGTTTTGGGTACAAATCGCGGGTCGCACCAAAAGTGCTTTGGGATTTTTCAGCAAAAAAGAAAAAAAATAACTCCGGGAGTTGACGGTATTATACCCCCGTGTCTCGGAGAGCACGTAAAGCCGTCGGTTCTGTGTCTGAAGTCTTTCCGGTCGTGCCGCTAGCTATCCGCCATCCGAGTGTTAATGGAATAGAAAGTGCCCCTATGTTTGCGCACAAATTTGAGCACTATAATATGTCCTACGCAGATGGCTAGTCTCAAATGAAACTGGCCGCCGTGGCCGAAATTCGGCTAGGAGGACATTATTATTAAATCTGAAATGTGTGCCATGTATAGTTGCATGTGTTGTCTGTTACACGGCATTCATTTCGGACAAAAATCATTAAACATTAGCGTATGCGTTTCCTCAGCAAGATTGTAGTTTAAGTTAACGACTGTTGTCTTACTATTACCATCAGAACTGACAGGTGCCATCCAAAGCTCGGAGACGCTTAGAAATTAAAACATCTTGGCAGTCGGCGTCCCTAGGTGCTACTTTGTTGATCACTAAAGGACCGGCCAAATCAACGGGCTTAAAGCGCCATTAACTACCCTTAGTGGTAGCGTTTTCAACCGCAGCACCAACCCGGGAATTAAACCGCCTCAGTTTGCTTCCCAATTTGATTCAAAATAGGTCATTGAGGTTTTAGAGAGAAGCAACAGCAACAAGTACAGACAGCAACAGAAATTTATATGAACGAAACAATTCTAGTCATCTGTTAAAATATCTAGAAATTGTCTTTCATTCTAAAACCAACATTATATCAACAAAGTGAAAGCTAGCTTTTAGTTGTTTCAATCGTCAATGAGAGCTTAAATGTATGATGCCAAACTACTAAATTATTATCATTATAAGGTTCAAAGTACTGTAACACTCGCAACAGTTTGGGGTACTCTACCTAACTGAGATCTAGGGGGAGATCTTCAAAATTATAGCACACGTATTAAACACCAATCACTTATTTCATATCTTAATAATAAGCTAGTTTTTCATAATGTATTCTTTAGCACTCCATTTTAGTAACTGTTGACAAACATCGCTCAAACATAAATTTATACTTTTTTATTAATACGAATTCTATTCTAACTTTAAAACCTATGTCGAGCTATTTTACTAAAATGACCAGAGTTTGCTATCTTCCCAAAAGAGGTTTTATTCTATAGGAGGGAAGGTAATATCATTACAGTACTGTGTGTCGAGTGTGTGCGTTCCACGAGGGTTTGTATATCGCATGGTTTGCTAACACTCGTGTCGGTCACATCGCAACAACGGCGCGACCACGCTATCCACATATCAGCTTATAAACTAGAAAAACAAAAAACGTTGATGGATTAGATACATGATAAAGAACATGCGTTAATGCAACGCGAGCGCTACGTGGAAGTAAGTCAAACGCCTGTTGGATGCACGTGCTCAACATAAGATAATATGAACAATTTCAAGCATTGATAGATAAATATTTTAAACATGACTATACGATATGTGAGACATAAATAGCTTTTTAATGGGCTTTAATATCCTGTTACGAATTTTGATGGACTGCTAAAGTTGGGATCTAAAATGGAGTTTGCAAATTGAAGTAAATTATACCTGTATGGTAAGAAAAGGATGATACCCGTTATATATAAAATTACAAGAGCGAGTGTCATAAGTAATCAGTCAGGGTGGCGGTCAACTCCAACTATCTGTGGCGATAGTCCTAGAAGTCTGAGACGATGTGTGTCATGCAACCACGAATATGACAGGTTGATGGATTTTTGTAGTTTGTCTTCACCCATTATACTTTTTTAACGGGACTAGGAGGACAGGAGTTGCAGTGGTGGGTAAGAGGGAGGGACTCTTACCCACCACTGCAACTCCTGTAAGCCAGGATCAACAGTGGCACACAATGAAATGACACTGAGCGGTGAAGCTCAGGCATGTCCCAGGGAATCGCTTTAACTGTCTTGGATCCCGCAACGAAATTAATCAGAAACAGAAAAAGGAGGAGTTAGAAAATGAATAGTTCCACCCATTATACTGTCAGCTTAATCGTAATCCTATTTTTAATTTATATATATAATAGCAAGGCAAACGAGCTGGGTCACCTGATGGTAAGTGATCATCGCCGCCCATGGTCACTCGCAAAACCAGAGGAGCCGCAAGTGTGTTGCCAGCCTTTAAGAAAGAAAAATGCTTGCTTCTTGAAGGTTACCATGTCAAACGCGGTCGGAAATACCTCCGCAGTTAATTGATTACATAGATTGGTAGTCCGCGGCAAAAAGTTTCTTGTGAATCGCACGTTGGTAGATGACCATTCATCCAGAATTCATTAATTATATCAGCATACTTGGCAGGAAATTCCTCCGAAATTGTATCGTTAAAGATCCATAAGCTTCCAGAGTGTGAAGATAATCCCTTCGTTGTTGGTGAGCAGTTGTAGTAGAAGCTAGTAGAAAGTGCCGTGGATGGTGCATTATATCTAACTCATTGGTCTACTATATATAACTGCCTCGTTGGTCTAGCGGTAGCGTGTTCACCCGCAGATATCGAGGTCCTGGGTTCAAATCCCGAGTGATTTTGGGACTTTTCTGTAAAAAGATAAATTGCTCAGCATCACCCCGAAGTCTGGGTCTGGGAATCTGTATACCCCCGTGCCTCGGAAAGCACGTAAAGCCGTCGGTCCTGTGCCTGACCTCTTTCTGGTCGTGTCGCTAGGCGTCCCATCGGATCATGAGAGTGATGGAATAGAAAGTGCTCCTGTGTTTGCGCACACACTTGAGCACTATAATATGTCCCGCGCAGATGGCTAGTCTCTGTTGAGACTGGCCGCCGTGGCCGAAATTCGGCTAGGAGGACATTATTTATTATATCTAACTCATATATTTACTTACAAACATAGCCCATAGTACTCCTTTCATGAAGTCTATGTAAGTCTCATTAGAAGACTATAAAATATTACATTGGAGCCTTTTCATACCACTATATTTAGCTTGAAAGTCTGGAAATAAGTGGCGTTTGATAGAAACAAAACATTGTTAAATGAATGCAGATAGAGACAATCAAAGCAATCGTTGTCGCTTGTTTATTCATTGCTATACAGAACATTGCCAATCACAGAACTGATACGATATTACTGTGTCAACTGAATGTAGTATAAAATGAATACATTTTAGACCAAATGAAATCGTTTATCAACTTAATTACTAGGTACTTAATATTAATTAGGTTGTTGCATAATGACTGGATTGATACTGACTAAAAGCGTAGATTTTACAAAGCGTTTTTAATTATCAAGGTGTTCATTGCAATTGTTTTTAATCATTTTAGTTTTTTAATCATGAACTTTTAAGATATTACACGTTGATCAGGGTACTTTCCATTGAAGCTGTGTAAAAGGACTAGTTGCTGACTTAAAAACCGCGTATATTGCAATAATTGCGGGGGTGATGAGTCAGAGATTGAAGAACAGGAAGACGACGTTGGTGACTCTGATAAGATCCTGAAGGATATTAAGAAAAATGTAAGGCTATACCTGGATTAACGAAACACGGTCGCTTGAACTTAAATGTTCTCCACTCTTCATGTAGAACCTCATCTTCTAGCTATACATACCACAGCCACAATCATAAGCGCAAACAATGAACACTCTAAACAATCTCAAGCGTCTACAACTTTTTGATGCTAAAGAGAATACCACAAACTTACAAAAGCGCCTATGAAAGAGCTATAAAAAGGAATATTTGTAAGAAGCAAAATCTAAGACCACAAAAGCTAGTAAGGAAAGAATAGAGAAAGAAACAGAACAAAATGTAATAAAACAACAAATGTACATCTGAAAGTAAAGCTCAACAGGAACAGTATAGTCAACGAATTATAGAATACTATGTATGATACAAGATGGTATGTTTTAAATCATTATCACTATCGAGATTATAATTTTAAAACCAAAGGGTCCATTAATTTGCACTTCATTCGTAGCCTACTAATTGAACTAGATTTCAAATGAAATTAAAATAAAATCATTCGAGATTTCAAACACTGTACAGTCGGCATCGAACAAGATAAAAATCCTTTATCTGCGAGGCATGACTTACATTTGGCTACCGTGTTTGTATAGACATGGAATAGTAACAATTTTGACTTTATAGTCAAAACTGTAACTATTCCATAACAACAATTCATCTAGTTAGAAGCCGACGACAATGAAGTGCTTGGTTGACCAAACGCCAATCACTACAGCCAACGCAACGGTGCAAACACTTGCACTCACTACTACACAAATATTTTTGCCTTTCAAAAACTAACTAAAAATTCTCCGATACATTCTCTTATTAAAAACACGCCCAAAACCGAACCTGAGAACCACAACATATGTCCATAAATTATGTTATAGAATTATGTCATAAGCCCCCCTACAAGATGGACCGATGATCTTGTGCGGTTCGCCGGAAACTGCTGGACGCCTGGAACTGGATGCGAATAGCGCAAGACCGGCAATTGTGGAGATCTTTGGGGGAGGCCTTTGTCCAGCAGTGGACGTCTTTCGGCTGATTTGATGATGATTGATGATGCTAATTATGTTATAGGAACATAGGTAAGAGGGTATTTAGTTAAGTTTAAACTAAGAAAGTATACATAATTTGTCAGATTGAGAATGATAATAAATTAATTTTATCTAATACTATTATAGCAGTGCCCGCGGACTTCGTTCCACGTTATAAATATTTTTGTTCCTGCCCGTTTGTCTCGCGTGATATTTCTAGATAATTAAAAATTATGATGATGAATCATATTCTATGACACTCCATAATAACGTAGCTTTATATTGTTGAATTAATTTTGAAAATCCGTTCAGCAGATCCAGAGATTACCCCTTACAACGTCACAAACACACAAACGTTACCTCTTTACAATATTATTAGTATAGACTAGCTGCCTGGCAGATGTTGTACTTCAAAATATAAATAAAATCCGTAATCCTTATCATAGCGCTACCTACCGGGTCCAACTGTAAATCTGAGAGTGATGGCATTATCGATGGATCCAACCAATGCTGCAAATAAAAATCAGAAAAACAGGAAAATAATAAAAATAAAATTGTCATTTTAAAATAGGGGTTGTTAGTGTATATATGATGTATTTTCCAATGGCAAATCATAATACGTGTAATAAAAATAAAAAATGTTGTCAAAAATAATTTCATACAAATCTGTTCAGCCGTTTCGGAAGAGATTGGTAACAAACACCGCGACCCGAGATTTCTATATATTAGATTGAAGTGGAAGTACGTAAGTAATACGAGTATACATTTATTAAATTGAATACCAACAGACCTACAAAAACGCGCAAAAAAAATAGAACAGGAAATAACCTGCAGCTGCATATTGCCAGTGTTCCGCATGCCAAACTAACAATATAGCGCCACACAGCTGGCTGTATATACTATAGAGACGGCGCCAAGGAAGGAGGCTGTGACCGCAGATGGAGGAGCGAACATAAACTACAACTTTAGGATGATCAAAACAACCAGGGACAAGGAAGCCACGGAGGTGCTTCTGAAGGTGGTACGGAACCAAAGTGAGGAAAACAACGAAACCACGGGGATTTGCTGTTCTTGAAGTTGAAATGATAAAATTGGTCGACAAAATGGTGTTCTAGGAAATGTGATCAAGTCAAAGTGCAGATATAAATTACCTTTAGGAATACCCAAAACCAGTTGACACGTTCAAGTTCTAACATTTTTAGTAAGTACCAAGCAATTGAACAGTTTTAAATTGACTTAACAGAAATGCTTTTCAAGTTTTTTATTACAATATCCAAGTAAATATAAACAATACCATGAGTTTCTCGATTGTAGCACGTTTTGTGTATCCCTAGGGGTGGTTTCTCAAGGACAGTGTGTGTATATTAAATTTGTTATAGTATTAATTTATCTACTAAGAATGCAGTTTAGTTTGCTTGTTACTAGAGTATTTTAAAACAAACGGAAGAAGAAGCAGGGCTTATGCTATGTAGCATAAAACAAGCTTAAGACACATAACTTAAACTGCGTGTTACCAAAGTATTTTATAGTGGTCAGCAGAGTTTAGATTCAAGTCAAAAGCAAAGAATAACTGTTGTAATATTTAGGACAAGAAAAAGGTACATTATTGTCTGTGTAACTCATCTATTCCTAGAAAAAATACGGTACCATCAGTTCATTATTTTGTATTGCAGGATTTACGAGAAAAGGTAAGCTCTTCAGTGTAGTAATATATTTCAAAACACTATTTGAATATAAAAACACTCAAAATACATAGCACGCAGCGGCTAAGACAGTCGCCTTGCCGCTTCAACTCGCCGGACAACTATTTGTGTGACCCATCAATAGTTGTTCTGAGTCTGGATGTAATTTGTGTCCGTCTATTATATGTTTGTAAAATACTCCGTGACACAGGGATTAGATTCTCTAGTGCGGGCGTTGTCTTTTTATTTAAAAAAATACAATTGCGACCCAGGAATTTTCACGGCCCGTGTTATTATATGTTTTAATGTCGTGGCGTTATATTTTGTATCAATTACTAGCATAATAATAGATATAATGTATACTAATAATATATAGATATACATTATGCTATAAGCATCACATAAAATTACATAAAACCCGCAATTTAACATTTCCGTTCCTAAGCGTTTCTATTACCCATTCTGTAAAAACAGCTGTAGAAACCTGTTGACCCCACACTTCCCTAACGCTAATGGCGGCCCAATGAAGAGATCTAGTGTCGAAAAAATAAGTACATAGTCGCTTATTCAGAAGAAACTAAACTGATTCCTATAAATATGACATATCGGCGCCGCAGTATCTTTATCGGCTGTCGTTAGGTATACGCTACCCCTTTGTACTGGGAAGCCTAAACATTTTTACTTACAAGACATATTACAAGTACCAATTTAAGTTTTCTCCGGTAGCTAACTACGAATACGTACAGACGCCAATACATTCAGCTACCCCAATCTGTCAAATTTCTTTTACCTTAGTTTCAACTTTATCACATAAACATAAGATTCACTTACAATTGGGGAAATTTGACTGATTGGGGTAGTCTGTAAAAGCTTTATTTGCGAATGTTTGACATATTTCACGAGCAACCCACCTATTTCCGATCTAAAATATTGATTAATAATGATAATAATAATTAACTAAGTCGTTTACTTACATGCGACTTTAATTACTCACTTTGCATTTCAGGTATAATCAATATCTTTTTGTTTTTTTTTTTTCCTTTTTTACTACGTTTATATATCGATACTGCCCCGTTGCGTTGGTCTAGCGGTAACGTGTTCAACCGCAGAAAATGAGGTCCTGGGTTCAAATCCCGGGTCGGGCCAAAAGTGGTCTTGAGATTTTTCCGTAAATAGAAATTTCCCAGTATCAGCCCGAAGTCTGGAAGTTGGCGGTATTACACCCCCATGCCTCGGAGAACACGTAAAGCCGACGGTCCTGTACCTGACCTCTTTCCGGTCGTGTTGCTAGTCGTCCCATCGGATCATGAGAGTGATGGAAAAGAAAGCGCCCCTGTGTTTGCGCACACACTTGTTAATCTCCATTGTGAATGGTCGCCGTGGCAGAAATTCGGCCGGAAATACATCATATTGACATACGTGCTTTATTTTAGTATAAGGTGTAATTTTTTTTAATTATTTGCCTATTTTTACCTAAGATGTAGGTAAATCTATATATTTTATTTACAAACGTGGTGCATGTCTGTAATTGGGATAAGAACCTATTTTAGTCCTAATTAGTCAGTAAAGAATGTGTTTTTACCGTTGACATGCCAAAGAAATAAAAAAAAAAATCACGGATAGACAAAGATCTATATGTATCTCCCACATTATGTATCGTTGTACCTACATCAATCGCAGGCATATGACATAAGACTTTTGTTGAATTAGAATATTTTATTTTCAGATAAGAGCTCTCAACCAGCTGCAGATAAGGGTGGTCAAATACCGCAGAGTGATACAAAGACGTAAGTTGATATAATTTTTGTGTACGCATATAACTGTGGAGTTGAGTGTAACTCATTAAGTATGAATGAAGACGATAGATTGCTGAGAGTGATGGCAAAGCGAAGTAGTGCAGTAATTATTGCTTCCGTGTATGTGTTGCGTTCTTACTACCTATCATTACTCCGAATATATTGTAAAATTCTGAACTTTAAAACCTAATTATTGAATTTTAAATCAAACAATTAAGTGAAAATTTTATTAAAAAAATCGTGCGATATACCAATCAATTGTCGAACCGTAATATGTTGTAATATCTACATATCTTAAATTTTAAGTTAAAAATTATTATTATATTTATTTTCTGCATTGTGTATAATTTTAATAAAAGTAATGGACTGTAAGGAAATAAATAATTAACTAGTGCGGGCGTTGTTTTTTTTTTTTAAAAAGAAAATTGAACGATTGTAATCCTTAGTAATAATTAAGTATAGCCCGTACTATAGTTTGAACTAATTATTTTTACTATATTAATGCATTTTAATTGTTATTGAGGAAAGTTTTGAGATTTGTCATTTAATTTCAGGAATCATGAATTATCGTTTAGTATTCCATCTGGAAAGAATATTATCGACGGCACTGGTAAAAAGCTTAAAAGCAGAAATATCTGCGGCAAAGCAACAGGGACTATTATTCATTATTTTATGCTGTTCCTTTTAGGTAAGTAAACAAGAAGTATCTAAGTAGATATAAATATGTAAGTTGTACTAATGACTGAGCTATATTAGCAAATTGTAAATAATAGTTAACGTACTAAGTCTGAAGAAAATCGTATCACTTCTGTTTTCGAGCTAAAGTGTTAGCGTACAGACGCACATCCAGCTACTCCAATCTGTCAAATTTCTTTAATAGAGTTTTAACTTTAAAAACCACTAAGGTTTAACCCAGTAACTCTTCAGCCACAATCGCTAATTAGTGTCATAAAATATTTATTATTTTGACGCCTATTGGCGTGGTTGGCAAATGCTTGCTTTTCACGCCGGTGGTCGTGGTTTCGATTGCCACCCAGGACAGATATTTGTGTGTATGAACATGTCTGTTTGTCTGGGCGTAATTATCTATATAAGTATTTATTTAGAAAAGAAAAGTAATAGTAGGTATCAGTTATCTGGTTTCCATAGTACAAGCTCTGCTTAGTTTGGGATCAGATGGACGTGTGTAAATAATACCCAGGATAAAAAATGTTTTGATTTAAATAATAATAAAATATAATAAAAGTTTTCCTATGTATTCAAAAAACGCTTCCGTCGACTAAATTAAGTCGACGGAAGCGTTCTTTGACACAGATTTCTGATTTATAAGATGACCAAGCTGAAATTGCATATCCTAGCGCATTAATCCAATTTCTTGGACAAGTTAACTATAGGTAACTCGAGTGTAACATCTTGCCTATCGTGATTAGATATTCTTAGCCAATATCGACTTTCAATAAGCTAGTCATAGTATGATTAGAATAGCTGTGACGGTGAATTCGAGTTGGCAGAACAAAACTACTTTCTTAATTGAATAGAAGGGTATTTCTATTCTTCTGGCACCTCATCTTATCTACATTCCATATCTTTTGTATATAACCTAATGACGTGTTGTCAAAAAAGCTCAAGTTGCCCAACAGACCTCGACATGCTAGAACCGACAAGACTGAATTAAAAAGCTCAGAAATAAAACCATTTTTACGGTTTACGGAGTGATTGCACGTGATCAACCGTTTATAAAATGGAGCGATCATTTGGCTTTAAGAGCTTCATTTAGATAGTGTTTACACTGCGAGTTTCTTATATCTACTGATTGACCAATTACATTAAAACAAATACGATACGTAAAATTGAGTTCAATATATTAATTTTCTTTAAAAAAATACTGAATTGAATGAGTATTTTTAACGTGACCTGCAATCTTACACACTTGATTACACTTTATCCCCCGGTTTTTTTTATATTAGTCTAATGTTAAATTAATTCTAATATTAAGTCTACAATTAAACATAAAAATGTTTATAGAATATCGAGATGATGACCGTAAACGTACCATGACCACTATCGCCTTACTATATTTTGATGAAACTTTGTAGTTTACCGCGGGGCCATGCTAGTACTTTATTAATAAAAGAAGTAAAACAATTTTGTTGTTACATAATTCAGATAAAACCCAGATTGTCAGGGTTACAAAATACTGGTCAAATGTAAGTTAAATATGCGAAAAGTGGGTGCTTTATGATATTATGGTGACCGCCATATTGAGAGATTTGTTATGTTATGTATAAAACATAGACTTTTTACATATACCTTAATATTCTACATATTTAAAAAATTTAGGCTCAGTTGTTCGAACAAATAAAGAAAAGCTGTAAATATTCTTAAATACCTTAGCACCGTTAATTTTAAAATATATAGGTAAATTTGAAAAAAATATATCTTATTTATCAATAGATTTTAAAGCTACACCTTAGCATGTCTAGCAGGGTCACAGAAATTCATATATATACCAAATGTCCTTTATTTAATTGGTTTAAAAGATTTAAGGCAAATCAGATGTGAAATGATGACAGATTGTGAGAGTGATTTTAAAAGAATTTTACATTTTTAGGCATATCAAACCCTAAAACTAAGCAATAAAATCCACCATAAACTCAAACTCAAATATTTTATTCGCTTAAATATGGGTTATAAAAGATCTTAAAAATAATACAGTGTACGCTCCATATTAGCCTTTCGGCGTGCAAATGTTGACAATTATTGTATTTACCTACCTATTTTATTACTAATCAAATTTAATAAATTATTAAACTTGCCCATTTTATTAATATACCATGTTTTGGCTATTATTCAATAATGACTTCAATTTTATACAGACACTAAAGTCTCTACATATTAAGGTTCATACAACAAACAGGTTCGTTTCCAACACTATTAATATTATAACGCGTGTGTTTTGTTTGTCAGGAGAAAACATATATTTATATATAATTTCATATTTGTAGTTCTTTCTACTTAACTTAACATCGAGAGAGTCGTGTGAAATGAATTTTCATACAAGTATGGCTTTCGAGGAAAACATAAACTGAGAGATCAACCAAGAAAGTGGCTTATTGTTGATAAACAGATTGCCATGAAGCCGAAAGATCAAAAAAAAAAAAAAAAATATTTGTAGTTCTTATATTGTAATGAGAGTACACATTTAAATAAACACTTGAACTTATCTAACATATGTATAGGATTACTAAGCATACTGTGGATTATGCAGTTGATAAATACATAATTGTAAAGTAAAGACCAGACATTGTATCAGTTATTCTTGGAATCAAACGCGTATCCCAAGAATAGTAATTGCTACAATGTAATAGTATTTACTGAACTAGTCATGTGGTTACCGGCCCGGAAACAAAACAGGGTCATCCCATACCATCCCGTGGGTGTCGTGTAAGGGCAACTCAAGTACCACCTGTATACTAGTTACCACACAACTGTGGTCGCCAACTCGCATGCCAAGCACGGCGATTACGGTCGGATACGGTAGACGGTCACCGTAGCCTAGTTGGTAGTGCTCCTGCCTACGAAGCTGGTCGTCCTGGGTTCGAATCCCAGTAAGTGCAAATATTTGTGTGATGAGCACGAATATTTGGAACGAAGTTCCTTATCGCGCGTTGTGAAAGGGGGCTATTTTTTTTTACGAAAAGTTGTCACGACACTTTTTGCAGCTGTGCGGCGTGCGCATGTTTCTCTGTCTGTCTGTCTCTCTCTCTCTTATAGAAAGCAAGCCAGATATTTTCATTTCTATTTCGCATTGAACAGTGTGGTGTCGCGACGATTATTTTTGTTGAGTGTATACAGGTTTTTTGTACATAATAAATAATAAGAAATAACTTCGTTCCACCCGGGTGTCCCTTGACACCTCTCAAGTTTTTTGTTTTTGTGTCATGGATGTTTTCTACGTATATAAGTATTTATCTATCTATATAAGTATGTATATCATCGCCTGGTACCCATAGTACAAGCTTTGCTTAGATTGGGGCTAGGATGATCTGTGTGACATTGTCCCTAGATATTATTATTATAAAAATTACGGCAAACCTCTGAAATGGCAACGTTATAGAAATCTTTGGGTGAGGCCTATGTCCAGCAGTGGATGATACCAGGGTGATGATAATGATAACCTTTACTTACATCAGACACAACTGTGTCTGATGTAAGTAAAGGTTATCATTACCTTCCAACTGGAAGCTAAAAAAGATCCATTTGTTGTCACAGTACAGTATGTTTCTAGGTCTTTATTCTAATTTTACTATATGTCTAGTATATACATATGTCTAGTTGCTTTAACGAACCATAAATATGAGCGAGTTCTCAAGCCAACTAGAAAATAAGACTAAGGACTAAGTAACCCTCTTTAGTCGAGATTTGAACTCCTTTGGAGTTCAAATCTTGATTTAAGGCTACTGGCAGAAAGATGCATTGGAAAGTAGGAAAGTAGGGTTCTCCATTTTGGAGTTCAAATCTTGATTTAAGGCTACTGGCAGAAAGATGCATTGGAAAGTAGGTTTTCAAAATATGCACCCCACGTCCGATTAACGACCAGAAGTGGCATTTCATCGTTACAAATTGTACGTAGATGATAGTGATCGCGGCGCATGGTGGTCATACTCTCGGGCGTCGATATTGTAACACTCGTGACATTGTACAGTATCTGTTATGTTATAAACAGATACTGTACAATATCACGAGTGTTTCTTATAACCTTGATTTATCCTCTTGATTCCTTTGTGGATAGTACTATACCACCTCCATAGCCTCTAGTATAATTATCGCTAAATGTTAGTAACTTGGGTAACGTAATGTAAGGTATATGAGTACTTTATTTTCACATTTTGTTCCTTACGGAATACACGTCCAGGACGCCAATATTAATATAAAACATTTAGAAGCTGTGGTTCCTAAATAGATTTTTTTCTTTAACAGACGTACAATAAAACATTCCACGATCTTGTTTCTACAATTTTTAAAGTTTCTTCCATAAGAAATAAATGACCAATTAAAAT
Organism: Pseudoips prasinana; assembly: GCA_951640165.1. Taxonomy (NCBI): domain Eukaryota; kingdom Metazoa; phylum Arthropoda; class Insecta; order Lepidoptera; family Nolidae; genus Pseudoips; species Pseudoips prasinana. Next base: position 23,421,265 of record OX621237.1, on the reverse strand, counting down.
AACTTAAATAAGACATCATCCTTATAAACGTAAAACACATTCTGTTGTATAGTGTCAGATGTACTGTGCTGACTCTTATTGGAAGTTGTTGTCTGGAGTAAAAGGTTTAACGCAATAGGAGATTATGTACAATGCACGTTCATTGTATATTGACGGTCACTATAGCCTAGTTGGTAGTGCTCCTGCCTACGAAGCTGGTGGTCCTGGGTTCGAATCCCGGTAAGTGCAAATATATGTGTGATGAGTACGAATATTTGTTTCTGAGTCATGGATGTTTTCTATGTATATATGTATTTATCTATATAAATAAGTATAAGTATGTATATCGTCGCCTGGTACCCATAGTACAAGCTTTGCTTAGTTTGGGGCTAGGATGATCTGTGTGACATTGTCCCCAGATATTATTATTATTATAGATATTATTATTATATAATCGTCTTTGTTAGATTGTTTTTATGTACAATAAGTATGCAAATCTTAACTTGGCCTTTGGGAAACGCTAGTAAAAAGCTTACTCGGTGGTTTTAAGGTTTTTTTTCCTGTAGTAATACACCCATATTAATGATATGATATCTAGGGACAATATCACACAGATCATCCTAGCCCCAAAAGAAGCAAAGCTTGTACTATGGGTATACGGGTTACGATATACATACTTCTATAGATAGATAAATACTTATATACATAGAAGTCAGTCATGGATGTTCCATGACTCAGAAACAAATATTCGTGCTCATCACACTGATATTTGCACTTACCGGGATTCGAACCCAGGACCACCAGCTTCGTAGGCAGGAGCACTACCAACTAGGCTACGGTGACCATTAATACATATTAACTCTGGATATTACGTACTTTTTTTATCTTAAAACAGTTTAAATATTACTAAGTTGTCAAACAAGTTGTTAATGTCTCCGACGATGCTTGAAATACATCGGCATCACTCACGTTTTGCCAACGCCTCCCCGCTTTTCGGCGTTGTGGTCACCTTAATTGATCATCAAAAGACTCAAAACAACAATGTTACCGTTAAAATGCTATTAACTGGAGTGTATTCTGTATGATGCAGAGTATTGTCCAAACTCACCTAAACCTTGCTATCGTTTAGCGTTAGCCAAGAGTCACGTGTAATGTTATTAGAGATAAATGAAGCTTCCGACTCCTAAATGAAAATGTGAATTTCAGTGCTGGTAACTAAAAGTCGAGCTTAGAGATGGGATCCCTCAAAAATCTCAATAATTTACAGTCAAAACTGAATTTTTAAAGTAATTTCGAGTCACTGTATGAATGAGTGACCACCCTCGCAAGTGTACACTAAGATTTTATACGTTATATTATTAATATAAGTATAACGACAGTAATCGAGGCAAAAGAGGTGTGCACAGATCGTGACAAATGGAAAACTGTCTCTGCCTACCCTTCTTGGAAACAGGCATGAGTCTAAGTATGTATGTATGTGTTAGTATATCGTTTCCAATAAGATGTATGTTAGTTTTTAACACTTTATGGCTCAATTACTTAACAGACCTGCCTAAAATTTTGAACTAAGTTAGATCTAAGTAGCAAATAACATAAATCCCAGAAAATTTTATTTTTATACGGGACCTTTCAAAAGAGAAATTGCTATTAACAGCTAGATAATTCTGATATTAATTACGCTATTGTATTATATATATTATAACCGAGCCATCGGTCAGTCAATATATGGGTGATCAACTTAGTGGTTTCATTTTATTAAAGACATGTTATGAAGTTAGGCTGGCTATTGTCAGTCAGTAGTGCCATGTAGGAGCCTAATGAGCCGCTTGATTAATTCTAACACTACTGCCAACACTGCACTATAAATAGTATAACTTCTGCTCGGAGAAACCGATCCAACGTGTTTATTTTATCAGAAAGTAAAATTTAGATGAATCTTCCATTCCTGAATATGCTAAAATTTACAACCCGACTCCTATTTGTGTTGCAAGTTTAATAACAAAATTAAATTGACTTTCACAGGAAGTTTAACATGGGGACTCATCTGGCTTGCGTTTGGCGACGAGTGGAGTTGGAACGGACGATGGTTCAGGATAGCAATAGTGGGCGTGATTGCATGGAGCAGTGGACAAGTTTTAGAAATGACTACATCTTTACCCCCTCTTCTGGCGGCGCTTTTAACTGGCATATTGGCACGAAACATGAATTTCCTTGATATGCGACATTACACGGAAATTGACTCATTTTTAAGGTAAGTCAATGATATAAACAATTGTACATTACATTGCTCCTACCTCCACCATATAGAAGAGATTCCTCAATAATAACATTAATAATTTTAATGTTGTGTTTCTGCGTGTGAGTAAGGTCCCCAGAGCTCATTGAGGGGGGGGGCGGGAAGGGTCAGCAACACTTCTTTGCTGACATTTAAAGACCGGCAACGCACCCGCGACTCCTCTGGTGTTGCGAGTGTCCATGGGCGGCGGTGATCACTTGTTGACCTGACACCATCAAGTAACCCACTTGCTCGTTGGTCAACCTCTGATATAGAAAAAATATATATATAATAGTTACTTACATCTCAGTCTGTATATAGTCTTACTATGGAAACTAAACATATTTTAAGCAATATAGTAAATAATTTAGGATTAAGGTATCCGTCGATTCCGTTGATGTGAGAATATATTAATATCGATACTGACATAATATAATATTATGCAGTAAATTTAAGAGTTATAAAAATGGTATGTAAACCGAAACACACACACATTTATATGTAAACTGTAAACATTCTGTTGATATCTTACTGATGGCCATAATCCAACACCTTGCTGACCGGTCAGTAATCGGTATAGTATATGGCCCAACCACCGCCATTTTCTTTATAATAACGACTTCAGCCATATTAGGAATTTTTATACATAGTTATTTTAGTATGTACGTAATTTTATACTTTAATTAATTAGAGGCATTGCTAGTGACATGCCTCTGGCACTGACTGCAAGAGACTTCCATATGCACACGGGTGGCGTGTGATAGCAAACTTTGTTTTGAACTTTGCTGAAAACTTTGTGTAGCCTGAGTACAAATGGAACAGCGTAAATGGTCCTCTATGTTAATAAATATACGGTCATAGTTGTTCTTAATTCCTTTTTTTTTATGTATAAGCACATCAACAGTGCACTTACATAGACTTATAAATTATATAGTTAACTTATGTTATGTGTTAGTAATCATACAAATAACAGAAACATTGTTGAAAATGACTTTATAGATTTCCAGTGCATATAAAATTCTGCCTAGGAATCTCAGCAATAACATCAGAGTATTAAATTAGAGAAATCATATTTGAATATGTCTTTTCTTGTGACGTTCAGTGAATACCAGTACAAAGACCGCTGCAGCGTGACTGTTAGTAGAGTTCCATTCAGTAGGAAATATAAAAAAAAATTAAAATAAAAATAAAAATCTGCTATAGATATAACGGGCCATATGTCATGGGCTATTAGAATAAGATCATTATTAGTACTCGTATATACTTCTTTGAATAAAAACAATTTCACGTTTTCAGACTCCTCTCACGTGCGTTTTGTCTACACATAATTTCGAATGTTTTCCACCGCGATGCACGTTAACGCGAGAGTATTCTACATCGATTCACGCATTGTCTACATTGCCCGCCTTTAAAGGCTTTACTTTGAAACCCTTCTTTACTTATATAGGTTTCTGCACTGCAACTCGTTATCAAAACTTATCATACGCTTATTACTTATTGTAGTATACTGTACATTTTTTTTATATGTTTACTTTGGAATGCATACGTTATAGCACTGTTTTTTTTGCAAACTGGTAACTATTGAATAGCAGTGCTCACTAAGTCAATGGTATTTTTTTAGGTAGTCCATAAAGTCATAAAGTTGCTTATATAAAGTTCCTATAATGTTTTATAATTCCTAGTTGACTTTTAACAGATCTTTGTTCCAACGTGGTATATGACACCTAATCTTCAAAATTTATTTAATTTTTTTCTGTGTTATTCTCCAGACAAATTTATATGTTAATCAGATTACTAATATTAAAATAGTGGCAGGTAGTAATATAATACATTCATAACGAACCATATCATCACAGATATAATTGTATTTTTTGTTTTGGACTGTTTGACTATAATAGTTATTTTGCATGCCTTACTGGCAAACATATATTTTCAAATAGGTGATTATTTAACTTAAAATTATTTCTAAAGCGTTTATAAATAAGACGAAGTAATGAAAAAAATTTCGGTCGAGCCCGATATCAAAAAATACTAGTATAATAATATAGTAGTAATTTAAACAATAAAAAAACAAAAGCAGTGTTTTGCAATTTTCAGTCAAAATTAAAAGAGGGCAGCAATTCATTATACTTTAAGATTGCTACTTCTGCCGCTTAATGTATTTTGCCAATTATTGTTATATTAAATCCGTTACGCTTCATAGAAAAAATAGTTGAATTGAAGAATGCCAGCATTTTTTTTAATTTAAATCATAATGTATGCTCTATTTATAATTATATCTAAAAGTGCTTATTTTTTTTTCAGAAAAATATACCCAGTTATAATACTGGGCAAAGGTTCCTTAGCCTGGGATGTGAGCTATATCAAACAAAATTGGAAACAAGTATATTCGCTGGGCATCTTGCCGTGGCTCACTGAGATTATAACCATTGCTTCATCTGTGCATTTGACGTTCGGCTTTCCCTGGTTATGGGGTAAGTAACATTTTTCATAATTAATTTATATCACATAAAAATAAATCGACAACCATTTTTAGGGTTCCGTAGCCAAATGGCAAAAAACGGAACCCTTATAGATTCGTCATGTCTGTCTGTCCGTCCTTTTGTCACAGCCACTTTTTTCGAAACTATAAAAGCTGTACTGTTTCAACTTGGTAAGTAGATGAATTCTGTGAACCGCATTAAGATTTTTACACAAAAATAGAAAAATAACAATAATTTTGGGGGTTCCCCATACTCAATTTTTTTTTCAACGTCCCTGTACATGTGTGATATCTATGGATTGGTCTTCAAATGATATTGAGGTTTCTAATATCATTTTTTTCTAAACTGAATAGTTTGCGCGTGATACGCTTCCAAAGTGGTAAAATGAGTGCTTCCCCTCCCCCCGTAACTTCTAAATTAAAGAGAATGATACAACTAAAAAAAATATATGATGTACATTACTATGCAAACCAACCACGAAAATTGGTTTGAACGAGATCTAGTAAGTAGTTTTTTTAATACGTCATAAATCGTAAACCGCAATTTACCTTTCATTCTATCAATTGAAATACTTGCTGCTACGGAACCCATGGGCGAGTCCGATTCGCACTTGGCCGGTTTTTTACTTCTCTTTATTGGGTGAGCGTAGCGAGTCTCTTAGTTTCAACATATTTTGTATGAAATTGAACTGAGTTTCACCTATGAATATGGCATGTTTGTAGACGATGGGTTATTATGATTTTATTTATTTAGAATAATAATATGTAAGACTCTATACATCATATACTGTAATTGTGTGTGGCGTTGAGAAGATAAAAATCCTTTAGTTCCACTTTGAATTATTATGGTATGCCAGGGCAACCTTCAAGAAGCGAGCCTATTCTTTTCTTAAAGGCCGGCAACGCACTGCGGCTCCTCTGGTGTTGCGATCACTTACCATCAGGTGACGCACTAGCTCGTTTGCCATCCTATTAATAAAAAAAAATAGGACAGTATTATTTTCTTTAAAAGAACAACGCCTGTGCAAGATTAATGAATCTCTGTGTCGGGTACCTTAAAACATATAATAAACGAACACAAAGCACACCTAGACACGGAACACAACAAAATATAAACGCAACGTGAATTTTAGGTAACAATATCTCCAGGCTATCAAGAGGTCCAACAAAAAGGCATTTGGCCAGCAACTCTATGACCGATAAAATGTTTGTCAATACATTTTTTTAACCTGTAAGGCATATAAAATTCATCACCCACAACGCTTCGTTCTTACGAATGACAGCCCGAATGATACCTCATGAGTATGAATCATTTGGAAACTATTAAATACAATACGTTCAGAATACGAAATACGAAACAAAATGTCCTGTTCGAGAGTCAAAGCCGGGACACGAAATGGCAAGTTGATTGTTTTAACCGCTACCATAGTCAGATATTAACATAATATCTATAATAAGTTAAAAATATCAATCCTTGTTTCGAAGAAGTATCAAAATCAAATGGTAGTATAACAGTTCCTCCTTTTTTTTTTACTTCCATGCTGACACTTAAACATAATGATCATATAATGGCAAGCAGTAACCATTGTTCTATCACGCTAAAGATACATATGGTAACATGCAAAGATACAGATCCGATAGAAATCGAAAAGAACATTTCAGGCACAAGTGTAGGCTTACTACATGTAAATCTTACGAACAAATCTACTGATTTATATTGTATATTTATATTGTATTTTTATCTAATTACAAGTCTGAGCAACCAAACTAAATCATTGACTTTAATTACCAAAGAAAATATATTACCAGTACAACCTACTGGTTGAATTACTATTACAAATTAAGATCAGATTCTTGTTTCAGAAATTTTATTTGCAATTCAACGCTCTCAATTGGCATTAATGATGATTAATTATAATGATGTTTAAATTGTTCCATTTATAAACACACATGTCAGCGATATAAATCAGGGGTCTGTATTATTAAAACGGTCAATCAATTAGGTGACTGCACTGGCTGCGTGGAGTCGCAAACAAATTAAAATCAAAACAAACTGGTGAAAACTGAACTAACGCTCGATAAAACGCGAAATACTACAAACCATGTAATAAAATAGATTTGTCACGAGCGGTGAACACAATAGAGCACGGTGTGTGCGCGGTACAAAGCCAATTCAATAAATTCTGGTGCGGAATTCGTATTGCAAAAGATTTGAATGCATTTCCGCTGCATGACGTGGTGTGGGCGCTGAGGGTTCTATTGAGCCTCGTTGAGGATTTCCATCACTCCATACTCACTTGGAATTAATTACGCTCCAATTTTAGTGCAAAGGCATCAAAGTGTAGATTAAAATCAGTATTGGCTTTCTGCAGTTATTTAACTTAATTAATTGCATGATTTGTTACATATACTATCCATAGCGGTATTCGTTAAAGGTTATACAGGTATACGCACCCACTTCGACACACTCCGACGATGAAGTCGAGGTTATGTATGAGGACATATCCAGAGCCATACATACCTCTAACTCCTATTTCACTGTGGTCATGGGGGACTTTAACGCGAAGCTGGGCAAACGATTCGGTAATGAGCCGAGAGTGGGGCAATTTGGAACTGGTGACCGGAACCCCCGGGGCCAAATGTTGGCCGACTTCATGGAGAAGGAGGGACTCTTTATGATGAATTCCTTCTTCAGGAAGCCGGATCACCGCAAATGGACCTGGGTGAGCCCCGATGGTAAAACTAAAAATGAGATAGACTTTATCTTGTCGACGAGACGACAGATGTTCAATGATGTCTCCGTGATCAATGCGGTTAAAACCGGGAGCGATCACAGACTGGTCAGAGGCTCATTGAACCTTAATGTCAAACTCCAGAGGTCCCGACTGATAAAGTCTACGCTCCGACCTTTACCTATCCACGTCCAAAACCCCGAACCATTTCAGCTCGAACTGCAAAACCGTTTCGAATGCCTAGCAGACTGCGAGGAAGTGGACTCATACTATGACAGGCTCGTAGAAGCTGTCCATACGGCTGGGTCTAAGGTCTTCAAGGCCCGCCGTACAAACAGAACTAAAAAGATCTCTGACTGTACCCTGCAACTTATGGAAGATAGACGGAAAATGGTTCTGACATCCTCAGATGATGCTACCAGATATCGGCAGCTCAACAGACAGATCTCAAAGTCTTTGACTCGCGACACGCGGCAATTTAATACAATTAGTATTAAAGAGGCCATTGAGCGGAAAAAAGGCTCCAAAGTGTTCGCAAGAGCTCTGTCTGTTGTACAGAGCCAACTGACGAAGCTGAAGACTGAGGATGGTAGAATCGTCACGTCTAAACCTGAGTTGCTGGGAGAGATCGAGAAGTTCTACGGACAGTTATATACGACAACACAGCCACCTGTCAAAAGTCATGCCTCGGATCCCAGAGCACGACTACCCCGACATTACACCGAAGACATCCCGGACGTCAGCCTGTACGAGATTAGAATGGCTCTCAAACAACTCAAGAACAACAAGGCGCCTGGTGATGATGGAGTTACAGCAGAGCTTCTGAAGGCGGGTGGTACACCAATCCTACGGGCCCTTCAGAAGTTATTTAACTCCGTCATACTAGATGGTCAAACGCCACAAGCATGGCACAGAAGTGTGGTGGTGCTCTTCTTCAAAAAGGGCGACAAAACCCTATTGAAGAATTATAGACCCATCACACTGCTGAGCCATGTTTACAAGTTGTTTTCGAGGGTCGTTACGAACCGTCTCGCGCGCAGGTTTGACGACTTTCAGCCTCCCGAACAAGCCGGTTTCCGAAAAGGCTTTAGCACCATAGACCACATACATACGCTGCGGCAAGTTATACAGAAGACCGAAGAGTATAACAAGCCACTGTGCTTAGCGTTTGTGGACTATGAGAAAGCCTTTGATTCTATCGAAACATGGGCCGTGCTGAGGTCTCTCATAAGGTGCCAAATTGACTACCGGTATATCGAGGTGATAAAGTGTTTGTTTGAAAACGCCACTATGTCAGTGCGACTCCAGGACCAGATCTCGAAACCTATCCACTTGCAGCGAGGCGTGAGACAGGGAAACTGTTCACCGCTGCATTGGAAGACGTCTTCAAGCTTCTGGACTGGAATGGCTTTGGCATCAATGTCAATGGCGAGTACATCACTCACCTTCGATTTGCCGATGATATCGTAGTCATGGCTGAGACCATGGAAGACCTCGGTACAATGCTCGATAACCTCAGCAGAGTCTCTCAACAAGTGGGTCTGAAAATGAACATGGATAAGACGAAAATCATGTCAAACGTCCATGTTGCACCCACTCAATTGAAAGTTGGTGACTCTGCACTCGACGTTGTAGAGAACTATATTTACCTAGGACAGACCATCCAACTAGGTAGGTCCAACGTCGAGAAGGAGGTCAATCGTAGAATCCAACTCGGCTGGGCAGCGTTCGGGAAGCTACGTAACATCTTCTCGTCCAAAATACCGCAGTGTCTCAAGTCGAAAGTCTTCGACCAGTGTGTGTTGCCAGTGATGACATACGGAACAGAGACGTGGTCGCTCACTATGGGCCTTATTAGAAGGCTCAAGGTCACCCAAAGAGCAATGGAGAGGGCTATGCTCGGAGTTTCCCTGCGGGATCGCATCAGAAATGTCGAAATCCGCAGGCGAACCAAAGTCACCGACATAGCCCGAAGAATTGCCAAGCTGAAGTGGCAGTGGGCAGGGCACATAGCTCGTAGAGCCGACGGCCGTTGGGGCAGAAAGGTTCTCGAGTGCCGACCACGAACCGGAAGACGCAGCGTGGGCAGGCCCCCTACAAGATGGACCGATGACCTTGTGTGGGTCGCTGGAAACTGCTGGATGCGAATAGCACAAGACCGGCAATTGTGGAGATCTTTGGGGGAGGCCTTTGTCCAGCAGTGGACGTCTTTCGGCTGATATGATGATGATGATGATGACTATCCATAACTATCCAAATATGAATAATATGTAATGTTAATTCCGGTTATTATCACTTTGATGCTTGTAATTTGCTTATTTTAAAAATAGATTTAATATATAAAAGCAGAAAATTACTGACTGATCGATCAACACACAGCTGATACCGCTGGATGGATCCATGAATTTTTGCGCAAATTTTCCTTAAAGACGTTGGTGTGCAATAAGAAAGGACTTTTGAAAATTGAACACTTAAGGGGGTGAAAAAGGGTAGCAAGTTTATAGCGTTTAAGTTTATTTCTCTTTGATGTCTGATTTCGACTACCACGCGGATAACGTCGCGGGCAACAGCAAGTATATAATAGCTTTCGTTAGCCTACACGTGTCCTCTTCTAGTCGTTAGCACTTAATGATAGTCACATTCAGCTAGGGTAGAGTAAAGAGTTATTTGTTCCATAAGCGGCTTGACTTAGGAAGTATCACCTTACATATTACAGAATGTGGCTGGCTGGCCTCACTGTGAGTAAGATCGTCAGTGATCATCTTATTCGCCAACAGTGGTCTGGTAGTAGCGTGTTCACAGGTTAAAACGTATTATAAAAAAATCTGACAAAAAACATCCTGTACAAGCCCAGAATCTGGAAATTAACGGTGCACCACGCCCGTGGCTCAGATGAACGTTCAAGCTGTTGGTCCTGCACCAGGTCTCTTCCCAGTCATGTCGCATAGCTTTCCCATCTGTTTATTACTGCACGTGTGGCAAAGTGGTTAAGACAATCACCTCGCCACTTCGTCTGACGGTTTCGATCCCCGTAACTATTTGTGTGACCCAAAAGTAGTTGTTCTGATTCTGAGTGTACTTTATGTTCGCCAATTATATGTTTGTAAAGTATCCCACGCCACAGGAAAACATACACCTGTGCAGGCTTTGTCTTTAAAAAAATAAGAGTAAAGAGTACATTATGTATTTGCGTACACACTTGTGCACCATAACATGTTCTGCGGAGTTACCTAAGATAAATTGACATGATTAATGTTAATATTAAGCTAACAATTTTGTGCTTGATTTCTAATTTAGAAGTGAAAATAAAGACCTAAAATGATTTGCATTATTTACAGGTTTCCTATTAGCCTCGTTCTACGCTTCGGTGTCTTGCCCTATTCTGATGCCGACAGTGAAGAAGGTGAGCGCGGGCAAAAACCTAGCTCAAAACTGGCCACAATTAATCTGCACCTCCAGCGGCACTGACACAGCACTTAGTGTTGTACTCTTCGGCGTCGTGCACAGCTTCGTCATGTACGAAGGGGATAGCACCTATTATTATGTTCAGGTAATTTTGTAATACGTTTATGGGGCTATTCCTAAAAAGAACAGTTATAAACACATTTCGCTGTCTGTTCAAAGTTGAAATTACTATCTAATTAAAATGTCTATAATCCCTTAGTGCTGTAAAAAAAATTAAACTGTGGAGTCAGTGCTTTAAAAATGTTATAAAAATTATCGTTTATCATTACGTGCTTACTAGAAGATAGAATTCCTAGTTAGTACATGAAAAAATCTACTATTTAAACTTACATTTGAAGTTGGATCATTTATAGTTAGGTGATTTGTGCACGAAAAACGACGACCGATAAAAACAAAATGGCAACATGTTAGTAGTATTATAAAATAATTACGATCTATGGGAAAACAAGAAAAAAACTGATTTAATTAAATTCATTCTTAGCAGCATAATCCCAATACCATTTTTTGGCCCAAACCGGGGATTTGAAACCAGGACCATATTTTTTGTGGGTGAACACGCCATTTGCTTTTCAATGGAATGGTCGTAACTTAAGGTTAATATTATAAAGAAACTGAAAAAATAGGATATGTTTAATCGACGTATATTATCAATGACAGTCTATAAAACATTTTGAAGTCGGCTAATAATGTTAAAAATATATGCTACCCTGCAATTGCCTCTGTGTGAGTCAGTTCTAAAATCATCATACGTTGTTTCGAGGTTATAATTGCTTTACATTACTGCCTATTAACCGGGATCATTTGAAATTACTGGAGTTCTAGCAGCAATGTATCTACTTAGCAGTTGCAGCTTCATATGGTGAAATTAGACCCAAGTACCATTTTTCTCCATTGTTTTGTATGGCATGATTTGTCCACACTATACTAAAATTCGTTCCAAATTCTACCCAAAAAATTGATTGAATTCTCATTGATGTTTAATTTATTAATCCAGATTACGATATACATAAGTTCCAAATTTTTGGAAGTTTGGATCTGTGTCGTTAAAAGGTTACAAAGAAACTTACAAACACGTTAAAAGACACAGTTTCGGCTTTAAAATATATAAGCTAAATTCGTAAAAGTTCACACAACCATATTATTTACAGTTTCTGTAATTCAAGTAGTGAATGGAACACTAAAGTACAGGAAAATCCCCAGCTCATAAACAAGTATTCTCCTAAGTGAAATATGAAGAATGAAGCGGTATTAACTTTGATACAAATCTTAGTGTTGCTTGATATAACTTTGTCTGCAGGTGGTGTTTGGAGTGCTCTTGGGTTTAATCGCGGGCATCAGCTGGGGTGCTCTAGGGAGGTTCATTCCACACTCTACCGACTACTACGTCACGGAGTTACGGGTTCTCCATGTTGTTATCGGAGGCTTATTTTTAAGCTTCTTGACTGCGCACTTCGGGTGGGGTGGAAGTGGTTAGTATCTGTACATGCCCCTGATTCATTAGAATAATTTTAATATCATTTCATTCCTTTTTAACATATTTATTTAGTTTAGAAACGAAATATAAATTAGTGACCCAATTACACCTATACTACCAATATACCTACTCCTAATCTTGACAGTTGTATATCCCATTCTTTTTATTCGAACTTTGATAGAGCAAGATGGAATCCCATTGAAATTCGTTAAGTAATATAAAACGGAATCACCATCATTATATTGAATGACTACTTACGTCCTAAATTGCTACTTAACATGCTTCCACGAAAAAGTTGCATTTGGAGAATTGATATTATATAATGGTGTCGAGCCTAGTACACTCCAGCTCTCTTAAAGGGCTTCAGTTAAGCAGATACACTTTTGGAAATTTTACAATGAAATTTATATCCTCTCCTAGCTCATTGCTATAGCGACTGAACTTACACACAGGACGACACCTAATATAATAAAGCTTTTACTTGAGGAACATATAGGTGCGTCCCTAGGTAAGCTGCTTATACAGTAAAAGAAAATTGTAATAGCACTAAGCTATGCTACAATCATACCGCATCTGTAGGCATAGAATACGGTAGAATTCTAGCCCTAAAACAACACTGGTTGAAATGTAGAGTATTTAAAACGCTCTGCTAAGCATCAATTTTAAATTATCTCCATGAAATGTTTCATATGGGATAAGTAAATTTAGTAAATTTGCGGGCCTGTTGACCTGTTTGGCAAATGCTTGCTTTTCACGCTGGAGGTCGTGGGTTCGATTCCCATCCAGGACAGATATTTGTGTGCATGAACATGTCTGATTGTCCCGAGTCACTCTGTGTCTATTTACAAAAAGAAAAGTAGTAGGTATATGTAGTAACTATATCAGTTATCTGGTTTCCATAGTACAAGCTCTGCTTAGTTTGGGATCAGATGGCCGTGTGTAAATAATGTCCCAGGATATTATTATTAAATAATATGTCTATGTATACCTTATCGTTTAACATGGATACCCAGTTGTCAAACAGTATACGGTTCATCTGATAGTAAGCGGTTATCGAAACCGATGATGTTTCGGACATACAAAGCGTCACGCACACGTTGACTACTCTTTCTTCCAAATCGATGAGTTCTAACGTAACTGTATATTGTATACTGCAGTTCTAAGTACCTTTCCCGTACTTAGAACTGCAGTATTAGTATAAAAAAAATAAAAAAGGTTTTTATTCACGTAGACTTTAAAAAAGCGCTTGTAAATAGTCAGAACATGTTTGTAGTAATATAGTTGTATACATTATTATTTCTAGTAACATAGATATTTAGGTACACATTGTATGAAAACATTTATAAAATTTATTTTTTTAAAGCATTGATATTTAGCTAGCTCGTATCAAGTTATTGTCAAGAGATTATGTTTAATTATCTAGGTTAAGTCTAATATTTTTATATTATGCTATTATGTATAATAATGCTATTAGTTTGCTGCGTGGCTGGCGGTATAGAATATAGCCACCCCATCTCATCTCATGGGGGGGCGTCGAAGTCGTCCCGAGAGTATATCTATCAGAGAACGGGCAGCAGCGTCTCTCTGTGACCATCATACTGCGCTCGCCAAGCGTGGCAATTATGGCATATCGCTCCAAATGATGGACACAACTCCATCCTGGAAATCTTTTTGGGAAGCCTTTGTCCAGCTGTGGACGTCATTCGGCCGTCGTAATTCTTAACGATGGACCTTGAAAAATAAATGATACCAGTCCGATGCTACACTGGCAACACATTTTACATACAGATCTTTATGTAATTTTACTAGACATGGGTGTATAATTGAGGTGTATATTTTTTTATTGTAGCATCTATTCTTAATGGACATACAGACCGAAAGACGGGTTGTAGGATGAATAATAATATTCCCCTTGGACCCTTTTATGTTATCAGGGGTATGCTACGGAGCGAGAATATTTTATTTTAACAGATAATGCAGACCATAAAACTATGGTGAAACACTTTTTATTTATCAGAGCAACGCGCAGTTCCTAAGTGTGAATATATTGCTCTATTGTTTATGCTATGCAGTGTAAAGCATGAGCAATATTCAGCAGCATCAGCAGGGCCATCTGATCGTGTACTACGGATACCAGATAACTGATATACTACATATACTATTTTTCTTTTGTAAATAAATACTTATATAGATAATTTACACCCAGACTCAGGACAAACAGACATGTTCATGCACACAAATATCTGTCCCGGGTGGGAATCGAACCCACGACCTGCGGCGTGAAAGGCAGCGTATCTACCAACCACGCCATCATGAATTCCACATAGTAGTGTCAAAATTTCACTTACCTATTAGTTTAGCGGTCAATGACCGTGACTTCTAAGCCAGCATTGATGAGCACCATTATTTAGTGTTTTTGAGTTAGTTACAAGTTTGAAAGATGTGTTCCAAAAATCCTCATCATTACAGCTAAATAAGTCCACTGCTGGACAAGCCTCCCTCAAGAATCGTCTTGAGGGGATATGCCATAATCGCGACGCTTGGCAGGCGGGTTGGCGATCGCAGTAAGATAGTCATAGTAATCAGAAGGAAGCTGCTGCCCTTCCTGAGGTAGATATTCCCTCGGGTCGACTTCTACGCCCCCCACGGGATGAGATGGGGTGATGATATTCTGATTCTGATATTTGTCGCCGTCACCACACAGCAGATAAAAAAATCCTAAAAATCCTAACGGCATGAAATTACATTTCTTTTGTCTCATTGAACTCTTCTTGACAAAAAACTGACATTACAAAATGTTCATCCACAGCGGGACTAGCAGTATTAGCATGCAACTGCACAGCTGCAAATCAGTGGAAGAAAGATGGTTGGAAGCTGGGCGTCAATCCTGCTTCAACTAGTTACCAGGTTATGTGGTCGACGCTAGAACCTCTGGTTTTCGCCTACACAGGAACATTTGTTTTGGTAAGTACAGATATCTTATAACAATACATTTAGTAAACCTAGACTATTAGAATTAGTGGCTAACTGTCTGTCGTGCTTTCACGCTAAAACTATTGAACCGTTTCAAATGAAATTTAGTGTACAGATAATCTAGTGCCATAAGGACAAAGGCGACTTTTTTATGCGAAAAAAGGTTGAAAGAGGGGACGAAAATATGTATGGATGCGTTGTCGTTTTTAAAGCTATAAGTTTCAAACTTATTGTTTAAGCTGTTGATTCAATATAAATAAATATAAAATTCCAAGTTTGTAAAAATTTTACCCTCGAAGGTGTAAAGTAACAAAATAGAATAGAGGATGTAAGGTTTATGTGAATATTTTATAAGTTTGTGACAACAGATAAAATATTATATATATTCTGATGTTACGTTTGTCGGAGGCATTAAAAAATGTGCGGAAGAAGTCGCGGACACAGATAGTGTATTATAAATTAGCCTCAACTCAGGTTACCTCAGTAGAAAACTGTTGAACAATAAAATATATTCTAGGGGAGTTTAGTAAACTTAATGTGTCTGCAACGGTTTGTTAACGGATTCCTAGGGCGGTTCTACTACATGTGTACCAGCCTTAAAACACGTAGCTACGAGCAAATTGCCCTTCATGACAAAGTTTTTACCGATAATATATTTTTATTAATACTAGCTTTAAATTAATTGGTATTTTATACTAGAACGTTTTATTCACAGTAAACTTATTAAAACATTTTCCCTGTAATATGTTAAGACTGGAACAGTAACTTGAAAGTGTTAGATTTTGACAGCCACTTGCCTCCCCTCTCGCGAAGTCTCTCCTCTGTCACCAGATCACTACATTTTAACCAACCAAGCTGACATATGTATATGTCCGTATCTCTTCTATATGAACATACTTGTACAGAAGTGGACTTAATGCCATAGGCATTTTCTCCCAGTCGACATTGGGGAGGTGCAGAGATTAGAAGAAGGTAGGTGTACTAAGTGCAGATTAAGTAATCTGTGTTCAACGGCAATGTATAAATTATTTACAGAATTTGTTAGCAAGACTATCATCAGACTAATGGTCAAACTTTAGGGTGAGCTATTTTTGAGTTAGCGAACGTTCAGGCAAATTTTACTTTGGCAATTTGTAAATCGGCTATACATAAGTTGAGTGTCCGCGCTCCAAATTACTTGATAAAAACTGTTATTAGATAATGATGCACATAAAAAGAGGGTAACTCTTAAGCTGCAATCGTACGTACAATCGAAAGACTTGTCATTATTTGACTATTGTATATCGTCGGCAAAACTGCAATACCGCGTAACTAAAAACTTTTGCTATTATAATTCTTATTTTGCCCGGAGCATATAAATTGTAAATGCTTTGCAATCATATTTATGCACGTGGTATTGTAGTTTTACAGATGGTATGCAATGTGTACTTAACGTATTATAACATAATTTAATTCTTTTTCGTATTAGTTAAGTTCTGATTAATAACTATACGTAAAGATGTAAAAATTACGTTATAAATAAATTATTTTTGATGTGTACACTTCTTTAGTCGCGTTGGATACTGTAGATTATTTTCATTAGAAGTATAAAAATAGTTTTCACTTCTATCAGCACTCCCCAAAGACTGCCCCGCATGTTTATTTACGTTAACCGTGTTCTAATAAAGATTAAAATAAAAAGGCTTTTATTCACGTAGACTTTAAAAAATCGCATGTAAATAGTCAGAACATGTTTGTAGTAATATAGTTAAGTATATATAATTATTTCTAGTTATATATAGATATTTAGGTACACGAATTCCGAACGATACCAATTTTCTAAATGTACATAAAACGTCTTAGTGATAAAATTATTTAGACACTTATTAGCTGCAGGTTTTTAATAATTGACTGCATAGTGATAAAATATTTCTCCGTGTTTTTATCGTTAAGAACCCCTTATCAATTAAAAACACATATTACTTAAAGTCTCTAATACTACTCACACTTATAAAAGTCTTAAAATATGAAGTACATAATTAATATGTAACAAATGAAACCAAATCTTCATTACGTAGGCGACTTAGTCTCTGCAAAATACGCAATTGTCTTTGTAAATATTGATACATACTTCACTTAAACAAATACTCAGTAATCAGTAGCTTTGCTTTGGTTTATTTTACAAATACGATTTAGCTACTGGTTTAACATATTTGCGTAGCGTTATCGTGACGTTAAAAAAATATATCTTTGCTGTAGGTGATTTTATTATATAAAAGAAAGCAGTTATATATGAACCGTTTATTTATATGCCTGTCTGTGGTATATAAATATCCTTATTATTAATCAATTTATTTCAGATTTCAATATTTCATAAGTACAAAATTAAATTAAATTCACAATACAATTAATCTTAAAATACCAATAAATATATTAAATCATGTACAATTGCGTTAGTAAAATCTTATAAACTATGTTAGTCAGCACCCATCGTAAGACGCATCCATTTGTGTTGAATTGGGCAATCCGCACGAGTAACAATCATCTGCCTAATACTGTTACTACTACCCCTCCCACGCTGTAGTAAGGAGGCTACTTTCTTGCGTACTATAGCAAAGTTTCGTCCGTTCGAGCCTCCACAAACATCCCAGACGCACTACAGTAGCGAGGCAGCCGCATCAGCACCCTGAAGATTGTTGTTGTATTAGATACGCAGAGCACTAACAGCCCAACGAGTGTAATTAACCCACAAGCTACTCGAGTAAAAGCCAAGCCTTTTACGCCTAGTGCACCTTAAAAAGATTTATTTTAACACCCCTCGAAGTTAAAATAATTATTAAATATTAATGGAAAAACTAGCTCAATCTGTTTTTGAATAAAATTCCCAGTTGAATTGGGATGAGTTATGTTTTCAAAAAAATATGATAAGAGTTTTTCAAAATGACAGCTCTTTTTGTAAATGTCGTCTTCAGTGTAGGATAGTGTATGGTTTTATAGATATATATCGTCCCCGTAGTTGGAAAACTAAATAAGTCCGATTTTGGTGATTTTGACTTTTTCCTATTTTCAAAACACCTAAAACCTGCCGCATATTTGAGCCTTACAGGCATTTTCATATCTTATTCCGTTCCAAAGATATAGCCATTTTTGTCAGACAGGTCATGACAGATGGAATAATAAATATCTTCAGACAAACACAATTTTTTTAAAGGAAAACTAAATAACTCAGTAAATAAATCAGTAACTCTGGTCAATGACAAGATGAATGTCGAATAAGTTAAATAACTTGAGTTGTTGAATTTTTCCTCAACTTAATTTTTTTTTTACAAAACTAACTTAGTTCGAGGAAAACTAAATAACTCTATTTATTTAATTCTGCTATCCAGAATTCTGATATAACGTATCTAATTTATAAATATTTGGTGTTATTTAATTCTTCTACAACAAGATGAAGATTAATTATAAGATGCTAGGCAAATAAAATTAAATAACTTAAGTTGTCATCAAAGGAAATAAGAGGTTCAAGTCCCATTTCGGGTATCAAACCAACGCCACCTTCAACAGATGAAGAATCTTTTGCTGATTCTGGATATACATGGATTCCGGACACAGAAGAAGAAAATAAAAACGAAACTTAGTTCTTTAATAGACATCAATATTTCATTGGATAAGAAGAAAAAAAGAGTAAAGAGATTTGAACGAATAAACCCCATTTTGTCGAGAGATTCTGAAGATGAAACAAGTAATATTATAACAATTCGAGCAATTATTGAAACCCTTATTGAACAAGTCTCACCGGGTTACCCTGAAAAAGAATCATGGAACACTATATTTCGCTGAGACAATAGATTCAGAAATAGAAACAGAAAATAAGGAAATAGAAACCGGGGTGCTAAAAACCCCCGGCAGACGCCGTTTTACCAAAACCAACAACCTCTGGCCCTGGCAACATATAACACTCGCATACAGCGGACCAACGAGA
Source organism: Pseudoips prasinana (assembly GCA_951640165.1). Classification (NCBI taxonomy): domain Eukaryota; kingdom Metazoa; phylum Arthropoda; class Insecta; order Lepidoptera; family Nolidae; genus Pseudoips; species Pseudoips prasinana. Next base: position 23,401,924 of record OX621237.1, on the reverse strand, counting down.
AGATCATCAAACTGGAGGAGGAGCTGATCAGGTTACATTGGGATATCATAAGATTGTCTCAAGTCCGAAGAGAGGGGGAGGGCACGATAATCCTAAAATCCGGGAACCTGCTCTATTTCCAGAACCAACGGCGACCTACGGTCCCAAGGTGGTGTCACCTTGGGACAAACACTTGGGACAACGTAGTGAAAATCGAGAGGGTGTCGACCAGGGTGGCGTAACTTATTCTCAGAATTACCAAGCGGTATTTGTTGAAGGTAATACAGGTATACGCGCCGACTTCGACGAACTCCGACGGTGAGGTTGAGGATATATCAAGAGCCATACATAGCTCTAAAACCCTTTCACTGTGGTCATTTGTGGACTTTGACGCGAAGCTGGGCAAACGATTCGGTAATGGGCTGAGAGTGGGGCAATTTGGAACTGGAGACCGGAACCCCCGGGGCCAAATGTTGGCCGACTTCATGGAGAAGGAGGAACTCTTAATGATGAATTCCTTATTCAGAAAGTCGGATCACCGCAAATGGACCTGGGTGAATCCCGATGGTAAAACCAAAAATTAGATAGACTTTATCTGGTCGATGAGACGACAGATGTTCAATGCGGATAAAACCGGCAGCGATCACAGACTGGTGAGAGGCTCATTGAACCTTAATGTCAAGTTGCAGAGGTCCCGACTGATAAAGTCTACGCTCCGATCTTTACCTATCCACGTCCAAAACCCCGAACCATTTTAGCTCTAATTGCAAAACCGTTTCGAATGCCTAGCACTAGGTAATCTAATCTTATAGGTACTTTACAAAACATAATAGACGGACACAAATTACATCCAGGCTCAGAACAACTATTTATGGGTCACACAAATAGCTGTCTGGCGCGGGATTAAAACCCGCGACACGAAGCGGCGAGGCGACTGTCTCAGCCACCACGCCACACATGCAGTCAAGTGGACTTATACTACGACAAGCTTGTAGAAGCTGCCCATACGGCTGGGTCTAAATTCTTCAAGGCCCGCTGTACAAACAGAACTAAAAAGATCTCTGACTTTACCCTGCAACTTATGGAAGAAAGACAAATGGTTCTGAACTCCTCAGATCATGCTACCAGATACCGATGGCTCAAAAGACAGATCTCAAAATCTTTGACTCGCCTCACGCGTCAATTTAATACAATTAGTATGAAAGAGACCATCAAGCGGAACAAAGGCTCTAAAGTGCCTCGGATCCCAGAGCACGACTAACCCGTCATTACACCGAAGACATCCTGGAAGTCAGCCTGTACGAGATTAGAATGGCTCTCAGACAACATAAGAACAACAAGGCGCTTGGTGAGGATGTAGTTACAGCAGAGCTTCTGAAGGCGGGTGGTACACCAATCCTACGGGCCTATCAGAACTTATTTAACTCCGTCATACTAGATGGTCAAACTAACAACAACTCCACAAGCATGGCAACGAAGTGTGATGGTGCTCTTCTTCAAAAAGGGTGACAAAACCCTATTGAAGAATTATAGGCCGACACTGCTGAGCCATGTTTACAAGTTGCTTTCGAGGGTCATTACGAATCGTCTCGCACGCAGGTTTGATGACTTCCAGCCTCCCGAACTAACTGGTTTCTGAAAAGGCTTTAGCACCATAGACCACATACATACGCTGGGGCAAGTTGTGTAGAAGGCCGAAAAGTATAACAAGCCACTGTGTTTACCGTCTGTGGAGTGTGAGAAAGCCTTTGATTCTATCGAAACCTGGGCCGTGCTCAGGTCTCTCCAACGGTGGTAATCGACTACCGGTATATCGAGGTATTAAAGTGTTTGTATGAAAACGCCACTATGTCAGTGCGACACCAGGACTACAATTCGAAACCTATCCACTTACAGCGAGGCGTGAGACGGGGAGATGTTATATTTCTGAAACTGTTCACCTCTGCATTGGGAGATGTCTTCAAGCTTCTGGACTGGAAAGGCTTTAGCAATGTCAATGGCGATTACATCACTCACCATCGATTTGCCAATGAGCAGTCATGGCTGAGACCATGGAAGATCTCGGTACAATGCTCGATGACCTCAGCAGAGTTTCTCAACAAGTGGGTCTGATAAATGAACATGGATAAGACGAAAATCATGTCAAACGTCCATATTGCACCCACTCAATTGAAGGTTGGAGACTAGGACATACCATCCAACAAGGTAGGTCCAACTTCGAAAAGGAGATCAATTGTAGAATCCAACTCGGATGGGCAGCGTTCGGGAAGCTACGTAACATTTTCTCTTCCAAAGTACCGCAGTTTCTCAAGTCGAAAGTCTTCGACCAGTGTGTGTTGCCAGTGATGACTTACGGAACAGAGACGTGGTCGCTCACTATGGGCCTTATTAGAAGGCTCAAGGTCACCCAAAGAGCAATGGAGAGGGCTATGCTTGACGTTTCCCTGCGGGATCGAATCAGAAGTGTCAAAATCCGCAGGCGAACCAAAATCATCGACATAGCCCGAAGAATTGCAAAACTGAAGTGGCAGTGGGCGGGCACATAGTTTATAGACCCGACGGCCGTTGGGGCAAAAAGGTTCTCAAGAGGTGACCACGAACTGGAAGAGGAGAGAGTGTGGGCAGGCCCCCTACAAGATGGGCCGATGATCTTGTGCGGGTCGCTGGGTGCGAATAGCGCAAGACCGGCAATTGTGGAGTTCGGCTGATATGATAAAGATGATAATGTATATTTTTTAAGGATGTGGCATGATAAGTATCTGATAACAATACACCTTTTATAAACTTTTCTATTTATTCCTTAATATAACTTTATTAATATCATAATACAGCGTTTATTTCATATGTGCCCATCAAAAGGTAAAAAAATATCAAAGTAATAATAACATACAAAGCCACTAAATTTTACATTTAAAAATATTTCGAGTATGATAAATTCAATAACTGCACTTATTTCACCTAATTTGACTCTACCACATGTATTTAGCTTGTAGGAAAACTAAATAAATAGCCGAAATAAGTAGCTAATTGCAGTTACGTTATAAAAACAGTTGTGGCAAAATTAAACAACTTGATTTTTTATTTGTTATTTAGTTATAGGTAAAGATAGAGTTCAGTTTGTTAAAGCATAATGTGAAAGGTTATCAGGTCCACAAAATATAAAATCGCCGACAGCAAAATTGTCCCACATTTTCTTACAAATGAACAATAACTAAAAAAAAAACACTAAATCGCGTTTATCTCAGAACTACAAAATCAGAGTTATTTAGTTTTCCAACTACGGGGACGATATACTACTCTGTCAATTATTCATCCAAATTTATTTTATCACCTTCAAAGTATGCTCCTTCAGAAACGATACACTTACGCCAACGAATAATCCATTTATCAAAACATTTTTTGAACGCTGCTCTCGGCATTGAGTTCAGTTCTCGTCGCGAATTCTCCTTTATGACTTCTACCGATTGAAAACGGGTACCACGAAGCGGTAATTTGAGAGGTAATTTGGAAAAAGAAAGAAGTCAGCTGGAGCCATATCTGGTGAATATGGTGGTTGCTGGATGGTGTTTGTTGAGTGTTTGGTCAAAAATTCGTTCACAATGATGGCCTTGTGCGAAGGCGCATTATCGTGGTGCAAAATCCAAGAATTTTCTTTCCACAAATCGTCGAATTTGCTCTCTTAAACGCCGCATAACGCTCAAATAATATTCTTTATTTACCGTTCGACCTTCCGGTAAGAATTCAGAGTGCACAACACCGCGATAGTCAAAGAAAACAGTCAACATGACTCTGACTTTTGATCGACTTTGGCGTGGTTTTTTCGGTTTCGGTTCAGTTGGAAGACGCCACTCCGAAGCTTGTTGACTAGTTTGCATGTCAAACTCGTAAACCCACGTCTCGTCACCAGTAACAATGCGTTTAATGAATGTTGGGTCGGAATTGACTCGTTCTACCATGTCCTCATGTTTCAACCACCGGCAACATGTTTCATATCCAAATGATTAGTTAAAATGGTAGGAATCGTCTCGCGTGATACAGAAAGTTCGGCGGCTATCTCTCTCAGAGTTAAATGAAGATTTTCAGTCACTATTTCCTTCACTTTTGCGATGTTAACTTCAGTTGCAGACGTTGATGGCCTACCAGAGCGAGGCAAATCTTTCATCACATCTCGACCGCTTTTGAACGCTTTGAACCACTCATAAGCACGAGTTTTTGATAAAGTCGACTCACCGTAAGCCTTCTGTAACATTTTCAGTGACTCCGAACACGAAATTCCATTAGCGATGCAAAATTTAAGACAAACTCTTTGTTCGATATTTTTGTCCATTATGAAATTCGCAATACACACTATATATGATATTACTAAAACCAGCACTGTATTTAATCTAAATAACAGATGCAACTCAAACTCCGCGCCAAAATGGAAAACAGTTGTGCCAATCTAACAACGACAAAAAAAAACAAAAATTTGAATTTGGTACCATAAACAAATCATCCATTCCCGATACTTTTTTGACTGAATGTATTCTTCCAATTAGAATGCTCTATCTCTTTATGGCTTTTGATCTTGGCGGAGAAGATAGCCATAACGATTATATTCAACTCGTTTGGCTACTTGGCCACAATCCCTGGTTATAGGTACGTCAAGTCATTCGTAATACATGGTAATATATTTCCTAAAATATAAATAAAATTGTGTATACACTACCCTCAGCTCCTGCCAAGTACAAAGCTCATCCAAATAATAGTGAAAAAAAAAATTCGAATCGAACAGTCACTTTAGTGTGGGAATATTTAAAGACAATGCCCGCATTTGCAAATGAATCCCTGCGTCGCGGGGTATATCACAAACATATAATTGACAAGCACAAAGTACATGCAGACTCAGAATAACTAATGATGGGCCACACAAATAGTTGCGTAATCTAGCGCGGGACACGAAGTAGCGAGGCGACTGTCTTAACTGCTGCACCACAGTCGATATAATCCCCATACCTCTTCTCTCTATAATTACTCTATTTTTCTCCTTGTTTACAGGTAAGATCACCAATATTTGCAACCACCTTGTACTTGGGCCTCGGCGTCTTGTTCGTATGCTTGGCAGTCAGACTAACAGTCGCCTTTCTCGTCTGTACAACACTCAATGTACGGGAGAGACTCTTCGTGTGTTGCACTTGGATTCCAAAATCTATTGTAGAGGCAAGTATTGATATAGTATTTGTCAATATCCTTCTTGTTCATGTATGTTCATTGTATACCATTGATTGGTCTTGTTCTTTTCTCATTAGTAAGGGATTAGTAATGATTTATGGGTTACAAGTCGAGTAAAATCCTTAAAGTTTGTTGACCTTTCTGGTGATTGTTATTTGGAATGTGGTGTTTTATATAGGATTTCCACACACTGTATACCTCACCTTCCACCATATTTGGAAATTATAAAATGTCAATTTATTAATAACAAAAGTTACAAACACCATCGAAATTGTGTTATTTTACGAACTGTAATATATGAAATTGAATTATCAGAGTAATGATAAAATCATGATAAAATATATAGTTGTTAAACATGCACTGACTTCTTTTTTAACTGATAATTTCCTCATAAATCTGATTTAAACATCTTGAGAAAACTCAATTTCATAAATACCGAAGGAACTGGTTAACACACATACGAAAAGGAAGACGCAGTCAAACTAAGACATTAAAACCAATTTTTCTAGTCAGATAAATTTAAATACAATAATAAATTAACTTAAAATAAATTTCGCAAGACCATTATTTCGCGTTAGCAAGGTCGACGACTTTAAAAGTACAAAAATTATTTTATGGCATGTTTATACTATAGTTGGTCTAGTGGTAGCGTGTTGCACTGGAGATAATGAGGTCCTGGGTTCAAATCCCAAGTCGAGGCAAAAACTAATTTTGATATTTATACTGTAAGGAAAATTTCTCAGTATCAGCCCGCAGTTTGAGAGTTGTCGGTATTATGCCCCCGGGCCTTAGCGAGCACGTTAAGCCGTCGGTCCTGTACCTGACCTGTCGTGTCGCTAGGTGTCCCATAGGTTCGTGAGAGTGATGCAATAGAAAGTGCCCCTGTGTTTGCGCACACACTTGTGCACTATAATATGTCCCGCGCAGATGGCAGTTTCCATTGAGATTTGCCGCCATGGTCGAAATTCGACCAGGAGGACGTCATAGTTGGTCTAATTACGATTCTGTCCAACCTAATAATATCCCAGTAGACAACTTACTATCAATCCACATTTGTAACTTTTAATTGTGGACTCTAACAATCTTTTATTTTTCAATTACAGGCAGTGCTTTGTCCAGTGGCAATAAACACCCTACTTTCTCGCCATCAACACGACAGCGCCGAAATGGGATATGCAGACACCATTGTAATATTGACAGCACAAGCTATTCTGATCACGACGCCTGCTGGCTACCTCTTCACAAAGTACTTGGGCCCCGTCTTACTAAAAGAGGAACATAAAAAAGGCGATAATGGTAAACATTGCTTCATAACTGTATGAGGCTTACTTTTCTGAAGTCAAATTCTACTGCATCCATTTGCAGTCTAAATGCTCGAAGAAAAAACCAGTTGAGATGCTCATAGAATGAAAGAACTGTATGCTCTATCTTACTTAAATATACCTTTACGCGCTACCCAGAATTTACGTATAGGATTATTAGAGCTATGGAGCCCTAATTTTTGGTAGCTATATATAAGTAAGATAGAGCATACAGTTCTTTCATTCTATGAGCATCTCAACTGGTTTCTCATCTCGAAGGGTTAGTTTTTCTGGTGTATTAAAACTGGCCGTACACAACATTAAATAGAATAAGGAATGTAAAATCTTGAAGAAAGTAAAGTAAAGTGTTCACGTACGACCTTCGTCAAGTAAGCACAGCTTGCAATACTTACGGAATACACCCCATTAAATACCATTGTAATGCTATTAACATAATCATTTTTTGTCCCTGGGTTTGAGTACGATCATGAGACCGTGACTGGGTAGGGAGAGGTTTGTGTTGCAAGGTATAAAATGTGTGTTTGATGATCTAGATGTAAATGAAAAGAATGCAAGTTAAAAACAAATAATTATATCCAATAATATATCTGTTCGTTTATTTCTACGCCCGCTCTAGGGGAAATTAATTTCTGTGTCACGGAGTTCTTTACAAACATATAATTTGACGGCTAGAAAGGACGTCCAGACTCAGAACAACTATTTATGGGTCACTCAATTAGCTGTCATGCGTGGGAATTGAACCAGGAAATCGGACAAGCTGACTGTCATAACATAGTAAAATGCAGTTTAGTAGTACATGGACAGAGTGGCAGATAAACACAAGTAGCCAATATAATAACCGCTAACTAAAAGCAGTTGTACACCCAAAAGGTTGAATGTTAAAGATGTTTTAAACGATTTTTCTGTTTTCTGTTTCAGAATCTAATGCTTAAAGGCAAGCATCAAAACACACGGATCTCAGTAGCAGAATCTTCAGAATACTTAACTATTTATTCTGTGCCAAATTAAGGCGTTTAAGAAGATAGTACTTACTATGTTATAATTTACGTTTTTTCGTTTTAACTATACTGTAGTAGGAGATGGTCGACTGCTTTTTGAAGAAAAGTTTGTATCGAAAACACAAATCATTGCTCCAGTTAAATTTACATTGTTATAAGAGACAGTATCATTAATAATGCAGTAAATAAGAATCTAGGGGCTTATATCTAATACATAATTTAGTTAAATACAAAATTTAAATTTAGTTCTCGCCTCTGCGAGTTAAACACGAGACCGTTTTATCGTACGCTTCTTTTAGAAAAGTTCGTATCAAATATGTAGAAAACTGTGTTGCTATTATTTAGTTCAATCTGTGTCAAAGATAGCATTAATAAAATATGGTAAATATTGAAATAGATAGTAATAATATTCCCATTTTCATTGATATTATTGGTTTGTATTATTATTTGTTATTGTGCTAAAAAGTAGCTACGTATTAAAATAACAATAGCCTTTACTATCGTATTCTATTATAAGTATACGAACAAATAACTATGTAAGGATCTAGGGATGATTATGGTAATGGACAATTTCCATACATAATCGAAGTTTTGTTCTCGTCTTTATCAACCTTTAGATTTCGACTAACCCCATTGTATGGTACGTCTCTTTTAACAAAATTCATATAGATAAAAACAGCTTTGTTGTCAAAGTTTAGTTAAGTCTGTTCCAAGAAACGATGAAATGAGTTGAATAGGAATCTACGTGTAAATAGGGAAATTGATAATTTAAATACATTGTTTCAACAATGTTTTCGTCCCTGTTCACCTCTAGATCTCTGTTCAGCCCGTTTTATGCTAGGTATCTTTAACAAAATTCATATTTTTAAGACATAACAGCTTTATTGTCAAAGTTAAGTCTGTTACATGATAAGTAACAATAAAATTAGTTAAATAGGTACACAGGAGTAAATTGGTAATTTAAATTCAGCGTTTCAACTTGGATTTTCTCTGTATTTATCACTGGATTCCTGTCTACCCTGTTTACGGTAAGGTCTTTTATACAATAGTATTAATTAGACAGAACAATTTTATATACGTTTGTATTGTAACAATTCATTATTCCGTTTTACAATATTTTATATTTTTGATTAATTTTATATAAAATGTAAAATTTATAAATCTTAAGTGCTTGGAACACCAGCCTCTGAGTTACTAGATATGGGGCACAAAAATATATTGCTTGTACAGGGATCTCATCCAAAACACATGGGCGCCGAAGTAGTATCGTTTCTACAATAACCACTGCACCTGGTGCCGTTAATAAGAATCTAGGGGCTTATGTGTAATACATAATTTAGTTAAATACAAAATTTGAATTTAGTTCTCGCCTCTGCGAGTTAAACCTTATTTATGTAACATCTATAATAATAATAATAAAAATAATAACCTGGGACATTATTTACACACGGCCATCTGATCCCAAACTAAGCAGAGCTTGTACTATGGAAATCAGATAACTGATATACTACTTTTCTTTTGTAAATACATACTGACGTTTGATTTTTTCTACCAAGCTATAACGGGTTAGACTATGTGTAAGGGGAAAATCTAGGAGGAAGCATGTGTGAAGTTATTTATGTTACTGTTGCTTATACTTTAGTAACTACATACTTCAGAAGAATATTATAATACTCACGTTATGAAGGCTGAGTGAGGGAAATCTAAAACTTTTGAGGAAAGAGAATTTTATTTGTTTTTCCTAATTTTGGTATTAAATAATTTACTTATTTTTTTAATCTACCATTTTTGCCAGGATTTAAACTTGTTGAATAGAAAAAAGAAATATATGTCAAATAAAAATAATTAGATATACCGAGTAATTTTATTATTATTGGAACTTTCCTATAGACGTGCTATATTCCTAAATACGTGCTTATCTTTAAAGAAAAGTTCCAATAATATGAAAATTATTTTTATGAGAACGTATAAATGGGCAAAAAAAAAATTCACCTATTTTTAAATATGTATGAATAAAATTTATTTTCTTTTAAAATCAATCCCTCACAGTACTGCATAGAAACAATTTCTAATGCACTATAGATGGCAATAGCACCCCAGCAAGATTTAAATATCACTTTCCATAAACTAAGGCGAGCAAAGCAACGCATTTCCCAGTCAATTGGAGCTCGCCTTGACTATGCATTCCTAACCTCATATGTCAGTTTCTTTCGCTAACCCATCGCAACGGATCAACTAGAAATACATTTTAGTCATTAGTTTAAGATGCTATCCAAAGTCATATTTTTAACTAAAATTTTAAGTTTTAATCAACTTTATTGTTTAAGAATGTAAATAAAATAATTATATAAATAACACTTGACTTTTATTTCTCACTGTCTCTATATACAAGGTGTAACATAAATCATCATCATCATATCAGCCGAAAGACGTCCACTGCTGGACAAAGGCCTACCCCCAAGGATCTCCACAATAGCCGACGTGGATAAATAAATAATAATAACATAAATAGTGGACGTAAATTAAGGAGATCACTATCTATTCATGAACCTGACGTAATTAAATCAAACCAGTTTGAAAAATAATTATTTGCCGCCTCATACGTGATCCATCAGCTGCTTGTAATGATTGTATGGAGAGTTAGTATTATTTTGTAAATTTGCATGTATTTGTGGTAGAAGTTGTTTAGTTTCATTGGCAAATTGGAAAGCTTATGTAAGGTGCAACACAAGTAACCAAAGAATATTGGGTTGCCACTATGAATGATTTATCATTCACTGCATGGTAACTATTCGAATTAAGAATCATATCATCTTTTGAAGATGATATGACTCTTGGCAACAAGGGGCAGCGATGGGCGATAGCAGTCTTAATTAAACCACCACATTTAAACCTGTTTAAAAAGAAACGGGACACCTAACACCGCTCATAGTACTCTACTAGAGATAGAGAGTGCCTGTTTATGGAGATAGCAGCATTCAAAGTAGAAGGCCAAACTACCCGATATCAGGTTGTGGCAGCCCATCTAACTTTTCAATCAATAGAACTTTGCAAATCGGGCCTGTTGACTACAGGATGAAAGAACCTGATGACATAGTTGAAGGAGTTTGCGCGTACCATTTGTCACTGACCTTGTCTCCAGTTGGGAATTTTTATTATTAAATGATACAGTGACGTATGACTGGGTCAGTGTATCCAGACTAACCAAAGAGTACACATTTTTTTACTTACTTCCAAATAGTTTCTTGGCGTCAGATATTATTGAAATAGTTAAATTAAATAAAAATCATCAAATTCTGAAATAACTGTAATTATCGTAGTGAATTAGTAACTTTAACAAGTCATAAGTCTATATTATGGTACAAAATGATACTAAAATAACGTGTCTTAATATTTTCCTTTAAGAGCATAATATTTAAATTTATGAATCACAATATTTTTTTTTAAGTCCATACTTATTATTACGACTAACCGCCGTCTTTCTCCTCCTACTAAATAACATCAAATCCTCAATTTACGTCTATACGTAGAACTACTTAGGGCAGTATTTTTTTAATCTGTTTATTCTCGTTGCATGCTCTTCGCAAGCTTTGCACTCCAAAATCGACGAGGAACATGTATGAAAGTTAGAGGCGAGGTTTTGATTACATAAATCAAACCGGGCTTACTTACTTACCCTTACTTCTCGTGATAATACAAATAAAGTATCCAAAAGATGTTATTCTAGGCTGTATCCATAACCCACGTGTCCGATCTTCAAATCGCATCTCATTATTAGAATTGAGCCAATGCAATATTAACATCTACTAACACGGCACATAGCTCATAGAACCGACGGTCGCTGGGGCAGATAGGATCTTGAGTGGTGACCACGAAACAGAAGACGGAGCGCGGGCAGCCCCCCTACAAGGTGGTTCGACAATCTTGCAAGAGTTGCGGGAAGCCGCTGGATGCGGGCAACACAAGACCGGCCGGTCCTTGTGGGAGGCCGTTGTCCAGCACTGGACGTCTTTCGGCTGATATAGTGAACTACATCTTACCTTATGTTAATAACATACACGTAACTTGAAATTACCATAGTTTTGATATAGTATACAACATGTAACTTAATTAACGCACATCCTGAAAATAGTTTGTTCAGAATCGTTTACTGAATCTATTTATATATTTTTATATAGATATTTTTTTATTCCAAAATAAATAAAACTACGGAAATTTATTTCATATTGACCCTGTACAGTCAAAACAAATTGAAATGGACCGTAAGTCAATGTAATAAGACTTTTAAATCACAGTTTATTTGTATTCATACAAATTCCATCATTCAATACAAAATAAAGAAAAATAAACTTTATTCCATGAAACCAATTTAGTAAATAACAATCCATATACATGTTAAATTAAAAAATCAGTGTATGTATTATGATAACAACATAATATTCTAATTGGGGTGTTTGAGGGTGTGCGTTAATTACGTTACATATTGTATATGTATGTGTCGTAATAACTATGAACAACTAAAAGTAACTTTCTTCTGTTTGTACTCAAACAACAACAACTCAAGTGTACACCGTACATCTTCGATAGTACATTCTTGCGAAGCGCTATCGCAGCTTCATAGAAACGAGTTAATCGAGTTCTCATTTTGCTGAACAGGATATAAAACTATATTCACCTCATACACTCGTGGACAAATTTAGAGGAACTCAATTAAAAGTGATTTTATAATAAAATATCATGGATATTTCTTCAGCGTGGTAACAGTTCAGTTTATAAATTTAGTTTTTACTTTTAGAATTGGAAACGTCGGAAAACAAATGAACATGTTGACAAAAATGTACCAAGTTAAATTACGTACGAAAATAAAGTTTAAGGACGATAATTACCACAGGAAATATTTAACTATTTTTTTGCGTTTCTTTAAATTTGTCCATGAGTGTATTACTTTGGAACATGATATATACCTATGGTTTATTTAAATAACTAAGTGCATAATATAAACTAATCAACCCGCAATGGACTAACCATTATTGCTGGTTGACTGGTTTTCACTGCGCCATTTGTGTCTTGGTCCAAAAGTCATGTTCCGTAACTCCTACCATAACTTTATCTTAAGATACAGCCGAACATTCCATTATTTCACTAAAGTGTGATCTAGTAGTTAAGACAGTCGCCTCGCCGCGTCCCGGGTTCGATTCCCGTGCATTACACTATTTATGTGCCTATAAATAGTTGTTCTGATTCTGAATATAATTAGTGTCTGTCTATTATTATATTTGTTAAGAACCTCGCGTTACAGGGACTAATTTACAGGAACTACTACTACTAATTTATTTCAGTGATAAATATAAAGAGAAAAAGAAAATTTTTAACAATAACCATTAATCATTTTTAATATCTTGATAACATCATGATCATGATTTTATAAAATGTCTGTAGAGACACAATTAATTTTATAAAAACAATCGTATTCCGTAGTTAAGCGATTTTCATTTATTGAGTTACGACTTCGGCTAAGTGGAGCTCGAACGCTCAGGTACTAAAATCAGAAAAATCACAGTGTAATAAAGTAATGCAGCTTACAACTAAACAGCCCTTACGTCACGAGCCCATGAAACCGAGTAACGCCATCTAGTGGTATTTTCCTAAACTAGAAGGAGAGAAAATGTTCAGCCTTGTCTTTCCTTACTTGGCTGTTATTTTAATCGTGGCTTTTCGCTCAAGATGGCGATGTTGTCGATAATTTTGGTACATTAATTCTTTGGTTATATTTCCCGACTCCGACACGACTACAGAGATTTAAATATTATTTTTCTTTTCCTAGTGCTTGAAAAGAAAAACAATATTTAAATCTCAGTAGTTGTGTCTTTATAATACTGTAGTGTGCTTAGTAAACAGTTATTAGGTGATGTTAAAAAGGTATATCAACGAGAAGATGACCGCTAAGATTGACATCAAGATGATTATATTTAACTGTAATTACGTATGATTAAAAATAATTTGATGAGACATGGACTTTTTAATCATACTCAATTGCCTATTAGTTTGATTGTTTTCCTTTTATTTACACCCAAACTTTCAGAGAGTCAATATTCATTAAATTTTTATTTTAAAGAAAATACAATTTAAGGCTTAATTAAAGTAAATACTGGAGTGACAATAACAAAGACTTGTATGCACAATGTGATGATCACATTATGACGTTGCAGACGCGATAAAAATATGCTAAGGATAAGGCGACGCACAAATTGATATCTGGTCGTTTCAATATCTGAAAATGTGACTAATATCAAACAAACATACACATGTAGGACATATTAGGAAAAAATAATTATCCAGTTTAAAATGTATTTTACTGTGAGTAGAACTCGAATACTTCTGGTAGGTGCACCATCATATATATAGTTATTCAATTTATAGGTTTGTTTAGTCACCCATTCAACCTTACCAGTTTAATTGTCAACACGTTTTCAATTAAGTATAATCTTGTAAAACTTTTCTTTTAATAAACTTATTTTTCAAGCTGCAACAAATAAATAGTATACATTTATCCATTGGTTAAAATGACGCTAATGAACACTTAAGTAAATGTCGTTGAAAATCATTGTGTTTATCATCAGTGCTAATGACAATGAGACATCGCCTTGAGTAGTGTGATACAAGATCCCTTTTAATTAACCGGCGGTCATGAAACAAGCGGGACAGGAGAGCAGCAGCGCGGCCGCAGCAGCGCACGCGCCAGTGCGCCCGGACTGCGGCGTGCGCGTGCGCTACACACGCCGCATTAAACGCTCTTTACTTCATCTCCGAAATACGTAAATATTAATAAAGAAACGTCCATTCGGAATACGCACCTAAAAGAAAAACTTCCACAGCATTAGTTCAAGGATTCTACGTGATCTAAACCACTCGCTAACATAAAGGGGCTGAACTGTCACGTATTCAGGCAACCCATTTGTGTATTATTTTTTATCTAAGCTCTTTCACCTTCAACGTCAATATCTTATCTCGCTCCAGCTTCCGATCCAATTTAGATTTTGACGTTAGTGAACATATCGGCCAATGTTTGAGTGAAACGTTAAAATGAACTTTGATAAATAGTTAAGATGAAGACTCGCGACCGCCGAGCGAAACAAGACTTCCGGGGAAAGCAGCAAGACAAAAAGGGAGGGAGAGAGTCACGTGGGAAGCGGCAGGTTACAGCATCTTCCGCTGAAGCTATTGCTGCAGCTCGTGAACGTAAGAAAAGGTCTGGAGTAGAGGCTGTGAAACTCCATCTTGAAACTACTGGCGATCCAGGAAGGACTTCGCGATCTGCTACATCGGTAAGTCCTTACCAGAGCTTGTATTAGAATGTATTACCCATGGAATTATATTACAAATCATAAGTACTGGTTATTCAATGTTTAGTTTTATAATAATTCCTAAATAAATAGTCACTAACCATATTGATTTCAATGTAAACAAATACGTTAGCTACCTCTACACTTAGAACAATACTCGTGATTATGACGTAAGATTTCTCAGACGTGAAGACAAAACAATCAAATTAGCGCTCCCATATAAGTCTATATAATGATAAATATCCAAAGCGGATACCATAATCGAAGTTTATACTAAGAATTATAAAATAAACCAAGTATTATCTTGAGCTACTCTTAATTTCCACAAAGCTTATAAAACAGGATCTTGCCACACGCTTAACCTAGCTAGAATTCAATCCTTTGATACTTAAGTGTGTATTATCTTAATTTTATGTTGAAACTATACATTAGTTTATATTAAAATACATATAATAAAATATTTTATTACTTTTAATAGGTTAAAGTGCGAAATTTATATTAAAATACAGTTTTTGCATATCACTATATTTGTTCCGATAAAATATGTAATTTTCGATAGTGGGGATGAGGCTTTCGGTCAAATAGAGCCCCGCTTAGTTAGTATTTTACTCAATGTGTGTGGTTAATAGTACTATTGGTCTAACTAACCTTATCTAGTCATCGTGATAGCCCGTCCTTGCTCCTACGCATCTGGGTAAAACCAGTGCCACACTTTTAGCTAAATACAACGGGATCTACTCCTCTATATAGCTATAACCGCTGATTTATAAATAAATTAATCTTTTCGAAAAAACAACTCATTTTAATTGACAATTTATAGTTTAATATAGTATCTAAACTATCAAATGTTTTAAGATTATCTTGTAAATACTTAAAAAAAAAATCAAATATTAATAAACAATTAAGAGAACACATTTTTGGCTGTTCGAAAGTTCAGATAACTTTAACAAACCTCTTATGGGCAATGTACGCGTACGGTTAAGGCAATACAAAGTGGATCAATGTAAATCAATGTAATCAATTTATAAATTATCTAGTTAATGTTAATTCTAATAAAATTTACTGCACCATTACATTTATAAATATACTTAAAACCAGTAGGTAGTTTCGATGAAGTAGGAAACATCTGAACATGGGTACGTCTATAAGAACAGCTATTGTCTATCTTCGGCAATTTTATCACGTGCCTGATACCTGATTTCTGATCACTAGAGGACTGACCAAGGTCTCATCTACAAGCTTGGACACTTTTGTTTTTTTATCTATATCAACAAGTTATATCTACTTCTTGCCTTGAATCGAAACCATGTGACCCATTATCACATTTTCTGAGATCGTGACCGAGATTTATTGACCGATGCATACAGGATTAGTTGTATCACCATAAAATTTACTTAGAAATATTTATTTATTTAAATGCATTATGTTGCTACTTGTTAGATACTCATTATCTTCTTCTATTACGCCAGTATAATATGTACCTGCTAAACGTACTAAATAGAAGTTCTACTTGTTTTAGGTGGGTTTGCTAGTAAAACAATAACATATGCTTTGATTTAATTATTTATTTAAATGCATTATGCAACTACTTGTTAGGTACTCACTATCTCCTACTGTTTTGCCAAAATAATATGTACCTGCTAAAAGTACTAAGTAGAAGTATCTACTTGTATTAGGTATGAGTTTCCTAGTAAAATAATAACATATGCTTTGATTTAATTATTTATTTAAATGCATTATGCAACTACTTGTTAGGTACTCACTATCTCCTACTGTACCGCCAATATAATATGTACCTGCTAAAAGTACTAAGTAGAAGTGTCTACTTGTATTAGGTATGAGTTTCCTAGTAAAACAATAATATATGCTTTGATTTAATTATTTATTTAAATGCATTATGCAACTACTTGTTAGATACTTATTATCTCCTACTGTTACGCTAATATAATATTAAGTACTAAGAAGAAGTATCTACTTGTATTAGGTATGGGTTAGCTAGAAAAACAATAACATATTCTTTGATTGAATTATTTATTTAAATGCATTATGCAACTACTTGTTAGGTACTCACTATCTCCTACTGTTTCGCCAATATAATATGTACCTGCTAAAAGTACTAAGTAGAAGTATCTACTTGTATTAGGTATGAGTTTCCTAGTAAAACAATAATATATGCTTTGATTTAATTATTTATTTAAATGCATTATGCAACTACTTGTTAGATACTCATTATCTCCTACTGTTACGCTAATATAATATGTACTTGCTAAAAGTACTAAGAAGAAGTGTCTACTTGTATTAGGTATGGGTTAGCTAGTAAAACAATAACATACGCTTTTATTGAATTATTTATTTAAATGAATTATGTTGCTACCGGTTAGATACTCATTATCTCCTAGTGTTACGCTTATATAATACATACCTGCTAAAAGTACTAAGAAGAAGTATCTGCTTGTATTAGTACAGGTTTGTTAGTAAAACTGTATAATATTCTTTGATTTAATTATTTATTCAAATGAATGCATAATGATGTAACTACTTGTTAGATTCTAATTATCTCCTACTGTTACGCCAAAATAATATGTACCTACTAAAAGTACTAAGTAGAAGTAGGAGTATCTACCTGTACTAGGTATGGGTTTCCTAGTAAAACAATAATATATGCTTTGATTTAATTATTTATATAAATGCATTATGTAACTACTTGTTCGATTCTCATTATCTCCTACTGTTACGCCACTATAATATTATTATGTACCTGCTAAAAGTACTAAGTCGATGTATCTACTTCTATTAGGTATGGGTATAAATGTAAAACAATGCTGAAAAAATTCCGATTAAATCAATTTCGCTCATGGTAACAACTGCTTTATCACAATTGCAATGGTCGCTCGTAAGTTCGCAAGTAATGTTAAATATCGCGTGCAAGTTAAACATTAAGTACATCAATATTTTGTTTTTAAATTGAAACCTAAATAAGACCTTTGCATAGGCTGAATGCGTGCAAAATACATTCTTGTCGTACCAAAATCGGCAATATTTATTTAAATTGTAAACAATAGTAAAGTGCAATAGATTTGAAAGACAAGTTTAATGTGTGTGTAAAACTAGACGAGTGTGCTCCAATTTACTATTAAACAACTTACTTGTTAGCAAAATGTAGCCAATATCTTAAATTTTTATAAAAATCGAAAATTAAAATCGTCGTGCAAATATTTCACAACTTGTCATTGTTTACATTTCTAATGGCGGGACCATTGGAAACAAAACCAACAGTTTGATACAAAAAGAAAAATGTGCTTTGCACATAATCAGCCTATCCAATGCCCTGTAAACCTAACCAACATGGTGATGTTAGAAGAAAATATTTTAATGCATCTTTATATTAAACGCTTCGAACGTGAGGTTCGAATGCCCGCGTCCTTTATCGTCAAATTTCAAATCGCTTGGTATACTCCTCCCGTGATCAGAGGGCTTTTCTTTCGCCAAATAATAAGCATTGCTATTCAACGTGGCAATGCTGCCAGTCTTCTGGGCACATTTTCCAGTGGCCTCGCTTCGGAGGAATACTTTGACGCCCACTGTATTTAGTTACTGTTGTTTTTCTTTTGTATGAATTATAGTTTAAGGTAAGTAGTTCTATATTCACCCCGTTTTACGGTACGTATACTTTGCTTGCATGTTACCTCAATTTCTGGGTTTTATTCAATGTAAAAGATGCCCACCACGTTATAACTAAGCTATGTGAAGTTATTATAAATTATTTAATAAGTGCTCTTTACATGTGCCAAGTGTCTACTTCAAAATTAACTACTGTCATTTGTTTCACTTACTCGATTAACATGATATCGTTTTCAATGCTATTGATTAAATTAGTTGATTGCGGGCATGCGTCGTTACAGTAAATCTCTAAATCGATGGAGGCTTTAATTAAATAATCTGTGTACCAGCTAATATTTTAAAGTATAAATAAATTAACTGTGTGTTATTATATTTTCTGGATCTGTGGGTTCTGTTAAAGTGCATTTCATTAATTTGTGTTTCCAACTAGTCGAAGAAAGTAGTTAAACCTGTGTGGCGAGTGGATAAGTCGTCAGCATGCCAGATGTAAGAAACTTGCCGCATGTGAGAGAAATGTCAGTACTTGCCAAGAACTCAATTACGCCACTGGTAAATTTACATTTGCAATTTCATGCTGATTTCCTTATAATCATTTAATGCAGGGTTGTCGCACTATAGGTAAGTAAAGTTTTAAGGTGATCACGAATAAAAGCCTCACCTTGAGGCCTGTGTGGGAAGCAATGGTGGTTACATCACAGACTCAGATACTCACCGGACACCAATGTTTCGGTGAGTATCTGTGCCAGATAGCTGATTAGCGATGACACATTGACACCAATGTGGGAGCGACCTAAACTCTGCCCGGCAAACATTCGCCGAGTGGCCATTCTGGGAGGCCGAGAGGCTAGTCCTGGTCGTAGCGATCGGATAGGATATGTTCCCACCAGCGATCGTAGGTGCGATGCTGACGGGTGACTCCACAAAATGGGACGCCGTGGTCTCTTTCTGTGAGGCAGTCATGCCGATCCCGCTCGCAGATAGAGGAGTCGATGGCCCAACTACCCTCGGGGCTGCGGTCACAATACTAGAAGTACTACTACCGCGACTTGCAAGCACCTCCGGGAAGACAGCAATATGTTAGTGGCGCAGTCACTGTACCGGACTGGCAGGAGTCTGCAATAGGGGAGGGCAATCCAGAGCCCTCCTAGGGCATGTTTCCCAACCGTCTGGGACATGACGTAAAAGGGGCCCCACCGGGCTCCTCCCATTGGCGCCGAGAGAAGTCCATGGTAAGTAAGGTTTAGTCAGTGCGTGTACCACATACCCACCCGCAGACACTTTATGCGGGTGGCATACGCGAGAATGAGAATAGAAAAGAAATGAAAAGAAGAACGTCTATGTATGTAAAAAAATAAAATAAAAGATAATCACGAATATGTTGTCTACTGAGCTGGTAATCAAGAAACCGTGATTAAGATATATTATTTTATTGGCTATTTGCTTGGTTAAGTATTTTAATTGCTATTTTTTTTGTTATAATTAAGGAAATTCACCAAATCGTTATAAGAACATGAAAAGGTACAGTACAAGGGTACTGTAGCATGCGCAATCAGATGTGTAGTTACTGTATCTCTTTTAGTTCTTAGTAGTACCTGTAACATTGCATTTTGCTCAGTCAACTCGGTACTGTAATGATCTAATTAATGGTGATGGTCGTTTATTCTTACTTAGGTATTGTCCAAGGTATTACCAAAGCATCAATTAATTTTAATGAACTTATAGCATGACGTCTTATAATACTTTGAAATATTTATGTTATTTCAAATATATATTGAAATAAACTTCAACTGCACGTGTAGCGCAACGGCTAAAGCAGTCGCATCGCCGCTTCGTGTCCTGAGTTTGATTTCCGCGCGAGAATTATTTGTGTGACCCATAAAATAGTTGTTCTTACTTCTGAGTCTGGATGTATATTTATCCCGTCTATTATATGTTTATAAAGTACCCTGCGACACAGGGATTACATTCCTTAATACGGACGTTGACTTTCTTTTAAACTCAGAATAAAACAAACGTTGTTTGCTTCAGCTAGAACAAAATAAATAAAATATTCTAAAATATTTCTCCAAAAGACATAAACAGATTGACATTTATCGCGAATTAAACTTCAACTTTTACACTTATTCTGGTCTTATTCAAAGATATTCTCTTAAATAAATCATTAGTATTGAAATATTTATGTTTTATTTGGACAAGTGTTTAATGGATAGTGTATCAATAGTACAATGAGAAACAACGGAAAAATAACATATTCTTAAGTTCGATAAATAACTCATTGGATAAATGAATTATGATCGTGTGACTAACATAATGATTATATAATAGGCATTATTAAAATCAAGTTTAAGTACCTAATTCAACCGCAAACTTGATAATTAATCCATTAATATAAATGATCATCCGCCTAGACTTATACATATATATATCTTGAATATCTGAGCAAACTATACTTTTTAGTTCTCACTCTTGAAAATTTCTTATATTTTGCAGTCATAATATGAAGTGTAAGCTTTTCAGGCAGGCTTTATCACCCGGGTGTTCGTGGTTTGATTCTCGCACCAAACAATCTATCTTTAAAAATAACAGCTGCAGACTCCGGTTAGACTCATGGACTCTGGTTTGGTTATGGACAGGAAGGTCGTGTGATGGCTTAAAGTGCTCGTGCCTCGAAGAGTATGTTTAACCATTGATTCTATTTAAAATAATGTACAGATAATTAATTTGTAATTTAACTAATGCCAATAGACTCCAAATAGATCATCATTCAATTGTTTTGCTTATTCAAATAGGTCTACAAATTTAGGTAGTTCGATATTTAGATGCCTCATGAGCTAGAAGAATCCCAAATAATTATTATACTCATTGATGGATGCATTGACCCTTTCATGCATGTTCCCATCAATAACTGCCTTACGACGAGGTTATAACACCAGAGAGCATGCACACAAATAAGTTTTTGTATTTTTTGCGGGAAGTGTAAGCCCTTGCTTGCCTCTTCTTAAAGCAATAAAAGCGTACTTGGCTTACTATAAACGTCACATAAAAAAGCTATACTCGTTTGCGTTTCTGTATTGAAATACTTTGAAACCGGACCACTATTCAATTTATTACTATAGCACACATACGAGAAGAACCCGCAATGGAGAATGCGTGTGTGGCGTTGTTGTTTAGGTGGTCGTGTCGCTACTACGAGTGTAAGTTCTACACTGAACTAATTATTAGTGTGACCCTTCGTGATTTTGACTTGATTCGTGAAAAGATTTATTTAAAATGATGAAACAATACTGCTATCTAGACGTATAGAACCCTTAAGCCTGAGGAGAGACTTTGCCTCTATCTTTGTGTTCTACCGTCTATACAATGGGATGTGTTCAGAGGAATTATTTTATTTGATGCCCACGGCTACTTTCTACCATCGCACTTCTCGCCACAGACAGGGGGTTTATCGAATGTTTTCGATCTCGTACGGTTCGCTTTCAGCAAAACATCCTTCCAACTTACGTTAAGGTTCTGGAACCCTTCAAAAAGGGAGTTATAAGGTTTCTTAAGGGTCGGCAACGCGTTTATGATGCCCCTGGTTTGACCACTTACCATCAGGTGGGCCGTATGCTTGTTTGTCAACTAGGTCGTATAAAAAAAATCGAATCTTATTGATTCAATTTAAAATCTCTTTAATCAAACTGATTGCGCTAGTTAGCATGCTTCATCGGTTCAAACAAACTTTGGAAATCTTAAAAGAAACCTCCATTTTAATATCACAATGAACCGCAATATTTATATTTTAGATAGTCAAATTATTATTTTTCGGTATAATAAGTCCTCGAAACTTATCATAGTATAGCAATGTCTGATAGCTGGAGAGAAAAAAAACTGATAAAATGTCCCGTGATCACAACACATGCGATAAATAAGTAGTATGTGGACGAGTGGTCACACTCTCTTCATAATAATCCCATAATCACAGGCAACACTTAAGATAAAGTCACTGGACCTGTCTTAGATTAGGGTTGCGAGATGGCTATATTTATTATTTAGGGCTGCCTATTTTTGACATAAGTTTTAATAGTACTCAGTTCAAAATGAAACTAGTACTACGTACAGAACTTTTACTTCGTGTACATTTAGATAAATTGGGACTCTAAGACAACTAAATAAAGTTCAATATAGCCCCCACGGCTTGTGGACTAATATGTACAGGATAGCAATTAGTAATAAATCAAATATTATAGGTTCGTTTCAATATTGTTGTTCTTGAACAAAAATATCAAGAAAACCCATAATATTCTTAAAGCAATAGATTTAATGCATATTGAAAACCTATACAATTAAAGTAGTAATAATTATTATAAATTAATATAATTAGTAAGAAATAAGTATTGTAAATTCGTCTTGAAAGTCGGAGCATATAGTCTTCATTGTCTTGATAATTTAATGCCATCCAAACTTAGGGCGAATTTGAAGCAGGTTCGTATAACTTAATGGGCAATAACATTATTATTATTCAGTCCAGAAATGGGTTCTTACGTTTACGAGTCATCGTAATGTCACTTCCTTTAACGAACTATATAACCTAATCAATTGTCTAGCGAAACAGTGAAAGATTCCTATATAGGCTTTGTGTAAACGTTTTGTTAACATAATAATACGAGAATGTTTACGGTACGTTTTGTTAATATATATTTATGCCCCCTTTTCCACCATGGTCCCACATGGTATGGGACGCGTGCCCTGGGTGGACAATTGCACGTTTTCCCGGATTACTGACTCCTCCCAAACGACATAGAGACTGGGCCACGAATAGATCGCTGTCTGCACTACAGGGAGTTCGAAGCCTGCTCCGTCTGCGAGTGGGATCAGCTCGCTTCCGATCCCACTCGGCAGCTTCCTTATGGAGTATTACTGCCTCAGAGAAGGAGATCACGGCTTTCTGTTGAGCTACTCGCCAGCATCGCGCCTACGATTGCCGGTGGGGCCAGATCTTGTTCGAAGGTTGTAAAACCTAGAAACTAATTTTAACACCACCTACCGGGTAAAAGAACAGGCAAAAACATCATCAAAATTGGATCAGCCGTAAGGGGAATTCAAAAAACGTACTAGAGAATTGAATATATGATAACCTTCGCGCGAAATTAGTTCGGGACAGTTTGTACGGCTACGTTAACATGGAAACAGATAAGCATTTATGGACGTATTTTCACAATGGCAATGTAGACAAAAAGTTTAAGACAATATTTTTTTGTTTTATCGTGTATATCCTTTCAACAACAAACACTCATACACATACTATCTTACTATACAGATCATGCAAACTATTGTAAACACACCTACCTACTCGAACAACAATCACCCATACACATACCACATAACCAAACAAAACATGCAAACTATACTATACAAAATAATTTAACAATACACTCACACAATCACTCGCCCCTCTCACTCACCTATATAATCATCAAAACGACGCGATGTATTAAATATAATCCACCACCAGATTTAGTTTACTATTGGAGATACTTTTTGCTGATCATTATTGTTTCCAATGGCTATAATAAATAACATAAACAGCGAACTAGATTCGCTTACGGTGGGAAACTCTTTCACTTGTAATCCCGATGAATGTCCTAAGCTAATAAACCACTCTAATAACAATATAAAACTTTTACATATAAATATACGCAGTATTAATAAAAATTTTGATCAATTACTGGTGCTGCTCCAGCTAACCAAAATGCATTTTGATGTCGTAATCATGACAGAGTGTTGGCTCAGTAAAGTTCATAACATACCACCTATACAGGGCTATAACTCTTATTCTACCGAAATAAATAATAACCAAAATGATGGAATTGTGCTCTACTCTAGGTCGGATCTCCAAGTTTCGGTATGGGAACCTAGATTTACAGGCGGAAATTGTCTTGTCTGTCAAATAGACAATAACAGAACTGCCGTTGTATCAGTATACCGAGCCCCTTCCTACAACTCTAATGAACATTTTGCCAATTTCCTGGACAGTTTGAACGCCATCTATGTCAAACTTGCGTCCTGGCGGAATATTATCCTGACCGGTGACCTTAATATTGACATAAAAGAAGATGGTAGAAATGATCGAAGCCTCCAATATCTAACGCTCAATATGTCCCACGGACTAATGCCCACACATCTATTTCCCACACGCCTGCGAAACTGTCTCGATCACACGTTCATAAAAACCGTATTACCTGTCACTACTCTAGTTTTAGATTCTCATATCACAGATCATAAACCACTTGTCCTGGCTATTTCAAACATCTGTACTGAACGTAAATCTTATTATTTCTCTACTCACATAAATTACGATGGAATCAGGCTAGAACTAGAAAACATTGATTTTTCTCCATTGTATTCTATAGACGACCTAAACAGACTGACAGACAATTTTATATCAATGATTATGACGGCAATAAATAAGCACACCTCACTCACAAAGATACCCAGAAAACACAAGACCATTAAGCCCTGGATAACACCAGGACTACTGAAATGCATTCGGAATCGGGACAAATTACATACCCGATCAAAAAAAGCACCTGACAACTTCATCCTCAGAGTTACCTACACGCGGTATAGGAACTTCTGTAATGCATTACTGCGGAAACTAAAAATTGCATATGAAAAAAGTGAACTCGATAAAGCAAAAAACAATCCTAAAGCCCTCTGGAAAACAATAAAAGAAATAACTAACTCACGTAAAATTAAAAGTACCCCTGTTGAACTCTTATACACCCGAGATAACCCCAATTCATCCATAAACACAATTTGTAACTTTTTCAGTAACATAGGTAAAAAACTGGCGAACAACATCCTACTCAAACATCCTCCTATATCCTCCTCACTTACTACCGCCAACAATCCCCACCTGCCTCCTTCCAATTCCCTGGTCCTGCTTGAGGTAGACGAAGCAGAAGTAGAATCTCTCATCCTCCAACTACGTAATGATTGTGCCATAGGATGTGACAAAATATCACCCTTCGTCCTAAAACAGTGCCGTCATATTTTGATACCACCTTTAACTTATCATTAATAGTTGCCTTCGAAAGGGTATATTCCCGGACGCCTTAAAAAGAGCAATTATTTATCCTATTTATAAGGGGGGAATCAGGAACTGTGTTAACAACTACAGACCGATCTCGGTCCTACCTGCAATCTCTAAAATCTTTGAAAGGATTCTAAACAACCGATTAAGAAAATACTTAGACAAATACCAACTCATAGCCCAAAACCAATACGGTTTTCGTACAGGGGTCTCGGCTGAAGATGCAGTTTCCGATTTGACCCAGCTAGTGGCAGGTAAACTAGATAACAAAACCAAATGTTTGGGAATCTTTCTAGACCTTACTAAAGCATTTGACACGGTTTCTATTCCCCTTCTTGTCTCAAAGCTAGAACTTGTTGGAGTACGCGGAATTACACTTGCAATCTTTAAAAATTACCTTGAAAACCGTACGCAACGTGTCAAAATCGGTGAATATCTTAGTGACGAGGAGCCAGTGTCTTTCGGTGTTCCTCAAGGAAGTATAATTGGCCCAACTTTATTCCAAATTTATGTAAACGACCTGTGCAATCTGGCCCTTCCAAACGTACAAATCTACGCCTACGCTGATGATACCGCACTAATAGCATACGGTCCTACTTGGGACAGTGTTAAAATCAGTGCAGAAGCTGCACTGGTGACCGTAACAAATTGGCTTAACTCCAATCTCCTCACCCTAAACCTTAATAAAACCTGCTATGTTCCTTTTGCCATTCGCCAGGAAACTCTTCCAGACATCACCTTCTCTCTGACAGCACACACATACGAAAAATCATTACCACAGTGCTCTTGTCCCAAACTTAGAAGAACTGACGAGGTAAGGTATCTGGGTGTGCGGATTGACTCGGGACTACGATGGGATAAACACATAGACGTTGTCACCACTCGATCACTGAGACTCATCCCCATCTTCAAATCCCTCAGGCACTCTGCTAGCCCTGATACTTTAAATATGATATTTCACGCAATATGTCAATCGGTCATCGGGTACTGCATTTCTGTATGGGGAGGAGCTGCTATAACCAAGCTTCTTGGAGTTGAGAGGGCACAGAGAGCCGTACTTAAAGTCATGAGCCGGAAACCCTTTCGCTACGCTACGACGCAGTTATACCTGGACTGTAGGGTTCTGACTGTCCGACAGCTCTATGTGCTTCAAGCAACTCTAAGAAGGCACACGAGTGTTCCCCGTTCTGATCCCAATAAGCGTAAAAACCTCTCTTTAAGCACACGACATAAAACTTCCTTCGCCAGACACCAATTCTTTATATTGAGCACACACATTTACAAAAAAATAAACAAGGCACTAAACATAGTTGACCTAAATAAAAATGAGCTTAAACCTAAACTCTCTGAGTGGCTTCTTCAACAGGACTACCTAACAACAGAATCACTCCTTATATTTATCGCCTAACATAACATCTTATTTACACCCTAAACAACACAACACAATACTTCAACATAACGCGTCGATTCATTCACTCTCACACATACACACGCACACACACACACACACACACACACACACACACACAAACATACACGCACACGCACCTACACACACACATACACCCACATGCACACGCACACAAAACTATATTTCAGCAATGTTATAAAATTGTATAATATGTATATATAGAGGTAGAACGACACAGTCTACAGCCTGTGAATCTTAATTGAGTCATTTTGCAGCCGAACACTGTCTCTCAAGATACAGGTTAACCTAGTTTGAGAGACAGGGTTTCACATATTATGTAAACAGATGCCAGTTTGTAACGTTTATCTCTACCAAGCTATGTACTGTTCATCTATTATGCAAAACCTGTTGAAATATTGAAAATTCTGTAAATATTGAAAATTCTGTACTTTGTGGCACAATAAATATTTTATTATTATTTTATTATTATTTTTCTTGGATATTTATGTTCAAAGAAAAATGTATGTTGAGTCCACATAAATTTTTCTTTGAACATAAATATCTAAGAAAAATGAAATGATGTATACGATAAAACAAAACAATAATGTCTTAAACTTTTTTGTCTACATTGCCATTCTTGATTCTATAAAAGCATAAATATACAGGATGAATATATACAGAACCCGAGTACCTTAGAAAATATACGTATACAAACCTTTGTCATTTAAAGTAAACATATAGGCACTTTTCGATACGGTATTAGGTTTTTGAGATAAGAGTGACATGACAACCGGCCACCTTTATACATTCAAAGGAAATATCTGATCAATTCTGAAATCATTTCTATAAAACTGTTATTTAATAAAAAGTGTTAGTATAGTCTGGTTGCCTTTTAAGTGTGTCCTTAAAAGAGTGAAGCCAAGTGAACAATTAACTTGTTATCATGAATCATTAAGAGTAATTGTCTCTTTGCTAATTATTTACTGGCACTTAGCATTGGAAGTGTTAATTGCATAATTGTGTCAACGCTTAAATCTAATATTAGGTGGGTAAAGTAGTTATTTTACTTAGCATGCAGTAACTAGTTAAGTAAACCTTATTAAAGATAGTATAAGTATTTATCTAGTTATAGTATAAGACTATTCAAATAATTCCTTCGCATTTCTTAATCCTATGGCCCAATCTTTAAAGTTATTGTGGCAAGGTATTCATTGTTGCATCGGTAAGAATGTATTTAAAATATACAGTTGAATTCAGTTATTTGCTGCACCTAAAAACAAATAGAAATTGTTCTTGATATTATTAAAACCTAAAATTAACATAACCATGTGATCTTGTGTGTCCACTCAACACACATGATTGTATGTGTAGTCAAAATAAATATTCTATTTTAAATGACTTGCATATTTAATTTAATCCCTTCTAGGTTTAAATTAAGTATGCAAGTCATTTCAAATATAATATATTTAAGTTATTACACATTGCCATATAGCTCAAACTCTTTTTTTTAATTTAAAAGTTTCTTTATTTTGACTACACATACAATTTTTTGCGTTGTTGTTGTTGATACAATATTGATAAAGAAAGGGAACCATTGTAACTATTAAAAATACCATAGCCATTTTAAATACATTATTTATATGCACAAAGGTATTTATTAAAATTATTCTGAAAAGTTATCCATTACATATGGGTAACTTTACAGAATAATTCTTAGATTACAACTACACTTACAACTAAACATAGTCAAATTAATATGAAGCGTTTGTCTGAGAGTAAAACGTAAGAAGAATTCTTATGTGTAGAAACGCTTCAGATTAATTTGTTACTCAAAGGTTCACCTTCCATTCTTATTTTTTTAATCGCACAATTTTTTGCAAAGTTGTGTAATATTTTATACTAATAATTAACTGTGACATATAATAACCGTGATTACCACGCACGAATATAAAACTGTATTAAGATGTATTTACATCGAAATATAGAGCTGCAACTGTATTGAAATTACCACTAGTAGTTATTAAATATTTTAGTTACTAGTGATGACTGAAATACAATTTCTAATATCCATTTTGGAAAACGCTTGCTGTTAAGCAGTACTCTGTGACCAATTCGAGTTATACATGAAAATTTCAAGCAATATGATATATAATTCACGACAGCCGTGACTCAGTTGGCAGTGAACCTACCTTCTAATTCAAGGTTCGATCCTCGCATTAGAAAAATATTTTTGTTCATGAACATGTATGTATATTATTTGCCTACGAGTCTGTACAGATGCCAGCACATCCCTAATCTGTCAAATTTCTTTCATAAATTTTCAACTTTATCACATAAGCATAAGTTCCACTTTCAATTGCGGAAATTTGGGGTAGCTTGATGTGCTGGCGTCTGTACGGATAAAAAGTATTTAAATGTATCCGTTGTCTAGTATCTAGAATACAAGCTTTGCTTAGTTAAGGCTAGATATTTATTATTATTATTAATTGTGTACTATCCCCCAAAAACTTTTGTTCCTTAATTTATTATTTGTGGTATTAAACTTATATGGTACTGCCATATAGAAGATTTCCTCGGCTTGATACCTGAATCTTGAAAGTATAACCAGCGCTTTAGTTAGTCGGGTTTAACAGAAAAGTTCTTCAACATATTTCCATAGATTCAGAAGAACAAGAGCTCATTGGTCATGCATTCTTAGCCTTACACCACCACACTATTTTGACGCAATTTACGATCATTAGTACTGAATGTCTGATTTTGATCATCTACTGTTCATCATCATCTGATTACAAACTAAGCAGAACTTGGACTATGGAAACCAGATAACCGATATACTACATATACCACTTTTTTTTTGGAAATACATACTTATATACAGACATTCCTTACTAATAACATTAATAATTTTAATGTTGTGTTTCTGCGTGTGAGTAAGGTCGCCAGAGCTCATCGGGGTGGGGGGACGGGTCAGCAACACTTGTTTGCTGACTCTTAAAGGCCAGTAACGCACCCTTGACTCCTTGAACCCCCACCCCGATGAGCTCTGGCGACCTTACTCACACGCAGAAACAACATTAAAACTACTTGAAGCCCCAGTACTACACTGGCCAACAATAAATCTGAGCCAAAGAGCTATGGACGGTCCCTAAAAAAAAAAGGGACACGACCACCGTGCTATAAGCACGACCCAAGGACAGTGCCGTCTTCACGGCACGAGTATGAAGCCTCGGACGAGGGGCACAAGCCCCGTTACCGATTCCTCGTTCGCCCCAGTAGGGGTGAACAGAGAAGACTCACGACACGACTCCTTGGTGTTGCGAGTGTCAATGGGTGGCGGCAAGTATCTACCAACCACATCAACTGCCACTTACTCACAAACAACATAAATTCAATAAAGCAGGTGGTCTAAGTAGAAAGAGACAAAAGTACAAAATACATCAATAAAATAATTAATTAATGAAAACTAAAATACAATAACTAAATCACAAAATTATATAAGAAACACAAAACTAACGATAAAACGTACAATAAATAGGAACAAACTCCAAAATAAAAAGTATATATACAGCTATATACGCACAAATATGATATTACACATATTTGATAGACAAACAATCCGAAAATTAAATCCTGTTAAATAAAACATATATCCAAAATGAAACATAAGAAATAACCATAAACATATCCAACAAAATAAACATAAATATATTATAATAGTAACTAACAAAACCTTACCAACAAAAATGAAATCAACTCGATAACCAAGGACTCTGATTTAGTCAGGGGAGCCAACTGTCTGTTCCCTATCAAAGAAACAGGGAACAAATTAAAAAAAAAAAAAAAAAAAAAAAAAAACCACATCAACCGGCCCGCCTAATAATTTAAATGATCTTTCTATCTATCTACCCGCGCGAAGCGATATCTAGTCTAGTGTTCTATATGCTCCAAATAGGTTAACGAACAGAAATTGCAACTTGGTATCCTTGATTGGGAAGTAAGACGTGAAGCAATCAAACGATCACATGATAGCGATGCGTTTAACAATATGTAAAGCGTAACAAGGGAAATTAGTGGACATCACGTGCTTCGTCGACAAGTGGAAACTGTACGTTTAATCGGTCTGTTCTACATACCCACTTATTAAATATGTGTTGTTTCTTTTGTTGAAGCCACGATTACAGGTATTTAAATTACTTGCAGCTCATTTAATAACGATATTTTTATATAAAATCTAGTTTAATAAGTCACTGGTATGGCCCGAAGAATGGCAATACTGAAGTGGCAGTAGGCGGGGTACATAGCTCGTAGAACCGACCGCCGCCGCTGGGGCAGAAAGGTTCTCGAGTGGCGAACACGAACCGCAAGACGCAGCATGGGCAGACCCCTACAAGATGGACCGATGATCTTGTGCGGATCGCTGGAACTGCAGAATACGGGCAGCGCAAGACCGGCAATTGTGGAGGTCTTTGGGGAAGGCCTTTCGTCCAGCAGTGGACGTCTTTCTGCTGATATGATGATGATGATGATGATGATGTAACAGAGATACGGCTCGCCTCATGTGCAGTGGCTACCACAGCTAATAGGCGCTAGAATATAGGGTAGTTTCCACGTTGCAAATCCATCCTTCCTACCAACAGTGGTTAACCAACCCTACTCACTCACAGAAACGCATGGGTGGCGCAGTGGTAGAGGTTGTATTACTTCGGCGCCCTCCTGTTTTGGGTTTGAACGCCGCTCAGTAGCCGTTCCTACTGTACGGGGTTACCATTTGTGCGACCTATTTATAGTTGTTTCAGTTTTGGTGTGCATTGTGTCCGTAAATTTTGTGATTTTAAAGTGCTCCGTAATACAGATAGTAATTTCCCCTTTTAAATAGCATAAAATACTATGGCTGCATGAATTCTGAAAAGTACTGTTAATGTAGGTAATGAATTGATAGGTAGGCACTCTTTCCGGCATTGGGTTTTGAATGACGTTAATTGGTAATAATTGCGTGGCGCAAGATTTACTTGTGATAGTGATAGAGAGTGGTGGTTTATCAGGACTACCACCAATGATTGGTAGTGTTTCCCAAGTTTGCGGTAGGAAAAATTATATTCTATTCCACCCTCATACGAAATCAAAAGTATCTCTCCATCAAAGTATCATAAGGTTACGTCGCTAGGTTTTTGGGCACCCTACCCGCAGGTGGTGCCCTGAATTTTATTTTATATTTGTCATTTGTTCTTTTTTAAATAGATTAAGTAAGAATGAAAATTGTGAATTAAAATTAATAAAAATTAAAAAAAGATTTATAATTAATAATATAAATTTATAATTTATTGCTATTGAATTTATTATTTGATTCATAACACGGCTTATAATTTCACGCATGTTTGAGCCAATGTCAAGTGAAATTATATATTTTGCACGGTAACAATTTATGAAAAATGGGCAGATGACGAGCTAGTATTCCTACTATACATATATAATAGAAACCAGTTAAATGCAAGTTTGAATCGCCCAAATCATTGAGCAGTTTGGTGTTGGTGACACGTGAAACTAAATAATGTGATTTTCTTACTGGCCATGGATATAAAGGAAGTTATTTAGTTTCCTGTATCACCGACACCAAACAGATCAATTTTGAAAGTATCTATATAATACTCGTAGTTAGATACATCATTCTATTCTTCCTCTACAGTTAATATATATCAGGCATTATTATTTACATATTTATACTTGACAAGATATTCCTTTTTTTTCTTACTTTCTTATCGTATGGGCTGTGGTTACCCTAGTGTCAGAGTTGTTCAAGCCGCCCATCAGGCCTCTGAAATGGCTTAATGACTATTGCCTAATCGCTACAACCGGGACCAACAGCTTAACGTACCCTCCAAGGCACGGAGACGCTCAAAAATTAATCTACTTTGGCGGTCACCAGTCTATGGACTGACCGCGAGCCTAGTTGCTTAACCTTGCCAATCACTTACGGATCGGTGAGAGCATCTGGCTAAGAGCTCTTTACTTCCGGGACAGAAGGGGACTGGTATTTAATTATAATTAATTAAATTAAGCGAAAACTTATACAGTATAAAAACTGACCGCTTGTCTTAACTGCAGAAAATGAGGTCCTCGGTTCAAATCGCAGCCATAAAGTGTTAGTAGCATTTTTATCCCAAGATTCTTTTATTTATCACAAGGAGTGTTCGAGGAATTTTTGAACTTATTTCTGCCGCCACGTCGCGTCATAGACACTCTTGCCGGAAGTGGAAATGTCATCCATATTACCTGGTTCAATGGTCGTCTACAACAGTTTCACAAGAAAGTTTTTACCGCGCTCTATCAGTCTGTGGAATTAATTGACTACGAGGGATTTCCGATCCGGAATGATACGGCAACCTTCAAGAAGCGGGCCTAGTTCTTTCTCAGAGGCCGGCAACAAAGTTACCCACAGCCCTTCTGGTGCTGTCCCACTTGCCCGTTTGCCGATACAAAAAAAAAGACACCGTGCAAATACTATAACAATTAGCCAGAAATATCACAAGCCTGTTGATTACGTATGTGTGGTGTGACTTTGAGAGACAGAAGTCGAAATACTGATGTAAGAGAGTGTTGTGGTGTGAAAGAGAATGTAGTCACAAGGATTGAAAAAGGAATGCTGAGATAGTTTGGCCATTTAGAAAGGATGAATGAAAGAAGATTGACCAAAGAAGTATACCTGGCCTGTGTGAATGGAACAACCGGAAGAGGAAGACCTCGTCGAACATTCTCTGACCAAATCGGAGATATTTTCAAGAAAGGGCAGGTCAGAAGTACCCTAAACCGGCGAGCATGTATGAAGAATATAATGACAGTAATCGAGGCAAAAGACGTGTGCAAAGATCGTGACAGATGGAAATCCGTTGTCTCTGCCTACCCCACTAGGAAACAGGCGTGAGTCTATGTATGTATGTTGATTACGATATTCAAAGAAGGGCCTTTTGATCAGAAGTACATCACTTGATAAGGTTGATAAGCACAACATACAATGAAGTGAAAAAATACCATACATCCTTTCTATTCCATTTATAACGTTTATAGACAAGGAAGTCATAACCATGTATAGGATTATCATAACTTTGAGTTACAATTAATAAACCAATCACATAGTAGATACGTTAAATAACAGTAGTAACTAGTAAAAAAATGTGCCAAAGAGTTAGAAACTCAAGTAATCTAAAAATAGACTTTAATTCACATCTATAAGTTCTTAAATATTGAATTTCAAGTTTTATATTGACAAACCTGATTTCTTCACCATTTATTTGTTTAATTCAAGTGTTTCCATCATCGAAGTAGATAATATTAACTAAACAATTGCTCTTGAAAACAAGGATTTTACCGGCAAACAAAAGGAGTTTCTCAAAGTCTGTCTTTGTCTTTCTTGTTTATATATTATTATAAGGAAAATGATGAATACACCGTCGAACCAGACTGAGAAATAATCTGTAGGTGTAATATTAACATTAATTTTAAAGTTTTAAATGTTACTAACAAAAATTTGGACAACATCATCAAACAAATCACCGCCTGAAGCATTTCTTGTTGCGCGTTTTAGTTTTAAAAAAAAGACAACGCCCGCACTAGGGAACTAATCCCTGTGTCGCGGGGTACTTTATAAACATATAATAGACGCGCACAAATTACATCCAGACACCGTACAACTATTTATGGGTCACACAAATACTTGCCGGGAATCGAACCCGGGATACGACGCTACGAGGTCGAGGACGAGCGCGTAAGACGGTCGTCTTACTGCGGCACACGTGCAGTAAATTATGTCATTGTTCATCGTCAATTTCTAACCACTCTCTTGCAAACCGTTTCACTAGCTACCTCTACCTCTTCCCTCTTGAGTTTTGGAAGCACAAAGCCGAACCATACCGTTCCTAACCCGATCACCGTAGCCTAGATGGTAGTGCTCCTGCCTACGAAGCTGGTGGTCCTTGGTTCGAATCCCGGTAATTGCAAATATTTGTGTGATGAGCACCAATATTTGTTTCTGAGTCATGGATGTTTTCTATGTATTTAAGTATTTATCTATCTATATAAGTATGTATGTCGTCGCCTGGTACCCATAGTACAAGCTTTGCTTAGTTTGGGGTTAGGTTGATCTGTGTGACATTGTCCCTAGATATTTATTTATTTATTTATTATATTAACGCGGCGCTCGTCTTCTCTATTTTTCATTTAGTTCAGTGGATTTATTCGCAATGTTACGAAGCCTAATTGCATTACGGTTTTGTTGGGAAAGATCAGATCTACTTTGTCGCGGCAGTTTTAATAATATTACTCGCACAATAAGATTTTTACAACACTCGCACAATAAAAAGAAAAGAACTGGTAACCTCGATGTGGTTAACAAACCAAATATATAATACCGCGATTTATAACTTACAATATATAATACCGACTGACGTCGGACTAATGTCGTCAATCTTGATAAAAAAAATTGTCATTGCGATGCAATTAATTATGTTTTATGTATTCGATTTTTTCAATTACTTTTTTTTATTTGAATGCCTATATTTTAATAGTTATTCTGCTATTCTAGGAGGACACGAATCCAAAAAATCACAGATCAAAATCTGTGCAACAATTCTTGAGTTAAAAATGGTGTAAATAACGCAAACGCTTAGTTGAGTGTCTAAACTTTAAAACTTCCTGCTACCGTAAGAACGTATATCCAATAATAGTACCTCAAGGAACCTAGAAAAACTAACAGACTGAGAAATATTGTATGTATCATTGTATAAAGGATACAATGAGTAGTAAAAGTAGCAGAGGAGACTGGGTAATTTATTTATTTTAATTAACGATTTAATTGAAATATGTTCATTTTAAATATAAATTGTTTTTATTTGCCTGATTCACATTATTCTACGTAAAGCTATACAAATAAATATACGATATATTTTAGAATGCCATAAACATAAAAAACCAGCCAAGTGCGAGTCGGACTCGCCCATGAAGGGTTCCGCAGCAGCAAGTATTTCAGTTGATTAAATAAAAGGTAAATAGCGGTTTACGATTTATGACGTATTAAAAAAAACTACTTACTAGATCTCGTTCAAACCAATTTTCTTTGTTAGTTTATATAGTACATCATATATATTTTTTTTAGTTTTATCATTCTCTTATTTTAGAAGTTACAGGGGGGGGACACTCATTTTTCGCCTTTGGAAGTGTCTCTCGCGCAAACTATTAAATTTAGAAAAAAATGATATTAGGAACCTCAATATCATTTTTGAAGATTTTTCTATAAATACCCCACATGTATGGATACGATGAAAAAAAAATTTTGTGTTTCAGTTCTATGTATGGGGAACCCCCAAAATTATTATTCTTTTTCTAGTTTTGTGTGAAAATCTTAATGCGGTTCACAGAATACATCTACTTACAAAGTTTCAATAGTACAGCTCTTATAGTTTCGGAAAAAAGTGGCTGTGACATATGGATGGACAGACAGACAGACAGACATGACGAATCTATAAGGGTTCCGTTTTTTGCCATTTGGCTACGGAACCCTAAAAAGGAGTGTTTTAAGTTTCTTTTAACACGGAATTTCTAACTATCAATATATTATTAAACATATAATAAAATCCTAGGAAAGACAAAACTGTACATTGAATATTTTTAAAAAAGGATACTTGGGACGTGATCTACAATCGATATCGAAGTCAAAAATATAGAATTTTTAGAATTTTTGTTGTTGTAAACCTGTTTTTCTGTATGCATGTCCGGGCTAAACTCAAAAAGTACTGCATGGATTTACTTCAAATTTTGTATGAATATTCCTAAGAGGTCGGGTCAAGATATAGGCTACATATTATCACACTATCACCTACAGCGGAGGATCACCTTTTTTATAATTTATAAAGTTTAACGCGGGTAAAACCGCGGGGCACAGCTAGTTATTAAAAAAAATCACAATTACAGCTGATGACGTTACGAGCAAAAGCTATATAAATTAGCAGTAATTGCATGAATCACCAATTGAAAACACAATTGATTCTCAGTAACTATTTCCATACATTAATTATCTCTCTAAGCGATTTTATGACTTCAAGCAAACGAGGGAGGTTCTTAATTTGATTCATATTTTTTTTCTTCGTGTCAAACGCCAGAGAAATTAGTATAGGTATATAACCCCCCCTTACTAACTTATGTGAGCCGATTTAAATTGTTGTATTATATTTATTTGAATATAAATGTTTATGAATTGGTCCAAGATAAATTTTATTAATATCGGATTCGGATGCTGATGAAAATATCCTACAGTTTTAGTGATCGTGTATCACTTAACTTATGTTAATTATGGTTTTCTGTATTATTGTATCACCATACACTAAAATTATTCAAAAGACGTACACGAACACATAACAACGTCATCAAATGGTATTAAGTTATGGTTAAAAATTTAAGTTATGAGAAGTTATAAGAACAACCTAATAAAATAAAAATGAAGGAGCTATAGAAAACTTTTAACGTGACTTTTCTGGGGTTCTTACGGTTTCCTACCTTGTAATTAAAAATGAGAATCCTTATAAATTGTTTAATCAAAATCAAAATTCATTTATTGCGTAAAAAATCTACATTTATGTGGAATCGTCATTTTTTTTTACCCTACCGTGCAGTGCATGACGTGGCAGCTACTGAGAAATACTGCCAGAAAACTCAGTAGGAATCTTTTTTTAAAATAAAATATACTTAAGATTAATTACAATCATGTGTGTTGACTCAGAACAACTCAATCCCAAGCACTTTTGTCACTTAAATAAGAGAAATTTTTTTAATATGCCCTGCTACACGATTTGGTTTTAATAATTCTTTTAAACTTATTCGTAGACAATTCTCTAATATCATTGGGAAGTTTGTTATAGAATCTTATACATTGTCCCATAAAAGAGTTACTTATTATTATATTGCTATATATATATTAGTAATGTCAAACCAAACATAAAAGTCTATATTGCTGTAAAAATCACTGCGCTCGTGGTTCAATTTCTAAGCTAATTTATACTTTAAATGAAAAGACAAGCTGTTAGTTCCGGTTGTAGCCATTAGACAACAGTTGTTATGTTTGGCTATTCGACGGTTTGAGCAACTTTGACATTGGCTAATAACTCTCCACACGAGAAAGAAAGATCGATTTAGGATGATTCTGTTAACTATATTATTACAAGCTATGCTTTAGACTCGGTAAAAAAGCATGTACTAAATTTATATAAAATAAATTAAACTATTCTTTTATACTTTACCCTATATTCATTCTTCACTTATAGGCTATTAAAATCATCTGAATATCAATAAAATTCTATTAAGGGTAGTGTTACTTTTAGTTACCTATATTTTTTTAAAGTAATTTTAAAAATAAGTCTGTATTAAGAAGTCCATGTGATGAGAAATAGTATATTTGTCAAGATAATAATTATAAATAATAAATCATTTATTCTCGAGCAACAATAAATTACATAACATAAAATCACAGTTACATTAGTGAAATTACATGCAAAGAATAAAATCAGCATTTTTGTATATTTTTTTGTCTTTTTGTATAAAGATACACAAAAAACAGAAATACAATTAACTAAAAAATCACAATTTTACATAGTAATAA
The DNA here is from genome assembly GCA_951640165.1 of Pseudoips prasinana. Lineage (NCBI taxonomy): Eukaryota > Metazoa > Arthropoda > Insecta > Lepidoptera > Nolidae > Pseudoips > Pseudoips prasinana. The sequence continues at coordinate 23,363,323 of OX621237.1, read as the reverse complement.
AGTCGGGTTTAGATAACTTATCCCCCGTGCACAGTGTGGAGCTTGCAGCAGTGTTTTATATATGAGCAGTTGAGCCTATAAGCCAGCGCAGCGTTTATAAAATGCTAATGATAATATGCACCCGGCGACATACGTAGGCATAGTATGTATGTCTATCTCAGTTTCTACAAATGCTAGCCATTTGAATCTAAGAACAGGTTTAGTTATTGCTGACCGACCATAATATATTTTTTAATATTTTCTTACAAGAAATGTGGTCTAAATATTTCTCAAGAGCAGTTTTATAAGAACAGGCTTAAATTGCCTATTCCAATTTTTTTGAATATTTATTTTATATATAATAACAGATGTATAGTGCATCTAACATGACTCTCTGCGTCACCTGAAGATTTACTGCTAGAGAATGGTTTTGGCACCCCATTAGGTGTACACCCCTCCAAATGGCAATGTTATATAAACCTTTGGGGGAGGCCTATGTCAAGCACTAGACGGTATTAGGGTGATGATGTGATAATTGTCACCCAAATATGGAGTTTTATTACATAATTAGTATATAAGTAATAAATAAAAAAGGGTAAGAAAGCAGGGAACCCTTAGTTTCCTTCCTCGTCTGAATTGCACTTTTCCGATAACAATAACAGAAATCCGGAAAGGACAATTTTAAATTACATAGCTGTACAGCTAGGTCCTTTATTGTAATCGTAAATAATTCTTCACCGAAAACAAACTGAGTTTAAAAATGTATGAGTCGTAATAGTGTTTTGGCAACTAAAAGGTTACGTACATAACAAAGGATTTGTGTATTAAAGCCTATTAATATCCGAGAGAGGGTTTAATGTTTCATGAATAATTTTATATGATATCAGTCCCGGAATTTCTTATGATGAGAAGCCGTCGATCGTTAGCCGCCATCTTAATGTTGTGTAGGTATTGCTCTAATATGAGGAGTAAACTTGCTTTTTCTTTTGTTACTATATTAGCTAACAAGCATACGGCCCGCCTGATGAGAATCACACTAATAATATAAAGGCGAAAGTTTGTGAGTGTGTGAGTGTGTATGTTTGTTACTTCTTCAAGTGTAATTGGCTAGACCGATTTAAAAAACATGGTATGGAGTTAGCTGACATCCTGAATTAACACATAGGCTATAATTTATAAAGTTTAACGCGGGTAAAACCGCGGGGCACAGGTAGTTTGCAATAAACAAGGAATCATTTTTGTATTACCGACCCATTCTGAGTCAACTTACAGTGACACAAAATTAAGTTGTTATATCTTCATTTATTCCGAATACTAAAGGCATACATTTTTTTCAAAAAGCGAGTCTATTCCTTTCTTAAAGGCTGTCAACGCACTTGCGGTACCTCAAGTGTTGCAAGTGTCCGTGGGCAGGGATGATTACTTACTATCAGGTGACGACGTAGTGGACGGATTATGATAAGTATTTCATTACATCCTACTGTCAGTTTACTAGCTATTGTTGACTTTTACAACTGGTTGATTCCCTAATATTATGTGGCAAGTATTGTATTTTTGCCCGGCTTAATACGACAATTTAAAGTGAAACAATATTTTTCTTTTAAATACTTTCTTAAATTTCAATCTAGAGAAACTCGCCCTTCTTGGGCGCTACTATACTTTTATTTGAATCGAACGATTATATAATTATTAGATCGTGACAAAGTTTAAATGGCCTCTGAAGACTATCTCGGCAGTAAATAGCATTCAAAATTTGTAATTATTAAAAATCAGTGCACAAAACTTTGAAGTTGTATTAATATATGTACATACACATAAAATGCATCGAATCGGGAACCTTGTTATATGCCTCGGGATACTTCATGAACTAATCTACTTATAAAACTGAACAAACTTTTGTGTCACTTTCATCAAAGTGAACATCAGCAGTTTAAACAGACTGACACTTTTATTTACGTATTTTGTAAATTGATAGTATTCTTTTATCTACAATGTAAAATAAGTTGCTTAAGATAGAACGTTACAACTTAAGTTATAAATATATATATTACTAGCTGTGCCAGCGACTTCGTCCGCGTGTTAATTTGTTTATTTTTGTTTTCTTTTTCAAAAATAAACGTTTTTTCTAAAATAAAAGTAGCCTAAGTTACTCCTTATTACATAAGCTACCTGCCAATAAAAGTCCCGTCAAAATCGGTCCAGCCCTTTCAGAGATTAGCCGGAACAAACAGACAGACAGACAGACAAAAATTGTAAAAAACATATTTTGGAATATGTACCGTATATATATTCATATACATGTAGTAAAAATCGGTTATTGCAATATTACAAACAGACACTTCAATTTTATTTATTTGTATAGATTATCGGCGTTGTTGATTAAGTAGAAGGGTCTTTAAAATGTTAATTAATGTTTTGGTGCATAATTTATAAAAGGTTTCGACATTTTAGTAGACATTTTAGTAGTATTAGACCAGGAATGTTAAGACAATACAATAGTCAAAAATGTTGTAATTTAGCTCATAAAAAATATACACATGAAAGATTAATAAATGGGCATGATACATTATAGGGTATTATTCATTCATGCACGCATACGTATGGTTACCTCGTAGTACCAGATCGCCAGAGTTATTCCAGTCGCTCAGTTGGTCTCCAACTTTATTTAATTATGCAGTTAGAATTGAGTCCTTAACATGGATCCAAAGCATGGCGAGGCTTAGAAATTAAAACCACTTTGCTTACATCGATCTGACTGACCGTGTGCCTGGCTTCAATCACGTTAACTGTTTTCGAATCGGCAAATGGAACAGGTAATGGGCACCATAACTACCCTGTAATATACCCAAACTCTAAAATCGATCCATTAAACAACTTTGTAAATTGTAAATAGCATATTTTAGCCAAAGTAAAATACCCCTTGTTATGTATCCCACTGTATATGTTTTAAATTAAATGCCTAGTGAAGCAGTTAAAGCCTAGGTTGCTTTAACTGCTAGTAAACGTCAAGTAAAACAAAATATTTATGTTAATGAACAAACTCTATACAAAAAGTAAATTTTGAGTGTATTTTTATTTAGACTGTTTCATAGGGCACGCAAGGACTGCTTCAAAAATTATACTTCAAACCCGCATCTCATTTACGGTAATTTAATTCTTGAATTTCATTGTTTACATTCTTGTCTGTTTATAAACCGTTGTTAACTATAAAAATGTATCAGTTGCGACGAAGCTCCTTCATTTTCTACTCGTTTTCCGTGTATCCGTGACTCGATCATATTAACACTATATTGACAGTGTGTGAAACAAATAAAGCCCTTTTAAGTATTTATGAAACTGTCGTCATCCTTAAAGAAGTGAAGTGTCGTGACAATACGGGGTGTGAAACACGTGGTTTAAAAAAACCGAGGTCGTGTAACGAGTGTACGGAGTACGTGAATGATTGTCGAATGCCCTTAGTTGGGTTGATCACGTACGTTTAAGAGTGTCGAGATCTCGCCGGCGAGCACGGCAGTCAGCCGCCGTCTGCAACCGTGCTGAATTCTCCTCCCTTAAACCTTATCATAAAAGGTATGGACTCGTGGTTTACGGTTCGCGATAACGACTAAGATTCTATATGGTGTCGATATCTCTCGGATCAGACGTTGATAGTGTTCCTAATCATATTATACGTAGGTAGGTACCATTGTAAAGTGTAATTTATAACGTTATTAAATTCATTGGTTATATAGGGAAGCGATTTGAGTGATACGATTATTTTCAAGTTATATACTGGTTGATTATGTGCTTATATTAAAATGTCCAGTGGAAATGAGGGGTACGTAAAAACAATAAATTCTTGTTCACTTTTTGTGCGCGCACTCAAATTTTTTCAGCTTAATTTTTTATCGGAGTGTAATAACTTTGAAGGCAGGAACTGCATATCTATCCGTGGCTGTATCGTAGCTCATAAAGAAGTGATAGAATTAAAATTTACTTAACTATATCCTTTTTTTTCTATGATAATCTTTCATACTGTAAATTTAGACAACGTCAATGTTTAATTTTACAAATATTTGTGGTTATTGGAATGCGATCCAGTTTATAGCATGCTAAGGTCAACGGTGGGTACCCCCACTGTAACCAATGCATGGTAGAAAAGAGAAACTAAACCGCATCTAAGACTTGCGACCCATTTATGAGGCCCCTCTTAACAATGCATCATCGGTCACCTTCACTCTAAATCAGTGTCCCCTCATGTATATAGTACGCCGACATTAACGCCAATTTTTTAATAAAACAATGCCATCCTTGTTCAATTCGAACCCAGGCGGCATTGGTGGCCAGTCTCAATGGAGACTAGCCATTTGCGCGGAACAGTGTACAAGTTTGGATGCAAATATAGAAACGCTCTCTGTTCCCTCACTGTCATGATTCGATTTGACGAGCTTACCGCCTCCGCCAGATGCAGGATCGATGGCTTTACCTATGTCCTCACAAAGCTGCTAATTTATTCTTGAAATATACGTAAACACATTCTAGCTAGTCTGAGGTTATCAACTGGTGATTTAACCAATGATGCCCATAACCTATGACGCAATGCCAACCCTTCCCCCTCCCTGATGGGCTCTGATGACCATATTGTTCCTAAGAGCACAAGAGCAAGAGAGAACATAAACAAAATAATGCGCTATTACTTGGAGAGTATTTTATAAGGTGGAGATTGTTCCCAGTCTTATAGTGAGTGAGCTATAAAGTTTGTCATTGTGTAAAGTGCTCACGGAAGTTCTTCACAATCCAATATCACTTTATGGAAAGGATGAACTAGAATCTCACGCTACTTCCACAGCATTTAAACGCACCAAATATCCATATTTAGTTCATTAGTTTGCGGACAGGCGCCCAGGAACGTAGGTTAAGTGATTAAGGTATGCGGCAATTACCCACGCCCACTCCTTACCAAATCGACGTATTGTTTCCATGAGCTCATACTCTTAAATCTTTTTATCTTTATTTGTAAAATGCTATTGATTAAAGTAACTTCACAAATTACAATTATTAATCCAAAAAATGTCACAAACATGTCAAATTTGTCCATAAATAAACTAAATTGTTATAATTTCATTATTATCATAAATCATAAAAATACATATTTACAGACGCCAGCACATCAAGCTACCCCAATCTGTCAAATTAACCCAATTGAAAGTGAACCTTATGATTATGTGATAAAGTTGAAAATCTATAAAATAAATTTGACAGATTAGGGTAGCTGAATGTGCTGGCATCGAGTAGCATAACTTTCCGAAAAGGATGTTTTAAGTTTTTGCTTAACCGAGCTTAAATAATGAATAAGCTTTATATTCTTCGGTAGCCTGTTTAAAAAGCAACTAAACAAAACGGTTCAACGTTTATGATTATTGGATAGGCTGATTACAATTTAATTTTTGTACTCAAATCAACAGAAAAGTGTGCAATGGATTTGGAGGACTTTTGATATGTAATGATATTTTTTTAAACTAATCTGCTAGTCTAGTTTGCTGTAAAACGAACCACTTGTTAGCTAATTGTAGCCTAATTCATAAGTGAATAGCTACAGTCATCCCAAGTATTTTGTATGTTAACATTTTTAACTCCTGCTGCAGGTCCAAACCTGCAACATTAGTTAAAAAATTGTGCACATTAAGCCTATCCAATACCTATGAAGCAAAGACTCCGCTCGCACATTTAGATAATTTAGATGCTATATAATTATTGTCTGCACTTTTGACGAATGTGCATAGGTCATATCATAATTATTTAAATACAGATACAGATCTTAGTGATCTTCCTAAAGACATGTACTTTACAATACATGTATAAAATAATGTATAAGTAATATGAAATTAGTATCATATTATGTGTAAGACATACTATTTTAGTTAATCGAATAGCACTCGTGGAGGTGGCAAGAGATCATCTAAAATGTTGATTAAGCAAATATCACATTATCACATAAACAATATCATTCGTATATATCTATAATACATAGCAGTGACAGTGTCACATTATCAGGGATAGTTTATTAAGGGTCTGTTTCACAATGTACGAATAAAGTGTCGGATAGCTAACTAACAAATAAATAAACTGACAGATATACGTTCTGGATAAAACATATTGCGTTTCACCACCACCGTCCCGATAAATTTATTTTCCAGATAGCTATTCGGCAGTTACTAATAGGTAGATTTGGCAACGTCGCATTTTGTCGTTCCGTCTTACGAAACAGACAAACTATAAATACATTTCTTATGATAAACACACCTAAAAATATCTTTTTACTCATTTTTTATGGTTAGCATTTTCAGGTTTGCATAAATATTTTCAAATTTATCTTCTAACTATTATTTTATCAAACAAAAATACATACATAAATTGTTTTTTTTGCGTGAAATTAAACGTACGAAAGTAAAATAAATAAACGTCAAATGTTAATATCAACAAATGCATTTTGTTTGTTGCGGCGTTTCAATTGTGTTTTTTATTAGCAGTGTCGGATTTATGCGCGTTTCCGTTACACGATCGAAAAATTCATCAATTTCGTCTTCAATAGTATCAAATATTACCATTTTATTAATTTATTCGCGATAAATTACAAGTCTAACAATAAACACCACCGAAATAAGCATCGAATGACATCAGTCAGATAACTTATCTATCAGTTAAATTTGCCATCTGAAGCTTGATCTGACCTATAGTTTACTTTGCAGTTTATTTGCCAGTTAGTACTATTTATGTATTATGAAACGCAAACGATGTCTTTATTCGATAGATAAGTTGCAAGTAGCTTATTCGGGACTTTATCTGGACATTGTGAAACAGCCCTAAACCATACTAATAATGGGAAAAAATAATAAACTACAGTTTATTCTATACTTGGTTCAAATTAAAACATTGTAATATCTGTCCAAAGATTGTAATTATTTTTATTTTCGACACAACCTTATCACTTATAACAACCCTAATATTTGACAACAATATTGCTACGCTTTATATTTGTCGATAAATATAAAAAATTAAATATTTATGTATCCACTTACTTCTGTCACTGACAGTACTAGCAATGTAATACATATTTAGAGTTAAGAGCATATTTATTCATACTCTAGCTGAGCACGGATAAGCATGCTCTTCACTCATAATAAATTGACATACATTTTTGATAACTTGATCTCATATAAATATTACCTGCCTACATACTCCTTACTACAAAACAAGAACCAATCAAATATTGGAACGAACCTCTTAAAATATAAATTAGCTTTTGGAATTCTGTTACTCGATATTCCCAAAATAATATAATATGTGTAACAGGAATGCATAGTTATACTTTGGATACTCGGGTAGATGAAAATTACATGAAGTAAGGTAATTTACTTTTAAAAAGAAATATGTACATGTGATCTTATAATAGATGTACAAATTTTAAAGTCAACTATTTAGCATTGCTATTATCCTTACTGCCTGTTCCTATTTGGTCCGACCCCATATTTCTCACATTCTTACCTGTTGCGGCTAGCAATCAATATTATTATAGCGACTTCCATGTGTCCTCGTAATCCATAAGATACCAGTTCCCGAGATGGTTAGAGCCCGTGTCACGTTCTATTAGGTTTCTGCCCACCCGTAGAGATTGTCATAAATTTGATGCGTTATGCCTGAAAAGCAGAAAATAATAAGAATAATATCTTGAGAAATTATTCACACACGGCCATCTGATTCTTAACTAAGCAGAGCTTGTACTGGAAACCGGATATTTTTTTTTCTCCATGATCAGTATGGTTTAAAAAACTATCCCCGATAATGTTGACACTTTACTGCTATGTATATAGATACGAATGAAATAATAATTTTAAAGAAATATTCACTTTTATTTATTTTTATCCAACTCGATTTCATCTGGGTATATCAGTTCTACCAAATGTTCTCTTTTACTTTATTAGGTAGGAAAACCTCGTATCAAAGTATGATTACCTGTTTTTGTTACACTCTGTGTTGTAAGTAGCTATGTTTTCCTTCTCAGATTTCTTTAGTAAGGACATGATTAAAGTAAACAACCTACAAAAAATAAGGTAATAAAATTTGATATTACTTACAGGAGTACATTTGGAGTACAGAGGCCAGCACATCAAACTGCCCCAGTCTGTCAAATTCCGCAATTGAAAGTGAACCTTATGCTTATTTGATAAAGTTGAAAATCTATAAAAGAAATTTGACAGATTGGGGTACATGTGCTGGCGTTTGTACATTTCCCTCGTGTTCACACAATATTGATACATTTCTAAGTAATTTGTACAGGGTTACTTGTAAAACACCAACAGCCTCGCAGGATTGATAGCTAAATAATCCACCAATATATACAAGAATACCACAAGCAACAACTTTTGTTTTGCAATTTTTGATAATTTGTTAGATTTTTTTTCATACAAAAATAAGTACTTATCACCCGTTGGTGTGGTTGGCAAATGCTTGCTTTTCACGCCGGATGTCGTGGGTTCAATTCCCACCCAGGACAGATATTTGTGTGCATGAACATGTCTGTTTGTAAGGTTCAGAGTCTGGTTGTAAGTTATCTATATAAGTATGTATTTACAAGTGTAGTCCAATCTCTGCTTAGTTTCAGATCAGATAGCCGTGTGTAAATAATGTCCCTAGATATAATTATTTATTATTATTATTTAATTTCCCGCTTGTATGTTTTAAATAACTCTACGCTCATCACAAAGATTACGTAAATATTCACTTGGAAGGGCGTGGGGAAAAAATGCAGTGCTAGCGCCATTGAACTTGACCCATTTCTCTAGCCACCATTCGTCCGTGTAAAATCATTCTTTTTTTCCATGTATTGAGTTATGTACGAACTCGTAGAACCAAATTTGTTGCTTATAGTGTTAGCTATCTATCTATCCCTGCGAGGTTGTTGGTGTTTTTCAAGTAGCCCTGTCTATATACAGTATATATATCGATATATTCAAAGAAATATATTAGTAACCATATGCTACATGGCAAGAATATATTTAACACGGGTCTCGAATATCTTTCTATCCTTTTTGGTCTTCTAATTCAACATTTTATGTGCATTAAAGTAATAACACAAACCGTATGCATTAGACAGGATGCTAATGCACTTTTGACCTCGTACATACATGCTACCAAACTTCTTAACTACTTCAACTTTAACGATTTTTTCTTCTGAAATCGATACATAAATAAATGAAATAAAAAAGGTTTTTCTTCACGTAGACTTGAAAAAGCGCTTGTAAATAGTCAGAACATGTTAGTAGTAACATATAATTAATTTATAATTATTTCTAGGTACATGTAGATATTTAGGTACACGGATTGTACGAAAACAATTACAATAAGATTTATTTAATAATAGTTATGATATTTAGCTAGCTTATATTAAGTTATTGTCAAGGTTCATAAGTTATTGTCAGGTTTAATTATCGAAATTTAAAAATTTAGCTATTATTTTACTACATATTGTCTGAATGGTTCTGTCTATATTAAGGTTATGAATGAAATATTATAATTAAATACATAATATTTATATCTGTTAAATTAAAACACTATTATGATTGTAAAATTTAAGTTATACTTTACATTAATATTATTAAGTAGTGCCACTCAAATTAAATTATTTTACGTACTAGCTGTGTTCCACGGTTTTACCCGCGTTAAACTTTATAAATTATAGCCTATGTGATAATCCAGAGTGTCAGCTAACCCCATACCAAATTTTATTAAGCCGTTTAGACGTGAAGAAGTAACAAACATACACACTCACAAACTTTTGCCTTTATAATATTAGTGTTATTAGGTTTGCTCAGTAAGGATACTAAAAATAAATACATATATTTTATTGTCAAAAAGTGTAATTCCAGCGGATATACCCTCCATTCTGATATGATATGATATATTGTTATCCTTTTCTAATGAACACCATTGTGAATGTCTTCATTCTGTATTCAACCTAAAGATTTTGACTTGAACATCAATAACTGAAGTGTAAGAAATTTTAATAATCTACCGAAAAACTAACCAAATATTACCATTTCATTCTGGACATATCGATATTTTTAATACTACATTTCGTCTTCTCGCATTAAACTGTATAATCTCAAATATTACAAATTATTTTTTTTTTTTTTTTTTCATTTTTAAAGTCATCACACCAGTATAAATAGCCCTAATGTAATACACGGAAAATTGGAATCTCCGCTGTACCCATAAACTATATTTGGAAAAAATGTAATGTGCCAGAGAAACAGATAGACAGCTGACTCTCTAAGATTTTGGTTTTTTTTCATATGTGAACTCTAAAATGGTTTAGAAGTACTTCATTGGTATCAAGGCATGTTTTAATATTGGAGAAACTCATATATTAAATTTAAAACAATGGTGCTCTTTAATTAATAGGTCTCTTGAATGATCACGTGGTATAAAGCAATAAAAAACTATTACTGCATCATGTTTAAATATACCTACCGTATTGCAGATTAATTTAATTTATTTACTCATTACATTAACTCTACCATTGTTATTACTGTACTTTTTAATAGTACTAAGTTAATAGGTAAATAGCATAATTATTTTTACACGTGCGGCTAGATACATATTTAAATATCGTTCAACGCTCGTGTACAACTGCGCGTTTAGGGCACTGATGGGGTTGCCCCGTTTCTGTAGCATCGGGAATATTCAAAGACCCGTATGCAGTTTAGTTGTTAGTGCTGTTTTTTTTATTGTTTCCCTACTTGTTGCTCAGTTTCATGGATAGATTAATTTCCTTATGTACAAATCTCAATAAACGTTTTATTGCTAGTTGTATTTAAAATGGTATCTTAAAGATATTTAAATGCGAAGGTAATTCAAAGTCAGAACACCATAGGTCTTAGTTAACATTAAATTAACATAATTCAATATGTATTGAATTATCATAATAAATTTATATTTATTTAACATTAAGAGCTCGATAATACAGACACACAGATAAGAGAGTAGGATGGCGCGGAAGAACTCAATTAAAAACATTTGTATGGAGAACAAATGAAGAATTATTCGTACTTCATATAGTTTTAGCGATTAACCCGCTCAGATGCCCGCCCGCTTTAGTGTGGCCGAGCGCTTATACTCAATAATCCTCAGTGGTGTTCAGTTATGCTGTTGTGCAAATTAATTTGCACTTTCATTTGAATACATAACAGAGGTACAGGGTTTTAGTTAATTATTAAATATGTATTAGTTCTTTGTTACTGTTTTTTATAATCTACTAGCTGTGTCCCGTGGTTTTACCCTCGTTAAACTTATAAATTATAGCATATGTGTTAATCCAGGGTGTCAGCTAACTCCATACCAAATTTATTTATTTAAAAGCTCCAGCCATTTAGACGTGAAGAAGTAACAAACATACAGACTCACACACTCACAAACTTTCAGCATTGTAATAGTAGTGTGATTACAATGAACATAAAAAATGACTACTATTTGAATTCATAACGGAGGTAGGTATACATGGCGTAGGTAATTATTAAATATTTCTTTTTTGGTGTTGTTGTTATTCATAATGGCTATTAGATTACGATAATCGCATTTATCAAAGTTATATTCGTATTTTTAATATACATAAATAGATTTTTGACCTTCAGAAGTTTCAGGCGAATATATTTGGCTTATATTATCACGGTTCATTCACCGATCAAAAATGTAATCTTGCAACTCTGGTATTTCATAATATAGAATACTTCAAGTGCACTTTCGAAAATAGATTAATTTTAATAATTTCATCTAGTACTGCTATTCGCCATTTTATCTATAAAGTTTGCATAATGAATAATATAACATCATACAGATATCGTTTCAAAATATCATTAACTGCCTTCCCTCCATGCACTAATCCAACTCCCCCTTATTTGATTTTACCGTGATGATATTACAATTATTAGAACCAACCAAATTTTACAGTGTACAGACGCCAGCACATCCAGCTACCCCAATGTGTCAAATTTCTCTTATAGATTTTCAACTTTATCAGATAATCATAAGGTTTACTTTCAATTAGGGAAATTTGACAGATTGGATAAGATAAGATAAGATCATTTTATTTGCATTAGTCATGGTAATTATACAGGTCTTATAAATAAAATAGGGTCTACATGTCTAACCAGATAGACTGGTATACAAATATTAAACTGTTAATTAAGCTGTATTACATTACACTATTTTATGTCCACTAATGAATTACAATTATATATCATTAAAATTACGTCAAGAAGTTAGTAAATGGGTACACAAACAATAGTAAAATGTCAGTAAACATAAAATTATACAAATACAATACAAATATACACAATTACGCACAGGTACAAATCACAATTATTATTAGTATGCCTTAATGTCAAAAAACTCCTGAATTGTATAAAAACATTTTTCTGTAAGCCATGTCTTCAATCTAAGTTTAAATAACCTAAGGGGTAGTTCCCTTAGCGACTGTGGGATTTTGTTAAAAACTTTGACACACATGAACGTACAGTTTTTGTGATGAAAGGTAGTTCTTCTTCTGGAGTAGCTTTATGTGCTGGCGTCTGTACATATATTAATTACTTGGAACCCTGTATAGATAAAGGTGAGCCATATTAGAAGTGTGATTGTCCAGCGTATGCTAATCTAATGCAAAATATATTAAAAGTGAAATCAAATCATACTAGATACTTAGAATTTATTCTGTTATTATAAGTACCTACTATAAAAGAACAGCTATTATGTATTGCGTATCTTTATCTTTTATAAAACATAATAAATATAATAAAGTATTGCGTACTGAATTTTGGCCGTGGCACTTAGTTTCAACAGAGTTTCTGTAACCACCTAGGTAGGACATATACTGCGCAAATATTAAGCAATATATTTTGTGTATGCTCTATTTTTTTTGCGATGGTACTTATACACGACCGTAAAGATGCAAGCACAGGATCGATGACTAACGGATTCAACGTAAATCAAATCATATCATTTAAATTTTTAAAATAGTAGTAGTTCTATGCAAATATTTAAAAAAATCTCGTAGTACAAACATTACGTTTTGTTTATTACCTATATATAAATGTCGTATTTAAATTGTTATACTGGCTTGGTATGACAAGAAAATTACATTTATAAAAATAATAACTAATACCTTACAAGAACAAAACCATGATACGATTACCATAAATTTTTCAGAAATTTTGAAACTGAACTCAACTCAAAATCACCTTACAAAATACATACAGATACTATAACCAGAGATAATGGATGCGTGGAACTTTGAAGAACTTATTAATCCACCCGTCTACTATAAATTCTAAACATACTTTATGAACCAACTAAGAATCTTATATATCTTCTACGCTACCGCCCGACCAATTAGGCATTGCAGCATAATACCTAGGACAATATAATCAGTGGTAACAGTTCCGCATAGTATCCACAATACAATTACCATGTTGTATAAAAATATCCTCAATATAAATTATTCATATTTCTTAACGATAATATCTACCTTGGGATGTCGACCATCACGCAGAGGATGGTCGGTTACGTGTCGTAAAACGGAACGGGAATATTAATTACTAAGGAAAAGTACGGAGCGACTGGTCACTGTCTGATTCTCATTAATATATGTAACGCTAGATAATTATCACCTGGTGACACAAACCATATGGAATAATATTACGATTATACTTTGTTATATAAATGTTTGTTGTGAAGAATAGATTTTCTGCTCGACTCAATGAATTCATATTTTTAATGATAAGGATGTCATCACGCAATCTATGCTAGGTTAAATGACGTAAAACGGAATGGGAATATTAATTACCAAGGAAAAGTACGAAGCAACTGGTTACTCTCTTATTCTCATTAACGCCCGTAACTCTAGATAATTATCAACTGGTGTCACATACTAAATGGATTAATCTTACGTTATAATTTGTTATATAAGTAATTTAAAATAATACGTAATAATAAATAATTTTTCTCGCCTTTCAACTTAACGTAACGTAACTTTTTTATTTAAAATTCACTACCTTATTTCCTCACCAGGATAAAGTTGAAATGAATAATACTCTACGATAATCGATGGTTTAACCTCACAAGTGTGTACGCAAACACAAATTGATGTACAGAGATTTGCCAGCACATCCTAGATTCATTTATAGATTTTCAACTTTATTACATAAGCATAAAGTTCACTTTCAATTGGGGTAATTTGACAGATTGGGATAGTTTTATGTGCTGGCGTCTGTACTCTCTATTTTATAACTCTATCGGTTTGGGACGGGTTGGCTGGGACGACCTGAAAGAGATGAAGCATAGGTCTGACTTATTTAATTGCTCTATAGGCAGGAGGATAATAATCCTCCTGGGGCCTATAGCGCAATTAATCACATAAATAATCACTAATAAATAAAAAATACCCACTAGGGTAATAACATACTTCTGTACTTGTCAGATTTTCAATATAGTAAAATTGAATAAAATAATTTAGGCAATAAAAATAAATAAGTAGTTAAGTTATATGCTGCCCCCATGCTACGGCAAAAAAAAACTAATAGTATTTTTGCACTAATACGACCACCCAAAATTGTTTTTTAACATGACGTTAACACTTAGCCTAAGAGGGTTGCACTGCTTCACCGAACAAAACGACCTTAGACCTTATTATTTGGAGTTGTTGAAAATGCCTCCAGTAAATCAGCGAGACAGTCATTATTCCCACGTATCATATACCAAATCAAATAATGAATGACAGCGTCATGTCGTTTAAGGCAATTATTATCAATTTCCTCGCTAAATAGCCTTTGCTAGATACGGGCTGAAGATATTCATCTAGCCTTGAGAAGAAAACCTCAAGTAATAACAATAATATTTTAAGTGCCAACTCTTAAGCATTTAAAGCACCTTTGAAATCTAAACGTTCTGGGATTACCGTTGGTTTCTAGACGTTTGAACTATTCTCTCTTTCCATCTTTACTCAGTTAGAAAATTGATCAAGTCATTTATGCTCAAAACCTGTAAAAAAAGCTAAAATGCAACAGACAACGCCCGCTCTTAGGAAATTAATCCAGGCTTTTACAATCACGAATTTTATGGACACAAAGCACTCCCAGACTCAAAACAGTTATAAATAGGTCACACAAACAACTGCTCTAAGCGTGGATCGAACCCAAACACGAGTTTGTCGAAGCGTTAACATAATTATGCTATTCCCTGGAGTGTATTCTGTACTCTCTTAAAATGGTTTCATATTACGTCTTCTTATTGGTAAGCCAACCGCAGGCCAGCCTTTTTTAACGTGGGGAAATCTTTTACGGATCGTCCCGCCGCTGGAGAAGTGACGGGGTATGTCGGACTCCCAGCCAGATGGTAGGGCTGGTTTCCTCAGCCACCTACAGTCCAGACCACGGGATTCGCTCGCGCATTCACTGCAGTCTGGACAGGCGCTGGCCCAGTTTTCAGTGAGTCCCAGTTGCGTTGAAGCCACCCTGACCCAAACTAACGCAACCTTATACTTATCTTTTAGCATTCGGCTTTATACAAACAAGGTTAAGGATTCCCCAAAGCGTTGTTTATGTAATTGGTGAATCATAAATTATTAAATACGTCTACAATCGAGGTTCAAATTAAACTTGTATATCGTCTTGACTTTGAGTTAATAGCATGATAACATGAAAGTCACGTTGTGATGTTAATACTATTTATAATAAATAAATGTTTATTTGCCACATACAATATATAAAGGACATTGTAAAGGGTACCCCATATCTCACCATTATGGCACTGTCTTTGGCTTTGACTCCTTGGTCTATCGGTAGCATGTTCAACCGCAGAAAGTGAGTGCATTTGGATGGGTCCAAAAAATTCAATATAAAATTCAGATTCTTCTGTTATGACAAAATCTCAGTTCAGCCCGGCGTCTAGATCGTTCTGGGAACTGGGAGTCTCTGGTGTGCCTCGGATCACAGCAGCACTTTTTCATTGACCATAACTAAAATTTTAACGTTTTGACATTATTGTTAATAAATAAATCAATAAAAAAAGCCCTCTAATTTCATATTTCCAAGTTACATTTCAAATATTATCATTAATTTATCTTCATCTTTGTTGAAATATAGACCCCTTTTTGGTTACAGGCCTCCTTTAGTTTTTTTTCATAAATCCCTGTCTATGCCTGTATTTGTCCATGGTTTCCTGTCACCTGGATAATATCATCAACCCACCGTCTTACAGGTCTCCCAACATTCCTGTTTCCCTGTTGAGGTTTCTATCGTGTGGTTTCTATGGTCCATCTGTGATCAGTGTAACGTGCGATGTGTCCAGCCCACCTCCATTTAAGTTTGAGCGAATGTGTGAGGGCGTCAGTTATTTTTGTTTTTTGTCTGATATCTAGATATCAAGATATCAGAAGACATTATTACAATAATAATGTCTCACCAAAAATATTTAATATTATAAAGATTACCTTAATACGGATTATGATTAATATTATAATAAGGATTTAGAACAGCAATTAATGCCAATAAAAATTCTATTTTTGGTAACGACAATAAAGAGATACCACATAATAAACCTGCTCGTGTGGCGCAGCGGTTAAAACAGTCACCTCGCCGCTTCGTGTGGCGAGTTCGACTCTTGCAACGCACAACTATTTGTCTGACCCATAAATAGTTGTTCTGAGTCTGGATATAATTTGTGTCCGTCTATTATATGTTTGTAAAGTACCCCGCGACACAGGAATTAGGTTCAATAGTGCGGGCGTTGTCTTTAAAAAAAAACTTCGTCAAAACTAACAGTTTAAATATTCAGTTAGTGAGTAGAAACATTTTTCCAACTAGCCATATCTTTCAAACCGATTTAAATTAATCGCAGCTACCTTATTCCTTGTGGCAGATTGTAATATTATTAATAATATTATTTAGCCCTTTAAACTGGGTGAGAGATTTAGTTTTTATATGACTATCGTTTGGTTCGTTTAGCTATAGGATGTCTTTCAACACAGTATGTCTTTTGGCAAAGGCCTCCTCCAGTAGTTTCCATTGCTGCCTGTCTTGGGCAACTCTCCTCCATTTGGGTCCCGCAGTAAGTTTCAGCTCATCTTCCCAGCGCATTAGTTGTCGTCCTCGACGTCTTTTGCCATCTCTTGGATACCAATTCGTTATAATTTGGCTTCACTTTTCTTGTCTTTTATAATTTTAATATATTGATTCATAATAAATATTTAAATATCTTGGGACAATTAACTGGCTGTCATCTGATCCCAAACCAGGAGGTAGTTTGTGATCAGGTTGTCCGTCTAGTGGCCATAGCAAATTTCGACCACCAGACAACTGACTTAATATTACAAATGCGAAAGCATGTGAGTATGGATTTATGGATGTTCGTTACTCTTCCACGCAATAACTACGGAGAGGATTTTAATAAGACTGTAGTAATATAGCTTATATATCCGAATAACCTCGGGACGCAGCAAGTACTTTTATATTTCTAAATACCTTAATATTACATTTTAGAAATATTACACCCGGACACAGAGCCAATAATCATGTTCATATTACAAAGATTTGTCCTGGGTGGGGTTCAAACCCACCACCTCTGGCTAAGCAGTCAGGTATTTTTTTTTTTTTATAATATCTAGGGACAAGATAATGGGTTCGATTACCACCCAGGACAGATATTTGTGTGTATGAACATGACTGTTTGTTCTGTGTCTCGGTGTAATTATATATATATATATATATATATATATATATATATATATATATATATATATATATATATATATATATATATATATATATAATATAAGAATGTATTTACAAAAGAAAAGTAATATATATGTAGTACATCAGTTATCTGATTCCCATAGTAGATACTCTAGTTAATTAGGGATCAGATGGCCGTGTGTTAATTATTATTATTATAATGTAACTAATGACAAAAGTTTTTATAACTTCTTTAGTATTTCACACTAATATAGATAAGGAGTGAAGAAACGCGGCGTTTGATAGGAAGCGAACTATGATATTCCATAGCAGCGAGTTTAAAGGCTATTAAATATTTATTGTCACCCAATTGGCATGGGCAGGAGTAAGTCAGTGCAACGACCATGTAGCCGAGTGTCATTGTGTAGTACTGTATCAACACGCAACAAAACAACAAGACGCCACTACTCTCATACATACACGATGCTCTTTAATTGAAGTTAATGTTCAGTATAAATATTTAGAGCCGAATATAATTTGCTCTAGTGACAGTGAACAATCAGTGGGAAGTGGGAATATGGTCAGTATGTTCGACTTACTTTGAAATACGTGACTTTTTTATCGCATGCGCGTGAGTTGTTCTAAGTTCTAACATAAATTTATTTATGATTGATCGTTTATGTATAGTAATAGAGATTCTAACCACCACTTACCAAACTAAATTATATAACTATCTTCTATTGCTCTTCAAGTTCATTTTTGTGTAAAAGATAGCCAATTTTAATTCTCTCGATTCGATTCATTCGCCTAAACGGAGGAAACTGAACGCCACGTTATAACAAGCAATTTCCGTAGTTTGAAATAATTTATTAATAATAATTTATTTATTTTCACCACATCTAATTCATTTAGTACAGACGCCAGCACATTAAGTTACTTGCACAAACTGTCAGATTTCCCCAATTGACAGTGAACCTTATGATTTTGTGATAAAGTTGAAAATCTATGAAATAAATTTGACATATTTGGGGTAGCTTGATGTGCTGGCGTCTGTACATTTAAATTTACTTAGTGTGTTTAAAAACACAGTATGTATAACATACCGGTACGAAGTAAAATATACATTACGATGCTAGGTCACATAGATTTGTGTAGATCTTCGCTAAGTTATTTTAAAAATAACTGGTTATAAAGATGCTACAAATGTTTGAAAGTTCTATAAATAGCCTGTCCTTTACATGCCGCGTATAATGGAAAGAGATATAATGACATTTAAAAATAGTGCTAGCCCAATAAAATACAATACAATCAATCATCAATATAGTAAAGGTTAAGTAAGAGACTGGCCTGTCAATAACCAGCAGGTCTAGTGGTTACTGACCTTACCTGCTAAGCATAGTCCTCCTCTGCTGTGGGTTCGATGCCCAGCCAGGACAAATATTTGTGTGATGAACACGATTACTTGTTGTGTCTGGGTGTAATTTACCTATAATGTTTTTTGTTTACATTACGTTTACAGCTAGCCTAGGAGGCTTTCACTGCTTCACCGGAAAATGCTATAATATGTATTTATTTAGAAATATAGAAGTATGATTATCTATCTATCAGATGGCAGTGTGGTAGTTGTCCCAAGATATTTCATTATTTTTATTTATTACTTGTATTACTAACATATCTATACATATAATAAAATCGTAGGAAAGTCAAAACTGTACATGGAATATTTTTTTAAAAGGATACTTGGGGCGTGATATACAATCGATATCGAAGCCAAAAATATAGTTTATAGAATTTTTGTCTGTGTGTCTGTTTGTATGTCCGGGCTAAACTCAAAAAGTACTGCATGGATTTACTTCTAATTTTGCATGAATATTACTAAGAGGTCGGGTCAACATATAGGCTACATATTATCACGCTGTCACCTACGGGTGGGGGGGATCTATGATGATTTATAATGCGGGTAAAACCGCGGGGCCTAGCTAGTATCCTATAAAATTTGATATATTAGGTGGAGTTGCGTTGTTATCGACGCGACTGAAATACAAATCGTAAAAAGAAATAAATAGGTAAGTTAATCTATACCTACATATAATAAAATCGTAGCAAAGTCAAAACTAAACATAGAATATTTTTAAAAAGGATACTTGGAGCGTTATCTACAATCGACATTGAAGCCAAAAATATAGTTTTTAGAAGTTTTGTCGGTTTGTCTGTATGTATGTCCGGGCTAAACTCAAAAAGTACTACATGGATGTACTTAAAATTTTGCATGAATATTACTAAGAGGTCGAGTCAACATATAGGCTACATATTATCTCGCTATCACCTACGGGGGAAGAGCTGTGATAATTTATAAAATTTAACGTTGGTAAAACCGCGGGGCACAGCTAGTTGACAAATAATATTAGAGGCATCTCAAATATTGAACTCCTCGTTGGTCTAGCGGTAGCGTGTTCACCCGCAGAGAACGAGGTCCTGGGTTCAAATCCTGGGCCAAAAGTAATTTTGGGACTATTCCCTAAAAAGAAAATTTTCTCAGCATCAGCCTGAAGTCTGGGAGTTGGCGGTATCATACCCCTGTGCCTCTGAGAGCAAGGCCTCTTTTTTATTCAATGAGGATTTAAAGCAACATTTTAAACAGCAACTTTAATTTCATATAATAACCACCAGTTACGTATTTACTGAAATATACTGCTGTGACAGACGGATGGAGGGTAGGAATCGCTCCTAATCCTATCATTTTGGTATAAAACCTTAACTAAAATACTAGAAAATAACCCCTAATTATATACAATACAACTAAACTTATTTTAATACCATCACATTTTTTTAACTTGTTGCACAAAATTGCACAAATGCTGACTTAATGCCATAGGCATCGTCTACCAGTCAACCTTAGGGTGATGCAGAGAAAACATGGTAGGATATATATAGGTAGGGTAAAGATTATTATGAATATGATTATGATTATGAAGTATAAAAGTGATTTTTCCAACATTCTCATGTTTTATATAAGTATTTGTGTCAATTTAGTTTTGGCGCGAAATACTAAGAGAAATTAATCGACGAGAACCTGACGACAAAAAATGGACCCGTTGCGCATAATGACGTTTCGATGACAGTTCTATATATGCCCTGTTCTTTTCACACGATCTATATTAGAAAGAGATGTAATGACATTTTAATTGGTTTAGTGGTGTAAAAAACAGAATCGCAAGCTTAATTTTATTTTATGTGAGACACCAAACATTTGAGGTATTTGCTTAATTCTAATGCAATAATCATAAAAAGAATAAACTAGTAAGAAGCAATTATGACACACCGCTGTCAACTGTCATCGAGGACAATTAATTATATAGTTTTGTTTTTATTGATTAATATCAATAACAACAAAGCTGAGTGATTTTATGCTTATTTAATAAGAAGCATAAAATCACCTATATTCTGCGGAAAGACGTTAAATGATTATACGCGCTATCAACATAGCACATTGTTATTAATTATAATTATTATTATATACTATATTTTTTAATACATACTTGAAAAAAATACATAGAACTGATTATATTTTTACAAAACAAACCATATATACGACCAATTCACAAGAATACCATCTTTAAAAAATTATAAATAAATATTTTCTTTTTTTTAAAGACAACGCCCGCACTAGGTAATATAATCCCTGTGTCGCGGGGTACTTTACAATCATATAATAGACGGACACAAATTACATCCAGACTCAGAACAACTGGGTCACACAAATAGTTGTCCAGCGCGGGACTCGAACCCGCGACACGAAGCGGCGAGGCGACTATCTTAGCCGCTGCGCCACACGTGCAGTATAGTCGTAGATAACATCAAATACAACAACAACTCGTAATAGCGTGGCTTTACGAAAACTTACAATAATACGTAACTAACGCTAAGTGACGAATAGTTAAATAATTATTGAGAAATGTTTCAGTACCCGTATAATAAATTTGCAAACGACTTCGTAAAAAACTCCAGAATACCAAGTTTTTAATAAAACTTAATAAAATTAAATTGAATAAGCTTTATTCAATATAATTTATAAATATACTATACTTGAAGGAAAAGCACAAAAACTAAATGAACGTAAGTATCATAATGTATTAAGCCATCTGCAACCTTACTTTAATGACTAAAATATTCTTCATTTATAACGCCTTAACAGTATATAGGAATATAGAGCGGTATTCATAGTGCATATGTTCCGACGTCACCGATGTGATAGATAGATAGACTAACTCTTTATTTTACACCAATATTAAAATCATACAGTACAGCAGCATAAAATTAAAAAACCGGCCAAGTGCGAGTCGGGCTCGCACATGAAGGGTTCCGTTGCAGCAAGTATTTCAGTTGATTAAATGAAAGCAAATTGCGGTTTATGACGTATTAAAAAAAACTACTTGCTAGATCTCGTTCAAACCAATTTTCGTTGTTAGTTTCTATGGTCATGTACATCACATTTTTTTTTTAGTTTTATCATACTCTTATTTTAGAAGTTACAGGGGGGGGACACTCATTTTTCCACTTTGGAAGTGTCTCTCGCGCAAACTATTCAGTTTAGAAAAAAATGATATTAGGAACCTCGATATCATTTTTGAAGACCTATCCATAGACAGCCCACATGTCTGGGTACGATGAAAAAAATTTTTTTGAGTTTCAGTTCTATGTATGGCGTCCCCCCAAAATTATTATTAACTTTCTATTTTTATGTAAAAATCTTAATGTTTACAGAATACATCTACTTACCAAGTTTCAGCAGTACAGCTCTTATAGTTTCGGAAAAAAGTGGCTGTAACATACGGACGGACAGACAGACAGACATGACGAATCTATAAGAGTTCCGTTTTTTGTCATTTGGCTACGGAACCCTAAAAAGTATACAATAGGCGGTATTATCACTAAAATGTGATCTCTTTCAGACAACAAGAGAATGGACAATAATATGGATTATTTAAGAGAGCAGTTGTCGGTGTACATAAACTTTGTTAACAGTACCCATTGGTACTCAGTACAAGAGCCCACTATATACTATATACATACATACATACATCTGTACCTGCCACTTACCTATGGAATTCAATTTACTTTATCTTAATTACTATTTTTTATTAGTGTCGTAATTGTCGCCACATTAAGTCTATAAATTATAATATCCTTACCCGGTTTTAAAAGCTATTAACATTATATCCATACTATAACGTATCTTTGTATTATCAAGTATCAAACGATCTTAATTACCTCATGTTTGATATCTGATTATTATACATGCGATGCGAACGAAAATTATTACAGCTTACATGCCGCAGTCCTACAAAATTGTGAAGTTCTAATCACATAATACCCTTAATTAAAAAAAAAGTTATTTTACTAGGTTTCCCCATTACTATTGTAGCAGTACTATAAAATGATACTATTATACTCACACAATAATTCAAGGAGTCAAATAACAATAATCAAATATTGTTATTTGACTTTTTGTCTCCAGCATTCTTCCCGACTGTCAACTTACAATATTTCCCATTATTTTACACACAGACGTAACTACAAAAGATAATATTTTGACTGCACGTGTTTAAGTCCCGCGCCGAACAACTATTTGTGTGACCTATAAATAGTTGTTCTGATAATTGTATTTGTATTTTGTCTATGTTTGTAAAATAAACCCCGCGACACAGAGATTATATTCCCTAGTGTCGCCCACATTGTCTTCTAAATTAATACACTTTAAAAAAATTACAGTGAATAAGAAAATAATATAGGTCTTTTGCATGTAAATCCTATGAAAAATACAAATTTCAGTTTATAAATTAAGAAATTCAATTTTGTTTTGGAGTCCTATAATAAAAATAGTTTTCACTTCTATCAGCTGCAGTCCCCAAAGACTGCTCCGCATTGATTTTATATCATACTAGCTGCGCCCCGCGGTTTTACCCGCGTTAAATATTATAAATTAACATAGCTCCTCCGCCGTAGGTGATAGCGTGATAATAATATGTAGCCTATATGTTGACCCGACGTCTTAGTAATATTGATGCAAAATTTTAAGTAAATCCATGCAGTACTTTTTGAGTTTAGCCCGGACATACATACAGACAAACAGACACACAGACAAAAATTCTAAAAACTATATTTTTGGCTTCGATATCGATTGTCGATCACGGCCCAAGTATCCTTTTAAAAAATATTCCATGTACAGTTTTGACTTTCCTACGATTTTATTATATGTAAAGATACCTCGTCTATTCCAATTAGACATTAATTAATTAAAGCCTATATACATAAGTTTACATCGGATATAAATCGTAAAAAAATAATGTAATTTGAAAGATTTTATTTATGTAAAAAGAATTGCCAAACTGAAGTGGCAGTGGGCGGGGCACATAGCTCGTAAAACCGACGGCCGTTGGGTCAGAAAGGTTCTCGAGTGGCGACCACGAGCCGGAAGACGCAGCGTGGGCAGGACCCCTACAAGGTGTACCGACGATCTTGCAAGGGTGGTGGGAAGCCGCTGGATGAGGCCACCACAAGACAGGCCACTGTGGAGAACCTTGGAGGAGGTCTTTGCCCAGCAGTGGCGGTCTTTCGTTTAATATATTATTATGATATTGTCAAAAAAAACCTAACAAAAATGTAGGGTTGTTTTTGAAGACCGAATCTTTTATAATCCTTAAGTAGTGACTTACATGACGAAAGAGCTCTATTCCACGTGAGCGTCGATACAATATCAGATCAGCGTAGATTAATCAGTCAATTGGTCAGTACAATATATAAAATGGTTATTTAATTTATAGACGTAGGTATATAAGAACAATCATCATCATCATCATCATCATCATTACAGCTAAATAAGTCCACTGCTGGACAAGCCTCTCTCAAGAATCGTCTTGGGGGGATATGCCATAATCGCCACGCTTGGCAGGCGGGTTGGCGATCGCAGTAAGATGGTCATAGTAATCAGAAGGAAGCTGCAGCCCGTCCTCTGGTAGATATTCCCTCGGGTCGACTTCTACGCTCCCCACGGGATGAGATGGGGTGATGATATTCTGATTCTGATATTTGTCGCCGTCACCACACAGCATATAAGACCAATACGTATACAATTATATATTGCTCAATAAAATTTACGATTATTGAGTTATATATTATACAAAATTAAGATTAAAATTTTAATACTTACGATTTATAGTATCATTATAAATAATAATAATAACTATAAAATTACGTCACAAACTTATCGTGACGTATACTTATAGTTATCATTTAAATATAGTATCTATGCATTACGCAGCTACCTATGTAAAACTCAATGTGATTCGTCTGTATAATTTGATAAATAAGTAGGTATGTTGTAAGTTCCTGGGTGACCATGACTCGCGAAAATTTGTTAAAATTCGACGTATGTTACCAATCGTAGTAAGATCAATATTTAAATCCTCTCAAGCCCAATTCTATCAATTTTATCATAATCGTTGGAGCTTGTTTGCCCTAACTCGAGCAATATTACATATATAAATATTGCTCGTATATATTACTCCCGCCCATATTTCGGTCATGGTCGTCAATGGAGACTAAATAAGTTAAAGTTCTAGTGTAAACACAAGTACAATTCCCTAACTCTCATAACCTGTTGAAGTCCAAGATAAATCAAACGCAGGACTCAACGCTTTACGTGTGCTACTAGGGGGTTGTAATAAATATAACATATATTATTAAATTATTTTAATTATTAGTAACAATACCTTAAAACTCGTGTTAGTTAGGCAATAGCAACATTTTATAATCAAGAGAAGTTCACGGCAGGTTAGGTTTAGTCGGTGCGAGTCCAACATACCCACCCGCAGACACTTTTTGCGACTTTTCCCCCTGCCTTATCAAAAATAAAATATATAACATATATTATTAAATTATATTTATATTAAATATAATATATAATTATTACGGACACCAAGTGCTAATGCACTACTGAATCGGGACAGTCTCAACAGCATACTATACCACCGCCTTTTATGCCGCAAGTCGTGGTTCGATTCCCACCCAGGACAGATATTTGTGTGCATGCACATGTCTGTTTAATTTTTTGCTTGTAATTATCTGTATAATGTATTTACAAAAGAAAAGTAGTGTATCTAGTATATCAGTTATCTGGTTTCCATAGTACAAGCTCTACTTATTTTGGGATCAGATGGTCGTGTGTGATTAATTTCCCAGTATAGTATTATTATTATAATTACCACCTTGACGCATCATTCAAATGATTGAACACGCTACTACTAAACAGTCAGAGACAGTAAATAAATAACTTAACCAAAACGCCACAAATCAAACCATTAACGCGCTTAATTATAACCAATATACTTTTCTTTGTCACTGTACCATTTGTTCAGTATGTTAAAAAATATTTGACAATGTCTTTGTACGTAATAATGGTTTGTAAATAAATCGTGATGGAAGAGTTAGCAGGTGCATCGGTCTGACCAACAGATAATCACATTGATCATATGATAAACACATTGGACCCAAACCTTTGTAACGTCCTTGTGTCACATGAAAGAAATTAGCACCGTAATATCCATATTGACATCAATACAGCTAGATCATTACTTTTCATATATTTATCATTCATCGAACAATTGTGAATGTTTACTACTATACCCCGTTCATCACGTGCTTCTTTATTCTGTTAAACAATTAGAATAACTAGAATAGCCTTTCTTTCATACAAATAATTAAGAAAACAATTATACGGCACACTTGCCATACATTGGGCGTAACTTACGCGTTTCCAACCCTGCCGACACGAGTTTAAACTCATTCTACGGCTTTCAGAACAATTTGCTAATTCTTCTCATACTAATCTTAGATCAAATAGGCTTGTGTGTAGATACGGGTACGGGAAAATAACAATATACTGGGACTTTATTCACACACAGCCATCTGATCCCAAACTAAGCAGAGCTTGTACTATCGAAACCAGATAACTGATATATTTTACATATACTCTACTTTTCTTTTGTACATACATACTTAAATAGATAATTATATCCGGACTCACGACAAACAGCCATGTTCATGACACAAATATCTATCCTGGGTGGCAATCGATAGTCAATCGTTTACCAACCACGCCAACGGGTGTAATATTAGAAATACCGTGGGCATCAGAAAACTAAATACTGCTTTTAAATATTGAGACCCTCATTATTTTAATTCTTTTGAATCTTCCAGTCTAGCACTGTGTATCTCTACAATCTATCATACCGTACACACTGCAGAGCATTTTGTGAGATATCTTTTATGGTATCGTAACAAATTATTGACACATAAATAAGTTAAATGCATACAACCTGAGTGATATTAAGCGGTTGCCTTTGACATAAATTAGGGAGGAGGATCGGGAATGAACCACTAAAGCCAACAAGCAAATCTTGCCAATTTTTTAAAAAAATTGTCTCCATTAAAGACTTTATATAATTTATTTCATCAAAAGGTTATAAAGACCCAAATTTATATCAACGTTTTATAATTTACTAAACTAATTAAAATAAAATAAGAGAACATAATACGCATAATAAATATTATAAAATTACAATAAAATAATAATCTTGTTTCACCAATTTTGATTGATTGCCCCCTAAATTGCGTGAGTACCTATTTAATTATTTATAACAGTAACAAACAAATAGTGTGCGCGTGAATTTTTTAACTTACCTTAAATACTTAATACACAATTTCCTTTAAAGTTTGTTTCCTTAATGAAATATACTTAAAAACGTAACGGTTTACTTTTTTGTGACTTGGTTAACTATTTCTTACATGACATTTGTATAAAACTGTTGCATTTATTTTGTTTCGTCCCTTTTATCCCTGGCGTAAAACCTAGAAAAATACACACTAGAGCAACATGGTGAAGTTTGCTACAATTCGTCCCTCATGAAGGCCCGTACTCAGTAGTGGGAATTTGTAGAAAACTACGCGGGCTGTAATGGTGATGATGATGATATCCATCGAAAACCTTTGTCCCAAAGTATTCGATTTTGTTTTCCATTACGCATCGTTTCTTCTTTCTATTATAAATAGAAAGAAGAAACACTTTTTGGTCAGGGATTTTTGGTTATACATAGTAGAAATTAAATACGATTAACAAAGCATTAATTAGATAAGAAAAACATTACTTCTAGGTGCGTAATTCTTCTTTCAACAAAATTATAAAATAATAGCGTTTAATAATTGTGATTGAGACAAGACCGGCCATTGTGGAGATCCTTGGGGGAGGCTTTTGTCCAGCAGTCTTTCGGCTGATATGATGATGATGATGCATAATTGAGATTAAAAAAATGCATTGATAATTAGTAATTTTTTGAGAAATCCAAGCAGACGTTTTCCGGGAAGCGTTAGTTATTATTTTATTATTGGTTAGTTTACTTTGTTTAGATATGTACTGAAAAACTAACTACTACCAACTTCTGTTTGACGCGTATGTTCTAAATTTAACTACCTAACGTTCTATTCCGCGAATAATTTAAGCAAAAAAAAGTATTCACAGAAGTAAATAATCCTATTCAAGTCTTTATTCAGAAAATCAGCTTCACCTGATAGTGAAGCTGATTTTCTGTATAATATCATGCAAATTTTGTCAAGCCGGAGCCTGTAACAAACCTATAAATACATCCATAGTTATGGTATATTCAAAATATATTTACGGATATTACAATGGAATAATTAGCGAAAATAACTATTATTCTTATCAAACAATACATTTATGTGTGTGTGTTATCTAAATGTAACTAATATAAATACTACATACTGAATTTTAAAGTTGACTACAATGAATCATCTTTTTTTACAAAAAAGGAGTATTATAACTTTGACGTAGATGTGTGTGTGTGTCTGGCTGTGGTATCGTAGCTCTTAAACCGATGGACCGATTTCGATGCGATTTTTCATTTGATAGCCAGTTTCCATGCGGTGGTTCTTAGCTATATTTGATTAATATCAGTCCAGCAGTGTAGGAGTATCAGATCTTTTCCAAAATTACAGTTGGACCGACTTCAACTTTATAATTGGAATCGGTCCGACTATAATTACCAAGAAAACCCTTTCCAAAATCATGCAGGTAATTATTTACATAAATAATATTGGAAAAGGTTTTCTAACAGTTACGTTATTATAAAGACCACTGATATGTCTTTTGTTGCACGCGGCCCATACAAAAAAAACCATTTATTACGTTACTGACGATACCAGCAATAAGGCACTAAAACCTGTATTGCAGGGGACCTCACAATCTTTCGAATACGATACGAAGCACATCCTGACTGTAGACCATAGTTGTGCGGTACTCCAATCAAAGAAACAAGGACACCCAGTTAGTAGCAAGCTACTTTAAGCACTGTGCCACAAGTTCAACCATATTCATATAATCAAATAATTAGAATTTCTTAATACTAATAAATCGAATAATTTAATTTAGTTACCTAGAGCAATAGACTCAAGACCATAAGAGACTCGATAAATCGGTTAGTGTGTCCTATCACCACCAGCGTCTTCCATGACCCTTTGTTTACATTTATGTTTATAAAATGCCCTCTCGGATCGTATTAACGTAGAGCGAATATTTCAGAAACGTTCCTTGCACACTTTGAATACTAGGAAACAGATAGAAATACTTATATACTTTTTTTGTAAATATATATAATATACGTAACACACATATAATACACAGAAAGCACCGAAACTAAGACAAATAGACATGCTCATTGACTAAAATATATGCTTTGTGCCCGGATCGAACCTGCAACCTTTGGATCAGAAACCTCGTTCACTATCAACTAAGACAAGGTGGTACCTATAATAGTTCGATTACACGGTTTTATTATTACCCATATTGTATAAATGCATATTGATTAAATGCCGACATATTGCAAAAATGCACACTATTTCTTTGTTAGTATTGATAAAGGAATATTTCCAGTCACGAGATCGAATTGAAATATATTATCTGGCAGTTGAAATCACTGAACTGCAACCGAGTCTATCAATAATATGTTTTCCGGATCTATGTGTCATGTGACAAAGCGTGCAACACTAAACTGGTTTACCTCCCAACAAAAGGGAAGGTGCCTTGATATAGGTAGGGCACAGTGTTCATTCGCTCAAAGAGCATCCTGACTGGGTCACCGTAGCCTAGTTGGTATGCTCCTGCCTACGAAACTGGTGGTCCTGGGTTCGAATCCCGGTAAGTGCAAATATTTGTGTGATAAGCACGGATATTTGTTTCTGAGTCATGGATGTTTTTTATGTATTTAAGTATTTATCTATCTATATAAGTATGTATATCGTAGCCTGGTACCCATAGTTCAAGCTTTGCTTAGTTTGGGGCTAGGAAGATCTTTTTTTTTTAATACGGGACTAGTCCCTCCCTCTTACCCACCACTGCAACTCCTGTAAGCCAGGATCAACAGTGGCACACAATGGAATGACACTGAGCGGTGAAGCTCAGGCATGTCCCGGGTAATCGCTTTAACTGTCTTGGATCCCGCAACGAATTTAAAAGAAACAGAAAAAAGGAGGAGTTAGAAAATGAATAGTTCCACTTCCCTCCAGAGCAAAGCGAGAGACAGAATAATGTAAAGAGGCTATAGCCTCATAAAATGAGAGATTTGCAACTAGAGAAGCCACTAATTTGAAACTATACAATTTACTTTTAAAATTGCCGTGTCCGGTAAGAAATTGTGCAACACAATGGTCTATGATTAGCCAAGTTTTATTTAACCGTTCGCGTACGTCCGGAAAGAACTGGTGCAGATGGCGACCCTTGGTTGAGGTATTCCATCTACATTGCCATTCATTTAGTAGTTCGTTATTTAAGTCAGCTATTGGCATAAATAGCCTGGTTGTTTTCGTACAGTCGCGTAATGATAAGAAATCATTTTCTAAATTATCGCGCGTAGAATAATACATCGCTGCTCGTCTTTGAACTTCAAAATCAACCGGAAGTACACCCGCTAGGACAGGTAGGGCCTCTGTGCTTACTGTTCTATAGGCTTTACACAGAAATATCAACGCCAACCTCTGGCTTTGTAGTAATTTACGGCGAGCAGCTCCGATGGTAGCCCTATCAGCCCAGGCGAGCCGTAGCATATACACCCAAGATAGGTTGCCCCGTAAATGATTTTAAGAGTATCAAAAGAGAGACCCGAAGAAACGAATATGAAAATGAATAAAACATATTAGCGAAAACTTAACGGACCCCCATCTAACCATGAAAACTAAATAATTAATTTAAAAAAGTTATCTATGAAGTGCCAATAATATTTTTCGATCCCTATAGAAAACAATATTAGGAACGGAATCCTTATTATACAAGTTGTTATATAAATAATAGCGGAAGCTTTAGCAGTGCAATCTAAATATTAAACTAAATAAATTACATAAAACCAGTTTGTGTAATACTTAAAATATTTCTTGAAGTAGTATGTATGTTGATACGCACACGTTGTTCAGTTTCACAGGTAAATAAAACTTATTAAATTACATCCACTTTGTATATCATCAGACATATAAATTAGAGTTGTGTAGGTCAGATTATATCATACAATATTTATTCCTAGACTTTGTGTATGTCTGTAGCATTACTTATCTTTTAACAATACTAAATGAAAGCTATGACCCTATATCTGTATTTTGGTAGCCTTGTTCCCAAAGAATGAACTGGTTTCCATGCTGTTTTTTTATGTCTGAAAGCTAGTTAAATCGAAATGGTTCATATCCGACTTCCGTAAAAATATGTTAAGCAAATCAAAACTTATATTAACGACACGCTTTTTCTAGTTGAAATCAGAGGTTTGACTATTAAATTAGTTTCCATAACAATACCTACAAAAAGTAATAATACTTGTATAAAAAACTCACTGACAAACGCATAAAACTAGCGGCAATATCAAAGGAAAATAATATAAGTTCAACAATTTGTATTCAACGTAGGAAACTCGTAGACAATATTCATAAACGAATTCTTGGCCTCCATGACCTACAGCGGCACAAGGGCTCACGACACATTATCCACAAAGGCCAACGTCCTTTACCTTCTTATAAAGATCTCATAACAAATACGTCACGCTGATGATTGGGTGAGCAATTCTTTAATTGTTTCGGTACGATAAGCGTTACGACAACGCGTGGTACTCATATCAACATGATTGGAAACTCGTGGTCGCCCGCTTGCGACTGATCATGTGATTGTGATGAGTCCACTTAAGCAAATAAACGCCGCAGTGACACACCACACATCGTCACTAAGGAATTAGCTTAAGAGCGACTGCCAGCCATTTCCCAAAGAATCGTCTGGTTTAAAATCATCCCTGGATTTTAAAACTAGACCAATATTTATTGGGCAAAATATAGATATCGGCCCGACTGCAAAACATAAAACATCAATTATCCACAAAATCTAAACTACTCAAACAAAATAGTTAAACAATTGAAATAATGCTTCATTTTCTTCGCTGGATTTTAATTTTTGGGTTTAGACCCAATAGATTTTAGTTTTTGGACCTAACCCACAAAACATAAAACATTTATACAAAAAACCGAAACTGCCCAACCATATCAATTTTGTAAAAGAATCAAAGACTATTTGACAATTTTTCGCTGGTTTTTAAAACTAGTCCCATGTTCTACGGACCGAATATCTGCCGCGACCACAAAACATAAAACGGTACCACCCAACCGTTTGGTTTTGAGCTGACAAAGATCATCCAAAGGTCAGTAAAAATTCCATTTTTAAAATGCCTAAAAATGTATGGAAAAGGAACCTTGCGACTTGAAACTTATAAGTCAAGACGATTAAGAATAGCCAATTTGCGAATTCTAGTTTTGTTTTTATTTACACGTATGGGTTAGTAAACGAAATAATCTCGAGCAATTGCTCTTAAGACACACTCACCTAAATAATACGATGTAATTAATTGAAACCGTTTAAATGACACTAACTTAATTGATTTAAATAGTTGTTGTTTTCATTACTTCATGAGATTTCGTAAGATGATATATATTGATCTTATTGTTTTGAAGCTGTGAAATTGTTTACAAAAGTTATCATCATCATCATTTTATAGGCCTTCCCCACAAATCGCCACTTTTGCCGGTCTTGCGCTCCCAGCATCATGCGGCTTCCGACTCTCACAAGATCATCGGTCCATCTTTTAAGGACTCGTGGTCGCCACTTGAGAACCTTCTATCACGAAGCCCGTTATAAGTGATATTCTGTTCTGTGGAGGAAGTACCTCCACCTTACCGAATACGGAATTATACTGTTGGGTTTATTACATTGTAGGGTTGATGTTGCGGAACATGTGGATAGCGCAAGACCGGCGATGGTGGATATCTTTGGGAGAGGCCTTTGTCCAGCAGTGGACGTCTTTCGGCTGATATGATGATGATGATGATGATGAGAGTTGAGGTCCTGGGTAAGGTGGCCAGAGCTCATCGGCAGCTGACTTAGTAGAATAAAATAATATCTCATTACTTACATTACAGTATTTTTGTTACTGTTGTGAGTAGTCTTTTAGACGCAACCTACAATCCAACTAATATTACAAATACGAAAATTTGTGAGGATGGATGTATGAATGTTTATTACTTTTTCACACGAAATCTACGGAATGGATTATGATGAAACTTTGTAGTAATCATTAATAAAGTTTACCGCGGGTAAAACCGCGTGGCTCACCGAGTAAAACATAATAGCCTAGTGTCACCTAGGTTATAAACCTGACTAATAAAGGTGCTCCACATCGCGATGACTTTCGGCAAATTATGTATTGAGGACCGCCTTGTTTTGCTAGAGAACCTTTTTTCTTTTCCTTCCCAGTCTAGCGGAAGCATGTGATCAACTGCAAATAATAGGGTTACGGGTCTTTTTGAGCGATAGGATGTTATTAAACAATAAAAGGTATTGTCACTTTAAAATGCCTTAAAGAGCACTCAGTCCTGCCGAATTGTCTACTCCATTGGATTTAGAGAATGAGTATAGAAATAATAATTACTAGCTGTGCCCCGCGGTTTTACCCGCGTTAAAGTTTATAATATATTATCATAGCTCCTCCCCCGTAGGTGATAGCGTGATAATATGTAGCCTATATGTTGACCCGACTTCTTAATAATATTCACGCAAAATTTGAAGTAAATCCATGCAGTACTTTTTGAGTTTAGCCCGGACATACATACAGACACACAGACAAAAATTCTAAAAACTATATTTTTGGCTTCGATATCCATTGTAGATCACTCCCCAAGTAGCCTTTTAAAAAAATATTAAATGTACAGTTTTGACTTTCCTACGATTTTATTATATGTATAGATTATAAAAAAATACAACAGATTTGAATTTGATTTAACAAAGCAAAATATGAGTCTTGAATGCATTCCTTACTGTACAATAAAAATATTCTATAAATCGGAAAAATTGCGTAATATACATAGGGAAGAACGATTGGTAATGTCCAACGATGACCTCCTGTTTGAATCAGTTAAAAATAATTTATATTCAGGTATCTGGTTGCCATAGTAGGTATAAGCTCTGCTTTGTTTGGGATTCGATTGCCGTGTGTGAAAATACTATTATATACTATTACTAGCTGTTACCCGCGACTTCGTCCGCGACAATTTTAAATGATGACCAATGTAACCTACAAAAAAAAGTCCTAACATACGTGCAAGACTCGGTTTTAGAAACTGTGTAATGAATGTGAATAACTAAGGATAGGCCATTTCATTAAAATTTTAATTTTATGAAAATATTTAGCTATAAACGGCCGTGTTTTTTTTCTGTATACCGTTTCTGACAGAAACGGCATACAGAAAAAAACACGGCCGTTTATAGCTAAATATTTTCATTATAAAATGTTACAGTAACTCACATATTAAGTTTGTATTCTATCTGCCGATAAAGTTCCCGTCAAAATCGGTGCAGTCATTTCAGAGATTAGCCGGAACAAACAAACAGACAGACAGACGGACAAAAATTGTAAAAAACGTTAATTTGGTGTATGTACCGTATATATATTCATATTTATGTAGAAAACAACGGTTATTTCAATATTACAAACAGACACTCCAATTTTATTTATTTGTATAGATGACAATAGGTGTGCCCGCGACTTCGTCCGCGTTTTAATTAGTTTATTTTGTAATTTAAAAAAAAAAAAAGTTTTTTCTAAAATAAAAGTAGCCTAAGTTACTCCTTATTACATCAGCTACCTGCCAATAAAACTCCCGCCAAAATCGGTCCAGCCTTTTCAGAGATTAGCCGGAACAAACAGACAGACAGACAGACAAAAATTGTAAAAAAAATATTTTGTAGTATGTACCTTATATATATTCATATACATGTAGTAAAAATCGGTTATTTCAATATTACAAACAGACACTTCAATTTTATTTATTTGTATTGTATAGATGACGATAGCTGTACGTGCGCTTCGCCCGCGTATCAATTAGTTTATTTAGTTTTTTCTTGATTTTTTCTAAAATAAAAGATTTTTTCTTAAATAAACGTAACCTAAGTTACTCCTTATTACATAAACTACCTGCCAATAAAATTCCCGTTAAAATCGGTGCAGTCATTTCAGAGATTAGCCGGAACAAACAGACAGACAGACAAAAATTGTAAAAAATGTTAATTTGGTGTATGTACCGTATATATATTCATATTTATGTAGAAAACAACGATTATTTCAATATTACAAAACAGACACTCCAATTTTATTTATTTGTATAGATTACACCCACACAGACACGTTGTGTCCAACAGATTAGAAAAGAATATTTGTCCTGGGTTCGAGGTTCATTCACCACCCACGCCATCGGATGAACAGAAGCCAGCACATCAAGCTACCCCAATCTATCAAATTTCCCCAATTGAAAGTGAACCTTATGCTTTTGTGATAAAGTTGAAAATCTATAAAACAAATTTGACAGATTGGGGAAGCTGGATGTGCTGGCGTCTGTACATCTTCATCGACCTTGGTAAGGCAATCAATGATATGATTGATCGGCCACCGATCGTTTATCTCCATATGTTCACTTACCAAACAGATATGGAAGATACAAATGTATGATCATTAGATATAGTGTCATGTATGTGCCTAAGATAAGCAATTTGGGTATTGGTACACTTAGGTCTTGACAGCATCGTTATCACGTTAGTAGTTAGACTTTCGTAATCCAAGTGCATCTCACTTTTATGCGTTGGTCTGGTGAACACAGAGATTCCCCATTTTGATACAGTGGCAGTAACTTTTTTTAACTACCAGTGAAACGGAAGAGGATAGGCTATTATGCTTGTCGACTTACTCACGCGCTAGACCACAACATTAAAATATCATTTACAATAATTCAATACCTGCAGCATAATCTGTAGGGTAGATGTCGCCAGTCGCCAGTCGTCAGACGCCAGCACATCCAGCTACCCCAATCTGTTAAATTTCTTTTATAGATTTTCAACTTTGTCACATAAGCATAAGGTTCACTTTCAATTGGGGAAGCTTGACAGTACCTTGATGTGCTGGCGTCTGTACTATTCCAGAGAAAAAAAATTGTGAGTGTAGTGTTACAATCAAATGGTGAGTTTGGACCAGTTGATTTCTATCAAATTATTCAACCTGTGCTAATAACTAATAATAATAATTTTATATTTGCAATAAGGTTGCGATTTGGGTTATCTGCTGTGTGGTGACGGCGAAAAATATCGGAATCAGAATATCATCACCCCATCTCATCCCGTGGGGGGCGTAGAAGTCGACCCGAGGGAATATCTACCAGAGGATGGGCAGCAGCTTCCTTCTGATTACTATGACCATCTTAC
The DNA here is from genome assembly GCA_951640165.1 of Pseudoips prasinana. Lineage (NCBI taxonomy): Eukaryota > Metazoa > Arthropoda > Insecta > Lepidoptera > Nolidae > Pseudoips > Pseudoips prasinana. The sequence continues at coordinate 23,326,687 of OX621237.1, read as the reverse complement.
TGCGATCGCCAACCCGCCTGCCAAGCGTGGCGATTATGGCATATCCCCCCAAGACGATTCTTGAGGGAGGCTTGCCCAGCAGTGGACTTATTTAGCTGTAATGATGATGATGATGATGAATAAGGTTGGGAAAACAAGATTTAAAACTTTCTCTCATTCTAAAACTAATTTAACTCGTTCTTAATTTCAAACCTATCAGATTATTAATAGTTAATGAGCGTTATTAATATGCTCATGAGTAATGTGTTTGTTTTTATTTATATAGAATGTCGGTTTTAAACCTTAGAAGCAGTTTCAACTTGACTCTATTACTATCGATTTTACCAAATTTATATAGGACCGTAGGTACCGAAAGTATTCACAACAGAAAAAGTATTAAAAAAGTAAATGTTACAGAACTTATTGGACTTAATTAAACTCATAATCATATATATAGGTACCTCTATAAACTGGGCCGTATGACTAAGTTTGTTTGTGAGTATATATAAGCCAATCGGTATTAAACACCAAAAAAGTATTAAAAAAAAATTATAACTTTTGGACTTATTTAAACTATTTAATTAGATATGTATAACTATAGAATAGGTCGTATCACAGAATAAAAAAAACCGCATGACTAGGTTCGTTTGTGAATAAATTTTGACGGTTTCATAAATCATAGTTTCTTGTTTGTACTGCATATCCACGTACTCATTCAGAACTGTCATTCGGTTATATTCTTTGTGCAACATATTTTTTTTTTAATAATAATAATAATACATTTTTATTTATTTATCTCCACAAATTACATAAGATTTAGTATCTAAGTTGACAATTAGTACATTTTGTATATTTGTAATTTGTGGGAGATCTGGAGTCTAAACTAAGCCTTGGCCTGTATTTTAGACCTCCAGGCCCCCCAGTACAGGAAGTGACAGTAAGATTTTGCCAACATTGCATGTTTTGGTTTATGCGTGGATCGTTATGCACCTATGCGTACGTACGTAGGTATGATGTGTGTGTGTGTGTGTGTGTGTGTGTGTGTGTGTGTGTGTGAATGTGTGTGTTCGTGGGCGTATGCGTTCGTGTGTGTTTGTGTGTGTGTTGTGTGTGTGAGATGAGTGATGTTTATATTTTTGATTTACTATTTTCTACACTAATATTTCTAGGAGGCTTTCTGTTTTAGAATAATTAAGATTTAGTAAGAACTTTTGCAGTTGAGTTTTACACTCTCTCTTCGAACAGTTTGCAATGGGTACGGATTTATTTATTTTATTGTACAGTTTAGATGCGCGGTACATGTAAAATATAATAATTATAGTAAGTAAATACATATTTTATACCTAAGTGCACCTGCCATGATCTCTCTGCACTACCCTAAGGTTGACTGTTAGAAAATGCCTTTGGCATTAAGTCTGCCTATGTACATTTCAATAGTACTGAAGTATAAATAAATAAAATCTTTGTGCAAAGGCAGTATTGGTTTGCTCTGGCTTACATATTGCATAGTGCCTCCGAGATTGGGCGACACATTTGATTCTGTTTGGAGATATGTTTGAATGTTTGTAAAGAACGGTTAACATTATATATAGTTGTCTTACGGTTAGGGTTAGAGTTTCTTTATAGAGTTTGGTAGTAGAGAATAATCGAAGTTTAGATGTTCTTACCTTTAGTATCATTCTCTGGGCTCTTTCCAAGACTATCATGTTAGACTTACAGGCTCCCCCCATGTAGTAATACAAAAGCTCAAAATAGACTGCACCATAGCGTCGTAAACTATTCTAATGGTATGCTTCTCTGCTACATCACGCAGCTCTTTAAAAATGTAGGCTAGCTTACGTGTCCTTTGAGATAATGTACGTATGTGGGTTGAGAAACTTAAATTAGCATCTATTTGGCTTCAGCATCTATTTACACGTCAGAGTTTTAGGAATATGTCATTTTTTATCGTTAATCCAAAAAATCATTTATTCTATCTCTAATCTAACTATTTGTATGGTTTTGATTTTTTGGTTATTTAATTACTAGCTCTGCCCGCGTTTTTACCCGCATTAAACTTTATTAATTGCAGCCTATATGTTATTCCGATGTATAAGCTACATTACTACAAAGTTTCATCAAAATCTGTTCATTGGTTTTTGCGTGAAGAGTAACAAACAATAAACATCCATACATCTAGACTCACAAACTTTCGCATTTATAATATTAGTAGGAATTTTTCAGACATCTTTAAAATTAATTGTATAAATTTAAGTGCCGTTGGGAATCGAACCCACGACCACGGAGTATCCGGCCCCATGCGCGTTAACCGCTTCGCCACCGCACCGTGGCACTGACACTCGAATTTATACAATCCATTCGATATTTCTTAACGCATTTAAAACGAATTCAAGCTAGTATGTAATATTAGAATACAATAGTCTTATTGATAAGGACTAAACTATCCCAGCTCAGTACAATCATTGCGCAGCTGCACTTAGTTGATTTTTATATAAATAAAAATCGACCTCGCCTATTGTCAGTACAATGCCATAGAGGTGATAAGTAAATACATACTACTCTCATGAAATATTTATGCTTATTTGATAAAAAATATAAATAAAGGTCGAAAATCGCTCTCAAATATTAGTTTCGAGGAAAAATCCGTCTGAAATAGCGACCTTTTTTCTATGGTGTATATTTATAGGTAGAAGTATATCGCGATCGGTATACTATGCAAAATTGAAAGCTAAATAATTACAAGAGTAAAAAGAACAATTAATTTAATATATACATAATTTTATCGTATGATTGATTTATCTTATTTCAATCCTGTAGGCGTCGTTGGCAAATGCTTGCTTTACACGCCGGGGGTCGTGGGTTCGATTCACACCAAGGACAGATATTTGTGTGCATGAACATAATATCTGTTTGTCTTGAGTTTGCGTGTGATTATTTACATAAGTATATATTTACAAAAGAAAAGTAGTATATGTAGTATATCAGTTAACTGGTTTCCATAGTACAAGCTCTGCTTAGTGTGGGATCAGATAGCCGTGTATAAATAATGTCCCAGGATATTATTATATTTTGTTTTACGGTTGTTTGTAATGCTCAGAGCACTTCATTAAGTGAGCGTTACCCGTCAATAACGTATGGCATTACTGTAGTACATTATTCCGCAAAAAGAAGTAATTCATAGGCGTTAGCGTCTTATGTAACTTATGAAATTCATACAAATCCGGTAAACCGTTTTTGTAACTAACATACAAACTTTATAATATTAGTACGAGTAACCTGCTTATGTTTCTTAACCCGCATTGTGATGGAAGGTTTTTCAACATAATCACTGTCCTAAACTAATCCTAACCGAACCTAAACCATATCCAAATTTCAATCAAAAATCTTATCTCACTGAATTAAAATAATAATTAGCTCCTTTCTCTTTACGCTCATAGCTAGGTGCCCTTAAATGTCAGTGAGGTAAATCGCCTAGGTGTGAGATCAGTTTATAGGTAGTGACCGCATAAGTGCTTTAATTCTAACTGTTTCCATACTTCAGAGGGCACTTTAAGTCATGATTCCCGCTTGAAGTATTAATACCATGGTTGTAAACCCAACTATGCCTTAAGAACTATGACACTAGGAGCAGCACTGCCCGTACTATAATATCTAATAATATCTAGGGACAATGTCACACAGATCATCCTAGCCCCAAACTAAGCAAAGCTTGTACTATGAGTACCAGGCGACGATATACATACTTATATTGATAGATAAATACTTAAATACATAGAAAACATCCATGACTCAGAAACAAATATTCGTGCTCATCACACAAATATTTGCACTTACCGGGATTCGAACCCAGGACCACCAGCTTCGTAGGCAGGAGTACTACCAACTAGGTTACGGTGACCGTCAAATAACTATATAGTAAAAAGTCCTTCCTCTTAACAATTCTAAATGAAAATAAAGCTAACCATAAGCTATTTAAAATTAAATAACCTGAACAAAGAAAAAAAGAATAATTTATTTTGTTTAATTATGTTGCCACCATTCAAGGAGCCGTTAAATTAATTTATCTTAGTGATTAACCTAAAAGACCGGTTGCTCTTGTAATTTATCAAGCAATAAAATTCTGTATACGATGGAATAATAAAGTAAACTAGGCTACTATGAAAAACGATACATTGAAAAGTCAAAGAATTTTAAGTATTAGCTTAGATATCAACAACTAAGTTAGACGAGGAGAGTAAGGGGTCTTGCTTTTTATTTTTATAATACTACCCAAAAATCGTTATTAATAAGAAGTAAGATAATATAACGATGGAAGTATATGCGATAAACGTTCTTATTCTTATTCGATAACATAGGTCAACAAATGTAAAAACAATTTTTGGTGCCGAGATCTCTTTAGTGGTTTTGTATTATGTATGCATTGGCAACACTAAAAATATTTTTTACTTTTTTTTCCTACGTGTAGTTTTGTATCTACCCTCTGTTTTTTAAATGTTCTGTAATTAGTACGTTCGGGAACACGGTTTCAAGTCTTATTAGTACCTTTCTATAAATAAATTGATTTTGATATCACGTCTTCATCGCGAAGAAGTTGTCCCAATGACCCAAACGTGTTTTGTTACAATTGTGGGGAATACACAATCAAAAAGTTCAGGAAACCTATAACAGATTTTATAAAAAGTGTTTATTTTTCGTGCTATAAGTCGCAAATTGTAGACGAACAAAAGCCGTGGATACCTCAAATTGTTTGCAAAATGTGCTATGAACACTTGAGTCAGTAGTTCAGTGATAGAAGAAGCTATATGAGGTTCGGGGTGCCAATGCAATGGAGAGAACAAAAAATCACTTCGATGACAGTTACTTCTGCTATGCCAATTTGCGTGGAGTTAATGATAAAAAAAAAAAATATCCAGACTTACAATTGGCTATAAGACTTTTACCACATTCAGAGGAAGTACCTGTTCCAATATTTTGTTCAAACCGTGAACCATTTGAAGATAACTATACTGAAGTGTCTATCGAGAGAGTTATCGAAAAAATTGCGTCTACAGAGCCTAAACCTTTTACCCAAGTAGAATTAAACGATTTAATAAGGGATCTTAAACTACCTAAAAAATTTGCAGAGGTTCAAGAGAAAAAAGAACTTATTGGCATCAGATACTAAAGTGACTTTCTGTCGTACAAGAGAGCAAGACTTGCTACAATTTTTTAATTCGGAAAATTCCCTAGTCTAAGCATAGAAAAGATAAAAGCGGGTATTTTTGATGGCCCACAGATAAGAATATTGATAAAAGATACTAATTTCTCAAGTTCAATGACCAGTTTGGAACAACTTGCGTGAAATTCGTTAATTGAAGTTACAAAAAACTTTCTGGGAAATCACAAACCAAGTAACTACTCTGAAATCGGTAACAACATGCTGGAGTATTTCAAAAACTTAGGATGTAATATGTCCATCAGGGTGCATTATCTCCACAGCCATCTTGACCAGTTTCCAAAGAATCTTGGTTCGTATAGCCAAGGACAAGGGGAGCAGTTTCACCAAGACCAAAAACTATGGAGGAGAGGTACCAAGGCCGATGGGATCAACATAATATGATGGCTAACTACTGCCGGCGGATGCAACGTGATTGTCATGATACACCTCATTCGCGAAAATCGCGTAAAAGAAGGTTTTAATGTAGATGAAGATTAAATTAATGTTGTTTTTTGAGTGAATTTCATGTTTTCTTTTCTATTAAATATCTAAAAAACTACACGTAGGAAATCAATATTTTTGCTATAAATGTAATCAGTATAGGGTCCTAAATAAAAAAAAAAATTACAGCTTCTTGGCACCAAAACCGCTGTTGACCAGAATCGTTATTCGTTCACAAAGTTGCGATCATTTTCGACGTGTTATTTTATTCTGTTTATAGATCTAATAACTACTTTGTAATAATGAAATAATTTTAAATTTTAAATACTTTAATAATATTAAATTTATTAACCAAAAAAAATAAAATAAAATAGGTTTAAAAAAAACCAGCAAGAAACTGCTTTGTTTAATATAAATCTTAATTTCTCACCCAATTTATCCACAGTGACTTATATACATATATCTAGATTGTGTAATATATCTTTCTATTATATACACTTTTAAAATTTCGTCACAACATTGAAACGTCGGGTTCATAACAAAAAAGGTTAGTATCATCTTTTCTTATTTAAATGAGTTATTTCTAAATAGTTATTAGATCTATAAACATAATAAAATAAACGAGTCACAAAATATCGACAATCGCAAATTTGTAATAAGCCTAAAGACGTTTATTCGATTTCATGTTTTACGATCCAACGATTCTGAACAGCATATCAGAAAATTTAACATTAGGGAATGACAAAACGCCAATGGGAACTAATAATCACAAGACCGGAACACATCTATACAATATTTTCATGTATTAAATTATACCAGCACCCGCATGGACCGCAAGTTATACTACTTAGATCATAATATTCATGTCAGCCGAACGACTCCGCTAGAATAGAGGGATATGTAATAATCGCCACCCTTGGCTGACGTTTATAATTACAAGATGGAAAATTGTACTACCCAAAGTCTAGTAGGTGGGGATGATTTCTACGCCCCCGACGGGATGAGATAGGATGATAATATTCGTCACCCTCGTCGTCACATAGAGAAGTTCAGGATGTACCTGCTGTCGAAAGAGTTACAACAAGTTATAAGGCGTAGTAATTGAGCCAAATCACCTAAATGGATTACCGACATAAAAGACACTGCGAAAATTGCATGTGCAACGACTACAACAATTGAAGCCTAATGGGGGGCCATTATATCACAATTCTATCAAATAGGAGCTACAATATACATGCTAACGGGCTTCTATTATGCTAAAACAAAATGTAAACAACAACACTGATTGTTTTTCACGTCCTCGACTCATATTAGTCCGTAGTTATTTAGAATGTGTGTGTTAAGTCAATGGAGGCTTCTTGCTGAAACCAGGAGCTAGAGTATTCAGTCTCGGGTCAGCGTAGTCCACGGTCGGACATTGGCGTCGCGCGCGCATCTTATACAATCTAAACAATACAGCTTATAGGCGTCCACTCAATACATTTTCACAACAAAATGGACAGGAACAGAAGAAGAAATGGGTCAGTTTCACATTGGAAATTTTTCATAAGGAAACGCATTTATACTTTGAGTGGAGACTGTTTTGTTTAGCACACATGTTACTACTTACATAGATACTTAGCAACCTAAGTACATCAATTTTCATATATTTATTATTTAGTGCTTCTTTAAAGACATATATTACCGTATAATGTGATTGGTCAATAGCTTTTGCTAGACTTGCGTGTTATTATGTATAAGTGCAATTCTATGAAGATAATATAAAATTGTGTACAATAGTAATAATGCATGTAATTTAGTTTTTGAGATCTTCATATGGATTCATTCTTTCGGTCATATCAGTTGTATTTAGTACTCATCGATCAAAGTGAATAATCCGGTACGTTAGACAACTATCGTTTAAAGTGTGATAAGGTTTATTCGTAATTGGAACCTGTAAGCAGTTTTTTTAAGGCTATGTACAATTCAAGTTACTTTACCTAAATAAATCGCGATGGCGCATAAATTTTAATTGAAACATCGATTTTCCCAGTCGTATCTTTAAAATTTGCAGTTACTATTGTCTCTTAAAAGTAACTTTGATACAACTCACTTGTTACTTATAACTCAAGTTACTCAACTAAAATAAAGATGTGTCGCGTACCACACTTTAATTAAAACATCTCTCTCATTTCTCAGAATTAGTGGTTACGACTGAAGCTTTACAGGGGAGATGGCGACCTAAATTAAGAGCAATTTTTTCATGTGCGATTAAAGTTTCTTAACTAATACATCTAACATTTACAATACATTAAAAATAAAAATAATGGATAAATATTGTTTCTGTCGATGAAAAATTTGAGATTCATTGACATATAGGTATAGGTTGAAAAAAGGAAATCACACTAATATTATAAAGGCGAAATTTGTGAGTGTGTGAGTGTATATGTTTGTTACTTCTTCACGTCTAAACGGCTGGAGCGATTTGAATAAAATTTGGTATGGAGTTAGCTGACACCCTGTGTTAACTCATAGGCTATAATTTATAAAGTTTAACGCGAGTAAAATCGCGGGGCACAGCTAGTATTCTAATATGAATTGATCCGTTTGAGACCAAACCGTCTAATTAGAAATAACTTACGACAAGATTAGACAATATAACTCCAATCCACCATCTTTAGAATTTGTGTCTGCTTGTCTCTTTAATTCCCCATTAAAATCGAATTGCAAAATAAACGTAGAAATGAAAGAGACATAGCACAACTTACTCGTAAAAATGGGTGTATTTTCTTTAGGAATCGGTTCAGTGAAACTCAAGTTGCATCTAGCCAGGTCTGCAACTGTCGAGGCGTTTAATATAATTATATAAATCTATGTAAGATGACTATGGCTAAAAAATTAAAAGAATTGAACCAAGTTATATGAAATATTATAGTCGTAGCGGTAATAGAGTTTTTGCGATCGCACTCTTCCGAGACATGGCGGTCTTAAGTCTTCGGGATACGAGTGAGATTGTAGTATTGACTGTCAATCCGGGTCATTGTTGTCTGTCTGTCAAGTATCCCTAGTATATGGGCTCTAAAGTAGATAAAGATCACATTGTTTTGAAACGAATCAAGCTAATTTCTACTACCACGTTGCCAAAATTGCAGACACAGCTAGTATTAAAAGGAAAATATCTACACTTAAACTTTCTTTAATATGACTCATCCTTACTTACTTTCAATATTTTCTGGTGCTTTTTAAACATGAAGACAATCTGATATTGTTTTTATTTATTTATTGAGCAAAACCAGCAAAGAGGATTTATTTTTTTGAAAGTGGCACTGATACCTCTAAGGTTTGAGTTTACAATATTAAGTATGTCGTCGGCACTTAAGATTAGCATTAATCTGAAACATCTGTTAATATAAAACTAGATAAAAACGAAACTAACTAAATACGAAAACTAACAAAATCAACATAAAATGGTGATTAGTTAAATAATTAAGCAAAGCATTTTTTTTTATTCAAGCCTAAAAAGAAAACACATCTCAAGTCCAATGAGGAAACGCAAATACGAAAATTTATTTATGGATGTTCCATTCGTCATACTCCATTACTTTAAATTTAGATACTCATCTATTTTATTTGCATCCAATTTGCCTTCTGCCTTTTCAAAGTTAGTTTTTTACACATAAAAATATGTTTGAACCAGGATACAGCACAGTGGCACCGCTACTTAAGGTCGGCACTCAGTACAAATCTGATCTTATATAGTACTGCACTTACTAGTACCTTCTAGGCTGTAACCACTATGATTTTTATAGATAAATGTTAGCTCATCAGGATACTAAAGCTCATCAGCTTGTCTTCAGAACTGTAACTTGGTAATCTTGGTATGACCCTTGGTAATCTATCTAGTTATACTCCAAATAGTATATATAACCTTCATGCTGGCTCCTGGATTACGCAAGTGACTTTCAACTCTACTGCTATTTTACTTTTAATTAACCCATAACTGTCATTGTTCATGACCTTGTCGCAACTAGTAATTAGGCCAAATCTTTTGCACACGAATCCTAAAATTCGTAGACTGTGATTTCAGCCTTAGGATTCATGTGATTATTGGTAATTTATTCACCCCATTATTTTGTAATTTACCTTAGAGGGCTCATTTTGCAGAAGTTTGCACATCGGTATGCTTTGATGCCTACGGAGCTTTCTGCCCATGCCAACTACAATAATCCTGGTTTAAACAATCACACCAACTTCTACTTTTTTTTTTTTTTTTTTTTTTTTTGATAAGGCAGGGGGAATGCTAATGCATGCCACCCGCAAAAAGTGTCTGCGGGTGGGTATGTCGGACTCGCACCGACTAAACCTAACCTACCGTGGACTTCTTCTGGCGCCTGATGGGGGGAGCCCCGGGAACGCGGGTATGCTGCTCCGGTGCCCCCCTTTTGCGCCGTGTCCCAGATGGTCGGGACACGCACCCGGGGAGGACTGTGAGTTGCCCTCCCCATTTGCCGACTCCTGCCAGTACGGCACAGCGACTGTGCCACAAACAGTTCGCTGTCTTCCCGGGGCTGCTTGCATATGGCGGCAGTAGAGGACACTTCTCATACTGCCACCGCAACCCCGAGGGGAGTAGGGCTAACGGCTGCCGCCGCCGCCCCGACGCCTCCTCCGTCTACGAACGGGGTCGGCTCGCTCCCGATCCCGCTCGGCGGCCTCCTTCTGGAGCATGACTGCTTCGCAGAAGGAGACCACGGCGTCCCATTTGGTGGAGTCGCCAGCCAGCATCGCATACACGACTGCTGGCGGCGAAAGATCCCGTCCGATTTCAGCGACCAGGACTCGTCTCTCGGCCTCCCAGGCCGGGCACTCCTCCAGCGTATGCTGGGCAGAGTCCAGGTCGCTCCCGCAATGGTGACAGTGTGTCGTCACTTCTCGGCCGATCCGGCACAGATACTCACCGAAACACCCGTGTCCGGTGAGTATCTGAGTCAGTCTGTAGGTGACGCAACCGCCCTTCCTTCCCACCCAGGCCTCGAGGTGAGGCAGGATAGCACCGACGGCACGTTGGCGCGCGTTCAGCCGCAACTCAAGCCTTGCGCGCCACTGTGCAAGTACGCGCCGGTGTGCTTCCCGCCTGTAGGCAACGAGCGTCTGCTCTGGCGCCTCGCCGCTCTCCCGGCGGACGCGGATTTCGGTGAAAACCGACTGCCGCCAGGAGATCAAACGGTGGAAAGCGCGCCAGGAGTGTCGCCGCCTCAAAGGATATCGTTCGATATCCTCGTGCGATCCGTATGGCCACCACACGCTGCAGGCTGTTCAAGATAGCTCTGCAGCGGGAGGCGCCCGTCAGGCGTTCAGACCAGACGGGCGCCCCATAAAGGACCATGGATCGCACGACACCTCCATAGAGGCGGCGGACTTCTTCCCTAGGACCCCCGAGGTTCGGCAAAAGCCGGTGTAACGCTCCGGTTACCCGGCGCACTCGGGGGGCCAGACGCTCGAAGTGCTCCTCGAAGCCCCATCGGCTGTCTAGGGTGAGGCCCAGGTACTTCATGTACCGCCCCACCCTGACCTCTGCGTCACCTACACGCATCGACGTACTGGGTGGTTCCTCCCTACGGCGTAAGCCGTGGAACCATAGCGCCTCGGTCTTGTGAGGCGCTACCCGAAGGCCCAGTCGCGTTATGGCCGTGACGACACACGCAACACCGAGTTCGGCGAGCCGTACCGCCCGCTGGAAATTTACCTCCCGGGCTATGACGAGCGTGTCGTCCGCATAGCAGACGACGCTCACCCCGGGAGGGAGGCTTATCCGCAGGACCGCATCGTACGCGAGGCTCCATAGCAGAGGTCCTAACACGGACCCCTGAGGAACCCCGCAGGAGAGCTCCCTCTGGATTTCAATCCCGTTCCGACCGACGAATTTAATCGTCCTGTCGCGCAAATATGCCCCGACTATACCACGGAGATAGGGAGGCACGTTATGATGGACCAGTGCCTCCCGTATCGCCCGCCAGGGGACGGAGTTGAAGGCGTTGACGATGTCTAAGCTCACCGCCAAAGCCACCTCCCCCGCCCGAACGGTGGGCTCCGACAGGGCGCGGACGCGGTTGATCGCGTCCAGCGTCGAACGTCCCTGCCGGAATCCGAACTGGCTGTCCGATAAATCGGGGCCAACGCGCGACAGATGCTCGCTGAGACGGGCGGCTATGACACGCTCAAAGAGCTTGCCCGCCTCGTCTAGCAAGCAGATTGGTCGGAACGCCGAGGGAGAATCGGCGGTCCTGCCCGGCTTCTGCAGAAGCACAAGCCTTGCCTCTTTCCAGCAGGTGGGGAACACGGCACTACGGAGGCAACTGGTGAACAGTTGCCTCAATCGGTCCCCCAGGACTGCCAGGGCGCAAACCCACGCCCTGCCCGGTATCCCATCCGGGCCAGGGGCGGTATTTCGGGCCGCAAGTCGCCGTACTGCTCGGTCCAACTCCCCCTCCGTCACCTCCAACTGGTCGTCCCAATCATGGTACGACGGTGACGGAGACACCAACTTCTACTACTAACTAATCTACTTAATAACTAGATTAGGTCACACTTGAAATGTCTAAGTGTGACCTAATCTTCTTTTATATTACCTCTCTACCAAACTGACTTCAATTCTTAATCCTTTACTGTCTACGAAGTCTGAGTATGGAGCTTCGCTGGCAACATATTTGTATATGATATATTAGAGATGTATGAAAGATAGAATGTATGTTTGTGATCATACACACGCCTTACTTTCTTTTTTAGCAGATTTAAATAGAATGAGTTTATTAATTAGATTGCCAGTTTTATTTTTGTATGTTGCGCGATATCTCCGATGATGGTGAACTGAGTGTAGTTATTCGTTTTTCGTTCGCTGAAAAATAAGTTCTAATAGGTTTATATATTTAAATTTTGAAGACAGTTCTATTTTTTTATGTTAATTCATTTTGTGAGTCTCCTGATATGATTTTCATTGAAAATAATTTTAGTTTAATTTTATTGAAAATATTACCTGGTAATAATAAAATAAATTAAAATGCGAACCATACGTAAGATAATGGTAATTTTTGGCCAGCTGTGGTCACAAGCCGACAGTCGACCCGTGACCACGGCTGCTGCAATCCAACTATCGTGCATCCGAAACGTCGGTTAACCTAAAGGTAATGATTTGCCTTAAATTGAGAGCCGTGTCGACAATATATAAAAATATGTACAAATCGCGAAGGTTTAAAAACATTAAAAGGATAATGGTTAGCCAAATGGTCGTAATATTAGCAAAATATATGACTTGATATTCACTAGGTATGTCTTTGAAATGAATATTCAGAGATGTTCTGGTTTCGAGTTCATATTGTTATCTAATGTCACAGAAATATTATACTCAAACAATAAAAAAAGAATAAATAGGCTATAGTTAAACGTCTAACTGAACAATGTATAAAATTTAACTGAAAACATCTAATTAAAAGCACGCGCAAGCATCATTTAATTGCCTTACCATCCAATTGAACGGCTGACTCAACCTGCTGGCTGAAATTTTATTTCACTAAATAATTTAGGTCTATTGTCTTAAGGAGTATGGTGCATTTATTTTATTTTAGGTTTTTTATAGTTTTATTTTAATTGAACTCCTTTAAATCTCTAACCTATGCGTCATTTAACTATTTTTATTCCCATTCCACAGTTTTTATTTTATTAAATTCGTTTCGGGATCCATTATGGCTAAAGCGTTTTCCAATGTGGCGCCTAGGCGTCTCGCCCAGTGTCATTTCATTGTGTAGCACTGTTAATCTTGGCTTACAGGAGCTGCAGTGATGGGTAAGAGGGTGACCGTAGGATTAGTACAAAGGCTCTAAATCTGAGATTTTTAAAAGAGAACGAACTTTCATAGTCTCTTGTAATGCACAAGTGACTATGAAAGTTCGTACCAGTATAAAAGTTATTATGTCTCTATGAAATATGGCTTAATTGAAAGATCTATTTAAACAAAAAATAATTTGTTTTTGACTATTATCATGAGAGTGAGCATTAAGAAAAAAAAAACAAAAAAAAGATAGGTTTGCATGATAATCTTCTGCATACTCCAGAAGTTAGGTTCATGACCTAACTTTAAAGTAGTATATAATATTATATGAAACATTTTTCATAATGTGAAAAACCAAACTTCGTTGCAACTCAGCTCAATAACGTGTTACTTAATAATGAAAAAAAATGTTAAAAAAAATAATAACGTTAAACAGACAGAGTCATGCAGAGACCACCTTATCAAACACATTTATTATAATGTGGTTTGTTACTACGACAACTATTAGAAATAACACATTACTGTCGCATTGAGCAGTAATATAATGGCGAACTGAATCTGCAATTGTAAACTTAACCAATTGAGCCACTAGCTCAAATTATCAGATTTCTGTAATAATGTGGTGCCAAACAAACCTCATGGTACATTTAACCAAAGTCTGTATTTCGATAACACTGGTATCTAATACGGCCTCTTTATCTCAGAATCCCAGAGCACTGTAATTGTTGTGGAAACAACGCCCTCTTAATGCAACAACAAAATTCACTTTCTTATTTGACATATTGTGATGATGTTGCCACAATTACCGTAAGCAAAACAAAAAAGTCGAAAAAATTCGTTGCTTGAAATGAGACCAAGCCGGATTGATGTTCTACACCAAAGACTTCCTATCATTTATTAATTAGACGATCATAAGTTCAACGCTTCTTAAGCGCCTGTTACATTACGTGACATCTTATATACATTAAGATATTTTTTTATATTTTCAGGTTCGTAAAACGAGCATCCGAATGACTTCGATAAAGGAGTATCCCTTCGACTTGAGCGACCTCAAGAACCAACCGGTTACTGACCCACCGAACACCGAAACTCAAACAAAGACCATAGAACCTGTGGCGGCAGCTCCTCCCAGACCGCGCATATCCCTCGCAGACGGCAAGAGAAAAGTCTCCATCATGGCGGACGAGAGCAGCAAAGACCGAGAAAATCTACCATCTGACAGGTATGTTAAATTCTATTAGTAAGCAAAACTTAAAACACGGCGCGGTTAAGATAGTCGCTGCAGTCCCGGGTTCGATTCCCACGCAGGACAACTATTTATGTGACCCATAAATAGTGGTTTTAAGTATTCCGTGATACAGCAATTCAATACTCAATCATTTATTGCTTCCATAATGTATAACAGATGGTATAATCTTATAATTATGTAATAATTATGGACCCTGTCGGGCACAGCATAGTAGAAGAGAGGAAGAAGGCTTTTTGTTAATAATAAAAAGTTTTAGAATTTATGCTATTTGTAAGAATTATTAAGTATGCCAAATTTTAATTTAAAAATGACAAGATTTAAAGCGAAAAGATTATCAGATTAATATTAGAATGTCAAGATCTATAGAATTATTTCTTTGAGTCCAAGTATTCTTTAACAGTATAATAGCTTTTCTGTAATAAGAAAAGCTTTAGTTTTTTTAATTAAAGTTCATATTCCTAGTGTAGGCGTTGTCGTTTTAGAACCAAAAAACCAAACTTCGTCGACACTCAGCTCAATAAGGTACAGTCCGTGTTACTTAATACTGAAAAAAAAGGTTTAAAAACAAATAATAACGTTAAACAGACAAATGTCATGCAGAGGCCACTTTAGAAATTAAAAATTTTGACGGCACGTTTGTTAAAAATCTGCACAAATTAGATACTGATGAGGAACGACGACTGAGAGAGAGAGTACTCGTAGGAAACGCTTATCTTCCACAATACACCCTAAATTTGGATCAATACTCAATACTCAATCGTTTATTGCTTCCACAATGTATAACAGATGATAATGTAGTTCAGCGTAGTTCTACACAACAAACTGTCTTCTTATATAACAAGCTACCAATAGAAATTACAATTAAAATTATTCACAGAGTTAACTTATTTAAAAAAAAATTGAAGACATATTTATTGAAGAACGGCTATTATAGTATAAATGAGTTCATAAATAACAAACGACAAATGTAAAAGTGTTTTCTAGACCCTTATGTGTGATAATTTATGTTGTTTATTTTAGATTTAAATTCTTATTGTTACTAGACTTATGACTTGCAGGAAATTTAATATTTCATATTCCTGCAATATTATTATGCCAGACCCTAATGACACACGATTATCGTTGTTTTATATTAACTAATAAGATCACAACAGAATATATAAAATTTTATGTTATTATACTTATTAATAATATTTTTTATTGACACAAGTGCACATATACTTAAATATGAATCACTACTCACATGACTTGCAGTCATGTGAGTGGAGATAGGTAGGCATTTTTAACCGATTCTTAACGTTAGAGGTTATCAATTGTACTGTTTGTATGTTACGCGACTTCTCTCGTATTTTTCCGTTATTTATTCTATAGAGGTTGCTTTTGAAATAAATAATTTGTACAATCAAATCGATTTATTATTGTAATTGGTTAATATCTATTAAATGTGTCTAATGTCTGTTTGTCTTAGAACTATAAGTATGTAGAAAAGTTTGTTGGATGTATATTTTCTTATTATTTAGATTATGTTTGTAAGTGCCTAATATGTAACTGTTACTTTTTTCAAATAAATAGTATAAATTATGAAGTCGATGGTTCTATGTTTTTTTAAGAACGGTAATAATTCAGTTTCACACCTGAGTCATGCATGACAAACTCCGACGTAACAACATTTGGAATTTCTAAGAATAATAATAAAATAAGTTATCTTCTAACTTTTAAAGTGTAAATACTAAAAAAAACAAAAAGTATATTTTATAATTAAGTATATTAATGGTCAATAACAAACAATTAAGATTTTAGTTTAGTAAAACTTTGCTTCAGATTTTCTGTATACTGACTTTTGGATAATGATTTCTGATGATTAACATTACGCTTGTCGCTTGAATAGTTGTACGACAATGGATTACATTACGTTCATTTTGATAATCATTTCTTCTCTTTGTAATAACCTATTTTAATACACTAAATACCTAATAATAAATTGAATAAATGATCTATCGAAACTACCTATAAATAAATTAAATTTAATTAAAGAATTTAAAAAAATATTCACAAACAAAAGAGAAATGGCGTAACATACCATACATAACAACCTATATACAGAACAAAATATTGTCAAATTTCTAAGAAAATCATTCCACGATATAATTGTTTCAAATAGTTGATGTGGTCTGGCAAAACACATGTTGTAACAGGCAATATTTGAATTGAGACACCGCACCGAGGCTAAATTTGTCTGCAATAAATCTTTAGTCCACGGATTTTAGAGTTTATTCTAAAAAAATAAAATTCAATTACAAGAAAATCAGTTTCGCAAATCGAACATTTTTGAATTTTGAAAAGATTTCAGTTTGAATGTAACGTTCTATTAGAACGGGTTGTTACGTTAGTCGATAATTAATATTGCGGAATTAACAACTATTTTGAGTATACCGCTACTCATTACGCATTACCACAATAGCTAATTAGGACCTGAGTTTCTACCTCGGCTTCGGCTATAAAGCCCTAACAGGAATTTTCAGTCAACAAAAACTTTCAGTAAATGCCCGTAACACGCAGCCGTACAACCCAGGACTCAGACAAAATCCATCGGTGCTGCACCTAACTTCTTACTGGCCGTGTCGTCTAGGCCGATCATGAAATAAAGGACTGGAGAAGTACCTAAGTACCTGCGTTTGCGCATACATTTGTGGGGATTAATATTGCCCGGGCAGACCTCTAATCGCCCATTCATATCGATGATATGCCCACTCCGATCCTCTATTCCAAGTGGCCCGTAAGCTCGAGTATTAACGTAAAGTTGTCAGTACATGAAAATCCTATCATACATCTCCGCGTCATTAACCTCCCGCTGAACCGAGGTTCAAATCCCAAAAAATAATAAAAAGATTGAAACTGGAAGGTAAGACTAGAATTAGATTGACAATAAAAAAGAAGTTAGCGTTAATTCAAAATACTATATAAGAAATTAGTAAGCAGGCCAGACTTATACTACAGGGTTTTAGATCATTTGTCTCACACTTTCAAATTAGTACCTATTCTCGTATCATTAGATTCTATAGTGTAAAAAATACAGTATTTATTACATATTATAGGTACTACTTTTTTTTGTGAATACGAACTCATATTACAACCAGACCACAAATATCGGTCCTGAGTGAGAATCGAACCCACGACCTACGGCGTGAAAGGCAAGCATCTACCAACCACGCCAACTGGTCCGTCATAGCACAAAAAATAACAAAATCGCATATCATATACATATTATTGCGCCATCTATTATGTAAAGCTGTTACTTCGTCAGATTGTACTTACCGTAAATACTGTAGTTTTATGTGCTAAGCGACATGTAACGAACTGCTTTACTTGTTTGGATTAAGTTGCACAAGTTATCCAACAGATGGCGTTACTTTGAGGCATAGAGAATTCATGTGTGAGTGCCAACATTACTTGAAAAAATTGGAGTAGCTTTTCGAGGGTTTAACACCACATCCGCCAATCTGAGAACCTACATAAGAACTAGCACAAATTCTGAAATGTTTTATTAGTCGCTACCTATGACGTTGACGTGAACCAGTTTATAAAGAAAATATACTTATGTATAATATTTTTTCACGGTAGTTGGTTTTCATGTTGTGATTCGTTAACTAGGTATATGTCTATAAGTACTTATATGTATTCAGATAGGTCCATACTTTGAGCCTAGTACGTATGTAAATACCGTAATGCTGTATTCATCATAAATTCCGTTGTTATGTAGATCGACCTACCTCAGGATCAACACCAGCTGTGTTGGTGATATCATTTTAATATGACACTGAATTTTTATACGTTCAATGTCAACCCTATATCAATACAGTGAACCATTGGTTGTTCCATTAGTGATAAGAGCCAGAGTTACTTTTCAGGCAAGCGTACCTAATTTACTATAATAATTAAAATCCATAATAATATATGCAATTAAAATTATCCAATACAAATTTTCAATTGAATCAAACTGATGTTAGAGAAATAAAGAAATTAGCTATTTAACTAAACCATTACAATTTAATTTGTGATAAATTTCAATTCTATTTGATAAAATATAAGTCACGATCTCTATAATCTTTTTGCGCCGAGCATTAAACAATAATAGTTAATTTGTTATACTCGTGCTACATTATATATTATGTTCGAGTATTTACAAGCACTTTTGAAAGTCTATGGAAATAAAAACCGTTTTTATTTTATTGTTTATTATAATGATGGCAATTATTGCCTATCACTAGAAAATCTATGGTTTCAGAGAATCTGTTTCAATCTTTTACGCTTTTTTATCAGTATCACATGGATTAGACCTTATAAAAATAAATGTGCCTATAAAGATATACAAAACATAAGTTGCAATCTAAAACATTACGGACCTCATCAGACAAATAAGTTTTAAATTGTACTTACAATAAATACATCGTTTCAGACCACTTATGGAATTAATTTCCGAAATAAATGATTTATTATTTAGAAAAAAATATGTATTTTTTTGACAAAAAACTCAGTTCTAAGCTTTACCTACTCACTTAGCTTCTCGGTTTACTTTAAGATTGATTGACCCTTAAATTGGATCGAACCTCTTTAATTGAATCCGAGGAAAATTGTCTTTAATTCAAAAATATCTTAACTACAAGTATGTTCTTTGAGCGTCGTTTGAAGTTACATATTTATACTTCTTTTATTGTATCATAAGTAAAAATGGTCTTGAATTGAAAAATATTTTAACTGGAAGTATGTTTTTTAAGCATAGTATGTATCTACGTACTTATCGATACACCTCTAATTGTATTAATGGTAAATATAATTTTGAAAAAATTATAGTTTAAAATAATAGTCTAAGCATAGTATGTAGATACTTTTTGATGCCCCTGTATTTTGTACCTATATCTGAGGTAAAAATGTTTTGAATTGAGAAATAGTTTAACTGGAAGTATGGTGTTTAAGCATAGTATGTAGATAATTTTTGATGCCCCTGTAATTGTATCGGAGGTAAAAATTGTTTTGAATTGGGAATGGTTTAACTACAAGTATGTTGTCTAAGCATAGTACGTAGATACTTTTTGATGCATCTGTAAATTTTGTATCTGAGGTAAAAATCGTTTTGAATTGAGAAATGGTTTAGCTACAAGTATGTTGTCTAAGCATAGTACGTTGATACTTTTTGATGCCCCTGTAATTAAATCTGAGGTAAAAATTGTTTCGAATTGAGAAATAGTTTGACTACCAGTATGTTGTCTAAGCATACTACGTAGATACTTTTTTGATGGCCCTGTAATTGTATCTGAGGTAAAAATTGTTTTGAATTGAGAAATAGTTTGACTACCAGTATGTTGTCTAAGCATACTACGTAGATACTTTTTTGATGCCCCTCGTAATTGAACCAGAGGTAAAAAAATGTTTTGAATTGAGAAATAATTTAACTACAAGTATGTTGTCTAAACATAGTACGTTGATACTTTTTTGATGCCCTTGTAATATAACCAGTATATTGCTTAGACAATATACTGGTTTGACTACCAGTATATTGTCTAAGCATACTACGTAGATACTTTTTTGATGCCCTTCGTAATTAATCCTGAGGTAAAAAATGTTTTGAATTGTGAAATAATTTAACTACAAGTACGTTGTTTAAGCATAGTATGTAGATACTTTTTGATGCCGCTCTAATCTTGATTTAAGAATACAAAGTAATAGTTTAACTACAAGAGTGTTGTTAAAGCATAGTATATACTATGTACATAGGTACTTATTGATACAATTAAAGGTATAGGTAAAAATTGTTTTGTATTGAAAAATAAATACAACGAGTACGTTGTTTAAGAATAGTATGTAGATACTTTTTGATGCCGCTCTAATCTTGATTTAAGAACACAAAGTAATAGTTTAACTACAAGAGTGTTGTTAAAGCATAGTATGTACTATGTACATAGGTACTTATTGATACAATTAAAGGTATAGGTAAAAATAGTTTTGTATTGAAAAATAAATACAACGATAAATACAACGAGTACGTTGTTTAAGAATAGTATGTAGATACTTTTTGATGCCGCTCTAATCTTGATTTAAGAATACAAAGTAATAGTTTAACTACAAGAGTGTTGTTGAAGCATAGTATATACTATGTACATAGGTACTTATTAATACAATTAAAGGTATAGGTAAAAATTGTTTTGTGTTGAAAAATAGTTTAACTACATACAAGTATGTCGTTTAAGCGTAATATGTAGGTACTTATTGATACAAATTTATGTACCTATTTATCATGTCATTGAACTCAATTGGTAATGAATTCTCACATGATCCGTCGTTACGAGATAAATGACTTGTTATTTTTTACTGTTAGTCGCATAAGTAAATAATTTGCATAATAATAGTAGGAGATAAGAAGCGTATTCTACTTGAGTGGGGATTACTAATGATTGATTCTTAAGGCACATGTTGGACGTAATGGAATGGTACTTATATTAATAAAATAATTCACATACATACTTTTGTCATACTTGTGATACCCCTACGTCACATCCCCGAACGTATTCTTCTAGGCCCGCAACACACGAACACCGAACTAGAACAAAGCTTCCACCATAAATACTTAAACCGCACACCCTTTTATTTTTTGCTTTTTTTTTAATAATAATTATAAT
The DNA here is from genome assembly GCA_951640165.1 of Pseudoips prasinana. Classification (NCBI taxonomy): domain Eukaryota; kingdom Metazoa; phylum Arthropoda; class Insecta; order Lepidoptera; family Nolidae; genus Pseudoips; species Pseudoips prasinana. The sequence continues at coordinate 23,305,343 of OX621237.1, read as the reverse complement.
GTTTATTGGTTCTAGAAAAAGAAAATACAATTATACTTATACTTTAAATATATAGAGTATATATTTAAAGTGTGCCATGTGGGTATTTATTAATTGTAAAATGTAATTACCTAACTATTTACGATAATATTCGCTAAGTTTAATCATGTATTGTAATATTTAATTCAAATGACATTTGTTAATGTCATTTAATAGTAATTGTTTTGTTGTGCATACTTTTACCTTATAAAACGGTATTGGTTGATGTGTTACTGACTTTTATATCGAACTTTATGTAGTACTGGGCAAACAAACTAAACCTATTTAGGTTTCCTGATTTGGCCTCCCTGATCTTCTCTTGTTTAATAATATATAGACTCTCGTTGGTTAACTAGAGGTGGTCTGCATCTATCTCTCACATTGTAATTTTTATACTTCTGATTCATCAAATTTTATTAATATACTAGCAGTGCCCGCGGACTTCGTTTCGCGTTAAAAATATTTTTGTCCCTTCCCGTTTGTCCCGCGTAATACTTCGGGTTAAACGTTCGGGTTTTTAACTTTTAACACTTAACAATGACGTGGCTTTCTATTGGTGAAATAATTTTGAAAATCGGTTCACGAGATCCAGAGATTACCCCTCGTCACAAACTCACAAACGTTACCCCTTTATAATATTAGTATAGACAAATAGAAGTATACACAAATAGAAATTTGACACAAATAGAAATATAACTGGGAATCTGATCGCAGTGCCACTTAGCAGGTTTATTGTAAATCTACTATAAAATTATTCAGGGTCCCGCACGCACTGAAACGCTATAAAAATAACCAAAATCGGTCCGGTTGTCTACACCGTCTGTATCAGAAATGGATTTCATTGTTTTCTGCTTTTCTTAATTTCCCAATTCACCAAATTTTAGATACTAACAATTATTATGTAATATCGAATCCATTTATTTATGAACTTAGCTAGCTTACGGCATTACGGCTTCGTTGGAAAATATTAGCTCGCTGCTTTTTTAACAATAATACTCACATAATAATATTTTTAACAACACTCGCACTAAATAAATAAATTAACCAGTAATCTATTAAAAAAAAAAAAAAACCAAAGACAATTTCCCTATTTAGGTACTTATAGCTAAAACTTTCGAGCATTGACAAATGCTTCAAGCCTAAAACTGACAGAAAGTGATAATGGATTATTCTAATCTCTAGTACGTTCTGTATTGTCAATCTTGACAGTTTTTATTTTATTCCGATGCAATTACTTTCTATGTATTTGAATTTTTATTTTAATAATTAACTATATTACTATATTTTATTACTAATTATCCTATATCCTATTCCTCACGAAGATAAATCCAAAAACACAAAAATAATTAAAATTGCTCCACCTGTTCTTGAGTTATAAGTGGTGTAACTAACACGACTTTCTTTTATATATATACTCGTAGATACCATACTAATTTGAGATATTTGTGAAACTTTTATAGAAATAAAAGTGATCAAATTGCTATTAAAAAATTTAAAAATATATCCTTCTATTTTGGAAGTTGGACAAATCAGAATAAGAAGTATATTATAAACCTTTGAGAGCGTTGAAGTCTTTTCTTCCGGGCGTTGTCGGTGCTGCTTTATTAATACCTTTTACAAATGTGAGGCATTATAAGCTTGTGTATAAATGAGTTTAGATGTGTGTACTTACGTACTTATCTTACTTATTGCATTTAATAATATATTGTCGTAAGACATTATTTACACAACGTCATCTGTTCCCAAACTAAGCAGAACTTGTACTATGGAAACCAAATGAGTGATATACTACATATACTACTTCTTTTGTAAATACATACTTAAATACTTAATTATACCCAGACTTAGGACAAACAGATATGGTCCTGTACACAAATATCTGGCCTGGGTGGGAATCGAACCAACGACCTGCGGCGTGCAAAGCAAGCATTCCAAACCAACCATTTCTATAATGAAAATAATATAATGAATTTTCAGATATTTTTCATTAAAATCTGTTCAGCCGTATAAAAGTTACAGCTCTGTATCAAAAGAGCTGTAACTTACCTACAAAAATCCCAATTACAATTATCAAATTTTAATCGGGATTCTTTGAAGGTAAGGTTTTAACTATGGACTTTAACATAAACTGAATGTTCGAAGCAAATCTGCTCCACTTAAATATTGCAACCGTTTAGCGCCAAACAGAAATTGGTTATGTTTTACTTCGCTTATTAAATTAAGTTGAGTAAAAAATATAAAATTCATAATAAACGTGTTTCTAGAAACCTAATTACCAGACCTAGGTCAAAGTATTGTTAAGAGCCAGCGCTATTATACAGAGCGTACGTGTTAACGGTTAACCAATGAACGGTTTGTAAATACGCGCCTAGTATAATATTACCGTAAAACATAATCATAAGCGCAACTATTTTAGCATTAAAAATATATACCTACGAAACGTCAAAGTGTATCATAGTAGATAGATATATAGTTAGTACGTGGTGTCGAACTTCAACTTCTATCATAGAATCAATTTAGGGAATTCAGTTTATACTGCTATAGATAATTACTATATGCATCTTTACCTCCTCCGAACGACAGAAACAATGAACATGAAAATTAAACCGCTCCGGGAAGATAGGTACACCGCGTAATATGTTGATGCTTAAGCACCTAGACGGGGCAAAAACTATGAATGATAATATAAAAAACTAGCTGTGCCCCGCGGTTTCACCCACGTTAAACTTTATTGAAGTTATACTTCTTTTGGCGCGATGGAGAAAAATGATGAGAGTGAATTTTTACGATGCGCGCGCACACCGACACCAAAAAATTTAACAGCATGAAGTTAGTTCTAGGTGGTATGAAAATTGATAACTATGTTCAAGTTGTATATTAAGAAGTATAACTTCTAACGCGTGTACATAAGTACACACAATTTTTTTTTATATTCTATGTGGTATTCGGATATATAAGCTATATTACTACAAAGTTTCATCAAAATCCGTTCCGTAATTTTAACATAGTAACAAACATCCATACAGCCAATGGTCATAAACTATCGCTTTTATAATATTAGAAAGATATTAGTAGGACCTGGTGAACTTTTGTAGCATCGTTTTGCCTATGGTTGTAGAAATAAGCAGCAAAACTGCTACACGTAACGACTTACCTTAATATGAATGACAGCTGTCAAATGTAGTGTTCTGATTGACCTTCTCTATGATCTAGGATCGCCTTGGCACTAGCCAGTTGTCAGAAATTCACTTATAATTGCGGCTATGAATGAATGAAAGTAAAATAATTATATGGTATCTTTTTTTTAATTTGAATCAGTTATATTAGTTTAAAAGAACAATATATTCTTTGCACTATTGTATTTTGGAATATAAATCGCACATAAAACTACATACGCCTAGAATAATAAATTCGTGTCTAACACTGCCACACGGCATAATCATTATAGTAAATGTAAGTTGCAGCAATAAATCCCATTCCTGCAAGTTACATTTTCGTTCATTCAATCTAATTATAAATCAATTTTTATACAAAAGCGTGTAACTATAAAGAATACAAAGGACCACTATAATTTCGTAATTATTTCCGGATGTCGCTACAAGTAAAAATAAAGACACGTTTGTATAGTTATTAGCACAGTTTGGCCATCTGCTGATCTTAACAAGAGATAAAGAATCTCTTTATGCCTTTGGCAGCCGACTCCAGATATAATATCTGCACAAATTTCGCTATAGCGAAATTTATTTCTATGTACAGACACCAGCACATCCAGCTACCCCAATCTGTCAAATTTCTTTTATAGATTTTTTACTTTATCACAATAGCATAAGGTTTACTTTCAATTGGGGAAATTTGACAGATTGGGGTAGGTTGATGTGCGGGCATCTGTACTTAACTATAGCAACTTCGGATATTACGCATCATTTGTAACAACTTCGTAGAACTTTGTAGAAACTTGTTACAAATGATGCGTAATATCCAAAGTAGCTATAGCCAAGTACATAGAAAAAGAAATTGGTTATAGCCTAATTATCGCTAACCAACCAATAAATAATATCCACTGGAGTTGCCTTATATTTCGTCCATATTCATATTCTAGTCTGGCAAAATAAAAAAAAAAACTAAGAACTTATGAAATAATAAGAATAATACAAGATAGTATCACTAACTTAAATTTATTGATACTAGCTTTTAAGATCATATTGAAGTACATCAAATAATTGGTATTGTATTCATATATTACGGGCCGGTTGGCGTGGATGGTAAATGTTTGTCTTACACGCCGCAGGTCGTGGGTTCGATTCCCACCCAGGACAGATATTTGTTTGCATGAACATGTCTGTTTGTCCTGAGTCTGGATGTAGTTATTTATGTTATCTATGTCATTACAAAAGAAAAGTAGTATATGTAATATATCAGTTATCTGGTTCCTATAGTACAAGAACTGCCTAGTTTGAGATCAGATGTGGAGTATATGAATAATCTCCCAGGATATTATTATTTTTCATTTATTTATTCTCCCTTTTTAGAGGGCTAAGTTTCGGGCCGTAGCCAAACACGCCAAGCTACAAAGTAAAGAAACTTGATGAAATTGTGGACGAAATTAAAAAAAAACTTGTAATACGGCAAGTGTTTAGAATCGTAGCTTTCTGTATTAAGTGGATATTGTACGTGGGTATGTCGATGTAAGAAGTTCTAAGCTGTGTGTAAGAGTTTTAGGGATAATACCATTGGATGATATTACTAATGGTAAAATATGGACCGTCTGAACTCTCCACTGAGTTTTTAACTCTATAGCTAAGCCTTGGTATTTCACAAGTTTTTTTGTGATAGTCGACTGGATATTATGGGTGTTGGGTATGGCTATATCAATTATTAGTATTAGAGGCTGACTGTAGGTTGCCTTGTCTACAATTGTAATATTAAATAATGGCAGGCCACGCAGTAAACGCATGATTGTGCCAATGCCTTGTGATTAGTATTGTACAAAAGGCCTAAAATGCTTTTCGCTACGCTCGATCGATCTCATATTTATATTAAGTATCCCATTATTTATATTTCTGCTGGCTTAGAGCCTGTGCACAACACGTTTTTTAAACGCGCGTTGACGGCGCGCTTTTATTATACAGAGCAGTTTACGCGTGAGCATCGCGTCTGTATCGCTACACACATACGATTGAAATGGATGGATTTGAATTTATACAGGTGTGCAAAGTTCCACAAGCGGCGTCTGACTTGCGTGCGTATCGCGTCTGTATCGCTACAATCACATGCCAACTGCAACGGCGTGCTTAAAAAACGTGGTGTGCATAGGCCCTTAGGTCTTAAATTTTGTCAAGGCCAATGTTGCCATGGTAACAAGATTAACGAAGAGTTACAACAAAGATTATCAGTCCCTCAGTAACACGAGGTGGGTTCAAAACATCCGTGAAAATTATAGATAGTTTATACTATAATCATAGAGAAAATATATATCTTTACCGAGGTATTACCCGCGGGTAAACTATTAGTACTTCTACTAGACATAACCTGGCCTTCAACATAATAATATAACCAATCTTCATTTCAAATGCAGCGTTTTATCGAAAAGAAATAACAAACATTAAAACTCACACACATAAACTTTTGCATTTGGGATTTGCTTCAATTTATTAATAGGTCTGTAATTAAATTACCCAACACTATCTGGATAACACATGTATAAAATGCATAAAGTATGAGTGTTATTTATAGAATAGCCTACCTTTTAGTTAGACCATTAGAGTTATACATGATTTGGCATTGTGTTTATTCTGAATTAATTTATCTATTATATCTTTATAATGTAATCCTGGCATACAGTAGTTGATAAAGGAACAACTCAGCCTATTAATAAGCAAGGTACTGAGACCCTTCATATCAACACTATCTGGATAACACTTGTATAAAATGCAGAAGGTATGAGTGTTTTTTATAGAATAGCCTACCTTTTGGTAAGCATAATATTTTATATTCTATTCTTATTCTTATTCTTTATTGCACACAGAAAACAATAAAAAGAAATACAATTTATGAAATAAAGACATGCACATAGGCGAGCTTAACTCAATAATGAGTTTTCTTACAGCAAACCAAACACAGAGGACAATTTGTTTTACAGGGTAGAACAGTGTACAACATTATCTATCTAAATTAATTTTACCTACCTATATGTATAAATACCTACATACTATATTATATCAATACTACATAATAAATAATATACACATATATAATAAATATACATATACTTACATACTATACAAAAGATTACGATAGGAAATGTGTCTTTATTCTTCTTTTAAAAGAGTCTAGAGACGGACTAGCGCGAATAGAGTGAGGAAGGGAGTTCCAAAGACGCACTGCACGGACGGTGAAGGAACCATCATAGCGACTAGAGCTGTGTAAAGGATTACGGAGGAGAAGCGAAATAGAAGATCGACAGGGTTTTCCCCTGGGGACTAAGTACTCAAAGCGTTCATGAAGGTACGTAGGAGAATTAGGATTATGAAGGATAGAGTAAAGTAAAGAGAGAATGTGGGAATCTCGACGCCTACGAATAGGCAGCCACTTCAAGCGTGTCCGAAATTCGGACACATGGTCGTACTTCCGGAGACCGTAGATGAAGCGGATGCACAGGTTCTGCAGGCGTTCAAGCTTATCCAGAAGTTCATTAGTAGCATCAAGAAAACAGACATCAGCATAGTCAAGAAGAGGAAGTAGAAGGGATTGAGCAAGAAGGACTTTGGTCTGAAAAGGTAAAAATTTCTGAAGACGCTTGAGAGACTGAAACGAGTAGTACACTTTCCTGCTTACCTCTGCAACGTGATTGTTCCACGAAAGATAGTTATCGAATAAAACTCCCAGATTTTTAGCGGTCATGGAATATGTGATAGCGTCATCATCGAAGACGATAGGAGGAATAGTATTATTTTTAAGGAGACTGAACATATATCTGCCACCAATAATGAGAGCTTGTGATTTGGATGGGTTGACCAGAAGGCCAAACGATTTAGCCCACTCACAAATGTTTCCAAGATCACTATTGATGGCATCTACTGCCAGACTCAAGTCCTCTGCTTTGAAGTGACGATATAGCTGCAAGTCGTCTGCATAGAGATGGTAATGAGAAGAAATAATTTTAGTGATGGCGTTTATAAAAACGGAGAAGAGCAGAGGAGAGAGTACGCCACCTTGAGGAACACCGGCTGTCAGGTCACACCATTCAGAGAAAGCCTCATCAGAGCGGACCGACTGCGAGCGACCTCGAAGGTATGAGTTGAACCACATGATAACAGGTGCCGAGACATTAAGTGAGGATAAGATGCCAAGAAGGATGTCATAGTCTACAGAATTAAAGGCATTGCTGAAGTCAAGCAGAACTAGTATAGTGAGGAGTTTCTGCTCCATGGCTAATCGGATGTCGTCGGTGATTTTCACTAAAGCTGTGACAGTGCTGTGGCCAGGGCGGAAACCGGATTGGTAGGGACTGAGAAGACAATGAGAGGAAAGATACTGAGAGAATTGATTATGCACCACACTCTCTAGTACCTTGGACAGGATCGGAAGGATTGATATTGGGCGGTATTGGGATACGGATGTTGGATTGGTTGATTTGGGAAGTGGGATGATGTGCGCTTTTTTCCAGGCTGTGGGGAAGTAACTCGACTCCAAAGAGAAGTTAATGAGGTGTTTTAATATAGGAGCGATTTCTTCGACCACTAGCGAAAGCATTTTTAGTTCAAGGCCATCATCACCAACGGATTTTGTGGAAATGGAGTTAATGGATTTAATAATGTCGCGTTCTGTAATCGTGGTGAATGAGAATGAAGTATTTAGCGGCTTCGGAAGGCTGGAGAGGTATTCAAGCGTAGACGACTTAATATCAGCGCTCAAGGCCACCGGAGGCTTAGCGAAGTGAGTATTGAGAGCATTAAGGTCCATAGTATTTCTTTTATCTCCGGATCCCTTGCCTACACCAAGGGATTTGAGAAATTGCCATACTTGTGCTTTATCGAGTCTGTCAATTGAGTTATGAATGTGGCGTCTCTTGGCATCTCTACACATACGACTGCAGCGATTCCTAAGTTTTTTGTACTGTGCCCAATTCTCTTCGGTTGCATTCTTCCTGTACTTCCTTTTGGCTTTATCACGAAGGGACATTTGTTTTTTAATGCCATCGGAGAGCCAAGGCGCAGGTGGATGTTTCACTTTCACCATTCTGACAGGAGCATGAGTGTCGTAAAGTCCAATAATCGAGTCACAGAACTTGGCAACCTTGGTATCTAAGTCGTTGCAGTTGTAAATAGGCGACCAATCAATACTAATCGCATCAGCCCTCAAGCGCTCCAGAACGATACTTTTGAAACTGCGGAGAAACAGAAATTGGGACTTACGTCGAGGACAGCGTATCTTATAAGAAACATAGATGAGGTCATGATAAGAAAATGAAGCTGGAAGCTGGCCATAAGTTGTGACTTTAGCAGATTGCGAAACAAGTATTAGGTCTAAAAGTGAAGGAGTACAATGCGGGGCATGGTGAGTGGCATCTAGTGGTAGGATTGTCATATTTACTGAAGAGACCAGGGAGAAGAGGCGAGCGCTCCGTGCATCATTCTTAAGCAGACAAGTATTGAAGTCACCAAGGATTATTATATCTTCATATATGGCTGCAAAGTTTTCAAGTTTAACTTCAAACGATGAAAAATAGTCTATATGACATGATGGCGAGTATAACACCCCTAAAAGTATTTTGGTGTGGTGGAGAGTTACTTCTGTAAAAAGGTGTTCTGCAGATTGTGAATATACACTTGGTGACTGATCAACTACTTTATATTTGATATCCTCGCGGAGGTAGATAGCCACGCCACCGCCACCCTTGCCAGTTCGGTCATTTCTCAGTAGTTTGTAACCAGGCAAAGAGTACTGAGAAGAGGGAAGTGCTGGTTTAAGAAAAGACTCTGAAATGACGACAGCGTGAACAAGGTTAGAGTCGAAAGTTGACAAAAGATCGGGATAGTGGGAGTGGACGCTTTGAGCATTTATATGTACAACGTTAAAATATTTAGGAGAAGAAGAAAGAACAGAAAGAAGATGATCACGTAAAAGAACGGATTCATCGTCACTAAGAGCACTAGTGTAGTGTTCGTCAGAGGCGCTAGAAGAAGAACAAGTTAAAAAACTATCGTCGTGGTTATCATACATAAAAAAAAAATGCTATACAAGAAGATTATATAAAAATATATATATATATTAAATCTAGGTTTATATCAAATAACTTTCAATACTCTGAGCACTCACTACTACATTATATTTAAAATAACACTCATGGTACCAAAACTCAAAAGCCTCAGTCAAGAAGGGCATAGTAAAATTAAAACAATATGTTAACAAAGTAATAACCGTAACAATATTAAACTGGAGGTAGTTATATTTTGGACGGCTAAAGCCGTCGATAATTTAATTTCCGAGGTAATAAGTTGTTAGTGAACAAAATAATAGTGACACAATTACCTACAAATTACATTGATATGAAAATAATTAAAGTAAGACGTGAAAGTGCAGAGTGAGTTATACTGCTATAATATAAGTCGACCAAAATGAAAAGTCACAACAATGTTTACTTCACCGCCTTCCGGGATTTATCCGAAGTAGAACTAGACATCACGCCGGTATCTTGAGTTGATGAGCCATGTGCAGGTTTCTTGAGAGCTTTGCCCGTAGTCATCACGACGGCAGGAAACTGGGCTTTAAGACGGTTTAGCTCAGCCATTGACTCAATTTTGTGCATAGATTTGTCCTGCAACTGGATCATGATTTTACCGTCCGAACTCCAGCACGACCTCATGGAAAAATGCTGCCTGGCGGCCATAAAAACATCATGACGCGGTTTCGTGAGAAATTCAGAGAGTGTGAAGCCGGAACCTTTTAGTGATGTTTTGTTTTTCCACACCTCGCTTCTCATGCTGTAACGTTCGAAACGGATGAGAAGTGGACGCGGTTTACTCATATTCGAACCGAGTCGGTGACAGGCCACAATATTAGAAGCAGAAATATCTGACATTTTCATATTATTGTGCAATACATCCAGAGCGGTGACCATAGGATCATCTTGAGATTTCACGCCATGCAGGAGTAAAACTTTACGACGCGTCATCATTTCGTGCCTATCTAAGCCAAGCATAAGTAGCTCGATTTGGGCTTTCAAAGCATTCAAAGTCTTGCAAACAAAGTTTCGAAAGTCTGTGAATTCGCGAGATAGACTTGCAATAGTCTTATGAGGAACTTCGACGTTTGCCACAGCTTTCAAATCTTCTTCATGCTGGGCCATCCGACTGTTGAGTGACGTAGCAATCTCCTCCATTTGGGCAGACAACTTGGCATACAGGTCCATGTTGAAGTGTGTGTGAAAATTGTGATTGTGTGTTGGATACGATGCAGAGGAAAGGTGATATCTTCAGTGAGTGCAGCAGAGGTTAGTTATACATTTAATCACTATTAAACATGGCTAACTGGTTTAAATTGAATTAAAATATAAATTAAACTTGGAGCGAATTTTTTTTATGCTGACACTTGGGCTACCCGCAAAAAAAAAAAAAAAAAGCTTTAAAAAAATTCTAATGCATAATGTTTATATAATTCACCAGTTTGCCCGGCATTGGGAATTGCAATCGGATATTTCACAAGTTTCATACATTACACATTGTTTTTATATTACACGTTGAATAATATGTAATGAATGAGTAATAATTTTATTGTAAACACGTCATAGTAATAGTAAAGTCAACATAGACGTCATAGCGAGTAGAGATCTAAACGCACAATGATCGATGTACTCCAAGTTCCTTTTTATAAAGTTTGACTCCTTTCACTACAGAATCCACTCGTACAACCACATGTTACAGTAAAATTATAATATTTATATATGTACTGGTGCCTTACGAACATCACGTGACTGTTATTTGTGAAAGGCATAGTGACCGGTCATGAAAGAACCCTGCTGACTCATAGGTATCCCTTTGTTGAGCAACTGAGTCGGAGGGGATAATAGAGGTCATGCCAATTGGCTGCCTGCGAGATGTATGTAGACTGTACACATCACATGACTGGCGTCCAAACAAATGTAATATAGATAGCAAGCTCCGTCACGTGCCTCGACTCTTAATTAAAAATGTTAGTGCGTTTATTATATTATTATTGGACCGTTATCATGTTGATTTTTAGATGGTTAAAATAGACATTTAAATTGAACTTACCGTTCAATTCGACGTTGTAAATAAATATTGAGCTGGTTTTACAAGCTCACGTTTTTGTAACATATAATGGTGAATGCTAGAAATTAATTTTGCTGCAATTTAAAGTAAACTAAAACATATTATAAGTAGGAATAATTTTTTATATAGATATTGCTAACAGAAAAATATGTAATTATTCGATTACAGGGATAAGAATAAAAATAATCAACATACTCATAATCAAAATACCCATCATGAGTCTAAAGATAAAACCGGCCAAGTGAGAGTCCGACTCGCGCACGAAGGGTTTCGTACCATTATCTATAAAAAACGAGCAAAAAATTCACCTTTGCTTAACTTACCCTTGAATATTTATTTTATTTTATTTGTTGTAATAGCGGCAACAGAAATTCATCCAATGTGAAAAATTTCAACTTTCTAACTATCGCGGTTCATGAGATACAGCCTGGTGACAGACGGACAGATAGACAGCGAAGTCTTAGTAATAGGGTCCCGTTTTACCCGTTGGGTATGGAATCCTAATAAAAAAGAGCAATACAACACACATATTAACTGAAATCCATGACTTATTAAATAAAAGTTTTGTTATATAACTTTTTATAACCCTATAGGTCCAATGTTAATACCTAATATATTAGCAGTGAGTTAAGTTAAGTGTGCCCCACTTTTTTGGTGTTAAATATAGGCATCACCAAACTTGATATATTAGTATTTGTTCGTAAAATCTATGACCAAGACCTGGATAACGTAAAGGGTTATTATATTCGTCCATGAAAAATATTTTTTGAACAAACATATCAAAGATGTCCGATGATAATTTTGCCAACGTAAATGCATCAAACTGTAAATAATGATTTTAAGTAGCCTGTATTAAAATTTCATTTCGTTACATAAAGGCAAAGATATATCAAATAACGATTGTTTATACTTATTTTTTAATCAGTATTAATCAATGCATGAACAAAATTATTACTAAAGATTTGAATCATAAATTTTAATAACGCATTAAAGCGGAACTGTCCGCACACAAGGTCCGTCATAACAATAATATTAAATTCTTACCATAATATAAGCAGAACCATTCAGACAAAATGTAGTAAAATATAATATTAACAATTTAAATAAAAAACCTTAAATCCAAAAACCAAACCATTTTGACGATAAATTACTTTTTCATTTAATTTTTATGAATGTGTAATTCCTTAATTGTTTAAATATTACTTTATTGTCTAGTTCATTATACTTAGTTTTCCATTTTTTTTTTGTCTTTCCTTTAACACCACTACGACATAATAATGTCAACATCTGTATGTAAAAAAAATCACAAAACAGGCCTAGCCTGGCCAGGCCAGCTTCTCACCTGCCTAAGTTAGTGTGATTCTGGAATAAAATTATCATATTTAATCTTAGCTAAATAATTACTATCATAAATTAAGATACAATTCTAAGCGATCGAATATAAATCACAGATCTAAGTCTATTCTTTAAGTTTATGCGAATAAAAACTGTCGTTTGGTAATAAGTTTATGTTATTATAAAAATCACATTTGAAAAGGATGTGACATAGATCGGCAGAGGATGGGAAGAGCCGTGTCTAAATGTATAAATTTCTTCTTTGTCTAAGATGATTAGAAAAATCCGGCGTAGAAATAAGGAAAAATAAAATATTTCGTTGAACTGAGATTCGCTTTTCTGCGAATTTGCTCCTTGACGAGGATGTAATGTAAAGAATCCAAATAAATTCTAAGTTTTTTATTTGTGTTTGGTCATTTGGAATTTTTAATTGGTCATTAGGAATTCCAAATGACCAAACACAAATCTTTGCTTTCTCTGATCACTCGTACTTTAACTCTTCCTCTTTTATCTTGCCTTCTTTTTCACTTGAATAAAAGTCACCGTTCTGTTTCGATATACTGCATAAATACCCCTAGAATGTTCCAAATTTTAAAGATTCAAGAATGTCGATCTTTTTGTTCTAGAACTTTCATTAATATTGAAATACTTCTGTTCTGTCTTCACCTGTCTCTTTCTCTTTCATTATTATAAGGGAATTCGCACTATTTATTTCTTTACATTCTAGAACCATCTAATGTCAATTTTTCTTTAAAAATTCTATATATCATCTATTCTTTTTCTTTTGTATTAACTAGAACATTTTCGAAACGTCACCAAAAACTCTTAGTGGTATTGGTTTTTAAACCCCGAACGTGACAACTTCATTCAGGCAACTTGTTATTGAGTTCACATATTTTTATTGATCCAATGGTGTTCAAATGCAGAGCGGTCGCCTAAAATCGTAACATAAATTATTTTAAACATTGACTTATATGTATAGGTCAATGGTTTTAAAATAAAGTTTTGGCATCATCTTGGAGTCAGGAAGTTGGCGGTGTTACAGCCCCATGCAACGAAGAGCGATCGCTCAGTTATCCCATCACATTTATCGGAGCGAAATAATAGAGAGTGCACTTATGTTTGCGCACAGGCTTATGTAATATCATATAACCTATACATACAACCGACACCTAGACCCCCACGACTGAAATTTAACCAGGAGACATCATATTTTGCATAAACGGGATTGTTTTGTATGCACAATATGCACAATATACATTTATAAATCCATTTTGCAACACTACATTGACCCAGCTTAAAAATTTGGCACCGTTCAAAATGTCACATAGTCTCATAAAAACATGCTTCTCATGTGTTATTTTTAAACCCATTCTATAGAATTGTAACAATGATGTCCATATAGAATGTAGTGTATTATGTAATTAGGGACCAATAATAAAACATAATATGAAATAGTAACATATTTGTAAAGTCTCGTAGAAGCGAAATGAATCTAAGTAAGATACATTTCGCTTCTAACCATTCTAAACAAAACCTTAATTTCCTCGTAGAATCACTATGTTTGTGGTCTAGTACCAATAAAGAAGTAATTCTTAATAAAAATTAAACGTGGCCGCCACGAGACGTCCAGACGATGTGAAATGCGAAAATTGATAGTTGCTGAATGAACTTATAATTTTTTAAAGAATATCAAAATTGAGTTTTTTTGGATTATGAGAAGAAAATCTAATAAGTAGTAGTAGTAGCAGTAAAAAGTTTAATATCAAAATAATATAATCTTTAACGTATTTTTTGCACGCATATAGTCTCTTATAATTTCTTTTCGAAATCTCCCTCTTTGTTTGTATAGATATTATAGAAGTACCTGCCCATAAAACATTTTTAGAAACTAGAGTAAAATTTACAGTTTTCTTATTTTATTGGTCGATTTGCTGCAAATGCTAGCCGGAATAGTCAATTTTATTGGTTTCTAAGACTCGTGGGAAATTGTTGAAAATTCAATTTAGTAAAAGGTACTGGATTCCTTGGGCATGGAAATCGCATATAATAATAATTTTCATTTAGTTCAGCTTTCTCAGACTACAGGAAGCACTGTTAAGAATTTGATTGGTTGTTTCAGTTTGTAGTCACAATTATATCATGGTCCTAATTTACATTCTTCGATCTGCGTCATTATCTACGCGTATAAACGCGGCTAACCTTTATGGCACCTTATTACCCGTACATAATGTCATATAATTATGATAGTTTTAGTTTTATTAGTACATTAATTTGATATCTTGTATGTATAAAGTAGGTAGATACGTATGAAATGTTGACGACGCGACGCACGAAAACAAGCAAGTAGTTTTAAATTTACAATAAGGTTTTATATTTATTTTTAGAACGGCTTATGCTGCTTTTGTCTTAAAGCGCTGGGTTTGCGCAGTAGTAAATTTAGAGCAAAACTGTTGTCAAAGCAGTACGTTTGTAATTTTCACTGTTTTACGTATAAACCTTCATTCGGATTTCATCGGGGTTCCATTACTTGCAGCAATGAGCACTCTGCCTGCTCACGCAGCATGCGTGCGATGAATATTATATGCATGCATGCAGCCATGAATATCATATTCAAGTTGAATCTAAACAGTCATTTAATACCAGATTAACAAAATTTAAAAAATATTCAACGAATCAATTTAGTAAAGTTTATATGTTAATCAGGAGATACTCGTAGATCGATTAAATTTGGGTTTGATATTTTTGTACTTAAACGCAGAAATAAGTATTTACTTTAAAAACATCAAATCTTCTTTACTGTTGTAATGTATTGCTGTAATCGTCTAAATGTAAATCTAAATTTTTCTAATAATATTAAATTTTAAACGTCAAAATTGTACACAAAATATGTTATAGTTTCCTATATTTCGCAAAATTCTGACTGGCAACACTGTCACGGTCAAGAATACCTAGAGAGTTTTGGCGCCAACGAGGAAAAAACGCATCGAGGCTATGTTTAATTTTCAAAAACTGGTGTAATTTGGAGTTTTTATGTGTAAATATGGTGGATTTTTAGACATAACATCTTCGACAACGTACACAAGTGGAGGAAAGAGCGATATTGCCTTGAATTGTGATTTTCCGTGTTGTAACCAAAACTCCATAAAAGCCTCTAGTAAAGTCTCCACTGCTTTACTGGGGTTGGACAAGGACTATGTATGACTTGACTGTGACGGACTTTACTTGACAATGACGGAAATAAATGTATAACAATAAATTTACTGGAGGCTCATAAGGCCAAAGAAGCCAGAGCCGTAAAACGGAATAAAAAAAAACAAGTATACCTACACTCTGTATCTACTTGTACAGATAATACAATTGTACGCTCTATTTGCTAACTGTCAGCACTTCGGAAAAATCCTACAGACGGACAGTTACAGTTAAGATGTCCTCGATACATGAATGATGTTTATAAATAGGCCTATAGGTATATTTACTTCGTGGTTACTTATTTTCATCCGTGCAGACGCCAGCACAACAACCTACCCTAATCTGTCAAATTTCCCCAATTGAAAGTGAACCTTATGCTTTTGTGATAAAGTTGAAAATCTTTAAATGAAATTTGACAGATTCGGGTAGCTGTATGTGCTGGGGTCTGTACAATCGAAAACATCAGTGGATAAAGGTTTTATGTAGCCTTGCTTTTGCTATTCGATTTTATGGCGTCGTACAAAGGTTTATAGCCTATAATTAGACGTCATACAGGGTACATATCCTTTATCGACTGTTGTATCTACTCAATTAACTAACGTTGCGACTTGCGACATATTATTTTATGTCATTTTTATGCACGGCAACGAAAACTCATTAATAATTATACTTTTATGTTCATATTATACATACTACACTACATATTATATACAAATAACACCGAGCCAGTGAACAAATATTCCTGCTCATTCACTCACAATATCACACAAAGATTTGTCCTTTGGGCGGGGATCGAACCCACAACCTTACTGACTTAGCAGACAGGTTCACTAACCACTAGACTCATAGGCCAATAATTATTACTATTGCGGTCACCCATGAACAGATCGACCTAGAATATATAACCTTAACCAGTGCTTAACCTCACCAATCTCAAACGGAATGCAGAGGGAACTAGAATATAAGCATCTCGTATAATACAATTATTCTTACTAATATTATAAATGCGCAAGTAACTCTGTCTGTCTGTCGCGCTTTCATGCCATAACTACTGAACCGATTTAAATGAAATTTGGTACACAGATAGTCTAGACTACTCTAGACCCTGAGAAGGCATATAAGCTTTTTAATGCGAAAAAAGATTGTAAGAGGTTGAAAGGGGGGATGAAAAGTAGTACGGAAGTATTGTTATTTTTAGAGCTAGACATTGAAAAATATTTTTATGCTGCTGATTCGATTTAAATAATTATGACATTCAAAGTTTGTGAAAGTTTTACCCTCAAGGGTGTAAAATAGCAATTAAGATTAGGGGATGAAATTTTGTATGAAAATAAGTAAGGTTAATGTAATTTTATGCAGTTTAAGTTAAGTTTGCATCAAGAGACAGAATATTAGAGATATTCTGATGTAACATTTACGGAGTCATTACAAAATGTGCGGACGAAGTAGCGGGCAAAGCTAGCTGTTTATATAAATAATCTTCTGTTAAACTTTACGGAAATATGTACTATTTATGAACTCGTCTATAAATACTAAAACTTGTATTTCCATTATATGTGAAAATGACCATCGCAATGAGGTAGGTCGAATCACATGAGTCACACCGCACTCGTTAATTCTATTTGAATTTGCGAGTTTCAACCAAGCCTCCTTACGCAAGATACATCACACATTAATACGTGGTATATTTTGACAATTGGTCACGCGTGTAAATATATTTACACGTGGTATATTGTGACTCATTGTCAAAATATATATGTAATTTTGAGTGTGGGATGATATTATTCAAGAAATTAAAATATTTTTTTGTGATAATAGTGACAAAAACACATGCATGATGACATAATATCAAATATCGCGGTTATACTCTTGTTTTAGAGGGTCAATTCAAAGAATACAATATGATGTATTGAATTAAAAACGATTCTAAGTTGAATTTACTTTAGCAATGCAACCTGTTCACCAATCTAAAGTACGTTTTACGTCGTATTGGTGGTAAGGGGGCAGAGTTTGATAAACCAAAATATGATCATAAAATTTCAATTTCTTTTAGTTATAAATAATTATTGTAATTTACCAAAACTAATAAAATATTGCATTTTTGCCCTCAGCTGCTTTACGGATAACTTTTATCGTACATCCAAATCAAAGATTGATTTGCAAAATTCATAAAACCTGTATGACCTAGGTCAAAGTAACCCATATGGAATTTTAAAGATATGCTCTGTGTTAGGCTTACTATGCTGTGTTTGGCCTACATAGCATATTAACCCGCGTTGGGTTAATATGTTATGCGCCAACATAATTTAAAGGAAACTTTTGAGATCGGCTACCTCCGCTCATCTAGTGGAACGTTACGACTTTATTTATTTAACTAAAAATTAGACTGACAATTTTTATGTTTAAGATACTTGATTAGATGTTAAATCATATCCAATTCAAAGTTCTTATGTCAAAACAGTAGATACAAATAGTCCAAAATGTGTTCTAAACACAAAAGATTTTGAATTGGGGATGGCATTACATTCTTTTCTTTCTTTATTCTTTTAATAAACGCTCCCACCGCGTGAAGGTCAGTGACAGCCTCAGTGACAGCGTGGCGGTGCGGAGCGGAGTGGCACAGGGTTCAGGATGCGGTCCGGTGTGTTACCTCCTGCATGTCAACAGCTTATGTAACTTGCTACAGCACTGTTCTGCGTACATGTTTGCAGACGACCTGTGCATACTCCGCGCCGGTACCGATATTTCCATTACTTGCCAATTGGTACAGCAAGATACATATAAACGCAGTAGTTAAATGGTCACATGACAATGGATTAGTATAGAACGCCGAAAATTTTATTTTTAAATAGTGTACCGGCTGACATAAGGAGTTAACCAAAAAAAAATATATTTAAAAACAAATTATATAAATACTTACTTACTAAATTAGATTAGATAGATAATAGAGATATTGTTAATACATAGTCAAAGTCAAAAAACATTTATTCCGTAAAAAATTTACGGAATAATTATTATGTGGAATCGTCATATTTTTTTACCCTACCGTGCAGTGCATGACGTGGCAGCTACTGAGAAACACTGCCAGAAACTCAGTAGGAATCCTTTTTTAAAATAAAATATACTTAAGATTAATTACAATAATATATAAAATAGTGCCATAATATCAACTGTGATTAATAATAGTTATTAGTTATTTTTAGTATGTATCTTGTTGATGTTTTCTTTTTTATTGAGACATTTCTCCCGCAGTCAAACCGACTGATCGGTTTTGTGGAGTATTTATCTGTACTTGTGATTTAATATTAAGGAAACAATAAAAATAAAGACAACTCCCGCACTGGGGAATGTAATCCCTGTGTCGCGGGGTACTTTACAAACATATATAGACAGACACAAATCACATCCACATACATGGGATGTATATATAGACAGACACAAATTACATCCACATACGTGGGACTGTTTCATCTGTAGTAATAATCAAATAATCAGATAATAGCTTGGGTCAATAAAATAATCCGTTAAATACCAAAAACGAAAAGAATTTTCTTTTCCTGTAAAATTTTATGAAAATACTGTTATTGTATTATATCAATGCCTAAACCTTCAACAAGTTAATTATTGAAAAAAGATACATGACGTATCGAGCTAGTAATATATAAATGACTTTTAACAAAATAGGTACCGAAGTTGAAATTAAATTATAATTTGTACATCAACACTCATTAATATTAGTCATAACACATGTTAACAATGAGACGACCTATTTTAAACGATGTATGTTTTACGTGATCTGTGTACAAAACTACAATATTCACTAATTCTTCACCGTTAAGTTGGAGAGAAGCTTGATAGGAATAAAGAAACAAGACAGGGTGAGGGGACATTAAGTAATTTAAGAAGAGTAGCATATTAAGGACCAAAACCAAAGTTATTGATATAGTAACCCGGATAGACCAACAAAAGTGGAGATGGACAGGTCAATTGTTACGCCACCCTCAAGAGAAATGGAGTAAAATTGTTACCAACTAGTATCCCAGAGACAGCAGGTGAAGCAGATGATGTTAACAAACAATGTAGGAAGATGATCTGAAACTCACGGCTGAACTTTACTGGAGAAGAGTAGCAAGTGACAGATCCCAATGAAACTCGTTAGAAGAAACCCAATGCTCAGTTTGCCTCTTGGCATGGCCTATGAGCTTCGGGACATATAAGAAGAATATTTTCTTCTTATATGTCCCGAAGCTCATAGGCATATATTGCATAATTATGAAAAATTCAGAATAAATAACCTATTAATATTATTATTACAAATCTTTAAACGCCCCACCCTCTCATTACATATCTGCAAAAGCAACCAACGTCTATATGTATAATGAGGTTCTAGAAAACGGACCTTATGAATTCAATGAAATAAGTAAACAGGTAACAATATGGCTTTTAATGATTAAAATTAAAAATCCATCTAGTTAGCTCTCATTTCTCGATATCATTCATCGTTATAAACTTATAAGTGATCCTGTCAGCCAGCCCAAATACACATACAATACACACGTTGGGCCTGTAATATCAACATTTTCGTCGACAAAGTAAGCAAATTCAGGCGTCAAACGTAATGAAAACTATTGAATGATAATTTGTACGTCATCCGAACATCACACATGTTAACAATAAGTCGACGATGACGACCTATTTCAAACGATGTGTGGTCGACGTGGTCTGTATACAAAATTACAATATTCACGAGAAAGTGTTTTGTTAGTCAATGAATGAAATATAACACTTGCGTCACAAGCTCAGAATCAAATGGTTCGTGTTATAAAATAAGAGATTTTAAATACTAACATTATTTTAATAGTCTCCGTATAGCACAGAACATCTGTGAACAAAATTCTATTCACGGACACAAAGCACACCCAGACTCAGACCAACTATCTATATTTTATACAAATAGTCGCCAGCACATCAAGCTACACCAATCTGTCAAATTTCCCCAATTGAAAGTGAACCTTATCTTATGTGATAAAGTTGAAATTCTATAAAAGAAATTTGTCAGATTGGAGTAGCTGGATGTGCTGGCGCCTGTACCTCTGTGCGGGAATTTAACCCGTAACACGAGGCAACCTTAACTTAACTTACATTATACAAAAATCTAATTTATATGGTTACATCTTGGCAGACGTAAGACATGAAAATTTATGGTTATTGCAATATTATAAATATTGTATATATGTATTACAAAAATCTATAACTATATATGGAGTAAAATAAACAAAATCATTAATTATTCAAATCATTACAAGTTTCAAAAAGGAGATTTTTGGGTGATTTATTGATGATTTTTGGAGTTTGTATCATCATAATTTAGGATATATAATATAGATAGTAATGAAGGGGCTAATTACGTATTCTTATGACATGGACAAAAAATTGTTAAATCCAAAATTGCTAGTAGACTATGATAGTTTAGTCCTTGTGAGGACACTTCCGTTGCTCTTAGTTTATTATACTTAGTGATGTTATTTTATTATAGTTTTAACGGCACTGGGTAGGCGGGATGTGCAAAGCACATTTTTCTAACCTAACCTATTCAGTGTCATCAGTTAACACTTCTGGTGTGATCACTACGTTTCTTAAGTTTATAACTGCTCTAAACTAATCTAATCTACTTGGTGTCTATATATAGTTTCTGTGGTTGTTTACAATCAACCTTTAACAATCTGTTAAGATAAGGTTGAACCGCACATGATTTTTTAAATAATTTGTCCCTATTAACATTCTAAAACTTAGACACTAGGTACCTCACTCACTACATACCATACTCCTAAAACGAAAACTACAATTATGTTACTAATTTAACAATTGCAAGGAGAATAGTAGTTTATTATGAATAGTGAGATTCAGTCTTATTTAGATTTTGAATAGGATACTTATTTATTAACTAGCTTCCACCCGCGACTTCGCTTGCGGATTTATTATTCGGTCGTTTGAAAGTTACTCTTTGTTGCCTGGAAGAGATCGCTTTTAGTGATAAGGTCGCCAATTACATTAAAATAAGCTAATTTTCTTGTTTGTATTCATTGTTTTATATTACTTATTTTTGCAATAAAGGGTACTTCGTCTTCTTCTTCTTACTCTTTCATTCCTCGAGAACAGTACTTTTTTTATGTCCTTTTCTATTCTCCTGATGTGTGTGCCGCATTTTATATGGGTTGTTTAAAACTTACCATGGTAAGGACAAATTTATATGTATAACCAAGATCCAATAAACATATCTTACTTATTGCTATCTATTCTATAGGTATAATAATAGGTATTATCATTCGCTCTGTGGAAAAAGATGTAAGGAACTAAAACTATCGTAACAGGAAGAATTATAACAATAGGTAATTTAATGTATAAATATGTTTATCAAAATAGGTAGGAAAAGTTCAAACTATTATTAGTTTCCTTCCTCAATTGGTCGTCTAAAATGGTATTAAATAATCAATTATTGAATATAGATATTATGTTATTTGCATCATGGTCGTAAAATATAACTGGTGATCACCTACTAAACAACGGTGAACTTTTAGACATATCTTGGCATGACTGTAGCTTTGACCTAGGCTTCTAGTGCTTCATCGGACATAAGGCTGGAATAGTGTTGATTTTGAATTGTAGCCAGCAGCACATCAAGCCAGCTCAATCTGGCAAATTTCCCCAATTGAAAGTGAAACTTATGTGATAGAATTGAAAATCTATAAAAGAAATTTGACAGATTGGGATAACTGGATGTGCTGGCGTCTGTACTAAAACACCGTCTTAACAACATTTAGTAGTGCGTTCTGATATATTACCGTAGTATGATTTAATACGACTCAAAGTGCAATTTGACGCGTCAGCAGAGTCTTGCTCGTCTTAAAACTGCTTTTCAAGTACTATGCAAGCCAGATGTTTATAATTGCTTCGCAGAATTCAAACGCGGACTCAAATCACAGTGCTGACTATATATAAATATAATTATGTATGTTACTGTAGAGCTACCCATAATTTATTGATACGTATTCAAGGTTAGCTATGCTCATTCCAAATGTCGCAGGTCTTGCTTGATTGAGTAACAAACATCCGAACACACACATTACATATAAATGTTAAGGTAACTTTTACATTCATTACCCGTAGGTTGGACACACACATCAGATACGTGAATCTCGTTTCAAAGTCATCCAGGATTTTTAACAAGAAATTGTCGCCAGTACGGCGTCCTCTACAGTATTATTTTTAAAATATACATGCGTAATATGTATATCCCTGTATCGCAGTGAACTTTATATAGCACATTCAAACCCGGAAAAACTTTATGTGGGTCACACAAATACTTTTTCTGAGCGATCAAACCTGAAACACGAGGGCACCGAGGTAGTGGCGAGATGACTACCTTTTTAGGAGGCCCTCTTCAGGTCACAAAACGAGACGGAATACGACGTGGTACAGATCCACATCGTCTCTTTCTGATGTGTGAAGTGATGCGTACGATACGGGACATTCACACCAACTACTGATTCTTTAATTTTTAATAGGTAACATACACATACGTAAGAAATAAAGCACAGGTATGTTACTGATTCGATACCTGTAGTAGCTAACAAAATTACCATTCATTATAAATTAAATTTGAATACTTTAATAAAATTTAGACATATTAAAAAAAATTTCCCTCTGTTTAATTCATTAGAATATCGAATGATTTACAATTTTAAAAAGCCGCGTGTATTTTTTGTTAAGACTAAGCAAATGTACAGATAAATAAGAGGTCGTGCGATGAAAACATCGTACAACATTTTTCATATTTTGAACTGAACTGATTCACTTCAGTTGTCTACTTCCTGAAGCAAACGCTAACTGGTGGCAGAAACTGGAGTTGCTGTGGGTCACTTTCGGATTGGTGCCGGACTCATATAGAGCAGTACGGTCAGCAAAGAGAGCTAGATTGGCATTCTTGGGGATGTCGCTGATCTATGCCTGCGATATCCATGCCGAGAGCGAGAACGCGAGAAGACACAGCCTTGGGGAACTACTTTATACTTGTTATTGAAATTATGATATACTTATTAGTTGGTTTTGAAGTGGTGCTTTAATTTTTTTAATTCTTCATTAAATTGCTACATATCTGATTCCGACGAGTAGCAACTAGCAGGCATGTGTCGTTTCTTTGCTATTAAAATAAGCGATAGTAGGTATAGATAATATAGACCTGTTCAAATAAAAAATGAGACGCAATAAAATGAGATGTCATGCCCACAATGTTTCAATTAAAAAGGCAACTCAATAGTACAAAAGAATTCAAGCTATGTCGAAATGTAACAATTTGTTTCACTCACTAAGTAATTGGTCACACTAGATATTTACAAGGGGAATTTGAAATATAATAAACGCACAATATGTATATTAACATAACTTGCATAAGTACTTAGTTATAAATTATTGCTTTCGTTAAAAACGTACAGCTGAATGTCATTTCTGACTCTGACTACACAATGGGACATAATCTACAATATAAATTATTATTTCACCTAAAATAATGAATATTACAGAAAAACAAGCATATGGCCCACCAGCTGGTAGGCGGTCACCGTAGCCCATGGATGCTTTTGAATTGCTATTTTGTATTATAATTGCCATAGTGCTGTTACTATGGCAGTTATAGTACAAATTTTCCAAATATGGTTTTCTGTAAGAAGAAGTGTCTTCAAGCTAATTTCAAAAAGTATTAGTAAGTAGGTAACTGGTTACAAAAAGTATGGTATAAAATTAAAACATGTGTACGTAGTTGCTGTACCAACTTTAATGCTAAATATTCGACACATGGCTGTAGTTATCGTTAACGGACGACATATAAAACCACATGCATCAAATCAGTATGTTTTGATCGCGACACACGCATTGTGTCGATGCGTGATGGAGGCTGCGGGCTGCGCGAGCGGCGGGGGCGCCCGCGCCGCTGTTACATGAGCCTTGTTTCCAATCAATAGTATAAACACGACCACGACACCTCGAGCACATTTAGTCACAGTACCGTCAGTAGTCACTCATCGCCGAGTGTGCGCCTCGAGCAACAGTTCGAAACACATTTTTATGGCAGTGGACCTACTGTTGAAGTTTAGGAAAAATTTTGCACGTCGGCCAATGACCGGCCAGCCGGCCGGCGAAACTGAACGTACAGAGGCAGTCACGTGCCCGGGGTGAGGCGCGCCGGCCGACTCACTCGAAGCCGAACCTTCTCTTATAAGATGCACATTCGCCGCGGCATAGGTGTGGAGTGTGCAGACTCGAGCGGCATGCCTCCGCGTCAACCACTCGACACATTCATCCGTTAACCTAATTATAGTGAATAAGACTCTCCGAAGACCATGTAGGATGTCTCACAGCAGCCTTAATTGTCACTACGACAGCTACTTACCATCAGATTCATCACTCGAAACAGACGCACTCAACCGGCATTGGTAAGTCAGCAATACCTTCTAATTAACAAAATTAAAAAAATATATAACGTGGTGTTTTAAAATTAAAAGTATTAATTTTTATGAAATTCAATATAATTAAGTTCTTAATTACATAAATTAGTAATTATACGTTGTCCTGTGTATGAAGTCATAAATTAGAATCGGTACACAGATCAGTTAATAAGCGGATCTGAAAATACAATGCTCGCTTTGCAGACAAAACAGTAGCTGACGATTATAAATGCACATAACTTCCTTTTTGTATACATAACTGCACACGTAGCGTATAATGCACAATGTATACCTTATCATTTTTTAATACTCGCACAATACATAAATATATTACAACTCCATAAAACATATACGTAATTTGGTGTAGGTATTAGAGTATAAAACTGAAACAAACTTTATATTTATACATATTGTATTTTTCTCATAATAACTCTGCCTGTCGCATGAAACTGAGCTTCAGCATTAAAACTATTTAATTAGATTTACCGACTCTGTTAGCCAAGTACATAATAATCATCAACTACATATTAACAAATTTAAATTAAGTACTAAAATTAGCCTAATAATTAATTCATCCTAGTACTACCTATATTTCAAATATGTACTTAATAATTATTTAAATACTTACAGCGTTATTGTATGTGTAATGTTCCCAGAATATTTGAAATAAATATTTTATATGCGGAAAATTTTAAATAGTGTTTTAAACTAACTTAGTTAACTTACTTATCACTGTATTTTTCCCAAATTGATGAAAATAAATTATCCTATATTTCTGCGTTTTATAATTTTATGAAACGGGATACAATTACAATTCATTAAAAGCTAACCAATACCTGTTGTTGTACGCGTTAGCTTGCAGGGTGGGAGTTATGCGTATATGCGAAAACCTTTTTCGAGAATCAAGCTATCTACCGCAGCGGCGCGGGCGCAAACCGGAGTTTAGTTCGTTCAGTATTTTTCTAGACCAGCGATTACAAGCAGACAGACTCGACGTGTGACCTTACTTTGTATATTGTAGACTAATTTTTTTTAAATTATAAATAGTATTAGTTTATTTTTTATATTTAAGCGTAGATTATATTTAGAGTAGAGCCTAAAGATAATCTACACATAAATTTCAAGGGCTTTTTTATTAATAATATTTTGTTTTTATGCTAACTTATGATAGTGTCCCACTGCTGAGCAAAGGCCTCCCCTCCCCCTTGATTTTGCAGATTTCCCTATCTTTTGCAATTTCAGGCCAATAATTAATGAAACCATTAAAATTATAACAACATCAATCAAAAAACGGAATCTCTCCAAGACTTGTGATCTAGGTAATTCGTTGTTGCTAACGAAAGAACGGAATATGAATTTCGGAGAACCGCAATTAGTAATATTATATATTGTTTCCCCGATCTGATATTCATATGAAACCCGATAGAAATATTGCTCATTAGATAGAACAGGATATGTAGTTGAAACATCCTGTTGAAGGCTAGTTTTATCAGCTATGAAACGCATGATATGTTGCTGCAGTTTAAACACTACAGCTATTCGACACGTCTTAAGTATCGGTAATACAATAGCTGACTTATTCGTAACTTATCAGGCCGACATAGTTAAATTAGTTTTAAATTAACCACATATAATGAGTTATAAAAAATGTTTATTATTTGCAGTAAAGCTCTAGGGATTTTTTAAAGACAACGCCCGCACTACGGAATTAATCCCTGTGTCGCGGAGTACTTTACAAACATATAATAGACGGACACAAATTACATCCAGACTCAGAACAACTATTTGCGGGTCACACAAATAGTTGTCCGGCGCGGGACTCGAACCCGAGGCTACTGTCTTAGCCGCTCCGCCACACGTGTTGTTGCTTTTAGTGGTTTTGTTCATGTTGAATTCAAAATTCGTTCTTTTTTTGTATTGGTGTTCCCATGTAGCCTAGAGAAACCACGCTGTTACTCAAACGATCGATATACTTTGAAACTCGCCTAGTTTGCCAATCAAAAAGATCCGTGCAAATAATTGTAGCTGTCCCATACTACGATACAAAAAGGACGAAGATATTGGGCTATGACAATCCAACTACAAATAGGCGGATAGCATAGAAAAATCATGATTTTATAGGGTTCTACCCAACCAACCAAAAAACATAGATACTTTAAATCCTTTCGTGTTCGAAGGAAACGACACGACGAGAAAAATCGTGTCATCTAAAGGGTTTCTCTCAATTATTTTTCATTTTATTATTTTTTTAAAGATTACGACTGCGCTAGAGAAGTTAATCCCTGTGTTGCGACACTGAGATTAATTTCTACTTACTAAAAAACATAATTGAAGGATTCAATGTACATTCAGACTCAGAGCAACTAATTATGGGTCACAAAAAATTGTCCTGCACGGGAATTGAACCCGGGACACTTAGTGGCGAGGCGAATGTCTTAACCGCTGCGCCACACGTATACACCAATATGTTCAATGAACAAGCTTTTTCTATTAGCAATACCATTATTCGTTTACGTCGTATAAAGTAATAGTTTAGTTAATAGTTAGCTAACAGAGATTAATATTTTTCATCAAAGCATGCTATTTAAAATTGAAGCCATGGCTAAGGTCGCAATCAACACACACTTATTTCTAGTTATATGACCCACATTTACTATCAACAATCCATCGTATAAAGACCGTATGACATCTTGGCGGACAACCACGTCATGGCAACATGGCTCACTGAAGTACCGATTAATTTTTATTCTTATATGGATCGGAATGACTCCCTTGAGACAGTGATTATCAAGAGACTGCTATTATTTATTGAACAATAGATGTGAAACATATTGTTACGTGGAAATAATATTGGTTTGGTAAGGAGGAAGAACATTCAATGGTTTCTAGCTTTCCATTCGGGTTGATATAATCTGTTTTTTGTATGAATAAATCAACATTAATGCAAAGAGTTTGGGAATCTTGTTCACGTAGAGGAATTAGTTATTTATTATCTACTATATAAAAATAAGTCGGGTTTTCCTTCCTGACGCTATAACTCCAGAACGCACGAACCGATTTCCACGGTTTTGCATTCGTTGGAAAGGTCTCGGGCTCCGTGAGGTTTATAGCAAAGAAAATTTATAAAATTTAACGCGAGTAACACCGCGGGGCACAGCTAGTAAAGTTATATATATTATATTACAGCCTCGTTGGTCTAGAGGTAGCGTATTCAACCGCAGATAACAAGGTCCTGGGTTCAAATCAGGCTAAAAAATATATTATGGTTATTTTCTGTTATAAAAATCTCTCAATATCAGCCCGAAGTCAGGGAGTTGGCACTATCACAGCCCCGTAGTACCTCGGAAAGCATTTAAAATTGCCTATACCTGACCGATGGACATTGTACGGTATTTGAGAGTGATGGAATAGAAAGTGCCCTTGTGTTTCCGCGCACACTAGTGCACTTGAATATATCCCGCACAAATGGCTACTCTCCATTGAGTCTGGCCGCCGTGGCTAAAATTGACCAGGAGGATATATTATAACTGTATGTATTATAATTCAAGTTTGATAAATTGATAGGGTATGCCAGAATCATACGATGGACTTTGTACAGTTTTTGAGAATAAAGTCCTATACTACAGAATAAAATCCTATACTCAGTAAGGAGTGGGTGGATGTAACCTATCATAGTAACATAAACATTTTCAATAACCTAAAGTAAGTCTTCGCTTTGTTGATTTAAGATTGTATTAAACATACGAAAATTCCTCATGCGATTGTTTAGGCTCTGAAATGAAAATAGTTTATGTTTGAAGGACTTTTTTGAATGTACAACGTGAAAGCACTTGACGTTGTTTATTTCCACATTGAAGTAAGGACACTGCCGCCTTCCGGGAAAAAAACTTTAAAAATGTATAAATTTTTAAATCAATTCACGTTATATCTATATCTTTTTTCAGTATCATTTCCTCAGGACAATAGCAAATGCTTAAGCTTATGTGCTCAACCCATCAATCAAGTTTACAAAATGTTTGTCGAAACTATATTTCTAAATTTATTAAATGAACTTATTAGACTGGTTGTAACGACCGAACGTTACTAAACGTTTGTGGAATGACAAGTGTCAAATCATTTTGGAAATGATTGAAAACAAAATCAGTTAAAAAACGAACGTTAAATAATTTTACACGTTTTTCAATTTATTTAAACAAAAACGCATCGTATAACGTTACTGAAACGTAACTTTACGTTTTGTTTAAAGAAATATGAACATTTTGTTTCAATTGTTCCAATATTCTTTAATGTTCAGTAACAGTGCAAATGAGCAGTGCCACAATCTATCCCACGCTGTTTCGACCACTTCCGTTGCCTTTCCATTGTCGCATTCAAATCAGTGTTAGCGACAAACTGTAGTAATTCAGCCTATCGATGCCAGTCTAAAAACTTGGCTTGGTCCTTCCGACATTTTATTAATACTTTACGCCAAACGTTTGATGCATTTGGGGAAAAGAGGATCGTAAAATTTCAATTCTAATTTTATTTAATTTATTACACTGTGAACTTACTTATTAATTAAAATTCGGTTTACTAACTTCTTAAAAAGACTAATAATAGATACCGTTTGAGACTTTTTTAGTGCAAAATGAATCTTAGAATAATATTTATTATTATTACAACCGTATTTCTTTACCCTGAGAGTTGTTATCCATTTATCAATAAAACAAGCATAGCATTTGTACAATTTCTTAATCCTACTACTACTATAAATGCGGAAGTTTCTGAGTATGGATGTATGAATGTACGGATGTTTGTTACTCTTTCACGCAAAAACTAATAACACATAGGCTATAATTTCCAAAGCTTAACGCTGCCGCGCTGGTAAAACCGCGGTGTACAGCTTGTAATATAACATGAATAAATATGTTAGTTCCAATTGATTTTATTATCTATTTCCATACACACAATTTTTATGACACTTATTAATTTATGTTACATTTCAGTAATTAAATTTGAAATAATTCAAGATATTTTCCAATTTGACATCTACAACAAAAAAAAAACTTGTGTGTACTTATGTACACGCGTTAGAAGTTATACTTCTTAATATACAACTTGAACATAGTTATCAATTTTCTTACCACCTAGAACTAACGTCATGCTGTTATTTTTACGCATCTGCGCGCGCATCGTAAAAATTCACTGTCGTACCACCTAGAACTAACTTCATGCTGTTATTTTTACTATGCGCGCGCATCGTAAAAATTCACTGTCATACCACCTAGAACTAACTTCATGCTGTTAAATTTTTTGGTGTCGGTGTGCGCGCGCATCGTAAAAATTCACTCTCATCGTTTTTCTCCATCGCGCCAAAAGAAGTATAACTTCAAAAAACAACTAGCTTTACTCTTATTTATGACTTAATAGGATAAGTAATTTAAGAGTTTAAATACATATTTTTTAATTTATGATATGACTTACTCTACGTACTATTGGAGTGTAATAATGCACATTAGTTTTTATTTATTACAAAGTGGTGTTATTTTCTTGGAGGTAGTTTTAACTGCAAATCACAAAATCTTCTATCTTCAAAAATTCCGTATCCGAAGCAAAAATAAGGATGGAATTTTTTTCTAATATATTGCTTCTCTAATAGTAAAATCTTAAAATAGTATAATTTTACCAATAATTTATTGTTATTTATTTAAAAGTGAATTAATTGTGATTTTTTTTTCTGGTCTTAATAAATTCGTTTTATGTTCGTATTCAAACCTAACTTACTTTTCAATTACAGAAATACATTTTCAGTTACGTCCGAGTAAATTTTCTATGCAATTAGTATCTTTCATATGAAAATTATTTAATTGATTATTATAAATTGAAGGCTGACAATTTCTTTGGAGTTCTTTAATAATATCTCTTTTTTACGCTCTTTCCTTCTTTATGAGGTAGTATTTTTCCTACCTTAGAAGGCTGTCAATGTAACTTTATTTCATAGAATGTTACATATCTTATTTTATCTTCGTTGGGGTGTACTTGCGTGCAGCACTTCGACCCTTCAGGATCTTTTGTACACACTGAAGAGTTACATGTTACATATAACTTCAGTGCGGTTATACTGAAGGGTTCTATGTATAACGGGTTTAAAGATGTTCTTATCGAATGGCCAAAACATACCACAAAACAAGGCACATGGACACAGGGATAGAAGAGACGGCTAACTTAACCTATTTCGTGGAGTCAAAATTATATTGTCAATTTTTTTCTTTAAAACTCGAAAAACAAACCTTTGTATTGACATGTTAAACATTTTCACGCCTGTTGAACACGCGTGTTGCTCTTTTTGTTATTCGACGCCTACTTGTCTCGATGTTTATGTACAAAGAACAGTCACATGTGCGTTGAAAATGGTTCATAGAATTCATAAATGGCGGCTGTCACATTTTTACCAATTTATACATTTTTAGTCATTCACCATTGATAATTTAATTAACCGCACTTAATTTTTTTATATTATTATAACAGAAAAACGTTTGCATATTTGAAGGACCATTATCTGGAACTCGAGTAGGTAGTAAAACAATTCCTTCCAAAATGTACTGTTCAATTTTAAATAAACGTAAATTTTTACGTAAGCATCGTTATCTACATATTTTGAATATGTTTCTATGCCAAGAACAAATAAACATATAAAACCTACAAAAACATAATATATAGGTAAAGTTAAAGAGTTTCTCTCATACCTTTGACCAAGAATTAACATTTTTAACAACTGAGGGATGATACATCCGATCCGCCATTAAGATTTACTGAAAAGTAAGGTAACGTTTTAAAAAAGCTAAGAAAAACGTAGCAAACCTATCTCAATGATAATAACCGAACAGTATTTGTACAAGTGCGGTTTGCACGTGGCCAGTTCGTTTATACTATCATTTCGTAACCGAATAACAACGACCTCTTTCAAATACAAAAAGTGTAGAAGTACAATTCCATAAGAACGGAAAAAAACACCTTAATAGTTCAATTTCTGAACTTACAAACCTTATGATAGCAGCGAACCTCCTATATGCCACAAACAGTGCAACCTTGTGACACTTTACAAAATAAAGTACTAAACATAAAGAGTTGAAATTAAACATTCATGGTCGTGTCTAGATAATGTTATTGATCACTATTTCATGAGACATAAAAGAAAACAATGTTTTACAAAGTAACATTTTAAATTCTTATCTATTTAAAGAGGATAAACTAATAAAACATTATTTACGATGCTTCTAACAAACTTTTCAATAAGAGGAGACATTCCCCGCATACATCACACTTTAGATACAAAAATAGGGACCACATTTTTTAAATTGGTATAAATGGTATTGCATTGCATTTTAGTATTTCTAGTTATTTTATTTCACAGACTCTAGTGCGTTCTTGACTTACTTTTTATCATTATTATGTAAATGGTAGCATTCAATGTTGCGCTCAAAATTCAAGCTAAAATTCCTAAAAAACTTAATTCTAATTGTAAATTATGTAGATTGACTACATTGAGAGATTGTCCTACACTGTTTAAATTCTTTTTCAACTACAAGCATAAGAAGTAATCGCGATTCCACTGTTTTCCTCTTTTTGTTTCTGTCCAGTTTGCAGAATCAACCAAAATAAAGCAGGCATCAAACTCTTTTCTCAGCCACCTCTGATCGAATCAAATGAAAGAAATTGTAATTTTATTTTGGAATTTCACCAATGATATCAAACGTTTCTTTCGAATATCTGAGTTGCGTGTTTTAAAACAAGACATCTCGGTTATATTCACAATGACAGAACATATTACAATAATGTATAACACCTGCATTTGTAGTATACAAGGTTAGCCGATTCACCTATTTTTTGTCAGTCTGCATAAAAGATATTATTAAAGGCTGAAAGAAGCCTCGTAGCCAACAATAATAATATATTGGGTGTACAAAACTCTCTCAAAGTATTATATGTTTTATTTAATGCGCTATGTTAATATTGCATAGGTACACTGATATTTAATAATGACACTAAGTTTTTTCGTTATGATTTTCTTGTGCTTTAAGAATTAGACATTATTTTTTATACATGGCCATGTGATCCCAAACTTAGTAGAATTAATGATAATTTTTGAAAAATCTATTAACTACTTGCTACTAGCGAATTAACAAACTACTTGAAATACCTTGATTTGGAATCATTGACAGTGTTACTAGTAAAACCAGGTAGCACTCACGAGTCAATCAAACGTAAATAATATCATATCTTATTTATTTTGTATAATGTACAAAGTTTAACGGGAGTAAAACCGCGGGGCACAGCTAGTTATTTATTAACGAAAATAAGCCACACGTGAGAACCTGTCAACCAAATATTATTTTTTATTACAACTTTAACGATTACACATTGCTTTAAATTATTTAATCTCAATATTTAGAACAAGCTCATTGCATTAATCATACGTGTTTGAATTACTTTGAATTGATTAACATTTACTACAGTAATTGTTGCGTAAGTTTATGTGCTTTAATAATTGCCAGAAGCAATATAGGAACCACTTTCGTTTTTAATGGCTTTCATTTAATAAATTGCCAATTCTAGTAATCAATAAAAAGTAATAGGTATATATTGCGTTATATTGAGCTATCACAGTGGAAACTTTATAGTAGTTCTAGACTTCGATAATCATACATTTTTCTTAGGAATCGCCCTCCTTATTACACAAGACTTAACTTAATTTGTGTAATAATTGCTGTGCAATTGCAAATTCGTAATTTAAAATATCGCGATATGTTGTTGAAATACGCAATTTAAACACTATATATTTATAAAGATTATTGCGCAATTT
Organism: Pseudoips prasinana; assembly: GCA_951640165.1. NCBI lineage: Eukaryota > Metazoa > Arthropoda > Insecta > Lepidoptera > Nolidae > Pseudoips > Pseudoips prasinana. The sequence continues at coordinate 23,271,165 of OX621237.1, read as the reverse complement.
TTTCTGTCGTTTAGCTTCTTCTCCAACTAATATTATGAACGCGAAAGTTTGTATGCATGAATGTATGGATGAACTGCGGAACAGATTTTGAAGAAATTTTGTAGTATTATAGCTTATATATCCGAATAACACATGGGCTATAATGTAAAAAGTTTAACGCGGGTGAAACCGCGGGGCACAGCTAGTACGGGATCGAGAGAAATTTCCACGATATTATTATGTATTACGTAAATCTTAATGTAACCACTCTTGTGAAGAAGAAGTACCAAACGACTGCACATGTGGCGCATTGACTTAAGTAATCACCTCGCTTCTGTCTCGGCACCCACGTGCTCCAGTTTGATCCCCGCATTCATTTATTTATTTGTTCGGGAATGCAAACGGTTACACACTTTTCTTAATAACTAAGTTATAGTTTATAGGATTGTCAATAAGTAACCCACATCGTTATCCACATCTTAAGTAAAATAGTCTTAACATGGAACTACTTAACTAAGCACTAGTGAAGCTAGTGCTTAGTTAAGTAGTTCCATGTTAAGTAGTTACATATTAAATTTAAGTAATGGCATTTATATAAAACAACATATATATTTTTAATGTTACTTATGAGTCTATTAAATATTTAAATATTCAGATCTATTTCTTCAATCTTCTGGAGTAAACAATTTCTAAACTTATTAGCAGACAGTGTGAACAGATCAAGACGAAGACGTTCACACAAAGAGTTGTATAAACTTTTTGTGTGAATATGTAGTTGTGGTGACAGCGGCGAATATCAGAATATCATCACCCGATATCATCCTACTGGAGGCGTAGAAGTTGACCCAAGGGAATATCTGCCAGTCGACGGACAGCAGCTTCCTTCTAACTACTATGCACATCTTACTGCGATCACCAACCAGTCTGCCAAGCATGGCGATTATGGCGTCCAACCAAGATGGTTATTGGGGGAGGCTTGTCAAGCACTGGACCTCTTTAAGATGTAATAATGATCTTTAAGATGTAGTTAGATAAATAAGGAAATTTTAATTATATTATTGTTTTGGGTTGAGTAAGGAAAAAATAATGAGTAGGGTGAGACGTCATAGGATGAATACGAAACAATCCAATAAAATAGGGTGATCATTTCCTCGCCTTCACGACACAGGATGGAGATCGATAAATAATTAAAATAAATACCCCCAAAATACTTTTACTTGTGGTTAAATGTAACTGTGTTCGTAGTTTTTAGCGCTAGTAAAGTACTCGTAAATCATAGCGTTCATTCGCAAGGCACGTTGCCTGGGAAAGTACCTGACAGAAGACGATCCAGGTAATCATTTAGTTGTACCTAGTCCTGGGTGGGAGTAAAGTCGTCAGAGCTCGTCAGGAAAAGAGTCCGCTAGGAATTACGCCATGTGTGGCCCACCCGCTTCCCTATGGTAACTTCGACAGTGAGTTTGATGACTCAGTAGTATAAAACATATAAATAAAAACCGTCCAAGTGCGAGTCGGACTCGCACATGAAGGGTTCCGTAGCAGCAAGTGTTTCAGTTGATTAAATGAAAGCAAATTGCGGCTTATGTATGACGTATTAAAAAAACTACTAGCTAGATCTCGTTCAAACCAATTTTCGCTGTTAGTTTCCATGGTACTTCATATTTTTTTTTAGTTTTATCATTCTCTTATTTTAGAAGTTATAGGGGGGGGGGGGGGACACTCATTTTTCCACTTTGGAACTGTCTCTCGCGCAAACTATTCAGTGTAGAAAAAAATGATATTAGAAACCTCAATATCATTTTTAAAGACCTATCCATAGACACCCCACATGTAGGGGTACGAGGAAAAATGAAATTTTTAGTTTCAGTTCTATGAATGGGGACCCCCAAAATTATTATTATTTTTCTATGTTTGTGTAAAAATCTTAATGCTGTTCACAGAATACATCTACTTACCAAGTTTCAGCCGTACAGCTCTTATAGTTTCGGAAAAAAGTGGCTGTGACATACGGACGGACAGAACGACAGACATGACGAATCTATAAGGGTTCCGTTTTTTGCCATTTGGCTACGGAACCCTAAAAAGATCTGAATATAAACATTAATAAGATCTTCACAATCTTAACGCGTTTGATGGTGTGATACTCAGCTCATTTTTAGAAAAAAAACTTTAGAGTAACTCGTGACTTATTTACATAAAAAATCCTATAAAAAGTGTGACAATGTCAATTATTATAGTCAATGGTATAAGTACTTAAACGTGTAGATGTCATTGTTAGTTTTTATACACGCTGCAATGTGTAGCCTTTATCTCGATGACATAATAATGGAAATTAGATCATAAGACCACAATTTTCCTATTAAATTTTCAATGTAACTGTATTAGTTCATACATATAATGTATAATTATTAAAGTGAAACTTAATAACATAACAAGAAACGCTTGAGTTGGGAACTCAAAGGAAAAAATAAGAAGAAACGTTGTGATACGAAACGGAAGTTATATCTACAAAAAGTTTCACGTCATGGGCAATGATCGCATAATGTTATAAAAATATTGCTAAGTCGTTGGACGCGAGTAAAAGTAATCAACATATTTCTTATTCTTAATACCTAAGCCTGAGGCCTAGGGACGTGCTACATAACTTACATAAAAATAAACCCTAACTAATTTTAATGTTTAATTCCTTTTATTTATTCTTTTAATTGCTATTGTAACAGGTAATAATAATTAAAATAAAAGGAAAAAATAATCCAATATAATCTATGAGGTGATGGCAACGGATTTCACCACCCCGAAGGTCGTCGAAGTTGTCTCGAGGAAATATCTACCAGAGAACAGGCAGGCAGCGTTCCTCTCAGTGTTGACCACCATACTGCGATCGCCAACCAAGCGTGGCGATTATGACAAATCTAAGGCGTTTGTCGTTTGTGGACGTCGTTCGGCTCAAATGATGAAATCAGAATGAAATGTATAATAATAATACCTTACCTATGCTCCTGTTTGGGTTCCCCCTTTAAAGCAGATTTTTTAACTTAATATTATTTCGCGTAGTAATAGATAGCATCAACTTCATGTCGCAGAAAATCGATTGGCAAAACCCATAATTGTGTACCTACGTCAAAATCATCTCAAGGCATATATATAGGTAATATCCGTAATCATAAAAAAGTTGAATCTCGAAAGCTCACAGTCAGAATCGTTTTTTCATTCAAAAATATCGTATCTCAGAACTTTTTTTTTTTTGTATTTATGTAAAGCATTTTATCATTCCAATAAAAACTATTCAAGTAATTAAAATAATTAACGCTAAATTAAAATCTAAACTCTAAAAATATCAAAATCGTTTTTTTTTTTTTTTAATGAAAAAGGTTTTTATTCACGTAGACTTTAAAAAAGCGCTTGTAAATTGTCAGGACATGTTTGTAGTAACATATAATTAATTAATTTATCTATACAAGTATGCATTTACAAAAGAAAAATAGTATATGTAGTATATCAGTAATCTGGTTTCCATAGTACAAGCTCTGCTTAGTTTGGGATCAGATGACCGTGTGTGAATAATGTCCCAGCATGTTAATTATTTCTAGGTACATATAGATATTGTTAGGTTGAGGCTTCTACAGTTAGTATCATCTTTTGGCATACTTGTGAGCATTGTGCACATACATATACGTTTCTTTATTTTCCTATAAGAAACATGCAGTATGCAAACAAGCATTCACCATGCAAGTGAGCATGCAAGCAAGCATGCAGCATGCAAGCGAGCACGTAACATGCAGCAGGGATGGTTTCGACAGATCCTCAGTTGGCGGACCGTATCGCCACTCCGCGCCTTCGCGGGCATAAATTACACGCTAGGGGCAGGGCAAACAAGACTACGCGGAGTAACGACCTTGTAGCGATATTTAAATTTTGTTACGACACTCTAAGTACGACACTCTTTATAAGAAAAGATTTTAATTAAAGATTAAAAAGGCTATTTTATTGTAATATAATAAAATAATTGAAATTAAATTCTAAATAAACGTTATGCTAAACAAAATTATGCGAAATAAAAATCTGCCCTTTTAAAAGTATGCCCTTGTATATTATATATAGAGGAATAGTTTGACTGTGCATATTTACTACTATTGCTTCGGAATTTATTTTATTAATTAATTAAAAAGCAATCATATTTTATTTTAAGTCTAACATAAATGGTGTTAAGTTGCAAGTGTAAGTTCAAAGTAAGGAAGATGATCTCAATTATCAGTGGATATATTATGGCAATTAGCAGCTAAGAAAGCTTATACGTCTATTATTTGAGAAGATAATATTCTAGACTTATCCTTCCAAAGGTTAATATATAGTATGTCAATAGACTAATATGGGCTGATTAATTAATCGTAACTGACACGCTATTATGATCATCAATTAAAAATTATAAGCATCATTATACTCATAATTTAGTTAAGTCACTAGGCTAGGAGCCAGAAAATAATGTCTCGCTTATAAACCGTGTTGTCTATGACTTGAGTGAAACTGAAGTGGACTGATTAATTAAACGTAACTGGCAAGGTAATATGATCAACGATTAAAGATTATAATTATACTTTTGATTTCCATAAGTAAGTATTAATTGAATAAATGAAGCCTGTTTATTAATAAACATACCTATAGTAAATGTTCTACGGCTTTATTATTTTATGACATTAATTACTATCAGAATGAAAATTGATATAAAATATTCATGATATATAATATTCATGATATATAATATTCATGATATATAATCTATACATATAATAAAATCGTAGGAAAGTCAAAACTGTACATTGAATATTTTTTTAAAAGGATACTTGGGGCGTGATCTACATTCGATATCGAAACCAAAAATATAGTTTTGAGAATTTTTGTCTGTTTGTCTGTATGTATGTCCGGGCTAAACTCAAAAACTACTGCATGGATTAACTTCAAATTTTGCATGAATATTACTAAGAGGTCGGGTCAACATATAGGCTACATATTATCACGCTATCACCTACGGGGGAGGAGCTGTGATCGTATCTATACATATATCTATACATATAATAAAATCGTAGGAAAGTCAAAACTGTACATTGAATTTTTTTTTAAAGGATACTTGGGGCGTGATCTACATTCGATATCGAAACCAAAAATATAGTTTTTAGAATTTCTGTCTGATTGTCTGTATGTGTGTCCGGGCTAAACTCAAAAACTACTGCATGGATTAACTTCAAATTTTGCATTAATATTACTAAGAGGTCGGGTCAACATATAGGCTACATATTATCACGCTATCACCTACGGGGGAGGAGCTGTGATCTTATCTATACATATAATAAAATCGTAGGAAAGTCAAAACTGTACATTGAATATTTTTTTAAAAGGATACTTGGGGCGTGATCTACAATCGATATCGAAACCAAAAATATAGTTTATAGAATTTTTGTCTGTTTGTCCGGGCTAAACTCAAAAAGCACTGCATGGTTTAACTTGAAATTTTGCATTAATATTACTTAGAGGTCGGGTCAACCTAATCTAATGGGAGTTACCTTTGTGATTAATGCATCGTTGATTATTATTTTACTTTAGTTGAATTACTGACTTTACTTAAGGACAATTGATGACATCGGGTAATTTTTTTTAATAACAGTAGCAAAGTAGTCTTTTGTTTATTTCATAGCTAGGTTATTTATAGGTTAGGTTTTCTTTAATTTATATTGCTTATTTCTTGTGAAAGTTATATTTTTTAGATTTAGCTAGAAATAAGTAGTTATATTGGTTATCATTCAAAATAATCCTGAAATATACTGATACTTGGTAAATCATAAAATACAGGTCTCTTTTAGTTTCAAGTCAGGTATTACATGAACGTAATAGAAAGGATGGAACATAGAAAGACTCTTAGGCTACACAGACACACATACAGCTACTTATTCACGTGACTAAATGCTTTTTTAACTTAACTTTTTACAATAACAGGATCGTAAGTAAGGCTGAATGTCTGCAAAACACATTATTCTTTTTATACCAAAATGGCAAAATTAATTAAAAATATAAACAATGGAATAGCAGATTTTAGTAGAAAAAGAAAAATGTATTTTGCACACATTCAGCCCTTCATATGCTTTTAAGACCAAGATTTCAACTCGCAGCTATCTCGCCTGCGCATTAAAATGTTTTATGGGATATAAAATATTAAGAACAATTTTTCACTTTCATATGTTTATTGCACACCAATAGGAAACAGTATCTGATATAAATCTGATGAAGAAAATGCTTTGTGACTTGTCGAAATTCACGGAGATTTATATCTAATTACTTATATTCCTAAACAAGGTGTCCTTTTTTTTACGTGGTGGAAATGCTCTAGTCGCACGTGGTGTGGGGCTCGATGCACTAAAACCACCACGGTATCCAGCCTCACAGAGCTTGTAGCGGAGGCTCTGGGTACTCGTATACGATCTCGCCAGTACCTCCGCTGTACACTGAGCGTCCGCGAGACTCTCACTCGGGGAGGGGAGGGGCCTGAATGCCTCCCCCCTCCTCAGCACGCACAAGCGCGTTACCTAAGCTACAGGATGGAGGATACCTTTTCCCGGGACCGCTTATACAAGACGAGTGGAGTTCTTTTCCTCCAAACGCCAGCAGTCCCAAGGAAACAAGGTGTCCTAGAGCAACTAGACAATTGATAAACATTCTTATATATTGCTGAATACCTACATATTGTTGACAAATTATACCCAGACATAGAGCAAATAATCGTACCGATCACACAAAGGTTTGTGAGAATTAATCCCGCGAACTCTGACTTAGCAGTCGCTAGCCATATTTATACGTATTTCTCATATTTATTAGACGTTACAAAATATATGAAATTGAAAACATGTTCTGAATATTTTTGAATTCTCCTGAATTCGAATTTTGAACATTTTATATTAATCTCACAAGTTGATCGGCGGCGCACATTTTTGGAAGTTTATACAATCATTTTATAGCATGTAAAACATCTAAGATGGCTACGCGCTGTAGTAATTTCTATAGGTAAGACGTAATTATAAAATAGGTTCTTACTCGAACACAGTTTACACCAATTGTACTGTACACCATGAATAGCAAATTAATTACAAAACAGTTATTATAATTATGCATAAAGGGCGCTTTAATCGCTAGCTGCAATTTCTTCGACCCAACCTTGGGATGGACAACACTAGTAAGAAAGGAAAAATCGGTAGTTTAAAAAACAAATTGTTAAAGGATATTTAAGGATGAAATTCAAAAGCAATAACGTAGTGAGTAGTATTTAGATACAAACGCCTAAAGTTATACATAATGGTATGCTATAAATGCTATTCATAATATACATATTGCGATAATTAAGTACTTAAATATTGCACCGGGTTACATCAATTTATATGAATTTTATACCAGAATGTACCAAACATTTAAAATAATTGGATATTCGTATGAAAGTGAAATTTTGCAAATACTGCATGTTGTGGAACACACGTGGGTTCTTTTTATAGAGCTTGCAATACGGGTTTAAGGAACTAGTTTTTACTTACTTTTAGAGTTCCTTACATCTGATTTTTAAACGGAACCCATATGGGGTCACTGGCTTGTCTGATATAGATTATTTTCTTAGAATTTACTAGAAAGAAATATATATTATATAAAATAAGTGTATATACTTAAATAGATGCTGAATAAAATTCGTTAGCGACATATTTTATAGAATTAAGTCATTCAAGTAGTTGACATGTATTGTGTAGCTATTATTGTTTGCTTCACAAAATAAACTATTGGCGCTTTATTTTGTAAAAAGTATGTCACCTACTTCAATTGACCTATGATTAAATACATTATTGATACAACTATTGAAGGTACTTTGCTAGGTTACTTCGAAAATAATCTACATACATTGTAAATTATTTTTGAACACTACTATATAAACTTATATGGGTAATATTTATGTATATATTACCCATATAAGTTGATATTCCTGTAAGGCGATATAATAATAATTTATACGTAGGTATAAATTCCTTCAACAGGAATGATATATACATATAGTTGATATTTGGCACGCTCATAGCCAGATGCTCTCACCGGTCCGTAAATGATTGGTGAGGTCAAGCAACTAGGCTCGCGGTGATCCCATAGATGGGTGACCGCCAAAGTGGTTTAATTTCTGAGTGTCTCCGTTTTTCGGAGTGAGCGTTAAACTGTCGGTCCCGGTTGTAGCCATTAGGCAACATAGCCATGTCAGAGGCCTAATGGGCGGCTTGAACAACTCTGACACTTGGGTAACCACTGCCCACACGATAAGTAAATAAGTATAGTAGATATATATTTATCACTCTACTCTCCTAATATTATAAAGAAAAATATATACGTTTGTGTATTATATAGTTTAAGTCATAACTTTAACCCTTGGTCTTAAATTTCTCACAGTATTAGCTTTTCGTACGGAACCAGAATATCGCGATACCGACCTGATTTTGTATGGGTTTTATTTATATGTGTACTAAAATATTCCGTTGTTAACAGGAATGGCAGCTTATCAGCAAAAGCGGAAGGGCCTTCGCGCCGCAAAAGTAACCTTCACAATGCGATGGCCGCAGATATGGACTCGTCCTGGGGTACGTTTCCAAGCTTTTAATATTACAAGGACATTAGTTAGCAAGTGTGTGGTGACAGCGGCGAATATTAGAATAACCAGGTACCGGTAGGTGCGATGATGCGGTACGGTTAAAGACCGTACTTTGGACCCTCGTAGGCCGAACTTTAGACCCTGGGAATTGAAGTCCACTAAATTAAATATTCTTTTGAACCAAAGCCTCTCCTGACTGTGACCGCATAATGGTGATGGGGAAGCGGGAGTACTAATTGCGCTTAAATCTCCACATCTCATCCCTTGGGGGACGTAGAAGTTATTCTACGGGATGAGATGGGTTGATCTAACAGAGGGAATATCTACCAGAGGACGGGCCGCAGCTTCTTTTTGAGTATTATGCCCATCTTACCGCGATCGGCAACGCGTCTGCCAAACGTCTCAAACGTGACGATTATGGCATATTGCCCAAGATGATCCTTGGGGGAGGCCTTTGTCCAGCAGTGGACTTCTTACAGCTGTTATGAGGATAATGACGATGAGCAAGGGAACTCGTAAATTCGAAGCTTAACGCCAAAAGTTAAGAAAAATTTACGTAAACCAGGTTTCTCTACGTTAGCAAAGTTGTGTAAGACTATCATTGTATTGTATTACAAAAATCATTGTTATATTTATATATAATATAAATAGATCAATGATTTTTAAGTCATAATTAAGAGATAAGATATAATAAGAAATAATAAAAATAATAAGTAATGACTGTTCGACTTTTTATAAATCAGGTGTACGTTTGCGGAAATGCATCCGTCCATCCAATCCAAATATAAATACAAAAAATGTAGCATTCAGTGATCAAGTTTTTTTAAAGACATCTCCTGGGGACAGTTACGTTCTAAACAAATACATATTATAGATAAATTATAACCGGAGAGAACAAACAATAGTTGCTCTAAGATTGGTCCTGGGTGGGTATCGAACCCATGACCTCTGGTTTAGCTATAACGGAAACCAACCACTACACCGACGGGTGAGTCAACACTACAAACTTTCCTGTTGCTTTTTACCCACCTACCGAAAAGGAAGTTATGGTTTTGACGGTCTTTGTTGATATGTGCATCTAGCCGTGTTGTTTCCTGCTTACCTGTGTACTAGCTACCACGTAACTGCGGTCTCCAACTCGGATGCCAAGCCCGGTGACTATGGCAAAAGTTGTGGAAACCTTTGGGTACCCCCAATGGTTTACTTAACTTTTCCAGCGTTATCAACGCCTATGTAGGCTGATGAGTATTACGATGGCCTCAGTAGAGTCTCTCAACAAGTGGGTCTGAAAATGAACATGGATAAGACGAAAATCATGTCGAACATCCATGTTGCACCCACTCTAGGTAAGGTTGGAGACTCTGCACTCGAAGTTGTTGAGAACTATATTTACCTAGGACAGACCATCCAACTAGGTAGGTCCAACTTCGAAAAGGAGGTCAATCGTAGAATCCAACTCGGCTGGGCAGCGTTCGGGAAGCTACGTAATATCTTCTCATCCCAAATACCGCAGTGTCTCAAGTCGAAAGTCTTCGACCAGTGTGTGTTGCCAGTGATGACTTACGGAACAGAGACGTGGTCGCTCACTATGGGCCTTATCAGGCGGCTCAAGGTCACCCAAAGAGCAATGGAAAGGGCTATGCTTGGAGTTTCCCTGCGAGATCGAATAAGAAATGCTGAGATCCGCAGGCGAACTAAAGTAGCCGACATAGCCCAAAGAATTGCCAAACTGAAGTGGCAGTGGGCAGGGCACATAGCTCGTAGAACCGACGGCCGATGGGGCAGAAAGGTTCTCGAGTGGCGACCACGAACCGGAAGACGCAGCGTGGGCAGGCCTCCTACACGGTGGCCGACGATCTTGTGCGGGTCGCGGGAAGCCGCTGGATGCGGGCAGCGCAGGACCGGCTATTGTGGAGATCCTTGGGGGAGGCCTTTGTCCAGCAGTGGACGTCTTTCGGCTGATATGATGATGAGTATTATGTATGTTCATATGTCAATAACACAAAAAAATATTAACTAAAACGCTATATATCTAGTTGAGCGTAACCGAAATATTGAATAAGTGGGACACTTTTATACAGGGTTGTAGGTAATTATGTCGTTATCCTTGAAACCGTTTGTACAATATCAAACAATGGAAAAGTTGAAAATTAATAATGTTTGTTTCTGGTAGCAAGGTCTTGGTCGACGATTTTACGAACAAATTTAAAATTAAATTCAAATTCCATTGATCTATTTTGTGGACACAGGTGTTTTATTAAAATATGTATCACTTTTAATATAATCCTTAGGTATACGCTCGACGCTAACAGAAGTTAGTACACAGAGACTAAACTATAAAAACCGTCTATTTATTTGGAACTTACAATATTAGTATCAGTGGATGGTAGATTGAAAGAATGGATTTGTTTCACATTTACATGTCTGATTTAAATAAACGTACATCAAGTATAATTAACTTATATATTAGCTGGTATAATATTATCGTATTTTAATTTATGTTTTATTTTTTTTCTTTTTGTTTGTTTCTACATATTTTTAGTTTTTTTTTGCAGCCTTAGAGTCATCAACTATCTTGCTCTATTCTCATACGTGGGACACAGTTTGCAATACTATACACAACTAAATAGATTATTATCCTTCCCTTTGTATTCTCCTATTTTATCTACCAAATTTCAACCGATTTCTATTCGTTTTCATTATACAAATTACATGAAAATAGGCTATTACAAACACTTGAACATTGAACAAAACGAATAAAAAAAAATATATAAGAATTGGTTCCCAAACAATGAATCTATTCCGTAAACAAGTACAATCGAATTGATAGTAAATATTTTAATAAATAAATATCGTTGGACAAATAACACACTGTCTGTTGATCCCAAACTAGGCAAGGCCTGTATTATGGCACCCAGACAACTGATAAACATAATTATATATTTATAAATACAGACAATGTGACAGTTTGTTATATTTGTTACTGTTACACTCAAAAACTACGGAACGTATTTTGTTGATTTTTATAGCAATATAGCTTATGCATCCAAATATAAATGGCTATAATTTATAAAGTTTAACGCGGGTAAACCGCAGGGCATAGCTAGGTATAGATAAATTACCCAGATACAGAACAAATAATCTGCTCAAGACACAAAGATTACTCGCTGGTGGGTATTGAATTATATAAACAACCCCTTTGGCTTGGAAACCAGGTTCACTAACCACTAGACCATATACCTAGCACTAGACATAACCTCCTTTTATTGAATGCAATGCAAAAATTAGCACCAACTCCAACTTTTTGTATGAAAAAATATTATCAAAATCAGTTTAAAAACAACTTACAAATTGCGTAAAAACATACATTGAAATAATGAAATTTATTCAGCACTTGGGTATTTACATACACTTGTACTTGTCAAGCTCGCAATGTATTACATAAACACAGTTTAAAAACAGTAATTAAAGCAACAAAATATTTTGAATTAGTCCGTCCGTGCGGTCTGTTTCGTCACATATATTTTTAATATCCTTAAATAAATAATAAATAGCAAGTAACTAAGCTATTATTGTTACATTTAGAAATTGTATATTAAAATTAAAGAATTGAAAACAACGAGCAGTTGGCTAGCGCAAAAGGCTCTCAACCAGTAGCTTAATTTAAGCGACTTAGCGGGCACCCTTATGGGGTTCGGGCCACAGCTCAGGCGGCCACTGAAGTAAAAAGATGGAATTCGAAATGGGAGTCAGATCACTTGCACGGGATTAACGATCACGTGTTAAGGGGGCAACGCGATCCTCGCCGCTGAGGATCCTACCCTAGCTAGCCTGCGGCTTTCTCTCAAATTGATAACCTTCTTTATTTAACTCTTTCAAATTTAGAGCAATGTTTCTTAGTATCGCCTTTTTTAAATTGACTTTTATAGAGAAACTTAACAGTTCTAAGTGGACACACAAAATAACTTTTTACACTTTAACTTAAGCATGACAGCGGGGACCGGCCCCTTATTTAATAGACCGATGATCTTGTCGCTATAAGTCGATGGATGCTGGTAGCGCAGGACCGGCAATTGTCGAGATCTTTGAGGGAGGCCTTTGGCCGACTGTTTGCGTCTTTCTTTTGTTCTTCTGAAAGCACAAAACCTGATGACTATGTGCTATGCCTATTCTAAAAGTATAAAAAGTTATTTCGTATGTCTACTTAAACCTGTTTGTGTGGTGTCTATGTTTGACTCGCACTCTAGGCCAGAATTATCAAGTATATAGTAGTATATCAAGAAATACAATCATAAATTGTAATTTATTTAAATATGTAAATACTCTGTGCCCCTATTTATTCATACCAAATTCGAGTTATTCGCCTTCAAATTCAGAATTTATGAATCTATGAGCAGATGTTTTGATAGAAATAGATAGAGGCAAACACTTAATAACTTTATGGTTTGTTTTTGTGGGCATTATTTGCTTAAAGTAAGATACTGAATTAAGACCTAATAATAATAGCACTGGTCTTAAACGAATACTTAAAAAGCTAATCCTATTCTAAAACCGGGAGGTAATATTCCTGGTTACCTAAATGGCAGTATGTAGGAAGTAGAAGTATTGTAAAGGTACTGAGCAATTAGACTAGGGCACGTCTCGGCATTCCCTTCACTTAGCTTCTCTTGGCTTAGAGTCATAGTTATACTTCCCTCCACAATAAAGCGGGATATGGAATCATATAATCAGGTTAGCGTCCCATAAAATGAAAGAATTGCAAGTAGAAAGAAGGATACATTTTAAAGGTATACAAGTGATCCGTTATACCTGATTCCAATAGTACGTAGGTATGGGAAAGACGCTTAAAAGTATGGAGGCTCCTGGTTACATTGCCCGGTTGCTGCTTTGTATAACAAAGTGCTGGCAGCATTGCTAAGCTAGCTGGTAATGATTAGCTATTGTTGCTTGGGTGGCTACTTAGTAACCAAACTAATACAAATTAGACTGGACTAAAGGCAAGTTAAACAAAACCAGAGATTTAGTCTGAACTATACCTACGCAACCGAGATAGCCCGAAGAATTGCCAAGCTGAAGCAATAGTGAGTGGGGCACATAGCTCGTAACAACAAAACCAACTACAACCAAAATCATTTATAGAATAGAGACACATTTTAAATAAATATGACTTAAATTTCCTCTTAAACTCATTGGTATACAAGACAGATTTTAATTCCACCGGAAGCCCATGAAACTATTTTACCGATTTACCGAATTATAGTGGGAGCTGTATTTGAACAGTGCAACAGGGTTTGCACCACCGTGGTACCGCTTATCTGACAAATTATTTAAATAACGAAAGACCTTCAAATTGCTTATTCAAAGTCTTATCGGAACACCTCAAGGGGATACAAGGTAGAAGTGTGGGTTTGCTATTCGACACAATTTTTTTATTAATAGATTAAGAACATGATTTTTGAGATTATGTATCTTGACTTGATATTATGTTCTAGTATCGCCAAAAAGGAATGTTCTAAAAAGGGACATGTAAAGTGCGATTTAATTACTCGTATTTCCTTTCCTCCTTGTAATCTCACTTTTCTTTTTGAGACAACACCCGGTCTAGTTAATAAACCCGTTTGACGCGGGGTACTTTACAACATATAATTAACAAACACAAACTAAACTTAATGTCCTCCTAGCCGAATTTCGGCCACGGCGGCCAGTCTCAACAGAGATTAGCCATCTGCGCGGGACATATTATAGTGCTCAAGTGTGTGCGCAAACACAGGAGCACTTTCTATTCCATCACTCTCATGATCCGATGGGACGCCTATGCGACACGACCGGAAATAGGTCAGGTACAGGACCGACGGCTTTACGTGCTCTCCGAGGCACGGGGGTATAATACCGCCAACTCCCAGACTTCGGGCTGATGCTGAGAATTTTTTCTTTTTACAGAAAAGTCCCAAAATCACTTTTTGGCCCGACCCGGGATTTGAACCCAGGACCTCGTTTTCTGCGGGTGAACACGCTACCGCTAGACCAACGAGGCAGTCGTTAACTTAAACATGGAACAACTGCTTATGGATCACGAAGTAGTGAGTTTTACCGTTAAAAATACGCCGCGCGTGCAGTCAAGTTGTTACAAAATAGTTGAAATTGGGTTTTTTTATTTTTGTTACATAATTAGTTTATACAAGATCTTATTAAAGCAACATATGTAAGTGATGTCAACTACTTCAGTATAGCAAATAACTTAAAGGTTAACTCCACTCGTACAAAACTATACGACCAATTAAGCATAACTAATATCTTAATTTATTCTGCATAATTACACATTTCCTATAAAATGAAAATGTTAGTCTTATGTAGTTGTAGTCCTTAAACGGCGCAAATACACCATACTCATTGGAAAATACATAAATATGCCGTTTGGCGTCGAAACCCACAGGGCCGTTGGGTCCTAACACGCTTTATTGGTCAATTAAACTTTTTGCCAAACGTTTGAACGACGCTTCCCGTTATCAGAAAGTTGGCCTTTTTTGGGTCAAAGAATCAGAATTGGATTCAAATCAGATTTGGAATAAACAGTCAAAATGGTAATACGAGGTAGTATAGACCCTGATTATGTTAAATAGATCACCTTGACTTCTCTGTGATCCGGCTTCATGTGGATAGCGACAGATTCTACTATTGACTGCACACAATTTATGTTGCAATACTGCTCTTAACATCACGTTCGTCCAATCAAATGTCACAAGTACATTTATAGCACAGCTTAATGTTTATATTATTTGTTTATAATTATTTGACCGTCGTTTTACCATTCTATTTGAATAATCAACCTAGATTTAAAACGAACTTGCAATCTATTAAAAACATTAACCTCCTTTAATCACATCGGGTTGTAAAAGATTGGTTTATTAGTTATGGTTGAACTGCGCAAATTTAGCTTTCTATGTGTGGTTTTTGACAATAGTGTTGTACCCGTAAGACTGTACAAATTTTAGAAAATTACGGGTCTATCAAATACCTTTGATATTGATACAAAATGTGTCAGTATTTTAAATTTATGAGTGCAAAATTCCGTACACTGGTTTGCTACGATATATTTTGTTGGCACTTAAGTGACACTCAAGTATGAACTATTTATGCCATCGTCATCATGTTAGTTAGTAGATGTATACTGCAGCTCAAAGGTAATTCAATAATTTGGAGGAATATGGCATAATTGGCAGACGGGTTAGCGACCGCAGAGCAGTGTCGTCCTAATCGATTTTCTGGCGGCGAGACCCCAATGAAGTCTAGCCATCCCTGCGCTACGTATAATTTTTTTTTTAATATTTTGGATAAGTTACACACTGCCATCTGATCCTAAATTACTCTAGCTTACCAATCAGGGTCACTTACCACTATTCTAACTGGCCAAAAAATCATATGATGTCACATACATAACAGACGCTGATATTTTTTTATATCGTAAATTTACGAACACTTCATAAACTTCTTCTAGCAGTATTTTTTTTATATTTGCAACTACTAATAGTAATGTTAAAATACCATTAATAATTATAATAATAATATAATAATAATATCTCGCGACAATGTCACACAGATCATTCTAGCCCCAAACTAAGCAAAGCTTGTACTATGGGTGCCAGGCGACGATATACATACTTATAAAGATAGATAAATACTTATATACATAGAAAACATCCATGACCCAGAAACAAATAGTCGTGCTCATCACACAAATATTTGCACTTACCGGGATTCGAACCCAGGACCACCAGCTTCGTAGGCAGGATCTCTACCAACTAGGCTACGGTGACCGCCAAGGTTACTTAATCATCCTGATATCGATCATTACTGGACATAGGCTTCCCGCAAAGGTTTCTATGACTTTGCCACTTGGAGGGGTTTGCCTTAGTCACCGCGATTGGCATACAAGTTGACGACCGCAGTTAGGTGGTAGTTAGTACACCTTCCCCCAAAGGTTTCTATGACTTTGCCACTTGGAGAGGTTTGCCTTAGTCACCGCGATTGGCATACAAGTTGACGACCGCAGTTAGGTGGTAGTTAGTACACCTTCCCCCAAAGGTTTCTATGACTTTGCCACTTGGAGAGGTTTGCCTTAGTCACCGCGATTGGCATACAAGTTGACGACCGCAGTTAGGTGGTAGTTAGTACACCTTCCCCCAAAGGTTTCTATGACTTTGCCACTTGGAGAGGTTTGCCTTAGTCACCGCGATTGGCATACAAGTTGACACGACCGCAGTTAGGTGGTAGTTAGTACACCTTCCCCCAAAGGTTTCTATGACTTTGCCACTTGGAGAGGTTTGCCTTAGTCACCGCGATTGGCATACAAGTTGACGACCGCAGTTAGGTGGTAGTTAGTACACCTTCCCCCAAAGGTTTCTATGACTTTGCCACTTGGAGAGGTTTGCCTTAGTCACTGCGATTGGCATACAAGTTGACGACCGCAGTTAGGTGGTAGTTAGTACACCTTCCCCCAAAGGTTTCTATGACTTTGCCACTTGGAGAGGTTTGCCTTAGTCACCGCGATTGGCATACAAGTTGACACGACCGCAGTTAGGTGGTAGTTAGTACACCTTCCCCCAAAGGTTTCTATGACTTTGCCACTTGGAGAGGTTTGCCTTAGTCACCGCGATTGGCATACAAGTTGACGACCGCAGTTAGGTGGTAGTTAGTACACCTTCCCCCAAAGGTTTCTATGACTTTGCCACTTGGAGAGGTTTGCCTTAGTCACTGCGATTGGCATACAAGTTGACGACCGCAGTTAGGTGGTAGTTAGTACACCTTCCCCCAAAGGTTTCTATGACTTTGCCACTTGGAGAGGTTTGCCTTAGTCACCGCGATTGGCATACAAGTTGGCGACCGCAATTAGGTGGTAGTTAGTAGGTACACAGAAGTCGCTAATTCCCGATTATTAACCGACTTCAGAATTTATGAGGTAATCAATTCGACAGTATTATTTATTTATATGGAACCGTTGTCTTTGTTTATGAACCGATTTATAAAAGTATCATTTAATTAGATAGACTGCTTACGTGACGTTCTTAAATAAAATAAAAAAGGTTTTTATCCACGTAGACTTTAAAAAAGCGCTTGTAAAAAGTCAGAACATGTTTGTAGTAATATGTTGTATACATTATTATTTCTAGTAACATAGATATTTAGGTACATATTGTATGAAAACATTTATAAAATTTATTATATTATAGCAATGATATTTAGCTAGCTCGTATCAAGTTATTGGCAAGAAATTATGTTTAATTATCTAGTTTAAGTCTAATATTTTTACTACATATTGTCAATGGTTCTGTTCATATGTAAGTTTTATTCAATTCGGATATAGAAAAGTTTAAGCCGGTTGTATGTTTATAAAAATAATTATTAATGCACGCATTTATTACTCACAATATTGTTTTCAAGATTTACTTGCTGTTGGGACTATTAAAAAAACTATAGTCAATAATTGCCGGTATTGGAATCTGTGACACTCGATGACCGGAACCGATATAACCCTGATCATGGAAGGTTCCATAGCCTTGTTAATTTTTCTTTTGTTACATTTTCTACTAGAACTTATATCAATGAAAGTAGTCACAAGGTCGCAATTGCAATTAGGTCACGGTGTAGAAATAACCGGGTGTTTCTTCAAATATCTGTTGTTTCCCACGGTAGACAATTTAATCGATCGCCCTCACTTTCATTCTGACAGTAAAGTTTACCGTTTTTCCACAGAACGACCAGCACACATCGAGGGAAGATTCAAGAAATATTCCACGACCTCCTCCGTCTATTCGAAGAAGGCACTCTCACAACAGAGCGAATATATTGAAAGGTGAACTTGTTACATGATTTCTCAAATTTATTTTTATACCGCAGAATGTAATAGAAAGTAATATCTGGCTGTTTAAAGACCAAGGTGTGTAAAATGCATAATTTACCAAGTAGGTATGTGAAACTTTTTGGATGTTAGCCTATTCCAGTTTCATGGGCAATTTAGTAAATATTACAGTTTAATACGATAGTGAAAGTTCAGTTGACTTATTGAATTCAGTGTTTCACATTTATTTAAATCAATAAAAGTGGAAAAATAGTCTCGTAATTATTGAAGTGGTAAATCTTTTGACGGTTCATGAACGATTAACATTTCGTTACCAATAATTTCTGACTCTACGCGCTTCATCTTTCTTTCTTTGTGCTCACACTTGGGTCAGAGTTATTCAGGCCACTTGTCAGTTGGTTCTGATATGCCTTAGCGACTGTTGGCTGATGACGATTGACGACCTCTTCCCGTTAAGCAGTCGGTTCCTCAACTATTTAACGTGACTTTTGAAGCACGAACTCTCTCAGTAAGTTAACCATTTAGGCCATCAAATTATACTTATAAATACCTAGGTATTTTCTTGTTTAGTTGCATTATATTCTTGGTGGCTTAATAAATGGTTTTTATGACTTCTTGTAAGGGGCTTCCATTCTGATTTAGCATGTATTTCATGGGCGTGTCTGTTAAATCATCCATTTTACGTTAGCTATTATTTTTAATGCAAAGTAGTCATTAGTCTACTTTGCATTAATAATGCTAATGCGTTAGTTCTTCCAAATAAAGTTCGTAAGATGCGCATGATCATCAGCCTATCTACCTGCGAACGGGCTGCTGCAAGCTGCAGACGGTCTTCAAGTGCTGGTCGCATTATACGTTTGATGTGGCTGTTCAACATACATCTTGAGAATCGTTCTGTTCTTGATTGATACATCTATCAGACACTTCACTGACCATTTACGGTACTATTTGTTTTACAAATTTGGTGTTGCATCCTTTTCCTTTAAGTAGAAGACAAATTTAAATCGAGTCAAAGGATGGCGTGTATTTACTCCAAGATCAGGAATCGAGTAGTACTACTTAAGAAATACTTAATAAGTATTTATATGTTTCCGCATCCATTATTTTAATTGGGGTGTGGTCGGTTACCGTGTATGTTATATGGCCTGAGTATTCCAAGCGTCCATAAACAACAGTAAACACACATCGCACAATAGCACGAGTCGGATGCTCGTTTGGAAACTTAGTTATATAAAATATATACTTTATAACATATTAATGTTTTCCATCCCAAACAGATCTTGGTGGTACGCTTGTTGTCAAAAGTGTCATACGGAGGACTCCGGTATTCCCTCGTGGGAACCACCAAATTGGCAGAAGGTCTGCCCATACCCGCTATGTCCCTCATACCGGCAATTCGCACAAAACCTATCAGTATTGATCATTGGTAAGTATAATTTATCTTATTGGTCTTTCAATTACTTCATATTGGTTGTCCAAATTGAATTTCATCGGCAAATTGTCTTAGCCATAAGAGTGAAAGCCATAATAGTGCTTAGTGGTGTAGCTGCATATGTTTTATCTGCAATACCTTGTGTCAGTAATTTATCTACGCCAAATTAAATAACATTATTCGAAATAAATATTCAGTATACTGAAGACTACTTGTTTTGGGTTTAACAGTTTTCCCACAAAGGACAAGTTTGCAGTCATAGAACAACAGAGAGCTTTCTGAAATCCCAGTATGGGCCAAAAAATTTTTTCAGGACATATGCCCTGATCGCTTCTATATTGTATTCAATAGCTGTCCCATCAAAATATTGAGATTATATCTATTTTCGCATAAGCTTTCGTTTTAGCCACAGTAGCTGAAATTTTACTGGGGCGTTATGCTTATTATTTCAAAAACCCAACAATTTTTGCGTACAGGAATTTTACTATGGGTAACAATATGGATCGTTTTGGGAGACACGGCGGCGCCTGGTGGGCAGCTCTTCACACTGACGGCATTAACCCTTCTCGCCTACTTCGGAGGGTGGTTGCTGATGAAGATCACAACGCTGCCAGCTCTCATTGGTATGCTCATCGTGGGTATTGTCATGAAGAACGTCGGCTTCGTCAACTTTGACTCCACTTACCAGCACATTGCTTCTTATATTAGGTAAATCATATTATTATTGATCTCACTTATAAAATATCCTTAGTGCCGAGAAAATATACTATTATACACTTCTAATTACTTAACAAAAAAAAAACTTGTGTGTACTTATGTACACGCGTTAGAAGTTATACTTCTTAATATACAACTTGAACATAGTTATCAATTTTCATACCACCTAGAACTAACGTCATGCTGTTGTTTTTACGATGCGCACGCATCGTGCGCGCGCATCGTAAAAATACACTCTCATACCACCTAGAACTAACTTCATGCTGTTAATTTTTTTGGTGTCGGTGTGCGCGCGCATCGTAAAAATTCACTGTCATCATTTTTCTCCATCGCGCCAAAAGAAGTATTAATTTTAGTAAATTAGTAAAACTCTTTTGAATAGCTGATACACTTCTCATAAAAAGTACTACTTAGTTACATTATATTATACCTTGATTAAACTAGCTTTTAGGTGAATGAAACTGCATTGACATCGGTATATCCAATTGAGAACAACAATACCACAAATAAATAGACATGGAAGGATTACATTTCTCTTGCCAATACTACTTCAGAATCAGCAAATGCTGCTGACCAGACCCCTCCAGGTTTGCTGTAGTCACAGTTTAGTGGTAGCTAGTACATAGGTGGCGCTGCTGTCCGACTACCTGGCATATCCCTTAGTCACCGTTTACGACACCCACGGAATAAATAAATAAAATAAAAAAGATTTTATTCACGTAGACTTTAAAAAAGCGCTTGTAAATAGTCAGAACATGTTTGTAGTACAGTTATTATTTCTAGTTGCTTATTACAGATATTTAGGTACACGAAATGTTAAAACATTTACACAATTTATTTTATAATGGTAGTGACATTAAGCTAGCTTGTATTAAGTTATTGTCAAGGAGATAATAGTTGAAGTATTTAATATTATGGGGTAGCCCTGTTATTATTTCTGGGCCCGAAAACACACTGCTAGATTTGTAGTAAACTTATATATTTCCCGGTATTAATTTATTAATCAATTAATTTTCCAGTTTCCCCGTGTTTCATTTTCATGTTTTCTGTTCATTTTATTTTAACCCGTATTTATGCTTATACGGGTAGAAAACTGGGTCTTATCGATGACTTATAGGAACTCTTACTATGATTACTTTATAGTTCCGGAAGTAACTTATTAATTTTATGTTTCAGAAAAATAGCATTAACGATAATTTTAACACGAGCCGGCTTGGATCTGGACCCAGTCGCTATGAAGAAGTTCTTCTTGACGGTTATCAAGCTCGCGCTCGTGCCGTGGACCTTCGAGTGCGTGCTATGTGCCGTTCTCGCTTACTTCTTCCTTGGACTCCCTTGGGATTGGGGTAAGAGAAACTTATATAGTTATTTTCTAAAGTTTTTTTGAACTCTTACTTAGACTACCAAAATGTTTGTTGCAACTAATGGTTTAAATATTTTTAATGGTAACAGTAGGTAACAACCGACGATTTAATACTTCTCCACGTCAGTAACCGCTCTGAGATAGTTTGGTTGTCTAATTATATAGTCTAATTTACTAGATGGCTTCAGCTCCTGCTTCACCTTCATTATCCGGTGAAGCAGTGAAACACCCTAGAGTAACTGTAAACGTCATGGAAATTAAAATAGGCAAGAAGTCAGTTAGTGTTTCTTAATCCTATTCACTTTTGAATATTCAGTTTTTAATTTATAAATTCCGACTCGGCAAAAGTAAAAAAAATACATATATTAAAGAGTTTATTATAAACCATGGCTTATAATTTAGAAGATGATTTTAGAACTAAACTAAACCCGATGTAGAGCGGCGAAATCACCGCGAGTCCTGTAAGATAGTATAGATTTGGAACCCCCGACACGCGAGTCCAATTCGCATTTCAAGTTCGAACATATAGACGAGAAAGTCTATCAATGTATGGACTGGTGCACGGTAGTTGCAGAGGCGGAATGCGTGTGTCACTAACAAGTAGTTCTATGATGTTAGAACGTTTCAACCTATAAGTAACTTCTCTGTAACTAATCAATTACCTCGGTTCTATGGTGGAACAGCCCATAGTGCTCGACTAAAATTCAAGATAAACATCTCGTAACCAAATCTCTCGAGTGCTGTATGTTCATGGATTCCTGGTTGCCATAGTTACAAATTAGTGAGGGACAGTCGGCGCCGGCGTCAATGGCCACACTAGCACTACAAAAACTGCTTTATTTACTAATATAAATATGCCCTAAATAATTATAC
The DNA here is from genome assembly GCA_951640165.1 of Pseudoips prasinana. NCBI lineage: Eukaryota > Metazoa > Arthropoda > Insecta > Lepidoptera > Nolidae > Pseudoips > Pseudoips prasinana. Next base: position 23,248,286 of record OX621237.1, on the reverse strand, counting down.
ATAAATACATAGTTACATCATTATCATTGCCTATTTCATTGTGGAAATATTATATCTTGTCATTCCTTTGTAGACATTTGAGCATGAGCGACAATAATACAGTGTATATGAGTTTAAACTAAGAGTGGAACTAACTACTGTAATACCATTAAGTAATCTACTCGGTATAAGTATAAGTACGTACTCGGTATAAGTACGTACTTTACTCCATTATACCATAGTTTATTTAGTACGATGCAAATTATTCAAATAGGTATAATAATGATATTATAAACAGTGAAAAGAGGTAGGTTTCTGGGACAATTATCACAAATTTCACGGTCTGACGCATCGACAAGAGAATCTAGTCTCATTGTGAAATATTGCGAAATAACCAACTAGGTCAGCATCATAACGGAATAAATATTGAGCCAACAATACAGGGCGCAGAAACCAATAAAAACAGGCTTCGTACCATAAAAAACAAAGCCATCATATACAGGGTGTAATTTGTTACCCTGTATATGGACTGCATGTTGATGTCTTTGGACAGTGAAGTTAACTTTAGAAGCAACAAATTTACACACTCACGAATTTTCGCCTTTATAATGTTAGTGTGATATGTATATAGCTATTCCAAATCTTACTAGCTACAACCTAACCGCGGTCGAGAGGATTAAACTTTACAATTTGATAAATGATGCTGTCGAAGGTAGGTCATAAAATTCTAAGAAGAATTAGCTTGTACCACTATACAACGTTTAGCACATCAACATGCAAAACACACAAAACTAAGATATGGACTACCCATAGAAAAATACCTTCTTCCTTTTTTCTTACTCTTCCCATATAAGAATAAAACTTAAAAGTCTTAAGAAGCTGATTGTTATCAGCCGTCTGGTTTCCAGTCAGCCGTGTACTTCTCGGCTCAGAAAGAATTACAGGGGTACCCCATACCATCCCGTGAGTGTCGTAAAAGGCGACTAAGGGCCAGCTCAGACAGAGAGGAGCACAGCGGAGAGGATTTTATTAAGCCACTAGAAAATCAACTTTAAAAATATTAAAATAAAGTTCATATATGCTTAAACATTATAAGCCCGGGACCGCGCGAGCATTTTATGTTAGGTTCAAGCATATATGCACTCTATGACGGTCACCGTAGCCTAGTTTGTAGTGCTCCTGCCTACAAAGCTGGTGGTCCTGGGTTCGAATCCCGGTAATTGCAAATATTTGTGTGATGAGCACGAATATTTGTTTCTGAGTCATGGATGTTTTCTATGTATATAAGTATTTATCTATCTATATAAGTATGTATATCGTCGCCTGGTACCCATAGTACAAGCTTTGCTTAGTTTGGGGCTAGGATGATCTGTGTGACATTGTCCCGATTATTATTATTATTATTATGTCTATAATTTTAAAGTTGATTTCCTAGTGCTTTATTAAAATCCTCTCCGCTGCGCTCCTCTCAGGTATACGGGCAGCAGCGTCCTCCTGTGTACTAACTGCCTCCTCACTGCGGTCACCAACTCGTATGAAAAGCACGGTGACTACGGACAAACCACTCCAAATGGAAACGTCATAAAAACCTTTGGGCCTTTGTCGTGTAGTGAATATTAGGCTGATGAAATGATGTGATGCATTTTGTATGGGGACCCAAAAAATAATTTTCGTGTTTTAGAAACGTGGTACGTGTTTTCCTTGAATATGATCAGTTCAATGGATTAACTACGCTCCTTAGGTTTCCGCCACTAGTTATGTTACATCTTTCATAGATACTATCTTTAGAATATGATGACCATCACCGTAGCCTAGTTGGTAGTGTTCCTGCCTACGAAGCTGGTGATCCTGGGCTCGAATCCCGGTAAGTGCAAATATTTGTGTGATGAGCACGAATATTTGTTTCTGAGTCATGGATGTTTTCTATGTATTTAAGTATTTATCTATCTATATAAGTATGTATATCGTCGCCTGGTACCCATAGTACAAGCTTTGCTTAGTTTGGGGCTAGGATGATCTGTGGCATTGTCCCTAGATATTATTATTATTAAAAAAAACTGTAATTCCTTTTATTTTTTAGGCTGCCCTGAATAATTTCTGTATCGCGGGTTATTTTCTTTTAATATATGATCTTAACCGCTGCATCACACGTGCAATCTTCTTTATTAGAATTTAATCACATTAAGTTATATTTTTAATAGAAACAAATTAATTTTAATATACGACGTAGCTTCAATAAATAACATACAGAAACTTATAAAATAAATAATAATATAATATGTATGGTTTTCAATTCGTTCGAGCGGTGTCCTCTACCGTGGAACAAAAAAGTCGTGTAACGTTTTATTCACCAAATAATATTCACATTACCTTACCTTATTGTCTTAAATTAGATACACACGGCTACATATCAAGCTATAATTTTCCAGTAAAAGCTGATCTCACGTTGTATAGAATTTCCATACAATGAGAGGTCAGCTTATATTAGAACTGTATAGCTTGATACATATGTAGCCGTGTGTTCATAAAAATGTAAAATGTATAGTTATTTTAGTTTTATTTTATTATTATTAAAGGGAAGGTTACAATTGCACTCTTAGTTATCGGTTAGTAAACGATCGACGTAGTTAAATACCGAGACGCACAGTCAGTCAATAGATCGGTGACCGACTAAGAAATTTTATTTCTGACCGTGAAAGCATGGTTACTTGCTTCAGGTGCCGGCTGTAGTCGTTAGACATAGTCCTATAGCGGATTTCCTCTTTAGCACACACATAAACACACCTTTATAGTTTTGAGTCGTAAATATTTAAATGTACACTTAAGATGGGTACGACTAGGAAGAGGAGGAGGGTAGAGTTTTGTTCTGTTCAAATTATAAAATAAAATAAATTATAATATACACAAGTATGTATTAAAATAAGAACCCGCAGAACAAAACTGTACTCGTTTCCTGTTTCTAGTCGTACCGTTAGGTACTAAACTAAATAAAATAAACTATTTGAAGCCAATCAATATTAATTACACGAAATAATATACAGTTACAAAATATGTACTTATTCTAAATAATATTCAAATGGTCTATTTTACCATATTATATGTTATTTATTATATGTCATTATTATTCGATGATTTAATTATATATTATTTTTTCATAAATATCATTATAAATATTACCTGTTATACCAATTATAACCGTGCAAAATACAGACAGCATTTTAGTACCTACCAGACAGACAATCCTCCATTCTGAAAAGAGGCGTATGTGCCGATCTATATGATCGACAAATATCAACTTCTATATAGGTTTGTATGTTATAGCACTTTTTCCCCTTCTAAACCTGAACTTATAGTAATCTATGTAATGTATTTTCCAGCATTCCAAAACAAAAGTACCTAATTATAGAAACAGAAATTAATCTAGATAACTCCCGAAATAAAGTTATTAACTAAGAGACGTAGCTGGATTATGAGTGAACTTATAACAATGTATCTAACGTCCATTCCAGCTTTCTTGTTGCCATAGTTTCCTGTAGCTGGATTATAAGCCACCTTTTAATAATGTATATAATGTCTATTCCATCTTACCAAAAACAAAAGCATTTATAGAACAAGAAATTAATCTTAATAACTCCCAATATAACATTTCTTCAACTATGAGACGTATCTGGATTATAAGCGAACTTATAATAATGTACCTATCTAATTTCCATTCCAGACTTCCAAAAACAAAACTATTTATAGAACAAGAACTTTATCTTAATAACTACCGATATGAAGTTTCCCGGTATAGAGACGGAGCTGGATAATAATGTATCTAATGTCCATTCCAGCTTTCCTGTTGTCATCCATCGTAGCGGCGGTGTCTCCGGCTGTGATCGTGCCTTGTCTGTTCCGTCTCCGGGAGAAGGGCTACGGAGTGTCCAAGGGCATCCCGACCCTGGTGCTCGCTGTCTCAGGCGTAGACGACGCGGCGAGTGTCGCTGTCTTTGGAATCGTATTATCTATTATGTTCTCGGCATCGTCACTCACCATGAATGTTATTCAGGTATATTTAACTTTTGTAAAACTTTATTTAAATGTTACGAGTTTTAGTTCTAATCGTGGCACAGAAAGGGAGACACACAGTGTGTAACTCATCTGTGTGTCTGCCTTTCTTCACGACAACTAAACGGACCAACATATTGTGAACATTTACATATTTTTTTACTACTCACACAAATATACGCAACACTGCTAAAAGAGAGGAAGCATTTTTAGCAAGTATCTGCATAGTATATATGATCACCTACTAAAATAAATGTGAAAGATTGTCAGTTGCCTGCTTGTCCAGTAGGTGGCACGTCAGGAAGTTACATAAATGTGTTACTTATTATAATTATTATCTAACATATTTTCAAATTATTTACATCGAATGCGTAGTTTTGTAACGTTAAATTGTAATTCAAACAAGAGGGACTCGAAAAGTGAGTGAGACTTACCACTAGGTATATACGGACTTCAATATATCTACTGGTGTAGCGAATCAATACATCATATAGGTAACTAATTACTTAAGAAGCGCGTGTTACCTCTTATGAAGTAACTCAAACTCACTCAATACTATCATAAATATCTGTATTAAAATACCCATTGTTAGTTACGAAATCTCCCATTCATGTCCCTAAAGTCACTAAGCCAATTGAACCACAGTTACATAACGTAGTACCGTTAAACAACTTTAATTGATAAAACGAGTTATCCAATTAGAAGTGTGCCGCTTGCTGCAATGACATTTTATAAAATAAATTGTGTACAATATATGTAAGTACATAGAAACATATGCGCTTAATACATTGACGTCAATATATTCTTTGCTTTAACGGATTTCACATTTTACTTGTAATTTATAATAAAAAATTATTAATCATCAAGAAAAAAAATCTAGTCATATGAAAGCCTAATGTATACGTAAATGTATTTTTTTTTTCATAAAAAAATTTCACAAAACCCAATAAATATTTACCCAAAACTAAAGTATTTACTTTCAGTTTTGGGTAAATTTTTCTCCTAGCAGAAGTAACTTAATATTGCGAGTTATTCCGATTAATCTCTAGTTTAAATTAAGAACTGGACTTATGGGTACCTATTTCACAAGATTCGATTAAAAAAGGCAAGTTATCTGAAAACCTAATGTACACGTAAATGTAATTTTTCTTTATATTCCCAAGAATAAAAGTAATACCTTTATTTTTGGGAATATGTTACTCGTAGCTGAAGAAACTTAATTTTGCTAGTTATTTCGATTAATCTCGAGTTCTTTATTTAAAGAATAACTCGCAAAATGAGGTTTCTTCAACTAGTAGAAAAATATGAGGCCAGTACGAAATTCAATAAAATTGTTTTGTTTCCAGGGACCGTTAAGTGTAATCGGTGGAATTGTACTTGGAGTACTATGTGGCTACCTGGTCAAGTACATCCCTGAACGCAACGATGCATTCCTGGTACCCCTCCGAGTGATCTTGCTTCTCGTCGGCGGCATCATGATGGTACTTGGCTCCGAGGAAATAGGTTGGGGCGGTGCTGGTAAGAATTTACATCTTTTAAACTTCAAACTTAACTGTCAAGATATGGGGTGTACTTAACACTGCACTTACTGACTTCGAAATAACAATATCTACTGGGAGTTCTTATTGCTAAAAAATATGTAATACCTACACATAGGACAATTATTTATGTGTATTATATAATGTTGTGGTGATGTTTGTTTTCTGTCCGTGAAATTCATGTTTGTAAAAAGTACTTAAGGCTTAAGAATATATGACACTAAATAAAAAATAACATAATTTTATACTTCGAAAGTGTCTCAGCGGCAATTAATAATACGAGTATATGGTGCTGATAGAAAAGGATATTCGAAAGTGAATGAACGTGTTCAATATTGAAAGATGGTTTGATAATGTCCTCCTGGTGGATTTTAGACACGGTAACCAGTCTCAATGGACACTAGCCATCTGTTTTTGCCCACACACTTGTGCACTATAATATTATTATGTCCCGCACAGATGGTTAATCTCTATTGAGACTGGCCGCCGAGGCTGAAAAGTCAGCTAGGAGGACTTTATAATTACTAACAAGTACTAATATTTGCCAAGAGATGGCGTCTGTCAGTCTTCCATAGCAACCCGATTCATTATACGGGTTTGGCGACCATGACATTACCAATTATAGCATTCTATAACATCCTACAGACATTTACAACGTGTTTAGTCATACAAACCTCCAGTCACGGTAACTCTTTGTACTCAGAATTTACAAACATAATGAAACCGTCGAAGTAAACACAAGTAGGTACACGTTTGTGAATTAATGGAGTAATTGTAAAGACTGTAGTCAACCACGGCTGATTGTTATGTTCGGTGTAATGCTTGCCTTTCACCAGAACAATAGCTTGTTATAAGTCAATGACTGTGTTGACAAGCGATAAGTCACACAAACATGCTAATTGAACCAAAGCGTATCATACAACATGTAACAAAAATAGTTAAGTACCTAAACTGATTCTGGATATCGAGACATGAGATCATTTACTTCTTATATTAGTCTATGGAGAGCCATTTTTTTTTATTTTATGTGCTGTCTATTTTAATTGCAACCTTCTCAAGAGTTAATAGTATTTCTATTTGTTAATTTATACAAAATGCTACTTAACTATATATTTTATGTCAGTTTTAGATATAACAATTCATTGGATTATGCTCAATTATATTACTAAGCTTGTAAATGTGTACACGAAGTGTCATAAAATTATATTATATTGAACATGGGCATATTGGGCATATACCGTTCATTTTATATACTAAACTGTTGATATATTTGCTCTGCCCCCGTCTTTCAAAATAGCAAGAAACATATACCAGATTAATATTAGCCCGATAAGTGTATTACTTCTTCACGGATCATTACCAAGTGGTATTAACACGGTTTGCTAATATAAATAATAGTAATATAGTATTAGTGGCCACACTCCAATTTGATTGTTAAAGATATTATTTCATGACATATGTATTTATTAAAAAAATAATTAATAAATTAATGTGTTTAGGTCCGTTGGCCGTGATTGCCTTTGCCTTCATCGCTAGTAAGAACTGGTGTGAACTAGGCTGGGAGCTGGACGACAACCCCGTCGCCACGGCTTTCGAGATCTTCTGGATGTTCTTCGAGCCTATGCTCTTCTCCGTCACTGGCGCTCAAGTAGTTGTATGTACACATTATATTAATTATTACCCCCCAATAGACTGTCTTGCCTGAGGTGGAAAGCTTAAAGCTTTCCACCTCAGGCAAGGCAAGGCAAGGCCCACAATTTAGTCCTCATAAACAAATAAAATAGAGTTCCTACTCTATATATAGCCCTTTCATATGATTTTTTTTCTATAATGTAGTGTGATTGATATACTCGTATATCAGTTTTAGTCATAATCTCCCAGGTCTGGATTAGATATTTTTATTTTTGGTATGATACTAAAAAAATATATTATAATTAATTGAAATCCCCTTAATTTAGTAATATATATATATATATAATATAATCTCAAAGGGTACATACGATTTTTCCTTTAAATCACTAGATCACTAGACAAATTTTATATTGTAGCGACTACGCTACAATATAAAATTTGTCTATATAATAAATAATATTACTAGTAATAATATATATATACGAAAAATCCTCACCTATATCGTGAAGACAAATTATATATAGGCTGAAATTCATCGTAGATTAAAATTGACATTTATGTTTTAGTTGTAACTTAAAATAATCTACTTACTCTCAAAAATATATTCAAAATTAGTAAGTGGAAAAGAAATATTTGTTACTAGGACGCTTTCAGGGACTCTTTCACAAACGACTACAGTAACTACTTATTAATTTTCAAACGAAATTATCGTATGAGATCCCGCCTTGACATAAAGGCAATTAATAACTGTACAATCTTAAATGTACAAATGCGTATTTTCTACTAATAAAATATTATATTTAGATTGCAGACTTGGACCTTCACTCGGTGCTGGTCGGCGGTGGTATCTTGGTGACATGTATGATAACCCGGGCGATGCTTACGAGCGCGTGCGCAGTGCGCAGCAACCTTAACATGAGAGAGAAAATCTTCGTTGGTCTCGCGTGGATGGCCAAAGCAACAGTGCAGGTAATTTAAGCGTTCATACAAAAAAGTTCCAATACTCGTATTTCCCAATAACGACAAAATTATCTGTAGATAACACATGTAGAAATATATGGTTCAATATAAAAGATACATTTTTTATGTTAATGGGTTTGCGCTTGACCACGATCTCACCTGATGGTAAGTGAAGATGTGGTCGAAGGTGGACCGCGCGTACCCATACGATGCCTGTTCACTCTAATAATATAATTAGTAAAATATATACAATATAGTAATAATAGAATTAGTAAAGAATATAACTTCGTTTTCTTTCCTTTTTCATTTAATAAACGACAACGCCTGGTCTAGACTTTCCAAACTTGCAATTCACAAAGAACACCCAGACCCGAAAAACGACAGCGATGAGACAGTAGCGAGGCTATAACCTTTTAAAGCTAAAATTACCTAATATTTACTCTAGCTGGATATATGCTGGGTAAATTTTGCGTCCGCCAATCAGTTGCCCGCGACACAGGGATTCATTTCACTAGTGCAGGCGTTGTCTTTTAAGAAAAAGATATCAATAATGTTTTATAGGTCCGTACGTTGTAATAATAGCTTTTGCCTTCAGCGCTACTAAGAACTAGATTTTTTCTCAGATGCATATATTTTATACTTTACACGTCTATTTGATAATTTGCAGGCTGCTTTAGGGCCCGTTGCTCTGGATCAAGTCGTCAAGATGGCAACTGGAGAGCCCGATCCCGTGCTAGTGGGGTACGCGGAGACCGTGGTCAACGTGTGTATCATGTCCATCGTCATTACTGCGCCCATCGGAGCCATCATCATCACTCTCACCGGGCCCAAACTACTATCAAAGACAACCAAACCACCAGTTCTAGAAGGTAACATATTTACTAGTATTTTATATTTATTCATCCAGGGGCTCCAATATGACTAAAAGATTCTTGTTGATGTACAATATGAGTCACCCACCAAGAGTTTACAAGGTTTATGAATAAAAAATATTAATAGTAATCTCAAAAATAAACAAACACGTTTTCTTTTAATGTGTCTTTTAGTTTCATTACAATGAAATGCTAATAGTATGAGGGAGTTTTCCATTCATATTAGTAGCTAAATAACAACACACTCCCGTCTGATCCCAAACTAGTCAGAGCCCCTACTATGACAACCAGACACCTAATATATTACTAATATATTTTATTATTTTACTGATATATTTCTAAATAGATACATTTTATATACAAATTACACCAGACACAAAACAAATAATCGTGCTCAGTACATTTTTCCTGGGTGGGGATCGAACCCATGACCTCTAGCTTAGCAGTCAGGGTCAATAACAACCAGATCAACCGGCTAACTAATTTGAAATCGTATTGACGTAAAACAGATTTCTGGCGTGGCGACGCATGCGAGTAGTGTGTACGTTGTGGCGACGCGTCGCCATGCGCAATCGACTTTTTATTTTATCATTATGACATATTTAGTTCCTATCACAATATGTTCTTTTCTGCATATTACTTTTACAAAATAATGTCGATGTTTCACATCTGCCAGGCGACCCGTGACGGCTCACATTTTTTATTTGTTATGTGAAGTCCATAAAATTAGATTCATTTACGTTAATTAGGCCACGTCTGTAAGCGCCCTAAGCTGAGATTTAAACCCCAAAGGGCGTGGCGTGGTTTACTAAGTAGGTATTCTTATTTGCTAGACGGCTCTAAACTCAGCAATAAAAGCCTTGTATCGTTTCATGTAACCTCTAAGCTGATATAATACTTTAATCTTAGACCTCACCGGTTAAGTACAGCCACACCACAGTAGGTATTACTCTTGTTTGCCAACGCACAGAGTACATATAAAGGTGATTTGACAATGAATCATATTTATTTTAATTATAATATATTTGTATACTAAATTACAACCTTATATTCTACATACGACGTTGCAATAAGATATAATTATTTATGGTATCGATTAAAAATGCAATCAATAACTTAAATCAATTTCCTCATAGACAAAATAGAAAATGTATTACTAATTAAAAAGTATTATTTTAAAGTATTATATATTCTGAAGAAAACGACGGGCCCGTTGGCGTGGTTCTATTCACACCCATCACAGATATTTGTGAGCATGAAGATGTCTGTTTGTCCTGAGTTTGGGTTTTATCTATATAAGTATGTATTTATAAAAAGTAAAAGTACTTATATGTTATATATCAGTTGTCTGAGTTTCCATAGTCAAAGCTCTGCTTAATTTGGGATCAGGAAGAGAATAACGAGAAACATTGATGGTATACTCACATTGAAGACAGCGCAATCTGTAATGTGCCACTAAACTAAATTGTTGTTAACAAATAAACAAGGCCGACAGATGGCTCTGATTGAAACATATTGGTGCCTTGTTTAGGAATCTTGGCCGGCTGACACAAACATCCGCAAAGGAATTTGTACTAAATACTGTGTATCTATTTGAGCTTATTATTATTATTTGATATAACCGTACTTCAATATATTGAGAGGAAAACTTCCCTTCATTAAAATCTCGTAATAACTATAACGGAAATGTGGTTTCAATAAATGAATATTTTAGTAGGTATTCTAAACGTGACATTTTCGTATTTCATTTCACTGATTAACAAAATTGATACTTAGAGAGTATTGAAATAGTTTTAAAGTAAATATAATGAAAAAAAAAACGTTATGAACTTTTCTTCATAAAGTTATGAAGCTGACCTTTCCATGCGACAACAGCGTGTTCAAGTCCATCGAATGATAATTACGCACACAAATCGTCTATTATCGTTGCTTACAGCGCAACGATAATAGATAATTTGTGCTCATTTTCGCTTCTTTTCAATCACTGTGTCCTTTCTCTGTCCATTGCAGTCAGGTATCGAAAGCCCCGGAAAAAAACGTAGAATTCGTAATTGGTACACGCACACTAGTATAGCGTCGAAACGTAGAAAGTTTTTTTACGGGTATTCCTTTAGTTAGTTAATTTACCACAATAATACTCTGATGAAAATATTATTGTCTTTGTGTTAAAATAAATCTACAAAACAAGATATAAACACATTTTATTTTTACACTGTCGATAAAACTCACAAATGTTTGTAATACTCCAGTGATAAGAAAATTGGCCTACAGCACGTAGGGGCTATCCTCGGGTCGCATGCTTTGCAGTTATTTTTGAGTTATCTAGTTAAAATGTTTTGGGTTGTAATTATTGTAATTATGAGGAGGATAATTAGGAATACTTGGATTGTACGTGTTACTTGGATTAGATGGATTAGTGGGATATTGTCCAGCATTATAAGGGTTATTGTAATTTGATCCGTTATAATTTATTCCATTGTTGGAAGCCGGTCGGCCCTGAGGATATTGTCCATTTGTTGTATTATACGATCCGCCTGGATAGTTGCTATTAGTACCAGGCCTCTGCGGAGTTACATTGTAAGAGGGTTGCTGACCAGGTCTATAATTATTATTGTTTGGAAAGTTAGGATAGGATGGTGTGGCATTCGGCCTTTGATTGGGGAAGTTAGGATTTCCATTGTACGGTGATCTTTGTGTAGTTGAATTAAAGGAAACAACAGGATATTTATTACCTGTTGAAGGAGAATATCCCGGATAATTAGAATTACTGTTATAAGTTGGCTGCACCGGGCGATTGTTGTTGTTTAAATTCTGCCCATATCCAGGTTGGTATGGTGATTGATTAAACGTATTGTTAAAATTTGTTTGAGGATACTGGCCATTCGGTGGTTTATAGGTATTTCCTGGGTATTGATTATGTCCTGTGTTAGGTCCTTGATTCGGGTTGTAAGGTTGAGAAGAAGGATAACCAGGTTGGGAGGAAGGGTATCCGGAGTTATTTGAATTCCATTGTGACGGCTGCTGACCATATGATTGCGTAGCGCCAGAGTGTTGACCATAGGGATTATAACTGGGCTGTTGTTGATATGGATTGTTTGGTACTTGTGGATACAGTGGTTTATATGCATTTTGTGTTTGACGTTTCTGCCGATGTTCCAAAATCTGATCTACAGTTTCAATTATTTGTTCATCGTGGGCTGAATCTTCTATTTCTTGCTTTTGTTCTCCGTTTTCAAATGGTAAATCGACTTTCTTCTCTGAGTTGTCGTCCGATAACGGTGCTAACCTTAGATCTTTGAAGTTAGTCACTCCATTGTTTTGAATGATAGTAGAACTGAAACTAGTATCACAATATAATACTATCACTATGATCGCTACAAAACTCGCGTGCACAAGCTTCAACATTTTAAACACCAATAACTATGAGACTACTGGACAAATACTTACAAAATGAAATCAGATAAACTTTGACCTTATTTATCTTACAATTCACACATATGTGTGATAGGAGCATACTATAGTCTCGATTGAGTCGTGTGAATTATGCGATAGTAATGTGTTGTCTTGAGACGTAATTAGTTTTATCCAAGATTTTCCTGTAATTAATTTTACTGCTACGTAGGAGGATAAATAGCTCAGTTACATATGTACCTATTCTAATACCATTATAATACTTTTACCATATTGATTTTGATTAACACTTCTATAATAAACTTTGCCAATCCAATTAAGCCCTTAAAGGAAAACTACTAACCTCCTCCGGGTCTAGGACATTATGCTAAGCCGTTGGTTCCGGTTGTCTTTTGAATTTCTGTTGAAGCCATTGCAATTAGTCAAAAGCTTTAGGAATAGTAACCACTTGGTTACTATTCCTCTCTGGGTTTTGAAGTTAAACGGCAGTTGCTCGATTAATTTGGCCATTCCCCATTGAAAAGGGGACATCTTGATAACCTTTTAGTTAGTTAGTCCACGAGGGGTTTCGAGGTACCTTACAAACATACCGATCAGTTGACGTACTTTATATGAAAACTCATTTTAATTCATAAAATATGTTTAACTTAATGATTTAAGTAATAAGCTCGAAAATATTAGATTTATATTAGTCAATCTGAGCTCCATAAAATTTTTGTGTATAAGTTCACAGAGTTGGAAATATGGTGTAATACTAAATGTGGTGTAATATTTTGTGCAGGTTGGCGTCGATCCCACCGGCCGTCGATCCGCGACATCTCCATCATCGACGAAGAGGAGTTGGCGGAGCGTGACGCCGAGGCTGAGGCAGAAACCTCGCCGGGCAACCCGCCAGCGCCCACCGCCTACAGTACGCCCACCCCCATCACCGTCCAGCCCAGTAACCACTCTTGAACTCCCTAGTCATAACAAATACGAACATCGCGATTTTAATGTATACGACCTTGTAACTCTTGTACGCCGACATAATTTGCAGTTGTTTGTATTCCGATGTTTCATCTATATAGGGATTTCATAATATTCCCACGCAAGGCCGTTGCGTCAATACGCGTCAGGAACGCGACGCATAGTGAGAGTTATCTACTGTAATATTACTATCCGACGCTTGCAAATTTTAGTCTAGGAAACGGAACTGTCTTTTCGTATGAAATCTTCGCAATAAATTCGCAGTCAATGAAAATAAAATCCTTTGAAAACTAGATAAAACAATAATTACGCAATATTCTTTTAAGTTAGGGTGAGTAAATGAATTCAATTTTTATTATGTTAACATAGATAAGCGCCACTTTAAAAATATCTAAATATATCTAAAACAGGCTAAATTTCGTAAATAGAACCTACAATATATTCTTTGATAGTATACTCAACAACACACAGATGTTACAGTATAGGTCCCTGATATGCATAAAATAAGCCTAAATGAGTCTTCAACTTGTCCTTATAAATTTTTAGTTAGTTCAATTTGAAAAAAATCCCATGGGACCGTCTAAAAATCCTATCAAAAGAAAAATATTTAAAAATTGGATTCAATAAAAAATAAATCACGTGACATATACATACAAAAAGAAAATCTAAATGCAACACTTCTTTCTCTTTTGAAGTTGGTTAAAAATCTTTTAATTTGTGATACATTAAAAGATAAGCAACACAGTTAACATTTAAATTTTCTTTATGGTATTGTACTGGTTCGTTTGTCTGAGAATTTATTGTGGTATTCATAATTCAAGTTCTTTCCTAGACTATTCCTCGCCTTTTGAATTCAAGAATAGGCATCACAAAATCGCGAAGATTAACAAACCTGCAGATAACTTAAGAGGTTTAACTTCTTACTTATTGCCATTCAAGCTTGAAGCACATGCGCTCTATTTCTTCAGTGATGATTATTTTAATATTTACACTAAGTTTTATACTTACAGTTTATTTAAATTATTAAAACGAATTTCTCGTTCTTGTCGTACGAGTACACTTATTCATAGACCAGTTAAAATAACTTGGAACATATGAACAGTTTCTGACGACATTATAGGCACTTAGAGGATTTTAGTTAAATTTGTAGTTCTATAAATTTCATGTGATAAACGTGTTACTTAAATATTAATTTGGTGTCTAAAAACCTCGCTATTGAAGTTTGTTTACTTATACATCGTTACTTTTTAGCCGCCGAAAACTAATAAAATATGCTATGAATTCTACTAAAATAGAGTAGCCCTGAATGCTAGCCAAAAAATAAGTATCAACTAACTGTAGAAAAAGCCCTGTCTGCAACTAGAAATAGAGTATTTACATTTGAACTTCTATTTTGATGGTTTAACATTAAAATAGTAAAATTAATAGTAATTAATAATTTTACTAGGGAAACTACTCCCCGTAACAAAATCAAAAACACACCCAAACTTAGAACAACTATAAATGGGTCATACAAATAATTGTCCTGTTCGGGGATAGAACCTGAAATCCGGGGGTGCCGAGGTAGTAGCTATGACTACTTTAACCACTACGGCAAAATTGTTTGCCTTCGGTGTATTCTTATCAGGGCTTTTCTATTTTAGTATATACATTTCAGCGTCAAAATTATCTACTGCTACTAAAAAGTAACAGTGTACAACATAACGTTATGATATAGGTATTATAATTACAATTAGAACATATTTAACATTTATATAATAAACATAGAAGTTGGATGTTTTCTATTATTTACGTACTTAGACGTTTTACTTCGGATCAGTATTGCTATTATTTATGAAAACAAATTAGATTAGTTACGTATTAAAAAGGATATTGTTACTATTGTAAGGTACAAACCGTTTAACTACTTAAGGCTCAACGCAGCATGTTCGTTGCTCATTGTTGATATAGTATTTTAGTTATGTAATTAATTAATTAGTCTGTATATTGTGTGAAATATTTCTTCGGAACTTGTACGTTTCAATACTATACGTGCTGTTGAGTTTATTATTTCTTCTATAATTTTAAATAACATTAGAAGCCCCATTGCTAAATAAGTGTAATTGAATTTAATCATCTAAGTATATTTATGTACTAAAAAGACTTCAAGTATTATTTAAAAAATCAAGAAAAAATATAAACTCATGAGCCCGGATCATATACCATACGTATTGGTGAGTGTATTATACCTTATATCATTTGTAAATAATAGAACAGTGGGAGTTCGGTCAAATAAATATAGGTACTATTATTTTTTAATCTAGGCCAGGTATATTATATTTAATTAAAACAGTGACTTTTATTTTTATTTTTTGCAAATGCTATAAGAACTAATAAATTCAGCCGTAAGTATTACTGTTTATTTACCTTAAGACATTTGTAAATAACACAAAAAGTCACAGTTTTTTAAATACATTTTCTGTACACGTTATCAATATCAATTATTGTGAAATTAATGGGACCAATTGATTTTAATTCATTATTAGTTTTGCAATTGATATTTTACATTCCTAAATTGTTATACTTTTATAAAATCAATCACTAGAATTGTAAAGAATAAAAAAATATTCTTCTGAACATAAATGTGAGTGTGAGTTACTTAAGAAGCTCATTATACCAATGAGACTGAAGAATTTTAAAACAAACATGCGATATACGCTGAGAAAATTCACACCCTACTACGTAAGCAACGTGTGAATAATCAAATATTTTTAGCGAATGTCCCAAACTATTGTCCTACAAATTGTTCGGTATCATGTTCTTCTTAAGTAGAGGTCTCTATTTATGTAACACGTTGGATCTCTAATATGTATTTACCATTTCAATTCATGCTATCAGATAAACTTTAAAAATCATACAATCATCAATAATAATAATCGAAATATATGAATTTATTTAAAGAAATCTGAAATATCAAAACAAAAAACAATAAAATATTTACAAAGATAAATGTCACTGTTGTACTTTTATTTTCAAATTACACACCTTTCTCACGTTCCTTGCCTTTATTGGATTCGATTCCCATAAGACCTTGAAGCGAAAATCATCATATCAGCCGAAAGATGCCCACTGCTGGACAAAGGCTTCCATTCATCGGCATCCAACGCAGCAACCCTCACAAGATCATCATTATTCTGCGTCATCGTCTGCGTTTTATATGGCTATGCTAAGCTCTATCTACACATGAAACTGAACTTATAAAATAAAACCAATTTGCCATAGCCATATAAAATGCAGACGATGCGATGACGCAGAATAATGAAGACGTAGCGTGAGCAGGCCTCCTGCAAGATAGACTAATGATATCATGCTCATAAATGGTGTTGATAGTTGCATTAATTTTATTAAATTTTATGAATATGCCTTGATGCCAGAAATATCACCAGAATAACCAAATAGGCTGCTTAGACTCGTTAAGTATTAGATTAAGATAAACTTAAAATAATTAAATAGGTCACCAATTTGTTAACTTTGTTGGCACTAGCAAAGTTGCAATCGTCGTTTTCTAAGTAAACTTGATAACCTTTTCTATTTTTTTATGTGTATTGGGATCTAATTATATCTTCGAGCATATGGCTTGGTAAGAAATTTGAACGTCGAACACTAATTACCTTAATCTCTATATGTAATGTTCCTAGGTAATATTTATTCTGTTCGTTTCAAAACAAAAGGTGGTCTGCTGTGTGATGTGATCCACAGAATTAATGTCACTTCCTAAGTGTCTAATTGTGTAATCTTTTACATAAACTATGACGACCGAAAATCAGAACAATCTAGATTTACAAGCGTATTTAAAAATATATATGCTTTTGTCGTTTATATTTGTTATTAGTATTATTAGCTGTACCCCGCGGATTATTAGTAGAAAACTTCTTCAAAATCCGTTCCGTGAAAACGTGAAAGAGTAACAAACATCTATACACACAAACTTTCGCATTTATAAAATTAGTAAGATGTTAAGGAATATTCTTTTCTGAATTAAAAATACCAATCTTGTATGGAATGGAATTTTATTTTATTCGTCTTTTCCTTATCCATTGCTATCTAGATATTTATACAGATTCTTAAATGGCGTCAATATTTCTAAATACATTTCGTGTAAAAGTTAGCAAACTTAGATTCTTACAATAAAGTACATAAGGTTCTCAATAATATGGGTTGACTGGAAATTTGACCCATTCAATTACTTTGAACGCGGCATTATCTACCTATTACAGATTTTTACAACATATCCTAACTGAAACTTACAAAAAGTACAAATAAAAATCATCTGTACATTATTTACTGAAAAGTCTCTCCCGATTGTTACATTATTACATAATTAATTGGCGTCATCTTAAATAAGATTCAATTCCACGTAGATACCCCATGAATCGCAATACGTCATCACACATAAGTAAACGTCCATCACAGTTTACTGTGAGTCATTTAAAATCTGTGGCTGATATTATATAACAAAACAAAACAAAAGATCTATTTTACCAACTTTTAGAATACACTATTACTCCCGATGCCCGTCAAACAACTTGGATGAGAACTGGGCATCGGCAGTAACAACATGTTAAGGAATTTTTAAAATACATCAACTGATGGGGGAATTTGTAGCCAAAGATCTCAGATATAGCTCTATACATGGCTAGTCTAAATGTCCAGTCATCTCATATATTAATAATAATAAAATACTTAAATTAACTAAACACATAATGCTATTGACAATTTTTATTTTAATATAGGTACCCAATATTTTAAATAAGCAGTCATTTGAAACAATAAACTACGAATATTTGTATTATATTAGATTTGGTATTTTTTTTATTAAATCCCATTTCGTAGTCTATTTATTCTCGAAACATTGAGAGAGTGAATACTAAATTAGATTTACAAAGCAATTCGTAAATCTAATTTATTATTCAGTCTCTCAATTTTTCAAGAATAA
The DNA here is from genome assembly GCA_951640165.1 of Pseudoips prasinana. Lineage (NCBI taxonomy): Eukaryota > Metazoa > Arthropoda > Insecta > Lepidoptera > Nolidae > Pseudoips > Pseudoips prasinana. Next base: position 23,229,906 of record OX621237.1, on the reverse strand, counting down.
ATAGACTACGAAATGGGACCAGGTAGAACTTAATGAGGATCTTGACGATAGAATAAATTTATAAATATTGGCCATGGACAATAGTTGTTACGAATCATATAACTGCATGTAATTATAATTTATTACTCGTATTATCTAAATAATATTAATGATAAAATTGACATAGCCTTCGGGTTTTACTTAACGTAGATATTGTACGGGTTTTGCCCAATCGTCTTTATATACATTATGTCAAAATATAATTTATTTATTTATTTATTTATTTATTACAGATATCTTATTGCTAACAGATAATTCCAAGCACAATAAGTGATACAATCATAATAATTTATATACATAATCTATAGGTACTATACTATACTATAATAAGCTAATTAATTAACCATGTTAAAAAAAAAATAAAGTGAAAAGTTTTCTAATATTATGTATCTACTGCATAATATTAGAAAAAGATAAAATTGTAATAAGAAGTTACTGTATACTGCTCTCAATAGTCAATGCCTCAATGTGACGTCCTGCAACGGTTAGGAATGCATTTTCCGTGCATGAGAATATATCTATTGTTGAGTCATTCTCGATATCATTGATATAGCGAACTGCGCGGGACAGAGGTGCATTTCGGGCTAGATTTGTTCGAGCGGCCGGCACCGCCAATAGGTTATGTTGACGTCGCGCCTGGACAAAGTATGTCCTGTGTCGCGGCACACACAATTAGGTTCATAACTCTCAGATTCTGCAAATAATATTATAGCAAGATATAATTAAAGATACAATATTTAAAAAAGCCTTTAGTTTTTATAAATCAATTACAACGGAGTATTGTACAACTAGCAATTTAGAAAATTACACAACCAGATTGGTAAAAAAGTGATGAGTACTCTATTAACTTTCGGGGCAAAAGTAGAGGTGTTGTAAGTTTCAAACCCATATCTGTAAATCTGACAGTTTCACTCAAACAAAAAATCAAATTTCAACGACTACTTACGGGATAAATTTACCATTATTTAATGAAAATATAATCCTCAATTCTAAAAAACACCATGTTTCGGCGTTGGAGTTTTAATTTAATAGTTTGTTTAAGTTATTTACAAAAATCAGTCCTAACCAGTCTTGCTGTGATTCGACAAAAGTCATCAATTCAATTTATGATACATCGTCATCACACTTGGATATCCACAGAAAATTTGAAGTTCATGAAACATTTTGTAACAAACAATCATTGCGATCCAAAACAAATAGGTATCTAAGTATAATCAGAATAAAATTAAAATAAAATATACTTACATATAAACAATTGGCGTAGCTATGAACTCATATGATTGTATTATTTGTCTGCCTATTTGCCACATTCGGAATAAATATATAAAAACCTAATACCCAGCCAAATAACACTTTGTTAAGTTGCAAGTGTATATAATATATAACATGACAAGTAGAACAACATGTCTTCAGGGCACAGCGCGCTGTTAAGTAACAGTGCGTAAGTTCAATGCAAAATACTTCATTCACACTTACACTTGTAAATTAGCAAAATTTTAACTGGGTATCGTTTATATTTCCCTGAATAACATAATAAGTAAGAGTACTAACATCACAAAGTGATACCACCTTCTGGCGTCATAACTACTCCTTCCATATCTTTAAGAATAAACAAAAAGGACTTCGATGATCATCAGACTAGGCTGATTCCAACAAGATTCCTTATCGGTTTACATTTCCACTCCTACTAATCAGATATTATATTCCTACGTCAGCTTGAAACATATTCAGGTTTACAAAATCAACTTTGGATAACGAGAACCAACGGGAAACAAACATTAAAATAAACAATTCTTCCCTACCAATTGAAGGAATTAATTTCTATAGTGCTATTTTTATATTTGGAATCAAGCTACTTTTAGAATCAAAGAATTGAATAAGCAAAAGTTGAATATACTTAATTCCTTATGTGTTCATAGAATCATGGATTTAATCCCTACTAACGCGAATGTAAAACAATTGTTTTATTTCGATTATTTTTGCATCTTGACCGTGACAGTCAACTAATTCCGATAATTCGAACTTTCAGTCTTTTACAAATTTACTATGGTAATAAATAGACAACACCTGTATTCTAAAACTATTCTCGATGCTATGCGTTACCTGTGTCCTGATGTGTCAGTTTCATGATTTCTATTGTGACAGCTGACGCACAGGGTCCACGACTGCTTAGAGCACTGTCCTAGAATATCGGTGATAATCATAATCATCTTAAAGACATTGGCCTTTGACGTCTGGAGCTCAGTTTCTCCGTGTTTGTTTTACACTTGGAACTGCATGGACACTTACTGTCAGCCATATCTGTCAGAAACATATAAAATCATATGAAGTGTAATAAATAAATCGTGATGTCAGTAAATAAAATGACCAAAACTGGCAAAATAGATCATACGAAGGAAATACTTGCAATAAAGGAATGACTTGCACCACTGACGTGGAGTTCCCTGCGTCAAAAGTAATAACTAAGAGACTACATCTATAAAATTAACTACATAATACTTACAAAAATAAACACCTTCCATTATTAACATTATAATAAGTTTATTCATACGCTAAGTTTGGAAGTCGTGCATTGCCTAATAACCAAGGTACCTGCCCTAGATTGGAGTGCACAAATCTCACCGTACGATGGCATTCAATATTTGGCAAATTATAAACATAACTTTTATATCTGTTCGAAACATTATCAAGATACAGAATTTTGGAACTTCTAAGATTCTTATGTATTTTACCATAATCTACTAAACTCATTCAGTACTAGAAATAGCTGTAGATAATCGAAAATGAAGCTGGGTTTAGTTAAAACATAAAACCAGCTATCAATACAGTTTAATCGAACGTGAATACACGTCGTTACGAAATTCCACATATACGTAATAGAAATCATATTTTATATTTATAGAATACATGACTATGAAGCTAAAAAAACTAGTAATCGTAATAATAATGAAATATAGCATAACATACTTAAACCTATTAAAATTAATTTATAAAGTTAAAAGTTGTATACTCATCTAATTTTAAAATGACTGCGAATATGTTGCAATGCATACAAAACAATTTAAATAAGATCATGTTAAATTCATTGTTAGCAAACTAACAAACATCATTCTAAGATTAGATGGATGATACAAAACAAAGATTATTTACAAAATAACTATATCTCAATTAAGTAACACTAATAATGAAAGCAAAAAAAAAAGCAAATCATACTTATAGCAACAGTCAAAAGGAAGTTATGAACGAAATGACTGTTATAATTAGAAATAAATCTAAATATTAGATGAACATACCAATTGTAGATGCACAAAATGATTTTTTTTATACTTATGCTATGACTAGACCGATACAAAATACGAAAGTGATTTCGAAAACTACAAAAGCACAATTACATTGGATGGTGGCGATTGAAAAACTTCTTAAACTAAGTATAACGCATACTTTGAATTGATTGTGTAAAAAGTGAAAAATTGACAGGAATGGTTCAATATTTTAATATTAACGAGCCTTGTCCACATGTACAGATGCCAGCACATCAAGCTACCCCAATCTGTCAAATTTCCCCAATAGAAAGAGAACCTCATGCTTATAAAGTTGAAAATCTATAAAAGAAATTTGACAGATTGGGGTAGCTGGATGTGCTGGCGTCTGTACCTTTCCACCGTTACACCTAAAGTGGCAAAACCTTGATTGTTTATATTGTTAACGATATATGGTTCTGTGTTCAGGTTAACTCAACGTTATAGTAGTTACAATTGTGAAAGCTTATCAAAATGTAATCTACAGATATAGGCAAATTTTCATTTCAAATCATAAATAAATAAATTGAGGATATTATTGTCAACGTGAGTGTTTAATATGATTAACTACATTATTATGTAGTAAGATGCATGCATTTCTTCAATTTTTTATATTTAGTAGGTACTCACGAATGGAATGAACCCAAGTTCAGAATTAATTAAATACTTATTTGTAGTCATGTAACTCCGCCTTAATGGATCTATATACATGCTAACAGTACATTTTTAATTTTTGATATAATTGTAAGTCTTTCTAAATAGAATATAATTTATTGACTTGTGATTTATTTCATTGTGAGTTTAAGACTGTTCAACGTTATTTCATGCCTCGCTAATCGTGCCTCGGTGCTGTACGCTCCCTCAAATAATGGGACAAGTTCTATTCCAGGCGTGACCATACTTAGCCTAACTCAATAACAGACCAAGGTAAAATATGTGCCTTACATATATTTTTATAGAAGAGAACTTTATTACGAGATGCGTCCGCACTGAGGTACGCCTATTGCCGTGCAGCCGTAGCGGGAACGTAGACAAGCTCTGGTTAATATTGACTATAATCTTCATGCCTAATTAAAGCTCCTCTATAAGGAACAAAATTATAATTATGAATGCTGAACGTTAATATGTATTTATAGTTAAGATTGTTTAACGTTATTCTGAAGTGAGATGCGTGCGTTTCGTTCGTCGGTGCTGAGCCCTCGCGACAGGAACGTGGACGAGGTCCGCCCAGATGACGACGCGCCGTTCTTCTGGGCATCAGGTTTCTCCAGCCCTGGATATTAGTATAATATTAGTCACTAGCATACGAGTAAGCAGGAATTTATTATCATTAACATACATGTTATTAATAAACGGAAAACTGGCACTTGAATATTGATAAAATTTGCGCTTTTCTACAATAATTTATCGAACATAAGCAGTTTCTTCAGAATATTCAATCATCTCCCGATTATGTCGTGTCGTAGACATTTCATGGAGATAGTATAGTTTACAATTACGAAGTACAAAAACAAATATGCGATAAATACAAAGCTAATTTCGCCTTTACCAATAATTTTACATTCTTGTGACTTGTGTAAATATGCACAATAAACGAAAGTAAAGTTTATTAATGGAAAATTTCGAAATTAAATACTACACCCTATTTTTTCTTACTTGTCTTATTTAGTACACAAATATGGCGTACTGGTAACCAAAGACAATTGATAGAGTTGGGAAATTATCGAATGAAGGACTGAACGAATTCATACAGCTGTAACCGAATGATATTAGTAATGTAGGATTTCCTGACAAATAAAATTTTAGTTATGGCCCTGGGAATAAATTAGCGTTGATAATTTTGTAGTAAGCTGCCAGAATATTACACATTATCTTAATCACAGAAATAATTCCTGAAATATATCATTGGCCTATATAAAAAATAAAACAAAACTATTTTTAATTTATCTATTCATTTGATTCACTACGTGTATCTTCACTTCTGGAGTCTTCCGATTCTGACAGGTGTATAATGAAACCCTGGGTAGGTGCATCTGTTGCAGCATCTAAAAGTCCGTCAAGCTGCATCATTTTATCCTCTTCTTTTTTTATATGGTTTATACAATTATTCCAAGACATCGTACCAATTTGGCTTAAGCCTTCTTTTAGTAACTCCTTGACTTCAGCCATTTTAAAAGTTTTATTATTTTTTCCAACATAAGATTTTAACTGCGCCCATATCAGTTCAATTGGGTTTAATTCGCAATGATAGGGCGGAAGGCGTAAATTTTTGCGGGCCGCCATTTGATCCACAACTTTTGTATTAAATAGATTTCTGTTAAATTTAGATAAAAGTTGCGCTTTTATCTCATTCTCTTCAAAATTGATATGTTCCTCCTGTAGCCACGCTTGTATATCTGCCTTCCGCCAACTCATGTTTGGCACTCGTTCTGCAAGTCTGGAGTGGTACGGTGCATTGTCTAGTACTATAACCGAGCCAGGTACCACTTAACTCAAATTTTTTTCAAACCTGTAATGCAGATAATTCCATTATTTTATTTTCATCTTGAGCTAATAAATGTTCGATAACACGATTTTCTTTAATTATTTATCCACAAACCATAATGCTTGCATAGCTTAAGTAGCATAAGTATGTTTCTTTATTTATGGTTTATGTTGGATTACGGTGAGAAATAATTAAATAAAATCCAATTATTATTGTTATTCAGGATTGTTTATAGAATTCCCAATATGAATAAATAACATTAAAAAAGATTAATTTACTTACCTTGTTTAAACAAAACAATTGCACTAAAATAACAGTCGTATGCAATATCGATGTCCTTGAAGAATAGCCAAAGGTCGTCAGTCTAAAACCGTCCAAATCAGACAGAAAGAATCAACAGAGTCCAGTAGAAAGCCAAATCGTTACACTTCAAACACACACAGAGAGCACCCGTAAAGTACAACATAAAGCGAGGCGACGAGACGAATGACAGGACGTATCCCGTCAAGTAAAAAAAAATCACTTGTCAAATAATACTTTTAGTCTGCGACCAGTTATAACAAATACTACAACAATACACACATATAATTTGAGATATATATATAAACATTCTGCTTTATTATTCAGTTTTTTACATTAAAATTATACAGTTCACACTGGTCAGAATCATTCATTCGCTTTTCCCTTCTCTAAGTTCCGAAGACAAACTAGCATTTTGAAATGTCAAATTGCCAATATAATTATTAATCTGTGAAAATGGATCCTGATATTATTTTGATTTTAAGAGAATTAATGTGTTTGGATGGTTAATTTGAAGCAGTTTTTGGTGTTATTTATATAGTATGTGTTTCTTCCAACAATCAAGATGTTCATACCTAACTAAAAGTGCGGGATTGATGACGAAACTAGTGATTTTCGTGCCGAGTAGTGTTTGTGTACCAAATAAGACAAGTAAAAAAAAATGGACCGTACTACTTTTGGTTTCTGTTATGTCACAACCAAACCCGACCACGTGTATAATATTTAAAAAAAAATTTTTTGTTCGTATAGTCAAGTATTTATTTACAAATTAGATTATATTTAGATAAGTGATTGGGCATCAAGTCACCTTAATCGCAATAAAATTATTGACAAATAGACGACATTAAAGTTGTTCTGCATATTCAAGTGGAAAGAAAATATTAAAAAGATAACGATATCTAAATTAATCATTTATATATACTCGTAAGTCAATAAAGCATTATTAATATTTATTTATAGATATCGATGCTTGATAAAATTAATAACTTGGAAGGTTGTTATTTTGTTTCGTGCTCATATTAATAATAATTAAGCGATAAGAGGAGCCTACCTAACAAGAACACACGCTGTTTAATAGATCATATTTTATTTCTCTTTTCTTAAGTTTTAGTCCACATGGACTATCCCACTCCGTGTCAACACAAACATTACACAGATATCATATTTAAACGAGTCTCTTAGCTTAATTAATAGTTAAATAGTGAAAATCAGTGTTCCCGTTATACTGGTTGTAGCGAATTGCGAGCTCCTTATTGGTTTTTAATGGTTTATTAAAAACACTGAAGTTATTGGTTAAAAACTACTTATTCAAAACTAAGATCTAATGGTTTAACACTGGTAATATAAACTAAAATGGTCTGTTGATACTATTATAAATGGTAGATAATAATTAAATGGTTCATGGTAAATTATGGTTATATGGTAGGAGCTCGGTCGCTGGCGTATTGCGAACTGACTTAAAAAGTCTTATAAAATTATAAATTAGAAGCGTACCAATTGTGCATGCAATGCACAAATGGAAAACACTGAGCTGTCGGTTTCATAACTCCGAACACTGGTTTTACATCTCTCAACAGCATGGGTTTTTGTGAGGTATCAGCTACATTGATAGCAGCTATATTAGTTTTTTCCATAGAAACATAATACGATAAATATCATTCAATAATTTTGATTGATATGTACTTGTGTCGATTGGTATCCTTGAAAAACCTGAAAATAATGAAATCATCTCTTACAATTGTGAAACAATGATAAATAAAGTTATCACTTTATTGTGTGTGAGTCAGGCTCTTAAAATAGTCAATACCGTGAATGAATCTATTTGTTAGATAGATAAAGTTATCCAATTTTGATAACGTCATAAATGAAACACAAACCCGAGCCCGAGCCGATATATAAACAACAAGTTATAATCAAAGGATTTTTTTGTAATTTTATTTACTTGTTCAACGTAACTATAATTTCAATGAAGGACAATTCGGTTAATTGAAATATTACATTGAAATGTTTTGATAGAATTATTTGGGATTTGTTAGTTTTCAATATAAATCTTGTGACATTTCAAAATATTAATAATCATTTTTATCCGTCATTCTTTTATTTATTACCCTTATCTATTTGAATGGGTTTAGAATAATTGGCTAATGTTGTACATTGGCGGATATATTCACGTATCATTTTCTCTGTACTTTGAAAATATTTACGTCGTAAATTCATGACAAGAATTGTAAATAAAGTTCGGATTTATTTCTTTGTCATGCTCATTCTTATATATTTGTTTATAGGGCATTAAGATTTCATCATCATGTCAGCCAAAGTACGTCCACTGCTGGACAAAAGCCTCCCCAAAGAATTGGGGATATGCCATAATCGCCACGCTTGGCAGACGGGTTGGCGATCGCAGTTTGATGGCCATAGTTCACAGAAAAACGCTGCTGCCCGTTCTCTGGTAGGTATTCCCTGGGACGATTTCTACGCCCACATTGAATGTAATGGGGTGATGATATTCTATGCCGTCACCACACAGCAATTATTTATTAGTCAGTAAACAAAACCCACAGTAAAAACAACTTAATCCGATGCGGTAAGCAAGATGCAACAAGAAGCTATAAAATTATATTGTATTCTTGCATAGATTTTTGCATCGAGATCTCAAATATATATACATAATATTGATTGATATGAATACACAGAATACAGAACAATTTTTTTTTAAAATATTTGTATCGCTTATATATGGTTGTTCATTGCATGTATAAATGCAATCGCAATCGCAATGTATTACACATTAAGCATTTCTAACGCTTGGCTTCTGCAAGATACGGCATAATGGGATCAGGTTTGAGCCTATGACTACATGTTTTGCGGGTAAAATGGCTACCACTAGACTAAAGAGACGTTATCTTTAGCGGTAGGTACTGTATTACACAGCTTCTAAATTCAATCAGTTTATTGCTACGAAAAATATCACATCCTGTATTACTGTATCAAATTCAAAACACTATATTATTGCGCAAAAAAGACGCTTAGACATATGCGATTTTACTATATGTTGCTGTTTTTGTACCTTTCGCCATATGTATAACCAAACTGTTACATCCTTACCTAGTCGTTTTCTCACAAGGTAGTAGAGTTTAGGCTTCATCACGAGTATGAGGAAGATGAAAACTCCTTGCAGTTCGTTGATTAGGTCTATGATAGACCACAGCCAGCGAGGTTCCGTCGCTATGGTTGATAGCAGCTCAGAGATCCAGCCCGCGCCCATAACCACCCACAGTTTGCCCGTCAAAATGTATCTGTAAAAAAGTTTGCCACTAAATAACACTATTTTACTCCAATATTTATAGTGTTCACCGAAAAATGCTATAATATGTATTTATTTAGAAATATAGAAGTATGATTATCTATCTATCAGATGGCAGTGTCCCAAGATATTTCATTATTTTTATTTATTACTTGTATTACTAACATATCTATACATATAATAAAATCGTAGGAAAATCAAAACTGTACATGGAATATTTTTTTAAAAGGATACTTGGGGCGTGATATACAATCGATATCGAAGCCAAAATATAGTTTTTAGAACGCCACGTGCAAGCAGCCCCGGGAAGACAGCGAACTGTTTGTGGCGCAGTCGCTGTGCCGTACTGGCAGGAGTCGGCAAATGTGGAGGGCAACCCACAGCTCTCCCCGGGTGCGTGTCCCGACCATCTGGGACACGGCGCAAAAGGGGGGCACCGGAGCAGCATACCCGCGTTCCCGGGGCTCCCCGTATCAGGCGCCAGAAGAAGTCCACGGCAGGTTAGGTTTAGTCGGTGCGAGTCCGACATACCCACCCGCAGACACTTTTTGCGGGTGGCATGCATTAGTATTTCCCCTGCCTTATCAAAATAAAAAAAAGACTAATGAAATTTGGGGTTGCGGGATCAACAGTTAGACACATAGACAGTTAAAGCGATTCCTCGGGATATGCCTGAGCCTCACCGCTCAGTGTCATTTCATTGTGTGCCACTGTTAATCCTGGCTAACAGGAGTTGCAGTGGTGGGTAAGAGGGAGGGACTAGTCCCGATTTAAAAAAATAAAAAAAATGAAATTTGGGATCCTAAGTTTCAACAATTAGACTTCGTTAAGTGGAAAATTATGCAAGTACGTTATTTATAAACTGATTAGTAGTACCTACGTTATTTATAACCGATTGCGTAGAAAAATAATTTAAGACCTTCTCAATACATTTTAGTGGAAAATTTATTGCACGGATACATTTTCCACCATTGTGATATGACACTAACTTATCACATCACATTCGCACTTGCGGTTTAACAAAACGTAAACCAGCCTGGTTACTTACTGGTTGAAATTTAGGCCCGGCGCCCGCTATCGGTTGGCATCGGTGCGGCTCGGTAGAACTCGGGCGCCTTACGGTGGCTTCGGGCGCCTGAGAGCTGGCTCGGCAGTCGTAAGCACACCTAAGGACGCCGTAGCTGATTTTGGGTAGCCACCGCCCGAAGCCGCCGTAAGGCGCCCGAGCCGCACCGATACCGACCGATAGTGGGCGCCGGGCCTTAATAGGATGCCTGTGACGTAAGTTGTTCTTTTTACTTCCCTCGTAGTGAATAATGTATAATACATACAGCAATATTTAAATGAGTTTTTGAAACGTATTTCCCCAACGCGTCATGAGGCAGGAGTTGCTAGAAATCGTTACGTATGGAAAAATCATTTTCCACACTACTTTATCTGTTTCTCTCTTTTTCTATTATATACGCATGGGTGTGAAATGCAAGCATTCTGCGCAGGATTGTGATAAGAATACTTTTGATGAAGAGGCATGGGCCACCCGCATAAAGTGTCTGCAAAAAGGGTGCCCGGAAACGCGGGTATGCTGCTCCGGTGCCCCCCTTTTGCGCCATGTCCCAGGAGGTCGGGACACGGGAGGGCTCGGGATTGCCCTCCCTTATTGCCGACTCCTGCCAGTTCAGCACAGCCATTGTACCACACACTTCTCACACTGCCACCACAGCCCCGAAGAAAGTTCGGCTACCGGATGACCCCGACGCCTCCTCCGTCTACAAGCGGGATCGGCTCGTTCCCGATCCCGCTCGGCGGCCTCTTTCTGAAGCAAAACTGGCACGCAGAAGAAGACCACGGCAACCCATTTGGTGGAGTCACCCGCCAGCATCGCGCCTACGATCGCTGGTGGGGACAGATCCCGTTCGAATGTTAACTAATACTCGGAATTATTTGTTCAACCACTTACAAAAGCATTTTCCTGTTACCTTAACATACATCAATGCAATATGGGAAATCCTTATCCACTACGTTAACATAAATAAAAAATCATTTTTAAATTAGACGTAGTATACGTCTAATTTAAAAATGAACGGGCATTTAACGCTATTAAATGCATATAAAATAAAATTTAATATGCATAAACAAAACCAAAATGTAACTATTATTCAGGACCCAATAACTTGCTTAGAATTAACGAATTTAATATTTGAAAATTTATTTTTTTAAGGAAGCTAATGAACATGTTATTTTCAGCAACGGTTTTTGGACAAAGCATGCACGCTCGTCATGCAGTAACCATAATTTTTTATAAAACAAATATTTAAATTAATGTTAAGATCATTTAAAGATTGGACGAACTTTAACTACATTATGTATTATTATATCTTGCCCATTGACGTATTACTTCTAAGCTAACGAACACATTGTAAAATACCTTATACTAAAAACAAATTTATCATCACAAGAAGTTTGGATTCAACAATGGGAACAATAGAGGATACACGCAGTTCAATGTCATCATCATTTCTACTAGATAAAGTCGACGACTTCATGTCAGCCGAATGATGTCCACAGCTGGACAAAAATAATAATATCTAATAATATCTAGGGAGAATGTCACACAGATCATCCTAGCCCCAAACTAAGCAAAGCTTGTACTATGGGTACCAGGCGACGATATACATACTTATATAGATAGATAAATACTTATATAGTATATATATAATACTTATACAGAAACAAATATTCGTGCTCATCACACAAATATTTGCACTTACTGGGATTCGAACCCAGGACCCCCAGCTTGGTAGGCAGGATCACTACCAACTAGGCTACGGTGACCGTAAAAAAGGCTACACATTTTTACAGACTCCACAGATCTTTACTGTGGAACTATGTCCACCATTTGGGGGATATACTATAATCGCCACGCTAACGAAAACGGGTTGGCTATAACAGTATCATAGTACACAGAGATCCCAAACTAAGCAGAGCTTATACTATGGAAACCAGATAGTTGATATACTACTTTCCTTTTGAAAATACATACTTATATAGATTACACCCAGACTCAGGCCAAACACACATGTTCATGCATATAAATATTTGTCCTGGGTGGAAATCGAACCCACAAACTGCGGCGTGGAAAACAAACATTTACCAACCACGGCAACATAAACTTAGATAATTAACATATTCCTAAACGTTAATCCGACTAAAACATAATAGCTACATGCTTTATATCAATTAATAATGTCGGATATGATGCCAGACATTATTAATTACCTAAATGGTATTAAATGAATGACATCCTGAGCCACAGGGGAAAATAAAAACATTGACTGGTTACCGTGAACATTCATGACATCGTTACAGTGCAAGGTTATACATATTACAATGATTATTTAATTAACCGCACCTTACCTTTTATTTACAGAAGTCAAAACTGACTTCGATCAATTATGTTTACCAAATCTGATCACTTATGGATCTTGTCACCGGTCCGTAAGTCATCGGCAATGATAAGCACCTAATCACGCGTAAATTTTTGAGCGTCACCGTGTTTGTGTGTGTGTGTGTACAAGAAAGAAAGTAAGAAAAAGATTTATTCAGAAAATTGCACAGACAACAAGAATATAAAATAACATAATGAATAATAAAAAAACCAGCCAAGTGCGAGTCGGACTCGCACATTAAGGGTTCCGCAGCAGCAAGTATTTCAGTTGATTAAATGAAAGGTAAATTGCGGTTTACGATTTATGACGCATTAAAAAAAAAACTACTGACTAGATTTCGTCCAAACTGATTTTCGTTGTTAGTTTACATGGTAATGTACATCATATATTTTTTTTACTTTTATCATTCTCTTATTTTAGAAGTTACAGGGGGGGACACTAATTTTTCCACTTTGTAAGTGTCTCTCGCGTAAACTATTCAGTTTAGAAAAAAATTATATTAGAAACCTCAATATCATTTTTGAAGACCTATCCATAGATATCCCACATGTATGGGTACGATGAAAATTTTTTTTTGAGTTTCAGTTCTATGTATGGGGAACCCCCAAAATTATTATTATTTTTCTATTTTGGTGTACAAAATCTTAATGCGGTCCACAGAATACATCTATTTACCAAGTTTCAACAGTACAGTTCTTATAGTTTCGGAAAAAAATGGCTGTACCATACGGACGGACAGACAGACAGACATGACGAATCTATAAGGGTTCCGTATTTTGCCATTTGGCTACGGAACCCTAATAAAAAAACAGACACTAGTTGCCCGTGCAAGCCTGAAATGGCACCATCTCAGCATTAGCTAGAACATTTTATTGTTCTAGCGCTGGTAATTCTGATGGTGCCAAGTGACTGTTACGGAACATTAACTTAAATACTTAAGATAGAAGATACAAGTCACGGACAAATCAATGATAAAATAAGAAAAAACCAAACTCAATTTTTTACAATAAAACAAAACAACACTCTAAGAAAATAAATAAAAACTGGTGTAATTGGTATGCTAGTGGCGCATCATTAAGTTAAGACGTCGGTCCCGGTGGTAATCGTCAGACAACTGTCAAATGGGCATGTCAGACGCCTACTGGGCGGCTTGAACCACTCTGACACTAGGATAATCACTGCCCATACCATAAAGTAGAAAATTGAATTAAGGGAGACTAGAAACCGATTATTATATATAAAATAGCAAGCTTATGTTACGTTTTAATCACAAATGACAGGGTCATAGAAATTTGGCGACTTACGGAATTATTAATAGCAATATTACCTACTATAAGAGTGTAATCACGAAGAAGTATGAGGCATTATGAAGGCGTTTATGTTATTCTGATATTGCAAGTTACGGTGACCGCTTACAATTGGACAGGCCCTATGTTCTGTTTGAAAGCGTGGTTATACGAGTATTAATATAAATTGGAGTAAGTGAAAAACAAACCTGACACACCGCGGATTACACATATACCGTGGAAGTACAAAAAAATATTTTACAGTACGTACAGAAAGATAGTAGAAGTACAGAGAGAAGGCTTTCGATTGCGTTGATCATCGTACGCTCGTTGTTAAACTGAAGTACTATGGATTATCTCGCACATCTCTTGATCTTGTGATGTCCTATTTATCGGGGCGACAACAGATGGTTTCGATAGGCGGTGTCACTTCGGCACGTCATTTTGTGAAAATGGGGGTGCCCCAAGGATCTATATTGGGCCCATTTTTATTTCTAGTTTATATAAATGATCTCCCTTATCTGGTAGATAAAGTATCAGACATAGTTTTGTTCGCTGATGATACGTCGCTCATATTTAAAGTAAATAGAAAGGATAAAGATCTTATTGAGCATAATAAAACACTCAGCTTTATATCAGAATGGTTTTCGGCAAATGATCTCTTGTTAAATGCAGAGAAAACTAAATGCATCAGGTTCTCATTGCCGAATGTGACTCAAATTGTACCAACAGTTGCACTTTATGCGAAAATATTAGACTTAGTCCCATCGACCGTATTTTTAGGATTGACGCTTGATTCAAAATTGCAATGGGGTCCTCAGATTGAAAAGTTAGCAGGTAAATTAAGTTCGGCTTCCTATGCTGTCTGGAAAATAAGGCAATTGTCAGATGAACAAACTGCTAGATTAGTGTATTTCGCGTACTTTCATAGCATTATGTCGTATGGCATTCTGCTGTGGGGTTCGGCGGCTGACATAGGTACTATTTTTGTATTGCAGAAAAGAGCAGTCAGAGCCATTTATGGTTTAGGCAGTCGCGATTCTTTGCGAAATTTGTTGAAAGGAATAAATATACTTACTGTGCCATCGGAATATATATCAGAATATAATGTTTGTTAGAAAAAATATTCACAATTATAAAAAGAAAAGTGAACTGCATAATATAAATACTAGGAATAAAAACAAACTAGCCATGCCAGGCTTCAGAGTAAGCAAAACTAATAAATCATTTTTAGGAAATTGTATTAGGTTTTATAACAAGCTTCCTACTCAAATTACTGATCTGCCTGACACAAGTTTTAAAACACATATTAAACGTATACTTACGGCTAGGGGTTATTACACCACTAAAGAGTACATCGATGACAAAGACGTCTGGATCTCACTTCCTACCTGCACATTGCTCGCTGGAGATCTTGTAGCCATATAGACATGACTGATCTGCTGTGTTACGTGAACTATCTGTAAATGATTGCTATCATATACTTAATTTAAAATTATTGACTCTGTCTCAAAATGAATAATGTTATTGTTTCGAAGATTTTCTTTTGTATACCTAAATATAATCTAAAATAATAAGCATTCAGACAACCGATCGAGCATATATTGTGTTTGCCTACTAAATAATTACTCTAATTGGACCAAATCCCGTGTTCATGCCCGCTTGAGTATGTTTCGCAGGACCGTCTCAACTGGGTCGTGTTGAAACCGGTAGTAGATGAACCCACTGAGTTTGTTTCGCTGGGTCATCTCAGTTGGGGCGCATTGGATCCGGTGGTAGCATTAAAGCGCGACCGTCGTTATTAACACAAGGTCCGTCATAATAATAATACCTTTAATATAGACAGAACCATTGACAATATGTAGTAAAAATATTAGACTTAAACTAGATAATTAAACATAATCTCTTGACAATAAAGCTAAATATCATTTCTGTAATAAAATAAATTTTATAATGTTTTCATACAAGATGTACCTAAATATCTATGTTACTAGAAATAATATCTAATGTATATTACTGCAGACATGTTCTGACTATTTACAAGCGCTTTTTTAAAATCTACGTGAATAAAAACCTTTTTTATTTTATTTATTTTATTTTATAAGAAAAGAAATTCGACAGATTATCTCAATCTGTTGAATTTCTTTTATAGATATTCAACTTTATCACAAAAGCATAAAGTTCATTTTCAATTGGACAGATTGGGGTAGCTTGATGTGCTGGTGGTACATTGCTTTTTACAATGGCGTTTTTCCATCGTTGTCTATGTCTATACTTTTACTGTCACTGTGACGTTTACTGTATCTCAACCGTGACCTATATAGAGATAGACATGGAAACCTATATAGGATGCAAGGCCAATGTCGTACCCAGATGAAGTCACGTACTCAAATGGAGTCCAGTACTCAGACGGAGTCTATGCCACACGTGTTGACATGCCTTCAAAAGTAACATTTGTTAATCTCCTTCACTTAAGGAGTTGATGTGACCGAAAACTGGATCCCGAAGCTTTCATTTTAGATTCTTCAAAATATTGATGTTTGAGCCAGAATAAAAAAATGTAAACTTATCTCAACGAAAATACATTAAATTATTTAATGCAATAAAATAATTGATTAAATATCTTTAACCAGATATTATAGTTATAACCAGATATATTCATTAATTATCAGGCATTTACCGTAGACTAGCTAAAGATACTAAGAACAAATTAATTCATTATAAATTAAGGTGTGGCATTATGTTATATTCCTTAGGTATTTCTAGCGGTTGCGATGATTTCATTCTAAGTATACAATTACATAATTAAAATGCAACAAGCGTTTTAATGTGATATTACCCCATCAATAAGCCATTTGTTTCTACAATAAATGGTTTTATAACGAATTTTAATATGCAATTGGACCATATACGTACTTATGATGGTACTAACATTGTTTTAAATATTACATTAATGAGTTCCCAATTTCTAATAGCTAATGAAGAAGCGGTGCTCATTGCTTTTCGGTTAGTTGGCAATATCTTTGTGACGCAGTCGCTGTGCTGGACTGGCAGGAATCAGCAATAGGGGAGAGTAATCCAGAGCCCTCCTAGCATACGTGTCTCGACTATCTGGGACATGGTGAAAAGGAGGCCACCGGAACAGCATACCCGCGTTCCCGGGGCTCCTCCCATCAGGTGCCAAGAGAAGTCCACGGCAGGTTAGGCTTAGTCTGTGCGAGTCCCACATACCCACCCGCAGACACTTTTTGCGGGTGACATGTGTAGGCATTCCCCATGCCTAATCAAAAAAAAGTAGCGAAGATTTGATCTAAAAAACCTAGCCTTGACTATATATCTAGATACCCTTTATCCGGATGGTCATTTCACCACTTGACCATGTGAATTGGCGCGGCGCCTGGTAGTTTGATAAAATAGTAGATTTGCTGAGATAAAAATATTAATATTTCGTATTTTATTGACTAAAATGTTATAGTACAGTCACCACTACGTTAAAATGTATGTGTAATAATATATATCATTATCATATTTTTAGTTGTTAGTATACCTTTTTAATTATCTCTTTTCTTCTTTTTTATCTATGTACCACACTTTGTTGCACCAACCCCGGCATTTTTAAACATTTAATTCCTATCCATCTAAAGGATGTCTGGAAGAAATCGCTTTATGCGACAAGACCGCCCATTGTATCTACATTATAATTAATGTTTCATTGTTAAATGTTCTTTTATTTTTTTGTGTACAATAAAGTGTATTTTATTTATTTATTATTAAAATTTTATTACAAGACATTTTCCGGAAGTTGTCGGTAGATGACCACCTCTCATTTTATATATTTAACATTTATCGGCTTATGCTGGGAAACCAAAGGAACTGCTAAAAGTTAATGTTTTAAAAACATGTGGAGCGTCTTTGGAGACTACCGGTAGACGTAAAAACTATTATTTATCCTTCATATCTAAATTATCTAAAATATAATAATTGACACTTCACACTTTTTAATAATAACGCACGTAGGTATATCTATGTAGGTATATACACAGTATACATAAACGTTATGGGAAGTGTGCGGTGACGATAACGCTGGTTTCACGCTTTTTGTTCACCCAAAAAGAGCTCAACATGCCTAAATAAATTTTCACTTCAAAAAATTAGGGAGGAATGAAAATAGATAGTTGGATAGATACCTACATGAAATAAGAATCACTTAGCTTTATCGATAGGGAAACATCATTAAACCATGTCCCCCACAATGCCGGGCTACAGTCCTCGTATCGCAGCGATCGCCACCACACAATTCCATGTAATCAACACTTACTACAAAGAATTCAAAAATCAACCTTTAGTAGGTTGAAGTACGGTGCTAATATATTTAATATTTGATGACCCTAAATTTAATTTGCTGTATGAAACCGTACCTAACGTCAGTTAGGCTCACATCTTATTAAAACTCTAAATGTAAAGCAAAGCTGTGAGAGAAAAACTCACAGTTAATGCCATGTTATAAAAAGCTATAGGTTTTTTTTTATACAACTAAGCTATCAAACAAGCATACGGCCCACCTGATGGTAAGTGGTCTATGAACGCTTGCAACACCAGGGGCATCATTAGCGCGTTGCCGACACTTTATACAGTGCTGAATTAGCAAGTACCTTGTTGTCAACACCCACTATAGAGAAGGATCTAACATTAGGAACAATGCTTGACGATATAAACTGGGTCAATCCGGAAGCATCGTGTAGCCCTGTCCAGACATCATATGTATCTCCAGTACCATGCCGTCAAAACTCGCAATCACAACAGAAAACTTTTACCTACTATACCCGATAATAATCATTATTGATGCGTTTAAATTATTTTTAAATTGGTTTTATTTATTAGCCCTTTATCATCATCATCATATCAGCCGAAAGACGTCCACTGCTGGACAAAGGCCTCCCCCAAAGATCTCCACAATTGCCGGTCTTGCGCTATTCGCATCCAGCTGTTTCCAGCGACCCGCACAAGATCATCGGTCCATCTTGTAGGGGGCCTGCCCACGCTGCGTCTTCCGGTTCGTGGTCGCCACTCAAGAACATTTCTGCCCCAACGGCCATCGATTCTACGAGCTATGTGCCCCGCCCACTGCCACTTCAGTTTTGTAATTCTTCGGGCTATGTCGGTGACTTTGGTTCGCCTGCGGATTTCGACATTTCTGATGCGATCCCGCAGGGAAACTCCGAGCATAGCCCTCTCCATTGCTCTTTGGGTGACCTTGAGCCTTCTAATAAGGCCCATAGTGAGCGACCACGTCTCTGTTCCGTATGTCATCACTGGCAACACACACTGGTCGAAGACTTTCGACTTGAGACACTGCGGTATTTTGGACGAGAAGATGTTACGTAGCTTCCCGAACGCTGCCCAGCCGAGTTGGATTCTACGATTGACCTCCTTCTCGAAGTTGGACCTACCTAGTTGGATGGTCTGTCCTAGGTAAATATAGTTCTCTACAACTTCGAGTCGTAGAGCTTCGAGCAGAGTCACCAATTTGAATTGAGTGGGTGCAACATGGACGTTTGACATGATTTTCGTCTTATCCATGTTCATTTTCAGACCCACTTGTTGAGAGACTCTACTGAGGTCATCGAGCATTGTACCGAGGTCTTCCATGGTCTCAGCCATGACTACTATATCATCGGCAAATCGAAGGTGAGTGATGTAGTCGCCATTGACATTGATGCCAAAGCCTTTCCAGTCCAGAAGCTTGAAGACGTCTTCCAATGCAGCGGTGAACAGTTTCGGAGATATAACATCTCCCTGTCTCACGCCTCGCTGCAAGTGGATAGGTTTCGAGATCTGGTCCTGGAGTCACACTGACATAGTGGCGTTTTCATACAAACACTTTATCACCTCGATATACCGGTAGTCAATTTGGCACCTTATGAGAGACCTCAGCACGGCCCATGTTTCGATAGAATCGAAGGCTTTCTCATAGTCCATAAACGCTAAGCACAGTGGCTTGTTATACTCTTCGGTCTTCTGTATAACTTGCCGCAGCGTATGTATGTGGTCTATGGTGCTAAAGCCTTTTCGGAAACCGGCTTGTTCGGGAGGATGGAAGTCGTCAAACCTGCGCGCGAGACGATTCGTAACGACCCTCGAAAACAACTTGTAAACATGGCTCAGCAGTGTGATGGGTCTATAATTCTTCAATAGGGTTTTGTCGCCCTTTTTGAAGAAGAGCACCACCACACTTCTGTGCCATGCTTGTGGCGTTTGACCATCTAGTATGACGGAGTTAAATAACTTCTGAAGGGCCCGTAGGATTGGTGTACCACCCGCCTTCAGAAGCTCTGCTGTAACTCCATCATCACCAGGCGCCTTGTTGTTCTTGAGTTGTTTGAGAGCCATTCTAATCTCGTACAGGCTGACGTCCGGGATGTCTTCGGTGTAATGTCGGGTTAGTCGTGCTCTGGGATCTGAGGCATGACTTTTGACAGGTGGCTGTGTTGTCGTATATAACTGTCCGTAGAACTTCTCGATCTCTCCCAGCAACTCAGGCTTAGACGTGACGATTCTACCATCCTCAGTCTTCAGCTTCGTCAGTTGGCTCTGTCCAACAGACAGAGCTCTTGCGAACACTTTAGAGCCTTCGTTTTGCTCGATGGCCTCTTTAATACTAATAGTATTAAATTGCCGCGTGTCGCGAGTCAAAGACTTTGAGATCTGTCTGTTGAGCTGCCGATATCTGATAGCATCATCTGAGGATGTCAGAACCATTTTCCGTCTATCTTCCATAAGTTGCAGGGTAAAGTCAGAGATCTTTTTAGTTCTGTTTGTACGACGGGCCTTGAATACCTTAGACCCAGCCGTATGGACAGCTTCTACGAGCCTGTCATAGTATGAGTCCACTTCCTCGCAGTCTGCTAGGCATTCGAAACGGTTTTGCAGTTCCAGCTGAAATGGTTCGGGGTTTTGGACGTGGATAGGTAAAGGTCGGAGCGTAGACTTTATCAGTCGGGACCTCTGGAGTTTGACATTAAGGTTCAATGAGCCTCTGACCAGTCTGTGATCACTCCCGGTTTTAACCGCATTGATCACGGAGACATCATTGAACATCTGTCGTCTCGTCGACAAGATAAAGTCTATCTCATTTTTAGTTTTACCATCGGGGCTCACCCAGGTCCATTTGCGGTGATCCGGCTTTCTGAAGAAGGAATTCATCATAAAGAGTCCCTCCTTCTCCATGAAGTCGGCCAACATTTGGCCCCGGGGGTTCCGGTCTCCAGTTCCAAATTGCCCCACTCTCAGCTCATTACCGAATCGTTTGCCCAACTTCGCGTTAAAGTCCCCCATGACCACAGTGAAATACGAGTTAGAGGTATGTATGGCTCTGGATATGTCCTCATACATAACCTCGACTTCATCGTCGGAGTGTGTCGAAGTGGTTGCGTATACCTGTATAACCTTCAACGAATACCGCTTGGTGATTCTGAGTATAAGGTACGCAACCCTCGTCGACACACTCTCCATTTTCACTAGGTTGTTCACGAGGGACATTCAAACACCCTCCCGGTAATAGAGCAGGTTTCCGGATTTCAGTATTATCGAGTCCTCCCCCTCTCTTCGGACTTCAGATAATCCTACAATATCCCAATGTAACCTGCTCAATTCTTCCTCCAGTTCGGTTATCTTCTCGTCGGACCGCAGTGTACGTGTGTTATATTTTGCCAGGGCCAGAGGTCGTCGGTGTTGGTAACGCGGAATCTGCCGGGGATTCTTAGCACCCCCTGCCCTGCCGTAACCACGGCTGTTACCACGGCTGGGAATAGCAGGGCTGCCGGGGACTGGGGGCCGCGGTTTGGTTGTGTCCATCATTTGAGGGGATTTGCCATAATCGCCACGCTTGGCAGACGAGTTGGCGATCGCAGTAAGGTGGACATGGTACTCAGGAGAACGCTGCTGCCCGTTCTCTGGTGTATATATTTCCCTCGGGACGACTTTTACGTCCCCCCACGGGATGAGAGGGGGTGGTGATATTCTTAGGCCGTCACCACACAGCAAAAGCAATTATATTAGCCCTTACATTGGTTTTATTTATTAGCCCCAAATATCATGCTGTCAACACTTAGAAAAAATAGGAATTATAGTTAAAGCTTACTTTGCTCTGTCAATCCGGAAGCGACGTTTAGCCCTATCGCCCACAGAGCCAGCCTGGAGTCGATGCACCTCCGCCTTCACCAGCGCGCAGTGACGCGACGTCAGCACCCACAGTACAAAGTTTATACACATCACGATGCCCAACGGTGCCACAAAAAATATATAATGCGGCCAATCTGACTGGGAGTTTTGCACTGGAAACAAGAATATCAATTAATTAATTTTGGAATAGAATACACCCTGCAAACACAATAATTAATCTCAAAATAAGCAAATACAATCGGCAGTTTTATCGCTGTGTAGCGAACTCTTCCAGACAACCGTTGGGTGGACAAGAAAAAAAAATATATAAAAGGCGGTAGTTGTATGTGTACTATGGTGTGTATCACATGTTTAAAGTTGTGAATTCACCATAAAAAGTTCCGTTTTCTCTATAAAATCGACCAACAACTGGCCTCGGGGATCCCAATCTCCTGATCCAATTTGCCCCACTTTCAGCTCATCAGCGATTCGTTTGCCCAGCGCTCAAGTCACCACAGTGAAATAAGAGTTAGAGGTATATAAGGCTCTCGAAATATCATATCAACCGGATTATCGGAGTATGCCAAAGTCGGCGCGTATACCTGTATAACCTTCAATGAATACTGCTTGGTGATTCTGAGTATACCTAAGGTAAAGGTGGTTCACCCACTCTCGATTTACACTGGGTTATTCACAAGAGACTTGTGGACTATGAAACCTCCACGGGATAACATAAGGGGTAACTTAAGAAATAAAAATTCACTACCTCTACCGACATCAAAGCTATCTATATTTCATTCTGGGCCCTATGTAATGTGTATTAAGATATATAACAAAATACCACAACAACGAAAAGAAACATCCAACTTCAATATATTCAAGAATAAATTTAAAAAATACTTAATTCAAAAATGTTATCTATATATATAAAAATCAATGCCACTTTTCGTTGTAATGTTATAACTCAACAACGCCTTTACCGATTTGGCTAATTTTGGTCTTGAATTATTCGTGGAAGTCCAGGGAAGGTTTGTACGTAGAGAAAAAAAGTCTTGATAAAGTGTAAAATCAACATCTTTTAGCAATTTAAAATATTTTTTCGTTTGAATAAATGAACTTATAAATCATTTTTTTTATTATTATGCCTTATACGTAGCGAAGCACGTACCGGGCCGCTAGTTACAGTATAAATGAGTTTTTCGAGGACAGAACTAAACAGTAAGACAGTGTGCAATATAAAAAATAATTAAATTATAATATGTTAAAGTAAATAGTATAAATATGATGATAACATAATAATAAAGGTATATAACATAGTAATAATATATATAAATAAATATATAACCTAAGATTAATTAAATAGTTTGTAAGTCATTTTATATTAAAATTGTATTGCTGCGCCCTAACAGGGTATCATGTATGTACCTCTACATTCTGTAACACCTATGTATCACTCATGATCGCAATAAATATTTGTATTTATATTTGATAAAATGCGGTGGTAACATTCTTGGCCGACAGCCCCACGGCCATTTTCCTTCATCAGAAATTTAGAGCAAACATTGTATATAGGTGAATTTACGTACTCAAAATACTGTTATGTATATATGCTATAGCACTAATTTATAATTTAAATGATACTTTAAATTATAAATTAGTGCAATTACTAATTTAGAATTAGTGGAGCGCCGTAAGATTTATACCTCGGAATCCAGGGCCAGTCAATGAATCTTCATATAAATTTTTTAAATGTGTTTTTAACAGCATATAGAAAAATGTTAAAAATATTATTTTGCTCGATCTCAATTTTTTAATTATTAAAATAAATAAGTATTAATTTTTCGGAGTTTTCTTTTATTTTCATTAGTTTAAAGTTATATTTTGAAAAGGAGAACTATTACAAACTTGTCCTTGGGCCTCAAGGGACTGCAGGTACAAAGTTGAAGGGTGGGGGGAATTATAGAAGGGACAGAAGCAGCTGTTGGGCGTTGATGACTCGGTCCCTAACAGATTAGTACACGCGTTACCTACCTAGGCTAAATACGTAGCTATTTTTGTGCGTTTAGAGAAAAAGTATTTCTGATTTTTGTATATTTGCAATTTGTGCATATTTATTATTGTGCAGTTCATGCGATAATAGTTAATTACTGAACATCATTGTGTTTTACAAACTTTAAAAATTGTGGCATAGATAGTAGATAAGTATATTGTTTTCTTTATATTACTTGCTTATAAAAACAATTTTGAATACTTAATCGTTTATTTTATAATAAATCGATGCTGAAAGTTAGAATGTTATAGCAAAATCCAATAACATTAATTATTAATCATTATATAAACGTTAGTTATTAATATTACTAATATTTGTTTTTACACCCTCTTATCAAAATGAGTAAACCATCGAATACTGATGGTAATCAAAATAATGATTGCCTCATTTGCAATGAAATCGGATCTAGTTCTCAATTAAGCTCCGAATTAGGAGAAATTGTAAAGGTAACTAGAGGAATATCAACGCTGAAAGCTGCTTCTGCAGAAAGAGCGGATGGATTGTCTCAGTATTTAAATACTCGCGAATTTGTCTACATGCATTCAGTATGCAGATAAAAAAAATATATCAATAAAGGATCTATAAGTGTTCATTTAAAAAAAGAAAACATCACATCAGCATGTTCTCTACCTAAGAAAAAGGTTAAACTACCGTCTTACCTGCGATAAACTACCGTCTTTGCCACCTACTGAAGATGCCGCTTTTGGACACTTCAAAAGAGTATATCTGCAAATCCAAACATGGCTCGGAAGAGAAATATCACCAGAAGAATGGGGTTGGAAATATGAATGCGGAATACTAATGCCGCAAACAATAACGCAGCTACCCGCTCCAGAAGCCTTACTGAAAATGTTTTTTTGCACATGCAAATCAGGATGCGGAGCATTTTGTGGGTGCAGGAAAAGTGGATTAAATTGCACTATAGCTTGCTTAGAATGCAATGGTAACAGCTGTACTAATCCTTCACCTACAATCCACATCAATGAGATCGATGACGATGACGACGACAATAATGTAGAAATGTATATAGTTGATATTTTTTTTTGTAACTCGTTATTTGTTGTTAAATATTAATAAATTAACATTAAATTTACTATGCAAATATAATTTATTAGGTATAAAATTGAAACCTTTACTGTAAACATTTTTTTTCCTCTTGTCCCTCTCATTTTTCAGTAAATTGTTGTTATAAATTGTTATAATCGAGATCGGCCATTTTGTTTTTTTTTAACTTTATCATTTGAGCTTTTAACAATGCAGACGAACAGTTTTCATGAAGATTCATTGACTGGCCCTGGATTCCGAGATTTTACAATTTTTATGCCTTACGGCGCTCCACTAAATTTAAAATATCAATCAATAATTAGTGGATATAGCACCTGCGTCTGTGCACACACTTGTACATCATAAAATGCCCTGTCCAAATGGCTAGTATTTTCCGCGCATAGCCGAAATCCAATTAAAAGGCATATTTTACTAAAATATTAATAAAGGCTAGTTTACAAGTTAATCAATTTATTAGTCATAGTATTCTATTCAACATATTATCTACCAATTTAGTTATGGTGACTTGCTCACATGAAACAACACACCTACAGACATTTTCATCAATTAGACAGAATGTGTACCAATTACGACGACGACGTCTAGCCGCCCTGCTTTCATTATGACGTGTAAATGTTTGTATTATATATATTTACAATATACTTGCTCTAACGAATAGAACTTGGTCTTGCCCTCTTAAATAATAATTGGACTTTCTACACTTCGACGACTGCCTATATTGTTTCGCATGTCCTGATTTACTAATTGGCATATTTTTTTTGCATAATTCTGCATAATGCAGATCCTTGGGGGAGGCATTTGTCCAGCAGTGGACGTCTTTCGGCTGATATTATGATGATGATGATATTTTTTATATTAACAATGCCCATCTGATTGTATATATACGGCTACCGAATCTTATGCCCTTGTGACACCCATGTCATCACGTGCTGCCAACTTTTCCCTCCCCCATGAACTCAGGATAACATACTGACATCCAGGACAAAGATACTATCAGTATAATGCCTAATACTTATCTATTTTATGTATATAAAAATAAGTCGGGTTTTCCTTCCTGACGCTATAACTCCAGAACGCACGAACCGATTTCCACGGTTTTGCATTCGTTGGAAAGGTCTCGGACTCCGTGAGGTTTATAGCAAAGAAAATTTATAAAATTTAACGCGAGTAACACCGCGGGGCACAGCTAGTTTATGTATATATGTTATGTATTTATTGGTATTATCTAAATAGTTATATATAGTTAAGGATATTTAAATGGGTAGATTACCCATTAAACTGAACAAATTATATAAAACCAGTTTATGGCATATTTTTATTTTTCATACATAATCGATTAACAGGAAATTATTATATTGTATATATATAATATAATAAGACCTATTGTATTATTAATTCAGAATAAATCCAGAAAAATACACATTACTGTTGCTTCTGGATTTTAAATTATTTGAATAAAGATAAAGTGTACTTATTATATTTGACGGGCCTGTTGGCGTGGTTGGCAAATGCTTGCTTTCACGCCGGAGGTTGTGGGTTGCACAAGCGCTGCTTAGTTTGAGATCAGATGACCGTGTCTAAATAGTGTCCCAGGATATTATTATCAATATTATATTTTATTCTGAGAATAATATATTTATTTCACTGATGCTTCTTTGTTACTAAAATACTTCAGTGATTGCTTTGAGTTTCTTAACTTTAAAAAAACTAGATACACGTATACATTTATATACCTGCTTGTTATAGGTACTCTGGCCGGAATTTAAAAGTTATAGAAAAAATGTGCAAATTGATTTAAATAATATCATTAAGTGGGCTCACGGCAATGGTATTATTATTAACATAAAAAGATAAAATATATTCACCATATAATAAAAATTAACAGGCGTGCCCCGCAAACTGGGGCACGACTACGACTGTTTACACGATAAGGAAAGCAGGTGTTCTTTTGGGGAGCTTGAGGTGGTGGAGGAATACAAGTACTTAGGTTTAATTACTGACAAATCCTTCACATGGCGAAATCATGTAGATGTAGTATGTGACAAATTAATATCAGTATTTGTAATGTTCCATCACCTCAAGTTTTTCACAATTAAAGCCATTTTGTATACTGTATACTTCGCAGTAGCGAAACAATTAATGTCGGGCCAGTATAGTAAATTCAAATATTTTAAGTAGCCATTAACATTAAAACTCAATGATTACGATTTAATTTTAAGGATGAGCTTTGGGTAAGTCGATTACATGCTTTGAGGGCGGACGGGCCAAAGGTCGCAAATGGGGTTACGTAGTGTATTGCCACATAGAACAGACACAAGCGTTTAAAAATATATGACTTTATTTTAAGACATATCGGATAAATACAAATCATTTAATTAAATGACTTAACTTAAGGGCAGTGATTACCCCTAGTGGCAGAGTTGTTCAAGTCGCCAGTCTCTGACAAGGCTTAACGACTGCTGTCTAATGAGCCGAGAACTAGGACTGAGACTTGACGTCGTCTCCTAAGCGCGGAAACTTAACCACTTAGACGGTCACCCAACTATACTCTGACCATTCGCTAGGTATTTAACCTCATAGATCGATAGGGATACTACGCTTTGTGGGCATTATAAAGGACGTGATTTAAAAATAAATAATTATGGTACGCAAGTTTGTTTTTTTACAGTACGCGGAACTGACCCAACAGTTTACTTTAAACGCGCAGGCGTTTACCGAAAGTAGTTTTTAATAACAACAAATCATTCTTAAGATAGTATACACAATGTTGGTGCGCATATGGGTGTTTCGCTATGAATCACGAACATTATGACCAAGAATTTTCTGAGATCTTTTGTGTTTTATATCCGTTATTGGTATATCACATGTTATCTTAGTCTACGTACGGCTACGGAGCAAAGCTTAAAGTTGGTAATTCAGAATTTTGTAATCAAGATAAAGTTACCTGGATCAGCCACCAGCGACATTATTCTCTATAACTCAGGAAAATTAATTCTACCAATATTATAAATGCGAAAGTTTGTGAGTAGGGATGTGTGGATGTTTGTTACTCTTTTAGCGAACGGATTATGAAAAACTTTGTATTAATATAGCTTATATATCCGAATAACACATAGGTTATAATTTATTTACGTTAACGTGGGTAAAACCGCGGGGCACAGATAGTTTTTAATAGTGTAGGATGCAAAAAAATTGTTCTTGATTTCTGTCAGCAGTTTGTAATACTATTTAAGTTTAACTATTTAGTTTTCTAAATAGTTGTTTTTAATAAATCAAGCACTTGTTTATGTGTTTTTAATTACTAATTGATACAAGTCGACAAGTCGAAAAGAGGACAATTCTCAGCATGCTATGCGCATATCGGCAATATAATGTTGGTTACTTATATTATGGGAATAGCTATAGGTTTTGATGTTAGTTACTCAGTTACTCAAAAATGGCTAAACGGATTTGTCAAGCACTTGTTTATGTGTTTTAATTACTAATTGATACAAGTCGACAAGTCGAAAGAAGGACAATTCTCACAAGCACTTGTTTATGTGTTTTTAATTACTAATTGATACAAGTCGACAAGTCGAAAAGAGGACAATTCTCAGCATGCTATGCGCATATCGGTAATATAATGTTGGTTACTTATATTATGGGAATAGTTATAGGTTTTGATGTTAGTTACTCAGTTACTCAAAAATGGCTAAATGGATTTGGCTAACATTTGGAATGGATATATGTTATAAATTAAATTAACACAAAAAGTTACAATAAATTTCTTAATATCTTAAAACAGATGGTAATAAATAATGTCAAACTATACGTACATGAACCAAACCAGCAAATGCCTGTTCCGATATTTGCGTCCAGAAAATTTGCGACGGGGTACTTATCTAACAAGTACATGGTGAGGGTCAGGAGGATGGACGTGCTCCAGGCGTAGAGGGAATACCACAGGAACCGCCGTAGCTCAGCGCTAGCCTTGCGCATCGGGTGTACTGTTCTCACGCTCCTGTCGAATTAAAACATTAAAATACACGTTAAACAGTACTACAATAGTATATACATACATACATAGACTCACGCCTGTTTCTCAGAGGGGTAGGCAGAGACAACGGATTTCCATTTGTCACGATCTTTGCACACCTCTTTTGCCTCGAAAACTGTCATTATATTTTTCATCCATGCTCGCCGATTTAGGATACTTCCGACCTGCTCTTTCTTGAGAACGTCTCCAATTTGGTCAGAGAATGTTCGAATAGGTCTTTCCCTTCCGGTTGTCCCATTCACATAGGCCATCTTTCATTCATCGTCCTACAATAGTATATATTCCTATTTCCTATGGACCCTCATAATGTTCAGCCAAACTGGCAGGAGATCGGATAAGTGGACGGAAAGAACAAAACTTATACCGATGAGAAATGAAGAGGTATTAGTGCTTCATACAATCCATCACACTCACAGGGTGTGTGGACGTAAAGTAGGTCAATATTCAAAGCTACCGACTAGTATTTTGTACTACTAGTACTTTTAAGTCGAATAACTTTATACAGACGGGTAAACAAAGAAAATTGTGCTTTATACAAAAATATAGGTCTAATCCGATAGCTTGTTTCCACCCTCAGGGGGTGTGAATACATAAACTAGGCCAATATAGAAAATAACTCACTAGTAATTTTGCATTTTAACTTGATTAACTAGTTAATGTGCACTCTGTCTGGCATACGTCTCATTTAGACTGAGATATAATACACTTTATGTCCACATTCAAGAACATGTGCGTTTTGTTTTGACGATCACCGTAGCCTAGTTGGTAGTGCTCCTGCCTACGAAGCTGGTGGTCCTGGGTTCGAATACCGGTAAGTGCAAATATTTGTGTGATGAGCACGAATATTTGTTTCTGAGTCATGGATGTTTTCTATGTATTGAAGTATTTATCTATCTATATAAGTATGTATATCGTCGCCTGGTACCCATAGTACAAGCTTTGCTTAGTTTGGGGCTAGGATGTGTGACATTTGTCCCTATGTATTATATTGTCCCTATATATTATTGTTTAACCGGATGGATAATCATGTTGCTATCGCAATGAAACATATACCTTTGCCGTGGTGATTTCACTTTCTTAATACTATTATTATTTTATCCACTTAATACCGGACAGTTGGAAATCATTACTAGTTATATGCATTGTTGCATTGCCTCTAACGTTCAATGATAAGGCCTTAGAACGCCAGTCAATTATTTACATACATTTAAATGATTTAATTCTAGTGCTTAGTAATTTATTCACTATTAATTTGTATTATTATGTGCTCCACCTTATTGCTCAAGCCTAACCTTGAAACAAAATATGACCTCAACATGATAATATAATATTTTCCATCATAATCATTCTGGACACACACTTTTATTATAACACGTACTCTTTTATTTAATAATAGCCGTGCCCGCGGAATTCGTTCATTACATTACTCAAGTTTAAGAAAAGATGCGTAATTAATTTTCATAGCCTATGACACTCCACAATAACGTAGCTCTCTATTGGTGCAATAATTATGAAAATCGGTTCAGAAGATCCAGAGATTACCCCTTACAACGTCACAAACTCACAAACGTTACCTCATTATAATATTAGTATAGATGAAATATTAAATTGACAAATGGTACAAGTACTAATAATAATACAAAAAATTGTGATAATTCATATAATTTCTATGATATTTTATTATCCACCACGACACAGAGAATCCTAGTGTAGAGTCTAGTGGACTGTCAAAGCTCGTAAATAAGTAAAAAATGTACTGTACTTATTTATTTGGATTCAATAAATAACTTTATTATTAAACTGTTTCAATTGTTAACAGGTTGTTCCGTGCACGAAGCCCTAATAAAATGACATACAACTCTTACATGTTTTTTATTGTTTTCCAAAGCAGACGAGCTAGCGGCCCACTTGATAGAAAGTGGTAACCGCTACTCTTGGACATTCGCAATGCCAGTGGACATGTTGATAATAATTTAAGCATGGATAAATTTAATGCAAGCTATGTAACAATAATAATTATGTAATCCAGTATGATCTACCAATCCCATGTAGGTGCTCTGGCGTTAAGCTACGGACGATACATAACGGCCGAACATATTATTATTAAAGTGATCTAAATCAATAATAATTATTATCTAAAGAGTCCCACCGTAATAAGTCGACCTGTAGGAATAAAAGATAAAGGAAAGGAAGAAAAGGTATTGATGACAGACGTAATTCAGTTGAAAGTGACCTGCCTTCGAATCAAATAATGCGGATTCGATCCTCGTACTTGTCTTAGTCCGGTAGTTTCTGTGTAGTGTATGTACCTACATATTAACAATAAGAGTATCCGTTGTTTAGTATCAATAGTACGAGTTTTGTTTAATTTAGGGATAAATGGCGCTGAGTATTCCGCATATTCATTTATTTTACTATTAATAATGTTTAAAATAGAAATAGTAAAACGTCATGATCCATAATCTTAAAAAAATCGAGACAGTTAAGTGACGTGTACAATTAAGTATCATCATCATAATATCAGCCGAAAGTCGACAAAGGCCTCCCCCAAAGATCTCCACAATTGCCGGTCTTGCGCTATCTGCATCCAGCGACTTCCAGCGATTTATTTATGTATATGACTATAATATACAAATGTATAACCAGTTAGTTACAGAAGCACAATCGGCGGGCTAAATTGCATCAAACGCTTGGCAATGCTTCTCCTACGGATATATTACGTTTTTAGCGGAATATCAACGGCAGCGATATTCATAATTGCATATTTGTATGGCGCTCTTCACGCACACACGCTACCATACGAATTTACCACTGAAAAAATATTATTGCGCTATTTACGCTATCACTTTTTCAATACACGTTGGTAGCTTTTGCAATAAAGCTGCCAGCCCCGCCATCTTTACGGTCAACGCGGCATGAATATTATATACTATTATTTAACCGTCAAAGTTAAGAAACGGGCAAACGTCAACATATCGTGAGTTTTACCACGTTTTACCACTTTACCATTACCATCAGGTGAGTTATACGTTTGTTACCCGACTGTGTAGTATAAACAAATAAGGAATTATTGTAGTTAACTCACGTGAGGAGCTAACACACTGAAAACTGTAACGGGTAACTCGCGTAACTCGAATGTGACTCGGGACGCAAGGACGTGGTGCTGGTCGCATCCGTCCTGATAAGATCAAAAGTGTACTATATGACACTGGCAACATTGCTGAAAGTAACGGCAGTTAAATTATAAAAAAAGAAGATTGAAGCTGTTGGCCCGATCCAACAAAAAATTAATAAAGTGAGTTTCCCGTTGTAATTTTTACTAAACAAGGAAATATTAGCGGGTTTATAGAATGATTGGTCAGATTTGTTTTATGGTAAATAAAGTCTCTGTTAATATATTTAACCTTGATTTTCTTAACAGGGAAAACATGCAACTAGAAATAAAGACCCTTTTGTTGGTCAGGCATCAGTCAAAAGCGCCGACCTCCGTGATAAGAGCCGCAGCATAAATAAAAATTGTGTTCTCTCTTCGTTAATCCAACTTTCGAAAGGAGCTCTTTCTTGTGGTACCAAGTCGGTAAACATTAAGAGGGCCAACCACACTAGCCCATGACCCTTATAACACAATGAAATAACTTCTCGGTGAGCTCTGGCGAGCTTACTCACCCCGGACCTCAAAACTAACATAATAACGCTATTACCAGGAGTGCATAATGTGTAAGGATGTAAGGTATAGTCACAGTTTTTCAAGCAGCCCAATAGGCCTCTGGAAAGATGACTCATTTTGTATAAACAAACGAAATATATTTTTCAATCATGAATTCATCAATCACAAATCATTGATCAATGAAAAATATAAAACTATCTGATTGATATGCACTCAGTTGAAATCAACGAAAAGATGGTATATAATCATCTTAAGTCTATAAATATACATAAAGGTGCGGGGCCGGACGGCGTCCATCCTTTATTGATAAAAAATGTGCATCTTCTCTCACGGTACCTATCACAAAACTTTTTATTAAAGCGATGAGGGAGGGTTGTTTCCCTGTAATCTGGAAAGAGGCGTGGATTACTCCTATACCTAAGGGCCCAATCACTAAAGATATTGAAAAATACCCTATATCTAAGCTCTCTCAGTTCGGTAAGAAAATTGTTACTGAACAGTTATTTGACGAAGTGCGGAGTCATATTACATTAAATCAACATGGGTTTTACAGGGGACGTTCAGTTGATAGTAACTTGTTGATATTTACCTCCGATATTCTCAACGCCATGGATCACGGGTTCAGTATTGATGCTGTGTATGCCGATTTTGCCAAAGCTTTTGATAAAATTTGTCATAAAACTCTTTTGCTCAAGCTTTGGCGGCTCGGAGTGCATGGAGATCTATTCCGTTGGATCAAGTCTTATGTCGAGAACAGGAATCAGTGTGTTGTCCTTGCGGGATTCATGTCACAAAAAAAAATTGCCAGCTCAGATGTTCCCCAAGGATCTCATTTGGGACCTTTGCTGTTTACGTTATATATCAATAACATTGATAAAGTCGTTTCACATACAAAAATATTATTATATGCTGATGACACAAAAATTTACAAGATAATTCGTGACAGTACAGATTGTCAAGCACTTCAAGATGATCTAAATAATTTCGAAAAATTCTGCAACGATAATAACTTATTCTTGAATTACAATAAATGTTACATTATTAGTTTTACTAGAAAGCAAAATACTCTGAACTTTGATAATAAACTGGATGGCAGAAGTCTCGAAAGAGTAACACAAATACGTAATCTGGGCATTATTATGGATTCGGGAATGGCATTTATCCCTCATATTGATACAGACAGTACAGATTGTCAAGCACTTAAAGATGATCTAAATAATTTCGAAAAATTCTGCAACGATAATAACTTCTTCTTGAATTACAATAAATGTTACGTTATTAGTTTTACTAGAAAGCAAAATACTCTGAACTTTGATAATAAACTGGGTGGCAGAAGTCTCGAAAGAGTAACACAAATACGTGATCTGGGCATTATTATGGATTCGGGGATGACATTTATCCCTCATATTGATACAATTGTGGAAAAGTCATACAATCAATTAGGTTTTATATTAAGAGTTGGTAAGCCTTTCAAGAATGCATTAACCTACAAAATATTGTACAACAGCTTTGTTTTGAGTAGACTTGAATTAGCGTGCGCTGTATGGCACCCAAACTATGATGTACAATGTACATATTAACCGGATCGAGAACATTCAAAGGAAATTTGTTAAAACACTTAATTATAGAGTTTGTCAAGTCGACATTGATTATGAGAATTCACTGAAGCGTCACGGAATCACTACCCTGAAACTTCGTCGTGACTGTGTTGATTCTATTATGCTTTATAAAATTATTCATAATATAGTGGATGCCCCTTCGCTTCTGCATAGCATTTCTTTTAGAGTACCTCGTGGACAAGAGCGTCAATGCCGTAAAAAAGATTTATTTTCTATCCCCAAAAGTAGAACCTGTTATTGTAAGAACATGTTTGTAAGGCGTGCCTGTGAACTTTATAATAATAGCGAAAAACTAGCTCATCAACTAATACTTTGTTAATCCATGAGGAAACTATAGGTCTTTAAGTAAAAAATTAAATATTTAAGTTTTTCTGTATGACCAATTGTTTCTTATCAAAATAAATAAATAAAATAAAACCTTATTTATCACTCAGTCTTTATTTTTATTTCTATTCAATATGCCTGACAGGGTCATTATTGTTTCATTTATCCAGCCCACTACCTGCCAATGCGTGCTATACATTAGGTATAGAATATATTAAACTATGGAGTATTGAGTAAAGTATGTTACTACCGGTATTCATATATTTTCCTTTAATCCTTATTTTTCCAAGGTAATAAACTCCTAAGTACCCATTTATTTTACGACGACTGTAACAGCTATGGAAATAGTGAAGTTCTCCGCGTGACCAC
Source organism: Pseudoips prasinana (assembly GCA_951640165.1). Classification (NCBI taxonomy): domain Eukaryota; kingdom Metazoa; phylum Arthropoda; class Insecta; order Lepidoptera; family Nolidae; genus Pseudoips; species Pseudoips prasinana. The sequence goes on along the minus strand of OX621237.1, from coordinate 23,194,457 downwards.
TTATTACGCCTACTAGGCGTCTTTATTGGTTTTTACTGCCTGCCATTAATTGGATCGGGTCATGGAGATTGACTTACTAATCACTAAGATAAAGTACCTACCGTCACAGAACATATGATAACAAAAAACCCATGTCTAGATAACAATAAAACCAGATAGATAACTGAGCTTTGAACATAATAAGTTCATTACAGAACATTGATACCGGAGGTAAGCTTGCTACTAATCGTCTGATTATGTACACTTCTGTTGAACTATGAAATTATAAACAAGCTGTTAGCGTGCTAACATTTACCACGTGAATTGTGTTGTATGCTTTATGAATATTATAGTGCAAGTATGTTCTGAAAGCTATTAAAGTACACGACCTTCGGCCATAGATAGGAAAGTTTTAAATATTTATAATATTACACGGTTAACACGTAAATAGGTCAAATATAGGACGTTGAAGTAAGAGACGCGACAAAAAACTAATACCGAGAGGTGAACTAAAATCGTGTAATTAGTATAGATGCCAGAATAATTTTAGTACTATTCGTTCAGCCGGGCTAACATACAGTGGCGTAGGGTCTAACGAAATTATTTACGACTTACTTTTTATACCTTCTACTGCAGTTATTCTAAAAAAAGGTAAACGCCATTCTTTAATTATTGTTGCTATAATATTAACTGCTTAACGTACTAAAAATCTATTTTCTCTATGAATTACTAGCAACGTCATTATACAGTATGTACAGACGCCAGCACATCAAGCTACCCCAATCTGTCAATTTTCTCCAGTTGAAAGTGAACCTTATGATTTTGTGAAAAAGTTGAAAATCTATAAAAAAAATGACAGATTGGGGTAGCTGGATGTGCTGGCGTATGTACATCCTTTATACCTACCACACGGTCGCCTGTTACCTCTAACAGTTTGACGGGCTTGACATTTGAATTACTTTACCCTTTGCCGCAGGCAAACAAATATGTACCTTTATAACGTTTCACAAATAAAATCACAGAAATTTGTCTATTGGGTCACATGGTGAATTGATTCCGTTATATCATTGTTGAAATCCAAAACAAATTCCTTTAGTCTACGCTGTGTGTCGACCAGCGCTTCATGAACGCCATAACAGTAAGGAGAGGTAATGGTAGAACGAGACATCACCTATCTACAATTTGTCAATGTAAATTAATGTATGAGGACCAGTCCCTCTTATTTGGTCATAACTCGTGAAAACGAGATTTCCCAAGCGTTAGACGACTTGTTTACCTCAAATATCCCCGTGCTGTAAATATTATCGTATTATTATTTCAGAAACCGATAACAGACATTCCAAATATTGCTTGGTTTATTTTAACCTAGTATTGCAATAAGTAAACGGCCTCAACTTATATGACAGTATTTGAAAAAACATTATGAAGGTTATTATTATTATCTATTGTTTAATATCAATTTATTGAAAAAGTTTAATAGTTTTAACTTCGATATAACACATAATCGGTAAACCTTGAGTGGGGTACCACAGAGAATTTACCTAATTGCAATGATCGCGTCGCTTGCTAGCTAGCTTATCGTATGGGTAGTGGTAACCCTAGTGTCAGAGTTGCTCAAGCCGCCTAGTAGGCCTCTGACATGGCTTAACGACTGTTGTCTAATGACTACAACCGAGACCGTCAGCTTAACGTGCCCTCCGAAGCACGGAGACGCTCAGAAATTAATCCACTTTGGTGGTCACCCATCTATGGACTGACGCGACTGACGCGAGCCTAGTTGCTTAACCTCACCGATCGCTTACGGACCGGTGAGAGCATCTAGCTATGAGCGTCGCTCAAATGTAGAAAACCTAAATAGACAGTTTTAAACTGAGTTAAATTAAATAGTCTGGTGAAGCAGTGAAAGCTTTCTAGGATAACACTGATTACATAAAAGCAGTCGCTTCGATACCATAGCGGAACCACCTAACAACAAGCAAATTCGTTATTAAAAGACTCCAAACCCTTCATTTAATACGTTACTGCTTTTATCAACTAAATGGTTATTACCCATTAAGTTGATAAAATATGCACTATATTTTATTATTCCCACTTTAATTCCCATTAAATGTATTCATTATTTAAGTACGAAGCGCATATAAAAGTGCTAGGTCACATTTAATTAATACGTAAAGTGACTTTTTCCATCCTGTCGGTTTTCATTAACGTCTATCTAATTGTTTATAATGTTAACATTTGACCTTTTCTATCCCACATTAGACACCATTAAACGAAGCCATAACAAATATAGATCAATTAGTGGCAAACAAATTTTAATGGTTTTTTATTAGTGAAAAGTAGAGTATTCGGATTATGACTGTTATATTTTTAAGGTACTGTGCTATAATGTTAAAACCGGCCAAGTGCGAGTCGGACTCGCGCCCAAAGGGTTCCGTACCATTAAAACGAGCAAAAAATTCATATTTGTTCTATGGTAGCCCCCTTTAATATTAATTTTATTTTGTTTTTTAGTATTTGTTGTTATAGCGGCAACAGAAATACATCTTCTGTGAAACATGTGGTGACAGACGGACAGACAGACAGACAGCGAAGTCTTAGTAATAGGGTCCCGTTTTACCCTTTGGATACGGAACCCTAAAAAGGGAAGCATAATGGTGTTACACCGTCGGTCTGTCTGTCTCTGCAGGTTATATTTTTTATTTGAAATGCGGAATAATTTTAAATATTACTATCCCAATCTATTAAGGTCTTATCGTATTTTACCTCATTGGAAATGAAAACAATATAAAACTATTCTAATAAAATGTTGTTATAAGAGGGCTAAAATCGAAAATAAAGTTCCAAGTGGAATATTATATTAAAGAACATATTTGCACATCAAATTTCTGTATTTAAGTATTCATTTTTTTGTAGAATTAAAATACTGAAATAATTAAAATTGACACAGTTGTTTTTAAATCACAAAAATACATCACAAATAAACGTCAACTATATTTATTTCAAAAAGTTACAATATAAGTTTTTACACATCCGAAGTAAGTACGAGAACCTCGATGTTCAAATCCAACTCGCGTATTTTATGTGAAGCCGATATTAGCTAGAAAAATTTGTTTGAGGCCTTTCATAAATTAGCTTGGATATAGGCATGGATCATATATTCTAGGTTTATTTTTCCCACGTTATGCTACGAATAAATTTGCTCTACCTATATTATGTTCGTAGTAGCCGCACTACAAATTGGATAATAATCCTGTAACCAGACGTTTGCTGTTGTCAGAAAGAAATAAATACGTGCGTAGCAACTGCTACGAAAAGACAATGAACGTCTTCCGCTTGTAACGGTCAATCATTGTCTTACTACGCAAGATATGAGCGTAACTGTGAATCTTAATCAGAGGGGACAGCAAACCGACACGACCGAAGCACGTTGATGTAAACAGCAGCAATTTCTCATTTCAAGCTTCTGCCAAAACTTTTTGATCCCACCTGATTACCGAACTCGGGACCTCGTGTTAACAGGCTTCGAGTTAAGCATGTTACGACTACATGAACGAACCACACCACACACGTAACCATAAAAAAATATATATAAGTAGTCCGTAAGAGCTGGTTATTTCCAGTAATATAAAAAAATACTCGCTTACTATGGACCTCATACATGGCTCGGAGTTTCCCTGCGTCTATTAAGAAATGTTGAAATCCGCAGACGAACCAAAGTCACCGACATAGCCCGAAGAATTGCAAAGCTGAAGTGGCAATGTAGGGGTATATAGCTCGTAAATCCGACGGCCGTTGGGGCAGAAAGGTTCTCGAGTGGCAACCACGAATGGGAAGACGTACCGAGGGTAGGCCCCCTACAAGATGGACCGATAATCTTGCGAGGGTCGCTGAAAACCGCTGAAAGCGGAGAGCGCAAGACCGGCAATTGTGGAGATCTATACAGCAGTGGAGTGGACGTTTTTCGGCTGATATGATGATTATAACACTGTACTAACATCATAATAATATTAATAAACAGATAAACAATTACGGCTTCTCTGGAAGATTCTGGTTGTGTCGCATTTACTTCCAAATGCAGATAGCAATGTATTAAAAAACAAGAGTTAGGAGATGCTGTGTTTTTGCTTCAAACAGCTAGAAGTGATTCGAAACAAATAATGTATCCTAAGGAATCTAAATTAAAAGTGTGAACAGTTGGTGTTTACTGTTGATATGATATCGGATTCTACGTAAAGATATCGACGTCTTCGTTTTAATGTTGACTATTGGCTGTGTTGTCTGAGCTTATCGCAACGTCAACAAACAGAGTAGCATAGTATAATAATTGTGCTATATCCGCTAGGACCCTCATAAACTCTCATAAGGTCTAATATTGTATAGCAAAGTACAATAAACGTGTACGATTGAGCAGCGAATTGCAATATTCTTTTATAATGCAGGTTAATGGTGCCGAACTGAAAGTTATAAGATGCGAAGCCAGCTATTCTGGGGTGGACATATAGCCAGAACACCCAGAAAAAGGGTGGCTTTGCGCATCTTTAACTCAGAATTCCAAAATTGTATGCTAAAAAGTGGAGGCCTCTTTCAGAGGTAAAGAGATATACTAAAAAGGCATATTAAGAGGTACGCTTAAAAGGTGATAATTAGTTCATACAAAATGACAAAATGTAAAAAGGAAGCTGCCTTCAAACATTGTAGCCGTAACCAAAGTCGGCTTGGATAACAGGCGGTCTATGTCATCTCAAATGTTATCCTCTTTAGTCCAACCCTTAACATTCTACTATCCTACTAATATTACCAATTCGAAAGTTTGTGAGTATGGATGTTTAGACTTTATTACTCTTTCATGCCAAAACTGCCGAACAGATTTTGATGAAACTTAGTAGTAATATTGTTTAAATTTAAGTATATCTGAAAAAAACATAGGCCTCAATTTACTAAGTTTAACGCGGGTAAAACCGTATTATAAATAGATAATAAACATGTTAATTGCGCATGGCATAAATCAGTTGCAGCTTTTTCTTCATTTTTAATGATCCCACATAATTTAAATGGAAATAAATATAATTTCTTTCCATACGGAAACTTTAATAGACAGCTTTCAGCTTCTTTTGTAATATTTTGATAAGTGGTCAAAGGTTGATATCTCTTAATGGTAAGTCACAGTTACAGTGATATAAGGCTTTCACACGACTTAGTAACAACCCTGTCTAGTGTTTAATGTTAATATTTAGGGTGATATCTTTTAAAGAGCGTATTAATCATCAACATACGCACGCATATTAAAGGATTTAATCGATCAGCCTATAGGTATACCACTCGAGAATTGTGATGTCATTAATGACTAAACAAATGACATCACTGATTCATCGAAACAGTATTCATTTTCGCAGAAACATTCCGACCCATTTCTTTTCGTACAGATGATGTGATAAAAGAGGGGCGACAAATTAATAGGAACTGGCTCCATAAACACATTCTAACTGAGGTGGGGTCGAATTAGGAGGGAACGGATCAATTCAACACGTAATTATTTTGATACGGTGATAAAATTAACAGGAAAAAAAAATTATGCTCTAAGATTTTAGGCAATTACAATCAAAACTTGAGAACCGACCTCTGCTTGTTTTACTGCCCGTTAAGATATTAGAATGGAAAGATCAACAAATTGAAAATTAACAGCACTTGCGTGCGTATTTTACCTGTAATTTGTAATCAAACACGCATATTAACCTGTCTGGTGATAACGCTTACATGTACGGTTAAGTATTACATTAGTGGAGTAAAAGTCTTTATTTAAAATTATGTCCACAATAGAAGAAGAGATGGCTATATAAATAAGAATTTTTTGCTTCACATGGAATGTAGGTCCCATGATCCGATATGCAATGTGAACTCGTAAATTTAATTCTATAATGAAGTTTTAAAAAAATCCGGTTATCATTAGTAGTCCTAGTTTATAGTTTAGTCTCTGTACGTGACTTCTACAAATATGAGAATTTTTTTTATAAATAGATTCAATAAACTGGCCAACGTACTTTGTAAAATTTAAATAGCATTAAACAAATATAGCATAAGTGTTTGGCCTTCTAGAAGTGAACACAGCATTCATTAAACAAAAAGATGTTTACAGTTTATTTTCAATTTATTGATGCATATTGAACATTTTTCGCTATCTTCGCTACAGAAAAAAGTCACGTGCCACTAAGGACTTTACATATAGTAGAATTCGAGCAAAAACAGACGTACACAATAACATCAGTTGTGGGTTTGTTTGTAGATCACACACAAAGTCCTGGAATTTAGAACAATAATAAGTGTCCGGCAATATGACCTTCGAGAACATGAACTACGCACTAAAAGCACATAGCCGTTCAACTGAGTGTCAGAATCACATAGAGAAGGCTCCGTGCCTTTCTTAGAATTAGTATAAGTCTAAGAGAGGTAACTGTTCAATTAGTTATGTAGCACTAAAAGCCGGACCACATGATTAAGTTTATTATTGAATGGTTTGATGGCCTATTATTAAAGAACTGAGCTAGTTAGAAACAGAGTTAAAGAACAACACCCCTTACCATTAAAATAAGGTCCTTTCATATGATACCTCCTTAGACCTGATATGCGAACTATAAAGTTTTCACGCCCACTTCAGCCTCCTTTACCAAGCAAAATTATAATATAATATTTTATTATATTGCCATGGGGTTGGGTTCAACTATGGCTGTCATATATGGATTTCTAAATTATAAAGCTATCTAGGTAGATGTAGAGGCGCGAATCGTTATGACAGATGAATTCACGAACTGTATGTATAAACATAGATATAAACGTATACAGCATATTTATTTATTTAACACAGTAACTAACGTTTTTGTATTATTTTTCAGAGTCGCATCATTAGGGTTCCTTTTTGCCATTCATGGATGGGAACTTGAAAAGTAAAGCAAAAGAAGATCGTTTTCATTTTGTTTTTATTTTCGAGGTATATTTTATGTTATCTTTTATACCTAACATGCCTATAGATATTCACTCACTACTTTAGTTTTGCTATGTATTACTTATGACATTACTTATTGCAGCATATCAAGCCGTTGTTTAGATTTGTATATTTATAATACAGATATATTACGTGGCCCTGGTCTCTTGCCATGTGCAAATATCAAAGAGTATAGCCGGTATGTAAACTCATCGACAGCTTAGACAAAACAAACATTTACTCACATAAGACCACATTGCGACAAACGACTTGGAGTAAACCGAAGGATTTGTTTAATAGGTGATGACATTGGATCACTAACAAATAATTTCATAAGTAAACTGTTAATAAACGGAAACTACTGTTTGCTCTCACGAAATAGATCGTTACTCAATGAATCGCCTTCTACACCAGTCCGGGGTATGCACGATTTACACGTAAAATCCGGTTGTGTAGGAAGCTGGGCAGATTGAGTCGTATTATCAGGTAATAATATTTCATATTCTGTATATTCTCTGTAACTGTGTCTATATACGAGAAATATTTGTACGTATACCAGGCCACTCGGAATGTTACTTGATTTATTTTGTATGAAACACTGGCCAGATATTTAAAAAGCGTACACGAGATTCTCCACGTGCTCCTTCACATGAGGAGAACGGTTTCGCGCTCTGTACTGCACAAACTCACTGAAACTCAGAAGCAGGTCCGCGAGGAATGGTGCAATAACATGATGATTAAATTTGGCGCAAGCTCATCTCGGCTTATTTATGATATCGCCACAGGTCGAGTCTTGAATTTACCAATGCGATCTAGAAACAAAGCGCCAATCAACAGTGTGGCTCCTACAATATGAACCAACACCTATCAAAGTGAATCGCTTACAAAATTTTGACTACTAGTTATGTCATCTGGTGCGAATTCCTTTACATAATCAAAGTAGCATCAAAGTTGAGTGGTATACCACAAGGCAGTGAGCAACAAGGGGCCTAAAACGGAGCTCGGTGGGTTACTGCTCCATCATATCAACGTATCAAAACTAGGGACTTCTTGGATAGCACACCGGTTAAACTGTTAGGTTAGGACTGTATGGCCTGTGCCTTACAGTCCTGAGCGGCGTTAGAGAGAATCTATTTTTTTATAAAGGCGCTAATGGCCAGTTTCACTCAGTAAGTGATCGGGGAGGTAAAGCACTAGGCACACGGTCAGTCCATAGATGTGTTACCGCCAATTAGTACATACACACACATATACATATACACATACAAATACATATATATATATATATATATATATATATATATATATATATATATATATATATATATATATATATATATATATATATATATATATATATATATATATATATATATATATATATATATATATATATATAAGTATATATATGGGTATGTATATGTATGTGTATATGTGTGTGTGTATGTGAATATACATATATACAGAAGTACTAATAGAACAAAATAGAAGATTAATGTATGTTATGAAGCATGTACTTTTGTTATTTGTTATTAATTAAGTTAAACTTATTCTTCAAATGTAACTACAGCAATATCGATGTACAGATAAGAGAGGGGTCTTTTCTAATACAAGTTACACATAACTTAAAAGAAGAGACCCACACATTCTAACAACTACGTGTAGTAAATAAAGGCATTTTTGATTTTTTTATTGAATTAGTTTAACTTCCGAGCGTCTTCGTGCTTCGGAGGGTACGTTAAGCGGTTGATCCAGGTTGTGGCCACTAAGCAACAGTCGTTAAGCCATATCAGAGGCCTACTGGACGCCTTGAACAACTCTGACACTGCCCATATGATAAGTAAGCATACTGAGTGGCTTGAATAAATTTAGACCAGGGTAACCACTGCCAATACAGTAAACAAACGATCCAATGATGAAATGAGCGAATACGTAACATACATACCTACATTTACATATATATAGATATGGTACTTATATACATATGATGTGATATGGTTGATCCTACTAATATTAAAGCACAGAAGCAAGCCCGGCTATGTCGCTCTCGCATCGGTTTGTTTAGGCACAAAAATAAATGTCTCTCAGACAATGCGCCGTAAATTGTCTGGAATGGACGCAAAGGCCGTATGTACTGATATTAAGATAGCGAAAGTTTGTGTGTAAAGATGTATGGATGTTTGCTTATCACGCAAAAACTACAGAACGTATTATGATGAATCTTTGTGCTTATATATCCTAATAACATAGGTATTTATATACTTAAACGCGGGAGAAACTGCGGACACAGCTAGTGTTTAATAAATCTTCATTCTTTTATTTTTCCACTAGCTGTGGTTCGGGGTTTCTCCCGCGTAGAACATTATAAACCTTTAAAATCCGTTCCGTAGTTTTTGCCTGATAGTAAGTACCTAACACAAACAAATAAAATAAACATCCATTCAAACTTACGCATTTATAATATTAGTAGGATCTATCTACACGTGCGTAGCATTATACAAAGAAAATAACAATGAGTATTTTGATAGGTACACATAGAGCGTTTCATTCAATGAAAAGAAAATGCCAATCTTTAAGATATTCGGGTTCAGCCGCGCCCGCGCATTCTGTGTAGTAATGTTGACTTTGATATACATCGGTATATAAGTAGTTCAACAACGAATGCATTGCTGTGTCTGGCGCACACTCCAGCCAATTTTCTCATCGTTATGATATAAACAATTTCTCGTTTTCTGAATCAAGATGTAAACCCAATTTGATATATTTAACACTAGTTGCGGCCGCGGCTTCATCTACACGTGAAGCTTCTTGAGAAATACAACAATAATCTGGTTGAATTTCGACCGTGACAGTTTCAATGGAGACCATTTGAATCGGACGTTATTATAGAGCACAAGTATGTAGGTATGCTAACACAGGTTCTATTCCCTGGCTCTTATGATGCAATGGCATGGCTCGCCGTTAAGACTGGAAGATTTATTAAAGAAGACAATAGGATGTAACATCGCCAATTTCTACACACCGAGCTGATACTGAGAATTTTCTTAATAGTATAATAATAATAATATCCTGAGACATTTTTTACAAATAAATCTCATTATCTCATTTTGGCTAACCCGGTATTTGATCCCTGAATCTAACTATCCACAAAAATATAGGATTATACTGAAATAAAATCCCGCGAATAAAAAAGAATCGTTTCGCAGTTAAGGGAAAATTCACCAAACAAACGTACAGACGCCAGCACATCAAGCTATCCCGATTTGTCAAATTTCCCCAATTGAAAGTGAACCTTATACTTATGTGATGAAGTTGAAAATCTATAAAATAAATTTAACAGATTGGAATAGCTGGATGTGCTGGCGTCTGTACAAAGACGTGAGGCGCAGTGGTTAAGATTGCCTCGCTACTACCATAGCGCCCTCATGTTTCGTGTTCGATGCCCGCACAGAACAAATCCATTAATTGCATGTTTATAAAGAATCCCACGATACACGGATTTATTTCTTATGTCTTTCAACGATAAATAATGCAACTTAGGAACATTAAAAATATATTTAATATTTTTAATGTTCCTAAGTTTCATTTATATCATTTCATTTAGTCAGTTCAATTCAAGAGAACTCAAGATCATTCGTGTCATATGCACCTTATATGACACGAATGATCTTGAGTTCTCTATAACATGGCAACACTCTATTTATTTTTACATGACGTCTACAGTTAACTAATACTGCTTTACAGGACAATAGAGGTGAACGAGAGCTCAAACCATCGAATAAACCAGCAAATAGGACTACAAACTAAGTAGTACTGCGTCGAGCTTGAGTTGGAACTCCAATCTCCTCCATTGGAGTTCGAACCGTGAGTCAGGACGGTTACTGACATTGAGACGAATAAGAAGATCGGTTTTTAGGGACGTTATATGCAACTATCTTTTCACATTAACAAAAAAAGACGAGGGTTGGTCATCCAAGTGAGGATCTGACGGGGAATTATCAATACATTATCGGCTTCACTTATGGACTATACTTATCACTATACTGCTGATATAATAACAGTTCTGAATTTTTAGACTTTTAATTATCAGTCGATTGTATTGAAAGTATTTGTCTAGCCGACACTTAGCCCTGGCAGTGTCTTTTATAAGTTGCTGGTAGGAATGATTTTCGAAGTACAAATGCATCCACTGACTTGAAGGCTGTACTTTAGGCAAAAAAACAATACCAATTTACCGTAATTTTGTTGTAACTTTTTCTACAAGTTTCAGCCCTTATATTAAAACATTGCTAAGTGTTATCAACAAATTAATCCGATGTCTTTATGAAAAAATTGCTACGTCTCGTATACGTACAAAACACATCAATGAAGGTGATGAGGTCCTTACCTCTAAAAATTATATTCAATTTAGCAATTGTTGGTGAGCCAATAAATAAATGAACAGTTTTCACTTTCTTACAATTTCATTAGTATGGAAAAACACGTAAAGAGCTTTTAATCACGAAAGCTATTTGGAACTTCGCCTCAAATAAACCACATGACTCGTACACAGTAGGTGGTGATGCAGCAGTAGGTACTGCTGTGCACGAGTCATATGGCGACTGACATAATGATACACAAAGTCATAATGATGGATTCACACGTTTGCATCGCGTTGCCAGTCTAAATGTTTGTCTTGATTGTTAACAGGACTCACCCAAATGTCCACCAGATGTCGAAGCACATGACGTTGAGCCAGGCGAACGCGGCTACGAAGCCAAAGTAGATCCCGTACCCTGCACAAACAACACAGTAATTGATCAGCTAATATTGACATACGTTTCTTTAACCTTGCTTTTGGCTTCAAATAGTCCCACATGTGTGTGACTGACAGCTGATTGAATGGTTTAACTGATTAGTTTAGACGTATAAGGCCGCATTCCATAAAGTTTCGTTTAAAATTGATGTTAAAAACAAATATATAAAAATATAAATTATTCTTATGGGAGGCTTTTGTCCAGTCGTGGACATCTTACAGCTGTTATGGAATGGATTATGCATTACAAAATATAATAAAAAAATGGAAACTACGACAGTAAAAAAGAACAGGAATTTTTGTGACCTCAAATGGCGGTCAATATTAAGAATACAACGTATTTTATTGTTTATCGTATTATAATAAATCTATATTTCACTCTCCGAAATGTATGTTCAACATCGCTTGAAAGATCGCATTTTGGAACGTAGACAATAATTTCCAAAAAAGAAGCCACTAAACCTACAATATTAATACAGGACAGAACAATAGAAAAATTTTAGGTCACCTAACAATAAAGATCACTAAAACATTAAAAACATGAAATTTAAATATAATTAATGAAACAGTTCGGCACCCGTTCGAGTTATCTATTATCAATCGTAGACTAATTTCCCGCAAAAAAAAATTCTCCCTATACGATTGCTCGGAATAAATCGCACAGAATCGCCGCCATTTGTACAATCTTCTTAAACTGTAGGTTATTTTTTGGTGTACAGTTTCTTACTTATTTCAAATAGAAGAATAATGACGTAATGACTGAAGTAATGGAAACTAACCTTTATTAAAGAAGTGGTACAATACATTTTGAAATAAAATTAATCAGCCGAGACATTGAAGGCACCAATTTCTGGACTATAGTTAAGTGTGTACTTAATATTATAGTAATTAATGCCGATAGGTGGTGTGGTTGGCAAATGCTTGCTTTTCACACCTGAGGTCGTGGGTTTGATTCCCACCGAGGACAGATATTTGTGTGCATGAACACATCTGTTTGTCCTGAGTCTGGGTCAAAATACAAAATCAATATTTAGTGTTAATTCCGATTCAGAGATGTAGGGTTCGCTCTTTACTGTATGCATGCCCCCCTGACCGTATTAAAAAATATGTTGGTAGTCTGACCTATATGGGCCCAATTTCAGATAGAATTGCCAATTTACTCCGTAAAAATAAGATTCACGTTGCATTTCGGACGGACCAAACTATACGACGTCTTTGTAATGGAAAAGATAATTTGGAAAAGTCAGACAGGCCGAAATTTTGAAATACGGTATAAAGAGCATGTAGCTGCTTATAGGAATGGCCATCCTGATAAATCTCATTACGCCAAACATTTAATTGAAACTGGCCATTCCTTGGGCGACAATAATACGTATAATATGTTACATAGTTGTGATAAAAGTTTCCGGTTATGTGTGTTGGAACAATTAGAAATATTAAAACATAGCAGTAATAGTTTTGCATTGTTGAATGACCAAACAAATGTAGTTTCATCTCCTTTACTACGAATATTTGGGGGTAGTTAGAAATAATTGTCCATGCGGTTGGTAGTATATAAAAGAGCGCTCGCCTCGTTGACTTTCAGTCTCCTTCGAGCACTCGACGAGTTATCAGCCCTTGAGAATGGTCCGTGGAGGACCGAAACACGTGTTGGGTATCGTACTGGCGCATGTAATTTGCTTTTTATATTGTTCTTCTTGCATGTGCACATTTTTGTGGGCGGGAGGGCGGTGCAAATTGCATCCCAGCATGATTAAACTGACAATTAGCGGAATTAACACTAAATATTGATTTTGTATTTTGATTGTTATGGATTTCCGCAAAGTAACGCCTGATTGCACTACTTATCTGAGTCTGGGTGTAATTATCTATATATGTATGTATTTACAAAAGAAACGTAGTACAGGTAGTATATCAGTTGTCTGGTTCCCATAGTACACACAGCTACACATCAAGCTATACGTTTCCAGTATAAGCTGATCCCGCATTGTATAAGATTTCCATACAATAAGAGGTCAGCATATAGTGGTACGTATAGCTTGATGTGTAGCCGTGTGTACTAGCTCTGCTTAGTTTGGGATCAAATGGCCGTGTGTTAATAATGTCCCAGGATATTATTATTAATGTTCAGACTGGTCATATTTTTATACTATTTACTGTAGATTATACTTTTTTTTTTATAGTAATTAGTAACTTAGGTCTAATACATTTTTAAACTCGCCAACTATATTGTTTAACGGCGAGAAGCGCTCTTATTCCACTACTTAAACCTACTTTACTCTACATATTATAGTCAATATCAACTAATAAGCTACTTCATCATATTATAACTATCAACAGATATCATATGTACTTAATTACTACAACAGTGCATCTTTTAATTTCTTTTTTAACAAGCCAATACTGATTTTTGGTTTCTGTCTTAGTTAGCATTCTTCCCAAGATTCGCTCAGTAATTTAATATAAGCCTGTATGCCTACAGTATTGTACTCTAGCACAACATATTTAGCGCATGTTCTTAAATATAGACGCCCACAAATCTATGGTATTTACACAATATTTGAGTTATTATGCAAGGCCTGAAGAACACGTCCTTAGCACTATGAATCATGCCTCTACAAAACAATATACATATATAGTATGTCCTATGGTATGGTAGTTAATATACAATTGTATAAGCATGTATGTAAGTAGTTATAAAAGATATATAAATCCCACCGTTTTAGAGATAGTATACAGGGCTACATATCAAGGTAAACATCTCCAGTATAAGCTAATCCCGCGTTGTATAGGATTTTCATACAATAAGAGGTCAGCCTATATTGGAAATGGATAACTTGATATGTAGCCGTGTGAACATGTGGGTAACTTATCTAAAGGCGATAAGTTTTATTTATGTTAATAGATTAAGAACTTCGTTTTGTGTATACGTATCTTGATAATACGCTCTAGTATCACCGGAAAGAAATACGCAATAGCTATATCTACATGAGAAGTTCATCGCCATTTGCTCTCACCGCTTCATAACTTTGTAACTGATCGGTGAAGTTAAACACCTGCTTAACCTCGCCGATCAGTTACGATCGAGATATATCGCCAAAGGAGTTTAGTGGTTAATTTATGAACGTCTCCATGCTTCAGTTGGCGCGTTTAATTGCCGGTCCCGGTTGTAATCACGTTTCATGATTGATGATGATGAAATGGAGTCATGTTTGATGCTTACTGGGTGGCTTGAACAATTCTGACACTAGTATAACCACTGGCCATACGATATTCTAATTATACTAATATACATTTTATTTTACTTACTGTACTATAAAACACAGTAAGTAAAATAGTGTTTAAGTATAATTCTACAAATGCATTGAAATATTTAATTAATGTGTGGTGATATAATGAAACTCAGCCGTGACCTGAACCTGCTTTTTGATCCAAGGTTGCGGGTTCAATCCTTGCATAAGACATGTTCATGTACACAAATATGTTGTGTACATGAAAATGTCGATATACTTTGGTGTGGGTGTTTTCTGTAAGTAAATTGTATATATCGTATTATATAGTTTTTTTATTATTAGAGATTAACCTCCTCTGCGTATAATTGATATTCCTGCAAACAAATAAATTATCTGAATTTGTTCGTATTACGAGTATAATGTAATGTAATTTAATTATTAAGTTTTAGGATTCACTGCCTGACATAAATCTGATTTTATTTATTTATTTAAAGCAAAAGCTTTGGTTAGTTGGTACTAAAGAAGTGAGATGTGTATTCCGGGATTTTCTGTAGGAAATCGGTGCGAAGATACATGTCTTTCTTACACCTAATTCGTCCCCGTTCGACTTGCCCAACAGTGAGGAAATAGAGCATAAAGTGGCCACTCATGTTTGCGAATGTACAGACGCCAGCACTATTTCTTTTATAGATTTTCAACTTTATCACATAAGCATAAGGTTCGCTTTCAATTGGGAAAATTTGACAGATTGGGATAGATTGATGTGCTTGCGTCTGTACCTACACTATGGTATGTCCCACACAGATGGCTAGTCTCACTTGAGATTCGCGAAGGAAAACATTAATAATCACAGTTTCAGCATTGATAAACACATTTATACAAACGTATTCATAAAATATCATGAAGCTTCCTCAGTGGATCTGGGTTTTACTTCCGTAGCAATATTTATTTTAGTAGAAAGTTATCCGTCTCGGTTCATAGCGTGTACCAATATGTATCTATGTTCTCAAATTATTTATAATCTGTTCACATTTTATCAAGACCAGTGGCGTAGACTTCACAAAGCCGAATTATCTCAGCTCACCTGTTAACAAAATCATTATGTTGCTTATCGTTTTATTCTAACCATTCTGTCTATTATGAGCATACATACTATCCGCATTAGCTAAGTGCCTTCGTATTGTTTACAGTACTACAAGCTTTTAATATTTTGTCACTTTCCAAATTGTAGCATTTTATTCTTTGAGGAAAATAATAAAACATGCGTTTTTCTTTTCTTTTGGTATAATTTTCTTAGTACAATCATTTTGAAATATGACATCTCAGTAACTACGTTGATTGATAATTATTTGGGAGAAAATATAAATGTGATAATTGGTTATCTTTTTTTCATTTATAGTAAAATTTACTCAACCTTATCTTCTTCTAATAGTATCGCTCACAATCAATCCTTAAACCTCCCGGAGCAGTTTTTGCAGTTGAATAGAATTAAAGAGACGATTTCTTAGCGAAACTAAGGCAAATACATCGCTCATCTAGCTCAGACGTGATTTGATATCTACAAAATCTTGGGCGGCAAGTGAACGTGTCAGTCTCCCAATAACGCTGATACCTAACTGTATGACTTGAGCGGCTTTCGTTAGGAGAATTTCTCTTTGGTAGGATATCACACAGCGTAGTTCATTGTTAACTAAGCCGTGTGACATCATCCTACTATTCAGAACTATAAAAACGACACTTCTTGCAAAAAAACAAATATGATTAAATGCAAAAATCCTGACAGAATACACTTTTAATAACTCTACCTTCATTTATTGAATGAAAATGCAAAAATTTCAATTTAATTTTGGCACTATTTATTATTTTGATTAATGTAAAAAAACATACAGCTCATACAAAATCAAACTTCAGTGTTTCGGTTATTTTATGAGAAGTGTATGAAGAGAGATGTGTTGAATGACAGCTATCACATCATCAGCCGGATATCATCCGCTACTGGAGATAGGCCACCCCGAAAGGTTTTTATTACGTTGCTATTTGGTTTGCCTTATATTAGTCACCGCACTTGGCAAGCGAGCTGGCGACCGCAGTTAAGTGGTAGCTAGTACACAGGTGGCGTCGCTGCCTGGCTACCTTGTGTATCCCTTAGTCGCTTTTTAGGACAGCCACGGAATGATATGTGTTGGCCTTGTTGTATTATCTGGGTCGAGGACCACACAGCAACTATCAACGCACCCCTAAACCGCTGCGGTTACAAACCTGAAGTTTTATCTGTAGGTAAATTTTATAATATAGGTATCTAATTCCATGCCTAATAGTGTGACATAGGGATTGGACACTTGTATGAAATTCCGTCATTTTCAAAGAAAATAACAAGATATCGAATACAATTTATTATAAAATGAATAACTAAACATAAATGAACGTCACTTAACCGCTTTTAAATATATTTATAGATGGTCAATAAATTTTCAAGAAAAATCGGTAATATAATTCGAAATCCATACGGACGAGAATTGTTAGTTACCTATGCAATAGGCTCGTCTAATGAACAATTAAATGTAGGTATAGCCAATACATTCGCTAACAATTATTTCAATTACTAATAATATTATAGATAACCCTTTGTTTAATAGGAATCGGCATAAAAATCCCGAGTTTAATTTCATATATTAATTCGTCAACAATATACATTTTGTCCGAAATACAATTCACTTATACCTAGCATTTTTCAATTACATAAATAGGTACATTAACAGTCAATAATATCAAATAACAAAATAACATAAAATAAACAGTCATCTGTGCTATATTTATAATAATTATGAGTATTAAATTATGCTTACGTTATGTGTACCCACATTTTATCTTTTGTACATATTATCCTATACTATGTCTTATGTCAATACTATACTATGTACTATGTCAATATTTATAAATTATTTGATATTCACTAATTTTGAGAGGTAAGAAGTAGCTAGTTAGTAGATATGTGTTATCTTTTTCATAGGTATGCGTGGAAAGAGAAACAATTTCGGTATTAGGATTGCTTTTCATCTATGGGATATATTTCGAAGAATTGTTAATTAAGACACGATTGGACTATTTTTCCTTGATAGAAAAAGCCGCATAATCGCCGCTGAAAAGCTTAGAATTAAAGTATTCAGTTTAAATGGTTATTTTAAATACTGCATTTTATGATAAGGAAAAACTTTGTCGTTTTAGATTTGTCATATAATTTATGTTTTACGTACAATTTGATTTTGTTCATTTTCATCGTTCTGATAGTATTATGGTTATTTTGTTTTGATGACCAACGGGATTGATGTGAAGCGATAAAATTAGGTGTGGTTGGCGCAACAAGCAAATCTCGGTTACCGAGAACATATATGTAACCAAGGCTTAGTTATTTAGTGTTCACCGTCCAAATCTGACCTGGCTGATCAGGAGCGTTGTTCACTATAAACATAGGTATAATAATAAAATTACAAAGTGTTTTTCCTCTGCCCTGCATATGCATCGCTTTAGATCTTTGTGTATACATCGCCGCCAGAGAAGTTACATTTCGAACATTTTCACAATTTTGTTCGAAAATAGCGCCGCGGCTAAGACAGTCGCTTCGCCTCTTCGTGTCGCGGTATCTAGTTCCGCGCCGGACAACTATTTCTGTGACCCACAAATAGTTGTTCTGAGTCTGGATGTAATTTGTGTCCGTCTATTATATGTTTGTAAAGTAGACCGCGACACAGGGAACAGACTCCCTAGTGCGGGCGTTGACTTAAAAAAAAACTTGATGATGAACTCGTTTTTGTTCACCTTTCGGCAAATGTTATGTTCGTCATGAACTAACAAATAATTTAAACGGTGAACACTAATTACCTGGCCCTTGGTGTATTATATTATCGAATTACGTAACTAACGAAATCCTGGGTAAAATATTCGTTTCGGTTATAAAACGATTTGTTTGTTATCATAATACCTTTCAATAATCCGCAATGAAGTGGAAATTCCATATCAAGCGATTATTACATTGGTTTGTAAAGTGACTAACAAACAAAATTATTAAACGAGTACATGTTCATTTATATAGGGAATTAGCGATCAACATCAAATTGTTTGTTTAAAAACATCATATATAGAACCATTTTAGTTTGTAATTTTTTTTTGGTTACTCCGCTTTGGACAGACTAAGATCATAGACCATACCGACTCGTCTTCAACTGAAATATTTTATGTTTTTCGTCATTTAGTCAAAGTCCAGTCAAGTCCGTCACAGTCAAGGCATACCTAGTCCTACCCCAGTAAAGCAGTGGATACTTTACTAGAGGCTTCTATGGAGTTTTGGTTTCAACACGGAAAATCACAATTCACGGCAATATCGCACTTTCCTCCACTTGTGTACGTTGTCGAAGATGTTATGTCTAAAAATCCACCATATCTACTATATAAAAATAAGTCGGGTTTTCCTTCCTGACGCTATAACTCCAGAACGCACGAACCGATTTCCACGGTTTTGCATTCGTTGGAAAGGTCTCGGGCTCCGTGAGGTTTATAGCAAAGAAAATTCGGGAAAAATTTAAACAGAAAAGCCGGAAAATCTTCTTTAACGCGAGTGAAACCGCGGGGCATAGCTAGTTAACACATAAAATCTCGAATTTACACCAGTTTTTGAAAAGGAAACAGAGTCTCGATGCGTCTTTTTCCGCGTTGGCGCCAAAACTCCTTGTAAAATTAAGGGTTAAATCGTAGACAACGCCAACAGACTTGGATGATTTTTTATTTTTTTTAAAAGACAACATTACCTACCCCGCATTAGCGTAATTAATTCTTGTGTCGCGGGGTACTTTCAAACATATATTTATAACCGCGGAGACAAAGTACATCCAGACTCAGTACAACTATTTATGGGCCACACAAATAGTTGTCCTCCACGGGAATTGAACCCGGAACGAAGTGACGAGGTGAAAGTCTTAAGTGCTACGCCACACGTGCGTTTTTTGCTTCCATTCTTTTGTTTTCTTGTAAAGTAATAACGATTCTGAACAAACAAATTTGTCAAATATCACTAATTACCTAAAACCTTGTTTATATCTACAGCCATACCCCAATCTGTCAAATTTCCCCAATTGAAAGTGAACTTTATGCTTATGTGATAAAGTTGAAATCTATAAAAGAAATTTGACAGATTGGGGGTAGCTGGATGTGCTGGCGTCTGTACATGAACGATATAAGTGGCTCTGGTACTCGTAACGACATCGATGAAATTCACAGTATGGGTATTTTCGGGGAAAAACTATATTTTAATAATTTTCGATCGAATATGAATTGTCTATATTTTATACCGACTTAATGTCACTGATAGTGCTGATGCGTCAACGCAACTCAGTATCGGGTCGAATTATTTATGATTAATCATGTAACATCGAAGCTATAGATTTAACTAAATCCTCTTTACTTTGGTACTGATACCTTAATTATGCAAATTAGTTTGTTGTAGAAATACCACGGTTTTAATTCGATGTAGATTATTTAATGAAATCACAATACCGAATAAAAAAACATCGAAACACACACCAGCGAATAATTTTATACATAGTGATAATGATAGAATTTACGATTACTCCTGGACTTTTATATTTTAGTGACAAATCACACCAACCTAAAAGGGTGCGGTCCTGGGACTCCCAACCCTTGCGTAATTGCAATAAAAAGAAAATATATTACTCATGTATGATTTAAAACTAAAGTGTGAAGCTGAAAAGTAAAGAAATAAAAAAACAGACTGTCTTTGGGAACTGCCGACAGAGTTGCCAACAATTTTTTAATTTTTCATACTCGGAAAGTAGTGTTTATTTGCTCCGAGTAGCGAGTGGAAGATGCTACTTCCCGCCTGTGGGCGGTAAAGACATTGCTCTCCTGCCTATAGAGGGGATACATTTTAAAAATAGAACTAAATTTGGCTAGGCTTTCGGTGGTAAAAAAATTAACAAATCAATTAAGAAAAGAAATTATGCGGTGATGTGAGTGTATAAACGGCCAGTGCGAATTAAAAAAAAGACCGTCCGTCTCACGAATATTCGTTCAGGTCACGTTTCCTGACGGGAGTTTATCATATTTATCCAACCTAAAAAAATGTACAACGCCGCTAAAGAACTTTTCACTTCAAAAAGAAGAGGACATTTCATCGATTCGTGTTCCGGCCGCGCGAATATTTTAATTTTATTTTATTTTATTTGGGAAAATTACAGTCTCAATAATAATAATAATATCTAGGGACAATGTCACACAGATCATCCCAGCCCCAAACTAAGCAAAGCTTGTACTATGGGTACCAGGTGATGATATACATACTTATATAGATAGATAAATACTTATATACATAGAAAACATCCATGACTCAGAAACAAATATTCGTGCTCATCACACAAATATTTGCACTTACCGGGATTCGAACCCAGGACCACCAGCTTCGTAGGCAGGAGCACTACCAACTAGGCTACGGTGACCGTCAATCATCTAAGGTAGTCTAAAATAAGGATAACTTAGGACTATTTAACATTTTCCACATGTCTTTGGAATCACGATACTCGTATTTAATATAAACTTTTTGGTCTACTAATGCCATGGATGGCTTGAGTCCATCCAATCCAATATTCTACACATTTTTATCCATGAATTTTTTTATATCTTCAGTTTAAGGGTCCCACAAGCAGGTCATTGACATAATTATAGTACAATGAAAACATTTCTTTGAATTTATTAAAAGGACATCACTTTCCTTGGTAATATGTAAATTCCAAATGATCCAAGCTGACGTCAGTTTTTACATTTTTTTCACGACATTTTTATGACCTGATTCGGTGCGCCTAATTTATCGCGGTGATTTTTTCCGCATAATTATTTTATCATTGACATTTGGTTCATCTAGATACGCCCACTTTGTATATATCGCGTAACAATGTCAGTGACAAATATATTTAGAAATTCTAAGTAGACCATATTGTACATATAAAAATAATTACTGGTGTATTGGTTAAATAATAACCAATTTGAATCAAATTCATATGAGGCCACAATGAAAGCCCATCGTAGTAGAAAAACAATGATCAAAATCGGTTTTAGGGGAACACTGGTATGAAATGGGCACATATTGAAAGGGTCAATTCAAATCCCCAGAAAAATAAATTCATTTCGGATCAACACTAGTTGTTTAGCAACAAAACTTTTGTCTACTATCACCATAATACTGTGATCGCCAACCGTCTGTCATATATGGCATATCCTCTCCAATGATGGTCTCAAATCCATTGTGGAACTCTTTGGGGAGGCCTTTGTCCAGCAATGGACATCATTTGGCTAGCATTCCACTAGGTTTTAAATTTGAACCGATTTAATCGATAAACATATATAATAAGGAAACAAAATAGACTATGATTGAACTATGGACTATCTCTAGTCCTAACTTAAATTGCGTTACTTAAAAAGACGATAAGTGTGTACTAGTGGTACAGACGCCAGCACATCAAGCTACTAATCTGTCAAATTTCTCCAATAGAAAGTGAACATTATATATACGTAAGAACAATTTTATGCTCGTGAGGGTTGGAGTAGAGTGATAGGTTATTGTCTCTATACCGTCATGTTTCACCAATCGCAGGTTTTTCTTAGCGAGAAACTCGTATCAAGTTTGATGAGCATGAAACTAACTATACATTGTATATACGAACTAACTATTTAGAAATTATATCATCACTAGTATAGAATCAATTCTTTATTCCAGAAAAAAGTCAAAGATTATCAGGATGTAGATGGATTTAAATAAAACAACCTCTCGACTCAAGTTATCCGAATATAATGCATACGTCAAAAATCAACACTACACACTTGACATTTTAATATCAGTGTTGCCACAATATAATTCAGAATCGGTAGAACAATACTATCGATATAAGATAGTAATTAGTGAAACGAATTACTATCTTATATCAACGAAATATTATATTCTAAGAAATAAATATGAATTATCACGGTATTCTAATAAATTAACCTTACAGCTCGGCCATCCTTACAAAAGTGAGTCCTCTCACTAGTCCAGTATATCATAATTCATTGTCACCAAATAATTATGAATCATACAATAAAATATATCATTATTCTCATATAATAATACAAATCAAAAGAATCTTAAATCATACCAAACAAAAAATCATTATTCTAATATGGAAAGCAATAACACTATTTCAAAATAAAGATCGCATCATTATTTTTCTAATCAATTTATCACAATATTGTTACGTCTTATTCACAATTCTTATTATGTTGAATCATACTTCTCTTGTAAATTTTATCACAATCACTGGTCTTATGTTTACAATCACTGGTCTTATTTTTTTCCTGCTTCAGATATTTTCGGTTATCTATGCGACATCACTGACGTGATGTCATTCGTATTCTCCGCTGACTTCAGAGGGTGGCTGTGCTCATACCATATTCAGATCTTCTCATCCTGTAAATCCTGCCCAGTTGCTCTCTTCGGTCATCTGTGCGACATCACTAACGTGATGCCATTCACTTTTTGCACTGACCTCAGAAAGTGACTGTGCTCATATCTTTCTGTAAATCCTGCCCAGTTGCTCTCTTCGGTCATCTGTGCGCCATCACTAACGTGATGCCATTCGTTTTCTGCACTGACCTCAGAGGGCGACTGTGCTCATATCTTCGTGTAAATCCTGCCCAGTTGCTCTCTTCGGTCATCTGTGCGACATCACTAACGTGATGCCATTCGTTTTCTGCACTGACCTCAGAGGGCGACTGTGCTCATATCTTCGTGTAAATCCTGCCCAGTTGCTCTCTTCGGTCATCTGTGCGACATCACTAACGTGATGCCATTCGATTTCTGCACTGACCTCTGAAAGCAACTGTGCTCATATCATATTCAGATGTTCTAATCCTGTAAATCCTGCCCAGTTAATCTCCAAGGTCATCTGTGCGACATCTTTTAAAATAATGTCATTCGCTTTCTGCACTGACCACTGGAAACAACTGTGCTCACATCATAAGAAAAAGATTAGTCTCTATCCCGCAATCATCAGTGCTCCACCAATTTCTTGGTGTCACTCTCTGTCTGCACTGATTGCTCAAATCAAATTTATTAACATTTTCAACAATGACACACATTTCAGATCACTATCACACAATCACTATCAGATTTATATATTCATATTTAATCAATTCGTAAATAAATTAAATAAGCAAACAAAATCAAATCTACCTCCTTATAATAATAACCAAGCAATAGAAGAATGGTTCTTCCACTGAAGGTAAATCACTCCTCCACGGCGGCATCAGTACAGACACTTATATCCTCCTAAGTGCTATTACTAGCGTACCCACTAAAACTAGTCCATATAAATTTAATCATAGTTTTCGTAGCGTTTATTACCTTTCTTTGTTAAATACAAGACGAGGTGTCTCCAATTCACTGAGGAATCTATCATTGAGTAATATTTTAATGATTCTATAGAGTCCTAGAAACTAGGATATAAGTAAGTTTTTTTTTTCGATTTGCCTGCATGACAATCAATCACGGTTATTTCAATCCTAATGAGATTACCTTCGTTATAATTAGTCCGAGATTCTCTGTGCTTGACAATTGAATGAATAAAAATATTCTCAGACGCATTTACTAATTTGAATCCAAACAACAACTCAGAGGGGCTCTTCCCTGTCATTTTGTTTATGGTGGTATTAATTCCTAACTGTATTTCCCCAGAATGTACGTCCCATAAGTTATTATTTTCGCCATGACAACTATCACCCAAAGCATCATCTATGTTTCGAATAAACCGCATGACCTGCCCATTCACTCTTGGGGTAGCTACAGTATTTAGTATAAGTTTAATTTTGAGCTTCTATATAAAATTGTTCATCGATATTTAAAAATATTTAATTTAGCAAGCATATTTAAAAATATAATAAAAATAACTTCCTGGGACACTATTCAGACCCATTGCAGGGCCTGTACCACGGAAACCAGACTACTGATATAATACTTTTCTTCTGTAAATACGACACAACATACTTGTATACATACATAACATTCTTATATAGATAACTACACCCAAACTCAGGACAAACACACATGTTCATACACACAAACATCAGTTCTCGGTGGGAATCGAATCCACATCCTGCGGCGCGAAAAATATTAACAACTACTCAGCTGGCCCGTCAAACCTTAGTGACGCTTCGCCAATCACTAATAAATACATATTTCCCAGTTTAGAGCGAATGAACGGTCTTGAGTGGTCAGCGTAGAGTGTACGAAACGGCTTATGTAACTTTGGTATGGGATGTAGCATTCCTTCTCTAGCCCTTAAACGGGCTGTGGATCCTATCAATTTCAACTTGATTACTTTGAAATAAGGTCCAAAAATAAAGAACATAAAATATATCAAATTCTAGTTAAGGCTAGGACCGCCAGAGATTTTGTGATGTGCACATTTAGATAGGCACCGATGCACTTTTTCTGTAAACTTACGCATTATAGGAAATCAACATAGTCCCTTTTAACCGATTGTGTTTTCTAATAACCAAAATGTCCAATATTGTCGTAATTCATGTGCAACACCTGCCACCTACCAGCCCTAGGAACCACCCAACGTAGTCCCTCATCTAATACTCTATATACATGATTCCCTTTTAACTGTTAAGTTGTGCGAACATCCGCTACGAATTTGGTATCATCGTCTCTCTTATCCTCTTAATTTCACCATCATCACTCTGTACGGTGGTCACCCAATCACGAATTTCTACAGGTAAAATATCGAGCACATTCTGCTTATTCTCTTCAGCAGATTCTCCAACGGGTCCACGACTGAGAACATACTCATGAACCATACGCGCGCCTGACTTGTACTCGATTTCGTTATCGTATTCCTAAAATCGAACCAAAACTTAAGCTCAACAACCGTAGTCTATAGTACGTTTGTGACTATAGTACGTGTACCTTTTTCCATAAGAATGCATGGTATACCAACTTTGAACGCGTCTGTGTGCAATTCTGTGTCTAATTTAGGATTGTACATAGTTCGAATAATTAGGTAAAAAAACGAAAGCCTAGTTATATGGCCGGTAGACTAGGGGGTGTGTATAGTTCAGCTATATTTTCATTTGAACCACGTTACCGCAACCGTAACCCCAAGATATCGGGAAAACAACAATCGTGTCCCTTAAGTGAAACCTTTTTAATCTGTTAACATCAGGGTTTGCCAAGTTTTTAGTTATAATTACAACAAGTTTACACTAATAGGATCTTTAGTGGTAATAACACGTGTAATAAGCGAATTTATTTGGAACACAACACCTTTGCCGTATTTTTACTTCATATTCATCCGGCATCAAGTAAAATATATCATGTGACTCGCCGCATAATGATCCTTTAACACTAACTAAACCTGAGCAGCCATTACCCGTTGTAATTTAACATTAACCGGGAATGGAAACATTTCTTTCGGGGATATATTCACGTCATCAAAGTCCTATAGTGTACTTTAACAGAGGTTTTACGACTAAAAACTAAATTATCAGTAGTTTTTTTGTGTAACTAGCTGTCCATCGGTTTTACCAGCAGTAATCTTTATAAATTATAGCCTGTGTTAATCCAGGGTGTTGGCTAACTCCATACCAAATTTAATTAAAATCGCGCCAGCCGTTTTGACGTGAAAAAGAAAGAAGCATGCACACTCACACAGTCACAAACTTTCGCCTTTATAATATTAGTAGTATTACCGGCCTTTCAGCAAAACTATGACCAAACAACGTTGGATTTTTAATAACATTATCAGCGACACCACATGCACAAACTTCTTCCTCAATGTCTAGTATTTAAATTTTAACCTGAGTAACATCTCTTAGTAGTAGTACTATGTTATTTCGAATGTCTCTCATGGTAGGCAAATGGATATTAGCCCAACTGATGTCACTTTTTATCGCTTCGCTACACCGTATTAGGGTGCACTGACTACTTAAGTCGACAAAACCCTGAATAACTCATTCAGTCTTATGTGTTTGAATTAATCGAATCATAAATGCGCATAATATTCTTATCTTTCGAAATCTCGTTCCTATTACTACTCGATGCGCTTGGCAACCTCGGACAATTCTCAGTTAAATGACCTAACCTACTATAAACGTTGTACTTCGATATCTCTTTTAGACACTTAAAACTAAGGTGCCCAGGTTCGTCGTTGTTAAAACACACAACAAATTAATTATTTCGAATTTTCGAGCCCTTTATGACATTAGTATTTGGATTCTGCTTTGAGCAATTGGTAGATATTAGCGCTAAACTATTACGTTTATCAAAGTTTGCTTTCCATTTGTCTGGTACATGAACCTGCTGCTTAATGGACTGAAAATATATTAAAACTTGCTCAGGTTCCTACCAATTCGCTGCTTTAGCGCCTAATCTTAAGGACCGATAGTCTACCCCATATACCAAAAATCGATAGCCCTTTTATCGCAATTTGTAAGCTAATTAATCTTTTCATAATAATAATGCTCCAAAGAATCATTATACTTTACACGTATGGCCAACATTTAAGTTAGCAGCTCTGCATAATCGTCACTACTACGGAAGAATTCTTCTAATTTTAATTTTCACTCATGCCACGAGAACGACATGGCTGGAAGAGCTTGGTATCACGTTTTCACGACACCAGACAATTTTGTTAATGTATAATTAATTATTTGATCATCACCCCAGCCATAAAGCCTAGCTCGTTCGGCAACTTTATTAGTCCAAATGTGGTTGGTTGGCCTTTAACAATAGAATCGAACTCAGGTATCTCATTTCCTAGCATAGGGAAATATTTGGTCTGAAAACGGTTACTAGAAATATTTTCCACTAAAGATGACGAAACTACTCGTACCTGTGTGTCACTGTTAAAAACATTACTCGTACTCACGTGACCCAGCGGTGTACCAGGATCGCCTCTCGCTACCGACCTCACTTTACCGCGTTGCCTGCTACGCTTCTCACTGCTACTCCTCCTGATGCTACCGCTCGATCTATTTGACGCTGGTGCTCACGACTGGGACTCCTTCTGCGACAATGCTTGCGCTTCGTACGAGGAGGATGGTCACTTCTTCGACGCTCCACTGACTTCGATGATAGCTGCCTATGCCTGCTTGAATTGCTCCGGCTCTGATCACGCCTTCGTGTTAGCTTGTCACGTCTTCCGCGACACCATTTCACGCTGCCACGGCTTCTTCCTTCATCTTCTTCACTGCTGGTTGCCACCATTTCGTAGATATTTGTGTTCCACAAAGAAAACTTCGCGATGAAAACATGTGGTTACAATTTCCTAGCCAGCGAAATGTTACGTTGTAATTTCGTATAATAAATCAAAATCGTGGGCAAACTTGATAAATCCCACTTCTGAGATATATAATCAATTCTTTATTCCAGAAAAAAGTCAAAGATTATCAGGATGTAGATGGATTTAAATAAAACAACCTCTCGACTCAAGTTATCCGAATATAATGCATACGTCAAAAATCAACACTACACACTTGACATTTTAATATCAGTGTTGCCACAATATAATTCAGAATCGGTAGAACAATACTATCGATATAAGATAGTAATTAGTGAAACGAATTACTATCTTATATCAACGAAATATTATATTCTAAGAAATAAATATGAATTATCACGGTATTCTAATAAATTAACCTTACACTAGATTACAATGCACCACTTTGTGAACAATAAACTATTAATAACATCCTCATTTTATAGCCTGCTTGCTGAATGTTGTATATGATACAAAGTATAATGAAATAGTTAACACGTATAATCGTTAAAAATATTACTTATACTTTTAACAATTTATTACACCCATGACAAACGTAATGTGAATTGTACTGTCGACGAAAACTCCCAGCAGCAAACAGTTTGACCTTGACATTTTATTATTTAGGTAATCTAAATAACAAAATGTCAAGGTCAAACTATCTCCAGTGACGTAGTCCAAACCATACTCATAACATACTTGATTAATAGAGCATGATACTATTAATTTCGCCAAACATTTACACATTTAGTCTTCCTGCAAAACTGTTTTACAATTGAAATAAATACCCACATCACATCATCAGCCTGATATGTCCACTGCTGGACATAGGCCTCCCCAAATGTTTTTATAACATTGCCATTTGGTTTGCCGTAGTCACCGCGCTTGGTAAGTTAGGTGGTAGCTAGTACAAGGGCGGCCCTGCTGCTAGCCTACTGTATGCCTACTACGTTTATCCCTTATTAGTCTTCTACGAGACCCACGAGATGGAATGGGGGGCAATTTTATTCTTTCTGGGGTGGAAAACACGGTCACAAACATCCAGTAAGATTCAAAATGTAGATAGCAAAATGAATATAGACGTTCAATAACAGCTAAATCTCACTGATGATGGAGCAGGTTAATTGCTTAGTCCACTTGCCCCCTTACAATCCCAATTAGCACCACACATGCATTGGTTTAAAGTAACTCCGTAAGCCTTATTATTTTTTATATTCGGGTATGATTGCCATTTTATTTAAACTTTGATTTGTTTAACGTCCCGAAGCCGTGCATGAGGGAAATATTGAACAGCACTTTGTTATTACTCAATTCGGAGCCATCTCTATAAAAAAATTGTGTCAGAAATGTTCAATCCGGCCAGTAGGCCCCTGACATGGCTTAACATAGCTGACTGTTACCTAGCGACTACAGCCGGTACCGGCAGCTTAACATACGCTCTGAAGCACGGAGACTCTCAGAAATAAAACCAATTTGACGATTACCTATCTATAGACTGACCGCATATACATGTGCTTTACCTCCCCGACCACTTACGGACCGATGAGCACAACATGCTGAGCGTATCTAGAACTATTATAATAACTGTTAAATAATACACGTCATCATTTATGAATCATTCATCAATAATTCACAAATAATCAATAGTCGATGTTTGGCGACTTAGCCGGTAGAGCCCCTGGTTGGGAATCGAACCCACGACCTGTGGGTTGAAAGGCAAGCATTGACCAACCACGCCAACCGGCCCGTGGCATTAGAATTCTACATTCGTGTCTGTCATTACTTATTGAATAATTTTATGAAAATTCGAAATAATTTTACTTACCTTTTAAGTAAAATTATTTCGAATTTTCATCGACTTTTTAAATGGCGTTCAAATAAATAAAGGTTAAAAATGACTTAATCAATCGTTAATTCGGCTTCAACGTTGACAATCGATTCCGGGCCATGTGTGTCGTCACATGTGCTCATGGAAACCGATTTAACGATTGATTAAGTAATTTTTAACCTTTATTTATTTAAAGGCCATTTAAGAGATCGAAGTTCGGTGACTTAGCCGGTAGAGCCCCTGTACAGGTATTTGTATGCATCAACATGTCTGTCTGTCCTAAGTCCGGGTGTATTATCTATATAAGTATGTATTTACAAAAAAAAGTAGTATGTATACTATGTGTTATCCGGTTTCCATAGTACAAGCTCTGCTTAGTTTGGAATCAGGTGGCCGTGTGTAAATAATGTCCCAGGATTTTATTATTAATGCATTTTTTTTGTTCATTGTTTTTTTTATATATATATATATATATTTTTTAATATAGACGTTTGTAAAGTGGTTAGTTAGACATATCATTTGCGGTTATGCGACGTAGGAAACGTTATGTCATTTGTTGTGTGTGCTAAAACATAGCGGTAAGACGCCACATTTTATCTAAATATTAACCACATTAAATAAAACACAATACGATAAGTTATAAAAACCTATAAACACCAACTAATAATTTCCGTGCTAAAAATAAATATTCATACGTACAGTACGTAGTAACCGCAAGGTTTTTATGTCCACAATATAACATTAGAAATACATAAAAAAAATTAAAACCTCCGTCATTTTTCTACTTGACAAGCCCTTCTATTTGATATCCATATTGAGGATGTTATGGAAAAATATATGTAATTCGCCATTTTGTGATGGCGGCCATCTTGGATTTGTAATGTATCATAGTATTCTACTAGTCAATCCCTTTCATTTGATTCCCATATTGAGAGAGTTATGTTAAAATATGTTATCCGCCATTTCGTGGCGGTGGCCATCTTAAGGCGATTTTCATCAAACATAGTAAGAACACTCCCGATTATTTCACCTTTCAAAAGAAAACAAACAAAATCAAAATCGGTCCATCAATTTGAGTGCTACGATGCCAGAGACTGACACACACACACAAACAAACATCGAAGTAAAACTTATAGCTCCCTCTTTTTGCGGTGGGGGTTAATAAAATAGAATCCTTAACAGAACTTTAGCAAGTAACAGTATCTGTCAAAACTGATCATTTCAAAGAAGCGAAAACTACGTCATAAAATATCCGTTCCTAGTAGCTTCAAATTCAAATGAAGTGCTTCGTAAAAAACTACATAATTTGAGCCTTCCAAAATGATATAGTACTTCTACCATCATTATCCGACTTGGCATTTAAACAGAATCAATCTTTAATTGAGAATTATTCTCATGAATTTTCCATTCCGTTCATTACACTTTGCATTTTGCTATTAAATAGCAGCATTATTTAACATACATTAGTTGGCACGGCTCTTGTAAAAGTAGCGTAGACTGTACAGTTATAAGGTTTCAGATAAAGTCTTTGACTGTACTGAATTCTATTTGGAAGTACAAATTAAAAAAAAATGGGTATTAAAAGAATGAAACAAAAAAAATTGAGAATTTCGTTCGACACTTGGTGAATGACGATGAATATTTAAAAAAAATTGCATATGTTTTATAATTTTTGATCAATGTTTCTCCCGTTTTTTAACCTTATAAATTTTTAAAACCCTATTTTTTTTCTAAATAAGTGTAAATCCAGTAAACGTAAAAACTATAAATTATTAAAATGTTTGTCCGTTTAATTGGCGATCACAAAATAGTAAACGAGATCAAACTTGAAATAAAAAAATAATGGGACATTATTCACAGACGGCTATCTGATCCCAAACTAAGCATAGCTTGTACTATGGAAACCAGATAACTGATATACTACTTTTATTTTGTAAACACATACTTATATAGATAATTACCTACACCCAGACTCAGCACAAATGGACATTTTCATCCACACAACTATCTGTCCTGGGTGGGATTCGAACCCACGACCTGCAGCATGAAAGGCAAGCATTTACCAACTCCGCCAACTGTCCCGTCAATACACGCAATAACGATTCCTAAAATTGGCAAAGGCCGCTCATTAGGTACCTACTTAACGTATTATACAAACTAACGTATATAAGTAGTATACTTTTAATTAATTAAGGCAACAAAATCTTCATCAACATTGATTCAACAATTATGCCCTTGTCCCGATATCGATTCCCACTCGGATTGGTTCAAATATTTGTGACCCACATTATTCCTACTTATGTTATGTGATTCATCCTGTTGCGTTAGTAGTTTGCCCAATAAAAAATATAGGCAGATGGAAGATATTTTATGAACATAAGTAGATAAGAAGTACTTGGGTGTCCGAGCTTTGTTTGTGTTAGTTATACCTCCCGAAAATTAGGTTTTGCAGACAAGACAGCCAGAGCAATTTATGAATTTTTTTGGACACAAAGGCATCCATAAATTCCCAATTTAATTACAGTCTGTACGGCTCTCCGAACCCGAAAATTCAAAAAAATATAAAAAAATTATAAACTTTAATAATTAATTGTTATGTTTATGAGTATCAATTGATAATTTAAAACAAAACATAATATTAATACGTGAAGGATAAACTTTGTACCCCTTTTTACGAAAATTGCGCGGACGGAGGAGTATACAATTTGGAACAGTTAAAGTTCATACGGAGAATAAGTGCAGAAAGCTAGTATTTTTATATAATAGACGTAAGAAGTAAATTGGTTTAGTGAAACAAAAATACACACTCTGCCATGCATTTGACACACTGTCAAGCTAAGAAGATCTCTCTCACTCTTATTATATACAACATCAATGTTCGCAAACAATACAAATATTATTTGCGAACTGTAAGCTATCTAATAGAAGAACTAGCGTAGTATAATCAAATACTACTAAAAGTGTAAGTTATGTCCACAATCCAATAAAAAAACTAATATGTTTAGTAGGTACAGAAAATATTTAGCATACTTGATATGGAAATGGCAACATTGAAGGAAAGATAATTATATCTATATTACTCTCAAATATCCTTATAGAAGAATTGGTAAAATGTTAGAAACAAAAGACGTAATATAACATAAATAAACATATTGTTCATTCATTATCTAGGTATTTCATCCCCGAGCTCTAACAACTGCTTCCAAACGATTCCTCATGGACCGGACGAGAGTCACAATCGTGTATTATGCCACACTTCTTGTCTATCCACTTTGGCTGGCCAATTATCTCTTTAAAATTTTCTGTATAACAAGTGATAAAGATCAATTTGTGAACGATTGTAGGTAATTTTGAAAAAAATCATCTAAAACAACTGAGAAATAATAACACATTCAAATTGATGGCTTCCTGCTTTTAGAAATCGGCTTTAAGAAGACCACAGTTCACCGGTTTAAAGAAGGAAACAGTCCCGTGCTAGTGCCTTCTCTTTAATCCCTTGATCTAGCTTTGGACCAAGTACTTATCAAAAGAACGTCAGAGGCTCTTCGCTATCAGACCAGTTACTGAAACGAATATAAGAACAATTTTGAATTTGCACCCCAAATGCTAGTACGTTATTACGTATATTTTCAACTAGCTGTGCCCCGCGGTTTTACCCGCGTTAAAATTTATAAATTAAGCAAATTAATAAAATAATTTGCTTAATTTATACATTTTAACGCGTTATTTATATATATAGCCTATGGGTTAATCCAGGGTGCCAGCTAACTCGATACCAAATTTTATTAAAATCATTCCAGCCGTTTTGGCGTGAAGAAGTAACAAAACTTACACACTCACGCACAAAAAAAACTTTCGCCTTTATAATATAAGTGTGATATAAGTAATTGGTTATTTAATACGTATGTGTTAGTAAAACTTCATTGTCTGAATTTTCGCAAGGTTGCAATTTAACCTTTAATTTATTTCGTTGGCCCTTAGGTTTAATTTATCGGTCATGTTGAGTTAGGTAATATTGATACGACAATATATAGTGTAATCTTAATATGTCAGAAGAAATTTATGACTCACGCAACGACTCATCAATGGCACGCCTAGAAAGGTGAAATTTTACAGTCACTATCCTTCCATTATGTAGACAAGGAGAAGGTTTATTTCAATTCTTTTGGGGATGGCAAATGCTATGATTTACAATGTGAAGCTCACGCAGACAATACACAGAATACAGGTTAAAAGTACACGTTGTTATAATGTTGGAATTGTGCTCTATATTCTACCTTTGAGAACAGTATTTTTTATTTTTACATGTCTGAAATAGTATCCAAGTAGAAGAAAATAATTAGTATTCTTCCATCCACATTCGGAAGAGCGCGGTTAGTATTGGTTCCTAAAAATTGACCCTCTTATGCATTTCCACATGCCCTTTAAACGGGTTATTTATTTTGTAGTCTTATTTGCTAGATGGTTTGAGCCCAGGCTTGCCTCTATTGTCCGGTGAAGCAGTAAAAACCTCCTATGCCAAACTGTAAACGTTTTGCTTTTTTTTGTAAAGACATCGCCCGCCCTAGGGCATATAATCCCTGTGTCGCGGGGTACTTTACAAACATATAATAGACGGACACAAATGACATCCAGACTCAGAACAACTATTTATGGGTCACACAAAAAGTGGTCCAGCGCGGGACTCGAAGCCGCGACACGAAGTGGCGAGGCGACTGTCTTAGCGGCTACGCCACACGTGCAGTCAAACTTCTAATTAAAATACTGTTTACCCTGAACCCAATACAAAAGCTAATAGTTTAAAATTTTGTATCTATCGTAGAACGCAATTCTCATCGCAAATCACTGCATTTTCAGTTGATTTAATTGTGAAAGTGCAGAAAAGAGCAGTCAGAGCCATTTATGGTTTAGGCAGTCGCGATTCTTTGCGAAATTTGTTTAAAGAAATAAATATACTTACTGTGCCATCGGAATATATATATCAGAATATAATGTTTGTTAGAAAAAATATTCATAATTATAAAAAGAAAAGTGAACTGCATAATATTAATACTAGGAATAAAAACAAACTAGCCATGCCAGGCTTTAGAGTAAGCAAAACTAATAAATAATTTTTAGGAAATTGTATTAGGTTTTATAACAAGCTTCCTACTCAAATTACTGATCTGCCTGACACAAGTTTTAAAACACATATTAAACGTATACTTATGGCTAGGGGTTATTACACCACTAAAGAGTACATCGATGACAAAGACGTCTGGCTCTCACTTCCTACCTGCACATTGCTCGCTGGAGATCTTGTAGCCATATAGACATGACTGATCTGCTGTGTTACGTGAACTATCTGTAAATGATTGCTATCATATACTTAATTTAAAATTATTGACTCTGTCTCAAAATGAATAATGTTATTGTTTCGAAGTTTTTCTTTTGTATACCTAAATATAATCTAAAATAATAAGCATTCAGACAACCGATCGAGCATATATTGTGTTTGCCTACTAAATAATTACTCTAATTGGACCAAATCCCGTGTTCATGCCCGCTTGAGTATGTTTCGCCGGACCGTCTCAACTGGGTCGTGTTGAAACCGGTAGTAGATGAACCCACTGAGTTTGTTTCGCTGGGTATTCTCAGTTGGGGCGCATTGGATCCGGTGGTAGCATTAAAGCGTGACCGTCGTTATTAACACAAGGTCCGTCATAATAATAATACCTTTAATATAGACAGAACCATTGACAATATGTAGTAAAAATATTAGACTTAAACTAGATAATTAAACATAATCTCTTGACAATAACTTGATACGAGCTAGCTAAATATCATTTCTGTAATAAAATAATTTTTATAAATGTTTTCATACAAGATGTACCTAAATATCTATGTTACTAGAAATAATATCTAATGTATACAACTATATTACTACAAACATGTTCTGACTATTTACAAGCGCTTTTTTAAAGTCTACGTGAATAAAAACCTTTTTTATTTTATTTTATTTTATGTGCTAGTAAAATTAACTGAACGGTACGTACACCAATATACGTGTATGTCACTTCATTCAGTTCTCAGTTTGCGTGTTTGTGAGTCAAGTATATGTTTGTAAGTGAAATGAATCGCTGTATTGGGGGTGCAACACAGTGATTCATTTTACTATTGTGAGTGTTGTCTTTCCGGATAACAATTTTATGATCGAGGTCATTTACCTGATCTGTAAATGAATCTGGCTTAGTAGCGGTTTCGCTCTTATTTCGTTCGCTCGAATTGGGCGAATGAACTACGTTCAATTTTGAATATTTTACGGCCGGTTTCGCCCGAGGCAAATTTAATGGCGGGCGAATCGAAGACGAAAAGGTCCATGTGCTCAATGATACCATCACTAAACTTTATAACGTCCATGCTCCGGTTAGAAAAGTTAAATTTAAGCGTCCTCCAGCGCCTTGGATGACAACCATGGTTAAGATGGCAATGCGGCGTCGGGACCTTGCATTTCGTAAATTTAAAAGGGAACGATCTGATCTCAATTGGAACCTCTTTAAGATTGCTAGGAATCGGTGTAACCTGATGATACGTAATGCTAAACGCCGTCATATTTGCGAAAGTATATCCTCATCAACTCCTGCTGGTATCTGGAAAGTCCTCGGAACTTTAGGTATCGGCAAGTCGCGGAATTTAGACCTTCCTAGCTCCATTGGTTTACATGATCTTAATCGTCATTTCACCACTACTTCATCCGTAGATCACCTCACCATAATGCAAACAATCGCCTATGTAAATGGTCTAACGCGCCCCAACGTTAAACAGTTTTCTTTTTCTCCAGTCGATTTGAATGAGATCAAGAAGATAATCCTTTCCATAAAATCCAGTGCAGTTGGCTGTGATTGTATCAGTCGCCGCATGATCACAGCAATATTAGATCACCTCCTCCCTGTGATCTGTCACGTTGTAAACTTCTCCCTCGATTCCGGATCATTTCCCTCTACATGGCGTAAAGCCTACGTCCATCCTCTCCCTAAGACCTCTAATCCCTCTCTACCCACTCACTATCGTCCTATTTCAATCCTTCCTTTTCTATCTAAAGTACTGGAGTCCTGTGTCCATAAACAGTTCTCAAATTTCATACTTGCCAACAGCCTAATTAGCCCGCTACAATCTGGGTTCAGGCGTGGCCACAGTACTTCCACTGCTCTCCTCAAAGTGACTGGCGATATTAGGACTGCTATGGAGGATACCAAAGTCACAGTGATGGTTTTGGTAGACTTTTCTAATGCTTTTAATACCGTCAGTCACGATATCCTGTTATCCATCCTTTCTTATCTTATGGTCTCGGACAACGCGCTGGAATGGTTTTCCTCTTATCTTCGAGGGCGCCAGCAATCGGTACGCGTCGGTGAAGCCTCATCGAACTGGTATTACCTTGACACTGGCGTTCCTCAAGGCGGTATTCTCTCTCCTCTTTTATTCTCTGTTTTTATAAACCTCTTAACGAATGATCTTCAGAGTGCGTATCATCTTTACGCCGATGACCTACAACTGTATACACATGCGAGCATAGACAGTTTGTCAGAAGCGATCAATAAAGTTAATCTGGACTTAGAATTTATAAAAAACTGGTCGAATAGGTTCGGTGTCACTGTAAACCCAGCTAAATGCCAAGCCATCATCGTGGGTAGTTCTCGTATGATGAGCCGAGTTGACATCCACAATCTGCCACCTATAATTTTTAACCAATCAACTATACCCATCAGCCGATGTGTAAAAAATCTTGGCATGCACATCGACACAGCATTTAGTTGGCAGAACCAGGTTTCTAATGTATGTCAGAGGGTCACAAGTGTTCTGCGGAGTCTTTATCGCTTCAAATACTTCCTGCCCTCAAAAACAAAAGTAATGCTCGTGCAAGCCTTAATCTTTCCTATAATTGACTATGGTGATGTGTGCTACTTTGACCTGAATGCAGATCACCTCAATAAACTTGACCGACTTCTTAATAACTGCATTCGATTCATATTCAATCTTCGTAAATATGACCATGTGAGTGACTACCGAGCACAGCTAAAGTGGTTCCCTATTCGTCAGCGCAGAACGATGAGAGCCTTAACTACCTTATTTTCTCTTCTACACTCGCCTTCTTCTCCTCTATACTTAACTTCTCAATTCCAATATCTTCATAACAATCATTCCAAAAATCTTCGCTCTTCTCACAATCGTCTTCTTCAATGCCCACCTCATCGTTCTGATTTCATCCATTCTTCCTTTTTTGTTCAATCCATTCTTCTTTGGAACTCTCTACCTACTGAGATCAGGATGGCAAAGAGTAGCTTTTCTTTTAAAAAGAAAATCCGGGAACATATTATGAAAAATAAAATCAGCCCAATAGCTCTTTTCTATTATAAACTTTTCTCTAGGTATATATTTATGTCTATGTATGTATATTTATGTATATGTATGTATATTTGTGTATATATGTTTATTATTTTATAAATATATATTATTATATTCTAGTTTTAATTTATGTAGTTTATGTAACTATTTTTATTGTAATTTTTAAGTATAAGATTTATCACCTCCACACACGACGTGTTAAGTGCACCTACTTTAGCTTTCTCTGCATCACCCTAAGGTAGACTGGTAGAGAATGCCTCCGGCATTAAGTCCGCCTCTGTACATCCATGTGCAAAAGTTTTAAATAAAAAAAAAAAAAAAATAAAATCAGGTCAAGCAAAATTCAGTAATGTACTTTTCGCCCAAATACTACTCCTGCCCTAATACCTCAAAAAATAAGCCTTTATTTAATAATAAAATGTGAAGTTTTATAAAACAGTACAGTTGCGTACACAATTGTTACTTATAATAAATGCCTACACATCATTTTATGCAAGCACTTTAAGCAGTTATGTTGTTATACTTCTACTACTTCTTATAAGAAAAAAAGATTCTTAAACCGTATACTGTCAGTATTTTAGTTACACTAAACTAAATGATGGGAAACCCGCCGCACAATTTGCAAATGAGTGACAGAGAGCATTATTCTACTACATTTGTGTTCCTGTGGGTGCGTTTATTTGCTGTGTCTTTACTTCTATCGCTGAGGAACAAAAGTCATTGTGCATATTATCTAGTACATTACTTAGGTACTATTATCGAGTAACACATGTGCCTAAGTAAATCCTCTTTAAAAATATTTGTACATTGTGCGCTCACTGTACTACTTATTTTTTCTGAGGTATAATAATATATATATACCAGAGAATGGGCAGCAGCGTTCTTATGAGTACCAATTTCTACCTTACTGCGATCGCCAACCCGTTTGCCAAGCGTGGCGATTATGGCAGATCCCCTCAAATGAAGGACACAATTAAACCGCGGCCCCCAGTCCCCGGCAGCCCTGCTATTCCCAGCCGTGGTAACAGCCGTGGTTACGGCAGGGCAGGGGGTGCTAAGAATCCCGGACGACCTCTGGCCCTGGCAACATACAACACACGCACACTGCGGACCGACGAGAAGATGATCGAACTGGAGGAAGAATTGAGCAGGTTACATTGGGACATAATAGGATTATCTGAAGTCCGAAGAGAGGGGGAGGACACGATAATCCTGAAATCCGGGAATCTGTTCTATTTCCGGGAAGGCGACCAACTGTCCCAAGGTGGTGTTGGGTTCATAGTCCACAAGTCCCTCGTACACAACATAGTGAAAATCGAGAGTGTGTCGACTAGGGTTGCGTACCTTATACTCAGAATTACCAAGCGGTATTCGTTGAAGGTCATACAGGTTTACGCGCCGACTTCGACGCACTCCGACGATGAGGTTGAGGTCATGTATGAGGATTTTTCTAGAGCCATACATACCTCGAACTCTTATTTCACTGTGGTCATGGGGGACTTTAACGCGAAGCTGGGTAAACGATTCGGGAATGAGCTGAAAGTGGGGCAATTTGGAACTGGAGACCGGAATCTCCGGGGCCAAATGTTGGCCGACTTCATGGAGAAGGAGGGACTCTTTATGATGAACTCCTTTTTCAAGAAGTCGGAAAACCGCAAATGGACCTGGGTAAGCCCCGATGGTAAAACAAAAAACGAGATAGACTTTATCTTGTCGACGAGTAGACAGGTGTTCAATGACGTCTCAGTGATCAATATGGTTAAAACCGGGAGCGATCACAGACTGGTGAGAGGCTCATTGAACCTAAATGTCAAGCTCCAGAGGTCCCGACTGATAAAGTCTACGCTCCGACCTTTACCCATCCACATCCAAAACCCTGAACCCTTTCAGCTCGAACTGCAAAACCGTTTCGAATGCCTAGCAGATTGCGAGGAAGTGGACTCATACCATGACAGGCTCGTAGAAGCTGTCCATACGGCTGGGTCCATGGAGCTATTACAAAGAGGAGACGGCCTAAGCAACTGAGCACTGTGATTTTCAACTGAGTCTAAACGTCATCATGTAGGCGTGGCCTAAGTCAATGTATTGTTGGCGTTCGTCCTGTGCACAACTACGTCACGTTCACAATTTACAGCTATATTTGCGCTAGAAGATAAAAATAATGAAGTGTTGTGTTTTATCTTGTAAAAACTACTCGGACAGACGTTCTAATGCTATGGATGGCATCAAATTTCATTTGTAAGTAATTTTATTCGATTTTTTATCAAAATAGTTCTAGAAAATTCCCTTAACGTCGGCGTTTCGAAACATAATTCTACACGACATTAGATGGCGATACTTGGGGTCATGGGAATAAAAAATATTTAGGTACGCAGAGCTCAGTACTATCATAATCTAATAATCGTATGTACTGAAATTTGTTTTACATTCATTCGTAAAACCCCTTTAATGGCCAAAATACATTTTTGTAGCTTTTAATATAATTTTTTAAAATAGAACCGCCATCTATCGTACAAATATGAACATAACAAAAACAGGGCCGTAATTAGGATCCAGTTATTTTACCTAATGTCCCGCAGCTGTATCATAAATAGAAAGTACTTAAACATGGAATGCACTGCACAAAAAAAATACAATCTCCTATAAATTAAATATTCTATGTACAGTAATTTAATTAATGTACCTACTTCCCTTCATTAGTATGCTCGTTGTTTACTTAATTTAAATTAAGTACTTTAAGCCTACCTAGTACATTTAGTCAAATTTTAAAATTATAATAGTTATAGATTGCCATCTGAAGATAACCTTAGACAAAAATGGATAGCAAAAATTAACAGACAAGACTGGTCTCCCTCTAAATATACAAAAATTTGTTCTTGCCATTTTAACGATGAAGACTTCGTAGTAACAAAAAAAGGCCTTAGAAAATTAAAGAAGGGAACTTTAGTTACCTTGTTTAAAACTGGATATATCGGTTCGTAACAATGCATTTTTTTACCCATAAAATATTTAATTTTATTTCCAATATAACATGAATAACAATTCGGAATATTAATAATAAGTCTTAATCAAAATCCCATAATCTTCATCATCATCATCATCATCATCATTTATCAATGACCTTTTTATTCTCACATTTATTTTATAATAATATTACTGTCAATAAAAAAAAGATATCATTATGGTTCGCAAAAGTATAAAAAAACAGTAGGTACTCCCTGGTACGAAGTTATGAGCCCGGTCCTGTTGCATCCTGCACTGTGTGACATCTAGTGTAAAAAAGTTACGTTACTACTAATTATAGTCCACAAAACATGCGAATAGTTTACCTATTGACCGGTACATGTAAACTAAGAAATAGGCGGGATCTAACACCCTCTCCACCCCGCAAAATGTCACGCGTCGTTTCATAGAAAAATCGAATTACAACGTCTCCTCTTTGTAATAGCTCCATGGCTGGGTCTAAGGTCTTCAAGGCCCACCGTACAAACAGAACCAAAAAGATCTCT
Source organism: Pseudoips prasinana (assembly GCA_951640165.1). NCBI lineage: Eukaryota > Metazoa > Arthropoda > Insecta > Lepidoptera > Nolidae > Pseudoips > Pseudoips prasinana. Next base: position 23,152,394 of record OX621237.1, on the reverse strand, counting down.
GATTATACCCTGCAGCTTATGGACGAAAGACGGAAAATGCTTCTGACATCCTCTGATGATGCTACCAGATACCGGCAGCTCAACAGACAGATCTCAAAGTCTTTGACTCGCGACACGCGCCAATTTAATACAAATTGTATTAAAGAAGCCATTGAGCGGAACAAAGGCTCTAAAGTGTTTGCAAGAGAACTGTCTGTTGGACAGAGCCAACTGACGAAGCTGAAGACTGAGGATGGCAGAATCGTCACGTCTAAACCTGAGTTGCTGGGAGAGATCGAGAGGTTCTATGGACAGCTGTATGCGAAAACCCAGTCACCTGTCGATAGTTGTGCCTCAGATCCCAGAGCACGACTAACCCAACACTTCACCGACGACATCCCGGACGTCAGCCTGTGCGAGATTAGAATGGCTCTCGAACTGCTTAAGAACAACAAGGCGCCTGGTGATGATGGACTTACGGCAGAGCTTCTGAAGGCGGGTGGTACACCAATCCTACGGGCCCTTCAGAAGTTATTTAACTCCGTCATACTAGAAGGTCAAACGCCAAAAGCATGGCACAGGGGTGTGGTGGTGCTCTTCTTCAAAAAGGGCGATAAAACCCTCTTGAAGAATTACAGACCCATCACACTGCTGAGCCATGTTTACAAGTTGTTTTCGAGGGTCATTGCGAATCGTCTCGCACGCAGGTTTGACGACTTCCAGCCTCCCGAACAAGCCGGTTTCCGTAAAGGCTTTAGTACCATAGACCACATACATACGCTGCGGCAGGTTATAAAGAAGACCGAAGAGTATAACCAGCCATTATGCTTAGCGTTTGCGGACTATGAGAAAGCCTTCGATTCGATCGAAACTTGGGCCGTACTGAGGTCTCTCCAAAGGTGCCAAATCGACTACCGGTATATCGAGGTGTTAAAGTGTTTGTACGAAAACGCCACTATGTCAGTGCGACTCCAGGGCCAGAACTCGAAACCTATCCACTTGCAGCGAGGTGTGAGACAGGGAGATGTTATATCTCCGAAACTGTTCACCGCTGCATTGGAAGATGTCTTCAAGCTTCTGGACTGGAAAGGCTTTGGCATCAATGTCAATGGCGAGTACATCACCCACCTTCGATTTGCCGACGATATAGTAGTCATGGCTGAGACCCTTGACGACCTCGGTACAATGCTCGATGGCCTCAGCAGAGTCTCTCAACAAGTGGGTCTGAAAATGAACATGGATAAGACGAAAATTATGTCAAACATTCATGTTGCACCCACTCTAGTTAAGGTTGGAGACTCTGCACTCGAAGTTGTAGAGAACTATATTTACCTAGGACAGACCATCCAACTAGGTAGGTCCAACTTCGAGAAGGAGGTCAATCGTAGAATCCAACTCGGCTGGGCAGCGTTCGGGAAGCTACGTAATATCTTCTCGTCCCAAATACCGCAGTGTCTCAAGTCGAAAGTCTTCGACCAGTGTGTGTTGCCAGTGATGACTTACGGAACAGAGACGTGGTCGCTAACTATGGGCCTTATCAGGCGGCTCAAGGTCACCCAAAGAGCAATGGAAAGGGCTATGCTTGGAGTTTCCCTGCGAGATCGAATCAGAAATGATGAGATCCGCAGGCGAACCAAAGTCACCGACATAGCCCTAAGAATTGCCAAGCTGAAGTGGCAGTGGGCAGGGCACATAGCTCGTAGAGCCGACGGCCGCTGGGGCAGAAAGGTTCTCGAGTGGCGACCACGAACCGGAAGATGCAGCGTGGGCAGGCCCCCTACAAGATGGACCGATGATCTTGTGCGGGTCGCTGGAAAACGCTGGATGCGGATAGCGCAAGACCGGCAATTGTGGAGATCTTTGAGGGAGGCCTTTGTCCAGCAGTGGACGTCTTTCGGCTGATATGATGATGATGATGATAATAATATTTGGGCGAATAGTACATTACCAAATTTTACTGAACCTGATTCGCCCGCTATTAAATTTGTCTCGGGCGAAACCGGCCCTAAAAATATTCAAAATCGAAATTCAAAACCGAATCGGGCGGATGAACTCGCCCGATTCGGGCGAGCAAAATTAGGGCGAAACCGCTATTAAGCCATGAATCAACTAGAGGGCGGGTTCATCATATTTTTCTTAACAAGGTCTATTAAATTCCCTAAAAATGCGTGTTTCGAAATAAATATCTATTCATTAGTCTTGCCCCATGGTGTACGCGAACATAATATATGTCTCTTCAGACTTTGGTTATGTCGAGTACACGAAAGAACGTTAAAGTATACCTGTATTCTTTTTAGCTATTACGCTCATTTGTGTAGTACTTAATCCACGCACTTTACCAAATTTCTTTAAAAATTACCCAATTTTCTAAATATCAAAACTAACTTGATATTGGGGAAATGATTCGCGGAAAGCGTGGATGCAATAGCATTCCATTCTCATTCAATTAGATTTAATGAATTATATTAGAATTAGAATTATGTATAAAATTATAGTGTTATATTGATTCGTCTGGTTAGCTACTAAATAATATTATTTAATAGCTAACCAGACGAACCAATGACTTAGAAAATATGTTTTATTCTCAGCTAGTGTTTCTTCACTGCTAGAAATACAAAATCATCACAGGTCGAAAGTTTTCGAATATTTTCGACTCGAAAATGATTAATTTTATACTTAGTCATGGGAAAATATCGGCTAAAATTAGAACGCTACGCCAAATAAGAATAAGCGACAACACTCAATTTTATCGTTTTACGAAAATAAGTATGGGCTAGAATAGTGTGAACAGAAAATGATCAGAACGTGTTAAAAACAAGGTAAAATTTAACTAAACCATAAATACGGACAAAGTAATTAAGAAATTACGTTACATATAAGAAGAAGAAGAAGAAGAAGTACACTTTATTGTACAAATAATATACAAAGTACAGTATGCATAGAACCTCATTTTTGCAATTGGCGGCCTTATCGCTAAAAGCGATCTCTTCCAGGCAACCTATTTGCGTTGGATGGACCAGAATTTAATATCTATGGATAATGGTAGCAAAAGGTGTAGGAATTTATTGAAAATAAGAAAAGATAGCTTACGTATATACATATACGTAAGAATAATACTTATATACAGTACTGTATACATACATACACAACATATATACATATATATTAATATAAATATATACATATATAAATAAATATATAAACCTAATTATACTCACATAAAAACTAATATGTAAACTAGCATACTTTCGGCTGATTCAAGTAAAGTCTCAACGGCAGCTAGGTAAGTTCAAATAATGTTCTTTAACCATACATTTAAAAGATCTAAGTGACTGGGCGCGTCTTATTTTGATAGGTAATGCATTCCACAATCGGACAGCTTGTATACTGAAAGCTTTGTCAGTAAAATTTGTAGAATGGCAGGGCATTTTAAGTCGTAAGTTTTCTGATGACCGCAAAAATCTTGAATTATTTGTGTGAAGAAAATTAAATCGTTTTTTGAGATAATGTGGAGTAGATGGGATGAACAGAATACTGTATAGAAGTGATACGATATGAGTATTCCGACGAAGACGTATTGGTAGCCACTTGAGTTTATTGCGAAATTCGGATATATGATCATATTTGCGCAAACCAAATATGAAACGTATGCAAAAGTTTTGAAGTCGCTCAAGTTTATCAAGTTGTTCCTCCGTTAGATCAAGATAACTGGTGTCAGCATAGTCAAGGATAGGGAGAAGAAGGGACTGAGCAAGTGCAATCTTGGTAGCAGTTGGCAGAAAGTTTCGCAGACGTCTCAAGGAACTTGCAGAAGCAAAAATCTTTTTGCTTACTTCTTGCATTTGAAAGCCCCACGATAAGGTATTGTCCATAACAATACCCAAGTTCTTGACTCTGTCCAAAAAAGGTATAATAGTACCGTCAAAAACAACAAGAGGAATCTGTGAATAGTCAATATTTAGGAATTTTCGGGCACTACCAACAATTATTACCTGGGACTTCGTAGGATTAACTGTTATACCGTATCTCATACTCCACTTACTGATACGTGACAAATCTGCATTAATAACTTCGATGGCTTCCGATAATTTTTCAAGTGGTGCTTGGGAGTAAATTTGTAAATCATCTGCATAAAGGTGGTAAGAGGAAATTAATTGATCAGAGATGGCATTTATAAAAATAGCAAAAAGTAAAGGTGATAAAACGCCGCCCTGTGGTACACCGGCATTAGTGCTACACCAGGAAGAGAGAATCTTCTATGCGAACACGCTGCTGGCGACCAAACAGGTAGCTACGAAACCAGTCAATTACCGTTGGAGATATGTTAAGTGAACGTAAGATAGCCAGTAGAATATCAAAATCAACAGCGCCGAATGCATTGCTGAAGTCCAACAATGCAAGCACTGTCAGATTTCCATCTTCCATTCCTAACCTAATATCTTCCGTAACATTGATCAGGGCTGTGGTGGTACTGTGACCAGGACGGAAACCGGATTGATAAGGATTGAGGAGATTGTTCTTGTGTAAGAAAGCGCTGAGTTGGGAATGGACGAGTCGTTCAAGAACTTTGGAAAGGAAAGGGAGTATAGAGATAGGACGAAAATCAGAAACTGACTTAGGATGGGATTTCTTGGGTATTGGTGTGATTTGGGTGTCCTTCCACAGACGTGGAAAAAGACCTTGGGAGATGGAATGATTGAGGATGTGACAAAGTATGGGAAGGATGTCGTCAAGGATAGGTAAGATCATGTTACGGCTCACGCAATCACTTCCAATAGCGTTAGATGCGATGGATAATATGTTCTTCTTAACATCACAAGCCGGAAATGGACTAAAAACAAACTGCGTATGTTGAGGAGCCGGACAGGATGCTAAATGATTCAATGTACTAGTTTTTACTGTCCTATTAAAGTTGGACGACGCAGAGAAGTGCTGATTAAGCAAGTTAAGGTCTAAATTTTTAGGAATGGCATCCTGAAGAGATTTACCGACCCCCATAGATTTTAGAAATTTCCACACTTTTGCTGGGTCTCCGTTTTGAACGGACTCGTGAATATGCTGGCGTTGTGCATCTCTACACACCTTATTGCAGTGATTTCTAATGGAGACATATTTATTTCGAAAATAGTCGGTGTTGTGCGACCTAATTTTGGATTTCGCCGCAGCTTTTTTGTGAAGGAGTCGTTTGACGTCATCGGTAAGCCAAGGTGCAGGAAAATGCTTAAGTTTGATTGCCCGAATAGGTGCATGTCGGTCGTACAAGTTAATAATTGTAGAAGTGAAGTAATTAACTTTCTCATCAACGGTGTCAGAACTAAATAGTGGTGTCCAATCAATGTTATTAACATCACGTCGAAGATTACATAAATTCATGCCACCAAAATTGCGCTGTAATAGGATATTAGGCTTAGGCTTAGGCGGCCTAATTTTGCATGACAGAAATATCAAGTCATGGTGAGAGAAGGCGTCAGCAGGACACTGTCCATGCTTCGCGACAATTTGGGGAGAAGAGATGAAGATAAGATCTAATAGAGAAGGCATAGAGTTAGGAAAGTGATGCGTAGCATTTAGGGGAAGAATAGTTAAATTATTAGACTCAAGCAAAGATAAAAGACGAGAAGAGCGATTGTCAGCCTTTAAGAGGCAGGTATTAAAATCCCCCATGACTATGGTGTGACTGTAAGAAGGCAGGAGGTTTTCTAGAAGTTTTTCCAAAGAAGAGAAGTAATTTACACGTAGAGAAGGACTGTAGTAAACACCAAGTAGTATTTTACGATGGTGATGATCAATTTCAATAAAAAGATGCTCGCCAGCAGCTGATGGCGGCGGCTGAGTTGACATATCGACAATAGAAAAGGAGATATTATTACGCAGATATATTGCAACTCCCCCGCCACCACCACCTGTACGATCGTTTCTAATCAGATTGTAACCAGGCAAGGAATATGAAGATGTTGGCAGAGAAGGTTTTAACCATGATTCTGAAATGAGGATGGCATGAATATTTTTACAGTCAAAAGTCACCAGCATATCTGGGAAATGAGCCGGAATACTCTGGGCATTTATATGAACAACATTAAGATTTTTGGGTACATCAGAAAACTGCGTCACTAAAGTATCTGCGAGTGAAGGTAAACTTGTAAAACTGTCATTATCACTGCTTAAAGAATAAAAGCTCTCATTATCACTGCTACAGTCTAACATGCGAGTATAATAGAAGATAAAATAAATAAATACTCAAATAATAATATATATAAATACAAATTGAAATATATACTATAACTAATATAAGATATTTTAATCTATTAGATTAAATTAAGGTCCACCCACCAGCTAGTGTTTAATTATAGTTAATGTTATACAAAATAATATTATTTAAAACTAAGAACGAAACAAAAATACAAGTTAACAAATGTTTCCACACAGACCAACAAAATAAATAAATAAACAATACAATAAAGAAAAAAAAAGAAATGCCTTAATGCGATAATAAAATACAAGGTCAACAGAAATATTTTACAGTCAAATAAATATATATTTTGTGTCTCTTGGCCCCGTTTGTCGGACTAAGACCAATGCTAAAAGGCTAAATCGTTAATGACGTTGTATTATAGACAGTTACTTACATACTCATTGGACGGATAAGTTGATACTGTCAACCCTCGATAAATAAAATAATAAACACTACGTAAAAGTTATATAAGTTAGGATACGATAGGTACCTAATATCGAGCACAAACACACTGCGGCTGGACTGTGTGGGATTATGAAAAATATCACTTTTTGATTGCGCATGACCGCTTCACTTTCGCCGGGATCTTCACAGGGGCCGATATCACAGGTTGCGATGTTGATGCAACGGGAGCTTCAGGCGCGATGTTATCGACGTCTGACATGGATTGGACGCGGCGGCGCGTGTCATCAGGCCCCAGAACATATATTTCTCCATAATTGGACCATGTTCGTGACAAACCATGAACCTGTCAGCGTTTGACATCACTTGACGAGAAACTCGTGATTTTTAAGTGAGCTCGAACCATGTTCACAATCACTGCACAGGTGTCTTCATCCTTCTCTTCTTTGAGACCATGAAGCAGCAACATCTTCCGGCGACTTCTCATCTCCTGGCGATCTGCATCTCTTGCAAGAGTGTTGATTTGCTGTTGCAGCCCATCAAACAACTTCAGGACTATATCTTGGAATGCAGTGAACCTTGCCGCCAGACCAGTTTTGTCAGGTGTATTCTGAAGCTCAGCTCTAAAATCCTCCATTTGGGATAACAGAATCTCTCTGAGGTCTGTAATAGCCTTGACTGTGTCCATTTTGGATATTTTGTTGTATAACAATGGTGATGTGTAAAAGTATTAAAGGATAACACTTGCCTGGTAGGTGAATATTGTTACCTTACATAAATATACATTGCAGTGTTAAATAAACTTGGTTATTTAATTATATATAATAATTTTATTGAAGAGCAAAATTATTTGATGTGAAAAAAAAAAAAAAAAAAAATATATAACAATTTAAATATATTGTTAACTTTTCATGATACTTTTGGATTAAGCATTTTAAAAGCTGACTTTGGGAACTTTTTTCTATAAAGTTATTTAAAATATAATCCAATTTCACTTATACTTTTTAATGCTATGTATACTGAGTAGCATTGACAAGACTTGCGGAATAAACCGAATTTGGCTGTTGACCACCCCGTGATTGCGCGTTACCATTATTATTAATAGTTCGGATGTACTTTTAACAGATGCTTTAGGAGTGCGGTATCTAGTGATTACGTAAACAGTGCAAGCGCAGTGCTGTATTGAAACATTTGCTAAAGTTAAATAGTGATTAACATATTAGTACAAAGTACGTAGCATGTATGAAAAAATCGTTTGTTGTCTGATAATTAAAATTTTAGACACTACTTCTAACATTCATCAGTCAAGTTATGATATTTTCCAAATAATAGAATATCGAGTGTTGTTTAAACAATCTTGTTTAGTCAATCTTGGTTAGTCCGAATAAAGCGTGCCCCACTTAGTGATCCTCCTTTCTCTATCATCAAAAGTAAACGTCAAAGCATAATATGGTCCACAAAATATGTATACTTTATACGTAAAACAAGCACAAATTGGTTGCACAAGTGCTAATGTCTACATAATATAGAATAGAATGCCACTCAGAATGTTTCTAGAATCTCATCTTTATTGTAGAAACACTGGCCAGATATATTATGAATCATAAAAGTACAATTAATATTCGTAAAAATTCGAAGATTCCAATTTCAAATTTCTCCCAATATTTTCATACGAGCTCATTTGCGAAATCGTGTCACTATAAAAATTGGAACTCACCGAGGAAAATTTTGGCGCCATGATTTTCTACGATTTGCACTAGCAGGACTGCTTAAGACCGGTAGAATCTTTCAATAGACTTAAAATGGTTTGGTCACAGGCGTGCCCTTTGACGATATCAGAAATACGGCGAGTCTTGGATTTACCAATACGATCCAGAAGCAAAGCGCCAGTCAACAGTGTGGTTGTTTCAAAACCGCGAAAGTAAAGCGCAAGCAAAATTTTGATTGGTACTGTTTTGTCCTTTGCGAAAAGTGTTCGAGGGGCGAAAACGGAGATCCGCGTACTACTGCTCTATCATGACAACGCTGCCGCGCACTCAGCGCTCAAAACTTCCTCGATAGTACAGTCATTAAACTGTTAGGTCAGCCGCCTTACATTCCTCACTTGGCGCTGCGTGACTTCTGTTTGCTCCCAAAAATTATAAAAATAACTAAAAGGAAAAGTTTAAATCGCCAGATTTTTTAACTTTATTCTTTCTTTTTCTATGTAATCAATATTATTGAATGCATGTCTGTGTGTAATTTTACCCATTTATTTGATTTAGCCCACTGATTATCACAATATTGAAGAGCAAAAATCTTCAACAGGTTAATTAAATACTTAAATTAAGCTAATGTATCTAATCTACGGTGCTTACGAGTGTCGTGCGTGTGAGCTATTTTCGAATTCATTTGCCTCGCATTCTAATATGTTGGTAGATCAATTTCTGAAAACTATCATGAATAAGAAACACCTACACATATACGTGCCAAATGACCAATTTAACCGACTACTAACTATTAACACATTGTAATAAAAATATCATCTTAAATACAGAATTTTTTTGAACTATGAAGAAGTATCCATTAATAAATTATTTTGGAAGATATTGAGACACAACACACAAGTTGGTGGATTTGCGGCATTGCACAGGGAGGGTACCAAGATGATCCAATGAAGTGTCGCGGTTGCCAGTTGCAAGATCGGCGGGTCATCCATGAAATGATATCCCATATAGAATTTTCATTGGTTTTCATTATATAAGTAGAAAAATCTATTGTGTTCAAAAGAGCTTACGCAGATGCATCGTATAAAGCCTTTCACCAGGTAACACATTTCAATCATAATGGCTGATGGTTTCTACAGGAATGGTAAAGCGAAGAGCTATAAGGCCAATCTGATGTTAGGCTCTCCCGTAACCTTGCTTATGTTGCTTGCAACGCTCAAAATATCCCTCAATAACCGTACTATACGAAATCATGCTCGAACTTGAGGGTGAACTCTCTGTTTTTGGGGAGAGATGCCATGGAGATGAAAATCAAATTACTCCTGAACACAGCAGTTTATAGAGGCAGTACCTAAAGTGTACCTAATAGCATACTTTCTACTACTAATAAAAGTGTAAATACAATTCCTAATTTAAGATTATAAAGCATTAAATAAGGTTTTCAGGGCACAGGACAACATATATTTCAAAATTTATAGTATTATTAAACTAATGATTCCTGTGCAGACCAGGTTATCCCCGAAAGAACTTCTTTCTACACGGGCGGCGCGGCGGTAACTTTGTACGCAGCCACAGTTGACCTCAAGCGGGTAAGCGGACGGGTGTTTGCCGCGGAAGAGATTTATAAAGCAATAATTGTTCATCATTTCAATTTTACCATGCACATGTTTATTTAAACAATTAATGTGAGGTAAGTTGCCAGCCAGGTGTGGAGGAACATTGTTGATTTATACACACACGTTCCCAGAATTGTCCCTTCTTATAACAGGAAACAAATAAAAAAATGTATACATTACCTAGTAGAACACAAATATTGTCATCTGACACTTGACTGTACTGTACTCGGGCGAGGCAGCCGTAGGCAACGAGCATCATGGCAGTGTGGCAGATGAGGGTGCGGCCATGCAAGTTGCGTAGCTCGGGCAGAGCCAAATACACCACCAGCGTAAGTCCTAGGCACAGAGCCGATATGCTGATCAACTGTTTAACAAAAACCATGAATTATTATTATATTATACCTAGAACGTATTACTTATTATTAAAAATGAATATGCCTCGTTACTAGGTATCTAAAAAGCCTAGTTTCGATGGATATACCGGTCCATTCTGAGCCATCGAGAAGTGCAATTTCCCACCTGGAAACTTCAGCCATTCTGCTCGCACATAACGTATTATAGTTACTTTGGTACTGAGGATGTTGGAGGAAGTAATTTTTTGCATGGAAAATTATCCCTGGCTATATATATATATATATTATAATAATCTAAATATTTATTATTAGAAATAGAAATAAATAATACAAAAATGTTTCTTTTTTATAATCTCCACAAATTAATGTTCATATTTAGCAGGATACATTTGACAAGTGTAAAATACGAAACTCTAGAAGTTCTGGCGTCTAAACGCAAACTAAAGCCTGAATTTGAGCACTCCAGATTTCTCCAAAAATATAGGTACTTTACATATTGACAACGGAATACATAAGATGTCCTTAGTGGGTCATCATTCAATGCGCAACCTTAACTACTGTACTGTTGTTTAAAACCTGAAATGTTGACAGAAGCTAGTCCATAGGCATCAACTAAAGATTTTTTTTTGTGAATTCTATTATATATTAAATCCGCCCTTATCAACGTAAAAGCCATACAATTTATTATTCAGATTTCAACTCGATTAATTAACTAAGTTATTTATGGAATTTTAACCAAGGACATAAGTTCCAATTAACTACGTCATCACAGAAAAATAAAACCCATTTAATCAGACTCCGCATTAGTTTAAAAACAGCAGTATATGTTTTGCGTTTACACATCATTCCAGATTTAACGTAACCATAGCGGTGCTGATTCACCGAAAATTGTTTACGCCTACTATTACACGCTTCAATTCATCGTATGATCTATTGACTTATAGCACTCTTAGAGAAGACCTGTAGTAAACATACAAAATTAAAAGAACTTGTTACACACGATAACAAGTATCCATTAATCTGATCTCCATCAAATCATAGTAAGTAACATTTTAAATATGTTTATCAAATTATCACTTTGAACGAAAAACAATTATTGGCTTCGATGTTGACGTGCTCCAACTAGACTTCTTTTACGGTAGGGTAAAAAATGTCGATTCCACATAAATGTAAATAGTTTTACGGAACAAATCAAATATGAATTTAATTAAATTGGCTTAGTTGTAAATGCTTGCTTTTCACGACGCAGGTCGTGGGATCGAGTCCCATCCAGGACAGATATTTGTGTGCATGAACATGTCTGTTTGCCTGAGTCTGGGTGTTCTTATCTATATAAGTATGTTTTTACAAAAATAAGTAGTTTGTGTAATATATCAGTTATTTGGTTTCCAAAGTACAAGCTATGCTTAGTTTGGGATCAGATGGCTATGAATAATGTCCCAGGATATTTATTATAGTTTTATAGCATGTTTCACAATGCCATGTGTAAATCTAAACGCAGACAGGGAAAGACGATGATATACGACGTGGGTCGTTCGTAGCCTATCCCAGATTTGGAGAATTGAAGATTTGATCGACCCGGGTAATTAATTTACTAACTAAAATGTTATACTTCGGGCTGCGTTATCAACATGGTATGATCTGTCACATTCTAAAATATCTGTCATCCATGAGAGGCGTAGATTAAGATTAGATTAAGATTCAATAGACCATATTTCTAATCCCCTCACGCCAAATTGGCACCTTGCACTTCCATTGCATTAAGAACTCTTTTGACCCTGGGCACAATCCTACCTAATAATATAGTACTCGCCGGCTGAGAGTAAGACCTTGAACGCGGCGCGTTTGCCCTCCAAAAACTATAGTTACGAGTACCTTGGTATGCTTGATAATTTAATATATAATTTCCGAACTTGCACTTGCAACTCAATAAAATGTAGACAGGCAGACTAAACACCTTATTTACTAATACGTCGCAAACTGTAGTGTTAAAATATTTAAGCAATAAAAAGTTAGATCTACTTACAATGAATGAAATTGAAAAGTCCTTCATCTGTGGTGATTTTATGAAGCAATTGACACCGGTGGTAAATATGTCGGCAGCAGGACATTTTCTTCTATCGAACGCCTCGATACAGTAGTCTAGTCCGTAGCTGATTGGAGAGTGCATCCGGCCCAACTTATCAAGATAGTGATGGTCTTGCTCTGAAGATTTGTTCAGCACTATACGGCCCTCAGGACAAAGCAAGTCTGCGCTGAACCCCATTATATCTAAAATCAAAAACCATTATATTTCTCTCGTCCATCTTTAACTTATAACATTATACAGGATATACTTAAGGGAATACCATGATTTCAATACAGTTATAATTCTAGTATGTACACTCAAACAGAATACGATTTAAAAGCCAATTTGCAAGGCCAGATATTTCATTATATTTTTTGTAACTCCACTGATACAGCCTCATTATGTTATTTTTATGCAATGGAAAAAGTCCAAACAGTTCATAAATAGGATAAAGATCATCGAGTGACGTGAATCAATTTCGAAAAAGAAATATTATATACTAGCGGCCCGTCCCGGCTTCGCACGGGTGCACATTTATTTTTTAAACTTTTTGGAATAAACGTACACTAAATAATAATGTATTTAGCAATAGTGTATCGCTGGCTCCCTTTGGTCCGGGACTTGATGATTGAAAACAAAATGATAACATAATAAATGACATCAACTGGTAATTAGGGTTCCATAGCCAAATGTCAAAAAACGGAACCCTTATAGATTCGTCATGTCTGTCTGTCTGTCCGTCCGTATGTCACAGCCACTTTTTACCTATAAGAGCTGTACTGTTGAAACTTGGTAAGTAGATGTATTCGGCGAACCGCATTAAGATATTTACACAAAAATAGAAAAAGGACAATAATTTTGGGGGGTAAACTATTTTTATTTAAACGAATTTATAAAAAAAATGATATTAGAAACCTCAATATCATTTTTGAAGACCTATCCACAGACAACCCACATGAATGGGTACGATGAAAAAAAAATGAGTTTCAGTTCTATGTATGGGGTACATAGAACTGAAACTTACCTCAATTTACCCGAGATACACTCCACTCCACTCCGTTTAACTTCTAAAATAAGAGAACGATAAAACAAAAAAAAATAAATAGGTTTGAACGAGATCTAGTATGTAGTTTTTTTTAATACGTCATAAATCGTAAACCGCAATTTGCTTTCATTTAATCAACAGCAATACTTGCTGCTACGGAACACTTCATGGGCGAGTCCGACTCGCACTTGGCCGGTTTTTTTTTTAACATTTTACTGACGTTTAGAGTATAGTAATACTAATAATAATTAGATACATTATATACCTACTACTATTACTGTACAGTTTTCAGTCAATACTCTTATGTAGTGATTAAGAAAGCAATTGTGTCTGATAATATAAGATAACTAGCTGTGCCCCGCGGTGTTACCCGCGTTAAATTTTATAAATTTTCTTTGCTATAAACCTCACGGAGCCCGAGACATTTCCAACGAATGCAAAACCGTGGAAATCGGTTCGTGCGTTCTGGAGTTATAGCGTCAAGGAAGGAAAACCCGACTTATTTTTATATAGTAGACTAGCTGTGCCCCGCGGTGTTACCCGCGTTAAATTTTATAAATGTTCTTTGCTATAAACCTAACGGAGCCCGAGACCTTTCCAACGAATGCAAAACCGTGGAAATCGGTTCGTGCGTTCTGGAGTTATAGCGTCAAGAAGGAAAACCCGACTTATTTTTATATAGTAGACTAGCTGTGCCCCGCGGTGTTACCCGCATAAAATTTTATAAATTTTCTTTGCTATAAACCTCACGGAGCCCGAGACCTTTCCAACGAATCCAAAACCGTGGAAATCGGTTCGTGCGTTCTGGAGTTATAGCGTCAGGAAGGAAAACCCGACTTATTTTTATATAGTAGAAGATGTATGCTTATAAGTACTTATTATCACATCTATACAAATAAATAAAATTGAAGTGTCTGTTTGTAATATTGAAATAGCCGGTTTTTACTACATAAATATGAATATATATATACGGTACATACACCAAAATAACATTTTTTACAATTTTTGTCTGTCTGTCTGTCTGTTTGTTCCGGATAATCTCTGAAATGGCTGGACCGATTTTGACGGGACTTTTATTGGCAGGTAGCTGATGTAATAAGGCGTAACTTAGGCTACTTTTATTTTAGAAAAAGTATTTTATTTTATCTATACAAATAAATAAAATTGAAGTGTCTGTTTGTAATATTGAAATAGCCGGTTTTTACTACATAAATATGAATATATATACGGTACATACACCAAAATAACATTTTTTACAATTTTTGTCTGTCTGTGTGTTCCGGATAATCTCTGAAATGGCTGGACCGATTTTGACGGGACTTTTATTGGCAGGTAGCTGATGTAATAAGGCGTAACTTAGGCTACTTTTATTTTAGAAAAAGTATTTTATTTTACTAAAAAACTAAATCAACTAATTAACACGCGGACGAAGTCGCGGGCACAGCTAGTATAGAATAAAAATATAGCACCCCAACCCACTTTTGTTCCTTAGTTTTTTTACACTTATTTTTCCTTTTCGATTTATATGTTTTATTTAATTTAGTTTTTTAATTGTGTATCATTTCTTTATTCAAGTATGTAGATCTTTTATTTTAAAGACTTTAATTTTATAAGTTCTTTTTTACCTTAATGCTTCATGATACACTACGTTAGCAGTGGTATTTGTAGATGGCAATAAAACTTTATTGATTTTCAGGAGACCTCGAGAAAGTGCAATATATAGTTTGCCATGAGAAAATCACTCATTTATTAGATTAATGCCAACCATAGAAAAAGTTTCTCCTTGGGATTTATTCATTGTAAGGACAAACAATATCTTTACAGAAAAAATGTAATCTTTTGAAAGATATATATTTAAAACTTTGTATCTATACATTATGGCTATTCAACATGCATAGTATGTTTTATCACAACGATAGTTGGTCAGCATCAGTAAAAAAATATATCTGCTAAAATTGTGGGCTTTGTCCCGATGCCGGTAGCAGACTTTGTACTATGAGATGATAAAAATACATAAAGGTGGGTATAAAATTTCCCTCTCTAACTTCCTTTCCCCGTAGGAAGTCATTTGGAATAGGCTATTGTATCTACCTACGTTATTAAAAAAATGCGCGGATGAGGTGATTATTTCCCAATAGGCTTTTTATTGTTTCTGGTGGCGTATGGCACTTTAATATTAAGAACTTTTTAAACGGAAGGTTTAAATAGTTCGGAAACGAACTTTTTAAAGGTAAATAAAGATAAATATTTTTAAAAAAAGTTTTAATTGGAAGGTTGAAATATGTAGTTCTAATAAGAACTTTTGTATATACCAACCAGTATACATAGCCAAACATGTATAGACAATATCGCGCACAATTTTACAGCAAAATGTAAAGCTGAGGTATTTGAATTTGCACTTTCGGACCACACAGCTCAAGTAATTAAGTGCCCGGTGAAGAAAACTGCCATTTTAAAATATTGGCGCGTAAGCAGACGTGATTATTGTGCAGAGAATATGATTAAATTTAAAGAGTGCATAAAACAATTGACTATTTCAGAAATATATGAAACGGATAATGCCAATAAAACTTTTGACATATTTATTGACACCTTTAAGCTTTTCTATAACCTTTGTTTTCCACTAAAATTGATAACGATACGGGTGATTAGAAAACCAAAATGGATATCGCATGGCATAAAACTATGCAGCAAAAAGAAACGGCAATTGCTATGGCGATACAGACTAAAACCAAGTACTACAAACAAAGCGATTTTATTAAATAACAAAAAAAGGTTTTAAAAAATTATAACATTAACTAGACGTGCTCAAAATAATTATTCTATTAAAACCTCGACCAATAAATCAAAACGACATGGAATATAATAAATAAATCAAAACATTTTTTCCCTAAAGAACCCATAAGCCGGATCAACGTATAAAGTTATAAATGACCCGCAGGAAATAGCAAATGCCTTTAATAACTATTTCGTTGATAAAATTCATCCCACTCTAGGTTCAGGAAAATCATGTTACAGCAAATATAATAAGACGTCAAAACTCAATTTATGTTGCCCCCAGCATACCAACAGATATAAATAACATTATAAAATTATTAAAGTCCACAAATAGTACGGGATATGACGGATTTTCTACGAAGGTCATCAAGTATGTGTCTGACTCTATTTGTACACAATTAAGCTATTTAATTAATCTGTGTATCTGCTCAGGTGTATATCCAGATGCTTTAAAAGTGTCTATAGTGAAGCCATTATATAAAAAGAATAATAAAGAACACATGAATAACTATAGACCAACTTCCCTCACTCCGATCATGTCTAAAATTTTTGAAAAATACATTTATGAAGAATTGTACTCTTATCTGGAAAAGAAGCACATTTTAATTGACGAGCAAAAAGGATTTAGGAAAAACAGGACAACCAATATGGCAATTTATGACTTTTTGTATAAAGTAATGGTAAATATGGACAGAAGAATCCCGGCTTGCGCTATTTACTGTGATATGACGCAAGCGTTTGACTATGTGAATCATAATGTTTTACATCAGAAACTGGAGGCATACGGCATAAGGGGAAGTATACTTAATCTCATACAGTCGTACCTTGTTAACAGAAAACAGTACACAGAAATAGCTAAAATAAATATCAAGACAAAGAAAGAGGAAATACTTGTCTGGCGAAAGAACGCCTATATACGGTGTTCCACAAGGAAGCGTACTTGGCTCACTTTTATTTATTTTATATGTGAATGATATGCCTAAGGCTTTTGACCACCCCATGACCCTCTTCGCAGATGACAGCACAATGACGATAACATGTAATAATAAGGACATTTATGAATATGACATTAATAAAACTTTGACATTAATAATATCTTGGCTGAATAGGAATAATCTTAAAATTAACTTATAAAAGACTACGATAATGCATTTCAGTCAACGGTTACAGACTGATAATGTCATTAAAGCTTTATACAATGACACATTATTAAATATAGTTGACGACACAAAGTTTCTTGGCGTGATGATAGATGCAAAATTGAACTGGAAAGCACACATTGAATTCTTAACGAAAAAGCTAAGCTCATCCGCGTATGTCCTGCACAAACTTGCCCCTGAAGTTAACCCAGATGCCTTGGTAATGGCATATCATGGATTAGTTGCATCGCTGCTACGTTATGGCATCATATTTTGGGGTAATTCGACAAATAAAGAAATAGCGTTTAAGGCCCAAAAACAATTTGTTTAATTTAGAATCGACGGAAAGCTGTAGACCATTATTTAAAAAATATAAATTATTAAGTCTACCGTCCCTGTATATTTTTGAAGTTGCATCGTTCGTCAAATCTAACCCTCACCTGTTTCCACGACTATCTGACACCTTTCTGCGTAACAGACGTGACAATAGCCAACTTTGCCTACACTCGGCAAAAACGGCTATTATGGGGAAAAGTTTTTTCTGTATGGCTCCTAGAGTATACAATAAAATACCTCAGGCGTTAAAAGCTTTGCCCGCAAATTTATTTAAAAATAAGATTAGACATTTATTAACAGACAAGTGTTACTATAATATAAATGACTTCGTGACGGATACTTTTTGACATTGTTTTTAATTCATATTTTCATGGAATTTAATACTGTAAATTTATACGACATATGTATAATTTTAAATATACTGTAATTTTTTATTTTTGTTAATTTGTAATTTATTGTTTTTATATTTATGTGAAAAAAATTAAAATTTGTACGCCTCGACAGGTAAAACATGTTCGGACTTCAGATACCTATTTTTTAAGATCTTGCATGCAATTTGTATGTAAACGCATGTTTTGACAAATAAATTATCTTTATCTTTATACATTCAATACATTCAGTCAAAAAAGTATCGGGAATGGATGATTTTTTTATGGTTCCAAATTCTAATTTTTGTTTTTTTTGTTGTTGTTAGATTGGCGCAACTGTTTTCCATTTTGGCGCGGAGTTTGAGTTGCATCTGTTATTTATATTAAATACAGTGCTGGTTTTAGTAATATCATATATAGTGTGTATTGCGAATTACAGAATGGACAAAAATATCGAACAAAGAGTTTGTCTTAAATTTTGCATCGCTAATGGAATTTCGTGTTCGGAGTCACTGAAAATGTTACAGAAGGCTTACGATGAATCGACTTTATCAAAAACTCGTGCTTATGAGTGGTTCAAAGTGTTCAAAAGCGGTCGAGATGTGATGAAAGATTTGCCTCGCTCTGGTAGGCCATCAACGTCTGCAACTGAAGTAAACATCGCAAAAGTGAAGGAAATAGTGACTGAAAATCCTCATTCAACTCTGAGAGAGATAGCCGCCGAACTTTCTGTATCTCAAGAGTCGATTCGTACCATTTTAACTAATCATTTGGGTATGAAACATGTTGCCGCTCGGCTAGTCACAAAAGATCAGAATTTTCTCCAAAAACTCAATCGCATGAAAGTCGCTGAGGACATGGTAGAACGAGTCAATTTCGACCTAACATTCATGAAACGCATTGTTACTGGTGACGAGACGTGGGTTTACGAGTTTGACATGCAAACTAGTCAACAAGCTTCGGAGTGGCGCCTTCCAACTGAACCGAAACCGAAAAAACCACGCCAGAGTCAATCAAAAGTCAAAGTCATGTTGATTGTTTTCTTTGACTATCGCGGTGTTGTGCACTTTGAATTCTTACCGGAAGGTCGGACGGTAAATAAAGAATATATTTGAGCGTTATGCGAGCAAAGCATTAAGAGAGCAAATTCGACGAAAAAGGCCAGATTTGTGGAAAGAAAACTCTTGGATTTTGCACCACGATAATGCACCTTCGCACAAGGCCATCATTGTGAACGAATTTTTGATTGACCAAACACTCAACAAATACCGTCCAGCAACCACCATATTCACCAGATATGGCTCCAGCTGACTTCTTTCTTTTTCCTAAACTCAAATTACCACTTCGTGGTACCCGTTTTCAATCGGTAGAAGACATAAAGGAGAATTCGCGGCGAGAACTGAACTCGATTCCGAAAGCAGCGTTTAAAAAATGTTTTGATGAATGGATTATTCGTTGGCGTAAGTGTATCGTTTCTGAAGGAGCATACTTTGAAGGTGATAAAATAAATTTGGATGAATAACAAACATTTTGTATATTATTGATCTTTTCCGGGTACTTTCTTGACTGAGTAGTATATAGCTTTTGTTCTATGAGGACTTAGAAGTTCTGAAAAGAATTAAAAACGTGCTAAAACAAAAAATATTTCTTCTAAATTACTCAACGTTGCCGCGTTGGTTACGTCCGCTGCGTGGTAGTGCGTATGGAGCCGACCGCGTGACTAAGCCGCGCGACTTAATTTTTTTTCCATTTTTATGCTACGATCACATCATCAGCCTTTTAAGGTTGCTATTTGGATGGGTTCGCCGTAGTCATCGCGCTTGGCATACGAGTTGGCGACCGCAGATATGTGGAAGCTAGTACACAGGTGTGGCTAAAACCTGAATTAAAATATTTATTTGATTTAAGGCGTTCATTTGACCCTTTCGCTTCAGCGGAGGCTTAAGCTGTGGTCCTAATCTTCTAAGGGATGTCTTCTGGCATTTGTCGCTTAATTGGATGAATAATAAATCACGGAGAGCCTTCTGTGCTCGCCACTTGGTCATATGCCGAGCGGCCATTGAACTGATAAGTCACAAAAGACGATGCGACATTAACCAAATATAAAGACAGCAACGCTGCAACAATCATCTACCAAGATGTTGGCCAATATGATGAGTACACAGGTGGCACTTCTGCCCAACTATCAGGTGGACAAAACCCACGGGATAGTATGGGGTAACCCTGTTATTCTTTCTGGACCGGAATCCACACGGCCAACTTTTGCTACAATACCAATGACGGAACGACAATTTTTAACAGCTATTGGTACTAGAGAATTTTATTGGTTCATTGATTGTTGAAATAGATTATTATTTTAATTTACCTATGGAGTGAAAGAGCTATCTATATATAGCTAATTATGCTAACATGCAGCTACTCAGGGGTCGCGTTCACTAAAGTTAAAACCTATTTCCGTACCAGCTGCTGCACGTCATATTTCCCCAAGCGCTCTAGTATTTAACTTAAACGAGCATCATAAGTCCTCAGTGTCGCTAAAAAGTGGGTATCAGTAGAAATAACGAGAAATTTGTATTTAATATTGCAGATAATCAAAAAGTTAATAATAAATTCAAGCCAATTCAAATCGCGAGACGGTTTCGTAAATCTGATTAGTTAATCAGCTGCTACAGTTGAAAATTATGCTCAATCCGATAGAAATTCGGAATATAATGATCCTGAGTTTTTTAAAGTATAAGTAAAAATAAACACTCTAGTACCTCAGCACTTGTTATTTTTATCGTTGGAGATAAATCCCACGAAACACGAACACCTAAAACTGGCAAAAAGAGAGGTGGAAAGAGTGATTAGAGTTCCGCTTCAATGTAGATTCATACGGAACTTTTCTATTCGAGTAGTGTAAATGTTATCGACATGTACAACTTGACGTAATACGGGATATATTTGAATTGCAAGCTATGCATCATGCAGGCAAGTTGTGACGTATATTAAATCAATCGGGAAAAACAATAACATATTACTCACTAGCTCTGCGTTAAGCTACGAACGACACACACTGGCAGATTTAATTTTGAATACCGTGTTATTACAAAATAAGGAGGCGCTCATAGCTAGATGCTCTCACCGGTCTGTAAGCGATCGGCGAGGTTAAGCAACTAAGCTCGCGGTCAGTCCATAGATGGGTGACCGCCAAAGTGGTTAAATTTCTGAGCGTCTCCGTGCTTCGGAGGGCACGTTAAGCTGTCGGTCCCGGTTGTAGTCATTAGGCAACAGTCGTTAAGCCATGTCAGAGGCCTACTGGGCGGCTTGAGCAACTCTGACACTAGGGTTACCACTGCCCATACGATAAGCAACAAAATAATAATATAGTACAGAAAAAGTGCATTTTGTTTGAATTTTGAATATTTTTAATGAAATTTAATTAAGAGTTTGTAAAGTTGATATTAAAATATGTCAATTGGTTTGTCCTCATGTCCCATTTTTTTTTCAATACACAATTTTAATAAATTGTATATTGAAAATTTTGGTATACTATATACTTAATACTTTTATATACTACTATACTTTTTTTTTCATGTTTACTATTATTTAATTCACTCAATGTCAGGTAAGATTAAAGTTGTACCTATTTAGTTTTAACCGAGGGTGGGGGCACTGGTGACCTGTAACACAGGTTTTCGTTTGGAAACCTACATCAGG
Source organism: Pseudoips prasinana (assembly GCA_951640165.1). Lineage (NCBI taxonomy): Eukaryota > Metazoa > Arthropoda > Insecta > Lepidoptera > Nolidae > Pseudoips > Pseudoips prasinana. The sequence continues at coordinate 23,130,673 of OX621237.1, read as the reverse complement.
CACCAGTCTCTCACATAGGTGAAATATTTTAAGGTTATCTAATTGTAAGACCTACTGAACCTAGACCTATAATTGTGAGAGAAAAATAAAACGATATTATTATTATTATTATATATATACACACACTGACACAATTGGCGGAAAAGAGAAAAAGGGTCTTTCTAAGATAATTCTTATAATCACCCTTTTTTCCCGCTAATTGTGTCGGTGTGTGTATATACATCGTATACAAAAATGTGGAGGAAAATTAATCGACCTATAAAACTGAATCAATTGAAGATAACAGTTTGTGAATTTCTAAAACTACAATAAAGAATAAGGATGAGCTGTTCCCGGATGGGTTGGATGGCTGGCAGGATGAGCTCCCATACAAGAATAACAATGAGTTGATGAATTTTGTATCCTCTACATACAAAATTCATCAACACATTCACATGGGAAGTTTATATGTTTCATGAATTTTGCATGTAGATGTGTTACTGCCCTGGATGTGATGCGCAGCGGTTAAGACAGTCGTCTCACCACTTCGTGTCCCGGATACAACTCCTGCGCAGGATAACTATTTGTGTGGCCCATAAATAGGTGTTCTGAGTCAGGGTGTACTTTCGGTACTTGGGTTTCCGTAAATTATGACGAGCCTGTGTTGGCGTGTTTGGCAATTGCATGCTTTTCACGCCGGAGGTCGTTGGTTCGATTCCCACCCAGGACAGATATTTATGTGTGTTTATGATCAATTAACATGTCTGTTAGTCCCGATTCTGGGTGTAATTATCTATATAAGTATGTATTTACAAAAAAAAAGTAGTATATGTAGTATGTATATCAGTTATCTGGTTTCCATAGTTTACAAGCTCTGCTTAGTTTGGGATCAGATGACCAGATGAGTATTATTATTATTATTAAATATACGTTTGTAAATAGCCCCCCGTTAGTGATAGCGTGATAATATGTAGCGTATATATTGACCCAACCTCTTAGTAATATTCATGCAAAATTTGAAGTAAATCCATTGAGTACTTTTTGAGTTTAGCTCGGACATACATACAGACAAACAGACAAAAATTCTAAAAACTATACTTTTGGCTTCGATATCGATTGTAGTTCACGCCCCAAATATCCGTTTTAAAAAATATTCAATGTACAGTTTTTACTTTCCTACAATTTTATTATATGTATATATATTGTTTAAGCTGTGTAAGTTAGGTCCACTATTTAATAATAATGAAGCAATGACCTAAACATTCTCAGCGCTGTTTCGTGTTTCCACACCCCACGTAGCCACCCACGGGTTCCCAATAAAAACCCCAACGTTCCAGATTAATAGTGCTTGCTATCATAGACACAGTATGATATTTTATTTTTATGGAAACATAACCGAACTCCACTTGATATTCTTATAATATAAACTAGCTGTGCCCCGCGGTTTTACCCGCGTTAAATTTTATATATTGTCACAGCTCCTCCCCCGTAGGTGATAGCGTGATAATATGTAGCCTATATGTTAACCGGACCTCTTAGTAATAATCATGCAAAATTTGAAGTTAATCCATGCAGTATATAGTAATAGAGTTTAGCCCGGACATACATCCAGACACGCAGATAAAAATTCTAAAAATTATATTTTTGGCTTCGATATCGAATGTAGAACAAGCCCCAAGTATCCTTTTAAAAAGATATTCAATTGACGGTCACCGTATCTTAGTTGGTAGTGCTCCTGCCTACGAAACTGATGGTCCTGGGTTCGAATCCCGGTAAGTGCAAATATTTGTGTGATGAGCACGAATATTTGTTTCTGAGTCATGGATGTTTTCTAAGTATATAAGTATTTATCTATCTATATAAGTATGTATATCGTCGCCTGGTACCCATAGTACAAGCTTTGCTTAGTTTGGAGCTAGGATGATCTGTGTGACATTGTCCCCAGATATTATTATTATAATGTACAGTTTTGACTTTCCTAAGATTTTATTCCTACGATTTTTATTATATGTATAGATATAGATGTTATGGCCTGTTGGTCTAGTGGTTACTGAGCTAAGCTAAAGGTCGTGGATTCGTTCTCCACCCAGGGGCTCTACCGGCTAAGTAGCCGATCGTCGATTTCTTAAATGGCGTTAAAATAAATAAAGGTTAAAAATGACTTAATCAATCGTTAAATCGGCTTCAACGTTGACAATCGATTCCGGACCATTTATGACGTCACATGTGGTCATGGAAGCCGATTTATAGATTGATTAAGTCATTTTTAACCTTTATTTATTTGAACGCCATTCACGAAAACGATGTTCGGCGACTTAGCCGGTATAGAGCCCCTGGGCATATCTGAGCACGATTATTTGTCCTGCCCTCAGGGTGCTATTTATCTATAATATGTATGTATTTCGAAATATACATGTTATCAGTTGTCTTGTACCGTGGTATAGGCTCTGCCTAATTTGGGATCCAATGGCAGTGTGTCATTTGTCCCAAGATATTTATTTATAACTGGATTGTACTGAACTATAACTTGTAACTGAATTTACTACGATTTCTTAGTGAAATCTAGCCCTTAAGGAACAGTAAATGGACGATATTTTCATAATTGAATTAAGATTGCGAAACATACAATAATATGTTAAAATACTATCCTGGCTATTTTATTAGAACAAAATTATCTAGTTATCGTTTAAATTACCAATTTAGCTCAACACGGAGCCTTATACCCATACTAACTGTATTTTACTAAAGCGGCCCTTCGAGATTATTTGTTTTTTTTTACTTAACCCTAGTATAATAATTCATCGTGTACCAAATCTCAATTTAACAGTTTCGGAGAGAATTGGCTATGACAAACGGACAGACATATGATTGATTCTAAAAAATTTGGCTAGTTCATGCAATAATTAAAATAATTATAAATGCGAAAGGAACTCTGTCTGTCTGTCTGTCGCGCTTTCAGGCCAAAACTATTGAAACTATTTAAATGAATACAGATAGTCTAAAGTCTGAGAAAGCACATATGCGAAAAAAGGGTTGTAAGGGATTGAAAGGGGGAGATGAATAGCTGTATTGAAGATTAGTCATTTTTAGAGCTAGACGCTTGAAACTTAACTTTTAGGCTGTGAATATTCATTCAAAGTTTTTCAAAAGTTATACGCTCAAGAGTAAGGTAAGGAAAAATAACAATAGGGGATTAAAGTTTGTATGAAAAAATGTAAAGTTTATATGATTTTTTTATACGTTTGCGACAATATTAAATATGGCAGCTATTCTGTTGTAACATTATGGACGGATTTATAACAAAATGTGCGGATGAAGGCGCGGCCACAGCAAGTTGCTTACATAATAAAGCGATAAGTGCACTCACGAGTATGCACACATACGGTGTCTTAGAGATGACTTATAGAATGAATTGTATTTTTGGTACCTATTTTAAGTAGGTCTGTCGTTAACCATGATTGAACATTCCTTGTTATATGTCTGACTCAATTAAACATATTTAAAAAACATAAAAACCAAACAACTCATTGCAAATAGAGCCGAAATATATTCAAAGTACGTTAACAGGTTCAAACCGGATCGAGAAAGGATTTCTTATATCAGTCCGTCCCTTATCTCGCACTAGGTATATTACTAGAAATATGAACGATAATTTTAGGTGAGATATGAATAATAAATATAAAAAATATACTTCTTATAGGTCTTTCATTTTTATTCATATGAGTGAGTGTTTAAGAACTTTGGTTAAGCAAGTCATCATCATCATATCAGTCTAAATACGTCCACCGCTGAACAAAGGTGGTCCCCAAGGATCACCTCAACCCGGTCTTACACTGCCGTTATCTGAGGCTTGCAAGATCTTTCGGACCCCATATAATATGTCTTCTTTTATTTCAACTGTGCAGTTTCGAGTCTTGTTAAAAGGTTATGGAGTGTAGCACACTAGGTATTTAAATTCATAACAGCATACTATCCTATGTCTATATCTCTGTCATATCTCCAAAAAATGCTGCTCAATTATTGTCCAAAAATATACAGCGCCAGTATCTAGGTAAGTTTCAGAGGCAATGGCTTCAGACTTAAAGGTACTCGATGTGCTAAATGTGTGCAATACCTTTCAATACCAAAATCGCCAACATTAATTTAAACTGTAAACCATAGAAAATTCACTTCTTTTTTCAATTCATTATAATAAAGACAGCTATTCAATTGTTTACATTTTTATTACTGTTTCCGATTGTGGTGCAATAATAAAAATGTGTTTTGCATACCTTCCATGGAAAGCGTAATAAATAAGAGTCTAAGAATACGTAGTAAGAACAACGTGGCATCCTCTAAAGACCACAATATGTGGCAAAGAATGGGGGAGAGGTTTGAGCAAGAGAGGGGCAGTAGGGGCTATATAATTTTATTTATCGTCATTAATAGTATCTAAAAAGCGACGATTCATTTCATAATACAGTTTACACTAGTTCAGGTAGGAGAGATTCACAATAATTGTAGGTACACAGTACATAACTGTGTACTGAACGACAAAACACTGACATGTCAGAGCTGGTCCACATTAGGTCGGACTGACTTTTTTATTATAGTCCGTCTGTCGGGTCGTGCTGTTCACACTAAAAAGTAATATAATTCCGATAATACTGTCCCGACCGGCACGGGACAGTATTATCGGGACTATCCGTTGGAATACATATGGCAATATGCATCCGGCAGATTCTGGCCCCTTTGTCGTTCCGGTAAAAATATCGGTCCGACCGATTGTGAACAGGCTCTCATCATTTTACTATTCGTATAATAAAGCATCGTATCCAATGCACTAAACCTACACCCATTCATATCCTAATTAGTACACACGGCTACATATCAAGCTATACATTTCCAGTATAAGCCGATCCCACGTTGTTTAGGATTTCCATACAATGAGTGGTGAGCCTATATTAGAAATGGATAGCTTGATATGTAGCCGTGTGTACGACTAAGATGTCAGCGCCATTTTGGATTTATCGGTCGTCGTTCGGTGCACAAACGGCAGTATTTTGTGACAATAAAAATTATCTATGAGAGGTTCAAATTATTACTGAATCCATGGAATAGTTTAATGCGAAATTGGTTTCCTTTATTTACCTACTTACTAAGCATATTTTGAGAATAGGTGATATAAAACCAAATTAATGGGGTACAAAACAAAATTTTATGAAATGAATTGGCGGGGACGAAATTAATGGAGGGGCAAAACAATTTTTTTATGAAATGAATCGGTGGAAAAAAATTCCAATCCCCGTGTGGGGGTGGACAAGTAATATATTTTCCTGTGTTATGAAGATGTATAGAACTTTACAAGTTCTCTCTACAATTACAAATTCTGAAGGGAATATATATCTTATATTAGATAGCAATATATTCCCTTCAGAATTTCTTCAAATAGAACTATATAAAACTTCAAATAGACAATTTTGTATAAAAGAAAAGAATTTTAGTTAGAACCAATAATGGCTCATTCTAGAGGTTAAGTGACTCTACCATATATCCACCGTTGCTCGATGATGATTAGACTGTATTTAAAATTCTAAAAACAATACCAAAAATAAAATGTATAATAATTAAAAAGAAAAAAAAAAAAAAAGATAAAAATAAAAGCAATCAGTATCTGATATCATCGAGAAACAAATCCAAAGTGTGTGTCATTATAAGTAAAAAAAAAATTATTGAAACGTTGTATGACTAATTAAGGTTATTTTTAAAGTAAATTATAAAGTTATGATTAGTATTAGTATAGATAAGTAAGGTTAAAAAGTGTAAAACGAGCGCGTCTCGCCATTAAACGTAAAAGTTTGGCGAGTATATAGGTTAATTGCAAAATTGTTATGTCTGTGTTTATACCAATAAAAAATAAAATAAAAATTTAACAGTATATTAGGATTACAACCGCATGATCTGTTACTAGATTTGTTCGATGTTTGTGAATGTGTGCTAATTCTTTATTTATTCAATGGCTAATGCTTTCTGTATGGTTCAAAGAAATGTCATAATGAAAAGTTGAAGTCAGTTCTATGTTTTGAAAACAATAACTATTTAAGAATTATGTTTACCCGAGTGTAATTTTCTGTAAACTTTCGACTTTTGTCTTGCTAAATTAGCCTTATACTGATAGTACGATGGCAAATAGTAGGCAGTATTTTGTTTACAGTATCATAAAGTAATCTTTAGTTAACTCAGGTTGAAAGTAACATTAATAAGAAAAGACAAAGAAGAAAGACACAGGATATAATAAATAAGCTTACCTGTTATATGTGGATTTTCACGCACCAAGTGCTCCTGGTAATCCGTGATGTTGAACAAAAGGTCGTCCTCATTGGGTACACATTTGCTTTTCAGACTGGTACAGCGACGAGGCTGAAAATGCTGCCCTATAGGACAACACTTTTTGATGCAAAACGCGCCATACTCAGCGCAATTCCGACTGCATACTCGCGCCACCAGCTCTTCGCTATCATACTCTCCATCTATACACCATTCTCCAGGCGCCACACGACCACCGCCTTGATCTTCTCTATTTAAAGCTTGTAAGTGATTCCCATCTACTATCAACGAAAAATATTTTTCCTTCAACTGTATACCATATTCATCTGATTTACAAATTAATTCATTATCCACTTCATAGATATTATTTTCATCCATGTTCAGGCGTCGCAGCAACCAATCTTCTGTGTTGTTCTCTACACTATGTCTACAGACATGGAAGTTACTATCAAAACGTTGCCCCCGTGGACAACATTTGCGTAAACGGTTCACATTAATTTTAGTAACTAATGTCTCTTCAGTTTCATTAACACAACTTAATTCTACAATTCTAGGAATGTAAGGTTTCAATGTACCATTTACTACTTCTAAAACCAGTCTGTCGTAACAGTTGTCTTTGGTAACGTTCGTTAAATTATTTAATCTTTTATTTAAAATTAAGGATGTCACTTGAACCATTTGAATTTGATCACACAATGAAGGCATAGCATACTCAGCTTGAACTTTTTCACCGAGTATAAGTGGAGAAATAGATACATTATAACTTGCATAAGCATTTTCACGATCTATACATTGGTAAACGCTATCAACTTCATCATCAGACGACACTTTAATTAAACTATGATTATTTGGACAACACTTGTGAAACACCACAGCATCCTGAACTACTTCAGCACTGACGTAGATAACCGCACACACAAAAGTTAAGAACCGCATTGTTTTTGAAGTATGGGAAGCACACATCGCCGATGATAATAGTTGTATGAGAAATTCACAACAGGTGGTGATTGTCGATCGCCGTCTCGAACATAGTTTATTTTATGTTCACTAGAGGAGCGCCAACGTGCGTTGTGGCACAGCGGTGGCGATGCAATGATTTGAGCTTCGCCAACGGCGGGCGGCGTCCTAACATAACGCTTTGATCACTGTCTGGACACTACTGCTCTATTAGCCACAATCTGCTTTCCTTAAATTTTGGCGTTTTCTTCCGCTGACCTGTACCTATCAATGCTATCACACTCATCAGAAAGTCCACCGAAACCCACACTACGGTTTTATTTTTTAGAAAAGGTTATTAAATATAGGTGATATATATCTTTGCTTATTATTCCAAATCTTATTATGAATTTTATTATGCTAATTCACTATTTATTTTTAATTTAAAATCGACTGTAACTGTGTTAGTTACGCGTTCACACTACACCAAGACACCGTCGCAAATTCCTTATCACATATCTGCTGATAAAAATTTGAAACGACAGATTGATTACCAAGAATTTGAAGTGTAAATAAATATTGAGTGTGTTGCTTATACATATCAACATTGCATTAATTTTGTGATCAGAACTGATTTAGTGTCTTTTACTGACTGACTGACTGACTGTGCGGTAAACAGCTACCGCATCTAGCTAGCTATTTATAGAAACTAAAAATATTTTAATAGTATTATTTAGTGTAGGGACAGATATAGAACTCACATGTCGTATATATATAGAGTGCAGAATATCCACCTAGAACAGGGATACTAAAAAATAATACACCTTTGGGTCAATTTTCCAAAAGACATTTTGTTAATTCGGTCGTTATGTGTCACTTGCTGGTGGCAATTATACCTTATAAATTTAATATATATTTAATAAACGTATTAAATAAATAAGAATTAATATAGATATATAATAACTAAATACCGTATATCACTATTAGTAATTTGTCGATCAATACTGACTTAGTATACCTATCTTTTAAAGTTACTTCAGGTTCTCAATTACACCCACAGACTTACAGGACTTAGATTATCTGGCTGCGTTGCCAATACTTCCCCCCAAACCGGTGATTCTTGCAAATATTACTTACACCTAGTAAGTGTGTGTACGTGTAAGGTGGAGTTACTACCCTAGGTGACCTGTACATAAAGTAAAGAAAGGTTATGCTCTAACCGTCTCAAAGTTTGCTACCGTATACTGGGTACTGTATACTGGGTACCGTACCGTACCCAGGAGTCACATAAGATTACTAAAGATAAAGCCTACAGATGCGACACACGCTATTTAAATAAGGGTCTTGCACTTTTCATACGTCTGAAGCATGTAGATTAATCTTATTCTTTATTCTATTACTTTTACGCTCATAAAAACCTCTAAAATAGAACAATTGGATGACTGAACTTATACTGCTAGCTAAAACTATAATGATAATTCTATAATACCTACAGGGTTTTAGAACTTCTACATTTATTTTGGAAGGGTGTAAGCTGTGACTCATTCAATTGGCATAAAGCATTTTGAGAAACTTTGAGTTAAGAGCCAGTCCCATATTGGTCTGATAGGTAAAGAGATAATAGATATGCTAGCAAAGGAATCTTCGGTTGACTGCCTTTATTTGGATTGCTTACCTTATTATTCCAATTTATGAGGCATTTTTAATAAAATAATTAGATATAGCCAAAAGACGTTTCTTAGAGTTCCATGGGTTTTAGAGATCAATATGGGAAGGCAGGATATGTGACGAACCTTATACTTCGTTCCGGCCGGACACGTTCCTTAGAACAAGTTGTCATTTATGATGAATAAAGTAATTCACCAAATTGTACCAACTCGGATGGGGTAGAGGATGTAGTACATATTACAGTAAATGTTCGGAATGAATTGTCAAGAAGTGAATAGTTTCTCATAATTTTGATTTCCAATATTCATGATGGCAGTTGGAGTAACAGCGCTTTAGAGTTCCCTTTGTCAGCGGAGGCTATAATCCTGTACAAAGTTGTAATCTAGCATTAAGAAAAGAGTGTTTTTACTTTAGTAGTATAAGCATCTCCTGTACTAGGGCGACATAATTACATTACGGGATCATTAGGGCAATTTTGTATTGCCACTTTTAGAAGATTTCTTTAAAGGGCTTCCTCTCAATTTAAATTAGGAAAAATAACAATCTAAAAGCCTACGTCATTGACTGGGTGCAGTTTTTAGTTACTTCCGCTGTCATAAAAACTCCTAATATAATTACGGTTAAACTTATTCCCGTTCACTAAATTTGTAACAAATATTCATACACCATTTAAGATAATTAGTGTTTACGCTCCAAATTGTTCGGTTTATTAGTGAGCGTAGTTCTAAATGCTAAATAGTGTAAGAGTTTTCTCTTAAAATACGGGCTTAAAACGTTCCCTACGTCTTCTAAATAATACTTCCGCGTTTATAAATATTGGGGAATAAAACTTTTACGACAAAGTTTATTGCCGTTGAGTAAAACTATAATTGTCATGATATTATACAAGGTTTTAAATATTCTAGTTTTCTGTTAATGAAATATATGCCAATGTATTTCAAACCGTGATCGACGCTGTTACATGCCACGATCTGATATCAATTCTGCACCACAAATTGGGAAGGTAGCCACTAGTACACAAAACAGGTGAGACGCTTGCTGTTTTGCCTTTCTATTATTTAAAAAAAGGATGAAAATAAATCTATATTATGATGTGACATTCATATAACTCCCTACATAGTTAGCATCGACTCATTGCTCAAATATACAATACATATACTTAACACCCAATCAGGGGCTCTACCGGCTAAGTCGCCGAACATCGATTTCTTAAATGGCGTTCAAATAAATAAAGGTTAAAAATGACTTAATCAATCGTTCAATCGGCTTCAACGGTAACAATCAATTCCGGACCATTTATGACGTCACATGTGCTCATGGAAGCCGATTTAACGATTGATTAAGTCATTTTTAACCTTTATTTATTTAAACGCCATTTAAGAAATCGATGTTCGGCGACTTACCCGGTAGAGCGCCAGGTACCCCAAATAACCCTTACACGTATCATTGGCGATACACATACAATAAAATTGTAAAACCATGGCTTAAGTGTTTTTTCCAGCAGTACTACTTAGTAGTCAAGAGAACATGGACAAGTTTCAATAAACTTAATCATTATAACAATGTTTATTGCAGAGATGCTACCAAAAGATGAATATTGTGTTGTCACCCCTTCTCGTATCATTGTCATTGAAAACTATATTTTTCCTTTGTTGAATTGCTTAATAAAATTATGGCTATTTAAAATTCCCCATATTATGTCAGTAACTTTTCCAACAACATGACAGATTCAGTTAGAATTAACTGAATGAAGCGAGCATAGTCAAGATTTAATAATAATCTTAATCATTTTCACAATACTTATTTTGTAAAGATATTATTATGTTAATGGAATTTTTCTATAGTGCTCTCAACACTGAATTGGCATCGATACAAATATATATAGCCCATGAATTATCTGCGTTAAAAAACTACGAATAAATGTTTTTCACAAAGTACGTCAAAAGAGCGAGGACAAGTTTTAATGAACGTCATCTTTTATAATATTAAAGAGATGTTAAATAATAATGTCCTGCTAGCCGAATTTCGGCCACGGCGGCCAGTCTCAACAGAGATTAGCCATCTGCAAGGGACATATTATAGTGCTCAAGTGTGTGCGCAAACACAGAAGCACTTTCTATTCCATCACTCTCATGATCCGATGGGACGCCTATGCGACACGACCGGAAAGAGGTCAGGTACAGGACCGACGGCTTTACGTGCTCTCCGAGGCACGGGGGTATAATACCACCAACTTCCAGACTACGGGCTGATGCTGAGAATTTTTTCTTTTTTGTTTACAGAAAAGTCCCAAAATCTCTTTTTGGCCCGATCCGGGATTTGAACCCAGGACCTCGTTCTCTTCGGGTGAACACGCTACCGCTAGACCAACGAGGCAGTCACATGTTAAATAGTACAAAATATAAATATAGGTTTACATTACTGCAATATAATACTTAAATACTTTTTTATACGAAATTCTAGAGTGTGCTAGATATATCTGTTATAGGCTGAATAATAATGTCTAAATCAGACTGCAGATGTGGCGCTCAGATTAAGGTAATAGCTTAGTGACTACTCAGGTTTGATCCCGTCACAAGACAACTTGTATGACCCAATAATGGATGTTCCGAGTGTGCTATATGTCATTGCATGTAAAGTGAGGCCTCCGCGACAGAGGGATTAATTTAGCTAGCGCAGGCGTGTATAATACACAAATTAATGATAACCATGTAGAACCATGTAACCTGTTTATTATACATTCTGTAAAATTAACTTGGATGCAATAGCTGATTGGGTATTGAGTACCTACAGTTATTTGTTTTAGTAGGCAACTGACCACCCACCACACTAATTAGGTATGTAGTGAATTCTAATTTTGAATTATAATCCAATACAAATTTATTAAAACTGACAGCTTGGTAAACTGACAGGTAAAAGTAAGCTGCCAGCTGCAGCTGTCCAGCCTTTTACTGACAAATTTAACAAAATATTTGTATTTTGCTTTTTTTTATGAAAGATGGTAATTATTGTATAATATTTTGTAATGATTATTTAGTAAATACATGGCGTTTATAGTTTAACCAATAAGCTTTCACTCTTTTGCCGGACAATAAACATTCGTTATTTAATGATCAAACATGTTAATGATTAAAAAAAATCAACTGAATTTCGGTGGATACCTAGAAACCTTGGAGAGCGTTTTTATTCTTTAAAAAGTACTTCTACGTGCTACGCTCTGTACTGAATTCTACTAAGGTATACTACGAATCTCTCCGGAAAGGTAGCTTATAAAAATAGTTTAAAAACGAAAAAGCAAACGGGCGTAACTTGGCCCAAACTCATCTAAAATAATCTGAAAGCCTTATATTTTTCGCAGTTGTTACTACTGAAGTAAAATATTGGCTGGTATCATCATTAACACGTTAATAATCCCCATACAAATAGGTCTGACCACCCCGTAAGTCCAAAGAGATTATTAGGTGATTATAATTAGTTTTATTAAACTAATCAATGACGGGTCGCTGGAAATCGCTGGATGCGGATAGCGGAAGACCGGCAATTGTGGGGATCTTTGGGGGAGGCCTTTGTCCAGCAGTGGACGTCTTTCGGCTGATATGATGATGATGATGAACCAGGTAAACAACTTTTCTTCATCATATTTGTTCATTTTCCTCGATTTTCCTGTATGACCCCAATGAGGGTAATTATTTAGAACAGTGTTTGTCGTCAAGTACATAATGCCTCTCATTCAATTTGTCACCGATATTCAGAGAATTTTAGAAGATACAACTTTTGCGGAAAAATTTCTCCCAAAGTTTATCAAGAATGCAAACAATGTAAGAAAAGTAATTGTCATTCTTGTTTCGTAAACGAACATATACCTAGGTACAAAAATGTAATTCTTTCATTAAAATTTTCTTGAAATAAACTCTAGTATGCATGCAAAAATAGTTTTTACGTCTCACGTAAACCCTTGACAATTGTGGACCTAATATTGACATAATCCGTATTATTCTTATGGATTTTGTATGACCAATTCTTCCCTCACAAGTCCAATAACTAAAACCATACTTATAAGTCTGCTTCAAAATCGAGGTACAAAACATTTTAGTGCTATGGACCCATATGGGGTCAGGGACGTATGAGTATAATCTGTTACGGACCCATATGTGGTCATAGGACTGTTAACGTGTTAAACGTAGCTAGGGGGGGGCACCGATTAACAACTTCCGTATTGAAATACAAACGTCTGATAAGCTTATGTAACTACATACATTGTTTTTGACTCCAGCGCTTTTACTTACAACTAAAGTCTGAAAAGGGGCTAATCGAATTCTAATATTGAATTCAAATCTAATCTGAAACCATTATCTAATCATTTAAATAATGCACCTTGGCTATACAAGTGTATTAACACAATGTTATGCTTTATAACTGAGTATAAAAAAATAAACCAAATTAGTATAGTATCTAACAGTGATAAAACAAATGAAAGTGCTCAAAATAATGAAGCTACAACAGCTTTTAGAAACATGAAAGACAGAAAACGCGCTTTCCTAACTTATGACGTCACTTGTACTCAGCTGTTAAAGTGATATACTTGCAGTTCGCAAGTAAGGAATAGCGTGGATATCTTTCAACTTTGCTCTTAAATAAAGACTTTAATAGGACAAAGTTTTTATAATACTTCCACAGCAAATTTTTGGTTACATAAAGCATAGGTACCCCAGAGATGTGTCTTAAGGGTACAGAGTACAGATAAATAAAATAAACTATTCAAGCTGCAACAACATCACTGAAGGGTCTAATAGTTGAACTGTATATGCTGCAGAAATTGAAATTCTTCGTAGTTTTTCTTATTGTGGTATATTATAGTTTAAGTCAATGGTAATATACGAGTATAATAACTCAATATAGTTACATCGGACGTGGGGATTTTTATCTAAAACATCGAAAGGGAGATTACTGTTATTAAACAAATTTATAACTTTAGACTGTGCATTGTTATTTTTGACAAAGTTTCATTTAGGTTTGTTAGAAACTTCAAGAGACTATCTATCGTCGTCTAAAAACACGGTATCTTACAGGTTTAGCCCTATCATCATATCAGCCGAAAGACGTCCACTGCTGGACAAAGGCCTCCCGCAAAGATCTCCACAATTGCCGGTCTTGCGCTATCCGCATCCAGCGATTTCCAGCGACCCGCACAAGATCATCGGTCCATCTTCTAGGGGGCCTTCAGGTTCGTGGTCGCCACTCGAGAACCACGCTCTTAGCCCTATGCTCTACACAAAATACCTGTATAATACCCTTCGCATACATTAAGTAGCCATGTTTTAGATTGTAACTCGGGTGTTTATGCAAAATACATTTTCAGGATACGCGATCAAATAGACAAAGAGATGATCGAAATAAAACGCAATACATTGTTCACGTTCTCGTTTAATTAAAAAACTATTTTTCTTATTTTAATTACTATAAAATTACATTATTCATTGACTTATTCAATTGGCACATATAAATACTTACATAGCTAATGTAAAACCACGCAATCAAATTAACGATTGAAAACGATTTGAGCCCATACTGTGTTCAATGAGCGTGGAACGGACAGACACCAGCACATCCAGCTACCCCCATCTGTCAAATTTCTTTTATAGATTTTCAACTTTATTACAAAAGCATAAGGTTCACTTTCTATTGGGCAAATTTGACACATTGGTGTAGCTTGATGTGCTGGCGTCTGTTGTACATAAAATTGCAACAGTTCATAAAATTATAATCTGCTGCTAACTCGTATCTACATACTCATATCAGTTTGCAAATACATCGGGACTTATGTTAATATATGGTTTTATAATATCATGGTCACTGGTGGCATTTCTGTATTTTACGCGACTACACAACTTATTTGATAATTTAAATTTTTTAATAGAATTTAACTGCGCTGGTGCTCAATGTTTGGGAGGAAACTGTACGTGTGATCGAGTCAGTAAACTGCAGGAACTCGTGCTAGAGGCACTGGTAGTCGAGCACCTGTGAACTATAACAGCAGTGCCACCTGTGAACTATAGCTACCACTTAACTGTGGTCGCCAACTCGTCACGGGTGGTGACTACGGCAAGCTCGTCCAAATGACATCGTTATGGGCACCTTTTGGGTAGATCCTTG
This sequence comes from Pseudoips prasinana, assembly GCA_951640165.1. Taxonomy (NCBI): domain Eukaryota; kingdom Metazoa; phylum Arthropoda; class Insecta; order Lepidoptera; family Nolidae; genus Pseudoips; species Pseudoips prasinana. Next base: position 23,115,631 of record OX621237.1, on the reverse strand, counting down.
TCCAGCAGTGGACAATATCAGGCTGATGATAATGAATATCACCGTCAATTTGATGTTGTTATGTAGGTATTACCGGCCATCTGCTTAATCGCCACGGTCACAGCGTTTCATATAGCCCCCAGGTTTATTACAAAATAATTGCTATCCATACGTATAGCTGATACGTCGTACATAATTGCAATTAAAGAGCAATTATTGTTTGAATTATGACATAATGGCCGAATAAGACCACCGAACTGACGGAATAGTCGCTAACCACCGAAACGTTTATAACACTAAACACTACACATCAATAGAATGTATCATCTTATCTGTTTTACTTCCACTACCTACTAAATAAATTTTTGATCTTACTGCTCGATAAATAAGTTAAACAATTGAGCGAGACGATCTCCAAAGTTGTAATTCAAACATCCACAGCTGTCCTTCAATCGCAATAGCTTTAGAAATATAAATATCTTGATTACAACAATGACGTTTTATATATGTATAATGTGTTTATTGGGAATGTGGTTAGTGGGATTACAATAACATGTCAAGTGATTTTAATGCATGAAAATTACAGAAATACTGCTTTAAGATATACATACCTACTCCTACTTTCACATAATGTAGTTACTAATAAAATAATCGTTTATCAACTCTTCTTTAAGTAGGTATGTGTACACGAGTTGTGGCACTTATGATAGATGCTCTCACGGGCCCGTAAGTCATCGGCGAGGTTAAGCAACTAGGCTCGCGGTCAGTCCATAGATGGGTGACCGCCAAAGTGGTTTAATTTCTACACCTCAGGCTGTTGGTCCCAGTTGTAGCGGTTAGGCAACAGTCGGTAAGCCAAGTCAAAGGCCCGATGGGCGGCTTGAACAACTCTGACACTAGGGTAACCATTGCCCATACGATAAGTAGTAGTAAGTAGTGTGTGGGTGTGTGTTTATGTACTTTACAAGTTAAATAGTGACCCAAGTACATGTAATCCAATAGAACAACTCTATGTAAGTGTGAGTGCGTGACCGTGTGCATTTGTGTATGTATGAGTAAATGTTTACATTACAAGTAATCGTATATAATAACAACGCAATTATACTCAACATAAATCATTGAGTGTATGTTTTAGATTACAAGTTATCAATCGAATATAACTAGAAATATAAGCATAAAAATACACGTAATACAATGGTAGTGACTAATATAATAGTTGCAAGATGAATATTTAAGTCTAAGCTTAATACCAGTACGCCAGCACATCCAGTTATCCCAATCTGTCAAATTTATTTTATAGATTTTCAACTTTATCACAAAACCATAAGCTTCACTTTCAATTGGGGTAATTTGACGGATTGGGGTAGCTTGATGTGCTGGCGTCTGTAGCTAATAATTCTTAAGTAAGTTTATTTTCCGACAATTCATCGAAATTAATTGAAAGGTGTTACTATACTTTTTGTTAACCTTCTATGAAATATATTTAATTATATCTATATCGTTTTATCTACAAAGTAAGGTAATTATTGGCCATCCTCCAAACAGATTATTCATAATCGTTATTATATCACGATAAACAAAAATCGAATTAAAAAATATTGTTTTATTAATTTATCATTGTTAGCAACTTATAAAATGCAATCAAGTCTGTTTTCTTTCTATTAACTTTCATATTAAACATAATAGATGTGCCCCGCAGTTTTACCTGCGTTAAACTATACTAGCTATATCACTATAAAGTTTCATCAAAATATAAAGAGTAGTAGTAGTTCTTGCGTGAAAGAGTAACATATATCCATACATCCATTCTATCAAACTTTCGCAGGTAAAATAATAAGTAGAATCTTTATCGTGACGTAATTACGATTATGAACAAAAACTTCCACTTTAACTAGCTGATAATTTTATCAAGAAGTCGATTTAAAACGTTCTGTAGTCCAAAGACGCCATTTAGGCTTGTTATGTCCTACTCAGATATGAGTCAGTCGAATAAGACACCCTCCCAGTCTCACATCGCTAAACTGACAAATCACATTAAAGCCCCTAATGAACAAAATATTTAACAAATGGCAACCGTTTAAACTATTAAATTGTAATAATTGAATCAGATGGAGTAAAGAATTCTTTTGCCATTTATAAAACGGAAGCCATAGCATCGATGGAATTTGCTCTTTTTGGGGGCCGTTTTTGTATCGTAAAACTCAAAAAAAGTAATTCATAATAATATTTTATTATCATAAGAAAGCTGCTAATATTTGGATATTAGCGGCTTTCGTATGTATGAACAAAATTAAGATTAAACAAAATTAAATCACAGAAAAGCCGCTAATATGTGAAGTCACCTTTGAAATACTATTATTAGTACAATATATGTCATAATAACGGATCGGATCTTATCATATAATCACAATCATATCCACGACCACCACCAGGAAAAATGCTATCAAAATATGATATGATATATATAATATGATAAGTAATCTCTGTAATTCAAGGCAGGACTTGTTTCTGTCACACACATGATCTGCCTTGAAGAAACGATATTTTCAAGTAAAATTTACACGTTATTACAATTGCATAAAGTAGCATTTACCCTGACAATGTTGGCTTTATTATGGTCCTTTAGCATATGGAAGGCAGAGAATAAAGTGATAACTCAACAATAACTTTTCGCACATATGGTGAATTCTCAAAGTGATCTCAGTCAAAGAGTTTTCAACTACAGCCACTAGTCGACACGATGTCGGCGGAAGCACTTTGATATTTTAGCGTAAGTAATAAGGTTTATCTTGCAGTGTTTCCACCGACGTGGCACTGGCAATTCATCATCATATCAGCCGAAAGACGTCCACTGCTGGACAAAGGCCTCCCCCAAAGATATCCACAATTGCCGGTCTTGCGCTATCTGCATCCAGCGATTTCCACCGAATCTCACAAGATCATCGGTCTAGCTTGTAGGGGGCCTGCCCATGCTGCGTCTTCCGCTTCGTGGTCGCCACTCGAGAACGTTTCTGCCCCAGCGGCCGTCGGCTCTACGAGCTATTTACCCTGCCCACTGCCACTTTAGCTTGCTTCAGCAATTCTTACGGCTATGTCGGTTACTTTCTCTCAGCATTTCTGATTCGATCTCGCAGGGAAACTCCAAGCATAGCCCTTGCCATTGCTCTTTGGGTGACCTTCAGCCGCCTGATAAGGCCCATAGTGAGCGACCACTCAGCGGTGGCAATTATTCTTACAATCATTTACAGATCTAGTAATAAGGCATCAACTTAATATCTATCTATTCTAATTATTGAGTGCTACTTGTTGATTATCAGCAGAAGCGTAATACAGGGTGTATGTGAACTGACTGACTTCAAAGTTTTCAAATCATTTGGGTAATTGAATACTTATTTTTAATATTATTAACTAGGCCATTTTTTATTCAAATTATTTACTTTTGATGTTGAAGATCTAATTTGACCCTATGGGTTAATTGGGTATAAGTAATTAACAAAGATATCGTTTCATAAACTTAGTTCGACTTCCAAGCGTCAAAGAGAGCATAAACCTACGTCGTGCGTACAAGCAATGAAGGCAATGTCTCCGTTCAGAAAAAACCAATGGGCAGAAAAGAGAAGGCGTTTTCATTGAGCACAAGTCAATAAGTTTTCATGCAGTTACAACCTTAGAAAGGACTACGGAAGGCAGGGTTAAAATGCTTTGCGGATCAACAGTGCGTACTTTGCCTTTGTTCCATCCATAACTTGCATGGTGTACAAATTTACTTCATATTGTATATATTGCTTCAGTTCTGGAAACTAGCTCATATAGTTTCTATCAAATCCTTGTTAAATTTTCATGTTTGGTAAAATTTGTTTTGGCGGGTAAAGCTGAACAAAACGAGTGGGGCCTCTTCACCAAATATTCTTAAGGCAAGCCAGTTTTTTTACAAGCTCTCATGAATCTATGATTGTTGGATGTAAAGTGGACTTTTGATATAGTTTATGTGATAATCTGAAAGTATAACTTTTTGAAATAGAATGTAATATTGTTGATTAAAAATAAACTACACATAGTCAAGAAAAATTCTGGACTAGTGCTTTGCGACCTCAACTGCTAAGCTAAAAGTCGTGGGTTCAAGCCCCACCCAGGACAAATCTTTGTGTGATAAGCACAACTATTTGTCCTGTATCTGGGTGTTATTTATCTGTAATATTTATGTATTTAGAAATATCTAAACATGTTCATCTTAGCTGGATGCTATAGTACAGGCTCTGCCTACTTCCATTCATTTATTTAATTGAAATTTTTTATCTGTATTTAATTACAAACAAAGACTAAATATACATCACCCCATCAGTGAATTAACTGTACTTGGGTATTAGCCTACTGACTTTATTGAAACAAGCCCGTTACATTGCACCCTGTATAGAAAAGACTAGCGTTTTTGTATGTGCGTTCAGTGGCAGCCGCAGCTTTTGACCACCATGTTCTTATACTTGCGCAGGATCACGTTCGAGTCGTCCGTGTAGTATAATACCGATATTGGAGACAACTTGATCGGAGCGCAAGATGGCTTCGGCACCTACAAAATTAAAATAAAACATTTAAAAAAATCGTAATAAACATGCCAGCTAAATGATGTCCACTCCTACACAAATGCGAGCTGCATTTTTTAGGAAAGAATCCAAAGATCTCTAAAACTTGGCAGACGGGTTGCCTAGGTTGGTTGGCACTTGGCAGTATAAAAGGTGAGGTGACCCACAGTAACTTTTTATCATAAAATATAGTTAAACTAAATGTTCAGAGCTAATTTCTTCAGATTCTTATGTTTTAAGTGTTTTTCACCTTTGCGACCTTTTTCTAACACGGCAAAGTATATGTCCTGCAGCCAGGAGCACAATTTAATGTAAATCAGTCTTAAAAGATTATTTATATAATTAAAACGGTAGAATACCATATATATACCATATACCACAGTAATTAAAGAATAATTAATGCTACATTATAAACGAACATAAATATTGATTTTAAAACATATATCAAAACATCAGTCTCACAGAATCGCAAATATTATAAAAATATACGCGTTCATCTATCCGTAACATATCACGGTCTAGATTGGCATTTGGCGTTGAGTGCTGAGTGTAAGGATGTGCGGTACAGGCGACTTAGTGAACATTATAGTACTACGCTTGAGACACGGCAAACAATTTATGGCCGCGAATAGAACGATAGTTATCCAAAACAAAGTCTCAACACAGCTCATAGAAGAGATCTTACACATTACTGCAAGTATATGCGTATTCCGCCTCACTTCCAACGAATTATATCTCAGACATCTGTACAGAAAGTATAAGTAAGACAAAAGTTCGTTCTTTTGGTTTGTTGAAGGTCGGGTACTCACCTTAGTAGGATTTAATAGATGCACCAAAGTTTGGACAATGGCATGATTCGTCGCATTTTTGTGTGCATTTAGAGGGAAATTGCATTCCCCGCTACAGTAGAACGCGCCATACCCGTCCGGGGCAATGATCCAATCCTGCAAAACAAAGCCATTACTCATCATATGTAAAAGCAAACAAAGAAAATATGTTTTTAAACAAAACATTATAGTATAAACAATAGTATGCACCTAGAGTAAGCTGCCAGAAAGTTAACGCCGCTGCTCGAATACGACGCAAAGTATAGGCACGGTATTGATTCAACATATATGTATGATTAAAAATATAGCTAAATCTTTAAACACTCCGTGTACCTAAACATGTAATATGTACCTAGAAATAATTATATATTATATATTACTTACAATACATGTTCTGACTATTTACAAGCACATTTTAAAGTCTACGTGAGTAAAAACCTTTTTTATTATACTATATTTATTTATTACCGCACCAAACATTTTTGATGGGTTTTTGACATTCACTGCTTCACCGGATAATATGAAACTAAATCATCTAACAAATAAGACTGGAAACTAATTAACGCGGGCAAGAGAATACATCCTTTGGGTTACGAAGCTTTTATGTAACTGTCTCTCTACGTTAATATTTGAAGACGCCGCTCATCCGATTGAAGATGGGAAGTAACATTTTATCGATACGAATGTAAACTAAGAGTCAAGGAGAGCGATGGTGGTGGCATAGGTGAAGATACTTTCCCAGTCGAGATACGCATAGAGTGAATTAATGATATGCACTATCTCAGTTAAATGTTCCCATCCTTTTGTGTTAGTTACACCACTCCCTTCCTAGGTAACGCTCCAGGATGAAGGCTAACTACAGCTAATGCCGCGGTTGAACAAGAATACATCAGAATCATTTTTGTAATTCATGTAAGTAACAAAAACTAAATACGTGTGAATGAGTCTTTAATTATTATTTTTTACTGTCATTTTCCGCTAAGGTTCTGCAACAAAATTTAAAGAAAGAAAGTTCAAATTCGCTTAAAGCATTATTACTGCAATATAGTTGTATATCTTTAAACAGTGCGTACTTAGAGTTAATTATAATCTCTTATGCCCGGTTCCTTTATTTTACGATCCGTCATTGGACCAACGTTACCATCCGTAATTCAGCTACCGATACCGATGCAAAACTAGTGTTCCACAATGCCCTACCTGCGACGAACATCCGTAGTTTAAACCACCTACGACTCGTTCGGCGATGAACCTCTCGCTCCTCTTCACGATTAGTTATAACAAAACGTCTACGTCAATTATGCAACTAAAATCATTTATTATTCTGTAATATTATGTGAGTAATAGTACAAATTACTGTACTTATAGTTACAGTAATAATTTAATTTGCGTTTTAGGTTTAAAATATTTATAAATCATTAGTATTGAAAATTTGATGTTACGAGTGCATGGTGTGAACAAAACGCGTAACATGAAAGCGCATGGCGCATGCGTCTGTCGTCTGACGTCTGTCCAGGAGTATTTCATGGTTTCTAAATAAGTTTTTAAATTGAGTATTTAATCTAAGGTTTGTGGTTATGAAATCTTAAAAGATAGAAAAATAATCAACCCTTTCTAACGGAAAACAAAGCCATGAATTCTCTATCAGTTTCAGAGCTAGACATCACGGAAATCTCCTCAAACACTATGTTAACTACCAAAATAAAATACAAACAACTGGTAAACCGACCGAATTCGACTAGTGATCAAAGCAGTAACGCCTCGTTATTTTGACAGTTCCGTGACAGTAGAAAATATTTATAGGAACACTTTCGAACGCATCTCCATACAATTAGCTTACTAACGTCCTCCCATCCGTTAGTAACCAGACGTTCGTTATTTGGATAACGACTAGTATTTTATAGGAACGGTTTTGCGTTACGCCTGGTAGAAATTCTAACTATTCGTAGTAGAAACGATTCGTTTTTGGAATATAGGAACCGGGCGTTATTCATCATCCCAAAGTAATGAAGACGAATTTATATATAATTCCTAAAGAATTATTAGACAGTTTAGAAATATTTGTGGCAGTGCCTATAAAATCGACATTTACATATGTAATATTACTGTCCTTATGCTACTGCTGTGTGGTGACGGCGACAAATATCAGAATCAGAATATCATCACCCCATCTCATCCCGTGGGGGGCGTAGAAGTCGACCCGAGGGAATATCTACCTGAGGAAGGGCAGCAGCTTCCTTCTGATTACTATGACTATCTTACTGCGATCGCCAACCCGCCTGCCAAGCGTGGCGATTATGGCATATCCCCTCAAGACGATTCTTGAGGGAGGCTTGTCCAGCAGTGGACTTATTTAGCTGTAATGATGATGATGATTACTGTCCTTAATTGAAATAATACAATTATTAAAATATGTAATGAATATAATACGACATCAATACTATTATTGACAATTAAATTAAATTAATGCTTGTAATAAAAATGATTTAAATATAATTAATTTTACAAAACTTATCATATTTGGTTACTACTACTAATGTAATCTAGTTTATTTAATTTTCATTTGTAAAAATGTTATGTACTTAATAATAATCAACAGTGAATCATAAATGTTATATTTTGCACGCCCCATAGGGTTGAATAAACTGTAACTACATTAATACGCCAACATCTTTGGTAACCTTATTCGAGCATTTAATTTAGCTATAATAAATGCAGAGTCCAGTGAATAGAAACTTTAATAAACAACAAAATATATTTTTGGTTATAGTTTTTTTTTTCAATTGACATTACTGTAAAGGCTACTCTTGGAAGAATCCAGTTACTAACCTGCCATTCCAAATCTTTGAAACTGACATAGAGGGTTTGAATCTCGCAGCTTCTAGTGGTCCAGTGTGATGTGTCTGAAGAGAAGAAACGTCATAATTATACAACAACAACTATATGTAGCGTAGCATCATATGTGCAATTGTGTGAAGAACACGTTTTCTAGAAATGACTAATTTTCTAACCTAACATAACTCCTTTCGGAGACCGCACGGTCTCGCAAATATTGAATTTTAAGGCAATCATTGCAGTGATTTGAAAATGGAACATGGTGTATTTTTTTTGGACTTGGAACACATAAACACGTTCAGAGGCTACTCAGTCTCACAGATATATAATAGAAAGCGGTCAGTGGACTAAAGAGTTTACTTTTTTAATAGTAATTATATGTAGGAAAAATTTCGGAAACAATTCGGTCTCATAGACACCTTCAACGACAAGTTCCTAAGATCCAGTAGGTAAAATGTGAAACAACGGGGCATTTTTTCGTAACTTCAACTTTCTACATTCGTGGTAAGGTCATTGAGATACTGTACTACGTAGAACGTAATACCTAAATTGGTAAGGTGATAGTTATTATAGTTGTAGTACCATTAGTGTGTCGTCTTTTTACTAGTTCAATTAATCTCCCATATATTTTATTTATAACAGGCTAGTGTACAATATCCTGGATTTAATCAATATTTATATTTTAATCACTATCATGAATCGAGTAGGTCCGTTCAATAGAGATTTGTGACTCTTTTATGGAGGCACACATCTCTATCAAATGTTAAGAGAACCTTTTGAATAACTGAACCTTTACCAAACACGATTAAACTAGCTTTTGTTATTTTGTAGTTTTGAATTGAAATTATATAAATTTTACATTACCTGCGTAATAGTATATATGTAAGAAAAAGACCCAAGGGCACTAGTTTACCCACCCACTCAGCATCATAGAATTAGAACTATAGCTAGTAATCGGCTTCAAAAACACGTACCAGGGGTGTGGTGGTCTAATGAGTGCCGATTGATGTAGAATTTATAAAATTAAATTTAACAAAAATATATATAATATAAAAACAGAAATAGTTGTCTATTGGAATATGTTTTTTACTTTACGGTTTAATTTTTTCCTCACAAGTTTTGATAAAACAGTTTTTTCGGGGAATTTTATGAGAATGGTTTGTTCCTTTATTACGAAACTTCAAAGCTATGTATGACAAATTATTTCACGGATAATTTATAATTCCACGAACCTGTAAGCGGATTCCTAAGGTAGTTCTCGGAGTACCCGTGGGAACGCCACCGACGCGCTTCGCGTTTCCTCCTCGCACCCGCGTCCGCGCCGGCTAGCTTTGGCCCGCTCTTGAAGAACGCCACCAAGAATGGCTGCTTACCCTCCGTCACTACGCCACGGGGCTCCTCTAAGCCGATCTCTTCTGGTTTTACATGACGCTCTGAAAAGGAAAATAAATAAAACAATTGAAAACACCTTGGACTTGAAGCATTGTATCACGCCTACATAAGAGGTCACAGCATAAGTAGCTTTGGAAATAAATATTAGATGCAGAAACTTTCTTTGGAAATATATTGAGATTTTCTTAAGTAAAATATTATTAAGTATTGGAATCAGGCGTTACTTTGCGGAAATCCATAACAATCAAAATCCAAATCAATATGTAGTGTTAATTCCGCTAATTGTCAGTTTAATCATGCCGGGATGCAATTTTCAAGCAAAAGAATATGCACATCCAAGAAGGACAAATAATACCTAGTTACTAAACGAATCTTCTGGGTTATTTTTTATTTTAAAAGAAACCTGTTCCACCGTTATATTTAAAGATAGAAACGAAGAAAATCTAAAATAATTCATTATCCTACTTAAATATTTATGTCAATATTACAAAAAGCAGATTTTGATGTACAGTACATTTAAATTATTTATAAGGTTCTATTATCTATACCAGACAATAGAGGCTAGGGGTACTCATGCCGGCCGGCAAATAAATATACATCAGCAAATAAATATATATCGGTGCATGACATAATTTCAAACCTGACAGGTTTTTATTTAAATTACATAGGCCTGTGTTACTCTTTTTTAGGTACAAATATTTTGTGCATTAGCTAAACTGAGAAATATCAAATAATAATATGGTAATACACTCTATCCATAATTTTTACCTGGTTGAGTATGTGGATGTAAGGTGATGAAAAAGCCCCGGTTGTCCGTTGGCGAGGAGAGCCATGCCGCCAGCGCGGAGGTGACATTCAGTTCAAGCCAACCTTCGGCACCGGCGCTCGTGTTCACCGCTGCCACCTGCTCCATTTGTAAACTTCTGTAAATCGATTAAATATGTATAATCTAATGTTATTTCTTATTTCTGTATGCCTAACGCATACAACGCTTACGATATGAAGCTGAAGCTGAAACATACTTCAAGTATTATTTTAGAACAAAAACATTACAGGGCAGTTATTTTTCCCTGAGATGCAGGAAAAAAACTGTTCTGTAATAATTCTATATAGTAACTAGCAGTGCCCGCGGACCTCGTTCCCCGTTATAAATATTTTTGTCCCTGCCCGTTTGTCCCGCGTGATACTTCGGGATAAATAAAAAATATGATGATGAATCATAGCCTCTTTATAATATAAGTATAGATTCGCCAATGATGTAATATACTATAGGGAAATTTTTATCGCAATAGAGTGAAAAACATTTACAAAAATGACTATAATTGATCAGTTATCTAGCGGGATGACAAATAATTAAATTACTAAAATGGCTATTAAAAAATAAGGGTTGATCGTAGAAGGGTGAAAATTGGGGATTGTATGTATTTTTGTATGTTGTATCATAAAAAAATAGAAATTAGAAATTTTGTCTAAAAAATAAAATTTAGGGGTGGACTACCCCTAACATTTAGGGGAATGAAAAATAGATGTTGGCCGATTCTCATAGATACCGGATAAGCACAAAAATATTACATCAAAATCGGTTAAGCCGTTTCGGAGGAGTATGGCAACGAAAACTGTGACACGAGAATTTTATATATTAGATATATCATATTGAAGGATAACACTGTCTGTAAGGGATTTAGATAAACAGAATGAAAAGGGCCGTCCGCGAGCTAGAATCAATTTAAAAAAATTAAATGCGACCCAACAACACTCACATTGTATGTACTTCTACGAAGTGAATAATCCATACCTACAACACTTTTATTCTGCAATATGGCTCAGATATTTCCACCAGTTCCGCTTTAATTTCTTTTTCCATTTAAAAAATAAAATAAAAAAGGTTTTTCATTAAAAAATATTTAAAGTCTACGTAAATACGTAATGTACTATACTGTGTGTAACAGACTATAAAAAAGCGCTTGTAAATAGTCAGAACATGTTTGTAGTAATATATAATTATTTCTAAGTACATATAGACATTTAGGTACAGGGATTGTATAAAAACATTTGCAATAAAATTTATTTTATAATAGTAATGATATTTAGCTAGCTTATATTAAATTGCCAAAAAAATATTTCTTACTTTGGCTACAAATGGTAATCACCTCAGGGCATTTTAGTGCTTCGGAGGCTTTACAACGCGTTGAATTCTTTTATATGAAATAATGTGAATTAGGTACGATCAATAATAAATATATTGGGACAATTAACACACTGCCATCTGATACCCTAACTAGTCAGAACCTCTACTATAGTAACCTGATAACTAATGATCATATATTGCTAAATAAATACATATTATAGATAAATTACACTAGACACCGAACTCAAGTGGCTGTGGGCGGGGCACATAGTTCAGAGAACCGACGGCCATTGGGGCAGAAAGGTTCTCGAGTGGTGACAACCGGATGACGCAGCGTAGGCAGGCCCCCTACAAGATGGACCGATGATCTTGTGCGGGTCGCTGGAAACTCCTGGATGTGAATAGCGCAAGACCGGCAATTGTGAAGATCTTTGGGGGAGGCCTTTGTCCAGCAGTGGACATCTTTCGGCTGATATGATGATGAGACACAGAACATCGTAATATATAAATAATTATCTTGCTTACACACTGCCACTTGATCCCAAACTAGGCAACCAGACATCTGATAAACATACTTACGTTTTTATAGAAACATAAACATCATAGATAAAAACACCCAGACACAGAACAAATAATCGAGCTCTCCACACAAACATTTGTCCCCGGTGGGGATCGAACCCACGACCTCTGGCTTAGTCGTCAGGGTCACTAGCCACTAGACTAATAGGTCATCATCGTATCAGCTTGCACCTCTTATCAGATTTTTATAGGAAGTCATTTTATACCCAACTGGCCTCCATGGCAAAAATCCGTTAATACAAAAATAATTTCAATTATTGCTTTATCTGCTTATACATATGAATCTGAGGAAGTTGTTTCCAAACAAATATACGTACGTGATAATATAAGCATAAATCTCTATTATTTAAATCCAAAGATGCGATAATCACAATCGCCAAAGAAAAGTAAAAGGTGTCCCATATTATTATTATATTATGGGCGATAATAGTTTAATATTTTTGAAACTTTAATATTTATCTGTTTCGGACTGTACTATACTTATAATTGAATGAAGTTTGCTTGTTATAGATAAGATTCATAAGTTTAAATGAGGCGCTCATATCTAGAATCTCTCACCGGTCAAGTGATAGGCGAAGTTAAGCAACCATGCTCTCGGTCAGTGATGTGGTCATAGATGGGTGACTGACAAAGTGGTTTAATTTCTGAGCATCTCCGTGCTTCGGAGGGCACATGAAGCTGGTCCCGGTTGTAACCAATAGGCCACGGTCGATAAGCTATGTCGGAGGCCTACTGGGCGGGTTGGACAACTCTGACACTAAGATAACCACAGCCCATACGATAAGTTTAAATAATTACCCAATATTGTCGACGCTGATGACTCGATGAGCCACTACGGTGTATAGTGCAGTGGGGTCCTCCGTCTGCGTAGGCGCCTGGTGCAAGCGCAGCTCCGCGGACATCAAAGACGACGCATCGCCTGGAGCGCCCGTCACTTCAAACCAGACGTGACGCCCATGCCCATGACGCAGTGCACCTAGGTGATGCCCTGGAATGAATTAAATAAACGTCACATCGATAGAAATGCTTTTTTATTTATTTACATATCTTTATTAAATATATATATATATATATATATATATATATATATGCTATTGGAATGAGAGTGATCTCATGTTATTGATTTTTTAATAAACCTAATATTACTGTGTCTTATATATATATATATATATATATATATATAATATATATATATATATAAGACACAGTAATATTAGGTTTATCAAAAAATCAATAACATGAGATCACTCTCATTCCAATAGCAAGCGACGTGTAAAAAATATTCAAAAATGGTCTCAAACTTAAACCCTCTTTCCAACCCTTACCTATCATAGTTACTGAGTTTTTTAGTGTCGTCCAAATTGGTTATTATCTTCTCTTTTTAATACATATATACATACAATCAAAACTAGTGAGAAACTCAAGTAGATTCATGAAATTAAAATACTGTAGGCAGCCCTATCAGGTGTTTAGGTACCTATCCCGCGGCCATAGGTAATTATTTCAAAATAATTGGCCGAGTTCCATAACAATACCTTTAAGCGGCTTTACCATACAACAAGACAACCAATGCCTTACAATTACACATTCGAGGTATTTCTTATAGAAAATATATCATAGTCAGAGCTGAACGCAACAAACTGATTTAAATTTATATTTTAAATCATGTTGGGTCACTTTGTATGCTATTTTACGATTTTTCTCCGATAGTACGTAACAAATAAATAATTACAGAATTTATTGGGTTAACCGAATCTGTGAAAAGTCCCGAAAAAAAAATCATCGTCAGTAGAGTGAAATAAAAAATGTCTTTTATAAAGTTGTCATGCTAAACAGATTTTCTAATACCTATACTACAGACATGTTTACTTAGACACACCCGTATGAATCAATTCTATAAATAGTAAGTAATACCAGACAGAATGTCGTCGCAAATATTAAGGAAGAATCGTCAACAGGTGTTCAATATGCCGGTCGTAATTTGACTCCACATACAGGTGTATGTAATAAATAAGAAAAATATCGATCATTAATATAATATTATGCATAAAAATATGTTTATTCATGAGACAGAGTTGCGTAAATAGTTATCCTATACCTTCCATTTAATACCATTTGTATATTAATATGCTTTACAGATAAAGCATAAAACGTATAGCGTACTGTTTACTAATGATATAGCGCTGAAATTAGACACTTGTTACAAGATCACTATTTAATAAGACGTTAATATAGTTTGCTCCAAATTAATAAGGATTTTTAGCAAATTTTTAAAAAGTTGTTAAGGATTATATGTTATTTAACCAGCGATCGAAATTAATCTTTTCTATGAATTATTTGTGCAATTTGTACGACCGTGCCTTTGTGATCGTATCTACGTAGTTAAAGTTAATAGTACTATGCTGCTTTCATTAATTTACCACAACAAAGAGGGGAGGGCGTTTAGTGCAACCGTCACTTTACGCCACTTTTTATTATTTGTTTAAAATTTTCTTTATCACTCCCTAAGATTGATATAGAAAAGTTTGATGTTATCTTTGAATGCTTGACAAAAAATTGCCATTTTAATCCTCAATAACCATACTATAAGTGTACAATATGAATAGAGAACTTAATATTCCGTGCACGGATTGTGTTAGCATTGTTTAAATGAATTGAAAAACACAAATACATCCATCATTCTAAAAACATTATAATTAAAACTGACGTGAGGAGCTAATATTCTGGAATTCGTTTTAGAATTGTGAAAAACTCACGTAAACATTTTTATATTCTATGCGGCCAACCTTTCGACCTCTTCGGGAGATCGTTGGGAGGTGCGGCTTGCATTCACCCTAAAATGTTCACCTGAAGAGCTCGAAACGTTCGCTGAATCCCCATAAAATTAATTACGTGAGTTAACCGTTATTATTTTTCACAATTCTAAATGTAGTTTAATTACAGCAGGAACGCTATTTTCAAAATCCGCAGACGTTATATCTATGACTGTGGACGTTATACCAATGTCATAAAATTTCTTGGAACTTGGATTCTCAATTTTGCTACACATGAGAATAAATAAATTATACTCAATGTCTCGTATCAGTTTACGTTACCATGTCCTTTACACACTGTAATTTGTAATGAAGACGTGAGAAATGCGGTGGTGTGCAACGAAAAGCAACATACTTAATTAGGTACTCCGGTGATGTAAGACTCAGATAATGCTCTAGTTCTTTTACCAGCTGACTAAGTAGTCAGCTTAAAAAGGGCACAGTTTTAGTAAATTAATGACTCTGTAGGTTGAATCCCGCGCTTTCAAATAGACTTCACTTATGTGGCAGGGGTTAAGGTAATTGCTTAGCTACCTATCGACGCCAACATTTTTCGGTTTCGATTAGGAAAATTATTTGTATTACCAATTATTATGTTATACCAATTTGTTCTTAATGTAGATGTGCTTTTTGTCCGTGAACTGTGATTGTGAAGTTGACACAAGGATGCCCCCAGTACGAGCACTGTTTTTTTTAATACACAAATTCCTATTTAATAAAACATTATTATTAATAATATTTTGTGTATCATACTAGCAGCTAATTAGCTGATGCGTGAGTTTGGATATGTAACGTTGAAAATTGATTCCGGACCATTTAGACTTCACATGTGTTCATGGAAGCCGATTGAACGAATGATTTAGTAATTTTTAACTTCCTGAAGTTTCGATAAGACATCTCAGATATGTTCGACCTGAAAGAAAATCACTTATCCAGTGTAGTACTCTTCCACGTATACCAAGATGTTCTAATTTCTGTATAAGGCGCTTTAACTAGACTATAAAAAGTCATTCCACAGAGTCCTTTGTCGAATGCAATAAATAACATCAGTTGGTTGATTTAGTGTCCACTAATTTAGGCAGTTTAGTAAATTCGTAGTGGCTGAACGTCTTGGAATGAAACCATGTTGCTCATACAGGATTATTTGCTCTTGTTTTAGGAAATGTCTTATATGATTGGCTTTTATTTTTTCCATGGTTTTGCTTATAACGCTGGTCAAACTTATGGGCCTGTAATTGACACGTAATAATTGAAATCTCTTTTTGGAAATCGGCACTTCATTAGCCAATTACCAATCAGTTGGCAATATTCCATCGTTCGATATTTTGTTCATGATTTTCGTTATTTTATCGATTTAACCCCCCATAACATTTTCTGTAAATTATTGATGGAATTTCGTCAGGGCCTGTTGCAGTAGTATCGTTGAGCAACGCCTTCCTGGGCAGCTCCTCAGTAATACTAAGCTCTTCAATAGTATTTGTAATGCTAGCAACATTGGTGTTTGGCATTGGTCCATCAGGATCGTTAATATACCTTAATTTAAAGGTAAATACGTCGGAGTAGACAGTAAAGACACATGTATTTCGTGAAGAAACTTTAATCACATAGAAGGCTACTAAAAAGTTTTATGTATGAGAGTCGGGATTTTAAAGTCACTTAACAAAAAAATGGTTTCGTCATAGATATGTTTCCAAGCGTTTCGACAAAACTTAGTTTGGCGAAATTCTTAAGCCAAAACTTGAGGAACTACCTATGTATTCAAAAAATTAAACAGCCCGGTTTACGAGATAAGAAAAATAATTCTATGGTTCCCTATACAAAAGGTATCATAATAAGATCATTATTATTATGTATTTTTATGAGAAAAGAAAAAAGATTTACTGTGAACATTACACAGACAACAATAATACAAAATAACAACAATATCCGTGCAAGACCGAAATGGTTGAAACAGGAGACAACCAATGTACAACTTAATGGAGCTATGTTGGACCCTGTTGAATCAACTGTGTTCTTGGGTATCACTATTGACTCAAAGCTACAATGGAGCCCACAAATAGAAAAACTGTTCGGCAAATTAAGTTCTGCAGCATATGCAGTGAAAACTATTAGACGGCTGACTGATGTTGACACAGCTAGAATGATTTATTTCAGTTATTTTCATAGTGTAATGTCCTATGGAATTCTTCTCTGGGGTAGCTCTGCTGATATTAACACCATAGTTATATTGCAAAAGAGAGCTGTAAGAGCTATCTATAATTTTGGCCCGAGAGTGTATCTAAGAGAAAAGTTCAAAGAGGTTAACATTCTAACTGTACCATCTCAGTATATATATGAAAACCTACTATATGTGCATAAAAATATCGATTCCTTCTGTAAAAGGAGCGATACACATAATGTAAATACTAGATATATAATATCAATAATCTCATATTGCATACTACTCGTCTCCACACAATATTTAACTCTTTTATGGGGCAATGATTCTATAACAAACCTTCCAATAAAATTAGAGAAGTGTCTACGAATAAGTTTAAAAGAATTATTAAAGCCAAATTGTGTAGCAGAGCATATGACAAAATTGCTGATTATTTAAGTGACAAAAGTGCTTGGGATTGAGTTGTTCTGAGTGACAAAAGTGCTTGGGATTGAGTTGTTCTGAGTAACACACGTGATTGTAATTAATCTTAAGTATATTTTATTTTAAAAAAGGATTCCTACTGAGTTTTCTTGCAGTTTCTCAGTAGCTGCCACGTCATGGACTGCACCGTAGGGTAAAAAAAAATACGATTCCACATAAATGCAATTTTTTTTTCTTTTTGTTCCATTTCAGCATTTGCTAGAACATTTAATTGTTCTAGCAATGGGAATTCTATGCTTTTTGCATGATGATATGCTACAGTTTGTTCAGTTTCATAGGCAAAATCACTCCTTAATTTACAGTACACTATTTATGTCGCACCTTACATTTATAATTACAAATATCATATACTATTAAAACGCGATATGCCGGTTCATATGAATACTTGAACATAGGTCACCGTACAGACGACCCAGCACATCCAGCTACCCCGATCTCCCAAAATTCTTTTATAGATTTTCAACTTTATCACAAAAGCATTAGGTTCACTTTCAATTGGGGAAATTTGACAGATTGGGGTAGCTTGATGTGGTGGCGTCTGTACATCATCATGTACCTAACAAACTCGTTTGTAGTAATAATAGGTCTTTACCTATGAAATTGCCGTTTTGTTTGAAAAAATTTAAACGAATTTTTTTCATGAATTTTTTTATTTGTATTAATCGAAGTAATCACCCATGCAATCAATGCATCTTTGCCATCGCAGTGGCAGTTTATTGATGCCCTTCTAAAAGAAATCAGCTGGACGGGAGGCAACAAATTCTTCAAAGGCATTTTGTACTGCCTCTCGGGTATTGAATTTTTTTCCCGCCAAGAAGTTATCCAAATTCTGGAAAAAGTAGTAGTCTGTAGGCGCAAGGTCTGGTGAGTAGGGCGGATGACGGAGAGCTTCCAACCCCAGTTCTTGCAACTTGGAGACCGTCTGCTGTGCAGTATGAGGTCGTGCGTTGTCGTGCAGGAGCAGCGGAGACGAGCGATTGACCAATGCTGGTTGGAGATGCGCCAGCTTCTCCATCATTGTGCTCAGTTCTTCACAGTACACATCTGCAGTAATGCTCACCCCGTTTGGTAAGAAGCTGTGATGAATCACACCGGCGCTAGACCACCAAACAGTGACCATCACTTTTCTAGGGGTAAGTTTTCGTTTAGGGCATTGTTTAGGTGCTGAACCAGGATCCAACCAACTTGCTGAGCGCTTGCGGTTATCAAACAGAATCCATTTTTCATCGCAGGTAACAATGCGGTTCAAAATTCCTTCATTTGTGTGTCTGTTGAGCAGTGCAAGGCACGTCTCGACGCGTACTTCGCGCTGGCGATCATTGAGTTCGTGGGGCACCCATTTGTCAAGCTTTTTTACCTTGCCAATTTGACGCAAATGGACCAATATTGTTTTGACGCTAACGTCGAAAGCTGCTGCTAATTCAGCCGTAGATTGTGTATCATCAGCTTCCACAACCGCCTTTAATTCGTCATTGTCGACCAAAGTCTTCGGACGACCGCGAGGTTCATTTTTCAGGTCGAAATTTCCAGAACGGAAGCGAGCAAACCAATAACAGGTGGTGCGTTGGTTTGTAGTGTTAGCTCCGTAAACGTCGTTGATGTTGCGTGCCGCTTGTGCCGCGTTGCTGCCACGACGGTACTCATATTCCATAATTACTCGAATTTTTAACGTATCCATGATGACGAAAAAGATTGAAATGCGATGAAAATGTAACACTAATCAATAAAGAAATGACTACTTTTGGAAAAAAGAATCCATGTTTTTAAAATAAAATTAATTTGAAATTAGAATTCTTAGCCAAACAAAAATTATTTTGATTTGAAATGGCCAGTACTGCAGAACGGCAATTTCATAGGTAAAGACCTAATATTACAATAAACGTATATGACACTAAAGACTATTTGCATATCAATATTATAAATAATTAAGTACATTGTTTATAAAAGTAATAACATGTCATTCATATAATTTTCCTTGAATAGATAGCGTTACATTCCGGAAAGAACGAGCAGTCACAACTAACTTTGAATTATAAACATTTATTCTACTTTTTCTCGTTCTCTCGTTTATAAACTAGCTGTGCCCTGCGGTTTTA
Source organism: Pseudoips prasinana (assembly GCA_951640165.1). Lineage (NCBI taxonomy): Eukaryota > Metazoa > Arthropoda > Insecta > Lepidoptera > Nolidae > Pseudoips > Pseudoips prasinana. The sequence goes on along the minus strand of OX621237.1, from coordinate 23,095,764 downwards.
CCCGCGTGGAATTTTATAAATTATAGCCTATGTGTTAATCGAGGGTGTCAGCTAACTCCATAACAAATTTTATTAAAATCGCTCCAGCCGTTTAAACGTGAAGAAATAAACAAACATACACACTCACAAACTTTCGCCTTTATAATATATGAGTGACTAGAAGTGGGAAATATCTGTTTCTTAGTTAAAAAGCGTTTTAATGTACTCTTGATATAATTTTGACTAAACTATAAAAAAAACGCTTTTTCTTAGAAAGCTTTTAGAAACAAAATAAATAAATATCTTGGGATAACTAACCCACTGCCACTGATCCAAAATAGGCAGCGCCTGTACTATGACTACCAGAGGACTGATAACATAGGTACTTATAGAACATGTACCTAACTTAATTAACGCACATCCTGTAAATAGTTTGTTCAGAATCGTTTACTGAATCAATTTATATCATTTTTAATATCGGTAATTTTTTATTCCAAAATAATTAAAACTACGGAAATTATTGTTATATTAACCCTGTACATTCAAAACAATTGAATTGGACCGTAAGTCAAAGTAATAAGACTTTTAAAATCGCAGTTTTATTTATATCCATACAAATTCCATCATTCATCAAAATCCAATTCAATGGACATCGAACCCACGACCTCTTGCTTAGCAGCCAAGGTCACTAACCACAAGACCAACAAGCCAATCAAACGGTACATATTTATTGTCCAATCAAGAGTCTTCGTTGTTTTTTAGAAGAAGATTGATTTTCTTTCCCAGTGCATTATTTGCAAGTTCAGTTTGAGAGCACAGAAAGAAGATTTCGCTCAATAAGTCATATAATGATAAGGCAGAAAGGAAAATCTGTATTCATTACAAATCCAGCAACAGGATAAACAATACTAGTAAGGTACAATTGTATTTTTGAGCCCCGAGATATGTAACAGATGGATGAAATAAGCTCGGATGTAACGGATGGATGAAATACTCATATATGTATACAGTGTCTGTCTATGGTGTAGTAACTATTAAATCCATACATCAAATCTAAGGTCCCATACCTTGAAATGAGGAAGCATGTCCCCGGGTGTGTCCTAGCAAGATGATATAGTTACCATTATGAACACTTGATGTGAGGCGGCTACACTGCGTGTGGATGCGCAAATCCACGACACAAAGATTGAAAGAAAAGAATGAAGGAAGAATTTCGTCGCTACTTTATTAATCTTCAGTAATTCCGTTTATAAGTTTACGGTCACCGTAGCCTAGTTGGTAGTGCTCCTGCCTACGAAGCTGGTTGCCCTGGGTTCGAATCCCGGTAAATGCAAATATTTGTGTGATGAGCACCAATATTTGTTTCTGAGTCATGGATGTTTTCTATGTATTTAAGTATTTATCTATCTATATAAGTATGTATATCGTCGCCTGGTAACCATAGTACAAGCTTTGCTTAGTTGGGGTTAGGAAGATCTGTGTGACACTGTCCCTAGATATTATTATTATTATTATTATAAAAAGCTATAGATTTCAGTATAGGCTATTATAAAACCCGACTAATAAAAATCTGAATACAATTCACAGAACGACTGATAGTTTACATTCTTTGATTTTACAGTTAGAGGAAAGGAACCCACAACAACAAAGAATTTACAAAATCGGTCACCAACAACAAAAAATATATTCTAATCTTTAAATTTAAACAATTGGAGTTTTACTTTTCATAATTGGAGTCAGGCATTTTTAACGGTGAGTTTATTACGCATCATCAGACCATCAGGTAAAACAGCGGGCGCCAGTTCCAAAGAAACTCCAATAAATGCTAACATAATACACAGAACTGTCTCGAAAGATGAGTCAACATCTTTGTCTATTGGAGACCTTTACCTGAGCTACAGACACTACAGGTAGCCAGCTTATTATAGCCGTGCCTTCTCTAAAACAAACAAAAAACTACATTAACCACAGAAGGATTTAATAATGACGTATTTGACCGACATTTTTTACCCAACTTCAAAAAGAATGAGGCGTTTAACTGTTTTTTTTTTTGTATAAAGAGATTAAAACAAATATTCAATGTTTTCAGTGTCTGTGAAACAACCTTCTTTATTTAACTATATGTACATACATACATAGACTTAGCCTTTTTCCCAGAGAGGTACCTAGACAGAGACAACGGATTTCCATTTGCACACCTCTTTTGCCTCGATTACTGTCATTATATGCTTCATACATGGTCGCCGGTTTAGGGTACTTCTGACCTGCCCTTTCTTGAGATCGTCGCCGATTTGGTCAGAGAATGTTCTACGAGGTCTTCCCCTTCCGGTTGTCCCATTCACACAGGCCAGGTATACTTCTTTTGTCATTCAACTATATGAATGGTGCCGTGATATGAGAGTTGCCTCGCAATCCTTGACCTGAACCAAATAGATACAAAGAGACACCACCTCGGTGTCCTTGTATATCAGGTTCGATTGTATACCAGCACAATATAGCCCCGGGGGGTACGAGTCCAAAAGTCGTGGTTCTTGTGTGATGATTAGTGAAGTTAGTAACTAGGCGGTATTACACACCACGCTTTTCAAGGATATTAGAAACTCTCATAACAATGTATGTAGATACACATTCCAAAATGCCGTACTTGCCAGCCGAGAGTAAGCCGCGAACGCCCCACGACCTTTATATCCTTTATAACCCTTATTTTGCTTTAGTATCGACGAAATTCTCTTCCTCGTCTCCTCCCTCGGATGAGTGATTCCGCGTCTTCGCGTATTTAAAAATAAAGAATATTGCACAACACGTACTTAAAAACCGACTCTATCATCTGTCACCCGTCAGAAACCAAACTCAGTCGAGGATTGAACTCCAAAAACGAGCTTCCTCTGGTACGAATGACGTAGTTTGTCTTTTTATTTTGCTAGATGTCATGAGTAAAGAAGTAAAAGCCTTCAAAAACAGAATTTAAAAAAAACAGCACTTCAAAGAGTACGCAAAGCAGTTGTGCCGTAAGACCTTTGGTTTTGTCGGTATTTCCGCATGCCATCTCATTTGACTATGCGTGGAAAGCAATGGCAAGTGCAACTGAAATTGAGCCCTAGCCGAGACTCTGCCAATAGCACTATAATTATAGGTGATGTTTACATATGTAGTTCATGATCACCTAAGTACAACTTTCTATTCACTTCTAATGGCTTCTACATCAACGCTTTGTTTATAAAATTAAACGCTTGAAACTATTATTCGTAATATACGTAAGAAGGGGAAATTGGTTAGATAATATTTATTTGTTCTAAAGTATTATAAATAAATTGGTACGCATGCTAAACAGAAGCATATTTCTATGAATTATATCGATACTTGCAGACGTATAAATATCGGATTTTATCATTAATTTACGTGGGAATACAATGCGTTAAACAGGGTAAGGGATTTTTCGTAATTACTGTTCTCCGCGGTAACCGGTAACTGGCACAAGGATAAAAGAAGGATTATATCTATCCATATTATGTTTGATTTAGGTACTGTTCTGAACTGTTCTTTCCTCATTTTCAAAAAATAGAGTTTGAATTTAAATTGTTGTTTCAATGTAACTTGTTGATTGAGGATTAGAAAGGTGTTTAAAAAAAATGTTATTGCACTATGAGTGAATTTAGTCCATTATTATTATACTATCAATATGTCCTTCCATTCCAGTTTAATCTTACTGCCAAATTCATCACGATTCGCTTAGGAAAATCTAAGGTTTTTACAGTGTATCGTATGTTTAATGAAAATGTCAAATGATAGACACACAGCAATTGAAGTTACTGTACAAAGTTTTGTGCGATGAACACGATTTTTTGTTCTGTGTGATTCAAATTCATTTATTATATGTAGGTACGTATTTAGAAACATATAAGTAAATTTATTAGATGTCTGGCTGCCATTATATGGCTCTGCCTAGTTTGGGGTTAGATGGCAGTGTATTAGTTGTACCAAGAATACTATTTATTTTTAATGTATCTTTGAAGCTACTTCTGTCGCTGATCGTACCTCTTAGTCCGAGTTTAGCTTTAGGTACTAGCGTATAGGGTCTATTTTAGATCTTATAATTAAGTTATTGATATTAACGCTACTAATGACAAAAATTACAATAAAAAGATTGAAGTTAAATCTACGTTTTTGTGAGAATCATTAATTGTGTACATTGTATGCAGTGGCGAAGGTTCCATACACTAGCGATCCTAACGGCTTACATCACATTTCTTACAAGGCTAAGCCATTTTAAATCAGCTGTGTATTTCTTTTGAGCAGTTATTCTAAATATTCTACTAATCTTAAATACACTTGTATGTGTAGCTGTAAGACCATAGATTAAATTGTTAGTTACTAGTACTATGATAGGTAACTTGTTCTGTTTGTTTATCTATGTATTCAAGAAATAGACAAATATTTTGAACGAACGCTCCTGTCTAGGTACCTACGTATTAACCAATAGTTAAGATAGGTTAGTGACCTATACAATGTGATCTGACTATGCATTCCAATACCTACATAACCGAGTAAGTAAATACTTATCTAGATATCTATTAATACTCACTTTTGCTTTGAAAGGTCATGATGAGGTCGCTCTCGTCGATAGCATGTTGCTCATCCCCACTGAGTGCCATCTCTGAGCTGCGTGTCGGGCGGGCCTGCTCGTGTTCTTCGGCGAGCTGCTTGTACACGTCCAACAAGAAGCTGGGCGCGGAGCGGTCCAGCGGTGGCGCGCCGGCCCGCCGCGGCCGCTCCCCGAGACCCAACAGTTCCAGAATCTCGTGCTCCACGACCATGCGTTCGTGTCTGGTCATCGAATGATGGATTACGGTCTGGTCAACGCCATTGTCGATATATAATCCGGAGAGGACGGCCTCCGCAGCAACAGTAAACAAAATAAAACACGCGCAAAGCCACGCCGCATGCTGCCCGGCCATGTTCGCTGTCGAAGCGCTCAGTGGACTGGCGAGAACTGAACGCGGACAGCGGAGGCGCGCGGCGGGATCAGCCGGTGAACCTGCCCACTCAAGGTGGGCCGCCGACGCCGGCGCCGCGCCGCGCTCGCCACATTCCTCCCCTCCTTCGCCTTGCACACATCGTTCGCTTTAATAACGTAAACACTAAACATTGTGCCGGACACGTCCAGCCACGCCGACTGCACTATAATGTGTATGTTCACGCACTAACTAGGTATTATCAATGCGGTGCTAATTTCCTCGTAACTGGTGGGCACACATTGTACCTACGTACTAAATTGTACACACCATTATTCTAAGAAATATTTTAACATTTTCGCCGATCTTTTGGATTTAGATTCTATGTAATGGTAATGTTTAATTAAAACATCGCAATCGGGGAATTGCAAGTAACTAGTTCACTAACAAGGAACTAATGAATAATTTGAATGTAATTTTTGATGTTACACAATTTCTTTGTTACCTACCTAAATCATTTAGAATAATGGAGTAGAACCCATTGATATATTTTAACTCAATGGTAGGACCATTGTTTTCTGTGCACTATTTGAACATAATTTGACAAAGCGACGACTATGACATTAATTAGGTGGATCGCATCTGCGGGAGTTAAATAATTAGATGAGTAGACAGTGCTAGGGGAAGTGGGCCCAAAGCGGGTACCTTAAGGTTTGTCTAAATAAAAATAAGCCATTTTTATATCTGAACAGGTTTTATTGAAATATTAAGAACAAATATTAATTCAATTTTGTAATTATAAATACAAAACACTTCTTTTTTATATAATTACTTTGAAAAATCAAAAACAAATCAATCTGTCATTTTACCCTCTTTACCCGAAGGGGGTGCCCAAAGCGGGTATGGCCCTTGGGGCAAAACGGGTAAAGACTGGGCAAGGCGGTAATCATGAGATCTTATTCTTAATTGCTAAACACATGATATCTTAGGTGCAGTTTGTTTAGGTGTATGACGAATATCCATTGGTATAACCTTGGTTGGTGTGACACATTCAGGTGTTTTAACTAATTCTTCCTCAGGTCAGGAGACGTTGTTTATATCTTCAAGCATTTGATCTAATACTGAAGCAGAAATTGTGCGATCGGAGTCTATAGAATGACGACGAGGAGCATACGATTGAATTTGTAGAAAGTTAATAATTATCCTTCTGGGAAGTCTATGGGAATTTCAGGGTCAGAGTTTTCATGATGAATGGCTGATTCAGTGGTGACTATGGCGTCGCGTTCATTTTGTTGAGGATGGTCGTTGCTAGCAGTGTTTGGAAGAGATTCAGTGACTGTGACGGTAGACATTTGAACGTCACATGCATTTGATGCTAGCGGTCTATCGTTCAGTGATGCAGGAAGAAAGTCATCATCACTAAATATATGCCGGTTAGTTTGCCATATACCAGTTTACGGGCAAAAATCATGAACGGTGTAATGGAGGACCCAGCTGCATTGCAGCAACATACGATTGTTGTCAACTTGCCTCTTTCGGTACTCGCTATAATGCCTACTTGTTTTTTACAGCTTTTATTTATTTTCTTGGCGGTTTGTTTCTTGTGGTTCATACACCCGTCTCGTCGATGTTGTAGAATCTTGTGACAACTTTTTTATGGACTTCAATTCGACTTTCTAAAAGATCAAAAAATCTGTTTACCTGAGGTCTATTAAAACCCCGGGGTCGGGCTATTGAGGTAGGCTCTGGTTTTCTTAAGGTAAGGATGTATCTTTGCAAAGGCATCATCCTCTCCTGCAGTTTCCTTTTTAAAAGGATACGGAATTTAATTAGATTCTGCATATTGATACACCAGAGATAAAATTTCAGTTTGTCTTAGACCATAATAAAGGTTATCCATATGAAATAGGTATTCTAGTAATTCAGTTTCTTGCTCCTCAGTTAACGCCGTAGTAAACCTGCCCAGTTTTTTACCCGATGATCCTTTTTTTAAATGTCTTTCCAAAGTTGATGAATTTATGCCATATTTTTTTCAGCACCGTAGACCGACGCTTTTCTGGCTTCTTCCATTGCACGTCCCACGAAGCTGGTTCTCATTTGCATTTGTATTTAATAACCATCTGCAAAAATATTTTATAAGAATGAAAGGTTTATAATAAAAAAATAATTAAAGAACTACATAATGTCATGAAATATAAATTACGCTAGCAATATATAGGAAGTTATCACGTTAACAGACGGGGTAAACCAAAAACAACAAAAGCTATAAATATATTTATATTTTTTGTATTTAAATGTACTAAACTCAAATAAATTTAATAATTCGACGATACAAAAATCTCTTGGGTAAAGCGGGTAGGGGCAAAGCGGCTACCCGTTTTACCCCTACCCGTTTTGCCCAAAAGCTACTTTTTCACGTTTTGTACAATAACTTAATAATCCTAATTAGAAATGTTGCTAAACAATGAGAATTCTAAGCCATTTTAATGCAGAATAACACACAGGTACGTATAATAACATAACTTTAAACACATATAAATGATTGATATTCACTTACCTTGAAACATTTTAGTGAAACCGGCAAAAAAAATATTCGACTCACACAGGTTAGCCACGCGACGCCGATGTCTCGTTAAAACTGATTCCAGTCGTATCGTGTTCGGGGAACGTGTTCGGGTGTTTCCGGTGCACAATCTGCTTGTATTCGTGAAAAACGAAGCTTACCCGCTTTAGGCGGTATACCCGCTTTGGGCCCACTTCCCCTATGATACTTACGCATTCCTTCCACTGTCTCACTTAGAACGTGTAACAAGTGGATAACAGATTAGCGTCAATCAGTCCGGGCGGTCATTTTTCGCTAAGTTTCTCCCAAAAACCAAATATTAGTATGGTTATATAATAGTTTAATTTCATATATTTATAAACAGTATTTAAAGGAGTAACGTTCTGTGAAGAGCGTCACTTCTACACGTATCTAGGTATAGACATTTGCTCTTGCTGGGCCTTTAGTTATCGGGAAGGTTAAGCACCTAGACGGGCGGTCAGTTTATAGATGGGTGGCATTTAAAAATATATTTTTTTGCTTCAGTTTGGACCTTTACTAGAGTGTTTACTTCGGGACTTGCCGGGGCGTATATTCCCCAGATGCCTTAGAGCATCCGAGATAGTTTGCTGACCTGCCAATTAACGCAGCCGGTAGGATCATAACTGTCAATCGCTCTACTAAGCTCTGGCTAGGTGGTAAAACCATCCTTGCCATGACAGTTCCACAAGGAGTAATCATAACGTTGGCATTTATGGCATTTCCCCATTATTTACCCCACTCGCCATCACCATACCTACATCGGTTTTAACACTTGTAGCTACTTTGAGCAGTTAATTAATAAAAACTTACGTCGAGCTGTCTGATCTAATAAATGTGTAAACATTCATAAAGAAACAGCAAGGTTCTTAAATAACAACATTTTTACCACTACGTATTTTCGCTATATTAAATACTAGGCATGCCTTTTAAGTTCTGTCGTTTCCATATTTCCCGGCAATTTTTGAACTTGGAACTGTTCTATATTCGAATGTGTTTAAATTTTGAATCTCAAAACAATTGAAAGTGTTAGGATGAATGCTATTGTTTAGTCAAAGCGTCGTCGATTGGAATCTGTCAGGTTCGGTACGAAAATGAATCTTAGGAAAATATTCGTGCAATAAATATCTACAACTTTAGAAGAGGCCTGACACGGCTTCAGTGTTTTGACGAGCTAAGATCTGGGTTCAGTGATGAAGCCCCATCTCTGCGGACTGTCGTACGCTGTTATTTAGAATTCTGGTGTGGATATACTAGTGTTACTGTCAAATGTCGCGAAGGACGCCGAAAATCTGCCTTCACTAAAGATAACATCATTGCTGTAAGACAACTAATTCTCGAAGATCGTCATGTGACGGACGTATCGAGAGATAGAGGCTCTATTAGGCATCTCAGTGAGAACCATTCAGAAGATCTTGCATGAAGCGCTTGGTGTGAGAAAGCTAGTTTGCCTTTGGATACAGAATCTGCTTTCCGACGATCACAAGGCGGCCCGCGTCAGATGGTGTGAGAAAACTCTGCAAAGGTTCAACCGAGGAGAGTCAAATCACGTCACCAGTGGTGACGAATCTTGGATCTATGCCTACGATCCTGATTCCAAACAACAATCTACAATCTGGATCTTTCAAAACCGGCCAAAGCCGACTAAAGTTGTTCGTTTTCAAAGCACTTCAAAGGAGATGGTGGCACGTTCGTTGGAAAAACCGGCCATGTTGCGACTATTGCACTTGAAGATCGTAGAACGGTTAACGCAAAGTGGTATACCATAGTTTGTTTACCACAAGTCATCGCCGAACTTCTAAAATCAAACTCAAAGCGACGCATCATCCTTTTATCCCTTTTTTTATGTGGAGGAAATGCTCAAATCGCATGTCGTGTCGTGTAGGGCCAACCCACTAAAACCACCACGGTAGCCAGTATCACAGTGCTTGTAGCGGGGGCTCTGGGTACTCGTGAACGATCTCGCCAGTTCCCCCGCTGTACACTGCAGCCTCCGCGAGGCACTCACCCGGCGAGGGGAGGGAGAATGCCTCCCCGCTCCCCAGCACGCACAAGCGTGTTTCAGCAAACTGAGCTACAGCAGGTTACCTCTCCCCGGGACCGCTTATACAAGATCTCAATAAAATGCACATTTTAAAACACTGGTTATAATTAGGTAACTAATCCACCATATACATACATAGTTACTTACTTTTACAGCAAGAAAGACTTTGTCAGGCGCCTCATTAACGGAAATCTCCACGTTTTTCACTGATAATACTTTTTGGATTTTGAGTGAGTCCTCAACTCGTCCTACATGCCTACGGCCCATTTGGGACGTCTTGCAGAACATCAAAATTAATAATATTTTCATTCCGCAACTCGTCCCACGTTACTATCTTAATGAGAAAAGGTACAATCAGTACCAAAAGTGTTAGTGTAGGTATAATAAAGAATAAGAATTTGTGAAGTAAGTAGAAAATATTTAATCATCAGAACATTTTCACATATAAATATAATAAACGTTTCCAATTATATGTGAAAATGTTCTGATGATTATCTATACATCTATACATATAATAAAATCGTAGGAAAGTCAAAACTATACATTGAATATTTTTTTTAAAGGATACTTGGGGCGTGATCTACAGTCGATATCGAAACCAAAAATGTAGTTTTTAGAATTTTTGTCTGTTTGTCTGTATGTATGTCCGGGCTAAACTCAAAAACGACTGCATGGATTACCTTCAAATTTTGCATTAATATTACTAAGAGGTCGGGTCAACATATAGGCTACATATTATCACGCTATCATCTACTGGGGAGGAGCTGTGATCTTATCTATACATATAATAAAATCGTAGGAAAGTCAAAACTGTACATTGAATATTTTTTTAAAAGGATACTTGGGGCGTGATCTACATTCGATATCGAAACAAAAAATATAGTTTTTAGAATTTTTGTCTGTTTGTCTGTATGTATGTCCGGGCTAAACTCAAAAACTACTGCATGGATTAACTTCAAATTTTGCATTAATATTACAAAGAGGTCGGGTCAACATATAGGCTACATATTATCACGCTATCACCTACGGGGGAGGAGCTGTGATCTTATCTTCTATACATATAATAAAATCGTAGGAAAGTCAAAACTGTACATTGAATATTTTTTTAAAAGGATACTTGTGGCGTGATCTACAATCGATATCGAAACCAAAAATATAGTTTTTAGAATTTTTGTCTGTTTGTCCGGGCTAAACTCATGGCTGCATTGTTTAACTTCAAATTTTGCATTAATATTACTTAGAGGTCGGGTCAACCTAATCTAATGGGAGTTACCTTTGTGATTAATGCATCGTTGATTATTATTTTACTTTAGTTGACTTACTGACTTTACTTAAGGACAATTGATGACATCGGGTAATTTTTTTAAATAACAGTAGTAAAGTAGTTTTTGGTTTATTTCATAGCTAGGTTATTTATAGGTTAGGTTTTCTTTAATTTATATTGCTTATTTCTTTTGAAAGTTATATTTTTTAGATTTAGCTAGAAATAAGTAATTATATTGGTTATCATTCAAAATTGTCGCGGACGAAGTCGCGGGCACCAGCTAGTATAATAATAAAATAATAAACAATCGCCGTAAAAATAATGATATGAATAAAATAATCAACAATTTTAAATGCTTTAACAATTATAATATGACTGAAAATTTGACTTTCTCTTATAACTAAAACAACAATTTGATCGGAGTCCAACATAAAACCAAAAATAAATTTGTAAAAATTTGTTCAATATCCCCTAAATAATATCTTTACCTTTCTGTCAGAAAGTATAAACCATACTTACTCATTTTAACATCAATTAATTCTATGAAATACTCCCTCTCCACGTCATGCACGTGTGCAAAGTAGTTTTATTGCTTTATTGATATTGAAACAATATTTTTCATAGATTCTATTAATCGGTCTGTCCTGACATAATTTACTTGATGGTCACCGTAGCCTAGTTCGTAGTGCTCCTGCCTACGAAGCTGGTGGTCCTGGGTTCGAATCCCGGTAAGTGCAAATATTGGTGTGAAGAGCACGAATATATGTTTCTGAGTGATGGATGTTTTCTACGTATTTATCTATCTATATAAGTATGTACATCGTCGTAGTACAAGCTTTGCTTAGTTTGAGGCTAGGATGATCTGTGTGACATTGTCCCTATATATTATTATTATTACTTTGATAATAACTGCCATATCCGTTGTTTACTTACTGCTAATAACCAGAGAAACATCACTGGTGAAAACTAAAGATTTTATTGTATCTTCATTCTTTTCACTGGTATGTCCTACTTTCAAAATAAGACGGTAACTATTGTTTACTTACCTGATAATAATCGAAAGCCATGCATGTCTATCATTTGCATTAATTTCAGATAACACTTAAACTTTATGCGTTTGCTTGTAAAATGAAACAATTAACTGTTGATCTAGAAAAAAGATATATATAGTAGATATTGACTTTTCTCGTATTAAATAATCTTTGAACAGAACGAAAGTAAAAACTGATCATTCAGAAAAAATACTGTTATAACTTGTCTTACTAACTGTACTAAAGGTTAATAAAGTCTAATATTCTACATAAAAACAAAAGTGGGACGAGTTGCGGAATGAAAATATTATTAATTTTGATGTTCCGCAAGTCGTCCCAAATGGGCCGTAGGCATGTTGGACGAGTTGAGGACTCACTCTGGATTTTTTAGGTTGAAATCCATCAGACACCCTCTTCAAATGCGCTATTAATTTCGAATGAGTCCAGTTTTACGTCGTTATTAGAACTAAATGTTTTATTTATTTTAGCATTTACCTACTACTCCAAGGGGAGGATGGTTATTTAGTTATTGGCTAAGTACTGAAAGTAGGCCAAAAACACAGATTCTGAAAAAATCCTGGCGCCTCTTGCATTTCTCCATTCAATAAAATTACCATAGGCTTTTATATAGTTCTTCTGTCATTTTGCAGGAAATAGATTATCCATCACATTTCTTGCGTCAGTTCTAATACTTTCAGGAGTTAATTATATACTTTCACTTCGACTGGAAGAATTCATTTTTCAAAAGAAAACCATGAAATTCTAACAATCCGTGATAATTTGGGCTGTATAGTTCGCGCATCTTTGATTTCTTTGTCTTTAGTCTTTGATTTGGCCGTCGTACCCAAAGATATTATAATATCTTTGGTCGTACCAGCCAGTCTTTATTCAAACAATATTTCCGTTCGATTTCTCTTACGCTGAACAAAATTTGAAAAAAAATTGTCTAATAGTACAATAAAATGACGTTACTTGAATGAGAAACCTTTGAAGGGTATTTAAATAAAGAAATAGTTGAGCGGGATTCAAGTGGTTGAGCAGGGTTTAGCTGAGACATGGTGAAGCGGCGGATCACGGCATTATTTTAAATAAGAACTTAAGATATTCCAAATTCGAAAAGGGCGCGGTAAAGATAATTACGGCGCACTTATAAAGAGGATTAAAAACTCATTACTGCCCGCACTTAAAGGCGAACCAAGTCGTCCTTTTCGAATAGATGAAATGAAAAATACGTACCTAGTAGCATTTTTGCTACTACGTATTTTAAATATAAAGCGTAGAATGTTCTCAACCAATAGTTATTTCATTTAAACCTCACGGCGTACAGATTATGGCACTGGGTGTCGTTGAAGTGAAAAGCAGGTATATTTTTGAAAAAATACAATAATAGGAACACAGATTCTTAGAACCTAAACATTTTATTGAAAAAATTACAGCGCTTCTTAATATTACAAATTGTATTTTTTGTAGTGTCTAATTGCTTTTTGTATTAATACACAACCAGAATTTATTTGATAAACAAGATCTTGTATGAAATCATCAAAAATTACGTCCGTAAAGTTGACTGGAAAACTTACTAATCCACTTATCACTCGAACACGACTAAAGTTATTGAAATCTTTGTCCCATTTGCTCGAATAAGATGACAAATACATGACACAGACAAAACATTTCTGAGTTGGATAAGTAAGAAAGTAAAGTTTTGGAACATAATCAGATATACTCTTTCCTACATTATGGTATGAATACTAAGAAATTTTGGTAGTATCTTATCATTTTACTATTTGGCATGCCCCTCCACTGTGCTATAATACATCTTATGTAATAGTAAATGAGCGGCATGCCAGTTTATAGTAGAACCACGTAAACCCTCCATAAATTATGACAAATCTCAAAATTGATCAAAATTCTCAATAGATCACATTCAATATGAAAAATTTAATGGAATTTTGTTTATAAGGAGCGCCTTCGTTAGCTTTACATACAAGTCTGCTATGTTCCTAGTATCTAAGTAAACAGTAACGCTGTTTAACTCAAGTTTTACGTAGAGCAAACTTATATACACAAAAATCATGATACCCATTAGATTTAATATTGTGGTTATAACAATTGTGCTAAAATTAAATCCATATTTACCCATCCTAATCAGTATATATGGAATCAGTACCTATACACTATATCGAAATTACATCTTAATACAAAATACCAACACATGCACACCTATTTTACATATTTTTCCATGAACTTCTTATGGAACTCTGATCTTAGCGAGTCATTGATGAAGGTGTTAGCTTTCTTCTCTGGCTCCGAACGCGCACAATTTTTGAAGACCACATCGTCATCCCATCTTCGTTTGACCTACAAAATAAAAATGATTAGTTTTAGCAGAATACTATGAGATTAGTTGATTGCAAATTGTAAAGCCAAATAACTGTCTCAATGTGCTCGTGTATGGCCAAATAACTGTCTCAATGTCGGTACGCATTCTTTTAGATGACAGAGATTTTCGATTAGTAGGTTTTACCCAACCTAACGTCCAGATCCTAAGAGCTTGGTTACAAAGACGTGCAAACAGGCGTCCATGTGAAATAATACCACATATTGACGGAGATCAAACGAAGATTTATTTGTCTTTTAAGTGGGACAATAGAAGAATGTAACTAAATAACAAAAAAATTGTACTAATATAAATAAATCCTCTTTGTCTAGCCTAGCAACAGTCGCGTGTTGTACATATTTATTTAAAGGTATCAAAATGTTCTCAAAAACGAAAGCAACATAAAGTTATCTAATTATGTAATAGGTACCCAAGAGTAGAACACTACTAAATTATCTAAAGGAATTTTGGTTGAATGTAAAAAGGAAATTAATCAATCAAAAAATTTAATTTATGCACAAAAATCACAAAACATGTATCGCACCCACACTAGAGACAGAAGGTGTTGACCATCTGGGTTTGTTGTGTGATCTATAACCCACACAACAGACATTTGATCCAATCCTCTCAAGTATCCCTTAATATTTGCAATAAAATATAGAAATTTCATAGATCCACATACAATAACCCCAGTGTTTCTAGTAGCACATTCCATGCTAAAGACCACAACACGGAGAAGAGAAGATAAATACTCTTTTACACAACAAAAGATATGATACATGAGACACACCATATGATACATGAGGAAAGAATTACAACATAAACATGTACAAAAGGCATTCTTAACCAGACAGAGATCTCTAGAGAGGATGAGTATATGAAAAGGAACTTATATATTGAATTTATTATACTTGCCTTCATATCATTCTTTTGTCCAGCTGCAGAATAGTTTAATAATGGATTTCCAGATAAGATATTCTCCATGCGAATTCTTTCTTCTTCTTGTTTTCGCTCAGCTTCCTATGGTGAAACAAATATATAATAAATAAATGTGTTAGGGCAAGAAACACACTGTCATCTGATTCCAAACTAGGCAGAGCCTGTACTTTGGCCACCAGATATCTCATAAACATACTTATGCATTATAGATAAATTACAACCAGACACAACAAATAATCACTCTCATCAGACAAGATATTTCCTCCTGGGTGAGGATCGAACCCACAACCTTTGGCTTAGAATTCAGGGTCAAAGCAGAGAGCTGTCAAAAACTAAAAGATATAACAAAGCTTAACAATAATGTGTCCACAACTTAAGGAGCCTCATTTGTATAGGAAACTGAATATCAATTTGCAAAATACCAAAGCTTCAGCTAAGTACTAGTTCCATGTGATTTGCCTTTACATGTGCATACAACACTTACAATAAGAATATTTAAGTGTTGTATGCACCTGCACCACAAAACTTATAAGTACTTTATTACTTTAACTTTGGTCTTGGATTCAAGCTATAAAGTACCACTAATGCAACAAGGTTAACATGAAGTACAATAAATACATATTTTTTAAACTATTAGTGCTATTACTGTTTTCTCGTAACTATGTTGAATAACATTGTGTTACATGAGCATCAGGTTATTGCAAAGTATTCAATCACTCCCCTGCCCCAATTTAAATAACTGTCTTTGCACACTTTTCGCATGTGCCATGATGAAGTTAAGTTGACAGCATACAAAAAATATTGCACATAAGATTGGTGGTATTGTTGATTGTAAATTTACTAAACATAGCCATCAAAACCCAACACTTAAAACATAAAGAACTGTAACTTGTGATCAGCTAAATGGCCTATGAAGAAATATTGATATATTTTATCAGTATTCATCAACATCTCATCATCATCAATTTGTTAAATAAATACACACTGCTTTAATACCACTGCTAATATATGGCCTAGCCTATCAAAAGACTGCAGCTTCTGCCAGACTTACCATTAAGCAATAGAGTTTTCATGCACAGTGGTACTTTACCATTAAACAAGATTTAACCACTTCTGAATAGACTGTTTATAAAATAAATAGTGTAGGAAACTTAACAAATTCAATCTACATTAGCATCTGATTTATATGTACATATTTTTTATCATGACATTTGTAAGCCTTTGATGCTTTTACTGCTTTACTGGACAATAGAGGCAATTAAGGGTTCAAGCCCTTGAACTAACCACAAACTAACTAAACAAAATATGACAATCAGAATTTAATCCTAAAATGTTTTTATGTACTCTTTGTATATCAATAAAATAACTATGAATTACCTTTCTGGCTTGCTCTAAAGCTCTTTCTTTTTTAATTTTGTTCAATTCTGCCAAGAGTGCTGCAGTGTCATCATCAGAATCATCTGAATCTGAGGAATCTCCTTCTAGTGGGTCATCAGCATCCAAACTTGCTGCAGGCACTTGGTCAATTTTTGGCCTCTTTGTCAGGGGTTCAGCCTGTCTCCTTGTGCCAACACCCTTACCATCCTTTTCTCTGTCATCCAACTCTTTGCGAAAGTCTCGGGAGCGTAATTCTTCAGTAGTACCTTGACCTTGTTCTCTGTTCAAAGAAAACAATATAATTACATATTTTAGCCCTATGATTCTTAGAAAATAGAAAAACGTAGTGTATTCCCACAGCTTTCTTTCCAAAACGATAATGTAGTAACAAACCCTTTGTTACTAAAAAGAGGAAAGTTGATAGAAAATGGCTTACCATTTTCTATAGAGATAAACAGAAATTCAAACCATAATAATATCACTAAAAGGATCATACGCCATTTGGTAATGCAAAAAGTCAAGATCAATTTGACCCAAATTTTAATGTGTGACGTGATTAAACTGTCTAAACTGATATTATTTTTCTCTTAGGAAATTAATATAAATGAAACAAATAAAAGGAAAATGAGTCAAATAATAATATACTAGGACATTATTTACTCATCATCACCTGTTCCAAACTAAGCACACATTGTACGATGGAAACCTGATAAGTGACATACTACACATACTACTGTTTTTTTTAATACATACTTATATAGATAATCACACCCAGACTCAGGACAAACAGACATGTTCATGCACACAAATATCTGTCTTGGGTGGGAATCGAACCCACAACTTCCAGCATGAAAAACAAGCATTTGCCAACCACATCAACAGTTTATGATTCTTGCATGGTAAAACTCTATATTATGATAACACAGTATTTAACTATAGATAAAAATAATGCAAAATATTCTCCAAATTCATAAATATATTTAACAAATTTTCCTTTACACAGGAACATTAAGTAATATGAATGCATACTTTCATTGAATGGCATTTTTTATGAATGTCATAAGCATTTTCTATTAGTAAGGTTGTTTATCAGTTATAAATAAAGTGCCATATAAAGACAGCTTGGTATGCATGTTTCCAAACAAGACACCCATATATTATATGTAAATTAGTACTGTGTACTAGTGTAATATCCCATCATAGCATTTTCATACATATACTCAGATGCAAAGTATTACAAACTAATGGACTAATTATTTCATATGAGTGGACTAAGAAGAAAGATTTTAATTTTTAATTTTAATTATTTATTTAAAAAATTACATTCTTTAACATACATACATCGCTACAGCGTATAGAAGAATGTAATGCTGAGTTTTAGTACACACTAAAAATCAACATCAACAATGTAAACAGGCAAATTACAAAATTACATTTAATATCTTGTTTATAAATGCATAAGTAGATGTATAGTAAGTAATACTAAAATAAATGGGTACTAATATGCTATGTTCCTCGATGTAGGATAAGCAGCTAAGTAACACGCACCTGTACTTCAATTTTGTATGTCCAGGAAGATCTCGACTGGAATACTGTCGGGATATAGCACTCAGGTCCTTCTCACCACGGCCCTGCCCACCCCTCGCTGGGTCAAAAGTTGGTCTAGCTGCTGTAGTCATGTTCTTATTTGTAAAGGTTTCTTGATAAAGATTTCAAAACAAATCCTAAGAAAAATGTGGAATGTGGATGGTCTATGATTGACAACAGACAGAATGTAATCACTACGTTGATGACACTTACACCACTTTACAATAAGATTGATTATTTTACCGTATATTAAAAAAAAATACTATTTAGCGATATTGTTAATTATTTAATCATGAATTTGAGTAAAACAATAAAATAATCCATGAATTCTGGAAAACAACATTACATTTACGATAAATTTATCCGGTTGCCAATGAATACTTGTTAATTCCCCTTCCCCATTCCCGGTTGTCCGGCTTTTTCAATGATATACTTTTTTATAAATATAATGTCATTGATCTTATTAAAGTCAATCATAATTTTCAAATTTCTTCACAATTTAATATAATTTAAATAAACCCCATGTTTTTTTTTTTTGGTCCACCAGTAATTTTCTAAGTTGAACATTTTTAAACCTAATGGAAGCTATTCTCCCACAAACTTATTTGGCCCGGTGGCCAAAAGTAGAACTAACGACGCCAGTTTGAAATGTTAATCGGCTGTTATTCCCTGACATTCCTGCCATTGATTGTTTGTTGCGCGTATTTATTTTTCTTTTTGTGGTTTTTAATTGTGAAAAATGCCGAAAGCTTTAAAAAGTGATGCGAGGAACGTTATATTTTATTTTATTTTTTTATTTTATTTTATTGGCACACAAAACAGAATATCATCAATACATGACAGAAAAGTATACATTAAGGTTTAGCTCTAGACAGTATTCCTAAACAAGTGTACACAGCATGACAATTTGAGTGGAACTAATAGTGACGCATGACATAAAGTAAAATTATATAATAAAACAAATAGATTTGAAGTTCACCGAAGCACGATCCGTAACACCATGATCCAATCGAGTCGCACCTAGGTGAACATGCACCTTAAAACTAATTTAATTAAAACTAAAATCTAATAGTTTGAAGCTTAAGTAGATTTGATTTTTAACTTTTTGACATGATATGTCTAACTTTCCTTTTAAAAGTTTGGATTCCGAAGTTGAAAACATCTAATTCGTTGCTATGTTGAAGCAGGAGCTCATTATAGAGACGGCACATTCTAACAAGTGGATTGTAATACGATGTATTATTTATGTGAACATTTAACGTAAAACTTTTAAGATGAGGTTGGCGGGCTCTAAATTTTGTGTTGAAATTCAAAATGGATGTTAAGTCAGGGGCATCGATTATGGAGTGCACTATCTTGTGAAGACAAGTGAGGTCATAGCATTTACGACGAGTTTCGAGCGATAGCAATTTGAATCTGTTGAGCCTCTCTTTATATGATCTTAGTTGTCTAACAAGACCGAGCCTGTGGCACATTATATGTAGGCATTTCTTTTGCAACTGTTCTATTCGGTTCATATGGATAGCATAGAAAGGTGACCATATAGGTGAGTTATACTCCAGGATGCTCCGAATTAAAGTGGAATACAGTTGTAACAGACAAATAGGATTTTTAAAGTTCTTGCTTATTCTGAATATAAAACCGAGCAACTTGATGCTTTTATTAACCATGTTATCGAAATGTATGTGAAAATTTAACTTTTCGTCGAAAATAATACCCAGATCTTTAACCCAGTTCTTTCTTACTAACTCGCACCCGTTTAAGTTGAAGTTATGTAATATTTTTTTACTTTTGTTAGTGAAGGAAATAACGCAGCACTATTGGACGTTCAAAGACATGCGATTATCATGACACCAATCGTTGACCGTTTCAAGGTCTGACTGAAGAGATAGGGCGTCATGAATACTGTTTACAGCTGAATATATTTTTAGATCATCAGCGTACAATAAACACGGGTTATTTAGTCTATCTATAAGATCGTTGATAAAGATGACGAAAAATAGGGGTCCTAAATGCGATCCTTGGGGAACTCCTGAGGTGCAAATTATTGGAGTCGATACATGGCCTTTAATGGCTACGAGCTGACTCCTCTTATCCAAATATGATTTTACCCACTGTAGTAAATTGCCATGAATGCCATATCTCGCGAGTTTGACACATAATAAAGAATGACACACCTTGTCAAACGCTTTTGAGAAGTCTGTGTATATGGAATCGACCTGAGATCTCTTACCGAACGCTATACATAGATAATTTTTATATATTAGTAGATTGGATAAAGTAGAGCGATTTTTAACGAACCCATGTTGTTTAGGTGAGATAAGCGAGCTTACATGATGGTAAAGTGTATCGTAAACTACAGACTCAAACAGCTTAGCCAGGCAAGATAGGATACTTATAGGTCGATAATTCTCACAGCGAGATTTGTCGCCTGATTTGTATATAGGTACTATGTGTGCTGTTTTCCACACAGTAGGAAATGTGCCAGAATGGAGGGATTTATTAAAAAATATGGACAACGGCGTAATCAATTCCTTACCACACATTTTTATAAAACATGGGGGAATACCGTCTGGACCAGTACCTTTTTTAGAGTCGAGTTTCATTATTTTAGATAGTATGTCGCTATCGGAGATGTTAACAGCGGACACCGTGCTGATATTCATGTCATATAAACCAGCATCCGCCGCATTAGTATCTGTGATGTTATCATAGACTGATCCAAAGTACTGAGAAAAAAGCTCGCAGATTCCCCGGTGATCAGATGAAACCAAGTTTTCATATTTCATAGTCTGTGGTATTGAATTGATACCCTTTTTACTGTCAACAAACCGCCAGAAATTTCTTATGTTGGTATCGAGAGAAGATTCCACTGATGATAGGAAATTGTCGTAATCCTCACTCATTAGCTTTTTACACCTAGAACGAAACAAACTAAATGTATCATAGTCACGGGGATTTCCGTATTTATTAAAACGTCTATGGTACCTGAGCTTTTCCTTCAGGTTCCGCTTCAACCCTGATGAAAACCATGCAGGATAAGTATGTGCATCAACCTTCGTTAAGGGTGTGAAACGTGAAATGATTTCATTAAGTGTAGAGTAAAACTTGCCTACCGAGCTGTCTATATCAGTAGATGTTAAGACTGTTGGCCAATCTGTCTTCATAAGTTCCTCTTTAAGCCTAGAATAATCGCACTTCTGAAAGTTAAATTTGTAGCGTTTTTCAGGTTTAAGGTATTTACAAATAGATTCATTAAAAGATAAGTTTATAACTAACGGGGGATGATGTTCATCGAGTCTGCTCAGTGGTACAGCGCCGTACACCTGTGATGATGTTACATTGGTTAAGATGAGATCCAGGTATCTATTATTCTTATTGATATTACAAGTATTGAATTATATGAATGAAGAAAAACACCTTCAGGCACCAATTATGCCCTTCAAAAAGTTGTATGAACGCGT
The DNA here is from genome assembly GCA_951640165.1 of Pseudoips prasinana. Classification (NCBI taxonomy): domain Eukaryota; kingdom Metazoa; phylum Arthropoda; class Insecta; order Lepidoptera; family Nolidae; genus Pseudoips; species Pseudoips prasinana. Next base: position 23,074,169 of record OX621237.1, on the reverse strand, counting down.
AGCTGCTGCTACAGATTAGTGTTGTCAGCTTCTGAAAAATACGAAACTCCCCCTCGCACTTTAACTTTAAATACATATTTTAAAATATTCATTATTTATTTATTTTTGCTATTTCCATTGTAGGTGTCGGGGAGTGATTTGTAAGAAAACTTTTGAAAGAAAAAGAGCAAGCAAATGCAAAAATTTATAGCAGATCAGAATATTGGTAGATCGAATTCTGAAATGCCTACATTGATTGCAGAAGCTTTTGATAAAATAACAGTCAACGAATGGCAAAAGCATTGCAATCATGTAAAAAATATTGAAAATGAGTATCGAAAAGGGATGGATACTTAGACGAGCCTTTCATCAATCAATTAGGTAGTGATAGTGAAAGCGAAAGCAGTGATTATGATAATGATGATGATGAAATGACTTCTGCATTAAACAATTCCGGTGACATAATAATACCTGGAGTATCCCCGTTAGAGAACACTCAGCATACATTTTATGTAAATGATCATAATTATTGTATAAAAATATAAAGATTTGTAATGACAGTATTTGTTTGCTTTTTAATGAAGTAATATATACGTTACAATGTGCATATTATTTTTACCCACTTTATTACAAAAAATAGTAACTAGCAATACTAAATGCGATAACAGCGACGCTGCCAGCGGGCCAGATAAGTTTGCGGACCTGTAATCTTCGAGCATCGAGCTGTCATGGGGACGTTACCGTTTTAAATTTGTCAACAGTATTTTCTGCCGATTTATACACGCATGGCATACGCGCAAAACAAAATCTTATACATGTAAACGCACATTATAACAATCTCGCAACCATCTTAAAATTTGCACACATGTATAGGTAAAATAGAGCGTAGAACGCATTGTTTAGATCCACATTCCACATTAAGATAATCTCTAGTGATGGGTATTGGCTAAGGACCGGTAAACCTGAACGATTGAACGATAGATGAATGAGTATCACCTATGCTTTCACGAGAGGTTTTGCCCTAATGTAAAACACTGAATTAGATAGTAATATTATTTTCATACCTAATATATGTAAATCGAAAATATATTTTTTGTAATAGACAGCAAAAAAAGAACTGAATATAGTTGGTAACTATTATATTAAACCCTAATAATGTAAATATATACTAATTAAGACTTCCTTCAACAAAGTATGAATGTGATTATATCAGAAAACGAACAAATATTATACCTTCTTGCTTCGTTGATCAAGACTTGCAGCAACAACAGTAAATTGTGACAGAACACCAATATTTTTCAACAATTTTACATTTTCCTGTAAGAACATAGGATATTATCAATTCTTACGGATTAATAATCTCGCTATATCCCTACCTGGAACTGAACTTGATTTATTACATTTTAATTTTATAGCATTATTCACAATGCAAAGCGTTAATCTAATCTCAAAAATGGGAAATCATAAATTTAATCGTCCGGCGGTTCTCGAACCTGCACCATCTACCAATCCGGGGTAGGCGCTCTGCGTTAAGCTACGGACGATACACGCTGGCAGATCAAATTTAGGATTACCTTGCTAACACCCTTCCGGAGGATGTAGGTATTATCTATCGGTTTTGTTTTCTAGAAACATGGCCGACTGATATGTTCACTGTTGCATGTGAAAGATCATATCATATATTACATTTAAATTTTATAGCATTATTCGCAATGCAAAGCGTTTATCTAATCTCGAAAATTTTTGAATTTAATTTGTTATATTTATCTAGGTTGGCAAAAGGGATATATTTTAACGTAGGTGTAAAAGGGTAAGTGAAACTCGCAGGTTGAGATAAGAATGAATCTATTTCCAAAAATGACGCTGCTATTTATACAAAAAAATATCGCTTTTAAAGTAAAAATGTAGGTATATTGGTAGAAATATTTTGCACTGCTACAATTATTACAATATTATAATTAACTGTCTATTATATTATATATCTATGTAACTAGAATTAATTATGTATACTTAATTATATTACTACAAACCTACACGACTATTTTTTATTAAAAAACATAAAATAAAAAAAATCAAATTACAGTGCACTGACGGGATTTCAATGATGGTATTGCACCAACAACCAATTTTCTTCTGTTGTTTGAAAGAGTTTGTATACTTTCCGACGTAAAATGTTCTGAGCAAATCACACTGGTTCTAGTTACAATCCAGTTTGAATTTTGACCACAAAATTTTGTCCATAATTCGTTCAGCTTTGGATCCTTCGGAAACCTGTTAAAATTTAATAATGTTTGACCTTGAATCATTTCAAAAATAAGATGAATTAGGAAGACAAAATTTCTGAAAATGTATGAACAAAACTTCTAAAACAACTTCTAATTCGCTATAAAATAAGGATCCAAAATGTACTAACTACTAACACAGCACTTTAAACAATATTACGTTCATTCTATGAAAATATTCAGGCAGTTTGTCCCCGCACTACGCCTTCTACCAGCCCCGGATCTTCAATATTTTTTAGGTGGGGCAAAAAGTGGTAAATGCCGCCCCCGCCCACTTATATTTATTTTTACATTTAACATCTTTATCATTTCATTCAGAATTCGACGGTGCTTATATCTCGCTCGTATTTTCGAGCCAGATCTGCTCCGTACATTTGCAGTTCTTCTACGATTGACATTGTCAAAATACCACTTACCACCATTCAGAACACCTTCCTTCGGTAATAATTTCACAAAAATAGTAGAAATTAATTTAAAACCTTTCTCATAGTTTTTTTTCGGCGGGGAAAAAATTAAACATCACCATTTTTTTTAAATACGTGGAACCTACGCGTGTAACTATAATGAATACATTGTATAAATAAGTATGTATTGGGGTGATTAAATTTCTTAAAGCTTTCATGCTGTTATATTACATACCTACGCATAATCATTTAATTTTTTGGTCCAAGAAACCATCATAACACTATGATGTGAACGGGACCAACATGAATCCATAAAGTTTGTTTCTATCTTCGAGCAAATAACAAGCTTGTTACGCTTCCGAGGTTTCTACCAGTCTTTTTTTGTTTTCCTAGGCAGTAGTGGACACTGTCAAGATTTTGTCAATTTCCAACTGGTAGAAAGTTCCCTCGTTCACGGGGATTCGGTACGTAATGTGGGAAAAGAAATTGAAAATATTTTGGGTTAAAAACGTCCATTGAAAGCATAACAGGACGGATACTGAACTTGGTAGCAGATTATATAGCGCAGTGGAAGCGTGCTGGGCCCTTAACCTGTTTGAAAGACTCTATATGTGCTGCTAGCTCCAGCAACACACACAATACCTTTCATTAAGGTATCTTGCAGAGTTTAAATAAAAACCACAGTTTCAGCAAAGAAACGCATAAATATATTAATAGTATTATTTGTAAAGGTATAACAAATAATACGTACACACTGGAATAATAGATATATTATTAACACGGAATTACATTATAAAAAAATATTAAAAGAGTAACCTCTTTGCTTCAACATATATAGACGGTGGTATTTAAAAATAATCCCTAGTGTTCTAGGTTTTGAGTTTTCCACGGCTTTGGGTGTTCCACGACGACACAGGAGAGAGAACTCAAAACATGAATTATAAACGCATCAAATGTGGTGCGGATAAATTTGATACTTCGGTAGTTAAGTCACAGCTCAGAAAGGAATGGACTTTGCGTACGCTACAGAGGAAGTCAATTTGAGCAAGAACTTTAATTAGGCTAAATTACAAAACATTAAAAAAAAGAGAAGTGACATGCACACAATAAACACTAAAAATAAACATAAAATATGTGCCAAATCTCATAGTTTACAAAAGCTTCATTCTTCTTTTGTCGGACTGAGTATCCAGATTTATAACAAATGTACCGACAAATCTCTAAGAAATGTCCTAAATTTAAATTAGAGGACAAGAATATTTTAATGAAAATGCCTTACATTGGAAATGATTATTTAATCGACAACAACGCTTGGTCGCTTGGCTGAATACGAGCAACATCATAATCTTACATTAAGAGCAATCGTCTATACTTCACTTAATTCACTCTAATAATTATATTAATAATTTAACTCTATTTTGGTTTTGGATATTTTTTTGTAATAATCCTTGGATTATTATAATAAATATGTATTTTATCTTGAAACTTGAAACGCTGTTCGTCGTACTTTCTCTCCGTTAACGATTGTACTATGGACTCCCCAGTTGCAAGCTCGTGATGCTCTTATTATGTTATTGTTTTCGGTGGCTAGGTGGGTCGGGTCGTTTCATTCCTTTTAATATGGGGAGCAAGGTGAAGGCTAGCCCCCAAGTCATACTCGAGAACAGTTGCTGCTTTTGGTAACTAGTCAACTTACTGTTGGCGTTCTCATTTAATATTTTTGTTTCATTCAGTCATCACCTCTGGTAGACTTTGTGTGACTTGTTAATTTTGTAAATGTGCGTGGATGCACACACCGTTCGTTTGTCTTGCAAGAGTTTATTCTAATTATTTAAGGGAAATTGAATGTTATTGTTTATTACCTATCTCACAATTTTTTTCATGAACTCGATGACAACGGTTCTGTTCGTGCATTAGCCCACATACCAATCAACATGTAAAAAAGTATAGAAATATCCTAAACACAAGGCAAAATAAGACGAAAAAAGCAAGCCTGGAGATTTTCTCTAAGATAGGGTGGGTAAGGTGCCAACGCGATACCTGCCAGTGTGGCAAGTATCGCGTTAACCCCTAACTAGTGATCCCGAGCCTGTAGTCTATACGAGTGATCACACCCTATTTTAGAATTCCATCTTTTTGCTTCAGTGGCCCCCTTAGCTGTGACGCCTGAGCCCTCAGCTTAAGTTAAACGACTGGTTGGGATCCTTCTGCACTTGCCAACTGCTCGGTGGCTTTAATTTTAAATTTAGTTAAGTATCTAAGGATTGAAAATATATAGGTATGCATATACAAAAACAGACCGCACGAACGGACTACTTAAATATTTTTTGTTACTTAAACATTCTATTTTACTATATTTATCTACTGCATTGTGAGCTTGACAAATAAAAGTGTATATTAACAGAGTGCTCAATAAAAAATATTTCATATCATAATAATAATACATTAGCTGGGGAAATTCCTAAAACTAATTGGCAAACTTTAAAAGAACACGATTACACGAACGAATACTGACCCCTAACACCGATTGTCAATGATGTTAAAATAAATTCGTACGTAATTTTAGAAAATTGTAATTAATTAGCGTACAGTGCTCAATTGTGCTCCTTTCACTAAAATACGCAGCATTTGTCATTAAACAGGTATTTGTCAACACATTTTATTACTATGTACGTTCTTAGACTAGAAATAAATTGAGTCAACAAGCCATGTTGTACGACGCCATTTTGTCAAATATGTGCTCGTGTTTCAAAACTAATTTCCTTTCTTCGTCTAACTTTTCAAGTATTTTATATAAAAGTATTAGACATCAAGTTTCGCATCATAGCTCATGAAAATGTATGTTGTACATAGTGTTATGAATGAATACAGTTACAATTAGTTCTTACATTCTTCTCTTGCCTAGCAATAGTTTCAAAACGACGACCTCAAGAGATGTGTCGTTATTTACATATAATTTCTCCTTAGTATATATATATAAATCAGGTATTAGAAGTGGTTTCTATTGCTGTGGTTCTTAGCTGAGCTAAGAACCACAGCAATAGAAACAAGAATATTTATAAATGATTAAAATGTAGCCTGTTTTAGCTAAACTTGAAATGCGGATTAGTTTATAAAGTTGACAATCACTTAAAAAATTTGAATTTAATTAGGATCTTTTCATTTTATGTCTTAAAACCACCTTATTTATGTCACTGAGATGAATTTTTTTTGTGTTTATATCTTGCGATCAGTCTCTCAACTATATGCAGATGAGGTTAAGTTTTTGTTGCAGGTTAGGCACTGCTCCCAGCGGAGAAACCCTGTACTTTGCATAGTCAGTGTGGCCTGACTGAGTTGTCTCGTCGAATATGTCATGGTGCTTTTTAGATAATGTATGTTTTCAGAGAACATATGAGATGGCATTGGGCTTCTAACACAAGCTCTATACAATAATGAATTCACTCAAGACTAAGTAAATGAAGGATTAACAAAAGTTATATAGATCACTTGGTGAACCTTTTCAGACTGTTGAGATGGAAAAGACAGTTTATATCTGTCCATAATTACCTTGTTGTCCAAAGCATTAAATAATTGTATATTTGGTATGACAGTTACAGGCAGACCAAACTGATAGACACATTTTTAATGTTGTTAAACTTTAGGTGCCATCAAGAACTGACCACACTTCAAGAGGAAGTGACCCTCTTGAATTTGATAATCAATTGCTAAGAGAGAGGGCTATAAGCTTCGTGGCAACATTTATACTATAGTCTTTTCGCCATAAGATGAGTTCCCGGACAGTTCATTTTTTTCCGTGGCACTCATACTACTTTAGATGAATTAAAAATAAACTTGCAAAAAAAATATAAAAGAAAAAATAAAAAAATATTGCCTTTCGTAAATTACTAAGTAAATTATTATAGTTATAATTAACTGTTATAATTTAAGTAACTAAAAGAAAAAAGTATGAATCTTAAAAATGTCTTATGCATTGAACGGAATGGCGGCCAATAGAGATTGACACTACTCATAGATTGACACTAATCAGATTCCATTTCCTTTGCCAACTGAATTGATATTTTAAAAAAGTCTATTATATTTCGTTAGGTCACGTCACTACAATTGTCAGACAACAACTGTCAGGGAACTCATCTTATGGTGTAACCTAAATAGTGATATAAGTTAAACAGCCTAATTTTTCTAGCAATCTGATTATTTTTCTATATTATTATTGCCGGTTTTAGTTCTGGACAAATTTCAAATCACTCTCCTCTATTGTAACAATTATGCAGAAGTAACTTTATTTTACAGATAGGTCAATATTATTATAGAACATCAAATTGTAGAATACACAAAAACTACAATAGCTTCCAATACAAAACTGTTGATAAGCCATCTCATTTTCTATTAGAACCAAAAAAGGAACTGGTTTCTTTTAATATGTTCAGTTTCTTGGGTAGGTAGTACTTTTAACTTCCTCTACTATTTATGTTACACCTTGCATAAAATAGATTTTACCAATTCCATGCTTATTGCTATGAAAACATTTCCTTGTATATGGTAGCCATGCCAACATTCCTTGTTATATTATTGTTTCAATGTGTAATAAGTGTCCCTAAACCCAAACAGTACTATTTATTTATAATTTCTAAATGTAAAAATTTTAACCAAGTGATTATAATTTTTGGATTCATGTATGATTTTTATATGGTGTCTTCGATGCCTAAGTGAGGTACAGTACTATAGCCATACTTGTTCAACAAGATAATCATGATTCTTGTTTATTACAGAATGGCGGAGGACTTTGATGTTGAAGCCATGTTGGAAGCCCCCTACAATAAATCGGTAAGAATCTCCATCTAGTTTAGACACAATCAATTGCCAATTCTCTTTTTAAAATTCTGTAATGTGAACATAGGGCCTTTTTAAAAATTATCCCCATAATGTAATTCCATGAATTTTCAAATCAACTCTGATCTTTTAAATCACAATAATGCATTTTCTATATTAACTTATGTCTTAAACAATATTTAATCATTTAGAATTGTAGTTACAAGATGTATGTACATTTATTTGATAAAAACTTGTATGAACTTAAGGGGAAAATAATATATTATGATTGTTCAATTCTAATTTAAATACAGTATCATTATTTTTTCCATGTTTGTATAACAACCAGGCTGAATCAGCCAGCACTTCAAGCTATATTCTGTTCAAAGATGTTTTAAACTATTGATATACATATATGACCATGTCAGATTAATACCTTTTTATTAATGTTATTTTTGTCGTCAATATAGATAGTTAATTACATCTTTGAATAGTCACTGGTAAGAAACAAAATTACATTTGAGAATCATTTCTTGTATTTATAGAACTTTGTGGTAATAGTCCAGCATACTACAGCGACCTGAACACACAGAGAGGTATCAACCACTATACTTACCTAATTTATTTATTATTTTCGAATTGAACACATTTTAACATTACAAATTGAAACAATTAGTGTCAACTTCAAAATATGAGATTTTCATAGAGCGTTATTTTGAAAAAAGACCATAAGCTGATGGGTCATAAATCTTTTGCAGAAGTATCCGTGTGTGATGTTAGCGCTGTGTGCATCCTTTGTCAGTGGTTAATGAACGGTAAGTTTAAAATGGGGCGGCGGACAACCATGACATGGATGAACATTGGCTGGTTATCAGTCCAGCTGTCTACAGTAGCCTAGGACAAGTAAAAACTGCAACATTTGTGTTGTTTCAATGGTGACATTTATATGTAAATGTCATTACTGAAATACTGCAAATGTTCTCCATGTTGTTGTTATAAAATAACTAATGAAATTTTTATTTATTCACTCGGCGTGTGTTGCTGTGGCGCTGCTTCTACCTTGTGCTTTGTGTGACAGGATAACACTTCCTCTTCAAAGCATCGATCGAACAAGTATTCTGATAAGCACAAAGACAAGGACAGAGATGGAAACAGAAGGTAAACAACATTTTTATATTGTTAATATGATGCTTTTAAAGCAAGGCTGTCAATATCGAAATTTATTATCATATTTGTTTAATTGTGTCTCATTAATTCGAGATTTCTATATTGTTTCAATTATTAATTTAAAAATATATTGGGGTAAGCCCTGACTTATCAATACATAGCACCAAATGTTGAGAGTACATTAAATAACAATGTAACTTTTATGTCTTAAGTAATAAGACCTAGTCTTAGAAATTCAAATAATAAAAAGTGGTACTTAAAAATAACTAAGATAAGATTTGGTCAGGTCGCCATCTTACTCTTAAAGCATCCTTATGACAACTTTAATATAAAAGAAATGATTTTATGATATCAAAGCTTTTTATTTGTATTAAACTACAAATGTAATATTTAAACGAACTTTAAGAGATGTAATCTTAGTAGCCCCCTTGGTTTAATTTTAGACGTAGCCGATCACGGGACAGAAGAAGATCAAAAGACCGGGATCCACGTCGTTCGAAGGACAAGGATGATAGAAGAGACAAGGACCGCGAAAGAGACAAAGACCGTAAAGATCGTGATCGTGGTGATAAGGATCGTGACCGAGAAAGAGATCGCGACCGAGGTGAACGCGATCGCGGCGACCGCGAACGCGGCGACCGTGAACGCGGCGACCGTGAACGTGGCGACCGTGAACGTGGCGACCGTGAACGTGGCGATCGCGACCGTGGTGATCGCGACCGTGATAGGGATCGTAACCATAAGGACAAGGAGAAAGAGAAGGACAAGGACAAAGAGCGCGAAAAAGAAAAAGAACGTGACCGCGATAAAGATAAAAGGCGAAGCAGAGACAAAGAGCGAAGCAAAGAACGTGAACGTAGTCGCGATCGTAGTGCAAATAAACGGGAAAAAACCATTGAAAGAGATCCCAGCAAAGAATATAGATCAAAATCTAGGGGGCCTGAGCCCAAATTGGAAGAATTGCCACCGGAAGAAAGGGATCTCCGTACTGTGTTTTGCATGCAATTATCTCAACGAATTCGCGCAAAAGATCTTGAAGAATTTTTCTCTTCAGTTGGTAAAGTTAGAGATGTAAGACTTATTACTTGTAATAAAACTAGAAGATTTAAAGGTATAGCCTATATTGAATTTAAAGATGCTGAATCAGTACCCTTGGTGAGTTCAATATCCCTTTTTCCATATTACAATATTAAAACTGATAATGTCTGCTCATTTAATTTATTTTTAAATTTACAGGCTCTTGGTTTGACTGGACAAAAATTGCTAGGCGTTCCTATTATAGTACAACACACACAAGCAGAGAAGAATAGAGTTGGCAATACTTTACCCAATTTAGCACCAAAGACCTGTAATGGGCCCACAAGATTGTATGTTGGATCATTACATTTTAATATCACAGAAGACATGTTGCGTGGAATATTTGAACCTTTTGGGAAAATTGATCACATTCAACTTATGACTGATCCTGAGTCAGGAAAAAGTAAAGGATATGGTTTTCTAACAGTAAGTTTATACAATGGCTTTTTTTATTACCTATATCTAAAAATATCATGGCTATGGTCTTGTCAGTTCACAACCCTCATAGAAAATTATTATGACATACCTCAATATAATAAACTAGTGCCCTGTAGGAGGCCTTTGTCCAGCCGTGGTCGTATTTCGACTGATATGATGAAGATGATGATGATTGGCTAGAGTTGACATAATATATAAGATATATTTTTTATATTTATGGGAATTGCGATTTGCATCTATACAAATAAATAAAATTGAAGTGTCTGTTTGTAATATTGAAATAACCGATTTTTACTACATGTATATACGGTACATACTCCAAAATATTTTTTTTTACAATTTTTCTGTCTGTCTGTCTGTCCGTTTGTTCCGGCCAATCTCTGAAATGGCTGGACCGATTTTGACGGGACTTTTTTTGGCAGGTAGCTGATGTAATAAGGAGTAACTTAGGCTATGTTTATTTTAGAAAACATGTTTTATTTTAGAGAATCCAATAAAAAAACGTAATAAGCTAAATTAACACGCGGGCACAGCTAGTTTTAAATAAAATGATGCCTTGCTTTGTTCATAAAGAAACAACATTAAACGTTTGTTATTCAAAATGCTTTCAAATCTATTTTATCAACATTTTTCAGCTGTCTGTATAATTATCTTTGACATGCCACATTTTTTTCTTTATCTATTCCATGCCTATTTACCTAAGGTGCTAACAATATCCCGTCCTACACACTACTATATTTATATAGGGTCTGTTGGCGTGATTGGCAAATGTGGGTTCGAGTCCCACCTAGGACAGATATTTGAGTGCATGAACATGTCTCTTTGTCCTGAGTCTGGGTGTAATTATCTATATAAGTATGTATTTACAAAAGAAAAATAATAGCATACCAGTTATCTGGTTTCCATAGTACAAGCTCTGCTTAGTTTGGGATCAGATGGCCATGTGTAAATAATCTCCCAGGATGTTATTCTTATATATAACATGTGCCTTTAACATTTCAGTTTCATCATGCAGCAGACGCAAAAAAGGCAATGGAACAATTAAATGGATTTGAATTAGCAGGTCGGCCAATGAAGGTGGGCAATGTAACAGAACGGACTGATGGTGGCTCTAGCACGCGCTTTGATGCCGACGAGCTGGACCGCGCTGGCATTGACCTAGGTGCAACTGGGCGACTACAATTAATGTTTAAACTAGCGGAAGGCACTGGCTTGCAGGTAAAACTAACTACCTATAGGTACTAACTATTGCAGGTACTACTATATGATTGGATTTAGATATCTTGTAAATGTTATTACTGTTATATTTGTATTTATTTTTGGCGGGAGGGAAGGCAGTGCAAATAGTATTGCAACTAACAATAGGTAGGTACTTAATAATTTTGTATTTTGATTGTCACGGATTTCCGCAAAGTAATGCCTTATTCTAACTTTTATACGTAATTACATAATAAGTAATTATTGTAGGACAAACCGCGAGCTATCCCGAAAGTTTCTGAAGTTTCGCTCATTAATTAAATTTAACTTTATATTACTTACCGTATGGGCAGAGGTTACCCTAGTACTAGAGTTTTACGAGCCGCCTCTATTAGGCCTCTAACATGGCTTAATGACTGTTCCCTAATGGCTACAACCGGGAGTGACAGCTTAACGTGCTCACCGAATCATAGAGACTCAGAAATTTAACCTCTGGTGGTCACCCATCTATGGACTGCCCGCGAGCCTAGTTACTTAACCTAGCCAATCACTTACGGAACGGTGAGAGCTTCTGGCTATGATCGCCTTCATTACTCACTAATTTTATATTATACTAGCTGTGCCCGCGACTTCGTCCGCGTGTTAATTAGTTTATTTTGTTTTATTTTTTTGCAAAAATATAAGTAGCCTAAGTTACTCCTTATTACATCAGCTACCTCCCAATAAAAGTCCCGTCAAAATCGGTCCAGCCATTTCAGAGATTAGCCGGAACAAACAGACAGACAGACAGACAAAAATTGTAAAAAAGGTTATTTTGGAGTATGTACCGTATATATATTCACATACATGTAGTAAAAATAGGTTATTTCAATATTACAAACAGACACTTCAATTTTATTTATTTGTATAGATTATAAGGTTAAATATGTATAATAGATATAAGGTCTGTCTATGCATGTGACACTGCAGGTCCTATTCCTTGCTAGAAATAAAACCCGGAAATATCTGGATAACTGTTTTACTGCATTTAATTTAAGTGAATTACAAAATTGCGTGTTGCTTGGCTGACGCCGATAGATTTGTGTAGACAATTATAAAAGCAACATGTGGGTATAAAATATAAAAGTTCTCGATGAGTTTAGTATTAATAATTTTAACTATGGTTTCTATTGGAGAGGAGTTCAGGCCGCGACAGGTCTTATAGTAAGACTTATAACTTTTTTTTTTAAAGACAAGGCCCGCACTGGGGAATCTAATCCGTGTGTCGCGGGGTACTTTAAAAACATATAATAGACAGACAAAAATTAAATCCAGACTGAATACAACTATTTGTAGGTCACACAAATAGTTGTCTGAAGGTGGTGCATGAATTCAATTGGTAGAATAATTTTAGATTAAGCAAAGCTTTAAGTCAGCATGAGATACCTTCAGGCATCGCTAATAGTTAAAACACTTTTTCAGATTCCTCCTGCGGCGGCGTCGGTATTGATGGGTGCTGGTTCAGCACTAGTAACTCCACAGCCACAAGTAGCACCTCCAATAGCTACTCAATGCTTCATGCTCAATAACATGTTTGACCCAGCCTCGTAAGTTACATATCAAATTAAGTACTTTTCTTATTTTTAGTTATTATGCATAACATAATGTATAGTTACAAAAGGGTTGTAATGAGCTTACTCACACGCAGGAATACTACATGAAGTTATAACTCCATATATTACGTTAGCTATATTCAAATGTGTGTGGTACTGTTGAGTATGTCTAGTAACAATAAAGTACTTCCGTTTACTTGTTTAGCCACTGACTTTCACAGCGGAACATTGCTAAATCTGGGTTACGCCGGACTTACGTAGCCAGACTAATTAAAGTCCTCTAAGCATATGCTGTGTGGTGACGGCATAGAATATCATCACCCCTTCACATCCGGTGGGTGGCGTAAAAATCGACTGAGGGAATACCTACCAGAGAACGGGCAGCAGCGTTTTTCTTTGAACTATGACCAGCGTGACGGTTATGGCATATCCCCCCATTCTTTGGGGAGGCTTCTGTCCAGCAGTGGACGTACTTTGGCTGACATGATAAAGCGTACTTCTTACTGTTATAGAAAATATAGGAAATTATATTATGAACTCGGTTATTCGTCTACTAATTGCGTTTTTGTCAATGGTTAAATAGTCTCAGGCAAATTGAGATCGCCCTGATCCCGATATCAACCTTGACACCATTTTTATCTGCGGTTAAAGACGCAACCGGTGGAAACTGTTCAGATTTCTCTACTAAGAAAACTTCCATGTATAGAGACCAAGCCTTGATTCACAAGCATTGATTTATTAGTTATCGTAAGTCGAAAACAAATCTGTATTAGTTTGTATTTACGCACTCAAATTGTTTCGAGATCGGACTCAATAGGAACGTGTGTTCGGGGCCTGCGAGATACTCTTCCATTCCTCAGAGCATGTTAAGACGTATGCATTGCGCCTAAGTATCATCTTCAAATAAAAATATTATAATAGATCTCACGCTCATGGTTAGTCCGATGGTAGACCGACGTTTGTACATAGGGACATAACTCTAGGTCACGTATTTCTTGTTTATTGTTATGCATTAATTACGTTTCTTTGTTTCAGTGAATCAAATCCCAGTTGGGACATCGAAATTAGAGATGACGTTATCGGGGAATGTAATAAGCATGGAGGAGTTTTGCATGTATATGTAGATAAAGCGTCACCACAAGGAAATGTTTACTGCAAGTGCCCCACGATAGCGACGGCGGTGGCCTCTGTCAATACTCTCCACGGGCGGTGGTTCGCCGGCCGCGTCATTACTGCGGCATACGTCCCACTTGTTAACTATCACTCTCTATTCCCTGACGCTATGACGGCATTATCACTATTGTTGCCCACCCGACAACGATAAATCAAAGCAATAAAAGCATTTATTTTATACATGTAATTAGTTTTGGTCTTGAGTGTATACTGATTATATCTAGCGGTGACCTAATTTTAGATAATAAAGTTATTATTATGGACTATACATGATATTTTGTGCTTCAACCACAATCATAACACGTTCGCGTGCAATAAAATAAATTTTATTTATTTTGACAAGTAGGCTGCTAGTCTTTAATTCTACATGCTTGGAATAAGCTCCCTCGCTCACATATATTGTACGATATGTATACGATGGAATAGCACTAAATGGTTTCTTCCTTCTTTTTGTGACACGGAATCCTAATAATGTGTCTTAAACGGAATCTTCTACAAAAGCAGCTTATACCACGAAAGCATAACGGTCAGCCGTCCGACATTGTCGTGGTAGATAATAAACACCTAAGACCGTGAAAGACCTAATCTTTAAAATTGACTTGCTATAGAAGCAAGTCAATTTAGTATTATTTATTCGTAACGTATTCCTCATTTTAGAGAAATGAAAAATTATGAATACATTTCTACGGGAAAATAGATAGATATGCTTCTCATGCATACCTATTGAGGAGTATACCTATTTTACCATAAAAAATATTCACCAGTTTTATTTTGTGATTAAATTAGGAATACGTTAATACTGGTCTAATTAAAATAGGTTATGGTGTTAAGGAAACATAATGGCACATTAAGAATATATTACTAATTGGTATTTACATTATGTTATAATTAATTTGGTATATTTATTTTTTAAACTGCCTTGATCCAGTCGATTTCTAAAGTTGCAGGTCCTTTCTGTTTCACGGGTTGGTAGACGCCTCCATACATTTGTATGCCAAGACTGGTCACTTGAGATAAATCCAAAGTGCTGTTGTTATTCACTCGTTTACCTCTGTAATAAGCCTTGAACTCGGAAAACCGTAGATTTCTAATTGCAAATTCATCTCTTGGAGCCTGAAAAGCAATAATGGTTGTAGTTTTATCATGGCAGTATATTTTCGCGTGGGTACTTAATGGTGCTCACTGAATAAACTCCATTCTAGCCCCAGCCATTACACAAGATTTTAAATAAACCCTATAGATTTTATAGGCACTTTAAAAAAACGGGATTAAAATAGAAGACTTCCGGGCCACATTCAATTCTCTGAATTAATGAATTTTTGACTGTCCACTTTTCCACAGCTAATTGGGAACACGTAAGAAAAATAAGTATTATCTTTCTAATTATAAACCTTATTTTCAACTTATAAACTGCGAGAAAGGTGATGTTTGCCCAAGCATAGTCCATAAGAATACTACGAAACTTCTCATGAACAAAAAGACTCCATCGTCTAGCGAAAATTATGGACAGATATTGAACGCCCACAAAATACTAAAAAAAAATAAAGGTCCGAAGGTAATTAGATTTTATACCTGAAAATATTGTTCAAATGAATAATTAGGTTCATCATTTAAACCTTTGTGTCTCAAAGTTACTTTGAATCCATTGAACTGTCCTTGACCTCTACATTTGACTTGTAGTTTTGTGTATCCGGTGAGGTTGTATGTCTGAATAGCACGTATTCCAGCAAAGCCAGCACCATTCAATTGAGGATTTAGCAACGCGAAAAATATCGCTCTTCTAAAACCAATATTTTTGTGAATAACTAAAATGGCTTTGGACATTCCCACATCGCGTACAGTATCAGATTGTTCTTGCCAGGCGTCTACATCATCGTCTTTCGTGAAGTCGAACAGATACTCGCCATCCTGTTCAATCTGATCAGCACTGTAAACAACAAAGAAAATATAATCAAAACTTGTACCTACTCAGCTGTAGTATCGCCGACTTACGCTATAATAATAACTAAGTGTCACCGCCGGGCGATAAATTTCCTGATATATCCGCCTTTTGCCGATATCTTGGAAACCAGTACGAAGCGGCATGTCAATTTGCGATCGTAACAGATAACGATCGAGTACGTAATATTTACTGTGAATATGTATGAGCTCATTCGCACGAACGCAGATGATGTCCTCTGCGCGAAGTACAACAAAATATTGGTCTGATTGTTGATTGCAGTTTTACATTTACGTACACGCCTTGTATGGTTCAAATAAAAAAAATGTTAAAATTTATATGGGAGAAAATAAAAAAGTGATAAATCTCTGGAATCGAGTGGGTGCGCAATATTCCCTCTGGCACTGTAATGTACAGACGCCAGCACATCAAGCTACCCCAATCTGTCAAATTGCCCCAATTGAAAGTGAACCTTATGCTTATGTGATAAAGTTGAAAATCTATAAAAGAAATTTGACAGATTGGGGTAGCCGCTGGAAGTGCTGGTGTCTGTAGTACAAGTTTTGGATATACATCGAACACTGCATTTAAACAATACACATTTGTACTACGGACCTACTTAGCTTGTATACTCAAAAATAAAATGGTACCTAACCACATTGAAAATCTACAGTTAATATTTTTTATTATTATCAACAATACAGAAATGCATGTTCATCTTTAAAGAGCAGGCGGATTGTTTTATTGTAAAGTTACGAGTAATAAATTATTTTTGGGGAGTTGGTACATTACGCAAGTATGACTACGAGTATCTTCATACTATTTTATAATTAACATTTAACTTCCTTTTGTTAAACGTTTCAAAATTGTATTGAAAAATTAATAAGATTTAATCTTGATCTGTACGTAATACTAAGACCGTCGAGTAAACATGGTAACTATCTAGTAACTAGACTTCAAGAAGCTGTTTCATCTCAATTAAATTGAAACTTGTCTGAAGCAGATCAAATCCGTTCAAAGAATTTTGTCAAAATGTGGTCAGAAAATGGAAGACTACAAATAGCATTATTTAAATTTTCAAAAATTTGTAAAAGAGATGGTCAATAAACTACTTTGTATGGCCTTTTTGTGCGGGAAAATATACGCCCACAAGACTTCACTTTTGAAACTCAAGAAATGAACACTAGTGAAGAAGACATTTTACATCATCATCCCCAAGAACTGTTGTAATTGGATTATTTGTCTACTAATAAGTGATTAAGATTGATTTGAGGTTCAATCATTTCACAATACAATCTAGTGATATTCTTGGAATGAAGTAGGCTGTATTTACAATGACAATTAATACATTAATAAGTGACAAATAATCAAGTGTTGACATTGTTTAAAGAAATGCGGTCGAAGATTATCAAACATTGAGGTAATCAACTTATATATAATAATCTATAGGATTTACTATCGTTTTCCAATCCAGACAGCGAATGTGCTATAGGGAGAGAAGCGCGACCTGCCGCTCTGTAGTCCTTGACCACGCTTGTAGTTAAAGCATTTTTAATGCAGAAAATTTAATTATTCATTTAATTTTTTTTCTTATTTTGTTAGGACTGGGTAAGGGAACTGCGCGTGCTGTGAAATACGCCGAAAAAAAAAACAAAATAATACTACATTAATCGTGTCAGAGGGAATACTGCGCGGTCTCTCGGTTCCAGAGATATGTGACTTTTGTATTTTCCCCATACAAATATATAAAAAAATATTTTTTTTACGTCTGAACCATACAAGGTACATAGGTATATGGGACCTTTTTATGACCCTTTAAATCATTCATTGATTTCCAATGAGAAAGAAAATATAACCTAGGTACTTATTTCTATAAAACTCGATTTTGGATCCAGATGGAGGCGCCAACTACATTTGGTTGAAAAGGTAAGAACTCTGGGTAAGAATGAATTATGATTACCTACTGAAAACAACTGCCAAGTTAGGTAGGTACATACATGCGTAGAAGTGCTTAGAGCAAATCAGTCTTATACCTACTCTAAGGTTAAGTATTTAAATTGTCCAGGCATCAAAGGAGTTAAATACAGTCGGTTAACATCGTAAAACATGACACGATAAAATACTGGAAAGTAGGTAATCACATCGATACAATTAAAATTAATAAGCTGTTCCGATGTGCGGCATCTTAAATCCTAGATTATAAAAAAACAAGCCGAGAAGAATCGTCTCTAAATACTAACACGATATTTAATCAGGACTACTGATTAAACATCATTAGGTAACCACTTAACTTTCATCTTCAGAGTTATCTCGAATTTCATTATTTTCACTGGCTCCACTCGTGTTACTGTCGTTAGTAGCCATGTTGGCAATTACATGACTGAGACAGGTTTAATGTACGTAACTATGTTCACAACAGTCGTAATAATAACAAGTGTGAAGTTGTTCATCATCAGTATGGTAGGTGTATAGAGTATAGACAAATATTATAAATATTACAGTTACATCCACACAAGTAATTTAACTTAAAATAAATAGACCAGAATAATTATTTAGTTAGGTACCTACTAGGGTACATTATGCGCTCACAAAATTGACGCAAATAATGTTTACAAACGCCACGCCACGGTACAAAGTGGATCGATGTTAAAGCCCTTAGAAGTTGCCAGGCGTTAGGAGCGAATATGTAGGTAGGTACAGCCCACAATTTTGTTAATTTCAAATTTAGGGCGCAGATGAATTTTACATATAATATGTAATCTTCTGACCCAAGCGGCCAAGTAAATTAAAAACAATATCGGTACCGGCCCAACGAAAGTTAACAAAGTAAGAGAACTGACAAATTACAATTTATATTCCGAAAAATGGCAAAATAATGTAATGACAGTTAAAAGCTTAGAAGTGGTCTCCAACCAAAAAGAAACAATACGAGTAGGTAAACGAATTGACCTCGAACCTCCTTCATTATAATAATTTTAATGTAGGTATGTTAAAATTGAAGTATTTGCCATGATAAATAGATATTACATTTATGGCTAAGCTATACGAAATTAAATGTATTTAAATTTTGGTCCTTTCTTTAGCAAAATTGAGAACTGAAATCTCAAGGAACAAAGAATTCGTTGCCATAAGAATTGAGAAAGTGCAGGCAAGGCTAAATGCATTATTAAATACTCATGACATGAAAATAATAAAATAGCGTGATATTTTTACAATAAACATTTGTGCTTGATTTATAATAGTACCTACCTTGGGTAGGTAGGTACTATTTAAATTCTAATAATACTATATAAAAATCTATCATTTAAATTGAATGGTCCATTTAGTGCCTTGATTTGTATAAAAAAACCTACTGTGACAGATGGTGATCAAACTCAGAGCTTCTATGTGATCAAACTTTGAATATAAAAGTTTCTTTTACTCTCTATCTTTAAATCAATAACAATCATTATTTTGTAACAAAAATATATACCTAACTAGAACTAGCAGAAGAACTGGTAAAATACCTACCTATAAGTTAGTGAAATTAGCAAAAATACTTAAATCATAGCGGCGCCGCGCGCCGGTAGTTTATCAGGTTGGATTTAATTTCGTCATCTGCTAACCTGGTGTTTTGAGGGAAATTTAAACTGAAGGTCTGGAAGTTGTTCAGTTCATGACTATAGTTAAGGTCCCCGTTTTTAGCATGGAAATCATCAAATTGGTACCTACCTAACGAGCTACATATACTTACTGAAGCCAGCTAAACGACGAGCAGGTAGGTAGGTACTGACAACCACAGGTAGATATCTACATGTTCTACAAGTGAAGATTAAATTGACAAAGAATTTATGTTAGAAGACTTCATGAATACCATGGCGTTTAATTAAACTGACCTACAGGTGAAGAAAACCACACTGGAATCGACCACCTGTTTCGGAATTATAATACCTAATAGTAATAGACCAAAAAAATGAGGCAACAATAATACCAAATAGATTTTTGTTCTAATAGTATTTTTTTAATTAATTCTTAAAAATAAAATACTTATACAAAATACAGGTATCTATTGTTCATTTAAAATCCTATTTAAAACTAATTACGAGTATGAACTCACCTGTTTTCACCAAATCCACTAAGGAGTGAATAACATAGAAATATATACAGAGCACTTGCCACTTTATAACTAAACATATTGGTAAATTTAATTAAATAAATATAGCTAAATATTCAAACAGCTACTTTCATTCGTTGACTCAAATCACTAACAATTTTAGTGCAGGGGCCGGAGATGTATTCGGTATTCGGCCACTTTCTTATCCAGTCAATATGCCATTGAAACAATTCGACTTATAACAAGATAATATAAATATTTATTTGCTCTAAACATGGTATACAGGTATTACAGTTATTATTTTTTTGTCTACGTGTTTAACTATTGCTATACACGCAAATTAATCGACATCGATATTAGTCTAAGTAGTCACTTTACAAATGAGTCAGCCCATAATTAGGTAGGTACCTAATGCCTAGCTTGGGATCGGATATCAGCGTGTTAGTTGTCCCAAGATATTTATTTTTTAACACCCTTTCATGTCCGGTCAATAAAAGTCTTGTGGTAAAAGTATTTATAGAATATAGAATAAATATCTCGGGACAACTAAGTATACCTACACTGAAATCCGATCACAAACTAGAAGGAGCCTGTACTATCCTAACTAGAAAACTGATAAACATCCTTATATATTACGAAATACATACGTACATATTAGATAAATAATCATCACACATTGGGTGGGGATCGAACCCACGACCTCTGGCTCAGCAGTCAGGGTCACTAACCACTAGACTAAGAAACTAATATGAGGCATTTGAATGTATTTGGCATTTTATTATAAATTAGCTGTGCCCCGCGGTTTTACCGGCGTTGAATTTTATAAATTATACAGCTCCTCCCCCGTAGGTGATAGTGTGAACATATGTAGCTTATATGTTGACCCGACCTCTTAGTAATACCTATTCATGCAAAAATTGAAGTAAATCCATGCAGTACTTTTTGAGTTTAGCCCGGACATACATACAGACAAACAGACAAAAATTCTAAAAACTTTATTTTTGGCTTCGATATCGATTGTAGATCACGCCCCAAGTATCCTTTAAAAAAAATTCAATGTATCTACAGTTTTGACATTCCTACGATTTTATTATGTGTCTATTTATTATTTGTGGAATGCACTCAATGAATTTGGAATCTTTATTCATGATATTTAGTACATTCTTCAAAAATACGATGACTAGTTATAAAATAATTCATCGTCTTTCCCTTAGTTTCAATGCAGTTTGTATAGGAATAAACCAAATTTAAAAACATTTTGGTCACACCACCGTTGTAACCTCGGAGACATGCTATTTATACCAACTCTTCCATGCTTTTATGGTGCTGAAAATCATTAACCACGTAAATAATTATTTATTTATGTAAACAGGAAGAAGACGTATGGAGCCTGGAATCACTGGGACCTGTCCTGTGACTGTATGCAGGATATCTAATTAATTTCCTTTACAAACATCGTCTGGCCGTATAAGAGCTGGCATTGTGGCTCCAAAGCGATAGTAGCTAAGTGTAAAGATTTTTAAAAATTTACAACCATACGCTTAAGGCTTAGTCAATACGATCGTCACTTACGTTGGTTTCAGCTGGTGAGCAGCAATCGACTGATAGTCTTCTTAGGTGTTTTTACAGACCCAATCAGTCGAATGCTGCTTTGTTTAAGAATCGTAGCTATACATACAAGGTGCGTGGTGACATTTTCGTGGTTTGGTGTGGGATATAGTGTCAGATGAGTCATCTGGTAAGCATAGAATTGCGCGGCCGTTTTGTGATCCTGAGTATTTCAAATCTTAAATATTTTTGTAGGATTGATTGTATTATGCCTATGCCTAACGATGCCTAAATCTAATGATAGGTCAGATGCCCGTCTGTTTCATAAGGTGTAGGTATAGTATCGATGTTTTCGTTGTTCACGTATATAACTTAATAATGCCATTAAAATTCAGTTCAATGTTCATTATTTTCGGCGAACTCGAGCATTTAGCCGAAAACTAATATTTTATATGGCCCATTACTACTACTACTATTCGGGTCATTTACAATCTGTACATCCATTTCAATAAACAAAAATAATATATACATCATTGATATGAACATTTGACTTTGTTATCAGCATTATGTTATTGACGTCGAGAGTTAGGTTAAGCACATATTATATTATCTATACTGAGTGGTTTTATTGTATAGGTACCGGGGCGATTTGGATCACCCAAGGGGCAATATTCATTAGGCTTATTTTTATTATAAACTATCTGACCCGGCGACCTTTGTACCGCCATATATTTTTCCGTCAATATTGTCTTAAGATAAGATAAGATAAGATAAATACACTTTATTGTACACCATTATAAATAAAAGTTACAGGATCTCTAATAATTATAAAAAGGTACAATAGGCGGTCTTATCGCTTAAAGCGATCTCTTCCAGACAACCTTTAGTTGGACTATATTGTATGGAATTAGGAGTAGGGGTAGTGTATGGTGTCAAAATATGATTAATTACTTAAGACTAATAGTGGTATCTACTTAATAGTAGTACTACCACTAATTACTTACATAATAGATATAATAATAATAGAATATATATATATATATATATATACATATATAATATATAAATAGACATAGATATGTTATATAGATAGATATAGATAAAAATAAAAATATAAGTAATAAACATTAATATTATGTTGTGATGAAAATATCAACTATATCTAGCAGGGTTATATGATGGACAAGAAAAAAAGGAACATTTATTGCAGCTGTGACAGATAATGTTTCGTCACAAGATTTTTAAACGTAGATAAAGATTGAGCGCGTCTTATTGATACTGGTAACGCATTCCACAGACGAGCAGCTACAACAGTAAATGACTTGCTAAAGAAATTTGTGGAATGCGTTGGTAAGGTTAGTTGCAGGTTTTCTGATGATCTCAGTGACTTGGCATGCGTGTCATTGAGGAACTTGAAACGTTCTTTGAGAAAATAGGGTGTTGAGGGATTAAAGAGAATATTGTACAAGAGAGATAAGATATGTGCATTCCGACGAAGACGAATAGGAAGCCACTTGAGTTTAGTACGAAATTCTGAAACATGGTCATATTTGCGAAGACCAAATATGAACCTAATACAGAAATTTTGGAGACGCTCAAGTTTGTCAAGTTGTTCCTGGGTTAAATCAAGATAGCTGGCGTCAGCGTAATCGAGAATAGGTAGAAGAAGAGATTGTGCAAGCGCAATTTTCGTGGTAATCGGCAGGAAATTACGAAGCCTTCGCAAAGATCCAGCAGAAGCAAAGATTTTACGGCTGACTTCCTGTACTTGCGGAGCCCATGAGAGTTCTATGTCTATTAAGATTCCCAAATTTCTAACATTTTGAGCCAATGGAATCACAGTATTATTCAAAGTAATATCGGGAATTTGTGACCAATCTACTTTACTTCGCATCCTAGTACTACCGATAACAGTCTTAAGTCTAATATTTTAATAATTATCTTAATGCATTGTAACGTAGGTACTACAACCAAGAGAATAAAAAGTCTTACAGTCTTCTGTCTCATTCGGACACTCACTTTTCTGATATAGGTATTTAAATATTTGTTTTTTTTTTTCATACAAACCTCCTGACTGTAACGACCTCATAAAAGACAGATCTATCCAATTTGATCGAGTCGATAGCGTACAAACATTTCTATGATTCATTTTTATATATAGGTATACCTAGTTGTTTAAAATATACCGGCGTTAGGTAGGTACTTACGACTAACAGCAAATCTGTTAACGCTAAAACAGTGATTAAAAGTTGCCAAAAATGTTAGGAGTGCATAATTTAGACTAAATTATGCACCCGTATTAGAATAATACTAAACAAAACACTCACTTAGAAACCAATAAAAGTACAAAATAATATTACATAGGTAAACATATTCAGAACATTTAAGGTGGTTGCCAACAAGAAGGAACAAATCTTAATAATTTTGGCATCAGCTTCAAAAAATGAATCATTATTTTACACTGCTTACCTTGGTTCGAAGTCGGTGTTTTGTTTTTGATAACAATTCTTATAGGCTTCTAATGCTTATTTATTTCTACTAATATAACTAATCAAAATCGGTTCATAAACGCCGAAGTACCTAATCAAATCGTGTATATTTTTAACGCGTACCTATGTATTTTCCTACTCATACAAAAACCCATACAATAAAACGTACGCATCGAATTGAGAAATATTTAATTTTAATATTTCACTTTATATTAAAGTAAGTGAAAAACAATTATCATAATAACTTAAGAAATAAAAAAAACATTTGAATTACTTCCTACTTTATGGCAATTTATTTGCAACCTACTTTCGGTACCAATAAATTATTATAAAGTATGTAATTGATCTCTTTCATTTTTACACCTCAGTAATAATGTGTTAAGAAGTGGGAAATAAATTTAAAACCATAGATTTAGTTTATTTATAAACTTTACAATAACAAAAGCTAGCGCTTCTAAATATAACCAAAAGTATTTATTCGGCCCGACGTAATTGGAGACTCACATATTTTAGGGCCTGTACAGTGTACAGCTGATGAGATCACGATACACCTTTCTTTTTAAATATCGTATCCACACTATTATTATATAATTATGACGCTCATAGTTAGATGCTCTCACCGGTCCGTAAGTGATAGAGGAGGTTAAGCAACTAGGCTCGCGATCAGTCCATAGATGGGTGACCGCCAAAGTGGTTTAATTTCTGAGCGTCTCCGTGCTTCGGAGGGCACGTTAAGCTGTCGGTCCCGGTTGTAGTCATTAGACACCGGTCGTTAAGCCATGTCAGAGGCCTACTGGGCGGGTTGAACAACTCTGACACTAGATAAGGTAACCACTGCCCATACGATAAGTAAGTACTATTATACTGAGGACACGACCAGATGCAGAATCCGGTCATGTTAGACATATGAATGCATTGTCGTCAAGAACCCATATGCAACATTTCACCTACAAGGTACGCGAAAGATAGCTTATAAGATATTAACGAATATATAGGGTATGTAAAAACATAAAAATTTCAATTTACAATCTGACACTGCACAAGAGCCACAACAAGGCACAATTTTTAAGTATCGCTTTCTATCCTATTGTTATATAAGTTTCTTCGGTCTGCCGTGTGTTTTTGAATGAACTTCAATCTGCCAATAAACATTTAAGAACTCATAATCACAGAAATAGATAGCACCTCTCTTATGATAACTTAGAACACAGGGCAACGACCAACCTAACAGGTTATTATAACCGTGAATGGGTGAACATAACGGACCTAGTCTATGAAGTGTGATATTATATTATTTTTGACGTGTTATTTAACTAACGGGACAGTCGCCCAAAAAAACTACTTAATAATATCTAGGGACAATGTCACACTATCATCCTAGCCCCAAACTAAGCAAAGCTTGTACTATGGGTACCAGGCGACGATATACATACTTATATAGATAGATAAATACTTAAATACATAGAAAACATCCATGACTCAGAAACAATTATTCGTGCTCATCACACAAATATTTGCACTTACCGGGATTCGAACCCAGGACCACCAGCTTCGTAGGCAGGAGCGCTACCAACTAGGCTACGGTGACCGTCAAACTTGTCACATTAATTTGTTCACCAGTGGCGACTAATATAATATTTCATAAGTGGCTAATAAACTCAGCGATAAGCCATTTTTATTACCAAACTGTGCCCGCTAACCAACTACGTATCACAATTTTCAATATTAATGTCCAATGGCGAACAACGCCAACAATATACCTGCACTAAAAGTTCTTGTTGACAACCATGTAGGTACTTACGTATAACATGGTTACCGACAGTAACTCTAGTGCATTTGACGCTCGTCATACTTTACACAACACGTATCGTACAAAAATGGCTCCCTGTTTTCTAGGTAATATGTGTGGCTTGAGCAATTTTCAGGACGTCCGTGATTTTCCAGCGCGGCGTCCAGGAATGTAGGTTTGTTTGTGCAATGTCAAAAACTAATTGGTAACTAAGTATTCTTGTTTTCTTCAATAAGACGATGAGTCGGGATGTACTTTTAGTCTGCCAATTATATGACTGGTAAAGTAATTAAATTTCCTAGTGCGGGCGTTGCACTAGGAAATTTAATTACTTTACCAGTCATATAATTGGCAGACTAAAAGTACATCCCGACTCAGAACAACTATTTACACAAATAGCTGTACTGCGCGGGAACGACACGAAGTAGCGAGGCGACTATCTTAACCGCTGCGCCCCACGTGCAGTCAAAACTATGGTTTAAATAACTCATGAAAGTGAAAAACGGTAATATTTACAGAACATTAATTTATAAGTTAACAAAAAACTAAATTAAACAGGGGGGCGTGGCCCAGACTATTCCTTTTGCCAGTTCGGGAATTTTTCGACTACCATTGGTTTCCTCTTAGGGTGGGCTCCTCCTCGTAGTGGGTGTTCTGAATGCGTCTCTGTGGCGTGCGGGGTAGTGCAGCCTGTGGCGGAGAGCCTGCTTGGTAACTCCTAGTAAGTGCCTGTTCGTGGTTAGAGATCAGTGCCTCTAGCACGAGTTCCTACAGTTTACTTACTCGATCACACGTACAGTTTCGTCCCATACATTGAGCACCAGAGTTTTAGTTCTTAATAGTTTCCGCGAGAGGCGCTGGTGCTCAATGTATGGGAGGAAACTGGACGTGTGATCGAGTAGGTAAACTGCAGGAACTCGTGCTAGAGGCTCAGGAGGTGGCGGGTAGCTAAGCATTTACGGGCGCTTCACTTCCGCTGCTTCCTGGTTTTAAGGGCTTCGTTGCCTCCAAGCCGTACGCTTCGCGGTCGTAGGCGGTTCAAGATCTATCGGGACCTCGGAGATCGGGACGGATGATGATTTCTCTTTCTGTATTGGTGTTACAATGAAACCGTTTTGCCCACCCTAGTGCGAGCAATTCAGATTGTTACCATTTCTGTTAAACAAATTTTATGTTTATTGTTCGAGACTGGTTAATTAGAGACGCAATAAAGATTAAGTAAATAAGTTTTCTATCAGCCTAAATTGATTAGTATCTACTAAAGTAACGATTGTGGATGTTCTATCAGGATTATATACACGTTAAATAATAGTCAGTTTTTAACACTAATATACGAGCATAATTATAACTTTACTAGGTAGTTGTGCCCGCGACTTCGCCGGCGTGGAATAGTGTCTTTGGGTAGTATTCGAAAATCAGTATTTACATAATCGTCGGTAAGCATACTTAGTCCTTTTTTCCACCTAAACCGCACCGTATCACGCCAAGCTGTTACTTTACACCCTTGAGGGTAAAACTTTAACAAACTTTGAATGTCATATTTGTTTATATCGAATCGACAGTCTAAAAAATAAGTTTTAAGCTTCTAGCTCTAAAAATGACGATATAATACAACTTTTCATGCTTCCTTTCAACCCCATTACAACGTTTTTTTCGCATTAAACAGTAGTCTTTTTTATAAGATAGGGGGAATGCTTACGCATGCCACCCGCAAAAAGTGTCTGCGGTTGGGTATGTCGGACTGGCACCGACTAAACCTACCTAACCTGCCGTGGACTTCTCTTGACGCCCGAGGGAAGGAGCCGCGGGAACGCGGGTATGCTGCTCCGGTGCCCCCCTTTTTCCCCATGTCCCAGATGGTCGGGACACGTACTCTGAGAGAGCTCGGGATGCCCTTCTCTAATGCCGACTACTGCCAGTCCGGTACAGCGACTGTGCCACAAACAGATCGCTGTCTTCCCTGAGCTACTTGTCGTGGCTGCAGTAGAGGACGCTTCCCACAGTGCCACAGTTGGGCTACCAGCATAATAGTAGCCTATGTCCTTTCTTAGCTTTGGACTATCTGTGTACCAAATTTCATTTAATTCGGGTCAGTGGATTTGGCGTGAAAGCGCGCCAGACAGACAGAGCTACTTTCGCATCTTTATTATTAGTAAAGATTACTTAACTTTATGTCTTAGGTAAAAAATTTGAATTTGTTAAGAATTGCAAATATCTGAGTAAGTTTCACTATTACCCGCCAGAAAGTTTACTAACCAATCAATAGATTTAACTAATACCTACGTGTTAATAAGCGGTCATACGATTATGGACCAATGACTAGTTTAGTATTATCCTACTAATATTATTAATGCGAAAATTTGTAAGAATGGATGCATGTTTGTTACTCTTTCGCGTAAAAACTATTTGAATGGATTCTAATGAAACTTTACAATAATATAGCTTATACATCAGAATAACAGATAGGCTGTAATTTATAAAGTTTAACGCGGGTAAAACCGCGAGGCACAGCCAGTGTAGATATATAACCTTTTTCTAAAATTATTCAGTCGGTAGACGTCTAATTTATCACTTATTCGATATTATGTAATAGGTAGAATTTGTTATTTAGAATGCCAACCTCGGTCAATATTACATTAACCTTTGCATGACAAGATATATAGGTAGGTAGGTATAAAATGAAAAAAAATAGCCAAAAGGCCAAGTATGAATTGGACCCGA
Source organism: Pseudoips prasinana (assembly GCA_951640165.1). NCBI lineage: Eukaryota > Metazoa > Arthropoda > Insecta > Lepidoptera > Nolidae > Pseudoips > Pseudoips prasinana. The sequence continues at coordinate 23,045,469 of OX621237.1, read as the reverse complement.
GTGATAAATATGTTCAGTATGCCTAAATAAAAGTAGACAAATGTGAGTTAGGTAATTATCGGTCTTTTAGCGAGATTTGAATAATTAAGGCTTTTGCTTTCGGCTACTAGAGTTTACGCAGAATTCCTAGATCTAGAGAGCAGATTTTACTTTAAAATCTAATTCGGCATACAACAACTTTTGCAACCAAATTGATATTTTTAGTTCGTCTGCTCATTCGTTGAGACTGTTCTTACATAAGAAATTTAATTATAGTCAAGTGATTTAAATTACTGCAACTAGGTTTTATTGCTTATTTATTTTAAATTAAAATTTGTTATGTTATCTTTATACCTAATATTAATTTTAAATGATTGTGATATTGTGATGGAAGGCAACTGGCAACTTTCTTTTTGTTTAATTAATGCTCTGTTCACTTCTAGAAGGCCAAACACTTACCTATGCTATATTTGTTTAATGCTATTTAAATTGTACAAAGTGCGTTGGCAGGTTTATTGAACCTAATTAAAAAAAATAACAAAATATCTTAGTTATTTTGTTTTTCTTGTAATAATACCCATGTAAATACTTACATAATTTTATATTCATATTTTTTTCCAATAAAAGAGTATGTGTCCACAACTGTTAATGTACCTTCAAGTAACAATAATGTATCACATAATAACCCACTATATAGAATGTGTAGAAATTATATCGCTATTTGCTCACACACAGACATATTTCACGACAAATTCAGCAGGTTCAAATATTTTCTACTTCAATATAACAAAATGTAATAGTAATTAACTTACATCTAATTGTACTTTTTTAACTTAACTTAAGATTAACTCTAATTTAACTTACAACGAAGTATTGTCTACTACAAGTGTTGTGTATAGCTGTAACTGGATTTCAGATTCACTCACAATGTATTAATATAGTTGTATACTTTATATTATATAATCTGATATCTGTAACTGTACCTTCTAAATAAAATAAGTAGTACTCTTCGTTTGGTAAATTACGCCGTATCTATATGTATTTACCATTAAACATTAAAGCAACCACCAAACACAACCAAACAAAAACCAAATAGGTATTGGGTTTTATAAGTTTGAAGCTCATGCGTCAATATTCTGCTGTAGCCCTAAACCCGGTGAACCCATTCCAATGCGGTCTAATAGAAATAGATTTTATGTAGTTGTATGTTCTTCCGTTACAGCACTTGCCCACGTAGGAAAAGAAGTCCTATTTAATTTGTATGTCTGAATATATGTGGCGTCCCAGCTCCGAAACGAGTGGATCGCTATCAATGCAGTAGCTTTTATTCGAGCAGTTCAAGAAGGTTCTATATTCACTTTTATTTGTTTTTTTTTACTTTTATCTTGTTTGTAGGTACTTATACATTTAAGTGTTGTCTGTAATTATTTAGTAATGTAAAATATTTGGTTCCTGCAAGACAAGCCTGCGTGCTTAGTGCAGAAATCATTGCTGAAAATAACATGTACTTAAAATTTTGTTAAATAAATATATTTGATTCGAGTTATTCAAAATTATTCTTTGCTATGATTATTTTTTTTCTTTTAATAATACTATTTTTCTTCAGGAATGGGAGCTGTTGATTTGTACTTGTAATCTAATGTGCAATTAAAAATTATCAATTTATTATAAAAATCCACACGAACCGACTCGTTTAGAGGTAGGGTGTCAGACAATTTTAGCAATAAAGAAATTTTTATATTTAATGAGACTGTGTACAAAACGGTTTTGGCCAAAACGTGTCATTGGGATTTTTATGGCCAGAAAACTCAATAGCAATCGTAGCGTTAGATATTGCACCCCCGTATTTCGCGACAAACAAAGTCCAGTCCTGAACTCCTGATCTTTCACCAGTCGTGTGCAAATTTTCGTCCGAGCGTCGCGTCGTATCGAATTATATACACACGTCCTCTCTAGTTGGCTAGTCACTATAGAGATTATCCATCGCAAACAAAATTGGGCTAACCTTCGCGAAAATATTTCTTAAGACGTACATATATATCGAATTTCCTAAAAATTACCTATTATTATTATTTGGCATCTGCTATCCACATGAACACTATACTTTGCCTAGATACTAACAAAGTAGGTAGGTGTGGGTAGCAACACAACCAACGGTCACTAACCGGATAGGTGACTATACCAAGGTCACAAATAAACAGTTTTAATAGTGTAGGTATTTTTCGAATTAGATATAAGGCCATATAAAATAATTTGAAAATGTTTTTTTTATATGGCAGTGTCATGTTTAAAAAAACATGTACCGAATTTTAAATGAAAAATTATCAATCTTGTTAATCTTTTGAATGAAGGTACCGTGATTTCTTCATCACCGCGTTGAATTTTTTTTCAGACAACGCCAGCACCATTATCGTATTTTTTTTGTATCGTGAGGGACTTTACATCAGGCAATTCACGGACATAAGCACGCCCACTCTCGACATCTCTTCGATCGATTCTGAAATCAATTCGTGTGATCCTTATTTATACTATATATAAGGATCACACGAATTGATGTCGGAATCGTACCCAAAACACGAGGGCACTGAGGTAGCAGTGAGGCAACCAGTGCGCCATAATTGCAGTCCGTTTGTGAACCGATATTTTTTTGGTTTAATAGGGAATGTAGGTATTCCTAACTGCCCCATGTAAGTTTTGTCAAAAAACCAAAAATACACCATACATATTACAGTCGTGTAATGTTTTTTAAGACATTATTGACAGGTTGGCGTTGATGGTAAATACTTGCTTTTCACGCCGCCGATCGTGGGTTTGATTCCCGCCCAGGATGATATCTGTGAGCATGAACATATTGTCTGTTTGTCCTGAGTCCTGAGCATTTACAAAAGAAAAGTGGTATAAGTATTAAATCAGTTATCTGGTATCCATCCATAGTACAAGCTCTGCTTAATTTGCCTTGGGATCAGATGGCCGTGTGTGAATAATGTCCCAGGATATTATTATTATTGAACCCAAGGTTATTGTATGATTTAAACAAAACAAGTATTTATTAGTCTTTGAAGCGTGATTTCTCTGATGTCATCAGAGGATATGCCTGATTTACGACAAAATAACAGTCAAACCACAGAATAAAGAGTACTTACGGTCAAACCGAGAACATAATCAAAAATCAAGGATCATTTAATGTAGCATGTGTACGACATACTATCATGTTGTAAGGTCAAATATTGAAAATAAGCTCCATGTGCTAAAATTTGTTCCAATACTGTGAGCGTACAATATTGTGAGGAAATAATTAACATAACTGCATTAGTTAAAGCTGAATAATAATAATGCATTAATATAAATAGAATAGCATGATGTCATTGATAGTTTTACAATTTTAATTTTATAATACAATGTCATCCATTTTTTATTTCATCTGGTATTATTAATTTTGTATCTCTTTTTTTCATGTCAGTTTAAATAACAAGAACGTAACGTATCAAGTTATAAATAGACAGGAAAAATAAATTTATTTATGAATTTTTAAGCGAAGAAAATTTTCGTCCCGATTTCAAGTAGGCATCGATAGTTTAATATGCAATGTAGTATCCGTTTCTCGTCTGTAGGTACTGTGCCTATATAGTAGGTAAGTATGTCGTATGTGAGGATAGGTTTAAAATAAATTGTAGGCAGAACACAAGACTAGATCTTACGCAGAATTCCTTTTAATTTTCGATGATATTATGCTTAAATTAAGAATGAATTAGAATATTTGTAAATTTGGATTGGTTACACTAGATTTTTTAAAACCAATCGAAATTTACAAATATTCTAATTTAAACATTTTAGATTTAATAGAATTTTTATTATGCTTACCGTGAAACCTGGCAACTTTACCACTTTATGGTGGATAAAAACGTTTAGAAAGAATTTACTCGAAAAATTTCTATCAGGGTATAGATCACCAATCAATCAAATTTATAGTAAATTTTATGTAGAATTGAAAAATAATCTAATATCTGTTGTTTCCACAAGCATTTATGATATTTTAGTCCAAAAACCTGTATGGCAAAGTCAATCATCACTTGTGGTAAGATTGCCATATGAAAATGTTGGATAAAATAAATAGCATTACCATAAAGTATCACAGTCGTCGTTGTCACAGGGCTGGTCACAGTAAAAATATACTAATATTTTACCATATTTTGGACTGGCATTAGATATTTCTGCAATGTGGCAAATTCGCCAGCCTTGTTTTGAATTTTTCGAACAAAATAGGAATAGCTGTCAGGGTTGTCGAAAGATTAAAATGTAAAGAAGTTAAAATTTTGTTAATATTTAATAATATTAAAACTTACATATGTAACATAAAGGTAAGGCAGTTCGTACTTATGGTTATAAATTTTATCAATTACCAAACAAAAATTAAATAACATTTAGGAACATAAATTCTTTGAACTTATCAGCAAACAAAAATTAAGCAATATAAAATAACAGTAGAAATGTATTATTTTTTTGTGGGAATATGATGATAAATATTTGAAATGAATACAATCTATACTATATATATATATATATATATATATATATATATATATATATATATATATATATATATATATATATATATATATATACTATAATAAATTAAGTTCTATTCTTGGAATTAAACAATTCAACATCAGAGTAATCAACAAGTGTTGGGACTTAGCTTCAAATACAATGCTAAAATTGACATAACAATCACAATAATATCTAAAAAAGGAATTCGATTTTTTGAGAGATCAACGTTAAGTAATATCTTAAAATAAATATAAATCAGGATCTTTAACTCTTAGAATTAGGTAATAAAAAACGCAACTTGAATCAGCAAGTGCTAGAACTTAACTTAAAATCTCTGGGTAATCTAGGTAAAACTATAAGTGAATGCCTACAATTGCGATGGCCACATGACACATTATTGAACATTATACTTCGATAAATCGTTGCACTCAAATTTCAATGTACCTCTTCGACCCTCACGGGGAGTTCCTAAGATAATTTCGATGTCACTTTTTATTACAAAACTTACGTCATCGATATGTGGCCAATAAAATTCTTCCTTTCTTTTCCTCATAAATTTAACATACATACCAGAATCATCTATTATATTTAAAACCTTTCCAACAAAGTATTTGTTGGTTTTTGGCCCACAAAATTTAACCAAAACGTAACTATCAACGCGAATAGGAGAAGTTTTACATTTTTCCTTTATTTTTTGTACGGCTTGTTCTTCATAATCTTCACATGATTCTGATTCAGATGGTATAAAGCATTCGTCTTCAGAAGTATCTCTTAAGGAATAACTGTCCTTGTCGCTACTATCATCACTTATATCTCTCTCTATCTTATTATTGCATGGTTTAGTTTCTTCAAGTAACATCCTCTTTTTTTTAGTAATGGAGCTATCTGCAGATGTTGATGGTACCTGGTGTTCGTAATCTATGTATTCTAATAGTTCTTCTTCAGATTGGATCAAGGGCAAATTCTCTTTGTTGTGCGATTCAAATATGTTGAAATTTTTATCAATTTTTTTAAGGTTTCGTGTATGCATATTTTTTAAATCCGTGTAGGCGTAATTATACGGGCTGAATTTTACTTCTGATAGAATTGTAACTTTGGATGTAGTTTCTAAATGAGGCTCATCGGTCACTCGATCTGTTTCTGGATCAGGTAAAGTCTGTTGAGCTTCGGATATGTTTCTGCTGTTTTTTTCTGTTAATTTCGATGTTTTTTTTGTCATCAATAACTGAACTTCTTGGGATGAAACAGACTTACCTGGAGCAATATTCACTTTTTTGTTTCTTACTTTCTGAAGGGGGTTTGCTGCCCGATTGGCTTTCAAATAATCTAAGAGCGCAGTATCAACTGTGTAATTGTTTTGCTCTTCAAAATCCGGTAACTTACGTAATATTTTTTGAGGATTAAAAGGCACTATGCCTGTTGCCTTGAATCCAGAGCAAATATTTACTTTATTAGTTATGTCTATAGTATCTAACAAAGATTTTAACATCATGGGGAAGTGAGCCTTGTTAATTTGCGTTTCTGCCGGATTATCAATTTTATATTGGGTCAAAACTTGGCGCCATTTTCTTTTCAAGGGACCGAAAAACGCCACGTCTAATGGTTGAGATATGTGAGTTGAGTTTGGTGGTAAGAAAGCAAATCTTATGTTCCGTTCTTCACATTTACGTACTATATCCACATTAAGATGGCTTGAAAGATTGTCGCCTATAATTAACTTTGGACCGTTTAAATTGTCTGCCCATGGTAAGATAACTGAACTAAACCAGTCTTGGAAAACTGTCGAGTCGAACCAACCAGATTTACTCCTATTATATCTAGCATTATTAGGCCCATTTTCACACCACGTTGTCCATAAATGTTCAGCTTTGTATACTGTATACGTAGGCAATAGAGTACCATCCGCCACTGCAGCAAACATTATCGAAATATTTCCTTTGGTGGTGTTCATTACACGTTCCGGGTATTTAACCTTGCGCTTAAAAATACATTTTGTTGACCCAGGATTATCTGAGAGATTTGTCTCGTCATAATTTAAAATATTTTTTGACGGGACATTATGAAGAGACTTTCTTAAATTTTCGAAATAATTTATAAAGTCATCAGCATTAGTAGAAGCTCGAACCCTTTTGATATTTTGTACGGCTCTTATCGTTAGTATCTCTTTATGGCGGGTTAAAAAACTTTTAACCCACCACATTCCGGGAAGTTTTCCGTTAAACAAATGCGCCTTATTATTATTTTTCAAATAATTGCGAACGACGAATCTTAGTTCGAATCTTGATAAAGGTGACCCAAAATCTGCTGCTGCGATGAGGACTTTCGCTATTTCTTGCTCTTCGTTAACGGTGAGGCGTTGCTGGGCTCCTGGTTTTTTAGTATGTTTATTTTTAACTTTATTATCTATTGTTCTTCTGGGAATATGAAATCGCTTTGATGCCTCTAATGACGAAATAATTTTGCGGCTTACCAGATCTACAGCAGCATCTAGCATTTCCGGTGAATAATTTTTGTAAATTCTGCTTCCCAACTTACGCCTCGATCGATCTCCCATTTTCTAAAAAAAAATAAGTAAAGAATTAAATTCATTTATTTGGTTTGCAAAGCTTCAACATCTAAATTCAGAATTAGATTAGTAGCAAACAAATTTAAAATATGTTTTATGTAGTTTTGTTACAGCCCTAGCCTCTAAGAAAACATGGCAAAGTTGACATCAGTAAAACTTTGAACTGGGTTGGTAAATTTGCCAACGGTGATATTTAAAGTTAAACTGCTTTAAAAGACGTACACTATCATGATTTAATTAAAGAACACCTTTTAGAACAATATATTAAAATTTGACTCACCTACACAAAGCTTATCCCACTTTTTTTCATAAAAGTTCGGGAGCATGAAGGTACTCACAGATAGCACAGGAAAAATGTAACCGCCAAATATGACAGTTATATTAGAGCGGGGATGACATATAAAATTAAATGTTGCCAATCAAATATTGAATTTTTCTATAAGGGTACTACACACGTTACAAAAAATGCGAATTCGCCGTCACAAATTATTTTCCCATGTAAGCCGGGTCATGGCAAATTTAACATCCATTGGCAAAGTTGCCAGGTTTCACGGTACCTGAAGGATGTGTGCCTGCATTCTCTGGATCGAGGTCGCCAATGCCTTGTCAATTCGGCTACGGCTAATACTTTAGGTTTTTTCAAAATATTGCACGGGGAATATTGGCGGCGGAATATTGGAATATTCTTTCATACTTCAACCATCCCAAAGTGCCACACTATCACACTAATATTATAAAGGCGAAAGTCTAAGAGTGTGTATGTTTGTTATTCTTTCACGTAAAAACTACCGGACGGATTTTGATGAATCTTTCTAGTACTTAATAAATATCTACTATATAAAAATAAGTCGGGTTTTCCTTCCTGACGCTATAACTCCAGAACGCACGAACCGATTTCCACGGTTTTGCATTCCTTGGAAAGGTCTCGGGCTCCGTGAGGTTTATAGCAAAGAAAATTTATAAAATTTAACGCGGGTAACACCGCGGGGCACAGCTAGTAGCTTATAAATCCGAATAACACAGGCTATAATTTATAAAGTTTAATGCGGGTAAAACCGCGGGGCACCGCTAGTACCACATAAAAACAACTACTTACATAAAAACTTATTATGTAACACAGCCGACCATTAGTCATCATATTTAATATTTCTAAAAAATAAAACGAGATGGTAACTATGCTTGTTTTATTATTGTGTGGAATGTTCTGAACATGAGACGGCAACGTGATACAAAATTCAATGCCAATCATCAAAACACTGTCCTTGTTAAGATCCTCGTCAGGTTTACGTAAATGTAGGTATACCTACGCGTAAGTAAAATCATATACCTACTAGTACTAGGTAGTTGTTAATGAGCAATCATTTCTTACTATGTGATACGGTAACAGTAGAGAGATGTAAGTTAGTAAGTAGGTACTTACTATAAATATGATCTACGCTTCTTCCTACCGACGTCTTTCTATACAAACCATTGTTATCAAAAGCAACAAAGAGATCGATTTTTATGAATTTGGTTATTTAACGCCACAGATCTTCAATATCTAATTTTTTTTATAGGTTTGTTTCGTCAAATGGTGACAGTTTAGCAAATATAAATCATATATTTTCTTAAATAGATAAGTAATGTTGTCGAGATTTGTATGGGACCATTAATTTTGTTCAAATTGGATGATAAACTTAGGATTTATGAAGAAAAGTTGAAGTTTATCTATTGTGTTTTTGGTACCTACTGATTAGGGATTTAAAACCTTTATAAAGTAATCAGTCGTAGCATATGTTCATAATTCCTTAGTTTTCGCATTTATAACAACTCAATAGAGTTTAAAATGAGGTTACATATTATATCAATGTTAATAAAAATCTGTTTATTGAAGTTAAGTTCGAGTAGAATAATAGATAACTCAAGTGGTAATCACTATAATTATTTACCCTTTCTACGTATAATTATTACTGATATTATAAATGCGAAAGTTACTCTGTCTTTCTGTCGCGCTTTCACACCAAAACTACTGAACCAATTTAAATTAAATTTGTACCCAGATAGACTAGAGCCTGAGAAAATGACTTTTTAATGCGAAAAAAAGGGCTATAAGGGGTTAAAAGGGGGATGAAAATTGTATGGAAGTATCGTCATTTTTAGAGCTAGAAGCTTGAAACTTATTTTTAGGTTGTTGATTCGATATAAAAAATATGCCAATCAAAGTTTGTACAAGTTTTACCCTCAAGGGTGTAAAATAACAATAGGAGATGAAAGTTTGTATGGAAAAATGTAAAGTCTATGTCAATGTTTTATAAGTTTACGACAAGAGACAAAATACTAGAAATATTCTGATGTAACATTTACGGAGTCATTACAAAATGTGCGGACTAAATCGCGAGCACAGGTAGTATGTTATATACCTACCTATATGTAACAAAAGTTTATGGTATATTTACTTTATCGTGTCCATTTTTTCTGCCTACGTTAAAGCAGGTGGTATGAATAAATTAGATACACTACCTATAAACCATACGTACATAATATTATTATCACAACAACCGCAATTGTTAACTACCGCTCGTGTCTTTGCGCACACACTTGTGCACTATAATATGTCCTGTGCAGTTAGCCTGACCTGGGCTAGTCTCCATTGAGACTGACCGCCGTGACCGAAATTAAGCTAAGAGGATTAAGGATTTCATGGAAGTAATTGAAAAAAGAAAGTACTTTTTTAATATTTTATTAAACAAAAGAATACTTACTTCCCACCACCCTGGGTCTTAAGGAATCCAATTTTTCTTAAATGTCGTACTATAAATGGTGTGGCGGTCAAGGTTATCGCTATCCTGAAGGGAGCGAAGAATTTGTGTACAGCATATGCCACTACAAATGTGCCCGCATTTGATCCCGCCGCTTTTAATATCGTTCCTTCACTTATGTTGAAATACTTTAGTACTGAAACTAAGTCGACGCCACTGAAAACAAATTCAAATGAAGAATTAATTTTATCATACTCTATAACACACTATTTTACAAGTAGGTTCTACGATAACATTTAACGAGATAATGATGAACCCATTAAGAATAATAAATTAGTGAACGAAACTTCACAGGTATTCTAATTATCTTATTTGACTGCACGTGTGGCGCAGCGGCTAAGACAGTCGTCTCTCACGTATTCGTGTCGCGGGTTCGAGTCCCACGCCGAACAACTATTTGTGTGACCCATAAATATTTGTTCTGAGTCTGGATGTAATTTGTGTCCGTCTATTATATGTTTGTAAAGTACCCCGCAACACAGGGACTAGATTCCCTAGTGCGAGCGTTGTCATAAAAAAAAATCAAAAATACATATAAATCATCATCATCATCATATCAGCCGAAAGACTGCTTGCTGGACATAGGCCTCCCCAAAGATATCCACAGTTGCCGGTCTTGCGCTATCCAGCGACTTCCAGCGACCCTTACAAGATCATTGGTCCATCTTGCCTGCACACGTTGCGTCTTCCGTATATATATAAATGGTTTGATAAAATATACAAATAACTTACTAGTAGAGTACAAATTGCTCGTTATGTTCTTAACTTATAGTAGGACAAAACAATTCATATTATTGTTTAGTATGTTTTATATTATCTACTACAGATACAATACATTCCTTTGAGGTTTCGCTATGTATTTTCTTTTCAACAAAATAACAGAGAGGGTTTGATTAGATTATTAGAAAAAGAAATTGTAACAAAGTATGTAAGTATATCGAATTAATATATTTAAATTGGGGCTTCGATTTTATTTTTATGATTGGTAAAAAACCCGTAACTATTACTTAACATGTACAGATAAAACTTTGATGCAGATTTGCAGACATAAAAATATGTTAGCAATGTACATAATACAAAATGTATGAACGCTATTCCAATGAAAGAAAGCCGTATAGACGTATGTTAGGCTTATACAATGTGTAATATAAATATAAGACGTAACGTAGGTAGCTTAACTTGGCTACCAAACTGGACGCACGCGACTGCTCTCTACACATAGGATCGCGACGCGAACTAAATTAAATAAATTTGCAAAAAAATACAAAAATAATGTTTAACCTTCCTTAAAAGGCTAAAGTTTTCGTATTTCACCAATAGGCGGTTTAGATTTTCTTTACATTTCTCAGTTTCATGGGCAGATTGCGCTTCTTAAATTTTGTCAACTATTATATTACATCTTGTATAGAAAAAGTTGGCAGTATATTAATTAGTTATGAAGTTCTCCTATTGTTAGTAATAGGATAGGTTTAATTTGCATGGCTGTGCAGTTATGTTAAAGTAATGGTATATAAAATAAATAATAATATTCATGAATATATAACATACCTAGACACAAGAAGGTAACAGGTCCCTAATGACATTAGGGAAATACCAACATGGAATACAATCACAGTGGAACCATATTCTTTGAAAGCTTTTTTCAATTTTTCTTTAGAACTCAGGGCTTTTGTATCTGTATTGTCTGGTTGTGTACTCATATTTCTGGTCCCAACAGCTATGCTTTGAAAAAAGGTAAACAAAACATTAAGGTTGAGAGAAAAATGAACTGTAGAATTCAATAGCAGAAAAACAATAGTGTTTTTCATTGACATAAATAAACAATGGCTATAATACAAAACCTGCTGTGAATTCTTCTTACCAAATACAATGTAGATTGACATAATTATGTTAAATTAAATAACTACTCAATTGCTGAGCTATGTTTAGTTATAGGTGCTAGCTTTGAATACAGTTACATTATTCCAATTTAACATTTTGGGCACAATTCTAATTTCAATAATAGTTGCCAGTACCTGCAGTGGCCGGCACATAGACATTATTAATTTCTCTTAAAAATCCAAAACAAAATATTAAGATATGTTCATCACTTCAACAAACATACCATGATACACCTTTATTAATTTTTATTTGACTTCACACTATCATGCATAAATCACATGGCTTGTTTAAAAAATAAAGTTAGATATCATTTTCCTTGTTTGGAACCAGATGTACTAGTTAAGCCTTTTTGTAAGAGCCCATCTATAGGCTGGAAATTTCTAAATTGTACATAGATATAATTTAGTAGATCTCACTCTATGTTTTATTTTCAAAATATTTCAAAACTATACTAATCACAAAATAATATACAAGACTGACACTAAAACGCTATGAAATTGAACCCTAATTAACTTAAGATCAAATTTCAAATCAGAAGACACATGCAAATCTATCAATAAAAACATCAATAACCTGCACATTCAACATTCAAAAGCATATAATTATATTGCACATATAAATGAGTTCTTTGTTTAACCATGATACAAAGTTGTATGCATTTTGATTTGACTCACGTAATACTGGATAAACAAGTTTATCTTTACAAATGCCAATTCCAAAGGGTAATATTTTATTAATCATGACAGATATATTTCACCCTTATTTGTTCATTGTGTAAGCTCATAATTCATTGGTATTAACTCTCACCAACACAGTAGAATTTATAATGAGTTGGTAATAAATGTGAGTAATAAAATAAAATCTGTACCACTCATGAAATGATTAGTTATAATTTAAGAATTAGTAATGACATGAAATAGAAATGGCAGAAATTGTTTTATGTTCAGACGTCAGCACATCCAGCTATCCAAATCAATCAAACTTCTTTTATAGATTTTCAACTTTATCACAAAAGCATAAGGTTCACTATCAATTGGGGAAATTTGACAGATTGGGGTAGCTTGATGTGCTGGTGTCTATACATTTATTATACTCAAGCTTATACGTCTTTTGGCCTGTTTTAATTCAGTATAAAAATCTTTGTTCTTTCAATTTTTTTTCTATTTGTCTGCAATGTTTCAGACATTCCCAAATGTCTGAAACATTGCATTGTTATTCCATTACACCCATGTGATAGCATAAGAAACAAACTTTAGCATTTAAAGTATAAGTAGAATCTTCTAGTTCCATTTTACTCCTCAAGTGTTAAGTGACAAAACTACATGCAATAATATTCTTCATTAATTAAAATTGGATTACTAACATGAAATGAAAATTTTAGTAATGTATTATTAATATCAGCTACAGAAGTTGCCATTTATTACATGAAAAAGTTCCCTTAATAATAAAAAAAAATGATATGCATCAGCTTGACAAATGGTTAGTTTAATTTGATCCATATCTTATTTTTCACTGAAAGTGGAAACTTCTTACTAATTGTGTTCCAAAATATAGATACTACAAAACATGCTAATGGAATTGTTCTTACCGTCATACATAGCTCTGGAACGATACTCATTCCTGAGTGTCAGGTAGTGAGCACTGTGAAGATGATCTGATAAATATTTATGACCCTGACCCCACTGTGAGCCAGGCATGTTAAGATGTGTGTGGTTGCCACTGAATGGACTGGGAACATTGCTCTGCATAGAAGAAGATAGACTCACAGCCCCTCTACAATCATATTTGTTAACATGGGGATCTGCTTGTACAGTAATATCAATACCAATCAAGTTATTTTGCTTTCTGTAGCAAGAATTAATCACTGGGCCGGAAATATCACGTTCTCTTAACGGTGAAAATCTGCCTACTTCAGAGGCATTTATGTCTACAACGTTTGTCGGCAACTGTAGTGCTGCGGCCGGAGGGAACTTGAGACTCGGTGTCACATGTATGGGGTGTATATCCAGCACAATATTATTACCTGTAAAGGTACATCAACAAAGAATAACTCGTTCTGAATCGTATATACCTTAGCGTACAATAAACAATAGTCAAGGTCATTTTCAACTTACCAAACAAAGAATTCACAAAATACTGTTTTCCACTAAAGTAATTATTAGATCTTGAATAAATTTTGTACATTTTTAACGAGTACTGATTAGAATCGCATGCAGTCGGTATGCCAATTAAATATGGAAATTTTCGTATATAGTATACGTGACTAACTAAACTCGTCCGGCAAAGTGGCAAGCAAAGCAAATATTAACTGACAGTTGACAACAGTCCACATTCATCTGACACCTACTGTCATACAGTATTGCCAAGTCCGTCTTCTAAAGGTCGCTGCATACGTAACGTATTTTTATCCGGACGGAATGTGACTGAAAGTTTTGAAAATATAGTTTCATATAGAATGCAAACAATATAGCCTAAGTCGCAGATGTATGGAGGGGACGGGAAAGTGGCACGAGGGAAAAATATCGTCGGCGACGATGTTTAATAAGTGCCGCCCTGCACGGCTGCACTGAACGTGGCCCGTTGCGTTCGTGATTCTGCTGCGTATGCAGTCGCTCCGTTCGCTTCTCATCTTCATGACCTCCATAGCTTCTTCATCATCTAAAGCAATAGCAATTAAAGCCAACTCTTCAAATGAAGAATCCATCTATTAGCTTTTAGTCAAATGATATTTTCCTTCTCGTTTGTAAAAAAGGTCTTACGTCCACGGGTCAACATTCAATAGTTGAAATCAATACCATCCTGTGGCAAACTGCGGCATTAATTGGTATGAATTGAAGCACCATGGTCAAGAGGGTAGAGTAAAGAATTAAAAAAAATTAAGTGGGGCCGCCAAAATGGAATGTCAAAGAATAAAAATATTCGTAGAAAAAAAAGCGCGGGAAACGTTGAACCGAATGGTCGATTTTTCTTTCTGATAATTATTTATATTCTATTTTGTATATTATAGGGATAAGTACTGTGTGTTAGTGTAAATATTATTAATATTTAGTTTACATATAATAATTTTTGTGTATAGATAGACTACGGTCTCGGTAAGTCTTTTATGTATTACTGTATATGAACGAGCCACCTGATTTACCGGCCCCGGGGGGCGTAATGGTCCCCCCGGCGGCAAATTTCATTACTATATCAACTCAAAATAATAATACAGTATCTAATGAGTCTGGAATGGACACGGATTGTTCCGCATCTCAACTTAAACGGAAAAAATCTAACTTTAATAAAATTTGCAAACATTGCAATAAAAAGAAAAGGAAGCACGCTCAAGCAGTAGATGGCAAAACGGGTTGTCACTGTGGAGTAAATGAAAACAGTGACACAAACCCTAGTAAAGACATTGAAAATACTTTATTACAAACACCAACTGTCATTCCTGCGATATCCTAAAACGATCCAGATTCCCAAAGTTTTTCTTCAATAGGAAGGAAACAATACGAAGCTCATGACAAGGCCCCATTTAATATTCATGTGCAAAGAATAACCAAGTCACCTGACGATGGAACTACTCTCCACCCAGTCTCATTCGGGAAATTCCTTTTGAGAAATGGTATAAAGAATATAGTTAATGGTTCTGTTAAGAGAATAGGCAGAAATAGAATTTCCCTAGCTTTCTCAAATTTTAGCGATGCTAATTCATTTATAACAAGTGATAGCATAGAAGTGAACAATTTAAAAGCCTTCATTCCATCATTTCAAATTACACGAATGGGCTTTGTTCGTGGGGTACCATCTGACTGGTCAATTGAGGAAATAATGGACAATATCTCGGTGCCTAGTGGGTGTGGTAAGGTTTTAAAGGTAAGGAGAATAAATTATAAATGTACCGAAAACGGTTCAGCAGCGTGGAAACCGACACAAAATGTTGTACTTACATTTGACGGGCAAGTCCTGCCTCAAAGAGTTTATATGTGCTACAATGCACTACCCGTAAATTTGTACACTTACCCCACGATTCAATGTTTTAACTGCTGCCGCTTTGGGCATACTAAACTTCAATGTAGATCTAGGTCAAAGTGTTATAAATGCGGACATGAACATACAGGTGATTCCTGTGACGTTGAGGAAGAGAATGTGTCATGTTGTCATTGCTCAGGAAACCATTTTGCCACAAATAAATTATGTCCTGAATTTAATCGTCAAAAGGAAATCAAGTTAGCTATGGCAGAAAAATCTATATCATATGGCGAAGCAGTCAAACTGTTTCCAACTGTATATAAATCGTACGCCAATGTACTAAATTCTGTCCAAGTACCTCACACGAAACAAAACCATCCAGTGTCCCCCATATCACTTTCACAACGCTCATCATCCAATAGTATATATAAAAAGACAGTTAACGTGAATAGACGTCCAATTCCGAAATTAAATAAAGGTTATGATCGTGAATCACATAACAAAATAATCAATGATTTTAACATCCCTTTTTTTTGCATGTGGGTAGTTCAAGTGCCAACACCAAAAAATTGTGCTCTGTTATTTATTTTAATTTAAATATCTTACTTACATTTAATTATGTTTAATTAGTGGTATAGTTAATCTATAACCTCTACTGCACTCACTAAAAACAACATTCTCCTGTTAACACTCACTTTCACCATAACAACAATTGAAGATGGATGTGTACACAAAGCTCTCTGAACAAATGGAGGAGATGTCAAAATCATTGAATAGCAGGATGGCCCAACATGAGGTTGAACTGAAGGCTGCAGTTAGCTCTGAAGTTTCTCACAAAACAATTGCAAGTTTGTCACGGGAGTTTACAGACTTCAAAACCTTTGTCTGTAAGACACTTGATGCACTAAGGAGTCAAGTTGAACTTTTGAGTTTGGGGCTGGACCGTCACGAAATGGCATCTCGTAGGAAAGTGTTGCTGCTACACGGTGTTACTGAAGATGAGGATCCATTGCCTACAGTCGTGAGTATTTTAACTGAGAAGATGCAACTGGCCGAACTAACTTCTACAGATATAGCTGTCTGTCATCGCCTCGGAGCCAACAAGAGCAAGCCTCGGCCTGTCCTGATCCGCTTTCACCAGTACACACGGAGGAGTGAAGTTTGGAACGCCAAGACCATGCTGAAGGGTTCGGGTTATACACTCTCGGAGTTCCTGACAAAACCGCGACACAGAGTCTTTATGGATGCGCGCAGAAGTTATGGCCAAAAACAGGTCTGGACATCAGCAGGTTTGATCATAATCCAGCTAGCAGGCCAATCGAAGCGGAAGATCGAGACTAGTAGTCAACTTCGTGCTCTCCTGGCTGAGTTCCCGGCCACGCAGCCACCAGCTTGCGATGCTGCTAAGGGAGCCGAGAAGGGAAAGTCTCTGCAAGACACCGGCAAAGGTGCAAACACATCTACAGCTACGAGATCCCGCAGGCCGGCGAAATAAAATCTTCCGAGGTAGCTTTCCGACAATGTTTTGAACTACACTCATTGGTAGCATTATATAGTATGTCTCATTCTTAATTTACCACGTTAATATTGTATTCTTCCAGTAATTTGACGGTATTTAAGATATGTATGTAAATAACTCGGAGGTAAATAATTATGCGTTCCGTGTAGAAATAACAACTATGACATTGACATTTTAACAATTTTGTTTCATCGACTATCAAATGTCAATCATACCCTGTGAGACTGCGGCTTTTGGCGCTTATCGTTACGGAACTGCACTGTTTATCCAATATTTTGTTGTTCGGTTTTATTTTTATATTTTTTTTTTAGTACAAGCAGTGTGTAGGGGTTATTATTGTTTAGTTGTATTTTGTTTTTTATTTGTTATTTTATTACGCATTTATAGTATTGATATTATTATATAGTTTATTATGTCTGCCAGTAGCGATTGCGACGATTTTCTTTCATGTTCTTCTTCCTCTACGTCTGAACACTACGCTAGTGCTTTTATTGATGATGAATCACTTCAACTGCGCGACCAGCTCTATTCACACCTTTCATTTTCGTCATCTAAATGTTTTAATGCGGTACATATAAATGCTCAAAGCATTCACGCTCATTACCCTGACCTTCTGTCATCTTTTGACTCTGACCTCATTCATGCTATTCTTGTTTCTGAAACATTTCTTAAACCTGCACTTCCTTCGAAACAGTATGCTATACCTGGCTATAAGCTAGTGCGCAATGACAGAACTGGAAAGGGGTGTGGTGGAGTGGCTATCTATTTACGCATGGATTTCAAGCATAAGGTGGTCGACAAGTCTCCAAGTGATTATTCAAAATTTGCCGAAAATCTTTTTATCGAAATTGCCGTTAATCATTCGAAAATGCTTTTGGGGGTGTATTATAGTCCATCATGCCATATCGACTACTTCTCTTCTTTCGAATCTAAACTGGAAAATCTTGCGCCCCAATATGATAACATAATAATCCTTGGAGACTTTAACACCTGTTTACTTAAGGATGATGCACGGAGTCGTAAGCTTCATTCTCTGATTTCTTCAGTCAACATGCACATTCTACCACTGGAAGCTACACATCATGCTCCTCACAGTTCTCCTTCTCTTTTAGATTTAATAATTGTATCCGACCTATCCAAAGTATCTTCTCATGGCCAGTTGCCGGCTTCCTTTTCCTATCATGATCTTGTATATCTATCATACAAAATTCGCTGCCCTCGACGTAAGTCTCAATTTCTCTTCATACGCAGCTTCAAAAATATTGTCCTGGACCGTTTGAGGGAGGATGCGGGCAGTATTGACTGGTCTCCTGTTTACAACTGTAACGATTTGGACACAAAAGTTGCCATATTTACTCAGTTCATTTTAAATATATATAATTGCCATGCTCCGATAAAAAAGTGAGGGTTAAACATGTACCTGCACCATGGCTCTCCGATGAAATAAAAAAACTTATGTCTAAGCGTGACAAGGCCAAAAGACGATATAGAAAGGTTGCTTCCAATGAAAATTGGGACGTCTATAAAAAGCTCCGAAATCGCTGCAGTCGTATGTGTCGAGATGCTAAAAGACGCCACATACATAACTCCATTAATAATCTTAGCACTACAAAAGTATGGCAATTTCTAAAATCACTTGGTGTTGGCAAAAGTGAAAATGGCAGTGTTACAGCTGTCGATCTCAATGCCCTCAATACTCACTTTTCACAGCCACCAGTCGCATTGAGTGCCACCACCAAATCTTCAACTCTTAGATACCTCTCTAACCTTTCAATACCAGATTGTACTTCTTTCTCTTTTACAGCAGTTACTGAGCGAGATATCAAAAACTCCTTCCGATCTAAATCCACCAAAGCTGTAGGAGTTGACGGGCTCCAGCTACAGATGATCTCCCTTATCCTAGAGGAACTTGCTCCTATCATAACTCACCTTATTAACTTCTCCCTGGAGACAAGTTCCTTCCCTTCTATTTGGAAAAAAGCCCTTATCCTACCGCTTCCTAAATCAGCCAATCCTTCTTCCTTATCCCATTACCGACCAATTTCTATCCTTCCTATCCTATCCAAAGTCCTTGAAAGTATTGTGAACCAGCAACTCTCACGGTATCTCTCTTCCAAAGGCCTGCTGAGCCCTTTCCAATCAGGTTTCCGTCCTGGCCATAGTACTGCTACAGCTCTGGTCAAAATAACAGATGACATCCGTTTGGCCATGGAGCGGAAATCACTAACGGTCATGGTGTTACTGGATTTCAGCAGCGCCTTTAATTCAGTTGACTTTGACATCCTTCTCGGTATCCTATCCTCTCTAAATATCTCGTCTTCAGTAATTGTGTGGTTTGAATCTTATCTTCGAGGGCGCTCGCAGTCGGTCCGCCACGATTAATGCTATTACCAAAATTATCTCTTCTAATTACCATCTTTACGCAGACGACTTGCAGATTTATCGTCACTTTAAAGTGGAGGATTTTAGTTTAGCCATAGCTGCCATCAATAGTGATCTTGGTAACATTAGCGATTGGGCCAAAAGCTTTGGCCTTCTGGTAAACCCATCTAAGTCACAAGCTCTCGTTATTGGTGGCCAGAATATGCTTAACACAATAGTAAATATATGTCCACCTCCAGTAATTTACGATGACGTTCCCATTACTTATTCCAAATGTGCCAAAAACCTTGGGATATTTATTGACTGCACCTTATCATGGTCCGAACACGTTGCAGAAGTAAGCAGGAGAGTATACTGTTCATTTCAGTCCCTAAAACGGCTTCAGAAGTTCTTGCCTTTTCGCACTAAAATTTACCTTGCTCAATCACTTCTACTTCCTCTTCTGGACTATGCCGATGTCTGTTTCCTGGATGCAAATGAAGAACTTCTCAACAAGCTCGAACGTCTACAGAATTTATGTATCCGATTCATTTACGGCCTCCGAAAGTATGACCACGTGTCCGAGTTTCGGTCGCAGTTGAATTGGCTACCTATTCGGAGACGTCGAGATTGTCATATTCTATCATTCCTCTATTCTATCCTTCATAACCCCAATGCTCCCACATATCTCCGTGAACGCTTTGAGTATTTAGTCCCGCGAGAAAAAATCTGTCGTTCAACTACTTCACTTCTACTTCTAATGTCTTCTCACTCCTCAAGCCGGTATGACGGATCATTTACTGTTCAAGCAGTGCGTTTGTGGAATGCCCTTCCACATTCAATTCGCGCTAAAACATCTCTTGACGTGTTTAAGAGAAAGACAAAAGAACACTTCTTTCAATTAACTAAGCAGGCAGGCAGTTAATATTTATGTGTATATTATATGTTTATTATATATATATATGTTATTTAATTAGGTATGTAGTTACGAAAGTAACTTAGTATGTAGTATTAGTAAGCAGGTTTATGTATATATTTATTTACCACTGGTAAATTCTGTTTTGTTATTATTTTTGTATTATTTTTAAGTTTAATTGTTGTGCACTGTTTCTAACCCATCTCATATAAGCTCTCACTCTGACAAAGGTTTGCTGGAAGAGAACTCATAGTTGAGTTAAGCTCGCCTGTGTACATGCTAGCTCTAATGTTTTATATAAATATGTATTTCTGTGTGCAATAAAGAATAAATAAATAAAATCCCTTCACCCCAAAACGGTTGTGCTTTGAATTTAAGTCCTAACCCCTCCATGATGTCTTCATCGGATATCATTCAAGTACTCATTATGACATTGACACAGTCCAATATTAAGATACCGTCCAACGTTGCCCCTATAATTAATATGTTTAAATCACAAAAACCCGTCAATAATGGCACTTCAGAAGATACTGCAGTGGAATTGTAGAAGTGCAATTCCTAAAAAATCAGAAATTGTTCATTTGATAAACAAGTTTAACACTTGTTTATTTGCACTATCAGAGACTTGGTTAAAACCAGGCTCTACTTTTAAAATTCCAGGATTTTCTTGCATAAGGGACGATAGATCGGATGGGTATGGCGGTGCCGCTTTACTCGTCAGAAATACCATCCCTTTTTGCCCTCTAGTACTTCCTGCATTTCAAGATTTTTCCGTCGTAGCAGCACGGATAAATAATATATGTATTGTTTCTATCTACATTCCTTCTACTTCCTCTACAGCTCTACATCATCTTAATAACCTTATTACTCTTCTCCCTTGTCCATTCTTAATTTTAGGGGATTTTAACTCCCATCACGTCTCTTGGGGTAGTTCTATATCAACTTATTGCGGTGAACTGCTTTTCGAAATTCTAGACGCACATAATATTTGTATACTCAATTCTGGCTCTCCTACAAGACGTACAGGTCCAAACGAGAATATTAGTGCAATAGACCTTTCAATTTGTTCCCCTTCCTTAGCTTCAGCCTTAACATGGCATACTTTATCACATACTTATGGCAGTGATCACTTCCCAATTATTTTAAGTTTTCCCTCAAATGGTACTCGAGATACAAGAAGTTTTCACAGAATGCCACGATTAAAATACAAACTTAATAATGAAAACTTATGGGAAAAATTCAAAACTGTCCTAGAGCTAAAAGTTTCCAACTTACCTAGCTTATCGCAGGATGTAAATGATTGTAGTAATGCATTTACAAATGCTCTCTTACAAGCTGCAGACGAAACATTCCCTCTAAAAAATGTTGCTAATGGTAGTATCCCTTCTCCTCCTTGGTGGGACAAGGAATGCACACAAATGGTTAAAGATAGGAAAAAAGCTGAAGAATTGTACAAGAATGATATGTCGGATGAAAATTTTAAAACTGTATCTGGTGCTATAGCAAATGCTCGTAAATTACTCAAAGACAAAAAAATTAAAGGATGGAATAAATTCTGCCTTTCCATTTCTCCTCGTGTTCATCCCTCAATAGTCTGGCAGAATATACGACGATTTCGTAATGGTGTTAGTGATTGTCGGATTTCTACTATACCTCCAAATTTAAGTGAATCATTTCTCAACAATCTAGCTCCACCCTTGGCCCCAGAACATAATATTTTTCAGTGTAACCTTCCTTTTCTAATTCCCCGTAGTAAATTTTCTCTGGATTCCACATTTACTATGGAGGAACTACATGGTGTTTTATCTAAAATTAAAAATTCCGCTCCAGGTGAAGACGGTATTCCATATTCATTCTTAGCCAACCTTAATCAATCTTCACTTCAGTATTACTTAGATTTAATTAATAAAGTAATGTTATCCGGAAATATTCCATCTTCTTGGAAATCGCAAATAGTTATCCCTATTCTTAAACCAGATAAATCACCGGCTGACACCTCCTCATATCGCCCTATTGCTTTATCCCCTGTAATTGTAAAAGTTGCTGAGAATTTAGTAAAAAATCGCCTTGAATGGATTATTGAAAATCGTGGAATATTAACCGAATCACAATTTGGGTTCAGAAAAGGCAGGAGCACCTTGGATAGTGTGGGCACTTTTGTGACTGATGTCCGAGTGGCATTTACAAAAAATGAATCTGTTCTTGCGGTGTTTTTAGATTTAAAATCAGCCTATGACAGAGTAAATCTTAATATTCTGCAATATAAACTACACAAACTTGCTATTCCACCAATTATTTCGTGTTTTATCATAAACCTCTTGTCAGGTAGAACAATAAAGCTGGACCAAGCTCGAGAACAGAGTAGACTGGTGTGGAATGGACTTCCACAAGGATCTGTACTCAGTCCTATATTATTTAATTTATATACTTATGATTTGGCGTCTTCACTTTATAATTCTATTAACATCCTTCAATATGCCGATGACTTATTGTTGTACTCCATTGGTAACACATTTAATTCAATATGTAGCCAAATATCAAATTCATTAAATAATTTAAAAGTTTGGATGGATAAAAATGGTCTTAGCATATCACCGCATAAAAGTTCCGTAGTTCTCTTCACGCGGCAGCGATTACATCCCCCAATTCTTATATATTTCGATAATTGCCGAATACCAGTTAAAAATCAAGTCAAGTTTCTGGGTGTTGTCTTAGATTCAAAACTAACAGGAATGGCTCACATCCAATATGTTGTAACTAAATGTGAAAAGCTTCTCAATTTGATGAGATGCCTCTCGGGTGTTTGGTGGGGTGGGCATCCGTTTTCTTTGAAGCTGCTTTACAATACTTTGGTACGAAGTGTTCTCGATTACGGGACCTTCATACTGGAGCCTTGTAATATAGCGGGTTTGAAGAGGCTGGATTACATTCAATCAAAAGCTATGAGAATAATTACCGGAGCTATGAAATCTAGCCCTATAAATGCATTACAAGTTGAATGTAGCGAGCCACCGCTTAACCTGCGGCGGCAGTTCTTAGCTGATCGTCTGCTTTATCGTGTTTTACAATTCTCAAATAGCCCTTTAATCTTAAAACTTGATATTCTTGCAGATCTCATTCAGTCATCAAACTATTGGAAGTACAAAACACTTCCTTGCTTAGTAATAAGTTACTTGAGATATAAATCAATTCAGGCCCCGACACATAGATCTCGTACTCTTGACTTTTTTAACTGTAAATATGAAGCCTTAATTTACAATCCGTTTGTATACTATCTTTCCAATATTGATAAATACAATGCTAATATTTCCTTTAATTCTATTGTGCAAGATAATTGGCCAGGGTGGAATCACATTTACACAGATGCGTCCAAGCACAAATTAGATGATTTTGTAGGAGTTGGAGTTTATCATGCTCAATATAACATTGTTCAGAAAGTAAAATGCCCATCTCAAATGACAGTTTTTACCGCTGAATGTCTTGGCATCGCTAAGGCTTTAGAATACATTCTTATTTTCAAACTTGAAAATACTATCATTTTTAGCGACTCTATGAGCGCATTACAGTCACTAACTCGATTTCCCTTCAACTCCAAACCTATTTTCCCTCTCTTAGCAGACATTAGAAGTAAGCTTTATGACTGTTATATGAAAGGATTTTATGTTACTTTTGTCTGGATACCTAGCCATTATGGCATTGTAGGTAACGAAAGGGCCCATAAACTTGCGAATGAGGCTGTGGTGTGTGGAGATAAATTCCCTTTTGAAAATTTTACTCCCGACCTGGCTGCTCTTCCTAGAGTTTATCTCTGGGATTCCTGGGATTCAGTCTGGAAAAAGAGTAGCCAATTAAAAGGGAAGAATTATTTCAATATTCAACAAGAAATACCATCTAAACCATGGTTCGCTGGAATAAAACTGGACAAAATTCCTACAACCATTTTAATAAGAATGCGTCTTGGTCATACATCTTGTCCGGCCCATCTTTCTAGGTTGCGTATTGTAAATAGTCCGCAGTGTGAATGTGGTTATGACTTTGCGGATCTGGATCATATATTCTTCTCCTGTCCTAAACATGACCGTTCTTCCTTTTTAGAAAATTTGATTTCCCTCCGTGTCCCGTTCCCGACATCCATAAATACCCTTCTTTATTCTGTGAATGCATCTATGTATAATATATTTTCAAATTTTATTTGTAGTAATAATATTAGAGTTTAAATATGTATAAAATATTTTTTTTTTATATTTTCTTGATATAATAATTTGTTTATTTGATATTTACTTATTTATTTGATTACTATACCTATAAAATATCATTATAAAGTGCATTTCTCACTTTCCCTATATTTATCCAAAATCAAAATCTTAGTCTGATATTTAATTTTAAAACTATCCGTTTCCCTACCTTTTCAAAGTTGTAACCGTCCCTAAATAATGAATATATACAACAAAAACATAAAAACTTTGAGAATCTCAATACTCGAAACTGGCGGATGCACTGAACGTGCGAGCCAATGCTCCATAACAGGAGTCAAAGGAAAAAAAAAAAAAAAATATTCGTAAAGTGGCGTCTACCAGTGACAGCTCTTTGAAATGGACATATTTCGCGAAGAGTTATAGATTTCTTTTGAATGTTTCTTTGTAATTATGTATGGGATTTATAGATATTAATATATCATTTAAAATGGTATTTAATCTAGTTTTTTGTTATGTACGTTAATATGTTGCAATTAGAAGTTTTTTTTACGTAAAGTCGATGTTAATTTGTAGGAGTTTGTTCAACTCTGAAAAATATTACATGTCGCATGTTTAACCCACAATTTCATAATATAAAATGAAAATAGATTCACAATCAGGTAGACAAGTACGTTCTATGTACTTTAAGCTTTATAACACATTTTTTCTTTTTAGGTTAGGACATGTAATAAATTAATACGAAGTGTTTTTATCCGTATAGTCAGGTAGCATTTGCAAGGTCGAAATCACGTGGACATAGTAACATCACTAACATCATGTGTCAAATGAACCGGACGTTTGAGTCGTTATGTTCAAACTCGATTGCAATAGTATAGCGCACGGAAAGGAATTGCGAACATACAGGTGTGTAAGCTAGGGACCCGGGTCTCCAGGTCGAACATCGTTTTATGATCGTAGTTTCAACAATATCCCTATAATTCCTATCATCGCTGGTATACCTCAACGGCATCTGTCAGCCCGGGGTATTATTATTGTAATACATACTTAATAACCTTGCCGATATTAATTGTCACTGTTTAGTTTAAAGCAATCATAATAGGTACCTAATACAATAGAAAGGAAAATGAATCAGGATCAGAGTCAGGGAAGGTAAGACTAATAACAAAATGGGCGTTGTTGGGGGTTTTTTCAAAATGGGCGTTAACAGACACAATGACATGTCAAGTCATTGAACTCGAAAAGGTTGAGAATAAGATTTGTTTAGAGATACCTACCTATCTCTAAACAAATTTTAAGAGTTGAATATAGTCAACATT
The DNA here is from genome assembly GCA_951640165.1 of Pseudoips prasinana. Taxonomy (NCBI): domain Eukaryota; kingdom Metazoa; phylum Arthropoda; class Insecta; order Lepidoptera; family Nolidae; genus Pseudoips; species Pseudoips prasinana. The sequence goes on along the minus strand of OX621237.1, from coordinate 23,019,435 downwards.
CTATTTTGTTGGTTGTGCTTTGGACACAAATAATATAAAATATCGTTGGGTTGAACATATCGGATTTCGACTTACCCTAAGTAAATAAGTGATTTAATTCTTAGATGATGTTAGAGGCTGATCAAAAATTGTTTGATCACATCAAATTTTGATCGGGGAAAATACAAGAACTTTTCATTCATATTTGGAATGGATTTCCTGATAGTTCACTTACGAATTCGAGAATTTTGTTATTTAAGGTAGGTACATATGACTGTCTTTCAAAATGCAGGAACCTATGCTTGCAGGAAACGAATATCTGATAAAACCACCGTAATTTTTTTTTTATACTTAATATTCAGTTATACCAAATAAACTTATTGGTTTTTGAGTTTGTAATATGTGTATCATGCTGAAAGGATAGAATTAATTAAACTTTTAAAGCAATTTATTAACCGATTCGACCGCCTAATTTCGACCACTTCTATCTGTGGCGGGCGTGGCGGCGAACAAATATTTCGTGATACTACTGTCGTGTCAAGCGCAATAGAAGTTCATGACACGCCTATTGTATGTACCATCAGCCATGTCTATCTATACTTACATAGAATAAAATCGTAGGAAAGTCAAAGTCAAAACTGTCCATTGAATATTTTTTAAAGGATACTTGGGGCACCGGGCTTGTTCTACAATCGATATCGAAGCCAAAAATATAGTTTTTAGATTTTTTTTCTGTGTGTCTGGGCTAAACTCAAATAGTACTGCATGGATTTACTTCCAATTTTGCATGAATATTACTAAGAGATCGGGTCAACATATAGGCTACATTATTATCACGGTGGGAGGAGCTATGATAATTCATAAAAATTTACGCGGGCACAGCTAGTACAAAATATATAAAAAATTAACAATGTCCGGACACTCGTGTCACCCACCATATACGAATAAAACGAATGGCACGCCCGATGTGCCATCCGCAACGAATCGATTAAGTTAAACTTCAAATAGTGTAACTATATACAAGTAGGTACAATCTGTATCTTTAAGGCCTGAAACTGCGTTAAGCGGGCGCCCGCGACGGGCAACCGTCGCGTGTCTTCGCGCGTGGACACGCGGGTGGGCTGTGTGGGAACGCGACGGTGCCCAGCGCGGGGACCCGTCGCGGTCACCGGATTATTCTTTTTAACGCACTTCCACAATTACCCTTTCTGTATCGAAATACATTGTCCCTCATTTTCTCCAGGCGTGCGTGCGACCCGTAGCACCTAGCAAATAGCGTTATTAACTGAACAAGCCCGTGTGTGTAAGCGCTAGCCGGCACCGCGCGTGGCTCCGCGACGGGTTCCGTCACACGGAGGCGGGCCCCGTTGCGTGGGTGCGGGGCGCGCCTCTCCGTGACGTGCGCCCGCACAGGTCCCCGTGACGGAGCAATTTTGTATGAAACCGCGCGGGTGCCCGCTTAACGCAGTTTTAGGCCTAAGACAAAATAAGATAATATAATAAAATTCAAATTAATGAGTGCTTATAGTTAATAGCCTCACGAAGATACACAAATATGTTGTTTTAAATGTCAGAGGTCGACAAACGAGCAAGTGGGTCACCTGATGGTAAGAGATCACCGCCGCCCATGGACACTCGCAACACCAGAAGAGTCGCGGGTGGCGTTGCCGGCCTTTAAGAGTCAGCAAACAAGTGTTTGAAAATGTATATGTTTTGAAATACCTACTATGACACTATTTATAATTATTTAATACTAGCTGTGCCCCGCGGTTTTACCCGCGTTAAACTTTATAAATTATCACAGCTCCCCGTAGGTGATAGCGTGATAAAATGTAGCCTATACGTTGACCCGACCTCTTAGTAATATTCATGCAAAATTTTAAGTAAATCCATCCAGTACTTTTTGAGTTTAGCCCGGAAATACAAACAGACACACAGAAAAAAGTTCTAAAAACTATATTTTTGACTTTGATATCGATTGTAGATCACGCTCCAAGTATCCTTTTAAAAAAATATTCAATGTACAGTTTTGACTTTCCTACAATTTTATTATATGTATAGATAGATATTCAAAACAATCAAGTTCGTAACTATAGGTAGGTACATACGCACACAATTAATTGTAGGTTGGAATTGATTCCATCTACTGGACCCTTTTTAGTGCACGCTAACATAATTATATTGAATCAGGTTACAGGTATACGAAGTGTGGCGAGTGGTTGAAGTTGGGTTAATTTATACAACAGAATGCAACCTGAAATTTATTAATGTCTTTTCCAGCAAAACCTACCGTCAGGCCCTGGGACTCGAAAAAAATTTTAACGTGGTTTACAACGCGTCATCAGGTTTTTAATGTTTAACCTGCATAAAGCTTCTGTGATTCCGAAAAAAAATGGAAATAGCTCTAGCGAAGGAAGCTCTAGCGAGTATGGTAAATGACGGACTTCCGGACGTAACTCCTTTAAATTTGAGACGACCTGTTGTGCGATGTGTGAACGAGCGTGGTAGAAGAGAAGTAGACTTGGGCAAATTTGTATTCGCCAGCTTAGTCAGTGGTTGTCGACCAGTTGGTGATGTACTAAATTATGGATTTATGAAAGTGCTCATGCCTTGAAATCAAATTCTAGGTTAACCCTCTACCACCTACCACCTAATCTTGTTACACAACCACCTACCATACGTCTCACAGACGGGCGAGTAAAAAGTATGTAAAACCTAAGGGTTTAAACCTAAAGGTTTTATAATTAAAATCAATTAAAATACATATCAACGTCATTATGAAAGCAAACAAGCAAAACGCAGGACACAACCTGCGTTTCGTTTTAGGTTCGCAGATTGAGCAGTATTTTCGGGAAGCCCATCTGTTTTTGGAACTGCTTCCAACCGGTAGAGCTGGTGGGATCGATTCATTGCCGCAGTGAAGTATGCGCCGAAGTGCGATTCAAATATCTCCTTGAATCTTCGCATTGTTTTCTCGACGCTCCATATGCTGTCTGTCAGCTGTTCAGCTAGCCTCTTCATAAATTGGAAGCTGTTTGTTTGTTTCCTTGGGCTTGAGCAGAAAACGACGTAGCAGTTTGAGGCCGAAATATCGGGCAGCGTATAAAATACTGCCAATGGTCACACACGCGTTCGAGTACCTGTAGTATAATTAGAAAATCTTTGGTTGAGTAGGTCCACTCCGATCTTGATACGATTGTAGAAAAGTATGATTTCCGGTTTCATGGTAACTTCATCTACGTCTGGCATATGATACTTGAAACGGTGATCCCTACTTTATTTGGCTTAGGGTCGTAAGATGATATAGTTATATCTTTTGTTAACCCCAAGATCGTTAAATCAACAAGTCGGTGATGGGCTGGTAAGAATTTTTATAACCAACGCTCAATAGCACTATTACTAGAAGCCATTTTTAACGGAAATAGAATAAAACCACCATTAAAAAAAAGTCACGCAACCACCTACCATACGTCTCACAGACGGAACACGACAATTTTTTACTTGTCAGTGACAAATGTGCGCACCTAGGACCACGACGAGCGCTTGGACAGCCTGCATTGGGAGACGTGGCGGGAAGGTACAGGGACGTGCAAGTTGATACGTAATTTGCGCGCCAAAATATTAACGATTTTAATTTCCTTGCGTCTGAGAGACGTATGTCAGGTGGAGAAGGGTTAATAACGACTCCTTACTTGAAATTTGTAGACAATGTATACCTACGGTATAACAGTATGTCAGATTTGGTCTAAATAAACCCCAGACATACGGGCTCTGGTGTGAGTCCCGGCAAAAAAAATTAGGCATAATTTTTTAATAATAGCCTAGACTTGCCAGCTGTTCTGTTTCGTAGCACATGCCTACTATTTGCACATGTTTATATGGCTCAACAACGTAACATCGCTTGCACGTGCAATTTAATATGGAAGATAGAGTATCATAATAAAATTATTTTTAATGGATAATAGGCAAATAGACTTGCCAGCTGTTCTGATTCGTAGCACATGTCTTGTATATGGAGACGCTTATCTGGCTCTATAACGTAAAAGTATTTCAAGAGCAATTTCATATGAAGGTAGAATAATCAAACGATTTTTTTATGAATTGATAAAATAATTTATCATAAAACGAAAACAATAACTTATTTAACACTCTGTAACATTCTATTTAAATCGTAAGTCTGCGACCAAAGATATATGGTCCGAGGGAAAAACCACACTTGGCAACGCTGTGTGTAGTTTCACTTCCTCGTCACTGGGCAGAGGTATCACCTGTAACAATAAATAAATATGGTCATACCGGGTGTAAACAACGAAGGGAAAAAGCTTGCATAGTAATTGGATTTTATCCTACTATATCACACTAATATTATAAGGCGAAAGTTTGTGAGTGTGTATGTTTGTTACTTCTTCGCGTCTAAACGGCTGGAGCGATTTTAATAAAATTTGGTATGGAGTTAGCTGACACCCTGGATTAACACATAGGCTAAAATGTATAAAGTTTAACGCGGGTAAAACCGCGGACATAGCTAGTAATATTATAAATGTGCAAGTTTGTGAGTATGGATGTATAGAAGGTTGTGGCTCTTTCACGTATAAACTACGGAGCAGGTTTTGATGAAAATTTATAGTAATAATTAAAGATTATACATCCGAATAACACATAGGCACACTTGTAAAGTTTAACGCGGGAAAAGCAGTAAAAAGGTAAAGGGGCGCAGTTAGTAAATTATAATATATTATTTTATTCCTATACATCCGGCATTACAATGTATTGAAATAAAATTGGCAAATACTGCTTTAAATTGAAAATCCTGTGCAGAGCTCTATATCAGTAGTAAGTACGCTTATTGATTCTGTTGTGCACACTATGTAAATCCGTGTAAAGTGTAAACTTTCCAATATCCATGAAAACAAAGCACACCCAGAATCAGACCTCTAAAATCAAGAATAATATATATAATGATACGAAACTAATTACAAAAAACAAATAAATATTATAAATAACTGTGTGTTAAAGTTTTATATCAATCTTAAAACTTTCCTGGGGAGTGGTCATATAGTTGCCACCATATTTTGAACTCTATGAGCTTCTAAAAAGTTCAAAACCGATACATTTAAACTATACTTACTGCCTTATAAAGGGAATACCTCTATACCATCAGTAGATCCTCGCAGAGCTACGATAAGACTTCTGTGCGGGGATCGAACCCGAAACACGAGGGCGCAGTGATAGTGACGAGTTGACTACCTTTATCACTATGCCACACGATCAACAAACATAAATACATATTATTACATATACATATCAACAAAATATCGATATCTGCTGAATGTATCAAACGGGATAGCGAACTGTCACCAGTCTAATGATATTTACTTTTCTGTGTTAAGTATACACCACTATACACATTATGACAAGAAAACAAAGTGCTTAGTTACTGTATTATTCTATTCTATTCTATTATACCTGCTCTACTTCCAAGTTGGATATGTCGTAGAAGATGTAGTCCAAACAACCTTGGAACTCATGGGTCATATTAGTGTAAGGTGGCGTTCCACACGCGCTGCCCAGAATTATGTTTTGTTTTAAAGTTAGGTCCAACACAGCCTCATTCGCATCTGTAAATTAAACATCAAGATAATGTGAATTTTATTTTTCAATTGCACTCTGATTTATATCTTAATCGGAAACTAGGGGCATGCCTATAACAGCAAGGAAGGAAGAAAGATAAAGTATCGATAGAAAAAAGGTAAGCCTGACGGAATGGATCTTTTAACCCTAGAATTAATTGACTAATTGTATGCAGTGTAATATTTATCGCAAGATAAAATAAAAGCATGCCAAATAATAGATCAAAAAGCCAGACAGGTCTTCGATTAGAAGTCCACGCTCGAATCCAATCTGAGGTTTATCTTTAAATACTGAGACATAAGTCTGGTGTTCAAGCGTTCCGATTTCCGTTCAATCGTCATAACCATCATAATATCAGCCAAAAACTCCCACTACAGGACAAAGGCCTCCCCCAAAGATCTCCATAATTGCCGGTCTTGCGCTATCCGCATCCAGCGACTTCCAGCGTCCTTCACAAGATCATCGATCCATCTTGTAGGAGGCCTGCCCACTCTGCGTCTTCCGGTTCGTGGTCACCACTCGACAACCTTTCTGCCCCAGCGGCCGTCGGCTTTTCTTTCAATCATCAACATTGAAATACTTACTGGATTTCCAATCTGGTAATGAGCTGTCTGCTATACCAGTTGTATACAACTGATATACGCCACAAGACGGCACACTGTTGAAGTCTCCACAAAATATCACACTCACTTTTTTATCCGGATGCTGAAATAACACATTTAATTAGGGGACTCGACTTCTCTGTTTACATTAAAGTAAAGACAAAATAAAACGAATGAATAATTTAATAGACTCTAATGAACCTATTAATCAATGTAATTTATTTTTCTTGACGAAATAGCCACTACGTTATAATTATGTAACTACATAATTAAATTATAAAACTGTTTTTTTAACACGTATACTGTTAGCCTCGGAGGCTTACTGACGTAGGGATGCATTGAGAAAATGTCGGTTTACGTTGACGCGGCATCCGATTGAGGATGGGAGAGGGCATTTGAAGGGCCTGTTGGCGTGGTTAGCAAATGCATGCTTTTCACGCCGGCGGTCGTGGGTTCGATTCCCACCCAGGAAAGATATTTGTGTGTATGAACATGTCTGTTTGTCCTGAGTCTGGGTGTAATTTATATAGGTAAGTATGTATTTACAAAAAGAAAAGTAGTATATCAATTATCTGGTTTCCATAGTACAAGCTCCGCTTAGTTTGGGATCAGATGGCCGTGTGTAAGTAATGACCCAGGATATTATTATAATTTCATTGGTACGAATGGAAGAGTCATGGAGGTCGCTGATGGTCGTGACGGGTTCACGGTCGTACTCTGGGCGAGTACATTACATAATATTTTTTATTAATTTGACTACACTGAGTCTTTAGTGATATGTATGAACCATTATGTTTGCGGTCAATTGAACATAATCATATATGGAATAAGAAAATTGATCCTTATGAATATAATAGTTCTATACTGCCCAAGACGTCAAAGTTATGTAGGACCTACTTCCACGTTGTGACCTACGCCGCTTATCAACTCTTGTCAGGTTAGGGGTTTAATGACGTGTGAATGTAATACCGCCAACTTCCTGACGCAGGGTTGCTAAAGAGACTATTATCATCATCATTACCCTGGTATACTCCACAGCTGGATATAGGCCTCCCCAAAGCTTTCTATAATGTTGCCATTTGGAGGAGTTTACCCTACGCTTGGTATGCGAATTGGTGACCGTAGTTAGGTGGTAGCTACTGCACAGGTTATCCGGCTGACTGATTATCTGGTGTGTACCTTAGTCACCTTCCAAGACACCCATGATAGGATGGTATGGGGTCGCCCTGTTATTTTTTCTAGGCCGGAAATCATTATATAAGCTACCACTAGAATTAAGTGACAGCAAAGATCTGAATAATTACCTTGGCAATAATTTTGTTTCGTACATCCATCAGCCAATAGATAACTATACCTCCCTGCATTAATCTTATATGATCTGAATCGGGATGGAAATATAAATGTGTGTTAGCTACTACCAAAACCTCATTTGGATGGTCTACAGATTGTAGAAAAGTTGCGCTAGACACAGTCGATCTGTCCAACAGCCGATCAACAAATGGTTTGTTATCTTTAATTTGATTCCAAATGGGCTGCAAATAAGACTGTGTTTGCACTGCTTCAGATAATACAATCCTTTCTTCTCCAATGTGTCTGTAATCAGTAATAAAACAATGGTAATTAATGATTAAAGCTGATGTGAGAAGCTAACATAGTGAAAAACTGTAGTGGGTAACGCACGTAATAAATTTTTATATTTCATGTTTAGTTTAGTTAGTTGGTATGCTTGCCTTTCATGCTACAGGTCGTGGGTTCGATTCTCACGCAGGACAGATATTTGTGTGCATGAACATGTCGTCTATTTATAATATAATTATCAATATTATAGATAATTACACCCCCGGACTCACCTGGCCAAGTGTGTATTAGTGTCCCCCAATGAGAGTTATGTACAGACTTGTAGGTTATCTATCTACAAGTTTGTACGAAACCTTTGCTGATGTGATGGTTCGTTAATTACGTGCCGCGAATTTTGTGTAAAACCATGTGGGACGTAGTTTTCAAACTTTCCCTTATTATGTCAATTATAAGTTACTACTTGTCAAATTTCATGAGTCTATTACATCGGTAGTACTCTTTAGATTTTAACTGTAATCCAATCCAGTGGATCTACCGGCTAAGTCGCCGAACATCGATTTCTTAAATGGCGTTCAAATAAATAAAGGTTAAAAATTACTTAATCAATCATTAAATCGGCCTCCATGAGCACATGTGACGTCATAAATGGTCCGGAATCGATTATCAACGTTGAATCCAATTTAACTATCGATTAAGTAATTTTTAACCTTTATTTATTTGAACGCCATTTAAGAAATCAATGTTCGGCGACTTAGCCGGTAGAGCCCCAGGCTATAATACAAATAATTATGTATAACTATAAATGCATAAGTGTGGGTGTGGGTAGTAGTATGTGTTTCTTCTTCAAGCTGAACCAGCTGAACAGATTTAAAATGGAGATAGCTTAATGCGTTAATAATTACATAGGTCACATTTATTAGACTACAGAACAGTGAGGCCTAGATAATTGTGTTTAAATAATAATTATAGACATTTTAAATGCATACTTACACAAATCTATCTTTTCTATAAAAACATGCCAGTCCTTCAGCCACTTCCTTCGCTTTAATATAAAATGCACCTTCCATGCCCTCAGACTCTAAGATTGGCTGAAGCCAGTGCTTGAATATCTTTCTATCCACTTCTTGTAGGCATATTATGTCACTATTATATCCTGAAATACACAACTATTTATCACTAGCTATATATCCATAAAAAGTGCTATTAAAAATAATATTTGCATTAAATTGGTCAATAAGGTTTATATATTTGTGCTTATGCCCTAAAAAAAAACACCTATTTATTTATTTAATAGGAAGAGCAACATCAACATGCGGGCTTATAAACTAAACAATTAAAAAGAAACTATATAGTCTTTGTAAAAATTACTTGGGTAGAAGATTTATTTATTTAATAATAATAATAATAATATCTAGGGACAATGTCACACAGATCATCCTAGCCCCAAACTAAGCAAAGCTTGTACTATGGGTACCAGGCGACAATATACATACTTATATAGATAGATAAATATTTATATACATAGAAAACATCCATGACTCAGAAACAAATATTTGTGCTCATCACACAAATATTTGCACTTACCGGGATTCGAACCCAGGACCACCAGCTTCGTAGGCAGGATCACTACCAACTAAGCAACGAGCTACGAAGAGCAACATCAACATGCGGTCTTATAAACTAAATAATTAAAAAGAAACTATATAGCCTTTGTAAAAATTACTTAGATAGAAGATCCTTAATAACTAATTGAATTTGGTATAACTCACCTATTATTTCCTTTATAATAAGTTGCTTTCTGTAATCAATGTGCAAGGCGTAAGCTGGACAGTATGGATGGAGAAATGTTCTAGTATGTTCTGAGTCACAATACAAGTCTGCTAGAATGTTATAAGTCACACATCGGAAACTAGAAATAAAGATAAAATATTATTCAGACAAAAGAAAAGAATTAATGTTATGAAACTATATATCTATGAACTTTTGTCTGCTTATCTGAAAGTAATAAAATATTGTACTTTGGTGTGAAAAGTTAGAGCTTAAGAAAATTTTAGGGTCAGAATTAATTATGCAGCTATGTATGTAATGTTACATAGGATTAAAATATATTTACATTCCAGCATTAAGCTCATTCCAAAAATGTTCTTTGGTCATTATGTGAGATTAATATTTCAAAATATTCAACACAAGTTTTACCTATTACATTTCATTAACACACAAAAAGAAATAGGAAAAATAATATGTTGGAATATTAAACTATCAAAATCTCCAAAGCACAATTTTTGAAACTGTATAGAATTATTATATAGTATGTGGAACACGACCGGCCATTGTGGAGATCTTGGGGGGAGGCCTTTGTCCAGCAGTGGACGTCTTTCGGCTGATATGAAGATGATGATGATGATGTGAAACAACTAAATGTGGGGGAGAGGCTGAATGGGGAAGTCTGGGCCTTAATGGAAAAATTAACAATATGGTTAAAATAAATTAGTTAACAATATAACCTCTTATTATTCAATTTTTGTTGGCAAAATATATGCCTAGTTTCAAATGGACACCGCCCAGGTCCTGCCTCAATAACATTTTTAGATATTGTTTCAACAGCAGGTCCTTTCATTTCATCATTACCTGAAACGCAATATAACATTGAAATCACAAATTGACCAAACAATAAAGGGGTTGGGCTTAAGAACATGGTAATTTGATCTAGGGTACATAAGAAATTTGAGGGGTTCTAGGAGATAAACCTTTAGCAAGCTTTTCTTACTCTGATCTTAAAGATTAAAGGTTTAAATTTAAAAATAATAAAGTTCCAAACATTTTTTAAATGAGTAGTATAAATTTAAGTGTGGATGGGAATCAAACTTTGATTAAATACTGAATTAAAGGTAATAGTCTCACCTGGTATGCATTCTAATTTCAATTTCATACCAATTTCATCTACCTTGGGAGAGTAGTTAAAGTTATTATAAGTTAACTCCCACTTTATATGTTGTTCTGCCAATTCACTTCTTTTGCTGTTTTCTACAGAACCCTTGTACCAATTAAATAAGCATTTATTATGTACAGCATTTTGCATTTCCAAATGTTCTGGATAAACTGGAAAACCAGCCAATATACTTTGAGGCAGGTTTATGTTAACTACCCAAGGTGGATTGAAAACTACCTCATAAGTTTTATCAAGCATTTTCAATTTGACAGGTTTACTCATGGAAAATAATTGTATACATGAACTGTTTCCATTGATAACCTCATCCTTGACGTCATAGAATTCTATTGGGAAATCTTCATTGCATTCACTGTTCTTTTTCTTCTTATTAGCTTTATTGAGCACTTTTATTACATTGTTTTTAATACGACAAAGTAATGCTTCTAAGGTTTCCGATGTGTTCCTACTTAAATTAAACTGTCTGACAGATCCTTTAATTTCTAATAAAAAAGTGATATCAACTTTTTCTTCTTGTTGTATGTGTCGGAAGTAACATTGGTTTAGGTTCATGATCTTTGATTTAGATATAACGGTAGCATAAAATCGTTGACCAATTATAAATGGCCGGAATATCATAATATAATAAACACACTGATTATAGTGCTGTGTTGATTAAACCACTGTTTTGTATTTATTTAATAATCAATTTTATAATACTTAGTATGATACAGTATGTCACAAACATAACCTCAAAACTGATATTTGATAAGTCAAACTGTCAAACTCAAAACCTAAAGACGTGAATTTTGACAGATGAGTTAGATCATGCAGAACCCAATACTCTCTGAGAGAACCGAACTAATGCCCGATTGGAAAGAATCGTGCGTGAATAAACAAAAACCGTAAAACGTACCAATATTATCTCAAAGATGCTACATCTTATACGATCCTATCAGAAAGACAGAAAACAAATTACTCAAATAAGTCAGTTGCAATAACGTATTTAGCTGCAAGCCTATAATGAGTCATGTTCTCACGCAAAACTTATGTGGATAACGTGTAATCTTGATAAGATATTGTCAAGTTCAGGCGTAGAACCCTAGTACTTGTAACGGTTTTTGGTGGCTATTATAACATCACTACAAATTCTAGGTAATATCTGAACATAACAAAAAATATAGGTAATGAAAAGGACATAGGTAGTAAATTGTTATAGCATTACGATTAATCTGTCATATAGATGAAACCAGAAGAAAAGAATGACTTTTAAAATGTTTATAATTAGGTACAATTTAGGGTATATAAGTGGAATATCAAAGCAATTTTAATTTTAATTCAAGTACAATCGATCGAAGGCAAATTAAGAGGAAGAAATAAAAGTGGAAAACTGAACAAGTGCAAGTGATCAGTGAAAGTAAACAGTACCAAGTGTTCCCTACACCGTGAGATATGTGCCGTTTAGCTTTGGCAGTGCTCATCACGGGGAGTCGGAAGTGCGCCACGTGTGGACTCTAACAGAGAGCTAGTAACCGAGACTCTCTCGCATTTACACAATATGCACATTAACTACATTTTTTGTCAACCGACGACATACGTAATATGTATAACCCGTTACACGCCCGGTCATGTATGGTATTTTTATAGATACACACACAAGATGTTCTGCCGCCTTATCCGACATAGTCAGAGAGCTAGATAAAATTAACATCCAACATCAATTGGGAAATGGTACCGCAGCAATAAACGAAGCAATTAATATTTTGTTTAAGTCGGCAATTAAATAAATTTCTGAATTATATGTTGGAATTGTCGTCCCATAAATAAAGATTTATATGTTTTAGGACCATTTCCTTGGGTTACTAACTTAACTATCTACTCTAAAATATCGCTATGATAGTTATTTGCTTGTATTTTCACAAACGTATGGCCTTCTTTCTTCCTAATTACTTGTAATGTAATACGAATATTCATATAAGTCTGAATCTACTTGCACCCTTCCAATTCCAATTTGTAGTCATGGCTCCATCGCGACAACGATGATTCTGCCAATGTCAAAAGTTAGGAAAACACAATGTCAGTAAAAATATATTTAAAAGTCGAGTAATAGAGACGTTTACTACTGAAAAAGCAAAAAATAATAAATAAAAGACAAATAAAGAAACGCTTGAGCATCTTAAAAAAAACATAGACACATTAAAGGTTAGGTATACTTAGAATAAATAAATAAATTAATATAAACCACACTAAATAAAATATTATAAACGAATATTATTAACAGAAAGAAATTTTACTAGAACTTTATAATAAGAAAATAAATCAAGAGTTAACAAAGTATTAACATTCACAGGACGAGGGAAATCACTAGGTAGGATATCATACAAAGGGACAGAAATATTTGAACAATTAAAAAATATATGGTCGACGGTTCCTTCCTCAAGTCCACATTCACAGATAGAGTTGTCTCTTATTCGAATCTTTGCTAGAAAAACTGGCGTGCAAACATGGCCCAAGCGAAGACGAATGATTGTGGAAGTAATTACTTTAGGAGCATTGCGGTACTTAAAAAACCAAGGTTTAACCGGTATAAAAGGTTGTAAGCTGCCAAAGTGTTTGCCTTTGACTGACCTAACTTTTTGCCACTCATCATTCCACAATTTAACCATATGAGGTTTAGCTGCTATTTTTAGGTCCCGAGAAAAACATTTGTCGTAGGAATTGACTCCAAGTCTGATGGCATCCTTAGCACACAGATCAACCGATTCGTTTCCGCTGATACCACTATGACTAGGAATCCAAGCTAATACTACATCAATTCCACAGGTAAAAAAATGAAATAAAACATTCTTAATTTTCATTGTCAGATAAAATCTATCTTTAGAGCGGAATGGAAATTTGAGAATATCTTGCAACAAACTAAGGGAGTCACAGAAGATGATAGATTTATTAAGTTTATGAGAAAGCACATATGAGACAGCCTCCAGAACAGCAGTAGCTTCCCCAGTAAAAATAGAAGTTACTTGTGAGCATTTAAAACTTAAAACAATATTATATTTTGGGATCCAGACGGCAGCTCCCACATGATCTTCCACAGACTGTTTAGAAGCATCAGTGAAGAGAGTTAACCATCCTGGCCAATCCCGCTCAATGATGTCACAAAACTTTGCATTAGCACCTGGATCATTTTTGATAATTCCAAAATCCAAAACAATTCTAGGCTTAAAGATCAAAGCGTCATACTCGAATTTAAACAATGGGTCTTTATCTAAATGGAAAATAGAAAATTTATTAGTAAACCTATTAAAACTTTTGAGTAGAGGAGGAAGTTCTTTATGATGCCAATATTTTGAAGAGTGTATTAGACCAGAAAGAGAATATAATTTATTATAAAGTAAATGGGAGGGATTTTGAAAAATGTTGCATAAGAATCGATCACATAAATATTGCCTACGGAAAGCTAGTGGGGGATCAAAGCACTCTACCTGAAGGGCACTGGAACATGATGATTTCATAGCACCTGTGATAATTCGAAGACACTTTGCCTGAATTTTATCTAGTCTAGCCAAGGCCAGCTTACTACAAGGCTCAAGAACAAAGGATCCATAGTCAAAGTGACTGCGAATTATGGCATTGTAGAGGATCTTTTGATTAAAAGGGTGAGAACCCCATCCAACTCCAGACAAAGCTCTCAAAACATTTACACCCTTCTCACATTTAGTAGTTATGTATGTTAGATGTTGACACCCAGATAATTTAGAATCTAAAATTATACCTAAAAATTTTACACTATCCTTAATACCAATGGACTCATTGTCAACCATTAGTTCTACCCTAGGGATATTTCTCTTACGAGAAAATATCACACCATTACACTTAGGGACAGAGAGAGAAAGTCCATGGTCACTTAACCAAACATTTAAATAATCTAAAGCACTATTTAGTCTAATGGAGGACGTCTCGAGTGACTTAGAGGAGGCATATAGAACAATATCATCAGCATACTGTAAAATGTGACAAAAGCAATTGACTGATTGGTCCAAATCATACGTATAGATATTATATAATATAGGGCTTAGAACTGACCCCTGCGGCAAGCCCTTATATACCATCCTGGGTTCAGAGATTTTACCATCAACTCTCATATGAATTAAACGGCACATAAATAAATTGCAAATAGCATTGATCAATCTTACCGGGATACTCAGCTGTTGCAATTTTTGCCTGAGTAGGGGAAGTTGAACATTATCATATGCTGATGATATATCCAAAAACACCCCAATAAGACTCTCGCCCTCGGAAAACGCACGACGAATATCGGTAGTGAGAACACTAAGGCTATCCATCGTGCTCATTCCCCTCCTAAAGCCAAACTGTGATCTTGGAAGTAAGCCTTTATTCTCTACAATCCATTCGAGCCTATTTTTAATTAAAATTTCAAAAATCTTAGCCAATGTTGATGAAAGAGCAATAGGTCTGTAAGATGTAGATTCAGCAGGATTCTTACCTGGTTTAATAATAGGAATTATTAATTGAGATTTCCAAGACTCTGGAACTGAAGAAGAAAGGAATACATGATTGATAATATTAAGAAAAATTAATTTGGTTGAATGAGAACATTTACTAATAAAAGAATACGGAATACCATCCATGCCTGGGGCCGAATCTTTCAGGCCTTCCAATGCACAAGAAAGCTCATTAATAGTGAAAATATCATTCATGCGATCACAATTGTTCACTGGTATCAAAGAAGGAGACAAAGAATCAATGTTAGGTACAGAAGGAGGTGCTAGATTATTGAAGAAATTTGACAACCAATTAGACGAATCATTAGAATCTGAATTATAATAATTTATTTGAGATCTGCGAAATATTTTAATTTTTTTCCAAACCAAAGAAAGTGGGCAACGTGGCGAAATTGATTCGCAGAATTTACGCCATCCAAGTAACTTTTTCCTGGCCAGTAATCTTCTTGTGCGAGCAGAGGTTTTACGAAAAGAAATATAATTTTCCATACTTAGATCTCTAGCATACATATACTCAGCTTCATTACGGAGGTTTACAGAAGAGGTACACTCAGAATCCCACCAAGGAGGTGATGGAATTTTATTGCGAAAAGAATTTTTTAGGGGAATGGAATTATCCGCAGCATGAAGCAAGGCATTATAAAATTCCGAATAGACATAATGAAAGTTATGATATGTTATATGTGGAAGAGAAGCAGTTTTAGAGTCAGCCAGGTATGAAAACTTATCCCAATCAGCCTTAGGGAGACTATATTTGAGAAGGGGAGGAGGGGCAGGAGCAATATTGCATGATCGATGCCAGTCTAACAGAAGAGGAAAATGGTCACTTCCATAAGATAATGGCAAAACAGACCAAGATAGAGATGAAGCAAGAACTGGAGAAGCTAGGGAAAGGTCAACAACACTTATGTTTTGAATGGGAGATACTCTTCTGGTGGCTGAGCCATCATTAAGTACACAGACATTCAAATCATCAAACAAATCAATAAGGGATGGTGACAAAGAATCACAGAAATGTGATCCCCATAGTGTATGGTGTGTATTAAAATCACCTAAAATAATAAGAGGGCCAGAAATATTAGAAAGAATAGAACGAAGGTTATTAATCAAAGTTATATTGGGATGGGGAATATAGATAGACACAAAGGTTACATCTAGAAGCTTAGCAGCAACTACATGTAATTCTGAGTCATGGGAAGGAAGAGATATTTGAGAGTATTTATATGATCTATTTATAAGTAAGGCACACCCAGCATAGCCATCCTCTCTGTCATCACGAAGACAAGAGAATCCAGCCATTCTGAATGTACTGCCAGGTTTAAGCCAAGTCTCTGAAATTGCACAGACTAAAGGTTGATGTGAATTTATTAAATTAATTAGTTCATGCTTTTTGTGGCGAATATTTCTACAATTCCACTGAAGGAGGGTGAGAGCCATTTTTATTTATAAAAAAAGCTAAAAGTTGATGGAGAAGATTCATGACATTATGGGGAATGGCATCGCTGAACTTTTCTACAATATTTATAACTGTACAAAGAAGAAGCTCTATCAGATTATCATCAGGAGTAGGAGCAACAAGAGAAGAAGGGTTAATCATAGAAGACACAGGAGAAGAAACAGAAGGTTTAGGATAGGCACAACCATTAGGTTGAGAAGATTTAGGGGACTGAGAAAGCTCATAGTGAGCATTGACATCATACCCTGGAACAAGGGTTGGTCTAGGCCTACGCTCCTTAAATACGGTCTCTCTGTATGAAGTTGTCTGAGCCAAAGGAGGCTCCCCAACTAGCGGAGAGGAAGGCACCCTATGTCGAGATGGTGAAGGAGATTGATCTGCATGTGACTGTGAGGAAAATTTAGTTTTCTCTGCAAAAGATGGCCGAGCTGACTTAAACCTACGGGAGGCCTCAACAAATGAGATGTTCTCCTCTGACATAACTGCTTTAATATTCTTTTGCCTGATATGCTCAGGGCACTGAGAGTATGTTGCCATGTGACGACCAGAACAGAAGACACATTTTGCATCCTGTTCTTCAACCTCACAAGTGTTACCACGATGAGACTTGCTACATTTGTAACATCTAGCACTAGATCTGCACTGTGATGTTATGTGTCCAAAACGACAACATAGGCGACATTGAATTGTTGGTAGTTGGTACAGTTCAACTGGAAGAGATGAATTGAAACAATACACTCTTTCCGGCAGAACACGGCCTAAAAACGTGAGAACTACCGTAGTTGATGGAACCCACTCTGTCTTCCCTTCCCTAATAAGTTTTTTATTTAATCGGCGAGCTTTGACAATTTCTCCACAAGTGCTGGGGTATGTAATGCCATCAATCATATTATCAAGAGACCAGTCCTGTGGGATGTTCTTAACAATTCCCATACGAGTAATATGGAATTTTGGAATTCCAGCAGTTAAATTGTTTGCCTCCAAAAAAGTTTCGTTAGAAATAAAATCATTAGCAGAGTCAGCCAAAGAAAACTCAATAACTATTTTACCTCGTCCTATTGATTTTATTCCACCTTTGACTATATGAGATACATTATTTTTATGTATTAGTTGGGCTATCTTTAACGAATGGAGAGAACAATTTGACGTGACGTGGACCAGGAACGGAGCAACATCTGTAGGACCATATCGGAATTTGTTTACATAATCCGGGCACATATATTCAGATTGTACCGACGCAGCGGGAGACGTTGTCTTTTTGGAATTGCCGTCTACAGCGTCCGATGCTCTTTTCCTAGCGACACGCGCCGTCCTCTCCGCAGGTACAACCGTATCGACATTGCCGCCACCCCCCTCATCAGGAGGACGATCAGTGTCCATCCCCCCATCGGGGGGATGGACTGTATCCATTACCAATTATTAATAAACGAACACAGACAAACACTTACAGCACAAAAACAACACGAATAAGAAGCTCAAATGTATAGAAATGATTAATGAATCCCGAACACGTGTTCACTCAACCTCCGAACAGCGAGAATCCTCATTCTACTTGCACCCTTGCTCCGAGTTCAAAATAGATTTTTTAAAATTGGCAACATATAATGTCAACGTGTCAATGAAATTGTACGCGTTGCAAGGCAGCTGCCAACACGGTTCATTTCTTGATCCACTTTTCAGAGATATTAAAATTAATAAACACTGTGGACATCGTCGCATTTACTGTGTTTAAAAAAGATTTGTTAAAATCTCAAAATGGTGCGTATATTATTAATTAGAACGTATGTCATTGTGATTACTACTGTAAAAGTGTGTAGATTTTCAAGACTTATCATTTTTGTTATTTTATTTTAGCCTCCTTCTCCGAGTTCGACATCCGTAGGGTCTGCCAGTCGATCCCCTAGCAAGGCGACGACGGCTCCGCGATCTTCCAGCGGCAGTACGGTCCGACAGCGCAAGACCACGACGACTACCACAGCTGCAAGAACACGCACCACAGGCGCTGGCTCTGGTGGCATGTGGCGATTCTACACTGACGATTCCCCCGGCGTCAAAGTGTAAGTTTATATTTTGAAATATATCTTAATCCAGGATTTAGCATTGGATGTGCCAAGTTACACTCAGTAGTTGTTGTTAAAAATAATTAGATCTGACATTACTCTGTAGGGTAGTGGTAAGAGATGTTGTTAGGAGATAAAACAATAAAAGAATGTTTAACACCATATAAAGTTATGATATTTTAAAATATGTATAATTATTCTGCACATAAATAATTGACTAGTGGTAGCATATATTTGTTATGTTAGGTAACTTTTTAAGTTAACATATGGCTCGCCAATATTTGTTTTGATAGAAATTTTATATTCAGATCAACAAGTTATTTTAAACTTACATTAACAAATAAATTATTTGTATCAAGTTATATTGAACATAATACGGTTAATATATAATAGTAGCTGTGTACCATGGCTTTACCCAAGTTAAACTTTATAAATGCCTATGTGTTATTCAGATATATAAGCTATATTCAACAAGTTTCATCAAGATCCATTGGGTAGTTTTTGTGTGAAAGAGTAACAAACTTACACACTCACAAACTTTCGCCTTTATAATATTAGTGTGATATACATCCAAACGCTTTACTTTCTATCTTTCAACACATCTCTCACAGGTTTACTGGAGGAGTTGTCTTTAGACATAAGTAGTTTAACTTTTCTGTATGTACATAAATAAGACAAAACAAATGGTTAGCATCAAAGGTTAATATGAATGTAAGAATGAAAAATTAAAAAGAGCATCAAAGAACTCACCCACTTAACTTGAGAAATGTTTTCTTAAGTGCATAAATGTAAAATGTCAAATACAAATTGTTACTCAAACTGATCATGAATATGGGTTTTAATCATTAGCCAATGCATTCATACATTTTCTTAATAAACTCCTTATTACTTATTGGCGACTGACACTTATAAATATAATCAAATATTAATGAAACTGTGATTTTTTTTTATTTAAAAGTACTGTTGAATATAATATTTAATTTCAATAATATCTTCCAATATCCCATTTCAAATATTAAATATTTTTTGACCATGGATATTAAGTTCTTCAGTCTTATTATTAATGGTCTGATTATAGCCTGTGTTGAGCATTTCTGACATTTACTCACAGTCAAGTCATAGTCCTACTCTAGTATGGCTATAGGGAATTTACTAGAGGCATCAGTGAGGGTAAAGCCTAAATGTAGCTAATAAACTCGGAAGCATATAGCTTTTTCTCTTAATAAATGTATAAGTACATTTAATCTAATTTGATCATAATGGATAGTTAAAGAAAGTACCTACATATCTAGGTTAGGTAAGTACTTATTCTTAGTAAACCATTAGTATCTATTAAATTCCAAGTTTAATGACCATAATAATATGGCTTTTTTTATATAATTTATTGTTGCGTCTTTATTGAGTCTTTGTATTGCTGGACATTTAGTAGATATGTACAGAATTGTGATCTGCTTTAATACTATGTAATAAATTTTAAGATCTGGCCATTGACATTATGTATAAATATTGAAAGCTTTAAATGTGTATACAGAGGCATGTTTATTCAAATTCAGATCATGCCATAAAAATTGCAAAGATGTTATAACAATAATAGACTTTATTTGAGGCAGTATTTATCTTAATAATCTATAACAAACACTTTCACTTATATACTGTACTAGAGCGGCCCGGTATGTGCTTCGCTACGTATAAGGCATAGTAATAAAAAAATGATTATTAAGTTCATTTATTCAAACAAAAAAATATTTTTAATTGCTAAAAGATGTTGATTTTACACTTTTTCAAGAGTTTTTTTAATTTTCTCTACGTACAAACCTTCCCTGGACTTCCACGAATAATTCAAGACCAAAATTAGCCAAATCGGTAAAGGCGTTGTTGAGTTATAACATTACAACGAAAAGTGGCATTGATTTTTATATATATAGATTTGTTACATTTTATTCTGAACTTTTAACGCTGTCTGTATGCCATATTATTATTAGCAGCTCTCGCCCATGACAGTAAGATGTTTGGGGTGATATTTTAAGCTTTATTATTTTATGGTCATATTAACAGTTACTTTCATTGCTTGAATAGTCAATAGTAGTATGTAACAGGGTAATGATTGTCATATACATGAGTGGGTCAGTTTTGGGGTCATTTTGTGCACATGCTCCTTCACATAAATACGCAAAGTCACAGGCTGCTTGTCCAATTAGAATGAGGAAGGGCATTTTATTGATGAAAATGCAAAGTCATGTTATCTTTAGAGCTTGAGCTGTTTGTTGTCCTCTTTGAAAAGACTTAATCTAATATGATTTAAGTCAAATTAGATTAAGGCCCTAGACTTTCCTGATGGTTAACATATATAATGTAAAAAAAAAAAATTACTGTGTTACCAAATTCTTTTTACTATTTATTTCTCCAACTTGTAGATGAATACAAGTTCCACGATATCATGCACATGATGATAAAATAATATTTTGATTTTGTTACAGTGGTCCAGTTCCAGTGTTAGTGATGTCCCTGCTCTTCATTGCATCTGTATTCATGCTGCACATCTGGGGAAAATACACAAGAGCATAAACAACAACTTGCATGATATACAGTATGTTGTGTACCGAGTGAAAGATATATGTGATGGATATGGAGTTGGGTGTTAAGATATGATTTTTATTAAATTATGTAATTTAATCTTATTCTGCAGTAAAGATAAGTTCTATAATAAATACTTAAACAAAATAAAATGAATTTTATTTTCTACATTTTAAACCAATGCACCACTGTACATTGGTAGGTTAAGCTTATTGCATATTCATTCCTAGGTTAAGCTTATCTGCATATTACGAATTGTATGGAATGAATTCTTAGTTGAATTAAATTTAGTGATTACTAAATCACTTTAGCCCATAATAAAATACGGCAATTGCATCGGTAATGAGCTATTGGAGCTAATAAAACTATATATAATTCACACTCACCTCTGACCCAGTTTATTCCATCTGAAGAAAATTACATAATCACCTACACTGCACAGTAGGTAATTCGTGAGTGATATAAATAATATCTTTTACAAAACTTAAATAAGTTAGCCAAGTAGGTAACTAAATCATTAGGTACTGTAAGTTAAATGTAAGTATTTAAACCAGCCGCATATCCAAATATCTATATGCGTGTGCGTCACGATTGCTCCGCCACGTTATCCAAACAGAAAAAGAAATCGCTATATTTTTTGTCAAAATTAGTCAAAATCGAAAGGAACAAACGAAAACTTTGTCAAAGCTGAAATAAAGGAGTTACAGGGGTTTTAAGTTGGCCGCGCGAACGTAACGTGCACGATTGCGCGGCCAACCTCAAACCCCTGTAACTCCTTTATTTCTGCTTTGACAAAGTTTTCGTTTCGCTAGGGGGTTTGGCGCATGAACCGACACACATTTTCAGGGATTTGGGAGTTTATTAGCTAGGTTCTACCCTGTGCTGTGTTCCAAATGTCACGGGACGTATTATAATATCCTGGGACATTATTTACATACTCACGTCATCTGATCCTAAACTAAGCTGAGCTTATACTATGGAAACCAGATAACTGTATACTACATGTCTTTTGTAAATACATACTTAAATAGATAATTACACCCAGACTCAGGACAAACAGACATGTTCATGCACACAATTTATCTGTCCTAAGTGGGAATCAGACCCACGACCTCCGGCGTGAAAAGGAAACAGGCCCGTCAATTACATACACAACCATATTTAAGGTTTTTTTTGCAATAGAACTAAGACACATGCGGATCGCTTGCTGAGTAGTAATGATAACATTGTTGGTTTGGCGGTAGCACAGATATCTGAGGGCGGTAGGGTGTCCAACCGCAAAAAAATGAGATCCTGACACGGGTCCACAACTGATTTTGGGATTTTTCTGTAAAGAAAAATTTCTTCAAATCAGCCCGGAATCTCGGGTGTTGGCGGTATTTACCATTTACACACCCGTGACTCAAAAAGCAAAGCCGTCGGGTCAGTACCTATCTTGAAGGCTGCGGTTCCACTGAGGCGGAGCGGAGACTCTGGCTTGAAATCCACATCTTTTCTCCACTGATGTGAATTCCAAGCCATGTGATTGGTGAATCGCGGCATAGTTCGTCTCCGCTCCGCCTGAGAACCGACACGACCGTAAGGTCTCACCTTACGGTCGTGTCGGTACTGTCGCTAGACATCCCATCGGATCATGCGTGATGGAATTGAAAGTGCCGTGTTTACGGAAACACTATAATATGACCCCACGCAGATGGCTAGTCTCCAATAAGACTGACCGCCATGGTCGAATTTCGACATTATTATTTATTAACATAGCATATGGTAGTATGTACCCTTTCAATACCATGGAGCTATTACAAAGAGGAGACGTTCTAATTCGATTTTTCTATGAAACAACGCGTGACATTTTGCGGGGGGGAGAGGGTGTGAGATCCCGCCTACTTCTTTGTTTACATCTACCGGTCAATAGGTAAACTAATCGCATGTTTTGTCGACTATCATTTGTAGTAATGTAACTTTCTTACACTAGATGTCACACAGTGCAGGATGCAACAGGGCCGGACTCATAACTTCGTTCCAGCGAGTACTGTTTTTTTTTTTTTACTTTTGCGAACCATAATGATATCCTTATTTTATTGACAGTGATATTATCATAAAATAAATGTTAGAATAAAAACGAATGACGATTTAAGATTATAGGATTTTGTTAATGACTTATTTTACAAAAATAGCGGCTGAGTCGGACTCGCCCATCAAGAGTTCCGACCTGCAAGTATTTGAGTTTATTGAATGAAAGATAAATTGCGGTTTAAGATTCATGACGTATAAAAAAACCTACTTACTAGATCTCGTTCCAACCAATTTTCGGTGGAAGTTGGCATGGAATTGTATATCATATATTTTTACTTTAATTAAATTACTGTACATAGAATATTTAATTTATAGGAGATTGTATTTTTTTTGTGCAGTGCATTCCATATGATACAGCTGCGGGAGATTAGGTAAAATAACTGGATCCTAATTACGGCCCTGTTTTTGTTATGTTCATATTTGTTCGATAGATGGCGGTTTTTTTTCTTAAATTATATTAAAAGCTACAAAAATGTATTTTGGCCATTAAAGGGGTTTTACGAATGAATGTAAAACAAATTTCAGTACATACGATTATTAGATTATGATAGTACTGAGCTCTGCGTACCTAAATATTTTTTATTCCCATGACCCCAAGTATCGCCATCTAATGTCGTGTAGAATTATGTTTCGAAACGCCGACGTTAAGGGAATTTTCTAGAACTATTTTGATAAAAAATCGAATAAAATTACTTACAAATGAAATTTGATGCCATCCATAGCATTAGAACGTCTGTCCGAGTAGTTTTTACAAGATAAAACACAACACTTCATTATTAGCGCAAATATAGCTGTAAATTGTGAACGTGACGTAGTTGTGCACAGGACGAACGCCAACAATACATTGACTTAGGTCACGCCTACATGATGACGTTTGGACTCAGTTGAAAATCACAGTTCTCAGTTGCTTAGGCCGTCTCCTCTTTGTAATAGCTCCATGTTCAATACCGTTGGAATCACTCACACATCACAAAACAAATAGTTCGTTGAGATTGCCTCTTTTCCGATGACCCTAGCAGTCTTATACACTGCTGTTTTTAACCCCCGACGCAAAGAGGGGTGCCATAAGTTTGATGTCTGTCTGTGGCGTTGTAGCTCTCAAACGGATGGACCGATTTCGATGCGGTTTATTTAATTTGCCAGTTTCCTTGTGATGGTTCTTAACTATGTTTGGTTAATATCGGGCCAGCAGTGTAAGAGTAGCTCTTTTCCGAAATTATGTAATTTATAGTTGCTGGGGTTTTCTAACGGTTAGGATATTATTATCACGATTATGTTGTCACAAACTGTTTTAATGTGTTTTATAGACCAAGTTTTAGGAGTTGGCAGGTTTTATGGGGAGCTAACGTAAGGCAGTTTCTTTTACCTACCTCATTCAGAACCTAAGCAAGGTTTAGCTTGATTTTCCAGCTCTTCTAGAGTCAACCTGTATGTGTAAGTAAAAGGCCATCGTCGGTATAATAATAATAATAATAATATCCTGGGACATTATTTTACATACGATCATCTGATCCCAAACTAAGCTGAGCTTGTACTATGGAAACCAGATAACTGATATAATACGTGTACTACTTTTCTTTGCCGTATAATCCGTTAGAGTACAACGTGACGGCAAGGTAATGTCAGGAAGTCATCAAAACCTATGTTCCACAAATAAGGCGCGATCACTGAGCCCTGGGGTAACTCATGGTTAATGACTAAGTGGCCCTGTAACAAAGAAGTTTCAGAATTATACGTACGTACGTAAGATATGATTTTTACGTATATATAACAACAATGTAACTTAATTTTTTGTAATAAAATTGACCACCACGTTTTAGAAATCATCATATTAGACGAAAGACTACTGGACAAAGGCCTCCACACATGCCGCTTGCGCTTGCGTCTTGTGCTACCTGCATCCAGCGGATTCAAGCGACCCTCACAAGATCATCGGTCCATCTTGTAGAAGGCCTGCCCACGCTGAGTCTTCCGGTTCTTGGTCGCCACTCGAGAACCTTTCTGCCCCGGCGGCCGTCTGTTCTACGAACTATGTGCCCTGCCCTTTGCTACTGCAGCTTGGCAATTTTTGTTTGTCTAGTTTTTAAAAAACAACTCCCGCACTAGGGAATTTAATCCCTGTGTCGCGGGGTACTTTACAAACATATAATAGACGGAAACAAATAACATCCAGACTCAGAACAACTATTTATGGGTCACACAAATAGTTGTCCAGCGCAGCACTCGAACCCGCGACACAAAGCGGCGCGGCGAGGCGACTGACTTAGCCGCTGCGCCACACATGCAATTGTTCGGGCTATGCCGTTTACTAACATTCGCTTGCGGATCTCAACATTTCTGATTCGATTTAGCAGGGAAACTCCAAGCATAGCCCTCTTCATTACTCTTTAGGTTGCCCTGTGCCGTCTGGTAAGGTCCATAGTGAGCGACCATGTCTCTGTTCCGTAAGTCATCACTGGCAACACACTCTGGTCGAAGACTTTAGACTTGAAACACTGCGGTAGATATTACATAGCTTCCTGAACGCTGCCCAGCAGAGTTGGATTCTACGATTGACCTCCTTTTCAAAGTTGGACCTACCTAGGTAAATATAGTTCTCTTCGAGTGCAGAGTCTCCAACCTTAACTAGAGTGGGTGCAACATGGATGTGCGACATGATTTTCGTCTTATTCGTGTTCATTTTCAGACCCACTTGTTGACTCTGCTGACATGTGCAGTCAAGTTATCAATTTATAAATAATTAAGGAGAGATGATGTTCCAGCCGGGGTGTGACGACAGGTAAAGTGTTAATTTAAAGACAGAATGAAAATACTGATTTGTTCAAAATGTATTCTTTAAACTAATTAAGTACAAAAAATAGAAAATAATCTTATACTTAAATACAATTACTTTTAAATGAGAAAAATATGTACAATATCAGCCTTATTTTAATTTCAATAATGTTGTAGACCAGTCGAGACAGTCCCTAAGTAAACTATCGCATTTATCATAATAAACAGAATTCAATTTCAACGCGTCAGTGTGAGAAAAATCAAAGGAGAATGAGATTTTTAAACCATAGCAGCAATTAGAGCCCGTTGACAGTTGATGTCATTGCTTTTTGTTATCCATCTACAATTATCTTTTAATGCCTTTAATAAGGTACTTGATTATTTACGGTTTGATAGGATTTAAAACGTAAAATACACTTTCAGTTCTATTTCTTAAAACCTAATATAAAATGTATTTCTTATCCCAAAGAAGAAAAGAAATCAGCTGTTTATGCAAACTATATTCGGGCTAGAAACCATTTTCATATCTAAGTCTAGGTTTAAAGCATTTTCAGTTTGTGTCCTTTACTTAAAAGGATGTCAACTAAAATTTTTCATCTCTAGCCTAAAAAGATTAACTTCAGTTTTAGACCTAGACTTCAAGCATTCAAACAAGTGTAAGTGTCGTAATATAGACAGTAATATTAACAGATGCATATTACTTATGTTATTAAAGCAGCACTTTATATATTGGATAATTTTTCTTGAATAGGTCTGTCAAAGGATACAAGTTTTCAAGAACTTTGGATGTTCTTTACAAATCTATAGCATGTTGTTAAGAATAACATTCTCCATCTGCAATAGTATCAAATCTCCCCTCATTGACCAGTTTAACTGGGTTGTGACACCTAAATCTTAACCTAATCAATAGATATATATACAACGTGTAACAAAAAGTGTGAACGTAACTTAAGGGGGTTATAGGGTATCAGGACGGCTACCTATGGACGAAACTTCAAACAGAAATAATCATTTTTTATTCAACTAGTAATTTATTTTTCTATCGACCACCTAAATCAACAAGTAAGATTACCGACATTATGAACAACACTAAAAACTCAGCCGCAAGGGTAATGAACTAATGAATGAACCTTACCGCGAACTCTTTGGGTACCTACTACTTAGACTGTAAATAAAAAGTGTGGTTCTGTACAGTCACATAATTTATTACACGTGTTTATTTTAAGATTCAATCAAATGTTTAACTGAATTTTTGCTCTAATTTTTAACGACATTTTAATCATTCATACTTTGATAACTAGGAAAAATCACTTAATTTAATTTAAATTGATATTCCGCAAGATGTTGGATCTAGGAGAAATAAATAATTTATTGACTTATGTAACTGCAGATATTTTTTTGTGTGTTAAATAGTAAGAATATTAAATTTTTCTTTCAGTATGTGAATTTAATCTGGCCGGAAACGAATAGGTACTTAATTTTTAATACAAACTAACCAGATAAACCCACGCGGTACGACTACTGATAAATTACGAAAAAATATGAATAATGTACTAGGCTCATATGAACATTAGGGGACATTTCGAATTCCGTCCTGATTTTGTCGCAAGGAACTCTAATACGGCGGCGAATACAAAGGATTGATGTAGGTAAATAATAAATGGTTAAATATTTTTTAATATTCGGGCCCCGCGCGCCGCGCCATTTGAATGTGTTCGTGTATAACTCATTGGTCTAGCGGTAGCGTGTTCAACTGCAGATAATAAAGTCCTGGGATCAAATCCCGGGTCGGGCCAAAAAGTGATTATGGGAATAATGAAGTCCTGGGTTCAATTCCCGGGTCGGACCAAAAAGTGATTATGGGATTTTTCCGTAAAAAGAAATTTCTCAATATCCGCCCGAAGTCTGGGAGTTGACGATATTACACCCCCATGCCTCGGAGAGCACGTAAAGCCGTCGTTCCTGT
This sequence comes from Pseudoips prasinana, assembly GCA_951640165.1. Classification (NCBI taxonomy): domain Eukaryota; kingdom Metazoa; phylum Arthropoda; class Insecta; order Lepidoptera; family Nolidae; genus Pseudoips; species Pseudoips prasinana. Next base: position 22,991,295 of record OX621237.1, on the reverse strand, counting down.
GCCTGACCTCTTTCCGGTCGTATCTCTAGTCGTCCCATCGGATCATGAGAGTGATGGAATAGAAAGTGCATACTTACATACAAATAAAAAAATATGAATAATGTACTAGGCTCATATGAACAGTAGGGGATATTTCAAATTCCGTCTTGATTATATCCAAAGTTACACTAATATGGCGGCAAAATCAAAGAGTTCATGTAGGTAAATAATAAACGGTTAAATATCTTTTAATATTCATGTAACCGAGCCGCGCGCGTCGTCGATACCTAGGCGGCTCTTTTGAGTGGACTCAAAGACGCCGCCAAAGGGGCCGCGTTCGAAGAAAGCCGCCAAATTCATCAAATATTGTGCAATTTCATTTATTTAATAAAAATATTAAAATCATCAGTTGTTCGTAAACTGCTGTCTATTTAGGTCGTGTTTAGTTACTAAATCGTCTAAAATGTCGTTTAGTAATGAGTAAAGTGTTCCGCGAAATCCTTAACTATGTCGTTTAGTGATCGTAATTATAGCCTCAGACGTGCACTTTGTGATGATGAGGATTCATAGGTCACAGAATTTAAGGCTGTTTAATTACGAGGAACCTATGTCGTGAAGGGTACAGTGTCGCGATGGAGGCCACGCCTCTTTATAACTAAGAAACATGAAAGCTTTACGATTCTATGAATATGTTGTACATGAGAGAGACTCGTGTTAGTTAGCAAGTCTTAGAGTTAAGCTTTCGGTGTCGGTGCAGATTTTAGTGAACGTGAAATAATGAAATTCTTCCATCAGTACTGAAAACAACTTCAACTAGAAGTTAAACTATAAAAAGGATCTCGTAATGTGTTTGTGTATCACGTACTTATACGATGTAAAGTATCCAATAGCTATTCAGCAGTGCTATAAATAAAAACATAACTCTAAAATAAAACAAAATATGTGTAGTGAGTGCAATCGGAATCAAACTACCAGGCGTGCATAGAAACACAGAGGTATGTCAAACAATTTCTAGCGTAAATCAGAATCAGCTGTGCTGTGTTAGTATGGATGTTCGTTATATCGATAAAAATACTTGTCGATATATTGAACGGTATATTATTTTACGATCAAGATTAAAATGATGGTATTTCGGTATGAGATTTTGTGTATAGGTAGGCTTAAGGAGACCGTATATGCCCCTTAAGTTACGTTCACTCTTTCTGTTACACGTTGTATATATACATATGTTTACCAATTAACCATTCCTATTACGATTTAATATTTGTACTATGGATGGATCAGTAATGCATATCAAAGCCAAATAATTTCCTTAAAAAATAACTTCAATACTTCACTTAGGGACTGTTGAAGTGTAAAATTAAGGTTCTATAGCTGCCTTATTTTCAAGTAAAACATATTGACGGCGGGCTTAAATAATAAGAGTTAAACGTAGATGTCATATAAAAAAAAACAGTTAGTACTTACATAATTAATTAATTTTATACATACGCTTCGACTCTTCGCCCTTTAATTTTATCAAAAAATTGACGCCAAGAGACTAATGTCTTACCAGACCAAATCCAAAAGCTGGATGTGATTCCAACAATCATTGTCATGAGATACTTAATCATAAACATTTCGAATTTAGGTCGGTTTGTTTCGCGCCGAGAAGTAAAGGGGCATGGGATAGAATACTGTGGGGTTGAACACATATCACGGTGCCAAGTCAGCATCCAGTCATCAAAATTGGCTTGTTCGTAAAATAAACATGCAATTACAAGTAAAGCAGGCACTGTATACAATACGCCAAAAACACCGATGCGAATCATTAATTTCTCCAGCTTGTCAGTTTTGGTTCCATCATGCTTCATTACTGTTCTTATACGGAACAGTGACACAAAGCCTGCTAGTAGAAAAATTGTTCCGAGGACCAAATATACACATAATGGTGCTAAAACGAATCCTCGTAATGCTTCTGCATCCCATAAGCCAACATAGCACACACCAGAAAGTACATCACCTGAAACAAAATTAAGTTACATTAACAATTTATATGACTATAGAAAAATAGGTATAACCTTTCAAAGAATCTTAACTTATTTTCATCTCATCTTAACTCATTATCAGTTCTCTCAAATTAAAGGAGTGGTTATACAACTGTAGAAATATTGTTCTCAAATTAGTTTTAGTTGCAGGCATTTTTAAAAAGTAAAACTATTCTTTATGTCTAGGGTACCTATAAATACTTAAGGCAGGACTTTATTCTTATTTAATAATTAATTTTACAGAGACTCCTCTAGTGCTATGAGTAATTTTGGGGTAAATCTATAATCATTTATTAATCCCCATTCATTTGACACTTTGATGTTACTATGTCCACATGATTTCGACCTTGAAAATAGGGATAAAAACACTTTGTATTAATTTATTACATGTGCTAACCAAAAAGGTAAAAATTTGCTATACAGCTTAAAGTACAAAGAACGTACTTATCAACCTGATTGTGAATCTATTTTTATTTTAAATTATGAAATTGTGGGTTAAACATGCGACATGTAATATTTTTCCGAGTTGAACACATACGTACAAATTAACATCGACTTTATAAAAAAAAAAAACTTCTATTTGCAACATATTAACGTACATAACAAAAAAAACTAGATTAAATACCCTTTTAAATGATATATTAATATCTATAAATCCTATACATAAATAATTACAAAGAAACATTCAAAAGAAATCTAAAACTCTTCGTGAATTATGTCCATTTCAAAGAGCTGTCACTAGTAGACGCACTTCACGAATATTTTTGTTCTTTGTCATTCCATTTTGGCGGCCCCACTTTTTTTTTGATTCTTTACTCTATCCTCGTGACTATGGTGTTTCGATTCATACCAATTAATGCTGTAATTTTATATTAACTATTGAATGCACTATGTACCCGTGGACGTGTTATTCGCTATAGGATTCTGAAATCTCGTCTGTGAAAAATAATAATCCTTACTTAATCTTCTAAGTTGATGATGAAACATATAGTTTACAGGCTTGCTAAGTATATAAATAGTATTTGTTGACTATTAATGAAATTAAAATTTAGAGTTAGCCTAGCAGGCTCTCACTTCTTCACTGTAAAGTAGAGACAAGAGAGGAGTCACACTAGCTAGGAAATAAAACTACAAACAAAATAACCTGCACCAAAGGGCACCCTATTTGGGATTTGTATTTCAATTCAGGCTAGATACATGAGAGAATAGTTGTAACATTTTTGCAATGCTCATATAGTTAAAGATGAGGAAAGACATTCTGTGATACATATGCAAATTATGCATCATGGAGGATGATGGTGGAAGCAGTAATGATCTTGCCAAGTGACTATATTTTGGATTGTGTGCAATAACATGGGAATTTCTAATATCCTTTATGTCTTTTTCAGGACAGCAAGGGTGACAGTGCTTATGGGAGAGGATGATTATATTGGACTGCTGTGTGCATGAAGTTTCTTGAATGGTTAATGACTCAATACATGATGCGAAAGCTTGACATTTACAATGCGAGTTGAGGGAAATGTAAATCACCATGAAGATCTTTATTGCGATAGTACCACAGGGCAACCACAAAATGTTGGTACTATCAAAAAGAACTAATTTACAAAATGTCACATGAAACTATTTTGATGCATTTGGAGTTGGACTGAAACCTGATAGTGTGTATGAATATAAAATTCAGTTCAGATAAGGCTTGTATCTATCATAAATCAACCCATACTTCAACTTCAGAATATTCTTACAAAATGTGTGTAAGTTAGTATGTTTTTACTCTGTAATAATAAAATAGTTAAACAGATTTCAAATAAATTCAGAATGGAGATAGGTTGCTCCCTGAATTAACACTCATATTAGACAGGCCTGTTTGTGTGGTTAGTGACCCTGACCGGTAAGCCAGAGGTTGTGGGTTCCATTCCCATCCCAGACAAATCTTTATGTGATGAACACAATTATTTGTTCTGTGTCTAGGTGTAATGTAATTTATCTAATATATGTATGTATTTAGAATATAAGTATGTTTATCAGTTATCTGGTTGCTATAATACAGGTTTTGCTATCTGATCTCAAACTAGGTTTGAGAACAGATGGCAGTGTTATTCCTCAAAGATATTTATTGATTTTATACCAAACTATGAAATCACAAATAAATTGTAGCGTTTGTGGTAATTAAGGATACAACTTGTCTCCATTCCAAATACCATCTATAACTGAATTAACAAATAGGCTACAATCATTTGTTTAATCTCAGTTAACCCAGGGTACACACACATACACACACACACTCTTAACATAAAGGTTAAAGTTATAAGAGTTTAAGGACACTTACCATCTACTTTTCCCATGGCTAATATAGATATTGTCTTGATAGCTGGTACTGCCCAAGCAGCTAAATGAAAATACTGTGAATTTGCTTCAATTGCTTCATGGCCCCACTTAAGACCGGCAGCCAGAAACCAGGTCAGGGTTAAGATCACCCACCAAATACTTGATGCCATACTAAAGAAATAAACCACCATAAACAGTATTGTGCATGGTTCATGTTTAGTGCCTTGAGTGATAACTGATATGTTTGGCAATCTTGCACCACTGATTGTTGATGGGAAGGGTCCCTGACAGCTGACACTGTCTCCAGCACTCCAACCCATCACATATGCTGCAGCTACCATCAGATAACATACTGATAGAAATATAATAGGTCTCTCTGGGTACCTGAATCTATCAGTATCTATCAAAAATGTTAACACTGTGAATAAACAACTCACTGAACATAATATTGCCCAGATACCTATCCACAACCGAGCAAAATTCTTTTCATCTTGACTGAAAAACATTCCACTGCAAGGGGCTCCACAATCATACTCAATTTTATCTCCAACCTTGAGTGTATACTCCAAGTCCATGTTCTTAGGAACTTTAAATTGTACAGGGCACACAAAGCCATAATCCTTAGCTCCTTGCAATTTCGTCGGATCTCTTTCATTATTATTCTTAAAGTCAACTTTAGGAAGCTTACTTTCAGTATGCTTGCGAGATTCATGAGTTAAATTGTTATCACCAACACATATAACATTTTCGTCTGTGGCTACTGGCCACTTCGAGCATTCCAAGTTCTCAGGCCAGTGAAATCCAAAGTTTATCATCAGCTCGTCACAATTTTGTCGCGCCGATTCACACAGGTGTCGGCAAGGAGGAATGGCCGTATCTAATATTGTACATACAGGTGCGTAAACTGAGCAGAGAAAAAACTTAAGGTCAGGTGAGCAGTTAACTTTGATCAATGGTGTAAATTGATGAACATCAGGCCCAGCATCTTCTTGACTCACGTGATTCAATAAATTCGGAAATATTGTTTGATTGTATCTTATTTGTTGACAGAACTGAATGGTAATGGGCTCACACCGCCCATGATGGGGTAATGTATCTCCATGATAAACATTAGTAACATGCGTGGTTTCAGTGGTTGCAAGGACACATAGTACCAATAAAGTAAACGCAAGCTCCATTCTATCCATTATTATGGCTACCCAGTATTGGGAGTGAAGATCACAAAAATAACACTAATAACTTAAATCGATAGATGTATCCCATTACAATTTACGTATAATAGCGACTTTTTCTTCTCATTTTTGTACTAAATCAAGATTATTTCAACAAATTTAACATATTAATGAAATCACAACAACAAGCATCCTCACTTTTGTGGTGTGCGCAAAGAGAATATAACAATTTAACAAATTACTTTTTTTTTTTTTAATTCAACTTTTCGGCTCTGGCTTCTTCGGCCTTATGAGCCTTCAGTAAAATATGTTTTTATTTCATATATTGGTCAATGTCCTGTAAAGTCCGTCACAGTCAAGTCATACATTGTCCTTGTCCTACCCCAGTAAAGCAGTGGAGACTTTACTAGAGGCTTATATGTAGTTTTAGATTCAACACAGAAAATCGCAATTCACGGCATTATGGCACTTTCCTCCACTTGTGTACATTGTCTATGATGTTATGTCTAAAAATCCACTATATTTACACATAAAAACTCGAATTTACACCAGTTTTTGAAAATGAAACAATGCCCCGATGCGTCTTTTTCCGCGGTGGCGCCAAAACTCTAACAAATTACTTTGGGTGTGCGGGTGACCCTTTTATTTTTGTGTTTCTACTATAATAGATAACAATCATTACTAAATTCTACTAAATATAACTGAGCGTTTCTCAAAAAAATTGTACCATTTCTCAGAAATTATGCTGAAATTAAAATATTGAAATATACTTGATTTCTTTATTTTAGGCTATGGGTAAATGCCTAAAGATTAGTAATATAAGGTTTGTTTTGAGATTTAAAACGTAAATAAATAGCAAAATCCATAAACAGACCCAAGGTAGAGAAAAATTCTTATTGGGTTACCTTCATTCGTTTACGTAAATTTAATGTAGAAACCAATTACCGGAATATTTTTTGAATTAAATGTGATAATAAAACAACATTCTACTTGTTTTTCAGTCAATCACTCTATATTAATATGCAAATCTTAAATTAAAGGCGGTATTATTTCCTTTACGTTACTATTCGGCCACAACTCTTGTTTAACTTTACATTATTGACCCTACTTTATTTTGTATCAAACTTGTGTATATATAAATAATGAAAAAACTAACCATATATTTTAGTTTTTATCACAAAAATGTATTTTTGTTAAAAATATATAAATAAAGAAAAGAAATATGCGTCTGCTTTTATGGGACAGTAACAAAAATAAAAATCTGGAAACAAAATAGGATTTCTTAAGCCTAGACTTCACAATTGTGCAAATTTGACTTAAATATATTGCTAAAGGAACCTCTGCCAGGAAACATTTATATTTCGCAATAATCTAATAATAATAAACACAGACTGATTAGACAGTTTAAAGGTTTTTAAAAATTCTAGGACTATACATTGTTAGCGTGAATATTACTCTCAATCTATCTCTATACATATATTTGTAAATGTTTATTATTTTTATTTTTTTATTCGTTTTCTATAATAATAACCTCTATATTAGTTTTCTTAACTTAATTAGTTTAACTTTTTTTGGAGGTGTATGTTGAGTTTATTCTTTCTAAGTTCTTTTTCCTCTGCTCTTCAATCTTTTCAGAGGTTTCTTGTAATCTTTCCCAGTACCGCCTCATTTTTTCAGCCAGGGTTAGTGTTATATTTGAATCGGAGCTGTAAAATTACACCTTGTCTTACATTTACCATGCAAAATCATCATTTCTAAATAAAATGTTACTGGCTGAACCGGTAGACGTCGTTCTGTCTAAAACTTTCAACACAGTACAAAAACTTTAAGAAAAAATCAATGATATCAGTGAAGTCGCGCATAGCATTACAAATGTTTATATTTAATAGCATATCTTTCCCCGCAACTTCACTCTTTTAGCTTCTATTGCTCGTAGTGTAGTAACCGACCCCAATTTAGTCGGAAAAAGGCTAGGCAGATGATGATTATGATGGTCGTAGTGTGATGTTACATAGCCCATTTATCTGAACTGAAAGTCATAGCACACAGCCTGTCCATAAAACTGAAAGACTTTTTCTTTAGGTAGGTCCTGAGCTTAGCGAGTCCAACCAAACAAACTTACAATCTCTTCAGCTTTATAATATTAGTACAGATAAGCAGGCACATTGGTACAAGTTAAATATTGTCATAATTGTAAATATAATTTCAAGCAGCAGCGAAAATAATTATATGAAAATACAGGCATATATGGCCCATCACTGTGTAAAATATAATGTCCAATTTTGGTTATTTAGCTGATATCCTGTGAGAAATAAATAGTCTTAACTCCCAGGGACTTGTAGCTAAAAAGCTATCTAAGTGGCCGTGTGAAGGAAATAGTATGGTAATAATTCATAACTAATGTTATTCTTAAAAAACAGCTTTATATCAAAACAACAGAAAATAAATGCACCAAGCTCCCATTCATTTTCGCACATTACTATAAATTTATTAAATATAATATTTAATTTTATTAAAACTGATAAAATTACATCGCCATAATTATACACAGTGATGGGCCATATATGCCTGTATTTTCATATAATTATTTTCGCTGCTGCTTGATTGGGAAAGATATGCTATTATCCGTGGAATAAATTTAAAAATCGGGCCTGTAGTCTATTAGTGTTACCTCGCTCCGCTCGCTCCACGTTTTTATTTCGCCAAAATTTGAAATAGCGCAAATACCACTCGAAAGTGCCGTTAATGGATTACATAAGATACTCTTAGACTTGTCGAAGAAAATCAGTGCACTGGAATCCATAATAAGTGAACAAAATATAATAATAAAACGCCAAAGTGAAACAATGGAACATCTAAAAACAGCTGTTGAGGGTAAACAACAGCTGATTAGACCTACGACACCAACGAGTGCGCAAACCCACTCAGCAACGAAGCGAACCGTTCGTCAAGCGAGGCTAAAGTCTATGACCGCTGCAGCCGCTATTAACTCCAAGTCGCACGCGCAGACACGCAGCGCCAGTAAGTCAATGGCTCAAACAACATCAAGCGCTAAAACAGCTATATTGCCAGAGTCGAGTAATGCACCGAAGACTCCCGAGGTGAGCCGACAATGCAGTACGTCTAATACGAACATCGCAACAACTGTTATGGCCACTAAAGCGACGACGTGTTCGACGACAGCTTATGACAAAAAAGGCATGACGGACCGGTCTTGTAATATTAAGAATGAAGAAGGTTGGAAATTAGTCAACCGAAAACAGAAATCTCGTCAAGTTGTGGTTGGTACTGGGAAATGTGATGACCAACTTCAGACAGTGGACCGTATTAAATACATCCAAGCCTGGTCGTTCAAACCAGAAACTACAACCCAGAACGTCTTAAATTATTTAAATAAAATACGTCAGTGTGACGAATATTTCGTTGAAAAACGAGACATAAGAACTGACAAACATTCAGCTTTTGTTATCGGTGTGCCAGAAAGTTTGTACGCTCACTTTTGTTCTCCGACTTCGTGGCCTCAGCGAGTAAAGGTGTCTGAATGGTTTCGCGTACGGCCCCGTGCAGTGCGGGGCAGCAACGCGGACATCCCAACAACTAGCAAAACCAGTTCCCACAACGGATCGGAGATGCGACAGAGCTAACACGTCTGTACTTGCTAAGAATGTACCTGAGCGGAGGAACTTTATAATATGCCATCAAAACATCGCATCTTTAGATAAAAAAACACATAAGTTGGAAGTGTTACTACGAAGTGAATTAATGTGTGATGTTTTAGCTATATCGGAGCATTGGTTGACGGATCCTAATTTAAAATGTGTAAATATAGACGGTTACAAATTAGCCTCGTGTTATTGTAGAAAACAGATAAAACACGGTGGGTCCTGTCTATTTGTTCGAGACGGCATCAAGTCTGTCGAGAATACCGATTTAGTATCGATGTCGGTTGAACAATATTGTGAAATATCGGCAATAGATTTAATTCAATTTGACATAACGGTAATTTGTATATATAGGACTAATTTAATTCATGTTAATGATTTTTTGGATAGTTTTGAACGCTTGCTCGATAAAATTAGTGATCTTGGGCTTGAGTGTGTAATCGTAGGCGATTTTAATATTAATACATTGGGTGGTATATCCAATGAATTAAAAAGGCTTTTTGATATTCTGTCGGCTCATAACATGACAAATCAGGTTGATTTCCCTACTCGAGTGTGTCCATCCACATCTACGTGCTTAGACCATGTTTATACAAATTTGCCAACGGGCTTAGTGAACACCGAACCTGTGATCACTCATCTCAGTGACCACCTCGCTGTCAGGTGTGAAGTGATAGGCAGATGTATACCACAACAAACGTCACGATACGTTCGCAGTTACTCGCAAACTAATAAAGCTAATTTTACCGCTTCTATAGATTGTGTAGATTGGAATGGAATAAGGGACCGCTATAAACATCCGCAGGAGATGGCAAATGCGATCATAAATATAATTATTAATAAATTTGACATTTGTTTTCCCATGAAGAAAACAAGCAATACATATAAAATTGACTCATCTTGGATAACACAAGATGTTAAGGACTTAAAATCATTATTATTTATTTTTATTGACATAAGCATGCGGAATTCTAATAATATGATACTGAATAATATTATCGCTGACATGAAATTACATTATGAAAATATTATAAAGACAGAGAAATCTAGCCACTACTCTCATATTATAAGTTCAGCTAAGAACGCGTCAAAAGCAATGTGGGTCGTCGTGAATAAAGAAAGAGGAAAGAACAACACTCCTCAACTTGACTTTACGGACATAGTTAAGGACACGAATGGCACAAAATTTGCAACTAAAAAGTGTGCAATAGATGCAATGAACTTACGGTTCTTAAGTGCGGCGGCTACTTGTGGCGCACCCCGCGCCGACGCGCATTGGGTACGAGCCCAGCTGAATGCTGTGCTTCCCCATGCCGACCGCTCGCTGAGGTTGCTTAGGTTCAGCGCACACGAGGTTTACAAAATAATCACGTCGCGAATCCCGGCAAAATCTTCTAAGGACACCTATGGCATCTCTATGAAATCAATTAGATTGATAGCCGTACCTCTTGCCCCGGTACTTGCGGATCTCTTTAACGACTGCATAACAGAAGGCTGCTTTCCGTCACCAATGAAATGTAGCAAGATTTCTCCTTTGTTCAAAGGTAAAGGTAGAAGGGATTGCATCGACAACTATAGGCCAGTCTCGATTATTCCAGCAATAGCGAAAATATTCGAGAATGGCCTTAGTGCCCGATTATTAAAATTTCTATCGGAAACCGGAGCCCTTTCTGATCGACAATATGCATATCGCGAGGGTAGGTCGACGATATCGTTAACTCGGGAACTCACACGTAAAGTGCTTAGTGCTCGAGAGAGCAAAAAGCACGTGGCACTAATATGTTGTGATCTATCGAAGGCTTTTGATGTCGCCGATAGAGCCGTACTTGCCGTAAAATTACAACACTATGGTGTCGATGGCAAACCATATAATTTGTTCATCGATATTATGCGGGGTAGATCTCAAATTGTTGTGGGTTGCGCCGGCGCAGAGAAGTCAGATCCTCTGGAATCGGAGATGGGAGTGGCACAAGGATCGTCAGTGTCCAATATTCTGTTTTCCTTGCTACTGAATGATCTCCCAAGTGCTGTTACCGATGGTGAAATATATATGTACGCCGATGACGTAGCAGCGGTGGTCACCGCAACTTCTGTGGATCAGCTGGAGAGGCGACTGAATACAGTTGCGAACCAGTTATCTGATTGGTTTCAGAAAAATGGACTTGTTCTTAATGTTACAAAAACAAAGTTTGTTCATTTTTCACTATCAGGACGGTCACAACGATCGCTGTTAGTGTTTGCGAATGGTGTAAGCATAGAACAGGTTGATACAACCACCTTTCTAGGTTTAGAAGTCGACAGTTGCCTAAAGTGGGAGAGCCACATAGCTAAAATATGCGCCAGGCTGGGTAGCGCATGTTTTGCTATTCGTCGAATTGCTAGAGTCGTGCAGGAGAGGGAGGTGCGAGAATGCTATTTTGCGACTGTGCATTCGCAGCTCCAGTATGGCGCTGAGTTGTGGGGTCGCTCTGCCGATTGGGAGCGCGCATTTCGCATGCAAAAACGTGCAATACGGGCGATTGCGCGAATACCGCAGGATGAATCTGCTAGACCGTACTTCACAAAGTTTGGGATTCTTACCTTACCAGCAATAGTAATATATCAGGTAGCGGTGTATGTAAGGGTAAACCTGGACATATACACGAAGCAAAGCGATGTTCACTCTTACTATACTCGCCGGAAGGATAAATTGTCACTAGTGAATAGAACACTCACAAAGTCAGCAAAGTCGACTCATGTTATGGGCCCGGCAGTTTATAATCAGCTCCCAGAGAGCATAGTAACCGCCCTAACTCTCGCAAGTTTCAAGGGTCGGTTAAGACGCTGGTTAGTCGAGCGGGCGTTCTACACTTACGACGAATTTTTAAAATTTAAATAATAGTGACAATATTTTGACTTATTTATTTGTATTATAATTTATTAGGACGAGTTGACAATTTATTAATTATATTTACTTTAGACATGACTACCTATTTGTGACATTGTTTGTGATAGTATAAATAATCGATGTGAACATTTTTGACATGTAATTAACATTACCAATAAATTACTATTGACTATTGACTATTGATTTTCACAATCTAATCTATATTGAATATATGTATTACAATAATTATCCTAGAATACTATAGCCGACTGACACAAAACAGTTGTTGCGAAAAAGAATATAAGTAAATAAAACATATAATATACTTGAAAACTATTTGGATACATTACGAATATATAATATTTGGAAAGTCTACTGCCTTTGTCCAAAATATCTACCACTACTCACACTTACATTAGGCGGGAATTGTACTATAAATAATTATATAATTTCCTAAACCTTTATAAAATCTACAAATAATCTTGGTATAATTTAATTTATATTGCTTGCAAAGAGGCATACAAAATAAAGAAAGTATAAGTAACGAAAACATCTCGAATACGTATACCTAGGTATGCAGTGGGACGAGCAGTAACTTTAAAAGCACTGCACAGGTAGTATGATTATACTTCAAAAGTAAGTTTATTCATTCTCATAAAAACAAAATTTTAAATTTGGCGCGTTAAAACATTCGCTTAATTCCACGACGCATGGTCACTCTATTAGAAGGAGATGCCATCCAAAACAGCGACTTCTTGCTCGGGCCGTTTTTGCTCCCTCAGTGCGCAATCTTGTTATATTATAATATCTTTGGTTGGGACAATGTCACACAGATCATCCTAGCCCCAAACTAAGCAAAGCTTGTACTATGGGTACCAGTCGACGATATAAATACTTATATAGATACATAAATACTTAAATACATAGAAAACATCCATGACTCAGAAACAAATATTCGTGCTCATCACACAAATATTTTCACTTACCGGGTTTCGAACCCAGGACCACAAGCTTCGTAGGCAGGAGCACTACCAACTAGGCTACGATGACCGTGAATAATTGTAATATCTATGACTTACTTACTTATATTTTTTTTATTAATTTATCATTCAAGAATCACATAGTTTCTGATACTACATTTTTTTTGGGAAAGTTGTGATCTCATACACACACACACACAGACACATACATTCTATATACAAAATGAACTAACTGCATACTATACAAATAAGAAAATACATAAAAAAAAACTTGAGAGGTGTCAAGGGACACCCGGATGGAACGAAGTTATTTCTTATTATTTATTATGTAAGTCCGATTTAAGTTATGATGTTGAATTCTATTGTATACTAATATTAAGTGTAATACATGACATAATGCTAATAACATACTTTAATAAGATATTTAGTGACATTAACTTTTATGTAATAATGTAATACTTTGCATGCCACATCAGGCAGAACATAGTGAACTAAGCGCCTTTATTTGTCATCTTTGTTATATTGTACCTACCTATGTTCAGCAATAAATGATTTGATTTTGATGTACAAAAAACCTGTATAGACTCAACAAAAATAATCGTCGCGGCACCACATTTTTCGATGCGGAATAGAAATGAAAATATCTCAGAGAAACATGCGCACGCCGCACAGCTGCAAAAAGTGTCGTGACAACTTTTCATGAGAATTTTTCCGTCTAGCCCCCTTTCAGAACCCGCGATAAGGAACTTCGTTCCAAAACTAATATCAAACTATGCCTGACTTAATATCTTTATGTCACTGTAACTATTGTACTTTGAAAAATCATATGCATGTTATTAAGATATTAGCAACTCAGTTGCTTACAGATACTAAACTCAACTAAAACGACAGTCGGAACTCAGGTTGGTGCAGAACGTGCATTAGCTTGCAGAAGGGCCGTATCGGTGCAAGAACAGACTTGACAATTGCCAATCATCTCAACTCTAATTGGCAGGATATTGGCAGTTACTGATAATTGCCATCCCAAAGCATTTAGGTATAACAAGTAGCTCAGAAAAATATTACCACGGCTATTTCATAAGGTGTAGTAAAGCTTCTCATTGCTATGTACTGTGACTGGGTACGATTAAGTATTTTTTCGTCATTAGGGTAAAACCCTAATGAATTCGTAACATCTGTAAATATTTAAGAGTTTGCAAGCTGGCCAATTGTCTGCCTGCGTATATATTTACTTCATGCAATTGTTTAGAAGTACTACTCTGTCAAGAAAGTACCTATTTGTTGAGTCTTTGGTCAAAAATTCGTTCACAATGATGGCCTTGTGCGAAGGCGCATTATCGTGGTGCAAAATCCAAGAATTTTCTTTCCACAATTCTGGCCTTTTTCGTCGAATTTGCTCTCTTAAACGCCGCATAACGCTCAAATAATATTCTTTATTTACCGTTCGACTTTCCGGTAAGAATTCAGAGTGCACAACACCGCGATAGTCAAAGAATACAGTCAACATGACTTTGACTTTTGACCGACTTTGGCGTGGTTTTTTAGGTTTCGGTTCAGTTGGAAGGCGCCACTCCGAAGTTTGTTGACTAGTTTGCATGTCAAACTCGTAAACCCAAGTCTCGTCACCAGTAACAATGCGTTTCATGAATGTTGGGTCGGAATTGACTCGTTCTACCATATTCTCAGCGACTTTCATGCGATTGAGTTTTTGGAGAAAATTCAGATCTTTTGGGACTAGCCGAGCTACTTGATGTTTCATACCCAAATGATTAGTTAAAATGGTACGAATTTACAGAAAGTTCGGCGGCTATCTCTCTCTGAGTTGAATGAGGATTTTCAGTCACTATTTCCTTCACTTTTGCGATGTTAACTTCAATTGCAGACCTTGATGGCCTACCAGAGCGAGGCAAATATTTCATCACATTTCGATCGCTTTTGAACGCTTTGAACCACTCATAAGCACGAGTTTTTGATAAAGTCGATTCACTGTAAGCCTTCTGTAACATTTTCAGTAACTCCGAACACGAAATTCCATTAGCGATGCAAAATTTAAGACAAACTCTTTGTTCGATATTTTTGTCCATTATGAAATTCGCAATACACACTATATATAATACTAGCTGGTGCCCGCGACTTTGTCCGCGACAATTTTGAATGATGACCAATGTAACTACTTATTACTTAAGCTTAATCTAAAAAATATAACTTTTAAAACAAATAAGCAATATAAATTGAATAAAACCTAACCTATAAATAACCTTACTAAGAAATAAATGAAAAACTACTTTGCTACTGTTATTTACAAAAAGGACCCGATATCATCACGCAAAAATCAAAGAATACATATCAATTGTCCTTAAGTATAGTCAGTAAGTTAAATAAAGTAAAATAAAATAACTACCCAAAAATCCTGAAATATACATTTTTAATTTTTAACTGAAATTCTAAGTACCAATTTTCATACGTTTAACTTCAAGTCGCAGTTTACATAGAAACTTACGTACCCTACTTTACGCCCTTAGGGGGGGGGAGGGGATTCTCAAATATTCAGAAATATATATTTTAAATTTTTAACTGAAATGCCAAATAACAATTTTCATGCGGTTAACTTAAAACGTTTCACATTTTTCATACAAACTTACATCCCCAATTTTACACCCTCGGGGGTGGAATTTTCAAAAACCCTTCTTTAGTGGATGCCTACGTCATAAAAGGTACCTTCTGTCAAAATGTCAAGTCTTTAACTCCAGCCGTTTAGGCTGTGCGTTGATATGTCAGTCAGTCAGTATAAACTTACATCACCTATTTTATGCCCTTCGGGGTGGAATTTTCAAAAATCCTGGAATATATATTTTTATTTTTAACTGAAAGGTTAAATACCAATTTTCATGGGTTTAACTTCAAAAAAGTCGCATTTTTCATAGTCAAAGTCAAAGTCAAAGTAACTTTATTCCGTAAAAATTTTACATTTATGTGGAATCGTCATATTTTTTTACCCTACCGTGCAGTGCATGACGTGGCAGCTACTGAGAAACACTGCCAGAAAACTCAGTAGGAATCCTTTTTTAAAATAAAATATACTTAAGATTAATTACAATCATGTGTGTTGACTCAGAACAACTCCATCCCAAGCACTTTTATCACTTAAATAATCAGAAATTTTGTAATATGCCCTGCTACACAATTTGGCTTTAATAATTCTTTTAAACTTATTCGTAGACAATTCTCTAATATCATTGGGAAGTTTGTTATAGAATCTTATACATTGCCCCATAAAAGAGTTACTTATTTTGTGGAGACGGGTAGTATGCAGTATGAGATTATTCTTATATCTAGTATTTACATTATGTGTATCGCTCCTTTTACAGAAGGAATCGATATTTTTATGCACATATAGTAAGTTTTCATATATATACTGAGATGGTACAGTTAGAATGTTGACCTCTTTGAATTTTCCTCTTAGAGACACTCTTGGGCCAAGATTATAGATAGCTCTCACAGCTCTTTTTTGCAATATAAATATGGTGTCAATGTCAGCAGAGCTACCCCAGAGAAGAATTCCATAGGACATTACACTATGAAAATAACTGAAATAAACCATTCTAGCTGTGTCAACATCAGTCAGCCGTCTAATAGTTTTCACTGCATATGCTGCAGAACTTAATTTGCCGGACAGTTTTTCTATTAGTGGGCTCCATTGTAGCTTTGAGTCAATAGTGATACCCAAGAACACAGTTGATTCAACAGGGTCCAACCTAGCTCCATTAAGTTGTACATTGGTTGTCGCCTGTTTCACATTCGGTGTAGTGAATTTAATGACTTTAGTTTTCTTATCATTAAGCACAAGATTATTGGCATTAAACCAATGAACAACTTTAGAGATTGCATCATTAACATCGTCAAAATTGCTTAATTGTCGGTTTATTTTGAACGTCAGGGAAGTATCATCTGCAAACAACACAATCTTATGCTTATCCCTTACGTAGTAAGGTAAGTCATTTATATAAATTAAAAACAAAAATGGGCCCAGAATTGACCCCTGTGGGACGCCCATTACCACTGGAGATCCCGGAGATATTTTACCGTTTATTTCGACCTTCTGAATTCTATTGCCCAAGTAAGAAGTCAGAAGTTCGAGAGCCTTGTTCCTAATACCGTAGTGGTGTAATTTTCTGACCAGAGTATCATGATGAACGCAATCGAACGCTTTGGACAAATCGCAAAAGATACCTAATGCATCTTGCGAGTCTTCCCACGCCGCGAATATACTTTTTAATAAGTTGACCCCTGCATCTATGGTTGAACAACCCTTTGTGAATCCAAACTATTTTCGGTGTAGTAAATTATGTATATTAAAGTGTCTGAGCAGCTGGCTAAGCATAAGCTTTTCAAATATTTTACTAAGAGTGGGCAGCACGGAAACAGGTCGAAAATTTGAAGGGTCTGAAGTATCACCAGCTTTAAACAAAGGAATGATTTTACTACACTTCATCAAGTCAGGAAATACACCTGATGCAACACAGCAATTGAACACAGTAGCTAAGTGTGGGGCGATTATAGTAATAATTGATGAAACAGTCTTAACAGATAGACCCCACAGATCCTTTGTGTTTTTCATATTAATACTCTTGAAAGCATTTAAAATATCTTTAGGGCTAACCACCGAAAATTCAAAAACTGTGTCACACGACCCTACGCTTTGCTTGAGTATCTGCTCAGCAGATGTAGAAGAACATGAAAGAGAGTTAGTAAGTATGACTGGAATATTCGAAAAATATTTTTCAAACTCAGTCGCAATCTCCAAATCGCCTTTAATATCTATGTTGTTTATTACTAAGTTAAAATCACGACTACGTATTTTTGTTTTACCTGTCTCAGCATTAATTATCTTCCAAGTAGTTTTGATTATATTTGTAGAAGATTTAAGTATATTTTTTATGTGCAAAGATTTAGCAGCGGTACAGGCTCGTCTAAATGTTTTGGCATATTGTTTCACATATTCTTGAAACTCTGTATTATGATTATGGGATCGTTCTTCATACAATTCATACAACCGATTCCGACTTTTATAGATGCCTGGAGTTGCCCAATCACTGAATACCAGACGGTCACTTACAGACAGTTGTTTGGGTGTGAACATTGTGCAGAACTCATCATTAATCAAATTGAATAAAGAATTGTACAAGTGATCCGGATTATCATGATAGGGCAGCCATGCTATTTGTTTTACTATATTACATTTAAATTTTTCTAAGCGGTTTTCACTAAATGGAATGTAGCTTATAAGTTTTCTTTTAATTTTTGGAGCATTTGAATAAGTTACCAACTGACCTGAATGATCTGACTGCATTTTATTGATTATTGATTTAAATAAAGGTTTTACAGTGCTAAATATATTATCAATGCATGTAGCACTTGTAGCAGTTACTCTAGTTGGTTCTGTAAAATTGTGATATAAATTATAGGATTTAAACAAATTTAATAAATTGCAACTTATTGTGCTTTTCTCCAAAATATTTATATTAAAATCTCCACAAATAATAACTGTTTTATGGCTGTTAGATAATTTATTTAATGCATCCTCCATAATATCTGAAAAAGTATCAAATGGTGCACAAGGAGGTTTGTAAAGACTCAAAACAATAAATTGCTCCAACTCAACACATGAAATCTCTACAACTCGCTCAACAGAGAGGCTCACAACATCACTTCTTTCTTTAAACTTTAACAACTTATTTATTAGAATTAGAGAGCCACCATGAATATATTTTTCCCTGATGAACGAGCTTACAACCTGGTGATTATTGAAGCTGAAAATGAATTGATGGAGTTTTAGCCAGTGCTCAGTTAAACATAAAATATCTATATTGTTACAATTCAAAAACAGCTCCAATTCTAGCTCTTTTCCCATCAAACCTTGAATATTTTGGTGCATCAGGTTAATACAATTTTTTTTAGTATATTTATTGACTTTATCAGGTATGTTTGATGGGTTCAAATTTTTTTTTATTACATTACGTGGATCTGCCTTCCCACTTAAACTCACATTAGAACCATGACCAGAATTTGGTATTATGCAAGAGAAATCCTCTATTGTCATACTATTTAATTTGAATTATTTTGAATATAAATGTCATTTGAATTAGATATATTCAAATTGTCATCATCAGTAGGCATACAACTGGCATTATTTATGTCAATGGTACATTGCTCAGTACTCAGTACTTGGCCAAACATCTCAGGTTTAGCCAAGTTCCTGGCTGAAATGTCAAAGAAATAACATAGCGATGAAGCTATTTGTCTTGTACAATAGTTAGGAAGATAGCAATAGTTATCTTTTGTCAGGTAAAAAGGTTTCTTAACAAAGGTGTTAATGTCAATTACATGTAATTTCTCCTGCATATAGGTTGACAATGTGTGTAAAGTTAGATTCAAGTTATATCTAATCATATTTTCCTCCTGTGACAAACTAGCACTATAGGGAAATGAGAATATAACAACTTTACTTATATTTAAACAATTTAAATGATTAATATACTGTACAAGTGATACATACAAACTTACATGCCCTATTTTACGCCCTAAGGGGTGGAATTCCCAAAAATCCTGAAACATATATTTTTATTTTTTAACTGAAATGCTTAATACCAGTTTTCATGCGTTTAACTAAAAAATTGACACATTTTTCATACAAACTTACACCCCCTATTTTACGCTCTTGGGGCTGGAATTTCCAAAAATGCTGAAATAAATATTTTTTATTTTTAACTAAAAGGCCAAATACCAATTTTCATGCGTTTAACTTAAAAATTGTCACATTTTCCATACAAACTTACATCCCCTATTTTTCGCCCTTGGGGGTGGAATTTCTAAAAACCCTGAAATACGTGATTTTTTATTTTTAACTGGAAGGCCAAATACCAATTTTTATACCTTAAACTTCAAAAACGGCAAAGTTTCATACTAACTTAGCGCCCCTGTTTTACCCCCTTAGGGGTTGAATTTTGAAAAATCCTTCCTTATTCCTTGTCTACATTATAAAACAAACATTTGTGCAAAATTTCAGCTTTCTAGGTCCAAGGGTTTGGGCTGGGCGTTGATGAGTCAGTCAGTCAGTCAGGACTTGTCTTTTTATTTATATAGATTACTAAAACCAGCACCGTATTGAATATAAATAACAGATGTAACTCTGATGGGACCTATTTTTCCACATTGGAAGTGTCTCTCACGCACACTATTCAGTTTAGAAAAAAAATATATTAGGAACCTCAATATCATTTTTGAAGACCTATCCATAAATCGTCCCCATGTATGGGTACAAATAAAAAAAAATTGGGTCTCAGTTCTATGTATGGGGAGCCCCCAAAATTATGAATCTTTATCTATTTTTGTGTGAAAATCTTAATGCGGTTCACAGAATACATCTACTTACCAAGTTTAAACAGTACGCCCTTATAGTTTCGAAAAAAAGTGGCTGTGACATACGGACGGACGGACAGACAGACAGACAGACATGACGAATCTATAAGGGTTCCGTTTTTTGCCATTTGGCTACGGAACCCTAAAAAAGAATAAGGTGACAAGACAAATATCGTTTGTGTGTGTAAGATGAAAATCCTTTTTATTATTTTATTTATAATTCACGGCCAGAGATTAATCTCAAAATGGTAGCAGAACGTTGCGATAAATAAATAAATATATTATTATGCAGAAATAAAGATGGTGATTGGGTATTAAGTAATAATGGCCAATGGCCACCAAACCGGAGATTACGAAAGTTCACATCGGGAACCTTAATGTTACCAACTGGCCCGTATGGACATGTACAAGATAAGTATATTTATAAATTGGTATCCCAAAAGCCCTTGACTAATTGAATGGAATATACAGGGTGCCAATACCAACAACGGATGCATCGAGTGAAAAGTTTGTGACAGATAATGAACAATTTCTAGAACTGGATAGCATGCTTCTCGTCATTCCGACAATAATATGAACGATGTAATAGTTCAAAGAATTATGAGATTCGACTCGTCGAAGGAAGTCTAAGATGAACTTAAAAGGCTTTTTGTTGGAGATAGAGACTATTTATTATGTTTACGAAAATTGCCTACAATTCTTCGAGTATAGAAAGGAATTAAAAGACAACATGGGCATTCATCTCTCAAAATTGAAAAATACCTGGTTAAAGCTGAATAAAGAAATAACAAACGTAGAAGGAAAGCAAGAATTGCCGGAGATAGTTTTAATATGTAAGATCCTAGACACATTGCCTGAAGAATACCTGACCTTCAAATCAAGTTGCTCATGGCTAAAAAGGAAAGGACGATAGAGAGACATACATCACAACTCTGTGCATTTGAAAGAAACGTCGAGTCACAACCCTCAACGCCTAGTGAGAGTAACCAAGCTCTGACTGTCAAACCTTTTTTAAGAAAATAAAAATAAGAAAGGCATAAAGTGCAATTACTATGATCTATTTGGACACAAAGTAAGGAAGTGCGCTAAATGGTTAAATGACGGAAGGCCACCCAAGGCAAACATACATTCAAACACTAAGAATGTAAATGTTACAGATCTGATGATAGTGGAAAAATAACCGGTGCTTATATCCTGACAAAGATAACTGGTACTTAAATAGTGGAGCAACGAGCCACGTAACATTTAGGAGATTTGTTTCATACGTTTGAAAGTTTTAAATCGCAGCATTCTGTAGCGACAACAAATGGTCAGAAAGTTGAAGCCACTGGTAAAGGTGACATAAAACTGGAATCAACAGTCGGAGAACATCAAGGTATAATAACCTTATGTGATGTATGGTGTGTGCCGTCAATTCAGAAAAATCTATTCTCGTTATCAACAGAGCAAGATACCACAAAGATTCTTTGAATCAGAACCTGAATTCTGTAAACTTAAATCAATGGGCATAGTCGAAGTTACAGCCGAGCAAAAGAATAGAGGAGGGTTATTCAGACTTAATGTAAAAAATGTAAATCCACCAACATCTGTCGAAGTCAACGCACTGACGATCCATGATTCATTACAGATACATCATGAGAGGTTAGCACACCCAAGCAAAATCCATGTGAAGAAAGTTATAGAGAGAGAACTTGGAATCAAGGTACCGAACAACATACGAGAATTTTGTGAAGGTTGTAGCTTGGGAAAAATGCACAGACAACCTTTTGGAACTGGATAAAGAGCAAAATTAGCTGGTGAGATTATTAATGTGTGTGGACCATTTTCATTCTCCTATAATGGATACCGATATTCCCGATATTTCGTCCCATCTTAAGGCGATTTTAGTAAATACCGCTACGTTTACTTTATGAAACAAAAGTCTGAAGTATACTCAAAGCTTTAACAAATGTTAGAAGAAACTAAAACTTTTAAGCGACAACGGTGGAGAGTACGATAACGAGAAAAGTCGGACAATACTGCAGAAACAAGGCATAAAGCAAAGGTTAGTAATGCCATACACACTACAACGACACTACACTACAACGTTCGATTTTCTTGTTCCCATTTTTCCAACATTCCCGTTGACCCATTCTGGGTGCAGTGAACAAGAAAATCGAACGCTCGTTGAAGCCACCCGAGCTATGATATATGCGCACAAAGAGCTGCCAGCTGGTTGTTAGGCAGAGCTCACAAGTACAGCAGCATATGTTCTGAACAGAACTGGACGTACATCCGTGGATGAAAAATCACCTTATGAGATATAGTATAAGAAGAAGCCAAAGGTTAAACATTTGAGAATTATCGGAAGTCCTTGCTACGCCCATGTACCCAAGCAGAAGCGTAACGCCCATGTACCCAAGCAGAAGCGTAACGCCCATGTACCCAAGCAGAAGCATATAAAGTTGGATAAGAAATCAGAGAAATGTATATTAAACAGCTATGATTGTGATGATGGGTATCGTCTTCTTAGAACGGATAAGAATATACATGCATTGATACTTTCGAGATATGTCGTATTTCAAGAATTACCTATTAACCGGACTGACTCTAAAGTTAAGGTCAGAGCAAATCTTATTGAAGAAAAATCTGAAATAGAGATAACTCTTCGTAGACCGCAGAATCTGGCGGCAAGGGAGGAGAATAGTCGAACGATTCCTGACGTAAGGGAGGAAGGAAATAAAACAACTGATATATTTCAAGAGTGTGTGCCTCCTGAATCGTTTGAAGATACACATAAGATAGAGGAAAGTTTCAATATTACTAAGCAACCTTTAGAAACAAAAGATCAGCGAGATGAAGACGAAGATGTAGATGATCATATTATATTACCAGAGCGTGTAGAAGTTACTAATGAAGATGTAATTTTGCAAGATGGTGAAATAGAAAGTCAAGGTAGAATAACTCTTTGAGACCGTTGCGACCACCTGCAAAACTTAATGACTATGTTATGTTATGACTTCTGTAGATGGCCTAAATGATTTGTATCAACCTACAACCTACAACGACGAACGAACGAACGAATTGGGTAAAAGCAATGAAAAGTGACATCAAATCTTTAGAAGAGAATAGAACCTGGATTCTTACTGATCTACCCAAGGGTCCCAAAACTATTTCCTGCAAATGGATCTATAAAGTAAAACCACCGTCGGGAAATGGCGGTGGTCGGTAGTCACACGGCTTTATGCACTTTTTTTTACAACCACCAAATTTTTGATGTTACCAACCTCATGACTTTCGTACTCTGGGATGATGACTGGTCCAAAAAGTTCGCCAGGAGCCGATAAAACTGCAACGGCTTTTCCCGTCGTCGGTGGGTTGGTGATCATATCTTCAACTTGGCGCTATCACCACGTCTACCCAAAATGTCTCGTGCGATTTATCGCTGCCCGGTATTGGCTGCACTGGAGCTCGCGCTGTCAAGTGCTTCGTTGTCACTCATCAACGTGTTCTTCGGGGTCACCAGTTTATTGAGGCTCATAATTCAGTAAAAGGAGTAGTTTGGAAAGCTAGTTCAGATTTAAAATTATTTTATACTTTTGACTTGGTTTTTGAAGTCAGTGTTTTTCTATTTAAAACGTCACTATCTGTCATATGAAGAGAAACAAAGCTCAAAGAACAAACTAGTCTCTCATAGACAGATTACTCTAAGTAGGTTCTATAAACATAGTATATTGCACATTGTACTAAGTTGGAATGGTTATATCTAACGATTTGGCATTATGTTCAATATAATAGACAGAACGACCGGACAACTTTATAACGATAAAATAATGTAGAAAGGAGAAGTCTAAAATCGTTTACATTAAATTACGTAAAAAATACATGTTATAAACTACAGAGAATAGGTAACTAACAAAAAAGCGAAATGGAGAAAAAAGTAACGATTATTAGTAACTAATTTTGACGGAAATAACTTATAGATAGATAGATAGATAGATAGAGTACACTTTATTGCACCAAAAGAAACAATATATAACTTACAAATAAGCAAATACAGGTACAATCGGCGGTCTTATCGCTTTGTAGCGATCTCTTCCAGACAACCGTTGGGTGGACAAGGAAAAAGTAAGACAGAAAAGGCGATAGTTGTAGTGTACAGTCAAATATTCAAAGTTATGTACTTATATACAATTTACATAAACATACTTATATTCTAAATACTATACTATAATAAATAATATACTATACATACAAAATATTATGCATCTATTCAATTAAGGAGTTTTGAAAAAGGAGGTTACGAAAAGCAGTTAAAGGAAAAAAGACAAATTATGAAGATAATTTAAAGAGATAAAAAGTGTTTTTTTAAAGAAATTTTGAAGGAAGTCAGAGTTTGTGCACGTCTTATTTCTACAGGAAGTAAATTCCATAGCCGAGCTGCTTGGACAGAAAAAGATTTATCAAAAAAATCTGTAGAGTGCACTGGAATATGTAGTTTTAAGTTCTCTGATGATCTCAAAGACCTAGCATGTGTATCACAAACGAATTCAAACCGTTGCTTAAGGTAAATAGGAGCTGTTGGATTAAACAAAATATTGTAAAGCAGACAAAGTATGTGAGAATTACGGCGAAGTCGGATTGGTAACCACTCTAGTTTTTTACGAAATTCGGTGACGTGATCGTATTTGCGGAGTCCAAATACGAATCTTATACAGAAATTTTGAAGGCGCTCGAGTTTATCAAGTTTGTCCTCTGTAAGGTCAAGATAACTGGCAGCAGCATAGTCAAGGATGGGGAAAAGAAGAGATTGAGCTAGTGCAATTTTAGTGGCGGTTGGAAGGAAATTACGCATTCTTCGCAAGGAACCTGCTGCCGCATATAATTTGCGACTAGTCTGCTCAAGCTGTGGACCCCATGAAAATGTTTTGTCGAAGTAAACCCCTAGATTTCTTACATTGTCACTAAAAGGTATTATGGTATTATTAAAGATAATCTGGGGGATCTGTGTCCAGTCCACCTTGGATATCATGCGCGAACTACCAATGACAATAACCTGGGTTTTAATGGGGTTCACTTTAAGACCATGCTCCGCACTCCATTGACTTATTCGGCCTAAGTCACTATTGATTATAGCAATTGCTTCACTAAGTCGTTCTACAGGTGCCTGAGTATAAATTTGTAGGTCATCTGCGTAAAGGTGGTAGGAAGAAGTTAAATTAAAGGAAATACAATTTATAACCGCTCGAGTGCTAAAAAAAACGCGTTAAGTGCTCCTAGGTCAGCGATAAATGGCGACCCGCCGTGCGCTAAATGGGCGCGCTCAATAAACAATTTTTTGTTGAGGTGTAGTCGACATGGGTCGACACAAGTGTTGTTTTTATTCATGCTTGTGAATGACTCTTTCAAGTCGTAATGAATGTTTGTTGACATTTTGTTTCTAATTTATAATATTTAGGGCCAAACATTAACTAAAGTTGAAAAAAAAAAAAAAAAAAAGTTTTGGAAATAATAGGTCTTTACCTATGAAATTGCCGTTTTGTATGAAAAAATTTAAACGAATTTTTTTCATGAATTTTTTTATTTGTATTAATCGAAGTAATCACCCATGCAATCAATGCATCTTTGCCATCGCAGTGGCAGTTTATTGATGCCCTTCTTAAAGAAATCAGCTGGACGGGAGGCAACAAATTCTTCAAAGGCATTTTGTACTGCCTCTCGGGTATTGAATTTTTTTCCCGCCAAGAAGTTATCCAAATTCTGGAAAAAGTAGTAGTCTGTAGGCGCAAGGTCTGGTGAGTAGGGCGGATGACGGAGAGCTTCCAACCCCAGTTCTTGCAACTTGGAGACCGTCTGCTGTGCAGTATGAGGTCGCGCGTTGTCGTGCAGGAGCAGCGGAGACGAGCGATTGACCAATGCTGGTTGGAGATGCGCCAGCTTCTCCATCATTGTGCTCAGTTCTTCACAGTACACATCTGCAGTAATGCTCACCCCGTTTGGTAAGAAGCTGTGATGAATCACACCGGCGCTAGACCACCAAACAGTGACCATCACTTTTCTAGGGGTAAGTTTTCGTTTAGGGCATTGTTTAGGTGCTGAACCAGGATCCAACCAACTTGCTGAGCGCTTGCGGTTATCAAACAGAATCCATTTTTCATCGCAGGTAACAATGCGGTTCAAAATTCCTTCATTTGTGTGTCTGTTGAGCAGTGCAAGGCACGTCTCGACGCGTACTTCGCGCTGGCGATCATTGAGTTCGTGGGGCACCCATTTGTCAAGCTTTTTTACCTTGCCAATTTGACGCAAATGGACCAATATTGTTTTGACGCTAACGTCGAAAGCTGCTGCTAATTCAGCCGTAGATTGTGTATCATCAGCTTCCACAACCGCCTTTAATTCGTCATTGTCGACCAAAGTCTTCGGACGACCGCGAGGTTCATTTTTCAGGTCGAAATTTCCAGAACGGAAGCGAGCAAACCAATAACAGGTGGTGCGTTGGTTTGTAGTGTTAGCTCCGTAAACGTCGTTGATGTTGCGTGCCGCTTGTGCCGCGTTGCTGCCACGACGGTACTCATATTCCATAATTACTCGAATTTTTAACGTATCCATGATGACGAAAAAGATTGAAATGCGATGAAAATGTAACACTAATCAATAAAGAAATGACTACTTTTGGAAAAAAGAATCCATGTTTTTAAAATAAAATTAATTTGAAATTAGAATTCTTAGCCAAACAAAAATTATTTTGATTTGAAATGGCCAGTACTGCAGAACGGCAATTTCATAGGTAAAGACCTAATACGATTATTTTAAAAAGTAAATCGGTAACATATATATTTTGTGACTTTTAACAGTAGAATAGCTCTATTTACACACTATAAAATAAAAAAAAACATTCTTCTTACTTCAAAACTATTAATTTACAGGCGTTAGATTAACCTCACTTACGCGCGAGATTCAACGACTGACATTTGACATTTTTTTTTCAAGCCGAATGAACTATTGTAGAACTTTTGTCGTATTTCTTGCATGAAGGAATGTATTAAGATTCGAGTAGAAAAGAGAAAAAGATAAGAAAAGTAACGCGATAGAAAGAAATAACGAGATTGCTCCGATGCATCATACTGAACTAAAAAAGGGACATTTGTCACTTGAGAGCACTCAACGGTCAAAAAAAAAGTGACAAAAGTCACTTAGGTGCACGCGACTGGATAAATATCGTGAAGAGTAATGGAGATAAAACGCCACTCTGTGGCACGCCTGCAGTAGTATAGCACCACGAAGAATAAGACTCCTCGATGCGAATACGTTGCCGACGACCAAACAGGTAACTACGAAACCAATCAATTGCCGTTGGAGATATGTTATGAGAGCGTAATATGCCAAGCAGAATGTCGAAGTCCACGGTGTTGAATGTGTTGCTAAAGTCTAGCAGCGCAAGCACCGTCAACTTTCCACACTCCATGCCCAGTCGTATATCATCCGTAATATTGACCAAGGCTGTGGTTGTACTGTGGCCGGGACGGAACCCGGACTGACACGGATTAAGGAGACAATTTTTACACAGGAATAAACTCAATTGGGAATGGATAAGATGCTCTAGGACTTTGGAGAGGAAAGGTAATATGGATATGGGCCGATAGTCAGAAAAGGAAGAAGGATTAGGCTTTTTAGGCAGCGGAGTAATTTGTGCAGTTTTCCAAGCAGACGGAAAAGTACGGCTGGAAACTGAGAAATTAAGGATGTGAACAAGGACAGGTATGATCTCATCAAGTATTGGGAGGATCATATTACGACTGATACAATCACTTCCAATAGAATTGGACGTGATTGATAGTACGCTTTTCTTAACATCACAAGCAGAGAATTGATTAAAATTAAATTGTGAATAGTTGGGGCTGGGAAGCGACGAAAGACGCTGTAGAGTGTTATTTTTGGTGGTCCTATCAAAATTGGACGACGTCGAGAAATGAAGATTTAGCGAATTAATATCTAAATCTTTAGAAATGTTGTCTTGACGTGACTTCCCTATACCCAAAGATCTCAAGTATCTCCAGACTTTTGCTGGGTCACCATTTTGGACAGAGCTGTGAATGTGTTGGCGTTGAGCATTCCTACATACCTTATTACAGTGATTTCTAGCCGAATTATATTTTGATTTATTTTTATCTGAAGGATCTGATTTGTATCGTGACTTAGCTACTGCTTTCTTATCGATCAATTTCTTAATATCTGGAGTAAGCCATGGAGCAGGAAGATGCCTAAGTTTGACGCTTTTAATAGGTGCGTGGACATCATAGAGTTGGATTAAGGAAGTTTCAAACAAATACACCTTGGTATCAATAGAGTTCGAAGAAGTAAGTGAACTCCAGTCAATATTACCAGCATCTCTCCGAAGATTATCCGTGTTCATGCCACTAAAATTGCGCTGCAAAAGAATTTTTGGTTTCGCTTTAGGTGGACGAATTTTATACGACAAGAAAAGAAGGTCGTGATAAGAAAAAGAGTCCGCGGGGCATTGACCATATTGAGCCACATGCCCTTTGGAAGAAACAATTACTAAGTCTAAGAGAGAAGGTGTACAGTTAGGGAAATTATGCGTAGCATTAAGAAGTAACAGAGAAAGATTATGCGACTGAACTATAGACTGAAGAGTAGATGAACGAGAAT
The DNA here is from genome assembly GCA_951640165.1 of Pseudoips prasinana. Lineage (NCBI taxonomy): Eukaryota > Metazoa > Arthropoda > Insecta > Lepidoptera > Nolidae > Pseudoips > Pseudoips prasinana. The sequence continues at coordinate 22,962,216 of OX621237.1, read as the reverse complement.
CGTTTTTAAGTAGGCAAGTGTTGAAGTCCCCCATGACTATTACATGACTGTAAGTTGGGACTAAGTTTTCTAGAAGGATATCCAAAGAGGAGAAGTAGTTTATACGCAAAGAAGGACAGTAGTAAACACCAAGAAGGACTTTCGTGTGATGCATCTCTACTTCTAGGAATAGATGCTCGCCGGCGTTTGATGGGGGAGGCTGCGATGACATATTAACAATACGATAAGGTATATGTGATCGAAGATATATAGCTACGCCTCCCCCATTACCGTTAATACGATCGTTCCTAATCAAATGGAAACCGGGTAGGGAATATGAAGTAGAGAGCAAACATGGTTTAAGCCATGATTCAGAGACAAGGATTGCATGGATATTCTTACAGTCAAAACTGGCCAGCATATCAGAATAATGTGCCGGAATACTCTGGGCGTTAATGTGAATAACATTAAAGTTCCTTGGAACATCAGAGAACTGAGAATCTAAAGTTTCTGCCAAGGAGGGTATACTGGCAAAACTTGTTTCATCACTTGTCAATGAAACAAAGTCTTCATCGTCACTATTAAAACTTGATTGTAACATAAATAGAAAATAATAGCTAAATAAAATAATATAAATATACAATAAATACTAAAACTAACCTATAATTATAGGTACCAATAAAATTGCTTTATATTGTCCACCCACCGGTTTTGTGTTGATTAGGGTACAACAATAATATAAAAAATAAATACAAATGTAAAAGATAGGAACTAACTCAAACACTATGCTTGTAACACGTCAGTCTTAAAAAGTTATAATCAGAATTTTATTTTTTTTCCATCTATATTCACCCTTTGAATTCCACTGTCCCTGTTTTTCGCACGTATGTAAAATTTTTAATGCTTTAATACTACTGATTTCATGGCCTAATCTTATTTTTGAAGTTATAATTCTTTTGGCGCGATGGAGAAAAATGATGAGAGTGAATTTTTACGATGCGCGCGTACACCGACACCTAAAATTTAACAGCATGAAGTTAGTTCTAGGTGGTATGAAAATTGATAACTAAGTATGTTCAAGTTGTATATTAAGAAGTATAACTTCTAACGCGTGTACATAAGTACACACAAGTTTTTATTTTTATTAGAATATAGATATTTCTTAAAAAAGGTTTTGAATCCTTTGTATAGTGCTACAAACTTATCTGGCCCGGTGGCCAAAAGTAGAACTAACGACGCCAGTTTGAAATGTCAATCGGCCTGTTATTCCATGACATTCCTGCCATTGATTGTTTGTTGCGCGTATTTATCTTCCTTTATGTGTTTTTTAATTGTGAAAAATGCCGAAAGCTTCAAAAAGTGATGCGAGGAATGTTATATTACAAGTATTGAATTATATGAAGGAAGAAAAACGCCATCAGGCACCAATTATACCCTTCAATAAGTTGTATGAACGCGTAGCTGCTGCTACAGGTTAGTGTTGTCAGCTTCTGATAAAATACGAAACTCCCCCTCGCATTTTAAATAAAAATACATATTTTAAAATACTCATTATTTATTTAATTTTTGCTATTTCCTTTGTAGGTGTCCGGGAGCGATTTGTAAGAAAACTTGTGAAAGAAAAAGAGCAAGCAGATCAGAATATTGGTAGATCGAATTCTGAAATCCTATCATTGACTGCAGAAGCTTTTGATAAAATAACAGTCAATGAATGGCAAAAGCATTGCAATCATGTGAAAAAATATTGAAAATGTGTACCGAAAAAGGGATGGATACTTAGTTGAGCTTTTCATCATTCATTTAGGTAGTGATAGTGAAAGCGAAAGCAGTGTTTCCGATAATGATGATAATGAAATGACTTCTGAATTAAACCATTCCGGTGACATAATAATACCTGGAGTATCTCCATTAGAGAACACTCAGCATACATTTTATGTAAATGATCATAATTATTGTATAAAAATATAAAGATTATTAATGACAGTATTTGTTTGCTTTTTAGTGAAGTAACATTTACGTTACAATGTTCATATTATTTTTACCCACTTTATTGCAAAAAATAGTTACTAGCAACACTAAATGCGATAACAGCGAGACGCTGCCAGCGGGCCAGATAAGTTTGTGGTACTGTAATTGGCTGAAATCGTTGTTTAAAAGTATTTTTACAAACTCTCTTGTTCCTATGAGCTAAGAATATTTATAAACCTACAGACTGAGCTACAGACTATGAATATAAACTGAAAAGCTAATATGAAGGCGTAGACAGAGACTCTGGGAATAAATAATTCCGTTACTCTGTATCAAAGACAAAATATCTAACCAACTTACTTGGGTTAGATATTTTGTCTTTGATACAGAGTAACGGAATAAATTAAAAAAACAAACAACTGACAGTTTCCAATATTTCACAGAATGGAAATTTGTCTTAAATAGGTACTTTAATGATATTCTTGAATATTTCTAGAGATTTTAGGACTTGGCTGTTTGTGTTTTGGTCCTGGTAAATTGTATTTAGGCGTGCTATATTATTGGACAACTTATTTCATTCAATTGTTGGACACCAAGGAAATAAACTCACATTGTTTTGAAAATAGTGTATAAATACTCTTCAAGAATCCATATATCTTGCTGCTGCCCAGATATAAGTTGTGTTCTCCTACTGACCCAAAAAAGCATAATAATCCTCGTGGTGGCTAGCTGGTGGCTAGTATAGGTACTCACACAGGAAAAATTGTTGGAAGAAATCATCAATAATGGATGTAGGAAATGATAATGTAGAGCATATGAAATTAGTAAATGTGAAGGGTAATATGGAGAATATTACTCCACATAAAATTGCGGTTGTAGCTTTTATTCGAGAATATTGTTTATTAAAAATTGAAGGTAAGGTGCTGTGCTGGGAATTCAAGATAAAAAAATATAATGTATATTACTATACTATTCATACTGTTTTTTATGTTTCAGCTAATAGAATGATAGACTGCACAGTGGCACCTAAATATAGAAAAGATTTCTGTATGCTGGCTCTTAAACTAATTCAGGTAATAAATAAAAATATGGTAAGCAATTGTTACATTTATGAGTAAAAAGTAAAAACAAAAAGTGGTATTGTACAACTATAAATAATGGATATTCATATATTTTAACTTGAATAATAAGAACCTAGTTTGTACAGTGAAACTTGTGTGTGGTAATGGTCGGAATGAAAGTTGTAGGCAAGAAAATATGGTAAAGTTTATTCTTAATGAACACTAGACTACTAATTGTGGATGGTCGTGAATTTAAATGGTACAAGGTGAATAGTAAGGATGTTCTCTGTATGGTAGCTGCCCTAGTGCTAAAATGCTACTAATTTATTGTATCTAAATAATAATAGAAAATGACACATGTAGGTAAAATGCTGTTGCCGCAAGTGCAATGGAATGCAAATCCAATACAACCTGTTTATTATGGATGGAATACTAGTACATAATGATTTATAATATTACAGCCAGTTAAAAAAGTTTACAATTATATTGTGCTACAATTTGTTATGGATCATATGCACAGAAAGAAAAACAATTAACAAATTGTTAATTCTAAGAGTTTTAGTTCAGCAAACTGGATTGTCATACTACCTAATACCTTCATTTATTCAAAGTAAAATTGTACACTATTGTAAAATATTGTCAAGGTAAAGGTTTTTGGTACCATTTAACACATTCACTGCCCACTTTGAATACCTGGGTGTGTGATACCTAGCATAAACACAACATCTCCATGCCCTAAATAAATTCCAAAATATGTATGCAAATGCGCATATGCAACATGGAGAAGGGCCAAGAATAGCAGAAAATGCTTGTGTCATAGGCAGCAAATGTGTTATTATTGTCTAATGTGTACAGGCTGGAAAGGAGGCTGAAGTAGGTACATCCAAAGATTCCTCTTTAGTTACCACACAGCTGAAGACTACTTTTACATTTCTTTTTATCTCCTGACCTAAGCTCAGCCTTGCCTATCCTATGTTTATTTCTTAGTGACAGTATTCCTTTTGTTTTAGTGTCCAGATATGGAATTTAAAGAACTAGAAGCCTTACTTACTGATGGTCGTTATAATTTGTTGAGTGTCCATCTACAGAACTTCTGTGTTCGTCTGCAAAATGTTTATGTTAACGGTGTCAGTGCACTAATGGACTGTGTAACATCCACTATTGACAAGCTGATGATTGGATCAAATCCTTGTATTATGGCCAAATATAGTGTTCTAGGTAAGATAAAAGATGATATTCTACTAAAGAAACATTTAGTTTAAAACCTTTAAATTCAGTCTTAACTTTAAAGTGGATACTGCAAAATGAATACTGCATAGTTTTCATTTTGCAGTATTAATGATGAATGATAAATCCATAAAACATAATTAAATTTGAAAAAAACTATTTCATGTGAAAATAAAACAATACAATCATATTATTTAAATACCTAAATTTATACAAATTTGGTGGCTAGATGTATTATGTGGCTTATTAACAATGATCCCAAAATAGGCCATACAATAATATGTAATAATCATGTTCATGACACAAAGATTTGTCCTGGGTGGGCATCAAACCCTCAACCTCTGGCTTAACAGTCAGGATCACTAACCACTAGACCAAAAGGCCAGTGAAAATAGACAAACAGTAGTTATGTCTGGGAGAACATGGTTCATATTTGACAAATGTGAAACTGTTTACCCTTTCACTACCAACTACTCTAGCCATAGAACTGTGAACTTCCTGCATGAAAGATTGAAACATAATTTGTATTGATTTTGTTACAAGGTGCTATTTTTGCAGGTATGTATTTAAGAAGAATTTTGCTTCACTTAGATAGGTTAACTTTCGTCCAAGTTGTGTCATTGTACAAGTCCTTTTGTCTGTATTACCAGAGGGGCAGACCTGGATTAATGATGAGATCATTGAGCAAGGAGGTAAATCATGTTTTTAAATTTAATGATGTTGTTCAACTCTCGCCAATTAACATCTTTAACAACAATATGTAACACATTCCATGCTTTTTAGGGTTCCGTAGCCAAATAGCAAAAAACGGAACCCTTATAGAATCAGTATGTCTGTCTGTCCGTCCGGATGTCACAGCCACTTTTTTCCGAAACTATAAGAGCTGTGTACTGTTGAAACTTGGTAAGTAGATGTATTCGGTGAACCGCATTAAGATTTTTGACACAAAAATAGAAAAAGAACAATAATTTTGGGGGTTCCCCATACATAGAACTGAAACTCAAAATCATACCCATACATGTGGGGTGTCTATGGATAGGTATTCAAAAATGATATTGAAGTTCCTAATATATTTTTTTTCTAAACTGAATAGTTTGCGCGAGAGACACTTCCAAAGTGGTAAAATGAGTCTCTGCCCTCTGTAACTTCTAATATAAGAGAATGATAAAACTAAAAAAAATATATGATGTACATTACCATGCAAACTAACAACGAAAATTGGTTTGAACGAGATCTAGCAAGTAGTTTTTTTTTTATTACGTCATATATCGTAAACCGCAATTTGCTTTCATTTAATCAACTAAAATACTTGCTGCTACGGAACCCTTCATGGGCGAGTCCAACTCGCACTTGGCCGGTTTTATTGAATATATTGTTATGACTGCATTGGCTACTTATTTTGTTGATACTTTTGCATTGAAAAAACATTAACTTACATATGTACAGACGCCAGCACATCAAGCTCACCCCAATCTGTGTAAATTTCGCCAATTGAAATTGAACCTTATGCTTATGTGATAAAGTTGAAAATCTATAAAATAAATTTGACAGATTGTGGTAGCTGGATGTGCTGGTGTCTGTACTACCTGCATATGACTAGACATGTGGTGTAGTGGTTAAATTCGCCACCTCACTACTACCTCAGTACCCTCCTCTTTTCGAGTTTGATCCCCACCCAGGACAACTGTTTGTGTGATCTATATAATAATATAATTGTTCTGAGTCTCAATGTGTTGTGTCTAAAAATTAAAAGAATATTTTTCTGTTAGTTAAATAAATAAATATTTTAATTAAATGTGTATTTTCCAGAAATTAAATAATATGGAGCCACAGGTCCCGACAACAACATCACCTGTAATGGTAGATGAATCTAAACCACTGGAATTATCAATGAAAATGAACATTATTGATAGTCACAAGTAAGTTTGTATAAATTGTATCGATAACTTTAGAAAAAAAAATTGGAAAATGGTTTTGTTAAAGATATATTTATTATAAGCACAGTACTGAATTGTAAATGTGATTATTTATTATTGACATTATAATACATTCAGCTGCATTAAAAAGAAGGGCATACCTAGTAGTCCTTCTTCAATTGAAGATAAATTTTTACACCATACACAATAAATGTAATGTTATTGAATAAAATTTATATTTCAGTAGTTTTGATGAGGGGCAATGGTCGAAGAAACAAGCCGAGTTGTTTACTGCACAGCAAGCTAATTTATTGCAGATCAATGAGAGGAGAGCCATGCCTCCCAGACAGTTGCAGAAAACTATTATCCAAATTATAAATGATATACCAGAGTATGCTGATATTGTAAGTGATGACTTTTATTTTATAACACAAACACATTAACAATTTTTGTTATAAAATTTAGAATTCTCCTTAAATATAAAACATGTTACTACTCATTGTTAAAGTGTATTTTTTCATATTATGTGCAAAAAAGAGGTCTCCATTTCATGGGTAAAAATAATAAGACTATCAAGTTTTCGACACTATGATTCAACTTCGTTTACAATATCCAGGGGTTATCATGTAACCATATTGCTATTGCTTTGCAAAATCTTGATGCTAAGGCTAAGAAGTATTGTTATTGTTAACTTATCAGTAAAGCTAGGCTAACTAAACACAATCGTATTTGAATCTTCACTTAACATTCCTTCCATGGTTAGGTAACAAAAACGAAAGCTATTTTTGTCAAATCTATGCATAACGTTCATATTGGAAAAGGTGAAAAAGACTCGATACAAGCGATAGTAATGTGTTTATTGTGTATACATATGTTACTTTTTTATACACCCTTAAGAACTTTTAACTTACAATAACTAATCGATTATATTTTGGGTACATAACAGTTGGCTGTTTATGGATTGATAAATATTTTAATAAGCAACCAAACAAAAGTCAATTATTATAAAACAGTATATATAAAAAATATTAAACTCATCAAAAATTTAATTTTCTTTTTCTATTCTTAAAGAATATCTCGTTCGTCATAGGAACGTATTTTGGCTAGAGCCGAACTGTCGAGAATTTTCGACGAATCCCTGATATGTTCGGAGCTAAACTATAGTCGATATACGCGCGTTTGTATCATGATCAAATTGGTATGAGTAAATAAACATAGTACATAATACACTGTTAAATAGTTTTGGAACGTAGCTTCAAGAGAGATAATGCTGTTTTGAGTTGACTGGTAAAAAACGTCACATAAGTAAAAACGCGTTATGCCCCTCTATGTTACGTATCTCTCTATCTTTGCTTGACTTTAAGTTGTATTCCTCATATTTCAGCATTTCCTGAGTTTCCTGAATTGCATTCGGAGTAAGGAGTTTAGCGGTGCACAAGATTCGTTGTACAACTACTTCGACCGTACCATATTTAGCTCGTCGGGAAATACCTCTGATAGAAATAAAAATTTCCGCTACGCAGCGTTGAACAGGGCGGCCTTACATACGCATTTTGGCCACAGGTGAGAATATATAGTTTTGAGATTAACACAGCACAGCGCCAGTGTATCTCCGCGCACTTATGTAGTATTTTGCAGAGGCCAAAGGATAGCAAAACGTTTGCTATAATTCCGCTAGCATTACATGTTCGCATTATTATGTTAAAAGGCACACAAACACATTTGTTGAACAATGGTGACTGCTCGTTGGCATGATTGCAGCAGAAATAAAAATTATATTAAATGTAAAAGATTTTATACTACCTCCACCTGTTCGATCCGTATTTGCATCAACCTTCCAAATCTTGTTTATTGTCATTGTAATTACATCGATTGGTAAAGTTTCAAATGATATGACTACTGGAATTGAGTGTGTTGAGTCTTAGAATGAATTATAGGTATATACAGATAAACTACAATAGTGTTAATAATTTTGCGTTCAGCTCCGTGGCTATGGAAGCGGTGCGCGAAGCCCTGGCACGAGCCCAGGAAGCAGCGGACTACGCGTGTCTCATGGGCGCCGCTACTTGGGGGGCGCTGGCCGGCGGCCGGGCGCGTCGTGCTGCGTTGCTCAGCAAGGTATGTCAGTAAAGTAATGCAATCAAGGCGTTACCTTCGGAAATCTATAACAATCAAAATGCTAAATTAATATGAAGTGTTAATTCCGCTCATTGTCAGGATGCTAACTCCACGAGTTCAGCACCCCTTGTGAGGATACGTGGTCGCTTGCTATAGACATTTAACACGCCTGTAACTAGAGCACTTTGTAAGGGACAGCATTCTGACTAATGCAGAGCCCATAGTGAGCGAATGTTTTTTTTTATATCAGCGGGCGACAAACATGTAAGTGCAGTCACCTGATGGCAAGTGATCACCGCTGGCCATGAACACTTGCAACACCAGAGGAGTCGCGGGTGCGTTGCCGGCCTTTAAGATTCAGCAAACAAGTGTTGATGACCCTTCCCCCCACCCCGATAATCTCTGGCGATTACTCACACTCGGAAACACAACATTATAATTTTTAATGTTATTATTAAAGCAAGTCTTCTGTAAGGTGTAGGTACTTCCCCAGTCGGGCTGCTCTTTGAGCGAATGAACGCTGTGCCGTACCTCTCTTGTCTGGATTAAGATTGCCTGGTCGTCTGTTCCATATAGGATGGCTATGTTTAAAGGTAACGTTGTGTCCAGGCGCCCCGGGCTCCCATGCCGCCGGGCGCGCTGGCCGCGCCGGTGCCCGCGGCGCCGGGCGCGCAGCCCCGCCACTCGGCCGCCGCCGCGCAACTGCTCGCTCAACACGCTGCGGTCAACGGCGCCAAACCTGCTTACATCTTTCAAGTAAATTTAATTATATTCAGTTTTTTCTGTCTACGAAATTGGGATTCCATTTGGATGTATATATGACTCATGTATTTAATTACCCCCATGACTTGATGTTTCTATGAATAAATTAAGAAACAGAACTATTTGAAAATAAATCAATGTATAAATTTGGTATTCATAACGTTTTTAGTTCTTTATGAGTTTCTTGATAATTAAACATATAAAAAACGAGTATCTAAGTTTTACGTTAGTCGTGTTTAACTAAACACGACTAACTAGACCACAGTAACTCATATACGAAACGTAACTGGTTACGAGAGAAAGAGAGAAAGAAAATGTGTGGCACCTCTGTCTAGCCCCTACAGTGTTATACAAAACGTAACTCACTCTTTCTTTTTATCTCCACTTTTGTCTCCCTCTCAACTTCAGTTCGTTTCACCCAATCACGCATAGTCCCGAAGTCAAGCGTGCATAAAGAACACGATAGGATGTTTGCAAGAGGCGCGTGTGGAAAATGGGATCGTTTTGCGTTTATTAGATATATTTTATCAAGTTGCGTGAAGTGCGTAAGTAACCAAATTAATTGTAATATTCTTCTTGTAAATAAGCTACTTAGAGATTGTAAAACAGTCGCTAAAGGAATCGTTTAAACAGGTAATAATGCGCGGTGACTCTATCAACTACCTGCACTCAATGACGGATCTCACGATGGCCGGGCTGGCCAACACGGCGGCGCTGTGGGCGCTCTACGGGAAGACTGAGATGGCTTCGGTGACCTGCCAGCTGCTGCTCGATCTCAATACAAGTAATTATATTAGTAACATAAAGGTGACATTGTGAGATGACTCATTAACTACCCGCACTCGACAATGGATCACTCGTTGGGCAGCACTATGACCGCTATGACAAGGCCATGATGAACAAGAATCGATGTATAATATATACATCAATTATATTTTATTCTTATTTATTAAGGACAGCCAGTAATTGTTACATTTTTCTTAATACTAATATGAATAATACAAAATACAATAGCATAGATTCTAATGCACAATTTTTGAAGGCGTCACCGCATGCATTTATTATTAGAACAGTAACACTAGAATTAGTAAATACTACAGCTAAATATTAAAAACGAAACTAAAACTAATTATATACATTTTTTCTTATAGGTATATATATGTATATTGATATGAGGTTTATAAAATATTCATTGTGATTAAGGAACAATTTTCAATAAATATTGAGTTCGAGTTCATTTCCTTAACAATCCCAGCACAGACAATTTGAAGTTTCGTAAACTGCCTGCAGAAATGTAATAATAATATCCAGGGACATTATTTACACACGGCCATCTGATCCCAAACTAAGCAGAGCTTGTACTATGGAAACCAGATAACTGATATATTACATATACTATTTTTCTTTTGTAAATACATACTTATATAGATAATTTACACCCAGACTCAGGACAAACAGACATGTTCATGCACACAAATATTTGTCCCGGGTGGGAATCGAACCCACGACCTGCGGCGTGAAAGGCAGCGTATCTACCAACCACGCCAACAGGCCACTGTTTGTCTCATAGAGTTATAAAACTATTATATTAACTTTCATTGCGGAATATCATCGCACATATAAGATTCGCCTGTTGGTCTAGCAATTAGTGATCCTGACTGCTAAGCCAGAGGTCGTTGCTTCGATCATTTGTTCTGTGTCTGGGTGTAGTCATTTATCTATATAAATGTATGTATTTAGAAATTTGTTGTTTGGCTGATGTCATACAATATCGTCACCCCATTTCATCCGGTGCAATGCGATCAATGCATCCAGTGCAGTGCAATGCGTCAACCATTTTCACCAATATTATAACGATTTATAAACAACCAAAGTTTTAATGATCAAATTTACGTGTCTGTATTATAAATGTTTTTGTTTAAAAAGTACCAAGTGAAAATAAACCTTAAAGTTGCAAAGTGAGGGTTCAAATTCATTATTTCTTAACTAGGGTCAGATAATAGATATCACCGACTGTACATAGATGTCGTTCCGAGGTATCTCCCAAAGAACGGGCAGCAGCGTCTCTCTGAGTACTATGACCATCATGCTGCGATTGCTAACCGGTCGGCCAAGCGCGGCGATTATGGCATATCCGTCCAAATGATGGACACAACTCCATTGTGTAAATTTTATGGGAAGGCCTTGTGCAGTAGTGGATGTCATACAGCTGATATGACGATGGTGATTTAAAAATACATAAGTATGTTTATCATTTGTCTGATTGCCATAGGATAGGCTCTGACTAGATTGGTATCATATGGCAGTGTGTTAGTTGTCCCAAGATATTTATTTATCATTATATTTACGCAATGTTGAAACTGCTATCATAAAATTACTTTCGTGTAGACGAAACTTTTAGAAAAAGCCACATGAGTTTTCTGCTTTGTGACACAAAGTTGTAGGTTCCGTTTCTGGGCTTTTATTGATGTATAGATGCCAGCACATCAAGCTGCCCCAATCTGTCACATTTCCCCAATTGTTTGCTTATCGTATGAGTAGTCGTAACCCTAGTGTCAGAGTTGCTCAAACCGCCCAATAGGCCTCTGATATGGCTTAACGACTGTTGTCTAATGACTACAATCGGGACCGACAGCTTAACGTGCCCCCGCACGGAAACGCTCAGAAATGAAACCACTTTGGCGGTCACCCATCTATGGACTGTTACTTAACCTTGCCGATCGCTTACGGACCGGTGAGAGCATTAGCTATGAGCTTTGAAAGTGAACCTTATGCTTGTGTGATAAAGTTGAAAATCTATAAAAGAAATTTGACAGAATGGGGTTGCTGGATGTGCTGGCGTCTGTACAGAGTAGATAAACGTGTTGGTATGTTTGCAGAGTGCACCGTGGGCAGCAACAGCGTGCGGCTGTGCACGGAGGCGCTGGCGGCGGGCGGGGCGGGGGCGGTGGCGTGCGCGGCGTGGCGCGGTCTGGGCGCCACGCACCACGCGCTCGCCTCGCACCTGCGCTGTCCGCACACCACCGCGCTGGCGACCCGCCACCATGCCTCGCTGGCGCTGTACGCGGGTGAGTCATACTGCCGCACAATTTATAAACGCAGTAAAGAACACTACTGCGCAATTTCTAAACGACGTAAAGAGCGTGTCATTCACATGTTCTTTACTGCCTTTGTAAATTGCGCGGTAGTGATCTTTACTGCGTTTATAAATTGTGCGGCAGCATACGTAACTAAGGATGTAAATCAGAACATTCGGCCAATCGAGATAGGGAGCTGGTGGCTGACCCAAGCGGCTGACATGATTGTGACGCATAAATATACCGGCCAAGTAGTTTGTGACAGTACAGTTTTAAAATGAGAGGAGCCGACCGCTCTGTTATTAAGACATGAGTCTTGATAACAGAGCGGTCGGCCAACCTGAATCTCCTTAACTAAAGACCTAAGAGAAACTATTAATGACTTAACATTTAGTGACGACATTGTGACGAGCAACCACTGCTTTACTTTAACTCGTAAGGAACGTTCTGATGTACATAGCAAAGGCGCGGGCTGGGCGCCACGCACCACGCCGTCAAACATTTTTTCTGGATAAAATGAATCCTATATGTTACTTCAGATGATTAACTATCTTTGTCAAATATTTTATCTGAATCCGTTCAGCCGTTTTTGTCTGATTGAGTAACAAATATACAAAATTTTATATTTGAAATAGTAGGATTAATATTTTATTCTTACTATGAAAGCATTTTGTATATACTGCTTAAACATACATTCCTTTTAATCTACATGCTCAGACGCTTTTAATTAAATGTTAAAGTTTTCATATAAGTCTGTCCGGTAGGTTTATCATTGTTTTATTTTTAAAATATTAATCATATTCATATTTCAGGAAAATGGGAGGAAGCCGAGCAATGTATACGTCAGCTGTCGTCCTCTGAGAGGTGGGAGAGTCAGCTTCTAAAAGCAGAAATGTACTTCTTGAAAGGAGATGCGACAGAAGCTCTGGAATCCCTCTATGATATACTGGATTACTGCAAGACCGAAGACGACACCCTACACTTCGTATCTCTTCGAGTTAAAGCTATGGTGCTCATGTCACAAGTACAACATTCCTTTAGTAACATACAGTCCACAAATATAATGTTACTGAACGAGGCTCTGTGGTTGGCGAAAGAATATCACTTACATTATTTAGCTGCTACTGCGGAAATGCATTTGGCGAATGTGCAATTAAGTATGGGATGCGCTAAGAATGCCTTGTTACTAGTCAGGAAAGCCTTGCCTACGATTATGGCGGACGGAAGTGCATATGATATGGCTAGAGGTAATTATTGTCACATACACAGTTTTACATAACTTACTAAACGTAATTAAAGCAGAAACAATATAAGGTGTTACAAAAGTATGTGCCACCGCTTTAATAAAAGGTAGTATTGTGTTTAAAGATAACAATAGTGAAGAGCTTTCTTACCCCGAAAAATTTATTTCAATTTGAGTAAATAAAGTAGTTAAATAAGCATTGACTCTACTCTGCATAAAGCCGTTCACAAATTACGCGCGATGTGTCGCTTGGTCATTGAAAACAACAGCTATCTCTTTCCATCTGTTCGGTGAATGAAAACTGAAATAACTGTAATAATACGCAGGCAAATAAGTGTTTTAAAAGTGTATTTACTTACCAGCTACTGCATTCTTCCAAAAAACTTAAGATGATAAACTTCCCATCACACAACAAAAGCGTTTTGTATTTTTAAACAATAGGTACTTAGATTAATATCAAATAACGATAAATTACAGTAACTTGGCGTGTTTAAAAGTTAATCATCTTATTTTAAACAATTGCACCGTATTTACAGTTATTTACACACTCCCTACCTACTTATCTACAAAACTGTTGCACAAGTCCGCTTTATCGTTACACACAAATGTAGGCCCACACATTAACACTAAACCAAGTCTGAAATTGGTCAGGCCGCACAACACGAGGATTACCCTCAGTCCAATAATGCGCATTGTGCAACCCGTGTGAATGTGGACTCGTCACTCCACAAAATGTTGCGTCGTTCTTCTCGAATCCAATTACAAAACGAGAAGCGACCCGCGTAGTCATGTGGATGCAAATCTTGGACTCTTGTGAAGTGGTAAAGATGGAGCCCCTCCCGAGTTGTGGCTCACGTCGAACGCTCGAGCAGCATCCCTGGTGATAGCAAGACGATGACGTCGGAAGAAATTCAACATTTTCCTCTTCGAGTTCGGCAGAATATGGAGGCCTGGCTGCGTCAACTGGATGCGGGTCATAGCGGCCGTCTTCTCTAAACCTGTACACGGCATCGAGAATGGTATGATGACTCACTCGTACACCAAACCTCTGCTGGTATAAGTTCACTGCATGCTCAGTTATGGAGTTACACTCGCGGTAGCACAATACCATTTCAAGGCATGCTTGATTAGTATAACGTGGTCTAGGAGGCATTTTTAATAAAGGCGCGCGATATTCCCGTCGTTGACCGCTAGGGCGGGGGGCGCGGGGCGACTTGCGAGCGCCGCGCCGCGCGGTCGGCTAGCGTGTGCGTCGAACGGCGCAGTGCGGGTGAGGGTGCAGGCGCGTGGGGCTGCGCATTGACAACAAAGTGGACGGCGCGCAGCGGTATCGTTTGAGCGGCAACAGCTTTAAGTCTACAGAGTGGTTTTAAGCCAATGAATCAATTCAAATTTATACGTACAATTATTTGTATGAAAAAAATATGACAAATTATCAATCATTTAACTTTATTATTGTAATCTATAAACACAATACTATCTCCTATTGCAGCCGTGGCAGATATTTTTTTTACACCTTATATAATTATCTGGATGTAATTTGTGTCCGTCTATTATATGTTTGTAAAGTACCCCACGACACAGGGAATAATTCCCTAGAGCGGGTGAAACTGAAAAAAAAAACTTATTTCATACTATGATCCGGAATTGGAAAGCGTTTTTCTAAGTTCCTAGGCGGACAGTAATCATGATAAAATCTAAAATGAGGTTAAGCAAAATGCTTATAAGATTTAAAGATAAGACTTGAATACTCTCCGCACTAAGATGGTATTAATTAATATACCTTACATAAAGACAAACTGAAAAATCTTGCTTCATTCGTGCGTTTCTGACCCTTTGGAAGCCGTAATACTCTTTATTTGAAGGGTCCCATGCTATATTCTCTTGGGGCAACCGTGGAAGGGATCTTATTAATTTCTCAACTTTCCCGTATAATATAAATAGAGTAACAAAATTGATTTATTTTGATTGTAGCAATGTTGCTGTACACAAAATGTAGAATAGCGACCGCGGCCCCGTGCGGCGAGGCACGCATGCAGGTACTGCGGTCGTGCTGCAAGTCTCTAGAGCTCGTCAAAATGAACTTCACCAAGGTTAACGCCCATGTTAGATTACTGCAAACATGGTACTTACAGGTAATTTCTGTCTGATTATTTTAATACACTTGTACTACATTATTATTATTGTTCGGTTGGCAAATAAGGATAAGGTCCAGCTCGTAAGGGAAAGCGCAGACAGAGAGGAGCGCAGCGGAGAGGATTTTATTAAGACACTAGAAAATCAACTTTAGAGCTATAGGAATAAAGTGCATATATGCTTGAACCTGACAAAATGCTCGCGCATTATAATGTTTAAGCATTTTATTTAAATAATTTTAAAGTTGATTTTCTAGTGCATTGATAAAATCTTCTCCGCTGCGCTCCTCTCTGTCTGCGCTGGCCCTAAGCGGGCGCTGTAACCTATGACGCTTGTGCCACACATGGTATGACTCACGCTTTGTCTACCCTTCAAACTCTCCGATATGCTGTGATGACATCACCTCCAGGAGCACAGCATGAACATAAGGCTATTACCTGCGTAGCTCATGTTTCTGCATTCTACTAAAATGACTGAAATAAAAACACGATCTATAATTACTGTGATCATGGGATACGTCGAACGCTATAGAGACAAACGCGTCTTCAAAACTCTAAAAATCTAGTTAAAATTGTCAGAAATGATACTCAGTGAAATACCGTTGCATCGCCCAATAACAGATTATGATACATGTACTGACGGAGTCTTTTAGGCCACGGCACCTTGTGCAGGTGCCGTGGCCTAAAAGACTCCGTAGATGTGATGGCAAGTTCGGCAGACGCCATTAAAGTGGATTGAGTAGCCACTGGTCCAAATGACTGAACATTATTTTATCAGTGTTAACAACTACTCGAAAGTGCAATCAGTGTGGAATCAGTTGAAATGTTTCGTTTATATAGTAATGGTTTTGTTCCAGGCGCAACTTTACCACGACATTGGTAACCATGCTGGAAGAAATCAGTGCGCTTGGATGTATAGACAATTAGAAACACAACATTCTGTTGAACCATCTAGTATGTTACTTGTTATGTATTAAAGTTTAAACTTATGATATGGTGTTTCGTTTTTAAATGTTGTTGTTCTCCATACATTTCACACCAAGTGTTGTGAAACTAAAACCGAATGCTGCGCTGTTGCACGCTACGTTCGGTTTATTCGGCAGTCACTATTAACTTATCTGCGTAGGTAATATAATATCCTGGGACATTATTCACACACGGCCATCTGAAACCAAACTAAGCTGAGCTTGTACAACGGAAACCAAATAACTGATATACATATTTTCTTTTGTAAATACATATTTATATAGATAATTACACCTTTATCTATCCAATTATATATACGTTTTGTAAGTAAATATGATGTTCCAAAAGTAAATTAAAGTAGTATCATAATGGTCGACTCTATAAAACCTATATAAAAAAAATGGATAGTTACGAAAAAGCAACGGCAGTATTTTGCTAACTTTCCTCCGAAGTCTGGTTTTTGATAAAACTTTTATTAGTCCTTTAGTTCTCGAATCGCTAAAACTGGAGTCACTTCAGCGGACCTCCATAACTGGACCTATTTTTGGACATAGCACTAACAACACCACATACCTAGATTATTGATCCATGCAGTTACAGAGTTGCCGATTTGTGTCCGATAAAGGCGTGACAAAGTCAATTATCATAAACATTTCGAAAACAGCCTCTACCACAGCGTTTGTTACAAACCCAATCCATATACCCATAGCACTATATGTATACAACATCAATGTAAATGCAGTGGTGCTAAAATATGCAAAGGGATGCCGCTAATCGACAAATAATTGGCATTTTTCAAAATGTTGAATAGGTACTCAAGAATTAATAAAAGCCATGTATATTTTAAATTCTAGTATTTATTTCTAAAAGATTTTGTCTTACATTTGAGTTTCTTGTTTATCAAAACCTTAATAATACATACGTTTTTTCTTATTTTAATATAATTTATCATTCAGTAGAGCCTTTTCAATGATTTCAGACATAGTTACTTTTACATCCCTACACAAAACTTCTGCAAATAAAACTTTCGTCTTCGGTTGTATCTCAGAAGGTACATAAGCACCTTCGCCAAGGACAGTAGTGTCATTCCAACAGTGACCAAGAGACGCCTGCGATTCACATATTCTTCCTAATTGAATTAACATAGAGGTTATATCTTCTAACAAAGAAGGGAATGCTGTACAGATTCGTACGAGAGATTTCAATACCGGTTGGAATAGTTCCAGGCGCAAATCACTTGGAAGCACCGACAATAGTGTGGACAGTGTGTTCACACATAATCTCGCTATTGACATAGCTTTTGGTAAAGCATACTGTATTGATAAGTGCGAAACAAGGTCAACGGCAAATATTTGCTTCTCTAGAGAAGCCTGACTGAGTAGTTCTGGTATGAAATCTAAACAAATATGCATGGAGGGTATTCCTTGTACAGTTACCGGTAGCAGTTCCCTGGGATAGCCCTGGAAGTGAACAAGTTTTGCTAATGATGGTTCTGAAATAAATATCTGATGGAGGAAGGAACAGATAATGCTCCGCACTTCTCGCAGGGACCACATAAGCTCTGGTTTGGACTCATCTTCAGAAGTCTCTAAACAAGCTTCCAACAGAATTTGGAGCGCTGCGCTTTCTTGTGCAGCTACAAGAGCATTTTTTAATTCTTCCCTTTCTGCATCTGACGTTAACTGACCACTCTTTTCAAGCAGAGGTTTGTCTAACAAATGACGACTCAGCTGACTTCTCGAAGCGGCTAAACTGGCTTCCAAGATTCTTAAGATTATTTTTAGAATGGGTCCACATCTGAATACTCTATAGTCGCAGCGCAATACTTGCAGCGGGTCTACTAAAACGTTTTCTTGTGTGATGGTCACATTCTTACCGTTACCGTTAATGTCCAATAGCGCATTAATTGTCATAATCCACAAACAACGAGGTAGTACGGTGTTGAGTCGTAGCCATACTTCGTGGTACAGCTCCTGGATATGTCTAGGTACCTGATCTCCTAGTACGCTTTTAAAATATTTAACAAATGTTTCTGCAAATGGCCATATATCGGTAGGGTTTTTATTCAGCATGGCTTTCAGAATCTTCCCGGTCTTGTATGGGTTTTCTTCGATTGTTCTGAAAGCGTCATTTATAGCTGTATCGGAAAGGTGGACGTCGACTTGGTGACGGTTGGTATCCCCGAATATTTGATCATCCATCCAATCATCAACGAGGGACAGCTGTGGGAAGTGTGTCGCTAATAGTCGCAATAAGGGGCTGAACAAGCCGCCGTAACTCATCTGATCTTGTTGAGCTTGATGCAGTAAATATTTTATTGGCAATTCGGAGAGGAAAGCTGCCGAATAACTTTTTATTTTTCTTTCGCTAGCTATGAGTGTCGCTGTGTTTGATAGTCTCACATCTTCATACAATAACAGATAGTAAATAAGAAGTAATTGTGATGCTAACGTAGGCTTTTCTAAATCGATTTCCATAGGAGTTTCTCCATTATCAATTTCCATTCGCGTAAATGGTTTCTTTTGTACATCGAAATTTGCACCGAAAATAGAGTTCCTGAAGACTTTTCTGATTTCCTCTTCCATGATAGGTTTGTTAACATATTCATTGTTACCTTTGCTGTTCACCACTAGAATTGAGTTGACGTATACTTCGACTAAAGCTGGCATGACTGGATGTAGTGGCGCCGTGCAGTTACAAATTTGCTGGTAAATCCAATTTTTAATAGGAACTTTATGTTTAGAGAAAGCTCGCGACTTCAGTAGTTGGTGAATGCAGTGCACAGATAAATAGCCAGGTATGTTGCTGTTGAGATTTGCTGTTACTGGTACTTTAACTGCATGTGCGGTTACGACCTGAGAATGTATACAAATTTATTATTAGAATTTCTTTTAATCATTGTATACAATAGGATTTCATGTCAAACAGAAACATACTTGTTCAGTAAATATTTCTTGAGTAAATGCTTGTTTTATTCTCGCCAGTCCATTAGGGCGCACAGGCACTCGCATCCCCAGAGTGGCGCAAACCAGCTCACCTACAGCCGCTAACTGACCGGAATGGAAGTGAATAGCTATCAGTAGTAGCATTTCACCAAATGACGCTGTTACACCTGAATTACTGCAACACAAAAAATAATTGCAACTTAAAAATATACAGTTAATAGTGATTGTGACATGATTCTGCAACTTGAAAAATAATAAAAAGTAGAATGTAAGCCATCATTAAGGAGACAGGGGGCCACCGCCTAACTCGTCGGTCATCATGAGCGTGGTCAGCGTTCAAATACATGAACGTTAAAAATTATAAAAATAAATTATTTTGAAAATCGATTCCGGACCGTTCATGACGTCACACGTGCTCATGGAAGCCGACTAAACCGATGATTTATTAATTTTTAACCTTCATCTAATCAAACGCCGATCACGACCACTATAACCGGCAACTTAGGCGGTAGCCTCAAATTTCAGCATAAAAGATAAATAAGGAAGAAATACCTTTCGAAGTATGCTTCTTCTTTGACTAGCCAGTGAACCCATTCAATGGCTTTCTTTTCGTGTTCAGGAGCAACTACAATAGAAAGATAAAGTATTTTATTCCAATATTTTTCTAAAAAATATATTATGATATTGTTAAGTTGTATCTAGTGCATGGCTAAGCTACATGGATCTTTTAATCGTTATACATACCCATCAGTGAAGGACAAGCTAGAATCATACAAAGACTCAAAGACACAAATCTGACACCAGCTGGTGTTGGGGGTGGTTTTTGGGTGACCAGTCTCAAGAGGCCAGCAACCTCGTCATCTTGAAACTTGATTCCTGCAATACCCCTTAGTGCACAATACAGCCTCAATAACGCAGAGGCGTCTACTCCAGCTGTAGCATCCTTCAGTTTATTTAGTAGTTCGTGGCGTAATTTAGTTAGGGCCGCATGACCATCGCCTTTGCCTCTCTTGTGAGAGTTGCGCAAAAAAGTTGCAAACCACCCTCTAGTTGTTTGATCAGAGCCAAGTAAAAGTCCTGACATAAATGAAACCTGTGGACAAAAGTTTCTATACACTTAAATGGTTTATTGAAAACATTGTTAAATTTGTAAATGTACTGTAAAATTTTGTGAATGTACACGGATGTACCCACCGTTTTCTCATCTAGCAAGAGGTTATTGTAATGGCTTGAGTGAAATTTAATGATTATCTCACAACTATTTTGATTCATTAGATGACAACGGTTCTGTGCATGCATTAGCCTACATAACACCCATCACAATGTAAGAAAATACAAGATTAAAAAAAAATCGAAAACAAAAAGCAAAAGAAGACGAAAAAGCAAGCCCGTAGTTTCTTTGTGGCTTTCTTCTCCAGGTCGTCCACCTAGGTAGCTAAAGAAAGCCGCAGGTTAGCTAGGGTAGGTTCCTCAGCGGCGAGGATCGCTTTGGCACCTTAACGCGTCATCGGTGAACCCATGCTAGTGATCACACCCTCATTTAGAATTCTGTCCATTTGCTTCAGTGGCCCCCTGAGCTGTGGCATGAACCCCAAAAGGGTGGCCTCAAGTATTATTTGTTTAATTTAAGCTACTGGTTAAGAGCCTTCTGCGCTAGCCAACTGCTCATTGCCTTCAATTCTTTAATTTTTATAGTAGAACTAAATTTCAAAATAATAGATTAGTAACTTGTTATTTATTTAAGGATTTAAGAAAATATATCTGATAAAACAGACCGCATGACTAATTAATTTTTTGTAACTTTTATACTGTATTCAACTATGTTTATGTACTGAATTGTTAGCTTGACAAGTACAAGTGTATGTTAATACCCAAGTGCTGAATAAATATCATTATTTCATTTCATAAACATAATAATAATAAATAAATATCTCAGACATTGCAGTATTGGTCAGATTGCATTTCATCACAAAAATCCTATAAAATCTTACCAAGTCATCTTGATGGTGTTTCAATGTGAGATTAATAACCAAAGAGGGCAACCTGGAGGCTGAGGCTGCTTTAGCTCTCACAAAGGCAGCTATGTGAGGGCATGCTGCACACAGAGTGATCAGCGTCTTAGCTCTTATGCCACCCTCCTCACTTCTATCAGCGTTCATCACAAGTGATTCAGCAACTAAAAATGTACATGAATATAGTAAACAGGATTACATTAAATATATAAATATATAATGTAAACAAGGCGTACATAACTTAAATAAATTTTAAAAAGGAAAATTAAAATATTATTTTATTTTCCTTTTTAAAATCTATCAATCAAGCAATCTATCATAACTTTAGTAATGAAGGAATTTTAAGGTGTGATAAATTATTTTCACAACACATTACTATTCTTTAGCTCATCACTTTTGATAACTCTTGCCAACTATGTATCTATTAAACATTAATTATACTTCTTTTTAAACATTAAATCTTAACTGAAAACCTATGTCCAGCTATTTTAAATGAAAGAACAGAGTTTTCTAGGTCCTAAAGTTCAAAATAAGTTAATAGCTTTTTTGTGTATTTTGTATGTTGATGTGCTACAGACTGTAAAGTTTCATTGACAAATTAAGTTACACCCACTACTTATGTTAAGTACACCTTGCATAAATACATCAACCACAAACAAGGCCAAATATCTTTTATTTTCTAGATTGTGTTGGTAATGGTTACCCTTATGGTGGAGTCATTGAAACTAGGTACTGAGAAGCTTCACCCACTTCAAAACACTTCTGATATGGCAATTGGGACCAACAGCTTAAATTCCAATTTATTTTTAAATATAATGCCATCTGATTCTAAACTAGGCAGAACTTGTATGATGGCAATTGGGATACTGGCAAACAGTTTTATTATATATTTTATAAAAAGATAACATCAAGAATAAGATACCAAACTTAAGAACAACATTTCAATTAGGTAATATTAGAACTTATGCAATATTATGTGTTGGTTATAAGAATACACAAATAGACATATGTAGTGAATAAACAATTATTTAACTATTACTACAAATAAACATGAACATATCAAACCTTCTTGCAGTGTGTCTGGCATATTGGCCACTACCCATGATATTATAATACGGCCCTTATGGACATGCAGCAGCACTTCAATTACATCACATACATTCAGCAGGTTGGGTAGCTCAGCCAGACTGATACAAATGACATCAGTCACTTCCTCCAAGTAGACATCATTGTCAAACAGCTCTGAAGGCTTGATACTGTACTCGGTGTTGGAATTCTTGTGTTGGTTATATTCCACAATTTGAGCCTGCATCTGTAGCAACTCTGATAATACCAGCCGTACTCTACGGGCTGAGTCTGATTGCTCAAAATCATTTGTAATACCATTTGCAATGTTTTGTATGAGGAAGGTATCAGTACATTGTGAGCCACTCTTTTGTCTGAAAACAAAAATGAATACAATAATTGTATGATAATTTGTCATAAAATTAATCTACATTAGTAAATTTTTAGGAAGCAATGTTTGTTTCTATTGGTATTCAACAATTTTATGCATCTAAAGTCATAATATTGGTAAATATTATAATTATTTGTTCCTCTCTACATCAATCAAATCATTTTTTGACCTGAAATTAGCTTCTCCAATTTCCCCTATAGGATGTATTTTAAGTGTATGACTCGCCTCATTTGCTGCTCTTTCTTAAGGTCCGTTTCCAATGTGTTAAATTCGATAGATAAGAGTGAAACGATAAAATTCACCAAGTCTATCCCCGAGAGCATAGTTAGCACATCTTTCTTGGCTTCAGCACAGTATCTTGTAACATCAAGGGGAGATATCAGAGCCATGCGAACCAGGCATGGAATTATAGGCCTTATATCATCTTGAGAGCATTTCATAAGCGTTGCAATGTCTAAATCTTTGATAGCTTTAAAAACATGAGGTTGAATCGGTTTCATAAATGTCGCATCCATGATCAATGTCTTCTGAATAACAATGTTCCGTAAATTATTAATTCGGTAGCAGATATTTAAAAATCATTATCAATATCTATCTACACAAACTGAGGATTCTTATAACATAGTTAATGTTTTGTTGATCAAGTAGCAAAATTTCTTCCGAATACTTCCGATGTTTATAGGTTGCTTGTCAAGTATGACAATTGACAATTGATGACATTGCCAATGATGAAAACAAGCTAAATTTAAAAAATATATTACGTTATGTTCCACATCAAAGGCCAAGCGCGCACTACGACTTTTTGTCGCGCGATAATTTTATCGCAGGAATGCAACGTATGAATTTGTACGGCAGTGCGCGCACATGCGAGTAATAAATCGCGGCGATTTTAAAATTGTGGTTTGTCACAATTTCTTGCGATCGCTCGCGCTGCAGCTTATGGAATTGTATGATCCCGCGCGCACCGCGACAGAAAATCGCACATTATTGCTTATTTATTTTGTTTTTCTTAGCTGAGGGTGACTGATAGCCTTTCTTCAGCTGAGATTGCATTTCGCCATCTAGTATTTTTTTGTATTCAATATGAAGTCAATTAATTAATTTCTTATATGTGTGAATTTTTGATTCTAAAAGAAAAGAAAGAAAGAAAAAGAGTCCAGTACTGCCGATTATATTGATTTTTGCTTCTTTCCATCCGACGTAATAAATAGAGACAAGCAACCTGTACCGAATTCATCATGAGACTGAGCAACAACCAGCAATTTTCTTATCGCAGTTCGTGCACTGTAATTTTTGCGATATTTTAGAGCGCGATTCTAAAATCGTGTCGCAGAAAGTAAAATCGTGGTGCGCGCTTGGCCTTATTGTGTAATGTAGTCGCGCGATTGGTAATCAATTAAAATTGGTGACATTCTTACACACGTCGACATCGATTGTTTATAGTTAAAATTAAATTGTCAATGTCTTGCTGCGTTATACAGTCCCATACTTACACGAATTTGTTAAATCCAAGTGCATGTCCTATAGGCTGAACATATCGATACAAACATTTTCCTAACACATTGAAATTTATCTGTATTTTAGAGTGCCTAAGTTCGCAACAAATAAATTGAATTGAATATCCTTAGCAAGTGTTTGCTAAATTGTTTTTCCGTCGTCCAATTTGGCGGGAAATCTCTCAGAACTTTTCGTAGTAACTTGTCCCAGGCATGCTCGATAGGATTTAAGTTGGGTGACTGTGAAGGCCAATCCAATACCTAATTGAATATATGTCGGAGAGCAGGCGACACAAGCCGCGCCATATGGGAAGGAGCATTATTGTGTATGAGTAGAAAATTCCTGGGCCATTTGGAGAATCCAAACAATGTGTGGGACAATACAAGGCTCTACAACCTCCTCGTAGTTTTGGAACCGAACGAGCTGCGTTCGTCCGTCAAAACGAATTCCTGTCCACACATGATTGTCCCGCCTTGGTATGAGTGGGCCTCCTGAAAATGCGTAGACGGCCAACTGTTCCTCGAGTTCTCTAAAAGCATGTTCTTTGTTAATCCAGGTGACATCCACACCTGGACACAGCGGTGAACAGCACTAAAGACGTCGTCACTCTATGGTAAATGCTGGAACACGTGGTGGTCTTCGAACATGAAGACCAAAGTCACCCAACCTGCTTCGTACGGTCTAGTTATTTACCAGCAGCTGGTTGTCCTCCTAGAGTCTTTGTTCTATTATTATTCTTTATGGTACTTGTCCCTGTCTTGGGTAAAAGACAGGTACAAGTCCCATAAAAATCATCCGTGGTTTACAGGAGTTGTAGTGGTGGGCTACTTCAACTCCTGTAAACCAGGATCAACAATGGCACACAATGAAATAACACTGAGTGGTGAGGCCCATGCACATGCATGGGCCCGGGAAATTTCTTCGACTGTCTTAGATTCCGCAACAAAATTAATCAGAATGAAACAAGGAGGACTTGGAAAAAAGTAATTCCACTTCCCTCCACAGCAAAGCGGGAGACAGAATGATATAACGAGGCTAGAGCCTCATAAAACGATCTACTCCTGATATCTGTTATAAGTTATATATCACCTTGATGATATGATTAGCCAAGTTTTATTTAACCGTTCGTGAACCATCAAGAAGAATTGATGCAAGTGACGACCCTGGGTTAATATGTTCCATCTAGTTACATTAGCATTCAGCAATTCGTCATTTACGTTAGCTAATGGCATACATAGCCTGAAATCTTAACACAGTCGCGTAGTGATAGAAAGTAATTTTCGAAGTTATCCCGCGTAGAATAACACATAGCTGCACGTCTTTGTTAGTCAAGATCAACCGGAAGTACAATCGCTTGATCAGGTAGTGCCTCTGTACTGACTCTTCTATAGGCTAAAACAAGAATATCAATGCCAACCGTTGGCTTTGTAGTTCACCCTTAAGTAGTTGGTAGATTTTATAGGGAGTAAACGTAAGGCGATTTCTTTTAAATCTAAGAAAAGAGCTAGATTTTCGGGCTCTCACCTAGAGTTACTTTGTATAAGTAAGGCATACGGCATTAGAGTACAGCGTGAAGGTAAGGGTAATTTCAGAAAGCCATCAAAATTAAGTTCCATAGATACGGCGCGGTCACTGAGCCCATAACTTATGATTTAGTAGCCATATAGTGACCAAGTTCCAGAGTTGCAGAGCCATGTGTAAATGATTATTAAGTATAATCCTCTGCTCCTCCTTTTGGTGCAATACTACTGCTGGCGTGCCGCAGGGTGGCGTTTTATCTCCGTTACTTTTCGCAGTTTTCATAAATTATATCTCAAATCGACTTCTTTCCACCTACCACCTTTACGCAGATGACCTTCAAATTTACTTACAAACTCCTCTTAATAAGCTGGCTGATGCTGTTAGCACTATTAATAAAGATTTCGTCAGTATTAGTGAGTGGAGTCGTGCATACGGTCTGCAAGTTAACCCTCTTAAGACTCAGGTCACTCTTATCGGCAGCTCAAAGATGATGTCTAAGGTTTGTTACTCTCAACTCCCAAAGTTTTTATTTGAGGGTACTATTTTGAAAATAAATCGTGAAGTTAAGAACTTGGGGGTCTATTTTGATCACTGTTTTTCCTAGGGTCCACAACTGCAAAATGTTAGTTAGAAACTTTACGCGTCAGTGGGATCTCTACGAAGATTCCAACATGTTCTGCCTATACCCACCAAAATTATGCTTGCTCAGGCCCTCCTTCTTCCAATACTAGATTATGCAGATGTTAGCTATCTTGATCTCACCGAAGCCTAATTGGATAAACTTGAGCGACTCCAGAATGTTTGCATTAGAATCATATTTGGCTTCGCAAATATGATCATGTCTCTGAATTTCGAAATAAACTCAAGTGGCTGCCTATACGCCTTCGCCGGAATGCTCATATTCTATAACTTCTATACAGTATACTGTTTATTTGAACGTTTTTCTTTCCTTCATGAATTACATTCGAAAGCCTTGAGATCTAATAATAATGCACAAACACTTAGTAGATTCCAACAACTTGTCAAGGATCACTACTTAAAACTTAGCCTTGAAAGTACTCCGAGCTAAGGGTTTGGTTATTTTTCAACGATGCCGATCGTTTATTTATCATAGGTACCTACATAAAATGAACAGACATATGATAAATTAGTTAATATGTATAATTATAAGTATGGTACAGTAGTACCTTTTAGGAAATTTGTTGTGTACACCCGCAAGAACCCCATCTCTGTAACTCCTCTATTCTTTCACTACCTACCTAGGTTGCCTGGAAGAGATCACACTTTGTGATAAGGCCGCCATTTGTAAGTACTGTATTAATTTGTATATGTTGTCATTTTGTATTGTTTCTTGAGGTGTACAATAAAGAGTTTTACCTATCTATCTATCTATCGAGTAACTTCGAGTTTAGTTATAAAACTGACCACCATGAATTGGCAAATGAAATATGGCTAAAACGTATTTACAGATGGACGAGTTTACTTTTTTTCTTACTGATACTGATGAGCTGCGTTATTTTTAAACAAATGAAATAAATGTCATATTTTTAGGTAATTTTTACATGTCCAAAGATGGTATGTCACAATAAAAAAAAACTATTCTTGGACAGTGACCTGATTATATTTTATAGAGTTTTGGGTAACGGTTTTTTACTTTAGTTGTATCGCAATTAAATTTGTTATAGAAACTTACTGTCAATCTCACACATCACGGACTACTCTTTAAGTTATTGGACGCTTTCCAATAACTATCATTTAATGTGTCCAATAAAGTTTGCTTGCAGGTTAGGCTAAAAAAAACCTAAGAGAAGAATAAAAATTATGGTTCTCATAATTTGAATTAAGCGCCCAGCGAATTACAGGCAACGGAAAAACTATAGAGAGATAGCTCGAAAATATTATATTTCTAAGTCCACTTTGCATTTTACGTTAAATAATCTTTCAGACCACGACCACGGCACGATGCGTAATGTGCTTCTAATATATCTACCAGTTTTTGAAATATTTTATGACCAAAAAGTACCGTAGTTAGTACTTTCTTTTTTAAGATTTTTATTAACTTTATTTTTTGAGATTTAACTTCTTTAATGCTTCATAATCTCCAATGATTAAGATTGATTAGACTTTATGCTGAATAATTATCTCATTGTTTAGTTTTTAGAGATTTTCGTGAATATTTTCAGATTTAGATGAGCAATTTGCTATTCATAAAAACAAAATGTTCTTATCGTGTTTTATTTCTTGTACAAGTATGATTTCGGTATATTCATAACTATTCCTAACTGTTCAATAATTATCACTTTTTGGTTCTGAGTAGCTGTTGTTTATTTTTAATCGTTAATCAAAGTAGTCTTCAAGCAAATAGTTCACTTACCTATGTAACTTAATGTTCAGGGCAGGTTTTATATAAATAATAGATCTTTACCTATGAAATTGCCGTTTTGTATGAAAAAATTTAAACGAATTTTTTTCATGAATTTTTTTATTTGTATTAATCGAAGTAATCACCCATGCAATCAATGCATCTTTGCCATCGCAGTGGCAGTTTATTGATGCCCTTCTTAAAGAAATCAGCTGGACGGGAGGCAACAAATTCTTCAAAGGCATTTTGTACTGCCTCTCGGGTATTGAATTTTTTTCCCGCCAAGAAGTTATCCAAATTCTGGAAAAAGTAGTAGTCTGTAGGCGCAAGGTCTGGTGAGTAGGGCGGATGACGGAGAGCTTCCAACCCCAGTTCTTGCAACTTGGAGACCGTCTGCTGTGCAGTATGAGGTCGCGCGTTGTCGTAGCGGAGACGAGCGATTGACCAATGCTGGTTGGAGATGCGCCAGCTTCTCCATCATTGTGCTCAGTTCTTCACAGTACACATCTGCAGTAATGCTCACCCCGTTTGGTAAGAAGCTGTGATGAATCACACCGGCGCTAGACCACCAAACAGTGACCATCACTTTTCTAGGGGTAAGTTTTCGTTTAGGGCATTGTTTAGGTGCTGAACCAGGATCCAACCAACTTGCTGAGCGCTTGCGGTTATCAAACAGAATCCATTTTTCATCGCAGGTAACAATGCGGTTCAAAATTCCTTCATTTGTGTGTCTGTTGAGCAGTGCAAGGCACGTCTCGACGCGTACTTCGCGCTGGCGATCATTGAGTTCGTGGGGCACCCATTTGTCAAGCTTTTTTACCTTGCCAATTTGACGCAAATGGACCAATATTGTTTTGACGCTAACGTCGAAAGCTGCTGCTAATTCAGCCGTAGATTGTGTATCATCAGCTTCCACAACCGCCTTTAATTCGTCATTGTCGACCAAAGTCTTCGGACGACCGCGAGGTTCATTTTTCAGGTCGAAATTTCCAGAACGGAAGCGAGCAAACCAATAACAGGTGGTGCGTTGGTTTGTAGTGTTAGCTCCGTAAACGTCGTTGATGTTGCGTGCCGCTTGTGCCGCGTTGCTGCCACGACGGTACTCATATTCCATAATTACTCGAATTTTTAACGTATCCATGATGACGAAAAAGATTGAAATGCGATGAAAATGTAACACTAATCAATAAAGAAATGACTACTTTTGGAAAAAAGAATCCATGTTTTTAAAATAAAATTAATTTGAAATTAGAATTCTTAGCCAAACAAAAATTATTTTGATTTGAAATGGCCAGTACTGCAGAACGGCAATTTCATAGGTAAAGACCTAATATCTTATTTAAGTATATAACATGCCACTTAGGATCACATTACTATTAGTTAGTTTTTTATTCGCAAACAACTAAATTATCCGATAAAAAAATTAAAACTCAGATCTTACATTTGACTTTTGGAGTAGGCACGAGGATACCGTACGGTGTCTGGCGCGACTCCTGCCATTCGATCTACTGCGCGGCAGTCAACTCGGTGGTTTTTACCGAACTACGGGTCCGCCAGGGGATTAGGGGGCACCAGACCAGACGCTCATTGAGTATAGACGGTATGCACACGCGTGTTAAAACAGTGGCGCATTTGCGCCTGAACACACGCCAGCGGCAGCGTGCCGTTGGTGCTATTCTGCCTCAGTTCTAGGCCTGGGATGGAAGGAAGGGTGGTTACGTCACCGACAGATTGAATCAGATACGACCGAACACATGTGTTTCCGTAACTATCTGAGCCGGATAGGCCGAGATGCGACGACGACGCACTGTCGTTGGTCACCATTACGGAAGCCACCTGATATGCTGGAGGAGGCTGAGAGGCGAGTCCTGGTAGCGGAGATCGGATGGGATTGTTTACTCGTTGTGAATCCGACATACGTAGGCTTTCTCCCTGCCTTATCAGAAAACAAAAAATCTGATAAGTGGGTTAAGTCGCTTGATAGAACTTAAGGAAAGTAAGTACTAATCCAAACTTTGATTTACCTTTCGATTGAGAAAAAAGTACTTTAACCTGTGTTCCAGAATCCTTAAATCACAAGTTGGTAACTATAGAGACGAGGTAACAAAACATGTAATTTACGTAGGTACTAGCGTACAGCTTTGCTTGTTGACTATGTAAATAACGATCGCTATCTTTCCAACTGAAAATGAGTATAAAAGTGATTTTCTTAGTAGTACTTTGACTGTTAAATAATACGCCTACAGTATTGAAATAAGTCTGATTACTATTATTATATTTTATCAACTTGTAATTATTTTGTCATGTACTATGGCAAAGCCATACTACGAGTAGTAACGGTGCATTAGGAATAGCACACCTACAAACATTGGCCATTAGAAATGATATGTAGTGAGTGAGATCTAACGAAATTTCTTATTGTCGTATATATATTTAGTTAGTGCTACAAAACTCAATGTAAAAGAGTTCTTAAGATTAAGCCCATTATGAACATAATAACAATAAATTCAGGACGTAATTGTTTATATTCCAGTTATTATTATTCCTACTGATAACGTATATTAGAAGCAAAGGAATAATATTGTGAGTAAAGATGTTTCTTTCTAATATAATTTTGGAGATTTTAATATAGGATTACGGTACCTATATTAAATAATTAAATCTAAATTGTAAACTTTTGAATGCTTGTTTTTTTAGTGTTTGTTTTACATGATGTTTATTATAATTTTAGAATAATCTAACTATTGGAATTTGATAAGTTTTAATGAACTTATTTTTATTTAAGGGAGACGAAAATCCTTAATTTAATAACGACCGAATCCATTTAACAGAATTTTTTTATCAACTTATAAAGTATAGTTTGTATTTAAGTGCAACTTAGATGAACTGACCTCTAAGTTAGGAGTTTAGGTGCTTTTTATTCAAGTTCTATATAATATAATAATCTGCCATCCCAAATACGGAGATACCTACATAATACTTAGTCGTCGCGACGTAAAAGCTTCCATTGCGGGTAACAACTGCTTATTTATTTACCTGCATACTTTATATTACACAAACCAATTAAGGTCTACCCGACTGCTTTACAAATACACGTTACACACAAATTCAGTCAAGATGAATAATATATTATATTTCACTGTGTTCGCAACTTGTCTGTACGAGCCCATTTCTACGTATTTTTCCACGGGGAAATGCTTCAGGGACAGTTAAAAGAAATAGAACTTCATATTACCCACGGATCTTATTAACCTAACTTTTGAAGCAGTATCGAGTCGAATATAGTTTTTGTTTTGTAGAATGGTGTAGAATAGCAATGGAAACGAGCAAGCAGTTCACCCAATTAAGTGATCAATGCCCCCCATGGACAATATGGACAATAGATACACCAAAGAGGCAGCTAGTGCGTTGCGGGTATTTAAGAAATAAATAGGCTTGATATTAAGTACAGATGGGAGCTAAGATGGAGAGCGCAAACTCAAGAAAATCTTTATTCCCTTTTATGCACTGCGTTATGCTCTTTTATTAGGGTTCCGTACCCAAAGGGTAAAACGGGACCCTATTACTAAGACTGTCTGTCTGTCACCAGGCTGTATCTCATGAACCGTGATAGTTAGACAGTTGAAATTTTGTGTCATAGATGATGTATTTCTGTTGCCGCTATAACAACAAATACTAAAATATAAAATAAATATTTAATATAGATACATACAAGGAACGTGAATTTTTTGCTCGTTTTTATAGATAATGGTACGCAACCCTTAGTGCACGAGTCCGACTCGCATTTGGCCGGATTTTTAAGATGATGTCATGGGTATGTCAGCCCATGACTAATAAAAGAGAATAACGTTTAAAAACTAAACACAATTACTTGTATATAAAACACAGAATATGTGTCAACTGTGTGGAAAGTTTGTAGAGCATCATTCGTTTTTTCGAATGGTCTAAACTATCGTGTCACAAGACACCACAACCTTACCATCACATAACTGGACAACAAATTAATAAGATTAAGGAGGTCAAAAAGTGAATGAATCGCGTAGACTATTGAACAATGTTTTGGTATCAGTAGTACAATTAACTCGCAAATGGCTTTATAACAATAATAAGTTTACGCGTCTAATAACTCCGAATTCTCAGTAATGGTATAATAATTTTATATTCGAATTAGCTTATTGAATATGTTAGCTTATGAAGTGACCAAACATTTCTCTTATTTAGTTACCATATTTGGAGAAATTAAAATACTGGCCAAGTGTGAGTCGGACTCGTTTGTTGTATGGGAGCCCCCTTAAATATTTGTTTTATTTTGTGTTTTAGTATTTGTTGTTATAGCGGCAACATAAATACATCATCTGTTAAAATGTCAACTGTCTAACTATCACATGTTCATGAGATACAGCCTGGTGATAGACGGACAGACAGACGGATAGCGAAGTCTTAGTAATAGGGTCCCGTTTTAACCTTTGGGTATTGAACCCTAAAAAGATCCACAAATAAACGCCCGATTCGATAGCTAATCTTTTACAAAACAATTATATTACGATAGTTTTAAAGAATTAGACTTAATCTAAATCGAACAGTACTGCAATAAACACGCACACGGTACTAGTTAAGTAGTACAATTGTGTGTGACACCGATAGCGATAGTCTCACAATCTTTGGGACGTCTTGGGATCCTTGGCTTATCACAGCCACGGTTACTATTGTATTCACCTTGAGAAGAGCTTGGCGTGAAATAACAATAAGCAATAAGTCCACCTTTATGTAACTTTGTGCATAAAGTTTTGAAATAAAAATAAAATAAATGTACAAATCCAGTCCTACAAAGAGTACTGTTGACTGACACCTTCAAGTGTCAGTACCTGCTTATCAGCATGGATCCAAAGATCAGTAATTGTTACAATGACCCTAAGCAGTATGGAACTTCGTAAATGTTTGTCATATCGTGTGATTTTTACCGTCTGCACAATGGGCTATGTTTAGTAGAACTCTACCATCGTAACTTTTATTATCCACAAGAATTTTACCCACAGTCCCTAAGATCAAATAAATAAATAAAATAAAAAAGGTTTTTATTCACGTAGACTTTAAAAAAGCGCTTGTAAATAGTCAGAACATGTTTGTAGTAATATAGTTGTATACATTAGATATTATTTCTAGTAACATAGATATTTAGGTATATCTTGTATGAAAACATTTATAAAATTTATTTTATTACAGAAATGATATTTAGCTAGCTCGTATCAAGTTATTGTCAAGAGATTATGTTTAATTATCTAGTATAAGTCTAATATTTTTACTACATATTGTCAATGGTTCTGTCTATATTAAAGGTATTATTACTATGACGGACCTTGTGTTAATAACGACGGTCGCGCTTTAATGCTACCACCGGATCCAATGCGCCCCAACTGAGAAGACCCAGCGAAACAAACTCAGTGGGTTCATCTACTACCGGTTTCAACACGACCCAGTTGAGACGGTCCGGCGAAACATACTCAAGCGGGCATGAACACGGGATTTGGTCAACATATGTCTATTTACTATTTAACCCAATTATTCCTACTATACGAAGTCAACCGATACGAAATAGGTTTGTTTTTATATCCTATATCTGATGGTAAGTGATCACCGCCGCTCATGGACACTCGCGATACCAGAGGAGTCGCGGGTGCGTTGCGTTATTAAGGAATGTCTTCTGTAAGGTGGAGGTACTTCCCCAGTCGGGCTGCTCTTTGAGCGAATGAACGCTGTGCCCTACATCTCTAAACCACCCAAGTAGGCCGTAGCAATGCATGAAATTTAGCATTACGTTGTAAAATGACTTATTACGTCGTATTACACCACAACGATATTTCGTAGCACGGTGGACTACGCCGTAGAATTAATTAGAAAGTAAAGCATAGATTTATCCTAAATTTCGGAACGTGACCATAAAAGTGGTAAATATGTATTTAATATGTCGTACCCCGTAGATTTGGATGAAGGTTGAACATCGTAAAAGTGTTGATGAAGTGTTAAACAAGTAGGTAGGTAAAGACATAGTGAAGCGTAGTATGGCAGAAGAATTTGTCCAACAACAACATTTTGGATAAGGGTTGATTCCGACATGTAACCTAGTATCCGCACGTTCGGATTTACGTGCGACTTAAAATGGTATAATTACGATGTAAAAATCGTAACAGGATTTAGCTATGCCTTACTAAACCCTGTTAAGATTTTATGAACACATCGCAATAAAATGGTGAACTATGGTGTAGCCATCGAGGCCATTCTAGTAAGTATGTATGGGACAGAGACATAATATAGCACACAATATATAGCATGGCGAAGTAGGTCATAGAACCAAATTTCATAGCATGAGGTGTTACGATGATATTGATGTTTTATTTATCGTCAGATTGAAAATTATTGGGAACATAATAGACAAACATAAAACCAACCAATAAAATATTTTATATGAATTGTTTATTACAATATATACCACGTAGTAATTATTTTGGGTTATTAAAGCATAACATTTATGTTATGCGAGAGTTTTGTTAGTGTTTAATTGTAGTGCTATGGAATACTTCATGTACTTCGTAGCACTACATTTCTATATCTGTATGTACTCGTAACATGACGTGGTAGATCGTGACAGTAGCATAACGTTGCCCTCATGAAAATGTACTACTAAATATGCAACGTAGTAAACCTATATTTATAGTTGCATATTATTTTGCGTGGTGTTATGTCACTCCATATCATGTGGATAGTTTGCAACTGTATTCACAAAGTAATAGTTCAAACCAGTTAAAGTGCTTATTGTTGAATGGCTGTTTCAACAATAGAGTTTCAAAAAAAGAAGGTAGTCAATTAGACCGAATGTTTTTTTTGTTTGTTTGTTACCAGGTTTATCCGTTCTTTTTGAACCAATATAAAGAATACTGTTTTCATTGATTATGGATTGCTTTTAGTATGGATGCAAGTAAATACATCAAACCGGTGTCTCAGAGAAAAGTTCAAGTCTATACTTATGTCAATGTATATGTTTTCTAAAACAGTAATTGTCTTATCGATATGTTGGTATTGAATCTCTACCAGTTAACAAACATAGTAGAAATAAACTACAAATATTAGGTCAAACATAATGTAAAAGATTTTTATTCAGAAACATTTTGGTATTGCGAATCTATGGAAAATGTGAGCTGTAACCAGGCCGTAAGTAACCTTACGGCCTGGTTACAGCTCACATTTTCAGGTCAACGTAACCTTAAATGAATATCTTGGGAACTAAACTTTAATTGAATAACTTTTAAATGAATAACTTGTGAAAACTAGGCTAAGTGTGAACAACGGCTACCAGAAAACTGATAAATATATTTATATGTTTCTAAATAGGTACATACATATTATTCACACTAAAATTTATCCTGTATTCGAACCGTATTCAGTAAAATATACAAGACAAACAGGCCACTATCATTCGACACTATTTACGTTTTTATTTCCTGTGTATTTATTGTTTACTATTTATGTTTTTATTTCTATAACGCATGCGGTGTTCATGATCGAGCATACACTTGAAATTGACCTTGTTTATTGAATTCTAAACTACTACTAAATTGGATAACCTTGCAAAGTTGGTGTTGGATCGTAAGAAATGAAAAAGTTAACTTAATATTCAAATTCTCGTAAATACAGAATTTTATAGAATGTCGGTTTCAGAAATCATAGTAGGTAGTGTTGGAGATTACATGTTTTGTTAGTTTACAACAATTTGCATTCCATATGAGATTCTAATTCAACTTTCCTGTCTATCATTGTTAATTAAATGTTAACAAAATAGAGAAATAAGTACTAGATAGTGAATCAATGTGCGGTTGTATGGATGGCTGTGGGGCGGCGTGCGGCGGGCGGCGGGCGCGGTGGGCGGCGGGCGCGGCCGGCGCGGCAGTCGCACGCGAGCACGTGCGCGCATCGCCTCCGCGCCGCCCGGAGCCCGGCACGCACCCGCGCCCCGCCGCTCCACGCTCAATACCTCGGGAAATATCAATTCTTCTCTAATATCACGTACGAGTAACCCTACAGTTTCCTATTACAATCGCTGCCTATTCATCTAGTTCTTTTTCAAGGCGTCCTCCTGTGATTTAAATATTTTATGGGTCAATAGTAAGACTTTTGTACAGATTGCTTACATCATCGGTACTACAATTTAGGCGGGAAATATATGTATCGGATTAATAATTGAGTTGCCCAGTAAGCGTTATTACGATATACGGGATCAAAGGAAATTATGGAATGTTGTATTTTTATCGCTCTTTTAAATATTGTAAATATTGAAATTGATTTCTATGTTTAGACTTATATGGATATGTAATTACATAGGAAATGGCCGAAAACATAATTGTGTTCAAAATTTATAAATTTATGATTACATTAATAAATTACCTTTATATAGTGTTGCGGGGTGAAAATGCTTTTTGATAAACGGCTCCCCACCATATAATATTTTATATAATATTATATATAGAAATAATGAAAGTCGACGGTCTTATCAATGTTGCGGTAACATGCTAAATGGCTAACCATTCGGCCCGGGACTTGATTTCTAGGTCGGATCAAAAAAGGTTTCTAGAACCTTTCCGTAATGGAAAATGATCAATATCTCCTTTGAGTCAGTGAGAGTCCTCAGTGTTACATCCCAGGGCTTAGGAGCACACGATAACCTGCCAGTCCTACCCCAGACCTCTTCCTGGACATGTGATCTTCCTGGCTCCACAGATTATGTGAGTACAGGAACAAAGAGTGCACGTGTGGTTTTGCTAATACTTATGACCTATAAAGTGTGTCGCACAGATAGCTGTTCAGACTAGCCGTTGTAGCTGAAATTCAAGGTCCTATTTTTTATTATTAGTTGACCAATTTTTCTGTTTATGTATAAAATTTTACAAATAATTAATTAAATATGCCAAGAAATTTGTCTACTGTTAACTTAGGTAAGTACCTAATTATACTGAAGTATATACGAATAAATACACAAGTGAAATCAAAACATATAACTTAAACTTCGAGCCTTTTTATATTTATCTCAAAATGTTGCAAAATCTCAGAATCTATCAGTTGGACTGATCTACGTCATACAATTAACTACGAGTATATCTAGGTGACTAACGCAATCCAGTTCTATGGATAAGCCACCTCATTTTGAATTAAGTATAACAATAGGTATTAATTACTATTTGTCATTCGATTTTTTAATTTTGAACATTTTAATAGCAAACTCAAAAGTAATTAAACGAACGAGGTACTATACAGAAAGCCGCTACATAATTTCGCCAATTTTATCAAGAGTATCGTACTAAAATTTGAAATTTGAAATGTGAAAATTTGTATGTTTTTATGTTTAGATGCTTGGACATTTGTTTTCAATCGCGCCAAAGGTCAGAATCTCAGAGCATTTTAGATATCTGTGGTCAGAATAGAATTGGTCGAAATTTTCAACGGAGATAGGTTAACCATAGCCATAACACGGTTACAACCGCGGGGCTCAGCTATATCGTTACACTTTTTTTTTATAAATAATGATCTATTCTTATATTCCGTACTATTTAAATTAAGGCGAAATTAATAAAGCTATGGATTTAAATATTGCATTTGCTAGATGAATCGTATGGCCTATTATTTTCATAGAAGACTGGGGAAATGTAGCCCCGTGGGTACTTTTTAAATATATAATTGACACAAAGTACTTACAGACTCAGAATAACTACTTATGGATCACGCAAATAGTTGTCCTGTGCGGGAATTGAGCCCAGATAACGAAGTGGCAAGGCGACTGTCTTAACCGCTGTACTAAATTAAGTAATGTTCAAAATATCGTAACGCAACAGGAGATGTTCAATA
The DNA here is from genome assembly GCA_951640165.1 of Pseudoips prasinana. Lineage (NCBI taxonomy): Eukaryota > Metazoa > Arthropoda > Insecta > Lepidoptera > Nolidae > Pseudoips > Pseudoips prasinana. Next base: position 22,924,080 of record OX621237.1, on the reverse strand, counting down.
TTGGTTCTTTTTAAATTGTAGTGTATTTATTAGTAGTATTTATTCGGTTTTTACTACTTGATATCTTTGCATTTCCACCGTATTATTTGCAAATCATTGCTAAATTCCGTTAATTCGTACATAAGGATAAAATAATATTTTATATCCTTATGTTAAACAGTACCTATGTAGGTATTCCCGGGCATCACTCACTACTAATTTCAATACTAATTCAGATTACGGTTATGGGTTATAATATTATGATAGACTAGCTGTGCCCACGACTTCGTCCACGTGTTAATTTGTTTATTTTTGTTTTTTGTTTTAAATTAAAGATTTTTCTAAAATAAAAGTAGCCTAAAGTACTCTTTATTACATCAGCTACCTGCCAATAAAAGTCCCGTCTAAATCGGTCCAGCCATTTCAGAGATTAGCTGGAACAAACAGACAGACAGACAGACAGACAAAAATTGTAAAAAATGTTATTTTGGTGTATGAACCGTATATATATATCCATAAACATGTAGTAAAAAACGGTTATTTCAATATTACAAACAGACACTTAAATTTTATTTATTTGTATAGATTTCAATATAATTTAATTTACAAAATAAAATTCTTCATACAAATAATATTAGTGAACCGTAAGCTTGCACATTGAGTAAAATTCGTGTTCATAAATAAGTACTGCTGCTAAATTTATATTACATATAAATCTAGGAGAACCAAGTAATGTATAACGATTACTCGGAACGGGGCTATCCAATGACTTAATTCCAATGCCAGTGACTTAATTACTTATAATCTGGATTGCCTATTACCGGAGATTTAACAGATATTCGGGAAAACCGGAACCTATTCGGAGGACTATCTGACTATTCATGATTGGGGTAAGATATTTCTCATCTATATATTTTCGCTCATCCCTTAGATTGAAGCCTAAAATTGCAATCATTATCGTATTAAAAAGAAACTATGGATTCTAGCGTAGCACTAAATAATATACTATAACAGGCAGTGTGATGCGGTGCCATAGTTAGATGACGTCGTACTACGTTAGTATGACGTAGCATTTCCTTGCAAGATGTAATAGTTTATAGTATGATGTAGTAGTTTTCGTATTGATATTTTTCTGATTGTGTTGCATTGCTAGTTATAATATTTTTATTTTATATTTGCTTCAATATAAATTAGCAAAATATTGAAGCTTCCTTTGTTGTTTGTTGTGTGTTTGTATTGGTGATATGTAATGATTGACACAAAAATCGACAATCATTACGGGAAGTCAGAAGCCTAATAGAATCTGACACCCGGTCTTGACGGGGAACCGAATAGAATTGGAAAACGGTAAAAAACGAGAAGAATATTATGATCTACATAATGTGAACCGATAAATCTTTGTAAATCAAAATCGCTAATAATCTTCATTGGGTTGCATCGGGATTGTAAGGCCTAATTTAAATGGAGACTGAAAGATATTTTATAAAGAAAAGTTTATTTACACATACACTCTCTTGTAATACTAGCTAGTTCTATAGACCTATTTGCCTTAGAGCCTATGCACACCACGTTTTTTAAGCGCGGCGATGACGCGCGTTTATGAAACCCGCGTCGACGGCGCGTATAGAGATGACCACATGCCTTCTTTGTCTAATTTATCGACAATTTTTTTAATAAGGGTGCATTTGGATTTTACTTTTGAGATTTGTAACCCGAGCGAGCAAGTTTAAGATTGATATGTATGCAGTATTCAAGACGTCTCCTACAACTTTACGTATTTTCAGGACATTGATAGTAGAACAAGTGGTCCAACACTATTATTTTAAAGTATGTACGTGGGCTTATAATTGCATGAGTGTTTGTAACATTAACGGTACTTAAATAAATAATACCATTACATTAATAAATTCGTGTTTGGAAAACCATATTCAACCACTTTATTTATTTTAATAACACACGTATTTATTAAAAGTAATTAATTGTGAATAATAAAATAAAGCGAATTAAACATTTTAATGTAATAGTTTCGTAAAAAATATTTGAAGGTCGATAGTTCTTAGCAAAATCCGCCATTTGAACATTGCAGCTCTTTTTCTAGTTCAAACTGTAGTTTTTTTTACTTACTTATTTTTGTAACATTTAAGCCTTTATTTCTAATTGATTGGTTTTGATTAATATTACAAACCAAGAGAGTTCAAAACACGGTAGCAACTGTATTGCCACTACTAGTTACCGTAGAACAAGATATTAGGTAATGCTTGTAATATAAAAGAACCGGCCAAATGCGAGTCGACGCACGAAGCACGCAGCTTACCACTCCGTACCATTATCTATAAAAATTAGCAAAAAATTCACGTTTGTTGGATTATATGGGAGACCCTTAAATATTTAATTTATTTTGTTTTTTAGTATTTTTTGTTATAGCGGCAACAGACATACATCAACTGTGAAAATTTCAACTGTTTGACTATCACGGTTCATGAGATACAGCCTGGTGATAGACGGACAGACAGACAGACAGCGAAGTCTTAGTAATAGGGTCCCGTTTTACGTTTTGGGTACGGAACCCTAAAAATGAATAAGTTAATAATAAATAATAATAATAATTACTAGGGACAATGTCACACAGATCATCCTAGCCCCAAACTAAGCAAAGGTACTATGGGTACCAGGCGACGATATACATACTATATAGATAGATAAATACTTATATACATAGAAAACACCCATGACTCAGAAACAAATATTCGTGCTCATCACACAAATATTTGCACTTACCGGGATTCGAACCCATGACCACCAGCTTCGTAGGCAGGAGCACTACCAACTAGGCTACAGTGACCGTATATAGGTAATAAGTATTAACGGATTAGGATAATAATATGAACCTTCTGTCATCTCATTAGAAGTTTTCAGTTGCAATATACCGTATTAAATTGGTTCATAAGTTAGCATGTTACGGATTGTCGATGCTTGCACATAAAGTTATATGCCCTCTGGTTTTATGGCAAGCTTTAGAGACATGTCACACAAAACCAAAAAATATATAAATAAGTAGTAAGTCTGCAGATACAATATCTAATATAGCTGAGTTGAGTGAGTTGACGCGCTCACAGCTAGATGCTCTCACCGGTCTGTAAGTGATTGGCGAGGTCAAGCAACTAGGCTCGCGGTCAGTCCATAGATGGGTGACCGCGAAAGTGGTTTAATTTCTGAGCGTCTCCGTGCTTCGGAGAGCACGTTAGGCTGTTGGTCCCGGTTGTAGCCATTAGGCAACAGTCGTTAAGCCATGTCAGAGGCCTACTGGGCGGCTTGATCAACTATGACACTAGGGTAACCACTGCCCACACGATAAGTAAGTAAGTAAGATAGCTGTGAAATTAAATAAAAAAAAACTGATCGTCTTGAACACTGAAATCGGAGTAAGGTAGGTCAAGTACCTGCGTGTTTGAATATGAATGAACTGGGGTTCCGTAAGTACACATTGTTCCGTTATCATTTATACGCAATGCCTTCACTTTTATTCTCTATTGATTCGGAGTTGTAGCACTGCAGATTATTTTGTTTTGTTCACTTCTTTTAAATGTAGTGTTTTTAGAGTTATATGTTTTCTATGTATATATGTATTTATCTATCTATATAAGTATGTATATCGTCGCCTGGTACCCAAAGTACAAGCTTTGCTTAGTTTGGGGCTAGGACGATCTGTGTGACATTATCCGTAGGTATTATTATTATTTAAGACTTCATAAATTTACTGGTTTGAAACTTTTACGATTTCACCTAAAAAAGGTTACAATAGTGTAAAACATTGACGATGGTAAAATGTAGTAACGGGTAACTTCCGCCAATAGTTTCGACCTTTTCAGGAGATCATCTTCAGGGCAAAAGCGACCTTTACTATGTTATAGGTACAGCTCCTCACGTTAGTTTTAATTATAATACATTGACGATTTTAAGTTTATTATAATACATTGATATTTTTTTCATTTTGTGAAAAGCTACCTCTCGTTCAGGTATATATCTAAATGCTTTTGGTTTATTAACTTTTTAAATCTTAGTAAATGCTCAGTATTTTTGTATTTAATATCTAATTTCTTTAATATACGTTGGAGATTAAATAAACCTGCTATTGAACAATTTAAATTTGAATCGCGATTAGAACTCATGGTTCGAAAAAGTGAGCACACTATTCCTTTTGTATTTGGCGCAATGTATTTTAATATTTGGTAGATTATATATTTTTTAGCTTAATTGTCGTATTATAGTCAACATACATATACAATGGAGTTCTGTAGGTGTTGAACAGTTCAACTGATGAGAGCCATTAGACACCATTTAATTTTATGTGCTCTGAATAAATTTGTAGGCATGGTAGTGCAAAAAATATGAAAAAAGCCGGATTAGAAAATGTTTTTCTGTCTATACAATAAATATGTGGCTCCATAGTTATCGAATCCAAAACGCCACATTTTAGCGAGAATATGTCAATTTTATTTCCTTATTAAATACAAATAAAATGTTCTGAATTTTCTTTGAATTGTAAGATAATTATGAATTCAGTTATTTGGTGGTTTTTCTTTGAATTGTACGATAATTATGACTTCAGTTATGGAAAGTGCCCTTCCATAACTGAAGTCATAAATATCGTACAATACTAAGAAAACCCGCCAAATAATTAATGTCGCTGAATATGTAACGCCGTTTTCAGCTTTATTTAAATGGAAAAATATTTACGGTATCATAAACAACTGGAACAGATAATATAAAATAACCGCTTTGAGATAGAATTCTAAGGAGATTATATTCTTTCTGAAACCATGCAAGTAGGTTTTATAGACCTTTTTTGGGTATAACATTCTATTATAGAATGAAGTATGTGTTCAGCCACATTGGAGCACGGGCGGGCGACTGCATAGAAAACTGAGAGTGTGTGTACGGACAACAAATAAAGAACGATTCGTACTTCATATGTTTTTGCTATTTACCCGCGAAAACTACGGGCGCCGCGCCGTGCCGTTGCTTAACTGTGGCCGAGCATTATAAGCGGGACGGCCGATTGGCATTTTGATAAGTGAAAAAATAAGTTATTTACATATTGATCTGTAAAAATATATCTTTACATTAAATATTATAAATGTGAATGTTTTTATGTTTAATGCAAAAATTATTGCGGATATTGATGACATCTCGAATGGAGATAGTTTATACGGTGAACATAGGCTTAAATTAAATTATTTTTTTGTTATAATTAGTTAATTTAATAATTATTTACTTGAATTATATTACAATCTAAATTTCTATATTATTATAAAAAAATGAATTGGTTTTTAAATTATTATTATTTAGCTGTATGCAGATAAAAAATGTTATTGATGAGATCTTTGGGGGAAGCTTTCGACCTAAAGAAAGTGTCCATCTAATTATTCTTTTAATTGTTCTGTAAATTGTCTATTAAGCGCTCTACGTTTTCAGGCACTATTTTTTTAGATGTATGTAACGCGATTTCTCAGTAGTTTGTGAAACGATTTTGCCAATTCTAATTCGATAGTAAATACTTTCGAGAAGTCCCCATGTTTTATGTTGCTTAAATCGGTATTCAAACGAAGGATTTATAAAAAACCATGCGGGGCATGCCGATAGAAATGGAAATTATTTTTTTATTTCTCATACTCGGAGAGCACTGTTTATTTGATCCGAGTAGCGAGTGGAAGATGTTATACTTCCCACCTTTGGGCGGTAAAGACTCATAGTAATTGCTTTAATACTATTTATTTTAATTTATATCCTCTATAGAGAGGGCTCTATGGAGGATATAAATTTAAAAAATAGAACTATATTTGGTAAGGCAGGTGGCTGTAAAAACCTAACATAATTAAGAAAAAGTGCTGCGGTCATGTGGATTAATAAAAAGACCCTCCGTCTTACGATCAGGTCACGTCTCCTGACGCGATATTTACAATGTTTACCCATTCCAAAAAGTGCACAGCGCCGCTGAAGAAGTTTTCACTTCAAAAATATCGAAGTCAGGTGGATGTTTTGAAAACAATAATTCTTATCTAATCTTTCATATAATTAAATTTATTAACTATTTTCGTTAAAGCGCTTATACCTATACCAAGATAATAAAAATAACGATTTTGAATAGATCCGTACATAATATTGTTATTAAGAGATATAACGTACAATTTAGATTTATATACGACGGTAAAAACGAATATCGCCACTCCATCTCATCCCGTGAGGCGCGTAAAAGTCGTCCCGAGGGAATATATGTATACCAGAAAACGGCCAGCAGCGTTCTTCTGAGTATTATGACCATCTTAAGGGGAGCCTGTCTACCAAGCGTGGCGATTATGTTAATTCCCCCTATTCTTGGGGAGGCTATTGTCCAGCAGTCGCAAAAGGAAACGACATCACTGTCCACTTACTGGGAAACTAATTTCGCGCGGTAAGATTCCATTTCAGTATCCTGCACTATTTATTTTAAAAGTTTTATGGGCAGGATAAATGTAAAGAAACGAAGAATTTGATTAGTTTTATGTAATTCTAGATGAGGGTGAAATAGAGATCATTGGCTACAAGTTAACACACATACATAACATACACACACAATGCCAATTTACCTAAACCGGGACTACAGATGAAATACTCTCGCCATACGATGTACCTTACAATATAATATTGCGTCGGCAAATTTCACTAATATATCATAGGTAATGAGTTCAAAACAATCATAAAATTAAGCCGATTATATAAAATTCCGATGAGAAAGCAACATGTTGCTTTCATTAATATGATACAAGTATAACCTAATATGCGGGCGCTGTAACAATGCTTTCGTGAGTAATCATGACACCTGTCAGTTCAGAACATTTTCAACAATTTTGCTTAATAGATTTAAAACGAAAGCCAATAAAGTCAGATTTTCGTGCTTCGCTTAATATAATATGGCGGCCATTGTTACTCATTGGTATCAGATATTTAATAAGTATAAATGACTGCACGTGTGGCGCAAAACATTTAAATAATAATAATAATTATATGTGTTTGTGTGCTTAGTCCCCATTAATGTCATGTGCGCCGCAATCCAAAGGCTTGTTTTCTCAAGGGCAGGCTCTGTCTTTAAAAAATCTTGTTTCTTTACTGGGTTCCTTGAATACACGTAATTCTGTATATAGGGAATTTGTCTTTGAACTACCAACACAATTCATCCCTTTCAGGGATGAATTGTGTTGGTAGTTCAACATAAACATCAAAATAAATCTGAAAGTATTGGAGCATTTTGTTATATAACTTATTATAATAACTGTTGAATGTGGAGATTAGTGTGTGTTTTACGCCGTTATTGTCTTATAGATCAGTGACCATTGTTATAAAATTTTCTGTGTGAATTGTTAACGTTTATCATGTGGCTATACTCAATAAATAAATACTTATATATTCATATTCATTTATTTCGTAAAGCCAGTTTACATGTCAATAATTATAACATCTTATAATCACAAAATAAAATAAAAACAAAATAGAATTCATACAAAAACTAAAACTTGACAAAGTAAAATTATGTCAATTAACACAATACAATCGTAAATTTAGTCGCTCAGTTGGAATACAGTAGTTCTTTATATAGTGGGTCCGCAAATTTGCTTTAAATCTGTACCTATAATACCATTACATTAAGAGAGTTTAGATCTTCTGTTAGGGATTGAGTGCTCCATTTTCGAGTTTGATAACTCCGCATCATGGCTATGAATAAAAAAATAGCCATTGGCTAAAAGAAATACCAAGACATAGAGTGTTCTATAGACATTCCGCAATGACTATGAGTAACTTAAAGATTTTAAAGCTGTAGCAAACATTGTTATCAAAATAAATAAATTCAATATTTCATACAGTACTATGAGTATAGTAATTTCATTCAGTCTTACGGTCTGTGTTACTTTACTCTTAAGATAACAAAGTCCATGAGTCCTCTATTTTTTATATCAGTACGAATAATTATTACAGTACAATCGGCATAAGAAGTGCATTCGAAGGACTTCAAACTATTATCACCTTCTATAAAAGGAAATTAAAAATCATATTCACTTTCACCTTCGCAAATTCAATTTCTCCCCGTTGGGTGCAGTTTCTTTCACTTTATTGTAACATTGGCCTCTTCAATTGATGGAGGATTTATGCGATTATTTACCCGTTACATCCCACTCCTACTCTGTAAAGCTACTTTTATTTCTGACCGTACATTTTTTTATTTTTCGCTCACTTACACTTTCCGTAATCCAATTTTGATGAACAGCAGGAAAAGATTTGTGGGAATACTCGAGTAAGGCAGAACGCGCTAACGCTTCGTGAATCATAATGAAATGCGCACATAAAACTATTAACTGGCACATTCAATGTCTTTTTATTACCCCATCATCATGTTAATATTTTTGTATTGAAAACTACGAGTATAGGCCATCGTATCTAAAAAATAATGTATATCTTTGTTTTACTATGATGGTAAGCTAATATACTAACTTACTACTCATCGATTACCCGTAACGTAATTTGTAAAAATTGTGTTGTTTTGTGTGTTAGGGGAGGCAATTCTTCAGTTGAAATGGCCATAGAGGCAAAAACGTAGATTGATATCGTATGTGATGGACCCGTGCAGCCATTCACCATAGGTTCACAATAAGCCACTTTAAGCTTTGCATGTGTCTTTATTCACGTGGTATCTTATTGATTACGGAGACCATTAGAGTAACAGTTAGTAGTTATATGATTCAGTCTTTGTTCACTATTTATGTTACATTTAAATTATCAAAATATTGGTTAACAGGCGGGATATCTTAAATTTTGTAGGGTAAGCAGATAAAAGGCTTCTTTATAGTAGTATAAAATTGGTTCAATTTGAATGTATTGCCTATAACATGCAATTGTCAACATATCAGTCGGGTACATATATAAAAAAAACTATAGGTGCCACCTCCATCCCCTGTAAATATTTAGTAAGAGTACTAGTAAATTTGATAGTTAGTGTAGCGTAACATTATGCCTTGGAAACTGGATCGATTATCGCTAACCGACCAAATCGATAATTTTCCACTTTTAGTTCCGATTTTTACATGTGCGAATGAATTCAAGTGAGCTGAAATGTAGTGGAGCTGTGTTTTGTAAGGTGAAGCAGTGATATTTCGCATTTATAAGTATAAATACCGATGGATGGTAATTATTTAAGGGAGATAGATAAAATTTTATAATGTAAAATACGAAAGTTTAACAACATTAGTGTATATTTTATTTGGTTTCAAGCAAAATTGTGGACGCAAAAATAATTAATAGAATAATTTAACCTGAAACCCACGGTAAAAATCGATCTGGCTAATTCTCAAAGTCTGGGTCGCCTGTGTAACTAATACTTACCACCTAGTAACTGACGCTATTTATGTTATGTCGTTGTTATAGAGTCATATGTATGTCAGTAAAAATGGGCTATACCACCAGATGGGTAAGTGATATTGTTATAATATCACTAAGAATTTTCGTAAATCAAGGAAACTAACTTATATCACAGAAAATCTCAATTTTGATTCTTGGTACAGTCATACCACACCGCTATGAGATATGAGACATAGGTCTCATATTTTGTGTTTGAACTATCTATATATACCCTCTGCGATTATGCGTTAAAAGAAAGAAATGTAAATATTGCATTGAAAATTTTCTATAACGTCAAATATTAACGTATATCAACATTAGTGTATATTGACTTTAAAAAGATAATAGACACAAGGTCCGCCATAGTAATAATATGGAATTATTACCTTAATATAGACAGAACCTTGAAGACGATATGTAGTAAATTATATCTAAACCTTCAATAATTAAACCTATATGTAAGCTTGAGAATAACTTAATATACGTTAGGTAAATCAAAAATTCATAAATGTTATATCTAAATTTTATCATACACTCCGTGTACTTAAATATCTATATGTGCTAGAAATAATTATGCTTACTTAATTATACTACAAACATGTTCTGACTATTTACACTGCGCTTTTTTAAAGTCTACGTGAATTAAAACCTTTTTTATTTTATAATAACATATCAATTGCAATCAAATTAGTTATTTAATGAGATTAAAAGTTTTATTCAATTATTAAGTGAAAATAAAGAAATACATATTTAAATAATTAACTTAACTAAACAGAAAAATATCAGCTAAATTAACTATAATAACTAACTACTATAACTAAGTTATAGGGCGTCGTAGAATTCCTCCGCATCGTCGGGAGGTAACGTGCCCAGAAGGCTGGCCGCATTGCCACGCTGTATGGCAATGCTGATTCTTTGACCCAAAAAAGGCCAGCTCTCTGGTCACGGGAAGCGTCAATCAAACGTTTCGAAATTTCCCGAAACAATAAACGTGCGTTAGGTCCCCACGGCCCTAGCGTTTCGACCCCAAAAGGCTCAACAACATATTAACTGACTAATTAAAATCAACCATAGATATATTTATAATCAGGTCTCTACAATTGATCTAAATATTTATTTACGTGGGTTTCAGGGTTGATAATTGGCTATTTCTCAATATCTGGTTGCCAGAGTAACTAATACTTACCACCTAGTAACTGATGCCATTAAGGCTAGGGAGCTATTTACGTTCATTAGTTGCTATAGAGCCATATGTACGTCAATAAAACGGGGCCTATATCACCAGATGACTAAGTGATGTTATTTTGATATCACTGTGGATTTAACGTACATTAAAAAAGTAACTTATACCTCTAATATTAACACAGAAAAGACACAGAATTCAACAACCCTCGTTTGCTTCAATGTGATCAGTATGTGCATTTGACACAGTTATGATTAGTTTCATACATTTGGCATCTAAAATTCATGACATCCATAAAATTATAAACTGAGATTCTACGATGCTTAATATTATATTTTTATACATATTATTTCTGAAGTAGAAATTAGACAATTCTTGAAATTAAATAATAATATATTAGAAATATATTATTAAAATTAAATTATATGATATTTATGTTGATTTGCTGTTAAATAATAAAACAAAACGTATATTCTATACAATATGTTTGTTGGTGTGTGTTGATAAACCTATTGATTATAACTTTATGTATCATTACGGGGTCGTTGGCGTGGTTGACAAAAATGCTTGCCTTTCAGCCGCGGGTCGTGGATTTGATTGCTAACCAGGAAAGATATTCGTGTGCATGAACATGTCTGTTTGTCCTGAGTCTAGGTGTAATTATCTATTTAAGTATGTATTTACAAAAGAAAAGTATTTTAGGTAGTATATCAGTTATCTGGTTTCCATAGTTATTTCTTGTTCTTCCATATTAATTAATGTTTATAGTACTCATCATGAGTTGGTGCAAATATTGTTGTTGTATATGATTTTTTCGAATTTTAATATTTTTATCTACTAACCGTAATCTAATAATGATTTCGAACAGTCAATCCGTGCATAAATATTAATCGTTACTGTAAAAAAATGAGAACATTTTCACCCAACACTCAAAGGTAATAGACCTGTTTTAATAGGTCTGTATCAAAAGTAACCATTAACATCAACCTCCGTTTATACCATTCCATCTGCCACAGCGCTGCAGCGGTATAATTATATCTGCATCGATCGATGCTGTGACGGTGTTCAATTACAAATCGAATATTTGAAAATCGAATGAAATTAAGAATTGTTTAAGATTTGGTATTCAGTCATAGTGGTGGGTTCCATCCTTACCCAGGCCAAAACTTTGTGTGATGAGCACGATTATTTGTTCTGTGTATGGGAGTAAAATTATTCTGAATGACTACATATTGTAGATAAATACATTATATATAATATGTTAACTGCCTCGTTGGTCTAGCGGTAGCGTGTTCACCCGCAGATAACGAGGTCCTGGGTCCCGGGTCGGGCCAAAGGTGATTTTGGGACTTTTCTGTAAAAAGAAAAATTTCCGGTCGTGTCACTAGGCGTCCCATCGGATCATGACAGTGATGGAATAGAAAGTGCTCCTGTGTTTGCGCACACGCTTGTGCACTATAATATGTCCCGCGCAGATGGCTAATCTCTGTTGAGACTGGCCGCTTCTAGCCGAGTTTCGGCCAGGAAGACATTATTATTATATAATATGTAGTTAGGTATGTATTTATAAACATATAAGTATCTTTTTCAGTTGTTTGCCATAGTAGATACAGGCTCTGTCAAGTTTGGCATCAGATGGCAGTGCGTTATTGTCCCAAGATATTTATTTATTATTTAGGTTGGCTTTTAAGTAAGAATAAGGCTGGATGTCAAATATTTTATGTATCGGTAGGCTTAGTGGGATATAAAATAATGGGAAAAAGTGTTTTCTTTTTATAATTAATCAAAAGTAGAAATTTACGTCGCATAACGTTCAATTCGTTGTATTGCAAAATACTGAAAAATAGCAGATATTGATTTTGACGTTTTTATGAATATTACCGGAAAAATAAAGCAATGTTTCCAGCAAGCACCTTATTAATTGTATTTTTCAAAATTCTCCTTCATACTAAATTAGTTTGTTATGGAATATATAATTATGTAATAAATACATAACCTCTTATACGCCTAAAGAAGTTGGGTACACCTTGGTACACGATTACATCGAACTTATTTTTTATTTTAAGCGAAAGCTAAGTTACCTCGATGATAAAAAAAATAAAATCAATCGGACACAATTAGTTCAGCAGTCAGGGAGCCAAAAGTCCATTACATTATCTTAAGAACTCAGATGTTCCTGAGATAATGTAATGTACATTTGGTCGAATTTCAAATACATATCCTATATTTTATGTATACTATAAGATCATGCCGCGTTGCAATGGCCAGTAATTGATTTGACTCATGATTTATATTAACCATCTATACTGTATAACACCCAGTCTTAAAAAAGATTAGCCACCTGTCAGGACATGTTATTATTACCTATACGTAATATAGAAAAAAACTGTGATATATTTTCATGTTATGCATTCAGCGGTCCCTGTGTGCAACCACAACCAAGTGGTTTAATTTTTGAGCGTCTCCGTGCTTTCTAGGGCATGTTCAGCCATGTCACAGGCCTCTCCGAGGGCTTGAACAACTTTGACACCAGGTTAACAATAGCGCACACGATAAAGAAAGAAATGTTAAAGTTATGTCGTGAACTGTTAACTGCCTCGTTGGTATAGTGGTAGCATTTAAAGCAATTACCCATAAGTGTGTGTAATTGGAAAAATGCCGCCGGAGAGGCCTCTAAAATTGCTTAATATGCCCTAGAAAGCACGGAGACGCTCAAAAGATAAACTACTGAGTCAGACACCTATGTTTAGACTGATTGTCTCCTAAGGTATTTATGGCACCGATCACTTACGGACCGGTGAATGCAATTATGAACGCTCAACATGAAGACATATCACATTTTTTTAGGGTTCCGTAGCCAAATGGCAATAAACGGAACCCTTATAGATTTGTCATGTCTGTCTGTCTGTCCGTCCATAAGTCACAGCCACTTTTTTTTCCGAAACTGTAAGGACTATACTGTTGAAACTTGGCAAGTAGATTTATTCTGTGAACCGCATTAAGATTTTCACACAACAATAAAAAAAAACAATATATTTTGGCGGTTTTAGTAAGTAGTTTTTTTTAATACGTCATAAATCGTAAACAATTTACCTTTCCTTGAATCATCTGAAATACTTGCTGTTACGGAACCCTTCATGGGCGAGTCCGACTACTCACTTACAGACCGGTGTACAAACTATGAATGCTTAACATGAAAACATATCACATTTTTTGTATATTACGTGTAATAAGTATAAATAGAGTGGGATCTATGAACCTTAACAACGTTTAGAATATCAGCAAGAATGTTCACTTCCTATACAAACATGCCAATCAGCTGACGCACTAGTGTATCAAGAGCACAACGTTTTTAAGTATTTCGCACATAGATGTTCAAAGAGATGACATGGGTAGATTGAGATCTTTAGTTTATATAGATATACTACTAAGTATAGTCTAAGTCGGCAAAAACTGCACATGTGGCGCAGCGGTTAAGACAGTCACCTCGCCACTTCATGTCCCTTTTTCGATTCTCGCGCACGACAATTATTTGTGTGACACATAAATAGTTGTACTGAGATCTTTAAAACATAAAATTGTCGGACACAAAGGACATCGTTTGTGTGCGTCAATGGTATGTTTATAATTAAATTACAACTTTTTGTAATATTTTAATTAAAATGAAATTATAAATATTAAAATTATAATTTTAATTAAAATATTACAAAAAGTTATAATTTTATTATAAACATACCATTGACGCACACAAACGATGTCCTTTGTGTCCGACAATTTTATGTTTTAAAGATCTCAGTACAACTATTTATGTGTCACACAAATAATTGTCGTGCGCGAGAATCGAAAAAGGGACATGAAGTGGCGAGGTGACTGTCTTAACCGCTGCGCCACATGTGCAGTTTTTGCCGACTTAGACTATACTTAGTAGTATATCTATATAAACTAAAGATCTCAATCTACCCATGTCATCTCTTTTAACATCTATGTGCGAAATACTTAAAAACGTTGTGCTCTTGATACAACGGCAGACGCTATGGCGGGAACAACTGATCAATTCATAATTGATCCGTTTTCGACCTCAAAGAGTTGTAGATTATTAAATTACTTATACATACATACATACATAGACTCACGCCTGTTTCCCAGAGGGGTAGGCAGAGACAACAAAAACAAAAAATAAGGGTTGGCGGTGGAAGGGCGAAAATTAAGAGTTATATGTATTTTTTTTGCCATATAAAATTTAAAAAATAAAGTTGCCCAAAAAGTAATAATTTTATTATTTTATTATAATATAATATAGATTATAATAAAATAATAAAATTATTACTTATTGGGCAACTTTATTTTTTAAATTTTATATGGCAAAAAAAATACATATAACTCTTAATTTTCGCCCTTCCACCGCCAACCCTTATTTTTTATAGCAATATAAGTAATTTATCGGATCGAAATCGGAGACGTTCTCAAGAAAGGGCAGGTCAGAAGCACCCTAAACCGGCGAGCATGTATGAAGAATATAATGACAGTAATCGAGGCAAAAGACGTGTGCAAAGATCGTGACAAATGGAAATCCGTTGTCTCTGCCTACCCCTCTGGGAAACAGGCGTGAGTCTATGTATGTATGTATGTAAAAGTAATTTAATAATCTACAACTCTTTGAGGTCGAAAACGGATCAATTATGAATTGATCAGTAGTTCCCGCCATAGCGTCTGCCGTTGTCTCTTCTTACCCAGCAAACAGCACGGAGAACGATGCCGGTCTCCTGTCTTGCTCACACAATAAGCTTTTTCTCACTCCCTACACAATTTAGTTTTCGGCCATTATTATCGTATGTGCATCGATCGTAGCAGCGACGTTTATACTTATCATTTTCTTGCACTGAGCAACTCTCATTCATCAATTTGCAGAATAAAGTATAATTAATTAAAAACATTAATGGTTGGAATTTTTTATCATATAGGCCGTCATTGTTCACAATAATCCATTACAGTTTCATTCAGAGACGACATTCCCACT
Organism: Pseudoips prasinana; assembly: GCA_951640165.1. Lineage (NCBI taxonomy): Eukaryota > Metazoa > Arthropoda > Insecta > Lepidoptera > Nolidae > Pseudoips > Pseudoips prasinana. Next base: position 22,908,475 of record OX621237.1, on the reverse strand, counting down.
GACTTACAATAAGTTATTTATTATTATTTAACCACCAAAAAATCACTGGAAAATAATAATATTTATATGGCAAAACAACGTTTGCCAAGTCAGCTAGTATATAAAATAAAGTAGTGCCAGAGAACACTAAGCTCGACCTCCCTTAAATGTTACCAGACGTCGCGTCGGGTGTGTTACTAGTAAAAATGCATTCGGCTCCTGCGGTTAATAAAACATTTCTTATTATACCAACTTATGTATTGTGTAAGAGTTAGTAAATTAACTCAGTCAACCAATAATGACTTAACTAAATTGGCAAACAAAATTGTTACGTCCTTTTTGAAAGTACTCGTAGATAACTTAAACGTAAGCTGGTTTTGTCCATTTAGAAAAAAAACTAATCTAAGTTTCAACATAAATAACGCGTGACTAACTATCGCATAAACGTTGGCAATGAGTGAATAAGTGAAACAAATAACATATAAGTTAAGTTTCACGGTCACATTTCCATCGTCCATCGCAACAATTGTCAATATTGAAATTAGTATGGACAAAACCATGAGTACGTTAGGTAGGTATACGTCTTTAGCCAGCCCAGTTAATGAATGGATATCGGAACAATGTTTCAGCGTGTAATTTATTCATTACACAGGCGTCCTCGATCAACCCGTCTCGCTAACGGAAAGTCTCCGCCTGATCATCTCTCTGACGTGTACTCGTACCTATCGGTAACATGATGTTTAACCTTAACGTTACTGCATCAAACCAGTAGCTTCGTGAAATGTTTAAGTCTGATATATCTCTCAAATTCATTTCAAGAAACATCTGTGAATCACAAAGTAAATAATTTAGTGAACAGTGATTGCTTTATATGTTTTTATTATGTTGTAAACATACAAACGTAATAACGCATCAGATGGGAGCTCGTAATCACAACATCCCGTCATTTCCTTTGAATTCAACAGTTGGTCCGTTTTAATAATACGATCAATAATAAATACGCTCTACAAGTTACTAGATATATTTTAATAACTCCTAAATTTTTTTGTAGTTTTGTCTTTTTGACGACTAAAATGGCAAACATTATGAAAGTTAAAAGTTTCGAACTGGTGGTGATTGCAAGCAAGAAGAAGTAAAAACTATGGAGAAACCAATGCAAGCAAGAACTTTAAGCAATTGTGCCTCTTGGATTTGTTTTGTGCCACCATGGGGGTTCGCCGGCTTGGAGGAAGAGAAGTTATACTCAGCATACACACACAGACAGCGGCAAAGAGCCGTGCCGCGCCTGCTCGCTACCGGAGCGCTGCTGCAGGCGTTCGCAGCGATCGTGCCCGGAGAGCGCGACTTATCCTTTGCTTATGGTTATGTAGTGATTGCCATGATGGCTAACCTCGTTCTGGCAGCAGTCTACATCTGCATACGACCAGCTCGTTCTTTATTAACTCATATCGCGTGGTTAGTGCTGTGGACTCAGCTTTTGGTGAGCGTGTCACGTCGTCTTGGAGATTCTTACAACGAGTTACTAGGATGGGCTGTAGTGCTACAATACTTTACTTTAGCTACCCTCCCTTTACATCATATGTTGTTGATACTGTACAGCGCACTCTCGTTCACCGCTTATCTCATGGTGCAGCATTACAACGCCTCCACAGCTGAAAGTAGACTCACTGAAGACTTTTGTTACCAGGTAATATAGTAATTGATATATATTTAAATTATTTATGATGTCAGTTCACTTAGTGCCCATAGTTTGTAAGAGCTTCATAATAATGAGATCATCATATTCTCAGCAAATTGCCAACGGCGCATTGCTCATGGGAGCTACGCTGCTGGGTGGAACAGCATATGTCATTGATGAGAAGCAACAACGTAGCTCTTTCCAAGAAACAAAACGGAGTTTACGAGACAAACTCACAATCGAACAACAAAGCAAAGAACAGGTACAAACATTCTGTCGAACCAATTATGTTGTTGTTGTTATATCTACGATTATTATCATTGCGAATTATGGTCTAAATGTACATATATTTTTATTCGTCTTGATAGCTCCCTAGTGGAAATAATGAATATACCATGAAATAAATAAACCCATTCCATATGTATACCTATCATAATGATGGTAATTCGTGGCAAACCACTTTACTAATGGTAGAGTCAATTATACTGAATGACGTTTACGTGACGCGGGAAATATTGAATATGTACCAATATTTTTTTCAGTCCATCTATGGAGCTTAGGAATGTGCACAAATTAGATTGGACTCATTATGACGACGTAGGCGGCTATGTAAGCTCTTGTACTGTTGAATACAATTAGCTTTTATACAGTGTGAAGATTGATAGTTAATATATGAAGCTATTATAGCCAATTCAGTTTAAATTTTGGGTTAGTTAAGACTAACCCAAAATTTAAACTGAATTATGCATGTTTATTAATAAAAACCACTACAGAGCCTAATTTTAGTCTTAAAGAGTTGATTAAACAACACGAAGTTGCGTTAGATAGTGCATTGAATTTGTGCTCTTTAATTAATAATATCGGATTGGATACAAAGTTAATGCTGGAAAAAATATATTTTGGTCCAGTCTGTCCAATTCTACATAGTGTAGAAAGAACAGAACTTATTGCGTGATATCAGTTTGCGAAATACGGAAAACATCTGTGTGATCACCTAACTTTGCACAGATTGATCTCCCACAATATGAGTCAAATTTCAATATTATTTCTTAAATAAGTGATATCTGTGATCAGGAAAACATTAAAAATACCATATTGCTATTCAGGCGATCATATTGCCCGGGTTGGTTGTGAATTACCTTTAACTTGTGTTATTAGACTATCGAGTTTCCTACTTGAATTTACTTCTCAATTCATATACTAAATGACGTATAAACTCATTCACTTCGTAGATAATCTTCATAAAGATATTTTGTAGGAGAGGCTGTTATTATCCGTGCTGCCAGAACACGTTGCAGTGCAGATGCGTGAAGATCTGGGGCTTATTGACACGCAGTTCAAGAAGATATACATGTCTCGTCATGAAAACGTCAGGTATAGTGCAGACAACTATATCGATATATACGAGTACCTACTTTTCTTGTGAATTTAAGGACACTCTAATGCAAACTGACGTAGTGTCAAGTGTTTGTTAACCAATAGAAATTGAGTTCATTAACCGTAATGTGTAAACTTATACGGTGCATTGACTTTTAAAATTAATTAATCTACCTACTATAATAGTACTCTAATTAATTGCTGTTTTAAAACTACATCTTTTCTAACATTTCAAATTCAACGAACCAAAATATGATAATAACGTCATCATTATAGTTCTACACAAAGGTTGTTTTGTGGAAATAGGACATAACACCGTCGTAAACAATTACGTTATTGCAATTTTGATGGTTAATTTTATTTGTATGAAGTTTTTACTTAAGTTATAATCTAAGGAAACATTTTTTCTCAACAACAATGTAAAATACAAAAAAGAAGTTGACAAACAAAACTGTGAAAATTTCAATAACAATTCTCTAAGTTTAATTTATATACAAGTCTTTTGTAACTATTTTTAATCATACTTTACTTTAGAAATTTGAATGTGGGTCGAGAATTATATTAATGTAGTCGTAGGTAAATGTAGTTAGTTACATATATTTTACGCTGCTAGGAACTGTGTAACTCTCAAAGCTTTAAAACTTTATTGCAGTTTGTTTTAGGCTGCCCCTATAATTTTATCGGTATATTTTGAGACAATACAATAACAGCTAGACTATTAACATAATAACTTAATTTTGTTCATTGCCAGTATTCTGTATGCCGACATCGTAGGATTCACTGCGATTTCCTCAACTTATTCGGCGCAAGACCTCGTCGCAATATTGAATGAGCTATTTGCTCGTTTCGACCGACTTGCCGAGGTAAAGAAAATTTAATTTATTAAGTCATCTCCAAGTCGGGGAGCGCAAATTAACACTTGAGAGATTTCCGTAAATTGTAAATTTATTGTTGTAGAAATATCAGCAGCTTCGGATAAAAATTCTTGGGGATTGCTATTACTGCATCAGTGGCGCGCCGGTGGAGCGACCCGACCATGCTGTGCTTTGCGTTCACATGGGACTGTCCATGGTCAAAGCTATAAAGTACGTATGAGATAGAAGTAGTTTTCTAAAATACTTCAACTGAGTTCAAATGCCGATGTGCAATATATGATGCATTTCAATGCAATATCAATATATGATGCACACCATTGTGGTACTGTTGTGTTTGGAATGGATATGTTATTAACAAAGTTACCAATTTAAACTATTCCGGACATCTTATATTGCACATTACTTGTATTCTAAATATTGTTGTATTGTTTATTATGGCCCTATTATAATAAAATTATTATAAATGGAAAAGGTTGTAAATAGTCAAGAGTTGGAGTTAACAATACATAATTATTTCTAGGTGCATGTAAATAGTTAGATCTTCGGTTTGACTGAAGTACATATACACGGGGGCGTAATACTGCTTCTTTTCTGATTCCGAGATGCTACTGACAGTTTTTTTAACGGATAAATCCTAATTCATTTTTTAACTTGTTCCTTAGAGTTTACATAAAAATAACATGTGTCAGTTGTATAATCTCATGATTATTATAAAAAAGCTATTCTATGTGATAAAGTACCAGTAAATGCTAAGGGTCAAATATCGTTTGAATGCCTAGCAGGTCTAGCGTAAATCGTAATGGCTTGTTGTGTCGTAGATAAGGTTCCGATTACCAACTTCACTCCAAGTGTTTTAAGGATTTTTATATCAATTACAATTATTATTCTCAGTAGGTAGAAGTTAGTTTGGAGTCAAGAAGTAAGAGTAGATTCAGTGCTTCGGATATCCTGATCTTTTTCCGATAGTGCCGATTGATTTTGAGGGTAAGGGATAACAGAATAGAGAGTACACCATTTTAAGGGCGCTTACATTGATGTTCTATTAAATATGCCATGAACAAGGCTAGATTCCATTAAAGTTAGACGCCCCGCGATCGATATATGGCCAGAAGGGCGTACAGATTTACGTATTTAGAAATGAAATAATTTATAGAGCAACGTTCTGTGATTAATGTCATGTAAGTGGGTATTATAGGTACCTACTCGTATAACTACAGTTTACTAACATATTTATTGATTTAGCTTTCAACACAAACCGAGTGGGCGGGGGAGGGGACTTGTTGTTGGTTAATTTTATGTACCTATACATTACAGAATATTATATTGAACAGGTACGTACAACAGACGACCAACTCGCCGGTGGACATGCGAGTGGGAATACACACAGGCGCAGTGCTCGCTGGAGTACTGGGGCAGAGGCAGTGGCAGTTCGATGTCTACTCCAGAGATGTTGAACTCGCTAATAAGATGGAGAGTAGCGGAAAAGCCGGGTCAGTATCGTCTTACGCTATAAAACAATAATAAAAAAAACAAATAAATATTATACAAAATCTAGGTATATAACATACATTGCATTTATTGTTGTACGGAAATACAATCCTACTAATATTATAAATGCGAAAGTGTGTGAATATGAACAAAAAGCTAGTAACGCATTCCGTGATCACAATCCTTGTTATACAACCCAATTACTCACCTAAGTTAACATTTTTACATAGATAAAACTTTGACAATGCCCATATTTTTAGTTATTCGGAAACCTAACGTCTAAATATGTTCGTGCTTATCTGTAAATATCTACAGTGAACACGACTCAGTTCTTGTATAACGTTAAAAACAAGTAATACAAATCGCTCGTGGTTTATGGTTTGATAGGCTCGTAACTAGAATTTAGCATTGTTTGGGTGGTAGCCAAGAAAATGCATAAAAAGCAGGTACTTGACTTATTTCAGATTTGAGTTATTTCAGGGTTCTGTTAATAATTATATGTCAGCCTTGCAGCATCACATTAAAAAACCATTTACTTAATTAACTAGAAAATTGTAAGCTTCCGATCCCTTGTGCCGATCCAAACCTAGTATGGTATATTCAAATGAGAACTAGTGTGTATTTTAGTATTTGTAGTTTTTCATATTGTGAATAGTTCTACGCTGTAAGATCTGAGGGTGAATCAGACGATTATTAAGTGGTCATCGTCGCTCGTGGACACTCGTAACACCAGAGGAGCTGCAAGTGTATTGCCGGCTTCTTATACCTGTTCCAAAAACATAACTTTTAAAAAAGATTCCTGAAAACAGATTTATTTCGTCTTCAATTTCTTTGTTAACCAACTTCAACAGAAGGAGGTGACCAATTCGACTGTATGTTTATTTTAGATTTTTATGATATTCATGAACCGGTTTTGATAATTCGTAAAAAAGAAAAAGTAAAAAAAAAAGAAAGTGTTTATATGTAATGAGCATCTCTGGCACATTAGAGTATATTAAGGAACAAATAACCAAAATCAGCAGGAAACGTCAGTTAGTTCAGCACTTTGAAACAAGTCACAAAGGTGAACGGCAAGAATGTATGAGACTTTTGTACCGCTAGTAAAATTTCGTGTTACGGGATATTTTATGTTTTAATTGGTGGTTAATGTGATAGAAAAGGCATTTTTAATTTCTGAGATTTTTAGAACTTGGGATGTAAAAGTTATAGCCAGTTTTATTTTAAGGTTACGTCATGTAATCTGTGGGTCAACCCCATGACCGTGGAAACATTGCAGTTCGAAAATCACTCTTACTGCCTAAGTAATAAAGATACTGTAAATATCAAAGTGTGTCTACTGATGTGGTAATGAAATGCTAGTGTTAACTAGTGTACTAATGAAGATTGTTACATATTATATTTACATAAAGATTGTTATGGTGATAAAGTAAAATATGTTGTCGCTCTTTTTGTAGTCTTTACATGGATTTATTCCGAACCTGCCCCGAAAACCCTAACCGGGACGCAAGTTAGGTTAGGAAAATGCAAAAAAAAAAATATTTGTTAAAATAATGAAAAGTTCTTTATTTCCATTAATTACAAAGTTCATACCCCAGTGTACATTTGTGTGAGGTTGCGAGGGGTTGGTACGAGGTTTTGAGTGGAGGTAAATAAAACAATAGGTTCTTTGGTTTTTGTAACTACATTTATTTTATTAGTATTATTATTAATTCATCCTTAGTATTACTTCATCTAAGAACATCTTCATATAACTACCAAACAATAATTATCACATAGCACAAAGCAACATTGGGTTTATTGAGAACTTCACTCTCATCGGATAAAGCATGTCTTCTTAGTCGGGGCAAGCGAATATAGCAATTATCACATTGCAAACTCGTAATTTTAATTAAATGATAAAGAGTCCTTTCGTGAATCCACTGTCAACAGATATGTATTATAGTACGGAGGATAACTCGACATAAAAATTGCAAGTTAATTTGCTAAATTGATGACATGTATCAAAACAACAACCATAAATACGTGACAGATTGTCTTTGCCTGTCAATAAATAATTGCCATGAACAAAAAAAATATTGACGACGAAAATCGTTCCTATTCTAAATCATTAATTATTACGATTTAATGCAAGTACTGTGCTTTCATAGGTATAATAAATAAGTATATAGGTAATTATAGGTATGATTTATATAAAATGTTGTTCCCGTTTAAAAATAATTAATTATAATTTCGATATTGATATTATTTTACACATGGCAATTTCTGAAAACGTAACTGCGTTTAGTTTACCATTTTATTACGTTTATTTATTGAAAATAATTGAAATATTATTTTTGATTTTATTAATTAGTCCCAAGTTCTAAAAATATTATACATACATGAAATCAATGCCTTAGTTGTCTTAATAAGTGGTACAAATTATGTAGCTGAACACCAAAAGAAGTATGCGGTACGATTTTTGCCATTCACATTTGAGCCATGGACCCAACAAACGCGTGAACGCTGGCGTTGTCGCGATGAAGCAACAACTTTTTGCTCAGTACCTAATCTTAGGCGTTTCTCTATTTGTTACTGTAAACAACACGCACAGATGCAATAGCACAATGAGATTATTGTTTCGCTAAGTGGCTAAAAAACAACGCCAGCCTCCCCAATCGATAGAATTGCTTTAAATTTTTTAGGAATAGTTCAACTCATAATTTACCCATTAAGATTATTGTTTTGACCGTACCAGGTAGGTCTAATCTATCGTTACAAATCTGGCGTTTTAGCAGATCGATTGTCTGCAAATATCGGGAGAATTTGTGCGTCGAATTCATATTTGCTCTACTGTAAGCAATCTGGGATCCCACCTAGCGGGAACCTTAGAAACTCCAAGATCATTGGAATTATACTTTGTGTTTTGCTCTTACCGGTCCGTAAGTGATCGGCGAGGTATAGCACCTAGATACGCGGTCAATCTATAGATAGGTGACCGTTAAAGTGGTTTAATTTCTGAGTGTCTCCGTGGTTTGGAGGGCAGGTTAAGTTGTCTGTCTTTAGACAACAATCGATAAGCCATGTCAGGGGCCACTCTTGCACCAGGGTAACCACTACCCATACGATAAAGAAAGTTATGTCGCCTCCAAACAATTTTTAATAAGTTATAAATGTCGCACAGGGTATAATTCTGTCAAATAAGATAAATCCATAGACACTAAAACCATTCTTAGTGTAGACCCGTAACAGCTTTTGCTATTCTGAAATAAGAAGCAAACTTACACTAATATTACCTTAAAGGCTTCAAAGATAATTTGTATTCAATAGAGAATAAAAGAAAAATAAACAATAAAAATAATTTGATGTTACTCCTGTGAAAAAAAATTAAGCGCTTTACTTGTTGACTGTCTACTTTAGTCAAACTCGTAGATCAAGATTAGCGATATTACTGTAAAGAAAACATTTCCCATAAACATTCTTAGAGAAGACGCAATTTATTTTTGTCCTTTCATAAACCAATATTTTTTAACATGCTTACTTTGATGGGAACATTGATATGACTACCTATTTTTCTTACAATTTGTTTATTTTTTCATTAACGTTTGTAGCCGATTCTATTTACGTACAATAGTAACATTCTATAATAAGGTCTTTGTTTACAGACGCGTTCACGTTTCTGAAGTAACCCTGAGCTTTTTGAATAACGAGTTTGAAGTGGAACCCGCACACGGCGAGCGTCGTGAAGAGATGTTACGGCAAGCTGGCATCAAAACTTATTTCATTGCACGAGTTCTTAAACCGGTGAGTACTGTACTTATAATTAATAAAATTTAATATGGCTAAGGTTTAAATGATGGTAGGTTCTCATAAAACAATTCTTATATTGAAGCTTTAAAATTACCTTTTATGTCAGAATATATTGTTTATATGGAACATATGGACATAACATGGACTGGATCAACATGTAGCATGTCTCAACTTTATACGGCTCTTCTTTTGGCATTTATCAACCAGCGGGAATTATACTTTAATAAGATATACTAAATCTGGTTTCGGCTTATGTTTGAAAATCTATGTTAAAACTTTGTCCGTGAGAATTACTAATACCAGTATAGGTTGGCTTTGATTAAAAATACAATATCATTAAAACATTGTAAGTATATTCCGTACCTACTGCAACAAGCCGCTGTGCATCGGTTTCTATCCAACCCACTTCGCGTATAAAGAATTTCATCCTTCAACACCGCTTCCTTGCCATTTCCCCGTTCCTAATCAGGTCGGCAGCAAGTCTACTCGAGTAGCTAGTTACTAAAATTATCTGAAAAAATGCCGTTTGACATTCGACAGGTATAGAGCACTAGTGAATTAGAAGTATAGACGTCAGCGTTATGAATGAATTAATGAATGAAATAAATATTTATTTGCTAAAATATAGTTACAGGGTTGTTGGTTACATTATAAACTTATCCAACTATATTTGACATAGATATGTCGTGCAAAAATTTTATACAATGTCAACTATGATATAAATAATTTAAAACAAATGAAATGTCAAACACAAAAAGACGATACAAAATAATAAAGTGAAAACATTAAAAGGGTATTAGATAAAAACACTTGTTTAAAATATCTTCTGAGTATCAATTTCCTCATGACAAGCGGCTTAACATGTTACGGAGGGTAATCCGTCAACAAACCAATTTTGTCTAAATTGTGTCCAAATTCACATGTGAATAAATAATATATTTGGTACAGTCTGTTGATTCGTACTTCCTGTAGAGCTTAGAGATTGATAAGCATAAATAAACTGCATGTTCATAATTATTCTAAACATTCTTCAAACTAGCGATGTCTGGACCTATTAAGTGACCAATGAGACCTTGTTTCCTTATTCAATTAAGTTCTCGACTAACTGATCATTAGTTGGAACCGAACGTAGCATTCAGTCAAACCAAGGAGAAACATGCTTTTAAAATAAAGCCTAGATGTTGGTATTACTTGATTTTGTTTGTATATCTGTGTTAGTTTAAGCTGAACGGCAATTCTTTTATTTTTATTTATTTCACAAATATATTATTACGGTTTATGCATTATGTCACACAAAAGCGTGTTACCGGTTTGACTGTAGGATCGATTCCCTGTACAGCAACAATTTTTCTTTATAACAAAATATTACTATTTACATTACAATGATGCATTAAATTAAATCTAATAGGTTTTATATATAGGTTTTATAAAATATCCTAAACCTTTGGCACCAATTATTTATTTATTTCCAAATTACACACTATCATTACAGTTATACAACCAATGCAAAAGTGGAACATGAAAACTAAGTTAAACATAACAATCTTAAATTATACTTATAACTACTTACCTACACATTATTAAACAATATCAAAAAGCCTTATTAGTTTATTGATAAAAATACTGAACAGCAGGTAATTATGAGACATTAAATACTATGTAGAATAAAGTTGAACGATAAAAATACATATACATTAGGCAGAAACAAAATAATCTGCCATGTGCGAGATGGAAAAACCCACCGAGATTGCATGCATCAAAAGTTTGTTACTTATTCAAGTACCACTAGCAACCGGACCGCATAACCAGGTTCGTTTGTGAAGCATTTGTGCTTAAAAGCTGTGGTTGGTGTGGTTGGTTGCAGACACAGTTTTATTGGAGTGTATACTTTAGGCCTAAGAGTGAATAAGTACTTCGTTTTTGCTGAGTAGCGAACGTAAGTTAAACGTCACGCTCGGATTGCTGACGCTGAATCGGGTTTACTTGGCTCCAGTCGTCATCAACCATGTTTAACAAGAAGGTATTTATAGATAGAGATTTTCACTTATATCGTCTGGTCATTAACACATACCCATTTCTTATCTTGTAATGTCATGTAAAGATGAAGTACTGTAATTATTTCACATTTGTTGAATCACAAACATCAGAGATAAGAGTAGGAAATTGTATTATTTTACATTCAATCATAAGTTGAATTAAATGTTGCATAGTGCAATGTTAGTTGCATGTACTTTCTACTAATATTATTAATGAAATGTTTGTGGTGGATGTTTGTACTTTGTTACTCTTTCATACAAAAACAAGCGAACGGATTTTAATGAAACTTTGTAATAATGTAGCTTATATATCCGCGTTAAACTTTATAAATCTTTTACTTACTAGCAGCTCGCCCCGGCTTCGCACGGGTATTAAACAAACTTTCAAACGTTATTTTGGTCTATAATCAATAGTTTTCGCAGCGCACGCAATGTAAGAAACTTATTTGGTATTTTTTTCACACCTTGGGTTACATTATTAGAGTTTTAGTACGGTTCACTAACTTTATTTTATCTTTTATATAGCTATTATCACAGCTCCTCCTCCGTAGGTGATAGTCTGACAATATATAGCTTATATGTTGACCCGACCTCTTAATAATGTTCATGCAAAATTTGAAGTAAATTCATGCAGTACTTTTTGAGTTTAGCCCGGACATACATACAGACAAACAGATAAACAAACAAAAATTCTAAAAATTATATTTTTGACTTCGATATTGATTGTAGATCACGTCCCAAATATCCTTTTTAAAAAAATATTAAATGTACAGTTTTGACTTTCCTACGATTTTATTATATGTATAGATAAACCGTATATTTAAATTGGGGTGAAACCGCGGGGCACATCTAGTAAGGTTAATGATGATGATGTCCTCCCGACCGAATTTCGGCCACGGCGGCCAGTCTCAATGGGGACTAGCCAATTCCGCAGGACATATTATAGTGCACAAGTGTGTGTGCAAACACAGGGACACTTTCTATTCCATCACTCTCATGATCCGATGGGACGACTAGCGACATGACCGGAAAGAGGTCAGGTACAGGGCCGACGGCTTTACGTGCTCTCCGGGGCACGGGGGTGTAATACTGCGAATTCCCAGACTTCGGGCTCGCACTGTGAAATTTCTTTTTACGGAAAAATCCCAAAAAAGTGATTTTTTAGCTCGACCCAGGATTTGAACCCAGGACCTCATTATCTGCGGTTGAACACGCTACCGCTAAACCAACGAGGCGAGGTTTATATTTTACCTACGTAAGGTACCGTACCGTAAAACAACAGACTATGATACCAGATGTCATGTTAGCTTGAGACTTGAGAAGCTGTTCAGCCATTCAGTTTCACGAATCACCACTCAGTTTGCACTTTATTAGGGTCTAATTAAGTTTAGATTCGTTTTAAAATACTGCTTTGATAGTTTATCCGTGCATAATAAAGAATTGACACTCTATTTCGATCTCTTTAAAAAATAAAATATATTAAAAGCAAGCAATACCTATTTTAAAAATATGATATATGTTGGATATACCTACAATTGTGGTGTCCGGACGGAGGAATGAACCCACAAAAAAATCTTTTGTCTATAAATTCACGTTTATTTAGCCTACCGAAGTATTGTGTATGGCATAACGATAGTGCTGTGTCACACTAGTTCAAGTGGAAATCGAAGTCACGAACTGAAGGTAAGATACATAAACAAATTGTTAATTATCCACCGGACCGCATCGCAACATTTGTTTGAGAACTCAACAAAAACAAAACTGTATTATTACTGTAATAGTACTCACGTATAGATCTATTAAACATACTCACAATCTTTACAAATAAGTGGCACCGAGAGACTCTGTTTTTTTTTAAAGAAGGGAATAAGTCTTTTCTATAGTATCCAAACAAAACTAGTTCTTGTACTTTGTAATTTTGTTCCATACTACTTCGGCATGTTTTGTAAAAAAAGTAATAACATTGTTTCAATTTTATTATTTGCTAAATATTACTCACCCAATGAAAAGTAGTGTTTCAACCATACAGTTTTAAACAGAGTCAGACAAAAGTGTTACTTTTAACTATTTTAGTAGGGAACGCTAATACCATAATAGAGACCTCTCATCTCATCATGATTTAGGTAATATATTACATAAATCTTTTAAAAGCTTCGTTTGTATATCTCATCATTTAGTCACTTCACTTACAACTCATAAAAGATAAAAAGATGGGTAATACGATAAAGTAACAGGCTTACATGCTTATTTTTGCTTTTCTCATGCAACTTTTATTGGAACTCTGTTTACGTTGTGTCTTTGATTTGGCACATAGAAGTCGTATGATTAACATGCATGAGAATTTCCCATTACGAAAGATACTTTTACCGCCTTCAAAAGCATTTTGATTATGTATGTACTTACAGATTGGAGTTGAGCATTAATAAAAAATATGCAAATAATACAAAGTAAATCGACACCGAACGACGTACGAGATAATGATGTCGATATTTTTTTTTATTTGGCCTGATGCATTATATAAGTTAATAAAGAATAAGGCTAAATAAAAAAGTATCTACGTCGTTATATGGCATATAAAGAAATCGCTTTTAACGAAATGGAAAACTCCTATGCTTAATATCAATATAAGTATTTTAAAGTTTTTAGTCAACTTAGGTATCATTCCCATTTCGATGCATAACTTTACACTTCAGTAGCAAATCGTGCCGGTGTTCGTGCGTGTTAACCTAAATTAAATGAAGAACATCGTTCTTCAATTGTTCGCCTTAATAATGTTGCACATTCCCGCGCTGTCGCCCACAAGCTCAAAAAGCTCAGCTCACTCGAAACAATACTTAACATCACTAATTTCTTATCACTTTCTTTACAATTTATTGAGTTAAAATTTACTGCTTAATAATATCATGAATTGAACCAAATCCCGTCTATATGCCCATTAATTGAGTATTTTTACCGGATAATCGAATATTTCAAGGGTAATGACAATGACTTAATTTGGATTGCAGCTCTAGTCTTACAACAATGTATTTTTAATTTAATAATGTGATTGTGTTACTAAACTCACACAAATTGTGTTGGCACCATCTGATAGCTATTCCTCCGCCACCACGCGCGCTCATTAGTCAAATCATATATTGCGTTCTTGCGCGATTTCCCGGTTTCCTGTATGTAACACATTTCCGTCCCTTTTCCAAAACACTCCTACAAAAAATATCCAGCAACCAAGAGGACTGTTACACATCAAAATTTCACCAAAGTCGAAAATATTTTATTTGTTAGCCCTAAGCAACGGTATGGGTAGGGTGATTTATTTTTCGTTGCAATTTGTAAATATTATTTTATCGTTTCCTTTTTTATTTAATTTTATTGTAGTATGTTGTTTTTATTTTAAATTATTACTAAGTAATGTAAAATATAACTGTTATTTTCATCCTCTTAATGACCAAGAATGCCCTGAATTTTAATTCAATTATTATTAATATTTAATTTCTAAATATTCAGATGTTAAAATAGATTGTTAAAATTGGTGCCACCTGCTTATTATATTTGGTTCTTACATCTATTTAGCTATATTGAATAGCATATGAACATCATTATCAATTTTATTATTACTATTTAGTTTTTACATTTCGATTAAATTAATTTAAACAATTTCATCCAACACAAAATGAGCCATTCAATTTAGAATATATCATGTTGTTTGGAAATAGTTCCGTTAAAATTCTTCTAATTTTTGTTTCGGGTATGTCTTGAATGCCTAGTGGTGCCTTACTAAATATTTTTACACAATTTTTGATACAACGTGGATCCTAGAAGCGATATCTACAACTAGCCTTCATCCAAGACTTGTGTTTTTGAGAAAACATCCTTCGCTTTCAAAAATAGTTTTTGTTACATTTTACACAGAAACAATACTTCAAGACTGAGCTGTATGTGCTAATAAGGCGCAAGTTTGATATACTCGTTAAACAGTACTGCATTTGAATTCAGATCAAGCGTATAATTCTGAAATGATGACGAACGAAAAATACAAGGTGACGTTTTTAATATATCATACTATTAAAGGTCGATTACGGACGGTGACGGACTAATTATCTCAATACGATAATGAGAGTAAACTTTGTTTATATTGAGCATGCCGAACTTAAATCCCAAGCAAAATACGCATGACGATTCGCACTTTCAATGACTGTATGATCACTTTGCTGTCGTGTGACACATAGGCACAACATTTTGGCCTGTTGGCGTGGTTGGCAGATGCTTGCCTTCACCGCGGAGGTCGTGGGTTCGATCCCCACCCAGGGCAGATATTTGTGTGCATGAACATGTCTGTTTGTCCTGAGTCTGGGTGTAATTATCTATATAAGTATGTATTTACAAAAGAAAAGTAGTATATGTAGTATATCCGTTATCTGGATTCCATAGTACAAGCTCTGCTTAGTTTAGGATCAGATGACTGTGTGTAAAAAAAATCACGTAAACAATATATTAAAAATATATTAATATATTACGGGACACAATGTTTATAAACAAGTCTAGTGTAACAATCACTGACAGGTAAGCACCGCATGTATAAATGAAACATACATCATTATAAAAAAGATACAAAAAGAAAAACAAAGAAATTATCTATATATGTAAGTATGTATTTACAAAAGAAAAGTAGTATATGTAGTATATCAGTTATCTGATTTCCATAGTTCAAGCTCTGCTTAGTTTGGGAACAGATGGCCGTGTGTGAATAATGTCCCAGGATTATTATTATTTCTTTTCCTCTGTACAAAAACATGAAAATGTAGGACAACCCATTAGGGTTGTCCTACATTTTCATAGTCTAAGACGCAAACGGAACGAGTAAGACGGGATAATTTAGTATAGGGTATATTAAACTCACATTTAACACATATGATTTAACGTTGACTTTGAATATCCATTAATATGTTACATAATATTCTCAGCGCCTGCTGGTATATAAATATTTAAGTAATAGATACGATACGATATAGAACGAGTAATATCATGTTGGGTACAACGACAGAACATTTGACTTTGTGAAATTTATTTAATTCATCACAAAGTGCTCATTTCAAGACGATCGTAATCCTTACTTAATATTATAAATGCGAAATTAACTCTGTCTGTCTAAATAAAATTTGGTACACCACAGATAATCCAGAGCCTGAGAAAGGACATAGGCTACTTTTTAATGCAAAAAGGGGCGTAAGGGGTTGAAAGGGGGGATGACAAGTTGTATGAAAGTATCGTCATGTTTAGATCTTATTATTTCTTATTTTTTTGGCTGTTGATCTGATATTACTAAATATGACATTAAAAGTTTGTAAAAGTTTTACCTTCAAAGTAAAATAACAATAGGGAATAGGGGATGAAAGTTATTGTATCTATATGTACCTAGAAATAATTATAAATTAATTATATATTACTACGAATATGTTCTGACTATTTACAAGCGCTTTTTTAAAGTCTACGTGAATAAAACCTTTTTTATTTTATTTATTTTAATAAAATATGTAAGGTATTCTAAGTGGACGAAGTCGCGGGCAGAGGTAGTAAACCATAAATATTAATTTGTTTTAATACGCTTCACTTCACACGCGCGTGGTACATGAACAATGCAAATTGTACCTATGTATGTCGCTAATTACACCACGAAATGTGTTCTTACTGCCTTTCTTATAAATACTCTATCAATGTCAAATTACTTTATCGTATTTAATGCAGTGGTTACCCTAGTAGCCCGCGCCTACAACTAGGACCGACTGCTTAGTGTGCCCTGCGAAGAATAAAGGGATAGACACACGATGCCTATTCATTTGACAAATGAATAGGCATCGTGTGTCTATCCCTTTATATTATCGATTATGAGCACATTATTCTTCCAGTTGTATATGGAAATGTAATTGTATGTATTATTCTGTAAGCCGGTTCATTACGTTTTCCTTTAGTTACATTGATAAACACGAGTACGATGTAGGTATACGTGTACCGGAATAAAGCTTACGCGAACCGCTCATTGATTGTCTATGTACTTTCTCTATTAAAATTGTGTTAATATTACTCACTGTTGGTCTAACGGTAGCATGTTCGACCGCAGATAATGAGGTCCTGGGTTCAAATCCTGGGTTGGACCAAAAAGTGATTTTGGGATTCTTCCGTAAAGAAAATTTCTCTGTATCAGCCCGAAGTCTGGGAGTTGGCGGTATAATACCCGCGTGCCTCGGAGAGCACGTAGAGCCGTCGTCGGTCCTGTACTTGAAAAACCTGTACTTTCCAGTCGTGTCGCTAGTCGTTCCTTCGGACCATGAGAGTAATGGAATAGAAAGTGCCACTGTGTTTGCGCACAAACCTCTGCACTATTATATGTCCTGCGCAGTTGACTCGTCTCCATTGAGACTGGCCCCCGTGGCCGCAATTCGGCCGGGAATTCTTATTATTATTCACCGATAAACTTTTACTAATTCTGTACTAGTATCATAAAAACGGAAGTAGTGCTCAGCTTCTGTATGTCTGTTACGTTTTGACGGTTTAAGTCTTGAACTGGAAGGAAATAAAGGTCAGAATTAGTTCAATATTTTAACCCGTGACCTTAGAGTTTGGTCTAAAAATATATTAATAACTAGCTGTGCCCCGCGGTTGTACTCGTTTTAAAACTTTATAAATTCTAGCCTATGTGTTAATCCGGGGTGTCAGCTAACTATATACCAAATTTAATTTAAAATCGCCTCACCCGTTTAGTCGTGAAGAAGTAACAAACATACACACTCCCAAACTTTCGCCTTTATAATATTAGTGATGAAATGAAATAATGAAATTTATTCAGCACTTGGGTATTAACATACACTTGTACTTGTCAAGTTTACAATGCAGTACATAAACATAGTCGAATACAGTATAAAAATTACAAAAAATTAATTAGTCCGTCCGTGCGGTCTGTTTTATCAGATATATTTTCTTAAATCCTAAAATAAATAACAAGTTACTAATCTATTATTTTGAAATTTAGTTGTACAATATTAAGAAGAAGGCTCTTAACCAGTAGCTTAAAGTAGTGTATGTGGTAATACACACAAACTGCATAATAATTGAATTCTGTTTATTGCTATTGAAGATAAAATCATGAGAGTAAAAGGGCAAGTACCAGCAATTGCAGCTAATTAAGGTGTAGTCCCCAATTAATGTTAAGCCAGAGGTTCAAACCCCAACCAATACAAATATTTGTGTGATGAGCACGATCATTTGTTCTGGGTCTTGGTATTATAGGTATATCTGGAATATGTATGTATTTAGAAATATATAAGTATGCTTATCAGTTGTTTGGTTTCGGATCAGATGGCAGTGTGTTAGTTGTCCCAAGGATATTTAACTTCACCAATCCTTCAATAATGATTCAATATCCAGAAAAAGAATAAAAGTAGAATAAATGCATTAGAAATGATAGCTCTGAGAAGTATGTGTGGTGTGACTTTGAGAGACAGAATACGAAATACATAAGAGAGCTTTGTGGTGTAAAAGAGAATGTAGTCACAAAGACAGAAAAAGGTATGCTGAGATGGTTTGGGCATTTAGAAAGGATGAATGAAAGAAGATTGACAAAAGAAGTATACCTAGCCTGTGCGAATGGGACAGCCGGAAGGGGAAGACCTTGTAGAACATTCTCTGACCAAATCGGAGACGTTCTCAAGAAAGGCCAGGTCAGAAGTACGCTAAGCCGGTGAGCATGTATGAAGAATATAAAGGCAGTAAGTGATGCAAAAGAGGTGTGCAAACGTCGTGACAAGTGGAAATCCGTTGTCTCTGCCTACCCCTATTCAATGTATGTATGTACATTTAATTATTTTTACAGACTTAACGATTAAAAATATTGCCGACTCGTGCTAGTTCGTCACAACTTAGGTTTAATGCCCTTGTCTTACACTTAGTTTTGGCCCGTGTTCTTTTTACGACACTAGTGAAGACCAAGATACTAAAATGTATGTGTTCTCAACACTAAACACAAAAAACAACAGTTCGATAAACAAAGACAACAAATTACACCCTCAGACACCCCAATTAGAATATTACGTTGTAATCATAATACATGCACTGATTTTTAGGGTTCCGTAGCCAAATGGCAAAAAACGGAACCCTTATAGATTTGTTATGTCTGTCTGTCTGTCCGTCCGTATGTCACAGCCACTTTTTTCCGAAACTATAAGAGCTGTGCTGCTGAAACTTGGTAAGTAAGAGTATTCTGTGAACCGTATTAAGATTTAAAAAAAAAATAGAAAAAGTACAATAATTTTGGGGGGTCGCCATACATAGAACTGAAACTCAATTTTTTTTGTACGTACCTATACATGTGGGGTGTTTATGGATAGGTCTTCAAAAATCATATGGAGGTTCCTAATATCATTTTTGTCTAAACTGAATAGTTTGCGCAAGAGACACTTCCAAAGTGGTAAAATGAGTGTCCCCCCCCCCTCCTACTAAACTACCTAAAAAAAAAATATATGATATACATTACCATAGAAACTAACAACGAAAATCGGTTTGAACGAGATCTAGCAAGTAGTTTTTTTTTAATACGTTATAAACCGCAATTTGCTTTCATTTAATCAACTGAAATACTTGCTGCTACGGAACCCTTGAACCCTGCTGTGTGGTGACGGCGACAAATATCAGAATCAGAATATCATCACCCCATCTCATCCCGTGGGGGGCGTAGAAGTCGACCCGAGGGAATATCTACCAGAGGACGGGAAGCAGCTTCCTTCTGAGTACTACGACCATCATACTGCGATCGCCAACCCGCCTGCCAAGCGTGGCGATTATGGCATATCCCCTCAAGATGATTCTTGAGGGAGGCTTGTCCAGCAGTGGACTTATTTAAGCTGTAATGATGATGATGACGGAACCCTTCATGTGCGAGTCCGACTCGCACTTGGCCGGTTTTTTAATTAGGTATTGTTGTCGTTAGTAAGACTTCCTCGGAATACATTGTCACACTTCTATACAGTATTCTGTTCAATCCATCCACTACTCTCTATCTCAAGGAACGCTTTCAGTTTCTTCACTCAATTCATTCGCGACTCTTGCGGTCTTCAGAAAACTTACGACTCAAAATGCCAGTGCATTCTACTAATTTTACAGACAAATCCTTCAGTGTACATGCTGTCCGCATATGGAATGCGCTGCCAATACAGATTAGGCGCGCTCAATCACAAAACTTATTTAAAAATATGGTTAAACAGCACTATCTACTCGGCAATAAATCTACTGCCGTCCGTTTGTGAAATAATATCCTTACTTTCATTTATGTATTGTAGCTATATATGTATTTGTATTTATTTCTATGTATTTATTTGTGTATGTATGTATAGTCATATGTATCTTATGACGTATATGTACGTAGTATTAGATTAATTAGATTCATATCTTTTCAATTGCATTAAGAGCCATTTCACAAAATGATTACGCTCGCGCCGCGCGCCGTACTAATCGGCGCCCACTCGCTCGTGTATCGTAATTTATTGTAGTTTAAACTGATGTTCAAATCGATATTATGACAAATTAATTGCAAATATTTAAAAAAAAAACTGTAGAATTCGATTCTACAAAGAACATAGTTTATTTTGGTATAATTTTATTTTAGTAATTACGCTTTATTTAAACCAAAAATCAATATGAAATTTAAAAAAAAAACTTAAAATTGGTGTAAGGATTTATTTTTTTACTAATTAATGGTAACAAAATTCAAGAATCTGTTACATTAAACGACGAATAAAATATATGTCTCATGCTGAATGTATTTTTTTTAGCTTAGTTTATAAGTATTATTGCTAGATACAGGACTTTGAAATTGACTCTGCGGCGATTTTTCATTAAAATGGTTGTGGGAGATGAATCACTACAGAACAAGCAAATTATTTTTGGTAAATGTGATACATTAAACGTCAACAAAAACGATTTTTCCATATTTAACATGTATTCAATAATTTCTGGGTATTACTTAAGATGGTAATTTAGGAGCCCAAAATCTTAGAAATTCGCGCGAAAACGTGAAATGGCTCTTAAGTACACCTTCTGCTACCTTCATTAGATTCTTTCAATTTTGGTCCTTTCAAAGTAAATCGGTTGCTTGGAAGAGAAGCAAATTTTCTTGCTGTATCCATTGTTTTGTATTACTTATTTTTGCAATAAACTGTACTTGTTCTTCTTCTTCTTAGTTTCTTGGAATAAAGTTTATTTTTCTTTATATTGTATTGAATGATGGAATTTGTATTCACTAATTAACTGCGATTTTAAAAGACTTATGACTCTGATTTAGGGTCCATTTCAATTCGTTTTGACTGTACAGGGTTAATATGTCAATAATTTCCGTAGTTTTAATTATTTTGGAATAAAAAATTACCTATATTAAAAATGATATAAATCGACCCAGTAAACGATTCTGAACAAACTGTTATCAGGATGTGCGTTAATTAAGTTACATGATGTATATGACTTTTTATAAGTCGATCACATATTTTCTCGATTTACTTTCTATAAATAATCTGTTACTTGGACAGACACATTGGAAACCACTCTTCAGTTTTTTTCCTGGGACATTATTTCCACACGGCCATCTGATCCCAAACTAAGCAGAGCTTGTACTATGGGAACCAGATAACTGATATTATACTACATATGCCGTTCTTGGTTGAGATCTTGGCGGAAACTATGCTTACGCCGGGAGCAGCAAACACTGCGTTACCGTGTTTCGGGTGACAGATCTCGGCGATAAGCGTAAGTCCAGAGATGTGTGGCCGGTCTTGGGTTTCATCCCGATGGGTTTCTTGGACGCAAAGGATGTCGCAGTGTGTTTTGCGGCAGACGTCAGCGAGAATTTCTGACTTGTCCTTTGAGAACCCTTCGATGTTGATCGAGACTACACACAAAACCGGCTTTTTGGGTGAACTTTGGATTGCCATCGTGGTGAAAGGATTAGCCAATCAGCGTGGGAAGTTCGTTGATTGCCCAGGGTGCGCCGGACGTATAGGGGCTTAATGATACGTCGCTCGTGGAGGCTCCTTTCGTGCACCCCAAGATGCGAGAAAGTGCTTCCTTACCCATCCCATTTGTTCCTCCGGCTGAAAATCTTCCACCTGGACACAATATTCCGTGGCCAACCTGGAAGTCCCTGAACAGGCTCCGGACTCAGGTTGGTCGAAGTAAGGAAAACCTGTACAGGTGGAGATTTATTGACGGGGATAGCCTAGGATGCAGGTGCGGTGCTACCCCCCAAACCATGGGACACTTGATCGCATGTCCTGCGTGCCCTAACACCTGCACGTTACAGGAACTAATGGACGCTACTGACAACTCTAAACTCGTAGCTGAGTTCTGGGAAGACTCAATCTAGATTGGCATCGACACGCTAAGAAGAAGACTACATATGCCTACTAATTTTCTTTTGTAAATACATCTTTCTTCCTTTCCAGCCCGCGTGTTTTGAAACTCTACTTATATCTTTGATATGATTGTGCAGAATTACCTATGTCTGTGATACCAAAGTAAATACAAAAAACTCGTATACTAAGGCAGTTAATGCGAGGACTACAGTCAAATATTTATCTATGTTTCAAGTCTTTAATAAAAAATTAAACCTGAACCCGATTAGACTTTCGTAACATGCCAACAAAGATATTCGTCATTTGTGAAATACTTGAGAACTAGTCTACACAAAATATGTCAAAGTAAATTCATGCACACACATTCTTAAATACGCTGGCTTTTTAAAACATGGCAGTACGTTTGCAAATTCTACGTAGATAATCCTCTGACTCCTCCTGTTTTATGTGATAAAATAACAATTTGGATTATATTATGTTACTTACTCTTGGATATCTGTATTATGCATATCGTAATTGGTTGCATGATTTTTAACGATTGTATGCAATGAACTGAGATGATAATTATACCTCGAAGCTAGAAGCTAAGCTAGACGGCGGAAATACCGAAAGTTATCTAAGCGGTGTCCATATTAATGTCAAATATTTTAGGCACGTAATCAACCAGTTTTTGATATAGGTAGGTACGCACAAAAAAATGCTGCCGTATCAAACAAAATGCGTAAGTTTGTGAAGGAAGTATATGTTTTCCGTAATGGTTAACTTTTCTACTAGATGCATAGTACAAATTTATTTCCTGATATTCCTCCGTATTTTTCATTTCTGCATTGTGATTCTGTTCTCTGGGATCGTATATCTTTGGTATGCAATAAAGAGTATATGTATATCTTATAGTAGAGTAGAAAATAACATAGGCTATGTTTCAGATTTGTAACTAAGCGTTTATTTGAGACAGTACCTATCAATAGTTTTTACAATAAATGACATGGAAGTCAGAGATATTTATATTGCTTCAATAAATTATTGGTGTAGTCTTAAAATTCAGGAAGGAAAATGCGGAATACGTTTGTATGTGAATATTGCTCCTAACTGTGTATGTTAGTACTTTGTTGCCTTTGATAAAACCAGCCGCACAACTAGTACTAGTACGTTTCCGAACAAACAAAACATTTTTTACTTTCTATATAAATATAACGAGCGCCGAAATGCACGGCCGCGGCGTGAGTAAATAGAGATATTTCAAACTTCCCAATGAAATCAGATAGTTATCAGTTAACAAATTGAAAACCACTATTACTGACAAGTTGTGAAGCTTATTATATTCCAAACGACAAAAATGTATGGGATGTGGTCGAATACATCAACTATTCAACTATTTGCTTTTAAAAAAACCGGCCAAGTGCGAGTCGGACTCGCACATGAAGGGTTCCGTAGCAGCAAGTATTTCAGTTGATTAAATGAAAGCAAATTGCGGTTTATAACGTATTAAAAAAAACTACTTGCTAGATCTCGTTCAAACCAATTTTCATTGTTAGTTTCTATGGTAATGTACATCATATCATTTTTTTTAGTTTTATCATTCTCTTATTTTAGAACTTACACTCATTTTACCACTTTGGAAGTGTCTCTCGCGCAAACTATTAAGTTTAGACAAAAATGATATTAGGAACCTCAATATGATTTTTGAAGACCTATCCATAGACACCCCTTATGTATGGGTACGATGAAAAAAATATTTTGAGTTTCAGTTCTATGTATGGCGACCCCCCAAAATTACTGTTCTTTTTCTATGTTTGTGTAAAAATCTTAATGCGGTTCACAGAATACACCTACTTACCAAGTTTCAGCAGTTAGTTTCGGAAAAAAGTGGCTGTGACATACGGACGGACAGACAGACAGACATGACGAATCTATAATAAGGGTTCCGTTTTTTGCCATTTGGCTACGGAACCCTACAAAGTGTCCTACTGAGATTTTGGTCAGTATTTTTTTCAGTAGCTGCCTCGCCATGCACTGCACGGCATCGACGAAATAGCTCACTTGAACTTCTTATTTTGTTCTACAAGTTGTTGAGTTTCTCGAGTACATTGGGCTCCATGATTATTTTACACAATTTAACACTTTACAGCATATTTTAAAATAAAAATGAGATTCGTAAAATCAACACGGTTTGACGTCACTAGTGTTTACTAGAGTTAGTGATTGTTAAAGCTGTCTTTTACCTTACCTTTAACGGAAATTAGCCCAACAAGGACACCATTTAATTAACGAAGTATGAGTAGTTACGGTCAAAGTCACATCAATAGAAGCATTTTGTCCGAATATGGTTCTTATCTTTGATAGTTTTAGGTTCTCAACTGTTACCACCCATGTGACACTGACTGTATTATGATAATAACATTATCAAATAGGTATCGTATGTAAACTGGTCTTAATTAATGAGGTGTGTAGAGAGAGAGTGTAGGTGCTTACCATTAGGTAAGGTCAACGACGTTACATGATAATGGTGAAACCCTATACAACGTGTTACATAAATAGTCGGGTATTCGTAAAGGTCTCCATTTGCTCATGAAATCATATTATGTAGGGTCGTCTTTATCGATGTTTCCAAGCCATAATCATATCCGGCATTCAAGGTGTGAAAATGTTAAGTGTAACATTTTCGGTCTATTGACCAAGGGATATCCAACCCCATGTTAACCGTTCTACAATCGTACCGTAGTGTTCATCATTCGAATACATACTCATATTATACAAGTCATTCGATGCTTGCTCCGTAGGAGATTGGGCATTTCAGCATGAAGTAACACAGACTACTAAAATATTCATCATATCAGCCGAAAGGCGTCCACTGCTGGACAAAGGCCTCCTCCAAAGATCTCCACAATTGCCGGTCTTGCGCCATCCGCATCCAGCGATTTCCAGCGACCCGCACAAGATCATCGGTGCATCTTGTAGGGGGCCTGCCCACGCTGCGTCTTCCGGTTCGTGGTCGCCCCTCGAGAACCTTCGTAAAATATTAAAACGTATTATTTACATGACTGGAAGGGGAAACAAGTGTCATGCTTACTAGACTTAAAAGATACCATGTCTTTTAACTGTTAAGCACATTAGTTGGCTAGACCCCGCTGACTTTGCGAGTAATGATAAAGTTTTTGATGAAAATGATAATAACTATTCACATATTTTATAAACACGAACGAACAAAAAGAGGTATCATGTGATGAGATCATTTTAACGTGTTCTTTTATTTACTAAGCTCATAGACCATAACGAGTTCAAAGGAAAATACATGACATTTTACTCGCCGCAAGCGGCTTTAGTAAAAACACGGGGCATGCTCAAGTTAAACCGTATTTCAGATATTTAAAGAGCACAAATAATAAGAAGTCACTGCCATAAACACATCTGATGTTACCATCTTTGACGTCAATTAGTAGGTATGGTGTAAAGATATCGTTTAAAAACTTAACGTTTGCATAGGGTTCCGTAACAAAGATAGTAGCTCAGTAGTAAAAAGGAACTCTTCTATCGGCCCGTCCTTTAATTATTTACCACAGTATATATAGCAACTACATATGCTAGTAATTTGAAATTAAGAATAGTTTCAGATATTGCGTGGCCGATCTAATTTCCTATTGAAAAATATCTGAAATAATTTCAGTTTTAGTATTAAAGGAAAATATTTTAAAATCATATAAACCAACTAGCTTAGTGCTTAGCTTAGGGTGTCCTTACCCTTGGTGAAAACCCTGAAGTCTGACTAGTATTCGGTCGGTTTTATTAATGGTAACGTCAGAATCGTCAGACAGATGCGTGGAAATAATAAATATTATGTTACTGAGTCCCGTGTTGTTTGTAAACAATTAATATTGTTTATAAAGCATTAATAAAATTTCTATATGAATACTAAACAACCTTTGCGGCATAAACTTTAAGATCTCCCAAACATTTATGTTTCTGTATGGTGACAATATAACAATCATCTTTAGACTAAGAGTAGATTGATTGCGTAAAAGAGATAAGAGACTATTAGTTGGATACTACATAAATCAATATTGGTTAAATGATGAACATTTCAGTACCAGGGGGGCGAGGAAAAGAGTGCACCGGAGGGGGACGCCGCAGAGGGCGACGCGGCCGACGCGCTTTCCGACCTCCGAGACGACGACGAGGACTCGGTGAGTGCACTACTGCTACACACCCACACCCATCTTGCCTCCTCCCTCCCCTCTCCAGCCTAAATAAATAGGACACTAGGGCACTAGGTGGCCCATGCTAGATAGTTCCTAGTTTAGCTGGCGTATGTAAAAATAATCTCACTCGAAACGATCGCTCATTTTACAATATTTACTTACATATTTTTGGTCGTTTGATTG
Source organism: Pseudoips prasinana (assembly GCA_951640165.1). Taxonomy (NCBI): domain Eukaryota; kingdom Metazoa; phylum Arthropoda; class Insecta; order Lepidoptera; family Nolidae; genus Pseudoips; species Pseudoips prasinana. Next base: position 22,881,490 of record OX621237.1, on the reverse strand, counting down.
TTGACGCTACTAAACGCTGATCATGAGCTCTCATATTGATTTTTGCTTGTCGATTACATAGACATGCTTCATAAATTATTCGTAGGTTCTGTCGCCGCAAGATGAGAGCAAGGACAACGAAGAACAGAAAATACTTAGCATGTTACAAGAAGAACTCGTCAATCGAGACGACGACAAGTAAGTGCCACACACACGTACATTATAGGGTCCAAATGGGTGAGCCAAGCTTCATATGCATGTTACTTTTAGATTACCTAATTAACGCCCGAAATTAATAAACGATCCTAATCCATTTTATGCTATCTACGATAGCAATTTCGATCCATTTGTCTATTAAACCGTGCCAATAAAGCATCCACAGATTGAAAAAGCAATCTTTCCGAACGAGCGATCTTTGGGAGGACGGATCATAGAAAAAGATAGGCCTCTGTACTAAAATGACAGGTTGCACGTGCCAATAACCAATCCATTAATTTTGACATAAGCTTAGATAGCCAAAACAATCTAAAGTTGCAATCCTAGAAATTCGGTGGATTGACAATTGGTTCTAAAGATAAAATTGGTGAAATAGTTCATTATATTCCAAAATATCAATCTATACAAATAAATAAAATTGGAGTGTCTGTTTGTAATATTGAAATAGCCGGTTTTTATTACATAAATATGAATATATATACGGTACATACACCAAAATAACGTTTTTTGCAATTTTTGTCTGTCTGTCTGTCTGTTTGTTCCGGCTAATCTCTGAAATGGCTGGACCGATTTTGACGGGACTTTTATTGGCAGGTAGCTGATGTAATAAGGCGTAACTTAGGCTACTTTTATTTTAGAAAAAGTATTTTATTTTACTATAAAACTAAATAAAATAATTAACACGCGGACGAAGTCGCGGGCACAGCTAGTCAATAATAAAATTATTGCTTATCATATGAGAATCCATTATAGGTATTATATTTATTAATACGTAATTATTTGTATATTAGTTATAAATGCTTTGCAACAAAAACAAACAACCAACTTATTGCTTATTTGTTCTTGATCCGGTCGACGACGACGGCGCAGGCGTGCGTTTTGCTTGTCAAATTTTGATACGTTCCGTTCCACCAAAACATAATGTTTGAACAATTAAATTTCTTTTTATTATTATATACCCTAGTCGTCTAGTAAAACATTTTAACCTAGCTATAGATAAGTCAGTATTGATGACTTATCGTTAATATATTTAAAAATAAATTTTCTTCTTAAATTAAATGGTATAATTGTGTCCTGAGTTACCGAGTTCTGCATAAAACGGAACGCTGCAGAGGGAAAAGATCGCACCCCAATCTGTGGCCAAAAAATGGATGGATTGATATGTTTTGTTATTGGCACGCAGGTAAAGATTAAGATAGCGATAGAGCTAATCTAGAGATAGGACTGACTGACAGATTGCGGATCGTTTATTAATTTCGGGCGTAAAACGTACTGAAAGAAATGAATAAATTGTTTAAACCTTTACATTGTAGACAGATAAAATGTAAAATATCGAAAAACTCACGTTTGTCAAATTGCCGACTGCACCTGATGAGGAAGTACATATATCCTTTTTTAAATATTATTAATGAAAGCTCCAAAAAAAATTAAATAAAAGAAATTCCGGTACTGTGCACTTTCATTTAGAATATTTTAAAACTAATTACAACACTTGAAAATCTGTTTGGTTTTAAAATGCAGTTTGTTTCATCTATTAATTTGTAGCTTCAAATATTGCGTGTTTACATCGACATGGATTTAACTCGGAAAGATTTCCATAGTATGATTTACTACAATTTTAAGTGTAGTTTAACACCTCAGCCGCATGTCACTCGCCTACAAACTGCTTTTGAAATTCGACTGTTTATAGCGGTTCATTTCGTGATGGTCGTCAGAGGTACCTACCGCTGTGAACAGCGGAAACACGGTGTACTACATCGGCTGTACACTGTATTATAGAAACAGATGGGCTACTCCGTACCATGGTCATAAACCTACTTTGATTTATGGGGTCAGGCATGAGAGAGTTGCAATCAATTCTACAAAAATATATGGGTTTGAAAAAGCGATGTTCAAGATGTATCCCTCACAATATATCTGAGGCTCAAAACATGAACCGCATCACTTAATGCAATGCCATGGTAACTTGATTCAACTAACACGTCAAATTTAGTGAGGACGTAGTGTTAAGTGACGAAACATGGATTTATAGCTACGAACCCAAAACAAACAGCAATCGCCTGTTTGAATATTTCCAGGGGAGCCGAAACTAACCAAAGTTGCGAGCGGGCGGTCTGCACGATGCGGATTGTTGCTACTTTGGAGCACCCTTGTACAGTAACTAGTAATTGCTGTACAACGATTTGTTAGCTAGAAATTATAATAATATTAATTTGCACTTTGACAATGCTAACTTTCTCATGACCAGAGAAACTAACGAATGTTTGAAAAAATTATTATTGGGCATCCTCCTGCACACAGTTTCGACCATCATGCGATTTCTTCCAGTTTTTCAAAAATAGTGAATTTGAATTTGAATCGAATTTGAAAAAATAGTGAGTGTGAATTACGCGGTCAAATTTATCACCAGAAGAAGCTGTTGTATTATTTACAAGTACAAACCTAACTGCTCAAAATTATGTTAAATCTTAACATTATTTTCCGTGATTGTTCCAACCTCAGTTAAAACTTATTTAAGACATACTTGTCATTTCTTTACATCAGTATTGAAATGATTTTTTTTTCAAATATGCCTAATGAATGGAAATATTGTCTATTTTTCAATTTCATTTTTGAATAAATTTGGTTATTAGTAATAATGATTTTGATGGCGATTTAGTATTTTTTACAACGTATCAAATTTAATCTTCATAGCATCTCTTTCTATTGTAGTTCATATGAAAAGGACAGGTCATACTTAGGACTGACAAACTATTAAAACTGTTTATTCAGAGCGCTTATTTATTCAATAATTTCTAAAGCGTCTTATATTTCTCTGTAGTATTTGGCTAAAACTAATTTATCTAAAGTAAAGATGGGCCTGTCATTTTTATAAGAACTACGTTAGAAAGAAAAGATTGACATAGAAAGTTGTATTGCTTAGACTCGCGGCCGTTGACAACTCGACTATCAATGGTTTTCGGCAAATAATCTCTTGTTAAATGCAGGGAAAACTAAATGCATCAGGTTCTCATTGCCGAATGTGACTCAAATTGTACCAACAGTTGCACTTAATGCGAAAATATTAGATTTAGTCCCATCGACCGTATTTTTAGGATTGACACTTGATTCAAAATTGCAATGGGGTCCTCAGATTGAAAAGTTAGCAGGTAAATTAAGTTCGGCTTCCTATGCTGTCTGGAAAATAAGGCAATTGTCAGATGAACAAACTGCTAGATTAGTGTATTTCGCGTACTTTCATAGCATTATGTCGTATGGGTTCGGCGGCTGACATAGGTGCTATTTTTGTATTGCAGAAAAGAGCAGTCAGAGCCATTTATGGTTTAGGCAGTCGCGATTCTTTGCGAAATTTGTTTAAAGAAATAAATATACTTACTGTGCCATCGGAATATATATATCAGAATATAATGTTTGTTAGAAAAAATATTCATAATTATAAAAAGAAAAGTGAACTGCATAATATAAATACTAGGAATAAAAACAAACTAGCCATGTCATGCTTTAGAGTAAGCAAAACTAATAAATCATTTTTAGGAAATTGTATTAAGTTTTATAACAAGCTTCCTACTCAAATTACTGATCTGCCTGACACAAGTTTTAAAACACATATTAAACGTATACTTATGGCTAGGGGTTATTACACCACTAAAGAGTACATCGATGACAAAGACGTCTGGCTCTCACTTCCTACCTGCATGTTCGGAGCTACGCAACCGAACAAGTCAGCGATTTCCATATCTGCACCGCGAGCACTTTGGTGCGCGTTAACTTTAATAATTTCAGTATAATTTGGAATCAGTTCGCAATCCGCCAGCGACCGAGCTCAATACCATTAACCATTTTCTACCACTTTTACCATTTAAATTACCATTTTACCATAAACCATTTTAGTTGATAAATACCATTTTTATAACCATATTTAATTATCTTTGTAGTATTAAAACCAAGTGTTTCTTAGTGTTAAATATATTAGTTTATAAACCATCTCGTCAGTGTTCTTATTAACCATAAAAGAGCTCGAAAACGCTATATGGTCCTTCGAGAAGAAAGGACTTCGGTTCGCGTGTGACACAATCAAGCGTTATCCTGTGAACAAGGTCCGAGAAACCAGTGGCAGTCTGTTGGAGAGCAGTCTGACGCAATAAAAGAGCGTAAGGAGAATATAAGGTCAGATCAAACCATTTTATACCTTATACACATATTTTTGGGCGTTTATTTGATTAATTTTTTATTGAAATGGAGAGCATCGTAGCAAACCAAACTCAAATCTATGACGGTTTAGTTCAGTTGCTAACTAATATCAAAAAAGATGGCGCTAAACGAAAAACCATGGATTATTGCAAGAGAAAGTTAGAGCTGTTAGAGACTTATTGGAAGGAGTACCAACAAAACCATAGAAAATGCTGTGAATTTGCTGAATTTGACCATGAATATTTTACTAAAAATTGTTATGATTTGGCGGAAGAGGTGTATATTTCAGTCAAGGAGCTAATTAATAAAACTTTTGTACAAATGATGTCAACGCAGCAAATAGTCAGTCAGCCTCCCGTAGAATTGGGAGAGTTTAAACAACCAGTAGATTTCAATAAACCAGAGCAATCTAATCTACAATCAGAGCAAACAAAGCAGGCAGATTCGGCGAAGGATACGTCCGAATCCCAATCAAACCAAACACAGTCGATAGATAATAGCAAGTTAGACGAATTGATAAAAAAGCAGACCATTCATTTTAGGGCTTTTTTGAGAACAGTGGCAAATATGGAGATTGACCAGTTAAAAAATAAGTGGGAATTCGAGGATGCCTTAAAATCACTTCAAAGTCGGTGGACTATCATAGACAACCTACATTGGGAGATAGAAGGAGAGAACGGCCGAGATAACACATGGTACCAGAGTGAATTTAATAGATATGAAAAGATGTATAACGACTTTAAGAAAACCATTAGTTCCCAAATGTGGTCCATGACTCATCGGGAAAATTCGACACCAAAAATGGAAATCCCAGTTTTTAGTGGCAACTACCACAACTGGACATCCTTCAAGGATTTATTCAGGGAGGCCATCCATAAAAACACCTCCCTCTCAGATGCGCAGAAAATGCAATTTTTGAAAGGAAAAGTTACCGGAGAAGCTGAGCGTCTGATTCACCATCTACAGATTAGCTCGGATAATTATGAAGCTTGTTGGAATATTTTAAACCATCGTTATGATAACAAAAAGTTGATATTTACGTCTCATGTTAACATTTTACTAGGTTTACCAAATATGCAACACCAGTATATGATAATGATGAAAAAATTGCATGACGTCACAAAAGAAACCCTCCATGCTATTAAACATCTAGGTGCTGATACAACCACATGGGACCCTTTGCTTGTACATTTGTTAGCTCAAAAATTAGATAGCGAATCTTTCACTGAATATGTTGAATCGGTAAAGAAACCAAGAGAATTACCAGTTTTACAAGAATTTTTGGACTTCTTGGAAAGTAAATTTACTACTCTAGAAGTTTCACGCCGCAAAACTGAATCATTTAACCAAAAATCAACCATGCAACTCAACCAAAACCATAATTTTAACCAAAAATTCTCAAGTCACCAAAATCATTATACCAACCAGAAAATTAATTCAAATCAGTCGAATAAAAATTATAACAAATATAGTTATAATAACATGTACAATAACATGCACAAGTCAATGCACGTATCTAGGTCAGTAACATGTCCAATGTGCAATGCTGATCACGGTTTATGGAATTGCAATAAATTCTTGCAATTATCGAGTGAGCAAAAATTGAAATATATTAACCAGCGAAATTATTGCACAAATTGTCTAGTAAGTCATTTTAATAAACCATGTCACTCAACGAAAAAATGCCGCACGTGTTTAAAATCGCATAACTCTTTTCTGCACGAGGCTTTAACTAGGCCACAGATTATTAACAAAAATATACCCAGTACGTTGAATAATGTTCCACCAGCTTCGAGTCACGTGGCTTCTAATGGAGTTTCGGAAATATTATTAGCCACAGCCCTAGTGAAAATCTTTGGAAATGATGGCACACCATACACCATGAGAGCTTTAGTGGATGGAGGTTCTCAAATTTCATTAATAAGCGAAAATGCGGCACAATTATTAGCGTTAAAAAGAAACCATTGTAGAGGAAAGGTATTTGGCATTGGAGAGAAAGAAAATAACTGTAAAGGGATGCTGAATATTAAGTTAAAGTCAATCTACAATGATTTTACATTAGATACCAACGTTTTGATCATGAATAATTTGATAAAAAATTTACCAAACTCATCTTTTACCAAACCAGAATGGGTTCATATACAAAATATTAACTTAGCCGATCCTGAATTTAATGTTAGCCGTTCAATTGACATACTTCTTGGCGCAGATGTTTATAGTAAAATTATGTTAGAAGGGATTTTAAGAGGAAATAACGAAAATCAACCAATTGCTCAGCAAACTCAGCTAGGTTGGTTGCTTTGCGGGTCTATGAACACATCCTACAGATGTAATGTAGTACTGCATAATACGGATGACTTAAAAAGATTTTGGGAAACTGAAGAGGTCAACAACCAAGAGATAGACATGTCATCGGAAGACCAAGAGTGTTTAAACTACTTTCTAACAACCACTAAGAGACTGGAGAATGGAAGATATGAAGTGCGCCTCCCATTCAAACCTGAACTCAAGGAAAAGTTAGGGGCTACTAAACCAATGGCTTTAGCACAATTTCGAGCTTTAGAGAGGAAATTGGAAAGTAATTTTGAACTCAAAAATGAATACCAGCAGTTTATGGACGAATACTACAATTTAAACCATATGAAACCATCGAACATTACCCAGAATATCGGATGCTACCTACCACACCACCCGGTAATCCGTACAGAGTCCTTAACAACAAAAGTGAGAGTAGTATTCAATGCATCAGCAAAATCTTCGTCAGGGCTTAGCCTAAATGATACCATGTATACAGGTCCTAATTTACAACAAGATCTACAAGAACTTATTTTAAAATGGAGACAATACCAGTATGTTTACACAGCGGATATTGAAAAAATGTACCGACAGATAATGATTCACCAAGATGACCAATGCTATCAAAAAGTATTATGGAGAAAAAATCAAAACCAACCAATTCACCAATTTCAACTAACAACAATTACTTATGGCACAAAACCAGCACCATTTTTAGCCATGATGTGCTTAAAACAACTGGCAAAAGATGAACGAAATAAGTATCCCAACGCGGCTAAAGCCTTAGAGGAATCATTTTACATGGATGATTTCTGCGGCGGAGAACACTCATTAGTAAAAACAATACAATTAAGAAACGAATTAAATGATTTATTGAAATCAGGCGGATTTAATTTAAGAAAGTGGTCAGCAACTAACCCAAGGCTCTTGGAAGGCTTAAATATAGAACAATGTAACCAAAAAACATTCGAATTCAAGCAGTCAGACTCAACCAAAACTTTGGGGCTCGGATGGAACCCTCAAAAGGATAAGTTTATATTTGATTTGAAATTAGAACCAGAATTACCAACTAAATTAACTAAAAGATCGCTGCTTTCTGATATTTCAAAGTTATTTGATCCACAAGGGTGGTTAACCCCCATCAGTACTACCATGAAAATATTATTTCAGACTGTGTGGTTGTCACAGTTAGGTTGGGACGACATTTTGCCCGCAGATATAGCCAGTAAATGGAAGAATTTGAGAGAAGAACCATTGAGATAAATAGATGGCTCGGACTACAAAATAATAAAAATCAAAGAGTGGAATTACATGGCTTTTGCGATTCTTCGAATAAGGCCTATGGGTGTATAATATACTGCAAAGTCAGCAACAGAAACAACATCACAGTTACGTTAGTAATGGGTAAAGCTAAATTAGCTCCCTTGAATAAGAAAATAAGCACGCCTAGAATGGAATTGATGTCGGCTCAACTCTTATCACAATTGATGAATAAAGTTCAAAATTGCTTACCAGACCATTACAACACCAAAACTTATTGCTGGACCGATTCAACTGCAGTATTAGGATGGCTAAAGGGAGATCCAGGACGCTGGAAAACATTTGTCGCAAATAGAGTAAGATCTATAACCAAAATAATACCATCGGAATGTTGGGGACATGTAAAGACAACTGAAAACCCCGCTGATTGTGCAAGTCGTGGGTTATCGACCAAACAGTTAAAAAACCATGACTTATGGTGGCAGGGTCCAAAGTGGCTTTTATCACCGGAAAATCCAACCAGAAAGGATAATATTATATATGAAACCAGTTTAGAAAGCAAAACCAGGCATGTAAAACAGTCAAATGTTGTAATAAACCAAATACCTACAACAAATATAATTGACGATTTATTAAATAAATGTAGTTCGCTTAGTAAAATAATAAGAATAGTTGCATGGATATTACGAGTCGGTACCAAAAAACGAGTTTATGAATCCTATATTACGTTGCATGAGTTGCGACGAGCGAAAATGCTAATCGTTAAAAACATCCAACAATCGATATTTAGGCATGAAATGAACTACTTACAAAAACACAGTAAAGTGCATTGTAAAAGTAATATTTTAAATTTAAATCCGTTCATTGACCAAGACGGAATATTACGAGTGGGAGGAAGGCTTCGAAACGCTGAGATAAACAATCAAATGAAACATCCCATTATATTACCACATAACCATCGCCTCACAAATTTAATAATTCAAGAAGCACATGAGTTAACGTTCCATGGTGGAGCGCGCCTTACATTATCTCATATTCGACAAAAATATTGGATAATCGGCGGATATATGTCCACAAAGAAATTCGTACGTCAGTGTATTACATGTAGAAAACAAGAACCACCTAAACAATGTCAACTTATGGGTGACCTACCATCATCCAGAGTGAACCCCGAACGTCCCTTTTATCATTGTGGAGTTGACTACACGGGTTTTGTGGAACTCAAAGCGAATAAAGGGCGCGGAATAAAGACCACTAAAGGATATATAGCACTTTTCATTTGTATGGTAACGAAAGCTGTTCATTTGGAGCTTGTATCCGATTTAACCAGTTCGGCTTTTCTGGCAGCTGTACACCGTCTGGCAGCGCGACGTGGAGCACCACGTCACATGTACAGCGATAATGGTACAAACTTTGTGGGAGCTAATAGAATGATTCAAGAGGAATACGAATATCTACAACAAATTTTCAGTGAAAGTTTCTATAAAGAGATAACTGAGCTACAAATAGAATGGCATTTCAACGCAAGTTCCTGGCCAAGTGCGGGAGGCATTTGGGAGAGAAATATCAGGTCCTTAAAACAGCATCTTAAACGTGTAATCGGCCACCAAAAATTAACATTTGAAGAATACGTCACATTATTATCAAGGATAGAGGCATGCATGAATTCCCGCCCGCTCTGTCCATTGTCTGAAGATCCTGATGATTTCGACTTTCTAACACCAGCCCATTTCTTAACAACTAGACCGGGATTGACTGTGATAGAGACGAAAGAAGATGCTAGAACCAGATGGCATCTCACCACAAAATTATTTCAAGATTTATGGAAACGATGGAAAACTGAATACCTAACTCAATTATCTGTAAGATCTAAGTGGTTAAAGACGAAAGAAAACATAAAACTAGGCGACCTAGTAACTATTCAGGATGATAATTTACCAGCAGGAAAGTGGGCCATGGGACGTGTACTGGAAATACACCCAGGCGACGATGGTTTGATTAGAGTTGTTACTCTAAAAACCAAGAACGGATTGATAAAAAGACCAATTGTCAAACTATCTGTTTTACCAATTAACCAAATAAACTATTTGCCAGAACCACAAAGTATACCTTTTAACCATGACCATAACTTAACCAGCAACCAGAATGACGAAAAACTAAAACCAGAAGAGAAAAGGAAGAGACCAAAAATACCTGCATACAACATTTTTTCTATCGTGTCAGCAATGATATTTTTTATGACGATATTAGTACCACAGACAAACTGTTTACATACCGTTCACGAACTTCCTAACAATCAAACGTTATTTTACGATCCTGTGGCTAATCTACAACTTATTAGGGACAAATGGATCCTTGTCGTATATTATGATATGACGCCATATTGGTCAGGCATGGAAGCATACGGTAAAATAAATCATTATTTAGAAAAACTATGTAGTAAAATTGAAACACAATCGCCATGCCATATGATTATATCCAAGTCTTCGCGCGAACTCGGTAGTGTTCGGGTGTCGAAAATAAACAAAATGGCTCCCACGAAAGTCAAGTGTACTAATTGTAACATAGTTATAAATGAGTTGTTGTGTCTAGTGCAAAACAAGATAAATGTGATGGACGAAGAAAGTTTAGTCCTTTTATGCATGGGTTTCTATAGTGCCGAAGAGATCGCCATAGCTAAAGATTTATTGTTCGAGTCCGTACCCACAAATACCCGCAATGTTTCCCGTCGCAAGAAAAAAGAACAGAAGGGAATCGAGGATATAATTGGTTTACTTAAGAATACAGAACCGGATATTACACCAATCTTTGTCGCAAGAGAGCTAAGTAAATTGCCTCCTATATCCTACGATCATATTGATATCACTCTATTATTAAAGGAATTGGCGGTATTAAAATCTGACGTTAGAAATCTCAAAGATAACTGTGCCACCAATATACAACTTAACGAGCTAAAGGAAGAAATAAATCATATGAAGTTAGCATCGATAGTCAACTGTGAGAATTCTATGCCGTATGTAACTAAAAACAGGACGCCGTTCTTATCGCACACTGGACGCGAAAGTGGGCCTATTGGTATTATTAATGTACAGGAAATAAATCACATTAGCACTCCCGAAAATACCACATCACGAGAAAAATTGGTCTGGCGTACTCCATCGGCACTGCATAATCACATCAATAACACCGTCATCACACCTGCCTGTAATATCCATACAACGCCAATAAGTAATATTCATATTACTGACACGGACACTGTATTGAATGGCGCGGCGACCGTCGTCGCACGGGAGTCCCCGCCGATCGTCGCCGCCGCGCAGGTGTCGCCGCCTAGTGCAATAGGAGGGGCGATCTGCGACTCGCAGGCCGATAACGGAGCGCTGCGCTCGGCACACAACCGGTTTGTTATGAACTCGAGTAAATCGCACGTTATCGACGCGACAGATAAAACTAACGAGTCCAATGTTAACAAATCCTTTGCGGAGATAGCGCGCGAAGGTCAATTTAAGCAGTTAAGTCCTAGCGGGGAATGGAAATCTATACAAAAACGGAGGACCCGAAATCAACGTTTACAAAATGAGGGCGTACGAGGTAAAGCTGCATTCATGGCCCAGGACAAGTTCAAGCCGGCGTGTATTAAAACAGCGCTTTTCTTGTCTAACGTACACAAAGATACGTCAGAGGATAATATAGCAGAGTACATCTATTATAAGATAGGCGAAAAAGTTGTTTTAAATAAAATTAAAATGAAATCTGAAAAGGAATACAATGCATTCAGAATGATAGTGTCGGATAATAAATTAGAAATGTACCTCAGTAGCGAGTTATGGCCTGCCGGTGTCACGTGTAGGCCTTTCAGAGCATATATAAACCCTCAGTCGGAAGGAGAAAAAGTTAAGAATATTCACACTTAAAATAATGGAAAGCACGACATTCGTTACATTTAACTGTAAATGTTTAAAAAGGTCCATAGAAGGAATAAGAAGTTTATGTAGTATTGCGGATCTTATTGCCTTACAAGAGACGTGGCTACTCCCGGGCGAACTAACTATCCTGTCGGACATACACAAGGACTTCGGGTGTACAGGAACCTCGGCAGTGGATACTAGTGCTGGTATTCTCAAAGGAAGACCCTTCGGAGGAGTTGCGCTCCTGTGGCGTAAATCAGTGTTCCCGTGTGTGTCAGTGATACCGTGTGATAATCCACGCATAGCGGCAATACGAGTCACGACGCAGGATAGATCGCTTATTGCTATCAGTGTATATATGCCAACGGACTGCGCAGACAACATGCCAGAATTCACGGACTGTTTGAGTGCGGTAAGTGCGATAGTAGACGATACCAGTATAGAGTCGGTGTTCATTCTTGGCGACTTTAATGCGCACCCAGGCGAGCGCTTTTATACAGAACTTATAGACTTTTGTGTAGAACAAAATTGGACTTGTATAGACACTAATACATCGGGTTTAAGTAGTGATACGTTCACATTTGTAAGTGAGGCTCATGGGAGTAGGCGATGGCTGGACCACTGCGTGGTAACCGATGCGGCCTTGCGTTGTGTAACGGATATTCAAGTAAAATATGATGTTTACTGGTCAGACCATTTGCCTCTGGTATTAACATGTGATCTTAACGTTGTAAGACAAAAAAGTTCGATACAATGTCGTACCAATAATAGTATTCAATGGGGGGAAAGAAATGCTGAACAATGTATTATGTATGAAAAGCTATGTAATTTGAAATTAAAAAACATAGACCTACCAGCCGAATTAGTGGAATGCTGTGGCACACATTGTAACATCACGTGCCATAAAGACCTGATAGATAATATGTATAGAGACATAGTGAGTATATTGTCAGTATGCGCCACGGACACGTACGGCCATCAGCGAAATAAAAAGAAAAAACCTTTGGCGGGATGGAATAAACATGTGAGGGAGGCTCACATGAATGCCAGGCTAGAGTTCAGAAATTGGTTATTGAACGGGAAACCATCCGTTGGCCCCATACATAGTGCCATGGTTACATCCCGGAAAATTTTTAAAGGAAAATTAAAGTGGTGTCAAAATAACCAAGACCGAATAAAAATGGATTTATTGGCAAAACATCATGCTAATTCTGATTTTAGTAAGTTTTGGAAGAACACCAACAAACTGAACCCTCGGCCTGGCGTTCCTGTGAGTATTGACGGAATATCCAAACCTGAAGACATCGCAGAAATCTTTAAAACCCATTTCGCTGTAAAATCGCCGCTGGGACCGCCTAGCCGGGAGTTCGATGCTGAGCCTCATACTGTAAAGGTACCTACTGTGGTGTTAACAAAAGATATTAGAAATATTATAAGGTGTATGGTAAGAGGGAAATCTCCTGGGTGCGATGGTCTCAGCATCGAACATCTAAGGTATGCAGGTTCGCACTTACCTCGTGTCCTTACCCTGCTTTTCAACTTATGTTTATGCCACTCTTATCTACCAGCTGACATGTTGCGGGCACTGGTAGTACCGGTGATAAAGAGCAAAACGGGAGATGTCTCAGATAGGTCTAATTACAGGCCTATTTCGCTTGCCACCATCGTGGCTAAGGTACTTGATAGCGTGCTCAGCTCACATCTTAATAGGCATATCCAGCTTCATGACGCTCAGTTCGGCTTTCGTTCAGGACTGTCCACAGAAACCGCCATTTTGAGTTTGAAGCATGCTGTCAGGTACTATACGGACAGGAAAACACCGATTTATGCGTGTTTTTTAGACCTATCCAAAGCTTTCGACCTAGTTTCGTTTGACTTGCTCTGGGAAAAGCTTAAAAAGACATCGGTACCGCCAGAGCTCGTAACTCTACTGAAGTACTGGTATTTAAATCAGGAGAGTCGTGTGCGTTGGGCGGGAACACTGTCAGAATCGTGCAGGATGGAATGTGGGGTGCGGCAGGGGGGGGTGACCTCGCCTTTACTGTTCGGTTTGTACGTAAATTTACTGATTGAGGAACTGAGCAGTACACATGTAGGCTGTTTCATTGATAATGTATGTTTTAATAATATAAGTTTTGCCGATGATATGGTACTGCTCGCTCCCTCTGTCAGCGCTCTCCGTAAGCTGCTTAGCGTGTGTGAAGCTTACGCTACGTCACATGGCCTAATTTACAATAGTAAAAAGTCCGTGTACATGGTCTTTAAGTCTGGTACCAAACAGCCCCATCATGTACCACCCATATGCCTTAATGGGATAGCTCTAGAACGAGTAAGCCATTTTAAATACCTGGGCCATTTGGTAACAGAGGATTTATATGACAGTTTGGACATGGAGAGGGAACGTAGAGCATTATCGGTCAGGGCTAATATGCTGGTTCGTAGATTCTCCCGATGTACAGACGCAATTAAAGTGATGCTATTTAAAGCATATTGCACCTCGTTATACACGGGGGCTCTGTGGATTAGATATACCCAAAAGTCCTATAATGCTCTACGGATCCAATATAATAACGCATTTAGGGCCATGTTGCGGTTGCCAAAGTTCTGCAGCGCGTCGCTGATGTTTGCGGAGGCGCATACTGACAGTTTTGACGCACTACTGCGGAAAAAAGTAGTATCACTACTATACAGGCTACGCAATAGTCAAAATGAACTGCTGCGCTCCATAGCAGCTCGTTTTGACAGCCCAATTGTGTGGGTAATGGTCCAAAAGATCAAATCTGTTCTAGATATTAAGTACTAACATAGGCTAATGTAATTGTAACTAACATGATTTTTATATTATTTTATTTTAATATTATTTTATTTGATTTTATATTGATACTAAGATAGAATAAGTGTATTGTTACTAACAAAATGGACCCTTTGTTGGACTGAAATAAAATGATTAATAAATAATAAAAAAAAAATAAATAATGACCACGAGCTTCAATACTACAATGAACTTTTGCTAACACAACATTTTAATGTCCACGACAGACAGCATCGGCGGCGCCGGGGACTTATCAACGGTGTCGGTTACTTAGCGAATGAGTTGTTCGGAGTATTAGACACTCGATTCGCAGAACAATATACAAAGGATATTGAAAACATCAGAAATAACGAAAGACATTTAATTAAGCTGTGGAAAAACCAGACGTCGGTCATTGAATCTGAATTTAATTTAATGAAGAAAATGGAGATAGAATTAGATAATCAGCTTAAATTCATAAACAAAAAATTAATTACTTTTCAACAAGATACCAACTCAGTTCAAACAATCATCCAAAACATGTCTGCTATACAAGATTTTACATTATCCGCGATGGCGGGAAATAATTTATTACAAAATTTGAAGAGATTGCAAGATACATTACTTGACACTATCACTGATGTGTACCATGGTCGAATTAGTCTACATTTATTAAAACCAGAACAATTAAAATCGGAACTACAAACAATACAAGGCCAAATGAGAAACGACCTCCATTTGCCTATCAATAACCTTGAATCGGACTTACAGTACATCTACCAGTTACTGAAAGTAAAGGCAAAAGTTACCAAAAAACTCATTATTTTTGAAATAACTTTCCCTCTTGTCACCAGAGAAAACTTCCGTCTTTATAAGATTATACCAGTTCCACACCAAATCAATAATAGCATGGTCAGCATAATTCCAGTAGCAGACTATGTGGCTATAAATCTAAGAAAAGATGTTTATTTTGTAGTAACCATTAATGAATTAAATACATGTCTGCGACATGAAGAGTCGTACATGTGTCAAATTCGAAAACCGATCTTAACCCTGCAAAATGATGAAACTTTTTGTGCGAAAAATATGCCAGAAAATAAATGTAAATATATAAAAACGAGTTGTACTAACCGATGGGTAGAGTTACATCATACGTCACAATACCTATACTTTTGTTGTGACGTATACTCGATAAAAATCATATGTGGAGATCAAATTACCGTCCGCCAACTGACCCAAGCCGGAGTCATTGGCATGAATGAAATGTGCATTATAAAAGGAACAGATTTTACGTTATATTCTATTGAACACCATTCTAACCAAAACAATATGTCTCCTGATATTTACATACCACAGATTGATCAAATTAACCATATAATTAACATGAGAGTTTTGCCTGTTGAGAATGTCCCAGAAAACCATCTAGACTCCTCCTTCTCTCAGCTCGAAAATGAAATAAAAGACATGAAGTCAAACGCAGATATACCGGATGAAGGATTATCTTACCATCACATTCACCACTACACCATCAGTTATATTTTACTCGTAGCAGGCCTAGGATTTACTGCTACGTGGTTATGGAAAAAAGGATGTTGCAGCATATATAAGAGATCGTCTGCTCGTGGTCGCGGAAGCCCACGACGAGAGTCGTTGCAACTGCCTCAGCCAGTTCCGAGAGTTACCAGACGACAACCAGGTTCAGTTTCAACTGAACAGCGACAGCTTAGTGCTAAGGAACTAAATAAACCATTGTGTTACAAAGAAGTTCGTAGTGTTCGTAGTGAAAGTGTTCGTAGTGAAAATTTGGCAGACCGTTGGCCAGTTAGGCGCGGCGTAACAAAAAGAAATGACACTTCCCAAGTTGAGAAAGTTTTTACCATAGAGGACACTATTGTTTGATAATTTTCACTATTACTGATTTTACCCTTTTCTGTTTGATTTATTTTATACCATACTTTTAAGTCATTTCATATTCATCATTTTATTGTGTGACGATACATACAAACCATTCTGCTTTATGTTTTTTGCTTTTGCATTATAAGTTAAGATTTTAGTAATTAATTTACATTTTTGATATCATCTTATTTTCATCTTGTGCTCGGGAGCATGTTCGGAGCTACGCAACCGAACAAGTCAGCGATTTCCATATCTGCACCGCGAGCACTTTGGTGCGCGTTAACTTTAATAATTTCAGTATAATTTGGAATCAGTTCGCAATCCGCCAGCGACCGAGCTCAATACCATTAACCATTTTCTACCACTTTTACCATTTAAATTACCATTTTACCATAAACCATTTTAGTTGATAAATACCATTTTTATAACCATATTTAATTATCTTTGTAGTATTAAAACCAAGTGTTTCTTAGTGTTAAATATATTAGTTTATAAACCATCTCGTCAGTGTTCTTATTAACCATAAAAGAGCTCGAAAACGCTATACTGCACATTGCTCGCTGGAGATCTTGTAGCCATATACAATGTGGATCTGGAACTACGACATTAAATTAAAACGAGCACAGTACTAGTCCATCAAAACATTTTAAGACACGAAGATTAGTAGTTAATGGAAAATTAAAAAGTTGCAATTTTCAAACAAAATAAATAGCAGAATCAACTGCATAAAAAGTAAACACGCTTTATCTACGAAAAGTCACTGACCTAGTGCGCGGCGTGGTGCGGCGTGCAGCGGGCGGCGGCCGTTTACCTATTATTACGGACTCCGATCTACATCATGTTGAAAATTATTAAAATGAAAAATAATTTCCTGTGGCTAAAGTATTCATTGGATTTGATTGATTTTTTGTATACGGGTAAAGAGCATGCCATTCTTTACGTGGTTTAGAGGAATGTCAATCGTCCTGCTCCACATTGTAGACATGACTGATCTGCTGTGTTACGTGAACTATCTGTAAATGATTGCTATCATATACTTAATTTAAAATTATTGACTCTGTCTCAAAATGAATAATGTTATTGTTTCGAAGTTTTTCTTTAGTATCCTAAATATAATCTAAAATAATAAGCATTCAGACAACCGATCGAGCATATATTGTGTTTGCCTACTAAATAATTACTCTAATTGGACCAAATCCCGTGTTCATGCCCGCTTGAATATGTTTCGCCGGACCGTCTCAACTGGGTCGTGTTGAAACCGGTAGTAGATGAACCCACTGAGTTTGTTTCGCTGGGTCTTCTCAGTTGGGGCGCATTGGATCCGGTGGTAGCATTAAAGCGCGACCGTCGTTATTAACACAAGGTCCGTCATAATAATAATACCTTTAATATAGACAGAACCATTGACAATATGTAGTAAAAATATTAGACTTAAACTAGATAATTAAACATAATCTCTTGACAATAACTTGATACGAGCTAGCTAAATATCATTTCTGTAATAAAATAAATTTTATAAATGTTTTCATACAAGATGTACCTAAATGTCTATGTTACTAGAAATAATAATGTATACTTTACTATATTACTACAAACATGTTCTGACTATTTACAAGCGCTTTTTTAAAGTCTACGTGAATAAAAAAAAAAAAAAATATAAAGGATTAAATTTAAAAAGTAATAGACATTGCTAATAAATTAAAATGTTAAATATGTTTAGACTACTTTTGTTTAATTATTGATACTAAGCATTCCTTCGATGTTTTCACTGTATACATTTATGATAAAACGTTACGACTTTGTTTTGTTATAAATTGTATTATTTCAAATGTTTACTGCGGGTATACATGGCGGATTAGCGAAACAGCTCCAATCCCAATGTATATCCCTGAAATGCCAAGATTGTACTAACGTTCTAAAATGTGATCTTGTGACTTTCTCAGAATAAACACGAAGATATTAAAATAGAAATAACATAAGATGGATCCAATCCAGTATGTCACCGTTTATTCGTCACCGTTCCTTCATAGTCACACCCGTAAAACGAAAAAGTTACAAATAATAATAATATCCAGGGACATTATTCACACACAGCCATTTGAACCCAAGTTAAACAGAGTTAGTGATGTGATTATGATGAGTTTTGGTAGAACAAAATAAAAAATATATAAATAATTTAATGTTATGTTTACCAATATCATAACCCCATCTTATTCCGGGGCAATATATACCAGAGGACGGCCAGCAGCATCTCTCTGTGTAATATTATTATTATTCATTTATTTCAGATATAAAATCCATATAGTGTTAATATTACAGTACTTAGAATATGTTAGTAATCATAATTTAAAAATTTAATTTAAGAACCGTCCTGCTGCACTAGCGCCGCCACTATGCATACGGGTCCAGTGCATCAGGAAAGGGCTGCCCAACTTTTCAGAAATTACCTGATGAATGCTATTAGTGCTCCCACGAATTCTACGTAGCAGGGATGCTGTTCTTTGTCGCATGATGGCTTCAAAACTATCTGTGTGCGATTCAGTAAACATCCCCGACGCGCTACAAAATCGTGGCAGCCCCAACAGCACCCGGAAGGCATTATTGTACTGGACACGAAGAACGTTATAGGCCCTCTGCGTATGTCTGAACCATAGGCTGCACGTGTAGAATGTTTGGCAGTACGCTTTGAAAAGAGTAATTTTCACATCTTTCGTACAGCGTGCAAACCTACGAGCCAGCATGTTGCAACGAACCGATAACACTCTTCGCTCCCTCTCAATATCATTGTCATCATTTAAGTCCTCGGTCAATATGTGGCCGAGGTACTTAAAAAGAGACACTCTGCTTAATGCCTCTCCATAGAGATGTACAGGAGGGACAGTTCTGGGTTTCCCACCTTCGACACGGAAAACCATCGTTACGCTTTTACACACATTGTACTTGAGCCCATGTGTGGCAGCATAACTCTCGCACACAGCAAGTAAGCGAGTGAGGGCAAAGACCGAGGGGGCCAGTAATGCGACGTCATCTGCATTGGTAATACTATTTAGGATCTTGCCATCAATAGAGCATCCAACGCCTGTGCCACTGAGCCCTTCGATCAAATCGTTGATATACAGGCTAAAGAGTGCCGGAGAAGTCAAAGCTCCCAGTCTCACGCCATTTTATGAACACCATATTGCGGTCGCTAACCTGTCTGCCAAACGTGGCGGTGGCTTGACATTCCCCCTAAATTATGGTCAAAATCCTTGGTGGGGCCTTTGTCTAACAATGGGTATCTTTCTTCTATGATGATGACGCTGATGACGCTGATCTATCACTGTGATTTCTCAGCATACCTACTTACGAAGTTTGCCTCAGTAATTTGATTTTAACCCAGTATTTTCTGTCCGTGAATGCATCGTGAATCGTTTGTTTTATTTATTTTTGTCTTATTTTTACTTCTATCAGTAGAGCGTTTGAACAGCAAATAAAATCTTGAAGTGTGGTTTCAGTGCTAAAATCTATTTAACTGTAAATCATCGACTATGTAAATAGTTTGAGAAAGTTATAAATAGTTATAGAAGTGGTTGCTAAGCAATACAATATTACGAGTGGGCAGCTAATGAATGTACCCACTATACACATTCACGTTAAAGAAATTAACTAGGCAATTATAAGCATAGAGTTTTGCACTCACCGATTAATTAACGGAAAGGTTAGCAGAGTTTTACTTCGTCCTTTTATTTATTGACGATACAATAATTAAATCGTTATTTGGGACAAATTATTATTTTTTGTTTTTTAGCTTTCCCCCATGGAATCCTATTATCGAACGACCGCTGTCTGTACGTCTATCTATCAAAGGGCTGTATCTCATGAACCATAATTATAGTAACGCAGTTAAAATGAGTAATGTATTTCTATTGCCGCTATAGCGAGAAATAATACTAATAAAATTATGTTTAACGTTTCTTAGCTCGACCTTAACAATCGCTGTAACGTTTGAACCGTAATAAATAAACACATACAATTTTCAAACAGTGAGTTATATTATAGCTGCTATAGCAAAAACGAACGTAAAGAAAATAAATATAATAATAGCTATATTACATTAGTACTTTTTATTTTGTGGCTATATAAATCTATTCAGCCGTAATAGGTAGATACTAAATTACACAAACTGAATATTATGTGAGTCCGACTTCCAGAAAGTTTTTAATTTTAACGGGTAGTGTGAAGAACAACATAGTGTTTCAGAATAACATGTGTAGTTGTGTAAAAACCTTTAACTATGTGGCCTCATAGTGACATAGACGTATATATAAAATTACCCTCTGATTCTCATTTAAACCAGAAAAATGCTTCTTAACATAACAATGTAAGCCATGGTTGCAAAATACATCCCTAAATATTGGCTGATTCGTGCATCTTCTTGTCAAAATGCGCCAACATCAAAACGGGTGCCATTTGGAGAGGGTTACTTAGTCAGTCAGCCAGTTGTTTGGTGGAGCAATGAAACTAACACAAGACTGTAAACAAATGTAACGTAATAAAAAAGCAATGACGGTACAAGCCACAAATATGATATTTTCGATTTAAATTTTCTTTTTATTTAGGGAATTGTATACATGTATGTACAGACGCCAGCGCATCAAGTTACCCCAATCTGTCAAATTTCCCCAATTGAAAGTGAATCTTATGCTTTTGTGATAACGTTGAAAATCGATAACAGAAATATGACAGATTGGGGTAGGTGGATGTGCTGGCATCTGTACATTATGGTTACGGAATTCAATTATTTGAGTTTATATTTTAATTAACTTACTACGAAACAGTATTATTATTAATATTTAGTTGACCTTAATTTTGTTTTATTTATTATGCCATAACAATGTAATTATAGCTTACATTTATACATGTTCAAATATAGGTAATTCCTTTTTAAACATGTCCATATAACTGGGCGGAGCTTGTAATTTAAGAGGCAATGTTCGGATATACAGTCTATTTACCTATTTAGACGTTACATGGTCTGTATATGCATACGTAATTCATGTTCGTAGTAATAATACTAAATTATTGGCGTTACTAAATGTTATCAGTGTGTGTGTGTGTGTGTGTGTGTTATTGGTGTGTATGCTGTGTTTTATTCAAATGTGGTGTTATGCCGTGTTTGCCGATTCTGTTATATATACATAACTTATAATAAGTATGACATATAAAAGTTGTGTGGTGTGTGGTGACGGCGACAAATATCAGAATCAGAATATCATCACCCCATCGCATCCCGTGGGGGGCGTAGAAGTCGACCCGAGGGAATATCTACCAGAGGACGGGAAGCAGCTTCCTTCTGAGTACTACGACCATCATACTGCGATCGCCAACCCGCCTGCCAAGCGTGGCGATTATGGCATATCCCCTCAAGATGATTCTTGAGGGAGGCTTGTCCAGCAGTGGACTTATTTAAGCTGTAATGATGATGATAAAAGTTTACATAATATAGAGAATTGCTTTTTGTGATCTTTGTGTCTAACATATTTGTTTTATAATCGCCATTCCATATAGTCACGTAATATCCCATACAGTTAAGACTGGAATAATGTAAGATGTAACGTCTTTAAAGCATCAGTTATAATTTAATGTAGTGTAGTGTAGTGCAGTAACATTAGCTGCGGTTAAATTGGAGTGTGCTGTTATGATGAAGTTTGGTGGCTTTTGCATACTATATTTTGTAATTACTTTGGAGTTATGCAGTTTTAACCTACAGAGGTAATATAATATATATCTTGAACATGGTGGGGTCTTGGAATCTACCATGTAGCGGACTGATAATCATCATTTCTTCATAACTGATATATGCGTCAATTTTGACATGATATTTTTATTGATTAAGTAAACACCGTAGTTATATAGGGAATCAGTCAGACATTTGCTGTCCCCTTCTTTATACATTGGAGTAGCTATAATACAATTCAGAAACTATATATATTAGGTAATAGATGACGCCATATTTGAAGTAATGAGGGAGAGATGCCATCCTAACCCGCTTCGAGGTCACTAAGATTTTGTAATATGAAGTCACGTGGTGTGGTGGTGATTCTTTCACACGACTAATTGCATGGACTGTAGGTATATGTACAGACGCCAGCACATCAAACTACCCCAATTTGTTAAATTTCACCAATTGAAAGTGAACCTTATGTTTATGTGTTAAGTAGAAAAACTATAAAAGAAATTTGTCAGTTTGAGGTAGCTGGATATGCTGGCATCTGAACTATAAGCAATGGAATACAAAAAATATTTCGTACACTTTTATAAGACCACTTTCCCCAAGGCGGCGACTTATAGACAGTTTAAAAACATAGTTTTAAACATGGAAACAGTCTTATTTACACAAAACTTGGCGTTTTTTGATGAATTAACAGAATTCTTATTTAGAAAACGGAATACTTATATATTAAGTAAGTCTACATAATCAACACAAAGATGACCTCTGCGCTCTACTACTTAGTGAGCGTGTGACTACGCAAACACGCTACGGTTCTAAAAAAGGGTAAACAACTTGATTTATCTTCTATCCAACACAACTAATACACAATCCGCCTAAATTGCTTTCATAAAACCTTAAAGTTGGGCAAAGCGTACAAAGTATATTTTAACGTTATAAGGGCTGGGTACAATAATAGCTATATCTATGAAATTTAACAAATTAAACTAAAGCATTTGGTGAAACATCACACTAATATTATAAAGGCGAAAGTTTGTGAGTGTGGAAGTGTGTATGTTTGTTACTCTGTCACGCAAAAACTACCGAACGGATTTTGATGAAACTTTGCAGTAATATAGCTTATATATCCGAATAACGCATAGGCTATAATTCATAAAGTGTAACGCAGGTTAAACTGCGGGGCACAGCTAGTAATAAAATAATATTTACCGCCCCATACAACATGTATCATCAGAGCGGTATACTTGAATGACAAGTTAATTTATTTTTTGTGTATTTGTATGTTGTTCAGTTTCATAGGCAAATTAAGGACCGTAAGTTATGTCCACTATTTCACTTACACCTTGGCATTGCATGTAAATGGGTTTGTATGGCGATTAGATTCACTTAAAATACTTAAATGGGCATAGAAGATTATTCTGAGGTCTTAATGTTTTCAATATATATATTTTTAATAAACATAATTTGTATTGACGTCAGTCATTATACCGAATCATTTTAGCGCTAAAACATCATATTTGAGAAAATAACTTCACTTATCTAACAACGCGATACGATCGGATACAACTCCACTATATTATTCACAGTTAACTACGGACGATTTGACCCTGATATATTTATAGGGTATTACTTGATATTTGGGGTAAGAATATCATCATCATCATATCAGCCGAAAGACGTCCACTGCTGGACAAAGGCCTCCCCCAAAGATCTTCATAATTGCCGGTCTTGCGCTATTCGCATCCAGCAGCATTTTTCCAGCGACCCGCACAAGATCATCGGTCCATCTTGCAGGGGGCCTGCCCAAGTTACGTCTTCCAGTTCGTGGTCGCCACTTGAGAATAAAAGATTGGCAAAATTACAAATCCTGGAATATAACATTCACGCGAACTATTAAAAATATTGGATATACCGACTGCCACACATTCTTAAACACACACTGTCGTAGGGCCCCCTGTCCTCTCGTATAAGTTAAGTGAAGGTACAGGACGGTTGGCTTGGTTGGTAGACACTTGTATTTCACGCTGCAGGTTGTGGGTTCGATTCCCACACAGGAAAGATATTTCTGTGCATGAACATGTCTGTTTGTCCTGAGTCTGGGTTTTATTATTTATATTTTATTTATTTATTTAATTAAGGCTTACCAACTAAATATAAGTATGTATTTACAAAAGAAAAGTAATATATGTAGTATACAGTTATCTGGTTTCTATAGTAAAAGCTCTGCTTAGTTTGGGATCAGATGGCCGGGTGTAAATAATGTCCCAGGATATGATATTTTATTATTATTATTTCTGTGCATGAACCTGTCTGTTTGTCCTGTCTGGATGTAATTATCTATATAAGTATGTATTCACAAAAGAAAAGTAGTACCTATATCAGTTATCTGGTTTCCGTAGTACAAGCTCTGCATAGTTTGAAGCCCTTGTAACTGGCAACTAACAACCATGTGTTATTATTAGCAATTATAAACTTATACCGTTTACGTGCCGGTTAGGTTGAGATGAGATTTAACTTAATTTGAACATCAAAGGAAAATAACATCTAGAGCAGTGATTGACCGCAGCAGTATATTTCAGTCGGAAATTAAATATTGGGCGGATTCTGTCAATATACTGTCTTATGCTGAGACAAATTGGATTTCATTTGACTATACTGATATAATTGTCTTCAACACAATTGGTAAAATAGGCATTATGTTAAGATTACAGTTTTCTTTTGAGGTAGTAAATTCTTGTTGTGATATGGCTATACTGCATGCGTCTTCGCAAATTCAAAATAAATTATATATTAA
Organism: Pseudoips prasinana; assembly: GCA_951640165.1. Classification (NCBI taxonomy): domain Eukaryota; kingdom Metazoa; phylum Arthropoda; class Insecta; order Lepidoptera; family Nolidae; genus Pseudoips; species Pseudoips prasinana. The sequence continues at coordinate 22,856,450 of OX621237.1, read as the reverse complement.
AATTTTGTTATCATTTAAATGATGCTTTCAAAGTATTTAAATATGATTATTTTATGTAATTCATAGAAACATCGTGGTGGTAAGAAAAAAAAATGCGGGGTAGTCTTTGGGTACATAAGATGATAGATGTGAAAACTGTCTTTACACTTGTAATTTAAAGATTCCACAGTACAATAGTTATACATATATAGCTGATGGGAAGCGTGACGTGACGCGAGTTTCACGCTTTTTGTTCACCCGAAAAGTACACATATATACGGAGTATACATTTTATAGCTCATAAGAAGCGTGACGTGACGATGACGCGAGTTTCACGCTTTTTGTTCACCCAAAAAGTACACATATATACGCAGTATACATATTATAGCTCATAAGAAGCGTAGCGTGATGATGATGCAAGTTTCACGCTTTTTGTTCACCCAAAAAGTACACATATATACGCAGTAGGTATACATATTATAGCTCATAAGAAGCGTGATGTGACGATGACGCAAGTTTCACGCTTTTTGTTCACCCAAAAAGTACACATATATACGCAGTATACATATTATAGCTCATAAGAAGCGTAGCGTGATGATGATGCAAGTTTCACGCTTTTTGTTCACCCAAAAAGTACACATATACGCAGTATACATATTATAGCTCATAAGAAGCGTAGCGTGATGATGATGCAAGTTTCACGCTTTTTGTTCACCCAAAAAGTACACATATATACGCAGTATACATATTATAGCTCATAAGAAGCGTGACGTGACGATGACGCGGGTTCCATGATTTTTGTTCAACCAAAAAGTTCTCAACGTGCCTAGAAGAAATTTCAAAAAATAATTAAATCTGATAATCTACACTAATATTATAAAGTGGAAAGATTTGATTGTTTTTTTGTTTATATGCATTGAATAGGCTCCGAAACTACTTGACCGATTTGAAAATTCTTTCACTGTTGGGAAGCTACACTATCTCCGCTGAACATAGGCTGTACCTATTACATATATAAAAAAGTTAGGCATCCATACTAAAACTCCAATAATGTAACCCAAGGTGTGTAAAAAATACCAAATAACTTTCTTACATCGCGTTCGCTGCGAAAAAATATTGATTATATATAGAACAAAATAATGTACGACGTCTTTGCAGAACATATAATTATCTACAAAAAATATCGCGACAGCATATGTCTAATTATTATAGTTAGGTCACAATAAGTGTTTTCTTTTTAATTATAACTTCCGAAATGTTTGTTTAATACCCGAGCTGCTAGTATATTAAATAGTCGTGATACACCCAAAAGTACATTTCCTAAACTATGAACTAAAATAAACAGAATGAACGTAAGGCACAAAAAAATCTATATAATATACATACAACTCACCTATTAAATATAAACCGTGAAGCAAAACGCTTTATTTTTATTGTACCTAGCAGAGAATAAAACAAAAGAAAGTTATTCGTGTTATACAGGTTGGCGCAGTGACGTTCAAAGGAAAAATCTAGGCTTCTTGTTTTATGTTTATTCACAATGACCTTATGTTTACCGTTTGCCTGCATACATCGAGATACCTATTTGTGTTTGTTTTTAATCTCATAAACTCCCAATGCAGTTAAATGAGTCAGGGTGATTTATAAGTTAGATATTACGCAAAGTCTTCCTTTTTTAGGCTTCTATAACAAAGAGATACAAGGGAACCCTTATGAGTGATGCCCGTCCCTCCTTCTCTCAGCTACTATTAAAAACAGCTACTCATCATAACGCGCCTTAGCTACGAATGCTATCGAATTGAAATTTCGGAGTAGTATATATATTGATGACACAACAAAATTGGAGTGCGAAACAATTGCATTTTTTTATAAATCGTGCTTCGTGCTTTGTGACCATTATTATATTTTAAATCTCGTTGCTTTTCTAATACGAAAAAACTATTTATTTGAAAAATATTGAGCCAAAAGAGAATATCTCCACCCCATCTCAATCCATTTTGGAGGGTTTTAATCGCCCCGAGGGAATATGTACCGGAATGGGCAGCAGCATTTTCATGAGTACTATATTGTAAGACCCATATTTCTGCAAATAAAATAATTTGAATTTATAATCAGCCAAGCGTGGCGTTTATGGCAAAGCCTCTTAAATTATATCGCGGTCGCGGGCAGGGACCGGACAACCCCGCTTCTGAGTTAAGCCGTTTGATAGGGTAACCCGTTCATTGGGTAACTCGTATCGCAGTGTTACCCTTTGATTGACTTACAGCCTCGAAACCCAGTGAAAGGGTTAACACGTTTTTTATGGTAACCCCGGAAAGCTTACCTTCTTGAAATGGTTTTATTCGAGTTAACCTGAATTACCCAATCAACTTAGCAGCGTGTAGATGGGAGTATGTATACTCGCACCCGTGCGATGCCTCATTGCCTAACTACTTTTAGGTAGGTACAACAAATTTGACGAACGAACGACTTTTTATATTTTAAATTTGAAAGTTTAGTGACGACAAATAGTCGAGCTAATAATTAACGTGTTATTTAAAGAACTGACTTACTTTAATCTTCATTTTGTGACAATCTGTATGATGTGATTATATTTTGTTAAATAATTATTATAATATTTTTCTGTGTGGTGATGGCATAGGATATCATCACCCCATTTTATCACGTAGGGGGCGCAGAAATCGACCGAGGGCATACCTACCAGAGAACCGGCAGCAGAGTTTATCTATGAACTATGACCATCAAACTTTCTTTCGCCAACCCGTCTGCCAAGCTATGGGGCTCTGGGGGTCTGCCAAGCTCCTATTCTTTGGGGAGGCTTTTGTCCAGCAGTGGACGTACTTTGGCTGACATGAGGACGATGAAATAATTGACGGGCGTGTTGGCATGGTTGGCAAATGCTTGCTTTTCACGCCGGAGCTCGTGGGTTCGATTCTATTTAGGACAGATATTGGTGTGCATGAACATGTCTGTTTGTCCTGAGTCTGGGTGTAATTATCTATATAAGTTGTATTCACAAAAGAAAAGTAGTATATGTAATATATCAGTTATCTGGTTTCCTGCTGCCCAGGCAAGTTAGATTCTACAATTGATCTCCTACTCAAAGTGGACCTCTTACGTTTTTTTTGATAAGGCAGGTCGAATGCCTACGCATGCCACCCGCAAAAATGTTTACGGATGGATGCGTCAGACTCGCACCGACTAAACCTACCTGCCGTGGGCTTCTCTGCCCCCTTATGCAAACTTGCCTGGGCAGCGTTCGGAAAGCTAAGCTTCTGGTCCCAAATACCAATCAAAAGTCTTCGATTAGTATGTGTTGCCTCTGATGAATTAGGGAACCAAGACGTAGCCGCTCACTACGGGGCTAATAAAACGGCACATGGTCACCCAAAGAGCAATGGAGTACGCCATGTTCGGAGTTTCCCTCCGAGATCAAATCACAAATCTCAAGATCCAACCAAGAGAGGCAAATCATAAAAACCGACATAGCTTGAATAATTGCCAAGCAAACGTGGCGGTGGGCAGGGTACATAGCTTGCAGAATCTACGGCCGCTGGGGCAGAAAGTTTCTCAAGTGGCGACCATGAACCGGAAAACGCACCGTGGGGCTCCCAACAAGATGGACCGATGATCTTGCGAGGGTCGATGACAGCCGCTGGATGCGGGCAAGGCAGGATCTGCAGTTGTGGAGTATCTTTGGGAAGCAATGGACTTTGCCCAGCAGAACCTTCGGCTGATATGATGATAATGGTGATGGTTATGATGATGATGCATCTAATCAATAACGGTATACGCCACCACGCCTCCGCGGTTTAACATTAACAGAATGAAAATCAAATTCTTTGTTATAATATAATTATGTCCTCCTAGCCGAATTTCGGCCCCAGCGGCCAGTCTCAATGGAGACTGGCCATGTGAGTGGGACATACCACAAGTGTGTGGAATAGATAGTGCCCCTGTGCAAACACAGGGGCACTATCTATTCCATCACTCTCATTATCCGATGGGATGACTAACAGAACGACCGGAAGGTCAGGTACAGGATCGACGGCTTTACGTGCTCTCCGAGGCATGAGGCTATAATACCGCCAACTCCCAGACTTCGGGCTGACACTAAGAAATTTTTCTTTTTACGCAAGAATCCCATAGACACTTTTGGCCCAACCCGGGATTTGAACCCAGGACCTCGTTATCTACGTTTAAAGACGCTACCAGTAGACCAACGAAGCGTAACACATACTTTAAAAAAAGAACTGCTAAATTGCTTTTACTTAATTCTGTAGTACCTACCGAGTTCCAAATTAAAAGAAATTATGACAATAAACAAGAACAGACACGAAAAATTTAATATTACAATGTTTAGCGACAAGCAAAATTGAACTTTAATAATAAATTCCAAATGATTGCGACTAGATGTCACGCGCGGTGGTGTTTATGCAATTACCAAACCAAATTCGATGCGAAAGAGTGCATATTACAATGTCTTGGCTGGAATGGCTTACCCTGTTACAGTGTTACAGGGTATGAAAGGGTAACCCTTTCGGAAGCGGTTCATCACACCCGTTCGAAGGTGTAACTCGTATCATAGGGTTTATTTTTTAAGCGCTTAAAAATACCCGTTCAAAAACCCGTTCAACGAGTATCCGGACGGTCCCTGGTCACGGGGTATCCTGGCGAATATACTTAAAGTTGCCGACCGAATCCCTTAAAAATATCCTAAGTTTCTTAAAGATTCATCAATAATATTAAAATTATAACGTTATTTATACGCTAGTTATGATTGGAATCGGTTCCAACATCCCCAAACAGAAAAGAGAAAGGAAACCAAAGGTTAGGCTAGACATGGATGCTATAGCATCTGATCTTCAAAACTTTGACTGGTCTAAAGTGACTAGTAAGTCTTGCCCCACTGAAGCCACCAGAATTTTTGTGGACACCTTGTCTTCTGTTATTGAACGTCATTCGAAACACATACGGTCCAGCCGTCGAAAACACGTGCTCAATGCCTGGATGACACCTGGACTCATTAAATGTTCAATACACAGAGACAAGCTGCATTTAGAAGCACGGAAAAATCCAGATAACCCCATAAAGTTACTAATCTACAAGAGGTACAGAAACTATTATCACGACCTCCTAAAAAAATTAAAAAATGAATTTAACAGAAATGAATTGCTTAAGTATAGTAAACAACCACGTGAATTATGGGACGCTATAAAAAGAATCACACAAGCTAAAACTTCAAAGAGTACTTCACTCAGTTTATGTAATATTAAGGAAGATGTAAGTGCGTCATTAGCTCACTGTAACGAATTTTTCGCAACGGTCGGTCATAATCTCGCTAGTAAAATTTTAAAGTCCCACAAGGAAACTCAAAACACTTTGGCATCAAGGGTCAGGCTACCTTTTTCTCCGTTGAACTCATTTTTCATGCACCCCACCAACCAAGTAGAAATCCGGAATCTAATCCGAGAACTTAAAGACAAGGGGTCTCCAGGAATTGATGGGGTTACGAACCGCTTACTAAAGCATACAATTAACCACATAGTGGAACCCCTGACTTACATCTTTAACCTAAGTATGTCCTCGGGAATTTTCCCAGAAATGTGGAAAATTGCTTCTGTGATACCAATCCACAAATCAGGACCCACTGATGATCCTAACAATTTTAGGCCTATCTCATTGCTTAGCACCATCTCCAAATTGTTAGAAAAAGTTATTAATAAACAACTTTGCGAATTTCTGGAAGCTAATAATGTATTCTCGAACCAACAATTTGGGTTTCGTCGGGGCAAGTCCACTGAGCATGCTGTTGATTTATTAACTCATAAAATCGCCAAATATCTTGATGAAGGATCTACATGTGTTGGTGTTTTCCTTGATCTGGCAAAAGCCTTTGACACCGTGTCAATCCCAATCCTATTAAGAAAGCTTGAGATTGTTGGGATCAGGGGAATGTGTCATGATTGGTTCCGCAGTTATCTCTCGGGAAGAACGCAGTGCACTAAAGTTGACTCTTATGTAAGCAGTGATCACCGAGTGGATTTTGGCGTACCGCAAGGGAGTGTTTTGGGGCCTACTTTGTTTACCTTATATATTAATGACTTATCTTCTATAGGGTCCCCTGCCGCAGACATAATCAATTATGCAGATGACACGGTTATTATATTCCATGGAGATACGTGGATGGACGTATTTATACACGCAAGACAGGGGCTGTGTCAAGTCTGGCATTGGTTGGAAAATAACCTTCTTACCCTCAATATCTCTAAATCCGCCTACATTTGCTTTCACAAAACCACTGCGTCAGCTCCTCCCGCTAACCTAAAGCTTATGGTTCACACATGCTGTACGTCCGGAAATCAGTCTACAGGTTGCACCTGTACTCCTATGAAGCGTGTACCAAACCTGAGGTATTTAGGGGTTATCTTGGATGAAAAACTTTCCTTCAAGGAACATGTTGTGGTCACGTCGGCTAGAATCAGAAAACTTATTTATACAATGAGACAATTACGCGACGTGGCTCCAGCAAGCTTACTGAGGACAATATACATTACACTTGGCCAGCCTGTATTGGAGTATTGTATTCTTGCCTGGGGAGGCATTTGTTCGACCCATATGATCGTGTTGGAACGAGCTCAACGCGCCGTATTAAAAACGATGCTAAGGAAGCCCTTTAGGCACCCAACCACCAAATTGTACAGCGAATCCAGTGTTCTCAGCGTCAGACGGCTGTTTGTACGAAAAATAACTCTATTGTGTCATAAAGAATTACTTGCAACCGACAAATATGAGGAGATGGTTAGGAAACGTGTCTTTAGCGTCCCAAATGTACCGGTCAAAACAACGTTCGCAAAAAGATACTGCGCCTACCTAAAACCGTCCATTTATAACAAAGTTAATAAATCCATCAAACTGCACACCTTGAGCTTCTGTGATGCTAGAATATTTTTAAATAAAGAACTGATTACTTGGACCTACGAAGATACCGAAGCCCTATTAAAAATAATAAATAAGCGAATTTCCTTATACTGCTGGTACTGTCTGATTCAAAGCTCAAACCATTTGCATTTTACTTATTTTGTGTAATATTACTTTCCTTTTAATTTATTTTTAATTTAAGTTTATACGTCCAATTACTAAAATTAAATAGGGAAAAGAAACTCTCTGCAGGACAGGCCTAGCCTAGTGCAGGGAGTTTCGATATTAAATCGGACATTATATGTAATTACGTATAAAAATTCTAACAAAAATATTGTTCGAGATTCATTGTACTTCTTTTTTGGCAAATAAACTATTATTATTATTAAACTATTATTATTATTATTTAATAATTTAATGGTGAAATAACAGTATTTGTTCTATTTGGATAATAACTTGATATTTAGCACCAAGAGTATCATAGAGATAATATTATTTTAAGAGAGAACCGAAAGAGAGACCGGTTCTCCGTTTTACAGAACCGGTTCTTTTAAGGTCCCTCAGAACCGGGATTTCCCGGTTCTTCTGGAACCGGGAAAAACCGGTTCCGATGCCCTAGTCTTGATCCCCTGACGGAGTCTTTCTACGTCTCGATTGATTGACGTCGAATATGTCGAAACGAATATGTCTGGATTGACCTTTTGTTATATGGTCTGATTTTCCCATAATAAGTACTTAAATTCTTATATGTCCACGGAAGGTACTTTTGAGTCGAACTGGCACTAAGCTGGATTTTTGTTTCATTGGGTTGATAGTTTAGATCCCTTTGAAATTATGTTTAGTTTCGTGTTGCTGGCGAAGGTGAAAAAAGTAATACTAGTAGTTTAAACTGTAAGTTTGACTTTGAACAATAATAGCTCATCATTTGATTGAGTCTTAGAAGGCAAACGTCTACAGGTGATACCTGTTCTCACAACGTGTGGATACGCAGCAAAGGTTGGTTTTCGTAAAAACGGTGTTTCGTTCGTAACATGGCAACGATTTATTTCGAAGAGCCAATAACACGGAAACTTCAGTATATGACTAATAACCACTTAGTAACCATCCAAATAAGATTTTAGTTAATAGCTTCATTATGTATTTCAATTTAAATTTAATTTTTACATTTGTATTTATTACGTACGCTTTTATTTTATTGTTTAGCCTGTTCTTTGTGTTGTTAAATAATAATTGTGTTATAACAACTTCAAATTGTAGTGCTTCATTTCAAATGCGCTGGAATGTGAAGGGCAAAGCCATCTCTACTACACGTGATAGTGCAAGATACAACGACATTATTTCTACAGTCATGTGTATATTTGCATGATTAGGTTTATTAGGTTATCAGAGGAGCATGTTATCATGATCATCATCGTGTAGCACTCTCACAGCTCAATTTCTAGCTGCTGAATTAAATTCATACAGCTATTTGAAACGATTATCTATACATATAATAAAATCGTAGGAAAGTCAAAACTATACATTGATTTTTTTTAAAGGATACTTGGGGCGTGCTCTACAATCGATATCGAAGCCAAAAATATAGTTTTTTGAAATTTGTCTGTTTATCTGTATGTATATCCGGGCGAAACTCAAAAAGTACCGCATGGATTTACTTCAAATTTGCATGAATATTACTAAGAGCTCGGGTCAACATATAGGCTACATATTATCACGCTATTACCTACGGGGGAGGAGCTACGAGAAATTTATGAAATTTAACGCGGGTAAAACCGCGAGGCACAGCTAGTATTAAAATATTATTGTACACTGTTTAAAGATTATGCTCTGTAGTTGGTTTTGGAGGTTCAGTCAGAATCAAATAATCTGTAAAGTCCCATGTGCAAGTGACAGTTACATGTAATTAATATATGGCATAATTCTATGCCACTAATCGACTAGAGTATTAAACCAAAACTGTCAATATACGAATGATAAAACTTATCTCTGAAGAAGCAATTTTATTTATCCATTGACGTTTTAGCCAGTCCAAATAATAATGTAACTAATTACTTGTATATTTAAGGTTAAATTTAATTAGTGAGCGTAACTTTGCAGAATGTTCTATACCGGTAATACAATTCATATAAAAGAAGATATACCTATTGCTTTTCGCGGCCTTCACCAGGCGGTAAAAAAAAAATTATTTATCATCTGTACTTTCATTCTTTACATTACATACGATTCACTCGCTTTTTTAACTTTAATTAAAATTTTTCAGTAAAACGAAATGGTGTCATTGGATCTGGTATAAAAATGACGATATCAGTTGAGTAGTAGCATATCCATACTATGTATATTTTTATTATCTTTATTAATAAGGGTACTATGTATATTGTGTAGTCCAGTGTAGTGTAGGTATTCTTGCTGATCTAAATAGATTAATTACCCACAACCATTGTGTTTCACGGCTCACCCCCGACTGCGATGTTAATAGTCTCTAATCATATACAAGCTTTGAAGTTTATTGCTGATTGCTGGAGTCTGTTTGTCTTCAAATGGAAAATAGATGCGGCAGTTCAGATTTAGCCGTTGTTATTCTGTGAGAGGTAAGCAGCGCATTATTAAATTATAAAAAGCGGTATAACTTTAGAACGTCAGAGTGGATTGTCATTCACACATGCCTCGAATTCTTTGCTTGGGGGCAGTTGAAAAAAGTAAACTTAATATTTTCGTAATATTTAATTTATACAATATTTAATATTAATTGCAGTAATCATTATATTTAATAGTTAAGATTTATAACTAGCTTGTCCACCTGTCAGTCAAGTTTAGTGTTTTCTGTTAACAAATAACAGCGATAACATGCACTTAATTACTTCAACATCATGGATATAATTCAATGCACACTGCTGGAGATACAGGATATTTTCAAAAAGAGGATGACTGAAGTCGAGACTCATAATTCAGAAGACATCCACTGACTGTACTTCCACTGAATTGACGGATAAAGTAGAATCTCTCAGGTCATTCATGTTACTGCTACTGGATATTCTACAGACACAGAACGAAGTGCTGTAAACACAATTAAGTGAATGCCATTATTAGTTTGTAAGTAAGTATTTATTCCCACCTAAACTCCTTCACCTGGCACTACCCCTATCTTATTATCTTTCTTTATTTTTGCTTCTTCTCCATCTAAATGTTGTCTGGAAGAAATCGTTGACTGCGATCAGACCGCCTGTTGTACAGTTTACTTTCTGTGTCTCCTATAATTGCTGTGCTATAAAGATTTCTTTTAATTTAATATTTTCATGCACTGCACTACACTGCACGGACAAATTTGTACGGAACCCTCCGTACAAATTTGTCCGTATATAATCATGTAACTACAAATTTACGGTTTTTGGATATTTCTCTTTACCTGTGCTATAAGACATTTGCCCCGAATCTAAGCAATACCAATTAAACTAATTTTTATAATATCGGATTTTTTTTTAACATAGTTCTTATAATAATAATAATATCAAAATACAAAATCAATATTTAGTGTTAATTCCGCTAATTGTCAGTTTAATCATGCTGGGATGCAATTTGCACCGCCCTCCCGCCCGCAAAAATGTGCACATGCAAGAAGGACAATATGCCCGCAAAAATGTGCATGTGCACATTTTTGCGGGCGGGAGGGCGGTGCAAATTGCATCCCAGCATGATTAAACTGACAATTAGCGGAATTAACACTAAATATTGATTTTGTATCTTGATTGTTATGGATTTCCGCAAAGTAACGCCTGATTCCATTACTTATAATAATAATATCCTGGGAGATTATTCACACAATATTGTATATTATCTGTTTTTGGTTCCAATAAAATATTTGTATTTGTATTGTATTTGTATTCACACACGGCCAAACTAAGCATAGCTTGTACTATGGAAACCAGATCATATAACTCCAATTTGCTTTTGAAAGTAACTTACACTATACACTTATATGGATAATTTACACCCAGACTCACGACAAACAGACAATGCACACAAATATCTGTCCCGGGTGGGAATCCAACCCACGACCTTGCAGCCTGAACGTTTTGGCGCAAATTTCTTAGGGAAACGTTCACAAATCACAACGTTTCATTCTCATCTTGAGCTTTTAAGTTATTTCATTCTTCATTCTTTCATATATTTATTTTTCTGTTGACTTGCATAGTACAAATCTAAAAGTATTTCGAACGAATTTCATGATCATCCATACGCCACTGTGACCGAGCATTTTAAGGCCCTGAATGACTGTATTTATTTGAACTAAAAATAGTGTTGTAATGTATGCATAACTTACAATAAAACAGTTTATTTCGTACTTGCCACAGACAATAAAATAAATTTTATAAATGTTTTCATACAATCCGCGTACCTAAATATCTATGTAACTAGAAATAATAATGTATACAACTATATTACTACAAACATGTTCTGACTATTTACAAGCGCTTTTTTAAAGTCTACGTGAATAAAAAAAAAAGAAAAAAATAATAATATATGGCGAGGTTTTATCATCTTTTTATGTCGTACCTAAATGTTTCAGAAGAGAAGTTAATCTGCGGCGATAGAAATAACAGTAAAGTTTTAAACTTCCGTAAAACAGTAAACTTTTCTAGGTTCGTTACGATGGCAATTTATAAATCGAAGACAGATCTAATACCGCACACTACAGTCTATGTGGCAATTCGTAGTGCTTACATGCTCTCTGATACGTACAATAAGCTATTTCAGGCACTTGTAACGAAACCGTGTCAATAAACACATTTATTTACTCGCTGTTTCATCCTTCATTCTACGGGCTGTTACAAAATCGCGTCCCTGATTTCTAAAGTGCTGTGCGTATACAGCGTGTTGAATTCATCGTGGAAAACTTTGAAGTATAAATTTATTCGATTATGAAACATTACGTGTATGTAAATTGTTACATTATATTATTGTTATCGTTATACTAAGTAAATAATTTAAGGTATTTACACAACTGAGTTAAAACGCAGTAGGTAGATTGCAAAAAAATCAGTTGTCGTTAACCGACCAACGTTTATTTTGACCATCATCTGATTTACTTTAGTCTAAATAACGATACTATTTATACGCGATAATAAAAAAAACACCACCGAGTACCTAAAACAGTTGTTTTCCCGCTGATAATTAATTGTTTATCAATTTATTTTTTAATTCTATACCTAATGAAAAGATGTGGCTGTATATTCTCATATTTCTTGTAAATTTAGTTTTAATACTTAACAAACCAATTCGTAAATTGGACTGCCGATATGAATCGTCCGTAGCTGCATTTTCAATCCCCGCCGATAATTAAAATGATTGCCTTGTTTTGAGTATAAGTATTTCCGAGCTAATACCTACGGATGTTAGTGTCACTCATCACAACGATTATAAAATCTAATAATGACAGCAGTGAAGATACAACTGAAACCATGTATTTTTCAAAGGAACATAATCCTGAACTAAAATTAATGTACGCAAAATTATTTGTTTGTTCTCAGTACCCTATGTCTAAAATATTCCGTTTAAAAGAGTGTGGGTACTTTTATATATATTTTTTATGTGCTTTTATCGAATGTTATTTGTACACGTGGTGTCCCAGGGAACTAGCAGACGCGACGACACTCTGCCTGACGTTCAAGGCTACTGGCGCTGAGGAGGTGTACGCTCGACGCCGTGACCCCTGCCCACTGGCGATAGCTGCGCCTCCGCTGATGCTGATTCCGGCGGTCGTGACCCTTGCCAGCTTCGCAGTTCCACAGACATGGTCATTGCACGCGGTGTACCTTGCGCTTGTACTGGAGACAGGCCTAATGAACGTCATTTACTACACGTGCTACAGATTTTCGCAATACAGGGTTAGTAAATATTTACGTTTATTAGATATAGATTTTAACACAATTATGTGCAAATTAAATCTTTAAATTGGCGACTCTTTCTGTCTACAAAGACTAAAAGAACAGTAAACTTCGTGTTAAAAAAGAAAGGAGACTATTTCTACCAACAATCAATTACAGATAAAATATTGTTGTAAATGAGATCTACAATGTAATATAATTCTATTGCTAGGACTTGTCAAATACGTATAATATATCAGTATAGCTAAACACGAACACGCTCAAAACACTGCTTCGAAAGTCAAATAAATCCGTCTAACGGCTACCAAAACTCGTGAAGCAAGTAAGTTCAACCCTCAATGACGAATAATTATCGATATTATGAACCCCGTATGGCGCCAGATACTTATTATCTGGCGCAAAATATTTTTAGTTACATCTAATGGCTTAGAAAAGACACAGTATATGGTACAGTACTCGTAAGAATAGATATAAATAACATACATTTCTACTCAATGATATTAAAGAGCTCGAGTCTTCCTAACTTATACACGATTGATATCGGAGTTGTCCTACGAGTAATTATAAGTGTACAGCTATTGAGAATTCCCATGAACGTATGGCAGGTTAAAAAAGTTATTTCCAAATAAATTAGTAACGCATTAAATATTTCGCGATCCAAACCTCAATCGAGCTGCCAGATTCAAGACGCAAATTGCCAGACGTAATTCTAAAATCCAATTCAGATAAATTCCGACTTAAAAAATGAAAGATTAATAATGAAACACGACCTTTTGCCACTGCCGTACGTATTTTATTTTCTATTCATCTTAGTTATCGCGAATGTGAAAATGGTTCACTTTTCAGGAGAAACAGAAAACCTTTCTCATTTTTGTTGAAGTTACTGTGTAACGAATATTATCGTGTATTCGATTGAATAGTATAATAATAATGGTCCTCACCCGGTCGTATTCCGGCCATGGTAGCCAGTCTCAGTGGAGATTAGCCGTCTGATAAACAGGGGTGCACCTTCTATTCCCTCACTTTCACGATCCAATGGGACAGATAGCTGACACGACCGAAAAGACTTATGGTATATGGTGAACCCCTCATCTCCAATTATTCGGGCTGATACTGATTATCTTTCTTGACAGACAATTCCCGATATTACTTATTTTGACCCAGCCGGGATTAGATCCCAAGACCTTATTACATCTGAGGTTAAACACGCTGGCCCTAGATCAAGGGGACAGATTGTATAATATCGAATAGGTATACAAAGAGAACATTGCCAAATGTTCACATTTACAGTATCTATATCAAGACGTTACTTTAAACTAACTCTTTTATTAGTAGGTACATAGAAATATGACGACGATAAAATATGATACAATGAAATATTAATAAGTTGAAATTATTGCAATATCATAACGAAAACTGTAATTGCATTCATTAGAATAATTTAAAGCTCATCGACTTAGATTATTCATGATCTCAGTATTCAAACCTTGTAAAATACATTTCAAAATAAATTAGCTTCTTAGCATTGAATTGATTTTTGAATGATGAAAATAAGATAAAAGAACCAGGTTGGAGTTATGCACTGAGTGCTCTGAGTTATACATCACTTAAATTCGACCGCATTAAATACGTATCATAAGATTTTTAAAATTTTATATTATAACACACACTTAGAAGATAAGGGTGATTTTAGTATTTGTATTGCATTTTGAATTAAAAACTTAAAATATATTATTTCACAATGTTTTATACATTATGAAAACCTGTTTTGGAATAAATTAATAAAGCCTTTTCATATGACTAATTGAACGGATACCAACAACCCTTAATAATAAGAACCTTTTCTGCTGTCTATACCGATAACATCGCCAATCAAATGGAAGAAAATTGTCTTTTTGATGATGTGATACAATTATTTCGTAAGTTCTTTAGGTAGAACACTGTGGAGCAACTTCAGTGGCCCACAACTCTTATACACATTTTATATTTATTTGATTGTTTTATTAATTACAGAAAAAGACAGTGAATCCTTACTGGAAGCTGACATGTGGAACGTTCAACATCGCCATGTTTGTAGCGGCGAATATTGCGCCACTGGTGAGTGTTACTATCACCTCCGCTCTCACTATCGCTGCCGCTCTCACTGTCGGTGGCGCTATCCGTTGCGACCACTATAACTAGCGCTAAACAAATTAATATGTAGGTAAGCATCTGCGAATTTCCATGAGTAAACGAATTGCATTGAACCTAATCTATCGTGAATTCATATCGTATTTTTGGAACGAAGCTTCTTTATTCGGCTTGCGATAGGAATTAGAAATCGTCACGTAACGAATAAGCGTATATTATACAGGTTGTATGACCGACTATTATTTTTGGGTAAAATACTTTCAATGTTCAGAACTTCACTTCTGCTAATGTTCGACCGTATGGACAGGCGGTTGGTGAGCCCACGTAAGTTTGTATAAAATGAAGGTGTATCTGGACTTAATATACATTTTGTAATTTACCAAAAAGCAAAAGCCCACACCTTTATTAGCTATGTATCTAGCAGAAGCCTAGCGATAGTTTTCAATATCAAATCCATCTCATGTATAACATACAAAGCCGCACACTTAAGAGCAACTATTGCTTAAAATTGCTATAGCTATATACGTGATATGTCTGGAAGAAATCGCTATTATGTGATAAGACCGCCAATTGTACATTATTTTTAATACTTAGATTTTTTCAGTAAACTGTTATATATTTTGTGCAATAAATATTTATCTATGCCCGCTGCACTGCACCACTGCACTACATTTGATACTTTTTCAGATATTATGGAGGATGCATTAAATAAATTATCTTACAGCCATAAAACAGTTATCATTTGTGGAGATTTTAATATAAATATTTTGGAGAAAAGCGCAATAAGTTGCAATTTATTAAATTTGTTTAAACCCTATAATTTATATCACAATTTTACAGAACCAACTAGAGTAACTGCTACAAGTGCTACATGCATTGATAATATATTTAGCACTGCAAAACCTTCATTTAAATCAATAAAATTCAGTCAGACCATTCAGGTCAGTTGGTAACTTATTCAAATGCTCCAAAAATTAAAAGAAAACATATAAGCTATATTCCATGTAGTGAAAACCGCATAGAAAATTTTAATATAATATAGTTAAACAAATAGCATGGCTACAGTCAGTTGTTTGGGTGTGAATATTGTGCAGAAATCATCATTAATCAAATTGAATAAAGAGTTGTACAAGCGATCCGGATTATCATGATAGGGCCATGATAATCCGGATCACTTGTACAACTCTTTATTCAATTTGATTAATGATGATTTCTGCACAATATTCACACCCAAACAACTGACTGTAAGTGACCGACTGGTGTTCAGTGATTGTGCAACTCGAGGCATCTATAAAAGTCGGAATCAGTTGTATGAATTGTATGAAGAAAGATCCCATAATCATAATAAAGCTTTTCAAGAATATGTGAGACAATATGCCAAAACATTTAGACGAGCCTATACCGCTGCTAAATCTTTGCACATAAAAAATATACTTAAATCTTCTACAAATATAATCAAAACTACTTGGAAGATAATTAATGCTGAGACAGGTAAAACAAAAATACGTAGTCGTGATTTTAACTTAGTAATAAATAACATAGATATTAAAGGAGATTTGGAGATTGCGACTGAGTTTGAAAAATATTTTTCGAATATTCCAGTCATAATTACTAACTCTCTTTCTTGTTCTTCTACATCTGCTGAGCAGATACTCAAGCAAAGCGTAGGGTCGTGTGACACAGTTTTTGAATTTTCGGTGGTTAGCCCTAAAGATATTTTGAATGCTTTCAAGAGTATTAATATGAAAAACACAAAGAATCTGTGGGGTCTATATGTTAAGACTGTTTCATCAATTATTACTATAATCGCCCCACACTTAGCTACTGTGTTCAATTGCTGTGTTGCATCAGGTGTATTTCCTGACTTGATGAAGTATAGTAAAATCATTCCTTTGTTTAAAGCTGGTGATACTTCAGACCCTTCAAATTTTCGACCTGTTTCCGTGCTGCCCACTCTTAGTAAAATATTTGAAAAGCTTATGCTTAGCCAGCTGCTCAGACACTTTAATATACATAATTTACTACACCGGAAACAGTTTGGATTCACAAAGGGTTGTTCAACCATATATGCAGGGGTCAACTTATTAAAAAGTGTAATCGCGGCTTGGGAAGACTCGCAAGATGCATTAGGTATCTTTTGCGATTTGTCCAAAGCGTTCGATTGCGTTCATCATGATACTCTGGTCATAAAATTACACCATTACGGTATTAGGAACAAGGCTATCGAACTTCTGACTACTTACTTGGGCAATAGAATTCAGAACGTCGAAATAAACGGTAAAATATCTCCGGGATCTCCACTGGTAATGGGCGTCCCACAGGGGTCAATTCTTTGCCCATTTTTGTTTTTAATTTATATAAATGACTTACCTTACTATGTAAGGGATAAGCATGAGATTGTATTCTTTGCAGATCATACTCCCTGACGTTCAAAATAAACTGACAATTAAGCAATTTTGACGATGTTAATGATGCAATATCTAAAATTGTTCATTGGTTTAATGCCAATAATCTTGTGCTTAATGATAAGAAAACTAAAGTCATAAAATTCACTACACCGAATGTGAAACAGGCGATAACCAATGTACAACTTAATGGAGCTTGGTTGGACCGTGTTGAATCAACTGTGTTCTTGGGTATAACTATTGACTCAAAGCTACAATGGAGCCCACAAATAGAAAAACTGTCCGGCAAATTAAGTTCTGCAGCATATGCAGTGAAAACTAATAGACGGCTGACTGATGTTGACACAGCTAGAATGGTTTATTTCAGTTATTTTCTTAGTGTAATGTCCTATGGAATTCTTCTCTGGGGTAGCTCTGCTGACGTTAACACCATATTTATATTGCAAAAAAGAGCTGTAAGAGCTATCTATAATCTTGGTCCGAGAGTGTCTCTAAGAGAAAAGTTCAAAGAGGTTAACATTCTAACTGTACCATCTCAGTATATATATGTAAACTTACTATATGTGCATAAAAATATCGAATCCTTCTGTAAAAGGAGCGATACACATATTGTAAATACTAGATATAGGAATAATCTCATATTGCATACTACCCGTCTCCACAAAATAAGTAACTCTTTTATGGGGCAATGTATAAGATTCTATAACAAACTTCCCAATTATATTACGGAATTATCTACGAATAAGTTTAAAAGAATTAGTAAAGCCAAATTGTGTAGCAGGGCATATTACAAAATTTATGATTATTTAAGTGATAAAAGTGCTTGGGATTGAGTTGTTCTGAGTCAACACACATGATTGTAATTAATCATAAGTATATTTTATTTTAAAAAAGGATTCCTACTGAGTTTTCTGGCAGTGTTTCTCAGTAGCTGCCACGTCATGCACTGCACGGTAGGATAAAAAAATATGACTTTGACAATGCAACGTGGCGCTTTTTGTTATAGAAAATTTAAAGAAGGATTGCCACAAATGTTTTTTCCTGATAAACGCGAGCCTTATTTTTGCTTGGATTATGGAACTAATGTTTACACAACAAAGATGTTATATTTCATATATTATATGAAATTCAATTTTTTTTTATTGTTTATTTTCACATTATTAATTAACATATTAAACGCCAATTCAAATCATATTAAACATCAAATTAATTTCTGTGTACAATAAAGAATAAAGATAGGAACAATACTTTTTTGATAAGTATTTTATAGACATTAGAAAGTTTATAAATTCGGCCTAATAAATTTATTTCTAAAATATTGGGATATTATATTTTTTTAATTGACGTTCCTTGGACTCTATGCACACCACGTTCCAACCACACCGTTGAACATCGAGTTTGTATCGATACAAACAAAAACAACTGGTCTTTAGGATAAAAGCGCGCCGTTTTAGAAACGCGCGTCGACGGCGCTTTAAAAAAACCGGCCAAGTGCGAGTCGGACTCGCACATGAAGGGTTCCATAGCAGCAAGTATTTCAGTTGATAAAATGAATGCAAATTGTGGTTTATGACGTATTAAAAAAAACTACTTGCTAGATGTCGTTCAAACCAATTTTCGTTGTTAGTTTACGTGGTAATGTACATCATATATTTTTTTTAGTTTTATCATTCTCTTATAGGAGGGGGGGACACCCATTTTACCACTTTGGAAGTGTCTCTCGCGCAAACTATTCACTTTAGAAAAAAATGATATTAGAAACCTCAATATAAGTATAATATGGCTAACAGTAAATTGAACATACTACAACTAACCAAGTTTGCATGTAAAAAACTAGTTAGTGATTGGCTCTTTCGACTAAATTATATAGAAACCGAGAAAATCATAACTAATAACTAACTTGCACATGGCTTCACCTATACATGCACACATAATATATGTATTTACCTGCACTCACATATCCACACCCCACACATGCACACTCACGCACACACACAAACTCTCTCTCTCTCACACACACACACACACACACACACACACACACACACACACACACTCTCACACTAGTACAAACAATGATCTATACAGTACTCAGAATTTAGATGTAATGTACCACTTAATTTTAATTATTTAATTCTGTAACCTGAAGCATGAATGAAGCACTTTTTATTGTAAAACAATCCTCGATGGACGAGACTGGATCCTGCAACACAGGGTATCCTAGTGCGGGTTCCAGTGTCACCTTAAATATCTAAGTGCAACCATTTAAGAAACAATAAATTTTATTTTATTTTATTTTATTTAAAAATATCATTTTTGAAGACCTATCCATAGATACCCCACATGTATGGGTATGATGAAAAAAAAAATTTGAGTATCAGTTCTATGTATGGCGACCCCCCAAAATAATTGTTCTTTTTCTATTTTAGTGTAAAAATTTTAATGCGGTTCACAGAATACATCTACTTACCAAGTTTCAGTAGTACAGCTCTTATAGTTTCGGAAAAAAGAGGCTGTGACATACGGACGGACAGACAAACAGACAGACATGACGAATCTGTAAGGGTTCAGTTTTTTGCCATTTGGCTACGGAACCCTAAAAACGTAGTATGCATAGGCCCTTAGGGGCTGTTTAAACATAGTGTAAAGCGACAAGTGGGTATTAAATCTGCGTCATCATAACCAAGCCGTGGTATTTTTAATATTCTTGATATTTAACTCACTAAATCCCCTTTAAAACCGCGTAACTATAACCAAAGTTTCAAGCATTTTTATTAAAATTTTGTTCTGCCAGCAAATTTGTGCCCGGTAACTTTAGAATTGGGTTCAGAGAAAAATTAAACATGTTTGAGTTGCATGTACTGTTCTAGTAATCCCATATGAACCTAAATAATTTTCTGGATAAAATGTATCTTTCAGGACTTAACATAAATCCAAACTAATAATGTAATAAATTTTAGTAGGATGGCTATATAAGAACCATCTCAAATAAATTAGTTTTTATATTTAAAAACTAATTATAATTTGTGTCCGTCTATTATATGTTTGTAAAGTAATCCGCCGCGACACAGGGAATAGTTTAAAAAAAAAAACTTTATTTAGATTTGTCTGACAGTAAGGAACTTTCGACTCCACAGACATAGAAATACATTATTCAATTTAATTTACCCAGATGGGTGTTAAAGCAATCCGCATCTGCGCTGGGTTAGGTCAAAATATCAGACGACCTATACATAAAATAATTCAAAGGAAATAGAAAGTTCATTGGGCCGATAATTGTTATTATAGAGGAGCATTAGTGAAAAACACATGTGTGAGACCCCTTATATCGCAAGCGTACTACGGTTATGGTACATCAAGCAAACCATGTACTTGTACGTTAATTAATGAAATAAAACTTGAAATTCGTGTTCTTTAAGGAAAATTTATGGTAAATAAAGATCATACTTGTTCGACTGATTTGATATTCATTCATTTTAATATCATAGTAGTGTGTGTAATGATTTTATTAAAATAATTAACTTCTAATGCATATTATATAAAAATATCAGCTTTCTGCACTCCTTCTTCATATGAACTCTAGTCTAACTGTTCCAAATTTCATACTTTAGGCGCAATTTTCGTAAAAAGGGATACAAAGTTTTTGCTTAACGAATTAATATTATGACTCCATATTATATGTATATAGGCAAATGATGATAAAATATATTTATTATCAGATATATTTTAATGGAAACATTAGATGGTCTTGTTCTTTGAATATTATTATGTTATTATACGCTAAAAAGAAAATAATTTAGTACCGTATTCTATCAT
The DNA here is from genome assembly GCA_951640165.1 of Pseudoips prasinana. NCBI lineage: Eukaryota > Metazoa > Arthropoda > Insecta > Lepidoptera > Nolidae > Pseudoips > Pseudoips prasinana. Next base: position 22,835,317 of record OX621237.1, on the reverse strand, counting down.
GGAAAAGATAAAGAATATCATAACTGGATTTATAGTTCGAAAAAGATGTACTTATTCTATTTTGACGGTTGCTACTTTCAGATAATTTGCGGCAGTTTTGAGACCCTTCTTCAGGAAGAGGACCTACGGGAGGAGCGAGTGGACATATCGACGCACGGTGGCTACCGGCGTTGCTTACATCCTTCATACTACTATCACGTGAAGTACCTTTTCTACTTACCCCTTTGAAGTTGGACAACTAGTAATAGTTTATCCTGAGGTTCCTAAATTGGACAGTGACACTGCTACCAACTCGATTTGTGTTGGGCATCAACATTGAATTTCCTTAAAATTAGGTAGGGCACAGAGTTTATTCGCTCAAAGAGCAGCCCGATTGGCGAAGTACCTTCACATTACAGAAGACATTCCGTAATAATTATTCATTTCAATTCCTTAATAATTTCCTCTGGTGTTGCGAGTGTACATGGGCGGCGGTGATCACTTACCATCACGTGACCCGCTTACTCGTTTATCGACCTATGACATAAAAAATTAGGAAAAATCTACATGCAGCATTAATCTCATAGGTTTATGCTTCATCAGTCACAATATTTATATTATATGTTGTTAAAATGTTGTTAAATTGTTTATGTTTAATGTAATATTTATGTTATATGTCGTTAAATTGAAAATAAATTGAAATTAAATTATATGGGCTCGGTTACATTTACCAGCTCAGTTCAACCATACGAGTCCTTCCAAAAAGGCAAATATAGTTTTAGTTTCTGTACTGCTACTGATCGGCGTAAATTAAATATCTTCGCGTAATTTGCAAACTGCTGTTCTACGAGTTGTTAAGTTTGATGGGTAGATTGGTCATGGACAGATCATTTCAGCTCCAAATAGAATTTGTTGCTTTCGAGCTGGGTTTGAGCGGGGGCTGGTGCATTGAACCATTGCGGTCACGTGACGTGGTGTGACTACCAACTACTTGATATCACATTTCAATCAGTTGTTGCGCTTAGTATCTCGGCTATACAATGGCTAGCTTTTTATATCATGAGTTTACCTAAGCTAGTCAGAGATCCTTATGTGTCTGGACAAAATTAACAGAAAGATGCGAAAATGAACACTAGAATGGGCTAGACCGTTATATAACTGTTTATATTGTGTCGTAACGTAACCGCCGTCTAACTGAAATGTGAAGGTATTGATGACCATATGTAATCATTAAAATACAATTCGTAGAAAGTAACTTTAGGATTTGTGGCAATATAAAATGCATTAAAGTGTAAATGATGCGATGAAGAAAGATTAATTTGTGAAGCGATGACTACACTAATACTATGATATTGTCCGTTTGCTCAAAGGAGGTCTTGGGTTTGGTACCCACACCAAACAATATTTGCGTTAAACCCATATTTTTTTCGTAATCCGGTTGATGAGTGGTTTTGGCCTCCATGGCTCAGAGAGCAAGTTAAGCCGTTGCGACATTAGTTCAGGTCGTCATGAAGACACGGATGACCATTTTCGAGGTCATGCAACAGTCTAAGACGGGGTGCCGACCCAATATACATAAGTATAGTGAACTAAAATACCTTAAAAATATGGTTAGGAGTTTAGTCTACATATTAGGTAAACATTGCAACTTTCCCCTGTGTGTCCAAAAAAAAAAACAGTTGCAAAATAACTTTGTAGAAAAACAAAATCTTTACATAAGTCCAGGTTGTGTTTACAATAAATACTTAGTTTTATTCTTAGTAACAGGTTGGCAAACAGTCTTAACCGGATTCTATGCGGTTACCGCAGCATATGACGCTAACAACACACATAACATCAGTCTCGCTTTACCAACCCTTTCCCTTATCCCGATGAGTCCAGGGCCAGGACATTAACATATTAATGTCTAGACCGTATTCGGTAAGACCTACTATAGCCGCTCGTTGACGTAGAAAACACTATTTTCCTTCCACATTTAAATATTGCTACCGATTAGTGCCACCCAAAGGTCACGTGTAGGGTAAATAGAGCTTAAGCGTAGGGTTATACCGAATGCATTCAAATATGTTTAGTTTGTAGGGTCCACATGAAATACACACATATATTCCAAATGAAAATGTAAGAAAAAATTATAAACTAGCTGTGCCCCGCTGTGCTACTCGCGTTAAATTTTATAAATTTTCTTTGCTACAAACGTCACGGAGCCCGAGACCTTTCCAACGAATGCAAAACCGTGGAAATGGGTTCGTGCGTTCTGGAGTTATAGCGTCAGGAAGGAAAACCCGACTTATTTTTATATAGTAGACTAGCTGTGCCCCGCGGTGTTACCCGCGTTAAATTTTATAAATTTTCTTGCTATAAACCTCACGGAGCCCGAGACCTTTCCAACGAATGCAAAACCGTGGAAATGGGTTCGTGCGTTCTGGAGTTATAGCGTCAGGAAGGAAAAACCGACTTATTTTTATATAGTAGATATCTTTGCTGTGGATAGAAGACAACACCTGACGCTTGAAACCACATTTCAAAACTTATTGTGGTTCTCGACTTATTTATCTAAAAATGACATAAATAAACCATTCCAGGATGAGCAGGTTCGATTGACATTAGAAGGGTAGAATTTTGTTTTTGTGTGTATATAAAGGGGTTTTCAACGAGGACTTTGTTTTGTTAATTAAAAAAAAACATTATTGAGATTTATCATCTAAATTTAATTTAGTTTATTGCATTAATAAGCAAATATTGGCAATTAGGTTACCGATTTATCTTTAAAACGGTTTTCATAAATTGCTTCCACGACCACAGTTACAGATAGGTATCGATACTTTTAAGTCTGACGGCGTGGTTGGTCCTAATGTTTTCGAAAATTTGGCAGGAAATGCGGTTACGGTCAATGCATTGCGCTATCCAGTAATGTTAACAACTTAATTTTAGCCTATTATAAATAATATAGATATCACTAATATGTTAAGTTACACAGCCACCGAAACAATGAATTTATTGCAAACCAAATTTCCCGACAGTATAATTTCGCAAAATTAACTGTTTAGTGGTCAGCGGATCATGTGATTTAATACCGCTGCATTATTTTTTGGGGTGTTATCTTAAAGACAGACTCCCTACGGCGCCAATCGAATAGATAGCAACCTCAAAACTCAAAATTCCTGAAGTGCTTAACGAAATAGTCCCACCATTTTGTCAAATGGTGATTAAAAACAACATCTGAAACCATGTTGGTGGTGGACATTGATATACTTTATTGTTCATAATTGCAGCACCTTTACTTTTTTAATACAATAAGCATTGTCATTTCAATTTATTGTTTTATTTTGATTAAACAAAACAAGGTCTTGTTGAAAACCCTTTTGCGGAGCCGAGCCCAAAACGACGTGGTCAATAATTTTATACTTATGTTATAAACGTTTATTATGTTAAATATATTATCTGAGAATGACACAGTCGTGAAATATGTATAAAGAATAAACATGGCCACGGTGGCATTCCGAATTTTTTATAGATGGTTAGATATACATTCATACTTTTTTTTTATTTAACTTATTCTCACTTACTTATTTAACAAAAAATAAGTATTATCCTCGAATAGCATTCGTATACCACTGAGATTAAATAAACATGTGAATGCCATGCTTATTTTTTGTGTGAATATTAATTCAAATTCATTTAGTCCTCGTAAAATAGGGTTCTTGTTTAGGATCTTATAAACATTGGTCAGGCTATTTTGTTTTAGTTAGACATATGAAATCGTGTACATATATAGATATTAATTAAAACGCCTTAACTATATTTACATAATTACATTTAAGAATGTCAAAGAGCACCAATGATTTATGACAAATTAAAGTCACATTTTCTAAAGAGTGTTATGTTTCAACCAAAATTAAAAGAACGGCTTTCATCTTTCACATCAATTGATATAGTCAATTGATGTGAAAGTAATTCGTATATTTTATAAAAGTTTATTTTCCAGAAGCCATTATTTTATTTTTGGTCGGAATTAATGGTGATTGTAATATTAAAGATCGACCAAGTCCGTACAAACCTGTAGTACAGTTTAATATTATTATAGACCTGTGTATTTGATATGAATTTAAATTTAATATTTTTTGAGTGCGTTGGCTTAGAAGTTTGATATTTCAGAACTCCAAAGGACAGTGGACCTGAGTATTTGATATTAATTCTAGCTTAATGCCTCCACGCGTTCCTGAGAAAAAATGTCTAGATATACAGATATACGGACGGACGGATAACAAAGTGATCTATAAGGGTTCCGTTTTTCATTTCGAGGCACGGAACACTAAAAATCTCGGAAACAAAAACAACTGAAATAAAATAACGTATACAAAAAGAATTTAACAACTCTTCTTCGGATACCATGCAACCTCAGATATATTTTAAGTAGCTATGAGTATAATAACATCCGTTTTTATAACACTCACGCGTTTTGTAACTGCGTGATTATCTGCTGGTGTTACATATACATGTCAAAAATTGACCCCTCGAGTGATCTCGCTCACACGTATCCACATATTAGATACGAATGTTACTGAGCTCAATAAAAATAAAATAAATCTAAGAATAGATAGTCTTACTTAACGGTACGTAACGTAATATAGATATGTAATGTATGTATGTATGTATAGTATATTATTATAGTATAGTATTATTAGTATTTATACAAATATAACTATATATTTATGAAGCTTGTACATATGTAATGTATGTATGTAATAACGTTTAATACACACGATAGTACACTTACAACTACCGCCTTTTCCATCTTAATTCTTCTTGTCCACCCAACGGTTGTCTGGAAGAGATCGCTACAAAGCGATAAGACCGCCGATTGTACCTATATTTTCTTTATTAAGATATTATGTATTGTGTTTTCTGGTGCAATAAAGTGTACTCTATCTATCTATCTATCTATATACGTAAGAGTACCATCACTTACATCCCTAGAGACACAAACTAAAGACAACTTAACATACTCTTTAAATGGCCACACCGATTTTTTTAATGACGTTGACAGCCTAGTAGCGATAATACTCTCGAACTCTTTAAAAGAACATGCAGTAGAACAACTCTGTAGGATCGTTTAAGGGAGCAAATAGTTAGATAGCGGGTTCAGATAACTTCTATTATACAATTAATATCGGACCCATGTTTAGTTAATCTTGAGGTATTTCATGAAGGACATTGCAGCTCATTTGCATAACAAATCCTAGGAGGCATTCAATTCTTCATCTGACAATACAAGTGATTCTTTTTCTAGACTACCCAGTCTAAGAAAAGAAGCTGTCACCCACATAATCAGCCTGATATCCTCCATTACTGAACATAGGCGTCTTCCAAAGGTTTTTATAACGTTGCCATTTGAAAGGGTTTGCCATAGTCACCACGCCGCGACCGCAGTAACGACTTAATACACAGGTGGTGCTGCTGCCCGACTACTTGGTGTATCCCTTAGTAACCTTTTACGACACCTAGTCCACGGGATGGTTAAGGGTAGCCCTGATATTCTTCTGGGTCGGAAGCCACATGGCTCAAGAATGCTGAAGCAGAATAGATCAGATAGGTAAAATAATATGTGGTACTCGTAAAGATATATTTGGATTTTTCTAAGATTGGTGTGTCGATTTTTTTGTGTAATTATTTAAGATATGGTCAGTCAAAGTCCATGTTTAGACTTATATATGGTTAATAATCAACTTTCTAATCATATTTTTTTTTTTTTATATATATATACGAAGGTATACCTACATTTCTGCAAATACATTACACGAAGAAATCGACACTGTCAAAGCCTACACCATGATCGTCAAGCTAACCTATTTCCCCCGTTCGACTTTAACATCAGACACCGTGGGAAGGCAAATATCTGTTACATATAGTGTTTTTGTACATAGTTTAGAGTGACAAATCAACTCGTTTTCATTCAGCCAATTCCATTCAATCCAATTTAATCAGCCTACATTTCAAAGACATTTGTGAAGTTTTTTTTATCAATCTAATTGATGTAATTAACAATTATATTGTAAAGATGTACAAACACTTTTATTTTTCAATATTTTAATTAATATTAGACAGCAATCACAGTCGTGTACCACCGCGGCCATCGAGAGATACCCCCCACGACGTTTTTTCAGCCGCAAGCCCGACGTCACCGCACCCGAGCGCTTCCGACCGTTGGCGATTACTCCCGATTAAGATAGCGGCGCGTAACATCGGCCATCCTGCAAAGTGAATACCGATGAGGTATTCACAAAGAATTTATGAGGAATGATACTAGTAACTTGGACATCTACCTAAAACTGGATTGTCTTTACTCAGAACTTACTTGCAGTTTCAGTTGGATTAACTTTCCAATAAATCAATCAAATCTTGCGTATCCACGACATCTTTATCACTGTCTACAGAATCAGTATCATAATTGACAGAGCTTTTGTAAGGCCGCAATGCATCAGCAGGTACCATTGCAACAAACTTCTTATAACCTTTCATTCCCTTTATACTGCGAATTTTATAGCGGTCGTTAGAACAGACTTGCACTATTTTGTAGGGACCTGCATATAATTTATCAATCTTGCGATTGACTCCAGTCTCACAACTTGTATAGGCATTATTCCACAGTACCAGAGCGCCTTTCAGATATTTTCGTGCTTCTTTTCTATTTTCGTTACATTTTATGGACATATACTTTTGTTTCCTTCTGATGTTTTCGTTAGCCTTTTTACGCCTTTCCTTGCAGTCAACTACTAAATTTTTCCCCATCAAATCTGGTACTACACTCTTTTTATGGGAAAACATAAGTTCGTAAGGGCTAAATTTTGTTGTATCCTGCACTGTGTGATTTATTCCCATGACGATTTCTGGAATTGCATCATCCCATGTGGAATGTTCCTTGTTAGCTGTCCTCAAAGCATTTAATAATGTCCGGTTTACTCTTTCCACTTGTCCATTAGCTCGTGGTACAGCTATAGCGTTCAAAGTATGGTGAATCTTATGATTTGTACAAAACTCCTTGAAATAACGACTGGTAAAAGATAATCCCCTATCTGAGACGATTCGGTTTGGGTAGCCAAGTATAGAAAATATCTCTCGCAGAATAGAAACTGTCTCGGTGGAACGAAGACTTTTGGCAGATCGAACTGCAACGAACTTGGTAAAGGAGTCTATAATCACCAATACATATTGATTTCCTTTCCTAGATTTTGGAAATGGACCCATATGGTCTATGTGTACTGTATGCATTGGTTCATCTGGTTTATTTATAGGATAATTTTTTCCAGCTACTTTACCGTAGTTACCCTTTTTAAATAGACAATCCAAACAAGCCTCCACATATTTCCTTATAAATCGAGTCATACGTGAAAACCAGTAATCAGCTTTTATTGCTTCATCGCATTTCTTTAAACCTACATGACCGATATCATCATGAAACATTTTCATGATACGCCATCGAGCAGCTTTGGGAACTACCAAGCGCTCACCATGAATCGTTTTACGATAAATGCGATTGTTTGAAATACAAAAATTGATTTTGACGTCATTGTTAGGATTTCCGCTTTTGAGTTGTTTGTAAATCGATTGGAGCTGTTCATCTTGAAGTTGCGCTGTAAGAAACCAGTCATTCACTTCTTCAACATTCATTATCGCAGAAACTGGATTTCGGCTCAACGCATCTACGTGCCGCATATTAGCTCCCGGTCGATATACGACTTCCATATCGAAATCTTGAATTTGAAGCCACCAACGGGCAATCCTAGGAACTAGATCTTTCTTAGTGAATGTGCTTCTTACCGCTGAGCAATCAGTGACGACCTTAAAATGAATACCCGTTATGTAAATCTTAAAACGCTTTAAGGATTCAACTACGGCTAACGTCGCTAATTCATAACTATGGTAATTCATTTCTTCTTTGGTTGTCACTCTACTAAAATAAATTACGGGTTTAAGGTCATTATCTGGTTGCTTCTGAAGAAGAATACCCGCTATACCCATTTTTGAGGCGTCTGCATGTATTTCTGTTTCATATTCGCGATTGTGAAGTGCTAAAACTGGTTTGTTAACAAGTAATGACTTTAATTTTAAAAATGCTTCATTTTGAATTTCCTGCCATGTCCAAGGCACGCAACTCTTAGTTAATTCAGTGAGAGGTCTTGCAATTATGGCAAAATTGTTGATAAATTTACGAAAGTAGGAACATAATCCTATGAACTGGCGAACTTGATGAACATTTACCGGTGTGGGGAAATTATTTACGGCATCTAATTTCCTATCACCTGGCCGAATCCCATCAGGTGTCACAACATGTCCCAAATAATTAACTTCTGATTTTAGGAATGCACATTTCCTTAGATTTAGCTTTAGATTAGCTTGTCTGAGAAGTGTAAATACTTTCTCCAAAATGATAAGTCCACTATCGACATCAGAAGACGGAAGTAACAGATCGTCCATGAATGTCAATACTTCCTCGTAACGTAAAGACCCAAGAAGTTTATAAATAGTACGCTGAAAAACCGCAGGCGCATTGGCAAGTCCAAATGGGACTCGTTTGTATTCCCATTGTCCATCTGGTGTTATAAATGCTGTGTATTTGGTAGCATCAGCAGAAAGCGGTATTTGATGATACCCTTGTGCCAAATCTAGGCTAGTGTAAAGGCATTTTCCCGCTAATTTGTTGAGCTGGTCATCAATGTGTGGCAAAGGAAACCTATCTTTGATTGTAATGGCATTTAAGGCCCTATAGTCTACACAGAGCCTACTATCTCCATTCTTCTTCTTAACCAGAATAACAGGTGAGGCATAATTAGATTCCGATTCCTTTATTATGCCCGCATCTAACAGGTCCTTTACCTTTGACCGAACAATTTCTAATTCTTTCGGAGCTAGTCTGTATGGTTTATGAAAGACAGGAATATTTGATGTCAACTGAATCGTCATTTCAGACAATGTTGTTTGCCCAAGGTCATTGGTGTCACTAGCAAAACAATCTTTATATTTTAGTAATAATTCAAAAAGCTTGGCTTTACCATACGGCAATAATTCTCCTATATCTATATTTGATAGTGGTATATCTCCAATTTTACAGGTACATAAATAATGTAGTGTTTGCTCTGGTGCAAGTTCTAAGATACTCTTCACTTGTAATATTGTATAAGGTTGAGTACGAAGTTGAATAAGTTCAGGCCTCTGTGGAAACGCGAAACAGAAAACATTTTGGAGCTAGGTGAACACTGTGAGCAATTTTCGGCAAGCAATCCAGTTTTAAGACGTCCTAATAAAACTTAAAATAATAATTTTAAATAGAACATACATGTATATACTTAAATAATAATAGAATTATCTTTGATATCTAAATTTAAAATGGTAATAAATAAACATATTAATAAATATTCACAAGAAATTTAATGATAGAGTAATAAAACATAATCTAAAGAAATCGTTACAGTAAACTGTTCAGAATCAGCGTATGGTGTACCAGTATAATATATAATTAGCAGATACAGACAATTCTAAATGATACAGACAGAATCCAGCAACCTTTGTTTGCGGAATAATCAGAACATCAGAATCTGTAGGCGTTTGGTCAGATAACAGAACAGAAACAGACAGATAACAGAAACAGACAGAACAGAGGGGGGGGACACTCAGTGTCACATCTGAAATAAAACAGAAGGCGCAAGGCCCCAGACAGATTAATTAAACAAGAAAAATAACGCACCTTTGTTTTGTCGGCCTGAAGCGATTCGCCATCATTGTTCTTCAGATTGGTTGAATTAGTCTCCATGGATTCACATAGTACCGCACGGGTGATGAGATTATCTTTCTTCCAAAATAACTGTTCTTGACTCATGTTGTAGATACGGATATATCCTTTTTTCCCAGTTAGTAAAGCAGCAGGTATAGCGAAATTTTTACCGTTGAAGTTATGGAATCGTGGTGATGTACAGACGTCATTTTCGAGGGCATTCCCTACAATATTCACTTCGACAAAAGCAGAAGCTTGTGGTGGTAACTGAACATCCGAAGAGCTCGTAATCGCAAATTTCCCATCCAATAAATCATTGCGCAACACAGTTTCATCCTTTAATATAGCAGAATCCTGGGTAGTAATTAATGAAATTCCTTTAGCGTTTATAATAGGTTGTCCAATAAGTATGTCAACATTAGCAGGCAATTCCAAGTGGGTAACCACTGCAATCGTATCAAAAGTTAGTCCATCAATTGACATTACTAGATTCACTTGACCCATAGCTGGTACTGAATATCCAGTAAATCCTTTCAGAAAGGCTTCTGTTTCTCTTACAATATAACCTAGTTCCTTTACCATTTTCAGTGAAACAACGTTCAGTTGTGCTCCAGTATCTAAATATCCGGAAAATGATATTTTACCGACACAAACATCTTTTTTATAAATGTCATTCAAATTCTGAACGATATTGATAGGTGCTGCTCCGCCTTTTGAGTTTTGCAACAGGTTTTCTATTTTGGGACAACGGTTTATATTGTGTCCAACTTCAGAACAAAATTTACAAATTCTTTTATCAGGGACGGGGCAGTTTTTTACCACGTGTTCAGTGGAATTACACCTAAAACAATTCATCCGACGAAATGTTGGAGTTGTAGTAATACGGGAAGTTGAAGGCACACTCGTAGGTAAAGTAACAGGAATACACCTCTTCTCAGGTTCAAACCTGGATGTCCGCGGGTAACTCGGGTTGATATTTTTCATTTCGGTTTTATGGCGGTAACTTTCAAATGTAAACAAATATCCACTGTAAAATTCTTCTGGAGTATCGCATTTAAACGCTTTTGCATTATTTTGTAAATCCAGTGGTAGGCCTTTAATTAAACAAGAGAGGGCAGCAGCATCATCTAAACGACAGCGGCGACACATAGCCAGCTTATCATGATAATAATGAGTTACAGTTTCATTGTTTAACTTCTTTCGGGTTACTAGTTCTTCTAACATATCTGCGTACTCAAAACTTCTTGGAAAAGCACTAATAAGTAACGATTTCCACTGTTCCCAAGAGTAATTGTACTCATCTAAACGACTAAACCATAATTGTGCTTGACCAACGAGGCGAGTTTGCATTATGACGATCTTTGTATAGTCATTCCACTTATGTACCAATCCCAGTTGGTCTATTTTAGCCAACCAGTTTTTCACATTTGTTTCGTGATTATCGGGATCAAAAGCGGGTATGATTTTCTCACCTGAAATATTTCTAATCGATCGTGATTGATCACAAAACTTCTCAACCATTCCTTCCAATTTGGTAGACAGTAATCTTTCAAGTAGCACGTTCGGATGTATATCTTCGTCGTCCATATTAACTTGAACTTGGTCAACACTAAAGTTTCCCGTACTCGTAACGGATTCGGAAGGTTTTGATTTTTTTAACATTATCCGATTTTTCTTTCGCGCAGATCTCTTCATTTTCTGGGTTCGATATATAGAAATATATATAAAATGCCACTTCTGAATGTAAAGATGTACAAACACTTTTATTTTTCAATATTTTAATTAATATTAGACAGCAATCACAGTCGTGTACCACCGCGGCCATCGAGAGATACCCCCCACGACGTTTTTTCAGCCGCAAGCCCGACGTCACCGCACCCGAGCGCTTCCGACCGTTGGCGATTACTCCCGATTAAGATAGCGGCGCGTAACAATATGGCTTATTCCAATGGACTGGCGTAAACCATATCATATTAGGTCTTTACCTATGAAATTGCCGTTCTGCAGTACTGGCCATTTCAAATCAAAATAATTTTTGTTTGGCTAAGAATTCTAATTTCAAATTAATTTTATTTTAAAAACATGGATTCTTTTTTCCAAAAGTAGTCATTTCTTTATTGATTAGTGTTACATTTTCATCGCATTTCAATCTTTTTCGTCATCATGGATTCGTTAAAAATTCGAGTAATTATGGAATATGAGTACCGTCGTGGCAGCAACGCGGCACAAGCGGCACGCAACATCAACGACGTTTACGGAGCTAACACTACAAACCAACGCACCACCTGTTATTGGTTTGCTCGCTTCCGTTCTGGAAATTTCGACCTGAAAAATGAACCTCGCGGTCGTCCGAAGACTTTGGTCGACAATGACGAATTAAAGGCGGTTGTGGAAGCTGATGATACACAATCTACGGCTGAATTAGCAGCAGCTTTCGACGTTAGCGTCAAAACAATATTGGTCCATTTGCGTCAAATTGGCAAGGTAAAAAAGCTTGACAAATGGGTGCCCCACGAACTCAATGATCGCCAGCGCGAAGTACGCGTCGAGACGTGCCTTGCACTGCTCAACAGACACACAAATGAAGGAATTTTGAACCGCATTGTTACCTGCGATGAAAAATGGATTCTGTTTGATAACCGCAAGCGCTCAGCAAGTTGGTTGGATCCTGGTTCAGCACCTAAACAATGCCCTAAACGAAAACTTACCCCTAGAAAAGTGATGGTCACTGTTTGGTGGTCTAGCGCCGGTGTGATTCATCACAGCTTCTTACCAAACGGGGTGAGCATTACTGCAGATGTGTACTGTGAAGAACTGAGCACAATGATGGAGAAGCTGGCGCATCTCCAACCAGCATTGGTCAATCGCTCGTCTCCGCTGCTCCTGCACGACAACGCGCGACCTCATACTGCACAGCAGACGGTCTCCAAGTTGCAAGAACTGGGGTTGGAAGCTCTCCGTCATCCGCCCTACTCACCAGACCTTGCGCCTACAGACTACTACTTTTTCCAGAATTTGGATAACTTCTTGGCGGGAAAAAAATTCAATACCCGAGAGGCAGTACAAAATGCCTTTGAAGAATTTGTTGCCTCCCGTCCAGCTGATTTCTTTAAGAAGGGCATCAATAAACTGCCACTGCGATGGCAAAGATGCATTGATTGCATGGGTGATTACTTCGATTAATACAAATAAAAAAATTCATGAAAAAAATTCGTTTAAATTTTTTCATACAAAACGGCAATTTCATAGGACCTATTATAACCACATCAATCATGTCTAATGTAAAAATAGTGTTTCGAGCGCGGTTTTATTTTAAATTACATCTAGTTATAACTAAAATATGCCACGTCTACATTTCTTACTTCTTTAATAGTAACATCATGTTTAGTATTTAAGGATACTACTTTATTAATCAATACAATATTACTGAACTCATCAAACAAAGATAGCTTAAGTTATTGCTAAGATTTTAAACATAGTAAGGATGTCGGGTTGCGGGCACTGCCAAATCTATTCTGTAATTTTTATCACTAAATCATAGCTTTTATCTACTGATAGGTGAATGTTACCACGTCCGTTGACTTTAGCTAGTAACCCTACACGTGACACATGGGAAGCGCTAACCGTTAGCAACATTTAGGCGAGATAGTCTACCACTTTCTTTTGTGCCATACATGCCTTACAGAATACTTGAATGTAATGTGTATGTCGTGTGTACAATAGGTGGGTGCGGGTGCAGCGTGTGGCGCGCTGTGGGTGTGGGGGCTGGGTGCAGGAGCACGAGCGGCGCTGCTGGTCGCGCTGGCGGCGGCGCACGCGCTACCCGCCGCGCTACACCCCGCGCTGCTGCTGCCTCGCCCTAGCCTTGACCACGACCCCTATCTGCAACACTTCAACGCTACCACCGACTATGATGAGCGACTGTTTACTGTCCTGTAAATATCATACCATTTAATATTTTGCTACAGAATCAGTACGCCAATGTTTAACCTTACTTACTTATCGTATGGGCAGTGGTACTCTAGTGTCAGAGTTGTTCAAGCCGTCCAGTAGGCCTCTGCCTCTGATATGGCTTAACTAATGTTGTCAAATAATTACAACCGGGACCGACAGCTTAACATGCCCTCCGAAGCACGAAGACGTTCAGAAATTAAACCACCTTGACGGTTACTCATATGGACTGACGAGTCTAGTTGCTTAACCTCGCCGGACCGGTGAGAACATCTAGCAATGAGCGCCTCATGAATGCATAGTAAAACATTATGAATTTTAAACGGTTCAATCTCCTGATATGATTATTTTGTTGTTGCTTTCAGGGCGCGTATCCATGGCGTACGTAACATTATAATGTTATTCTTCATCGTCATCGCCCTTATCATCTTCAACAGATATGTAAGTAGTGATTGGATTAGAATTTACTTCAATCTATAATTCAACAATAATAAATTCATAGTCATCTGTGTTAGGTTGCATCAACTAGTACATGCATGTATTTATTGGACTCCACCACAAACAGATTTCGAGTTTCAATTATTTGTGGTCAGATCAATTGCGCTTTATGCTCCATATAGTGCGTGCCAAATATTGATACGAATTGGTTAAATTGTCTCAAAACAGAGTTGTTCCCACGCGACGACAGCATCGACGAAGGAAAATGGATCACTTTTTGCCAACAATGCCCCATCAGACAACAGTATCAGATCGAACAAGGGATTAATCTTAATAAAATTATTTTTTATAATTTGATTGTATCGTTTAAAGTTCTAGTAAATGGTCAAGACATTGTCTATGAAATGAATTTTAGCGGCACTTGGGAATTACATACATAGACTCACGCCTGTTTCCCAGAGGGGTAGGCAGAGACAACGGATTTCCATTTGTCACGATCTTTGCATACTTCTTTTGCCTCTATTACTGTCATTATATTCTTCATACATGCTCGCCGGTTTAGGGTACTTCTGACCTGCCCTTTCTTGAGAACATCTCCAATTTGGTCAGAGAATGTTCGACGTGGTCTTCCCCTTCCGGTTGTCCCATTCACACAGGCCAGGTATACTTCTTTTGTCAATCTTCTACTTGGGAATTAACATATACTAATGCCATTAAAAAACTAGATTTAAGAACTAGTCCGTCCGTGCGTCTTGTCACATAAAACTGTTGAGAACTCCTTAAATAAATAACAAGTTATTTTACTACTACATATTTTTAAATTTTGTACTGTATTGCAAATTGAAGACACGAAACAGTTGGCGACAAATACCGGTGGGTAACCCAGTGGGGTTCGGGCTACAGGCACTGAAGGCGAAGGTTTGGACACTTACACGCTATATCTTAATTGGAAGTTTGAAAACTACTTGCCTAAAATTGGGTGTGGTGTGCGAGGATTGCAGTTCTAAAGATTGTGTGTTGGCATGGCAGGTGGAGTCACTCGAGCGGGCGCGGCACTCGCGCGGTGAGCGTATGTTCGTTCAGGCTGAGCAGGCAGTCGACCTGCGGCGCCGCAACCAGGCGCTGATCCACAACGTGCTGCCGCCGCACGTGGCGCGCCACTTCATGGGCGCGCGCCACCACCATCGCGACCTCTACAGTCAGAGTTACGCTGAGGTCGGCGTACTATTCGCCTCCATGCCAAACTTCTCAGGTCAATCATGTTTCAAGCTTTAAACCCAGTGCTTTTACAGTGCCTCTATAAACAAGCATAATAGTCTGTTTGTTAAATGAGAACAACGTAAGATCATTTTATCTTATCACATCAATCGCATCCGTATAAGCTAATAAGTACAGGTTAAAATAGAGTGTACAGAAAACTATCAAAACAAGTTAACAACAGGATGAACTTGAAAAAGTCATGTATCACGAACGAGATAAAAAAAGCTTTATGGAAAATCTACAACAGCATAGTTTTCCTAATCACAAAAAGCATTTCATTTAAAGACAATTTAAAATTAGTTGTAATTTCTTCTGTTTTAAACCAATTTTTTGGAAGTGACTTTGTGATTAATTTCTATAGAGCCAAAGTAATTGAATCACGTTTTTGGGATCAATGAAGTTCATAGAAATAAAGTCAAATTTGACATATATGTTTCTAAAGTAAGTGAACCTATTAGTATTGGCTTAAATAACCCAATTCCAATGCCAAACAGACATATTCTTCGTTTTACTCTGCATTATAAGACTAATATTACGATTTTTTTAACTGCCTCGGCTATGCTTATAACTGAAGGTTTTTGTGGATCAAATTGGACAAGTTATGTAAAATACCAGCCTATTTGAAAATGCCCTGAACAAATGTGGCGACTCCAAGTTGGACAACTAGGTATTTGTTGGACTTAACGATCCTAAGTCTGTGTGTGCTGTGTCTATGAATTGCATGCTAAAGTTCTCACGAAATACGGATATTTATTGGCTTAGTGCAAGCGTTGTATTTTCAACGATTTTAATTCTTCTCGTATTATGACGTACCTAATTCGCAAAAACGAGTTGTCTCCTCCATAGCATCTCGTCTAGAAGTAGCTTCTTTACCCGCTAACACCTAATGAGTCCTTATGTTCAAATCCCGTGATTGGGATTGTTATCGGTATTTTTCCAGCAACAAAACCACCCATCCCAGGATCCAGAAGTTGAGGGTGTTACACTCCATGCCTCAGAGAGCAAGTTAAGTTGACGGTTTCCGACTGACCTCTCGCTGGTTATGTCGTAACACTGTCCCTTAGGTTTATGAGAGAGATACATATAGCTAGTGCACCTGTGTGCACAGCTTACAGATTGGCAAGTCTCTGTTGAGACTAGTCGCCGTAGCCGAAATTTTTCAAGAAGTTACAATATTATGAATACTTTCTGCCTAACCTTTCAAAATACGTGAATTGTATGATTATAACCCAAATGTACCGCGTCGGCATGCTACGTCAATTAATTTTTTATCCACGGTGGATTATGTATTATGTCGTCGTCCTGTCATCGACACTGATTGCACAATTTGCATCGCATTTATGTTAAATCTTCATCAGCGATGCATCAGACGTTAATTGCCAAAGATAGTCGTGATGTTTTGTGTGAATTTAATCAGGCTGCCAATTGTTCGTCGATAGCGTTGACTTTTGATATTAATAAATTTCGAATTTCAAACGACTTATGCATAAAAAATCTCAGTCTGCTGATGCCTTAGTAAGTGTTCGAGCAAACGATTGTAAGACCGCTGTGATTGGTTGTAGATAAGATACACGTTTCGCACATCGTAAAGTAAGCTCGAATTCTATCGTATTTTCAATTTTTTTACAGACTCGTAATAAGCCCAAATGAAGGACTGTAGCATTTGAACTTTTTAAAGGATTTTTTGTTAAACATAGCACTCAATTAAAAACACCCATTTAAATAAAACCTACAATTATAAAGACACACACCTCGCTCTTTTACTTAATATGACATTTATGGTAAGTCTGGAAGACTTTCACTGCTTCCCTGGATAATAAAGGCAAGTGGGGCTCGTGCCATATCGCAAATAAATATAGAAACGAAACTACAGAGGATATTGTCTATGGGTTTCGAAACACGGCTATGGGCGGAAACTTACGTGGACAGGGTCAGATTTTAGGGACGTTTTGTGCGACAATGGCGTGCACTATACGTTAATATTCGAAAATATGGGCTGGTCGTTAGATTGATGATCGGAGGGGGCATTCCATTGACAAGACGATATAAACAGATAACTGATATATGTACTAGATAAATTACAGCAAGACTCAAACAGACATCCATAAAACAGAACCCACGACCTCCGGCGTTATAAGCAAGTATTTGCCAACCACACCAACATGCACATAGTATGTATGAATTTAGGAATATATCAGTATGGGAATCAGTTGTCTGGTTGCCATAGTACAGGCTCTGCCTACTTTGAGATCAGTGCCTCTAGCACGAGTTCCTGCAGTATTGAGCACCAGAGTTTTAGATCTTAATAGTTTCCGCGAGAGGCGCTGGTGCTCAATGTATGGGAGGAAACTGTACGTGTGATCGAGTAAGTAAACTGCAGGAACTCGTGCTAGAGGCACAGGTGGCAGTGTGTTAGTTGTCTCAAGATATTTATATGTATTTATTAAGTATCATTAAAATAGTTTAAAGTTTATTAATGGTCTACTAATATTAAAAATTCGTCCGTTATATAATAAAAAGAAAAATAATCTGGCATACATCTTTACATGTCTGTGGGTCAAGTATTAGTGGCTTACCTTGAAATTGTTTACTTTTTAAATCATAAGAGAATATATTTAAATGGTATTGGATTACTATTCTATAGACGATTATTCAAATACCTACCAAGTTAATTTAAATTTTATGAGAAAGAACCTCATAGACGAATACCTATTGTATCTAATTATATATAACAAGCTGCGCCCCGCGGTTTCACCCGCGTTTAAGTAGTTTTTAGGTGAAAGAGTAACAAACGTCCATCCATACTTACAAACTTTCGCGTTTATAATATTAGTAGGATATATATTATAATTTTAGCGATAAATATATTACTACAATTAATATTAAAGTCAAACTTACAACCTATATCTAAGCCAGATTTAGTTACCCTTCTCATCAGGAACAAACCACAGTATGGGTAAACTGTGCCTATGCCTGGGTATGCCTATATAACCGATCAACTTTTTGGCATCTGCCTTGTTTGTATTTGGTATACCTACCTATCTTATGCAATCTGATATCGATACATCGCACACCTGTCAAGTTTCGCTGATACTACTAATGTATAAAAATAAGGGCACGGCTTAAGAGCACGATACTAATATGATCCTTGCTGTTTCTTAACCTGCAATTTAACGAGTAATAACCATACATCTATTTTTGTATATAATGTCCTTCTAGCCGAATTTCGACCATGTCGACTAGTCTCAATATGATCCGATGGGACGCCTAGAGACACCACTGGAAACTGTAAAGAGGTCAGGTACAGGACGGACGGCTTTACGTGCTCTCCGAGGCATCCTACCGCCCACTCTCAGACGTCAGGGCTGATTCTGAGAATTTTTCCCAAGTCCCAAAATCAGTTTTGGCCCGACCCGGGATTTGAACCCAGGACCTCGTTTTCTGCGGGTGAACATGCTACCGCTAGACCAACAAGTCTCATTTTAGGCAAATTGTTTTTTGCTATTTATGAGCTAAATGAGCGGAGCTTGGTAGCCTAATATTTTAATAGAAGTAAAAAAACATGCCGTTGTAATGCTCATATCCGCATCCGCAAATTTTGCTAATATTAGGTCTTTACCTATGAAATTGCCGTTCTGCAGTACTGGCCATTTCAAATCAAAATAATTTTTGTTTGGCTAAGAATTCTAATTTCAAATTAATTTTATTTTAAAAACATGGATTCTTTTTTCCAAAAGTAGTCATTTCTTTATTGATTAGTGTTACATTTTCATCGCATTTCAATCTTTTTCGTCATCATGGATACGTTAAAAATTCGAGTAATTATGGAATATGAGTACCGTCGTGGCAGCAACGCGGCACAAGCGGCACGCAACATCAACGACGTTTACGGAGCTAACACTACAAACCAACGCACCACCTGTTATTGGTTTGCTCGCTTCCGTTCTGGAAATTTCGACCTGAAAAATGAACCTCGCGGTCGTCCGAAGACTTTGGTCGACAATGACGAATTAAAGGCGGTTGTGGAAGCTGATGATACACAATCTACGGCTGATTTAGCAGCAGCTTTCGACGTTAGCGTCAAAACAATATTGGTCCATTTGCGTCAAATTGGCAAGGTAAAAAAGCTTAACAAATGGGTGCCCCACGAACTCAATGATCGCCAGCGCGAAGTACGCGTCGAGACGTGCCTTGCACTGCTCAACAGACACACAAATGAAGGAATTTTGAACCGCATTATTACCTGCGATGAAAAATGGATTCTGTTTGATAACCGCAAGCGCTCAGCAAGTTGGTCGGATCCTGGTTCAGCACCTAAACAATGCCCTAAACGAAAACTTACCCCTAGAAAAGTGATGGTCACTGTTTGGTGGTCTAGCGCCGGTGTGATTCATCACAGCTTCTTACCAAACGGGGTGAGCATTACTGCAGATGTGTACTGTGAAGAACTGAGCACAATGATGGAGAAGCTGGCGCATCTCCAACCAGCATTGGTCAATCGCTCGTCTCCGCTGCTCCTGCACGACAACGCGCGACCTCATACTGCACAGCAGACGGTCTCCAAGTTGCAAGAACTGGGGTTGGAAGCTCTCCGTCATCCGCCCTACTCACCAGACCTTGCGCCTACAGACTACTACTTTTTCCAGAATTTGGATAACTTCTTGGCGGGAAAAAAATTCAATATCCGAGAGGCAGTACAAAATGCCTTTGAAGAATTTGTTGCCTCCCGTCCAGCTGATTTCTTTAAGAAGGGCATCAATAAACTGCCACTGCGATGGCAAAGATGCATTGATTGCATGGGTGATTACTTCGATTAATACAAATAAAAAAATTCATGAAAAATATTCGTTTAAATTTTTTCATACAAAACGGCAATTTCATAGGTAAAGACCTATTATTTAGGTACGTTTCGATCCATCTACATCCTGTAATCATAAATAAATCTAACAAATTAAGCTAATGCCTTCCACATTAATTCATTAGACAATGATACTTTTTTTTTTTCCAATAAAAGGAAGTACGGTTTTCACCTAAATGATATTCAGTGGAACTTATTTATTCAGGACTAAGCACTGTTTCCCTAAAACGATTGTTATAATAATGCATAAAATGTCTTGGTTGCGCAATGATCCTATCAAATATTAATTATCATTGCAAATATAACGCTTCTCTTAATATATTTCACCGAGGCCAGTCAATTAGAAGTTAAATATAAAAAAAAAATATAACATCGACTTGATAACCAACAAAAATAAATAAAATAACGCGTCAAATCAGTAAACTCGGCCCCACTTTTTTTTTGATTCTTTACTCTATCCTCGGGACCATGGTGTTTCGATTCATACCAATTAATGCCGTAATTTGCCACAGGATGGCATTTATTTCAACTATTGAATGCGCGGGGACTTTAGTCCCCGGGACGTAGGACCGTCTAACTCTCGCGGGGCAATATGTACCCGTGAACGTGTTAGTCGATAACGATTGAAATTGGTACTAAATGATAACAATTGTTACTGTAATAACCATATTCTTACATTCTTTCTTTATTCTTGTTGGTATTCATTTCAATTATAATAATTCAGTGTACAGAAGATATTCATTTATGGTCCGCTTACTTAAGCGTGAATTGTTGTGTCGTAATCCACCTGAATTTTATCTATAGAGATTAATATTCCAATATCTTTAAAAATACCGTCCAGAATATTAATTCTCACTGACATTGACAAAATCGTGCGTGAATATCGTGGAATGCCATTAAATAAATTAAAATTAGATGATTTAATTATTTTTTCTTTTTAGTTAGTCTTGAAGTTGGTGTTTTGTTATGTAAGTTTTTTGATCCGTCGCATATTTATAATTATTATTTACGGAAATTATTTCATTCACTAAACCTTTCTTTATTGAAGTCAGTCACTTATTTTACAACGGACGTATTGTTGGGTTACAAATTTCTCTTTTATATGCAAAATCAAAAATAAGATCGGTTAGGATTTTCCCGTATATAAATTCGCTATTTAGACTGATAGTTAGAAGAGAAATGTGATACTTGATTATTAAATCAGTTGAGTAGCTACTTAATCTCGTGCCAAAAAGTATTTAACCAGTTTGCCTCAACATCTTTTTAGGGTTTGTACTGAACGGTAAAAAGGTTCATGTTTCTTATGGTAAATCTGCAATACCACCTGCAGAATTAAAAATAAATTAGCCATTAACTTTTTTAGGATAGATACTTGAATAACTGATATTTATTAGTTTTATTTGACCTACTTTTTCAGCTAGTCTCATTGATTTTCTTTGTGTTGATTGTGATTTTGTTTAATGTTACGTAAAGGTAAACGGCAAGAATGTATGGGACTTTTGTACCGCTAGTAAAATTTCGTGTTACGGGATATTTTATGTTTTAATTGGTGGTTAATGTGATAGAAAAGGCATTTTTAATTTCTTAGATTTTTAGAACTTGGGATATAAGAGTTATAGCCAGTTTTATTTTAAGGTTACGTTTGGTAATCTGTGGGTCAACCCCATGACCGTGGAAACATTGCAGTTCGAAAATCACTCTTACTGCCTAAGTAATAAAGAT
The DNA here is from genome assembly GCA_951640165.1 of Pseudoips prasinana. Classification (NCBI taxonomy): domain Eukaryota; kingdom Metazoa; phylum Arthropoda; class Insecta; order Lepidoptera; family Nolidae; genus Pseudoips; species Pseudoips prasinana. The sequence goes on along the minus strand of OX621237.1, from coordinate 22,813,340 downwards.
ACTGTAAATATCAAAGTGTATCTACTGATGTGGCAATGAAATACTAATGTTAACTAGTGTACCAATGAAGATTATTACATATTATATTTACATAAACATTGTTGTGGTGATAAAGTAAATGTTGTCGCTGTTTTGTAGTTTTTGACATAGATTTCTTCCGAACCTGCCCCGAAAACCCTAACCGGGTCGCGAGTTAGGTTAGGAATATGCAAAAAACTATTATTTGTTAAAATAATGAAAAGTTCTTATTTCCATGAATTACAAAGTTCATAACCCAGTGTACATTTGTGTAAGGTTGCGAGGGGTTTTATATGAGGTTTTGAGTGGAGGTAAATAAAACAATACGTTCTTTGGTTTTTGTAACTACATTAATTTTATTATTAATTTATCCTTAGTATTACTTCATCTAAGAATATCTTCATATAAGTACCAAACAATAATTACCACATAGCACAAAGCAACATTGGGTTTATTGAGAACTTCACTATCTTCGAATAATGCTTGTCTTCTTAGTCGGGGCAAGCGAATGTTGCAATTAACACATTGCAAACTCATCATTTTAATTAAATGATAAAGCGTCCTTTCGTGAATCCTGTCAACAGATACCTATATATTATAGCACGGAGGAACTGATGCTGAACTCACGTAATATCTACAAGCTAATTTGCTAAATTGATGACATGTATCAAAACAGCAGCATTAAATACCTGACAGATTGTCTTTGCCTGTCAATAAATAATTGCCATGAACAAAAAAAATATTGACAACGAAAATCGTTCCTATACTAAATCATTAATTATTACGATATAATGCAACTACTGTGCTTTCTTAGGTATAATAAATAAGACTATAATTATATGATTTATATGTAATGTTGTTCCCATTTATAAATAATTAATTATAATTTCAACATTTATATTATTTTACACATGGCAAGTTCTGTAAACGTAACTGCGTTTAGTTTACGATTTTATTACGATTATTTATTGAAAATAATTGAAATATCCTTTTTGATTTTATTAATTAATCCCAAGTTCTAAAAATATTATACTTACATTAAAATCAATACCTTAGTTGTCTTAACAAGTGGTACAAATTATATAGCTGAACAACAAAGGAAGTATGCGATACGAATTCTGCCGTTCTCTTTTCCACAAATATTCTAAATTTTTTACTCTCTTTATCTTTATGTTTTGTCTACCGATTTTCTTTTTATTTAAAATTTATGAATATTAGCGAAAACTTGTAATGGGCCTTCATCCTTTATTGTATGTTTTATTTCTGTTCTAGCTGTAAGTTTTCTAGATTAATAAAATAAATAAAATAAAAACTCAATTCGTCCGTCCGTACATGTACTACATCGGTATATCGTAGCAATAAAAGTTTAAAATAATAATATTTTTAGACATCACCTGCATTAATCATGTAAATCCCTGTATCGTAAAGCCCTTTATAAGCACATACAGACCCGGAACAACTATAATATTAGGCCACACGAATAGTTGTACTGCGCGGGAATGGAAACTGAAATACGTAGTAGCGAGGGGATCATCTTAACCACTGCGCGACTGCTACAGGAGAAGTTAATTATAAACTTATGTTAACGATATTCGAAACAGTTTTAATCTTGCTTACAGAATTTGCTTATTCGATATTATTATTCATTACCTTTTCATTAAAGGTAAATTAGATATCAAATTAAATTTTATACGATTTGTAATCACCACACTTTTGGACAAATAAAGAGCTTATATTTCTAATTCATCATCATCATCAATGCTGGACAAAGGCCTCCCCCAATGATCTCCCCAATTGCCGGTCTTGTGCTGCAGTTTCCAGCGACCTGCACAAGATAATCGGTCAATTTTGTAGGGGGCCTGCCCACGCTGCGTATTCAGGTTCGTGGTCGCCACTCGAGTACCTTTCTGCCCTAACGGCCGTCGGTTCTACGAGCTATGTGCCCCGCCCACTGCCACTTCAGTTTTGCAATTCTTCGGGCTGTGTTGGTGTATATTTCTAATTAACATGACATAATTGGAAGCATCATGAAACCACATGATGCTTCCAATTACCCATGTCATTGGAATTTTAGTAGATTAGCTTATAAATAATATTAGAAAACTGTAAAGTACACGTACATTGAAGAAAGCTTAAATGTAGAGTAACTATGGAATGCTGTAGCTGTACCTATATTTAACTATATATTGTATGGTTTGTTGCAGAATTCTACTCGGAAGAAACGGTTAATAACCAAGGCCTAGAATGTTTACGGTTTCTCAACGAAGTTATATCAGACTTCGATTTGGTAGGTAATTGTTAGTTTTACATTTTATACATAACTGTTACGTATGTCATCAGGAACAACAAATTAGAATTTACAATTTCATCTTGTCTTGCGGGCTTGTGTTGATTGCTTCATACATGAAATTCGAATTTTGATAATATTGTTGATCCATTGACATCGTTTACAGTTTGTTATGTTTGACAGACTCCTTAAATATATTTTGATATTTATTTTTAATTTGAAAGGACTTGTTAACGTAGCGTTTGTATGGTCAGCAATAGAAGTAGTTTCGCAGAAAGTCATTTTTAATCATCACGACTTACGTAAATATTATTCTTAGAATTCACAATGATTATCTTGATTTACAGGCATGTGTTTATTTATTCATAGAAATTCAAGTTTGGTTGCCATTGTTCATCTATCGATATCGTATACAGATTGTCATGTTTTGATTTTGTAGGTTTTTTTAAATTGATTTAGATCCATAAAGTTTTTAGTTAGTTTTGTTATTAAGTAATAACAAAACTTCAAAGAAACAAATTAATAATGGCGGGGATTTTGGGACATATAGACTTAGCAAATCGTGGAATGCATTCTTGCGAGACGATCCAAGATTAATCAAACGATAACTAAGCCCAAAATAATATTATAAATTCTATAGTATAAATAGTAGTAGTTTAATGTATGTGATGCACTACTTCTGTTACTGACCCTAATTAGAGAAAAGTCTTGAAAACACCTTTATATTTTCCTACCTATCTATAACTTATAGTATATACTATATCAGGCTTTCATTAAATGATACTTTGAATGTTCGGGGAAAGGATTGCGTTAAATGTACTAATAAATTAATTCTTTAATTTTCCGTAAATTCAGTAATAATATAACTCGGAACATAGCTCATTGAAGAGTAATCAATTAAAAACATGATTACTAATAGGAAATGTAATATTTCCGGGTGTAAATTGGTTTAATATATCCTTATCAATTAGTCTATTTCCTTGTCCAAGAACAGGTACTTAAATTACCTACTATATTTGCAAAGTTGCACATAGAAGCTTAAAGTAAACAAGCTGGACATAAAAAGATAATAAATATCACTTATTTTCGCTACTATTGCCACTATACAATCCTGGCTTACAGGAAAATTTTTGATCACAGTTTCAACCATATACGAATTTTATAATTGGGAAAGAATTTTTTTTCGTTAATTTTCAGAATCATACTCTTGCGTGCAATTGTTAATTGGGTGTGTATGATATTACGTGGACAAACTGTTTAATTGATTTATCGTTATGTACTTATAAAAACGTTTAGGTTATTATTGTTTTGGGTGTACGTCCGATGATAGCGGTTTGAACATATTCTACGTAGTTGATATTTTAGTGATTCACCACTATGCTCTCGTATTCGCTAGGAACTATTGTAATAGATTAATTGTATAAGAGCATGTCTGATAATTATGCCACTGCGGTAGTAGTTCTTATATTAATGGCAACGCACCCGTGACACCTCTGGTGTTGCGAGTGTCCATGGGCGGCGGTGATCACTTACCATCAGGTGACCCACTTGCTCGTTTGTCGCCCACTGATATAAAAAACAATTAAGGCCCATGTGTTACGATTAAGTTTTGCTTGAATTTGGAAACAGATAATGCATGTGTTTACATTGTGTAAAAGCCTTAAACATAGTATATGTCCGTAAGGGACATTTTTACAAATTAAATGCGGGATATTATATTCATCATATCAGCTGAAAGACGTCCACTGCTGGACAAAGGCCTCCCCCAAAGATCTCCACAATTGCCGGTCTTGCGCTATAATATATTATATTGCGGCAATGAAAATGTATTTATCAGTAGGCTTGGGTTTAGACCTTTAAACGACGTACGTTAAGTTGAGGAAAAATGTATGTTGGTTCAGTTTTAGAAGTAGGTAGGTGAATACTTAAGCTCGTTTATGTCGATTTTTGTATAGTTTTCTTACGTATGCGGCGAAAGGGATACAGTCCACCTCGATGTCCAAAGACCGTTGAGCGTGGCCATTCATAACTATAGGGTTAGTCTAACATGTCTGTTTGCCTCGCAAGTTATCGGAGCCGAAATTCTGTAATACATTTCACAATGCAACAATGCATAATGAAAAGTCAGTCTGCTCGTATGAGCATATACATATTTCAGTGATTGTCGTGGTTGTAGATGCTGGAGGACCCTAAGTTCTGCAAGGACATCATAAAGATAAAGACCATCAGCTCCACATATATGGCTGCATCAGGCCTAAACCCTACGCAAAAGATGCAGGTTGGTATTTCTTTTTTATTGAAGACTTAAATACCTTCGAACATTGGTCGGAACTTATGAACTAACGCTTCTAAAAAATGTTAAATTGTAAGTGCAAGTTTGGAGTAGTTTAAGTAAATTATAAGTATTGAATAATGTTTATAACCAAGTGCTGAATACATCTAAATTATTTAATTTAAAGTCAACGTCAATTAAGACGCCCAGTTGTGGCTATTATTATTGAACGGCGGCTTTAATAGAGGTTGCTCTGCAGTGTATTAGACTCATTAGAATAGGAGAGAACATTTTAGTAGGGTTGACCTAATTTTGGGCACTATTCATCATAAAACCGCTGAGGTTCTGCCCACCATATGATACTGGTAAAATGTATCCCATTATTAGTTTAATTGACTGGTAATGTAATGCTTTCTATTTTTTATTTAAAATGATATGTAAAGTGTTTACGTTTTAAATTGCAAATTGATTTTCTCCTATTTACTTAGTTTGACAGATAGATAAAGATATGCAATTAAGAACATAAAGTTACTGTCATGGATAACTTGACAGTTTGTATAATTTAGTAATAAATGCGCAAGTGTTGCTTTTACTGTAAACAGCACAAAGCATGGTTACGGTTTGAAAATACATGGCAAGAATTTAAAATTCTAATAATGTTATTGATAAATTAATTCCGGTTAAAAATAAAAGTACGGTTTTGATTGATCATTCTTTTCACGAATTTTGCGACCTAATTTCCGGCACTGATTTCCGTAAAAAGCGAAAGGTTTTTTTCTATCTCATTTATTTCTATACGCTTAAATAAAATAGTTAATTTGTTACAAAGTAAATACTAAATTATAATTAAATTAAATTTGTAATAGAATATTATTATTATTATTAAATTTGTAAATCCTAACTAATCCTAACTAATATTATAAATGCGAAAGTAACTCTGTCTGTCTGTCTGTCTGTTACTCTTTCACGCCAAAACTGCTGAACGGATTTGAATGAAATTTGGTATACAGATAGTCTAGACCCTGAGAAAGAACATAGGCAAATTTTTATAGTTAGGATAATACATAGGCCATATTTTATAAAGTTTAACGCGGGTAAAACCGCGGGGCACAGCTAGTAGAATAATAATAGTAATAATATCTGGGGAGAATGTTCTAAGATTTGTAACAATTCATTAAGTGACTATTCTATGCACACCCTACGATAATAATATGTGTATAGAAATAAGATAGGCTAAGGACTAAGGATAGGTATGACTTCATATGTTTTTGTGTATATCCAGCCTTCTGATGGAGTGCTAGTCCGCTGGGCGCACCTGGCGTGCCTGGTAGAGTTCGCGCTGGAACTGCAGCGCGTGTTGGCTGCCATCAACGAGCAGTCGTTCAACCACTTCGTTCTACGCATGGGCGTCAACCACGGCCCCATCACCGCTGGCGTCATCGGCGCGCGCAAGCCGCACTATGACATCTGGGGCAACACCGTCAACGTAGCATCCCGCATGGAGAGCACTGGGAAGGCCGGCTGCATTCAGGTAAAGTTACTCGACCTAGCAGTGAAGACACCAATAACAGAAACCACAGAACATCTTGTGTTTCAACTATGTATTAACTTTAAAATTTCGTTTTCAAAATGGCATTATTTTATATTTCAAGTAATCAATTCTAATATTATAAATGCGAAGGTCTATTACCTTTGCTCGGCTATACCGCTTTACCTTAAAGGAGATGCATTGAATCGTTGAGAAGGGAATATACTAATAATAATTAATTAATAAATAGTTTTAATCTTATTCTTAGGGACCTTTTACATGTAGGATGGAGACCTTCTGCAATATTAAATGTAAGCCTTGTGGGGGAAACCGCGGCCAGAAAGATAGTAGTAATGTTTATAGATTTAGATCTTACATTAAATACATTGTAATATCTAAATCTCTTATTCGACTTTAAAAGAAAGTTTTGTTTTGTTTTCCACGTAATTATAATATTTCAAAACCTAGAACACCTATTGAGAACTTATCGAATACTAAAAATAAATATCAATTGAATCAACAATGTATTTATAACTTTTTTATCCTTAGAACCGACGTGAGCAGTAAAAACTGAATTCATGGAATTCGCAGAATAGCGCTTTTTGCTGCATTTATTATGTTTTTATAGCACAGTGCGAGGTTATGATTACTTGCGCTTGTTAGCGCTTGTAAACAAGTTATTGTTTACAAACGCTGACGTGAACGAATACTTGCGGTAGTTATACCGCAAGTATTCGTACACAACGTAAACTGTACACGCTGTGTTTAAATAACTGGATAGATTAATTTCAGTAAAGTATGTTGTTTATTAAATGTCACATATTAATGTACTATAAAAACGTTTTAATTTTTTAACTAAAGCGGAATTATTATGACACGCCAAAGCAAGTTTCAGCATTTCAGGTCAGTTTATTCAAGATTGTCCATCAAGGTAGAATCAACTATTCTAGTACTATTTCTTCGGCAAGGCTAGACAAAAAGTGCAATTTAGTCTAGTCAGAATGTTGAAAATCATTGCCTTGTTTATTTGTAAACTCTTTATGCCACAACGACCTATCTGTCTGAAATTCCCAACACCGTAGTATGGAGGATCACCTAGGATAACAATATTCATGTTGTTTATCTATATTTATTGTATTTCTCCGAAGAGTATTTCACAAAAGCGACATAATAGAAAATTCTAAAAGTATTTCTTGTGATAGGTGACGGAGGAGACGTGCGAGATCCTGCAAAACTTCGGCTACTACTTCGAGCAACGCGGCCTGGTCGCAGTCAAGGGCAAGGGCCAGCTCATGACCTACTACCTTCAGGGCAAGCGCCACACCGGCCCCAACCAGAAAAACACCGTCAGTTACCTTTTATGCATTTAACACACACAGACACGTAAAACATATAGGCTAGGGTTGCCACCACACAAATTTTCCTGAATTTATCTCAACAATTCTGACGGGGATATGGTTTTTTTTTCAAATATGAAATTGTTACATTTACATTGACAACATTTATATGGACTGTTTATGACGTACATTGTCAACTCTTCATTCATCATATCAGCCAAAAGACGTCCACTGCTGGACAAAGGGTGAGGCCCCAAGGATCTCCACAATAGCTGGTCCTGCGCTGCGCGCATCCAGCGGCTTCCTGCAACCCTCGCAAGATCGTCATTTTTCAACACTTTATTTGTCCCCTAATAACCTTATTTTTTTACGTTCACGAAGAAAACACTATATGGTAGTGTAACATAACAATGCACCACAGTCGTGATGCTCGTGGAGTGAAAAATAGCTATTATCTTACTGACTAGAAAGATAAAACCAGCAATCAGTATCAAGATAAAAAAATGGGTAATACTTTTTCTCAAAGCATCTGCTTTGCTAGTAATTTTCTGGATAGCAAATATGTGGCAACCCTATATTTAACACACATTTTACTAATAACATGCCAAAATCATATGATAATCACAGCATAGCCAAATCAAATTAATATCATCTAGTTGCACTTGAACTAAAAAACCAACCTTCGTTAGAGCATTTTCTTTTCGATATCAATTCTACTGTATATCTAAGTTTACGTAATATGATGTTGTTAATTGCAGCTTTGTTTGTTAACATCTGTATGTTCCGGATAGTTGCAGTTCACATTTGTGTAGTAGTGTGTTTTTATGCGGAAAATGAGTACAAAGCAATTAAGAATGATTTAAGGAAGTGAAATCCGTTTATATTAGAAATATAATTGTTAATTGGATCTGTAAACATTATCGAGAAAACATTTACCACCCAGATTTAGGTATGTACAAAATATAAAGATCGTTTACTAGACTTCGATAAGATAAGATAAATACACTTTATTGTACACCATTTACAGAACACAATTTATGATAAAGTTAATTATATTAAAAAAGGTACAATTGGCGGTCTCTTCCAGACAACCTTTTGTTGGACCATATTGTAAGGAATTTTGGTCTTCGATGTTCCGTTTTAAAATTAACTATCTATTAAATTACTAGGATTGGAAGGGAAACATTCTCTGACCAAGTCTCTCAAGAAAGTCCAGGTCCGAAGTACCCTAAAATACTGGCTGGTTAGCATGTGTATAAAGATATATAATGTTGTATGTTAGTTAGTTGGGCACTTTATTTCCTAACTTAGCCTCCTAATTGGGCCATTATGCGTGAGACCCCATATCAGTAATATAGTAATTTATACATATATGTGTTTGTATATATGTAAATTACTATAATACTGATATGGGGTTTGAACCGGTGTTATTCATAACATTAACGGAACTGTATACACTACAGGTGATGCTGCAGGTGACTTTTCTATTTATATTATAAATCTGGAAATTCTCGAGTTCTACAATAAAGTAAATAAAACTAGCAACTTACTTACATAATTTAACAAGTAATTTTCAATTTTTGTATTATTTTTATAAATAATCATTATATTTTACAAAAATCTGTTAATCATATAAACTAAAACATAACTATAAAATTAAAGTACTCTATCTAACTAAAAATACAGCCCACGAATAAATAACTGCCTTCAAATCGCCCTTTGCGGATAAGATGGCAGAAAGCTAGAGACGTCTTAACGCCATCGACGGGAATTGGTCGCCATCGAAAATGCTGGCGACCTATTCCCTGTTGTATTCATGTTTAAATTAAATGTGTCCCTTCTAAATGCAATTCTGCGTGATCGGATTTGCAATCTCGTAACAGGAATCAATCGATACACTCTAAGCCGGTTTAAATTTATATTGAGTGTGAACTTTATCCTCATCTATCTGAGTACTGCCTGGTATTGAGTCAAACTGAGTCCTGCCCATGAAACTGAACCACTAGTGGAATATAAAGTTGAAAATGTGTACAGAATATTTTTACCTTCTTATGCAAAGTGCATCAACAGATTAACATGTTTCTATTACAAGGGATTTATTTTATACGTAGTTGTTTGTTGCATGGACAAATTAAGCTTCTTACATTATTTATCTTACATATTATACATATAATATTGTATTATGCTCTTTAGAGTCTAGGTTGTGTGTCACTGTCATCCATACCTAAGTGAAATTAAATTCATCAATGTAGGAGACATATGTATGTGAAGTCACATTTTTATCATGTTCTTGATTTTTAAACACTTTAAAATTGTATGCAACATGCATACAACTTTAAGATGTTTTGTTTTCTTCTACGAATTTAGATATTTTTTTTCTTATATAATTATATTTGAAAGAATAAGAAAAACATTTCTTTATCTCTATTACATTCTTTCTGGATTACTTGGCCAGTCAATTAATCTGAATAGAGATTGGGAGCAATAGTTGCAAATGTGCTAATTATTTATAGGTTTCCTTTTAGGTTAATATTAGAAGATACTTATACCTATAGCCATATATTTCATCTGTTGATTCTAATTATTTTGCAATTTCTATTCATTAATTTAAGAGAAATCTACGATCAGGACCAGTCTTGAGTTAAATCTCAAAGAGCTAAATAAATAATTGATTACTTAATACATTATTAAATTCTATCTATGTTTATTGTTGCTGAAGCGGTAGGGTGTGTAACCACGGACAATGATATCCTGGGTTCAATCCAGGGTCGAACCTAGAAGTGTCATTGAATTTTATTTTAAACTTCAATACAGTGCGAATGTACACGTGTGTACGCCGCCAGCACATCAAGTACTTAAACCCAATCTGTAAAATTTCCCCAATTGAAAGTGAACCTTATACTTATGTTATGAAGTTTAAAATCGATAAAAGAAATAGGACAGATTGGGGTAGCTGGATGTGCTGGCGACTGTCTGTACTTAGGCAGATTAAATAACAAAGGCATTTTATACCAGGCAACCTCAAATTTGCAGTAGGTACCCAGAGAAAATGCTAGGTGCACTTAGTATTTAATAAATATATTAACTTATTATAATTATAAATAACTAGCTGTGCCCCGCGGTTTTACTCGCGTTAAATTTTATAAATTTTCTTTGCTATAGACCTCACGGAGCCTGAGACCTTTCCAACGAATGCAAAACCGTGGAAATCGATTCGTGCGTTCTGGAGTTATAGCGTCAGGAAGGAAAACCCGACTTATTTTTATATAGTAGAAGATAATAATTAGGAACACTAACTATATTACATACAACAATAGAACTATACTATACCATACTAAATAAAATTATTTTGTATTATTTAGAAGTGTCGGTAAAGTTTGTTAAGAAAATCTGCATTTAGGTCAAAGTAGCACGCATCACGATAGTCGACAATGGGAAAATAGTGAGTCTGCACAAGCATTACCTTTTTTCTGGATGGAAGGTAATTTCTAAACCTATAAAATGTCCGTAGTATTATTCAGTAATTCTCTGGCTGATGCCAGAATTGGGTAAAAATATGGCTTTGGCAGTTCAAAATAGTGGTCCTGCGCGGGAATCGTAACATGGGACACGAACGATGGGACGTGGCAAAGTGACTAATGTTAACCGCTCCGCCAGACCTGCAGTAAAGTTTATATGTATGTAGTGTGTACGGTCACCATAGCCTAGTTGGTAGTGCTCCTGCCTACGAAGCTGGTGGTCCTGGGTTCGAATCCCGGTAAGTGCAAATATTTGTGTGATGAGCACGAATATTTGTTTCTGAGTCATGGATGTTTTCTATGTATATAAGTATTTATCTATCTATATAATTATGTATATCGTCGCCTGGTACCCATAGTACAAGCTTAGCTTCGTTTGGGGCTAGGATGATCTGTGTGACATTGTCCCTAGATATTATTATTATTATAGTATGTAATTTGAGTGTGTTAGTAGTATTAGTATGTGATATATAGCTATTTTATCGTAGTATTAAATAGTGTCCCCTATTTTTTCTCTTTGTGATGTTTGACACACTGTTTTTAACCATTCAACAAATCTCTCTGTCAGTGGTTTGCTGGAAGAAAACTCATCAATGGATTAAGCTCGGTTTAGTAAATAAATTTATAAATTCACTTGTTGGAACTGTATCTTTTCTGTTAGCAATAAAGAATAATAATAGGTTTATCATTTGCCTGGTTGCCATAGTGTTCTACCTAGTATGAGATCAGACGGTAGTGTATTGGTTGTCCCAAGATATTTATTTATAATAAGTTATATTTATTATTTTGACAAATTAATATTATATACAAATTAAAAATACTTCATATTTGTGAACAATGATTATATTAGGTTTCTGTGAGAAGAGTCGCCAAATGTGCCAGCCAAGTGCAGTTATTGAAACACATTCAGGAAACCTATAAAACCCGTAATCACAGACAAGAGTTTAAGGTGTCTTACCTTCCAATTTTGACCGTTGATATGAGTTTTTCCCAGTTGGATTTTAATATATTTTGGATTTTGATTGGATTGGACAGATCCCACTTGCACTAAGTAACGCCAGTGGGATCTGTCTTATATGCTTTAGTTAAGTGAGTATACAACATCATATGGCGTACAATGCTCCCCATACAGCCGAAAATAGACGATGACGGGCTACAGAAAGAAGTTACTATTTGAGGACAGATTCATGAAGTACAAACATTGCTGAGTGAAAGCGACGGTCAACAGCGAGAAGAATTAGTAAGTCGGTCGTGGCGGACAGTCTACCCGGACAGGCCGACTTGCCTACGTCGCCCTGCTAGGGCAGGCCGCCCGCCTCGTCGACATTACCACCACCAGCAGATCACATACTAGTAGCCTCATTTATTACTTTTAACAGTTGTAAATTATTTCCTAAAATCCGTGTACCTAAATTTCTATGTGTACCTAGAAATAATTATAAATGAATTATATATTACTACGAACATGTTCTGACTATTTGTAAATAGCGCTTTTTAAAAGTTTACGTGAATAAAAACCTTTTTTATTTATTATTTATTTTTAGTTGTATATTTTAAAAAGGTATATCCCATGTGTATTTACGGAGAACTTCACAACATTTTATTACCCAATTGGGATATTTTTTATTGCTGTGAGATGATTAAATAGTATGCATATAAATATAGGTTAAGGATAGAGCTTATTGAATGCATGAAGTTTCAATACAATTTCTTTGATTTAACTGTTTATACCTGTATTTAGCACCTTACCTGGCAGTAATGGCATAAAAATAAGAAAAGAAAAAATCAGGATGCCGCTATATTTGATGACTTTTTTATCCAAAGGAAATTCATCAATCCAATGAATAAACACATTACATTTTAAAATACTATCACCAACATGGTAATAAATCCCGAAAAAGCTATGTTGTAGGTTATTACATACACATATTTTAATAATCTACAGCCACCACTTACGTACCTATAAACATTTAGTTGTACCCGGCTTTCGTTGCAGTACCACGTAAAAGAAAATTATTACAAAAAAAAAACATTAATAAATTCATTACCAAACTTTACACGATTACCCACTGTTCTAATATTATCTGGCAATTTCATTAGAATCGCTCTATCCATTTTGGAGTCCATGGGGAACAAACGTAACTTAAAGTGCCTGTTTTAATTTGGAAAATAAAAAATAATGGAGTTTAGTCCGCTATAGGCCGCCATGGCATTACAAAAACTGTTGTCGCTATACGACAAATTTATGAGAAAAACAAAGCATATCCGATGTGATTCTATAGTGTGCGTTAGAACCACTGGTGTACAGACGCCAGCACATCAAGCTACCCCAATCTGTCAAATTTCTTTCCCATTTACATGTCCCATAGAAAGTGATCCTTATGCTTATGTGATAAAGTTGAAAATCTATAAAAGAAATTTGACAGATTGGGTAGCTGGATGTGCTGGCGTCTTGACATCACGGAAATGAGCTATTTTCCTACAGAAAGGTGATATCTGGGGTTTATCTTTGAACTATTAATAAAATCCAATATTTTTGATAAAAACCTTACACAATAAACTAAGTGCGTCCTCCATGCTAACTTTAGATTTGCGGGTCTTCTTTATTTTTCAATTGTCGGATGCCTATCTCACAATTTTTTGTTTGTTTAGTTTTCTATTTGTATTTTACTGTATTCTTGTATACAAAAATATAAAAACTAGACAGATGCGAGTTCAAAACATCAAGTCTACGGCTTTCTTGGCCCTTTTTATTTCTACTGGATTCATGATAAATTAATTTTAAATACAATGAAAAATTAGGAAGGTAAAGTAATATTACGTTCATTTTGTACAGTTAAAATGAACCGTAATGGCCACACAACACCTCCGTACAAAAAAATAATAATTTAAAAACCGGCCAATTGGATGAATAATTTAAAAACAGGCCATGCACAGTGTAGGTTTAGGTAGCCATCCGTTGCAACATAAGTACTTAGTAGATTACATACAAATGTTTTAAACAAATAACAACTTCATGTTTGTGATTTGTCTGAAGATTTTTTTACGAAATTTTCAGTATTACAACATAAGTACTTAGTAGATGACATGCAAATGTTTTAAATAAAGTAAAATGCTATGTTAGTAATATTTCCTAAGGATTTTAATGCATTATTTTTTATTGCTCATCTCGTTATAATCTTAAATACAGCTTATGTATTTCTTTGAATTACTTACCTTATCATTCTCTACAACTGCAAATTAATTAAGTATCCAGTACAAATACAAATCAGTCAAGTGCGAGGTAAACTCGCCCGGTGAGCATTTTGACACGATTATACATATATGTACTAAATTTAAACTTTAAACAGTCTGATCTGTAATATAACAGAAAAAAATGTATACCCGCACTTCTAACATACATGTACATATTTTATTAACTACAAATCTTTTTAATAACAGAAGTACCCAGGATATTAATATAACTCATATAATACACTTACACACACTACACTGCAACTACGGTACGCTGTAGATATGCATAATTATAAACTAAATATTTTGTGAAAATTTTAAGTAATGTTCTAGAAAAGTCAATGAAGTTAACAACAGATTCATCTAATGACAGGCACATATCCGATTAATCCTGTAGATCTTTACTTTGTCATCATGAGTCATTGAAGGGTTGTTTATTTTAGATGGCGGCCACCAGCGCTGAAGCGCCCCTCACGAACGGCGAGGCGGGCGAGCGCGATCCGCTGCAGCCCGACGCCGACGTCGATAAGCCACTTCTGCCCCATGAAACACCATTACAATCTACAACTACCGATAAAGAAGGAGGGGCCAGTAGCCTTTCTGCCACCTAATCATAGTTCAGCGTTGATTGGTTTCACCGATATAGTCTACGCCGGCGTTTATATCAGTAACATCAACGGTGGATTCCGCCTTCCATAGAATTTTTAATTTAAAATTATGTTATTCTTTATAGAAAAAATATAGAAAACATGTTATGCCGTCTCCCATAAATTCTCTCTGTCTGTGAGAAGTTACTGATGTTAAATTGTCATCCTCCCCGGTAACTGTTATACGTATGTATGTGTTACTAACGTATTTGTCACATAATTATTAAGAAGTTTTCTTTAGCCGTTCTTTTGTTGTGGTTTAACGATTTATGTTTATTTCTCATTAATGTACACACTAATGACACAAATAATGCAGAGGCCAACCGAAAAGCCTTAACCTTGATAATACGTCAAATAATATATACCTAGGCGATATTGCAGCGAGGAGGCTGGCGATATTTCCCAAATTCACAAATCGACAAATCCGTGAATATGCTATCCAATTATCACTGCATAATTCTAGTAAGTACATACAAAAAATGCATTTCTTAATATTCTATATTTTGTAATAACAGTGACATAAATCAAAATTATGCACATCATCATCATCATCATATCAGCCGAAAGACGTCCACTGCTGGACAAAGGCCTCCCTCAAAGATGGACCGATGATCTTGTGCGGGTCGCTGGAAAACGCTGGATGCGGACCGGCAAATTATGCACATTCGTTGAGAAATAATTTTAGCAAATAATTTAAATAAATAACTGGCCTCGTTTTATTAGAGTTCCATATTTAATGGCAACAATCCAAGAAAGCAAACATATTGTATTTTATGTGGCATGTAACAAGCTGGGTGATCAAATATCTATATGTAGATACAGAAACCAGAAATTCCTAACTAGTACAGATTTTAAAAGAAACTACATTGACGGCCTTCCTTTTTATTGTTTTAGAACAAAAACAAAGTAGTATATTAGTTCGGCATTATGTTTTTAATCTGATGAAGCCCATTAAAAATAAAGATCCGCATGCCATAATACTGTAGTTAGTTTTATCCAATATCCAAACATTGCACACATAATGTCCAAATTCAATCTGTTACTTATTTCGTTAGCCAACCGTAACATCATCCAATTCATCCGTGATGGACGCAGACAACAAATCAGCAGAAATGTTTGCCCTTGTGTACGGAATACTAAATAATATAGAACATAATACTTATTTATTTGATCTTATACAATTTCACAATTGATGTCATCATTTGACACCTGCGGTGTCTGTAGGTACGCTATGATATAGCGAAACGATTATATGCTCTTTGTGATGAAGAGTTATTGTTACGTAGTCGATTACGTATAGTGTTACATACAAAATCTGAAAGATGAGTTTTTATCACTATAGGTATCTGAATAAACTCTAGTTTCAATTAAACAATATACAAAAATAATACATCATTTTTGTATTTTATTTGTTAACCTCCGCAAAACTAAATAGAATTGTGAAAAATGGTTTAGTATCAGTACAAAAGTTATACTGTATAAAAATAAATTTACCCATACGAATTTCCAATTTCGAAAACCTCCGAAATTTCCAATGTGATCATAATTATTTCATTAAAAAACTAAATAGTTGGTCGAATGTTTGAATTTAATAACCATGAAAATTTTTAAAGTCCAACTTTTTTCCTAGCCAATGGCTCGCATCAGCCGACTGTGTAGGTAGACTGTGTATTTACATTCTCACTCATTCGTGCAAGTGTTCCATGGTATCAGACGTGTTTTGATCAGTGTATTGATATAAATATTGTACTGGATCAAATCAAATCAAATGGATTAATTTTACGCCTTAATAGGCAAAGTTCCACTTCCATCGTGGTTTCATAAAACCACACTTCTATTTCGTATAGTTTAAAGAAAGTCTAGAAAATTATCAAACATTTTGGAATTAATACGCTATTTGTAATCTTGTTTAAATAGGCCAAATCTAGTCCTTGTATCGCACCTGTAACAAGTTTAATAGTTCAAAAGATGTCCTGTTCTTTTATACTGTGTATAATAATTCATTTTAAATTAATTAAAAGCGTATTAAGGACAGTATTAGCACCGTTAGGTACCTACCTAAGGTACCTGCGATTGAGGATTGTAATTATTTTACGAAACGAGTCTTTTTGGATTATGTCACCGTTAAAAATAAGCATAGGCAATCTACATGTATGTTCGTGTGTAGAATGCAAATAATTAGCACAAAATGTACCTATAGTATAACATATATACTTTTATACGCTCTTGTTGGTACAAAATAAAATTAGGTCATGACGTTTTAAGTGTCCTTCTTGACTTTTGTACGGTAAGGCTAAGTGCAGCGGCTGGTATGATTAATAAAACAATCAGACACTCAATTTGTTTTCAAAATGCCAGATTTCAGGGACAATGCTTTGAAAGTAATCCAGTATCGAAAACGAAACGATATACATTTCCTACGTAAAATATAAGGTTTAATCATCTCTAAAAAGTTTAACAATAAAAAAGTTAAAACGGAAACATCCGCTGAATAAAACTTTCGTTGAATGCTAATGAAATCTGTTTAATGAACAATATTTGTACAATAATCTGCCGAAAAATGACGTTAACTTTGACATAAACTTTTTAATGGCAGTAAAATATGAACGTCTCTTTGTAAGGTTGAGCCTGTGCACACCACGTTTTATAAACGCGCCGTCAACGCGTATTTTAGAAACGCGCATCGACGGCGCGCTTTTGTCCTACAGAGCAGTTTGGTGTTTGTTGAATGGATACAAACGCGATGAAAACGCTCGTCAACGGCGCGCTTAAAAAACGTGGTGTGCATAGGCCCTAAGTTAGTTTCGGGTCGAGTTGTTAGTATATGTAAATACATCTAAATATTCTATTCAACGTTCCTCATAGTATTTACAAACACAGCTTGCATTTCAAAACTTTATTGTTGGGTGCGAGCCGACTTGTTGCTAAGTGATATTAGCCAAGTGTTTGAAATACACGTGGATTTATGAGACCGCCTACACCCAGTATTAATAAAATATAAATTTTAAGACTACTATCCATATACTTTCATACTTACTATAAAAGGTATATTTATCATCATATCAGCCGAAAGACGTCCACTGCTGGACAAAGGCCTCCCCCAAAGATCTCCACAATTGCCGGTCTTGCGCTATCCGCATCCAGCGATTTCCAGCGACCCGCACAAGATCATCGGTCCATCTTGTAGGGGGCCTGCCCACGCTGTGTCTTCCGGTTCGTGGTCGCCACTCGAGAACCTTTCTGCCCCAGCGGCCG
The DNA here is from genome assembly GCA_951640165.1 of Pseudoips prasinana. NCBI lineage: Eukaryota > Metazoa > Arthropoda > Insecta > Lepidoptera > Nolidae > Pseudoips > Pseudoips prasinana. Next base: position 22,795,244 of record OX621237.1, on the reverse strand, counting down.
TCGGCTCTACGAGCTATGTGCCCTGCCCACTGCCACTTCAGCTTGGCAATTCTTACGGCTATGTCGGATACTTTGGTTCGCCTACGGATCTCAACATTTCTGATTCGATCTCGCAGGGAAACTCCAAGCATAGCTCTTTCCATTGCTCTTTGGGTGACTTTGAGCCGCCTGATAAGGCGAATGATATTCGATGATATTTATAACATCATCGAAAAACTGATGTATGCCCTTAAATTAAACAAAATTTTATCTAATAATGATCGATAATCTATTAGTTGAGATTGGCGGAAAATATTAATAAAAACATATTTAACCTACGAATGTTTGGACCATACTAGAAACGAGAAAGCGAATGTCTAACGTTGCATAAGGTTTCTAACAATGGGTATCAAATAAACACCTTAACTTAATGTCATGAATCATATGTCATGTTAATTATTATAGCCTAGACTGTCATCATGTATTTACTACCTACCTCCGTTGAATTTAACCTTATGACAAGACAAGACAAGACCATTAATTAAAATACAGTCGGAATAGTGAAATCTATGATATGAAGCAAAAAAGAGTAATTAAACATTAATTGTATTTTGATTAGCAGTTATTATGTAAATATAAATACTATCCACTTTTGAGGTTTCCATAGTCTAGTCTAGGCACTTTTTTGTTTACTTGATGTATCCTAACAAGAAAAATACTACATAGTGGATTAGTTGTTTGGTAACAAAAATAGTCTCTCATTCATTTCATTCATCAAAATCGGCTAAACTCTTTTCAAACTATAAAATGAAATTAATATGTGATTTGTTGAACCCCGAAGTCCCATAAGAGTGACATGGTGAGGTTAAAGTTATGGAAACTGCAGAGGTTGTGCCCGAGGCAGTTAAAATATAAATCGAGTGTCGAAGTACTAGTAAGACTAACCAGAACATTTGTGACAGAATCTAAGACACTAAAACATTTTAATACAATTTTTACGAGTCAAGTACCTAAGGGTAACTACGGCCAATTGAATATATAAAGTTAGAACGAGAAGGTGGAGTAGTATTGAATTAGTGAGCTTTTTACTACTTCAGATGAATCCTAGATATCGATAATACACTAATTAAATATCTTGCAATTACTAAAAATGTCTTGATACATCTAACACACTGCCATCTTATTCCATACAGCATGTTTTATGGCAAACAGACAACTGATAAACAAATAAATAAATACATACATACATTATAAGACACTAAATTTTATAGAAAAGTTAAACCCAAACAAAGAAATAATCGTACTCATCACACAAAGATTTGTCCTAGGTGAGTATCGAACCCATGACTTTTGACTTAGCAGCCTTGGTCACTAACCACTAGACCAACAGATCAGTCAAAATAATAAAACAATAGGGAAAATATGTTATACAGTAAATGAAAGATATTTTTTTTAATTTTTACCTCCGATACCGAGATACGGTCACTGATACAGAATCTATACATATAATAAAATCGTAGGAAAGTCAAAACTGTACATTGAATTTGTTTTTAAAGGGTTACTTGGGGCGTGATCTACAATAGCTATCGAAGCCAAAAATATAGTTTTTAGAATTTTTGTCTGTTTCTCTGTTTGTCTGTATGTATGTCCGGACTAAACTCAAAAAGTACTGCATGGATTTACTTAAAATTCTGCATGAACATTACTAAGAGGTCGGGTCAACATATAGGCTACATATTATCACGCTATCACCTACGGGGGAGTAGCTGTGATAATTTTATTTTAGTTTAACGTGGGTAAAACCGCAAGGCACAGCTAGTATTCACTAAAATAGATTACCACTGCACCGGTCCATGCCAAACCTCTCATCTGCTCGACTTATAAATTAGGGAGAAAGTAATTACACGTAATCAATCAAATTGTTTGATGAAATGTTACGAATATTTATAGACGAATATAAAATTGACCTTTGGACCTCGGTCATTAGATATTACTGCCACCATGGCATTAACGATCTCTCTGGAGAAAGTAACTTCACAAACTTTGGAATAAAATACGTTGCAACTAAGTTATGCGATATATACACAATATATTCAACGCATTTTAAATAATTAAGAGCCAGAAACAAGTTAACTTATGTAGATATAAAAGTATAAACGGACGGGGTCTAGAACCATTAAATTTTGCACAAATATTCGTTACGAGACGTGGGTGTGCACTAAGGAAGGATTTTTGAAAATTCAACCACTAAGGGGTAAAAATGGGTTGAAAAGTTCGTTTGGCACATTCCTTAAAACTACGACGCGGACGAAGTCGCGAAAGCCAGTTCATAATAAAAATGTAAATGTTGTTCTTCAGACCGTCCTGAAGATCACATTATAAGAATTTTAATGGCAATTGCGGCAACAGGGAAAGGATTGATGTCATTGTACGGAAACACATTGTACGTGTTAAAACACATTATTTGTCTTAGAAAGAGAATGTTATATATTGAGAACATAACAGAATTCACCGTAGCTTAGTTGACGAGGAATTGGGGGCTGTACCTAATGCAGGTTAAATTCAAGTTTATTATTTTTATTATTATTACCTAATACAGGTTAAATATAAGTTATTCAAGTTAAATTCTAAAAGCTTTAAAACACGCGTATGAAAACGTTTACTTAAAAATCTATTAATAAAGTTAAAGATAGCTAAAGAGATATTTTGAAATTAAAATACGTCGCCAAGTCTAAAGTAATTGTGACGATTACTTATCAACAAAACTATTGATCGTAACCTTTTCAAATAACACTAAGCGAAACAAAAATGTAAACACGAATGAACTCTGCACGAACCCCTTAAAACCGGGTTATAAATATCCTCTAAATCAAGTTTGGCCCTCCCAATGCAATTATACCTTGAGCCTATCTCTCAAATCAACGGGGGGTACCATTAGGCGCTCGTCGTTTAGATTTACTTTCGGCTGAGAAATTCAGCTCGTCCTAAGAGCGCAGAACATCGAACGCACTAACCGACCTTGACACAAAAGAATAAAGATACTTATAAAACTGAGCACGTGAATTTACCATTGCATTCTTGGGATTCATGTGTACTCATTAAAAAGAATACCCTAATAGCTTTCATTTGAACCTACTAATTGTTATATCGCTTTAAGACTTTGTGTAAGTGTATAATATAAAAATGCAATTAAGGCACCATTTGTACACAGTAACACGCCCCGGTTTCACACGGGTAGATATTGCATAGAGGTTACAATATTGCATTTTACTTACGGATCTCTATTTTTTATTTATAAAAGACGCCCACGTTACATGCTAACGTAGCTTTCAGTAGGTAAAATTTATAAAATTGATTCAGTAGTTTTATGTTTAACCATTAAAAACAAAAACACAACAAATCAAATCATCTCTCTTCATAATATTAATTTAGGTAATAATAATCATTACCAAAACAATTTAAATATGTCCAAGTCGCGTATATTTTAAGTGATAGGTTTTACTTACTTTGGATAAAACATTATTGACAAAGAATCATTAATTTACTATAATTTTAATAATTCAAGGCTAAATATATTGATTGAGCAAACATTTTATTAAGTATTTTGTGTAAGAAAGCATAAATTACTACCAAGCCGACTGTGTTTGACCCATGGCAGTACAAAGTTGTGGAGTTCCCATTTTGTATGAACATAAGCAATGATTTATTATATAATAATTGCTAATGTTTTACTATATAATAATTTAATTAATTTACGGCTACTATTTGTTTTAAGGTATTTTATACATTATAATAACTAGATAATGTTATTCGAGTCATCTAGAAGGTAAAATCGCAATAATATATTACTCTTAACTGTAAATAAGGTGGATAATAGTATTATTAACAGCAGTATTTTATTATTTATACATTATATTCATGAATTTAAAAATATTGGAATACCAACAATATCGATGAACTTGAAAAATATTGGGCCACCATTTTATTATCTAATAACAGAAGAGTTTAATTTCCAAAAAATATATATTTCGCCTGAATTTAAGATTAATTCATTTTGTATTATTATTTTTTGTATTCAATGCAAAACGTATGAAGTATATAAGCCTTAAAAAAGATACCATACAATGTTGGCCCCTAAGAAGTTATAAACCTTTATGAAGTGATACTTTTTTTAATGAATGTGAATGATAATACAAAAAACCAAGCAACTCAAACATTTTGTTTTCATATAAAATTATTGGAAAGTATTCTCTTTGTTCATAAAGCTTGTAATTGGTGTAATTATTGAAGTAAAATAACGTCGTGAATGTAAATTCCATACATAAGAACATAAAGATATGAACGGCCATATAAGTATGTTGTATATCTACGTTCATGCTCTATTTACCGTTGGTATTAAATATATCGTTTTCATTTGTCAAGCAATACAATATTAACGTGAAGCCGAGAATACCTATGTATGGGGAAAGTTGCTGGTATACCAAAGCATTGCATACTAAGGGCAGAGGCCAAGCAAGGAACAAAAGTGCTCAAACTCATCAGATTTTTGTAAGGCACAAACTACACCTAACATTCGTCCAACCCGCATCGAGATATTTTTAAGAAAAAAAAAAATAAAGATAACGAAGCTGCAGACCTTATAACATTATTGGCCGGAATTTTCCTGTTATTAGTATGTTATAGCTATCGCACGCATTCGTATATATATTTTGATATTTTGCATATGCTGATGGACATTTCATGGCAACAGTCTAAAGTTGTGCGAACTAGAGGCAAGTCACTTAACTTGTCCACATTATCGCATATGGCAAGGCCCAATCATGTGTATTCCCGACTTAATAGAACAATGAAATATATAGAAGTTAAGTAATGAAGTATTTTTTACTATTATTTTACAATTTCTGAACAACATTACGAAGAAATTCGAATTTTGAGTATCAATCATACCCGCATCAGCCAAGCCGAGTTTCATGTTTATGTAACATTCTCTTTGCTGGTAAATCTTACATACCTTTATAGTTGGTGTTGCCTCATCTTGAAATCTCCATGTATTTAAGTAGCTATATTGTGATATTGATTGTTAGGTACCTATTTAGAGGATTAGCATCAGTGTTGCTTGAATCTCATAATAGAACATGCGGACGTTTTAATATGTAATCAGATTAGAGGAATATTTTAGGTACATATATGTCAAATAGAAATACTGAATGAGTGTACCGCATTGTCACTAAACTATGCTTTCGTATTTCGCCTAGAATATCTTCTTAGCCTAAGTATTTATTGTGTACTTTGGTATTAGACTATGTAAATTTAATAGGACGTAAATAGAGATAGTTGACTTTGAAGTAGTACACATGTAACTTTAATATATATAACATTACAATGTAGGTATCTCAATGGTGATATTATTACTGTAATTTGTATTTAGGTGTACGTAGAAAGATGATTTTATTTTATTTATCTATAGAGATATTAACTACTTCCTGTGATTAGTGACTACTAATAATTTTGTACATGTTCTAGCTCAAACTTAATCTGAACGATGAACTTCTCTTGGCTATAATTTTATTAAATAAAGCAATATCTATAATCTGATTGTTCTTTTTATTGTTGCTTTATTGTCTGCATATAATATATTCCTTCCAAACATAAAGTTATAATTATTTCTAGGAAAGTAAAATTTACAGGATTTTTGGCAGATTCCATTCTATGGTTGTCTAGAATCTTTGATCACGATAAATGTCTAAACACGGAAAGGCCGAGCACCAAATAGTTGGTAATAATCCCAATATTACATTTTTTTAAGTTCCAATTTAATGTTATCTATTACCGATTCTCCACGCAAACACCTTGCCTTTAAACCTTATAATAATATTTTTAAAGTTCTGTATGAGTAAAGCGAACTTGTTCACTTGGCACTGTTTGCTTTCAATGTCGCATACCTCGGGAGCAATGTTACAAAACAAGCCTGTGTTACAACTAGTTCGCGTTTTGAGAGCATTCATGATTTTGCGCGCAGCCGTGTATTTCCCGCATTGCGTGTCCCGCTGCCTTGTGATCTAATTAGTTCTTGAAACTAGTACGAGGAATTCAAAACTGACTCATAGCTCACAGTAACAAAGGTGATTCATCTACACATATCTCAAGTACAAAGCTTTATGGACTTGTGCTCTGCTACTTATCATAACAAACTATTTTATATGACTCTGCTCCCTGGTGACATATGATAACGTGTAACACACATTTAGCTCATTGAGGCGCTCATAACTAGATGCTCTCACCGGTCCGTAAGCGATCGAGGTTAAGCAACTAGGCTCGCGGTCAGTCCATAGATGGGTGACCGCCAAAGTGGTTTATTACTGAGCGTCTCCGTGCTTCGGAGGGCACGTTAAGCTGTCGGTCACGGTCGTTCACATTAGGCAATATGTCGGAGGCCTACTGGGCGGCTTGAACAACTCGGACACTAGGGTAACCACTGCACATACGATAAGTAAGCTGTCGTATATTAACTACATATATAAAATTAAGTCGACGTGAAATTCAAATTCACGCAAAAAATTGGAAGGTTTCTTCCGGATAACCGAATAAAAATAAGTACAGGACAGGACAACTCATTTGTTATAAAAGTTTATATTAGTAAGTAGTAAGTTCATAGAAGTAAATAAACGCCTTACAGTTACGGTAATATTTAATTTTAAAACCACAAAATAAATAATAATAATAATATATAGGGACAATGTCACACAGATCATGCTAGCCCCAAACTAAGCAAAGCTTGTACTATGGGTACCAGGCGACGATATACATACTTATATAGATAGATAAATACTTATATACATAGAAAACATCCATGACTCAGAAACAAATATTCGTGCTCATCACACAAATATTTGCACTTACCGGGATTCGAACCCAGGACCACCAGCTTCGAAGGCAGGCATATTAAATATGTTTTATTTTTTTATTAATTGGCATGGTACAAGTTTCGAGACTATAGCATTAGCTGTATGAAGGAAAGCCTTATGAACAGCTAACCTAGCCTTTACCTTGAAGTGATTAAGTACTTTATGGTTCACTTTCCATTTTACCTTATTGTTACTTAAACTTTCATTTTCCATAAATGTGAAGTTTTGAAACACTTCGTTTAGTAACACTTTCTACAATTTATAGTAATGGATTAATCATAAACATTATAATGCCATTAAAATAAAAATACATTGAGTTACTAATTAGCAATTATTACTTAAGCTATATAAATGATCTCGAGGCTTAGATCATTGCTATGGTGTTTATTTTTATTATTATACCTACTCGATAGTGATGTTTGTACTATTAAAATATTATAGTTGGACCTCCTGATTATGTAAACTCAAGTAGAGAAAATAGACAGATGTGTTTTGTATTGAAATTACCTCACTAGTTTACACTACGTAATTTTTCTCACTATCTTTGCGTACTAACATACTAGATAACTTAGCGACGCGACCTTGTGGTACGATGGCCGTGATACGTGCCAACTTTTGGATTACCTGAACATTCGAGAAGACACTTGAACCATTCCCTCAAAGCCCCGTGTTTTATGTTATTAATTTGTACTTCGTTGAATGACATAGCTAATAAGTTGGCCGAGCTTTGCGCTAGCTCTTTAGCACCTTGAAGACTAGACAGCTACTAACAAATTGTTTCCTCCGCAACTCGCAATAACAACAAAGAGTATGTCATTTCAAAGACTTGGGTGACCTACCTTCTCTCGTTCTGCCCATTATTAGCGAAAACGAGTTTTGCCAGATATACAGACAAAGAAACATCGACTTTTCTCAGAAAACCCTTTTCTGTAAATTTGAGCGAAATGGTTAGCTATTTTTGAGAACATGATTATAATAATAATCATGAACAAGAATATTGCTCTTTGATATTTTACGATATATTTTTTCATTTTAACATTTACCATTTAATAGAATTCGCCGCTATCAATCTTGGCTCACAGGAGTTGTTTGCGGTACTACGTTAATACGCTAAGAAGCGGGCTGCACGTCCGATTGAGGATCGCAGATGGATGGATATTCCTACGTGAAAAATACTAAGTACTACGTGCACTTTAAACGGTAATATCTTTGTCAGCTCTCCAGGGATTTTTAAAGTAAAATAAGGTCTTTTACCGTTGTTTTTATCATGTTTTGAGTAGTATATAATGGTTTCGTCTAATGCTTAATGTAATTTGCCATAACCACTGAGCAATACTGTATGTTCTTTATGGTAGAATATTTGTTATCTGCCGAAATACAGCAGGCTTGTTGCCTATTATTTGACCGCGGTCAACGACCTTCTGGTTTGGTTCGTACTCGGATCGATAGATCAGTTAAAATGAGAAAAAGTTATGTTTACTAGTGTAAACAAGGTCATTATCGTTGATTTAATGACCCGAACCCAAGACCGATATAATTTTAGTGTATTTTGTCTGCACTCATACTGTAAGGAATTAAGTTTTGTTAGTTTGGATACACGCGGTAATTTGCGAAGCTACACATCCGATTTAAAAAAATCATTTTCATTTGAATGGTACATTGTACCACTGGAGACTCTTCAAATGTTGGAAGAATTTGTAGGCGATATAGGTACGCAATATAACCCGAACCAAGTTGGGGTAGGACCGAGGGCTGAATAAATTTAAGTATTATTATGAATATTCTGCTACTGGCACTCAGCTCAATGGCAAGAGCATCGAGGAGTTGATCGAGCAGGGTCGCGACAAGCTGTCCAGCATGCTGGTGGGCGGCGTGGCGCCGGCGGCGGCAGCGGGCGCGGCGCCCGCCGCAGCCCAGGAGGAGAAGAAAGAAGAGAAAGAGACCAGGGGCTCTACCGGCTAAGTCGCCGAACATCGTTTTCGTGAATGGGGTTCAAATAAATAAAAGTTAAAAAGAACTTAATCAATTGTTATATTGTCTTCAACGTTGAAAACGATACCGGACCATTTATGACGTCACGTGTGGTCATGGAAGCCGATTTAACGATTGATTAAGTCATTTTCAACCTTTATTTATTGGAACGCCATTTATCGATGTTCGGCGACTTAGCCGGCAGAGCCCCAGAAAGGAAGAGTCTGAATCAGAAGATGAGGACATGGGCTTCGGTCTTTTCGACTAAATGCACTTCTATTGCGCGCGGCGCTGGGCGTTATTCCATTACCTATAATGTAAGCATAAAATGTCTGCAACTATGTCTCCATGAAATATATTGCTTATAAACGTTAAAAAAATCCTTATAATAATAATGACGTTCTGCTACTCCAGATCGTCTTCAGGATCTTGTTTATATTGCAAATAATACACTGAAGTTACGTAATACGTCGTATATTTTCTTCAATTTTTCTATGATAGGTAACAGGGCTTTTTACCTTAGAGAGCTCTTTCGTAGACTCAATGACTGTTCTAAAGAATTTTGTTATTTTCATTTGAAATATTTTCAAACGCGTTCTTTTTTAATTATTTCTTTTTAAATGTTTGGACGAACGAAGGTGACAACCAAGAAGGTCGTCACATCTTCCCCGTCTCTCTTAAAAAAATTGTTTATTCTATTATTAGAATTAACAATTTTTTTCTCCGAAAGAACCCTTTACAACATTATACTAGCTTATTTTTACCTACCTAGTGGAGGGATAATTACAATGCATGACGGCCTTTACGACTAGACCGGCAGTTTCAATTTTATCCTCATACAATAGATAATTATTGAAAGTGCCTTGTGGAAGCAAAACCTCGAAAAAAACTTTCCACACATCATGTGTGATTCTAAGCCAAAATGTTACCAAGGTCTTATTAATAAGTTTTTGATTAATTATATTTATACTCTTTGCTCCTATTTGTATATTTATGCGTACTGTCAACCATGTTTGACACTTTCAAAAATAATACCAAATAGGGAAAGGTCATAAATTAATTTTCATTATGTCACAGATAGTACAATACATGGGAGTGTCACAACAGGTCTCGTTGACATCATTGACCATAACGTACTACATGGGGTAACCATATACCACGTTTTGTCGACATCAAATACAACCTATATATGGTACAACCATACACTGAGTATATCAGACATCAGCATAGACAACCTGTGGAGAGCATATTTGGTCTTATGGCAGAAAATGACAGACAAAAGAAAAAATTCTACCTGTCATACGTTGGCATTGTCATTTTATTGCAAAGAACAAAAACATGAAACCATTAGATATACGTCCACCTTGCAATGATTAATCACAATGTGTTCGAATAATCCATGATGTACCACAAAATTTGTTCAAGGAAAGTTCCTGGTGCCTCTGAGCCGAAACAATTTCGCCCAATAACGTGTTTGTCGGCGTTATATAAAATCATCACTTCGCTTATTACAAAAAAAATCCAAAAGCATTTGTCTGAAAATAATATAATGTCGGCGGCACAGAATGGATGTTGTTCTGGATCAAGAGGAACCAAAGAACTACTGACCATAGACAGTATCGTCAGCCAGCACGTGAAATCCAAAAAACGTAATTTCTTTGCAGCTTGGATTGATTATAAGAAAGCCTACGATATGATACCCCACACTTGGCTTATTAACATTTTAGAAATTTATAACGTTAACCCAATATTAGTAATGTTTTTGAAAAATTGTATGATGAATTGGCTAGTCAAACTTATAGTGAACTCAGCTGCTGGAGGTTACGTTTTAGAACCGTTTACCATCAAACGGGGTATATTTCAAGGGGATAGTCTCAGTCCACTTTGGTTTTGCCTTGCGTTGAACCCACTTAGTTACTTGCTACAAAAATCAAACATAGGATATGAACTGAGCAATAGAAGTTTTAAATTGAATCATCTATTATATATGGATGACCTAAAATTATATGCCAAAAACAAAAAAGATATGGAAACATTACTCGAAATTACAGCAAAATTTAGTAAGGATATTAGAATGGAATTTGGGTTGGACAAATGCGCAGTAATGATGGCTTCAAAAGGCAAAATCAAAAACTCACCTCATTTTGAAATTCCTGATGTGGGACCTATCAATGGCTTAAGCACCCATGAGACGTACAAATATTTAGGAATGGAACAATGTTTAGGCCTTGATCATAAGAAGTTGAAAGATTCATTTAAAAATAATTATCTCAAAAGAGTGAAAATAGTTTTGAAAAGTTATTTAAGTGGAAAAAATAAAATAAGAGCGCTTAACTCATGGGCTTTTCCATTGATCGGTTATTCATTCGGAGTTTTAAAGTGGAGCCAGACGGAATTAGAGACTATCGATCGTAAATTGCGTACCACTATGACGAAGTTTCGTATGCATCACCCCAGGGCGTCTATGATGAGACTATATTTACCTAGAAAACTAGGGGGTAGGGGGCTTCTAAATTTAACTAATATGTGTAATGTGGAAGTAAATAAATTAAAAATGTTTTTTAGGAATTAGTCAAAACCTGGCTACCCTGAAATAGTGGCATGTGATTTACGATTTACCCCTTTGAACCTGTCATATTCTGAGATCAGTCTTCCAATTATAAGTATAGGAAACCGAATTGAAACCTGGAGAAATAAAGAGCTGCATGGACGATTTTATCATGTTCTGAAAGATCAAAACACGGACCTTAAGGCCTCCGTACACTGGCTACAACATGGTGATTTGTACGGAGAAACCGAGGGATTCCTGTTGGCGATGCAAGATCAGGTGGTTGCAACGAGAAACTACCATAAGTACATTATGAAGGACAATACGGTGGACATATGTAGAGCCTGTGGTGTCGCAGGGGAAACTCTGCGACACATAACATCTGGATGTTCTTCTCTTGCAGCCACTGAATACTTGTATCGCCACAATTCTGTTGCTAAAATCATCCATCAGCAACTTGCTTTAGATCGCCAACTTCTGCCGGGCGCAAGGGTTCCATACTTCAAATATAATCCTGAAGCGGTCTTGGAAAATGACAGGTTTAAAATATACTGGGATCATCCCGTGCTGACTGACCGAATGGTAGGTGCCAATCGACCCGATATTGTCGTCATTGACAAACATACGAAAAACACATCCTTTGTGGATATAACAATACCGTATGATGAAAACATATCTATCGCAGAAAAAGAAAAAAATTCAAAATACCTTGATCTGAGTTTTGAATATGCGCAAATTTGGAGAACCAAAAGACCTGCGATCATTGCGTTGTGGATATAACAACCTATTGTTATATCCACAACTGGAGTTATTCCTAAATCCCTGAAAATCAACCTTGCAAGTTTAGGGCTTGATATCTGGCTGGAGAGTTACATGCAGAAGGCGGTTCTGCTGGCGAATGCCAGGATTGTGCGGAAATTTCTCTCCATGTAGCCCGAATATTGTATAAGTTGTATTTGTGTTAAAATAACCTTGTATGATATCTTGTAAATAATATTGGTAATAAACATGTGAGATAATATTTATTCAGTCCTTAAGGTAACAAAGATACCTACACTTGTCAAGCTTACAAAAAATCAGTTCAATCTAACAAAATTTCAAAAGTACTTGTCCGTTGCATCTGTCAATCAGGCGTGACCAGCCCTATTATAGAGTAAATGAAGCGCAGGAACTTATTATGCATAGAAAAATATCTGAATATTATATAAAAAGGTAAATAAATACTCAAGAAGAAAATAAATTTGAAATGCCGCATATTAAAATGAGCCGATATTTAAATCGTTGAGAACATTATATTTTATTGTTGAAGTTATTGACTTAATACCACTTAGACATGACAATAAATGATCACTACTTTTAATTGTTTGTTGGTATAAAGAAAAACTACTTTTTATGCAATAAATCTCTGGTTACAATACTATTTAGTCCTGTTGATACGTTTTTTACTACACAGGATTGTAGTTTCCTAAAGACAAGTGGCAACATAATAATGAGATTTTATAATATTCTAGGACATTATTCACACACGGCCATCTGATCCCAAACTAACCAGAACTTTTACTATGGAAACCAGATAACTGATATAGATACACTACTTGTTCTTGTGTAAATATATATTTATATAAATTACACCCAGACTCAGGACAAACAGACATGTTCATGCACACAAATATCTGTCCTGGGTGGAAATCGCACCCACGACCTTCGGCGTGAAAGGCAAATATTCGCCAACCAAACAAAAGCATAAAAGAAATACAATACGAAAAACTTTAAATAAAAATAAATATATGGGGAACTTAACCCACTTGATACAGTACTGTACAAGGGACAGCGGACAAATGAAAGGTTACATCCAAATGCTCGTAATTTCTGTGTTAAGTAGATCAATTCTACTTAACACAGAAAACTTAGAAAGCGAGGGTAATCTTTCGTCATAGACACATTTCATTATTAATAACATTATTTGTACGACAGCCATTTAATAAAAATTAATCACCAAAATGTTTGTACCCTCATAACTTCTAGACGACTACACTAAATTGGATAAATCTTACTTTTATATGTTATTGTCAGAGAGGGTTTTATGAATATAAATAGTAAATAATAGCAAAATGAACTTCCGTTATTAGTAAAGAAGTATAAAATAAAAAAACGGTCATATATTTAATTCGTACAAGATGTCTAAAGTCTACTTAAAACAAGAACACTTTAGAAATAAAAAATAGCATTCAAGTCACCATTTGCGGGTAGTGTGCCCAAGCTTGCGACGTTAACTCGTTGTATAGCCAAGCTGATACGCTGGCCCAGGTACACCCCGGCCCTTGGGACACCTGAATTTTCAATAAGGCGTCTGGACAAGTTCTTTACAAATTAGCGTATTTCTAATATCCAGGGGCCCATTTGGCCAGTTCCTAAGTGCGGCTCGGCCTTATTTCGAGGTCAGGCCGCATGGCGGAACATCTAAAATTTATTATACTCAAATATCATTATATCTTTTATTAGATACCTATTTGGCCAGTTCCTAAGTGCGGCTCGGTCTCATTGCGAGGTCGCGCCGCATGGTGGAACATCTAAATTTATTATATTCAATTATATATCTCTCCTTCCCTCTCCCTACGAATGATTGCATTCAACCCCACACCCTGCTCTCAAATCTCAACCCCAATACACTTTACTTCAAATGGCGGCAGACGTATCACTCGCGTTACCCCATTTATTTCCATATAGTTTAAAAAAAAAAATATCCAGGGGCCCATAGTTCCAAACCCAAAATGAAGAAAAATATGCCATTCACTGACGGGAGCATACTTTTTTCGCTGGAGGCCCACTGCTAAATCTACGGCAGCAGCAGCTACCCTTCCGTAGTCTATCTACACATGTAGCATCCCATACCAATGGCTGTCCACGACGCCAAGGACCAGTGTCAAAGCGTAACGAACCTGCGACCTCTGGCTTAGCAATCGACCAACAGGACCGTCAAATATGAAATATATTTAATCCTATTTCAATCTTAAGCATCGGAAATCTTCGTAATTTCAATAAACCATCTATTTTATTCCTTTGAACCTTCTCTTATTCGAGGCACTTTTTATTGAACTTTAACTATAATTTATTTTGTAAATTTAACTACCTAAAATTCTTGACTATTGTGGAAAACCAATGTTAATCTTTGAACAATAAAATACTATTATTATTATAATTAAAAACCGTTAGTCAAGCTGGGAACACAATATACTTCTAAATAATCAAAAGACATTCAGTAGAAAGATACCGTATTTTTTAATTACATCGGGTTTTATTTTTCTTCAATTTTTTTTTTACGATAGTATGTTTTCTAGATAGAAACTTGTTGTATGACACATTCATTTTTATCATAGCTTGATAACATTATCATTGTATATAATTATTGATTCAATGTATTGGAATCATGAAGTTTTATTTTATCCCCTTAATATCAATAATTATATTGGTGTAATGAGGAGGCTGATTGATGGACGACAGAGACTCAGTTTTGAAGATGCAAAATTTGGTATCAGTGCCCCCTCGTTTACAAAGAAATTTAAGGCGCACTTAGGACATCTTAGAGAAAAATGTCAATACTTTATTGATCCCTCTATAAGAGAAGGTATTGCACTATTAAGTATTGTATCCTGTCTTACGCCAGGGTTGATAACATACAATATAAAAAGAGACCAGGTGACATTATTCTGTCTTCGTTTCGAACCTTTGAAATGTTCAAATTAAATGGATGTAAAATTTAAACATTTCAAAGGTCATGTAAAATCACTTGATTGTGAAGAATGTGGTGTGGTCAAGTATGTGCAATCGCTAGTAAATGATGTTGGTGCATGTAACACTTTGTTGGCTACAATCAAACCCAGGTTATTTGTTATATAATGTATCTTTCAACAAGTGCTAGATTCAGTTAGATATATACAATCTCGTCTTTGTCTTACGAAAGTGACATTATCGTTTAATGCATAAAGCCATGTATGATGGAAATATGTATATATATGTTATTATTAGGATCATAAAAATAGATATTACAAAAACAATACAAATAGAAAAAAAGCCTCACTGAAGTTCAGCTTCAGCGGCCAATCTTAACAGGTACTATATAGATAGATAGAGTACACTTTATTGCACCATAAAAAGCAATACCTACATGACTTAAAAATAAACAAATACACGCCGAGCATCTTTTTCTAGAAACTTAATACAAGCCAGCTAAATACCATTAGGTTCTATTATAAAATAAATTTTATAATAGTACCTGTTTGTGTTTTCATTTAATCCGCGTACCTAAATATCTATGTAACTAGAAATAATTATGTATACTTAACTATATTACCCCAAACATGTTCTGAATATTTAGTAGCTCTTTTTTAAAGTCTACGTGAATCAAAACCTTTTTTTCGTTCCTAATATTTTATTTATATCCTGATCTTCTTTTCTTATGTTATAAAATTCGTCAACCTAAAGCAAAACCAAGAATTGCAGCGCAATTTTAGTGGCATGAACACTGATGCCTACCGTTAGACTAGTTACGGAATCCTTTCAGATATCTTTTACAGCTTCCGATGTTCTTATTTATATTTAACTACTAAGTTGTTTAACCCAACACATATTTACAGATAAATCTGCCAGCCAAAAAGCCTACTGTTTAGGATCAGATTACTAAGATGCAGCATTTAAAAAGAATAAATAAAATGTGAATGTGCCGATAGCTTGTGGTCAGAGAACTTAGGACATGGGGCTCCACGGTGTAAAAATTAAAGAAAAGACTTTTGTAAAAAGTTGCAATTACAATAAAATTTTGAAGATATAATTAATTTTTCAATACAATTTTTTAAAAAGTATTCATTTAAACCGGCAAAAAAAAATAAAAATCAATATTTAAGTTACAGCATCCAGAAGCATATATTGAACCCCTATACCATGAAAAGTTTCAACTCACTATTTCTTAAAATCAGTAGTAAGTAAAAAGCTGTTAACACTTGTTACAGCCAAGGGAAATATAATTTTGGGAATCAAAATACAAAATCAATATGTCTTGTTAATTCTGCTAATTGTCGTGTTAAACAAGCCGCGATGCAATTTGCACGCGCCCGCCCGCCCGCAAATAATATACACACGCAAGAACGACACAATAAACAAGCAAATTATATACACCTATATGAACAAACACAAACACGTTTAAGTGCTCCACGGACCATTCTTAAGAGATGTTAACTCATCGAGTGCTCGAATGTGACCAAATAATCTAGGGAGGACTAAGGGATTCAACAGGGTTACCCGT
Source organism: Pseudoips prasinana (assembly GCA_951640165.1). Classification (NCBI taxonomy): domain Eukaryota; kingdom Metazoa; phylum Arthropoda; class Insecta; order Lepidoptera; family Nolidae; genus Pseudoips; species Pseudoips prasinana. The sequence continues at coordinate 22,778,542 of OX621237.1, read as the reverse complement.
GAACTATCTATCACCTGACTGCAGTCGCCGACTCGCTTGCCAAGCGCGATGGCTACGGCCAAGCTTTGGGGGAGGTCTATGTCCAGCAGTCCACTAGATCAAAACACTGAAATCATGAGGTCGGTGCTGCTGGAGCCTGCATTACTTGAAGTCGCCGTTAAATTCTTTTATCAATTTTATTAAGAGTGTACTTACTAGTTATTGTATCATAATATAACGTTTAAATATCGTGTAAATATTTCGGGCATTAGTTAGTCAGTTAATAATAAGAGAATGACTAAAATATTACACTACATTGACTCATTATACTAAATTAGTAATTAGCACTAATGATTATAGTATTATTGGATAATCCTCATTATCGTAATTTACATTGATATTCATTACAAATAATTAAGGAACGGTCTCGGACAATTAGCTTAACTAAAGTGTTACGTAAAGATGCATCATCCGCATTCTTTTCAACCGTGAGACTATGACAAAATACTTGGCTAATGAGAACTATGCACATTCAAACCACTAGGAATTTGTTGTACGTCATTGATATAATTAAATTAACTATTGAGTAAATAAAACAAGCTAGGGTCTAAGGCATGTTAAGGAACTTTCGGTGAAGATTCACCATCTTCACCTAAAGTTCCTTAACATCCTTAGATAATACGATTACGAAGTTATTTCGTAAGTTATTCAACAAAAAATCGAGACCCAATAATTAAAATTATTAGTGAAGGTTTTTGTAATCTCATATCTATCCTGAACACCAATTTGGATGTGAAACGCTGCAAACCCTGTTCACAACGGACCATGGTCAACTTGATCAGTTTGTGGGGTGATCTAGATTGAGCTTGATATGAGAGTGGTCACAAGGTCCATCAATTGATAGCCCTTGATGGAGTACCAATTATTACTTTAACAAAATATCTACAACTACAAGAACATTATCTAGGTGTGCATACTCATCTTGACACAAAATCAAATTATGCAATTACTAGTAGAATAAGATTTATCGACTTATATTATAAAAAACCTTTCCAATCGTACCTCACGATTTCAAATTGTTGATGCTCAGATATTCAAATTATTTGTACATCGTCTGTTGTTTTCAACGTTGAAATCCTGTGTTTATGATACCGTCTAGAATATTTTTTTTTATTAAGTATGGTTATTGAAATATTTATGTGAGAGGTATGAAGTCTTTATTGGTGCAGAAATATGACAGTAAAATCGGGAATGCGAATGGTAATTCAATAAAAACATATTCTGCGATTTTGGCAGTTACAATTTGTATTTCAGGTCGGACCAGGAACTTTCAGCCGATGATTTTCTGTTACGATTTACAATATGCATTATTATGAAACCTTTTAAAAAAATGGGCTCGCGAATTCAAATCAAAACATTTTAATTTATTCAACTGAGTTCTGTGTTTAATATCCACCAAAATCGATCCTTATCCACTCTGATATTTATGTAACAGAGTATATGTCAAAAGTGACATTGGCCCCAATTCTGACCAACACGAAGTAAATTATTTATTAGAAAAAAACATATATATGTAAGTTAAATGCTCTATATAAGCATAATAATAAAAATACTAAGTTAAGCTGTATCTAAGCCTGTAAGCTAGGATCGACATTGACACACTGAACGGTGGGGCTCAGGCATGTCACGGGGTTCGTTTCAACTGTCTTCAATCCCGCAACGAAATTAATCGGAAAAAATCGTTTCTTTCTAACTGGAAAAAAGTAGTTCCACTTCCCTCCAGAACCAAGCAGGAGACAGTTTTGTTTTGATATAACAAGATTAGTTCTTATAACACGAGAGAATTGCAAATAGAAAAACCAGCTGCAAAAGCTCCACGTGTATATTTTTAAGATCCTGTCACGTGAGGTGTTACACTTGATTGCAAAAGTTCTTAATCACACGGAAGTTCTTTCTTGTTGCTCCAAGATCTGTATAATAAACTACTCCACGTGTAATATCACGATAATTCACATAATATCACGCTTTTTATGCCAGAGATCACACTAACAAACTATGTGGTGGGTGCTTTGTTCATATGCGCAATAGGAAGTTGATCAGACAGATTGGTGTAGGTACTAATTTGAAACTACACAATTTACTTTTAAAATGTCCGTGTCTGGTAAGAAATTGTGCCACACAATAATGGTCTTTGATTAGCCAAGTTTTATTTAAACGTCCGCAAACGTCTGGAAATAATTGATGCAAGTAGCGACCCTTGTTTGAGATATTCCATTTACATTGCCATTCTAAGATTTCGTGCGTAGAACACCGCTACAGTAACACTTCTTTGAACTTCAAGATCAACCGGAAGTATACCCTCTAATACAGATAGTTTCTCTGTACAGATTGTTCTAAAAGCTTTACATAAAAATATCAAAGCCCTCCGTTGGTTTTATAGCAATTTACAGGGAGCAGCCCTGATGGTAACCCACACCCATCGGTATCGGTATCATCGGGCCAGCGGTGTCATATACATCCTAGATAGGCTGGCCCGTAAATAATTTTAAGAGTATTAAAAGAGACGTCCACCCATTGCCGTTGATATCCTTTTAAGTGCAAAAAAGCATTGCTTTGATTTTTATACTGTGTTTTATGTAAAAATAAAGTACGATAACAAAAATTTCTAAAAGTAGACGTAGATGTTTTGCGTTCAACAATATTCAAGTTTACGCTCGCGAGAGTATTTAATTCACCCTTCATAAGAAGTTGGTAGGTTTTATTTTTAGAGTTACATTTTATAAGTAATAGTGTATGGATATGTATGTGATAAGGTGCGTTCACTGAACCTGCAACATATGGTTAAAGATTGAATGGCCCTCTAGTGACCAAATTTAAGTTTTGGAGAGCTATGAAAGAACGATACTAATTAATTTCAGTTCTGGTTATAAAATTGTCCACCATGAATTTTGTATTATGCTCCTGAAATCTTGAATTATGGCGGTTAAGTTAAATATAATTTAATTTATTCCTATTACAATTAACTGTCATGTCAACCTGTCAATTATGTATGCGCTCCGGGTGAGCAATTTGAGATAGATAGATACGTACACTTTACTGCACATAATAAAATAAAAATTAGGATAATACATACAAATAAGACATAGTTTCAATGTATGTAAAATTGGCGGTCTTATCACATATGAGGGATTTCATCCAATTTTTATCAGGATGTTTAACATTACCAATTCTTCTTTTAAAATCAATCTTGGAAAGAAACGTTATAACATTTTAAGAATTTTAGTCGTGCCAAACACAGAACAGGACTATGATTGCTGAGCTTTTAAAGTTTCCGAATCCACCGGGCAAACCTACAAAGGCACAAACATTGCAGAACATCGTTGGCATGCCTTCAAGTTTGTTCAACTCTTAGCATTTAACGTCGCATTAGGTTTTACGTTTTACTGGATTACAAAATGGCATTAATCCTCAAGCTACATCCTACAAGGATTGGTTCCAAAGGCCAGGCCGTCCTTTCTCGACACAACGTCTACTGAATAATCGACTTCTATCACATACAAGTTAATCCACATACGTGTGCATTCTCACGGTTTTCATTAATAAATGAAATATCCAACGGCGATTCGTTGTTTAACCTCACAGAGTTGGGCAAATTAAAATCCCCATCGTAACTCGCAACTATTAAGTATTAATTAGATTTATAAAACAAGGTGCAGATTTTTCTCACATTGTGATTACACTACCATCACCCACAAATAGATAATATTGATAAAAATAATGATATTTTATTATTTTACATAGTAACATTTTTGGTCTCTTAATTATGACAAATTAAGAGACCAAAGTTACTACATGATAGATGAAACAAAAATCAAAAAATCCTGAAATATTATATGTACAATGTGTTGTGTAGTAAAATAATGAAGCATACTTAAGGGACTAAATACTTAAGAAACTAAAATCAAGTTATCATAAGTTCATTAAAGTGTGTACTTATTACTATTATATCTTAATACTATTATAACGCCAAACGATAACCTACAAGTTATTTAGTTAAGCCGGTAGATTGATTTAATGTATTCTATTTAGACAAATTTGTTTAATTATTGTCAAGGCCCGTTATAAAAAATAGTAATAATTTTCAACAAACTATTATTGCTTTGTCAGCTGACAAAAACAATGACAACGTTTGCACCCTGTATGTAGTTGGTACATAAATAATCTCTTAATATCCGTTTCCGGTTTGAAAAGCAGTTCTTCTATTGAGTGGAACCGGTAATAAATGGCAGTAGTAGCTCTCGTGAACGTTATTATTTTTTATATTTTGATCTCAGTGATACAGATTCTTTGGTCACTATACAAAAACGTGGTATAAAAAGTTTCTTTGCAATAAGATATATGTTTCTTAAAACACTTGTGAACTTATTTGATTTGAAAGAAAACCCGTACTAAAAAAATATCACCCCATTTTGGTTCCTTTGGCAAACAAAAAATCTGTTAAAGTAATTTGAAAGGTGGATACAAACTATCCAGATGTTTTTGACTTAAAATGTTTCTCTTTCACAAAAGTTAGAAAAAAAATGTAAATATTTTATTTTTCTCATTTTTGTAAAACTTTTATTCAATCACAATTCTGTAAAATCAATTAAAAATTCATAAATGAAATTAATAAACCTTCAATAGTTAGTCTGAAGTAGTACTGACGCACTTGTTTCTGTGAAAATAAAATAATACAACATAAAAGTAACGCACACACAAGTATGTAGGTGACATCAACAGCTGTTCTCTGCCGGAAACAAACCTGAAACACGAGTGCGCTGAGGTAGAAGCGAGGCGACTACTTTAACCACTGAGCTAGCGTGCAATATTAGATGCCCCAGCGTTATTATACTGATTGTTTTCACTGGTTCAATGGAAGTAAGTAGCATTATGGCCCAACGACGCGACTCCAACGTCTGTCTGTGAATATACGATACGATATTTATTACGAAACCTGCGTGTACTGTCTACGTAATCAAGACGCTCTAAAGGTCGAAGTGTATCAGACGACGTATCTTCGACTGTACCACGTTCCTTTTATATAATTTTTCCTTTATCAGTGTCAGTCTTTTTGTGACAAAATAAAAAATTTTACGCGTTGTTTTTAGAATTTATGTTGAACACAGTATTCATTTGTAGTCAATAAGTTCAACATGGATAAGTAATAGTATTTTTGGGTCATATAAAGAAAGAAAACTATTACTACACTACCGCTGTCGAACTGAAATTCCAAACTATTCTGGGACCCACTGAAACTCACACACAAAATAGTTAAAATAGAGTTGCAAAACCTAGAACCCTATTGTAGCACTAACTAACAGGTCCAATTCATATATATATTTCCAGAACCCTCTGAAAGACACATAGAAATGAATCAAAATCGGTTCGGTAGTTATACAAAGAGTACAGTCATAACTGATTTCTTTTTGTGATATCCTTATTTTTTCAATGAGCGTATAAACTTGCCAAGGTCGAGACGTACATAAAAATCATCGGAATCAGTCAGCAGTCAAAAGCAGCTGATTTTCCGATTTTTTAATAGTTATTTTACTATTTGGGTGGAGACAGACCACAACAAATAAAAAATCATAAAAGTTGGAGTAGTTTTTTGAGTCATGAATAATAATCAGACCCTACATAATAATTTTCTGTGATCAGTTTAATTAATTGATTTAAAGTTCTGTGGCTTGCATTGTTTGCAAATCCATGACACCTTAAAATCGCAATGATTCTTTTGCTTTTTACCACTACCTCCGCACTAAATAATTGCCTGCATTCAGGCAATTATTATGCCTGCATTCAGGCAATTATTATGCCTGCATTTTGAGGGACTTTAAATCACTCAGAACAACTATGAATATCCCACAAATAGATTTCCTATGCGCTTTCAATTATAGCTTTAACTGTCATTGGGATTATTCTTGTTCGGTACCCGGCAATTCAAATACCACGTGTATAACAGCCAAGCTGCCAGTTCTATTTGCAGTCGAACCGGTAGTTCGACTGAATGAAGAACTGCTTTCCGAACTGGATATTAATATAATTAAAATATCTTTACTATATAGACACTCATGAATATGTACTATACGGACAACTAGAATAAGGACATTATAAAATGTTGGCAAATGCTTGCTTTTCACGCCGGAGGTCGTGGGTTCGATTCCCACCCAGGACAGATATTTGTGTGCATGAACATGTCTGTTTGTCCTCAGCCTGGGTGTAATTATCTTTATAAGTATGTATTTACAAAAATCGTAAAAATACTGGTCATCGACAATTTTTACATATTTGTTTCTACTTATAGCCGTATGAACCATGTACTCGTTTGATAATCTCTATTTAGACGTAATTGAGTGAAACCACATTTTTGTAATTATTATGAGAAATAGATCGCAATAATATTGAAATCTTAAAAACAAAAAAATAAATGGTAACGTTGCATAACACACAATAAAATTAATAATGAAATGGAAACATTTATCAACATGAAGGATATCCTTAGTTATGATCACGCGAGCCTACCTACATATTTAACCACCTCACATTTCTAAGTGAAAGAATATTTGTGAAGATAATGTAACATACATTATCTTCCCAAATATTCTTCGGTCTGTCCCAAAGAATACCTCCCTTTGGGTCGTTTCGCAATGATTGATTTGACCAAAAATCTCAAAATGTATAAGGTAATGTGATTATGTTAACGTTATGGCAAGTATCTGTAGAACAAAACGACACGTATACATTATAATACAATTGTGTATTTATTTGTTTTTAAATTCCGAATCATACGTTTGTATTCAATCTAAAAATTATATAATTTTAATTAACAATTTGTCCGTTGTAAATAGTATCAATATTTGAATATTGATACTATTTACAATGGACAAATTGTTAATAAAAAATGTGGTTAGTAGTTTTTGAAAACTACTAACTTTTATTTACTTCAATAGTGTGAAACTTAAGGAGCTCAATCTACCTAAGTAATTTCAAAGCATGTTGAACATCTATTTGGAAATATGCTTATAACTAAACATCTTACGATCGATCTGATCTTACCGATCAGCTGGCACATTTTGTATAAAGAACAAAATGTGACAGCATTTATGTTTGTATTTATTTTATTTTGTTTATGTTTCTTTAGTTGATAAGTTAGGTTATTTCAATAATATTTTATTCAAATAATTATAATATTTATGTTTGTATGTAAATAAACTACCTTTTTACACATAAAAGCTCGAATTTAAATTATTATTTGTTTATTTCGTAAAACTACTTCTACAAGTTATTCAGTTTTATAGGTAAGTTGAGCTTCTTAACTATCGCACGCATATGACGCATTGTATAACACTCAGTGCAATAGAGATAATGATATTAAACCACCAATATGAATTACAGTAGTAGACTGTGGTGGTTGTTGATTGTGTAATTACAGTATAGTTTTATAAAACATCCTGTTGAATGTTAATTAATTTAAAACGTTTACGATTTTATATTGGGTAAAAAGCCCAATTCCTCCCCTAAAAGTCAAAATCTTAATATTTAGTCAATATCGTATTTTATAATGATAATTTCGCTTTCTATCGATGTACTTTTAAGTTTTTAATATAATTATTGCATGATCAGTACCAATTATTAAGTACATACATTATTAAGTACAGTTGCATTTCCAATATTACTTTCTATCTACAATTTACTAGAACATATCGGTTGGACTAAATTGATAGTTCGTATGGGATTTTTGAGATATTTTTGAAACACACATCAAATTTAGTCACGAAATACCCGATTATATATAAACATATTTTATAAACGATACTATAAACATATTATAAGCCTGAGAGCGCCTGGGCTTTAGATCATGAATAATTTTATTAAATAATAATTAGACATAAATTGTATGAAATAATTTATTTGTTTTTTGCTTAGCACTTATTTACATTGATGTTATCCTAGTGGTTGCTCCAATGAATCCACTTGGTATTTTATTACGTATTATGAGAAATTCTCTCCACGATGTTGTTGTCGTACGAGGATATACTAAATAAATAATTAATCTTGAGATTATAAAATGATTTTAAAAATTTAGTACATAACATTATCCTCATCAAAAATTTAATATTAAGTCTGAGTTCTCATCGAATCAAGAGCTTTAAGTAAGAACTACAAGTTTCCGATGTGTATCTTCAGATAAGTTAAGTCAGCCAGGTCAAGTCAAAATCCCCTAAGATTAAATTATAAACCCGAATTCTATGGACATAACTCATCACCAGTTTTCATGGGCTTATACTTTCGTGTGTCATCTTAAAATATAACTGAATAAAGAGAAAAGATTTTATTTGCTGTAACTTATTTAAAACATACTTTCACTCGAAATTATCCGTGAGTTACACGGGCTATTTATGCTATTTCGTTCCTAAATTAATTGAAAACGGCGAAACTTACTATAATATACTCTACAGACATACATAATAATATTATACGAAAGGTATAAAAAAAAGGTATAAAACTGGAGGAGGCCTTTACTCTTAACGTGATCCATAACCACAGAAATACAAACAACTAACATTACTTAGATTATTGAAATGTAAAATTTTAATGAGTTATGGAATAAAGATGCTTTATTATAATTATTATAAAAAAAAAATACTATAAAAGTTATTAGTGATGCCAAAGTCATGGCTTTGAAAAAAAAAAACGATGGTATAAAAAAATATGTATGACTTTGTTTAAGTATTAATCATTACCTACAAACCAAGCTACGAGATTTTATGCCGTATATATAAGTCACAGTAACGGCTTATTGTTCAAATTAGCCAATTAAAACATAGGTATAATCGAGAGAATTCTTTATTTTACGCATCTTGTTGTGAAATCTATCTAGCTCAATTAAGTAATTTAAAATACTAATTTATATTTCTATCTGTCAACCCGTGCGAATCCAGGGCGGGGCGCTAGTGTGTTGTACATGTATTTAATCATAAGATTGGCCAAGGACTTGGAACTATATACTCAGACAGGGTTTCGATAAGAAAACACTTCATCATCAACACACAATCAGAATTCCAAGGGTACCAGACATGTTACATACATATGAAAGTACCTGAGCTCCACTCGACATTTTTATGTAAACTTATTTCGCGAATCTCGGAAAGGGCTTTAATCAATTATTATCTAAATACATCTATTCATACAAACCGTAACCGAGAATGGCGAAATAAATTTATATATATGAAATAATAAACCATATATAATTTATGAACCTCAAATATAAATATTTTACTAAAAATAAAATATTTTATAATGACAAAACCATAATATTACTAAAACTTGCTGATAACAAATTATGCTATCAATGCCACATCTTGGAAACATCAAAATCGTTTCTTACGGTATATGTACGGTATATGTATTTACCCAAACTTTGTTTTTTTTTTATATTGTTTTGTTAATTTATATACGTACCTTTATGCGCCCTAATTATTATCTTAGTTGTAGATAAGTTCAATAAGTGAATTGTGTTTACAGTCTCATAGGGGAGAAATAAAGTTGTTCTTAACCGTAATCGATACTATTATAATAATATCTAGTAACAAGAAAATATTTTAGCCAACATCTAGGTTGTAGTATTCGTGGTCCAAATTGGTTTATCAGAAGAAACCTTATTAAATTACAATAGAAGTTTCTTTCAGGTACATCATTTTTAAATACAATCATACAATTATTAGGACACATACGTACTTAAAACTAAATATGCACAACTACAACATTATCACACTAATAATATAAAGGCGAAAGTTTGTGAGTGTGTGAGTGTGTATGTTTGTTACTTCTTCAGGTCTAAACGGCTGGAGCGATTTTAACTAAATTTAGTATGAAGTAAGCTGATACCCTAGATTAACATATAAGCTACAATTTATAAAATGCTTTAATGCGGGTAAAACCGCGGGGCATAGTATAAATTAAATAATATTAATCTACCCTTTTTCACCTTTGTTAGTAAAATCATCGATCATAACATCATCGCATTGCCGTTTTATTTTTAGTTTTTAGATATCATAGCTTATCTTTTTATCTTATTCTGAATAACCAATTTGGACGGTGAACACTAATTACCTAAAATAAAGGAGTTGAAATAGCTAAAGATTCGTTAAGGTCGTGAAGACAGTATGTATATAAAAGAAGAAGTATTTTTTCTTTTATATACATTTTGGCAAAATAAAAATCATCAAAGCTCGAATCTAAGGTTTATGTGCGTCGCTAAAACATGAAAAATAGCTGTAACTTTCAAAACCTTCTAAGATTTTGATCGGACATAACACAACCACCGGTACATCTGCTCTCAGAAACAAATTATTAATTTTAGAGACTCAATGCCACAGATATACAAAGGTAACAAAAATGCAAAGGCTTCATATGGAGCGTGTATTATATGGTTCCAACTAATTCATGAGGACAAGTAGAATAAAGCATTATGTAAAAGGTTGAGTATTGTCTTTTCGCCTGGTGGGCTGCAGGTTTAATTCCTGTATTGAACATTTTTGTATAAAAACGATTGAATAAATGATTTAATTATTTGCTTGAACAGCTATTATTTCCGGTTCGTTGAGGGTAGTCGTTAAAATAACTTTTACTTTTACTACTTACTTTTTTAACTTTTTATCATTCACAGTTGTTACAAGAACATCTATAACAATCGTTATAGGTAGTATGGGATAGTATTTGATAGGGAGTCGTTGGATTAATCCTGATAGCTAATTCCATTTCGTGGAATTACTAGGGGCACCCTTTAGAAATGAGAAAAAGAGAATAGAATTAAATATTCTTGGAACATCCCCATTTATTTTGTGACTGCATTTATGCTCCATTGACTTTCTGATGTCTATTGGGGCCGGCTTCCAATGTCTGTAATCTCTGTGATCTATAAAACAAAAAACTGAAAATGAAAAATTGTAACTATCATTATTTCAAAGTTATTTTTGCTGATTTAATTTCATCCTGTGAGAGAGAGCAAGACAAGCATGTGTGCTTAGTGCAGTAGCACTTGCTGAAAGTTGTATGTACTTTTTTTTAAATAAATAAATAATATAAAAAGGATTTTTCCTTAAAATAATTAAGGAAAAATTTTATATTATTTATTTATTTAAAAAAAAGTACATACAACTTTCAGCAAGTGCTACTGCACTAAGCACACATGCTTGTCTTGCAGGAACCAAATATAACTAAGGCTGTTATTATAAATTATAATGTTTGTGAAATACCAATATAATTAATTAAAAAGTTAATTCTACTTTCATTAAATGATATTCTTAAGGACATTGAACTGGCCGGAGCTTTAAACTGTGTGGTTAAAGATTAGAAGGAATTAGCGTAGATACAATCAAATTCAAATAGATTCTTCAATAGATACTAACTTTGACCTGCGGCCTAAAATCATACCTATTCAATCTTGGAAAACTGATGATTTTTATTGTTTAGATAAGAAAAATAAATATTTTTAATTGCACATCAAAAATATGATACATGAAAGCAGAATGACAACAAAAAAGACATGTACAGTGGACAGTTTTATCGTGGTCAATAATCTCTTCCAGACAACCTTAGTATGGACTAAAGCGGTAATAGACATCTTAATTATTTTTTTATCCTGTATGTAACTTCTTAGTGAAATAATTTAAAATATCAGTAAAAAAAAATAAAATAAGCAAAAAATTACAAGTTTTCAGAATAATTTAATTAATATGAGAATCAACTATCTCAATATTATTATAATTTATATTTATAAATTTAAACATACAAAATATTTGTCGCAAAAATTATGAAACTCTGAAGAGAAGATCAGAACTTGACTTTATTGATGTGTAAATAAGATGTAGTTCTTCTTAATAAAATTGTATAATCCTCGCATAATGTGTTTTATGTCTGCTTGTTCAAACTAAGGACATCTATTAATAGATATGAAATAGTGAGTTGGAGTAAGGCAGAAATTCGGCTGATGCAGATGCGCTGGAGTCCTGATGATGCAGGTGATTCACAGCTGATGAGTGCGAAGGGAGTCGGCAGAGGTGCGCGCGGCGTGGGCGCGCGGGGCGGGGGGCGCAGATTGAGGCCACTATTTAACCGCACGACGGCCGCGCAACGACCTGTTGTGATCCCGTCATGGCGCGCTACGCCCGTGTCGCTACTCTGGCCGCTTGCCTCTTATTCGCCTGCGGTGAGTCCTAACCTTTATCTTACGCATCCAGACATCGTCCATCTCGCGACGTCACGGGTGACGCGACGTCACATACGTCCTTCATACGATACCCGAGTGATTGCGTCAGTATACAGTGTCGCACTTAGTGAACAGTGAAGTTGCCCGTTCTCGACCGTCGCGAGATAGATTGTGTCTCCGCAGAGTTTACAAATGAATGCAGCCGACGCGATCGCCTTGCAGCGAGCGACCTAAGGACATCAACGCGCTGTGCCTCGGACCCCTCAAGGACATTCACTCTTGACATGTCTCTGGCAGCATCTGATATCGGCTTTGTATCTGATATAGTGTTGTGATCCTGGGTTAAAATGCTAATTTGTTATTGTGATATACCTTGTAACCAAACGCTCCAATGTTGCGAAACCATCTACTTATTTGTTAAGTATTCACTTTCGGTAACAGTCGCTGAACATTCGGTGCATTTGGTACATTACTTCAATAGTTATGAAGAAATTCTTCCGTAATGCGGAGATGATATAATGAGATGTCGACAAGAAAGGTCTTATCTTCGATTACTACATCTTGATGCTTTATAATTAGGACGTGGTTGGTAAAACTATTGGTTAGCACCTGCTGCGGCTGCGCTCTGCGGTTGCAGAGAACTTTCACATTCGTTCCGTGTTGCGCTACGGCGCGGTGACGTCACAAACTACATAGTTTCGAGGGCAGCCAGCCTGCTACGACGCGACGCGATACCGTGTGCTAAACTCATATCGGCCCTACTCATTCCCCAAACATTTGCATACCTATTTACCAGAATAATACGTTTTATATGCAAATGAATAAGTATTTTTTTTCAATGTGTAGGGTAGTTTAAGAAAAACTTTAACTACAAAGCTTGCGCATAAAGTTCAGACTGACGCCACATTTACTATTAATTCATAAGTTTTGATTAGTATAATTTAGTTACAAATTCGGGATTCTTATTAATGCATAATCATGCTTAATACTTTTGGGAATTCTTTCTATAACTTATTTCTTTCTATAGTCATTATATGTAGAACAATGTTCTAAATATGGCGCCAGATATTGGCGCTCTAAATCGTGTAAAAGTTTGTTATTTATTTGTATATTACATGTTCCAAACTTTTTAATTATTGCTATTGAGTCATAATGAACGTAATGTATCATTCAGACAACAACTTTTTATAATTTAAGTCGGTGACAATGTATTCTCTATGCAAACAGTATGTACTAGAACACGGGTCATTTCAACTTCGTATCTATTATTTTTGTATATACATACTCTTTGTCATTCCGAAGTTTAAATGTCGTTTAAATATAATCACAATTTGTTCCATTTGGCATTTTGAAATAGAAATCTGTTGGCGAAACAAAATCGTCACCAGATGAAAAGTGAAATGCTTGTTTGTCAGTGTTGAAGGTGTATAGATAATTATTATGCGGAATACTTTGAATATCAAATGGTTCACGCATATTTAATGTGATCATCACAAACATGTGACATTTTTATCATTCTCAGGTGCGATTAATTTAAACGACTAAATGCCACAGGTCACGCCAACTCTGGGAGTCAAATATTCAAGGGCGAGCTAATAATAGCTTCCTTTCTATACAAATACTATAAATTATCTAATTCGAATAGCCTTGAAACCGTTATTTGTTAACATAATTAAGACGATATAATAGACCTCAATATCCCAATGACTTTCAATTAGCTAGTTGATTATTTAATTATAATTAGCCAAAATTAGTTGATAGGCCTGGTTATTACAAATCATAGAACGGTTATTTTGTCGTACTACCTCCGAGTAGCTACGGTACAATCAGCACCATAAATAATATGCTTTACCAAACTTTGTTTTCTACGTTTAAATCTGCCTGTCTGTCTGTCTAGTCTATTACTATGAATTAATACAAAAAAAAAAACGGTCGAATTATTACGAGACGATAACAATTTCATTTCAAAATATGTCTATCACTAATCGTTCTAAGGTATATACTCCTTACAGGAAATTTGTAGCATTTTATAATTACTTTATTGAAAATTAACAGAAATCAGGACGTGCATAATTGATTTAAACTGAGTCTTTATTAATGTTATTTACTTTAAATTAATTGTTACGAGCATCGAATCCAATGCATTAGACAACTTTGACTTTTATGAACGATTGCTTAATTAGTATTGTTAAACCAGGTCAATGTATGTAGATATATCGACTTAATAAAAAATAGAAAGTTATTTAGAGTAAGATAATGTTGGTTGGTTTTGTTTTATACACAGTTAAGTTTTTCGTCAACTTTGGACAACTTTAATAGAACACATTCTTAGATATATCTTATTTGTATTTGATAATACTTCCACATCGATATTTTTTCGGTCAGTCTGCCATTGAATAGTATTGAAAAGTGGTGGTAGTACAGAATCGCTTGAGTTAGTTGCGCTTCTTTTAGTCGGTACCCACTTCATTAGATTGATATACCTGTACTTACACAAGTTCCACTTAGTTGTGATCAAACTGTAGTTTGCCATAAATATAGACAAAACTGATGTTATATAACTAACAAAAAGGTAGCGTAAACTTTAAAAATAGTATCTTAAAAATATATAATTAATAGACATCTTTAAATATAAAGTTTGGACGAATACTTTAATTCCAATTACTTTATAAAATTTGTAAACTAAATACCTCTATTGTAAATTAAATGGACTGTCAGCTCAATTATTTATGTTCTTCGTATTAAATGTTATGCATAAATAGTAGTATACAATTCGCTCATGTCTTCTGTAGGCTTACGTGAAAAAAAAAACATGAACTGAGTGGTATTGCCTTATTTAGTGTTGACTGGTCTTTAAACCAGTATTTATATAGATACGTAATAGAAGAAAGTATTCATCATAGTTATTGATTGAAAATGATTAGCATACGTTACGCAATCACTTCTAGTGTTATATCGTATTTTATTAGTTACCTACTTATGGTAGGTTTTCAGATCTTTAGGTCTCTAGGTCAGCGATTGCGACAGCTTATACGAGAGATAGCCAGGCTCGAGTTGATCCGATACTATGACGAAACCACCGGCGTGGTATCAATGTGTGCCGTTTTTATATATTGAATTGTTAAGCATATGAGTTTATTTTTATACAATGTTTCCATTTAACATCATTGCTGATTGCACCAACATTAATTTCATTTCTACCAAGATATCTTTAAAGTTAAGCGTGATTAAGACTAAACCAGAAACAGATCCTAAAACATTACAAATTACAACAAAATGGGATCATATTATCCTCTTATGAAAAGTTAGTTAATTTTCGAAACCTAGGTCTTAATATCTAGATACTAATAATAATGTAGGTAATTTACATTAGCTTGTAAGATTCACAAGTAAATTCAATGCAATAAAACGGTTATATAAAATGTTTTTAAGCAGATCC
The DNA here is from genome assembly GCA_951640165.1 of Pseudoips prasinana. Taxonomy (NCBI): domain Eukaryota; kingdom Metazoa; phylum Arthropoda; class Insecta; order Lepidoptera; family Nolidae; genus Pseudoips; species Pseudoips prasinana. The sequence continues at coordinate 22,762,874 of OX621237.1, read as the reverse complement.
GCATTGCTCGAGTGATTTGCTTATCAATCACATAGTTTCTTTTCATATCTTTTTGTTAGCAATCACCCATATGGTGGCTACACACAGAGCATCACTCACTTACTGCATGGTTTATACATATAATTTATATTATTTATTATAATTGATATTTATTGAATACATAATATCTGAATTCATATTATAGGGTAACCAATAAATTGAAACATTTCTATAGTGAAAAGATAAATAATTTAAATAGTCTATTAGGTACCTTAAACTTAATCTTATAATAGTTTAATTTATATGTATACTTAAGATTAAAATATTCAAACAACGAATTAGCAATTCATACGATTCGAGGCTTAATGGCGTTTACTCTATTAAAACTAACTTGCGAAATATTTGTTTAATAATTTGTCATATTCGGTAGAAGTTGACATAAGTAGATACATATATAACCATAAGTTCATATTAATTAGTAGGCATTGAAGAGTAAGTAGCTTTAGCACAACTTAAATATTAGCTCAAAATACGGAAATTTTTGCTATGAGACGTTGGTTTTCTTTTTAAGGTGTTAATTAAAGTTTGACATAAAGTGGTAGGTGAATATGAATGCCGAGCACCCCAGAGGTCGTGGGTGTCGCTGTCACTGTCTCTCGTAGTGACGTCGCAAGGTGAGCGCTGTTTACTTCCGCGTCGGAAGCGCCAGTCTCCCGTTATACACATTAGCTTCACTTAAAGGGAGTGCCGCTGCAGAAGGAAAGTCGATCGGCACGGTGCGCGGTGGTTTGGTGCTAAATATTCATAAGGTCGGCCTTTGGTATTCCAACAACGCGCCCGGTCGACGCCCGACTCGGGCCTACTCGCATACCTACTTGTTCCCACATTCGTGTTTTATTATTCATAACACTTTATACTTACGAACTCTTACTTACGAGCGCGTTCGTCAGTATACGCTATTGAATGATGTTAATTTTAGAAAAGCAAAATTAAAGTTATTTGGAGTTACTAATAAGTAACTCCAAATAACTTTATTTTTTGTGGCCGTTTTTTTTTCCCTTTTATCATCGTAGGATAAACGAAACATAAACAGCAATAGATTTTTATTTGGAAACGATTTCTTAACATAATCAATTATGTAATAAATCGATGGAGGAACTACATCTGTTTGAAGTATATTACTTGAAACGCTACGATCAAACTTCGTCCATATATTAGACATCAACGCGCGCACATCGCGCGAACTTCTCCGTTTCCTAAGTCACTCGTCAATATGCAATATCTACTAAGCGGTGAAACTTTTCGATTACAACATTATTATTATCTCGGTTTATTAACAGGTAATATCTCTCGTGTAGGGGCTAATTGACCAAACTATCCTTATGCTGTTACAACACACGTGTTATATCCGGCTCAAATATGTACGACCAATCAAGATAGACTGTACTATTTTTAACTTCCTCTGGTGGCAACTAATAAGATTAATATTCGATTATAACCACCTAATTTATATTTTTATGTAATATCTTATAAACGCTATAGCTTTTTGTTAAATTATACATTTTTAACCTATTTATGAGCAAACATATAAGATGACTGAACGTTACAAAACCTTTTTTCATTTGCTTCGTGTTACCTGATTGACGTTTTGTACCATACAAATCGATAACTACAAATAACGCAATGCTATAAAGCCACTATCTGTCGAGTATTTTCTGTTGCAGTAACTGTGTGTAAATATTGTGCAAAGATATTACTTATCTGAACAATGAGATTAATATAAGTATGCATGAGCATACACGCTAGCTTGTCGTGTTCGTGTATTAATAGAGAATAAGTGGTTGCTTGGCAGCGTCTAACCCACATTGATTGCCTTGTAGACGTTGTGCATTAAAACTCTCGACATACTCATATTGTTAAATGTACAAGTAACATCAACCAACTAATGTTCACCAAGATATGTCTTTAGTAGTATCAGAAATTCCCACGTTGACTAAGAATATCAGATTAATTGGTAGCGGGTTTCGGGTGCAAGCGAGACAGTTAGCTCATATTGCGAGAGCCCGCTTTTCTTGTGTTGGTTACGTGCCTACACGCTCACACGCAGCCAACAACTCGCAATCATTATTTCTTATTGCCTTTGCCAACTACTTAGGCAAGCCGAATACACAATTGACAAAAAAGTGACAACGTGGCCACTTAACACATAACTTTATGAGCGCTTCTCAAAGTACAGTATGGTGTGTTAACACCTCTGAATACATTAGCATAGCTATAACGCTAAGCTAAGTTTAGATTGGAACGTGTTGAACGTCTCTCAGACTGGTTCTGTGATAATTGGTTTCTTAATAGGCATATCGTTAAGTTTCCTGAAACATAAAGATGATTCAAGGAAATCTACTATTCCGTAACCTTTCTGAATTATAATAATTTCGTCAGCCTAATCGGCACACAAATCAAATGCCATGCATAATGTACAATGTTGTATAGACAGAAGACATAGAAAGAGTCGTCCTTGTTACTTGCCCAAGCGCTGACATTTCGAGCGAGTCAAATGTCACGAGCGCTCACTTCACCTTTGACATTTAGATGCTAGTACGCTCCCAAGTGACATTTCGATTCTAATACGAAAAAATTGTGGATGTGTATAATCAACCACATATTATGTAAATGGCTGTTACGTCGAATGATATTTCGGCGAATCATAAATTATCTCTGAAATCTCAAAAGAACTTCCGGATGAGCGATGCAAATCGATATCATACAGACATGTTGTTGATTAAGGAATTTGTTTAAGTTTAATGCGTTGATTATTAGTGTTACCATAACTGAATTTGTATTTGTTTGTACAGCGGTTGCCGATGGGAACCGGTATCGGCGGCAGGCGGAAGACGCACCAAAGAAAGAGGACAGCTTGGAACTAGAGCTATGCAAGGACAAGGACGCCGGCGAGTGGTTCCGCCTCGTGTCCGGCGATGGCGACAACTGTCGCGACGTCATCCAGTGCACCGCCTCGGTTAGTACCTATATCTTGAGTACATACTTTTACATACGCATTCTCTAGTATACCTGCCCTCACCTTAACTGGATTGATACTGTACGGAATGCGACTTGACTCGAAACTGGCTCACATTCAAAATATTCAAAGTTATTATGACAAAACCACTCCACAATTTCAATACCTAGACATTTTATTATTAAATGGCCGTTATTTATATGGAATTTTAATAGGGGTTAGTTGCAAATAAGGCTGGTATAATTAAAAATATACGAAGCGCAATGTACATTAGAAATTTGTCCTCAATATTAAACAACAGAGCATTGCGTATTTGTGGGTAGGTAGGTACTAGTGTTGCGTTCTTACGCCACTCAAGGTAATGTAAGAACAAGCCGGCCGGCTAGCGCCTAACCGCATGCACGCTCACAATAAAGAGAATCGCTATAATTGTTCAGTTTGCAATATCCTCCGCGGATGTCTCTGCTACAAAATTGAGCGACGATAACGAATAATATTTCAAAGTATATATTAGCTAATTACATATTGTCCAACATGTAATTAGTCACCGTAGCCTAGTTGGTAGTGCTCCTGCCTACGAAGCTGTTGGTCCTGGGTTCGAATCCCGGTAAATGCAAATATTTGTGTGATGAGCACGAATATTTGTCGAGTCACGAGTCATGGATGTTTTCTATGTATTTAAGTGTTTATCTATCTATATAAGTATTTATATCGTCGCCTGGTACCCATAGTACAAGCTTTGCTTAGTTTGGGGCTAGGATGATCTGTGTGACATTGTCACTTTATAGAAAAAAAAATATGGTGCGGTGCCGAAAAAGTTGTTTGATAGTCAGATATTTTCTATAACTTTCCGGTTTCACTACAAAACCATTCTTATCCCTAGAACTTTAGTAAATGTTTATAAACATACATGAACTATGATATTCACTCATCACATACATGATATTCACTCATCACATATTATATTCTAGTTGTGTCTCGTTTGCAGAGATTATAAACCCAGTGACTGATATAAAACTGACTGACTTAAACATACTACCGATAAGTTACTCCTATAACCTTATATTAGAGTGTTCGACCTGCTTAGAAATCCCCAGTGATGTTTTAACGACTCCTTTGTAATGAATAGAGCCAGAACCGATAAATAACGTATCGTTAATAGCATGGAGATGCTCAGAATTTAAACCACTTAGTTACACATTTATGCCCTGATATCACGGGCTGTTTACGAACCAATCAACAAGCCATGAGGATTTTATACATATGTACTACTCAATCCACTAAGATTTTGTATAATTATTAATCCATATTTTGAATATGAAGTAATGTTATTTGTTAATTGAGTAGACATGGTTTCTTTCCGAATCCTTGACATTTTATTTCAACGTTGTTGTTTGTTATTCTCTCTAGTATTGGTTCGAATATTGTGGCGTATTGTGAAGCTAGGTATTACAGTCACACAAACAAAATGAAACATGAAGTTAACGCATTCAACCAATGCTGGAATTGGGACATCAGTTCTACAGGCTGACTATGACTAGTATTTGGATAGTGTATTTTAGAAAATATAACATAAATGTTTTGTCTAGTAGGTATTGAGCACACTACCTAGATGAAGTTCATACTAGATCCTCACAATTTCAATGCGTCCAAATCAGTGGAATGCGAAATCTGAGTTTCAGGCATTTATTGTACCTTGGTGCAGCTCTATATTAAATGATTTTTTATTATAATTTCTCATATTTGTGTCTATTTGCACAACAGGGTATTCAAGCCATTCGTTGCCCAGCTGGTTTATTCTTCGACATTGAGAAGCAGACGTGCGACTGGAAAGACGCTGTCAAGAACTGCAAACTGAAGAACAAGGAACGTAAAGTAAAGCCTTTGCTCTACACCGAAGAGCCTTTGTGTCAAGATGGCTTCTTGGCCTGCGGTGACTCCAACTGTATCGAGCGTGGCCTCTTCTGTAACGGCGAAAAGGACTGCGCAGATGGTTCCGATGAAAACTCCTGTGGTGAGTACCTCGGCACATTCACCTTAGTTTCATTACTTTCTACGTACTATTATATTCATTACACGTACGTCGATATATTATTGGATCTAATCTAAAATTGAAATTAGCAATTGAACTTGAACAACTAAATTCACAAATAAGAACTAGCCCGTGAGGCGTGACGAACGACCTGCCTGAAATGCCAATCACTTGGCCTAAAAAAACATCTCAATGTTATGTCGCAAGTCACAAATGGGGTGCTATTTCATTATTATGATAACATTCTGTTTCATATACATATTCTGCCTATGTGTGGGTCTGGTTAGAAAGCTTTGTCTCCGCTCGGTAGGCGGGTGCGCATATTGTTAGCGGTTGGTCGGTATGCATGGAATCACTCTAAAACGCTTCATACAAACAATTCTTCGCTCACTATATGACTTGAAATCACTTTGAATTGTAATTATGTACCTGACAAGGATACTGATTCCGTTCACCAGTCGTAGAGACCATGGACTGGAAGTGCGACATAACGTTTATGACTCACGTCGCAGCTACTAATGTATTATTATGTGCGTATGGACTCGAAAGAATATTTCGTTTTATAAATAATTCCGAGAACCACATATAGATTAATTATTCTGCTATAAGATAAATAGTTGGTTTTGAAATAACCTTATCTCATAATTCAATTTGTAATATTACGCATGTAGGCTTATTATGCAGCATAATGTTACCGATTTAAAAGTGAAATCCAACGTGTCAGCTGCGGCGAGTGATTTGATCGAGCGAAAGTACCCATACTGGTTCCGAGAGTCTCGCCGCGCCCGGTATCCATACGCCTTAACACACGACCCGTAACTAATATCCCTCAATGACAAACTATGATTTATCGAATTACTAAAGCTTCACATCACGCGTACTGAACAAATATATACATGTATTAAATTGTGTAAAAGAGCTGCAATCCAAGTAATCTATTACTATTTTATTTAAATTGATTTCGCAAGACGAGTATTGCACGTATGTCGTATTTCATTCTGTTTACCATTCTAAGTTCCAACATTTTAAAGAATGTAATAGTTTCTAAATATGTAAATGTGTTGTTATGTTTGTCGTAGATATCGACAACGACCCTAACAGGGCCCCGCCTTGCGACGCATCGCAGTGCGTGTTGCCGGACTGCTTCTGCTCGGAGGACGGCACTGTGATCCCTGGTGACCTACCCGCTAGAGACGTACCACAGATGATCACCATCACTTTTGATGACGCCATTAACAACAACAACATCGAGTTATACAAGGAAATTTTTAACGGAAAGCGCAAAAACCCCAACGGTTGCGACATCAAGGCGACATTCTTCGTCTCACACAAGTACAGCAACTACTCCGCTGTTCATGAAACTCACAGGAAGGGACATGAAATCGCTGTACATTCTATCACGTAAGTTCAATATTTATCCAAACTGCGATTCCATTAATAAAGTTACACATAGCAATGAATTCATAATTACAATGATCGATTTCCTACTAATGATTATAATAAGCTATAAGGCCTGCCATTTGACCTGTTTTTCTTATATTTTAGTCATCCACTACTAATTAATTTTAAGCAGTATTTAGTATTAGTCTTTCTACTATTTTTAATAATATTCAGAATCTATAATTAATGGTTATATTTGGTTTAGGCACAACGACGACGAACGTTTTTGGAGCAACGCCAGTGTTGACGACTGGGGCAAGGAGATGGCCGGCATGAGAGTAATTGTTGAGAAGTTCGCTAACATCACCGACAACAGCGTAGTGGGCGTACGTGCTCCTTACCTGCGGGTGGGTGGCAACAACCAGTTCACCATGATGGAGGAACAAGCATTCTTATACGACAGCACGATCACAGCGCCTCTGTCTAACCCACCTCTATGGCCCTATACTATGTACTTTAGAATGCCCCACCGTTGCCACGGCAACTTGCAAAGCTGCCCTACCAGAAGCCACGCCGTCTGGGAGATGGTGATGAACGAGTTGGACCGTCGTGAAGACCCCAGCAACGACGAGTACCTTCCCGGCTGCGCCATGGTGGACTCTTGCTCGAACATTCTCACCGGAGATCAGTTCTACAACTTCTTGAACCACAACTTCGACCGTCATTACGAGCAAAACCGCGCGCCGTTGGGTCTCTACTTCCATGCCGCATGGCTTAAAAATAACCCCGAATTTTTAGAGGCTTTCCTTTACTGGATAGATGAGATCCTTTCAAGTCATAACGATGTGTACTTTGTGACCATGACTCAAGTAATACAGTGGGTACAGAACCCGCGTACGATTAGCGAAGCCAAGAACTTCGAGCCCTGGAGGGAAAAGTGCGCAGTTGAGGGCATCCCTGCCTGCTGGGTACCCCACTCATGCAAGCTCATCTCCAAGGAGGTTCCCGGTGAGACTATCAACCTGCAGACGTGCGTGAGGTGCCCCTCCAACTACCCCTGGCTTAATGACCCTACGGGTGATGGCCACTACTAATAGAGCCATGATCTCATGCCTCTCGTGCTCTAACTAGTTGATATAATAAAATCAGAGTGTGACTTGCGTGGATTACATGTTTGCAGTCAAAACCCTAGTTCGTTAAACCATTAAACAAAATAAACAATCATAAAAAGTGCCGATAGACTGCTAATATGTATTCCAGCAATTCAAAAATGTACCGGGTCATAATCCCGTCCGTAGCCTAAGTACTACCTTACTGTAATATAGACTCACATAAATATTTAAGGTCTGTTCAATAGTTTATGTGATTTTTTAAATGTAAGTCTGTTTTATAAATTTATAAAAATATAAAAACTAAAAATTGCATTGTTATTTTATTTAATTGCATACAAACAACTGAAAAACAGTATACAATAACCTAATTCATTATCATCTATACACACAACACTACGCTGCCAAACACCGCTTTACGTTACCTTGTCTACCTTTCTACTTTACGTTTTCTTTGTCCACTCAACGGTTGTCTGCATTCGTTTTTCTGGTGCAATAAAATGTACTCTATTCTATTCTCCAATGCTTTGATAGCATATACTACTATTATATTTTAACATAACGTGACGATATGCAGATAAGCAATCTGATTTCCATTAAAAGCTCGTTCACTTCCTATCCACGTACATGCTTAATAGCCAGACGTAACTGTACACAGACATGTCACTCGTCGAGCCACCTTCCTCATTACACGCACGAGCAATTACTCGGCACACCTCTCACGCTTACTCAGCGCGCTCATACCTAGCAGACTATTTCTAATAAACATACAAAAAAGATTATCCATTTAACATGATTTCTTATACTACATCATAGTTAAGAATTGAGAGTCCGTATATCATGCATATGATGATTATAATATTTACCAAAATAAGAATAAGAAGCCCGAATACACAAATGTAAACTTTATGCGTAAAGTTAAACTTAAACACGCTTCCAAACTCCTCTAAATACAAACCGTAGTTTCCCATCTACCCATGTTATTGAGATATAAAGCAATCATTTTATTGCTACATCGCAAAACAGCTATTATTAGTTGGCATATTAAAAGGCAACGTGGAACTGCCGTCTATTTTGGTTGTACAAAATCATTTTTAAATGAAGTTAAACAGCTAAACGTGATATCAAAATGTTCACGTAGTCCGTAAAGTCTCATCAGCAATCATATTATTTTTCATTATTTATCGTTACCTAATGATACTCAACAACTAATTTAGACCGTGGACTCTCATTACTCAAATTAAAATTAGGTAGGTATAATCATCATTATGTCAGCCGAAAGATGCCACTACCGGACAAAGGCCTCCCCCCAAGATCTCCACAAGTGTCGGTCTTGAACTACCTGCATCCAGGGGCTTCCAACGACCCTCAGAAGATCATCGGTCCATCTAGATATACTTATACTGGATATATGATCACATATATAAATATTTAGTGTTGGCTGGCCCATGATAAATATTTATACATTGGTTACACATTTGAACAAAGAATAAACACTTAACCAGTGTTCACCGCCGGTCACTGGTCAGTGACACATCGTGTCTGTGTGAACATCCGTGTGTACCTGTACCTGCTACGACTTACGACGATTATGCTGAAGGTGACCGATCACATATTTTGATATACAGCGCTTCATCGTGCGCGATTAGCACGATAAAGTTCCGTATAAAAAAAACGATTCAAAAATTCATAAAAATAATTATTTATTTGCTCCTTCAGAGTGCACATATATACGACATAAATAATGAATGTGTAATAATTTTAACATACACCAATCAGAGCATGAACCTCGTAGGTATTTGAAGCATTTATGTCTTATATTTAGAAATTATACGAATTAAATGTCTCAAAGAAATATATACTGGATATTTAACTATTTAAAATAAGCAATGTATTTAATTTTGTAATCTCAACACAGTGCAAACTTAGTAGAATGACAGGTTAAAACATGAAACCTATTGCTTTTATAAGATTACATTGTGAGTTATAATATTTTATACAATCTTATTACTGATTAAAACTTATAATGTATAATGCTTATTTACGAGTTAAATACTTTAAAGTAGCGAGTATACAATCAGATAAATAACTTAAAACATATTTAAAGAAATAAATACGAGTACCTAGTTATTTATTTCATGAACTGGAAGGTTCTGATGCTGGTTGATGGTTTAGTAAGCGTACAAATCAACATACATAAGTACCAGTCGTTTGGGTTATCTGTTTAAGTTTTGTAATTGTGTGAGTTAACTACATTTTGACTGTTATCTAATTAACCAGTCTGTCGTGTAAAAGAAATGTAGTGTACTTTTTAAAATAGTCCATTGAAATATTTAGTTATATTCATGTGACTACAAGATCTCCTGAGAGCAACATGCAGGTAGGTTCCGAGCACCAGACGTCTAGACGTCTCTATTACCAATGTGTGTGTTTAGTTGTGTAATAATCCCTAACCATAAGTACACGCTTAATATGTGTCTTGAAACTTGTATCTGGCAGATCAGTAATATGAGTAGAAAGCTTGTTATATAATCTAATATAATTTCCTTAAAAAGATTTATATGTTTTATTGACTCTAAAGCCTGCTATGGCTAATTTGTCTTTATTCCTAGTATTTATATTATGCAGTTCACTTTTTTCTATATTTATATCTATTTTTTCTAACCAAAATTATATTCCGATATATATTTTCAAATGGCACACTAATTATTATTTCTTTCTTTAAACAAAGTTTGCAAAGAATCTGACTACCTAAACTATAAATGGCTCTGACTACTCTTTTTTGAAATTCGAAAATAGTACTACTACTATGTCAGCTACATAAGCCCACAGCAGAATGCCATAGGACATAAAATGATATAAAAGTACTCAAAATATACTTATCTAGTGGTTAGTTCATATAAAAATTGTTTTATATTTCAAACAGGATAGGAATATATAGTAAACTAGCGGCTGGGTACGTGCTTCGCTACGTATAAGGCATAGTAATAAAAAAAAATGATTATTAAGTTCATTTATTAAAAAAAATATATTTTATATTGCTAAAAGATGTTGATTTACACTTTTTCAAGACTTTTTTTTAAATTTTCTCTACATACAAACCTTCCCTGGACTTCCACGAATAATTCAAGACCAAAATTAGCCAAATCGGTAAAGGCGTTGTTGAGTTATAACATTACAACGAAAAGTGGCATTGATTTTTATATATATAGATAAGATAACTTAAATATTTTCCAAATAACTTTTAGTCGTAGAACCGAAAATAAAGAAATTATAAGCGAAAACCCATGAAAATTAGAGTAAAACAATTCTCAATAACTTTTTTCTAATCATTTTACCAAAAATTACATCAGACCATTCTTAGAGATGCTATTTTAAGGAATATTTTTTCATTATATATTTTTTAATTATGTTCATTATTTTATACTCCATCATAAACCTTTTTTGCAACTACTAAAGGTTACTTTACAAAAAATGTAGGTAATCAATTAAAAATATTAAAAAAAACCCTTTTTCCAAGATTTAACTTGGATTTAACTTTAAACTGAGCACCCCTGATTTCTTAAAAATAAAATTGCGTCCTCTGAGAAATGCAACCCCAATGTAATTTTTCAATTGACTGAAATAAGGGTGTACCCATCTTCACATAATAGGAACAAGTCGTTGCACCTAGTCTATATCCGGTCATGTTGGCTAGCCCGTGTCATGGGATCATAAGAAAGAGGAGAGAGAATGCTCTGTTTCAGTGTACGACTAAACGCCGACAGACATTACGCCAACAGATTGTACACTGACAAGACTTTAATTCGACTGTACTTTTCGCCGACAGAACACTTTGCCGACAGTATTCATAATTATTGGTTTATAGGTTAGAACTGTGACCACACCGCACGAGCCGAGCGAGCGAAGCGAGCGTGCCGCGGCAGCGGCCGGCGAAGTGCCAGAACCGAATCGGTCCTATACGCTTGGTAAATGTTTCTCTCTGAGTATGAGTGAAGTGTTCTGTCGGCGAAAAGTACAGTCGAAGTAAAGTCTTGTCGGTGTACAGTCTGTCGGCGTAATGTCTGTCGGCGTTTAGTCGTACACTCCTCTGTTAACGCGTACACTTGTTCAATGTAATTTATCCCGAACAGGTAGACTCCGGTGAGATTGGCCGCCATGACGCCTGTACTGACTGAACAGGCATAGTATTATAATAGAAAACTTTATGTTTAGTTTAAGGTTAGTTGTAGTTCATAGCAGATATTGATTCTAAATTAAAATATACAAATTTAATATAATAATAATACGGAACTCTAACAAACACAAGATAAAATCAGTCAGTGGTCCATTCGAATTGACGTCTAAAAGCAGGCAAATGTTTACTCTCTGCCTGGGTGCGAAGTCATTAGCCTCTGCTGGAAAGTTTTTATGTCCACTTCGTTATCCCGACTACATTACAAACATGTGATATCATTAAAATACAACCGGAACACTGCGAGTAGGATTCGTGCCATGAACGTTCTGTACAAATTCAATGATATAATGTGCATCAATTTAAAATAATAATAATAGTAATACCCTGGGACATTATTCACACACGGCCATCTGATCCCAAACTAAGCAGAGCGTGTAATATGGAAACCAGATAACTGGTATACTACACAAACTACTTTTCTTTTGTAAATACAAACTTATATGGTTAAAAAAGACACCCAGACTCAGGACAGACAGACAGGTTCACGCACATAAATATCTGTCCTGGTTGAAGCATAATATAAAACAATATGTCGGATGTCCATGTTTTTCAGGGGCCTTTTACAGTCCACTAGCGCCGCCAATCGAAAAAATGTCATAACTCGTAAATAGAATCAAAAATAAAAAATGTGGTCTATTATTACTGTAGAAAAGGCAGTAACGTAATTTTATAACACATTGTCAACACTTGAAATATAGCTGTTTAGCTAAATCGTGCATTTGTAACAAAAACGGCCGTTTATGTTTTGAATGCACGATTTAGCTAAACAGCTATATTTCAAGTGTTGATAAGGTCTTATACAATTACGTTATTGCCTTTTCCACAGTAATAATAGAACATATTTTGTATTTTTGATTCTATTTACGAGTTATGACATTTTTTCGATTGGCGGCGCTAGTGGACTGTAATACTTAATATATTCGGCTTAACCTTAATATATTCGGTGTTTCGACCGAGATGCATTGATCGTGGTCGCGGAATGTCATCGCAACTGCGAGTTTTGATTTTTTGTTCTACCCTCACCGTGTAGTTTATCACATTCCCATAAGCATACTTCACTCATTGAGTTAACATTTATGACCAACTGTACGTAACGTTTTACGACTGATTACAATTTAAAACCACCATCCTGACAGGTTTTTTGGAATTATTAAATTCATTCGCCTGACGCATAACCCTCAAATGGGAGTTGGCGATCGTCGGGCATGCAGTTGAAATAAAAACTATTACTGAAAACCAAAACATCGATTTCAGAAGTGTAAAACCTTTTCACTGGATTGTAATAATAATAGTATAAATTTCCTACGGTACTTTAACAGTTTATTTCCTCGCAAATTGTAAGAATACTATATGATGTTAAAAAAACTTATTTAATAAAATTAAATGTGTGACCGTAACTACATAGTTAAAAAATAGTGGTTAAGATAAAATCCCAAAATTTTAAGGAATCGGTGATCATGAATACTCATAATTTTTTTTGAATATTGATGACCTTACTTGGATTGGTCTATAACAAGGACCATTGTATATGGAATATCCAGTCCCAAAAATTATAACAACGAGTTTAATGATTATCTGACCTTTATTATGTATATACTTATACTCTGAGACCTTGCTTTTGCCCAATTTTAATTATTCTAGGCCAACGGGAAGTAACCTATAGGTCTTAATCGCTGAATATTGAGAGTATCAAAATGTCTGTTAATTTTGAATGAAATGATTTACATCTCCAAAGTCATTTTTACGGTAGAGGAAATGAATAAGCATGTACCAACAAACAGTGAATCCGCGACTGGTTCGCACTCACACCGACTAAACCAAACCTGCCGTGGACTTCTCTTGGGGCCTGATGAGCGGGTATTCTGCTCTGGTGACCTTTTGCGCTATCACCCAGCTGGTTAGAGCATATACTCTGGGATAGCTTTACTTTGTCCTCCCAAATTGCCGAGTTATGCCAGTCAGGCACAACGAATGCGCCACAAACAGATCACTGTCCTCCCTAAACTACTTGCAAGTAATGGTAGTAGAGTACACGTCTCTGTCTGCCACCGTAAATCCATCAGCAAAGGCATATAGCACTTATTTTATTTAAATTAGAACAATACCCTTTTAAGTGGTTCTCAGGAATAGAGTAAAAAAAAGAAAACGGACAAATAAAGGCAAACAGGAGCATAGATTTCCTTTCCAGATAAGGAACCCTAAAAAGGTGATAGGTATTTCAAAGGTTATTGACCAAATGATTTTAAAATCCGTTAGGTGCATAGCTCAATGTAAAATATTATTAATATACACCTACGTGACATGCTATGTTTCAGTACACAAAGCAAAAGCAAAGCTCTCGAGCGGACGGCCCGAAGACATCGGTACATATTCCTTCACTTTATATTCATAAGATGTTAGATCAGAACAAGTATACTAAAATAAAACAATTTTGTGCACGTTTTTACTTTAAATATTATATGAGACCTTGGTGGTCTCTGCGAAATAAATAACACGAAAAAATCTGTTGCATACTTTGTAAAGTTTTGGCGTCTAACTTGAATCATATATCATCGACGGTCACCGTAGCCTAGTTGGTAGTGCTCCTGCCTACGAAGCTGGTGGTCCTGGGTTCGAATCCCAGTAAGCGCAAATACCGATGAGCACGAATATTTGTTTTTGAGTCATGGATATTTTCTAGGTATTTAAGTATTTATCTATCTATATAAGTATGTATATCGTCGCCTGGTACCCATAGTACAAGCTTTGCTTAGTTTGGAGCTAGGATGATCTGTGTGACATTGTCCCTAGATATTATTATTATTATATTCACAGCGCTAAATCACCTAGCTAGGAGATTTTTTTTACAATTCTATGAATTAGATTATTAATATTTATTTTCAAAGCCTACATTAATGCAAAAATAACCGGAATTCCCTGGATGCGAATAGCGCAAGACCGGCAATTGTCAATCTTTGGAGGAGGTTTTCGTCCAGCAGTGGACTTCTTTCGGCTAATATGAATGAATGAATGAAAATTGAAACAACATACAAATAAGCAGAAACACTACAACATCCTCTCTTTATAGTTAATACCTACAAAAACATGAACAAATTCTCCAAATGTGGAATATATTTGTGTGTTTGCAAGCATGTGAGCAACGTGCATGCAAACATATACAAACACAGCTTTATATCTAATTTGAGTCCTCGATAACTATTTATGTGACCCATGAATAGTGGTTCTGAGTCTGGATTTAATTTGTGTCCGTATATTACATGTTTGTAAAGTATGTACTCCGCGACACAGGGATTGGATTCCCTAGTGCAGGCAGTTTTTTAATAATCAATTAATATCATCTAATATAAGTAAGTGTAGTTATGCTTATGTATGGTTAGTACTAGTATTATTAAAATATATAAGTATTACCTGGAAATTTAATTTAACTTTTGTAACATACATACCGTAGTTCTGTAGCTACAATCAAATTGTGCCTTTGGAAGGACAAGTATTTCCCAAGGCACAGGTTTTTATCTAGTTTGGAGTTCAGACCCCAATAAATGTGTCTCTCTACAAAGTTTATTTCGTTATTTAATAATGTATCGATTAAATAAGATTTAGTTCAGATATTTTTATATTCCAATATGAAGATGTGCGTACCTTAAACATAAACATTTTTCAGTACATGAATGGTCAACCCGCTGATGTGGTTCGTGATAGTGTCAACAGTTACCACATCTCGAACCGTCAAAATGCCATCAGTTCTTTGGTTTTGACACATGAGCAAGGTATGCGCTCATGACAGCGCGCCAGTGTTGAACAATAGGTGGCGGCGCCACCAACACGTTAATCTCCCCTGACATCAGTGGGCGGGTAGTTGCATTGCACATCACCACCTTCATCCATGTAGGTACATAACTACATATCCTCAACTTCATAACTAACTTTCCATTTCGTTTTGCAATACTCAGCGGTTATCAAAGTGGAGAGTGAATAAGGACAATAAAAAACAATTGTATTGTTAGCGGCATCAAAATAAATAGAGAGTTGGGGCGGCGCCGGCGTCGGATATTAGGTATGGTAGCTTGGAGAAGCGAAGTGCAGCCTGCGACAGTGAAAGCAGGGAAAGTCTTCCTCAAGCCGCGCCGCACTCGCACCCGTATATTGTTAACACTTGTTATGACAAACATTTATCTTTAAGGTAAATACTAGCACTTACGCCATTTTGACTTTACTAGCATCCAAAATGGACAATTACTTGCAAATGTATCTTGGTATAAACAAAAGCACAGGTGTTGAGTTAGGTGAATATGAGCCTTAGTCAATTGGCAAAGTCCAGTGTAAAGAAGGTAACTCTTAGTGATAAGGCTGCCCATTGCTTTAACATTACTTTTATTTTCTTTATTATGTGATATGATTTATGTGTATTTAGTTACTCTTCGACCAAAAATTACAACCCTTTCTTAGTGACAGTGCATCTTTTATTTATGGTTTTCTTTTCGATTCGTATCGTTTGTCCAGTAAGCAAGGCTGAAGTGGCTTTAGATTCAACGTAATGCCTTGTTTTACTTTGTGGTTAACTATACTATCTAGAAATGTTTGGTTTAGAATAAAAGGCGAGAGTGTTTACGCATGGTCCGCTAGTTGAATCCGTCTTTCATGTTTGTAGGACAGAAACCAAACAAAAGAAAATTAGTGATGTAATTGCCAAGCATAATTCATTACAAAGCATTTTTAAGATACCTAGAAACTGCGACTGACAGTCTGAACTTCTTTAAATATCTATATTACGTACTAGCTGTGCCCCGCGGTTTTACCCGCGTTAAACTTTATAAATTATCACAGCTCCTTCCCCGTAGGTGATAGCGTGATAATATGTAGCCTATATGTTGACCTGACCTCTTAGTAATATTCATGCAATATTTCAAGTAAATCCATGCAGTACTTTTTGAGTTTAGCCCGGACATACATAGAGACAAACAGACAAAAATTCTGAAAACTATATTTATGACTTCGATATCGATTGTAGATCCCGCCCCAAATATCCTTTTTAAAAAATATTCAAAATACAGTTTTGAGTTTCCTACGATTTTATTATATGTATATAGATTAAATTCATAATTAATATTTATATGAAACCACACTCCACGTTTTAGCAAATTTCTGAATTGATTGGATTGTCCTGAATACAATTGTAATTAATTTCAATACTAGTTACACTAATAATTCATCTACTATATAAAAATAAGTCGGGTTTTCCTTCCTGACGCTATAACACCAGAACGCACGAACCTATTTCCACGGTTTTGCATTCGTTGGAAAGGTCTCCGTGAGGTTTATAGCAAAGAAAATTTATAAAATTTACCGCGGGTAACACCGCGGGGCACAGCTAGTTATGATATAAAGAGGTATGTATTTATTAGGATGTTTAGGTTTTAATGTGGGAGGTAATGTCTGGAATTACTCACTTGATTATACACTCTATACTATGCATTGAAATACATAATTTTTCAACCCGTACAATGTCAGGGTGGAACGCCGATCTTAAATAAAACGCAAAAATGAGCAAATACAGAATGATAATAAAATGCGAAATTACACAACCATTCTGGTTGTTACTCATGAGTATATTAAATACACTCCTGATTCATTTTGCTCAGACCTTGGCCGCAAAACATCAATGGATTTTTATGTAGGCACAAATTATATAAGTAGGTAGTTCTTGGAACAATAATTAATTATTTTGACAGATCCTTAGCAAATTTTTCTATTGTATTCTTTTTTTTGCCATGATTAATTTAGTCATTATTGAAAAATATAGGGATTTAGGTAAGTATCGGTCTTTAAATTTAGGTTTTAGTTGGCACAGAATTGTAATAAAATCATTAGAAAACGCTAAGCATATATATTATTTTCTATGAATTTTATTTTCTGTCTCGCTCTGTCTGGTCAAATAGCTCCTTAAAGTCAAAAATTTGCCGACCGCAATGTTCAATGCGATACATTGAACGGTTTGTTTGTATTGCGAAATTGCAATTTTTTTTATCAAATTTATAAGATAAATATTATTTTTATTTTATATGTATTATAATAGTTGAAATTAAGATTTTGATCTTACTTTATCTACAAATATTTATGTGTTTGTTATGTTTTTAAACCGACATCAAAAAAAGATGAATGTGAAAAAAATACTGTTTTGTATACAGGGTTTAATTAAGTAATTTACACCACTATTAGATTACGATAATATTTAAAAATATCAATTACCTAGTTTGCTACTGTAAACCGTAACCAATACCCACCAATAAAGACCTGTGCGGGACTCGAATGCGAAACACGAGAAGGCGACCACCGTAACTAATGCGCACAGTTAGTTTCATCATTATCATCAGCCTGATATAGTCCACTACTGTACACACGGCTACATATCAAGCTATACATCTCCAGTATAAGCTGATCTCGCGTTGTATAGGATTTCCATACAACTAGAGGTCAGCTTATATTGGAAATGTATAGCTTGATATGTAGCCGTGTGTACATAGGCCTCCCACAAAGGTTTCTATAATGTTGCCATTTCGAAGAGTTTGCCGTAGTCACCGCGCGTGGCATGCGATTTGGAGGCCGAAGTTACGCGGTAGCTAGTAGCTCCCTTAATCGCCTTTTACGACACCGACGGGATGGGATGAGGTGGCCCTGTTATTCCTTCTAGGCCGGAAAGGGTTAAGTTAGTTTGCGTGCAGTCAAAAACGTAACAATGGGAAAAAATAGCACGTTTTATGTTGGGCGCGCCGACTTACTAGCCATGCATTTTCTTCTATACAAACTTTGTTTCGTAAGAAACCGAAAGAAATAAAGAAAGGAGTACAAGAAATGAATAATGTGAAGGAAACGTGATAATGCAAAGTGGGTATTGACAATGTTGATGAAGATAAGTTTACAAACAAAATAAAGTTTTCTAACCGATGGCCACAAACAAATTGAATTTTGCGCCACCCGGATGATGAAACGCTTAAGAATAAGCTTCAAAAGAATCCTCAAAGGCCATGCGTGACGTGACGTTTCGACGCTGCGCTTGCGCTCACAACTCTACACCAACACGACATTGTTCATGGACATATGCATGTTATTAGTTCATCAGAACTTCATTGTCATACAGTATGGTAAACGTAACGTTAAGTTATGACTCATGAAGACGTAGGCATTCGCAACGAACTAATAGATCACTTACTGGCATGCCTTGGAAACTCAGTTATTTTTGTATTAGACCACAAACACAAGTATTACAAGATCTAGGCTATCTAGGAAGTGCTTAAGAACACCGGCAGCGAGAGGTACTTCCAGTACATGGTCGTGGTCGTGATAAAAAGCTTATCAACAAGGGCAATAGAAATAATAAAATACTGAAACCACTAGGTAGAATCTTTACGCAGGACAACTACGCCTTTTGATAAAATTTGCGTATTTTCTCAGTAACAAAGAACCAGTATCTGTACCAGGAAAACAAATATTATATTCTTAATTTAATTTTTCGTAACGTCATTCTGCGAAGTTGCTGACTCTGACAACCGCATGAAACAACTATATCCTTAAGTAAGTTTAAGTAGTAGTAAGATGTAATTATTTAGTCATTTATGTTATAATGATATATTATAAAGTAAAAGGTATAAATCAATATTTCATGAGTGTTATTTTTATGCTTTTAAGTTTCAACGTGATCCTGTAGTATCTGTATCACTTTAGCAAACATAAAAAATAAGGCGGATTGCCATATGTTAGCACTATGCCAGTGCACGCAGATTAGTGCGTATTTTGTTCAACTATAAAGTACAATGTATATTACAGTAGCTTATAGAACTTATGTTGGCGTAGGTATATCTTTACAATATATCTTACCCTGTAAAAGTTATTTATAAAGTTACAAAGGTTAAAAGCCTTACAACATTATTTGTCCAGGCGATTTATAATTAATGTCATATTAATCCCAGCCCCCACGTTTGTACCTTCGCCATCAAATATGAGTTACATACGGATATACTTATTGAATTGGTTATAAATACCGAGTAGCTAGGTAGTAGATATCGGCGGCACGCTATTCGCATACGTACACTAGTATTATATCTATGCATTGTCGCAAGTGAAAGGAAATATCTTGTAGAATCCTTGACTTGTGCGCGCCTACTGCCGTCTGGCGGTATGACGCTACCTCGACGTGCTCTCCTCCGTGCATCGCTGGAAAGTTCATGTCCCTTTAACTTCTGATTGAACCATTCCACAGAAACAATCTCGCAGATACTTATATACTTTGTTAAGGTAATAAGAACAAGAATAATAGGTTAGTAGCTGGGTTATTCCCCAACATTTATCATATCCTGTACCTTTATCAGCACAGAAAAACAATATGTTGTAGAACTTTAACACAATAACTGAAATATCATATACTTGGCATTTCTTGTATTTCTTGTCCATTTCAATATTTTCTAGTTGGCACAAATTTTTAATGTTAAATAATATTGTAACTATTTTATTTTTTAAATTCGATAAATAACCAATCCATAGGTATTTTAGTAACGCAATTTGTCAGCCTTTAACCTTTCCACAACCAAACCGCTAGATTAATCATGACGAACCTTGGCAACAATTGAATCCTGCCGAAGGACATTGTTGGACAGGTCTGTATCCGTCAAATAAATTGTAGTCCAGGCGGGTGATCACCGCCGATAGTAAGTATTTTATAAAATTGTGGCCATGGAGTTAAAGAATATCACCAAATGTTAGAGAATGACCCAACTGATCTGTGTCGCAGTTACTTATATTTACAACTTAAGAGTAAGTTCCAATGTGATGTTCGCAAGAAGTAGGTGCCTACCATACAAAAGATCTTGGCGTGCCGTCATTACTTTTAATAGGTTGTACGTATCATTTATTTTTATAAGTGATACTGACAACCTACGTATCAGGTAAATGTTTTATTTATACGTTTTTACGTGATATGTGATATTTCTCCCCGTGTAAAGATGGTATAATATACAATACTTCCGTCCGCTAATAGCTGTAAACTTGGTTAAAGCAACCACGTGTCTGCCTGATTATGTACCATGCAGTTTACTGTGTATACCTACGTGTTACGCGTGTATAGCATACTTCGCTTAAAGAGCAACCCAACTTGGTAATTTTGACCGTAGAATTCTATATATTCTATTCTCCTTAGGTGGTATGAACCGAACAAATAACTGCAATATGCAGCTAAATTAATTACATTACTGCCTATATGCGGTAATATCGATTCTATTAGTGTAGGTGTAGGTTGGGTCAAAAACACGTGTGTAATGGCTCCGGTATACGAAGAATCTAATCCATAAGCGACGGGAACCGCTTCCATCCAGGTGGAATATATCTTAATTTAGCCATATTGATAAAATCTTAAAACTAATTAATTTAGGAAAATTTTAAAGTAGGTATGTCGGTCGATATGTAAATACTTACCACAGGACTTGTTTTCGGAACAAGATGGGCCACAAAACGTGATCCTAATTTACATACAGTGTATTTCTCAATTCCAGACCTGATTTTATAATATTTGACATTATATATAATTTATTTTTAAATCAAGTTTAGTGCAGATTAACATCGAATACATTCATAACGAAAGGAAAACTTGTACATTTGTCCTTGACTACTTTTGCTACGAACTACATAGTTAAGTTATTTTGGAAATACCTATTATAATGAGAAATATAGATATACTCATATAATATTTCAATAAAATAAAAAAATAAGCAAGATACTAAAAATACAATTGCCCTAACATAAATTAGCAATATTAAAATGTTACGTAACATGCGAACGATTTTACAAGCGTCTTTACGCTATGGTGACCGTGTAACATTAAAAAACTCTGTATCGTGTGAAATTATTGAGTGAATATTTGCAGATTCGTTCGATACCATTGATTCGATCAATATGATAAATGTTGATGATAATTTAAAAGGAATACACAAATAAACATGCGGGGCAGTCTTTGGTGAAAACCATTTTTTTCATTTGTCATACATACGGAAAGTAGTGTTGATCTGAGTAGGGAGTGGAAGATGCTACTTCCCACCTTTGGGCGGTAAAGACTCGTAGTAATTGCTTCCCTCCCTATAATGGGAATAAAAAAAAGAACAAATGTGGCTAGGCGACTGTCGGATGTAATAGTACATTACGGTACAAGTGTGAAATGTTGGTGATTACCGCCGAGGCGCCATTGAGGGGTGAGGGTCTTAAGAGAGCCGAGGACGGTGATCATCAATACGCACGTGTATCATACGACGTTTTTCAACACACTTGTGAAGAAATTAATACTCAAATAACTATAATTTCAATAGTGAAAAGGAGTTATGAAAAATTTTACGCAAGAGCGGGAAAAATTAATCTGTTTTCCTATGTGTGCGCATCTAACACTGGCGATTGGCAAAAGACTAAAAGAAAGATGTTTCCTTTGTTAGGCTTTTTACGGATAGGGTTTTCGTCACGTACAAAATGGGGAATTCAAGGTTTTCTTTTTTACAGAGAAAACAAAAGTTATATTTCAGTGAAGGTTTTATTTATTAGAAACATATAAGTTGAAATTATCTACTTAAATACGAATTTGCATTAAATTAGCAAGGGTTCTATTGATACAGACTTCTTTTTGTATCGAAACTTTTTAAGAGCATAGAACAAAGTACTGTACGGTTCCGGAGAACTGCATGGCAAAAAAACCTCTTCAAAAAAGGAGTAATAAGATTCCTGGAAGGATTGACGACGCGCGATAGAGTAGATTATTTAATAATGTAGTATGAGTACATCTACCTCCACCGCAGGTAGATAAGATATATGCAAGTCTAGAAGTAGGTCTAATTCCAACATCCAGGTCAGCTGCATACGTAACGACCGCATATCGGTAATCAATTGGCAGTCTAAATGTTAAATCTTCATAATCTTATGCAACCGGCCGCATAATTCACCAAAGAGCAAATGTCTGCATATTCAAAATTTGTTTAGAACTTTATTTTGTATTGCACTAGTTTACCAAATAGCTATATAAATTACACCTACCTAGTATGATTATATAAATTACATCAACTTTTGGCGTTATAAACCCGCATTGCATTTCCATCATGTACCGTCGACCCCGGAATTTCTTAGATGATCTTAGTGACGATATCATTAATTCCGGCAAAATTCACTTAAGGCTATTAGAAACTCTCGTGGCACTGTACAAAAGCAATATATCGTGCCCGAGCACCATCACCCTCCACGACTCTGCCTATATTGGCATCGATGAAATGTCTCCTCCGATCCTCAGTCGGAAGAGGGGCCCGTGTTTTACAGTTGCACTAAAATTCCCTAAAAACTGCCCTCTTATACATCCTCATATCAGTTGACGTGGTTGGTAAATGCTTGCCTTTCACGCCGCAGGTCGTGTGTTCGATTCCCACTCAGGACAGATATTTTTGTGAATGAAAATGTCTGTTTGTCCTATGTCTGGGTGTAATTATCAATATCGGAAGTCAGTTCTCAATCGCAGGGTACTTCGTTTGTGGTCTTATTTACTAGAAGAGTTAAGCTTCTGTCATCTTTGTTATCCGGCCAAATATGTAAAGTCATAACGGTATCTTAAAAAAATCGCTGGCATAAAACATACATTTTACCACACTTCAAATTTTAGGCACTTGGTTTAATTCCTTGTTGTATTGCTTTTGCCTACTTCTTCGTACATAATAATATGTGTATACTTTCACGACTTCTTTCGCGGATCAGTAGGTATAATTGCCTCATAGGTAAAAAATATACACAACCGTTCTACAGATAAAAGAAGAAATTATGTAGTAAAAAAAAGCTGAGCTCTACAAGTTTTTTTCTTGCATATAATCTACATGGACTTTATAACACGCTTTTATTATTTTAATTTATAACTTACAATGTAATCATATCTTAAAAGTTGATTACAGCATCGTCTAATTGTTATGCCGTTTAAGTCTTTATCGACTTTTAAAGTCGATTTTAACATACATTTTAGCTGTTATGTGTACCTACTTTGAAAGTAAGTAATGGAGTTGATCTAATAATGGACTCAGTAAATGGATAGTGCTTCTTTTAGTTATTCTGAACGAGGCCAGACTATCAATATCAATAAAACTATATGATTTTTTTTAAATTTATTAATTATTATTGATATAATACAACCAGACCTGAAATCTTTAGCAACAATTTCTGCTAATAAAGAGATGTATCCAGTGCTCATTAAAGAAAAATAATGAAAAGTCAAGAAGTTGTCCACTGGCATATGAAGCAATCGACTAGCGCATCTTGTCGGGTCACTGTAATGTCGCGGCTGCGTACGACCCCGCAGCGCGCCACTCGATTCGGCCGCCGCGCGCCGCGCCGCCGCGCCGTGGGCCTCGTTCCTCGAACATTACATAACCGAGACACCCGGATGTTGCCGCAAGGCCAGCCATACGTCAAATCATATTTAACCATCTTCAAACATTTCCCTAGCTTTTTATCAAGACTAATATAACAACCTATATTTGAACTGGAAGACGAAGCGCGGGCATGCCTGACACGGTGGAATTATGATCTTATGACTTGGAAGCCACTGGATGCGGCTCACGCTCTGTATTAAATAGGCCGATTCATGCTAGCATTAAAAAGTAAATATAGCGTATACCTAATAAAAAACAAATTAAATCCATATTAACGATAGTATGAATGGACTCGCTGCGCTCGTGATTCAATTTTAGAATCCTTCGCTTGCTCAGTTATCAAAATTGAGCACGCGGTTAAAAAGTAACTTTGCAATCCTACAAATCCTACTAATATTATAAAGGCGAAAGTTTGTGACTGTGTGAGTGTGTATGTTTGTTACTTCTTCACGTCTAAGAGAATGGGGCGATTTTAATAAAATTTGGTATGGAGTTAGCTTACACCCTGGATTAACACATAGGCTAAAATTTATAAAGTTTATTGCGGGTAAAACCGCGGGGCACAGGTAGTAGTACTTTTTAACTCCGTGCTCTATTTTTATTTTCTATTCTATTAAATAATAGTTATACAACTAATAACTATTATTAAATAGAATAGTAAATAAAAACCGGCCAAGTGCGAGTTGGACTCGCCCATGAAGGGTTCCACAGCAGCAAGTATTTCAGTTGATTAAAATGAAAGGTAAATAGCGAAAAAAAAAATTACTTACTAGATCTCGTTCAAACCAATTTTCGTTGTTAGTTTACATGGTAATGTACATCATATATTTTTTTAGTTTTATAATTCTCTTATTTTAGAAGTTACAGGGCGGGCACTCATTTTTCCACTTTGAAAGTGTCTCTCTCTCGCAAACTATTCAGTATAGAAAAAAATGATATTAAGAACCTCAATATCATTTTTGAAGACCTATCCATAGATACCACATGTCCCCCCCCTCCCCTGTAACTTCTAAAATAAGAGAATAATAAAACTAAAAAAAATATATGATGTATATTACCATGTAAACTAACAACGAAAATTGGTTTGAACGTGATCTAGTAAGTTTATTTTTTTTAATGCGTCATAAATCGTAAACCGAAATTTACCTTTCAGTTAATCAACTCAAATACTTGCTGCTGCGGAACCCTTCATGGGCGAGTCCGACTCGCACTTGGCCGGTTTTTTTACTTACAATTTAAAACAGCATTTGTAGATAGTAGATGTTTGTAGTAGTATAGCTAACTATACTAAGTTAATGTTCTTATATCCAATTTTACTATTACAGACGTAGTAAAATAATATAGTGTGAAATATATGCATCTACCATGTTAATTCTGTACCACCCTAAAACCTTGACTGATTTACTTAAATTATGTAGCAATATTTATTTTATATAATCCAAAGTTTTAAAGGTTTTTATTTGTATAGTCATAATTTCACCAGAATGCATTTTGTTGTGCAATACTTAGAAATATTATTTTATTATTGTTGTTGTTTGGTCTAATAAGTTTCAAAAACAAGACTAACAATGGTCAACCATTACCTGATTTGGTTTCCTCGCACTTTCTTACAAACAGGGTGTAAAGGGTAGCATAACGCAGACTGATACCATTGCCTATATGCTTTACTGATGCCATGAGATCGGTACTATCTGTGTCTTAATCTTCAAATGCTGGTAATTTGTGTTATTTTTTTATTTTTTTTGAAGTTCTATTTAATTTATTTAAAGCAATAATTGGGCTTATTTATTTATATAACAATAATTACATTAAATTCAATTATTACTAATAAGAAGAAATTTATTTAATAAGAAATTTTAACTATAATGCTATAATCTAAACTAAAATAAACTAACTAAAGGCAGTCCATTAAGCGCTCCGCATCGGCATCAAAGGGTATCGTGCCCAGAAGGCTGGCAGCATTGCCACGTTGTATGGCAATACTTATTCTCTGTGCAAAAAATAGACCAGCCCTCTGGTCACGTGTGGCGTCGATCAATTTTTTAGAGATGCTCTTGAAGAGTGAACGAGCACCTGGACCCCATTTGTGTTATTTACTTCGGTATTCTGCAACTGGCAGATAGAAAAGTTTAAACACTTCGTTTTCAGTATAGGGTAATGGACTGGAAATGCTACGCCATCAAGAACATTATCTATTTTTTTTTTCATTTGATACTTAAATTTAAAACTACTGGTAAATTTAAGTAAACTAATTTTGTACAAACTAAACAAAAATTACCTTATAAACATTTATAAAACTTCACACATTACAATAGACGCCATGTCGGTGGGCACAATTTGCCTTTGAAAGTCTTGTAAAACAGCTATATCTAAATTATGTTTAAAATAATCATACTTCATGATAGTAACAATAAATTTATCTGTAAAACAGAGAATACTTCTCTCCATGCTACTGCCTGAACGTACTTACGATTTAAATGCAAAATTAAAAATATGTTTAATTATATACATTTTTGTTCACAAGTGTTCAGATAATTGGTTTCTTGTTATCTATTACGCCGCTTCTCATTGTAAAGCTATGAGAGCAAAGCGTTCTAGTAAACTTATAAGTAGAATCATTATATCACTAAGTATACTTTATTATAAATTGTATATGTATAGTAATTAATAATATAGTAGTAATTGTAAGGCATACATTCCTATTATTATTATTGCAATGTTGACGTCACATTCTTTATCGTTGGTTACTTCCATCGAGGGTAGTTAGTCCATCGTGACAGTAAACTCGAAAATCGTTTTACATGAGAGAGATGAATGAAAGAGTAATTTCCTTTAGGGGTGATTTATACAACTTACGCTCTACGTTAATACGCGACGCAGGCCTGTCGTCGACTCGAATAGAAGCTAAGGAACATGGAAGAGGCTGGTGTTCACGGTCGTAACCTCATCCAGCGAGTACGATGGCTCTGTTGATGTGTAGTGTGGAAGAGTCTCTAATGGAGTTGCTCTAAGTGATGATCTCGTCGTCCGTATCGTCCAAGACGTTCCTGGTACGACTGAGCTTACGTGACAGATGTCAGTCTACAAAATGAGGTACTTGGTGTTGCTAGTTGTCTCATATTGTTTTGTAGTGATATATTTGTTTTTTGATATATTATATTTATTATTCTTATATTATCCTAATCTCTTCACCTACTGAAGAAGACATGGAGAAAAACCTATGCCATGAAGTCCATCTCAGTACAACAATATGCATACAGTTTAAAACACATTAATCGTTTTAGTACTACTAAGCATAGGTTGAAGTAGAAACGGCCTCATTTATTAAAAAATATTAAAATACTTGTTGATCGTAGATAATTTACTTAAATCATAAATAATAGGTCTTTACCTATGAAATTGCCGTTTTGTATGAAAAAATTTAAACGAATTTTTTTCATGAATTTTTTTATTTGTATTAATCGAAGTAATCACCCATGCAATCAATGCATCTTTGCCATCGCAGTGGCAGTTTATTGATGCCCTTCTTAAAGAAATCAGCTGGACGGGAGGCAACAAATTCTTCAAAGGCATTTTGTACTGCCTCTCGGGTATTGAATTTTTTTCCCGCCAAGAAGTTATCCAAATTCTGGAAAAAGTAGTAGTCTGTAGGCGCAAGGTCTGGTGAGTAGGGCGGATGACGGAGAGCTTCCAACCCCAGTTCTTGCAACTTGGAGACCGTCTGCTGTGCAGTATGAGGTCGCGCGTTGTCGTGCAGGAGCAGCGGAGACGAGCGATTGACCAATGCTGGTTGGAGATGCGCCAGCTTCTCCATCATTGTGCTCAGTTCTTCACAGTACACATCTGCAGTAATGCTCACCCCGTTTGGTAAGAAGCTGTGATGAATCACACCGGCGCTAGACCACCAAACAGTGACCATCACTTTTCTAGGGGTAAGTTTTCGTTTAGGGCATTGTTTAGGTGCTGAACCAGGATCCAACCAACTTGCTGAGCGCTTGCGGTTATCAAACAGAATCCATTTTTCATCGCAGGTAACAATGCGGTTCAAAATTCCTTCATTTGTGTGTCTGTTGAGCAGTGCAAGGCACGTCTCGACGCGTACTTCGCGCTGGCGATCATTGAGTTCGTGGGGCACCCATTTGTCAACCTTTTTTACCTTGCCAATTTGACGCAAATGGACCAATATTGTTTTGACGCTAACGTCGAAAGCTGCTGCTAATTCAGCCGTAGATTGTGTATCATCAGCTTCCACAACCGCCTTTAATTCGTCATTGTCGACCAAAGTCTTCGGACGACCGCGAGGTTCATTTTTCAGGTCGAAATTTCCAGAACGGAAGCGAGCAAACCAATAACAGGTGGTGCGTTGGTTTGTAGTGTTAGCTCCGTAAACGTCGTTGATGTTGCGTGCCGCTTGTGCCGCGTTGCTGCCACGACGGTACTCATATTCCATAATTACTCGAATTTTTAACGTATCCATGATGACGAAAAAGATTGAAATGCGATGAAAATGTAACACTAATCAATAAAGAAATGACTACTTTTGGAAAAAAGAATCCATGTTTTTAAAATAAAATTAATTTGAAATTAGAATTCTTAGCCAAACAAAAATTATTTTGATTTGAAATGGCCAGTACTGCAGAACGGCAATTTCATAGGTAAAGACCTAATATCAAATGTATCTTTCTTTTATCGTTAAATTTAAACACAATTAGTATAATTTAGTATTTATATCGATGACTGTTTCCGCAATCATATATGTAAATACATATTTGTTTGCCGCACCACCATGAATATATTTGAGTCTCTTATTAATAAATTGTCGTAATAGTTAAGTCTTTGTAAAGCTATTTTTGTTGCTCTTTGAACTTACTTATGGTACTGTACTAAAACTAATCAAAAGCAAACTTGGTAGAAATACAAAGTTTTAAATTTTAAACGTCTCGTGTCTTAAGTCGACAGTCTTCGACCAGTGTGTGTTGCTAGTGATGACTTATGGCACAGAGACGTGGTCGCTTACTATGAGCCGCATAAGAAGGCTCAAAGTCACCCAAAGATCAATAGAGCTATGGTCGGAGTATCCCTGCGCGACCAATCTAAAACGTCGAAATTGTCAGGCGAATCAAAGTAGCCGACATAGTCAAAAGAATTGCCAAATTGAAGTGGCAGGGGGCGGGCCACATAGCTCATAGAACCGCTGGGGCAAAAAGGTTCTCGAGTGGCGACCACGAAACAGAAGACGCAGCGTGGGCAGGCCCCCCTACAAGGTGGAATGACGATTTTGCAAGAGTTACGGGAAACCACTGGATGCGGGCAGCACAATACCGGCCATTGTGGAGATCGATGGGGAGGCCTTTGTCCAGCAATGGACGTCTTTCGGCTGATATGATCATGAGGATGAAATTTAAAACCCTTAAATACATGATTTATATATATATATATATATATATATATATATATAAAGTAGGTTTATATTACGTACATATGTACGTATTATTGAGCATTATACCCAGAAACTTCACTTACCTGCGAAGTTTTTCACATTGAATTATTTTCTTTGGTTGATAAATATGTCTGAGTAGACATATTCAATGTTATCCCCGTCTAATTTAGTATCTATTTATATAGATTAAGACACAACAAACAACGACATCACAAACCACTTACCACAACTAGAACATCTTCTTAAGTATCAAGTTCAAATTTACGCACAGTGTAGAATTAAGTTATTATTGTGTACAACTGTGTAATAATAGACCTTGGTGCAAAATTATGCAAAATAATCTTTTCCAAGCAATATGAAATTAAAAGCACGTGAGTTAAATGGTGAGTTCTAAAACCATTACTCCTAAACAGCACATAGGAAAATTTTGCTCGAAGGCTTCCTTCAATGTATGTGCGTACTTTTATAGTTAATGAATACCTACATTCATTAACTATAAAAGTGGATATAGGTAAGTGTGTCACGAGAGCAATCAATAAAATACTTTGCTATTAATTTCCAACAATATACGTCCGGGCCCCCCGGCCCGAGAGTATTGACCACAAGTACCACTTATTTTTTTATATAGATATTAAATGTTATATTTACATAAACGCGTTTTAATAATTCGACGCCCTTGACTTTTGACAGATATAACTTGTTATTAAGTTTATATATATTTTATATGTAGGTTTATTTAAATAGACCCGTCCTCTGCATATATTGACATTTTCAGATAACTATTTCATATGTAGACAATTTTTAAAGAAATACAATTAACTATTGCTCTCTCACGTGCCATATACATATTATATTCTCTCACAACTTTGTTTCATGCGGCGAACCTAATTACTCGATTCGCGCTAATATGACGTACAATCTTGTATTAATGTTGAAACAAGCTTACGCTAATTTGCATTCATACCTACCTACATATATATCGGTATCTTCTTCCCACCTTTATTTGACATTGACATAAATTTGTAGAAAACGAGTTCCCGCTATTATCGAAAGTGAGTCTCAGTCGGCAGGTATGCAAAAAAATAACTTAATAATTATAATTTTAAAAGCGGTTCATCTTACTATTTTACTATAAATTCAATTTTCAACCAAATTCATTTATTTGCTGTAATATATACAGCATATTAATGAATTTCGTATACTATTAAGACAATGTTATTATAACATTTATAAATGAATATGTTATCGGATATTGGAAAATGGCTCAATGATTGCGGTAACATTTTTGAATAGTGATATAGTTTTCGTCGTATAAAAATGGTATATTTGGGCATAGGCTTTTGTAAGAGCTTTGATAACCATGAATCGCAACCGAAGCTCGGCCGCTCATATTTTAATTTTAATTTTCCAGATTGATGTTTGTCTATCAAGTCGGTAACAAAATCTATTACGGATCATACGGATATTGGTACCATATTTTGGAGGTCTGTTAGCTTTGTTGATCAAATGTGTAAGTATAATTAAAAGGCACTCGAAACCTTTGCTTGGCGTTTTATTAATATCGATAGTGTGGTCGCCGTGATATCGATAGTGTGTGTCCTTATAAATCGAGAAGCCGTAAAACATGCTAATGCAGTGAGAAATTACCATAATAGGAATAAAAAATTATAATTAAAAAAATATTGTATTACTATTATTTAAGTCTATATCTATATAAGTATGTATTAACAAAAGAAAAGTAGTATATCAGTTATCTGATCGTCTTCGATGTGACTAAAGCGTTCATCAAGGTCTGGCATAACGGCTTATCATATAAGCTGTTCGAAGTCAAAGTGCCCGACCGACTCGTACACACCTTACGAGACTTCTATTCAGTACGTACATTTAGATACCACATCGAAAGCTCGTACTCCACTCCCTGTCCGATTTGAACAGGAAATCCTCAACTGCCTCCTGAATGTATGCAGTAAAATGTGCCTTGCAAAGAAGGTGATAATTTACAAGATGTGCATTCGATCCGTGATGACCTACTCTAGTACGGTGTTCGCACACAACGTTCCTATGTTCCATTTTCCACTACAAACGCTTCAGAATCAGTTCATAAGACGTGCCGTGGGCGCACCATGATACGTCCGCAACCAAAACCTTCACGGCGTTCTCCAATTACCTTCTATCAAGCATTGGATGAAGGAAGCGTCCAAACAATTCTTTGACGCTGCCCAGCGGCAGCGTCAAAGAATTGTTTGGACGTGAAGGAGTGTAATTGACCGCCTTTACCAGTGTAAAGATGCCCTGGATGATGCGGACGATCTCGTCGTCCGGATCGTCCAAGACGAAAAATTAATAAAAAGTATATAATAAAACAAATGTAGATATCGACGCAACACAATATGCGACAACTAGCAACACCAACTACGTCATTTTGTAGACTCACGACGATCACTCCTCTACGTTACCTATAAAAATGCCCTCTCCGAACCTAAATCGGACGAGAGGCCTGTGTCTCGTAGAGCGAAAGTTGCACAAAACATCCCCAAAACTATACGACCCTCTCACATATCTCCCCGTCAGTAAGGGCCCAGAATCAGGTTTCGAGAGAGTTGGTAGTTTTATTGCCTAGACGGCTTGAGATTCGCTCTCCTCTATTATCCGGTGAAGCAGTGAAAGCCACCCATGCTTACTGTAATCGTAATATTCAAAAAAATTGTGATTTTTTTCTCGGTTCAATTAGAAATAGTATAATTATGTATGACTCTGTATCACCCTGCGCTCTTGATGACAAAATTTGATCCAATGTTGTACGAATATAACGTTGGCATTTGATCCTAAATGGAATTTAATGAAATTATACGTTTAATTATTGCTGGCGCCACGACTTGGGACTACCAAATTTGTCAAAAAAATGGTTTTATTTTGTTCAATGCATTAAATATATCGCTTTGGGTTGAATTGGGTACATGATCACGGTCTGACAGTCTGTAAGCAGTCAATTATTTAAGTGTTCTTACTTAATCAGATACGACGATAGTCTTAATTTACATAAAACCTTATTGAAATTATGAACACTTAAGTAAATTAATTGTGTTTCCAAGTGCAGAAACCCTTTCAAATCATAGCTAACTCTTTTCTCGTTCAAAATTGTTAAGAAAATGAATGCTCTTAAAATAGTATACAAATTCATCAAATTCTGAGAAATATTTTATAGGTTGACAAATCTACAAGTTTACTTACGTGTGTAGTATGTACCTAGTATCTTGAAACTTGACAAACGTGTTAGTGATATTAGGGGCCCCGTTATACCCGCTAATATGAGTCTCGGTTACCACTTTACACCGTAGGTACATACATTATAAAGTAGTAACAGGCCAGGATGAGTAGCGTAATGAGAACTTATTTCAAGGAGGTTTTCGTCACGTAAAAGGAACTCGAAATAAAGCCTAGATTAGACCTAGCTAGTTATACGAGTCTACAGGTCTTCCTCTAAGGTAATGTTGGCGTCTCCTGTCAAAAAGTTCGTGCATATTATCTATCATTTAAACTTTACAGCTTTTTGTTCCGTAGATGATTGGGTACTTTACATACAGCTATATGGTCCCATGCAGAATACCAATTCTAAGCCCCCTGAACGACATTATTAGATTAGGCATATGTGAGTAATAGGAACCCGTTATTATCGTTACAGGTCTCTAATAACTTTGAGGTGGTGTTTAAATCCCAATTCCGCCGCTGCTAATAAGCTCTTTAGTACAATTAATTAATTCATTAAGCTAAATAACCTAAATACTTTTTAAATTAGATAATATTCTGGGTTGCATGAAAAATAATAAGACCGTAATTTTAAGAAATTAGGTAAATGGATACCTCGTTTATGAAGTTCTTTTTTAATATCTTGGGACATCTAAACACACTGCCATCTAATCCCAAACTTGGCAGAGTTTGTACTATGGCAACTAGACAACTGATAAACATACTTACATATTTTTAATACACACATTTTATAAATAAATTACACCCAGACACAGAACAAATAATCGGGTCCGTCGTATTCCAAAGTGGAGCAAATAAAACTTGAGAGGTGTCAAGGGACACCCGGATGGAACGAAGTTATTTCTTATTATTTATTATGTACAAAAAACCTGTATAGGTACACTCAACAAAAATAATCGTCGCGACACCACACTGTTCAATGCGAAATAGAAATGAAAATATCTGGCTTGCTTCAATAAGAGAGAGAGAGAGAGAGACAGACAGAGAAACATGCGCACGCCGCACAGCTGCAAAAAGTGTCGTGACAACTTTTCGTAAGAATTTTTTCCGTCTAGCCCCCTTTCACAACGCGCGATAAGGAACTTCGTTCCAAAAAAAGGAATAATATTATAATCATCACCCGAATCAATGTCTCTATACAGTATTAAGGTATTAATATGTATCAATGTAAACATAGGTAGTTGCACCGAACGCTAACTCTAATGATGCAACAGGCGGTGGCGTAATAAAAGCTTAATTTTTAAGTACCTAATTTTTTTTGTATTCACCGATCTTGGTCGTCAAATCTCCCTCAGGTCTCTCTTCGGCACCTAACTCGCTTAATCTTGTATTTTATCTGTAATACAAGTAATATCGAGGATTCAGAACGAGATGTTGATATTTCGCCGCCGGATCTAATTTAGTTCTGAGTGTAATTCTGTTTTCAGAATAGCCGGAAAGAGCTAAATTGAACATTTTCAGCTGAAAACATAAGTAAATTTATTATACTTATGTTTTCAGCTGAAAATGTTCATCATAATTTCTGCTCACATTTACTTGATTTAGTTGATAAATTTTATTTCGGCATAGACTGCCATATTATTTTTTACAAGCCGTTTTTATGGAATTTCGCACCCAGTAATCAAACTTTATCCACCACAGAAAAATATATATATTTTTTTTTTTACTTTTAATAGACATGATTTTTGGGGATTCAACTTTTTATAAAAAGATAATAACAGGTGACAAGTAAAGACGATTTTTACGTTAAACGAGACTAAAGATGGTTGTAAATATTATAGTAATTTGTAGTCTCAGTAATCTACCAAATATTCTTCTGTCTCTCATTTATTTATCACGCACGTGACATAAACATATACATATATACGCCAGAAAGATATTTCGGTAACTGTAATGAAAACAGTGATGAGGGATTTATTCGTTTCAAATAAATTTTATCTAAATTATTGTTCTCATCACGTAAAACACCAACAACACAACGTCACTTTTTGTACTATGAAAACTAATTTGAATTGAAATGAATTTAGAATTCAGAACAGTAATGAAATTTTTCGTCGAAATTTGGTATTTTCATTTGTGAATTTTAATAAATAAAAATATCTTACCAATGAACTCCAATTCTAGTGGATTTACTATCTTTCTGACGAGAATTTGAGTTAGCATCACATGCGAGATACCTAAATAGCTTACTTCAACAAGAATACAGCGTTGGCAACTGACTAGGACTTCAGTTTACTGTAATTTTTACAAGAATATTTAGTCTAGTATAAACGTAAATTTGTTTAGTCGTCTTATAAGTCTATTAAATTATTTTGCCAAGAAATTTCAAAAAGGTTGGAGTCTTAGAAAGTGTTTTAATGTTTGCTTTGCAATAAACTGACCATGCGTCATTACTAATTTCAGTAGCTGGAAGTTGATTATTCTGCGTATAAAATAAGATTTAAAACAACCGTCAATATCTCAGAATCCGAATATTCTGTAAGTTGAAGGAGTATTATTGAAATCTAGCAACTATCTTCCTTAAATTAGCGTTCATACCGCATTGAAATCTGTCGATAAGTTATCAATTATTATGCCACAGACAAGCATCAACCTCAAAACATCCCTGTTTTTGAGTCTAAAATATACATCATTAATATTAGGTACCCCTATGCTACGCTACAACAAGAAACCTGTACCTGTTCTCTCCGTGGTAAAATTGGATTAAGAGTATTAAGAGTAACGAAATGAAGGATGCACCGGTGCTTGCGCATTCGCTATAAAATGTGCTAAATAGTTGTTTAGCCTCCGATGAGATTGACCACCTTTGCTCAAATTCGGCCACGAGCACTATTATTACTGCCTAAGTACATAATGTAAGGTCGTGTATTTTTTAGTTACATATATACATACAATACACGACCTAATTAAAAAAAATTGGATGCCTATTGATGTTATTACCATAAAGTAAGTATTTCTATGAGCATCATGTCCCAATACCATAGGGTCAAAATTCTTATATTATGTCTTTAGCATATCGAAATATTTCTAAAATGATTGCATGCATCGATTAATAGAATATTGCATTGCGTGGAATGTAAAAGAAAGTTTTCGAAGGTGATTTATCTAAATCATTAGCAATAGCCATCATTATCATTTACGTATTACGTCGATTCCCGTAACGACGTCAAATCCTTATTAAAAGGTGTGCTTCGAGTACAATAGCTTATATCAGCTAGAGGTGTAATAGTTATAGGACGGCTGATGTGTCTGAGCACCGGGTGCCGAGTCGCGCTACCTGGTTATATAAATACAAATAGGTGAAGAGGGGCAGCGGAGACCTCCTGCACTTTCTTAGCGGCGCACGTCGCACCGACCAGTCCTCGCCGAGCAACATGGCTCGACACGCGTATTTGTGTCTCGGTGTGTTATTACTCTGCGCTTTCGGTAAGTATACAATATCATATATATTCTATTTTTTAACACTATTTGTCATATATCTATTATCAATAAAATATATGTTACGCAATTTCAATTAAATATTTGTCAAACAAATAATAGCCGATTTTATTAAATAACAAGTTATAAGTTAGATAATATAAAAAATATTATATAATAAAACATTAACCACCGGCTAGCACCTAGTGCCTATGTGAATTTATTTTTCTTTTTATTACGTCTATACTTGTACATAATTATAACTTTATTATTTGGCTATATTTATATATTTTTCGATAAATATTTATATTTTAACTTTATCTATAATGACGGTATGCATGCATAATGGTCTTATCTCACTACTTTTTGTTTTATTATTTAATTATTTTTTATAGACTGGTATATTCTCATTATAAAACTGAACCTTTAATATTTTCACGTTCCAAAATCTATCCATAAGATAAAATCGTTTACATAAGAACTTAAAGTTTAGAGCAACAAAGAAAGAACGCCGGCTACCTACCTACGTGGCTCGTTTACTTCGCTTGACC
Source organism: Pseudoips prasinana (assembly GCA_951640165.1). NCBI lineage: Eukaryota > Metazoa > Arthropoda > Insecta > Lepidoptera > Nolidae > Pseudoips > Pseudoips prasinana. Next base: position 22,726,018 of record OX621237.1, on the reverse strand, counting down.
TCGATTTCTTTTCAACGTTTCAACTTTCAATGCCGACATGGACTGGAACTGCAATTTGCTCCAATAATGCTAAATTTAAGAGTCCCTTGGAAAAACATAAAAACATTATCAATCGGCAATAAATATAGAGTAATTCTCCCTGACTAATTCTACTAAATCTTTTATAGTCTTTGCGTGCAATAACAAAATGAAGTATTGCATGCGTACAAGTGGCTAAGTGTTACATACTTACAATGTGAAAATTAAAATTGAATGTTTGGTTAGTGTTATAAGTGCGCATGATAAGTATTCGGACATATGTAGGTACGGCACAGCAATGAAACTGCAGGTACAACATTCCTTCACCCGCGGTGTTGTAATCACGGCTTACGTTTAGTTCTGTTACCTAATGGACTCTCTAACACCGTAGTCTCAGTTCTATCTAAATAAAAAATTATAGACATAGATACATGTACCTACATAATCTGTTACATAAAGCAGTCCATAGAATTTAAGAATAAACTTAGCATAATACGATACTTTACATGAGTAATGTTGTGCAGTGACAAGCGAGAATCGAGTGAAGCGACAGGATGATGACGGCGGGTCAGAGGATCAGACCGCGGAGCAGCTCTGCGACGGCCGCCCAGCCGAGGAATACTTCCGGCTCACCACCGAGGGTGACTGCCGTGATGTAGTCAGGTAACTTTTGCAAAACCTTTTTAGCATATTTCATTTGTTCTAACTACATTAAATATACCCACGATATAGTTCTTTCGTAATATAGCCGAGTTGCAACGCTGTTCTGTCGTCATAACTTTGTCATGTTTCTATCACAAGCCCAGTTAAAACTGGTTGGTAACCGAACGAGTTCTACCGATTAGACTTAATGAAAGCTTGCAAGGTTGAATTTATGGGACGAAAGCCCACAGATAACTGATAGTATATTTAATATTGGCAAACATCAGATTTTACTGGCTGTAGGTGCGTACCTATCAAAGTACAATGTCTAAGAGTTAAAACAAATACATTAACGCTGTGAATGTTCCCAAGGACTACTGTAAGCCGTTTTATTTATTTATGACCACTGTTTAGTATGCAGTAGGCAATGACTTGATATTCCAGTCTGAGAACTAAACGGTCACACTCGTGCCTTGAATAATAGTCTTAATTGTAAACTCAGCATGATCGAAAATAGCTACATTCTATTAGATGCATGAGCAATGAAACATATTATATATAATGTAGATAACACAACAGGTTATAAGACGAAATTAAAATCTCAAATTGTACATCTATGTAATAATGATATTCTTTACAGCATTTTACCTTGTACCACATAAATATACAGATGGTGAATTACATACGAAACTTATAAGGTTAAAGCTTTTGGTTTTAATAATAGCCAAGTGTTTAACCTTCAACGTTGACATCCAAAAGCTACCTATACCTACGGAACTGAATCCATTACCATAGTTTAACAATTATGTGATGTGATGTCGGTACGTAGGTATCTACAACTACCAAATAGTGGCGGATGAAAAAGGTGTAATGTCTGTTGAGTTGCTCATAGTCCCGCTGTGTACAGGTGCGACAAAGGTGCTGAGAACGGCGTGACGCGGCTCGCCTCAGTGCGCTGCCCTGGCGGTCTCGCCTTCGATATCGACCGTCAAACTTGTGACTGGAAAACAAATGTTAAGAATTGCGATAAAATAGAAAGTAAGTTCCGCCGACTGGAGGAAGCGGTCATGCGGAGGGCTAAGCTTCCGTTATGGAGCCGGTCGAATGTCGCACGCCGGAGTACTCGTTAGCCTTCCGGATCGCCGCTTCCTGTCCTCATGCATTTAATTTAATATCACATTTCTTGTCAACGCAGGTGCACTAGGTCAGGTCTTAAACAAATCACTTGCCCGTCTGGACTGGCATTCGATCTTGATAAACAAACCTGCGACTGGAAGGGTAAAGTGACCAACTGTGACAAAACTGAGAGTAAGTGCCGATATGAAGCTAATGGCGCGTAGCGAGCAACTAGGCTTGGGTGAAGGGGCCGCGTCGCACTCTAGTAGTTAAGGTGTATTGCATGAGGCGCCGGACCGAACAGCGGCCCGTCGCCCACCGGCCGCGGCCCTTACATGACGCATTAACATTATTTATATACACACACTACTTACACACAATGTAATTATTTGATAACACTAAGTATTTATTTATGATGTTATACAGTACCACACTAAACCTTCTTATTATCAAAAACTACATGAAAGACCTAGCACAAATAAGAACAAAACAGACCAAGTTACGGATTGCATCTTCTCTTACTTAGGTAGAATCTTTTATATTATGAGAAATTTTAAATCAAACAAATCAATACTATACCTACATACTTCTTTCTATACTCTTTCTACCTACCTATATTCTTTTTCTTTCATTTTCATTCCACTAAAAATAAAAAATAACATAAATCAGAATAAAACTTTTTGATGTAGTAATTATAATGTACTAATCATTTTCATTGTATCTATTATGTCTGTGCTACCGTAACGGTTTGAACGAAAAAAGCCAGACCCAGTTTAATTGTACCAAATTAAATCAGACACAACATCTCTACCACGCATTTTTTTTCAAAATTAACTTACTCTTGGCTTTAGCTTCACAATCTACTTGTAGATATAAACTAACATTCACATCCTAAAACGGATACTTTTCGTGTGGAGGGATTAGTTTTCCCTAAGGTCTACTAACAATTAATTATTATATGTAAGTAGGTAGCATTCACATTAACATAAGTATGTATAATACACAAAATTTGCTTCACCGTATTAACCATTTGCTGTATATATTTAAGGTATTCTTACATACAATTTCGATTTCATTCAATATGACTGGAATAGCATACAAACGGTTACCGTAAATGAGATTTAAACCTATGAATATTCTTTATCTAAACTAAATGCATACATGTTATTTATTATATTTGAATGCTATTCAAGTTTTGGTAAATACCCATAGCAAAATTGGTAATATTGCTGGCATCGAAATAAATTATATAATATCGTGTTACATAATATGTTTTACCTACATTTTCGACTCATTCAATATATCAGTATTCTTATACATTAAAATGTAATTATACTTTTCTTTATTCCTTTATCTTTATTTTCTCGTTCTAAGTTAACGTTAATAACCAATTTAATCATAGATTAATATAATTATACCTTCTTACATACTACAGCTATTCTTTCTTATTCCCTATTGTATCTTCCGTTACCTCGATCATATTTTCATGCTTGATTTTCTTCTTTTTTCTTATTGATCCCTTAAACACAATTACAACCTAAACACAAACTATATGGAAATAGGCACCTGCGTTATATATTACCGTGTGGTACGCTACACAGCCCTCCGTCCGACACAATTTAATACATTTTATTAACGATTTAAAAATTTTCAGAACCACGAAAAATATTGCCTATCCTGAAAACAGATGAACCCATCTGCCCAGAAGGCAAGTTAGCTTGTGGAAGTGGTGACTGTATTGAAAAGGAACTATTCTGTAACGGCAAACCTGACTGTAAAGACGAGTCTGATGAAAATGCTTGCAGTGAGTATAATATCCTATTAATATTATAAAGGTGAAAGTTTGTGAGTGTGTATGTTTGTTACTTCTTCGCGTCTAAAGGCTGGAGGAAGATTTTAATAAAATTTGGTATGGTTTAGCTGACACCCTGGATTAACACATGGGCTATAATTTATAAAGTTTAAATGCACAGCTAGTATTTAATATAGTCATTAGGTTCCAGACATAAAATAAAGTTCACCTATTCTAACATCAGAAATGACCAAAAATGTTATATTTAATCATATAAAATATTTATGATACAGAAACTTTTTTTTATTGTAGTGCAAAAATAAAAACTGTAACTGAAACACTGAAAACTCAAACCAAAGTTAAAATATCTGAATGAATTAGGTTTTAGTTTAGTAACACAATATAAAACCTAATTGCATGACCTAATTGAAATTATTTTTTCAGCCGTGGACGTCGATCCCAACAGAGCCCCCGACTGCGACCCCAACCAGTGTGCCCTTCCCGATTGTTTCTGCTCTGCTGACGGAACCCGTATCCCTGGAGGTATCGAGGTGAACCAAGTACCTCAAATGATCACAATTACTTTCAACGGTGCTGTAAACGTTGACAACCTTGATCTTTATGAACAAATTTTCAACGGAAATCGCCATAACCCGAATGGTTGTCAGATCCGAGGAACTTTCTTTGTCTCCCATAAATACAGCAATTACGCTGGTATACAGGAATTACACCGTAAAGGACATGAAATCTCCGTGTTCTCTATCACGCACAAAGATGATCCTCAGTACTGGACCAGTGGAAGCTATGACGACTGGCTGGCTGAGATGGCCGGTGCTCGTCTGATCATTGAACGTTTCGCCAACATTACTGACTCCTCAATCATCGGCGTCCGCGCGCCTTACCTTCGCGTTGGTGGAAACAAACAATTTGAGATGATGGCAGACCAGTACTTCGTTTACGATGCCTCTATCACCGCTCCTCTGAGTCGTGTTCCTATCTGGCCATACACATTGTACTTCCGTATGCCACATAAATGCAATGGTAATGCCCACAACTGCCCATCCAGAAGCCACCCAGTATGGGAGATGGTAATGAATGAATTGGATAGAAGAGATGACCCCACTTTTGACGAATCTCTGCCTGGTTGCCACGTGGTCGACTCTTGTTCTAATATCCAAACCGGCGAACAGTTCGGTCGTCTCCTGCGTCACAACTTCAACCGTCACTACAGTACCAACCGCGCTCCTCTAGGTCTTCACTTCCACGCTTCATGGCTTAAATCCAAGAAAGAATTCAGAGATGAGCTGATCAAATTTATAGAAGAGATGTTAGAAAAGAATGACGTATATTTCACGTCCCTTATTCAAGTTATCCAGTGGATGCAGAACCCCACAGAGCTCACCTCACTCAGGGACTTCCAGGAATGGAAACAAGACAAATGTGACGTCAAAGGTCAACCTTTCTGTTCGTTGCCAAACGCCTGCCCGCTGACCACCCGGGAATTGCCAGGAGAGACGCTGCGTTTATTCACTTGCATGGAGTGCCCAAACAACTACCCCTGGATCTTAGATCCTACGGGTGAGGGCTTCAATGTTAAGAAGTGATCTCTTTAAGATAAATTAAAAGACTGTACACATGTAAATAATACTCAGTAATGTTAATAATAATTACAATAATTATTGTGAATGTGGCAGGACGTTTCCATGGAAAGTGAAAATGTCTTACAACTTATTTTAATTAGGTACCAACATTATGTAAAATACAAGTGAAAAAGTGACAAACGTTCACACCAAACCAGCTGCCGTTATTGTTTTATAGCAAATGTAGTTGAAAACTGACGTTTCATAGTAATTAAGGTTAATTGCCTACTTATATGAACAATAAATTTATAATTTTACAAAACGCAGTATTTTTATTAATACTAACAAAATAATAAACTAACTTTCCTTTTTGTACTGTGCCAGCAAACGATATGGTGGCACAATTCAACGGTAGTCGTGATAATGACGGTTATACTATTACTTATAGCACAGCCTATTTATGGCGCTCTTCCATCTTTACAAACTAAACTTTACGAAATCTAAGGGGATGCCCTTAAAAAAAGGGCCCTTAGATTTAGTATCCTGTCACGCCCATTCAAAATTCATTAGTCATTTATTCCATTGAAATATGACGTTTGTGTGGAATCGTCATTTTTTACCCTACCGTGCAGTGCATATCATGACCACAGCATTTGTCTATTCAGCTGTAAAGATGGACCAGTACCATACAGGCCCGGATCTAGGGCGGGGGGGGCAAGCCGAGGCCCATGCCCCGGGCGGCAAGTTCAGAGGGCGGCAAATTCAGCCTTGACAGACGAATGGACAATTCATCATTTAATTAACTTTCACCACAGAATATGTACAAAAAACGCACCCGCTTAGGGTTACCAGATGAGATTTACATTCTAAAATCCTGAGATTTTTTAGTTTGAGAAATTTCTCTCAAACGTACTTAAATTGAAAAGGTCATAATTTTGTCGTTTTTATACACTGCGCTCACGCGTTGCATATTGCAATCGAAGCGGTTGGGGCAGCGGCACCAAGAAGCACACGGCGCTGTATTCGCTGGCAGAGTGCGCCGCTTGGGAGGAGGCACGCCGTGGCCTTATTTCTGGAGTAGGCAGTGATCTGTCGCACCGGTCGTCGTGAATTCGATGGTTGCAGCGAGGAGTCCTGGGACGCCGTGGGTTCCTTCAGCGTGACAGTCGTCTCGCGGAAGAAGGTAGCGGCAAGGGAGAGGAAGATCACATCCTCTCACCTGGCCCCCACTGACGCACCGGGCGTCGGTGGAAGGTGTACAGTGCCCTCTTCCGGCCCCTAAATGGGTCCACCCGGGGGCGTCCGTTGCCCCCCACACATATGGACCCGAGGTGGCGGCGCGACGTGTTCCACGCGCGCCCCTCTTAGACGTTGCGGGGGAGTTTAACACCACACTGCCCCTGCTGATCTGAGGAGGCCCGCGGGAATGGGCAGCGCCAGCCGGGGGTTGCGCAAGTATCGTAAGGTCCCGTGATCCCCAGCGCAGGTGTGAGATGGAACATTGAGCTGGTTTTTAGTCAGTAGGAGTCTGACACACCCCTCCTCCCCAAGGTCCTCCTTGGGGAGGAGGGGTGTCCTCCTGGACATCCATGTAATAGACATCAATGTCCACCACGAGAAAAAAAATAATGGCACCAAGAAGCACTGCGCAACTTCGACTTTGAACAGATTGCTTTATCAATTCATTATCTGAATGGAAAAGGAGTTCATACACATCGATGATGTGAAATTATTCGATGAAATTGCAGAACTAGCTCTTTTTAAGACAATGGCTTACTCACCATTACTAGAGTTAATGCATATTTCAGAATGCATACGTAGAAAGACTTTTTTATTATGGGGGCTCAATGAAACGAAACCGATTAACGGCGCTTTAAGCTCGAGGTATACTTTTAATTCAATATAAGTAATTTGAAGAGTTTACATGTAGGACATTTCATAAATCAATAATTAAATTAAAAAAATACTTATTTTTTTTTATAATGGATTATATATAATAAAACTGATTTAGTACGTACTTGGATAAATAAGTATTGTTTTTTATTGTAAATTAGGGCTAGGCTGTTATTTGTAAATTTAACGCGGGTATAACCGCGGGATACAGCTAGTACAGATATAAAATGCGAAAATTTTGAGAGTATGGATGTTTGTTATTCTTTTACTCAAAAACTTCTGAGCGGATTTTGATGAAACTTTGTTGTAGCTATTAAATCCGAATAACACATAGGCTATAATTTATAAAGTTTAACGCAGGTAAAACCGCGGGCCATACCTTGTAATTTATACATATATATCCTAGACGTTCAAATCTACATTACAGTAAATAAACAGGCTTAAGACAGAAATGACAGCGATGGATGTATTGTTTCCGGAAGGACTATGTCCAAATGTAGTGGACATCTGACATCTGAAATAGCATCTTTTTGCTGAATGTGATGAGAAATGAGCTATGTTCGCAGTTTATTGGAATACTGCAGCCCAACCTGGAATCCATCTTATACAGTTCATATCTATAGAATCGAAAGGCTACAAAAAAAATTTCCATACCACCTAACATACGCAAATAATCTCTGTCGCAAGTTAAACTGCTATGAAGCTAGGCTAGAACACTTCAAAGTACTGCCTCTTGCCCATAGACGCAAGATAACTGATGTTGTTCTATTGTTTAATATCCTGAATGGTGCAATAGATGGTCCGGATTTGTTGGGAAAACTGCGATTACATATACCGCGAACTGGAAGCCGCTTTTAAAATCACAAATTGTTTAACCTACCATCATGTCACACTTACTACGCTCAGCATTAAATAAATAAAATAAAATAAAAAAGGTTTTTATTCACGTAGACTTCAAAAAAGCGCTTGTAAATAGTCAGAACATGTTTGTAGCATTATAGTTGTATACATTATTATTTCTAGTAACATAGATATTAGGTACACATGTATTGATAGTATTAAAACATTAATAAAATTTATTTTATAACAGCAATGATATTTAGCTAGCTCGAATCAAGTTATTGTCAAGAGATTATTTTTAAGTTTAACTATCTAGTTTAAGTCTAATTATCTAGTTTAAGTCTAATATTTGTAATACATATTGGCAATGGTTCTGTCTATATTAAGGTGATATTATTATGACGGACCTTGTGTTAATAACGACGGTCGCGCTTAAATGCTACCACCGCATCCAATGCGCCCCAACTGAGAAGACCCAGCGAAACAAACTCAGCGGGTGTCTCTACTACCGGTTTCAACACGGCCCAGTTGAGACGCTCCGGCGAAACATACTCAATGGGGCATATACACGAGATTTGGTCCACTTACTGTAATTATTTAGCAGGCAAACACAATATATTCTCGATCGGTTGTCTGATTATTTATTTATTTTAGGTTTAATATATTAGAAAGAGAAAATAAAAACGTCAAAATAAAAGTAACATTAATCATTTTGAGACACAACCAACAGTTCTGAAATTCGTAGAATATTTAAATAATAGATAGTTTTATTACAGATAGTTCATGTAACATAAAAGATTACTCATGTCTATATGGCTATAAGATCTCCAGCGGACTATGTGCAGGTAGATGCCGACCGCCAAATGTCTTTATCGTCAATGTAATCCTTAGTAGTGAAGTAACCCTTAGCCATAAGTTCATGTTTAATGTGTGACTTAAACTTATTATCAGGTTCATTCATCATTTTATCGATTCGATTCGTTAAGGGTGGACCCTTAAAGAAATTTATCAGGTACTCGATCCGTTCAATGTATCGGTCAATACTATCAAGACATTCCTTCACACTAAATTATAAATTAATTTAACATGTACAGATTCAATTATTATTGTTATTCAATTATTATAAATTTGTTACTATTAAAATTAAGTTTGTAAATGTATGTGAAAGTGAGATATTCGTGGGCATGCTGCGTTGGCACTTAGAAGGCTGTTTGGCTGTCATTTATTCATATGTATAATGCAATGATGTTGGTTTTGCCGTAACGGCCAGTTTGCGGGGCTAAATACAAAAAGAATATATATTTAAGTGGGCAAGGGCGGCATTTTCCAGTTTTGTCCCGCCTAAAAAATATTGAAGATCCGGGGCTGGTACCATAAATAGGCTATTTTTGAGCAAAACAACCTTAGATATGTCTGTCTTTGTACAAATCAGGACAGTAAGATTCCCTTTAGGGATGATATTTGGGATTTATACCTGAGTAATATGTCATAATATATATAATATAGTAATAATAATAAGCCATTTTATTGTGAACTTCTCATAAGTATGAATGGAATCTAATTGCCTAGTTATAATATGTCCTGTGCTCAGTTTGCCTCTTGGCATAGGCCTCCTCTAACAATTTCCATTGGGACCTGTCAACTGCTACTCTTTTCGTGAGAAGTCCAGCCGTGAGATTCAAATCATCTTCCCATCTTGTTTATTGGCGTCCTCTGCTTGTTCTGCCGTCCTCTGCTTCTCCTGTCGTCTCTGGTATACCTGTTGGAAACAATTTTACACCATTTCTAATGAGGGTATCGTGACATGTGACCTGGCCATCTCCACTTTTGTTGGTCTATACGGGTTATAACCAACAACTTCGGTCTGACCCTTATTATGCTACATAATTTTTTTTATTAAAAAAAAATGTGCATTTTGCTTTATCCTGATTTCATACCTAAACACAACACTCAAACATGCAATTCTCGGGCAAGCACATAATGACTCTATACTAGGCTATATATGAATCACCCAATGGTTGTTATGTGCGGCGATATTAGCCGAATAGAATAAACCCTGTTTATTCAGTTATAGACGTAATTTTCAGGCATTATAAATTTATTTCATTTCAAATTACGTATTTTATCATAAATATACAAGAAGGAAACTTCCGCGAATCTAATTTGCATGGTGTTTGAGTTAGTTACTCAAGCACCATGCTAATGGTGCACAGTATGAAATGCGGGGCGTATGAGAAAGAATAAATAAACAGACACCAACAGAATCCAGGAATATTTTGTAATGCATCAAATATTTAAAAATCTGTGATGTATTTTATATTGTATATATGGGTCATACACAAAAAAGGGTAAAAAAGTGTTCATGTAATGTATCATCTAAAAGAGCATATCAATGAATATTTATTTTGAACGAATTTAAATAGTTTAGTCCCTTTATTTCTACATATTTTAATTAAATCTTGGAAAATATTACGTTTTAATCATACACTATTATAGAATTTATCATCAAAAAGTCTCTTGCTGTGGTCTGTTACAAACCGAAGCTTTACGTTTGTGCTATGTTTAAAAATAGTTATAATACACTATTTACGTAAATTATTTACATGTAATAAAAACAATTTAGTACAGATGGTAACAATATGATTAAAAAATATATGGTTCCTAATTGTGTGAAATAAATCAATTAAAATGATGGTTACATAATTTTGAGTGTGGTCTGTGGACATGGTAAAAAAACAAGAAAATTTTATTTTTTGGACCATACTATACTTTTGTTTTTCTCTGTCAGCAACACTAAATATCTGTCATTACGGCGTTTGATATTTTGCTGTTGCGATTGCAATGTGAGTGACTATTTTTTTTTATTCCAAAACACATATAATTGTAAGAGATCAGGTGTTCTTTCCTGTTCCAATTATAAATAGGTAAGTATTGCTTTTAAAAAAATATATAGGTATTTTGTTTATTTATGAGCATTTAGTGAAAGTATATGAAAAGCATGCAGCTTGATTTCTAACCTCAAAACATACTACTTAGCGCATGACTTTTTTTAAATACATCTCTTCTGTGGATATCTTTTCTGTGACCACCATGTCCACAAAAAAGATTATGTCCACGAAGGAGGCTTAATAGATTTTATTATTTAATTTAATTATAGAAAAGCTAAAAAAATGTGTAAAGATTTTGGTAATATATACTACGATAAAGCATTTAATTTTTGTAGTAGATTTAAGTTTTTTTTAATGATATGATTTAATAGAGGAAACTTAATGACTTTTTTTTATGACTATTCATTTTAATCAGAGGGTTCATCGTTTACTTTGGGGTCTTGTCTGGTGTGTAATGTGTGGTTTACTTGTATCTTGATGTGTATATAATTTTATTTTTAATGGTAATCATGCTTGTTTATTATTTTAGTTAGGATGCCACGAGCAAGCAGATCGAAAACATCACTTTCCGACGAAGAAAAAAAAATAAGTCGTCGTAAACAAAAGAAGTTGAGCATGAAATGCGCTCGTGCAAGAATGAGCGAAGCAAACATTGAACAGAGAAAAAACAAAGATAAAGAAAGATACAAGAAAAAGATTGAAGAAAAAAAAGACTACACTCCCAGACAGCAAAGAAATATTATAAAGCATAAATCCATGTTCCATCATATTGCCACTTACTTGAATAAAATATTTTAAGGAAAAGGGCCATGGTAAAGGTGCCCTAGATGGACTAGAAGGCTGTGTTAAAAGAATTGCAGATGATTTTATAGCGAAAGGTCACGATATTTATAATTTAGATAGTCTTATGAAATGTTTACGTCATAATTACAAAGGCATTTAGATTCATAAAATTGATGAGTCCTCTATTTTAGATGTTGAAAATGTTTTAGATTCGAGCATCACTTGTCCCTTCAAGGGTACGCTTAGAACACACCAGGTGACATGGATTGTCAATTACCCTTCAGTCCTTCAGTAAGGCGTTTGAGTTGTTTGATTTGTGCAGCCGATGTGCATTACCCTCATAATGGCATAGGTCAAATAAACGTGCAAATGAAGACGTTAGATTCGCCTCGATTCTGGGTCAAACACTCCTGAAGTTGAATCTGTATCTAATTCTCCTGAGATACCAGCAACACCCAACGCATCAGCAGTATCAATCTCACCTGGTTTTTCAGAGAGATTTACACAAGATGCTGGTATTGAATAGCATCAGCAACCACGCAGGCCTATGAAGCGGGCACTGCGTATATATTTTCTTTTGACTCTGAATGCTCCATGAACTTTTCATCAAAGAAGCGATCGACATCAATACCTCTAAATGATCCAGACCATTTTGACAGTTCTTTGGAAATATTTCCAAACCCTTATAATAATATAATTTAGTTACTTTGTCAAAATATGATTAGCTACCTAAAGAAAACTTATAAGCTATATTCTATTTAGTGAAAACCGCTTAGAAAAATTTAAATGTAATATAGTAAAACAAATAGCATGGCTGCCCTATCATGATAATCCGGATCACTTGTACAACTCTTTATTCAATTTGATTAATGATGAGTTCTGCACAATATTTACACCCAAACAACTGTCTGTAAGTGACCGTCTGGTATTCAGTGATTGGGCAACTCCAGGTATCTATAAAAGTCGGAATCGGTTGTATGAATTGTATGAAGACAGATCCCATAATCATAATACAGCTTTTCAAGAATATGTGAAACAATATGCCAAAACATTTAGACGAGCCTGTACCGCTGCTAAATCTTTGCACATAAAATAAATAAAATAAAATAAAAAAGGTTTTTATTCACGTAGACTTTAAAAAAGCGCTTGTAAATAGTCAGAACATGTTTGTAGTAATATAGTTGTATACATTAGATATTATTTCTAGTAACATAGATATTTAGGTACATCTTGTATGAAAACATTTATAAAATTTATTTTATTACAGAAATGATATTTAGCTAGCTAGTCAAGAGATTATGTTTAATTATCTAGTTTAAGTCTAATATTTTTACTACATATTGTCAATGGTTCTGTCTATATTAAAGGTATTATTATTATGACGGACCTTGTGTTAATAACGACGGTCGCGCTTTAATGCTACCACCGGATCCAATGCGCCCCAACTGAGAAGACCCAGCGAAACAAACTCAGTGGGTTCATCTACTACCGGTTTCAACACGACCCAGTTGAGACGGTCCGGCGAAACATACTCAAGCGGGCATGAACACGGGATTTGGTCCAATTAGAGTAATTATTTAGTAGGCAAACACAATATATGCTCGATCGGTTGTCTGAATGCTTATTATTTTAGATTATATTTAGGTATACAAAATAAAAACTTCGAAACAATAATATTATTCATTTTGAGACAGAGTCAATAATTTTAAATTAATTATATAATAATAATAATAATATATAGGGACAATGTCACACAGATCATCCTAGCCCCAAACTAAGCAAAGCTTGTACAATGGGTACCAGGCGACGATATACATACTTATATAGATAGATAAATACTTAAATACATAGAAAACATCCATGACTCAGAAACAAAATATTCGTGCTCATCACACAAATATTTGCACTTACCGGGATTCGAACCCAGGACCACCAGCTTCGTAGGCAGGAGCACTACCAACTAGGCTGCGGTGATCGTCATATGATAGCAATCATTTACAGATAGTTCACGTAACACAGCAGATCAGTCATGTCTATATGGCTACAAGATCTCCAGCGAGCAATGTGCAGGTAGGAAGTGAGAGCCAGACGTCTTTGTCATCGATGTACTCTTTAGTGGTGTAATAACCCCTAGCCATAAGTATACGTTTAATATGTGTTTTAAAACTTGTGTCAGGCAGATCAGTAATTTGAGTAGGAAGCTTGTTATAAAACCTAATACAATTTCCTAAAAATGATTTATTAGTTTTGCTTACTCTAAAGCCTGGCATGGATAGTTTGTTTTTATTCCTAGTATTTATATTATGCAGTTCACTTTTCTTTTTATAATTATGAATATTTTTTCTAACAAACATTATATTCTGATATATATATTCCAATGGCACAGTAAGTATATTTATTTCTTTAAACAAATTTCGCAAAGAATCGCGACTGCCTAAACCATAAATGGCTCTGACTGCTCTTTTCTGCAATACAAAAATAGTACCTATGTCAGCCGCCAAACCCCACAGCAGAATGCTATACGACATAATGCTATGAAAGTACGCGAAATACACTAATCTAGCAGTTTGTTCATCTGACAATTGCCTTATTTTCCAGACAGCATAGGAAGCCGAACTTAATTTACCTGCTAACTTTTCAATCTGAGGACCCCATTGCAATTTTGAATCAAGTGTCAATCCTAAAAATACGGTCGATGGGACTAGATCTAATATTTTCGCATTAAGTGCAACTGTTGGTACAATTTGAGTCACATTCGGCAATGAGAACCTGATGCATTTAGTTTTCCCTGCATTTAACAAGAGATTATTTGCCGAAAACCATTCTGATATAAAGCTGAGTGTTTTATTATGCTCAATAAGATCTTTATTCTTTCTATTTACTTTAAATATGAGCAACATATCATCAGCGAACAAAACTATGTCTGATACTTTGTCTACCAGATAAGGGAGATCATTTATATAAACTAGAAATAAAAATGGGCCCAATATAGATCCTTGGGGCACCCCCATTTTCACAGGATGACGTGCCGAAGTGACACCGCCTATCGAAACCATCTGTTGTCGCCCCGATAAATAGGACGTCACAAGATCAAGAGATGTGCCAGATATTCCATAGTACTTCAGTTTAACAACGAGCGTACGATGATCAACGCAATCGAAAGCCTTAGAGAGATCACAGAAAACTCCCAGCGCATCCTGTGATCCCTCCCAAGCCTCCAATATTGACCTAATTAATGTGCAACCTGCATCCTGAGTAGAGCGGCCCCTTGTAAACCTGAACTGCTTGTTATGCAATATCTCATTCACGTTAAAGTGCGACAACATTTGGCTGAGCATCAGCTTTTCAAATATTTTACTTAAAGCTGGCAGTATTGAGATAGGCCTATAATTCGTGGCATTTTTTGAACATAAAAAATATACTTAAATCTTCTACAAATATAATCAAAACTACTTGGAAGATAATTAATGCTGAGACAGGTAAAACAAAAATACGTAGTCGTGATTTTAACGTAGTAATAAACAACATAGATATTAAAGGCGATTTGGAGATTGCGACTGAGTTTGAAAAATATTTTTCGAATATTCCAGTCATAATTACTAACTCTCTTTCATGTTCTTCTACTTCTGCTGAGCAGATACTCAAGCAAAGCGTAGGGTCGTGTGACACAGTTTTTGAATTTTCGGTGGTTAGCCCTAAAGATATTTTAAATGCTTTCAAGAGTATTAATATGAAAAACACAAAGGATCTGTGGGGTCTATCCATTAAGACTGTTTCATCAATCTATACAAATAAATAAAATTGGAGTGTCTGTTTGTAATATTGAAATAACCGGTTTTTACTACGTAAATATGAATATATATATGGTACATACACCAAAATATCATTTTTTTTACAATTTTTGTCTGTCTGTTTGTTCCGGCTAATCTCTGAAACGGCTGGACTGATTTTGACGGGGCTTTTATTGGCAGGTAGCTGATGTAATAAGGAGTAACTTAGGCTACTTTTATTTTACACAAAGTCATTTATTTTACTAAAAAACAAAATAAACTAATTAACACTTGGACGAAGTCGCGGGCACAGCTAGTTATTACTATAATCGCCCCACACTTAGCTACTGTGTTCAATTGCTGTGTTGCATCAGGTGTATTTCCTGACTTGATGAAGTAAGCCAGCTGCTCAGACACTTTAATATACATAATTTACTACACCGGAAACAGTTTGGATTCACAAAGGGTTGTTCAACCATAGATGCAGGGGTCAACTTATTAAAAAGTATATTCGCGGCGTGGGAAGACTCGCAAGATGCATTAGGTATCTTTTGCGATTTGTCCAAAGCGTTCGATTGCGTTCATCATGATACTCTGGTCAGAAAATTACACCACTACGGTATTAGGAACAAGGCTCCCGAACTTCTGACTTCTTACTTGGGCAATAGAATTCAAAAGGTCGAAATAAACGGTAAAATATCTCCGGGATCACCAGTGGTAATGGGCGTCCCACAGGGGTCAATTCTGGGCCCATTTTTGTTTTTAATTTATATAAATGACTTACCTTACTACCTATGTAAGGGATAAGCATGAGATTGTGTTGTTTGCAGATGATACTTCCCTGACGTTCAAAATAAACCGACAATTAAGCAATTTTGACGATGTTAATGATGCAATCTCTAAAGTTGTTCATTGGTTTAATACCAATAATCTTGTGCTTAATGATAAGAAAACTAAAGTCATTAAATTCACTACTCCGAATGTGAAACAGGCGACAACCAATGTACAACTTAATGGAGCTATTTTTTTTTATATCGGGACTAGTCGCTCCCTCTTATCGCTTTAACTGTCTTGGATCCCGCAACGAATTTAATCAGAAACAGAAAAAAGGAGGAGTTAGAAAATGAATAGTTCCACTTCCTCCAGAGCAAAGCGGGAGACAGAATGATGTAAAGAGGCTATAGCCTCATAAAATGAGAGATTTGCAACTAGAGAAGCCAGCTGCAAAAGCACCGAGGATCAATTTAAGGGTCCTAAGTGAGCTGTTATATTTGATTCCAATAGTAGGTATGGCAAAAACGCTTAAACGCACGGAAGTTGTTCCTTGTTGCTACAAGATCCGTATAATAAACTACTCCAGATATTAGTTGCAAGCTGTTTAACATAATATCACGCTGATTTTGCCAGAGATCACACTCCCACAGGATGTAGTGAGCAGTTTGTTCATATTCGTTACTGGATGTTGAACACAGACAGATTGGTGAAGATACTAATTTGAAACTATACAATTTACTTTTAAAATTGCCGTGTCCGGTAAGAAATTGTGCAACACAATGGTCTATGATTAGCCAAGTTTTATTTAACCGTTCGCGTACGTCCGGAAAGAAATGGTGCAGATGGCGACCCTTGGTTGACGTATTCCATCTACATTGCCATTCATTTAGTAGTTCGTTATTTAAGTCAGCTATTGGCATAAATAGCCTGGTTATTTTCGCACGGTCGCGTAATGATAAGAAATCATTTTCTAAATTATCGCGCGTAGAATAATACATTGCTGCTCGTCTTTGAACTTCAAGATCAACCGGTAGTACACCCGCTAGGACAGGTAGGGCCTCTGTGCTCACTGTTCTATAGGCTTTACACAGAAATATCGACGCCAACCTCTGGCTTTGTAGTTATTTACGGCGAGCAGCTCCGATGGTAGCCCTATCAGCCCACACAGGCGAGCCGTAGCACATACACCCAAGATAGGTTGCCCCGTAAATGATTTTAAGAGTATTAAAAGAGAGGCCCCAGGTTGCCGTCGATATCCTTGTAAGTGCAAAAAAGTTTCGCTTAGCTTTTAATATGTTCTATAAACGAGAAATTCTTTTCTAAAACTAAACCCAAATAACAGGTTGATATTTTGCGTTTTACAGTAACATTATTAAGTTTTACGCTCGGGGGGGATTTTAGTTCACCTTTAAGAAGGAGTTGGTAGGTTTTATGAGGAGCAAATGTAAGGCGATTTCTTTTACCCCATTCACTTATCATACTTAAGCAAGTTTGAGCCAGATTTTCCAACTCTCTCCTGGAGTTACCCTGTATAAGTAAGAGGCCATCGTCGGCATATGCCGTTAGAGAGCAGCGTGATGGCAAAGGTTATGTCAAGAAGTCATCAAAACCCAAGATCCAGAGATACTGCGCGAGCACTGAGCCCTGGGGGCAACCCATGGTTAACGATTTAGTGACTCTGAAGTGACCAAGCTTAAGAGTTGCAGAGCCATGTACGAAATAAGATGTGATTATCGAATATATATTACTGTAACAACCGCGTAACTTAAGTTTTTGTAACAAAATTGGCCACCAAGTATTATCAAACGCCCCTGAAATATCTAGGAATATGGCCAAAACGTATTTACATGCGGACGAGTTTACAGCTTTCCTCACTGAGATAGCTGCGTCCACTGTCGATTTACCTGCAGTAAAACCAAATTGATTTCCGTGAAATTTTGGTCCTCCCGGCAGCAATCGCGGTACAATAAGTCGTTCTAGAAGCTTGCCTAAGGAAGGCAGTAACGTTATTGGTCGGTATGACTTAGGATCTTCAGGCAGTTTATCGCCATTTTTTGGTATAATACGAATTAATGTATAATACGAATAAATATTAATGGAGCTAGGTTGGACCCTGTTGAATCAACTGTGTTCTTGGGTATCACTATTGACTCAAAGCTACAATGGAGCCCACAAATAGAAAAACTGTCCGGCAAATTATGTTCTGCAGCATATGCAGTGAACACTATTAGACGGCTGACTGATGTTGACACAGCTAGAATGGTTTATTTCAGTTATTTTCATAGTGTAATATCCTATGGAATTCTTCTCTGGGGTAGCTCTGCTGACATTTACACCATATTTACATTGCAAAAAAGAGCTGTAAGAGCTATCTATAATCTTGGCCCGAGAGTGTCTCTAAGAGAAAAGTTCAAAGAGGTCAACATTCTAACTGTACCATCTCAGTATATATATGAAAACTTACTATATGTGCATAAAAATATCGATTCCTTCTGTAAAAGGAGTGATACACATAATGTAAATACTAGATATAAGAATAATCTCATATTGCATACTACCCGTCTCCACAAAATAAGTAACTCTTTTATGGGGCAATGTATAAGATTCTATAACAAACTTCCCAATGATATTAGAGAATTGTCTACGAATAAGTTTAAAAGAATTATTAAAGCCAAATTGTGTAGCAGGGCATATTACAAAATTTCTGATTATTTAAGTGATAAAAGTGCTTGGGATTGAGTTGTTCTGAGTCAACACACATGATTGTGATTAATCTTAAGTATATTTTATTTTAAAAACGGATTCCTACTGAGTTTTCTGGCAGTGTTTCTCAGTAGCTGCCACGTCATGCACTGCACGGTAGGGTAAAAAAAATATGACGATTCCACATAAATGTAATTTTTTTACGGAATAAAGTACCTTTGACTTTGACTTACCGTTTATTTGGATTATTATATAATTTGCATTGTGATTTTTTAAGTCCACCAAAATGAAATTCCTTTCTGTAGACATACTTTTTTTATTTTTTATTTTCCAAATGATTCGATTACGTTGACGTTTTAATTGCCTTTTATAATTCGTTTATAGTAGGAAGTACATATGTTTAGTTATTATATTTTATTAGATTTTAGTTTACGCTGAATAACAGCATTTTATCTATTTTGTAGACCGAGTCGCCTCTTCTGTGGTCCTTAAAAATATAAAAAATGTTATTTATATCAAAAAATTAACATACTGATCTCCAACATAGTGATTAAAAGACTGATTATTCATAATGAAGTAATAAATATTTAGTTTCGCAATGTTTTTGAGAAATTTTATTTCTGCCCCTTTGTGTGTTACCTTTTTGTGTATGACCCATATTCATATAGTAAAAGGAAGAATGATGGGTCATTGTAAGGTGTTAAGTAAAAAATTATAAACTTTAGGTGATTCTTTTTTTAAATAATATTATCTTTTTTTATCAGAAAATTATGCTTAAAAGAACTTAATTTCTTCTCATAATGCTATTAGTTTTAATTAAAGTTGGAAAAATCTTATTAAGTTAATTCATTCAATTCCACCTCTTACTACATATTGTTCATACTTAAAATTCAATGTCTTGCCGCGGTATATGTCTTGCCCATATTCTTTACAAGTGTTCGTAAAGTTCTGCTCTGTCATTTAATTTAGGGGGAATCTCAAAGCTTTTCGTTGTTCCAATCATGCTCGATAGGACTTGAGTCAAGTAACTGCGCATACTAATCCAAAACTTGAATATCAACGGTCTCAAAGACCGTTCGATACCAGCCGCGCCGATGGGAAGGAGCATTATCGTGCATGAGTAGAAATTTCTGGCCCATTTGGATACCGTATGGGACAATAACTGGCTCTACTACTTCCTCGTGATCTATTTGTACAGTCATACTACCTTGCATCCAAACGAGCTGCGCACACTATGATTATTCCGCCTTGATATAAGTTTGTTTGCTAAGAGTGCCGTAGACGGCTAACTCTCCCTGGAATTCCCCAAACGCGTGTATTTCGTTCATCCGGGCTCATCGGTGAACAGCACCAGCGACCTGTGTTAGTCATTGCAAGGCAAATGATGAATCTACTTCATGCAACCTCCTTCGCACGGTTTGGTCGCATGCCAGCAGCTAGTGGTCCTTCTGGAGTCTTTGTAATAGTTGCATACCTGTGATATTGGGTTGTCTTTTAGCGGTCATTTAGAGAAATCGGTCCTGTCTTCGGGTAGTAACACGATATCTACACGTTCAGCCACATCCTCAGTACTGCGATAAGTGACCTCAACCTTGATATCTTCTTTTAGCTGGTGTGTTGGACCTCAGCAACGACGAAATGAATAGTACCATTTTCTAACAATGCCCACGGCTCGTAACATTTCATCTCGACACAAACGACGACGTAATATGACGCTTAAAGCTCACAGGGTACGTTAAATTAAAAAAGAAAAACTTATCCAATTTCACTAATTACTTAATATTAAATTTTAATTTTAATTTTCCTTAACGTAACGCATTACTACTTTTTGCTGTCGTATTTTATCTTTTCTTTTGGTTTTTTTTTATTCACATATTTGATAAATTTTGAAAACAGCATAAAAGAGGTTTCAATCTGTAGGTATATAAACTTTTTATGGAAATTGAAAACTGAAAATATTGAAAACTAAAAAGTAAATAATTTAGAATTAATGTATATCTAGGTACCTACCTACTTAGATTCTCTTGATTTGTGTATTTCAATAAAAGTTTATCTACACAAGTTTCGTTAACAGAATGTTATATAAATAATTTGGAAGGTGATTATTTTATGTTATATGGAATCAATAACAAAAACTGTAATAAAATGAAAATTTCGGGTTTTTAATTTCAACGAAACAGTGATAGCATGATTTTTAGGGTTCCGTAGCCAATTGGCAAAAACGGAACCTTTATAGATTCGTCATGTCTGTCTGTCTGTCCGTCCGTATGTCACAGCCACTTTTTTCCAAAAGTATAAGAACTATACAGTTGAAACTTGGTGAGTAGATGTATTCTGTGAACCGCATTAAGATTTTCACACAAAAATAAAAAAATAACATTAATTTTGGTGGTTCCCCATACATAGAACTGAAACTCAAATTTTTTTTTCGTCGTAACCATACATGTGGGGTATCTATGGATAGGTTTTCAAAAATGATATTGAGGTTCCTAATATCATTTTTTGCTAAACTGAATAGTTTGCGCGAGCGACACTTCCAAAGTGGTAAAATGAGTGTCCCCCCCCCCCCCCTGTAACTTCTAAAATAAGAGAATGATAAAACTAAAAAAAAATATATGATGTACATTACCATGAAAACTAACAACGAAAATTGGTTTGGACGAGATCTAGTTAGTAGTTTTTTTATAGTACATCATAAATCGTAAACCACAATTTACCATTCATTTCAACTGAAATACTTGCTGCTATGGAACTCTTCATGTGTGAGTCCGACTCGCACTTCGCCGGTTTTTTTATATATTTGTTTTTGCTTAATTTGTAGACTTTATTAGAGTATAACATTAAAATAAATACAACATGTACTTGTGTCGTTTAATAGGTAAAATGGAATCTCTGGAAGAAATTAACATTAAAATCCGGATTCACGGGATCTTGAGTTTTGTAACAGATAAAATTTGATACCTACTTTTTGAACAATAACAATCGATTCCTATGTCTTCTGTAAAGTAATAGCACACGGTCACTAAAACTACACTGTTTCAAGATAACGCTAAATTTGGTAAAATGTTGAGCATTAATTAAATGGTTGCAATTAGTGTTCAATATTTCATTACCTAACATTAGCGTACAATGTATTAAACTCTAATGTCCACACTTTTAGTAATCAATCGATTACAATTTAATGTATCTAATCTAATCCTAATCTTTTAAAAAGAGCAAGTAATTAGAATTGCTATGGGCCCACTTATGGATTACGTGAGATGCATAATACTACTCAAATTGGTTGATATTACAAATATCAGAAGCGATTATACAAAAACACTTTACAATTCATGAGTATTTACATATTAAGTATATATGACATTATTGCTTTTTGAAACAATCATCTCGATAGTTTCGTTGCATGGCTACGATTGGCCATTAGATAATCATGCATATGATCCCGAAACTGAAACAATCTATACATCTTCCACACACGCTTACATATATACATACCCACATATATGTATTTATTTTTATTTTTATGGTACTTACAGTTAGGAGGTACGTTAAATAAAACTTGTAAAAATCAGATATCCATTTACAAGTTTCCACTGATAGAGAATCGATAGATCATATTCACACAAGAGCTTGTTAAAAAGTCTACTCGCACGTATAATAAATGAGTTTTTCCTGTATGTAATCCAGTACTCCAAACGCTGGGAATGAAGAGTATGCGAGGTTTCCGTATGGGTATGGTACGCGCTATTAATCCTCTCTTCCCTAAATTTCGGGACAGTTAATTGAACCATTTGCAATTTTGAATAAGTATGTTAAGCCGTTGGATGCGGGCAGCGCAGGACCGGCTATTGTGGAGTCCAGCAGTGGACGTCTTTCGGCTGATAAGATGGTAAGTCTGCTACATTCATGTAAGAAAAAAGTGTGAATTTAATAAATATAGTCCGACGAAAAATATTTTTTTAAATTTAAAAAATCGTAGAAATTGCTTTTGAATATTGTAATTTGGATTCCATACTTGTGAAGCGAAATTTAAGTGGCTGCGAACAAAAGAAAAATATATTGTACGGGGCACAGCTAGTAGCTGTGCCCCGCGGTTTTACACGCGTTAAACTTTATAAATTACCACAGCTCCTCCCCCGTAGGTGATAGCGTGCTAATATGTAGCCTTTTATGTGTTGACCCGACTTTTTAGTAATATTCATGCAAAATTTGAAGTAAATTCATGCAGTACTTTTTGAGTTTAGCCCGGACATACATACAGACAAACCGACAAAAATTTATAAAACTATACTATATACCACCCCAAGTATTCTTTTAAAAAAAATTCAATATACAGTGCTGACTTTCCTACGATTTTATTATATGTATAATTATTGTGTGTTAAATGTTTAGACATCTATGTAATCCGTAGAAAGTCTTTAAAAAAGCCAAGTGCTTTAGAGGCCTTGCTTATAATACTTTTAATATGATCATCAAAGAGGTTGGTTTACGAGTATGACTACTAAGTACTAACTTTGCAGCGCCTTTTTATCTTCACCATTACACAGCTATTTTAATATTGCCGCACGTGACTATTAGGCACTTAGTGTTAGCCTACTGTTTTAATATAGGTACATTAAGATACTTTCAGTTATTAGTAATAATATAAAAAAAATATCATAAACAATAAAAGTTAAATAAAATAAAATATACAAAATTAGTAAAATATCATAAAAGTTATCCTGCAAACTAATGTTGTAATAACAATAGTTTGCAGGATAACTTTTAGCCATAAAATTATATTAATAGATAGAACAAAGGGAACCTTAAACTGAAAGTTACATACAATATTTCGTAACAATAGGAATTCGCATAGCACATAAAGGAGCGATACACAATATGAATACTAGATATTAGAATAATTTTATGTTACATACAATAATTATCACTTTTATGGGGCAATATATAAGATTCCATAACAAAATTGCCAATGGTATAAAAGCATCGTCTACACATAAGTTAAAAAGAATTAGTAAAGCCAAAAAGTCAACACACAAACAATATGTTATTAATCTTAAGTAAATATTATTTTAAAAAAGGATTTGGATATCCTGTGTTTTGTGGCAGTATCTCTCAGTAGCTGCCAAGTCATGCACTACAGGGTAGGGTAATAAAATTACGATTCTACATAAATCTAAATAAAATACTGAAACAAATGAATTTAGAATTTTGATATAGCTTGTATGAAGTAACAAAATATATAACCAAAAGAGGAAGGACTGTTAAGAGAAAGGACTCTAACAAAAATAAAAATAGGACCTCAGCCAACGTACCTACCTACGTCAGATGTTTTTATTAATTTCTTAAATAGAAATTTTAAAATTTGACTTTTGTTCCTATTCTTTTTTAAAGTAAGTGTTTTTATTTATTACTCTTTTAATGTTTTCTCTTTATTATTTTGTATTGTCTTTTTGTGTTTGACATTTCATTATTTTTATATTAATAGTTGAATTTGCATAAAACAATTTTTAAAAAATGCACTATATCTATAACAAATACAGTTGAATAATTTTATAATGTAAACCTATAACGTAATAATGGCAAACGATATAAAAAATATTTTTAAGACGGCTTAAGTTACTTAATTCATCTGTTCGACGCCGCCAGCGAAAGACTTGACAAATCAGGCAAGCACTTTTGCAGATTAGTCCTGCAAACTAATGTTGGACTTATGAATGAAATTGAAATGAGTATTGATAATTCGTAACATTTAGCTACTTGTATTGTAATTGTACCTTTTTATATTGTAATTGTAACTTTTCTACCTCTTACACAATCCGGTTCATCTGGTTTCCATTGTACTAGCTCTGCTTAGTTTGGGATCAGATTCCCAAGCTAAGCAGAGCTTGTACTATGGAAACCAGATAACTGATATACTACATATACTACTTTTCTTTTGTAAATACATACTTATATTGATAATTACACCCAGACTCGGGACAAACAGACATGTTCATGCACAATATATCTGTTTGTCCTGAGTCTCGGTGTACAAAATCAAAACTGTATTTTCGAAAACTCTATAAAGTGCCGCCTAAACTTGAACGAACATTATTTGGAAATTCCCGGGGCATAAAAATATGTATTGTTATTAATATTTTCTTAATTTTAATTCACTTGCAATTGAAATAGCTACGTCTTATGGCTTTGACTTGGATTTTTATTGGAGTTATTTAATTTGATATGAAGAAATATCAGCGGGCTTAGTTAAATCAACACGCCCCCGGAATGGTGGTGAATATTATAGTTAGCATTTAGGCATTGCCAACCAGCGTTGCAATACTACCAGAAATCTGCGAACATTACACACAGGCACGGCGTTAAAATATTTTATTTTTAGAGGTTTGTTCTTAGCCAATGGTAGCTATATTATATTTTTTTATTCAAAAATAGTGAATCCTAAAGACTATAAAAAAGAGAATAACAATATCCCCTCGATCTAAATTTTAGTTAGTTATTAGTTAGTTAGTTACAAATCGATCCTCCGCAAAGATACCAAAATAACATGTTATTTTACAGTACATTATGTGCCACCATTGTCATTCGCTAATCTAGTCCATCCAACGGTTGTCTGGAAGAAATCGCTCTTATGGTACAAGATCACAAATTGCATATAAATTGAAACACAAAAATTAATTGATGCCATCTTACAGGAAGTTTCCGTAAATATCATTTTTTTATTATATAGCAACTTCGCCATGCAAAGTGTAAATCCAACCAAAAATAAAAGATCATAAATTTACACATTAAGACTTATCCGGAGGTATGCGATCTGCCGTTAAGCTACGAACGATATACACCGGCAGATCAAATTTATTATTCCATTGCTGATACCTTTGTAGAGAATGTAGGCTTTATTTCTAGAAATATAGCTGACTGATAAGTTTACATTAGCATGTCTCATATTAAGATTATATAAATCTTAAAAGTTATATACCTCAACTTTTCATTTTATATGCTTTAGAGATTACTTATTTCATCATTTATAACAGTTTGAAATAAAAAATAACAATATCGCATCTGTAGTTTGTTATGTTATGGCAAAACAGAACAAACTATAGATGCGATATTCTGAAATAATCATAATGGTAGTCCTATTATATACCTACACATAACTCTATATATACATATGTATACCGCCGGTCGCACGTTATTTCTACTACTGAATCTAATTCTGTGAATGGATTCATATAGTCGGTGTATAGTCACTTAGCCTGATCGGTTGGCACTTTAAATTTCAATTAGTTAGTCGTTTATTACATAATACATCTTTAAGTTAGCAGCTACCATCCACTAGAACTGTTATGCTTATATTCAGCAAATATCTGACAACTTAGAAATCTTCGGTCTCTTTAGTAATTATTCTGAGGCCAAACCTATCCAACGGCCTTTCTTATGTTTCGGCTGACAACAGTGACAACTACAGCCTCGCCTTGACTCTCAATGGCCAGCGCCTACGAAGTATGCTAGAAGGTCGAGTGACCGTGCCGAAATCCATATTGGCGGTCACTGATCAGGTATATACTACATAGATATATGTATCTTAGGCGATGATTATTCATTATAATACTGAATAATAATTTAATATGATACCAAAAATACACGAGGTCAACAGCGAATATCTTGAAATGGAATTTAAAACAAACCGGCATGAAAATAATTAATAAGCCTGGTGAGTACAAAGTGATTCAATTGCAAGTAATATTAAATTGCACTAATGCTGCTCTCGAAGCATCCTGCTGAAAGATAAATCTCCCCGCAAATCTAATAATGTCAAATTAAAATAATGTAATATAACATATTTCGTAGAAAGTGCTACACTGATACTACGCCGTAGCATTGACGTAGCAAAATTTGATCATTCGAAATTACTATGTACCTTTTATTAATCTGTCAGTACTAGTTGCCAAGGGTATTCATATATTATGTAATAGTTGAATTATATAGAATTTTATAGAACTTATAAAAAAGCAATTAAGAGACATCCCTAACCGTATTTCCATACAAACGTATTCTTCATTTTACTTCATGGATTTTTTACTATATTCCTTTTTACGCAATATAATCTTCCACTACTAAGCGCGATTGAAATTGGCTCAACCATTTATTAGTAGAAGTCCCTCGAAAATCCAATTAAATTGCTTTATTCCAACTGCCGAAAATAATAAAATCTGCCGACTTGAAAAAAATATCAAAAATAAAAAACGCCCAGACATAGCTATTTTCTTATCGTTCATTATCGAGCCCAAAAATAAACAAATTGGCCTTATTATACGGGACAGGAAAATAAAAAATGTCGTTCATGTCGATATTACATTGCTTTTTTTCAAGCAAATATACTAGTTCATATCTATTTTGATATTATTTGCGCTATCGATATTCCGTGCTTAAATGGTTCGATCTGCGTGAAGAACTTTTTTGAAGGGTATTGGAAAGCCATCAAAATACTTCAAATTGCATGTAATTTTCACATTTTGTATTCCTCTTTTTTTCAGCTACAATTTTAGAATAAATAGATAAAAAAAATATCTTGGGGCAGCTAACACACTGCCATCTGATCACAAACTACATAGAGCATGTACTATGGCAACCAGACAACTGAAAAACATACTAATATATTTCTAAATACGTACATAGATATTATAGATAAATTACAGCCAGACACAGAACAAATAATCGTGCTCATCATACAAAGATTTGTTCTGGGTGGGGATCAAAACCATGACCTCTGGCTTAGCAGTCAGGGTCACTAACACACAGCCTGTTGCTCTCATACGAGCAACAGGCTAGCCACACTTTTAGAAACACGGTAAGAGACTAATATCTTGTTCAAAGTGCAAGAGGGGTTAAATAAATTTCATAACGGTTTCTATTCATCCATCAATATAAAAAACCGGCCAATTGCGAGTCGGACTCACTCATGAAGGGTTCCGTAGCAGCAAGTATTTCAGTTGATTAAATGAAAGGTAAATTGCGGTTTACAATTTATGACAAAAAACTACTAACAAGATCTCGTTCAAACCAATTTTCGTTGTTAGTTTGCATGGTAATGTACATCATATATTTTTTTAATTTTATTAGTCTCTTATTTTAGAAGTTTCAGGGGGGGAACACTAATTTTACCACTTTGGAAGTGTCTCTCGCGCAAAGTATTAGTTTTAGAAAAAAATTATATTAGAAACCTCAACATAATTTTTGAAGACCTATCCATAGACACCTCACATGTATGAGTACGTGGTCAAAGTATAATGTATAGTTATTAAAACAGTGGTATAAAGAATGTTCGGGTACATAATACTTCTAAAATATTAACCTGTAGGTGTAAATATAGATATCAATAGGTACTTTCAAACACAAGTACACCATAGATTGCGTGCGAAATCCATGAACGAAGAGAAGCTTAAATTTTAACATGATGTGCGTGTATTTGTTCATCCTACTAATATTATAAACGCGAAAGTTTGTAAGTATGGATGGATGGGTTTTTGTTACTCTTTCACATAAAAACTACTGAATGGATTTTAATAAAACTTTACAATAATATAGCTTATACATAACTATACATTTCTAGTATAAGCTGATCCCGCCTCGTATAGGATTTCCATACAATGAGAAATTAGCTTGTATTGGTAATGTATAGCTTGATATGCAGCCTTGTGTACGTGGAGGTACCTGCTTGGAGTTTGGCCTGCCAACACTGGAGTTTGGGTGACCCTATCACTATATATAAAATATGGCCTCTACTACGGTCATTTTATAAATTAATTTAGATTTTAAATAGGTCCTTATAATCTAGAGCGAGTTAGAACAATTTTCTGGTAGCTAGCGTGGTTAGATAATGTCAAGATTCACAAAAAATATTATAATTTAATAGGTGGATCACTTATAAATATTTTCTTATAAAATATATTTAACGGAGTATAAAATAGGTACTGTATTAGGTATATATTATTAGATATTTTTGTACTTAATCTGAAGTAGGTATCTATCCGGCTCCGGAATTTTCTATATTGGATTGATTTATGAGCTGATATGATTTTTTTTTTGTTGTGTATTTTTGAGATCTGATAGTTGAAGTTAATTCGATACTTTGTTTTTATTTTTTTGAGTTTCAGTTGATCTTTTGTTTATTATTTTTATTATATCTTGATTTATAGTTTGTTTGTTTGCTTGGAATAACAATGTCGGACATTAAATTAATATGAATATATACTGCTTAATAGTCTTCATTAGTGAATTTATTTTTATAATAAATTTTAGTTTTATAATTGCAATGCGGTCCTCATATTAAAAAATTACCTGCCAAATTAAGTTCAGCTTCATATGCAGTTTGGAAAATCAGACAATTGTCAGACGAACCAACTGCTAGACTAGTATATTTTGCTTACTTCCATAGCATGATGTCCTATGGTATTCTACTGTGGGGCTCAGCAGCTGACATAAGTGCTATTTTCGTATTACAAAAAAGAGCAGTCAGAGCTATTTATAGTCTAGGCAGTCGCGAGTCTCTACGAAGCTTGTTTATAGAGGTAATTATACATACTGTTCTATCTGAATTATATCAAAATATAATGTTTGTGCGGAAAAATATAGATAAATATAAAAAACGGAGTGACTTGCACAATGTCAATACTAGAAATAAGGATAAACTAGCCTATACCAGCCTTTAGAGTTAGCAAAACTAATAAGTCATTCATGGGAAATTGTATTAGGTTTTATAACAAGCTCCCTATTCTTATAACTAAACTACCTGATAATAACTTTAAGTCACACATTAAACGTGTAGTTATGGCTAAGGGTTACTACACTACCTACTAAGGATTACATTGACGATAAAGACATTTGGCGGTCGGCATCCACCTACACATAGTCCACTGGAGATCTTATAGCCATATGGACATGAGTAACATTTTATGTTACACTAGCTATGCCCGCGAATTCGTCCGCGTACTAATTAGTTTATTTTGTTTTTTAGTAAAATAAATTACTTTTTCCAAAATAAAAGTAGCCTAAGTTACTCCTTATTACATCAGCTACCTGCCAATAAAAGTCCCGTCAAAATCGGTCGAGCCGTTTCAGAGATTAGCCGGAACAAACAGACAGAAAAAAATTGTAAAAAATGTTATTTTGGTGTATGTACCGTATATATATTCATATTTATGTAGTATAAACCGGTTATTTCAATATTACAAACAGACACTCCAATTTTATTTATTTGTATAGATGAACTATCTGTAATAAAACTATCTATTATTTAAATATTCTTTCTAAATTCTTTCTAAATTTCAGAACTGTTGGTTGTGTCTCAAAATGATTAATGTTATTGTTATTTTGACGTTTTTATTTTCTCTTTTTAATATATTAAACCTAAAATAAATACTTAATCAGACAACCGATCGAGCACATATTGTGTTTGCCTGCTAAATAATTTCAGTGGACCAAATCTTGTGTATATGCCCCATAGAGTATGTTTCGCTGGAGCGTTTCAACTGGGCCGTGAGTTTGCTTTGCTGGGTCTTCTCAGTTGGGGCGCGTTGGAACCGGGGGTAGCATTAAAGCTCGACCGTCGTTATAAACACAAGGTCCGCCATAATAATTACATTTAATTCGTACCTTAATATAGACAGAACCATTTAGACAATAAGTAGTAAATATATATCTAAAATTTAAAATTTTGATAATTAAACCTACACAATGACATGATCCTTGACAATAACTTAATTTAAGTTAGCTAAATATCGTTACTATTATAAAATAAATCTTATTGTAAATTATTTCCTACAATCCGTGTACCTAAATATCTATATGTACCTACCTAGAAACAATTATAAATTAATTATATATTACTACAAACATTTGTTCTGACTATTTACAAGCGCTTTTTTAAAGTCCACGTGAATTTATTTTATTTTGAATGTGTAGCAATTCTATTTTAATGAATACAATATATTTTTTTAAGATGCACAGATTTTCTCATGTCATATAAATGGGTCCGTGGCACAATTTGAGAATGTGGAAAATATCACTCCTCCCACCGAATAATATTGTAATGTGATATAATAATACTTTGCGTTGTATTCGTTATTCGTCATTTGGACACTCTTTTACACCTTGTCTTTTTTTTCACATTGTTCCCATGAGTATTTTAGAAACTAGCATTTTTATAATAACTATTGCTTTATTATTCCGTTACATTCCCTTCCACTTCCCTTCCCGCTACGCTACGGCTCAGTGCGTCGGAGGTTCGCTGTGAAATAGTATTATTTTTCTGCTATTTCGTGATTGTTTGTGACCTGGGTTTTGTTTCTAGCTTTAGTGTTAGTGCTAAATACAACAATCTGTAAGTTTTTATAGTCACAGTTACTTGTTATCGTGCTAAATTAGTTATCGTGCTATTTACATTAAAGCGCTTGCTTATTTCTTGTGAATAACATGTCAAAAATAAATGATGTCCCCCCGATCGAGGCCGAGACGTATTTGGTACAAGTAAACGGACGCCCAGAACGCCCCCTTCAGGCTTCAACAAACGTGTGTTAGGCGATGCGTCACCGACGTTTTGTACTCCCGATGGTCAACTGGAATCGGCTATAAAACGTTTTCGGGGATCTCAACCCGATTATTCTACATTAAACTTTAGCGATACAAACAGTGCAGACTATAATTATTGCGATCTTGTGACAAAAGCATCCGTTTATCTGTCAAAGATTAACGAATTAGTCAGTGATTCCAACTCGGGTATGAATATCGCGAATAAGCTATCGGTGATGGATTGTACGCAGCGCCTTACCAGTATTATTTCATTACTTGCGCTTAAATCTTCATGCAATGAAACTAAATTGGCGAACGCAGAACGTCAGTTAGATCTATGCGTAAATGAAACCAATTCTGAGATTCCTACATACGTGGAACAATTAAAACTGCGTTTACCGAAAATAACCGCCGCCCCCATAGTACAGACGCGAAAACCGGTTCCTTCAATTATTGCGTATCCCACTGCTGAGCGATCAGCGGAGTGCGCGACTTCGTCGGCGACCAAGGAAGCGCTTATGAAGGCTATAAAACTCGCGGACGACGGTTTTCAAATAGTAGGCGTTAAAAAAACTTCCAATTTTGGCGTTGTACTCCGAGTGGCAAATGAAACCCAACTCAATAAAATTCGATCTGTCGAGGCCATTCGTTCGGCGGGTTTAAAACTTCAAACTCCATCCGGGCGACGACCGCGCATACTTATAAAAGATATACCGTCCTCAATGGACGACCAGGTCTTTTTAACGGCGCTATACAGGCAAAATATCAAAGATAGTGATCTTAAAGTCAACGAAGACGATTTTACATCTAAAACTAAAATTGTGCGCAAGCGTAACGTAGCTAATGGGCGCAAGTGGGTGGGAATTGAGCTCGAACTGAAGATTAGAAAACATTAACTCAGCACTAAAGAAAAACCTTTCATCGACTGGACTACATGCCGCTTCATTGATGATTTAGAGGTAGTTAGGTGTTTAAAGTGCCAGCAATATGGGCATGTTTTCAAGTACTGTAGTAATAAATTACCTACCTGTGCCTTATGCGCAGAAACACATCCCACAAAATCCTGTAGTCACCACAATGACCCAGAATTTAAACCAGTTTGTGCATCGTGTAAAGCATATAAAAAACCTCACGACCACAAATGCGGCTCGGACAACTGCCCCACATTTAAGCATAAACTTGAGCAGTTAGTCCTAAATACCAAATATTAATATGGCTTGCTTAAAAATAGGGCAGCTAAATCTTCACAACGACATCAGAGTTGGAAACTTTAGTCAATGAATACAACTTAGATATAGTGTTTGTACAAGAACAATATCAATATGCGCGTTTAAAAAATAAATTGTTGCAGCTAGACAACAAATCACGGGCTGCTATTTACGTCACGCGTACTAATTTTACGGTAAGCGCTATGCGAAACCTCATGACGTCACACTGTGCTGTCGCTGAAATATCATCCCCATCCTGGAAAGTTTACGTAGTGAGCTGTTATTTACAGTATTCAGATCCTGTCGGTCCCCATTTACATCACTTGAGCTATGTTTTGATGTCCCTCAAAGGACACAAAATCATTATTGGCGCAGATGTTAACGCATCCTCTACGTTATTATGATACGGCAAATACCGTTCAAGCGATACAGAACGGCGGAACGCCGTCGAAGATTTCGTCGCTAAGATGAATCTATCAATACATAACACTCCTGATGCACCGCCTACTTATTGTAGCCCTACTGGCGAATATTTTACTGACGTCACTTTTTCAAGCTCAGACGTCCGAGTAGATGGATGGCGTGTTTTGCCTGACGCTTCATCCAGTGATCACCGCTTAATCGTGTACGAGTTTGTTCCTCGGTTGGCACAAAGACCTACGGCTATTTACGGTAACTATAGATGTCGGCTCAAAGGGGCCGATTGGGATTTTTCCAGAGCTCTTTTTGCCGCGCATGCCAGCGATTTCACCCGGGATGAACTAACAACAGAGGAATGTGCTGTAATGATGTCGGACACTTTTACCTACTGTGCCGATATTGCCATAGGCCGCGTCCCTATCACTAATATTCGAAGATGCGATTGGTGGAATAACTACTTAATTAAAGTTCGATGTGAATTTCGGAGAACACGTAAAAAATATAATAAACTAGCTGTGCCCCGCGGTGTTGCCCGCGTTAAATATTATAAATTTTCTTTGCTATAAACCTCACGGAGCCCGAGACCTTTCCAACGAATGCAAAACCGTGGAAATCAGTTCGTGCGTTCTGGAATTATAGTGTCAGAAAAAACGTAAAATTGTAGGCGATGTTTTAAATAATGCATATATAAATCTCAAAATAGCTCGTTCACGTTACCGCTCGTCAATAGAGAAATCCAAAGGCAATCTTATTATAAAAATAGTCGATAAATTAGATAAAGAAGGCCCGTGGTCACCCCTATACCATGAGTTTAAAGCAAATAGGTCTATAGAATTAGCTTATATTAAAAACATAAAAATCAATAATACCTACACCAGTGGCATAGAGGAGACCACGGAATCCCAACTTAATTCGCTCATACCTGATGATAGTTCCTTGAACGATAATGACTACCACAAGCAGATTAGACAGTGGGCAAACAATCCACCCGCTACGTATATGTCTAGTCTTCCTACAATTAATGAGTTTATGAATACTGTGAAATCGCTACCTGTTAACAAAGCTTCAGGTGAAGATAAAATATCCAACAAAATGATAATAGAAGCCACAAAACAATCCGGTGATTCAATACTAAAAGTTTTTAATCGTTGCATATCTGAAGGGACTTTTCCGCGTACTTGGCGCAGCGGTTTTATTCGTATTATACCAAAAAATTGCGAT
This sequence comes from Pseudoips prasinana, assembly GCA_951640165.1. Lineage (NCBI taxonomy): Eukaryota > Metazoa > Arthropoda > Insecta > Lepidoptera > Nolidae > Pseudoips > Pseudoips prasinana. The sequence continues at coordinate 22,691,803 of OX621237.1, read as the reverse complement.
AAACTGCCTGAAGACCCTAAGCCATATCGACCAATAACGTTACTACCTTCCTTAGGCAAGCTTCTAGAACGACTTATCGTACCGCGATTGCTACCGGGAGGACCAAAATTTCACGGAAATCAATTTGGTTTTACTGCGGGTAAATCGACAGTGGACGCAGCTATCTCAGTGAGGAAAGCTGTAAACTCGTCCGAATGTAAATACGTTTTGGCCATATTCCTAGATATTTCAGGGGCGGTTGATAATACTTGGTGGCCAATTTTGTTACAAAAATTTAAGTTACGCGGTTGTTACAGTAATATATATTCGATAATCACATCTTATTTTGTACATGGCTCTGCAACTCTTAAGCTTGGTCACTACAGAGTCACTAAATCGTTAACCATGGGTTACCCCCAGGGCTCAGTGATCGCACCGTATCTCTGGAACTTGGGTTTTGATGACTTCTTGACATTACCCTTGCCATCACGCTGCTCTCTAAAGGCATATGCGGACGATGGCCTCTTACTTATACAGGGTAACTCCAGGTGAGAGTTGGAAAATCTGGCTCAAACTTGCTTAAGTATGATAAGTACATACGTACATACATACATAGACTCACGCCTGTTTCCCAGAGGGGTAGGCAGAGACAACGGATTTCCATTTGTCACGATCTTTGCATACTTCTTTTGCCTCGATTACTGTCATTATATTCTTCATACATGCTCGCCGGTTTAGGGTACTTCTGACCTGCCCTTTCTTGAGAACATCTCCAATTTGGTCAGAGAATGTTCGACGTGGTCTTCCCCTTCCGGTTGTCCCATTCACACAGGCCAGATATACTTCTTTTGTCAATCTTCTTTCATTCATCCTTTCTAAATGGCCAAACCATCTCAGCACGCCTTTTTCAATCTTGGTGACTACATCCTCTTTCACACCACAACGCTCTCTTACATCAGTATTTCGAATTCTGTCTCTTAAAGTCACACCACACATACTTCTCAGAGCTCTCATTTCCACTGCATTTATTTTACTTTCATTCTTTTTCTGCCATACCCAACTTTCACTTCCATACATTAAAGTTGGCACTAACACTTCATCGTGCACGGCCACGGATCGTAGTCGAGCCTTCTTTGATACTTGCCTGCTACTCATAAAGGCGTGTAGTGCCCCATTCACTCTGTTCCCCGCATTTACTCTTCTAACAATATCTTTTTCATATTTCCCATCTCTCGTAAACAAATTTCCCAAATATACAAATTCATTCACCTGTTCGACTTTCTCTCCTCCAATCACAATATCACACGCTGTCGTGTATTCATCCCTCTCAAATACCATTACTTTCGTCTTACCTACATTCATTTTCATCCCTTTCCTTTCAAAAGATTCATGCATACTTGTTACCATCACCTGCAACTCGTCCGCCGATGATGCAAGTAAAACTTGATCATCAGCGTAAAGCAGACATTTGATGAGTAACTCATTCATCCTTTAGTATGATAAGTGAATAGGGTAAAAGAAATCGCCTTACATTTGCTCCTCATAAAACCTACCAACTCCTTCTTAAAGGTGAACTAAAATCTCCCCCGAGCGTAAAACTTAATAATGTTACTGTAAAACGCAAAATATCAACATGTTATTTGGGTTTAGTTTTAGAAAAGAATTTCTCGTTTATAGAACATATTAAATCAGTTGGGGAAAAAGCTAAGCGAAACTTTTTTGCACTCACAAGGATATCGACGGCAACCTGGGGCCTCTCTTTTAATACTCTTAAAATCATTTACGGATCGGAGCTTCTCGCCGTAAATTACTACAAAGCCAGAGGTTGGCGTTGATATTTCTGTGTAAAGCCTATAGAACAGTAAGCACAGAGGCCCTACCTGTCCTAGCGGGTGTACTTCCGGTTGATCTTGAGGTTCAAAGACGAGCAGCGATGTATTATTCTACGCGCGATAATTTAGAAAATGATTTCTTATCATTACGCGACCGTACGAAAATAACCAGGCTATTTATGCCAATAGCTGACTTAAATAACGAACTACTAAATGAATGGCAATGTAGATGGAATACCTCAACCAAGGGTCGCCATCTGCACCAGTTCTTTCCGGACGTACGCGAACGGTTAGATAAAACTTGGCTAATCATAGACCATTGTGTTGCACAATTTCTTACCGGACACGGCAATTTTAAAAGTAAATTGTATAGTTTCAAATTAGTATCTTCACCAATCTGTCTGTGCTCAACTTCCAGTAACGAATATGAACGAACTGCTCACCACATCCTGTGGGAGTGTGATCTCTGGCAAAATCAGCGTGATATTATGTTAAACAGCTTGCAACCAATATCTGGAGTAGTTTATTATACGGATCTTGTAGCAACAAGGAACAACTTCCGTGCGTTTAAGCGCTTTTGCCATACCTACTATTGGAATCAAATATAACAGCTCACTTAGGACCCTTAAATTGATCCTCGGTGCTTTTGCAGCTGGCTTCTCTAGTTGCAAATCTCTCATTTAATGAGGCTATAGCCTCTTTACATCATTCTGTCTCCCGCTTTGCTCTGGAGGGAAGTGGAACTATTCATTTTCTAACTCCTCCTTTTTTCTGTTTCTGATTAAATTCGTTGCGGGATCCAAGACAGTTAAAGCGATTCCCCGGGACATGCCTGAGCTTCACCGCTCAGTGTCATTTCATTGTGTGCCACTGTTGATCCTGGCTTACAGGAGTTGCAGTGGTGGGTAAGAGGGAGAGACTAGTCCCGTATAAAAAAAAATTATTCCGTTACAGGTTTATTGTACCTACTTATTTACCTACGTGAACATCATCGCTACTAGTGATTACGGGTAGCACTACAAACAAGATTTTCAATATGTTACGTTAACGATATTAATCGAGAAAAACCGCTAACCCGTGCTGTAGTAAAATATTCTAACAATACCACCATCCCTGTAGTAATTTTATTTAAAAATATGGTAATGCTAGTTAACCATATTTTTCAAATAAAATTACTACAGCAATAGTATTGTTAGAACATTTTACGCGACGCTAATTCTCGTTCAGAAAGCACCTCTTCAAGCTTAGGAGGTGATTTCAATTGTATTGACCAACTGATTGATTCAAAAATAAATTCTCCAGCTTCGATATCAAATTTATCTATGTATATTATGAAGCAATGCGGATTTTGTAGCTTGCTTCTCCTTTGGCTATTTATAAAGTTGCTCGTACTAGTACACGTTCTAAAATTATAAACCGACTTGTGTCTTGTGTTGAGTGAATAAAAAACGTCTTATTCCAAACATTTATCTATAGCCTCTTCTTCTAATACCAATCAAACCGATTAAAATACAAAAGATTACCTAAACATTACATCAAGGCAATGAAACTGAAAGTGTGGTACAAAATCATAAATTAAAATAGATCGCCATAGTAATTAAAATAGAGGAGTTATTTGAAGAAAATGAAAATCAATTATACCATATGAAGAAGAAAATAAATAAAACAATAATAACACACATATCACGTCATTTAATTCGTTGAGTGCATTACCATGACACAAGATACTGCTGTTGATACAAACACTGTAGACGTTTTAACTTCTAGCAAGAACAAAAAACTAGGAAACTATGTTGCAATGAGCAAGAATGGTCTGACAACAAAAACAAAATACTCAAAAATAGCGGTGAATTTAATAAAGGTACACGTTAAAAAAACGATATGCTAGTAAGACCATTGGCCCTTCTCGCTCATGCAAGAAGCGTTGTGGCGTTACCTTTTCTACGGAACAACGGCAGGAGATATTTGACACTTTTTATAGACAGAAAGATCAAGAACTCCAATGGCAATATATCGTGAGACACGTTGAAGCACAAGCTGTAAAACGTATCACCTTATAACGAACAAATAACAGGACACAAACAATTAAATATTATTTCAAACAGGACCAGACTTCTATTCAAGTTTGTAAAGTATTCTTTTTAAGCACTCTGTGACCTTCAGAACAGGTAGTTTTTACAGCTCAACAACAGAGGAGCTCATTACAACAGGCGTCATAGGATATCCGAAGTTACAATTTCCATGTTCCAAGCGTCAATATTTATCTGAACGACTAAACATTTTCAAAATATATAGACTGTATACCCTATGGTTTCCAAATCAAGAATACACACAAGAACAATTAACATCAAAACGCCAATATGAATCAATATTTAATAAAATTAGTCATTTGTTAACCCTAAGAAAGATTTTTACGGAACGTTTTCTTTTTATGAAGAAGCTGACGAAATAAAAAAGCTATATTGGAAGAAGAAAATATCAACAGCATTTACTACAAAATATTAAAGTACGCCAAAGAAAACAGAAGGAAAAGCGACATCAGATAAGAATAATACGACGGTAGCTATATTCGATTAAGAGAAATAGTTTAATGTGCCTCAATCAGAAGAAGAAATGTTCCACTACAACCCACCCACAACACTACCCAGTTTATAATTTTACTATCTATGCTTTGAATAGATCTGGATATTGCTGTGTGTGATACCTTTTTAAAGCTAAAAGAGGCTCTATCGAAATAGGACGCTGCTTAATTAAGTTCATACATATAGAAGGACAACGACGAATCAAATACATATCATACTATTCGGATGGTTGCGCGGGCCAGAATAAAAACCGTTATGTGTTTGCACTTTATCTATATGCCATAAAAAGGTTATACACCGTTTTATTGCATGGACTAAAATAGTTGAAGTAAAGGTCTTAAATTAAAATCCCAATATAGTTCAATTTAAGTGTAATTAAGTTGATCAATACTTTGAGTTAAGCACGGAAAATTTTATCAATAGGTTAAGAAGAGGCAAACAGAACAGAACAAGTAATGTTCAAGGGACCGGTTTAAAGCAAGCATATTCTGAACCAGTTGCTGTCAGAAAAGCTCTGCTAGCAGATTTACTCAGCTTGTGCAGAACTGATGCCATACCTGCTCACTATCATTCGTTTTATAATTCACTCCGAAGCTGTAATAAAAATCCAGAACCAGCTTCAGATTCTGATGGTGATGATGATACTGACGGAGACTAAATTAGTTTTAATTGTTAAATATTGTTTATTTTCTAAAATCATTTTTTTTTGCATTTTATTAATAAACTGTTTTCTTTTATCAAACAGCCATAGTTTTATTGAGATTTCTATCCCAATAATTGATATTACTTTATATGCAATTGAGTAATAAAATAGTATTAGAATAATACTTGAACACATAAAAGGTATGCATTATATCACTGAAAAACCCAGCTACAATCTATTACCGTTTATGTCTGGTTCTCTTTGTTTAAAGAATAACATTGTAGAAAGCTGTTATTGTGCAAACTGTCCTTTTGTTTTTACGGGAATAATATCGTAAAGTTGTTTGGCGAAATAATGTTTCGTCTAGCGTTTTCAGTAAAATAAAATAACTAGATTTTAATAAAATACATACGTTTATTTAAATTGATTCCATAACAAAATAGCTTTCCTTTGATGTATAAATCATTCTCTTAGGTTGGACAACATTTAACATAATCGTAAAAAAAAACACTATTATTTATCCTGTAAAATTTGAATTTATCGATAACGATATTTTTCGGTGGGAGGAGTATATCGATGTGATCATATTTAAATATCGTCGATGAAGTACCAATACCTCCTAACTGACATTTTGGTCCAAAATGACTTTCTTAATTTAATAGACATAAAACTCATATTCGCATGGATTGAATTAACTCCTATCCAACATTTCTTTACCAAAAAGCTTTTAGAGCTAAGTGACGGAATTCCTTCGTTCGTATGTATTTTATGCAAATATCTCCTAACTTCTAAAAAGTCTTGCGGTTGGTAATCAAGCACAGATGAGTACGTAGGTCATATTGATAAAAATTCGGACTAGACAAGACAAAGCGAGAGCAGTGAGCGAGGAAATTATTCTTATGTTAACGGATCTTAAGGCTGTCTAAGTTTGTCCCTACTTGACAGCCAGCTCTCTTTATTTTAAGACCAAACTAATCAGTCCCAATTTCACGGTTTATAATGCAATAAGTCACCACACTGTCTCTTACTGGTTCGTTGAAACTGCCGCAGATTTGACAGTACATTCACTAGTTTTATCGTAGATTACTTAGAAAGTTTTTTGACAATAAGCGTGCCGAACATATTTTTTTCTGCTGGGTGTACCCATCACAATCTCAATAACGTGTTAAGTAATACATGTACCGAGCGATTACACTACTGTCACGAAGGAAGTTTGAATACATCCGTTCCCTTACGAAGCTGTTGATGTTGGCTATAGTTTTATAGGGTTCCGTAGCCAAATGGCAAAAAACGGAATCCTTATAGATTTGTCATGTCTGTCTGTCTGTACATTACGAACAACTACTTTTTTCCGAAACTATAAGAGCTGTACTGTTGAAACTTGGTAAGTGAACCGCATTAAGATACGCATTTACACAAAAATTGAAATATATCAATAATTTTGGGGGGTTATTGGGGATACATTTGGGGATTTAACTCAAAATTATTGTCTTAAAAAATGCTATTGAGATTTCTAATATAATGTTTTTTTCTAAAATGAATAGTTTGCGCGAGAGACACTTCCAAAGTGATAAAATGAGTGTACCCCCCCCCCCCCCCTCTTTAACTTCTAAAATAAGAGAATTAAACAACTAAAAAAATATATGATGTATACATTACCATGCAAACTAACAATAAAAATTGGTTTGAACGAGATCTAGTAAGTTGTTTTTTTTAATACGTCATAAATCGTAAACCGCAATTTTCTTTCGTTTAATCAACTGAAATACTTGCTGCTACGGAACCCTTCATGGATGAGTCCGACTCGCACTTGGCCGGTTTTTTAAGAACTATGCAAGTGCTTTTATCAAGTATTCGGCATAGCGTTATTTTAGAGTCAGCTTAGTATAAGGTACGATGGGATTGGCATCGTCATTTCATGTACCTACGAAAATCCTGTAATATAAATAAAGATTAAAAAAAAAAAGTATTCGGCCAGCTCGGAAATCGGGTGACCCGACTATAACAAACATTCGGGCCATCAGGTATACTGATGACGGAAACTGTAAAATTGAATTATGATGCTGACTTGGTCGGTTTAACGACGAGGCCTTAAGTTTTTGCAGGTTTTAATACCTATTTAAAAATGAATAACGCACCTCTTCCTATAACGACATCCAAATTTAATGATTTTCAAAGCATGAAAAACGTTCTACCATTAGATTGCCATACATATTACGATACATAGCCTAAACTTTAAGCATAAAATTTAATATAAAAAAAAAACAAATAGTAAGTAGGTACATAAGAAAAGAAAACAAAATTAAAAAGTCGAGAACAATTTTAGCTTTTTTTATTGTTTTATTTTATTTATTGAAAGAGATTTTTGACGAAATTTTACTGTTTGAATATACCTAGTTACGTGTACTTATGTTCAGTTTTTTTTTGAATTATGAAAATTGGTAATTGTTATTGTTTAAATAAAAATAATTCTGTTTAATCCGTGTTTAATTTACAAGAAATAACTCCTAACATTAAAGTGAATTTTCAAATTCTAGAAACAATATCTTCTAACTGCCTAAACCCCAATTAAACGTAAACCTGGCCACATCCCTTCGTAACTAATAAAAATGTAATGCATTGAAAACTATTTTACTATAAATAGTTGGTCAAAATAAATAAAACCTTATTTTTAAACAGTTTTTGTCTTCTAGTGTAAAATTAGGTTCTCAACACTTAGGAGGTATTAGTACTTCATCGACGATATGTGATCATAAATGACATAGTAAATGAAATAAATGGGCCAAAAGACAAGAATGTGCAATTAAAAAGTAAGTGACATTGACGCAAAATAAACAACTCGATCCACTTTGGCAGTATATCGAATGAATGGGGTGTTAGGTTAATTTATATTGTGTATTGTTGGAAAAGTAAAAGACACGTAAGATAAACAAACAATTAAATAGCACGATGTCATCTCAATTAATAGATAAATTTAAACAACTAGACGCCTATGCGAAAACATTAGAAGACTTCAGAATAAAAACAGCCACCGGTGCCGCAAGTACGTAACGTATCTTTTTATTAACTTTTCAACTTAAATTCTTGCTACTTTTATGTATATTAAAGGCTGTAACGGATCTTTTATTAAGATCTTTAATCAATCATTTTTACCTGACTGATCAGCATGTAAACCTTTGTATTTTTCCTAATGTATCGGGCCAAGTAAGTATTTCCAAAGGTAAATAGTTATTATATTTAAGTTTATAATTATGATAATCAAATTTTCTTTATTTACAGTAACTGTAACCGGTGGACTTGTTATGATACTGTTGTTCCTATCAGAACTGTCCACCTACATGTCACCAAATATATCTGAGGAACTGTTTGTAGATACTTCAAGAGGCCACAAACTTCGAATAAACATAGACATAATAGTGCCAACTATATCATGCAGTTGTAAGTCTAATATAATAGTTATGTATTAAAATCTCATAAAAATCTAAACTCTTCTTTTGCCATACAATCCCAGATTTCTGTCTACACATAAAAGAAGTTTCAAAGTAAATTCAGTTGTTTGGTCAATATTCAAATTACTATTGGCATTTATGATAAATATAAAGGTCTATCAATAAAATATATTTTTTCTGCAACTAAGACCAATTCAACATACCAAATACCAATACAACGTGTAACAGAAAGAGTGAACGTAACTTAAGGGGCATATACGGTCTCCTTAAGCCTACCTGTACACAAAATCTCATACCAAAATACAATCTTGATCGTAATATATTAATCTTGATCGTAAAATAATATACCATTAAATATATCGACAAGTATTTTTATCGATATAACGAACATCCGTACTAACAAAGCACAGCTGATTCTGATTTCGCCGCCGTATTAGAGTTCCTTGCGACAAAATCAGGACGGAATTCGGAATGTCCCCTAATGTTCATATGAGCCTAGTACATTATTCATATTTTTTCGTTATTTATCAGTAGTCATGCCGCGTGTGTGTGTTATCTGGTTAGTTTGTATAGTTAATAATTAAGTACCTATTCGTTTCCGGCCAGATTAAATTCACATACTGAAAGAAAAATTTAATATTCTTACTATTTAACACACAAAGAAATATCTACAGTTACATAAGTCAATGAAATTATTTATTTCTCCTAGATCCAACATCTTGTAGAATATCAATTTAAATTAAATTAAGTGATTTTTCCTAGATACCAAATTTGTATGAATGATTAAAATGTCGATACAACCCTTTAAAAATTAAAGCAAAAATTCAGTTAAACATTTAATTGAATCTTAAAACGTGTTTAACGTGTAATAAATTATGTGACTGTACAGAACCACACTTTTTATTTGCAGTCTAAGTAGTACCCAAAGAAGTTATGCTAGTGTTGTTCATAATGTCGGTTATCTTACTTCTTGATTTAGGTTGTCGATAGAAAAATAAATTACTAGTTGAATAAAAAATGATTATTTCTGTTTGAAGTTTCGTCCATAGGTAGCCGTCCTGATACCCTATAACCCCCTTAAGTTACGTTCACACTTTCTGTTACACGTTGTATAAGTGCATGGTAAGTGTGAAAAGTGCACAATTACACTAGGCTATTCTGCCAGGATTGGTTGTGTTGTAATCTGCAATATTTTGTCTATATTTTATACCACAAGTATCTATATCCACTATACAGTTTATCTAAATGATATCATCAAAACATGAATTCTCACTTTAAATCGTCACAATTATCCAATGAAACTGAAAACATTTAGACTTGATTGTTGAATGTATCAGTCTTGGTTAGTCAATTTATATTAATATATATATATATATATATATAGGTAATAAGGTAAAGAAAAATGGTCCATGGATGTGCTGATGTCTCTAAAACCAGGTGTAATCATCATGTTGGTAGTTAGAAGGCTTTTACTTGTAACTTTTAGCTTGTAACCATTTGTCTTGTAGATGTAATGACCATTCATGTATCAGTGAACCAGCAAAATGACAGCTTTAGCATAAGATGTAGAAAAACCAAAATTCTGCATCACTGTTAGCCTAGCCGACCATATAGGCAAGTGCCTTAAAATATTTATATGCATTAAAATAAATTTACAAGTAAACTACAAACCAAATAGTAATTTCTTTTTTAAACCATAGGTGTAATTTATTCTTGATACCTTGCATTTCCCTTAAAGATTTGCCTACCAAATATTATGTAAAAATATTTGGCAGCCAATTTTTTTTGTAAGTACAGTTTTAATGATTTTTATATATTACAATAAACCAAAGCCCATATTAACAGTTGATATGTATTTTAGACTTAGTACTAGATGCAATGGACTCATCAGGAGAACAGCATCTGCAAATGGAGCACAATATTCACAAGAGAAGACTGGATTTAAATGGGGTTCCAATAGAGGAAGCCAAAAAAGAAGAAATCGCTTTGTCATCTTCTACTGTGAGTAAAGCACCAAATTTACATGAAACTTCACCATAGTATGCAATATGTGATAAATGTTGAACACCAAATGCGGTTAGAATATCATTTGCATGCTTAAAAATTTATTGGATTATGCTCATTGCAGAGAATTGCCATTAAATAAATTAGAGTCTATAGGCTTAGGCACCTTAGTGGGATTAAAGATGTAGACTGCTATACATGCTGTATTACAGTTGCAATGAGACCCTTTCTAGTGAATATTATTACTGTACAAATTCAGCCATCCATATATGTTTCATAATTTATTTGAGTTGTTAATTATTACATTTCTATTAAGACTGGTGGAACAATTTTTATTAAAAATAAAGTGACTTTATTTCAATATTAAAACAGATATCATGTTAGTCAGTTAAACATGTAGAAATGTATTTGGATACCCATTGCTCAAAGGAAGCTTAAGGTATAAAGATGACAAAATAGAAATGTTCATTAAAAATGCCTGAGGGTTAATATATGTGTATAATTAATTTATAAAGCCAGTGACCTTAATCAAACCAAGACAAATCAATTCTTCTGAAAGTATATAAATCTGTGGTTGTGTATAAATCAATTTGCCCTTTATTTATTATTTACTATGAACTGATTTAAAAGTAAAGATAATGTCAGTAAAGAGTTTTATCATGTTATGTTAAAATACTAAAACTGAAGTACAAATAATAATAATAATTTTATTTCTCCACAAAGGTAGTTACAATACTTACAACTAAATTAATATCTATACATATTCCTTTGTGAGAGCTGGTGTCTGAAGTAGGTTTCTTATAGAAAAAATATGTTTGATTAATTCATGTTGTCCACTTAAAGGTTAAGCAAAACACTTCAGAAGTAGCGGTTATCACATGTGGAAGTTGTTATGGTGCAGCCTTCAATGAATCTCAGTAAGTGAATTGATTTTATTAATTCATATCACATCATCAGCCTTATATTGTCCATTGCTGGACATAGGCCGCCCCCAAAGATTTCTACAACATTGCCTCTTGAAGGGGTTTGCCTTAGTCACCTTTTATGACTCCCATGGGATGTAATGAGGTGGCCCTGATATTCTTTTAAGGCCAGAAACCACACGGCTCTTATTAATTATTCCATATACTTTATATGCAGTGTTAACGGTGACTTAATAATTACAGATTACACAAAATTTTAGCCTTTAGAAAACCTTTCTGTTCTCCTTCAGATGATTTCTATCATCTATCCATCCAAAATTGAAGTGCTTGGCACTTGTCTGTGTAGCATTCTCCATTGATCCCGTTGTAGAGCCATTATAAAATATAAACTTCAATCTAGCTTAATTCTTTTAATTACCAATTGACTAAAGAACTACTATAACAATAAGCGTAATAGATACAGTGAACGTTTATTTGCGTTCACTGAATAGATAGTACCTATTATAAATATACACACAATACACTACAAATTATACAGTACTCTACTTCATTTGTTTTTTATTCATGTTTAGTTATTATTGTTATCATAATGTAAGTGCCTTTATGTATTAAAATGTGTCGGGGGGGGGGGGGTGTTTCTCACTAATGTTTATTAATATTATATATATATGTAAAAAGAGAAGTCCTGACTGACTGACTGACTCATCAACGCCCAGCCCAAACCCTTGGACCTAGAAAGCTGAAATTTTGCACAAATATTTTCTTTATAATGTAGACAAGGAATAAGGAAGGATTTTTCAAAATTCAACCCGCAAGGGGGTAATACGGGGGTGCAAAGTTAGTATGAAACTTTGCCGTTTTTAAAGTTAAAGGCATGAAAATTAGTATTTGGCCTTTCAGTAAAAGTAAAAAATTACGGGTTTCAGGATTTTTGGAAATTCCACCCCCAAGGGCGAAAAATAGGGGATTTATGTTTGTATGAAAAATGTGATAATTTTTAAGTTAAACACATGAAAATTAGTATTTGGCCTTTCAGTTAAAACATATAAATATGTATTTCAGGATTTTTGGAAATTCCACGCCCAAGGGTGAAAAATAGGGGATGTAAGGTTCTATGAAAAATGTGACAATTTTTAAGTTAAACGCATCAATATTAGTAATTGGCCTTTCAGTTAAAAATATAAAATATTAATTTCAGGATATTTGGAAGTTCCACCAGTGAACCAGTGAAACAGTGTTCGCGCCACGTATTCCGTTAGGGCCAAATGAACTGCCTTTTCTGTGGCGTCCTCACGTGTGAGTTCACCCCACAGTGTGGTAGTTCTGGTACGATCTGCTGAAACTATAAGGAACATCATGTACAAAGAAGTTTTGTAAAATCAATTATTGTTTCCTTGATCTTATCATTAGAAGTGTATTAATATATATAACGCTTATACTCCTTGATACGTACAGTCTTTAAATGCCTATTTTGACCTCTATTGCGTGTGTATGCTTTTGGTCTTACAGAATGAGAAGCTCAATTTTACGTTGACACTGCTTAACAGCTAATGGCACGTACCAAAAATCGATAATTTTCTCTTTTTTTCCTTTAATCTTGGTGCCAAATTTCAAAATTGTAGGCCAATGGCAAATTATCCTGATCTTAGTATGTGGTAAATAGTGAGTCAGTGAATTATGAAATTCATTCATTCACAGTCATTTTATTATGAAAATATGATTAAAAAGGCCGTGTTTTTTCTGTATACCGTTTTTAACAGACACAGCATTCAGAATTTTAAATATACTTTAGTTATTCACATTCATTTTACAGTTTCTCAAAGTAAGTCTTTTACGTGTGTTAGGACTTTTTGTTGTAGGTTACATTGGTCATCATTCAAAATTGTCGCGGACGAAGTCGCGGGCACAGCTAGTATATATATATATATAATCTTAATAAACATTGGTGAGAAACTATCAGTAATGCTGTAGAAATCTATTAAATTTCCACAATTGGGTACCTTAATAACACCGGCTTTTGCCGAATCTCGGGAGTCCTCGGGAAGATGTTCGCCGTCTCTACGGTGGTGTCGTGCGATCCATGGCCCTTTATACGGCGCCCGTCTGGTCTGAACTACTGACGGGTGCCTCCCGCTGCAGAGCTATACTTAACAGTCTGTAGCGTGTGCTGGCCATACGAATCGCACGAGGATACCGTACGGTATCTTATGAGGCGGCGACACTCCTGGCGCACTTCCCGCTATTCGATCTACTGGCGGCAATCGACGCAGCGGTTTTTACCGAAATACGCGTCCGCCAGGGGATCGGGGGGGCGCTAGACCAGACACTCATTGAGTATAGACGGGATGCACACTGGCGCGTACTAACACAGAGGCGCGCGCGGCTCGAGTTGCGCCTGAACGCGCGCCCTCGTGCCATGGACGCTATCCTGCCTCACCTCGAGGCTTGGGTAGGAAGAAAAAGCGGTCACGTCACCAACAGATTGCCTCAGATACTTATCAGACACGGGTGTTTCGGTGAGTATCTGAGCCGGATAGGCCGAGAAGCGACGACACATTGTCACCATTGCGTGAGCGACCTGGACTCTACCCAGCATACGCTGGAGGAGTGCCCGGCCTGGGAGGCTGAGAGGCGAGTCCTGGTCGCCGAGATCGGACGGGATCTTTCGCCGCCAGCAGTCGTGCTGGCTGGCGACTCCACCAAATGGGACGCCGTGGTCTCCTTCTGTCAGGCTGTTAAGCTCCAGGAGCGAGCCGATCCCGCTCGCAGACGGAGGAGGCGTCGTCGAGGCGGCGCAGCGACAGCAGCCGGTAGCCGTGTCAGCAGGTGGCAGCCGCGGTGGCAGTGTGAGAAGTATCCACTAAGACAGCTCCAGGACTCCAGGAAGACAGCGATCTGTTTGTGGCGCAGTAGCTGTACCAGACTGGCAGGAGTCGACAATCCAGAGCCCTCCCAGGGTACATGTCCCGACCCCAGATGGTCGGGACACGTACACTGGGAGGGCTCTGGCTCTAGGCTGACATGGCGCAAAAGGGGGACACCGGAGCAGTATATCCGCGTTCCCGGGGCTCTCCCCATCAGGGGCCAAGAGAAGTCCACGGCAGGTTAGGTTTAGTCGGTGCGAGTCCGACATACCCACCCGCAGACACTTTGCTGGTGGCATGCACCTTACTAAATTATGAATAACAAATTAATATATCTTTCCGAAATTACTGAGAGATGATTATAAAGTTAAGAAGACTTACAGTTTGTCATATTAGGCTAGTATTTATTATTCTAATTTACTATCCTAACTTAAAACTTGCGAGAAGTAGATTTAGCAATCAGATTTACTAATCACTTTTCAACTTTAATATTAAACAGGATTTCAAGAGGTTTCAAAGGTTTGCTTATAAATGCTAGGAATTATTTATAGATGAACGTTCACTATTTGTCATTTTTATATTATGGCCCAAAAGTTCAAATACTATCATGTTTTAAATTAATTTTTACTGCCCTCGTCATAAACATGCATTGTAAATTACAATAACATGTCATATAATCACTATTATGGATTTTTGTTTACTATATATTCACGATTATGGATGTCTTTACTATTTAGTCATCCACAACTAAATAGTGGAGATACTCAATAGAATGATAAATATAAAGTAGGTTTAACACTGTAGACCATACTTACATAGTATGAGAAAACTACTTCTTATTCCAGAATTTAATATCTATAAAAATACTTTCCAGAACACCAATTCTCCCTTGACAAAATGATGAGGGTTTACTGTTTAATATGGAGGGCCATTAAATAAATTAGAATGAAATATCAGCTTTTGACACAACTATTTTTTTTTTCAGATGTTGTAATACCTGTGAGGATGTAAAAGAAGCATACAGATTAAGGAGGTGGGCCCTTCCTGACTTAGCTACAATTGAACAATGTAAAAATGATGACTCTATTGAGAAAACAAACTTAGCCCTCAAAGAAGGCTGTCAAATATATGGATATATGGAAGTCAACAGAGTATGTAGTTCTTAAATGAAGCCAGCCAACCTTGCCAGCCCAACAATAATATCTGCATTCTGGGATCAATATATTTTCCTTTTCTTTGCTTTGTGTGTGTAAGATTTCATAGTTTATTCTGCAGTGAGCGTAAAAATAGATTTCAGAATATTGCCTTAGTCTTCAACTGAATCTTTACTAGTCTAAAGTATTTTGGGTCTGTAGAATAACAAATAGGAACTTCCCTATTGGATTTAATTTATAATTCAAAATTAATTGCAGGTTGGTGGGAGCTTTCATATAGCTCCGGGAAAAAGTTTTACCATAAATCATGTCCATGTCCATGATGTCCAGCCATACTCTTCATCAGTATTCAATACAACTCATTATATTAAACACCTATCTTTTGGATCAGACATACAAAGTGCTAATACCGCACCTTTAGATGGAGTCAATGGTGTAGCAAAAGAAGGTAAGTCAATCAAACCAACAATGTGATTATGTCCTCTTGGTCTATTTTGCCTATGATAGCCAGTCTTCTCAGTATCATCCTGAAGACTGGGAGTTGGCGGTAATGCACCCCGTGCCTCGAAGAGCATGTAAAGCAGTTGGTCCTGTACCTGACCTCTTTCTGGTCAAGTCGCTAGACATACCATCGGATCATGAGAGTGATGGATTAGAAAGTTCCCCCTGTGTTTGCGCACACATTTTTGCACTATTATATGTCCTGCGCAATTGGCTAGCCTCCATTGAAAATGGCCGCCGTGGCCGAAATTCGGTGGGACATTATCATTATTATTATGTCATAACTTGATGGGCTATCTGTTACGATTCACTGCCCAATCAATGCAAAAACATAAGGATGGAGCACCAAATTGCCAACTGCAGGTTGCTACTGATGTTATTTTCTGGCTTCCGGCTTGATATTGATCTGACCCTGTCCTGTCCTGCTGCACCAATATTATCGCATAAACTACTCTACTACTCCTACTCTTTAATTATATATTTTTTAATACTTAACCTTTTGACCATCACATCACAGTCATGTGTAGATGAAAACCTAAAACATGCCCAGAACAGAATGGTCCCAACTATGAAATCATACAGTGGGGTGCTGGATATATTTTATTGGCAGTCTTAAACAAAAGAGTTACTATACCAGATAAAGGGATATTCTAATTTCAATGTAGGGAATACACAAATAAAAAAAAATATTATCATTGAAATATAATTAGGTAACATAAATATAAATTCAACACTAGGTGTTCTGATACTAATTAAAACTAAATTAGTGACTTATTTTCATATTCACACTAGGTTTTTAGAATTATTCAATAGTTAAATGCCTTTAGAAATTTTTTATGATCGAATGTAATGTTTTGTAAGTACTAGTTAATAAAACAAACAGGTTAGGTGTAACCTAAATCACTATTTAATATTATAAATAATTATGAATCTTATATTAACACATTCAGAACACAATTTTAAGCATTTTGTATGCTAAACACTAAAGTTTTTACAACTGTTCAAAAACAGTAACCACCATCACATCAACAACGTATTCCTGTACCAATAGCCATGAAGGTGCCAAATGTTCCCCCTCCTTGCAGCATTACTTTTCCTACAGAGTGAACAAGTTCTCGTCCTCTGGCTCCATACCTGCAATTTCATATATTTTATTGAAATATGTAGTTTTTTTATTGCCATTTAGTTGGGCCCCCAATACTTTGCCAATTAACTTACGGTGAATCTTGTTAGATTCTCGACAATTATCATTCTGTTTCGTATAATTTCTACGTAAAACAATGGATCAGAGTGATCAAATAAAATCTAACCTCAAAGCAGTAAAACCACCGAATAGACCGCCGCTCGCCATTCCCACGCAAAATCCAATCATGAAACCCATTTTCATTTTGTCAAAGCAAGATGGTCCTTGACTTTGATACATTCCGCCTGGTACGGGCATTTTGAATTAGGTTCTTTTTTATATGATTATGCAAATTGTACAATATTTTTGAGAGGTATTGTCGAATCTAGAGTACTTTAATTTTGACACTTGTCACTTATCAGTCTTTTTTCTTTAATTCCGTTTTACGGCTCTGGCTTCTTTGGCCTTATGAGCCTTCAGTTAATATATTTTTATATCGTTTATTTCCGTCATTGTCAAGTAAAGTCCGTCACAGTCAAGTCATACATAGTCCTTGTCTAACCCCAGTAAAGCAGTGGAGACTTTACTAGAGACTTTTATGGAGTTTTGGTTACAACACGGAAAATCACAATTCACGGCAATATCGCACTTTCCTCCACTTGTGTACGTTGTCAAAGATGTTATGTCTAAAAATCCACCATATTTACACATAAAAACTCGAATTTACACCAGTTTTTGAAAATAAAACAGCGTCTTTTTCCGCGTTGGCGCCAAAACTCCACTTAGTCATTTGAATGGTGTGGCCTTTAGAAAAAAAATAATAAACATTTTATAAGTATAGTGCCACAAACTTATCTGGCCCGGTGGCCAAAAGTAGAACTAACGACGCCAGTTTGAAATGTCAATCGGCTGTTATTCCGACATTCCTGCCATTGATTGTTTGTTGCACGTATTTATTTTTCTTTTTGTGGTTTTTAATTGTGAAAAATGCCGAAAGCTTTAAAAAGTGATGCGAGGAACGTTATATTACAAGTATTGAATTATATGAATCACTAAAAACACCTTCAGGCACCAATTATACCCTTCAATAAGTTGTATGAACGCGTAGCTGCTGCTACAGGTTAGTGATGTCAGCTTCTGAAAAAATACGAAACTCCCCCTCGCACTTTAAATTTAAATACATATTTTAAAATATTCATTATTTATTTAATTTTTGCTATTTCCATTGTAGGGTGATTTGTAAGAAAACTTTTTAAAGAAAAAGAGCAAGCAGATGCAAAAATTTATAGCAGATCTGGATATTGGTAGATCGAATTCTGGAATGCCTACATTGATTGCAGAAGCTTTTGATAAAATAACAGTCAATGAATGGCAAAAGCATTGCAATCATGTAAAAAATATTAAAAATGATAATCGAAAAGGGATGGATACTTAGACGAGCCTTTCATCAATCAATTAGGTAGTGATATTGAAAATGAAAGCAGTGATTATGATAATGACGATGATGAAATGACTTCTGCATTAAAAAAAATCCGGTGTCATAATAATACCTGGAGTATCCCCGTTAGAGGACACTCTGCATACATTTTATGTAAATGATCATAATTATTGTATAAAAATATAAAGATTTGTAATGACAGTATTTGTTTGCTTTTAGTGAAGTAATATTTACGTTACAATGTGCATATTATTGTTACCCACTTTATTGAAAAAAATTGTTACTAGCAACACTAAATGCGATAACAGCGACGCTGCCAGCTGGCCAGATAAGTTTGTGGAACTGTAATTTAGTTTTGACCTACGTCCGCACGCTTGGCATAAAAAGTTTGGGATTGCCTTGTAGGTATTTTAAAATGATAACTTTCGTCGGTATTTATTGTTTGAAAGGGTCACAGAGTAGATGCGGAATGTATTTGGAGCAATGCTTAAAAATATTCGAACAAAGTAAGAAATTTCGGTTCAGTACACAACTTGCAGGGACTATTGAACACACATCCGGTGATTCAACGGTAGTTAGGTTCTTTTGGACGTCAGCGGCTTCATGGGTTAGAATATTCAATTCAATCTTTATTGCAATCATGTGTACATAGGTCTTACATATTAAAAAATTCAACATGATACCCTGTTAGGGCACGGCAACATTAAATAATTAATAACAATTAAATTCAGCATACATTAGGTTCCTTTTGTTTTGTTTATGATAAGAATACTATATTTGAGAATTAATCCAGAAAATAGTCACAGATTAACTTAGTTAGCTACTTATGAATAAAAACATAAACATTTATATGTATAATTCATTTCTTTTGATTTGTTTGTCCCATCAAAACCTCCATAACGATATCTAGTTCCTTATAACCCTAGTTTCTAGTGGTTGTTCAACGCTAACGTAGCGCTGTTATATTTCACCGTAGGTTCTGGTCTTGGTGGATATCCAGTGTTGGTATGGTAGTAGCCCTGCCAAGTCTAGCATACCAACAATTGCCGTATTATCTTTCTATCATAGCCTAAGACCTTTTGTTACTGTGTTTTCAACAATTTTATTTTCGGTGACTAACAGTATATCTACTATTATACAAAGTGTAACATATATATTGAACTTTGACTAATTAAATTTTTTTATTCTAAGATTTGCTTATAATCAAGTTCTTAAAGTTTCAAGTAGATAGCGTAATTCATTAAAAAACAATTGATTATTTTATTTATTGAAGAATATAAAAGGTATTGATTATCTCCTCAGTAATAATATCCAGTATTTGACACGTTGATTGTTGAAGTGGCAGGCTGCGATGTGACTTTTGTGTGCGTCACGATTTCTCGGCCACGTTATCCAAACAGAAAAAGAAATCGCTATATTTTTGTCAAAATTAGTCAAAATCGAAAGGAACAAACCAAAACTTTGTCAAAGCAGAAATAAAAAAGTTACAGGGGTTTTAAGTTGGCCGCGCGAACGTTACGTGCACGATTGCGCGGGCATGGAGATCTCAGTAACTACGTGGGATAGAGATCTAAATCTTTTTGTTAATTAAACATTTCATTTGTCAACAATTGTCGAAAAAAGAATTATAAGACTTAAGATCAATATTTCACGAAATATTCACCTTGGAAGTTATGGCCGCGATCGTGCACGATGTAGTCACAAAGATTGAACAAGGCATGCTGAGATGGTTTGGCCATTTAGAAAGGATGAATGAAAGAAGATTGACAAAAGAAGTATACCTGGCCTGTGTGAATGGGACAACCGGAAGGGGAAGACCACGTCGAACATTCTCTGACCAAATTGGAGATGTTTCCAAGAAAGGGCAGGTCAGAAGTACCCTAAACCGGCGAGCATGTATGAAGAATATAATGACAGTAATCGAGGCAAAAGAAGTATGCAAAGATCGTGACAAATGGAAATCCGTTGTCTCTGCCTACCCCTCTGGGAAACAGGCGTGAGTCTATGTATGTATGTATGTATGTAATTCTGAGAATAAGTTACGCCACCCTAGTCGACACACTCTCGATTTTCACTACGTTGTCCCAAGTGTTTGTCCCAAGGTGACACCACCTTGGTACAGTAGGTCGCCGTTGGTTCCGGAAATAGAGAAGGTTCCCGGATTTTAGGATTATCGTGCCCTCCCCCTCTCTTCGGACTTGAGACAATCTTATGATATCCCAATGTAACCTGCTTACTTCCACCTCCAGTTCGATGATCTTCTCGTCGGTCCGCAGTATGCGAGTGTTATATGTTGCCAGGGCCAGAGGTTGTCGGTTTTGGTAAAACGGCGTCTGCCGGGGGTTTTTAGCACCCCGGTTTCTATTTCCTTATTTTCTGTTTCTATTTCTGAATCTGTTCTCTCAGCGAAATATAGTGTTCCATTATTCTTTTTCAGGGTAACCCGGTGAGACTTGTTCAATAAGGGTTTCAATAATAGCTCGAGTTGTTATAATATTACTTGTTTCATCTTTAGAATCTCTCGACAAAATGGAGTTTATTCGTTCAAATCTCTTTACTCTTTTTTTCTTCTTATCCAATGAAATATTGATGTCTATTAAAGAACTAAGTTTCGTTTTTATTTTCTTCTTCTGTGTCCGGAATCCACGTAGATCCAGAATCAGCAAAAGATTCTTCATCTCTTGAAAGTGGCATCGGTTTGATACCCGAAATGGGACTTGACCCTCTGATTTCCTCTGATGACAACTTAAGTTATTTAATTTTATTTGCCTAGCATCTTATAATTAATCTTTATCTTGTTCTAGAAGAAATAAATAACATCAAATATTTATAAATTAGATACGTTACATCAGAATTCTGAATAGCAAAATTAAATAAATAGAGTTATTTAGTTTTCCTCGAACTAAATTAGTTTTGTAAAAGAATTTTTAAGTTGAGGAAAATTCAACAACTCAAGTTATTTAACTTATTCGACATTCATCTTGTCATTGACCAGAGTTATTGATTTATTTACTGAGTTATTTAGTTTTCCTTTAAAAAAATTGTGTTTGTCTAAAGATATTTATTATTCCATCTGTCATGACCTGTCTGACAAAAATGGCTATATCTTTGGAACGGAATAAGATATGAAAATGCCTGTAAGGCTCAAATATGCGGCAGGTTTTAGGTGTTTTGAAAATAGGAAAAAGTCAAAATCGCCAAAATCGGACTTATTTAGTTTTCCAACTACGGGGACGATATATGTATATCATAAAAGTACAATTTTAAATAAGTAAACCTTAGAACGTTCCAATTACAAAAATGTTCCCAGGTGTTGGAGGATTTACTAAAATGATCCCGAAACAAAGCGTCAGTCTACCAAAAGTGTGGCTGTTTGAAAAAAACCAACACCTAAAAAGTGCAGGGAACTAGATATTTTGATTGCTAATTATTTCACTGTAAATGGATATCTGGTGTCGGTTCTTTTACGGAATTAAAATAGCATCAATGCCGAGTGGTATACAGCAAAGTGGTTGTCACAAGTGTTCGAGGCAGTGTGCTAAAAGCGGCCGAAACCTGGGCTCCGCGGCCTACGGCTCCAGTATGACAACGCACACTCGGCACTTAAAACTAGATATTTCCTGGATAGCACACCGGTAACTGTTAAGTCACCTTACACGCCGTACAGTCTAGACTTGGAGCCATGTGACTTCTTAAAATTCCCAAAAATAAAAAAATAACTGAGAGGAACAGATTTCATCGCCAGAAGTTGCACTAGCGGCGTTCGAACGAAGAAGTAGTGTCTTAAGTTGTGTGGAAAAAATGCTTTCAGAATTGGTTCAGGCGCATCGAAATTTATATCTTAGACGCTGGTGGAGAGTACTCTGAAAAGATTAAATAAAAAAATGCCGTATGGTATTAGTATCTAGAAATATTCTGAGTGCCAAACATATAAAGTTTGAAACCAAAAAAGGAAGTTTAACCCATTGGTACCCGTTGATTATAGAGGTAATGGGATAAATGGGATAACAATGGCATAAATGGGTTTTTATATGATTTTAATTAAAATTAATACTTACCGAAATATTATTATTTTTAATTAATATTATAACTGCGGAAATTTTATTCCTATCTTAAACATTTTGTATGCTTGGATGGTAAACCAATTAAATTATAAATTTGTCAAAAAATAAACTATATAGTTTTTCCTTGATGGGGTAATAATGATGTATTGTAAGAAATATCTAATTTATTTTTTTATTAATTTCAGGTGCAGTGATGTTTCAATATTATTTGAAAATAGTTCCAACAGTGTATGTGAAATTAGATGGATCTGTTCTACATACCAACCAGTTTTCAGTGACAAGACACCAAAAATCTCTATCAAATATAAACACAGAATCTGGAATGCCGGGTGCATTCTTTAGTTATGAACTATCTCCTTTGATGGTGAAATATACAGAAAAAGACAGGTAAATATATTATTTAAATACATGTTATTAAAAGTACATCATAACCAATTTTATTTAAATTAATAAATTAACCTATTTAAACATTTTTTTCAGGTCCATTGGGCATTTTGCTACTAACATCTGTGCAATAATAGGAGGCGTATTTACTGTTGCGGGCATTTTTGATGCACTGTTATACCATTCGTTAAATGCATTTCAAAACAAACTTGTATTAGGCAAGGCTGGTTAAATTACAAAGTTTTTAAAAATAAATTAAAATCGCCCACAGTACTTTTAGCAAAGTTTTTACAAAATTCAATATCTGTGTCTTCAACTAAAGATTTTATTGGTATAAAATTTTCTTTAGTGGGATTATACTGCGCCCGACCTAGCTTTTCTAAAAACAAATGTCGTTGTCTAAGCTTAAAATTCCTGCAGAATAATATTTCTGCATTGTTCAAAACAGTTTTATGTGATATTTTCATGACATTGTGAATGTAATTAAATCTTTCAAAAAGGCTCCTCTGATCTGAAACAAAATAAATGTATTATATTTGTGTAAGTAATAATGAATCAATAAATTTATAATTTGTGTTACTTTTTAATTTAAAATGATGTACAAGTTACCCTATAACCCTTATAATATGGTAATAGAAAACGTACCACTTCTCAAAAAAAATAACCACCTTAATCATTAATTTTTCAAAATTAATATAATATGATATTATTGAATAGATAATATTGAACTATACAAATAACGAATTATTTAATTTAAACCTACATTTAGAAGTTTATTTTATAATAATGACCTTTTAATATTTTATACATCATGTAACATAAATAGTGAAGAGGATTTAAGGAGCTGATGAAAATGAGGAACCTATAGAACACAAGCTAGCAAAATATACAAATAGACGTGTTCTTTCTCAAACTAACCAGCTTATGAGCTGAAACATTAAAATACCACTGTTTTTTAGGGTTTTCCATACTTATGTTTTACAAGTTGTTCAGTTTAAGCGATTCTTTGAGCTACACATCATTATATCCCACAACAAAAAATATCTTAAGTCCCGTATGTACGGGACCGCCACCGTATTTAATTATTATGTCCCGTATTGTTACATACCCCATATATAAAGTACTAATGGCTCGAAGGCAGGCGAGTGACGCACGGTTGCGAGGAGATGAGGGAGAGGCGATGCGTATTAGTACCCTTATTTTCAGTTTTTATCTTATTAGTTCTCAACAATAATGGCAACCCTATGTATAAACCATATGTTCGTTTGAACGTTCGCCCAAGCGAGATAGGGAGCTGGTTGCTACACAGGCGGATTGTGAACCAGCCAAGTTAATTTGTGGTAGACCAGTTCGAAAGATTTTTTTGTTTGGTATATTTAGCAGAACATCATGATATCAGAGCGTTCAGCCAAACTGGATCTCCAAAACTAAAGCTAACAGAAACTGTTAATGAAGTAGTAAACATTATATGTAAATACATTTTTGTGACCAGCAACCTCTACTTTACTTTAACTCATAATGCCGCTGGTCACAATTTAAATTCATTTAAGTTCTAGGAATAGCAAGATATTTGGTCAATGCTATCTTCATATCTGAGGACCTGAGGGAAATTGTTAATACTTACATGGAGATTTAGTGACGACAATTAAACAATGTGTTTAATTGTCGTCAATAGTATTAGTTTAATTTGTGGCTGCCCTGTAGTAAATTGAAAATCAAAGATATAAACTCAAAATATTGGAATTAACCATTCTTCTACAACAAAGAATCCAAAAAGAGCCTTAATATCACTTTGCAGTTGTCAAGAATAACTCAGCTACATGTTTTTAATACACTGGTCTCAGTATTTCATGATATTAGTTTCAAAGAAATCTATAAAATGTACAATCCAATAGTAATATGGTATTCTAACAAAATAAGTATAATTGTTTGGTATCGGTATGCCTGCTTCATAGGTACATAAATTGTGCTTAGTAATTTTTTTAATCACAACTCAATAATCTAGTAAGTATTCAATTTGCTCCACTTGGCTTCACCAATGTATACAAAAATAGGGATGCCATTAAACACTCTTATATTAGGATGTTCAGCTAAACATACCACACAAATATTCATTCATATAATTATTATGGACACATAGCATCATTGACAAAATTAAAATTATTTCATAGCACTCATGTGTATACAAAATATACAGTAATCTTGAGTAAAAAATAAAACTCACTCAACATCAATAATTTAGGCTTGTCCAATACTAGTTTCTTGATTTCATTATCTTGAAAACCCATTTCTTCTTTAATAACAAATAAATTACATTTAATATGCTGTAAATTATATGTCATCAGTTTTGGTTGTTTGATAGCAAGATATCTTACTTCTTTCCCTTGCAATTCCAAAGACTTTTGGAAGTATCCAAGTCTTCTATCTATTCTAATAGTGCTGAAATAAAAATAAATATAAAAACACTCCAGCCATTCACCTATATACTTCACAAATGCTACTATTTCTACTTATTCTAAAATAAATAGTTGTATATTGTTCCCCTTGTATGTTATCTATATGCACCATCTCAAATATCTTGAGAAATACACTGCAGTATTGCAATTTTGATATTTCTATATCATAGGGTGACAAACGAGTAATTTATAGAATGCAGGCAACACTGCTGCTTGATCTTCTATACATATTTATAAATAAAATTGGAGTGTCTGCTTGTAATATTGAAATAACCATTTTTTACTACGAGTACCTATTTGAATATATATACCGTACATACACCAAAATAACTTTTTTTACAACTTTTGTCTGCCTGTCTGTTGGTTTTGGCTAATCTCTGAAATGGCTGGACCGATTTTAACAGCAAATAAAATTTGAGTTTCTGTTTGTAATATTGAAATAACCGTTTTTTCTTTCTGAATACCTATATATACGGTAGATACACCTAAATAACATTTTTTACAATGTTTTACTGTTTGTTTGTTCCGGCTAATCTCTGAAATGGCTGGACCCATTTTGACAGGACTCTTATATATTTTAGAAAAAAAACTAAATACGTGGGTATGGCTATTGTCAATAGAGATATAACTTAATTTGGAATAAGTAGAAATGAAATTAAGTAGGTACCATAATAAAAAAAAACTAAAATAATTAAAGAATCAACTGTTAGGCAAACGAAGTACACCAGGTCAGCTAGTAATAACATAAAAGTTATTCTTCAAGGTGGAAATACTCCCACAGTTAAGTGACTTTTATGGTGTAGAATACTTATTAAATATATCTCACCTAAACATTAACCAAAATGGATTTTGATTAATTATTCTCTGTATTTGCTCACTTTGAAAACCTTTAGACTGTAAATAGTTGATTCTTACTTCCAGGTCATCCAATGGCTCACATAGAATCATAGGATTCTTGGTAATAACATTGCCAATGTGCTCAATTCCAACATAGTCACTGAGAAATACAATGTGGCTCTTCATATCCTTTTCAAAGTCTAACCGTAATATCTTGTCAGCAATATAAGGCTTTCTTTCTATTTTACTTAAGTCCACATTAAGGTTAACTAAATTCTTCAGAGTATCAGAACTGTTTACATATGCTGCTAAGTTAAACGTAGATGGAAAATATGGAGTTACTTCAGACAAATCATCCGTCGTCGATTCTAATACATTTGATTCAGAATTTTGTCTAATACTTATATTATTGTAGAACTTTGGGTAATGCAAATAACCACAAAAATATTTTACTATTTCTCCACTGCTTGTGTTCTTGTACAATTTAGAATATAGTCCTGACAATGCCATATTTTCTTACATCCAGGTAGTTTCTTTCTCAAAATAAGCAAATTTAGAAGCTGTAAGAAAATTTAATAACAAGACAACATATGAAGAATTTAGTAATAATAACACAAATACACACAGATAGAGATACTATAACTCAAAGAGAATATAACAAACTACATTTACGTCGGATGCTTGTCGGCTGTCATATCAGGGAGTATGTCTATTGACCAATACGTTTATTGTATGTCAGAAGTTTCCTATATTCTTTTGTTTATGATTTTTACGCTACATACATGTGAGGCAGTGAACGCAAATAAGTGAGGTGGTCTTCTTATGCTCTTCTAAACCAAACAAGTATCCAGACCACCTGATGTTAAGCGGTCACCGTAGCTTGGAGCTAAAGTTTTACTTCAGTAGTATGGTCTAAAGCACACTCGTTTTATTTATGTATTTACCCTTTATACTATGTATAATTTATAATTTTATGTCTTATGTTACTTTAATCTTTACTATTTTCATAAATCTTTTTTTATTCTTCGCTCTTTTTATTTGGGGGTATTTATTTTCATAAATCTATAAAATGCTATTTGTATTTAATGAATCGTTAAACATAAGAACAATAACTAATGTAAACTTACAAAACTGAATATATAAGGCGCCGTTTGTGTTTAATTTCAATAATTAAATATAACACTATGTTAAAGTGTACTTTAACATAGTGAAAATACACTTTAACATAGTGTTAAGAAAGAAAAGTACTTTTTCATGTAGCACCGTATATTCGGTGTCGTATAGAACGTTCAGTCCTGTTTAGGAATTTGTAATTTACCTTTATTATATTTGTTTATGTTTAAGAAAGAATCCCGTATGTAATGTAGTAGTTAATATAATGTAATGTAATAATTTTAGGGTATGGAGATTTAAGTTAACGGCAACACTTGTCCACCTTGTCATAATCCTTGCATTACATGTGGTGGTGACTTGGTGACGATTATTGGTATCTCAGCATTTGCCTTTACTTTTATTTCCAATTGATATTAAGCGGTAAGTTGATAAACAATATGAACAGTGCTTTTCTTACAATTATTTTAAAGTTTTATACCTACATACTTTCATAACATATTAAATGAGTTGGAATTGTTATAGTGACATATTGTCGGTATATTCTTGGCTAATGTTTTATCCATATGGTAAATAAAAGCTGGTTTAAAAATAAGTATGTAATGGTTTCAGTTATGATTTGCAGTATTATGTTAGTAAAAGTATAGGTAATACTTTTACTAACATAACGAAAGTGTCACAAGGCGCTGTGTTCTGCATTAACCTTTCTAATCTGGCTACATTATTATATGTAGCTGTATGTAAGTAGGTACAAGTACGTAGGTACGTGTACACTGTACAGTATGCTGCAATAGCTGATCATTGTTACACTAATGAAAACTAAAGAATTTTAATCAAATATATTAATTAATTTATCCTATTTGATCATTTTATTAATTACCTACATCTTATATTGATTTAGAGTTTTAGGTATGAGGTTTTAAAATAATTTACCTACATGTTGTCTTTTTAAAATATTAGAAATCTGTAATAAGTACATAATTTATTATGCCAATTATTACTAACAATATTATTTTATGAAGATGTAATTAGTCTTCAGAATAATACTAACCTGGCTCTAATTTTGCTTTTTTATTTTAATTTTTGTTTATAGGTAATTAAAATGGTTAATTATAACCAATTACATTGATGAACATAGAAACATTACATAATTTCACTTATTTTTAAGGTTACTTTAAGTACAACTTATTGTAATTTAAATATAGATTGTCTTTTATCAGTGTCAATTTTTTAATACATACTTGAAATATACTTAATATATGAATAATTTCTAATAATGCAATACTAGTAATAAAAATGGTAAATATCTCAAATCAAGTCACCTTCAAACGTAAGTGAATGTAGGGGGCTAACCCCTGTACCATCACCACCCCGCGGAACCCCATGGTTATGGAGATATCTACATATATATGGTTCATGTGTATATTATTTCATAATAGTACATTTTTGCAAAAATGACATGACGCACTCTCAACTTCATATTCTTTTACAATGGAACTACGAATAAAAAACAATCAGAAGATCCATCATGGAACTGTTAATGGTACCTACTAGTGACAAGGAACAATTCAGTTTTGGGTATTTTTAGGATATTTATATAAAAGGTGTTATAAAAAAAAATATAACTTCTAGAAACTAAAGGAATGTTTTGCAGCAATGTTTTACGTTATTTTATAACGCAGTAGGTATCAAATTGCTACAAAATGTTTCTAAATTACATTCTGTTTTAAGAACTTGTATAAACTCTTATGATTTTAAAAAAAATATTAAATAATTATTCTTTTTTGCATTTGTTCCTGCGTGAGATGCACTCAGGCAGGAACAAATGTGTTTTATCACTTAGTATGAACCCCCTTAACCGCCCCATATACATACCTAACTCAAATTCAGGTGACTCAATATGAGATCCAACCCATAATAATAATAGTATCTTAAGATGTTTAGTCTTTTTACCATACAGTTCAATATGTTGGTTAGTACTTAATAATAACACTTTAATGCCACCTAAAGTTGTGATAGAAACATACACATATTTAGTATTGTTTGATTGATTGGTTAAAACTTAATTATTTCTATATAATTATTCTGGAGAAGAGAGTTTGTCTTTGGTCCTTTATAGATTATGGATTTTCACTAATTTTTCATTCCTAGAATAATACAAAACTGATGAAATCTTTGTTAAAAGTGAATAAAATATTGAAATACATTACTCACTGTAGTTTTAAATTATGCATTTTCTCTTATTGTAGCGCTAAAAGAACCTGTTTCTTTAGAAAAAAAAAATTTTGAGATATCCCTGTTCAAATCCAAACCATTGATGGTCAATGTTATATAATGCACCTTTCTTATCCATTATCACAAATTTACTTTAATTGTTTCATTGATTTATGATATCAAATCTTATGCCATAACATTTCAGAAAATAATAATATAATAATTTTGATCTTATAACTATTATTGTACATGCCATAAGTCTACCTTTTATCATAACTGCTTGTGGTTGTGATTAGACCATAGCCTTCTGTGTTTATGAAAACAATATATATGTTCAAATACCAATGCCTATGTCACAAAAATACTTTATGTATCACAAAATTATCTAGAAACTTTGCCAATCTCAGAATTACAATTCCAACTTTTGTGGCCTTGTTTTTCATGAGGAGTATTCAGGCTGAGACCTCAAAATGGTTTTTATGGAGATCTTCAAAAATAATCACACATTAGAAATTATTATGACTGATTCTCAGATAATGTTCACAGGTAAAACTGCACCTGTTTTACTATAATTCTGAAAATGTGACAAAAATTTTGCCAGTTCATTTACAATATGAAGTATAAATTGAAGAAAGTGTTTATATTTTCTGTTGTTTTGTAACTGTGAGCTGGTTCAATGTGATATATTAATTAGCTTACCAACATATTTTTTTATAAATTAACATAATTTTATTAATACTCATTTCTAAATCATTAAACTAGCTGTGCCCTGCGGTGTTACCCGCGTTAAATTTTATAAATTTTCTTTGCTATAAACCTCACGGAGCCCGAGACCTTTCCAACGAATGCAAAACCGTGGAAATCGGTTCTGGAGTTATAGCGTCAGGAAGGAAAAGCCGACTTATTTTTATATAGTAGAATATATTTAGTTAGTTTAAAACAAATGCAATTAAATTCAAAAAACATATATATATATATTTATGTAGCAATTACTTAAATTGTATATTTTATGTTGAATCTGAATTTGCTTGAACATTTCAAAGAAACACATTTGTCACCATTATATAAATATTTGGTTAAGCATTTACAATACAACGAAATTAAAAACACAATCAGTTTAGTAAACAAAGCTGTTTAATACAATCACATAATACTTTATCACATTTATTGTATTCTGATACCTTTATTAAATGACACTATTTTCAAAGTCCAATAACACACATTGTGAGTAGCTTAGCATTGCTAAGCTAGATATGTTGAAATAATTACCTATGTAAATAAAAAAAGAAACTGCCAGTGCCCAAACATATTTAAGTGTCTTGACAGATTGAACCTTGTGTGCATATTATGTTATATTGCATAGTATACTTATTCTGTGGCATAACTAAGTTACTTTGTAAAGGATTTTACTAAGCTTGAAAAAAAATGCTAGTTTGAAACATGTTTTATTCTCCTGTAATATTTACATAGTTATTTACAGTATCTTTTTATTGTTTGCTTTACTAACCATAAAAATATAATACAGACATGTGTGTTTTGTGATTTTACTATTTCAACTTTTTTTTAAATTAGATTCATACTGGAAATAGGTTCTTGATTGCTCAAGTTAACTTACCTGAACATACTATGAAAAACATAAGTGAACCATCACAAACCACCACTTTTACTTAAACAAAAAGAATTGTTACTTCTGAATGACTTAACAGATTTTCATAAACACAAAACTACACTACTACTACAGAAGTAGTATTTACAGAAAAGTAAACTGAATTGTAATTAATTTATTCGAAACTGCTTTCAAATTGTAAATTCAATAATACCAGTTTAATTTGAAAAAGTTTTTCCATAGGTATTATGAAATATATTATAGATTATATAATGAAGATATAATGACATTAATGTGTTATTCCACATTATGATCCATCTGTGCCAAGATTAAGAGTCATGCGTTTGGGTATAAGTGTAGTTGCATTAAGAAACAAGTAACTTACGCAATTATAATAGTAATATTAAGTATGCATAAACTCAATACAAGTGTCTTTTTTGTTTCAGATTGTTGCAAAGATGGATACTTCCTTGACCGGGAACCAAATTAGGCAAATGTATATTGACTTTTTTAAAGATAAAAAGGGTCATAAATATGTTCACTCTTCGTCTACAATACCTTTGGATGACCCTACTCTGTTGTTCACTAATTCTGGAATGGCACAATTTAAACCTATATTTTTGGGTACAATAGACCCAAATTCGGATATGGCACAATATGTTCGAGTTGTTAATACCCAAAAATGTATAAGAGCAGGTGGGAAACACAATGATCTTGATGATGTGGGAAAAGATGTATACCATCACACATTTTTCGAAATGATGGGCAACTGGTCATTTGGTGACTACTTTAAGAAAGAAATTTGTGCATGGGCATGGGAACTGCTGACTGATGTCTATAAATTGCCAGCAGAACGATTGTATGTCACTTACTTTGGAGGAGATGCTGCATCTGGCCTAGAGCCAGATTTGGATTGTAAGAACTTATGGCTTAGCCTAGGACTGCCTGAATCTCACATTTTGCCTGGTAGTATGAAGGATAACTTTTGGGAGATGGGTGAAACTGGGCCCTGTGGGCCATGCTCGGAATTGCACTATGATAGAATTGGAGGACGTGAAGCAGCTCACCTGGTTAACATGGATGATCCTGATGTGTTGGAGATTTGGAATCTTGTGTTTATTCAGTTCAATAGGGAAACAGATGGGTCATTAAATCCCCTGCCCAAGAAACATATTGATTGTGGTTTAGGCCTTGAAAGATTGGTATCTGTCATTCAAGATAAGAGAGCCAACTATGATACTGACTTCTTTATGCCAATTTTTAAAGCAATTGAACTTGGTACTGGAACTAGACCGTATTCTGGAAAGGTAGGCTCCGAAGACGTAGATGGTATTGATATGGCCTACAGAGTTTTAGCGGACCATGCTCGAACATTAACCATCGCTCTGTCTGATGGTGGATGTCCAGATAATACAGGCAGAGGTTACGTACTCCGTAGAATTTTGAGGCGTGCTGTACGATATGCATCTGAAAAGTTGAATGCTAAACCAGGACTTTTTGGTTCTTTAGTACATACTGTAGTAGATCTTTTAGGGTGTGCTTTCCCTGAAATTAAAAAAGATCCAATGTCGATTATAGAAACTATTAATGAGGAAGAACTGCAGTTTTTGAAAACTCTTTCTCGTGGACGAAATTTGCTTAATAGGACAATTGAAAAACTCAGTGATAAAGTTTTACCTGGTGATGTTGCCTGGCGTCTTTATGATACATATGGTTTCCCGGTTGATCTAACGCAATTGATGTGTGAAGAAAAAGGACTTGTTATTGATATGGAGACTTACGAAAAATCAAGGAAAGAGTCCCAACTTATATCACAAGGAAAAGTGGCAGGACAAGAAGACTTACTAGCTCTTGATATCTATGCTATAACTCACTTACAAGACACGTCAGTCCCTACAACTGACGATTCTCCTAAATATAAATATGAGGCATCTTCCAATGATAAAGACGCAGTTTATAAATTTTCTCCGTGTATTGGAACTATTCTCGCTCTTCGTCGCGACAAACAATTTGTTGATGAAGTCACTTCCGGACAAGAATGTGGTATCATTTTGGATAAAACGAATTTTTATGCCGAACAAGGAGGTCAAATATTTGACGAAGGTTACATGGTAAAAGTTGATGATGATAGTGTAGAATTCATGGTCAGAAACGTACAGGTAAAAGGTGGATACGTATTGCATACTGGGAAAGTAGAAGGTTCGTTAAAAGTTGGTGATCAATTGGCTCTTCATCTTGATACTGAAAGGCGTAGACTCGTTATGAATAATCATACAGGGACACACGTATTGAACAATGTTCTTAGAAAAGTAATAGGAAACGATTCTGACCAGCGAGGTTCTCTGGTCATGCCTGATCGTCTGAGGTTCGACTTTACAAACAAAGGACCCATGACTACAAAACAAATAAAAGATACTGAAGACCAGATTAAAGATATCATAAATCTAAACAAAACTGTATACACGAAATATACAAGCTTAAAGGATGCTAAGAATATAAATGGTCTTAGAGCTATGTTTGACGAAAACTATCCAGATCCAGTACGCGTTGTATCTGTCGGTGTACCAGTTGAAGAACTAGAAAAAAATCCAGAGGCGCCAACTGGCTTTGAAACTTCCGTTGAATTTTGTGGAGGCTCTCATTTGCATCAAACAGGTCATATTGGCGATTACGTAATTGTAAGCGAAGAAGGGATTGCAAAGGGAATTCGAAGAATTGTAGCTTTAACAGGACCAGAAGCATTAAAAGCCATAAGCAAATTAAGTGCATTAGAAAATGAAGTTAATAATATCGCCAACTTCATCAAGGATCAAA
Organism: Pseudoips prasinana; assembly: GCA_951640165.1. Lineage (NCBI taxonomy): Eukaryota > Metazoa > Arthropoda > Insecta > Lepidoptera > Nolidae > Pseudoips > Pseudoips prasinana. The sequence goes on along the minus strand of OX621237.1, from coordinate 22,657,826 downwards.
GTGATAACCTTAATCAAAAAGAGATATCCAGAAAACTTGTGGATTTAACGAATGACATATCTCAAGCTCAAATATCATATTGGAAAAAAGAAGAACTAAGAACATTGCTCAAAAACTTAAAGAAACAACTTGATGATAAAGAAAGAGCAGCTAAGGCTATTACTATAAATCAAGTCTCAGAAAAGGCTAAAGAAATATGCTTGGATAAAAAAGATAGCAAAATAATTGTAACAGAGTTAAAAGCTTATGGTAACACGAAAGCTTTGGATGGTGCTTTAAAACAAGTTAAACAACTTTGCCCATCTACAGCAGCTATGTTCTTTTCCGTTGATGATGAAACCAATAAGATATTTTGTCTTGCTGCTGTTCCTAAGAACGCCATTGAAAAGGGTCTATTGGCATCAGAGTGGGTACAGTCGGTGGTTACTGTCATGGGTGGCAAAGGTGGCGGCAAAGCAGAGTCTGGCCAAGCATCAGGAAATAATCCCAACGGTCTAAATGAAGCCATTAAAATAGCTGAAGAATTTGCTAAATTAAAACTATCCTAAGTTTTATATCATAAAATAACATTGAATTTTAAAGTTTGTAATATGTATTATTATTTATTTTAATCATTATGTTTACTTTTGCAAACACACATTCTTGCATAAAATAACCTTAATTTCGTTTTTAATAAATTATGAACATAACGAACTTTTATTTCATTAAACATGCATTGTGAGCATACTCATTAGTTTAAAAACATTTAATTATAAAATAGGTTGGGGAAAATGTTTCTTCGATTTTTGTAAGTAAATTGAAAACATTTTGAATATAGTTTATTTACATTTAACTAGAGTATGTAGGTTCCATTTTGTTCGATAACTTCTTGTAGGTAGGGATATAATACCATTGCTATTAAAAATTTTGGGACTTCACATCAAAATACCGCGACAAGTGGTTTTGACACTCCTCTCGCGAGGTTAACCTGACACTGCCTAAAGAATTCTGTAGAGACCGAAACAGGTGGAAATCTGAAGGTGCAAGGACAGGACTATACGACGGAACATTAACACCTCAAAATACAAAATCAATATGTAGTGTTAATTCCGCTAATTGTCAGTTTAATCATGCCGGGATGCAATTTGCACCGCCCTACCGCCCACAAAAATGTGCACATGCAAGGACAATATAAAAAAGCAAATTACATGCGCCAGTAGTTTTTTTTTTTTTTTTAACTTGACGCGTGCAGTTAGCCTCTCGGCTTTTACTGCTTCACTGGACAGTAGGGGTGAGCGTGGGCTCTAACCGCCTAGCAAATACAAACTACAAACCAAGTACCCGCGCCGGAGGGCGCCCCCTGTGGGGCTCGAACCTCGGCTCTGGGCGGATACTGACGTGGAGAGGGCGAGATATCATGATTTTAGGGGATTTTGTGCAACTGTCGCTCTACGTTAATGCGCGACGCGGGCCTCGCTACCGGTTTAGGTCCGGAGCGGGCATTCATCGGATCGAAATTGAAAGTCAACGAAGCGAGCGCTCTTTTATATACTACCAACCACTCCGGATTTCTTGCAATTTTCCAAATTATCTTTTCCATTACAAAGACGTCGTATAGTTTGGTCCGCCCGAAAAGCAACGTGAATATTATTTTTACGGAGTAAATTGGCAATTCTATCTGAAATTGGGCCCATATAGGTCAGACTACTAACATATTTGTTAATACGGTCAGGGGGGCATGCATACAGTAAAGAGCGAAACCTACATCTCGTATTATTTTTAATCAAATTATCAATAATAGATTTTGGATAACCGTTTGATAACGCGATTTCATAAAGAATATTAAGTTCTTTTATGTAATTCTCATTAGACAAGGGGACTGACATTAACCTATGAACATAGCTGCGGAAGGCAGCTAGTTTATGTTGATTGGGGTGACAGGATGTAGCGGGAATAACCATGTCGGTATGTGTTGGTTTCCGATAAATTTGAAATTGTAATTTATTATGGACATTAGTGATGGTGAAGAAAAAAAGAAGTGGTCAAGTAAATTAAGGGATTTTTGTGATTCTAATTCCAATTTAAATTTTAATTTAGGGTGGAGATTATTTAATTTAGTAAGAAATGAATCAATTTGACGTTTGGTACCAGACCAACAGATTATTATGTCATCAACGTATCTATGATAAAATAAATTGTTGGGTTTGCCCACTATATATCTACGTTCAAAATCATCCATAAATATCTGCCATTAGTGGACTTAACGGTGAACCCATGGCCAACCCTTCCTTTTGGCGGTAATATTGATTGTTAAAACGAAAATAATTTTGTTGCATGAATATTTTTATGAGTTTAAGTAGATCATACATTTCTCCAGGATGTAACCGTTGTCTCTCTGTTTGAAGGTTTCTCTGTGCTGCTGGCTTCAGCAACACACACAATACTTTTCATTAAGGTATATTGCAGAGTTTAAATTAAAACCACAGTTTCAGCAAAGAAACGCATAAATATATTAATAGTATTATTTGTACAGGTATAACATATAATACATACACACTGGAATAATAGATATATTATTTACACGGAATTACATTATAGAAAAACCAATTTTTCTCCAAGATGTCGTAATTCAACCTTAGCATGCATTGAGATTACATTTAAAACAGTAACCTCTTTGCTTCAACATTCCTCCTTAATCTCATGCATACATACAATACATACACAAAAGAAGAAACAGTATTTTCATACACAAAATCCCATACCATTAACACACCATTCAAATTTACTTCTAGGTAGTGGTTTTGTCAGTGCATCCGCAACCATTCTTTCGGTTTCTCGGTACTCTAACCTTATGACCTTAGACTCAACAGCATTACGTATAAAATGATACCTAATATCAACATGCTTTGTGCGCTGATGATGCACCGGATTATTGGCAATAGCTATTACTGACTGGCTGTCCGAAAACACTGTAATAGCTTGTTGTTCTCCTATACCAATTATCTCTGCTATAAATCTTCTTAAGAATATAACTTCTTTAGCTGCCTCTGACAACGAAACATATTCTGCCTCAGCAGTGCTAAGAGCCACTGTTCGCTTTTTAGTGCTCTGCCATGAAACTGCTCCTCCTTGTGTAAGGAATACTGAGCCTGAGTATGAACGTCGATCGCTATCTCCCGCATAGTCAGCATCTGCAAAACACTCAACAGTTGGTTGACGTTTTACCCTTGCATATCTCAGGCCAAGTGTCTTGGTACCTTTAAGGTATCGAAGTACCCTCTTAGCAGCAATCCAATGCTGTTCCTCATAACACTCATTGAATTGGCTTAAATAGTTCACTATGTGAGCTATATCAGGCCTCGTACACGCCGTACATTAGTGAGCCTATTAATGCCCGATAGGGTATTCTTTCATCTGGCTTTCTGTCATGCGCAGGTTTCTCTAGCCTTTGTCCTGGGACAGCTGGTGTGACAACTGATTTACAGTCCTCCATATTATATGCTTTTAAAAGCTTCTCTACATAATGCTCCTGATGCAGCTTAATCCATTTAGCATCTTGCACAATGTGAATGCCCAGCATAAGTTCAGCTTTACCTAGATCCTTCATTTCGAAGCTGGACTTGTAAGTCCTTGTTAACCATGAGCATCTCATCTTCATTATTCCAGAAAATCAGAATGTCATCCACATACACCGCAATGATAATCATATTACCATTCTGTGTCAGCTTGTACACGCACGGTTCATTCTCTGACCTTTTAAAATTTAATCTCGTTAGTTCTGCATGAAGTTCTGAGTTCCACGCTCGTGGAGCCTGCTTCAGCCCGTATAAAGATTTATTCAAAAGGCAAACGTAATCTTCTTTTCCTTTTTCCTCTAACCTTTCTGGTTGTCTCATATAAACGACTTCACTTAAATCGCCATTCAAAAATGCCGTTTTCACATCCATTTGGTCAATCTTCAACTCCATATTAGCTGCTAAAGCGATCAAAGTTCTAAGCGAGCTGTGCCTTACTACAGGCGAAAACGTATCAAAATAATCCACGCCTCTTCGTTGGCTAAAGCCTCTTGCCACGAGTCGTGACTTGTAACGGGTCTTTCCCCCCGCCTCTTCTTTTATTCGAAATAACCATTTCGAATCAACAATGTTACACGACTTCGGTGGCTTCACAAGAGTCCATGTATTGTTTTTCTTAAGAGCCTGTAATTCCTCCTCAATTGCGGCTATCCACTTCATACCATCATCCCTACTTAACGCCTCATCGACTGTCAAGGGATTATGAGATAAAGAAGTAGCTTTATATGTCACGAAATCTGGAAACTGTTTTGTTTCCCTTCGCCGAAGTGGATATCTTCTGCATGAAGTCTCAGTACTGTTATTTGGCAGATTTTCCTCAGCATCTGATTCTCTTTCATTAGAGGAGTGCCACGCATCATCATCAACAATATCGTTCACTGGAACCACCTCTGTAGGTTCGACATAACGCCTATCTTGTTGTTGTAAACGAATATCTGGAACTCTTTCCTCTTGAGTAGCTTCCGTGGTTCTCTCTAGCTCAATAATAGTATCTGTTAGTGGGTCAACTACTCCTATGGATTTTTCATTCTTGTTTCCATATTTTTGATTCTCAAAGAACACCACATCTCTTCCTCTATGCAGTTCACCCGGCACTGGATTAACTAAGCGATAGCCCTTTGATTCTTCACAATAACCAACATGGACTAACTCTTGACTTTTAGGATCCCACTTTTTTCGCTTCTGGTCTGGAATATGAAGGTAAGCCTTGCATCCAAAAACTCTTAAGGAGCTCAGATCTATCTTCTTTCCAGTCCAGGCCTCTTCTGGGGTCATATTTTTCACAGCTACAGTAGGTGACCGGTTCTTCAAATACACTGCAGTGTTAACTGCTTCAGCCCACACCCGTCTGCTTAAGCCAGATTCTTCCAGCATAGTTCTAGCTTTCTCTGTGATGGTTCTGTTAGCTCGTTCGGCTACTTCATTTTGTTGAGGTGTATAATCTACCGTCAGTTGATGACGAATGCCCCTCATTTTGCAAAATTCATCCGTTCGCTTATTTACAAATTCTTTGCCATTAGCTGACCTAATAATCTTCAACTTCTTCCCTGTTTGACGTTCAGTCAGTCTCACAAATTCGGCAAACTTGTCAAAGACCTCTCCTTTATTCTTCAACATGTAAACAAACGTTTTCCTCGTGAGGTCATCAATAAATGTGAGGTAGTCTCGATATCCTCCATACAAACTCTCACTCATAGGTCCACAAACATCAGTGTGAACTAAGCCCAAGACCTGATTTTCCCTGTTAGCACCAGTTTTCTTGAAGGGTAGCTTAGTTTGTTTCCCCATTACACATGCTTCACACTCGAGTTTTGAAGTGCTGTTAGGAAAACTTACCCCTTGCGCCATCTTTTCCTTAAGTAGTGTTAGGTTCCGTACCCCTAGGTGTCCCAGTCGCCTGTGCCATAGTATCATTTGGTCAGAAGCTGTTGAAGCTAAGGCCATTTTCTGTGAACAATACTTAAGTTTATAGACACCATTCTCTACAATACCAGAATGAGAAACATTACCAGTAACCTTGCATCCTTCTGCTTTCATAATTTTAAAGCCAGATTTGTCAAACACAACAACTAGGTTTCTACTTACTATTGTGCTCACACTCAGAAGGTTAGCGGCTAACCCAGGTACATACAACACATTACTTATTGAAACATCCAAATCTTTGTTTACTACATTACCAACTGCCTCTCCATACATACTTTCTCCATTTGCACACGCTACTTCTACTGGTTTATAAAGCTTTTTACAGTCCGTTAACCACTCTCTTCTATTCGTCATATGGTTCGTTGCACCAGAGTCAAGTATCCATTCACCAGATTCTTGCTTCGTCGCAGTCGCCATCGCTATTGACGTCAAAGCATCCTTTTTCATCATTGGATTCCTTGGGCAATCCTTCGCTTTGTGTGGCCCTTCACAAATATAACATTTTAAAGGCTTCTTTTTGAAGTTTTTATACTTAGCCCTCTTCTCTGGTTGCTTTACTGTGAGTGCAGAATTGGATACATTTGAAGTACTCGTGCTTGCGTATGGTTTATCTCCATCTAGTTGTAGAAGTTTTGTTTTTACATAGTCGGTACTTAGCGTAGTATTGATGTTCTCAAGCGCTAGTCTCAAAGGTGCATATTCCTCTGTTAAACCTTGTAACATTAACGCTGCTAGCAGTTCATCGTCTATTTCTTTGCCAAGATCACGAAGCTGTTGAGCTACCATCATTAAGGCTGTTACATATTCTCTCACAGAATGAAATTGCTCCAATGACCATGATGATGCAATCAGATTGACCATTTTCGCCAACAGTCTACACCTATTATTTAGGCCCTTATCTTCAAAAGCAGCCTTAAGCGCCTCCCACGCTTCTCTTGCAGACTTAGAGTTGCGTACATGGATCAAACAATGTGGCTTTACCATTAAGCAAATTTTTGCCCTGGCCTTTTGGTCTCTTTTCATACCTACAACATCACTTGCACTCGGTGTAGACATTGTATATTCCCACAGGTCTTCATGGATTAGGTATAATTCCATCATAAACTTCCACGTACTGTAGTCCATATTGCCATCTAGCTTCTCTATTGATAGAGGACTCGGACTCATGGTGGTACTCCCTTGTTCAATTTCTCACTTACTGCATTCCCGTGTCCAGAGTCATTCATTATTCAGCGTTTTCTTCTAGAGCTCGGCCCATAACCTGTTTGAAGGTTTCTCTATGTGCTGCTGGCTTCAGCAACACACACAATACCTTTCATTAAGGTATATTGCAGAGTTTAAATTAAAACCACAGTTTCAGCAAAGAAACGCATAAATATATTAATAGTATTATTTGTACAGGTATAACAAATAATACATACACACTGGAATAATAGATATACGGCTGGCGGGTAGTCGTAACGGCAAGACGTTAAAAAGTTAGTCTCTTTAAATTCTATATATAATATTTAATTTAACAGTGAATTGTTCAATTATCTATGCTTATAGTTAATATATAATCATCGTTACCTGCCATTGAGTGATCTCTCCTGTATTCATCACAAAACTGCACTGATTACACCGAGGATGGATTCCGATCAAGTTACACTGACTCAGCTTCGTGATATCTTCATACAAAGGATGGCTGATTTCGAGAAGGAATTGAAAGAAGCACCTACGACGCCCACCAACTTAGCAACAGAATTCAGCTGCTTCAAAACCTTTATTCTGCGCTCGCTTCACAGTCTTCAGAAGCAGAGCGAGCTACTTTAAAAACAAACTGAACATCTCGAGCAGCGGGCCGAGCGTTTAGAGCGGCGTAAACGTCGTAAGATGCTTTTGTTACACGGCGTGGATGAAAAGAAGAATGAAGTGACGGCGGAGGAAGTTGTGACGGTGGTACAGAGTCACTTGAAGTTGAGTGATTTCTCAACCGAAGTCATCAGGCGTTGTCATCGACTGGGGAGGCCTGCAGCTAACCGAGTTCGGCCAATCCTTATCAAATTTAATGAAGTCGCATGCCGGGATAAGGTATGGTTTGCTAAAACTCAGCTTAAGTCAACAGGCATCACTATATCTGAATTTCTGACCAGGAGTAAACACAATTTATTTATGCTGGCCCGTGAAAAGCTGGGTATTTCGAATTGCTGGAGTCGCGAAGGGCGTATTTTTGTTCAGGCGGCAGATGGGTCTCGGCAGGAACTGGTCTCGGTTCGGGACTTGACTCGCTTAGAAGCACCCGTCGCAAAAGAGCTCGCTGCACAAGGCACGTCAGGTCCAGCAAAGCCCCAAATCAACACAAGATCCAAACGCACAGCAGCCATGAAAAAGTGATTCATTTAGAAACTAGCATTAAGCACCTAACACTGTACAAGCGTACCTATATTTATTTTATGTAATGTCTATCACAGTTTACTCCGAACACTTTAGTTTTCTTAAACATAAGTATATTCCATGGCAAAGCGTATTCAAGCATATTTAGTGCACTACAGAATTATTTACACTATAGGAATCGTAGTGGAATTAAGCGAGGGTTACTAAAGTGTCACACCGAACTAGAGTGGGAGACGTGGGCACCACGTCCTAGCGTTAAATCTGAACCCGTATATAAAATGTACTCTATGATCTGAACTGATGGTCGAAGCGTGTAGGCCGCCGAAGCGACGTTCCGTGCGCAGGTAAGGTAGTAAGGTACCTCCGCGCCCGCGCATGCTCCCCCGGGTTCCCTTGCTATAAAACAAGTTCTATAGTTTTGTAGCAATGGAATACAGTTCAAATGTTACTATTTAATATACCTATTGTCTGCAGTTATTTATAGTATTACCATTCATTTTGGTGTTACGGTATCTAATTGCTAAATCCTACACTATTTTAGTATCTATTTACACACATATATGGAGCCTATAGGTTTATAAATCTATGTCATACGTATATATACATAACATATATATATATATATATATATATAAAATTACTTGACAGTGTTAGATGTTTGTTATTGCCTTTATTTTGTTTATTACGTTTTATTTGTAATACAGTGTTTGTTTAGTATAATTGTATAGTTACTAAATAAGGTCACTCAACTGGCGGGTGGACACTATTGTTTAATACAGTTGTACTGTTTGACTGTATACTTGTAGTATTTATAGTATATTTTTAAATATTTATCTTATAGTAACATTTGAAATTATATACATTTATTTAATATTTTGGTTTAATATACATTATATACATATTATTATATATTATAAACATATAATTATTATCTACTCTAATTAACATGTCAGATCATGAAAATGATAGTGAATCTGACGACTACTTCTCTGTATGTAGCAATGACAGTTTTATGAGTCTCCCGTCTCTTGCCGATAGTCTCGAGTTGCAATTCTCCGATGTCTCACAGAATTTTAATGTAGTCCATATAAACGCGCAAAGTATCCCGGCCCATTTCCCGGATATGCTGGCCAGTTTTAGCTGTAAGAACATACACGCTATTCTTATTTCAGAATCTTGGCTTAAACCATGCCTTCCTTCTTCATCTTATTCTCTTCCAGGTTTTACACTTATCCGCAATGACCGCATAGGCAGTGGTGGAGGTGGTGTTGCTATATATCTGCGTTCCTACATTCCATTCACCATAATTAGCACATCACCACAACCTCCAACACCTAACGCAGGCGAACATATATTGCTGGAAATAGAGTTAAAGCACACTAAAGTTCTTCTTGGTGTATATTATTGTCCCTCATTACGAATAAATTACTTTTCGTCATTTGAAGCTATACTTGAAAACTTTACTCCATCTTACGATCACACAATTATCATGGGTGATTTCAACACCTGTCTCCTTAAAAACGATTCTCGATCTTCTTTATTACGCTCCGCAGTACATTCTAGCAATTTGTCCATTCTCCCACTAAATGCCACTCATCACTTTCCTAACTCAAATCACTAACTTCACATAATCTCGTCTCTAAGCATGGTCAATGCCCAGATGACGCCTTTTCCTACCATGATTTAATATTTCTATCTTATAAAATCCGTCCTCCCAAGGCAAAGTCTAAAATACTTCTGCAGCGCAATTTTGCTGGTATGGACCTTGCTGCTCTCCGCAGTGATGCCAGAAATATAGTTTGGGATCCTCTATATTCTGCAGAGTCAATAGACGAATTTTTTTTTATTTTTACATCAAAAATCATACATTTGTACGATGTCCATGCACCTATACGTGCTATTAAGGTCAAACATCTGCCAGCACCCTGGATTAGCAACGAGTTAAAGTCTATCATGCTTAAAAAGGTACAAGCAAAGTCAAAGTACAAATGTCGTCCCTCTCCTGCAAACTGGGAGAAATACGTCTCCATCCGAAACCATTGCAGCAAGGTGTGTAGGAAAGCACAACGCCAACATGTCCACGACTCAATTGAACATGGTAATCCATCTAAAGTTTGGAAATTTCTTAAATCAATGGGAGTTGGAAAAGCAAATTCTAACCTAACCTACAAGAATTTAGATATTAATTCTCTAAATCTACACTTCTCGTCGTCATCAAATTATAATATGACAACTAAAGATAATACTATGAGATATCTTTCATCACTTCCAAAGCCCGATTATGCTCCCTTTGTTTTTAATCAAGTAACCACTTGTGACGTTAGGAAGAACATTTTGTCGATTTCATCGAAAGCTGTTGGTAGCGACAGTATTAGCCGTATTATGATCACCACAATCCTTGAAGAAATCCTCCATGTCATCTGTCATATCCTCAACTATTCCCTGTCCAACGGTTGCTTTCCATCATCATGGAAAGAAGCACATGTTATCCCACTACCAAAGAAACCCAATCCTTCATCCTTCACAGAATTTCGTCCCATATCCATTCTTCCTTTCCTTTCCAAAGTCCTGGAGCGCCTAGTTTTTAGCCAGCTCAATACATTCCTCTGCAGAAACCAACTGCTTAACCCCATGCAATCCGGTTTCCGTCAAGGTCATAGTACGGCTACTGCTCTCGTTAAGATTACTGACGATATCAGGCAGGGCGTGGATAGTGGACATCTCACTTTACTGTCCTTGCTTGATTTCTCAAATGCTTTCAATACCGTAGATTTTGATATCCTGCTCGGCATTATACACTCGCTTAACGTATCTCCATTGGTTACTGATTGGTTTCGAAATTACCTGTTCAAGGTCAAAAACCTAGGTATTTTTATAGATAATACGTTATCCTGGGGTCCTCAGCTGCAAGAAGTCAGCCGGAAATTATTTGCTTCGGCTGGTTCGTTACGGAGAATCCGTAACTTTCTTCCAATACCCACAAAAATTGCGCTTGCACAATCTCTTCTCTTTCCTATTTTAGACTATGCCGATGCCAGCTATCCTGATCTCACTGTAGCCCAGCTTGATAAACTTGAGCGCCTTCAAAATTATGGCATAAGGTTCATATTTGGATTACGTAAGTATGATCATGTTTCAGAATATTGCGCTAAGCTCAAGTGGCTGCCTATTCGCCTCCGCCGAGATACTCACTTTCTGACTTTTTTATATAACATACTGTTCAATCCTACTACCCCTTCATATCTTAAAGAACGTTTCGAGTTCCTAAATGACACACATTCTCTTTCTCTGAGGTCATCGGAGAACATGCGACTAAAAACTCCTACCCATTCCACAAACTTTTACACGAAATCTTTCACCGTCCAAGCTGTACGTTTGTGGAATGCCTTACCAATGACGATTAGACGCGCCCAGTCGATACACGTTTTTAAAAAAATGGTAAAAGACCATTATCTTGCACAACTCAACATTAATTAACAGCGGAACATGCTACGAATATTTTCCTTTCATTAATAATAAATATATATGTTTGATATATGTATTTAAATATGTATTTATATATGTATTAATATATGTATTTATTATAATATATTATTTATTGCCTCTATTTATTTTATTTAGCAGGTATATATTGCATGCATTACATATAAATTATGTATACATAGTATTTTAGATAATTATATATTCACCTACAAAATGTAGGTGTACTCCTACATAATATCTGATACCTACCTTTTCTGTTTCTTTTAATCTTTTTCTGTTACTGAACTTTTTACACCTCTTACCCGTTTTCATTTCATACAACTCCTGTCCATCCTAAGGTTGTCTGTAAGAAATCGCAGCTAGCGATAAGACCGCCCTTTGTACATTATTATGCTAGTATTTAAGTTCTTTTTTGTAATTCATTTGGTGTACAATAAAGAGTATTGTATTGTATATATTATTTACACGGAATTACATTATAGAAAAACCAATTTTTCTCCAAGATGTCAATGGATTTTCCGGTTCCGGTGCTCGTAACGTAAACACAACACATACGTCAAAGTGCTCCACAAATATTAATTATTATTAGAGTAATAAGTGTGAAATAAAAGTGTCTCAACAGGAAATCCGTCAAAACAGTGTATAAATAACGAAATAAGAAAGTGATCAAGGTGTAAAGTAATAATCTTGCAATAGAAACAACAATAACATAACTTACATAACCTCAAAGTTAAAAAAAATAAGTACTCATAGTAGTACTACCAACCTCACCAACAAAAATCTGTCAAGTAGCAACCAACGTCATTTTGACATCGACATAGCGAGTGTTGCTAGTTAATAAACCAATATCCAACAAGTGTTGCTAATTAATTAATTAACCACTATCCAACAAGTGTTGCTAATTAATAAACCAAAAAATGGATAAAAGTATGGAGATATTGTTGGTAAAACTGGATGAGAAATTGAACCAACAAGCTAATCTCATAACAGCGTCAGTGACGAAAAATGTCATGGAAGCATTTGATGAGCGACTAAAATTAATAACAGAAGAAAATACAATGCTAAAAAACAAAATATCCACACTGGAGCAAAAACTTAATGCCATGGATAGAGAGAAAAGAAAATACAACTTGGTCTTTTTTGGTGTTGGGGAGATTGAAAAATCAGAAGCGAAATTGGTAGATTACCTCAAGGACACAATTCAAGAAACAGGAACACACCTAAACAGCCAGGAAATTAGTAATATATGTATATAGAATTGGCAAGGATAAAAATGTTAAGAAGCGCCCTATTGTAGTTTCCATCACATCCCTGTGGAAAAAACACCTGATTATGAAAAACAAGTCCAACCTTCCATCAGGTATATATGTGAAAGAAGATTACTCTAAAGAAGTCTTAGAAAAGCGAAAGCAACTACAAGTACAAGTGGAAGAAGAAAGGAAGAAGGGAAACATAGCTTTTTTAAAACATGATAGAATAATAGTGAAGAAATCATCAGAAATAAACAGAGATAAAAGAAAAAGAGACGGTTCTGACTCACCCAACTCATCAATTCAGAAAAAAATCGACTTAAAAGACAACCCAGCAACTTCATCTAACAAGGGAAAAAACATACTAAACTACATTGAACGAGGAAGGTCTGCTTCACTGCCAGAGATCCCAAAAAACTTGTAATGACCACCGGCACCCGGAACAAAACAAGAAGAAATACCAGAAAATCATATAAAACTACTGATATATGCCGGTTGGTCACCGTGGGGGAAGTAGACTACTACCCTTCAGCAAACAAAACACCTAAAGAAAAACCAAATAATATCTACATTGCTACCTTAAACACATTATCATTAAGGACACCAGAAAAACTCTTCGAACTAGAGATAGCTTTGAGTAAAATTAATTGGGATATTCTCGGTATCAGCGAAGTAAGACGTGTAGGCAACCATATCGAGGAACATCATGACTATATCCTGTATTATATTGGCGAAACAAAGGGTCAATATGAAGTAGGATTTATAGTGAAAAAACATTTAAAGAAACAAATCCTAGAGTTCAAAGGCATATCTGAAAGAATTGCAATACTGAATATTCAGTTACAAGGACAAGTGGACTATAGTACAAATATATGCACCAACAGAGTTAGCTGACGAAACAAAAATAAATGATTTCTACAACCTACTTTCTTCCACACTAGAGACTGCCCATAAAAATATTATCGTCATGGGAGACTTTAATGGCAAAATAGGCAAACAAAAGAATGGTGAAGAATCTGTAGTAGGAAAGTATGGCATAGGAAAAAGAAGCAAGAACGGCAAGAGAATTATAAACATGGCCTTTGAAAATAACTTAACCATATTAAACAGTGTTTTCAAGAAAAGACCTGCAAAAAAATGGACCTGGATATCACCCGACGGGTCTTATCGAAATGAAATAGACTTTATAACCAGTAACCAACCCAAATTTTTTCAAGATGTTAGTGTACTGAATAATTTCAACTTTAATAGTAATCACCGGATTGTCAGGGCAACATTGTTTCACAAACAACAAAAAAAACAGAGAAAACACTTCCATCAGGAATTTAATACTTTGTCAACCAACACAACATCCCAGAACTTCATAACATCCAAAGAAATAAATAAAACACAAGAAATTTACAACATGGAAACAAATGATATTTATATTAAAGTCAACAAGATAAAAACAAATAAAGATAGAATAAACTCAAAGATATTAGACCTCATTCAAACAAGGAAAGAACTCCTTAAAAATAGAAGAACTAAATCAACATTACACGAAATAGCCCAACTAAGTAAAGAAATAACTCGCAATATAAAACTAGATAAGTCCAATAAAAGAATCAAATGTATCCTAAACCACATTACTAAAACAGGAGGTGTTAACAAAGCTCTCAAAGAATTAAAAGATGCGACGCCATGGGCCATGGGTCCCGAAAATGACAAGTAAAAACAGCAAAGAAGAAACAAAGAGACGGTCAATTCTCAAGATAGCAACAGAATACTATCAGAAATTATACTCTACTAGAAACACTTTACAATATAACGTAAACCTCGAAGACGACACCGAAGAAATCCCTCAGATTCTTGAAAGGGAAGTCGAGCATGCAATAGCAACACAGAAAAACGATAAAGCTCCTGGACCTGATCATATAACAAATGAGATGCTGAAAGTGAAATTACCAGAAGTAACCACAAAACTGACCAACTTGTTTAATATTATCATAAACACAGAATCTATACCCTCACAATGGACAATAAGCTCTATCAAACTCATATTTAAGAAAGGAGATAGATCAGATATAGGCAACTATCGCCCAATAAGTCTTATGTCTAATATATATAATTTGTTCTCAAAAATAATATTAAAACGCATTACCAAAAAGCTTGATGAACAACAATCAAGGGAACAGGCTGGATTTCGATCAGGATTCTCAACAATAGATCACATACATGTGATAAAACAGTTACTTGAAAAATGTCAGGAATACAACTATCCACTATACATAGCATTTGTGGATTATAACAAAGCATTCGACTCTATGGAACACCAGTATATTTGGGAAGCCCTGAAAAACCAAGGAATAGAAAATAAATATATAAGGCTAATAAAAAATGTGTATTCTAACAGCAAAGCACGAATAAAACTAGAAACTGAGGGGGACACTTTCCAAATACACAGAGGAGTGAGGCAGGGAGATCCACTCTCGCCAAAACTTTTCTCTTCAGTTCTGGAGGAAGTCATCAGGAAGATGGAATGGGACAACATGGGAATTAACATAAATGGAAAACGTTTAAATCACCTAAGATTCGCAGATGACATAATACTTATAGCAGATAACCCAGATAGCCTTCAAGACATGCTCCAAGATTTGTCATACGAAAGGAAAAAGGTGGGTCTAACAATAAACAAAACAAAGACCAAAATAATAACAAACAGAAGCCAAAAAAACATGTCAATAGGTGATGAGGAAATAGAATATGTAAATTCATATATATACCTGGGGCAACTTATAGCCTTCAGCAACCAGATGGACTCCTAAATTGAGAGACGTGTAGCCAATGCATGGAAAAGATATTGGTCTCTCAAAGAAGTGCTAAAAGGTAAACAATATAATATTGCAACGAAAAGGAAAATTTACAACACATGCATATTACCAATTCTAACCTACGGTTGCCAGACCTGGGCAAATACAGAAAAACAAAACCAAAAACTGATAACATGTCAAAGAGGTATGGAGAGGAGTATACTGGGTTACACAAAGAGAGACAGAAAAAGAGCCGTGGATATCAGACATATCACAAAAATTGAAGATGTTGTTGTAAAAACAAAAAAACTGAAATGGAGGTGGGTAGGCCACATGATGAGAGAGAAAAATTATAAATGGACAAAAGACATAACGGAATGGACTCCCAGATTCCAAACAAAGAGGAAAAGAGGAAGACAAAGAAAACGTTGGTCTGATGACATAAGAAAGATTGCAGGTCCACTATGGGAGAGAACAACTCAAGAGAGAGTAGACTGGAAAGCGCTGGAGGAGGCCTTCGTGTCGCAAAGACACGCCAACACCCAATAACTTATATATACCTACTTGTATTTAATTATGTAATGTAATATTATAATGTATCCTTGTTGGCAATAAAGGCTTAATAATAATAATAATAACATTATAGAAAAACCAATTTTTCTCCAAGATGTCAATCGAAGCAGTGAACGCAAATAAACATGGAAGCATTCCTAGCTCGCGAAAATTACCCAACGCAGATTGTGCCGCGGTAGGCGGGGCTTAAAAATTGTGCCGCGGACCGAGTGGGACCGAGTTTGCGCACTACAGGCATCAATGGTGGTCGTCTGTCAGTTATTAGTTTCAGCGTGTTTAATTTCCAAAAATGCCTTCCTGTGCAGTGAAGTAGTGTACCTATTAATAAATCTCATTTGCTTATCAAGAGTGTTGGAATTAGTTATTACGAGTGAGTACATCGCTATATATTTTAATTTTATTAAATATGAAGTCAATCAAATTGACACAAAATATATGGTGATGTTGTTATGCAAACGAATCAATTTATTTATCTACACAAAAAAGATGACGATTTTTTTTATATATTACCATTATTTTAATCTTAGATAAAATACTCAGCATCTTTAGGGTATGCACAAAGAATGGTAATGGTGGTATTAAAACAGCTTGGTTTCTTCAAATTTTCACTCGATCTAAAGCGAAGAGAACTATGGACGAAAACGGATCGTTTGGAAATGAATTCAATTCAATTTTATTTATATATTTACAGGGTAACTTGTAAAGCACCAATTACCTCACAGGACTAGATAGCTAAAACCATAAGCAACAACATTATATATATTTGATAGATAATGATAGATAATTTGTATTTTTTTTTTGTAAAAAGTCTATATTAATTAATTTACCACTTGAATGTTTATAACTCTACGTGCATCGTAAATAATATGTAACCAGGCGGCTTGCGTAATCTTTGCGATGCCTGTAGAGTAAGTTGTTGCTTATGGTGTTAGCTTCCTAGTCCTGCGAGGTTGTTGGTATTTTACAAGTAACCCTGCATATCTAGATCACCTATAATTTCAAGTCGATTCGTCCACGCGTTTTCAAGATAAAGGGAACAGACAGACGGACGGATGGATAAAGAAGTGAAGGGAGCCCTAAAAAGTAGTATTTATAGTTCGACTTTTAATTCGATTCAGTAACTTGACAGATAAAGGGTTACCAGGTTTTGACAAAAAAAAAACTAGTGAGGTGGTGTAAGAATGAACTAAATTGAATGAACTAAAATAATGTACTTACATGAACTTTTTATTTTAAATAACTAATAAGCTTGTCTTAAAAACACGTTTATTAGATATTATGTTTCTCAGTAGTAAGGTAATTTAAAATAAAACGACTTAGTTAGAGATGACATATTTATTAATCTAAATCAGAATTGTCACTGTCGTCGCTCGTCACATTTATTATAAATGTGTCGGTAATGATATCAATTACATGGTCCATACGACACATATCATCTTCCACTTTCAATACATGAGTTACGCAAGCACTCCATGATAACGGGGTTACATTATTAACTCCTTCTTCAAATAATTTTTCTACTTCTTTTATTTTAAACGATTTATTGTTTTTTGCGACATGCCCCTTTACCTGTGCCCAAATTAATTCTATTGGGTTCAGCTCGCAGTGGTAAGGGGGCAGTCTTAGCAAAATGATACCACGTTGTGCTGCCATCTCATCAATTGCATATTTTTCAATTACTTGATTTTGATTTTTCACCAAATGCCATTGCCTTGCCTTCACCATGTCTTCTTCGTATGAAATATTTTTGCTGTTCAGCCACTCTTGAATTTCTTTTTTCTTCCACGACATCTTAGGCATTGTTTCGATTTTTCGCGAATGGTAAGGGGCATTGTCTATTACGACAACTGAGTTAGGCCGCAATTTAGGCAAGATAACCCCAAACCACTCTTCAAAACATTGGGCATTCATTTCGTCGTGGTAATCAACACTTCCTTTTTTGGCTTCAAAAATGAGGAGCCCGTCCTCCAAAAAGCCTTCTTCTCCGCCTATATGGCAAATTATCAATCTTTTTCCTTTGCCAGTAGGATTTTTGAGCCCTGTGGTAAGGCCTTCCAGAAACGCTTGTCTAGATGACTGGATACTTTCATCGGTCCATACTTTTTTTGTAGTATGACCTAAAAAGTGAATGTTGTATATAACATGTTTCTATTCAAACAAATCATAGGATGGAAAAGTGTTAGCATCGGTAAAATTAGCTACCTTCATTGACCCAGGTTTCATCTTGATAGTAGATGTAGCGTCCTTCCCTGCGATATTGTTTTATTAAGCGCAGATAACGTTGCCGCCAAGAAATAAGGTCAGCCCTATCTATAAGCACACTTTCCCGCTTTCGTGTTGCATACTTAAAATTTAAATGCTTTAAAACTTTTCGCATCGTTTCTTTGGAAAAGTTAGGCAAATCTGTATCTTCGTTCACAGCCTGCAATACCTAAAAGAAAATATAAGTTTTGATTTTACCAAGATAATAAATTGTTCATAAAATACCCAATTTGTGAATGTAATTAAAATATTTTTTCTGAAACATCCGGCCATGTCAAACCAAAACGAATAAATGAATGACGATTCAACTAAATCAGTATCTATGACGAAAATTGAGGGCCAGTATCATTTTAACATTTTGATAAACAACTTTATGATAAAGTATAATTATTGTAACTAACCTTTAAGATAGTAGGATGTTCATTTCTGTAAAAGAATTGGTGCACAATCCTTCGTATGGAAGAGAAAGTAAAATCATCATATTTATCTTTGAATGATAGTTTCGGGCCAGGTTTTTTGGGACATTTTGGTGGGTCAGGCTTGTTTTCTTTGTGTTCTTTTAAAACAGCATAAACAGTTCGTGAGGTTATTCCCAATATGTCAGCTACTTTGGCCGCACATTTGCTTTTCAATCTAGGTTCTGATTCACATTCAAGATCTGGTCCAGAGTGAATAGATTGAATATTTTCACTATATACATATTTGTATGTGTTAGTTATCATTACTTTCTCAGTAATGGATAACGCTGTACCGCGCGGTCGATTCTTCTTGGGAGAAAAAAGAGTATTCCCTTCTTCTCTCGATGTGCTTGGTTGAGCATCCATGTTGAATGAACGCGAATAACAAGCACAACGTAACAAAAAGTACAACAGATAACAAACAAAACTTAACAACAAACACGTAACAAATAAAAACGGCAACGTGGTAGCAGGAGGAAAACATTCGTGCACTCAGACCAAAGGTAAGAAGCCGAATGAGATTAAACGTCAAGAACCAAGTTAAAGTCTAGGGTTGCCAAATAAATAAAATAATAAAAGAAAAAAAAAATTACATGATTGTTAATTATACTTTGTTTCTATCAGAAGAAAATAATACATAGAATTATGTTATTCATAATATTTTTTATCCATATTCCACATGTACAAACCAGATTTTTTAAGTTTTATTTAAATGAAACCATTTTTATAAAATTACCTCTTTACGTCAAATCGTTTGCTACCCTACACTATTAGTTTTAGTATGGTCACATTATTTTTCTTTGATCTCTCAAATTACTGAATACTATTAAAGTCAAACTACGAATTTTTTAAGTTTTATTTAAATTAAACCATTTTTATCATTAGCTCTTTACGTAAAATCGTTCACACTATTAGTTAGTATGGTAACATTATTTTTCTTGGATCTCTCAAGTAACTGAATACAATTAGAGTCAAAAGACGAATTTTTTAAGTTATAGTTCTATTAAACCATTTCTGTCATTCGTTCTTTACGTAAAATCGGTCACTTCCCCACACTATTAGTTTTAGTATGGTAACATTATTTTTCTATGAACTGTCAAGTTACTGAATAGAATTAAAAGTCGAACTATAAGTGTTATGTATACCTACGGAAATTGTAAATAATAATTAGTGAATAATTGGTCACAAATTTGTTTCATTTACCTATTATCATAGCAAATAAACCCATTACTCGCCAAATACTGCTCTATTTAAAGACCTTAGAAAAACTCTTGCCGTAAAGTTAGTTACAAGATACTGTATATTTTATCATAATTCTTTATTATTTTAATAATATCAATGTCACGGTGAATTATTTTCGTTGCACTTTATAACATAAAACATCCCTCGGCGAATGTCATGAACATGGTAATTTAGACCCGAACATGACGTCATAAAGTCTACTTTTAAAAGGTGTATCTGAGCGGTAATATTTTGGCCAATCAGAGACGGTATTCCGTTGTGTCAGTTTGATTGGGATATTGGGTCAAAATTTGCGCTTAGTTTCCTTGAAGTAATGCTTCCATGTTTATTTGCGTTCACTGGGTGGAGATTATTTAATTTAGTAAGAAATGAATCAATTTGACGTTTGGTACCAGACCAACAGATTATTATGTCATCAACGTATCTATGATAAAATAAATTGTTGGGTTTGCCCACTATAATTATATCTACGTTCAAAATCATCCATAAATATCTCTGCCATTAGTGGACTTAACGGTGAACCCATGGCCAACCCTTCCTTTTGGCGGTAATATTGATTGTTAAAACGAAAATAATTTTGTTGCATGAATATTTTTGTGAGTTTAAGTAGATCATACATTTCTCCAGGATGTAACCGTTGTCTCTCAAAGTGTTCACCCAGAATATGTAAACATTCCTCATGAGGGATATTGGTAAATAGACTATCAACATCTAGGGACAGTAACTTAGCGGAAGATGGAATGTGAGTAGGTATCTTTTATTTTTGAAATTAAGTCTAAACTATTTTTTAAACTGAATTGAGGTTGAAAGGATGCTTTTTTACTTCAAAGGACATTAAGATGTTTGGCTAAATTATACGAGGGGGCGCCAATATAAGAGACAACAGGGCGAATAGGAACGTTTGCTTTATGAGTTTTTGGCAAACCCATACAAAACAGGTGATCGTGGGTTCATGGGGATTATATTTTTTAATTGATCTGGAGAGATGTAAGACGTGCCCTTAATAGCATCTTTTAACTCAATCGTAAACTTTTTGGTGGGATCAGAATCAAGGCATTCAAAATCGTCACCCTGGATGACGATTTAAAGAACGAAAAAGAATAATTGGTCTGACCTATATGGGCCCAATTTTATTTACTCCGTAAAAATAATATTCCGTTGCTTTTCGGACGGACCAAACTATACGACGTCTTTGTAATGGAAAAGATAATTTGGAAAATTGCAAGAAATCCGGCGTGTATAGGTTGGTCTGCGATGATTGTGACGCGGTATATATAGGTCAGACCGGCCGAACTTTTGAAATACGGTATAAAGAGCATGTAGCTGCTTATAGGAATGGCCATCCTGATAAATCTCATTACGCCAAACATTTAATCGAAACTGGCCATACCTTGGGCGACAATAATAGTTAGATACATATAATATTTTACATAGTTGTGATAAAAGTTTTCAAGGTTATGTGTGTTGGAATAATTAGAAATATTAAACTATATCAATAATAGTTTTGCATTGTTGAATGACTAAACAAGTTTAGTTTCATCTCCTTTAGTACGAATATTTGGGGGTAGTTAGAAATAATTGTCCATGCGGTTGGTAGTATCGTTTCGTTGAATTTCAGTCTCCTTCGAGCACTCGACGAGTTAGCAGCCCTTGAGAATGGTCCGTGGAGGACTGAAACACGTGTTGGGTATCGTACTGGCGCATGTAATTTGCTTTTTTATATTGTCCTTCTTGCACATTTTTGCGGGCGGAAGGGCGGTGAAAATTGCATCCCGGCATGATTAAACTGACAATTAGCGGAATTAACACTAAGTACCTACATATTGATTTTGTATTTTGATTGTTATGGATTTCCGCAAAGTAACGCCTGATTCCATTACTTAGCATTAACACCTCCCAGCCAAACTCTTTAATTTGTGCTGAGCGGCTGGAGATGTGTGAGGTGTAGCGTTATCATGATGAAAAACCACACCCCTTCTGTTGATTAATTCCGGCCGCTTTCTCTCAACTTCTTGCTTTAATCTCATCAGTTGTTCGCGGTAGAGTTCAGAATCGATGGTCCTGCCTGGTGGCAACAGCTCATAATTAATAATGCCATTCCAATCCCACCACACACACAGCATCACCTTGTTGCGAGTTACCCCGGGTTTCGCCACAGTCTGTGAAGTCTGACCGGCCTTTGACCACGACCTTTTTCGCACGTTTTGTCGTACGTGATCCACTTTTCATCACCAGTTATCAGCTTCTTCAAAAATGGTTCGGTTTCATTACGTCGTAATAAAGAATCCCAAATGAGTACACGGTGCATTACGTTTTTTTCAGTGAGCACGTGAGGTACCCAAATATCGAGCTTTTTTGTGTAAGAACCCAGTGTGGTTTAAATGCGCCAAAACTTTTCAGGTCAATTCCCAGCCAATCTTGCTCTACTTTTTAAAATGGCATCGACTTTATCTGTAATAGGGCGACCAGAGCGACGTGCATCTTTGAGATGAACATTTCCGGATTGAACACGCTTAAACCAAATTTGAGCTAGGTACTCTCACAGATACCTACATAACTAATTTTATTTGATGGAAAATAACCTTTTTTATATCTACTGGCTATATACCACTATTATACCATATAATCATGTTGTTTTTTTTTATTGAAATGACCCTAAGTAATATTATTATTGTTATAATTATATAGCTATCGTCATTTTTCCGGCTGCTAATTTAAAATCGCTCTACAAATACCTAATAAACCAATAATTTACCAATCTATACTTAAAATCTATCTCCGAGACAGAATGCAAAATGGTAAAATATTTCTATCGTGTCTCATCTGTGCGCCTGCTTATTCACTTCTATGATTTTGCCCGCCGCGCCCGCGCCCCTCACCTCGCGCCCAGCTGGACTGGGACAGATATTTAATTCGTAACAGCGTGTCTAGTAGAATACATATAAGTGTATGATTTAATCGATATTTTTATACATTTTTGTTTTTTCAATTTCCCTTCTCTCCAATCTATTGCAGATAAGCAACTTATAAAAAAAACCGGCTATGTGCGAGTCGGACTAACGCACGTTGAGTTCCGTACCATTATCTATAAATTATCTATAGAAACGAGCAAAAAATTCACGTTTTTTGTATGGGGCCCCTTTAAATATTTATTTTATTTTGTTTATTAGTATTTGTTCTTATAGTTGCAACAGAAATACATCATCTGTGAAAATTTCAACTGTCTAACTATAACGGTTCATGAGATACAGCCGGGTGACAGACAGCTAAGTCTTAGTAATAGGGTCCCGTTTTACCCTTTGGGTACGGAACCCTAAAAACAAATACGTTTAATGAATGATTCTTTGTTAAACTTATAACTATACAAAAAAATGTTAAAAAGGCAGGGATAAAAATAACTTATTAAACATTTCGGAGTCACAGACCCGTTTGGATTCGATTTCCAAAAGTTGATTCTAGAAATACTTGCATTTGCGCTATGCATACCTACTAATATTGACTATATTGTTCAAGCGCTAGGAAGTAGCCAAATAATCGCATACAAAACAGATACTGATGTGATAAGACAGGTGTTGTACTTAATGATTCTTTTAAAAGTTATCTGCTTAGAAAGAAAATGTACGAATTGTGTAAGCAAAACTATACTTACAACATTTTTTTTACAATAATACTTATGACAGAATACCTACTAATAATTATGAGAAATGGTTTACCAAGAATATTAATAAAAATAGAAATTGTAATAAAAGCCAATCCGAAACAGCAGAAAAACGGTTAAAGAAAGATTTGTTACAACCAAAGGAGTTCTTATGGAGACCGACCTACTCTATGTTACGTAATTTCATGAAACATGTGGCAAACATGCTTCATCAAATGGAGTCAATACAAAATATAAAGCAGCAATTACTGCCTACACAGAGTTTATTGCACGTAGATTTTTCTGAAAATTATAACTGCAAATACGGTAATGAAATACAGGCTGTGCATTTTGGTGGATCAAAGGCGCAATTGTCTTTACTTACATGTGTTATACCTAAATAAAAAAATTGTAACTAGAAGAAAATTTGTACCTATACAAACATGTTCTGACTATTTACAAGCACTTTTTTAAAGTCTACGTGAATAAAAACCTAAGAAAATTGCAAAGGCATTCAGATTCATAAAATTAATGAGTCCTCTATGTCAGACGTTGAAATGTTATACCTAGTACACTCGTCCCTTTAAGGGTACGCTTAGGATACACCAGGTGGCATGGAGTGTTAATTACCCTTCAGTCCTTCAAGTAAGGCTTTTGAGTTGTTTGATGTATGCAGCCGATGTGGATTGCCCCCATTATGGCAATGGTCAAATAAACGTGCAAATGTAGACGTTAGATGTTATAGATATACCTAGTACACTCGTCCCTTTAAGGGTACGCTTAGGATACACCAGGTGGCATGGAGTGTTAATTACCCTTCAGTCCTTCAAGTAAGGCGTTTGAGGTGTTTGATGTATGCAGCCGATGTGGATTGCCCCCATTATGGCAATGGTCAAATAAACGTGCAAATGTAGACGTTAGATGTTATAGATATACCTAGTACACTCGTCCCTTTAAGGGTACGCTTAGGATACACCAGGTGGCATGGGGTGTTAATTACCCTTCAGTCCTTCAAGTAAGGCGTTTGAGTTGTTTGATGTATGCAGCCGATGTGGATTGCCCCCATTATGGCAATGGTCAAATAAACGTGCAAATGTAGACGTTAGATGTTATAGATATACCTAGTACACTCGTCCCTTTAAGGGTACGCTTAGGATACACCAGGTGGCATGGAGTGTTAATTACCCTTCAGTCCTTCAAGTAAGGCGTTTGAGTTGTTTGATGTATGCAGCCGATGTGGATTACCCCCATTATGGCAATGGTCAAATAAACGTGCAAATGTAGACGTTAGATTCGCCTCGGGTATCGCTTGCTCTAGCACTCCTGAAGTTGAATATTTATCTTTATCTAATTCTCCTGAGATACCCGCAACACCCGACGCATCAACATTATCAATCTCACCTGTAGATGCTGGTATTGTATATCATGGCAAAAACGCAGGCCTATCAAGCGGGCACTGCGTAGGTATATATTCTGATGATGCTCCTATGAATGATTTAGACTATTTTAGACCATTCCGACAGTTCTTTGGAAATATTTTCAACCTCATAAAAGATTACCTATATTTTAGTTACTTTATCTTAATATTAGCTAACTACCTAAAGAAATATACATATACCTACCTAAATAATATATCGGCTTCTTCAAAGCGTATACTATACTGTTTTACATTGTGATATTTTAAGTTCACCAAAAGGAATTTCCTTTCTGTAGATATTTTTTTATTGATTTTTTATTTTGCTATTAATCTGATTACGTTGACCTTTTATTTTATTTGTGTTTTATAATAGGTAGGGTAGACCGGGGACAATTGAAACAATTTTACTTAAACTGTGTGCAGTGAAGTATCTACAATACCTACATCCCTCGTTTTTATATTGTTGAAAGGGTCGTTATCTAGTTCCTAAATTAAACATAATCTATATCTCTATTTCGAATAGTTAACCTACAATCACAAATTAAAGAAAACTGGGCACAGTGGTTCTATTGACCCCACCCCAGGGACAGTTGAAACGGTATGTAGGGATAATTGAAACACTGAATTAGTTTAGGAACTACTGAAGGTTTTTAATCAGTCTTAACAATTTAACTTACCACTAAAATATTTATTGAGATCGTGACAAGTCCGTCTCCGTAACATAATAATTTAGAAAATTTTAAATGTAAAAACACCTCAATATAAAAAAAAGCAAAATATCTCTCATTTAAAGAATTTTCATGCTCTTATTTATGTTATTAAATACTATTTCATATTATTGAAAGACGTAATACCCTATTTTGCTGTAATTGCACTTATATGGGGGAGAAAAAAAGGTAATCCAGTCTTATACAAAATAGCTTGTTTCAATCATAACAATGTTTCACTCATGACAATGTTTCAATCATAACATTCGTATAGTAACCCATAGGTATAGGTTTGACTCTTC
Source organism: Pseudoips prasinana (assembly GCA_951640165.1). Lineage (NCBI taxonomy): Eukaryota > Metazoa > Arthropoda > Insecta > Lepidoptera > Nolidae > Pseudoips > Pseudoips prasinana. Next base: position 22,631,856 of record OX621237.1, on the reverse strand, counting down.
ATAAGAAACTTAATTTTTAGAAAATATCAATCAACTTAGATAACATTGATTGGCACTTAACACTTAAAGTATTGGGAATTTATACCCTAAAACTCATCAAAATTCTTCATTAAGGACTAGATACAAAGTAAAAGAAATAAACTCTTCTAAAAATACAAACTTAATTTATAAAAAAAGACTCTTCTATAAAATAATAGTTAGTGGGGAGAATCGGTCTCATAGTTTGAATTGGAGAAGCTGGAACAGTGGCTTCAAGTCCATCGGGCTAGTAAGGTCATGCTGAAATATCGACACAAGTATGACAGAGGAACTTGGCTGTGGAGTTACTAAGCGTTTCGGAGAAGATGGGACTCCGGCTTCAAGTCCTGCAGCAGATTGTGATAGTTGTAGTGTCATCGGACTGGTTTGGTCATGTTGCATTTCCGATACAGGTAAGACAGGGGAACTTGGCTGAGGATTCAGTGAGCAACTCGGAGAAGATGAAGTAACGACTTCAATTAGGTACTGCTCTCATGCAGCTTGCTGCTATGCAAATACGTTCTTGGAACTTCTGTCTGTAACGTGTTTTCGTTTTCTGGGCATCTCTAGAAAAGATTAATGAAAAAAATTGATTAAAATTAATGTCGCGTGCTCAACTTTAGAGTCGTCAGGGTTTTAATACCTAGTGATTGTTAAAAGTGGTTTTATTTATCATCATAATACCTTTATTTAAAAATAATCGAGCCGCTTTTATATTCTATTAATTATTGACATTTTAGAAAACAACACCTTCTTCAGTGTAGTCGGGTAAAAATACGGAATATGTGGGGACGTTTGAAACGTTTCAAATGTCCACAGACACGTCGTTTTAAACGTACCCATGTGACATCTTCTACTTCAACACTCTATATTTTGCTATTTATTGACTTGAACATTAATGAACAGAAATAAATACAAACTTGAATAGTTAAACAATACTCCAAAACAAGAAAAACTGACAAACAACAAGATTTAAATTGGTAAAAAACTAAAATCGTGAATACCTACGGTTTGGCGCGTAATTCGTCGAAGCGTCTTGTGCACAACTGCGTCGCTCGCTCCATAGATAATACCGTAGACAGAGAAACTCTGTCTACGGATAATACACTTAACTAGCTAGCTCGCTCGCTCGAGCCGTACTCAACACAAAACCGAACATGGGCGACGATGCATCGAACGACGCGTCACAGGCGTAGGTATCATGGCCACCGAGAAATTGAAGTTGTTGCAATCATGACCTGTTTTAATTGTCCCCGGTCTACCCTATCTACGTTTGTAGAAGTGAGTACCTACATATGTTTAGTTATTTTATCTTATTCGATTTTAGTAATACACGTTGTCTCTTCTGTGGTCCTTAAAAATATAAAATATGTGATTTATCAATCATTAAGAAATAAATATTTAGTTTCGCACAGTCTCTGAGAAGTTTTATTTCTGCCCCTTTGTTTGTTATCTTTTTGTGTATGACTCTATGCAATGACATTCGATATTTCGAGCATTCACCCAAATGCTCGAAGCATACAATAACAAGGATATCACAAAGAGAATAATATCTATTATTTATTTTATTTTAATATTTTATTACAAACTACGTTACCCGTCATCTGGACGACAACACACAACTAAGAATGTAACTAAGTTTATCTGTGAACTAGGTAAGTGTGCTTACATCGCGTGTAAGCACACTTTTCTGTTTAGACGTGTGTTGTTCGCCAAACTGTGAGGATGCCGAAGTGTGTCATTAAAAAGTGCAGAAATAATACCGAACAACGAAAAAAAAAGATGGTGTGACCTACCACCGGTAAGTTTATTATATTTATGAAAGATAAAACGCTAGCAAGGGTAATAATCTTGTAAAACATAATATTTATCAACAAGTTCTCTTTGCTCGCGCACATCAGAAAGAAGCGGGGATACGACGTGACAAGCACACAGTAAGAAATGAAAACAATAGTGCCGCTCTTTTCTTTTCAAGAATAGGTAATGTCTAAAGTCCATAATTTATTGTCACATTTTTATGATGATGTTTAAGGTAAGCATACAGGGTGAATATTATCCATATTCCCTACTTATTCCCGGTGCGCGCGAGTATTACTAACTAGAAGATCTTGTCAATTAATCATTATAATTATGTGCATGTGACGTGTTCATATTATGTACATTATATTATCCTACTAATATTATTAACGCAAAAATGTCTGAGAGGTTTTCTTACTCTTTCACTCAAGAGCTACAACACGTATTTTGACGAATCTTAGTAGTAATATAGCCATTATATCCGAATAAAGGTCTATAATTTATAAAATTTGAACCTGTTGACACCACGGGCACAGCTTGTCATCTAAATATTAATTAATATTTGGAAAATCGATAATGGCTAATCTTTTCAGCTTTCCAGTAAACGAGATTATGAGAGAGAAATGGCGCATTTTGATAGCAATAGAAAGGTCCAAGGAATTTTACAAGCCAAATAAGTCAAGTGACATTTGCGCAGCTCATTTCCTTGAATCTGATTTATATTGCACCACTAATCAATATAACCGTTTAAAAAAGACAGCTGTTCCGCATGTTGAGGTTTGTAGCATTCCATTCAAGTTTGTCAGTCACAGCTACCTACAGCAAATTTAGGTAATTAGCATGGGTTGTACTTGGCGTGTTCCCTCAAATACTAATAATAGTATTACACATACATACATAGACTCACGCCTGTTTCCCAGAGGGGTAGGCAGAGACAACGGATTTCCATTTGTCACGATCTTTGCATACTTCTTTTGCCTCGATTACTGTCATTATATTCTTCATACATGCTCGCCGGTTTAGGGTACTTCTGACCTGCCCTTTCTTGAGAACATCTCCAATTTGGTCAGAGAATGTTCGACGTGGTCTTCCCCTTCCGGTTGTCCCATTCACACAGGCCAGGTATACTTCTGTTGTCAATCTTCTTTCATTCATCCTTTCTAAATGGCCAAACCATCTCAGCATGCCTTTTTCAATCTTTGTGACTACATCCTCTTTCACACCACAATAGTATTATTTAATATTTAATTGCATTAATAAGCATACAACTTATTAAATCATTTAATATTTCAGTTTTCTGATGAGTCTGGACCAAGTAATTCAATTAAAATAGAAAGCAGTCTAGATGCAGACGTTTCATCTCAACAATTGAAGCCATCACATGTACCTACTCGTAAGGATATATGTAAATAGAATCACAGAAGAAAAATAAGAAGCAAGAGTTGTACTTGCTGTGCTCCCCAAATATTAATAATAGTTTCAGTTAATATTTTATGGAATTATAGTCGTAAAACTTATTAAATGAATTGATATGTCAGTTTGCTGATGATTCTGGACCAAGTGATTCAATAAAAAAATAGAAAGAAGTCTAAAAGGAGACGTTGTATCTCATCAATTGAAGCCACCACATGTAGGTACTCGTAAGTATATAGATAGAATGTATTCAAATTCATTTATCTGGCATCTACACACTAAATCACTTATTATCTTTTTTAGGAGATGACTTTTGCGGATCCAGAACTACCCCTATTTCCGACGACAAGGAATCGTTCAGTTCATAAATCAAATATATCGTCATCATCAGTATTAGATTATATCTTGAATACACCCAGAACAATACATTTCAAGATTGAGCTTAGTAAATGTCACCGAAAATTGCGTTTTAAAGACAAACAACTTAGAAATCTAAGAAAACAATATAAAAGACTTATTAAAGCCAATACATCCTTGAAAAAAATGTTCATGATCTAAAAAAGAGACTATAATCTATTAATCACCTAGTAATGATAATAATATAAAGAGAGCAATTTTAAACAAGAGCTTTCCACCAATGACATCAAGAACGGAATTTATGGTGTACCAATTACTAAAAACAGATGTGATTACTGTAAAAGCAACCTTGTTCATTTGAAGGAACTAGGTGGCTTCCATCGGATAGGGTTTTCTTAATAAATACCGCAATCGAAAACACTAGAAATCATTTTAATAAACTCAATAGCGGCAAATTTATTCTTAAATTATAAATCCTTTTTGACATTAGAAGTAGGTACTCAAATCTCTTTCGAATGTCAACATGTTTAACCAAATTGACGCACACACAGGGGAGCAGTGGATTCACTTATAATATGACGGCCAAAGCCATTGAGTCAAAGCAGTTATATAAGATTTGTCACGTAAGTTTACAGTACATAATAATATGCTAAAAAGATACATTAGAAAAGAAAGTCAAATCTAAACGGTATTTGTTTAACAAATTAATTTTATTACAGGGTATTTCGCATCTTAATTATCATTTCTTCCGATAAAAATAGAAATCTTAGATATATTTAAAAGTATTGGTTTCTCTTACTATAATGTCCTAGTTTATTAGTTACGATCCCTTTATCTTTGGCACCCATTACATATGGGTTGGGGTCTAAAAAACAACTCTGAAGTAGGAAATAAAACAACATAAGACGAAAAATAAAATTGTAAAGTAGGTTGTATCTCAAAAAAAAAACAAGCGTCTACTCCGTCCATATCTCTGTTCGGGTCAGTTGTAAAAGCAACATACGCACCTTCGACCACATATAGCTTTAACATTAGGTAGGTACCTACTGCTTATTGACAGAGACCATTTTACATGATTGGAGTACCTACTGGAGTGTAGGTATGCAGCAATCGAAACAGAATGGTTTTGTCGTGATTTGGCCATGTGCATCGAATCTCATTGTTCTATAGTGATATCATCAAGAGTTTCATAATTTATTGATAACTAGCAGCTCGCCCCGGCTTCGCACGAGTTTATAACAAATATTTCAAGTTATAATTTTTTACCCACACAGTACTCTCCCATACATACTTTCTCGTTTTTGCGTGGAGTCACTAAAAAAGAGTAAAATTAAGAAAATTTGAATGTGAAATTATGTTTTTTTGGTATTTTTTTATTATTCTATTTTTTTAATTATAAATTTTACTTTGTAAAAACGCCTTTACTATATCTACCTACTTGTATTTTACTTTCTCTGCTCCTGAAAGTCCCATTAAACGATATTTGATGTTAATTTATTTTGTAGTAGCAAAATAAATTGATTTTCAGGACCTCCAACCCGCGACAGACCAACATACAGTTGGCCATGAGTAACACATTATTTTCGTAGGTCAATCCCTACCAATTCGAAGGTTTGGCCTTGGGACTTGTTGATAGTTAGGGCGTAAGATGTTTTCACCGGAAATTGGAGCGTTTACGAATTGGCAGATCACTTGGGATTATGAGAGTTCTCGGTATATGAGCTAGTTGACCAGCTGCTGGGCCGGTGATAATGGTTGACCTTCAATTCCTTATATTCAAATAAGCAGCCTCGTCCCGCTTGGAGGGCTTAAATTCTTCAAAACCATACCTAATTGTAATTCCTATTTTAAAAGTCAATTCTTGTGCTGGCAGTTCGAAAGGGTTTAATGAATTTAAAACTCCTGGGGATAATGGACTTCACGGGCGTAGCCAGTAGGGGGGTTTAGGGGGTTTACCCCCCCTCCCCCCGAAATGTTCAAAAATATGATAGCTGCTACCCACCGATCACCAAAAAAGCCTGCTTGCAATGTGGAATACGGTGGGTCCCAAGCATGAAACCGTCATGAGATTTAAAGAAATTTATTCAGCAACTGTGAATGCTCTCCAAGAACTTCAATCTAGCCATAATAAGGAAACATCGCAACAAGTCTTCCAAATGTTTAACCCACTTCAATCTGCGGGTTTTGTTATGTGCTTAGTGATTCTTCAAAAAATCATGAGCATGACGCTATCAAAACAATTTTATTTATTTAGTTATTATTGATTTATAAAAAGGTTTTAAAATTATAAATATAATACGTTGACAATATTTTACAATCCATTTAAATTTTAATTTTGCAGTCTACAACATTTTTTACAGTTATGAAAAAATAGACCCTCAGCATAGCTTTTTGAACTCCCTCCTCAAACTTGTGAAAATAGAGGAGGGGAGTCTATTTCAGTTTACCATGTGTCACATTATCATAGGGTTGAGATAAAAAATTTACAATGAATTGAATTTTTTGTATATTTCATTAAATCAGAACTAAAACGAATTTATATAACCTAATAAAGCCTAAACCTAAATAAAGAATTAGTACGGAAGTTGAATATGTGATTGCTGAAATTTTTGTGGGTGTGATTTGTTTGTGTACCTATGCTATGTAATGATATTAAGAAAATTTTCAGTTTCTGTGGAGCTAAAGTTTTGCAGATATGTTTTTAATTTTTTTTTACATTCTTTAATAGTTAAGTGAAACAGATAAAGATAAGATAAAGATAAACATAATTTATTTGTCAAAACATGCGTTTACATACAAATCAAAGCATGCAAGATCTTAAAAAAGGTATCTAAGTCCGAACATGTTTTACCTGTCGAGGCGTACAAATTTAAATTTTATTTTACATAAGTATAAAAATAATAAATTAAAGATTAACAAATAAGTAAAAAAAAAAAGTACAGTAGTTACACATATTTAAAATTACAGTATTAAATTACATGAAAAAAATAATTAAAAGCAATGTCAAAAATTATCCATTAAAAAGTCATTTATATTATAGTAACATTTGTCTGTTAATAAATGTCGAATCTGGTTTTTAAATAAATTTGCGGGCAGAGCTTTTAACGCTTGAGGTATTTTATTGTATACTCTAGGAGCCACACAGAAAAAACTTTTCCCCATAATAGCCGTTTTTGCCGAGTGTAGGCAAAGTTGGCTTTTGTCACGTCTGTTACGCGGAAAGGTGTCAGATAGCCGTGGAAACAGGTGAGGGTTACATTTGACGAACGATGCAACTTCGAAAATATACAAGGACGGTAGAGTTAATAATTTATATATATATAAAAATCAATGCCACTTTTCGTTGTAATGTTATAACTCAACAACGCCTTTACCGATTTGGCTTATTTTGGTTTTGAATTATTCGTGGAAGTCCAGGGAAGGTTTGTACGTAGAAAATTTAAAAAGGGTCATGAAAAAGTGTAAGATCAACATCTTTTAGCAATTTAAAATATTTTTTTGATTGAATAAATGAACTTAATAATCATTTTTTTTATTACTATGCCTTATACGTAGCGGAGCACGTACCGGGCCGCTAGTAATTTATATTTTTTAAATAATGGTCTACAACTTTCCGTCGACTCTAAATTAAACATAGCCCTAATACATAGTTTTTGGGCTTTAAAGGCTATTTCTTTATTTGTTGAGTTACCCCAAAATATGATGCCATAACGTAGCAGCGATGCAACTAACCCATGATATGCAATTACTAAATCATCTTGGTTAATCTCAGGGGCAAGTTTGTATAAGACATACGCGGATGAGCTTAGCTTTTTAGTTAAGAATTCTATATGTGCTTTCCAGTTCAATTTTGCATCTATCATCACGCCAAGAAACTTTGTGTCGTCAACTATATTTAATACGGTGTCATTGTATAGCGCTTTAATGACATTATCAGTCTGTAACCGTTGACTGAAATGCATTATCGTAGTCTTATCTAAGTTAATTTTAAGATTATTCCTATTCAGCCACGATATTATTAATGTCAAAGTTTTATTAATGTCATATTCATAAATGTCCTTATTATTACATGTTATCGTCATTGTGCTGTCATCTGCAAAGAGGGTCATGGGGTGGTCAATAGCCTTAGGCATATCATTCACATATAAAATAAATAATAGAGATCCAAGTACGCTGCCTTGTGGAACACCGTATATAGGCGTTCTTTCACCAGACAAGTAAATTTCCTCTCTCTTTGTCTTAATATTTATTTTAGCAATTTCTGTGTACAGAGGATGTCGTTTATTGATTTTATTATAGATGTATACACTGAGTAAGTAGGTGTGTTTTGGGATGATTTGGGAGTATTTTTAACGACCGGTTTTCTCTTGTGCCTCTTACTATTTTCAGAACAGTGAGGCGCATTTAGAGTTTCTGGACAAAGAGCTGTAAACGGAAAATCTGTCGCACATTCAAATGTCATCAAAATATCATTATAAATTTGGTCGGTGGAATATCTAAATGGTTTCGCATGTCCAACTGCTCTATGAGCTCTTACCAAGAGCAGCATGTGAGTTTTGCTCCCCCGTAGTAATGCAGTAAGACAGTAGGGAGTAACAAAGCAAAAATACATTAAGAGTGGGTGAGGTAGCAGCATGGCGTATATTTTAAAAATTGCTATCTCACTATACGCTATATTACGCACTCTTGTCACTAAGATGTCAATATGTTGTGTTCGGAGTATACAGACAACACATTATGTGCGCATTTATATTGTGTTGCTCAAAGTTAGCTATTTTAAGTTTCCATAACGAGTAAATTATATATTTCATCTTAGATGGATTTATGCTAAGTAAATTTTTGAATGAAGATCTTATTACCTATAGCCTGTTTGTGCGTGAAAACCTCCTCCCACCATTGATCCTTAAATAAATACTCAATACTCAATACTTTATTGCATTCCATAATGGAAGAAACTAAAATTATGAATTTAACACAATTATTTACGTACAACACCTGCATTTTTATTCGGAAAGTTCTTAACAAAAATATTAAATCTAGTTTATCTTTCATCAAAATCAAGCACACAACTCAACGTAGTACTCGCCGGGCGAGTTTTTTGGTCTTACCTAAGATTAGGACAAATTATGGCAAGAAGATGCTGACTTATCAAGGGGCACAGATGTTCAACAAACTACCACCAGACATTAAACATGTAAACTCATCTAATGTATTCAAAACCCGATTATTTCAATATGTACAAGAATCTTACTCAATATCTTAACCTCGGGAAAGTGGGTACATTAGATGAGTACCAAACTACGAACTCGACCTTATGTAATTTATTTTAAGTTATTATTTATTGTTCTCAAGTAAGTGACTTATTTGTTTTTATTGAGAATAAAGAATCTTTAAACCTAAACCTATACAAGGCTGGTAGGTAAATTATAGAGAAACAATTATGGACCCTGTCGGGCACAGCAAGTTAGTTTTTAGAGGAGAGGATGAAGCGCTTTTTGTTTAAAAACATAATAATATTGAAATTAAGGAGTAAATCTTATATTTAGATATTTAAGTAGATATTATTTATGAGTAGATTTATATTAATGAACAATTTATATGAAATGAACAGTATCATCTAAAAAAAATTTCTCCGCCATAGATTTCAGTTTAACAAATATCATTCATGTAAGCCAAGAAAAGTGTGGATCCAAGAAGACTACCCCGTAGGTACTCCACTGATTACCAGTAGCTCAGAAGAAGTGTAGTCACCCATTTTTACACATTGACTTCTTTCATTTAGGCAACTACGGAACAAGTTGAGCTGGTTACCCGGATGCCAAGTTGTTTCAATTTGTCCATTAGAAGTGGGATTTAACAATATAATAATTCTATTGACACAGCATCAGAAGTTTATCTTCCTCTGCGTAAACCGTATTGATGACTAGCTAGTATGTGATATTTTTCGAAATATGAAATTAATCTATTATTTATCAATCGTTCTTGAAGTTTTGATATTGCTAGAAAAATATATATATATATATATATATATATATATAAATATTTTTGTAAATAATACTTATATACATTTTTTTGTTGCATTATTAATAATTGTAGTTAGGGCATGCAAAACCGGAAATCGGCCAAAATTTAACGATTTTTGTTAACCGGTTTTGAGAGCCAAAACCGGAGCTCAGCTCCGGTTTTCCCATTATTGAGTAACAATTAACATTTTGATTTTTATCAACATTTTTTTCGAAAACTCAAAAAATAATTAATTTTGTATCATCAAATGCATCCGAACCGAACATCCTGCCTGCATCCACCCACTTACACCATGTATGAAAGCGGAGAGCATCGGGGTGTGTATCTCACCGAAGCATATAATTATTTATTATGTGTTCTACAACAAGTGTTGAGAGTGAAAGGGTGTTTTCGAGTGCTGGGTATTTCTGTAACAAAATAAGAAGTTCGCTGTCTGATCGAATGTTGGATACACTTATATTCTTAAGATCACATTATCAAGAACAGTGATCTCTTGAAAACAAGTGATTTATGCTTTATTTAAATAAGTATACATAGTTGATTATTGATCTCTTTTTTAGTGCAATATGAATCATATTATAATAAATAATAATGTTATTTTGTAGTTCGTCTTCAAAGTTACAAAAATGTTGATTTTTTGGTAATTGTAGGTGCTGTGTTTAATATTTGAAGATGCTGATAGTGTTTTCTATGTTTAAAATATATTATTTTTGATAGCAGACTTAATAGGTACCAAAGATACCAAAAACTTACTTGTTGTTGATTTCATCTCAGTTAATTAATCTTTATACTATTATAAGTTCATTGTTATCTGCATAATTATTATGGTCTGGATTAAAAAGAAATGTATCATACAATTTGTTTTATTTGTAGACTTAGTGGGTATTAAAAAAAATGGTGTTTCTTTTTAAATTAAACTAAATTCGATTTTTTTTGCTAAAACCGGACCTAGCTCCGGTTTTCGGTTTTGGTCCCAAAAAAACGATGTTCAAAACCGATTTTGATGACTTTCCGGTTTTGCATGCCCTAATTGTAGTGTTAGAGTTCAATTTAACTTTCTCTGTTATTTGTTTACCTACCTGTGTTTTTAAAAAATGTATTAATATTTTCTATTAAACACTGCTCTTTGTCGGTCTCGTATAAGGTCTCGTGATATCACTTTCTTACGTTTAAAATTAGTAATGTTGCCAATTACTTGCCTACATTTTCTTTGTGTCCTTACCAGCTTTAAAAATGTCATATTTTTTTCGTAAGTAAAAGTGCAAATGTTTCTATATCGCTTGTATGTGGTTAACAAAATTGCATCGCTAGAAGATCTACGGAGTTTTGCGTGTAATCTATCTCGATGCCTCAGATAGAGCGCAAGGCAAGGCACTTCACGTGAGCAGAGTTGGTTTTAATTATTTTTTGTAGCATTTCTACAAATAAATTTTTAACTATATTTCTACAGTGAATGTGTTAGGGATAGTTCTTGACCAATTTTATCCAATTAACACCGATCTCCATCCATGTGGATAATGTTATTAACGCCTTGCAACTTCTGAGTAATAAAGATGACGACAAGTTTCTTCACCTCTATTTTACTAGAATAAAATTGTGGTATACTGCAGATGCCACGCATTGTTGGAAGAGAGTCGAACCGCTCTAACATTCCTGCGTCGGATATATGCACGTATTATAAATTAAATTATTTCATCCCATTCCTTGAACATACAATTCAGCAATTGATAGAAAGGTTTTCTAAACACTGTAAAGTAGTAGCTGCCCTATATGGTGTTTTCCTATAAATTTTGCAACCAGTTCTTCTGAAATTGAAGAGACAATTTGTATCTACTCGGCAGTGCTTACCGAAAGAAAAACATCTGTAGTCAGAGCAGAACTTGAAGGGTGGAAAGCAATGATGACAAGCACCTCCATTAGCCAAAATGTGCTTAGGAATCTCTAAATAAATGCGATCAAAAGCTATGCCCTATATTTACAGATTGCTACAAATTTTGGCTACATACGTGTTTCCACTGCTATCCCAGAAAGGACCTTTTCATGCCTAGGAAGACTAAAAAACTACTAACGCAATTCAACAAGTAAAAACATACTGGATGGTTTGGCTGTCATGAATATTCACTGTGGGACAGAAATTGACGTGGATGAAATAGTGGATATATTTAAAGAGAAAAACCTAAAATGAATTTTCTAATGCGTTGGCATTTTTTTCACAGGAATAATAATGTCATTACATGAACTTTCCGTTGTTTTATTTTCTTGAACCCCCCCTGAAACTAAAACCTGGCTACGCCCGTGATGGACTTCGTCTTCGATATTAGTCACGGTGTCTATCGATTTGTATTTTAATATTGTCCGGGATCTTTTTCAATAATTAGATTGTTTATTTCGTTGACACTATCATTCCTGGGTGACACTATTGCCCTAGAACAACCAATGAAATCCGCCTACATCGCTTATATACATCGTTGATAGCTTTTCGGCTATCATCAGAAAACGTATAGCGTCCCTATTACAGTGCGTTCGTGGCAGTTCCAACAGCCTCCTGAAGACTGTGGCCAACAGACTTGACGTGGACAGTGCTATTATGCAGCACTGGACACGCGTACAGATAATTAAGGATACCGCAATTACATATAATCGGTATGTGTGTGTTTTTCAACCTTTTTCATGACGTGGTCCTTAAAGTATGAAGAAATATTGCGCGACCCCCCTACCCGTTGTTACCACATGATCACAGTGTGTTATTTGCTTCGAAATTTTCTCTTAATAACGTTTCTCTTGATATTTTATTCAATCGAGGATAAGCTATAATATAGCTTATCTTAATGATAACGAACATCAGTCGTCATATTACGTCGTTATATGACGACTGATGATGACTGATTCTAGAGTAATACCCCGTACAAAAAAAATCATTCGAATCCAGTAAAATCCTGCTGCGTGGTCACCTTAATCTTAATAATTCTTCATAGGAATCAGATTATTATTTGAAACCAAACTGAATGTATTTTGATACTGTTTAGTAAAATAATCATTAGTAAAAATCAACTACTAAAGGATAGGCTGTGTCAAGTTGACGCAGTTCATACTGATTTTGCTAAAGCCTTCGATCGCGTAGATCACTCCATTCTTTCTATAAAATTAAGTCAAGCAGGAATACATGGTCCTGTATTGCGATGCTTCGAAAGTTATTTGAGAAATCGCTGTCAGTTTATCGTGTTGGCAGGTTACGAATCTGTCCCATTTATACCACGATCCGGTGTTCCTCAGGGATCTAAATTAGGCCCTTTACTCTTTTTAATATTTATACAGTATGTTAGTTTAAACGAGGGACGTATTCAAACCCACAATAGTGTATGCTTATATGATACTAATAAAAATATGAACAAAAAAAAAACACTGATAAATAACAAACAGAACCATACTAAAAATTTCGCAAAAGTCTTACAACGTGTATGCACCCTTGCGCTAACGTGTTAGTATTATCGCAGAACATGTGCGCGGGTCAATGACCTTTAGGAAGAATCCATTTTCCCTTCATACTTTAAACCTAACGGGTCTAAAATGGTATGGGTGCATTCCTTCTTCATGCAGCAGCTTCCACACAGTCCAATGTGATACACCGAATCGTCTTGCAGCATTTCGAGTGCTTTCTTGTGGGTGATGCTCGAAGTATTCAAAAATGGCTTCTTGTAGGTGCACTGGGTATGGCTCCCTTCCTCGTCCTTGGGCATGCGTCGGTACGGCGAACTGACCGAATGTTCGCAATCGTTAGTTGACACCTAGCATAAGGTTGTACGACGGAATCTGGCGGTTGGGAAACATCTCTCGATACAAATTAATAGCTCCTCGTACTCTATCATTCGATAACACGTAGGTACGAACCATATCCCAGTATTCTTCATTGGAATATTGATATGACGTCGTTTTTAGTTAGTCAAGTACACGTTTACAGAAAACACTTATCGGTAAGCGGGGTTGTTTATGCAATACGCGGAAGCGCAAGACATGCGGAACTAGCGGCGCACTCGCATAGACTGCGGTCAGCGCGGGGGCGAGTCCTGTCGGTGCATCGGAACAACACAAAGAAAAGGGCGCGGGGGAGGGCGGGGTTTACGCACGAGCTTTCTTTTCGGCAGGATCGGCGCGTGTTTTGCCAGGTGATCACTTTAGGTACTGTTTACAAGCGCACTCAGTGTTCATGATAATGTATTTTATTTAGAGGACAATAACGTCAAAAATTTAGGTTATAGGTTTTTTAAATATTTGGGACGAGAATCGAATACTGAACACCCTCCCTTAATATGTCCCTCGTTTAACCTAACATACCGTAGATAACTTGCTTGACTCATTGCATTGTGATTGCTTGGCATATGCTAACGACTTGAAGATATTTTGTGAAATAAAATCGTCAAGCGATTGTATAAAACTACAAAACGATTTGTATTTTCTTCAAAAATGTTGTGTGGATTACAGAATGTCATTGAACATAAAGAAGTGCCAATACATTACATTACACCAATAAAGTAAAGTTTATAGATTTTAGATATCATATCGCCGGATCCCAGCTTGACAGAGTATCAGTTATTCGTGATCTAGGAATAATTTTCGATGCGTCGCTATCGTTCCGCCAGCATATTGACCAAATGATACTCAAAGCTAGGAAGGCACTGGGCTTTATAATCAGGATGTCAAAACCTTTCCGTAATAATAGTAGTGTCATTCTGTTGTACAATGCTCTGGTCAGGAGTGTTCTAGACTATTGCTCAAGCATATGGTCTCCCTATTATGTAACACACAGTGCCAGTGTTGAATCTATCACAGCGCGCTTTGTCAGGTATCTTTGCACAAGAAATGGATTACGGAGATCTATTCCTGAATATGAAGACAGATTGGCGCATTTTAAGATGATAAGCTTAAAGGAAAGACGTGATATATCAGACTTATTATATCTTCACAAAATAATAAATGGTAACGTCGATGCTGAACTAATTAAATATTTTCATTTTAAACTTCCCCATCGCGTTATGCGGCAACATCGTGTATTTGATATCCCTGTTTCCACTTTAAATACAACATATAATAGTCCTCTCACACGTATTGCACGGCTTTATAACGAACTGTCTTTAAATAAATAAATAAATAAAAAAGGTTTTTATTCACGTAGACTTTAAAAAAGCGCTTGTAAATAGTCAGAACATGTTTGTAGTAATATAGTTGTATACATTAGATATTATTTCTAGTAACATAGATATTTAGGTACATCTTGAAATGTCTTAATCAACTAACAATAAGGTAGATATTTTCTCCATGACTTTTTTTACATACAGGCACTTTCTTTTGAATAATACTAGTCATGTTTAATTTAATTTAATAGTTGTTTTTTTTTTCTCATTATCAGTTTAGGTAACGTTGTAGGTTATTGTTTGTGAATCCCAAATTTAAATGTTATCAAAATCAATGCCATGCATACCTGTAAGTTGGGTAGTTACTACATAAGTGCTATATTATTAGTGTAATATGAATTGTTTCTATGTAATTATTCTGTTGGTGTGCTAAATAAATAAATAAAAATAAATAAATTGGTCAGTTTAACTTCCGTATGCTAAGTAAATTGTAGTTTTCCTATGATAAGCGTTTCAATTGATAGATTGATACTTTTGTATGGCTTCTTTTACAAACTAAAGGTTGAATTTACAATCGTTCAAATACTCTTTACTAACGCTAAAACCATACAAAAATTCCAAATTCCATTATGGTTCCCACACAAAGTGAACTTGTGGTGATCGGTTGAGGGACCACTTTCTGCATGCTAGTTCTTTGCAAATGTTTTACTAAGAGTAGTCATTCATAGCAGTTATAAATTGTAACTATGTTAAGAGTTATGGATGCCTCTCAGTTACGTCTGACGGACCACCTTTGACCGATTGTAACTTTGGAGTGGCTACTTTTACAAACTAGTGGCTAAATTTACAATTGTATGAGAACTTTTACTAACGGCTGACGCTTTCTAAAACTCAACATTCATATGTGGTCCCGCAATGGGAACGCTCGCCCTTGTAGGGGGCCTGCCCACGCTGCGTCTTCCGGTTCGTGGTCGCCACTCGAGAACCTTTCTGCCCCAACGGCCGTCGGTTCTACGAGCTATATGGACGTCGGCAGCGGGTTCGCATAGAAGACTCTTTCTCTTCTTGGTGTGATACTACTGCTGGTGTACCACAGGGTGGCGTTTTATCTCCTTTGCTTTTCGCTATATTTATTAATGATATTTCTGACCAACTTATTACCCCTTTACGCGGATGATCTTCAAATATACACCCAAACACCTTTTGCCAAGCTATCGGAAGCCATTAATATCATTAACAAAAACTTATCTCATATAAGTAAGTGGAGCATGAGATATGGTATCAATGTTAATCCAGAAAAGTGTCACGTCATTGTTGTTGGCAGCTCTCGGAAAATTACTAATGTTGATTGGTCCCAAATTCCCCATGTCGTTTTCAACGGCACTGTTATACCTTATACTGACAAGGTGAAGAATTTAGGTATTTATATAGACAAGGCTCTTTCCTGGGGTCCACAAATACAAGAAGTTAGCAGAAAGATGTTTGCTTCTGCTAGTTCCCTAAGACGCCTACGAAACTTTCTCCCTACTGCTACCAAAATTGCACTTGCGCAGTCCTTGCTTCTCCCTATCCTTGACTATAGTGATACCAGTTATCTTGATGTCACGGAGGACCAACTGGATAAACTTGAGCGACTTCAAAACTTCTGTATACGATTCATATTTGGTTTGCGTAAATATGATCACGTCTCTGAATTTCGCACTAAACTATAATAATAATAATAATAAATTCTTTTTATTTTCTCTTTCACAATGGTATCTTAATTCTAAAACATGGTTACTTTATGAGACATAAGAACGTAACATTGTGAGAGACTGGTGCCTGAGATAGGTTTGATAAAACCTGTATTACAGGTCACCAGGCCTCCCCCTGATGTTAGCATTCAGTAGAAACATAAGGGACTCTCTGTCTGTTTGTCAACATAATTGAGATACAATAAAAGATTAAAACTATGAGTGATTGGAGAATATAAAATTAGTACTTGTGTGAATTTTGCGTGTGAGTGTTGTGTGCGTTAAGCGAGTGAGCAAAGAGTGGGTGTGTAATAATGTGTATTTGTGTGGGTGTATTCAGGGTTTCCACATATGAATGAAAAAGGTAAAATGTTGCAATTTAGATAAAATGAGTTAGAAGGATTTCAGTATCATGGTAATTTAACGTCTTAAGATAGGTGCTAACAGAGATTTTACAGCGTGTCCTGGTTAGGGGATAAATGTTGAGGGGTAAATTAAGTTTGTTGTAGAGATGTGAGCCAAGGAAACAAAAAAAATTGTTGTGCATGTGAGGAGTAGAATTTTGCTGGGGTACAGATCTTATCTTTAACGTCGCTTATTTTCAATTAAGTTTGGGTCGTAATGCAATTGGGAGTGTTTCATTAGAACAGTTTGAAGGATGAACACACACCCACATCTTATATAGATCGTGTGATGGAAAGCGGAAGGGGAGTCCAGCTCCGACTTTCAGGATAGCCCGTTGAGCCCTTTCAACTTCTATTAGGTGGGATTACTCAACGGTGGGAACTCAAGTGGCTGCCCATAAGACTTCGTCGGAATACTCACATTGTCACGCTTCTATACAGTATTCTGTTCAATCCCGCTACTCCTCTCTATCTCAAGGAACGTTTCAAGTTTCTTCACTCAACTCATTCGAGACTCTTGCGGTCTTCAGAAAACTTACGACTCAAAATGCCAGCGCATTCCACAAATTTCACCGACAAATCCTTCAGTGTACAAGCTGTGCGCTTATGGAATGCGCTGCCAATACAGATCAGGTGCGCTCAATCACATCATGTATAAAAATATGGTGAAACAGCACTATTTGACGATATCTACTAGGCAATAAATATACTGCTTTCCTATTGTGAAATGATATCCTTACACTTATATTTGTAAATATATTTATACATATGTATATATCTATCTATTTATATGTATGTATCTATTTATGTATATGTATAGTCGTATGACTCTAGTTACGTATTCGTACGTAATATTAGATTAATTTAGATTAATAACTTCTAATTGCAATTAGTACATCTTCTGCTACCTTCATCAGGTTATTTTCAATTCTGGTCCATTCAACGCACAACGGTTGCCTGGAAGAGATCGCTTTTAGCGATAAGGCCGCCAGTTGCATAATAAGTTTATGTCCTTGTTTGTAACCATTGTTATGTTTTACTTATTTTTGCAATAAAGTGTACTTCTTCTTCTTCTTCTATGTGCCCTGCCCACTGCCACTTCAGTTTGGCAATTCTTTGGGCTATGTCGGCTACTTTGGTTCGGCTGCGGATTTCGATGTTATTGATTCGATCGCGCAGGGATACTCTGAGAATAGCCCTCTCCATTGCTCTTTGGGTGACCTTGAACATTCTGATGAGGCCTATAGTAAGCGACCACGACTCTGTTCCATAAGTCATCACTGGCAACACACGCTGGTCGAAGACTGTCGACTTAAGACACTGCGGTATTTGGGACGAGAAGATATTGCGTAGATTCCCAAACGCTGCTCAGCCGAGTTGGATTCTACGATTGACCTCTTTCTCGAAGTTGGACTTACCTAGTTGACTGGTCCGTCCTAGGTAAATGTAGTCTAGCCTACAACTTCGATGGCATAGTCTCCAACCTTAACAAGTGAGTGGATGCAACGTGGATGTTCGACATGATTTTCGTCTTATCCATGTTCATTTTCAGACCCACTTGTTGAGAGACTCTGCTGAAACCATCGAGCATTGTACCGAGGTCTTCAAGGGTCTCAGCCATGACTACTATATCGTCGGCAAATTGATGCCAAAGCCTTCCCAGTCCAGAAGCTTGAAGACATCTTCCAATGCAGCGGTGAACAGTAAAAATGTCTAATATCAACTAAATTCTGAAAACCAAGCCAAGCAAAGTATTTAATTAGATGCTAAAAGTTAACTATGACTTATCCACTGTTTTATTTTAAGTCAAGTGGGTACTTTTTACTTTACCAAAAATAAAACCGCGAATGAGCCGTAATTATTAATATAATCGGCCAGGGTGACGAATGATATACGTGGGAGGTTAATTGGGCCACTGAATTTTTATAATCAAAAACATATTTTCAAATATTATACGTTTGCAATTGGGTAAGCAAGATTTTCTTATTGTAACTTCCAAATCACTAGTCATTTATAGTTCCTGTGATCAACTGTTTTAATAGATGGATGGATGCAGGGGTATCTAAAGGTATCCTCATCCTTCACCATTTTTGTACGTATATTGTAAAAAAAAACAAAATATCTTTAAAAATTATTTATTGAACCTTTAGGAGAAATTTGTTTTTTAAATGTATGGAGTTCAAAACAAATATTCCTTAAACAACCGACATAATATTACACTAACAATATCTACATAGCTTTATAATATAGAAATTATTTATTACAAATTACAAATATATTCATATAATTATTTGGTTGGTCTTTTATGACAGCACCAATTCATTTGGTGATCTATTTCTCACTGTGAGGTGGTGCACGCATATAATAATAATTTACAAGGGCCGCAATTCCAAAAAAATAAACTTTACTAATTTTAATATTGCTCCATTTTATTTTACAATAATCAAATGAAAAAGACGGCACTCTTCACACTGTTAAATTAGCTATATGGAATTTATGTATGGTAAAGAAAGGAGCAACATCTCCGGGTTTCAAAATATTCTGCAGAATGGCGCTACCTATGCTGCTGGTCCGACCAATAGGAAAGGGTTTGTTTACACATTTGCATACTAATTAATGATCAACCAATATGGAAACTTATTTCCCCATTCCAGTATGGTCGTATGCCCGAAATTATGATCGCTTTTATACCTTCTTTAGCTAACCATAAGAGATGTTGGTCCTTCTTTAGTCCATAGTGATACTGCTAAAAGTAAGCGTCATGTATTAACCTATCTCCTAATTATTTGCTCCGGACAAGAGCTGAACAAATTTCATTTATTTAATGCCCTTTCCTTTCCACACAAACTTGTAGAAATAGATGAAATTATATCAGAATTAGCTGGATTTTTCCAGAGTTGGGCCAATAATTATTTTAGTGATTCTAAAAATAATAATATTTATAACAACTACATTATTCCTGACCAAAGCCTTCGGTTTCTTCAATTGCAAAATTTAGTTTTTCGCAAAGTTGCTCGTAGCTTTTGTAAGGCGGTAAGTCGAGTCGATTAAAACAAGTGTGTGACCGGGGTAGCCAGGTGTCCTTGCCAACCTGCCAAAGAACAATACATTAATAGTGAAAATCTATAGAAGGTCCATTATGCACATAAAGCACCACGCCACTTGCCTACAATTTTTATAAAACTTCATTGACTTCAACATTTTAATATATTAATTTTCTCATCACACACGTATAAAGGCGAAAGTTTCTGAGTTTGAAAGTTTGTTACTTCTCTTCACGGCAGAACAGCTCGAGTGATTTATAGCTAACTTCGTACCAAATTTTATTATAATAAAATTTGTTATGGAGTAAGCAGATTCCTTGGATGACACATAGGCTCTAATTTATAAAGTTTAACGCGGGGCACAGCTATAACTCATAAGAGTAACAAAATTGATATGGGACTATCTCAAAAAAGTAAGGAATGCCAAAAGAAACAGTTGAATTGGTGCTTATTTTTTGCAGTTGGTTAGAAATGAATATCCCAGAAAGAGAACGTTATCTCAGAAAGAGAACGTAAGTGTCTTATGTAAAGAAAATAAAATCGGTTCAGAACTCTGGAGAAAAACGCGTACCGTATGTACAAAAGAGAACATTTAGTCGAAATAAGAACCCCCTCCTAATTGAAAGAGGGTAAAACGGGAGTCTAGTTGCCAGGGCCACGCAAAGAATTTTATGGCCATCGTTAGAAGTACTCAGAAGCCCAGTTTATATAGGATCTGGTCAAACCCACTCGGTTACTGGTTTTCTGGTTTGAGTCAAGAAGAAGTCAGTCGCTGTACAGATTAGTACAAACAGACAGTTGGTACAAATTAAGGTTTGCATTCAAAAATAAATAGGACATTTTAATAGCGGTGGTAGCAAGCCGTCTATAAGTGTAATAGCCAACTATTTGGAATACACAAAATAAGAAAAATATAATATATAACAAAATAAGAAAATAATCACCTTTTCTATACAGAATCGCTGTGGCCCATTGGAGCCCATCAGTTCCGCAAACCCACCGACAGGGACACGACACGTTCCAGTCACGAATTGCAGCAACCTCGCTCGTTTCTCATTGTCCATTTGCCGGACAAACTGAAAACATAATTAAATTAGATAAGGCAAATACTCACGGTATGAAACACGACTTTGTGAAGGTAAATCCAAGACTCGTACTTTTACACAAAATTCGGTTAATGTTACTATCTAAATCAGGGTTTCTCAGTGTTCACAGACCACTTTCACAATTTAAACAATCCCAAGGACTTCTGTCACAATTAAAACAATCCCACGGACCACTGTCAAAGAATATTATGCAGAAGAAAATAAGTAATATATTTTAAAAAATAACAATTTTATTGGTATTTTAAACTTATTCTCATATATTATGGCTCTTTTTAATATATTATGGACCCATGTCCATCCACGTCCACGGATCTCTTAGGGGTAACATGTGTATCAGGGGTCCTCACTTAGACAGTACTCTTAACATATTTATTAGACAAAGTGTACTAAACGTAGCATTTCCCATCAAAGCCTCTTAGAAAATCAGGTCAAGGACATGGGTCCTTGACCTCATTTTCTAAGTGGCTTGCCACTTAGAGTTGTTAAGAGTACTGTATAAGTGTGGACCCCTGATACACATGTTACCCCTAAGAGATCCGTGGACCCCACTTTAAGAAACCCTGATCTAAATCATAATATTTCTTTATGGTTATGTAATGTTAAATTACGGAATTGTAAGGGAAATATTTGTGTAGTGTGTTTTTGGTTTTTAGGGCATACTACGAAAATGTAAGAGTCATGTCCCCGCTGGACGAAGGCTTACTCAAAAGATCCTCAAAATGTAATTATGTCCATCATTCCGGTTGGAGATCGCAGTATCATAGTCGTAGTAAAGAAAGACGCTGCTGCCCGTGTTCTGGTAGACATTCCCTCGGGACAACTTCTATGTCCCCCAATGAATGAAATGGGGTGATGATATTCGTTGCCATCAGTCACACCGAAATAGTTTTATTTATAAAACAAATTGAGATTTTTAAACATTAATTATATTTTTCTTTTTAACAATACTAGATAATCCTGTCTGCGCATACCAACTTTGACATAGGTTCAAAAGTAGTCTAGTAAGTGGACTACACAAACCGTGGAAACAACTTAAACATAAGGCTTATTAATACTTCTACTTTCTTGTATCTTATCAGCAGTGGTTACCCTGGTGTCAGAGTTATCACCCAGTAGGAGGACTGTTGTATAAAGACGACCAGATTGACGGTCACCCGTTTTCCTTGACGCCCTTGCCATCCATAGTTGAAAAATTATAAATATTATTTTTTCAGTGTGAGTTTTAATTGATATTGCCTATAAACGGTGAGATCAATAAAAACTAATATTATAATTGATTGCATCTTATCACAGAATTGAGATATACATATATGTTATTTATTTAAAAGTGTCGCCTATCTTATCGCTAGTGTAATCTATTCGAGACATCAGTTAGATTGCTAAAAATACTAAGATAGAAGAGCACACTTCTCGCTCTTATGTACTTATGGGAATCTCGCTGATCTCTCGAACGAAGTCCGAAATTAAAATTCACATTGTGGATATATTCGGAAATCAATGGAAAGTAATGTTATAGACAAAACGTTAATCTGAAGTAAAACACACCAAAAACAGCTGTTCTATCCTGAAGCCATGCAACAATTGCTTCAGTCGAAAAAGGCTTGATGTATGAATAAATAGTAGTTAAAACGCTTTAAATAGCATCACTTAGTCACCAGTAAGATTTCCAGTAATCAAATTTATATTTTACGTTTGGTGATTTTTTACTATATATAAATATCTTGGGACAAATACCACACTACTATCTGATCCCAAACTGGGCATAGCCTGTATTATGGCAAACAGACAATTGATAAACATACCTATATATTTTTAATTACATACATATTATAGACAAATTGCACTCAGACAGAACAAATAATCAAGCTCACAAAGATTTGTTCTGGGTGGGGATCGGACCCATTACCTCTGGCTCAGCAGTCAAGTCAATAACCACTAGACCAAAAAGGTAGTCAATATAGTATATGGTTTTTCTTTTTGGCCATCTGATCTCAAACTAAGCAGAGCTTGTAGTATGGAAACCATATACTACTTTTCTTTTGTTACTTACAAACAGACATGTTCATGCACACAAATATCGGTCCTGGCGTACCCACGAACTCTGGCGTGAAAAGTTAGCTTTTGCCAACCATGCCAACAGGCGCGTCAATTACATAAACACAATATAATTTAATTAAGCTAGCTAGAACGAAAACTCCTTCAGTAACAAAAAAAGGTTTTTATTCACGTAGACTTCAAAAAAGCGCTTGTAAATAGTCAGAACATGTTTGTAGTAATATATAATGAATTAATAATTATTTCTAGGTACAAATAGATATTTAGGTACACGGATTGTATGAACAAAATAACAATAAGATTTATTTTATAATAGATAAATTCATCATGAATTCATGATCGTTGAGAACTTGCTTCTCCGTGAGTTTCTAACTAAGGGCTCCATTCTAGCTATGGGTGCATAGAGTACCAACCTGCCAGAACCACAGGACTTGCTTGCTGGTACGCGTGTAGTGTCTGTAGATAGTGTTGCGTTGCCAGTCGTCGACATCAACCTCCTGCATGCCGCATAGCATCAATTCCAATTCTCGTTCGTCGAAATATTTAAGCCACTCCAGAGGCACAACCTAACAAAAACAAAAGTTATATAAGCTATAGAACCTCTTATAGCTGGCGGGGGACAGCTTTTGTTTTGTTTTATGTTTTTCCACATGCCGAAAAGCATAGATTGAAATGGCTTTGTAAATGTGTTCTTGTCATAAATCTTACTGTATAATATTGAAATTTTCTAACACAATGCAAATTGTAAAGAAAT
Organism: Pseudoips prasinana; assembly: GCA_951640165.1. Classification (NCBI taxonomy): domain Eukaryota; kingdom Metazoa; phylum Arthropoda; class Insecta; order Lepidoptera; family Nolidae; genus Pseudoips; species Pseudoips prasinana. The sequence continues at coordinate 22,608,022 of OX621237.1, read as the reverse complement.
AATATTACTATCCTGGGACATTATATACACAGGGCCATATGACCCCAAACTAAGCAGAGCTTGAACTATGGAAACCAGATAACTGATATACATACTACATATACAACAATTCTGTTCTAAATATATGCATATATATCTATATTTGCATGTATTTAGAAAAGAAAAGAATAATCTAATTACACCCAGACTCAGAACAAACAGATATGTTCATGCAAACAAATATATAGAACGATTGATGTCGTTCTTAAGGTTTTTAGGTAAAGCCTATCTATTACCGAACTATATTAAACCTAAGTAAAGATTAAGTAAAACCAAATAAGTCAACAAAATAAGTGTTTTTGGTGGTTACAATACACCTCGCAAGTGATTGCCTTCCTTTTAAAACAGATGCTTAATACTTTAACACGTCCCTTTTCGTATCTGCAAGATTCAAATTAGAAAAGTATACCGAAGTCAACTCTCTCTAGTTGGGTTGTCAAACTAACAATGTCCTTGCCACGGCGGCCAATCTCAATGGAGACTAGCCAACTGCGCAGGACAATTTAGGGTGCACCAGTGTACGCGCCAACACAGGGACACCTACTCCATCATTCCTATGATCCGATGGGACGACTTGCCACACGACTGCAAAGAGGTCAGGTACAGGACCGACGCCTTTACGTGTTCTCTGAAACACCCCCCGTGCGTCAGAGAACACTTAAAAGCGTCGGTCGGTGTTATATCGCCAACTCCCAGACCTCAGGCTGATACTTAGAAATTGTCTCTTGAAAAATCCCAAAATCACTATTTTAGCCCGACCCGCGATTTCTTCTTCTTAGCATGTGGATGGCAATCTAAATTAAGTCAGGCCGAGCTACGAGTTGAGCGTTGTCAGTAGCGTCCATTAGTTCTTGTAACGTGCAGGCGGGATTTGAACCCACGACCTCATTATCTGTAGTTGAACACGCTACCGCTAGACCAACGAAGTCAAATGTAGTCCATCGAAATATGAGAGTAACGGAAAAGAGCGTGCACTTGATTTACTACATTTGTATAGTACAATATGAACTGGGCAGACGGTTCCCGTCTGCAAGACAACGAACGCCGCGGGAGGAAACCGTAACTATATATTATAATGTAGATCACCTCATTAAAACCGTCCAGAAATGCTGACGTCTGTTCTTCGATTCCCCGAGTCATTCGCCACTGAGTGACCAACTGTAGATATTGCTCTTTATTTGCCTGAAAATATATGATATGTAAAATGGCGAAGGATTATATGAGAAACTCATAAACAAAGCAGATACTACTAATATTAAAAAATTACAATTGTGTAAAAAATGTGATAATTGTTACTCAAAGACGAAATTTTGAATGAGATATGGAACGAACATAGGCTTATATAAAATAAAGATACAGATAAGCTATACTACTACGGGGCGTACTAAAAAAATAAAAAGGGCGTTGCGACGATTGTTATCCCTTATGTAGTCCGAATAAGTTCTCCACATCATCTAAGAATCCAAATGTTCCAAATTTTAGGGAGAACCATTCATTAGTTGAAGTTTGAAAAGGTATCAAACTCACAAACAGGCACTTTTTCAGATTTTAATTTTAAATTGAAATTCTGGGAAAACCGAATAATTTTCTGGGATAATATAGTTTCAACTGTGAGGCAGTAATCAATACATGAAAAATGAACAAAATTAATAATAAGGCACACTTATCCAAGCTAGTTTTATATTATATATAAAGCTAAAAAAAACATCTATAACCGAGCTAGTGGGCAACGGTCCCATCAAAGTAGCAGTGTTGCCACGCAGTATGGCAATGCTTGTTTTATTGGATTTATTATATGCCAAAATTCTGGCAATGTGTCTCCTAAACAAAGCGTGCCGCAATTTCATTATGGGTTTTATAATTTCGTGAGTGCCTGTGTTTTTTTAGGGTTCCGTAGCCAAATAGCAAAAAACGGAACCCTTATAGATTCGTGATGTCTGTCAGTCTGTCCGTCCGCATGTCACAGCCACTTTTTTCCGACAGCTGTACTGTTGAAACTTGTTAAGTAGATAGATGTATTCTGTGAACCGCATTAAGATTTTCACACAAAAATAGAAAAAGAACAATAATTTTCGGGGTTCTCAATACCTACAACAGAAACTCAATTTTTTTTTTTAAATCGTATCCATACATGTGGGGTATCTATGGATAGGTCTAAAAATGATATTGAGGATTCTAATATCATGTAGTTTGCGCGAGAGACACTTCCAAAGTGGCCAAATGAGTGCCCCCCTCCCCAGTAAGTAGTTTTTTAATGTGTCATAAATCGTAAACCGCAATTTACTTGTCATTTAATCAACTAAAATACTTGCTGCTACGGATCCCTTCATGGGCGAGTCTGACTCGCACTTGGTCGGTTTTTACCAATTAAATGGAGCCTCGGGCGCATTTTGTGCTACGATGATGATAAAATTGTTTTGACCGATTGACTGACCACCAATGAATTTCAACTTGCATTAAGTGAATCGCTGGAAACTGCTGGATGCGAATAGCGCAAGACCGGCAATTGTGGAGATCTTTGTGGGAGGCCTTTGTCCAGCAGTGGGCGACTTTCGGCTGATATGATGATGATTAAGTTAATCAAGCCCCCAATACTTTCCGAATAAGATAAATATTTTCACAAAAAATGTAGATGATATATATACAACGTGTAACAGAAAGAGTGGACGTAACTTAAGGGGCATATACGGTCTCCGTAAGCCTACCTATACACAAAATCTCATACCGAAATACCATCATTTTAATCTTGATCGTAAAATAATATACCATTCAATATATCGACAAGTATTTTTATCGATATAACGAACATCCGTACTAACACAGCACAGCTGATTCTGATGTACGCTAGAAATTGTTTGACAAACCTCTGTGTTTCTATGCACGCCTGGTAGTTTGATTCCGATTGCACTCACTACACATATTTTGTTTTATTTTCGAGTTATGTTTTTATTTATAGCACTGCTGAATAGCTATTGGATACTTTACATAGTATAAGTACGTGATACACAAACACATTACGAGAATCTTTTTATAGTTTAACTTCTAGTTGAAGTTGTTTTCAGTACTGATGGAAGAATTTCATTATTTCACGTTCACTAAAATCTGCACCGACACCGAAAGCTTAACTCTAAGACTTGCCAACTAACACAAGTCTCTCTCATGTACAACATATTCATAGAATCATAAAGCTTTCATGTTTCTTAGTTATAAAGAGGCGTGGCCTCCATCGCGACACTGTACCCTTCACGACATAGGTTCCTCGTAATTAAACAGCCTTGAATTCTGTGACCTATGAATCCTCATCATCACAAAGTGCACGTCTGAGGCTATTCTTTCATAGATGAATGCACGAAATTTTCAAAATTATTAACGACATAGTTAAGGATTTCGCGGAACACTTTACTCATTACTAAACGACATTTTAGACGATTTAGTAACTAAACACGACCTAAATAGACAGCAGTTTACGAACAACTGATGATTTTAATATTTTTAAATAAATGCACAATATTTGATGAATTTGGCGGTTTTCTTCGAACGCGGCCCCTTTGGCGGCGTCTTTGAGTCCACTCAAAAGAGCCGCCTAGGTATCGACGAGGCGCGCGGCTCGCTTTCATGAATATTAAAAGATATTTATTTAACCGTTTATTATTTACCTACATCAACTCTTTGATTTTGCTGCCATATTAGTGTAACTTTGGATATAATCACGACGGAATTTGAAATGTCCCCTGCTGTTCATATGAGCCTAGTACATTATTCATATTCTTTTATTTGTATGTATTGTATGAATGATTAATATGTCGTTACAGGGAACCTTTAAAATTTAGAGTGTATCACTCTAAATTTTAAAGGTGGAATTGAAACTGCCCCTGCACTTTCTATTCCATCACTCTCACGATCCGATGGGACGACTAGCGATACGACCGGAAAGAGGTCAGGCACAGGGACGACGGCTTTACGTACTCTCCGAGGCATGGGGGTGTAATATCGTCAACTCCCAGAATTCGGGCTGATACTGAGAAATTTCTTTTTACGGAAATATCCCATAATCACTTTTTGGCCCGACCCGGGAATTGCACCCAGGACTTCATTATTCCCATAATCACTTTTTGGCCCGACCCGGGATTTGAACCCAGGACTTTATTATCTGCAGTTGAACACGCTACCGCTAGACCAATGAGTTATACACGAACACATTCAAATGGCGCGGCGTGCGGTGGCGGCGTCTTTGAGTCTCTCAAAGATGCCGCCACGCGCGGCTTTGATGAATATTAAAAAATATTTAACCATTTATTATTTACCTACATCAATCCTTTGTATTCGCCGCCGTATTAGAGTTCCTTGCGACAAAATCAGGGCGGAATTCGAAATGTCCCCTAATGTTCATATGAGCCTAGTACATTATTCATATTTTTTCGTAATTTATCAGTTTGCGCGTGCGTTTATCTGGTTAGTTTGTATAGTTTGTATTAAAAATTAAGTACCTATTCGTTTCCGGCCAGATTAAATTCATATACTGAAAGAAAAATTTAATATTCTTACTATTTAACACACAAAAAAATATCTGCAGTTACATAAGTCAATTAAATTATTTATTTCTGCTAGATCCAACATCTTGCGGAATATCAATTTAAATTAAATTAAGTGATTTTTCCTAGTTATCAATTTGTATGAATGATTAAAATGTCGTTACAGGGAACCTTTAAAAATTAGAGCAAAAATTCAGTTAAACATTTGATTGAATCTTAAAATAAACACGTGTAATAAATTATGTGACTGTACAGAACCACACTTTTTATTTACAGTCTAAGTAGTAGGTACCCAAAGAGTTCGCGGTAAGGTTCATTACCCTTGCGGCTGAGTTTTTAGTGTTGTTCATAATGTCGGTAATCTTACTTGTTGATTTAGGTAGTCGATAGAAAAATAAATTACTAGTTGAATAAAAAATGATTATTTCTGTTTGAAGTTTCGTCCATAGGTAGCCGTCCTGATACCCTATAACCCCCTTAAGTTACGTTCACACTTTCTGTTACACGTTGTATATATCATCTACAATTACAATAAAAACATCTACAATAGGCTTTTCGCCGTAAGTGATCTCTTCCAGACAACCTTGGGCAGGAAGGGCCTCTTGAATAAGCTGAATAAGCAACGGTTGATCCTACGATTATGTATTATTATATTTTGTTTTTCGTATTTATCACGATAATACCCTATGAAGCCCAACAGATAACATAAGCAAAAGTATCTGCGACTTTATCGAAAACTATATATGAGATAAAGTGCAGACAATTAGATCAAGTACCAGATAGCAAGTCATATTTCAGGACCTATTATGTTGTATCAATTATTAAAATAGTAAGGTCGGTGTATAAAATGTGTAAGATTACCTCGGTTACGCGTTCCTTATCACCGGACGGCTTCAGTTCGTGGTGTATGACTTGCCCCAGCACTTCGAAGTCGACGCTAAACCACATCTCTAGGCCGCACTCATCGATATTATTGTCTTTAATCCACACTAATGAATTATAAAACTCAGGATCGATAGATTCGATATCCTTCATCGTAAGTTTCTTATTTAACATTCGCTTATAAAAAGGCATCGTGAATCCTGAATATATAAATCTACCATGATATAAGGCCATTGCGATGAATCTTCCTATAAATTTAAAATAGAGCAAATGGTCCGGGTTGACGTAGCTGGCCGGATTGATCTGTAAACTGTAGTTGTTCTTATTAGCATACTCGAAAAGGCAGTACATGGGGTTCAGAACTTCGTGAGACAACAAGAAGAACCACTCTCGACTGACACCCCCGTAGTCTAAGCCCTCTTCGCCTCGGAATATTATATAAAGTCTTCTGCGAAGCTCATACGCGGGCAGCCTCATTATCTGGAAGAAAACAAGGAAGATAAATAAATTACCTATACATTACATACGTAGGTAGATTAAAAAAAAACCAGGCACATTCCCAACGGCTTTATGTGCTCGTCTCGGGGATACAAATCACCTATATTAATATTTATTTTCTGCGAAACCTATCTATTTCACCAGGAAGTCCAACTTCCGGAATAAAGACATTTTTAACGGAACCCAAACGCTAACTAAGGGGTCTTTTACAGTCCACTAGCGCCGCCAATCGAAAAAATGTCATAACTCGTAAATAGGATCAAAAATACAAAATGTGGTCTATTATTACTGTAGAAAAGGCAATAACGTAATTTTATAACACATTGTCAACACTTGAAATATAGCTGTTTAGCTAAAGCGTGCATTTGTAACAAAAACGGCCGTTTATGTTTTGAATGCACGATTTAGCTAAACAGCTATATTTCAAGTGTTGATAAGGTGTTATACAATTACGTTATTGCCTTTTCCACAGTAATAATAGAACATATTTTGTATTTATGATTCTATTTACGAGTTATGACATTTTTTCGGTTGGCGGCGCTAGTGGACTGTAATAGGCCTCCTAAGTACGTTATTGCTTGCAAGTTTTACAGCACAAATACAGCCTACTATGGTGTGGTTAAACATTCGTCTCATTCAATGGCCTGCTCAGTCGGCTGGGATTGTCAGAACGAAAGTAACCAGAAGCACAGAATAAAAAGTACTTACGTACAGAAGCGGCTCTTTGCGGAACAATTTATAGAAATAGCGACTCCTGCTACTAAGCAACTAAGTGCAATTCAGCTTGCATACGCGTTCAGTGCCTACCGCGATATTCACCTAAACGCTGCCGCTCTCTTCTAACGCATTACACTGTCGCTGTAGGACACGGAGTGTCCTGGCGTAGGGTTGCCGGCTTGCAGCTGTTACTGTGATACCTATTCATCGTCTATCTACTTATTAACCACATAATCTATCTTATGTTAGATGCGTATGATTACACGGTAAATTTTTACAAATGTGATATTTTTGTTAGGTTATTTAAGCTGGGTCGACGAACTTTACTATACTAATTCATAAATACCTCCTAAACCGCGTGGACAGATTGACATGACTCAAACGGATAAAATGGTTTTAGACCTAGATCTCTCATTTGACACCAAAATCGTTACGATATCTCAACAAACAAAAAATCACATTTTCAAGTTGCTCTCGTAATTATCTTACAGTATGAAACTCATAGGTACCAATTCTTTTAAAAACTATCTTGGCCAACAAAAACGTTAAAACTAGAGTCTATACGACTGAAAACACATTATTTGGAATCTAATTATAAATAATCAACACCTACAAAATCCCTACTTTGGTATTTAAAATAATAATTTGAACGAACCTTTCCGCAACTGTAGGTAATGTAAAAACTGATAAAACCTTGTCCCCTTCTTTCGACAAACATCCAAATGAACAATACCTAGCACCAGATTTGTGATGATGAGACATTTTTGTTGTTTAATATTTATAGTATTAAGTAGAGAGCTGCCAGTACTTTTAATCCGTGGCGTATGGCGCTGCGCGCGAGCGGTTGGCGACAGCCCTCTGGGCTACGCCACTGCCAAGGCGCGCGAAAGTGTAGGTAATTATCACCGTAGGTATGGCCGAGTGAAGGGGCCCTGCCAGAAGACTCTTAAAGCACATTGTGTACAAGTAATACTAATCCGTATGGAATAAGAGTGTAGTGATCTGTAATGCGGAATAGGGTAAAAAAATACCTGGTGATATGAATCCTCAAAGAGCGATTGTCTGGAGAGCGTGATCTTGATGTGGCTAGGCAGCGCGTTGCTCTGGCACAGGTAGCGGAACTGGCTCAGCTTCCAGCGGAAACTGCGCTCGTACGCGCGCGGCACGCCGTACGCGCCCTGCCGTACAGTTACACGACTTACTAAACACATTTACGGCAGGAAAACGACGATAATCTCATAATATGTCAACTTTACGAGGTGGACGAGAAGGAGCCAGTTTCATAGTTTCACTCCAGGCATAGTGAATCGTTTAAGTATTGTGAACGTTATTGAAAAAGAAGAACTAAATACATTAACCTTTTAAAATCAAAGTTCAACAAATATTGAAAGTATTTCGTTACTATACGAGTTATTTTAAAATATTTTTTATTAATTGACGAGTCAAAAAATAATAATAATGATAAAATATTGCGTAACTACGGTTAGAAAGAATTGAAACATTAAATAAATTACGTTGGTATTCCATAGAAATCTAGGGCAATAAAGATGATTAAGATATTTAAGCCTATTGTTGTCTCGTAACTATGTGCCTATATTGAAAAACGTGTCGTTACGCGAGCGTAAGATTATTCACACGGTTTTAACTTGTTTGCAATAACCTCCTTCACGTAATCTTAACACAAACTAGTATAACCCATCACACTGCTATTATAAATGCGAAAGTTTGTGTGTTAATAAGTTTGTTACATATTCAAGTCGGCCTAATTTGGATAAAATTAAAAAAAACGAAATAGCTTGAGGTACAAGCCATTTAATACTCAAGTTCTTAAGAAATTTCATTATTTCATACGGTGAAATGGCGTGAATAGTGATGGGGACAATATCCATATACAAGTAAAAGATGTTTTCTTTTCTACTTCGCCGTTTCAATGCAATTTTTTAGGCCATGGTGTGTCGTATAACGCGTGTATCGGAATTCAACGAAATTTCAGAGACACCACGTCAACTTATTATGAATAATAATGGACCACCTAGCCAGTAAGAACTTGCATACCTAACAATCATTACAATTTCGCTAGTTAACCACTGTCATTTATCTTCCTGTCTGAATATTTTACCGGAAAGAAGAATTTTAGGATATCCTGTTTCAAATAAAACTTTGGCGGACACTAGTATAAATGGATTTTGGTAATTCGTTCCAGCAGTTTTGTCTGACCTGCGGGCCTTGAGGCGCCCCGGGGCGCGGGTCCTGGAAAGTGGTGGAGCGCGAGTTGTGATCCACGAAGTAGCGCGTGCCCTCCTCCGTGTAGCGCGCCTCCCAGCCCGCCGGCAGCGCCTCCTCCAGCGCCGACACCTCCTGACCCTGGCGACACAGATATCAGATACTTAATGGTAGAACTGATACTTCGTATGGCCGCGATTAGATCATAAATACCAACTATTTATATGGAAAGTTTGAGTAATATTTTAAGGACAGAATAAATACATGAGAGAGTATTGTCTTGGTATCGTTTATAGATTCACACTTTCTCATTGGACGCTCCGCACCCACAGGTAAACGACATCAATATCACGCGCTTAGAACGCTACCAGCGAGTGCAGCATATCCATCAGCATTTTTGGAGTCGGTTCACTAACGAATACATTTCTCTACTTCATCAAAAAACTAAATGGGCTACACCTCAACAGGCAACCTTGAGCTGGGCACACAGGTGATCATCAAAGACAGACCTTCTATATTCATACCTTCTATAGTCTTGGATAAGACTCAAAGAGAACTATACGTTCCGACATCAATGAGAAATGAATCGAAAGCGATGCATACACCATGATACAAAGCGACAGAATAGTATAATGTGACACATATGCATGTTGTTAATGTACAGACGCCAGCACATCAAGCTACCCCAATCTGTCAAATATCCCTAATTGAAAGTGAACCTTATGCTTTGGTGATAACGTTGAAAATCTATAAAAGAAATTCCACAGATTGGAGTAGCTGGATGTGCTGGCGTCTGTCCAACATATAAACAGCTGTTCATGAGTAGCGTCTGAGACTGAGCCGAGTTGAGTTGTATTATTTGAAGAAATTTCACTTCTATCACAGTGGAGCTCGCGTATTTTTTTTAAGTGTACCTGTGTCCTGGGGTCCTCCCACTGTGTAGTACGGTTCTTGTGGTTGACGAAGTACACTCTGCCGTCGGGCTGCACGCGGCGCTCCCAGCCGGCCGGCAGCGCGCCCAGCGCGTCGTCGGGCGCGGGCTGGCTGCTGGGCGCGCCGCCCGCCACCGCACTAGGGCTCGCAGCCGCGCTGGCCGGAGGCGGCGCACCTATAGGAACTGAAAACGATCATACAGGCCCCATTAATATCACCCACTTCAATTGCTTGAACATGCGCCCAAATAAAGCAACTACTCGATCTAATAGAGAAATTACTTAGGAAAAATATTTCTAAGACATGTGAAGAAGTTGGGTTTAGATCTTTTTATTCAACAATTTTTTATGCAACATTCATAAATCAAATACCTGGTAGGAAATAAAATAAACGGTGTATGTAATGTATTGAAGAAATCTTAACATCATATTATCGTAACCTATTTAGAATTCCTTGCCCTATAAGGGCGTCCCTATATTCCAGCGACGTATACATCTGTCACAAAGTTCATTCCTAAGTTTGATGTAATCTTATGTTAGCTCTAACACCTAACATACCATTACGTCAATAGACGCGCACTTATAACACATTGTTGGTTACCTGTTACCTATTCATAAAAGAATATAATATCTAGGGACAATGTCACACAGATCATCCTAGCCCCAAACTAAGCAAAGCTTGTACTATGGGTACCAGACGACGATATAATTTAAGACATATCTCAAAAAAAGTCTTTGTCCTCTGCTTTTCTAGATTTCTAAAATTAGCTTTCCCAATAATGTTGATAATGCATAAATCAATACTAATATAATTCAACAAATAAAACATATTTGTATATTTTCATTATATTTATAAATTATAACTTTATAAACTATATTTTGGCATCAAGACCATCTTGAAGGCCTTTTATTATGAACTCGCTTCAATTTGTTACGGTTGTCACCATGGATTAAGCATTCGGTCATGCTTTTGTTTTTTCAAACGTTTGACGTATCGCGGCAGAACGGTTCCTAAACACGGTAGCAGTCTTTATATGAATAAAGTTACGTTCTAACTAAGAACAAACTAAAACAAGTACTAATTTAAAGTTTCAAGTAGTTAAGGAGGAATTCTACAATTATCCAGAAGAAATAAATTTTCGGGATTTAACGAACATAGTTCGTATTAATTTGATTATTAAATAGGCTTCTATATTAAACACCACACATGTCACCTAAGCCTAAAGAACTGGTTCAAATCTGTTAACATTACTCTACGTAATAAACGTTTAAGTCAGAGGTCAGGAATATTTTAATGAAAAAGGCCTATTACACTCACAATGATTATTTAAACGACAAAAACGCTTGGTCGCTTGGTTGAACACGAGCAACATCTTAATGTAACATCAGGGACATACATTTATATTTTACTCAACTGACTATAGAAATAATTCTGTAATATCATAGATTTTTAGATGCATATTCTTATTATTAAACAAATGTATATTATCTCGAACATGTCAAACGCTGTTCGGCCGAAGGCTGTTAACGACTTCAATATGAACTCCCCTTTGTAAGCTCGTCATGCTCCCATTGTCTGTTAATGCTTGCGGTGGCGTTGTGGGTCGGGTCGTTTCCTTCCCTCTAATATGGCGAGGGAGGCGATGGCTGGCCCACACGTCATACTCGTGAACGGGTGCTGCTTGCGGTAACTGGTCGAACTGCTGTTGGGGTACTCATATTTTTTTTTTTCGCCTCTGGTAGACTTCGTTTGACTTGTTAATTTTGTAAATGTACGCGGATGCACCCACCGTTTTCTCATCTAGCAAGAGGTTATTCTAATTGCTTGAGTGAAATTTGATGTTATTGTTTATTATCTCACAATTTTTTTGATTAATTAGATGACAACGGTTCTGTGCGTGAATTAGCCTACATAACGCCCATCACAATGTAAGAAAATACATGATTAAAAAAAAAAAAAAAAAAAGAACGAAAACAAAAAGCAAAAGGAGACGAAAAAAGCAAGCCTGGAGTTTCTTTGTGGCTTTCTTCTCCGGGTCGTCCACCTAGGTAGCTAGAGAAAGCCGCCGGTTAGCTAGGGTAGGCTCCTCAGCGGCGAGGATCGCTCTGGCCCCTTAACACGTCATTGGTGATCCGTGCAACTGATCACACCCTCTCTTAGAATTCTGTCCTTTTGCTTCAGCGGCCCCCTGAGCTGTGGCCCGAACCCCAAAAGGGTGGCCTCGGGTATTAATCGTTTAATTTAAGGTACTGGTTAAGAGCCTTCTGCGCTAGCCAAATGCTCATTGCCTTCAATTCTTTAATTTTAATATTGTACAACTAAATTTCAAAATAATAGATAATTTTTTTTAGACTAATAATTATATTTTGTAATTTTTATACTATATTCGACTACGTTTATGTACTCCATTGTGAACTTGACAAGTACAAGTGTATGTTAATACCCAAGTGCTGAATAAATTTCATTATTTCATTTCATTATTACGAAAGCGCGCGCGTCAAGTGACCAGATCAGATTCAAAAGTAAAGATACGATAGATTTATTAAATTATTTTCAAGTTTATTTTCACAAAATTTAAATAACATAACATAATTTAGTTAAAGTTTCCCTGTATAAATATAAGAAGTTTAAATGCTTCGCCGAGCGACAATACATGTAGGCAGAATCCTATATCAAAATTCTAGTTTGATCTATGGTAGTCATAACTTGTCATAGGTGACAAGAGTTTAAGTGTTAACATGTCACTTATTACCGCCATCTAGTTCCCTACAAGATTATGATATCTCCACCGTCAAAAATAAAAACCGTCCAGTGTTTTCATTTGCATATAATTTTTACTAACTAAATAGAAGCTGCGCAAAAATGGTTTTTTTGTTAAATCGCATTTTATATTTTATGGTTGTCACATGGATACCGAGCTAGGTGTTAGGCGCAAGTGACTCGAATTAGCAGACCTCTCTTAAAATATGAGCACACGCGCACCCCGACTATTTGGTGACATAGTTAACGCCTCCTAGGCTAACTATAAACGACATGTATAAAAAAGCAAGTACCTACCACTATAACAGAAATCTGCAAATCTTGACCGACATATTCAATGAATATGATGGTCAAGGTTCAAATATCGAATTCAATCTCATTAAATGGGTATTTATTCGTTTAATATGATTACAATCACTAGAATGTAATACAACTTCATGGCATATTATACGACACGACACAATATATCAATTGTACGAGAATGGTGCATTGACCCAAATTAATAGACAAAAATTTACCGCCACTTGGAGGAAGAGAAATACATGAACCGGCTAAGTGCCAGTAGAGTTACCAGATGAAAAAATCAGAAGACCGGAGAAAAGGCCAGATTTCCATTGAAATATCCTGAGATATATTACAGCTCGAGAATTTTCTCTCAGACGTACTTAACAATAAAAAAGTAAATTTTATGCACTGTGGATCTTGCCCACGTTACAGCGGCTGAATTTAATTGAAAGTTCTTAAAATCCTGAGATTCCATGAGATTAGCAAATCCAGTCGCAATCCTGAGAAAAGTCCAAAGTCCTTTTACTTGTGCAGAGTTGTGGACTCATTCTAGGACAATGAGAAGTACACTCACAGGTTTTGACACCCTCTTGTTAGTGTCAACATACCAAAGTAGCATAAATGGCCATGTCTTTTAATTAAGTTGCCTTGGATACTCCACCAGTAAATATGTCATTAATTTCACGCCAAATTTGATATCTCCGCGCGTCCCTGGGAAATAAGAACTTTGGTGGACAGACAGGCAGACTGATAACGAAGTGAGGAACCCTAAAAACTGTTAAATAAAGTGTTCCGCAGCACTCATTGCAGACACAGTTATTAAACAATAGCGTCTACCCCATATTGATACTTATTAATATGAAACCTGTAGCAAGTATTTCATTTTCATACGTTGTTACAATTCTTCAATGACATGTTTATGTAAACATGTCATTGAAGAATTGCCAAACAGAAATGGCAGAGGGCGGGGCAAATAGCTCACAGAGCCGACGACGGAAAAGTTCTTGTGTGGCGACCACGAACAGGAAAACGCAGCGTCCGCAGGACCTTACAAGGTGGACCATGATCTTACAAGAGCTGCGGGAAGCCGCTGGACGTATGCAGCGTAAAACCGGCCCCTGTCGAGATCCTTGGGGGAGGCCTTTATCCAGGTGTGGACATCTTCAGGCTTCTCATACATATACGTGCCGCACATTTGAAGTACTTCGTATGCTTTTGTTTCATTTAAAGACAACGGTTATTCTATGTTGTGTCTATGTGGTGTTCAGTTTCGAGGGATTTTTAGCTATTAAGTACTCCACTCAGTACGCCGAATTTCGAATTCACTAAACAATCTATGGAAAGACCTTAAGCAGCCAAGGTTCTGTATGTTATACGCCTTAACTAATTTGAATATCGTTACATCTCTTTCTATTATAGGTCCTATGAAAAAGATGTCATAATCAGAACTGACAAATAATGGAACTGTTTTATGTTGTAGCCTTTTCCTTTTTATTTCTAATGCATCGCTTATTTTCTCTCACTAATGCGCACTGATAAATAATAGCCTGTCCTTTGTATAAGAACTACGTTGGAGAGAAATTATTTAAAAATAAAACACTTATGTTAGTATGGAAAACCTTTAGTATTGCTTATAAATGGAGCCCATGCCTTATATATTTATAAATATGTAATTGAGACGTGGGACGCCGTGGATCTGTTTGATTAATAAATGGCTAAGTTTTCTCCGAAGATTAGACAATAATCATTTTAAATTCGTCTCTCGATTATAAAAACTGCTTTTTTAGGTGTTAATAAATCTTCTATTTCAATAGAATTAAACTCAACCAGAAGCCGATCCCAATAGAAATAGCATTTACCTAACAAAAATTATCAGCATCAGGCTCCTGTGTATCAGTGGACGTCATTTGGCCATACACAGGTTTCAAAATTATAATGCACCTATCTACGTGTCAAGTATTAAAAAGGACTCGTTAGTCTAGCGGTACCGTGTTCACCTGCAGAGAACGAGGTCCTGGGTTCAAATCCCGGGTCGGGCCATGTGATTTAGGGGACTATTCTGTAAAAAGAAATAATTCTCAGCATCAGCCCGAAGTCTGGGAGTTGGCGGTATCATACGAGGGTATGATACCGCCTACTCCCAGAATTCGGGCTGATGCTGAGAATTTTTCGGAGAGAACGTTAAGCCGTCGGTCATATACCTGACCTCTTTACGGTCGTGGCGCTAGGCTTCCCATCGAATCATGAGAGTGATGGAATAGAAAGTGCTCCTGTGTTTGCGCCCACACCGATGCACTATAATATGTCCCGCGCAGATGACTAATCTCTATTGAGACTGGAAGCCGTGGCCGAAATTCGGGTAGGAAGACATTATTATTAAAATGGAAAGTCACATGATTCCATAGGAAAACCAAACAAATTTATCGCTGTATTTCGTCTTTAGTTCCTAGTTTTATGCAAAATGTACACAAATATTGTTTTAAAATAGAATATAATCTACATAGATATTATGAGTAAGCAATGAAGAATTAACACGATAAAACTTTATCACACAAGTTCGTAGATAATAAAAAAAATGCTAATGAATGATATAGATATAGGTAAATCGCTATTATTGCAATGCTCCTTCGGACCCACACAAAAAAATAATTACTTTGTGTGGGTACTAAGGAGCATTGCATTCTGGTTTATATATGTCTTAGTTGAAAGTTTAACACTAAGACATATAAAATATGGCAGGCAGCATTATTTGACTGTTGTGTCCGTAATAAGTACTTGAAGTATTATCAGGCCATGTAAGTCGCCCTCAGGGCAGCTTCAGTAAAGGCCGCATCACTCTTGCAAACTTCATTCTATCCAACACGACTCAAGAGTGAAAAACTAAATATGAGCCCTATTTGTAACATCATCATCATAACAGCCTTAAGACGTCCACGGCTGGACAAAGGCCTCCCCCAAAGATCTCCACAATTGCCGGTCTTGCGCTATTCGCATCTAGCAGTTTCCAGCGACCCGCACAAGATCATCGGTCCATCTTGTAGGGAGCCTGCCCACGCTGCGTCTTCCGGTTCGTGGTCGCCACTCGAGAACCTTTCTGCCCCAACGGCCGTCGGTACTACGAGCTAGGTGCCCCGCCCACTGCCACTTCAGTTTTGCAATTCTTCGGGCTATGTCGGTGACTTTGGATCGCCTGCGGATTTCTCTACAACTTCGAGTGCAGAGTCTCCAACCTTCAATTGAGTGGGTGCAACATGGACATTTGACATGATTTTCGTCTTAACCATGTTCATTTTCAGACCCACTTGTTGAGAAACTCTGCTGAGGTCGTCGAGCATTGTACCGAGGTCTTCCATGGTCTCAGCCATGACTACTACATCATCGGCAAATCGAAGGTGAGTGATGAATTCGCCATTGCCGTTAGATGGCAAAGCCTTCCCAGTCCAGAAGCATGAAGACATCTTCCAATGCAGCGGTGAACAGTTTCGGAGATAATACATCTCCCTGTCTCACGCCTCGCTTCAAGTGATAGGTTTCGAGATCCTGGAGTCGCACTGACATAGCGGCATACAATTTGTTGTTTATACAAAATTGAAGAAAATACGTTATAATTCAAGCCAATATCTCACGTTGCTAAATATACTTCAATGATGTTATTTAAATAGCAATCTCTGAATGGAGTCAGGCCCAGGCTAATTTGCTAGCCTTTCCACATGAATAGAAAGGTTAGCAAATTTAGTCTGGCTCCTAATCAAAAATTTAAACCCAGGACCTTCCTGGTGGTGAACATGATACCGCTTAACTAGGTAGTTACATCCTTTAGTAATTGTTTATCGGATCTAGATTAGCCAAACAATACACAAAGTAAAAATGATATTGACGAAAACAGTGGATTGTTTAGTGACTTGCGTCCTGTTTAAATGATTCGAGTTACTAATTTGAGACATACAGTAATAAACGGCCATATCTATTGTAAACAACATATGACGAACATTCATTGTACAGTCAGCGGCAAAAGTAGATGATCAAAATCAGATAGTCAATATTGATCATCATCATTACAGCTGAAAGAAGTCCACTGTTGGACAAGCCTCTCCCAAGATTCATCTTGCGGAGAAATGCCATAATTGCCACGCTTGGCAGACGGGTTGGCAGTAAGATGGTCATAGTACTCCGAAAGTATCTGCTGCCCGTCCTCTGGTAGATATTCCCTAGGGTCGAATGCAACGCCTCCCACGAGATGAGATGGGGTGATGATACCCTGATATCCTCCACCATCACCACACAATTTATATTAAATATTATTTATTGTAAATTGCATCAAAATAGTATGCCGGTGAAGGGTTCTAAAGTACGTGAGGTTTAAGTGTAAAAAATACAAGCTAATTATACTGCCCCATATCTATGATCATTCGAAACCAAAACCTCTCGTCCGATTCTGATCGTATACTTTTGTCGTTGACTGTACTGACAATTTGTTCATTTGCCATGCATGCATGCTGGTGCCGATCACGCATCGTCAATATTATACTTTGGCAATACGTAATACTGAAATAACGTAACTAACTAACGTAATATTAGCTTTTTTTTAAATGAGAATTACAATCAATCCATATTAAATGCGTTTATTACAATTCTCATTAAGTACGGGTATGTACGAGAAGTAGGTCTATGAAGCACGGAAATTTAAGTTAATTGCCTTCCACGCTGTGGCACTCACCCATGATGGGACATAGTGAAAATTCCTTGGTATCAGACTTAGATCTGAGAATGATAACTAGCCAGGCGGGTCAATATCTCCTACCACACATTGGGTTGGATTTGGTTATCAGAGTTCGTGTGCGATGTGAAAATATCGTATTCTCTTCTGTCCTAGGAATGTTAGTACTTGTAGTTAAATTTCATTGTCATTTGGAAACTCTAAACAAACTCCAAGCTGTTGAGTTGCGTATAGCTGGATATTTGTATCTAAGTAACTACTATAGAATGCAGTCACGAAGTAATTTTCAGCTCCAAGTTCTGCGTACAACCGCGTTCATAACAACAGTAGCAGTATCATATGACTATAGACTGATATTTAAGTTTCATTTTCTATACAGACACGCTTATTCGCAATCGTAAGCCTTCTTACGGTTCTGTACCCAAAGTGTACCAACGGAAACCCAAGCTTTAGCTGTCCGTCCTTATATCTGTCTGTCTGTTAGCAAGCAGTCTCCATGAAAAGTAATAGGTAGAAAGTTTAAATTTTCACAGAGTATGTATTTGAGTCGTCGCTATAAAAACAAATAATATAAATAAAATACAGGGAAAACAAAAATACATGAATAGTCTCTCAATAGAAGGAAGAGCGATTGAGACACGCACTTGGCCTTTTTTTTCCGGATACATCAAAATATTGCACGGAAACATGATATTAAAGCTACTGTGTACCTACATAGAACCTGATGACTATCAAAGTAGAGAAGTGGCGCATATAGATGTACTTTTAGTAAGTTAATTGGCCAGGACGGGCACCTCGGTGCGCCATCCGTCTATATTGTTGAACGCAAACATTTCTGAGCGGTTCCATGCTTCGGAAGACACATAAGGTTCCGGCTGTAGTCAAAAGACAAGTATTTATATTCTGACGTGAAATAGCGCGTATAGCAAGCATTCAAAAGTGCATAAGCGATGTGTACCTTGCGTGGTCTCATGATCCGCGTCGGGCTGATGCGGGGGCTGCGGCGCTGGGTAGAGGAAGCGCTGGTTGCCCTGCGCCACCACGTGGCGGCGCTCGCCGCGCCAGTGCTGGAAGCGCGCCAGGCGCTCGGTGTCGGGGCGCTGCCACGTGGTGGTGCGCGTGTTGTGGTCCACGTAGTACACGCGCCCGCGCGCGTCGCGCCGCACCTCCCAGCCCGGCGGCAGCGGCTGCGGCCGCTCCCATGACGTCGACCGAGTGTTATGGTCAACATAGTATCTACACCGAAAAATTCTTACTAGTATTGTTATCAAGAACATTCTCCTGTGTCCCAAATTTAGGAAAAGAACATTTAGACCGATTCATCATCATCATTACAGCTTAAATAAGTCCACTGCTGGACAAGCCTCCCTCAAGAATCATCTTGAGGGGATATGCCATAATCGCCACGCTTGGCAGGCGGGTTGGCGATCGCATTATGATGGTCGTAGTACTCAGAAGGAAGCTGCTTCCCATCCTCTGGCAGATATTCCCTCGGGTCGACTTCTACGCCCCCCACGGGATGAGATGGGGTGATGATATTCTGATTCTGATATTTGTCGCCGTCACCACACAGCAGTTAGACCGATTACTACTTATTTATGCGAACCAGTGTAGTCGACCCCTCTTTGCTCAGATTTGCTAAGACATTATTGATATAACTATTCCAATACATTCAGCACGATATCATCTGACATGCGTAGTGAAGAAATGACCAGGACAAGCGCTTTCGCTAATATAATCATTTCTTTAATCTTTCAGTCTCTCAATTCTCAGTACAACCTATAGCATGCCACCTGCCCTCAAAACTCATAAATAACGTGTGTAATTAGATTTTATCACGTACAAGGCTTCTGAGGAGCGTACTTATTGTTATAAACAGGATTTTAAGTAGTTAGTGTTCACCTTACCAATTGAATGTTTACATTGGACTGTAATTTTGTTAACGTAAACAAACTTGATATATTTTGTGATATTATGACAACTCTATTACTATATTAACACAAAAATAATCTTAACTCCCCAAACAAGTAAAACTATTATTAGACGCATATTGTAACGGGAATCATAAAGATTATTTTAATTTTTCACAAACTTGGTTTTGTTTAATTAGTTCAGTTTCAACGATAGATAGCGCTCCTTAAATTACGTCCCTTATTTTTGTTACACCTTGTATAATAATGAATACACATATAGTAAGGAAAGTCCGTACTATTACTTTACTATATACTTATTACTTTTAGTTCATAAGCTCATGATGTACAAACTGTTTGTTTTCCAAATAAATACATACTCGCACACACATTAACGGCTAGGCCAAAGTCAAAAATAAAATTTTGCTCAGATGTTCTCTTTATTCTGTACTAGTGTCTCGCCCGGCTTCGTCTGGGTAGATAGATAGATAGATAGATTACACTTTATTGCACCAAATCGAACATAGGTTAAATTATATGAAGTGCAAACGGCGGTCTTATCGCTAATATAGCAATCTCTTCCAGACTGGTAGTAGTAGTAGATTGCAGATAGATAGATAGAAATTTTAAATTATTACATTACCCCAAATAATGCCCTTTTATAGGGAAACTTTTACCTACAAACCCCTCCCAATGGCAATGTTTGGAGGAGGTCTGTGTCCAGCAGTGGATGATATCACATACAAAGTTTCGCTCGGGACATTGCTAAAGCCAGACGTGTTTATAAAAATATACAAATCAGGTTAATCAATTCTCAGTTCTATTCTTAAAGCATTAAGTTATTATTTGGCCTAACACCGACTTTCACCGCACACTACACGGGCACGAGTCAGTAGTGTAGTACACGCGACGAATTCAGATAAAATGCATCGTACGCCGACTTTTGGTCAGTCAGTCAAGTTTTCATCAAATCCCGATCTTTCTTCTGAAATTGGACATCAAGATCAGGAAGGAAGGGAGGAATTCGTCAGAAATATCAACTTAAGAAAAAGAAAAAATTCTGAAGCACAACTACTAGAAGACTTAAAAAAAGACCTACTAAAGTCCTTTGAGGATATGATGACGAAGGAGATGGCTGTAATAAAGCAGCAAAATAGTGAAATTCTTCAGACTAACCTAGCAATAAAAGAACAGCTCGAGGAGAATACTGCTAAATACAAGGAAATAAGTGAACGTGTATTAAACCTTGAAGCAAAGCATGAAACGGCAGTAGATCGCATTAACCTGTTGGAATCTCAGGTGGATGACCTGCAGAGACAGCTTCTTAGAAATATCGTCGAAATAAGAAGTATTCCCCAAGAAGAAAAGGAAGTGGTACATAATACTGTAAACAAAATACTCGAAACTCTTAAGATACCGCAAATTGATGAAAATACTACTGTTTATAGAAAAGGCAAAAAGAACGGACCAATTATTATCGAGTACCAAAACATCAAGAATAAGGAAATATTGTTAAAAGCTATAAAAAAGTACAACTTTGATCATAAAGATAAACCTTTTAGTACTGAAACAATGGGATCTTCTGATATTTTTTCACGTATATACATATCAGACCCCCTGACTCCTATGGCGAAGAAACTTCTGGCAGCTGCGCGTGAACTGGTAAAAAGTGGGATGTACAAGTTCTGCTGGGCGGCTAGAGGAAATATTCTGCTCCGCAAAGAAGAAGGAGGACCCGCGATACATGTAAAATCCTTGAGTCAGGTTAAAAACCTCGCTTTGGCATGACTACCTCTGGCAAAGGATGATACTAAGTTACGGTATATTTTAGCATTTAGTATTTTATTTTTTTTTGTATTTGTTACGTCAGATTCATGTTATGAGTGTGTTTTTTGCCTATGTTTTGTTTCTTTGAACTCATGCTATTATAGTGTTTGCATAAGTATATATATTATATTCTATAATATTTATTTACAATTCCCGATATTCATTATAAACAACTTTTATTTTTTATACATTGTATTTCTATATATACATTTAAAATACTTACTGAGAATATGCATAATATTATACTGTAGAAACTACTTATCCGAAAATAATATTAATAAATTAGAAAATGCAGAGGCTCAAGTCATCAACCAAATATATTGCAGTAATTCCCAAAGTAGTAAATGTTATTGTCATGGGTAATAGCGTAGACGAAGTTGTCATCGAGTTAGACAGCAATGTCAACGTCGGTGACTCATATTTGGTTGATGACCCCGAAGTATTTCCACATTACGAACTTAACGCCAAATCTCTTAAAATCATTGTGCAGAATATTCGAAGCATACACAAAAATTTTGAAGATTTTAAAGTTTTCATTGCGAGAAGTAATATAGACTACGATATTATTGTGCTGACCGAATGCTGGTTGCAAAACTCAGAACTCATACCCAATCTAGAAGGATATGTTTTTTTCCATACAAAAAAACATATCAATCAAAACAGTGGTGTTGTCGTATATTTAAAAAAATATTTATCTGATGTCATAACATATGAACCAAACATTGCCGATGCTGATTGTTTGGTGATAAAAATAAAGAACAGCCATGCGTTTATTTGCGTATACAGGTCGCCATCTTTTGCATCTATTGCAAATTTCCTTGTTTCCCTAGAGGAGCTACTAATTAGTGAAAGGCATATACCGAATATCTACATGACTGGTGATATGAATATTGATGTAAGCAACCACAGTACTGATCTAAGATCTGAGGAATACATGAATCTTCTTGCAAACTATTGTCTGTTGCCAGGCCACTTACTTTCAACGCGGTTGAGTAAATGTATTGATCATTGTTTCGTGAAATCGAACTCAACAATACAGACAGTGGTTTGTAACTCAACGGTTACTGATCATAGCAGTATTTTCCTAAGTATACCTATAAATGAACCTCGTAGGTTTACCAAGCCAAAAAGAACTGTATTAAAAGTTGATTACGATAGAGCTTACACCCTATTAAAAAATTTAGACTGGGCGGAATTTATGTCAATTAAAGATGCTAATGAGGCATCTGAAGCGGTTATTGCAACATTATCTAAAGTTATAAAAAATAGTAGTAAGCAGGTTACGGTACCCAACAGACGGCAAACCTTCCAACCATGGGTAACAGCAGGTATCCTACGATGCATGAGGTTTAGGGACAAATTACATAGAAAATTCGTAAAATCACCTACCGATAAAAATCTGGAAATAACGTACAAACGCTACAGAAATCATTGCAATAATCTTCTTCACAGCTTAAAAAACGAATATGATAGATCAGATTTAAATGCAAACAGAAACAACATAAAAGGAACTTGGGAGGTCATTAAACGGGTATGCAACTTAAACAAATCTAATAAGTCGCAAGATTATAGTGAACTATTAAAAGTAAAGCCATCAACACGAGAATCGATTGAGTATATTAATGATTTCTTTATTAATACGGGTTCTAAACTATCAGTGGACATACTAAAAAAACTAAATCTTACAGAAGAGATACTCACTAATAAATTAAAAAGCAAACACAGCCCAGTAAATTCGTTTGTACTATTAGAAACTGACGAGGCAGAGGTTTACAATATAGTCATGACATTGAAAAATACACAATCTACTGGCTGGGATGGTATTTCGTCAATTTTTATTAAGAAATATATATATTTTCTAGTGAAACCTTTAACACACATATTCAATCTATGTTTTTTATCAGGAAAGTTTCCAGATAGCCTTAAACACTCTATTGTTGTACCAATATTTAAATCGGGGGAAAGAGACAGTATCAATAACTATCGTCCAATATCGCTGTTACCTACCATAGCTAAAATTCTTGAAAAAATAATAAACATTAGACTTATAAATTACCTAGATAAAAACAATCTCCTCTCTAATAACCAATTTGGCTTCAGAAAGAAAAAATCAACAGAAGATGCAGTCGAACATCTAGTTACTCATGTAGCTGGTAATCTAGATAGAAGAGAAAAGTGCGTAGGTGTCTTCCTAGATCTAGCAAAAGCTTTTGATACTGTCTCGATCCCTCTGCTGATACGCAAGTTAGAGGTCATAGGAATTAGAGGCATACAACTTGAACTCTTCAAAAATTATTTAAGTAATAGAACACAAAGCGTAAAAATTGATAACATTATTAGCTCTAAATTAAACGTTAAATTTGGCGTTCCGCAAGGGTCAGTCTTGGGCCCTACGTTATTTTTGATTTATGTTAACGATCTGTGTGATATTGACATACCTGACGCAAAAATCATTACTTTCGCTGATGATACTGTAGTCTTATTCCAGCAGAAAACATGGGCAAATGTAAAAATGTCGGCGGAACAGGGACTCCAGCAAGTTTTTAAATGGCTTGACTGTAATCTATTAACTGTTAACCTTAAGAAAACTAAATATATGACATTCAGTATAAAAAATAATTTACAACCTCCCTCTAATTTTAATTTAAAACCTCATTCTTACAGTTGTTTGGGCACAGGAAACTGTGATTGTTCTTTTTTGTTACCAACTAGTTATATTAAATATCTCGGCATTGATATCGATGAAAATCTAAATTGGAAACAACATATCAATAATCTGAAAAATCGAATACGTAAACTCATACCAATTTTTAAAAGGATTAGAAACTTAAAAGATAAAGTTACGAACAAAACTGTATATTATACACTATGTCGTTCTATAGTTACCTATGGTATATCTGCTTGGGGTGGCGCTAGAAAAAGTACTGTCATAAAATTAGAAAGAGCACACAGATGTATTTTAAAAGTAATTAATCTTAAAAAATTTAGGTACCCAACTACTTTGTTATACAAAGAGTTTGGAGTACTAAACATTCGTCAAGTCTTCATTCAAAACATCGTTTTGAGGCAACATTCCTGTCAAATCCAAATTAATAAATCAGCTAGAAGGGCGCATGAAGTATACGATGTCCCAGCATGTAAGACTACTTTTGCACAATGTTTCTCGTACTTCTTAGCGCCCTTTCTATATAATCGTATCAGCAAAATCAAACCTATAAAGCAAATGATGAGATTTGTATGCAAGAGGGCGCTTGAAGAGTTTCTTAAAGATTTAGATTATGATCGGACCGAAAAGTTTATACAAATATACAGTTAATATAATGTTATTTATCTTTTTAATTTATATTATGTATAAATATGTACTATATATACGTTAGTATAATTATTATTCACTATATAATACTATACATATATACTTATTATTATTATATATATAATGCGGTATATTTTTCATATCACATAGCTAATATTATATACCCTAAAAAAAAAAAAAAAAAAAAAACAAAACATATCTCATTCTAAGTACCTATATTAAGTTACTAATTATAAAATGAAATGTAAATTGTAAGAATTCTCTGACTTTTTTACTTATACTAGTTGTTTACTTAAAACTTGTAATTCCTTATCAGTATTTTTTATGCACAACTAAAAAGGCCTATCAAATTAATATGCGTCTTATATTCACCACGTTAAGATTGATATCTCAAGCGAGAACCTTACCTTGCCGTAACACAGTCTTGTTGACTAGCACGGGAGGTAATGTACTTCATTGTGTATACCGTCAATTGGAGATTATAATATTTATAAAATTATATATTATATCTTGTATTATTATAATTTTCGTAGGAATGGCATTTATTTTTTATAAATAAAATGCAGCCATGTAAGGCGCTGATACTATAACTTTCTATAGGTGAAAGTTTTTAAACTAATTATAAAGAATAAATTGCGACCCATGCAAACAGAGTCACGGAAAAAGACTGTAGATGGTTTTCACAATAATAGGGGCTGCTTTTAGAGAGCTTAGCGTACATTTACAGATGGAAAGCCCAACGTAAGAACTATGGTATTTTCACAGACGCACAATCTGGATAGATTGCGTTAGTGAGTATACTAACCCCAGTTCATTAAACATACAACCGAAGTACAAACATGTACACTTTCGATAAGTCGGGTTACCGACTTTTGATACACCTACACTTTGCTAGGCAATGACTCTTCTGATATTTAGATTTTGCCCCTTCTTGATTGTTGTTAGATCAATCTGTTTAACGAGTCTAACTCAATGTGGAACTCCTAAGCTGTGGTCATAACGTCGTTAATAAGTTATAATGAACGTTACAATCATAATGATTATGACTTGGCAAACGAAGTCACAACTATTATTATTGAAACGTTCATTATCCGTTCAATTGTTAATCAGGACCTTATGTCCACAGTTTAGGGTCCACATTGAGTAAGACTCATTAAACAGACTTATCTAACAACAATCAAATAGGGCACTAACCTAACCGTTAGAAAACCCGCCGACTCCAACGATACTTACATCATTTTGGAAAACAGCTGATACCTTTCAAATGATAAAAACCGCATTGGAATCGGTTCATCCTGGAAATACGATGCCACAGACAGACACACGCACAGACAGACATCGATTTCAAACTTATAACACCTTTTTGCGTCGGGGGTTTAAACTCTAAATAGGATGCCATAAATGCTGCAATGTCAAATGTTAAACTATTGATAATTCAGATACCTACTACCCTAGAAGTAGAAGTAATAACATACATTTTACCCTATTCTCTACTATTGGTAATCCACAATTCATATTATTAATTGTAACTGCTGAACAGTTGTTTCCCCGAGTTGACGTACAAATATTTTAACTACTTTATTATTAAGCTGATATAGTGACACCAAGGACAAACTGATATCGGTGTACGTGCCAACTCATTTGTCCTTCATTGTCGATGGGATTATGATAAATATTCTCACGACTACATTCATTTCATTCTGCAAATACTAAAAGAAAAAATACCCAATCGGACGTGAGCACTGAGGCCTCCATATCTTTTAGTTGAATATTTGTTTAATTTAAACGCCTACAATAGGTAAATTAATACATATTGCGGGAACTTTAAAAACGTAGCATTCACGGACACAAAGCAGACCCAGGCTCAGAACAACTATAAATGAGTCTGTACCACACGTCTATACAGCCAAACCAGGACTGCATAGTTTAGCCTAGTAAGACTTTGGATAACTTTGAAGTACTGTGCTAGTTACAAAAATGTAGCTATTTATACTTAATTCTTATTTGTACTTTAGAAACTTCGGAGACTTATTAACCGCAAGTGGAAAACAACGCGGCATCCAAATAAAGCTTTTGAGAATCGAGGGCATTATAAAATTAGAAATAATAATGAATAGCAATATAGCGTAATACCTTCTGCCATAAACATCATATCTCATCTCCCAGCCGGCGGGCAGCGGCTCATCGTTGGGGTTGGCATAGACCGCGGGAACGGTCTGCGCGGGATCGGGAGTTGCGTCAGCGTGCGACGGGCCCGCAGAGTCAGCCAGCGTGGCGCCTCCCGCCCCGCCCGCTCCTCCCGCGCCGTGCGCCGTACCGTTGCTCAGGGGAGGCGGGCCCGGCGGAGGCTGATAACATCAATATTTACTTAAGATTTGTCCAAATGATTGGCTATTGAACTACTAAAATAGTTATAGTTAATACCTACTCACTAGTACCTACATACTTCTCTGCTTAATTAAACGTGCATTTATTATTACCAATTTTTAACATTACTTCGCGGACATTGGTGTGGTTTACACGTTTACCTATTCTTAAAATTTATATTGTAATAATTTAACTATACCTAATGTGTAACTGTTTTATGTCCCAATAAAGTAAAATAAAATAAATAAAATGATATCGTGGCAGAAAAGAGCCAATTCTCAAAAAAATCTAACGATAACTAAATCTTAAGTTCCTAAAGTAGGCAATTACAGCGAAGATAGAACTTTAGAAGAATGTATCCCTTACCTTTTGAACACCTTACCTGCTAGGTATCAGAAAAGAACCAGGAACAGGCAAGTTTACTAAAATGCTCAACCTTATTTAATGATAAAGCCTGAAATATGTAAATACGCTAATATTGTTTCGATCGCACTATATTTTTACAATTGACTTTACTCGTTAGTTATCCCACATTAAAACGGGTTTGTAGGGCATTGTATACCCTATATATTTCCTTGTAAGTATTAGATAAATATATAAATATATCGATAAATATATAATAATAATAATATCTAGGGACAATGTCACACAGATCATCCTAGCCCCAAACTAAGCAAAGCTTTTACTATGGGTACCAGGCGACGATATACATACTTATATAGATAGATAAATACTTAAATACATAGAAAACATCCATGACTCAGAAACAAATATTTGTGCTCATCACACAAATATTTGCACTTACCGGGATTCGAACCCAGGACCACCAGCTTCGTAGGCAGGAGCACTACCAACTAGGCTACGGTGACCGGTATATATATAAATATATATATTTATCTAATACTTACACTGCATTAGTCAAATATATTCGAGAAACTTCGAATCAAATATTATTTATCCTCATAATGTTTACGAATCAGCCTTAGGCAATTTTGTTTTAATGTTTTTGTGTAAATATTTTTTTTTGTGTAAAAAGGTTCGATAAGAACAATGTTTAAATTAATTATGTATATTTTCTGTTAGGAATTTTTAAACATTAGATGAAATCAAAATAAAAGATAAACCGAGGGATTATTATTTACGTGCCTATCTATACACCGAATTATCACTTATACGTAATATGGAGATTATTGAATTAATTGTAATTAATACAAGCTTCTCCATACAAATTGTTATATTTTGATCGGAGAACTAATTCGAACTCAGGCAATATTTTAACAAGAGTTTCCGAATACGGGAAAATACTTTGCGATGCTATGCTTATATGTACAGCTGTGTGAATGTATAAGGAAGAAAGGAACTTTTTACTGTCTTCAAGTTATATGGATGCCTACACAATTAACTGTACATTTCTCATTGTACCACAGTATTACATGAAATATTTTGATGTAAATTGTTTTAATTTAAACATTTTTGCAATGTTCGGCGTATTTCAAATTAAATTCAGAGAATAAAAATAGTATTCGTATTTAAGCCCACATTGTCTGTTAAGCCCCCTCTTGTTATTGCTATTTAAGCTAATTTAATGTATATTACTTTTTTTGTTAAAAGTTACTTACCCTTAAAGTTTGCGAGCGAGCCATAGATCTCATCGCTTCTGTATTATTTCTTAGTCTCATCCTAGCTCTGACCCCTTCATTGAGTGGACCCGTGACACCGACTGTCTCTCCGAGTAATTCACGTGATTGGCTCAAGATTGAAGGATCAACTCGTAATCCATCCAGGAGTATAACCAGTTCAGCTGCTTTCACTTCCCCACTTACATTAGACGAATTTTCTTGGGAAACTGTCTTCATCAAATCTGGATAAAATCTTTTAGTTTAGGCATTTAAAGTACATAGTTAATCATTTTATTTACTAATCATAGCCGATAATGTTGATTAGAGATAAATTTATCCCCTTTATAAATTTATTATTAAAACAATAGAATGACTAAAGTAAGCGTAACTTAAAAAGTCTATGTTTTTGAATATTTATTAAATCATAGTTTTAACTATGATTTTATTTTTTGCATTTTGACATGCTATACTGAAATCAATTTTTCAGACATCTTTAAAATTAATTTTATAAATTTAAGTGCGGGTGGGAAAAGCTCCTTAAATGCTTTAAGAAATATCGAATAAAAATTCATTTTAAAGATGTCTGAACAATAAGTCTATGTTTACAAATCAAACAGTACCTACTTGGGAAACTATGTTATTTATATATAATACTTGATTTTCCTTATTATGTTTCGGTTTTTGTATACTTGGTTATTAAATCTAAAAATGCAGGAGTAAAAACCCAAGCTATCAAATAGTAATAACAGAAAAGGAAAAATCCAGAAAAGGAAGCCAGTCACAAAAATAATAAAAATTCCTTTACACAATTATTCTGCATTGCATATTCACAAAAATAAAATTCAGGATAAAAATCAATGTCGCCATGTAGTGGTCCTTGAGGTAAGTTTTAATTGAAGGCAATTTGAACTGACAATAAAAATGTTCGAAAGATATGTGCTTAAAGTTGCATTTGCCTAGCACACATTTTTGTAAAGCAAATTGAACTTTGGGACATTATTTCACTACCTTTTTAAGGCTAAGTGTTCTGAGTACAGTAGCAAATAAATATTACATAAATAATTAATAAATAAGATACTCACCAATGGTAAGCTCTACATTATCACATTTACCATTGAAGTACAGCAAGACTTTTAACAGGTTTAATCTCTTTTCCCCAATAACATTATCTTTTCTAAAACTGTGATAGTCTGCAAGGCGAAATAGCAATTGTGACTGTGGAGTCACCAGCACTGTGAGGTCTTCTTTCCATTTAGGGTGTAAGGTATTCTTTATAACTTCTGTTCTTCTAGAAACTTTGTCATCTATTATCACTTGCAAATATGGATTTGGTTTAAAGAGCCCAGAGTTTTTTATGCTTGCTGATTCAACTACAAAAATTTAAAAATATTACAATTATGTACTAAGAGTATGAAATGTACCATCCCTGTCATTCTTAATAGAATGCATAGTTATAGAGCAGCAAGGTGCTAAAAATTATGTTTAAAACACACATTTGCATAAACCATACATTATAAAAAGTTTTAATTGGTAAAGTTACAATGCCCTATTGCCTGGAGTGCCGTAGGCTGTTATTAAGTTTTGATAAGAAAATTGGCTCATCTATTAATTATTACAAAAACTAAGGAACACAAAAATTTCATATACATAGTGTATATGGAAATTTTTGTGTTCCTGTAAACTAAGGAACACACAAATACCATATACTTAGTGTATATGGAATTTTTTTTTTGTGTTCCTTAGTTTTTGGCCAATTTTCTTATCGAAACTTGACAACAGCGTACAGAGATGAAGCAAATCTATTAACAGATAAATTTTCAATATACTTCTACTAAGTACCTACTGAATTAATCAAGAAACTATGTGTCATGAATCAAAGTGTTGTACTTAAGTCTTACTTCTATCCTCAATATTCTTTTAACAAACCCATTTAACTGACTGGCACAAGTGTGCAAGTTCCACAAATAGCAAAAACAACTTGTAGTTTATATAAAGAATAAGAATATATAAAGAAGTATCGTTATTTTTAGATATGTCGAATTCCAAAATTATTCAAGTTCATTTAGCCACTAGAATAACAGCTTAAAAAGGCAATATGAGGAAGTTTCTCTTATTTATATTGAGGTTAGGTCTGGCTTATAATTTTATATTTAAAATAAATAAATTTAAATTGACACCATATATCATGTATTCCCGGCCGAATTTCGGCCACGGCGGCCATTCTCAATGTAGATTAGCCAATTGCGCAGGCCATATTATAGAGCACAAGTGTGTGCGCAAACACAAGGGCTCTTCCTATTCCCATCACTCTCATGTTCCAATGGGACGACTAGCGACACGACCGGAAAGAGGTCAGGTACAGGACCGACAGCTTTACGTGCTCTCCGAGGCACGGGGGTGTAATACCGCTAACTTCCAGACTTCGGGCTGATACTGAGAAATTTCGTTGTACGGAAAAATCCCAAAATCACTTTTAGCCCCGATCCAGGATTTGAACCCAGGATCTCGTTTTCTGCGGTTGAACACGCTACCGCTAGACCAACGAGGTTCAACACTTAATGATAACAAACACAACAATTACCTGTTAGGCTAAGCTGGTGATATGTAGACAAAGAAATTGGAGCTGCTAGAGTTGGTATGGTATCTGTCATGGTGATGTTATTATTTTTCAATTCATATTATAAGAAGGAATGAAGTACATTCTTTGGGATTTTTATTCCATCACCTAAAACAAAAATACAACATGTCAATTATGCATAAAAATACAATTATTTTTAATAAATATCAGAGGCAAATAGTCATGACTGCACACTTCAATCAGGAGTAGACATGATATAATGCATAAGTAAATTATTACTATCAACTTGGTCTACAAACAATATTTTAAAGAGGCAGCAGGTAAATGGAAATTACATATCATGAAAATATAACCTGTCTCTTCTATTGGGTATTCTTGTTGGCCCAATAATATAAATATCTCACTGGTCATCTACATATTTACCGAAAAACACAACTTTTTCAATTTAATACTAGGTATTGTCTCCTCTCAAGAGAATATCAGGGACTCCTATACCATCCCTTGGGTGTCGTAAAAGGCAACTCAGGGACACAGCTAGCAGCAGCGCCACCTGTGTACCAGCTACCACTTAACTGTGGTCGCCAAATCGCATGCCAAGCACAGTGACTGTAACGCTGTAAGTAAAAAAGCACTCAGCAGTAAATTTGTGAAGTACCTTCAAGTGCAATCAAATTTACAACCAGCATGACGTCAAACATCTTATCACCCTCAATACAAAAAACAACTGTGTGTAACAGCTTATCTGTTGTATGGTCAATAAAACAAAATTTATTGATGACCAGTGTACTTCATTGCACACAAATTGAACTTGGTCACCTAAACACAATGTATTCAATGATATAGTTCAATTATGATTAAGGTAAAATATAAATATGTCAATATTTGTCCAGCAACAAGAAGAAATTGAGATTCATGAAAGAGTAGGTAAGCCCAATGAAAAGACTGTTAGCGGTGAGGTTCAGTTAATATTGAGAAGATTTGGTTTCCACCATAAATTCATTCAGAAAAACATTGTAAGTGTTAGAGGAAAGTAATTTCTCCATTTCCTTCAAGTGTGAATCTGGAGAAAGGATTTAGAAGAGTTTAGAGTGTCAGAATTTCGTCAGGAATTGTGAAGTGAACTGATACACTTCATTGCAATGGCAAGCATAACATAACAGCTTATATGCCTAAGCATGTAAATTATTTTGCCATGCTTGCTGTTGCAATCTATTATATCATTTACCTTCATATTAGTTGACCAGTATACAAGCAAAGTATAATATGCTACTCCAGTAACAAGCTACATAACATAATATCATGAGTGATGTGTATAACTCATGATATTATGTTACATGTTACTGTTGTGTATGTTAGAAAGATTTAAAAGCCTCGAAATCATAAAAGTGGTATTGCTATTCATCCACATACAGTCAGCATATGAGAAATTCCCAATTCTATAAATAATTACAATATTATTACATAGTGAGAAAAAGCATACACTTCAGCACTTTCACTGCATATATTGCTTAACCCAGGGACAATATTAGCAACCTTGGATGTTGCCCTGTTACAGAAATACTGTGTTCACTGGACATCTTGTGTTAAACATTGTACACATACAATATTCTAACACAGGTGCCAAATCTTAAAAGAACAAGGATGAAGTGCAAAGATATACTTTACTGGTTACAGCATCCCTAAATACCATGAACACTTTCCTAAATTGTGTATTGAGATATTATGATCAATACCAGTATACACCTTTTAAAAATATATTTCATTTAGGTATACTAACACTAAAGATAAGATTGTATTAGTAGCATTGAAATAACCATGAAGTTTTTATTATGATTATTGCAAGATAAACACTAACGAGAGTATGATTGAACAAGCTTACAATACAGAAAGAAAGTGATATGAATTACGAACAGACAATAATAAAATGAATACCATTAGCTAATGAGGCAATCCAAAGGAAATAAGTCCTTCAAATTATCTCATATCGTTGTTCTTATCTCACTGGAAAGAAATACACAACTAATAATGTATCGTCACAGAACATTCATCAGGATGATGATAGGTACAGCAAAATACACAGGGGAATCACACGGCAAACACTGAGAAAAGAATATACGATTTAAAACAAGAAACCCTACAAGGGACTTTTAATACTTATTAAAAAAAATAATATATTTACTAAATTCCTGATATTAGTCACTGACTGTAATGTTGACTCTCAATGTCAAAGAGAGTATAACAAACTACATTAACCTAATATTGAGAGGAATATAGAATATTTACATTCTCTTTGGGAAACAGTGTTGTGCCAATTTACCGGTTTTATTATTAAGATCATAATGAAGCTATTAAAAACGGGGTAAATAAAAACAAAACCTAAAAGGGTCTCAAATATTTTTACACAATTATATAATAAAAAAATTATACTTTATGTGTTTAACTGTTCGAGCCTCTTGCGTGACCCATCATAAGAATATTCCATTTTTAAAATCCTCGCTCTCTCGTGGTTATCTTGTTGATCGCTATGTTAGTGAGAAATAAAATGCTTTTGAATAGTAACGTCGACGCGTCGGTAGTATATTATGTAGTTAAGAAAATACGTTGAATTATTAACTATTTACGCAGCGCTTCACAATGCTATAGACATAATAACGTTAATGTGAACTAGGTATGTACATTTATAGAATAAAAATGCCATTTCTACATTTAAATTAAATAATTAAAAATCAGTCTGTAATTATTTGATTTATGTTACCGTAACCAACCAGGAATGTAGGAAGATACTTAGTAGAATAATATGGCAGTTTAATACGCCACTCACGTAAACGTAGTTTGTTATAATCCTATATTAATTATTAAGAGGCCTATTACAGTCCACTAGCGCCGCCAATCGAAAAAATGTCATAACTCGTAAATGTACATACCTAGTTCACATTAACGTTATTATGTCTATAGCATTGTGAAGCGCTGCGTAAATAGTTAATAATTCAACGTATTTTCTTAACCACATAATATACTACCGACGCGTCGACGTTACTATTCAAAAGCATTTTATTTCTCACTAACATAGCGATCAACAAGATAACCACTAGAGAGCGAGGATTTTAAAAATGGAATATACTTATGATGGGTCACGCAAGAGGCTCGAACAGTTAAACACATACATACATACATAGACTCACGCCTGTTTCCCAGAGGGGTAGGCAGAGACAACGGATTTCCATTTGTCACGATCTTTGCATACTTCTTTTGCCTCGATTACTGACATTATATTCTTCATACATGCTCGCCGGTTTAGGGTACTTCTGACCTGCCCTTTCTTGAGAACATCTCCAATTTGGTCAGAGAATGTTCGACGTGGTCTTCCCCTTCCGGTTGTCCCATTCACACAGGCCAGGTATACTTCTTTTGTCAATCTTCTTTCATTCATCCTTTCTAAATGGCCAAACCATCTCAGCATGCCTTTTTCAATCTTTGTGACTACATCCTCTTTCACACCACAACGCTCTCTTACATCAGTATTTTGAATTCTGTCTCTCAAAGTCACACCACACATACTTCTCAGAGCTCTCATTTCCACTGCATTTATTTTACTTTCATTCTTTTTCTGCCATACCCAACTTTCACTTCCATACATTAAAGTTGGCACTAACACTCCATCGTGCACGGCTAGTCGAGCCTTCTTTGATACTTGCCGGCTACTCATAAAGGCGTGTAGTGCCCCATTCACTCTATTCCCCGCATTTACTCTTCTAACAATATCTTTTTCATATTTCCCATCTCTCGTAAACAAAGTTCCCAAATATACAAACTCATTCACCTGTTCGACTTTCTCTCCTCCAATCACAATATCACACGTTGTCGTGTATTCATCCCTCTCAAATACCATTACTTTCGTCTTACCTACATTCATTTTCATCCCTTTCCTTTCAAAAGCTTCATGCATATTTGTTACCATCACCTGCAACTCGTCCGCAGATGATGCAAGTAGAACTTGATCATCAGCGTACAGCAGACATTTGATGAGTAACTCATTCATCCTTACACCGCATTCACTTTCTTTCAAATCTTTTAAACAGCTATCCATGAATAGGTTAAACAACCACGGTGACGCTACACATCCCTGTCTAACACCCTTTTGGATGCTAAACCACTCGGTGTATGACCCGTTAATCCTCACGCAAGCTCTGGAATCCCTATAAAGAGATTTTAGTGCTTGAACAAGGTTGTCGTTCAACCCATACATGGACAGTACCGACCATAGTTCACTCCTCAACACTCTATCGTAGGCCTTTTCTAAGTCTACGAAGGCACAGTAAACCTTTTGGTTTTTGCCCAAAAACTTCTCTACTATGCTTCGCAGAGAAAAGACCTGATCCGTGCATCCCATTCCTTTCCGAAAACCTGCCTGTGCATCCCATATTTTCGCATCGGTTTCTTTCACAACTCTTTCAACCAATACTTTTGCATACAACTTACCAACGACGCTGAGTAGACTAATGCCCCTATAGTTTTTACAGTCTTGCCGTGAGCCTTTCCCTTTGTAAAGAGGTACGATGACAGCCTTGCACCAATCACTTGGCACTTGGCCGGTGGTATAGCATAAATTGAATAGGCTGCACAGCTGACTCGCTATGACGCCATGTCCAGCCTTCAGCATCTCGGAAGTTATCCTGTCATACCCTGGTGACTTACCTGATTTCATACCCTTAATAGCTTTCACAATCTCATCCATACCAATGTCATCTTTACATTTGTTCTTGTCTATACTTAGTGAACTACGTTCACTCTCTGTTACACCTCTTTCATACGAACTTTCAAAATACTCCTTCCAACGTTTTAACACGCATTCTTCCCCTTTCACTATATTTCCATCTTGGTCTCGTATGGATTTCAGTTCTGAGGTTTGAGTTATGCCTCTTACTGATCTAACGGATTTCCAGAAAAACTTAATGTTCGTCTGAAAATCCTTAGACAACCTTCTATCAAAATTATCCTTTTGTTCATTTTTCTTTTCATTCACCACATGCTTTACAATTCCTTTCATTTTCCTATAATCATTCCAGGCCCTTTCTATATCCTCATTCGTCGCCTTATGCATTCGTTCGTTTGCTCTGGTGGCTAGCCAGTCTAACCACGCTTTCTTCTTTTCACATACAACTTTTTGTACACTTTTATCCCACCAAATATTCTTCATCTTTCTTCCTCTTCGTCTCTTTATTACACCACATACTTCACCAGCTACACTCACCACACCTTCTTTGACTACCTTCCATAGCTCTTCTACTTCTCTTATGTCTTCAGATCCCTCAAACTTCTCAACCAACTTACTTTTGTACTCATCTGCCACTTCTTCCTCTTGCAGTTCCTCTACTTTTATTCTCTCAAGTATACTTTTAGTCTCAGGGATTCGGTGGCGCCATCCTTTGAATAGACCACTTATTCGGCTCATTACCAGAAAGTGGTCTGTATGGATTGCGGTCCCACGATAGACTCTTGTGTCTAGAACATTCTTTCTCAGTCTTTCATCTACAATCACGAAGTCAATCATACTCTTTCTCACATTTTTCCTCTCTCGTGTAAACGTATGGATTCTTTTATGTTCAAACATAGTATTTGTAACACAAAGACCCCATTCCAAACATATCTCAAGCAGACTGTACCCATTCTCATTCTCACTTTCGTCACCGAATTGACCTAGTACTCTTTCAAAACCATCACGTTTTACCCCAACCCATCCATTAAAATCACCTAACATTATTACTCTTTCATTATACTGACTTAACCGCAACACATCTCTCAGGGTCTCCCAGAATGCCTTTCTTTCCTCTTGTTCTCGCTGTATTACAACTGCACCCATATCTACAGGAGCGTACACTCCTACTAGGAAGATACGGGTCATACCAACTTTCATTCTCAACCACATTACTCTTGCATTCACGCATTCGAACTCAGTCACACACTCAGACATACTTGTGGAAAGAATGAGACCCACACCTTGGCAACCTCTGGTGGTGTTCGGTACTCCAGACCAATATGCCGTGTATTGTCCGTGTGTTGTAGTATCACACCCTTTCCGCTTCGTCTCATTCACACACAACACATCGATCCGCTTTTCACTCATCAGCTGACATACTTCGTCCATCTTACCTTCTATTCCTCCTCCCACATTCAACGTAGCAAAACGGCTCTCCGTTGGCCACTTTTCGCCTCTCCGGGAAACGAGACGTGACGGGTGGCGGACCACGTCGCCGCCATTTGAACGATTAAAATGAATTATAACCATTGCGTTCCCACGAGTATTAGGGACTAAACGGTCCACCCTCACAGAGCCCTATACGGGGGTAAGGCGGATCCATGCTGTGTCCTATGACCGCCAACATAGACACCCTCCGTTATCGACCAGAATACCCTCTGGCCAAGGATCCCTCAGCACGGGTCGGATAACACCTTGGATCGGGGTTTTGTTTCAGGTATGCTCCCTCGGACTAAATAGCTCACTTGTGCTCGTCCCCTGCGTGTCGGTGAGCGTACAGTAAGCCAGCTAACTCGGCCTGTGAGCGCCGCCGTTGGTATGCATAATTATGCCTACTCTTCCGCCGCCGCTCTAAGTTACTATCCTGTACTGATAGTAACTATGCTATCGTAGGCCTCTGATGAATCCTAAGATTCTAGAGCCCCCGATAGAGGCAGTTTAAGGTCATACCCGGGACCTAACACATAAACGGCCGTTTTTGTTACAAATGCACGATTTAGCTAAACAGCTATATTTCAAGTGTTGACAATGTGTTATAAAATTACGTTATTGCCTTTTCTACAGTAATAATAGACCACATTTTGTATTTTTGATTCTATTTACGAGTTATGACATTTTTTCGATTGGCGGCGCTAGTGGACTGTAAAAGGCCCCTTAAGGTCCGTCATAATAATAATATTGAATTCGTACCTTAATATAGAAAGAACCATTCGGACAATATGTAGTAAAATATAGCTTAAACTATAAATTTCGATAACATAATCTCTTTGACAGCTAGCAAGTTAGATAAATATAATTACAATTATAAAAAGAAAATATAAATGTTTTATCAATCCGTGTACTTAAATATTTATTATAAATTATTTATAATTAATATTTAAGTTCTATTCCTATTTAAATGGGGATTTACCTTAAATAGGATATTTAAATTATGTTTAGTCGGTTCAATGATTCGAGCATATATATTTAGCTGAATTAAGACGAAGAAATCCGTGTCCAGTCCAGGCCCGCTTTATGTTGCCAACATAGAAACCCTACTTGTAGGTTGCCAGCTAGCTGTCAATTTTGACATTTAAATTATAGTTGTGGTATGTACTCTGTGGATTAGATTTCGTAAAAAAACAAACTCAATTCGCTGTGTTTTGGGTGTTGTATTTATTGATTTTTCTTTGAGACGGCCCATTTCTTATTATTAATGCAAATTGCTAAAGTCGGGCAAGTTTATTTTTATTTATGCTGCTTAAAAGACACACACATTTTAAATCTTGAGTTAATTTGTTGCCTTAGCAAAATTTATATGTCCTTTTCTCAGCAAATTGCTATCTTAGAAGCTAAATTAAGGAAAAGTTTCTGCAAAATGCATTGAATAATTGATTTATTGAGGTGTAAATCATTCTAATTGTTTAAGTAGGTAAATATTGACTTGTATAATTGGTATATAATTTTGCTGGGATTTCCATGGTTTACAAATAAGCTTACCTTGAAAATGACTGTTTCACTTTCTAACAATTCACTCATCACATTACGAAATATATTATGCGAGAAGTCGGCACAATGAAATGCTGTTGACTGACCATGCAGTCCAAGGTCATTTAATGTAGGTATTCATCTCTGACATACACAACTTATATTATTTATTGTTTAAATTGTCTTACTCATAGGATGTATCCAATGTACAAAAATAGACTAAAGACTAGTTTACATGTTATTTACAATCTATTTGATGTTTTTGCAGTCAGTTTTACAAATACCCATAGAATAAGTTATGGTATTGGGTCTTCTAAACAGATGTAATAATGTCAATTCAGCTTTTGTTAACTGTAAGCAAGTTTAATCATTGTTATCTATATTTTACGAAAATTGGTTCTGGCATTCAAGATCCCTTTAGTTGGTGTTGAGAGTTTTTGCTGATTAGGCCATATACTTTTGCTGTATATAATGTGTCATTTACTTTATAACAAACTATTAAATTTAATGTTTTATTATAAGTACTATGCATTTATATGAACCCTGAAAATCAAGTTGTAAATTGTAGAACAGGATATTTGTTAGTACACAATAGTCTGTAGTCTAATCTGAAAGAGTTACAAACAATTAGAATTACTTTTTCAGAGCACTACAGACAGACAGTTATGGCAGGCAAGATTGATAGGATTATGTTCATAAATTCTACTATGAATGTATGTATTTACTGTCCCCCAAAAAATACAACCTATTTTCAAGACTTGGCAAGTCATGTAATATTATAAGTAATTATATTATAATTATTAGATAATTAGATTGTGACTCACAGGTAATGTAATAAGTCACAATCTAATT
This sequence comes from Pseudoips prasinana, assembly GCA_951640165.1. Classification (NCBI taxonomy): domain Eukaryota; kingdom Metazoa; phylum Arthropoda; class Insecta; order Lepidoptera; family Nolidae; genus Pseudoips; species Pseudoips prasinana. Next base: position 22,568,247 of record OX621237.1, on the reverse strand, counting down.
ATCTATTTGTACCTAGAATTAGTATATAGTTAATTTGTAATAATACTATTATTATTCATGTTCTGCCTATTTACAAGTGCTTTTTTGTAGTCTATGTCAATAATAACAATTTTTATTTATGTCATGTGTAAACAAGTTTAATAAAAAAGCTTTTAAAGGACAGCTATTTATTATTAGGTCTTGCAGTTGCACTATAACTGGTGGCAACCATTTTGATAGGTTGTAACTTTTTGTACCTAGTCAATTATGGAAGATTTACTTTCAGTATGCTAGCTATAATATGATTTTTTTTACAGAGCTGCTGTCTAATATTATATCAAAATGAGTCCTGTGGAAAGTGTGCCTGTGGCTGTGTTAAATTGCATTGATGATTATGTAGAGTTATTATATGATGACATACCTGAGAAAATTAAGGGATCGGCTTTAATACTTCAACTTGCAAGGAATCCTGATAATCTAATAGAATTAGCCAGAAATGGTAAGTGTTTACTGGAAATTATATAAGTATACAATACTTTAAAGCATAATTGGAGCAATCAAAAACCACAATTCCGTTCCTATCAGTTGCTTTTTGAGTGTAAGCTGGAGAACCATGTCTCCAACAGACACAGGCTTTTGTCACAGACAAAGATTGAGTCATTTCTGGCACCGGATGTGCATACACACTTGTACCCTCTGCTAAGTTCAGCCAAGATATGGCCAGGAAAACAAGATATATAAGATGCTATGTAGTATATATTTAAATAAAAATCTACTGTATAGCAATATTGTTCAGTGCCCTATAAAATTATAATCACCTTATATGTTTCTGCAGGGTAATCTATACTGTATCACTATGCACAAGAGTATATTTTGCTTTACCCATTGCAGGCTCTTTCTTTATTTTGCTCAATAAATTCATACTGATAAGATAGCCCAGGAACTTGTCATCCTTATAAGCACTTAATCCAAGTTTACAGACTGGCACTGAGCCTTGAAAAAATTATGATTAATTTTGGTTTTTACATATAATTTATTAAATATTTGTGTGTAACATAAATAATCGACATAAGTTAAGGATCTGCCCCTGAAACTGAAGTAAGTTGTGTCGTGGCGGTGGCGAATATCAGACAGAATATCATCACCCCATCTCAGCCTGTGGGGGGGGGGGGGGGGGGGGGATTTTACAGCTGTTAAATAAATTTATTTTATGTATTTTGCATATAGATGTGCTACACATTGCTCAGTTTCCTAGGCAGATTAAGCTCTTTAACTAATCTCCACTACTTATATTACTCTTAGAATATAAAAGCTATTAACAAATTAAATTAACAATTCCAGAAGCATTATTGAGTGCACTCTCAAGAGTATTAAGAGAGGAATGGAAGAGAAGTATTGAACTAAGCACCAACATTGTTTACACATTCTTCTGCTTCTCAACATATAATGAGTTCCACCCAGTTATCATTCAATACAAGATTGGATCATTGTGCATGGATGTCATTGACTATGAACTCAAGAGATATGATCAATGGAAAGAAAAAGTTGATGGAAAGAAACCAGTATTAACACCTGATAAGGTCTGTAAATGCATATAAAGATTCATTTTTAATTGAAAATTTTTTACTAGTGATTTAAACTCGAGATATAAATATCTTGGGACAGCTATTAATACACTGCCATCTAAGCCCAAACTAGGCAGAGCCTGAGCCAATAAATTACACAATAGATTTGCTTTAATTACACAATGGCTTTGTCCCTTATGGGAATTCAAACCACAACCTCATGTTAAGCAGTCACAGTCTCTTACCACTAGACCACCAGGCCAGTCGCATTTAGATTATAATTGCATTTGATACTTACTGGTTAACCTTGCCACTACCTCAGGGGCCACTTGTTTTGATGTCGAGCCCTGGTGTAACTTATATATATTTTTAAGTAGTCTATGAACTAGCTTTGTTTAATTTGTTTAGTTTCTTAGATAGACTGGGCTCTTATCTTTCTCTGCTCCTTATGTAACCACCTTTTTTAGTTGCTCTGAGTCTGGGTGTGTACTTGTAAACTCCTCACCATATAATAGTTTCCCTAGTGCAGACATTGTTGGCGATTCTGTCTTATACACCACTAAACTAATTTAAATGTTATTGCATCTCTAATATAGCTCGTATGAAAAGAAGAGGGTATACACAGAATTTCTAAACACTTAAAACTGCACATTATAGGCACACCAGGCACATAATTGTTCAACTGGTCAGTGTCCATAATTTTTCTCAGTATTTCGTACCTCAGCTGAAATATCAGAACAAAAGAAGCCCTATTCTTTTCATTGGAACTATGTTAGAAAGAAATGTAATTATATTAAAATAAATTTCATTGCTTTTGAATATCCTGAGACATTATTTACACATGGACATCTCATTTCAAATTATGCAGAGCTTGTACTATTTAAACCAAATAACTGATATACTACATATACTACTTTTCTTTTGTAAATACATACTTATATAGATAAATTACAGCCAGACTCAGGACAAACAGAGATGTTCATGCACATAAGTATCTGTCCTGGGTGGGAATCAAACCCACAACCTCCAGCGTGAAAAGCAAGCATTTGCCAACCATGCCAACAGGCCCGTCAAAGAATGAAATCGAGTGCATTGTTTTTTTTTTACAAACCATTAATATTATTCCTTATTTTTAGAATGAATTACCAAAGAGTCGAATTCCTGAACCAAAGCGTCGCCCAAAATCTGGTACATGGGCTGTTGCTGATGTTACCATGCAGAAGTCGAGATTGCTAGTGTCTAGCTACCACGAAGACCTTTGCAGTGCTTCTGATGAATTCTTATCAAAGAGTGATGAAGAGCAAATGAAAAGAAAACTCAAAACTTTGTCAAAGAGACAGGAACAACTATTGAGGGTGGCTTTTTATATGTTACTTAATATTGCAGACAATGTGAAAGTCGAAGAGAAAATGCACAAAAAAGATATTGTGGGCCTACTAATTGGTGCCATGGAACGACATTCAAACATAGATCTCTTAATTCTAATTGTATCATTTCTTCAGAAACTATCTATTTTTGTTGAAAATAAAAATAATATGGCATCTAGGGGGATTATTGAAAAGTTAGCACCTTTGATGGATTCAACAAATGCAGATTTAATCAATGTCTCTTTAAAATTATTGTTTAACTTGACATTCGATACAAAACTACGTAATAAAATGATTAAAATTGGCTTGCTGCCCAAGTTCATACAGTTCACAAGTATGTAACCGTTAGTAATGAGAAAAAGTGATGTATTCTTATCGAATGTGATAAAGAAATATATTTCTGCCTTCTTCTATTCTAGGTGATGAGAAACATATTAACTTAGCAATGAAAGTATTGTATCATTTGAGCATGGATGACAGAGTGAAGATAATGTTTACACAATCTGACTGTGTGAAATTGGTAAGTTGTTGTTGTTTTATTCTGTGCTTATAGCATGGTATGGTTACTAAGTAAAAACAGCAAAATGTCACCCCTATATGGAGTAAATATAGCCGAGTAACCCTAAAATGACGAACAGTTTGGGGTCAAATGATAGATATTCAAGTTAAATTCGTGCACGCTTGACTTGGGGAGTGAGCTGGTAATACCTGACACGAGCGTTACGAAAAGTTAGTGAGATCGGGCGAGGCGAACGGAAGTTAAGTGAGGAGATAAAGTTAATGAAAATAGAACGAAAGAGAGTTATATTTCGTATAATACTAGGGGCCAGAGAGAGAGGTGCGAGCGCATATTCTCTTTCTCTCATAGCCTTCTTACTTTAATTATTTTGGCCCACTCTGAACATTCTTTGTAGTGAAGAAAATAAGAGATGACACATCATGGGATGTGCACTCACAAGTCTAATATGTCGATAACAAATCTGATTAAAGAATGAGGTGGATTACAGATAATAATAATAATATCCTGGGACATTATTTACACGCAGCCATCTGATCCCACACTAAGCAGAGCTTCTACTATGGAAACCAGATACCTGATATACCTACTACTCTTATATTGTAAATACATACTTATATAGATAATTACATCCAGGGTCGGGACAAACAGACATGTTCATGCACACAAATATCTGTCCTGGGTGGGAATCTAAACCACGATCTCCGGCGTTAAAAGCAAGCATTTTCCAACCACGCCAATAGGCCACAGACAACAAATAGATAATAAAGAAATATCTAAAAAAAGAATACTATAAGCAAAAATACTATTGGCCCTGACTAATTATACTGACTACAGATAATACAGGTATTTCTCAAATCTTCACATGTACTGACAAGGTTATGGGGTGGAACTAGGGTGTCAGTGTAACAAGTAATCCATAATAAATTTATAAAACTATGACATCTAGATGCTTGATTGTTCGACTGGATGTGTGGCGCAGCGGTAAAGACAGTCGCTTCGCCACTTTGTGCCCCGTGTTTGATTCCCGCACAGGGCTACTATTTGTGTGACCCATAAGTAGCTGTTCCAAGTCAGGCGTGCTTTGTATTAGGCGTGCCCCTAAACTATGGCCCATTTATCTACTTGTCTCTTCTGTCCAGTCTACTGTTCCCTTCAGCAGTTGTGTGACGCTTTAGCCAAAGCGGTCAGCGTTGCCCAATTTTGGGCAAATAAAATTTAATTCTTACCATCGCTACCATAAGAAGAAGATGTGTCTGATTAAAATAAATAAATATCCAAGAAATAATGAGAGCCTTACTCTGGGATGTAATTTAGCTCACAGATATGTTGCTGCTGAACGTGAATGGCGAGTCAGTGGGCGTCGGGTCGGCGGGCACGACGGACGTGTTGCTGGCGCTGTGCGTCAACCTGGCGTGGTGCGAACGCGCCGCGCACCAGATGGCGGCTGAAGGCCGACTGCGGGAACTACTCGCGCGGGCGTTCCGCCATCGGAACGCCATGCTCATGAAACTCTTGCGCAATCTGTCACACCACCCTCAGAATAAAGCTCTCTTTGTTGTAAGTATTGAATGATAAATATTATAAATAAGGGTATATCTGACCCAGTAATTTTTGGCTAACATTTAGTAGTTTCAATATCAAGTCCGTCGTTCCTGTAGAGACGACTGGGACATTATTACTTACGATTGAAGACATATCTTATCTACTAATAAAAATTCTCAGCAGCCACCAGGAGTCAAGGAAACCGATTTTTATCTTATAAGGATACGTGCGCAACGGAAGCCTTGACGCCCATCTCTAATTGCCTACTATCAATCATTGGATGAAGCAAAAGTTGAAACGATTCTTTGACTCTGTTACTCACATACAAGGCAAGTGGTAAAGGCGGTCAATTACACCCTTTTCACCTATTCTCACGTAATCACTGTCGTCCCAGGAAAGTCGTCGACGATCCCGACAACGAGACCCCAACCGATATTTTGTACTCGCCGGATGAGTATAAGACCGCGAACGCTCCGCGACCACCAACGTCCTCCATGACCCTTTTTTTGCATTCGTATTGATGACACGCCCTTCTCCGATCCTCAATCGGAAGAAAGGCCCGTTTCTTCACGTAATAGAGTGACAATTACATAAAACGTAATGACCCTTTCATGCATCTCCCAGTCGGTAACCACCCAGGTTGGAGGTTGGAATCACAAACTTAGTTAATTTGCTAGACAGTTTGAGTTCACAGTCGCCTCTATTCTCTGGTGAAGCATCGAAAGCCTCCTAGGCTGTAAACGTCATATTATTAAAAAAGCCTGTGACATGGCTTCAAAACTTTTGTCTGTACCTTCCGAAGCACGGTCCTTACTTAAACTTTTTAACCTTGATTTATATTACTAGCTGTGCTCCGAGGTTATGCTCTCGTTTAATTTTTTTAATTGTAGCCTATGTATTATTCGGATATATAAGCTATATTACTACAAAGTTTCATCAAGATCCGTCCAGTAGTTTTTGCGTGGCGGAGTAACAAACATACACACTCACAAAGTTTCGCATTTATAATATTAGTGTGATTAATATGTTTCAGGAATTCGTCGGAGATATAGCTGGAGCAGTCACGAACGGCGAAGCATGCGAGGAATTCGTAATCGAGTGTCTGGGCACTCTCAGTAATATTCTGAACCCCAATAACAATATAGATATATTTGCGGTCGTCGAACGGTACAACTTAATACCTTGTATCATGAAGATTTTAGATCCAGGTAAGATTTACTGAAATAAATTAACTGTCGTCAAATTTGTTGGATCAATCGTAAATGTAAACAATAAGTTTAAAAAAAAAATAGTGTCACTTCAGCGGGAAAATGGTCTTTAATTGGGCTGGATCTTTTAAATTTGAATTCCATTAGTGCTCTTTTGGCTTAAAATATTAGAATTGTCGTTAGACTAGTTATCCAGTTTTTTTTTCTGAATAGTTCCCCCCAAATCAATCTCGTTATATTAGGTCTTTACCTATGAAATTGCCGTTCTGCAGTACTGGCCATTTCAAATCAAAATAATTTTTGTTTGGCTAAGAATTCTAATTTCAAATTAATTTTATTTTAAAAACATGGATTCTTTTTTCCAAAAGTAGTCATTTCTTTATTGATTAGTGTTACATTTTCATCGCATTTCAATCTTTTTCGTCATGATGGATACGTTAAAAATTCGAGTAATTATGGAATATGAGTACCGTCGTGGCAGCAACGCGGCACAAGCGGCACGCAACATCAACGACGTTTACGGAGCTAACACTACAAACCAACGCACCACCTGTTATTGGTTTGCTCGCTTCCGTTCTGGAAATTTCGACCTGAAAAATGAACCTCGCGGTCGTCCGAAGACTTTGGTCGACAATGACGAATTAAAGGCGGTTGTGTAAGCTGATGATACACAATCTACGGCTGAATTAGCAGCAGCTTTCGACGTTAGCGTCAAAACAATATTGGTCCATTTGCGTCAAATTGGCAAGGTAAAAAAGCTTGACAAATGGGTGCCCCACGAACTCAATGATCGCCAGCGCGAAGTACGCGTCGAGACGTGCCTTGCACTGCTCAACAGACACACAAATGAAGGAATTTTGAACCGCATTGTTACCTGCGATGAAAAATGGATTCTGTTTGATAACCGCAAGCGCTCAGCAAGTTGGTTGGATCCTGGTTCAGCACCTAAACAATGCCCTAAACGAAAACTTACCCCTAGAAAAGTGATGGTCACTGTTTGGTGGTCTAGCGCCGGTGTGATTCATCACAGCTTCTTACCAAACGGGGTGAGCATTACTGCAGATGTGTACTGTGAAGAACTGAGCACAATGATGGAGAAGCTGGCGCATCTCCAACCAGCATTGGTCAATCGCTCGTCTCCGCTGCTCCTGCACGACAACGCGCGACCTCATACTGCACAGCAGACGGTCTCCAAGTTGCAAGAACTGGGGTTGGAAGCTCTCCGTCATCCGCCCTACTCACCAGACCTTGCGCCTACAGACTACTACTTTTTCCAGAATTTGGATAACTTCTTGGCGGGAAAAAAATTCAATACCCGAGAGGCAGTACAAAATGCCTTTGAAGAATTTGTTGCCTCCCGTCCAGCTGATTTCTTTAAGAAGGGCATCAATAAACTGCCACTGCGATGGCAAAGATGCATTGATTGCATGGGTGATTACTTCGATTAATACAAATAAAAAAATTCATGAAAAAAATTCGTTTAAATTTTTTCATACAAAACGGCAATTTCATAGGTAAAGACCTATTATTTAGTACGGCAGACGGGCCTACGTGTGACTTGTTCCATTGTAGGGATGCCAATTTGTAATCGCCCAAATTTCTACCTGGTTGAACACGACTACCTCAATTAATACAGGTCGAAGTTTTAACTTTTCTGAAGTCACGGGTTAGATTTTCTTGTCAGTAGTTCATTTATCATTTTCATTCGAAAGCTATGGATACAAATTCAATTATCAATGTAAAACACAGCTTAGTTCCATAGTTAAATTTCATTTAAAAATCCCGCGCCCGGGGGCGCTCATGGTCAGGTGTTCTCACCCGTTCGTAAAATTTTCGACTAGGTTAAGCAACTAAGCTCGCGGTCACTCCATAGATGGGTGACTCCCAAAGTGGTTTTTCTGAGCGTTTCCGTGCTTCGGTGGGCACGTTAAGCTATCGGTCCCGGTTGTTCTTGTTAGAAGACAGTTCTTATGCCATGTCAGAGGCCTACTGGGCGGCTTGAACAACTCTGACATCAAGGTAACTACCAAGGTCCTATATTGGGCCCATACGATAAAGAGAAAGAAAGATTAAAAAATCGGTGCACGGTAAAAAATCGGTACGGTTGTCTTTTTTGTTGGTCTTCGTAGGAATCCCTAGCCGCCATTCGCAAATAATATAGATGTAATTTACTATCATGGTCATTAGCACTAGTAATGTTATAACCGGGATATTTACCATGTTTATTATTACCGCCATGATCACGGTTCATCCGGTACTGGCACTGTTCCCAACAGTGCCAAAATATCGGAAACCCATATAAAATAATAAACATAGTAATTATCCCGGTTATAAAATTACTAATATTGGTGTATTTTAGTATCACAAAAAATTTGCTAAAAAATTACAAATGCATGAGAAATACATAAATTGTTTACGGATACAATATAAACTTGAATTACTGTTATACAAATAAAAAACAACAGAACTAAGGTTTACAAAAAACATTTACCAACCTTTCAATACGATACCCGCCAAAATGGCGCGAAAGGACTTAGAAACGCGCGGGGCACCGCCACTGCGCACTACTTGACTGAATGTATGAAAACACGACGTCCACGGCCATAGTGTGCGTGTGAAGGGGGAGCGGAAAATAGTGCGTGACCGTGGGTGTTTTGAACGTTTATAATTCATTTCATGGTGACAGTATAAAAGTCTAAGTGGAGGTAGGTGACACTACAGATGCCGTTCCTAGTATTTGTATGGAAAATCGATTGTCGTTGGGCGTACTGACTTTGGCTTAACTTAAACTCTTACGTCGAGAGGCGTATTATCGTATCGCTTTTTATCTTCTTCTGTGGATGGTAGTGTCCATCAACGTGTTAAGCGTGTGTGTGGTATGCGGCAGAGAGCGGGCGCGACGCGGAGCTGGTGCTGGAGGGCGTGGTGGCGGCGGGCGCGCTGGCGGCGTGCCCGCGCGCGGCGGGGGCACTGCTGCGCGCGGGCGCGGCGGACGCGCTGGTGGCGCTGCTGCGCCTGCGCCAGGCAGACGACGACCACGTGCTGCAGACTGTGTTCGCCTTCCGCCAGCTGCTGGCACACCCGCGCACCGCCGACCACCTAGTCTCGCGTACAGGTGAGAGAAGCTTCAAGTGATCCGCTTTATTTTATTGCCTTTAGTGTTCTCTTCTGTCCGTTGCTTGTAAGTATCTCCGTTTGTATAGAAAACAAGGACACAGAACATGCATGCATACTGCATATGTATATTGTTTTGGATTATCGAACCTCTTTGCCTTGTTAAATTCTTTCCTCTATGCGGTCCTGGTCGTGTCCTATGTTTGGGTCGGGCAAAAGAACGTAACCTTAAACTAGGATTTTTCTTTATAAAAAACAGTATAAACCCGCAGTCTGGAAGTTGGCGATGTTAAAATGGTCGGGCTTCTTTTTGTGAGGATAAAGTGTTCCATCGGATCATTAAAACGAAAGAATATAAAGTACACCTATGTTTGAACACATTCTTCCTGCACTATAATATGGCTCTGAGCCTGGCCGCCACGGCCGAATCTCGTTTAGAAGAACAATATTACTGTTATTTTATTTATTATTGCAGAAGCTCCAGCGTACCTTATCGACTTGATGCAAGATAAGAATGCGGAGATACGAAAAATGTGCGACAACTGTCTCGATATCATATCACAGATGCAGAACGAGTGGGCCGTGCGAATAAAGGTAGGATACAAACTCATAACTAAAGTTATACATTAATAAAATTAAATAAATTTGAAGAATTCTCTGTTGTATAATAATCAAATTTAATAATAATAATATCCTGGGACATTATTCACACACGACCATCTGATCCCAAACTAAGCAGAGCTTATACTATGGAAACCATAGCTGATACTACTTTTCTTTTGTAAATACATACTTATATAAATAATTACCCCCTGGCTCAGGAGATATGCTGTTGCACACAAATATTTGTTCTGGGTGGGAATCGAACCCACGACCTGCGGAGTGAAAGGCAAACATACTAACCACGCCAGCCGGGCCGTAAAAATCGTGTAACTAGGGACATAGTGGTTTTATGTGAATGTTGCATTATTAAGATACAATATGACTGCGCAGGTGGAAAGGTTCCGTTGTCACAACGGACAGTGGCTGTCGGTGGTGGAGACGCTGGGAGCGGAGGGCGGCGCGGGCGACGCGGCCGACGACTTGCCGCCCTACCTCTCCGCAGAGTACCTCACCACGCACCGCCTCACTACTTCAGGTAACTTAACACTACATACATGGACTTTTTAGTTTTTTTAAACGGGACTAGTCCCTCCCTCTTACCCACCACTGCAACTCCTGTAAGCCAGGATCAACAGTGGAACACAATGAAATGACACTGAGCGGTGAAGCTCAGGCAATATACATACATGGACTGTGGAATGAGTTCCACGTCGCCCTTTATGCGCGGCGTTGACGGCGAAAGCTCTTAGAGTGACTGGGCAATTTATATATAAGACTGCCTCACTGGTCTAGCGGTAGCGTGTTCACCCGCAGAGAACGAGGTCCTAGGTTCAAATCGCGGGTCAGGCCAAAAAGTGATTTTGGGACTTATCTGTAAAAAGAAAAAATTCTCAGCATCAGCCCGAAGTCTGGGAGTTGGCGGTATTATACCCCCGTGCCTCGGAGAGCACGTAAAGCCGTCGGTCATGTACCTGACCTCTTTCTGGTCGTGTCGTCTAGGCGTCCCATCGGATCATGAGAGTAATGGAATAGAAAGTGCTCCTGTGTTTGCGCACACTCTTGAGCACTATAATATGTCCCACGCAGATGGCTAATCTCTGTTGAGACTGGCCGCCGTGGCCGAAATACGGCTAGGAGGATATTATTATACAATGTGGATCTGGAACTACGACATTAAATTAAAACGAGCACAGTACTAGTCCATCAAAACATTTTAAGACACGAAGATTAGTAGTTAATGGAAAATTTAAAAATTGCAATTTTTTAAAACAAAATAAATAGCAGAATCAACTGCATAAAAAGTAAACACGCTTTATCTACGAAAAGTCACTGACCTAGTGCGCGGCGTGGTGCGGCGTGCAGCGGGCGGCGGCCGTTTACCTATTATTACGGACTCCGATCTACATCATGTTGAAAATTATGAAAATGAAAAATAATTTTCCTGTGGCTAAAGTATTCATTGAATTTGATTGATTTTTTGTATACGGGTTAAGATCATGCCATTCTTTGCGTGGTTTAGAGGAATGTCAATCGTCCTGCTCCACATTGTATAAGGTATTACTTTCGCATTCATAAATTTACCTTTAAGTCAAATAGATCTAAGAGCCTGTGCACACCACGTTTTTTAAACACACACCACGCTTTTATCCTACAGAGTAGTTTGGTGTTTGAGTGTATCGATATAAACGCGATGCTAACGCGCGTTGTATCGCTACAAACGCGGGTCAACGGCGCGCTAAAAAAACTTTAGATTGTTACCTAAGCAATCTCTATCTAATTGTGCATCGGTTTATCAACTTTTGGGTAAAATTAAATTGCTGAGACAACTAAAGATTAACAATTAATCAATTGTAAGTCACGACTAGCATAACCAACAATTGACTTATTGTCAGTTGCCAGACTATTACAGCTAACAGTTCACACCCTCGGTAAGACAGGGCATAATTACTAAAAGTATGGCAATGTGATTTAAAAACATCTAAATATGTGTATATAAAAGCAGAAAGTGACTGACGGATCGATTAACGCACAGCTGAAACCCCTGGGTCTAGAACCATGAAATTTTGCACAATACTTTCTTAAGAGACATATGATTGCAAAGTTTGTATGGAACAATGTGTTTTCTTGGTCTGGTCAACTTAATAATTGGCATTTATAATCACAAAGACGCTTAGAAATTTAACCACTATAGAAGTCACCCATCGAAGGTGGGTGAGCGCGTGTCCGGGGTTCACCTTTCCAATAACTTACTACTCAAAAACTTACTTGGTGGGAAGTGTTATGTGCACCAAGCCAAAAAAGGGAGTTTACAACTAATCAGTTTAAGAAGAAGAGGAAGAAAAATATACACAACCTTAATTTATTTTCAGACTCGCAAAATTCGTTAAATGACGATTCTGACAGTTTCTCTGGAGAGAGTAGCATGCACCACAGCCGGTGAGTACATAAGCATTGTATAGTTACACACTGCACATACACTGAGAGACGTCAGCATGAGGTAACTGCCAGGGAAACATGTTGATGATGCATACAATGCACACAGATTCACAGTTTAGCGGCTTATTGCGGACTGGTGATCCATCAAATACCTATCTTCCATACGCCTCACTAGATAGAGTTCTTTCGCAATGAGTAGCTTGTCTGGCGAACTACCTTTATCTTCCAGAATGTGGAGTACATTCTTTAAGGTGGAGTAGTTCGAGAGCATCGTTATTGTTGTAGTCCTGGGTGTGAATTAGGTTCTCCGCACTCTTCATAGACTACGGTAGACATATATATATTTTTTATTTTTGTATTGCAGAAAAGAGCAGTCAGAGCCATTTATGGTTTAGGCAGTCGCGATTCTTTGCGAAACTTGTTTAAAGAAATAAATATACTTACTGTGCCATCGGAATATATATATCAGAATATAATGTTTGTTAGAAAAAATATTCATAAATATAAAAAGAAAAGTGAACTGCATAATATAAATACTAGGAATAAAAACAAACTAGCCATGCCAGGCTTTAGAGTAAGCAAAACTAATAAATCATTTTTAGAAAATTGTATTAGGTTTTATAACAAGCTTCCTACTCAAATTACTGATCTGCCTGACACAAGTTTTAAAACACATATTAAACATATACTTATGGATAGGGGTTATTACACCACTAAAGAGTACATCGATGACAAAGACGTCTGGCTCTCACTTCCTACATGCACATTGCTCGCTGGAGATCTTGTAGCCATATAGACATGACTGATCTGCTGTGTTACGTGAACTATCTGTAAATGATTGCTATCATATACTTAATTTAAAATTATTGACTCTGTCTCAAAATGAATAATGTAATTGTTTCGAAGTTTTTCTTTTGTATACCTAAATATAATCAAAAATAATAAGCATTTAGACAACCGATCGAGCATATATTGTGTTTGCCTACTAAATAATTACTCTAATTGGACCAAATCCCGTGTTCATGCCCGCTTGAGTATGTTTCGCCGGACCGTCTCAACTGGGTCGTGTTGAAACCGGTAGTAGATGAACCCACTGAGTTTGTTTCGCTGGGTCTTCTCAGTTGGCGCGCATTGGATCCGGTGGTAGCATTAAAGCGCGACCGTCGTTATTAACACAAGGTCCATCATAATAATAATACCTTAATATAGACAGAACCATTGACAATATGTAGTAAAAATATTAGACTTAAACTAGATTATTAAACATAATTTGTTGACAATAACTTGATACGAGCTAGCTAAATATCATTGCTATAATAAAATAATTTTTATAAATGTTTTCATACAATATGTACCTAAATATCTATGTTACTAGAAATAATAATGTATACAACTATATTACTACAAACATGTTCTGACTATTTACAAGCGCTTTTTTAAAGTCTACGTTAGTAAAAACCTTTTTTATTTATTTATTTTATTTATATACACACATAAACAAACACACACATTTCTCTGCAATTTCTGCGCAAGCTTTTTTAATTACTCGGCACAAAATGAGAAGTCTATATACTATGTCTGTATGTGCTATTATAGCTACCAAGGCAAACGAGTGGCCCAATTTCAATATGTATTTTATTATCATTTTAATTTAGACAATGCTTAATTTTACAACCATATGCCACAATTGTTTTTCCTGTAATGTCATCTCGTTAATATGTGATTTAAATAATGAGTTAATTTCTATTTCAGAAATGCACTGGATAACGGTTCGGACGACTTGTTTCTATCTACGGACACGTCACTGATCCAGTCTACAGAAAAAGACGCTTTTATCAAGGATATTAATATATATGCTTAGTCCAGATATTCAAATATTATATATTCGATATAAATATTTGTTGCGCTGCAATCCGCTAAATAGAGTAGCTATTGGAGCTTCGACTATTATGATGTTTATATTATATTCTTAAAATGATCGCTCCTCCAAAGTGTTTACATATTTTCCAATGTAGATGTACTCTCTAAAGCAGAAGTATACTCAAAGGATATGTATGCAGCACGAATAGTTGGTTGTCATTGATCAAATTAACGCTTTACTCTCTAAAGCAGAAGTATACTCAAAGGATATGTATGCAGCACGAATAGTTGGTTGTCATTGATCAAATTAACGCTTTTAAATTCAAATTCTACTTGCTTAAATGGCCAACCCTATTAGTATTATATTTATTGACTGCCTTGTTAATGTTATCAACCAGGTGTCGGGAAGATAGTGGTGTTACATCCCCGTAGCTCAGAGAGCACGTAAAGCTGTCGGTCCATCTGACCTCTCCTATCTTGTTGGCTAGCTTACCAACGGATCTTGAGAGTGTTTGCGGCCAGTCTCAGTGGCAATATTATAGTACACAGAAATTTTAGAAAAGAAGGACAGTATATATTTATGTCGCAAGCATACTGCAGAGCAGCATATGAGAATTCTATAGAAAGTGTGCGCTCTCTATCATACATTACAAGTACCTGGACTAATCGCACTATTAATTGATCAAATCGAACCTTTAGAGTATCTTGGGACAAGTAACACACTGCCATCTGATCCCAAACAAGTCAAAGCCTTTACTATGGCAACCAGACAACCGATAAACATACTTATATATTTCTACATACATACATACTATAGATAAATTACACCCAGACACAACAAATAATCGTGTTCATTACACAAAGATTTGTCCCGGGTGGGAATCGAACCCACGACCTCTGGCTTAGCAGTCAGGGTCATTAACCACTAGACCTACAGGTTAGTCAAGTAAAGTAAATCAAGTACTCCGCATACATGAGAGTAAATTTCTGCAATAAGCATTTCCACCCGTACTTTGCAACCGGCACGGTTGTTGGAGGGGCGCTTTTTAAAAATAGACAAGCTGTGAGGCATTTTTCGTTACAAAATGTAGAATAAAATTATATGTCACTAAACATTTTTGGATAAATTATTGCCTTTATAGTCAATATTAGTATTAAGACTATTGTACCAATGGCTTATTATTTCTAATAAAGATCACTCTGTTACTTTGTCAGTTTTGTCGTACAGCATAAGGTTCGGTATCCACCAAAGCGGAGCAGTATGTAGAGAACCTATTCTTAAAGGCAACATCACCATTACCTATGTCCCAAACGATTAAAGTGCGTAGCTCCGTTTCGTTAGAAATAAGGTCAGATTTTTCTGGCTACCAAAAATTTTAAATGGTAATTACGATGTAACAGCATATGTTTACGGTAGTTTCTCTTAGATCTTCATGACAGCAAGGAAAGAACGGAATTTGTGAATTCCAAGGTGATTTTCATTGACAGCTTAAAAGATAATCGAAAGTACATACATAGACTGACGGCTGTTTGTTTACCACGATCTTATTTGTCACGATCTTTGCACATCTCATTTGCTTCGTTTACGGTCATTATTAAAATTAACAAATATGTTTTTGATTGTCACGTTCGGGTTTGGAACCCTAGTAAGGGCTATTGGTGGTTTTTGTAAAATATCGAGAACAGAAACAAGAACAAGGATAGCTGATGAAAGAGACATACAAAATTCTTACATTAGGTACATGGTTCTAGAATAGAAAGAGATGGTGCGAATTTTCTGGTAGTAAAGAGATAGGAAGCATTACAATTAATATCTCATATTGGTGAAGGTTCAAGAAAAAATAGAATGACTTTCGGAATTTTTAAAATTTTGAATAATTAAGGACATGTAAGTAGTATATCGAAACAGAACGGTGAATATCAAGTAAAATCTGAGGCGAATCAAGAGGAAGAAGGAAAAGTGAAAATCTCAAGAGATCAGTGAAACAGTAGACAGTGTCAAGTAATCCGTACACAGTGAGAAGTGTACCGTGTACGTCTGAACTTTCGCACGGTGTTCGTCGCGGTGACTCAGAAGTGTGTCACGTGCTTGTCGCGGGGACACTTGAGTACGTGTGTGTTCCGTGATCTTAGTGTTGCACCATTTATCACTGTCGATGCCAGTAAAGGTTCCTTTGCAAACACTAGTTTCCTTTCTAATCTCTTGACCCACCGCGCGACACAGTATGGTTTGCCTTCAATATTTAAAAAATAGTTTATGAATCAATTATTTTATTTTTTATAATATAACCTTAACAGTTAGCCTAAGGTTTCGCGCTTCGCCGGAAAATACAGGCGAGCGAATGTCTAGCAAGATTAGCACAATAAAACTACGTATTAGCTAGTTCGAAAGAGTTCACCTTGTCTGAGATTCCCCGAAATACGGAAACATATATGTATCTAAATAGCTCCATTTATAATCTAGGTAGTTGAGATTTCAAACGAGTCTTGTTTTATAATTGCAGTTAGCCTCTCGGCTTTTACTGCTTCACCGGACGAATATAAAACTACAAACTAAGTACCCGCGCCGGAGGGCACCCCCCGTGGGGTTCGAACCTCGGCTCTGGGCGGATACTGGCGGGGAGAGGGCGAGAGATCGTGATTTATAGGGATTTTTGTGCAACTGTCGCTCTACGTTAATACGCGACGCGGGCCTCGCTTCCGGTTTAGGTCTGGAGCGGGCATTTTATCGGATTGAATGCAAACTAAGGGCCATGGAGGACGCTGGTGGTCGCGACGCGTTCGCGACGCGTTCGCGGTCCCACTCTCGACCGGCGAGTACGAAATGTCGGTTGTGCTGTGTTGCAGAGTCTCTGATCGATTTGATGTGGTCAAGGTATACGGTGATCTCATCGTCCGGATCGTCAGACGTGCTTCGGACGACGGTGCTTGATAGAGTATCGGAGGGGAGTGTAATTGACCGCCTGTACCACCAAGTTACTTGGATGGTGAGTGGCAGAGTTAAAATACCGTTTGGACGTTTGCTTCATCCAATGCTTGATGGTAGGCAATTGGAGATCGGCATGGAGGCTTTTGTTACGAACGAACCATGGTGCGCCCAGGGCTCGTCGCAAAAACTTGTTTTGGACTACCTGTAAGTGGTGGATGAGATAATCCTTTGCGTGCGCGAAGACCGGGCTCGCATAGGTCATCATGGGTCGAATGCACGTGTCGTAAATTCTCACCTTGTTGACAAGGGACATGCATTCAGGAGGCAGTGCAATCGGTAAAGGGGGGTAGTAATGCATTTGCAAGTGCTCTATATACATTCAGTCAAAAAAGTATCGGGGATGGATGATTTGTTTATGGTTCCAAATTCAAATTTTTGTTTTTTTTTGTTGTTGTTAGATTGGCACAACTGTTTTCCATTTTGGCGCGGAGTTTGAGTTGCATCTGTTATTTATATTAAATACAGTGCTGGTTTTAGTAATATCATATATAGTGTGTATTGCGAATTTTTAATGTTCAAAAATATCGAACAAAGAGTTTGTCTTAAATTTTGCATCGCTAATGGAATTTCGTGTTCGGAGTCACTGAAAATGTTACATAAGGCTTACGGTGAATCGACTTTATCAAAAACTCGTGCTTATGAGTAGTTCAAAGCGTTCAAAAGCGGTCGAGATGTGATGAAAGATTTGGATCGCTCTGGTAGGGCATCAACGTCTGCAACTGAAATTAACATCGCAAAAGTGAAGGCAATAGTGGCTGAAGATCCTCATTAAACTCTGAAAGAGATAGCCGCCGAACTTTCTGTATCTCACGAGTCGATTCGTACCATTTTAACTAATTTGGGTATGAAACATGTTGCCGCTCGGCTAGTCCCAAAAGATCTGAATTTTCTCCAAAAAAAATTAATAAAAACTCAATCGCATGAAAGTCGCTAAGGACATGGTAGAACGAGTCAATTCCGACCCAACATTCATGACACGCATTGTTACTGGTGACGAGACGTGGGTTTACGAGTTTGACATGCAAACTAGTCAACAAGCTTCGGAGTGGCGCCTTCCAACTGAACCAAAACCGAAAAACCACGCCAAAGTCGATCAAAAGTCAAAGTCATTTTGACTGTTTTCTTTGACTAGATTATCGCGGTGTTGTGCACTCTGAATTCTTACCGGAAGGTCGAACGGTAAATAAAGAATATTATTTGAGCGTTGTGCGGCGTTTAAGAGAGCAAATTCGATTTGTGGAAAGAAAATTCTTGGATTCTTATCACTTCGTGGTACCCGTTTTCAATCGGTAGAAGACATAAAGGAGAATTCGCGGCGAGACCTGTACTCAATTCCGAAAGCAGCGTTTAAAAAATGCTTTGATGAATGGATTATTCGTTGGTGTAAGTGTATCGTTTCTGAAGGAGCATACTTTGAAGGTGATAAAATAAATTTGGATGAATAACAAACATTTTGTATATTATTGATCTTTTCCCGGTACTTTCTTGACAGAGTACATCCTTATTTTAAAACTTAAAAATATATTTAGGGACTCTATGAGCTCACTGCAGGCACTAACTTGATTTCCTTTCAACTCCAAACCTATTATCGCTCTCTAAGTAGATATTAGAAGTAAGCATTACTACTGTTATCTAAAACTGTTAGTTTTATCTGGGTACCTAGCCATTATGGCATTGTAGGTAACGAAACGGTCAATAAACTTGCGAATGCTTGGCTGTTGAGTGTGGAGCTAAATTCCCTTTCAAAAATTTTACACAGGACCTGGCTGCTCTTCCCAGATCCAGGATTCCTGGAATATAGACTGGAAAGAAAGTAGTCAATTAAAAGAGAAGGATTATTTTAATATTTTACAAGAAATACCCTCTAAATGATGAACAAATTTGGTACAACTATTTTGATAAGAATGCGTCTTGGTCATACCTCTTGTCCAGCCTATCTTGCTAGGTTTCGTATTCTAATAGTGTGAATGTGGAACTTTGCGGATCTGGACCACATATTCTTCTCCTGCCCTAAATATGACCGTTCTTCATTTCCAAAAAACTTTATTTCCCTCCGTGTGCCATTCCCTACGTCCATAAATAGGTACCCTTCTTATTCTTCTGGTAATATATATTCAAATTTTATTTGTAGTAATAATATCAGGGTTTAAATATGTATGTATATCGTTTTGTTTAATTATTTGATACAAGTACATACATAATTTGTTTATTCTGTATTTATTTATTTTAATTAGTTACATACCTATAAAATAAAATTAAAAAGTGCATGTAGTTTAAAAGCTATCCTTTTCCCTAACTTCTTAAAGTTTAAACCATCACTAAATAAATGAATATTATAATACAAAAACCCGAAAAGCTACCTGAAAGTTTGAGAACCTCATCAATGCACGGACCCGTAGCTTCGAGCATAGACAATCGAAGACCCGTAGGTATACTATTGGGATGCACTGAATGCCACTAAATGTGAGAGCCGTTGCTCTATAACGGGAGTGGAAAAAAAAAGTTGAATTTTAAGTCTTCTTCTTCTTCTTTTTTCGAATGGCAAGTTATGCCGATGTCGACAATTCTGCCAATGACGGTCACGCACGTAGCATAGTTGGTAGTGCTCCTGCCTACGAAGCTGGTGGTCCTGGGTTCGAATCCCGGTAAGTGCAAATATTTGTGTGATGAGCACGAATATTTGTTTCTGAGTCATGGATGTTTTCTATGTATTTAAGTATTTATCTATCTATATAAGTATGTATATCGTCACCTGGTACCCATAGTACAAGCTTTGCTTAGTTTGGGGCTAGGATGATCTGTGTGACATTGTCCCTAGATAGATATTAATGACAGATGTGAAATGAGGGCTACCGTTTTTGTGCTCACCAGTCGACGCCACTGTCGCGGAAGGTCCACTATAGCTAATCAAAATCATTGTTATTGTGGACGCGACGAATGTTTTTACGAAAAACATTTAAAATCCTGTTAAAGTGTTTCATAAATAGCATGCCGCAGTGTTGTGCAGTCCCCGCACAACACTGCGGCATGCTATTTATGAAACACTTTAACAGGATTTTAAATATTTTTTCAAATATTTATTACAGTCATCGAGCTGTTACTCATTTTGTAATTTATTTACTATGTCTACATTATAAAAAACCAAATTTAATCATATGATTTCAGAAAACATATTCATAAATAATGCATAAGTTAAAAATAAAACCTGATAGTAAAATTATGCCGCCGTGAGATTAGAAAGGATCTTCTTGCCGAGAACAACGGATGATGTTTTTAGAATCATCATAGCTAGCTGAGTTTTACAGTTGTTCTGTGTGAGAAACATGGCTGCTCGTTTGTAGTCGTCCAATCCTAGGCCAGCAAGATAATCGTAAACCATCTCAATTACTTCCCACATCTTCTCTTTAATCTCCTGCCAAATGCTAATCACGGATACAGCTGTGAAAAATGAGAACATATTAATAATATGAATATGTAATTCATAAAATGAATTTGAAGGTACTTGGAAGATTTTTAACAATAATTTTACACTATCCTGAAGTAGCAAAACCGAATGCTGTTTTCTTGTATCATTATGAGTCTGCGCATGAATGGATAGGTATTAGTGACGTCAATATCGACATATAATTTGGGCTCACTTCAAAATACTAAAATATCCAATCTGATTGATGCTTATTTTACTATACAATTAAGTATACTTACCAACAACACCGAGACCGCATGCTCCCCCAATGGCTCCGCCAACTGCAGCACCAACTTTACCGCCGTAATGACGCCCGATGAGTCCCCCGGCAAGTGTCAGTCCTGTGGTTACTAATATTGCTCCTCGTGCCCTCGTCGTTTAAAACTACACGGAAATTAAAATTGTCACTGATGGATAATATCACGTTCTCTAAACACTTCGCATCAAAAGGTAACGAAGCGGAGATTTGATTCAAAGGACAAACTTCAAACTCGTTGTCACAGTCCGAACGAGAAGAATGAAATGAGTTGTTCATTTTGATTTTAAAAGCGCGAGCGACACGGTTAATGTTGAAGAGCTTATGGCACTGTGCTGTGGTGAAATGATGATTAACAAGAATTTAAAACATATTACGCGACACGGAGGTAGGTATGTTGGTTATTTATCTTATATACATAGTACTCTGTGATTTATCTTACCGGATTTTTCGGACTATAGACAAGTATAGTTGAATGGACACATTAGGGTTGCTAGACTTACTTTTCGATAAATCGTACACATAACAATGAGCCTGGCCAATGTTTTATTCTGGGTATGCGAAAGTAATCTAGAAGAAAATACAAGAACATCTGCATTTTTACCTTTTTTATATTCCCAAAGACAGCTGAGATAATAGCAATCAAAGTACGCATTTTCGAGCGATATTATTTCAAACCGCAAGCGGCGTTTGATCGCGCTGTGACGTCACGTAGCCCCTCACGCAGCGCGCCGGCCACTTTGCGAGTACAAATCTAGGTACTATTCATTTAATCACCGCTGCTGGTGGCTCGTACTTGCGATTTTATTACGAGAAAATTATTAGAATATGCTGTGCAGTGCCCAAGAGTTTTAATTCAAATGTTAACACACCCAAAAAGTGTTTTTAGTATACCTAAAAATCCTCTGATAAGGAAGGAATGGATGACCGCCATACGCAAACAGGATTCAATAGGACTGAAAACTATTGCATTTTGTTATGAATATTATTTTGATGTCAATAACTATTATATTTATACTTTTCTCATAAATCACTACGTTATCTATTGGTGCATTTTATAATCACCTTCTGACAAAGGTAGATAAACTTTTAAGTTTACCTACCTTTGTCATTTAAGGATTTTACAAATTAATCTTATAACTAATAGTTTATTGATTCTTCTAATAAGAGACATTTTGTTATTATCTATCAGCAACCTTGACATCAGGATGTTATAATAAATATATAAACCAACCATGTCGTATTTTTTAAATGAGAATAGGTGAATGTTACCTAACCTAATACTGACCTAGATTAAACATGGGATATTTGGAAAAAATATATAATAACCACGAAACATTTTACCTACTGATACAATATTTCGTTATTATTATCTACCTTTGACTTTAACCACTAATACTTAATAAGCAAAAATAGGTAGAAAATAAGTGAAGTAAAATTGACTGCAAGTGTGGCGCAGTGGCTAAGACAATCGCCGCTGTGTGTCCGAGGTTTGATTCCCGCGCCGGACAACTATTTGTGTAACCCGTAAATAGTTGGTCAGAGTCTGGATGTAATTGAATAATAAGAATGACAGTGGTATTAATCTACAGCTGTTAGCGTGCCGCTGAGTATAGTACTTACCTGCGTACGTAAGTATACTTGGAGATGGTGTACAAAATTAAAATATTTTGCTAGGAATATAATAGTACCGGCCCTCATTTTATCCTAAATACTAGACATATCGTTAACACTTTTGAAGATTTGCACTGAGTAAGTTTATCCTCTGCCGTTTGGTGTTATTTTGGTCGTATATAAAGGCATTAAAATTTGGAATTATATATAAATATAAAAATTTACCTACTTATATTTTTATTTTATATTAGTTTATTTAGTTCTTTATTAGATTTAATAAAAAAGGTACTGAAAACAAAAAAATAAGTAAGTAACTAAGTCGAGAGCATTATTGGTAGATTAAGAAACTTTGGATTCTTGACGCCGCATGCTAAAGTCAATCAAAATTTGTCAATCGTGTAAGGAAATTTTCCTCCCATGTAGCCCTCTTCAAGGGTACAGATATAATGTAACTCACAAGGTATTTAACAGGTTGGTGTAATACAATGATAACAAATTAATAAATAAAGCTATGATACAAGTGTAGTGCGCGCGTCTTCACTTCAATATTTCATATAGCGCGGGGCACAAGCGCACGGAACGACCGGCACCGAGCCGATAGCTGACGTCACGCGTAGAGCGCGTGATATCTTGGAAATTTAAAAGTGCTCAAAACTTCTCACAGTTTAACTTCCGTAATACTGCATTGATTTACGTGAAATAAATACTAATCTAATGTACGTAATTTAATCTTTATTGTTAAGTAGCTTTTAGTGTAATATTCGCATGTGTTGGTCACCCTCATTGAATAAAATTTGGTATAGAATTAGCTGACACCCTGGATTAACTCATAGGCACATATAAAGTTTGATGCGGGTAAAACCGCGGGGCACAGCTAGTAGCTATATAAGTACTAGCTGTGCCACGCGCTTTTACCCACTTATTCTTTATGCATGCGTATGTGTTAATCCAGGGTGTCTGCTAACTCAATACCAAATTGTATTAAAGTCGCTCCAGCCATTTAGACGTGAAGAAGTAACAAACATAGACACTCACACACTCACCGACTTTCACCTTTATAATAATAGTGTGATAGCAAAACCTAATGTCCTTTAGATATTGAATCTGAGTACAATTTAGCAGTATGTATTTAAAAAAGACTCTATTGTTCTCATTTCTTACTTTGTCATTGTCACGTCGTTAATCTGTCTCTTTCTGACGTGCGGGAAAGATTGGAATAGGAATGATTGTAAATGATTTATGCTATTTATTGAAATGTGATTTACTAGATTTTAAATACTTATCAGTTATCTTTCATAAACATAATAAATTTACCGGATTAGTTATTAATATCAACCTTTTTAGCGTTGTTAGGGTATGTTTTAATAGTTCTTAATGGGCTTATTCGGCATTTTTACAGCTTCTCAATCAACAAGTGACTAAGGAGAAAAGTATGGATACATCCCGTTTAAGCACAGTTTTGTTTTTCCACGTTAAGAGCGTTGATGCGATGTCCATGTGTGCAGAATGTCAGTAGTAGGCATTGACTTATTTGTATAACTAGACACGCTGTTTCGAATAAAAACTCTGTCCCAGTCCGGCTGTACGCAAGGTGAGGGGCGCGGGCGCGGCGGTCAAAATTGCTAACTGAAATGCAGCGCCCGCGCTGCAACTCAGTGAGCAAATTCTCAATATGGGATTGCGCGTCTAGTAGAATACATATAGGTCAATGGTAGTAGCACAACATTAACATTAAATTCAAAGATTTCCGCACTTTTTAGAAATTTTAGAGATTATATTTTATTTTAATTTCCTCAGTAACCAAAACATCGGCTGTTTGAGGTCGATACATCATTATGATTAAAATATGCAAATCGCACGCTCCATAATAACTAAACACAAAACATCGTAGAGCTGTAATTGAAATCGTACGGCTGGCAGCCCTTGATCAAATTTTGTTAACATTTTCTACTCTTTGTTCTCTGGTATTTTTTTTTCTTTCGACTCCTATTATGCAGCAATGGCTCGTAGGTTCAGTGCATCCGCCAGTTTTGAGTATTGAGTTTCTTTTCAGGTTTACTTAAACGTTCTAGTTTGTTTAATTTCTTTGGTACTGCTTGTTTACATGCTCTATGGATGTCATATTTTCAATATAATGAGGGCTACCGCGTATCAATTTGCCGCTAGAGGCGCTAGCATCGCGGCAGGTCTACGAAACGTCAAAATACACTGTTTTTGTTCGGGTTACGCTGTTTATTAATAAAAACTGCGATTATAACTAAACATTTTGGTTTAAAACTAAATAAATTACAAAATGAGTAACAGGCTCGATGACTGTAATAAATATTTGAAAAAATATTTAAAATCCTGTTAAAGTGTTTCATAAATAGCATGCCGCAGTGTTGTGCAGTCCCCGCACAACACTGCGGCATGCTATTTATTTAGTTTTAAACCAAAATGTTTAGTTATAATCGCAGTTTTTATTAATAAACAGCGTAACCCGAACAAAAACAGTGTATTTTGACGTTTCGTAGACCTGCCGCGATGCTAGCGCCTCTAGCGGCAAATTGATACGCGGTAGCCCTCATTGAATGAAATTTTTTTTTTTTTTTTTTTTTTAGTTTATGGCAACCTGTTGAGTATTTCAACAATTTCTGCCAGTGTCAGGTGTAGACTACACATGGGTATATATAAACAGCCAATTAAACTATGCAATATTTGACATTATGGATTCAGTTTGGTGCCTGGAACAAAAGACATTCACAAATAAGTGTTAGTAGAATATATTATAATATAAATGTATATAACAAACACAATTATATCTTACTTATTATTATAGCTTTATTTTGATAGTAGATATGAATATAATAAATGCCCTAATCATAAAGGGATTGGGGAAGAAAGAAAGGAGGTGACGAACATTAACTGGATGCTGAATGTTTAATTTTGTGATAATCTGATCATACGGGAAAGGTTTATTGAGATGGCAATTAAGAAAAATGTGGTCCAGGGAGCCATCATCCAGCCCACATTCACACAGTGAGTTATCTCGTACTCTGATTTTATGTAGGAAGACTGGGGTGCAGCAGTGTCCTATGCGGATTCTACAAATAACAGAAGTAACAGTTTTGGGTACCTTTTTAAATTTGTAGAACCATGGTTTAACAGGTATTAAGGGTTGTATTGAGGCATATAGACAGCCTTTTGTCCTGCTTGAATGAGCCCAAGAACTCTGCCAAGACTTGAACATGCTGATTTTGGAAGAGTGGAGCAAATCATAAACTTGGATGAAGGAGTGTTTAAGGTCAGCCAAGTCACTGGAAACAGCATCTTTGGCCGATGCATCCGCTAACTCATTGCCACTAATACCTGCATGTCCAGGTATCCAAACCAGTATAACCTCTATCTCCTTAATGGCACATAAATATAGACATCTTTTAATTTCCAGTATGATGGGGCTATGAAGAGGATCCTTAAAAGGATTTTTAATAACAGCTTGTAAAGCACTTCGGGAGTCAGAGAAAATAACTGCCTTTTTTATAACATTGTGAGCTAATATAAAAAGACATGCCTCAAGTATACCAATGCACTCTCCTGTGAACACTGATGACTCTGGTGGGCATTGGAACTGAAGATAAATCTGAGAATTTGCGTAGTACACTGAAATACCAGTTTTACTGTCATTGGATAATTTTGAAGCATCAGTGAAGAATTTATGGTATTCTCTCCATTTCTCATCGACAATAGAAGAGAATATATTATTGGCTTGAATTGAAGCTTTACTGATGCCAATGTGCGGTATAAATTTCGGGTTAAAATGTAACACTTCATATGGGGCATCATACAGAGGGAGTTTACAACACTGGGAAATCTGAGCATTTTCTAAAACCTTACCAATTTTTTTAAAAGAATTTATGTATAAAGGGGCATCCTTATGTCTCCAGTAATGACTTTGATTTAATAAACTACCCAGATTGGCAAGCTTAAACAATAATTTGTGGTTTTTAAAAAAGTATGCCTTATAGACAAATCTATCTGACAGATATTGCCTGCGGATAAGGAGAGGCGGGTCACCACTCTCTACCTGCAATGCGTTTGTTGGGGTAGATCTCATGCAACCTAATACAATTCGTAGGGACTTTGATTGTATGGTGTCCAATTTTTTCATAGCAACTTTACTACAGGGCTCGAGTAAGAAGGAACCATTATCTAAAATACTCCTTATAGTAGCATTGTATATGAGTTTTAAGCTAAATGGGTGGGCCCCCCACCAAACACCTGCAAGAGCTCGTAACATATTAACATTTTTGTCGCACTTATTAGCTATAAAGTCAATATGGGCGACACCAGACAATTTCGAGTCCAAGATGATACCAAGAAATTTAACTTTTTCCTCCGTCTTGATTGGGGATCCTTCAATCTCTAGATAAACATCTGGGTATGCTCTCTTTCGAGTGAAAACCAATGAGGAGCTTTTAGGCGCTGACAGTGAAAGTCCATGTGAGACAAGCCATTGGTTTAGAGAGTCAAGGGACACCTGCAATGATTCCGCCGCGGCTGCTATATGCAAATCAGGGACATACAAGCACAAGTCGTCAGCATATTGTAGAATTTGGCAGTTTCTGTTAAGTGATAAATGTAAATCTGACGTATAGATGCTATACAGCAGTGGACTAAGCACAGAGCCCTGTGGAAGTCCTCGCCAGACTGTTCTGGGATCATATGACTCTCCCGGAACATGCAGCTTCACAGTGCGGTCAGACAAAAGATTACAGACACAGTGTAGGAGTCTTACTGGAATACTCAGCTTTCGTAATTTACTCCTGAGTATGGAAAGATTTACACTGTCATATGCAGAAGATATGTCGAGAAATACTGCAACTATTGACTCATTCTTGCTGAATGCAATACGAGTGTCCGTAATTAGTGTGCCCACACTGTCCATGGTGCTGAAGCCTTTGCGAAATCCGAACTGGGATTCTGCTAATAGGCCCCTGCTTTCCATAAACCACTCTATTCGATTTTTTAACATATGTTCCAGAATTTTGGAAATAACAGGGGATAGGGCAATAGGACGGTAGTGATCTGGGTTATCTGGGGATTTACCTGGTTTTAAAATTGGAATAATAAGCTGTGATTTCCAGCTGGCAGGGATGTAACTATGAGAAAAACAAATATTAATTAAATCTAAAAGGTATTGGTGGCCAAGTGGCCCAATTTTTTTATAAAAGGAATAAGGAAAGCCATCATATCCCGGGGCCGAGTCACGCACATGACTTAATACTGTTTCCAATTCTGTAATGGAAAAGGGAACATCCAAGGGGTGATTGGAGATAATGGCAACACCAAGAGGAGACTGACTTTCCTCTAAGGAAGGGACATAGGCAGGAGCTAACTTATTTAAAAAAGAAATCATTATATCTGAAGATACAGGATGGAAATTTCGAGGAGAACAACCACGTTTAAACTTTTTTAAATTTTGCCAAACCAAACTCGATGGGGATGAGGGGGATAGAGAGGAACAAAACCTTTTCCAACCGTCATACTTCTTCTTCCGAAACAGTCGCCTGGATTTTGCAACAATCCGGTTATATTCCATTAGGTTTTCATAAGACATATTGTTAACATACCTAAATTCAGCTTCATTTCGGGATTTAATTATATCTGTGCATTGACTGTCCCACCAGGGAGGGGAAGATATCTTCCCTGAAGCAGAATTTTTTAAAGGAATGGCCTCTTCAGCCGCTGATGAAATAGAACCGGAAAATTGGGTAAGACAGGTATCTAGATTGGAAAAGGAAATTGCTGGCATGGAAAGGATTTTGACCTCCACAGCTTGTTGATACTGATCCCACTTGGCTTCTGAAAGTCTATATTTTAGCAATGGAGTTTTATCTACAATAGGTAGGGATCTATTTATGAGGGAAGTGCAGATAGGATAGTGATCACTACCATATGTTAAATTCAGGCGAGTCCACTCTAACTGAGCTGTCAAACTGGCAGAACACAGAGTAAGATCCACACAGCTCATTCCCCGACCTGGCCTAGGAAGTCTAGTTACAGAACCATCATTAATCACACATAGTCCCACCTCATCCATCAAGTCAGCCAAATCCAAACCAGGGTAATCACAATGATCAGAGCCCCACAATTGATTATGACAATTAAAATCCCCAAAGATAACTATGGGACTATATAAATTACAAATTGCTTTAATAAATTGGAAACACACAGAATTGGGGGATGGAATGTAAATAGAGATAAAATTAATGCCAAGGAGATTCACTCCAACTGCATTAATTTCATCTCCATGGTTGGGCAAGGAGAGGGGAGAGGATGGGAGGGTATTATTCACCAGCATAGCAGCCCCGCCATAACCATCGGAACGGTCATCGCGGAATATACTATACCCCTGAATATTTATCTGAAGACGAGGCATTAACCACATCTCAGAAATTGAAAAAATTACAGGTTTATAACTATTAATTAAATGTATAATTTCATGTTTTTTTGGAAGCATACTCCTGGCATTCCACTGCAAGAGATGGAATGTGACGTTTTTGCATGTCTCTGATAATGTTAAGTGCAACGTGGTCAGGTATATTATAATTATTTAATAGGGAAGACAGGAATGAAATAACAGACTCTACAGTCTCTAGAGACTGGGTATTTTCTGGATGATTAGAAGTATGGTTTAGGACAGAGCCATTTGGAGAGGATGGAAAAGAATAACTATTAATTAACTCCTGATGAGCACTCCGGTCATAACCTGGAGAGTTATTAGGAGGAGATCTCGGTCTTCTGGTTATGACTTGGCGGTGTGTTCTGGTCTGAACTCGTTGCTGTGGAACATGTTTCAGAGATATAGGTGGATGAAGAGACGGGGAGGGGTTATGGATGGAGGCTGTAACTTCAGAGTAGGATTTGGTTACTGCTGGGAATTTACGTGCTGCTTCTGCGTAGGATATACTATTTTGTGCCATAACTGTCTTAATATTTTTTTGCCTGTTAAATTCAGGGCATGTCTTGCTATTAGCAGGATGATTACCTGAGCAGTAAATGCATTGGGCTTCTTCTGAATTACATACCTCTCCAGAATGCGGACCTCCACAGCGATAGCACCGTGGATTTGATCTACACTGTGCTTTGGTGTGTCCATACCTACAGCATTTAAAGCACTGGATAGTGGGGAAAAGGTATAGATTGACAGGTAATGAGTTATAACAGCAGAACACCTTATCCGGAAGAATATGGCCATCAAAGGTTAAGACAACGGTAGGGGTTGGTTTCCATTCTGTGGTGCCATCAGTAACAACCTTTCTATTCATACGCCTGACTTTTAAAATTTTTCCACATCCGGATGGAGTTTTTAAATTATCCATAACTTCAATGTCAGTCCATTCATTTGGTACGCCCCTTACAACTCCCATACGTGTGATATTGTATGTTGGTATAGATAGACTATACCCTTTTTTAACAAATTCTTCATTCACAAGAAAAGAGTTTGCATCTTCAGGTGCTTTAAATTCTATGGAGATCCGGTTCCTACCTATTCTTTTAATTCCTTCCTGTAAAACATTTTTTATATTTAAACGAATTAACAACTGTCCAAACTTTATGGGATGGATTGTTGTTCCTGAGTTGGGCTCAACCTCTTGCAAAGAAGCATGGACCAAGAATGGAGCAATATCTGTGGCAGAGTACCTGGACCGAGCGACAAGGGAAGGGGCAGACACTCTATCGCGTTTAGAAGCTACTGCATTATCATCATCATCACCATGAATCGAGTTAGGTACTGAAATACCGCGTTTGCGGTTTTGATCGGCCTCCACCGACTCGAAACTTGTAAGTGGGACAGTTATTGTTGGAGAGTGCGTGAATAAGTCCTGAGATTGAGAAGGAATAGGATCAGGCGGTCGCCCAGGAGGCCGGTCATCCACCTCCATGGTCGATCGGCATCCGATAACTAAAACCACTTAATATATGTACTTACCTAGTGTAAGAACCCACAAACACAAATACAACAAATTAGACAAGCACAAACAGTAAGGGAACACCAAAAATAACACCAAAATGCAATAAAAAGACTGAAAAACACAAATGAATACAATTCCACATGTGCTTGTCACAACCATCCAAAGACAAAAAAAAACTTGAATGAAATTGAATTTTAAGTCTGTGCTGCCTTACGAAAATGTCACTGTCAATACTGTCATAATGTCATGTAATCTGTCAAAAATCGTTGGCAAATTTTAGCGATTATTTCACATTTTTAACAAATAATATTCTTTAATCATGAATAATACTTTAACTCGTTTGCCCGTGAGGTCTTGCGTGGCTATGAGAAATGTTTATAACATATCTCATCGCTGCGTATCCTCCAAGAAGGAAGATCTTCCTACTCACACAGGCCAAGTAACATTTCTAGATAATTTTTATTTTACATTTCTAATAATATGTCTGAATAGTATGGAATGTTAAACTCATATAACTCATTGGCTTATAGAATAGTAATGTAGTTTATTATTGGAATAAACAATTTATCTGTCTTACATAATGTGTTGTAGTATTCCCTGATGGAATGTTTAAAGTGTTGTGCACCTTGTTCTAGTTTTGTAATATACATGAATAGGTTAGGATCTATTTCAGTATATCATAAATTCAATAATATGAATATAATCATTATTATTTTTTCCAGAAATGGCAATCTGATGATTACAGATTGGTAAGATTTATGAATGCTCCAAAGCAAGTGAACCCAAACTGGGCAGTTAACCTGATTGCTGAAGTGCCTCCTAGAGAGGTGGAGTCAAGAGTAGTTTGGTGCGATGGAGGTAGTGGCCCTGAAGGACATCCTCGTGTTTACATCAATTTGGTAATCATAAAAGCTGTATTCCTATTAGAATTAAGAATCTGTGAATAATTTATTCTGTACATTTATTATTAAGAACAAGAACAAAAATTATACAATGTGATGCCTGTTTCCTAGAGGGGTAGGTATAGAACATAATGCATATGTTTATGAGAACCAATACTTTGTTAGTGCATTTGTTTTGAAGAAGGCAGGGGGGAAGCATATGCATGCCACCTGGAATAGGTGTCTGCAAGCGGTTATGTTAGACTCGCCAACTAAACCTAACCTGCCATGGACTTGACTTGATGCCTGCCATGGGAGCCCCCGGAACACAAATGCTCCTCGAGTAGTCCCTTTTACACCTTGTCCCATCTGGTGCATGACACATGCCCTGGGAGTTGTGTGTCTATTTATTTAAGGATACTACAGCTTTTTGAACATGACACTTATTAGAGAATATACATTAAAATAATTATATACTAAGCCAATTACAGAGTTCCACATCATTGTTTTATGAGGTAGATGAGCCTTATCTAATATTACTCACATACAGCACTATACATATACAATGCAGATGAAGCCAACTGATATTTATAAGCCTCCCATATTGGCTCCTTTCAAATCCATAATTTAACAGCATTGTGCACTATTGTGCAGTTCATGATATTCTGAACAACACTGATAGAAACTCAGTAAAATATTTTTTTTAAATTATTTATCAATATAAAATTACATTGTTTGTGTCTCTATGTCCAGTCTGTTGGGGCCTGCAACTGGATTGAACAAATATGTAATGAGACTACTAAATAAATATAAAATGTCACAATTCTAAACTTAAACATATGTATATGATACTGATTAATAAATTCAATATAAAAATTTGAGTGAGATAAAGTTAATTAGACTTAAAATACACAATTACACAGGTCAAGAATAAAATAAATCACCTTACAAATAAATAAGTGTTATATTATATTAATTGAATTTATCTACAGATAATCATTAATACTACATATAGTACACCTTAACTTACAAAAACTGTATCAGATACATTTTGAATGACAATCTTATATCTTATCTTTATCTTCTTACTCTTAGTAGAGGACATTCTTCTTACTGCCACTGCAACCTCTTATTAGTTCACAATATTAACATATTATTAGTAAGTATAATTAACTGCCAGCATTAATGGTCAGTTGTTGCTTTCGTAGCTCAGGAGTGGTTGGACCTACAGAGTGTAAAACATGACACATTTGGTCAGCCTAAAATTAAGGTCCTTCATCTGCATCTTTTGTGTTTTATTTGGATTCGTGAACTGTGCTTTAACATGTAGATGAGTCGAGGTGCATTCTGATCAAGTACTTGGGTGTGTTATTGGGTTAAGGGCAATAAATACTAAGTTCCAATTAAAAATACCCAAAGCACCAGCATGTGCACAGCAAATGTGTTAATGAGCATCTCAATGGAAACTATCTTTTTTTTTACAGGACAAGCCAGGCGATCACTCCTGTGGTTATTGTGGACTTCGTTTTGTGAAAAAAGATGCCCACCATTGATCTTTTGTTATGATTTATTCTCAAATTTGTTTTTCTCTAAATATTTATTGCAATAGTTGTTGATAATAGTTAAATTGATTAGAGCATATACTGCAGTTTTATTTCACTACATTAAAATCTACACAAGGAATGTTATCTTAATTTGAAGAAATGTGAAATAGCTCTAAACAATAAATCAATGACACCATTCAATGCATACTTTTATTATGTTAAAATAAATAATATAACACAATTATTCATAAATTACAAGGTTTAACTTTATATACCTATTTGGTCGAAACAAATAATACTTTATGATAATCATAATGAAGTAGTTATCATAATATGATTATTTTTCCATTGGTTCAGGATTTTCATTGCGTAGTTCCTGTCTTACATCAATATTGGATTGCAGCAGTTCTCTGAGCCTGTGATGGATATCATCATTCTTCTGCTCCAAGTAGTCTAGAGCAGAATTCAGCTCGTCCAACTTTGAATCCAGCATGACATATTCTGAAATAAAAAATAATGTTGCTCTTGAATATTATGTTCAATTACTAGTAGGTCAAGTTTACATGCTGGACATTACTGAACATTTTTACTGTAAATCCTGTCATGGGATATGCCAGTGAGACTTTATGTGCTGCTATTCAATTATTTTAATAGAAACTTATTTAGTATGACAAATATGGCTAATGGTGTGATGTGATAATAATAATATCATGGGACATTATTCACGCACGGCCATCTGATCCCAAACTAAGCAGAGCTTGTACTATGGAAACCAGATAACTGATACACTACAAATACTATTTTTTTCTGTAAATACATACTTACATAGATAATTATTTACACCGAGACTCAGGACAAACTGACATGTTCATGCACACAAATATCTGTCCCGGGTGGCAATCGCATTCATAATAGTATGTAAATGCAAGTAAATTATCAATAATTCTTGTAATGAAAGGAAAACTTTGCTATATTAAGTTTTGCAATCAAAGAAATTTTTTTTTTTTTTTTTTAGTTTATGGCAACCTGTTGAGTATTTCAACAATTTCTGCCAGTGTCAGGTGTAGACTACACATGGGTATATATAAACAGCCAATTAAACTATGCAATATTTGACATTATGGATTCAGTTTGGTGCCTGGAACAAAAGACATTCACAAATAAGTGTTAGTAGAATATATTATAATATAAATGTATATAACAAACACAATTATATCTTACTTATTATTATAGCTTTATTTTGATAGTAGATATGAATATAATAAATGCCCTAATCATAAAGGGATTGGGGAAGAAAGAAAGGAGGTGACGAACATTAACTGGATGCTGAATGTTTAATTTTGTGATAATCTGATCATACGGGAAAGGTTTATTGAGATGGCAATTAAGAAAAATGTGGTCCAGGGAGCCATCATCCAGCCCACATTCACACAGTGAGTTATCTCGTACTCTGATTTTATGTAGGAAGACTGGGGTGCAGCAGTGTCCTATGCGGATTCTACAAATAACAGAAGTAACAGTTTTGGGTACCTTTTTAAATTTGTAGAACCATGGTTTAACAGGTATTAAGGGTTGTATTGAGGCATATAGACAGCCTTTTGTCCTGCTTGAATGAGCCCAAGAACTCTGCCAAGACTTGAACATGCTGATTTTGGAAGAGTGGAGCAAATCATAAACTTGGATGAAGGAGTGTTTAAGGTCAGCCAAGTCACTGGAAACAGCATCTTTGGCCGATGCATCCGCTAACTCATTGCCACTAATACCTGCATGTCCAGGTATCCAAACCAGTATAACCTCTATCTCCTTAATGGCACATAAATATAGACATCTTTTAATTTCCAGTATGATGGGGCTATGAAGAGGATCCTTAAAAGGATTTTTAATAACAGCTTGTAAAGCACTTCGGGAGTCAGAGAAAATAACTGCCTTTTTTATAACATTGTGAGCTAATATAAAAAGACATGCCTCAAGTATACCAATGCACTCTCCTGTGAACACTGATGACTCTGGTGGGCATTGGAACTGAAGATAAATCTGAGAATTTGCGTAGTACACTGAAATACCAGTTTTACTGTCATTGGATAATTTTGAAGCATCAGTGAAGAATTTATGGTATTCTCTCCATTTCTCATCGACAATAGAAGAGAATATATTATTGGCTTGAATTGAAGCTTTACTGATGCCAATGTGCGGTATAAATTTCGGGTTAAAATGTAACACTTCATATGGGGCATCATACAGAGGGAGTTTACAACACTGGGAAATCTGAGCATTTTCTAAAACCTTACCAATTTTTTTAAAAGAATTTATGTATAAAGGGGCATCCTTATGTCTCCAGTAATGACTTTGATTTAATAAACTACCCAGATTGGCAAGCTTAAACAATAATTTGTGGTTTTTAAAAAAGTATGCCTTATAGACAAATCTATCTGACAGATATTGCCTGCGGATAAGGAGAGGCGGGTCACCACTCTCTACCTGCAATGCGTTTGTTGGGGTAGATCTCATGCAACCTAATACAATTCGTAGGGACTTTGATTGTATGGTGTCCAATTTTTTCATAGCAACTTTACTACAGGGCTCGAGTAAGAAGGAACCATTATCTAAAATACTCCTTATAGTAGCATTGTATATGAGTTTTAAGCTAAATGGGTGGGCCCCCCACCAAACACCTGCAAGAGCTCGTAACATATTAACATTTTTGTCGCACTTATTAGCTATAAAGTCAATATGGGCGACACCAGACAATTTCGAGTCCAAGATGATACCAAGAAATTTAACTTTTTCCTCCGTCTTGATTGGGGATCCTTCAATCTCTAGATAAACATCTGGGTATGCTCTCTTTCGAGTGAAAACCAATGAGGAGCTTTTAGGCGCTGACAGTGAAAGTCCATGTGAGACAAGCCATTGGTTTAGAGAGTCAAGGGACACCTGCAATGATTCCGCCGCGGCTGCTATATGCAAATCAGGGACATACAAGCACAAGTCGTCAGCATATTGTAGAATTTGGCAGTTTCTGTTAAGTGATAAATGTAAATCTGACGTATAGATGCTATACAGCAGTGGACTAAGCACAGAGCCCTGTGGAAGTCCTCGCCAGACTGTTCTGGGATCATATGACTCTCCCGGAACATGCAGCTTCACAGTGCGGTCAGACAAAAGATTACAGACACAGTGTAGGAGTCTTACTGGAATACTCAGCTTTCGTAATTTACTCCTGAGTATGGAAAGATTTACACTGTCATATGCAGAAGATATGTCGAGAAATACTGCAACTATTGACTCATTCTTGCTGAATGCAATACGAGTGTCCGTAATTAGTGTGCCCACACTGTCCATGGTGCTGAAGCCTTTGCGAAATCCGAACTGGGATTCTGCTAATAGGCCCCTGCTTTCCATAAACCACTCTATTCGATTTTTTAACATATGTTCCAGAATTTTGGAAATAACAGGGGATAGGGCAATAGGACGGTAGTGATCTGGGTTATCTGGGGATTTACCTGGTTTTAAAATTGGAATAATAAGCTGTGATTTCCAGCTGGCAGGGATGTAACTATGAGAAAAACAAATATTAATTAAATCTAAAAGGTATTGGTGGCCAAGTGGCCCAATTTTTTTATAAAAGGAATAAGGAAAGCCATCATATCCCGGGGCCGAGTCACGCACATGACTTAATACTGTTTCCAATTCTGTAATGGAAAAGGGAACATCCAAGGGGTGATTGGAGATAATGGCAACACCAAGAGGAGACTGACTTTCCTCTAAGGAAGGGACATAGGCAGGAGCTAACTTATTTAAAAAAGAAATCATTATATCTGAAGATACAGGATGGAAATTTCGAGGAGAACAACCACGTTTAAACTTTTTTAAATTTTGCCAAACCAAACTCGATGGGGATGAGGGGGATAGAGAGGAACAAAACCTTTTCCAACCGTCATACTTCTTCTTCCGAAACAGTCGCCTGGATTTTGCAACAATCCGGTTATATTCCATTAGGTTTTCATAAGACATATTGTTAACATACCTAAATTCAGCTTCATTTCGGGATTTAATTATATCTGTGCATTGACTGTCCCACCAGGGAGGGGAAGATATCTTCCCTGAAGCAGAATTTTTTAAAGGAATGGCCTCTTCAGCCGCTGATGAAATAGAACCGGAAAATTGGGTAAGACAGGTATCTAGATTGGAAAAGGAAATTGCTGGCATGGAAAGGATTTTGACCTCCACAGCTTGTTGATACTGATCCCACTTGGCTTCTGAAAGTCTATATTTTAGCAATGGAGTTTTATCTACAATAGGTAGGGATCTATTTATGAGGGAAGTGCAGATAGGATAGTGATCACTACCATATGTTAAATTCAGGCGAGTCCACTCTAACTGAGCTGTCAAACTGGCAGAACACAGAGTAAGATCCACACAGCTCATTCCCCGACCTGGCCTAGGAAGTCTAGTTACAGAACCATCATTAATCACACATAGTCCCACCTCATCCATCAAGTCAGCCAAATCCAAACCAGGGTAATCACAATGATCAGAGCCCCACAATTGATTATGACAATTAAAATCCCCAAAGATAACTATGGGACTATATAAATTACAAATTGCTTTAATAAATTGGAAACACACAGAATTGGGGGATGGAATGTAAATAGAGATAAAATTAATGCCAAGGAGATTCACTCCAACTGCATTAATTTCATCTCCATGGTTGGGCAAGGAGAGGGGAGAGGATGGGAGGGTATTATTCACCAGCATAGCAGCCCCGCCATAACCATCGGAACGGTCATCGCGGAATATACTATACCCCTGAATATTTATCTGAAGACGAGGCATTAACCACATCTCAGAAATTGAAAAAATTACAGGTTTATAACTATTAATTAAATGTATAATTTCATGTTTTTTTGGAAGCATACTCCTGGCATTCCACTGCAAGAGATGGAATGTGACGTTTTTGCATGTCTCTGATAATGTTAAGTGCAACGTGGTCAGGTATATTATAATTATTTAATAGGGAAGACAGGAATGAAATAACAGACTCTACAGTCTCTAGAGACTGGGTATTTTCTGGATGATTAGAAGTATGGTTTAGGACAGAGCCATTTGGAGAGGATGGAAAAGAATAACTATTAATTAACTCCTGATGAGCACTCCGGTCATAACCTGGAGAGTTATTAGGAGGAGATCTCGGTCTTCTGGTTATGACTTGGCGGTGTGTTCTGGTCTGAACTCGTTGCTGTGGAACATGTTTCAGAGATATAGGTGGATGAAGAGACGGGGAGGGGTTATGGATGGAGGCTGTAACTTCAGAGTAGGATTTGGTTACTGCTGGGAATTTACGTGCTGCTTCTGCGTAGGATATACTATTTTGTGCCATAACTGTCTTAATATTTTTTTGCCTGTTAAATTCAGGGCATGTCTTGCTATTAGCAGGATGATTACCTGAGCAGTAAATGCATTGGGCTTCTTCTGAATTACATACCTCTCCAGAATGCGGACCTCCACAGCGATAGCACCGTGGATTTGATCTACACTGTGCTTTGGTGTGTCCATACCTACAGCATTTAAAGCACTGGATAGTGGGGAAAAGGTATAGATTGACAGGTAATGAGTTATAACAGCAGAACACCTTATCCGGAAGAATATGGCCATCAAAGGTTAAGACAACGGTAGGGGTTGGTTTCCATTCTGTGGTGCCATCAGTAACAACCTTTCTATTCATACGCCTGACTTTTAAAATTTTTCCACATCCGGATGGAGTTTTTAAATTATCCATAACTTCAATGTCAGTCCATTCATTTGGTACGCCCCTTACAACTCCCATACGTGTGATATTGTATGTTGGTATAGATAGACTATACCCTTTTTTAACAAATTCTTCATTCACAAGAAAAGAGTTTGCATCTTCAGGTGCTTTAAATTCTATGGAGATCCGGTTCCTACCTATTCTTTTAATTCCTTCCTGTAAAACATTTTTTATATTTAAACGAATTAACAACTGTCCAAACTTTATGGGATGGATTGTTGTTCCTGAGTTGGGCTCAACCTCTTGCAAAGAAGCATGGACCAAGAATGGAGCAATATCTGTGGCAGAGTACCTGGACCGAGCGACAAGGGAAGGGGCAGACACTCTATCGCGTTTAGAAGCTACTGCATTATCATCATCATCACCATGAATCGAGTTAGGTACTGAAATACCGCGTTTGCGGTTTTGATCGGCCTCCACCGACTCGAAACTTGTAAGTGGGACAGTTATTGTTGGAGAGTGCGTGAATAAGTCCTGAGATTGAGAAGGAATAGGATCAGGCGGTCGCCCAGGAGGCCGGTCATCCACCTCCATGGTCGATCGGCATCCGATAACTAAAACCACTTAATATATGTACTTACCTAGTGTAAGAACCCACAAACACAAATACAACAAATTAGACAAGCACAAACAGTAAGGGAACACCAAAAATAACACCAAAATGCAATAAAAAGACTGAAAAACACAAATGAATACAATTCCACATGTGCTTGTCACAACCATCCAAAGACAAAAAAAAACTTGAATGAAATTGAATTTTAAGTCTGTGCTGCCTTACGAAAATGTCACTGTCAATACTGTCATAATGTCATGTAATCTGTCAAAAATCGTTGGCAAATTTTAGCGATTATTTCACATTTTTAACAAATAATATTCTTTAATCATGAATAATACTTTAACTCGTTTGCCCGTGAGGTCTTGCGTGGCTATGAGAAATGTTTATAACATATCTCATCGCTGCGTATCCTCCAAGAAGGAAGATCTTCCTACTCACACAGGCCAAGTAACATTTCTAGATAATTTTTATTTTACATTTCTAATAATATGTCTGAATAGTATGGAATGTTAAACTCATATAACTCATTGGCTTATAGAATAGTAATGTAGTTTATTATTGGAATAAACAATTTATCTGTCTTACATAATGTGTTGTAGTATTCCCTGATGGAATGTTTAAAGTGTTGTGCACCTTGTTCTAGTTTTGTAATATACATGAATAGGTTAGGATCTATTTCAGTATATCATAAATTCAATAATATGAATATAATCATTATTATTTTTTCCAGAAATGGCAATCTGATGATTACAGATTGGTAAGATTTATGAATGCTCCAAAGCAAGTGAACCCAAACTGGGCAGTTAACCTGATTGCTGAAGTGCCTCCTAGAGAGGTGGAGTCAAGAGTAGTTTGGTGCGATGGAGGTAGTGGCCCTGAAGGACATCCTCGTGTTTACATCAATTTGGTAATCATAAAAGCTGTATTCCTATTAGAATTAAGAATCTGTGAATAATTTATTCTGTACATTTATTATTAAGAACAAGAACAAAAATTATACAATGTGATGCCTGTTTCCTAGAGGGGTAGGTATAGAACATAATGCATATGTTTATGAGAACCAATACTTTGTTAGTGCATTTGTTTTGAAGAAGGCAGGGGGGAAGCATATGCATGCCACCTGGAATAGGTGTCTGCAAGCGGTTATGTTAGACTCGCCAACTAAACCTAACCTGCCATGGACTTGACTTGATGCCTGCCATGGGAGCCCCCGGAACACAAATGCTCCTCGAGTAGTCCCTTTTACACCTTGTCCCATCTGGTGCATGACACATGCCCTGGGAGTTGTGTGTCTATTTATTTAAGGATACTACAGCTTTTTGAACATGACACTTATTAGAGAATATACATTAAAATAATTATATACTAAGCCAATTACAGAGTTCCACATCATTGTTTTATGAGGTAGATGAGCCTTATCTAATATTACTCACATACAGCACTATACATATACAATGCAGATGAAGCCAACTGATATTTATAAGCCTCCCATATTGGCTCCTTTCAAATCCATAATTTAACAGCATTGTGCACTATTGTGCAGTTCATGATATTCTGAACAACACTGATAGAAACTCAGTAAAATATTTTTTTTAAATTATT
Source organism: Pseudoips prasinana (assembly GCA_951640165.1). Classification (NCBI taxonomy): domain Eukaryota; kingdom Metazoa; phylum Arthropoda; class Insecta; order Lepidoptera; family Nolidae; genus Pseudoips; species Pseudoips prasinana. The sequence continues at coordinate 22,527,387 of OX621237.1, read as the reverse complement.
TATCAATATAAAATTACATTGTTTGTGTCTCTATGTCCAGTCTGTTGGGGCCTGCAACTGGATTGAACAAATATGTAATGAGACTACTAAATAAATATAAAATGTCACAATTCTAAACTTAAACATATGTATATGATACTGATTAATAAATTCAATATAAAAATTTGAGTGAGATAAAGTTAATTAGACTTAAAATACACAATTACACAGGTCAAGAATAAAATAAATCACCTTACAAATAAATAAGTGTTATATTATATTAATTGAATTTATCTACAGATAATCATTAATACTACATATAGTACACCTTAACTTACAAAAACTGTATCAGATACATTTTGAATGACAATCTTATATCTTATCTTTATCTTCTTACTCTTAGTAGAGGACATTCTTCTTACTGCCACTGCAACCTCTTATTAGTTCACAATATTAACATATTATTAGTAAGTATAATTAACTGCCAGCATTAATGGTCAGTTGTTGCTTTCGTAGCTCAGGAGTGGTTGGACCTACAGAGTGTAAAACATGACACATTTGGTCAGCCTAAAATTAAGGTCCTTCATCTGCATCTTTTGTGTTTTATTTGGATTCGTGAACTGTGCTTTAACATGTAGATGAGTCGAGGTGCATTCTGATCAAGTACTTGGGTGTGTTATTGGGTTAAGGGCAATAAATACTAAGTTCCAATTAAAAATACCCAAAGCACCAGCATGTGCACAGCAAATGTGTTAATGAGCATCTCAATGGAAACTATCTTTTTTTTTACAGGACAAGCCAGGCGATCACTCCTGTGGTTATTGTGGACTTCGTTTTGTGAAAAAAGATGCCCACCATTGATCTTTTGTTATGATTTATTCTCAAATTTGTTTTTCTCTAAATATTTATTGCAATAGTTGTTGATAATAGTTAAATTGATTAGAGCATATACTGCAGTTTTATTTCACTACATTAAAATCTACACAAGGAATGTTATCTTAATTTGAAGAAATGTGAAATAGCTCTAAACAATAAATCAATGACACCATTCAATGCATACTTTTATTATGTTAAAATAAATAATATAACACAATTATTCATAAATTACAAGGTTTAACTTTATATACCTATTTGGTCGAAACAAATAATACTTTATGATAATCATAATGAAGTAGTTATCATAATATGATTATTTTTCCATTGGTTCAGGATTTTCATTGCGTAGTTCCTGTCTTACATCAATATTGGATTGCAGCAGTTCTCTGAGCCTGTGATGGATATCATCATTCTTCTGCTCCAAGTAGTCTAGAGCAGAATTCAGCTCGTCCAACTTTGAATCCAGCATGACATATTCTGAAATAAAAAATAATGTTGCTCTTGAATATTATGTTCAATTACTAGTAGGTCAAGTTTACATGCTGGACATTACTGAACATTTTTACTGTAAATCCTGTCATGGGATATGCCAGTGAGACTTTATGTGCTGCTATTCAATTATTTTAATAGAAACTTATTTAGTATGACAAATATGGCTAATGGTGTGATGTGATAATAATAATATCATGGGACATTATTCACGCACGGCCATCTGATCCCAAACTAAGCAGAGCTTGTACTATGGAAACCAGATAACTGATACACTACAAATACTATTTTTTTCTGTAAATACATACTTACATAGATAATTATTTACACCGAGACTCAGGACAAACTGACATGTTCATGCACACAAATATCTGTCCCGGGTGGCAATCGCATTCATAATAGTATGTAAATGCAAGTAAATTATCAATAATTCTTGTAATGAAAGGAAAACTTTGCTATATTAAGTTTTGCAATCAAAGAAATTACCTTCAACAACAGTTTCGACGTCATTTTGTTCTACAGGCTCGATTTCATTTGTATCGGCTATTCCATTTTGTTCCGTGTTCTTTTTATCTTGACCAGCCATTTTGTCAGCCTATGTTTTACAAAACAAATATATTATAATTTGTTATTCTTTTAATTTGAAATTGTCTGACAAAGAGAATATAACAAACCACTGTCCTTGAGATTGACAGTTATCACATGCAATAGGGCTTTTTGGAAGAACCGTAAAATTAAAGGTATTGTTTACCGGTTTTAACTGTTAACGTTTTATAACGTTTGGTACCGATTATTATGAATAAAAGGTAAAATTCGTAAGATATTATTGTTTATTCAGTCAATGAAAAATATCAATAATATCTTACGAATTTTACCTTTTATTCATAATAATCGGTACCAAACGTTATAAAACGTTAACATGGTAGCAGAGCGTGGTTTTATATTACAACGATCTCGCAAAGTCATTCTGTGTGATGTTGTTTCTAGATTTCGTTCACTCTGAACATCTTCTAGAGATCGATCAATATGAGTATCTTCTCTGAATGCTTCATTCTCTGGTTCTGTAAATAACTCTTCTATAGTTTGTTCTGCTTCTATATCTTCTGCAGATTGTGTTTCGGTCTCAATCACAGGTTCATCTATATTCACCGTCGTTGATTCGGTGTTTTCATTCAATGGTAATGATACCTGAATCCAAGTGTCAGTCTGGGGTATAACACTACTTGAAGAAATAGGTATGTCGAAGTGTAAAGGAATTGGAGCATCAAAACTCATTGAACCATTTTCTATAGGTATTGGATCTTGATTTGTTGATTCTAGGGTCTTCTCTTCAAAGATAACGTCTCTAGATCGTACTAGTTTGTTTGTTTCCTTGATCCATATCCTATACCCTTCATCATTATCATATCCAATAAGTATACCTTTCTTTGCTTTCTTGTCCAATTTCTTCCTAGTTACTTTTGGTACATGTGCATAACAAGTGCTTCCTAATATTCTTAAATGCCGGATTCTTGGCTTTTTCTTACACCAAATCTCATATGGACTTTTATCAAATGGTGTTGGTCCAGTCCGATTCAGAATATATATTGTGGCATAAACTAATTCTGCCCATAAGCCTTTAGGTAGCCCTCTTGAATGCATTATAGCTCTTGCAGCTTCGACAACTGTCCTATTGTCTCTTTCTACACATCCGTTTTGTTCTGGGGTGTATGGCATCGTAAGTCTTTGCATGACACCATTTTCTTGAAGTATTTTTCGTACCTCCGCATTGTCGAATTCTCCTCCATTGTCACTCAGAAGCTCTTTCACGTTGTGTCCCATAACTTTTATCTCGGCTAACACTTGCTTCAGCTTTTGACTTACTTCCGACTTCTGTTTTAGAAAATACACAAATCGAAATTTCGACAAATCATCTTTGAATAGTACAAAGTATCTGCATTTGCTCATTGAGTACGGGAAAGGTCCACATACATCAGCATGTATCAATGCTCCTGCTTCTGTCGCCCTCTCTCTCGTACCAAACTTTTGCCTGTGCGCCTTGCCATAAATGCAGCCTTCGCAAATTTCGCTATCAAGTTTCAGTTTAATCCCAAGCTCCCTCTCAATGACTCTTTTCACATGAGTCTTACTTTGATGTCCTAATCTTTCATGGTATAGCTGAAGTAAATTCTTTGAGTCTATCGTGTTTATTTCTACAGGTTTTAAAGGCCTTCTGTTTGTCAAACGTAGTTTGTACAGACCTCCTTGTATCTGCCTGTTTCCAATAAGCATGACTGTTCCTTTGACTGATAATTTACATTCTGTTGCTGTTGACATAAAAGTACTGTTTGAGAGTCTATCTTGTGCTGATAAAACCGAGAATAGATTTTTCTTCACGCTGGGTACGTACCAAACATCGTTTAGCGTGATCAGTTGTTTGCAACCTCTTCCTACGTCAGCTTCAACTATTAGTGTTCCTTTTCCAAGTGCCCGAATGGCTTCTCCATTCGCAGTGGTTACTGTATATGAGTCGTCAAAGTAGTGGAATGACTCAAACAAATCATCTCTATTTGTTACATGACTTGTGGCTCCATTATCTATGAACCAGTTATCATGGTCTTCATCCATCTTACTGTTAACTGCCATAAGACTCATGTTCACATTTGTATTTGGAACGCTCTTTGTCGTTGACGGTTTTAGTGGTCGTCCATCAGACATCCATTTTTCGCATTGTTTCACTCTATGACCAATCTTACCACAATAATGGCATTTATCTCTCGTGATCTTTTGTTTTCCCTTCTTCTTTTGAACATTTAGGACCTCTATTTCTTTATCTTCATCTTTGCTTAATAGTGCTCGCTCATATGTGCAAAGTTGGCTCGTCAAGTTTTCTACTGTCCTTTCTGACTTTGTATCTCAAGTCCTAGAAAATAATAAGATTTCTTGTTACGTTGGGCCTTTATTTTAAATCGCTTCTCAAGCTTCTCGAGGAACTCATCAATTAGTACCTGTGAGGTACCAGCAATCATACCATCGTCAACATATAGGGCTAGTAATAGTCTACCTTCTCCCCCTGAATAAACAATAATATCTTACGAATTTTACCTTTTATTCATAATAATCGGTACCAAACGTTATAAAACGTTAACATGGTAGCAAACGTTATAAAACGTTAACATTAACCGACTGGGTAGTGACTAACCTGTAAATTTACGTCAAGTCTTTTTATTACCTACTTAACGTAATTTATTTGGCACACAATGATAATACCAGTGTCGCACTCGTAGTTTGTTATATTCTCTTTGGTTTCACTAGTCAACTTAGTAATAGATGTTTTATTTGCTTATGAAAGAAAAGATATATGGCAACTCTGTAGTTAATACGTCACTTTTGACGAAGTAGGAAAGGAAGTCTTTGTTTTGCATTGTAAAAGACTTAAAATCGCTATTGTTGAGTTTGAGCATTTAGGACAAGTAAGATTTTGCATCCTGTTATATTTATATATTGTCATCCTACGTTATATTTTATTTGGAAAAGGATCTACCAAAGTTGTGCCCGTACGTAGAAACATCTAATTAAGTGCATCGCTACTATAGTGTAAGTGTCTGGTTTTTCCAATAAACTTTTCTACGTTGCGAATGACAGCGATCTTCTAGTTAGTATAAAAACATTCGGGACATAATCTAACTGTACAAGTTTAAATTTCAAAGTGAAAGATATAAAATCAATTGTCGCGATGAGTCATACGGTAATGGTTGAAATCGAACATCTTAAACCATTGTAGCTCGTAAACCATTGTGTTTTGCAGATATTCAGGTGATCGATACTTTCTCCAGTAAGTTACAAACAGTGTTACAACCATTTTAACTTCACTAAACTTGGTTACTTGTTTTGTTCTTGTGTTTATTTGTATAATTGATTATGATTTTAGGATATGGTTGGCATAAACATGGAGAAAAGACCTTTGTAGTGAAAGTGATTAATTAAAAACAATAAATAATTTTCATCCAAATAAACCAATCAGTTACATCTGTGTACAAATAAAGTAATAAGCTTTATAAGTTTACAGTTTACTGGTTTATGTTAATAGAATATAGGGGGCGGCTATCAGTAACCTTCAGTCAAATTAATATTTGTTTGAATGTACAGTATTTATAAAGTTATTCAATTTATTCAACTCTAGACCATTGCTTTTTGTGATAAAATATTTTATCAGAATTATTTTGTGATAATGAAGTGATAATATTTACAATAAGTTCAGGAAACAAATGTACTTTTGCTAATTAAGAGACATTCTCACTATCACTTAAATTAGGTTTTATATTTTATTCTATTGATATGAAAACCAAAACATTGTAACCTTAATATATGCCAAATAACATATTTTAACATACACTATTGTTAACTAACCCTTTATTGCTACAAAATAAATAAAAAATATCTTGGGACAGCTACCAATCGCCATCTGATCCCAAACTAAGCAGAGCCTGGTCTATATTTCTAAAAACATACATATGATAGATAAATTAGACGCAGACACAACAAATAATCAAGGTCATCACACAAAGATTTGTCCTGGGTGGCGATGGAACACACAACCTATGGCTTAGCAATGAAGGTCATTAACCACTACACATCATTCGGCAGACTGCCATTAAAAAAAAAAAAAACCACAACACAAACAGGCCACTCAAAGTAAAGTATCTTAAATTGAAACTAGTTTTACATGTTTAATAATACATCTATACTAATATTATAAAGAGGTAACATTTGTGAGTTGTAAGGGGTAATCTCTGGATCACTGAACCAATTTTCAATATTTTTTCTGCACTAGAAAGCTACGTCATTGTGGAGTGTCACAGATTACGATATATCATCATAATTTTTATTTATCCGGAACTTTTAACAGGCAGTATTACGCTGGACAAACAGGCAGGGGCAAAAACATTTACAAAGCAGGACCAAGTCTGTGGGCACGGCTAGTCTTTAATAATATGTTTTAATCCATTAATAACTTAATCATTTGTAGTATTTATAACAGGTAGAATGCCAGTATGTTTAATATACTAAATTTGAACAATGGCTCCATGTAACTAATATTAATTTTCTCTGTAGTTATAGACAGTACTGTACAATGTTTTTTGAAATATATTTTTTTTTACACTCAATAGTTTCTCCCATTCTTATTTATTAACCAACTTCATAAAAGGATGTGGTTATCTATTTTAATGTATGCCTCTATTTATATACAAGGTGTAACAGAATAACTAGACGTAACTTAAGGAGCACTATCTACCCACGAACCTGAACTCATTAAACAAAACCAGTTCATAACATGAAAATAATTTTGGTCCCCACACAAAATATTTCATCTGATCTTTATTCTTATACAAGAATATATTTATTTGAGAGTTTATACATTTTTACGGTTCTGTAGCCAAATGGCAATAAACAGAACCCTTATAGATTCGTCATGTCAGTCTGTCTGTCCGTCCATATGTCACAGCCACTTTTTTCCGAAACTTTAAGTACTATACTGTAGAAACTTAGTAAATAGATGTATTCTGTGAACCGCATTAAGAATCTTCACACAAAAATAGAAAAAAAAACAGTTCTCATACTATGAACTGGACTCAATTTTTTCCCCCCACCCCCCCTACATTTGGGATATCTATGGATAGGTCTTCAAAAATGATACTGAGGTTCCTAATGTAATCTTTTTCTAAACTGAATAGTTTGCATGGGAGACACTTCCAAAGTGGTAAAATATGTGACCCTCCCCCAGTAACTTTTCAAATAAGAGAATGATAAAACTAAAAAAAAAATATTACATACCATGTAAACTTCCACCGAAAATTTGTTTGAATGAGATCTAGTAATTTTTTTTTTAATATGTCATAAATCGTAAACCATTTATTTACCTTTCATTCAATCAACTCGAATATAATATAAATTTAAAAAAAAAACATGTTACTTGTTGCTACGGAACCCTTCATGGGGGAGTCTGACTTGCACTTGGCCGCTTTTTTTGTTTATGTTATGTTGATGTCCTACACAAGGTTAAGTTTCATCAACAAAATAAGCTCCTTTAATGATGTCCACTGCTTATGTTTCACCTTGTAGATTTGATTTTTAAATACTCTGGATTTAATAGGAATAGCTTTTTAGAATTTATATCACATGATTTAAAAAAAAATCTCATCTAAGACGTAAGAATAATAAGTCAGTAATAGTGAAGTATTACTATTTTCAATTTGTTTATCTATTATACATATAATTTTATCCATGTCAGGGCAAATTTTAAATGTGGGCATGCCATTGTTATCATTTTAATAAACATGGATCTTGTCAATTATTCATGATAGAATAAGGAAAGTGAATCCTTTGTATACCTAATTATCATTGTATAAATAATTTAATTTTGTTTTGATATGGGGATATGATACAAAACAGGAAATAAGTTACCAGGCTAAAAAAAAAAAAAAGGAAAGCCTATTATTTAGTATATCTAAAAGGATAAAGCATAACTATAAATAAACATCCTTCTTAGTCCATGGACTAAATAATAAGCTTTGCTTTTTTTTTTTTAGCCTGGTAACTTATTTCCTGTTTTGTATCATATCCCCAACGTAAAAAAATATCTGATTGTGGCATCGTAGCTCCCCAACCAACGAATGAAACAAAACCGAACCAAATTTTGACGCGGTTTTAGCTATAATCTCATGTTATCAGGGATTTTTAAATTTATAGTTTAGCCATTTAATTATACAGTAAAGTGCACACACGGGGCAAATCAGGCGAGACACTAAATAAAATTAAAAGCAATATCCACTTACAATAAAATTGTACAATAACAATATTTAGTTCAAAATTCAAATTAAGTATGTCATTGTTTACAAAAGGCAACAAATGCAACGGGAAATTTGATACGCAACGCAAACCAAACAATAACGTAGATTTCTTTCTGCTATTCTTTCGATTCTCACTCACTAAGATGCATACGCGCAGTTGGAACGACTATCTCTCTTTTTCGCAAGGGAGCAATGTATCTTATACTCATCTAGTCTGTACCGGTTTGAGTTCATCCAAAATGAATCTTATGATTCGGATATAAAGATATAGTTTAGAAACTGGTGAGCGATTGATATACTCTCTCTTTGGGCAGGATTATATATCATTTATTCAGGATTATTATCTTTCGCTCGCGAGCAACACAACAGTCAATGCCATTCATCAACAGTCTACAGTCAATGCCATGTCAATAGAAACATGTCTACTTCAACAACAGCCATTACCAATTACATAATAAACCAAAGTGTTTCATAATTTTATTTTAAATGAGAAAGCCCTATAATGATAATAATAATATAATATCGTCTTCTCGCATTAAAACTGTATAATCTCGAAACTACAAATTTTACATGAGAGCGTTTTAAAGTTTTAACATGTAATATTTTTCATAATAATGATCTTTTCATCATTTATTTTTAATTTTTTGCTAGATACATTATCTGTCTTTCAAAGTAATATAAAATTATATATTAATTTTGTTATATAGTCGCCGAAACATAGGTATAAAAAAACTTCGTTTTGAGTTTGAATACTTTTCTAGATAAGTTGTTGCTAAATTTTTACGATTTAACTTGAAAGTGAATATATAATTCATTAAATACGATTAAATTTAAGGAAAAAATTATATATTTCGCAGTAAAACAATCATATTTTGTGAAATATTTATTTCTTTCATTACTAAATTATGAAATTATTATACTAAATGTGATCTAAAACTAATACAAGTAAAACAAAATGGCTCAAAAATAAAATAATTATAAAATAAAATTAAGTGGTTGAATAAATCCTGTTAATCACTAAGTAGGCCCCCTACACGGTGGAATGGAACATTTCTGCATGCATTTCTCTCCACAATGAGGCTTCATAGATTTTTCGATTACAACTTTATTTTTATTAGAGTAGCTTTTACCTGCATGCATCAATCATTTTAATTCATTTGTTTTCCATTTTGTTGGGTTAGCTCTAGCTATTATCTAATGTCTACATTTACGTGCTTTCTTTTTCGGTGAAACTTACTCTGTCTGTGATTCAACCGTTTGGATTAATTAAACCGATGGATTTTCAGCTTGAGATGACTCAGAATCAGAAGTACTTTGTGATAAATTAAAATCAGTCCTAATATTGAAATTGGGATCAGCTAAGCTGTCATCAGAAGAATAATCTTTTCCAGAGGATGACGAGCTGGGTGAAGAACTTGTAGAATAGAAGTCACTGCTATCTGACGAATCTAAAATAAAATGTCTGACTTAAACCTGAATTCCCAGGGATTTTCGTTCAATTTTGTAAACTCTCCAGGGGATTTACGTGCGAATCCTGTAAATTTTCGGTCGTGTCCTGTAAATTGTCTTGTAAACCTGTCAAAGAAAAATTATAAGTGTAATAAGTACCAAAATAAAATCTAATTAAATAGTACCTGAAGATTTTTTACATATTTTTTTATATCAGAGGATGACAAGCGAACAAGTGGGTCACCTAATGGTAAGTGATCACCGTCGCCCATGGACACTCGCAACAAAAGTGTACTTATTATTATTTTAATTTCAAAGGCCTTAACTTAAATCTGAACAAATAAAGAAAACATTTTAAAACATACAATTAGAGCCAACACTACAATGGACAGACGAACATGACGGCTAGCTATCTCGTTTCGTATAGGCAGGAACGCGCGGCAAATTGCCCCCGATCATCCGTCGCAGTGCCATCTATTAAAACATAACCAAAGGCGTTGAAACAAGTCACTATAAATGTTTCAGAATCACGGTAAAATCATAAATACCAATTTAATAATATTAAAGAAAGTCAAAATAATGTTACATTTATTCATTAAAAAGCAAACATTTTCGGGATTAAACTATTTCTCACGTCTGATTTATGATAAAAATTAGACAATTTTAAATTAAAACATAACTTTTCACCAAAAATATCGAAAACAGTATACAATTTAGTAAAAAACATAGTTTTAATGATAAAGATCAGGACAGTATTATTCATATTTTATCATAAAATCTGTACAATTACATAATTATACAATGTTAAAGGAAGAATTGATACAAACATTGCTAAACATTTGTAGCAATAAGTATATAAATTTGCGATTGTATAATACTAATGAAATAGAATGCTTACCTTAGGGTCAGATTTTCTATTTTGTATACTTTTGAAGAGACACAACTGCTTGGTCATTTGAACGTAACTAAAATTATACAGTATTCGCGCGATACAAGTTCTCACTTCAGCTAATTTAAAACTAATCAATGCGCCATCTAGCGAGTATTTATTGAACTATGCTCTTTTGTCAGTATTCAAGAGAAAAATACTGGTGTTACCAATCGTTTCCGCATATTAACTCAATTTCGAATATTTTTGGAAATTGTACACTTTTAATGCGAAGAGGCGATATATATTGATGAATAGTGAAATGAATCCCTGTGTCGCAGGGTACTTAACAAACATGTAATTGACAAACACAAAATAAATACAGACTTAGAACAACTACTTATAGATCATACAAATACTTATCCTGTGCAGGAATCTAACCCGGGATACAAAGTGGTGGTGTGACTGCCTTTACAGCTGTGCCATGCGTACAGTCAATTTGGTGTAGTATTTAGATACTACCAGGACATATAAACTTATTGAAATGTAATTGTTGATACATGTGAATTGCTTAGCCTAATTATTTGAGAGGAAATAAATTAAATTCTTTTAAAAATTAAATCAAATTTCTAGACTGATTGATAAGTTATCATCAAAACTTTCAAGACAGGAGACTGTAATTTTCTTGGTGTACTTTGAAATGAAACATGACAAGCCTAGTAATATATGTAGTATATAAGTTATCTGGTTTCCATAGTACTTTCCTTACCTTCCTTAGTTTGGGACCAGATGACCATGTGTAAATAATAATATAAAAAAAAAACAAAAATTTTTTTTTTTTTTTCTTTTTTTTCTTCTTTGTTGTATCTGCAATCAGCATTCGCTATAAGCAGGTGTGTTGTACGCTGTGGCAGTTAAGAGTGTGTCCTCCAGTGAGGCATCTCCTCCTTATTAGGCCATATTTATTTATATGGCTAGTATATCTTTCCGTTTAAGCCGTTTACGGTAGCTTAGAGTTGTTAACTTGGCAGCCAGTTCATTGGGATGTCTTTCCAGCTTCCCTTTGTAGGTCTCTGTAGTTTTTTGAACTTCTTCGTTTACAGTGGTCATCTCGAGATGGTGGTGTATTTCTGTATTCGTGCTAAACCATGGTGCATTGCATAGGTTTCGGAGTATCATATTTTGCTGTCGCTGTATCATGGCAATATTGGACTTGCAAGCGCTACCCCATAGCTGTATACCATACATCCAGACAGGTTTCAGAATGCTCTTATATATGAGAAGTTTATTGTCTACAGCTAGCTTACTGTTTCGGCCCAGCATCCAAGACAGATGGTTGTATCGAATTTTAAGTTCTTGTCTCTTAGTTTTTATATGGTATCTCCACGTTAAGCGTCGGTCAAGGTGTAGTCCAAGATATCTTACACTGTCTTGGTGAGGAAGTTTGGTATTTTCCAGTTGTACAGGAGGGCAGTTGCCTTGCCGCAACGTAAAGGTAACATGCACTGATTTCGATGCGCTGGCTTTTATTCTCCATTTTTGGAGCCATTTCGTAATATCATTCAGTGTCGTTTGAAGTTTATGGGATGCAATCGCGGGGCTCTTGTCACTGGCTAGAATAGCGGTATCGTCAGCAAATGTGGCTGTGGTGATATCCTCTGCTACAGGCAAATCAGATGTATATAGGAGATACAGAACAGGTCCCAATACTGATCCCTGGGGCACACCAGCCTGTATCTGGTAGAAATTAGAGGTAGACTCAGCTTCCTTCACCTGGAAGAGTCTTTCGGACAAATAGGATTTGAGGAGCAAGAAGTAACTATGAGGGAGGCTGTTCTTAATTTTGAAGAGTAGACCCTTGTACCAGACTCTGTCAAAGGCCTGTTGTATGTCCAGAAATACTGAAGAACAATATTCTTTCTCCTCTAAAGTCTTTCTTATTTTATTCACCACTCTATGCACCTGCTCCACTGTTGAATGTTGCTGCCTAAAACCAAACTGATGATTCGGGATGATATTATTTTTGTGTAGTATAGGTAAGATTCGGTGCAACAGCAGTTTTTCAAAAACCTTAGACATTATTGGCAGTAGGCTGATAGGTCTGTAGGAGGTTACTTCACTAGGTGGTTTTCCGTTTTTGTGGACCATCAGAATCTGTGAGATTTTCCATATTTTGGGAAAATATTGAACTCTTATCATGCTATTGAAGAGTGTGGTAATGAAGACTATGGCTTTTCTTGGGAGTTGGCAAAGTACTTCTTTGGTGATAAGATCGAATCCTGGTGCTTTCTTATCTTTAAGCTCTTCATTGATTGTCCTCCAAACCTCGCGTGTCGTTACCGGAGGTGGTGGTGGCGACATTTGGAAGTCCTGATTAAGGATGTTATCCACATCAGTGTCTTTTTCTGGATCTGGATAACTTGCCTTATTTGGGCAGAACACATTTGATAGGTGAAGTGCAAATGCGTCGGCCTTATTTTGGGATGTGCGCGCCCAACCATCACAAATTTTTAGAGGAGGTTTTGCTATCAGCGGTCTATTATAGCTTTTTGTGAACTTCCATAATGAATAGTCAGTTGAAGCAGTAGCTGTGAGTGATTCTAGTTGAGATTCCAAAGTGTCATTGTACCAATTGTGTAGCATATCCTTCAAATCAGTAGCAAGTTTTGTGAATTTGTATTTGTCTTCAGTCAACCGGCTTTCCTGCCAGATCCTCCTTAACCTTCGTTTCTCAAGGACAGCTCTTTTGATTTCTGCTGGGTAATTGTGGCATCTCATGTTACAGTCTATAGAAGGAGTATTAAGCCAGCAGGATTCTTGAATCAATGTTGTGATATATTTAGTTGCGAACTCAATGTCCTCATGTGTTTTCAGAGGTAAATTGAGTTGTATCTTTTCTTCAAGGGATTCCCGGAGTGACACCCAGTCAGTATATCTATTATATAACTTATCTGGGCCTGTAGACTCCACTAGCATTGTACTTAGAGTTAATATAACAGGGGTGTGATCTGAGGAGCTATCATAGCAGGATTCAGGTTTCAAGTAGTATTTGCAGAATCCTTTCAGAATGAAGAAATCTAGGAGATCAGGAGTTTTTTTAGGATCTGTTGGCCAATAAGTTGGTTCACATGAAGAGACAACTGTAAGATTGTTTTTATCTACACTATATTTTAATTGGCGTCCTCTAGTTGTGGTCAATCTTGAACCCCAATACCCATTCTTAGCATTCCAGTCCCCTCCCGCTATAAATCGGTTTCCAAGGGTACCAAGGAAGTCAGAGAACATAGGTTCGGTGAAAAAAACAAAAATAGAATACTTATTTATTTAACTAGTTTTTTACTCATTAAAAGTTTGCTAACTATTAAAATTTCAGAATCAAGATGACGTCAGGACCATACAACTATTCCTACATATTTAAATATATCATCATTGGTGATATGGGAGTTGGGAAATCATGTCTACTCCACCAGTTTACTGATAAGAAATGTGAGTATTAAAGTTTTTGTAGCTGTCAGATTAAGTACCTTTGGTATCTAATCATAGATACAAAGGTACTTTTTTTGAACAATATGTTTTAATGAGTATAAAATGTAGCATATTGGTCAGTAACAATGTTTCTGTTAAACAAACAAAGCCCAAAAATACTAATAATTAACACACTCGTTATTTCCTATTACCTTGAAATTTTATTCCAAATTTTTGCATTATTTAGATAATGACTTTCTCGTCTAATTATCTTGAACATTGTAGAATTTCCGTGAAACCACTCTTTAGTGCAATGGAGCGTCAGTTTGAGCCAGGATTTATGTATTTTTACCCTGATTTATGTATTAAATGGGTAAGAATTTTGGTTATTAATAATAATATATTGCCTATTAATAATAGGCAGTATTGTTAGTGGAGTCCCTTCGTCATGTGGTGTCAGGGGCTTTCGCAATACTAGCTACGCTCGACATACTTTTATAAAGATAACTCTAATTTATAGTATAAAAATATGTATAATTTTAGTTAATTTATTTATACATTTATATATTATTATTGATACATTTTTCTATGTTTATAAGTCCGTATTTTTTACCTCTCCGTGATTATGTAATGCGAAGATCTACACTTACATAAAATACAACTGTGAGCTTTGTTTCATTACTAGGAGTTTAAGAATATTTGCCAGTCTGACTTTTTATTTGTTAATTTGAAGTCACATACAGACTTGGAGTAGTATTATTTATGTTCATGAGTTGAGTAGAACCAGAGACAGCTTTGCAGTAGGTGACCACCACATTCTTTTAAAACCTCTTAGGGAATGAATAAGTTCTGAATAGCTATATATGGTCGGTTCCTTATGATCGTCTCAGGCGGCATCTCTCGGCACATCCCAGGCGGAAACGCAACCTAAAGCGTTTCCGCCTGGGATGTGCCAGCAACTTGAGCAGCACGAGTATACGAGCGAAGCTGCTAAACTATGTAATTTTTTCGCTAAAGTTTTACGGTGCCAGGGCGAGAAGTAGATTCTTTACAGACATGCACGGGCGGGGTACAATGGAAAGTGTAGTGTGATAAATCTAAGAGAACTATAAATCTAAGAAGACTAAGTCAGACCTATTTATAGTTTAGGCTCGATTCTGTATGAAGTATCTTTAAAGAAATAAATAAGAACTCTGTTTTGTAAATCGAAATAAAACATTAAATTTAGGTGACAATGATTGAAATTTTCATTGTGTTAAAATAGTGAGGTTTGGCAATTATGAATGAAATATGATATCTGATAAATGTCCACCGCGACCATGGTTACAGATGTCGATTCTTTCATCAAAGTTTTTAATCACTTTTTGACAAAATGGTCTATTTCGTTAATTACTTCAGGATTTTTGAGTTTTAATGCTGCAATCGATTCAATTGTCTCCGTATAGCCTCTGCCTCTTAACAAAGCCCGTCAAAAACAATTCATAATTCGTTATCATTTCCAGTTATGGCCGATTGTCCTCATACAATCGGTGTTGAGTTCGGCACTCGAATCATTGAAGTTGCCGGACAGAAAATCAAGTTGCAAATTTGGGACACGGCTGGCCAGGAAAGATTCAGAGCTGTAACTCGATCTTATTACAGAGGTGCCGCTGGAGCACTCATGGTCTATGATATAACCAGAAGGTAATAATAATTATTATCACACTAATATTATAAAAGCGAAAGTTTGTGAGTGTGTATGTTTGTTACTTCTTCACGCAAACACTACCGAACGGATATTGATGAATTTTTGTAGTTATATAGCTTATATATCCGAATAACACATAGGCTATAATTTATAAAGTTAAACGCGGGTAAAACCGAGGGGCACAACTAGTTTTTGAATAAGGCAGACAGCAAAATTATGACTGCATCAAAACAGTCTAATTGTATTTCGGTTCTCATGGGCTTCACACTCTATCTTACAGTCCAGATTAAAAGCTCTGGCATGTAAGTATACAATTACCCATAGCTTAGTCTACTCAAAAGCTGTCATTGCCATCTCTTGACAACATTATTAGACCTGCAAAATCATATCTCCCGTATTTTGCTGCAGATTATGGATGATATGATTTTACAATATAAATATTGTTTTGAACTTAATAAGAATATATTACAAGATACGATTTTATTAAAATATTATGTACTTATTAAAAAAACTTTATCTATATTGTTGCTTACAAATCGGGTCTTCTTTGTACAATTTTCCAATGTATATTTCAAATTTATATCAAGGTTTTCAACCTACTAGTATTATAAATGAGCAAGTTTGTGAGTATTTACTCTTTTGCGCAAAAACTGCCGAACGGATTTTGATGTACATATTTTATTTCTAAATTTGATCAAGGTTTTCAACCTACTATTATAAATGAGCCAGTTTGTGAGTATGGATCTTTTTTTACTCTTTCACGCAAAAACGACCGAAGGGTTTGCATAAAACTTTGTAGTAATATAGCTTACATATCCAAATAACACAAAGGCTATAATTAATAAAGGTTTACGTAGGTGAAACCACGGGACACAGCTAGTAATAAATAATGTACTAAATATGGCCCAATCTATAGTTATATAACTCAGTTCTTTAGATGTAATATCTATTTCCTGTATAAAAAACTTGTTATTGAGTCAGAATCAGAACATTTTTATGATGTTTTTATAAAACATTTACTAACTAATGTAACTGTGTTACATTTGCAGCTGTTTGTAATAAACGTAAATTCTTCCAAAATTACATTGGTATATTATTTGCGACATCTATTGCCATCTACTTCCAACGCGGCGAAATCACAGTGCGAAGTCTGTATAGGTACTAGTGAAATGTGCTCACGTGCTACCTCTAGAAGCTCTGAATGCTAGGAAATAACCACGGGTAAAGGGTAGACCACCTCGGCCAGTTGGAAGATCTTTACTTTTTTGCGAAGGAACACCATCTATCGTAGTAGCCTTGCACTCCACGGCCGCTAGCCAGTCACCACCCGTTACATCGGGTGGCTGTCGTTACACCTGCACAGCATTGTTCCGTCCTTAGCTCCTGAATGTTAAGAATGAGGTTTATATGATCACCCTAATATAATAAAGGCGAAAGTTTGTGAGTGTGTATGTTTGTTACTCCGTCACGCAAAAACTACCGGACGGATTTTGATGAAACTTTGTAGTAATAAAGCTTATATATCCGAATAACACATAGGATATAATTAATAAAGTCTAATACGGGTATAACCGTAGGGCAGAGCTAGTATATAAATAAATTGCATTTTTGAAAAATTCTTTCCAGGTCTACTTATAATCACTTAAGTAGCTGGCTAACAGACACTCGCAACCTAACAAACCCCAGCACTGTGATATTCTTAATCGGCAACAAATCAGACTTAGACGGCCAAAGAGACGTCACCTACGAGGAGGCCAAACAGTTTGCTGATGAGAACGGACTTATGTTTGTGGAAGCCAGTGCTAAAACGTAAGTCTCTTTAATTTAATATATTTGGTATTTAGTGGGCATTTTGTTTAATTATAGATTTATTATATAAATTAACGATGACAATCAATGTTGGCTCTGGTATTATTCATGTCCTTGCATAAAATATAATAATATCTTAGGACAGTATTCACACACGGTCATCTGATCCCAAACTAAGCAGAGCTTGTACTATGGAAACCAGATAACTGATATACTACATATATCTACTACTTTTTTTTGTAAATATATATTTATGGCAGTGAACCTAAATCTAATTACTAAAAACCTATTCTTGGCCATGTAAAAATAGTAAAGTATTTTAAATTAATGTCTATTCGCAGCAACAAATGCGGCTAATAAAAAACCATGTAGTGTGCATATGGATGTTTCAACTACAGCTTAAGAATTTTAAGAAGCTTTTTTCGTTCCAAAACGCCTTCTGGTCGAACAACATTGTATTCAAATACACGAATTTCGCTATCTAATCTTTGTGTGTCACATCATGGAATCATAACATGATTTCCATGTTTTCATGTTCCATGTGATCTGAAAGGCCAAATATCTTGGTCTAATTTTCTAAGGGAATCGTGTGTATTTTAGGGGTCAAAACGTAGAAGAGGCTTTCTTGGAAACTGCCAAGAAAATCTACCAAAGTATCCAGGACGGGCGCCTGGACCTAAACGCCGCCGAGTCGGGGGTGCAACACAAGCCCGCGTCGCCGGGCCGCCCGTTGGCCGCCCCGCCGGCCGCGCGAGACAACTGCGCCTGCTAACTAACCCGCACCGACCGACGTCATCGAATTCATACATAACTTTTGTTTTTTTTTTGACATAATTTATATTATAGCCTGTTTACACTTTGTTAAGCAGCAAGGGGTAGTGCGGAGTGGACATGTTAATGTTATTCAATACTTTAAAATGTAAAGGGATTAAAAGTGCTTTATATTATGTTAAGGCTAAACGTTAGGACTTAAGATACATAACGGAGTTTTTGGCTAAAAGCTGGTGAATCTGAACTGCTGATTATTGATTTGGCAAGTATGAAATGGTTTTAGATCTAATCTTGAGGGCCTGAAAATTTTACTTTCGAGACTCTTTATATCGGAACAGTCTTCAGAATCTTAGAATTTCTAACTCGGTTTGGCTTAATATAACTTGAAAACGGCCTTTTATACTAGCAATAAGATATAGTTAACATTTAAGAAACTCCTACAAGTCTAATAGTTGGTTAAACGCATGAAGACCTTACCTTTCATCTTAATAAATGCGTAGTTTACTCAATTGCAGCCTGTAACGAATACTAGGTACAGAACTCGCGAGGAGCGCTAAGCTCTCCTACATAAAGATGTCTACTAATCACTGCTACTTAACCACTACTCAGTTTAAACGGGCTCTTAGTGTACATTCCACGTTGTATTTGTGTTGAGAATGTATTGGGCCGGTAGCGGGCCGAGCGCGCGCCCGCTTGGCCCGTTTGACGTTTTTGCTGCAAATTGTGACGGTCGGCTTGTCCATGTTGTAAATGTGTTATTTATGATCTATATGATGTTTGTATTTTGTATAGTTATATTTTTTGATCCCTTCGTGTGTGAATCACGATTTTGTTAATATAACCAAAATTTTATGAATTAGATTGGCTAGATTCTTTGAGAATACTTCGGTTTGGGAACATTTTCGTGGAAGCTGATATTTGTATACATGGATTTTTGAAAAATAGTTTTAGCGTTTCAGTGCAATTATGATATATTCTCCCAAAATCACTATTTATACTTCTATCTCTACCAAGGCATAAATCTTTCTAAAGGAGAATAACCATTCTAATATAATTGTAAATATCTTATGGTACGTCTATGCTATGTCTTAATACACTTTGATCTTAGCACAGTTACTGACAACACTGACATTGCTTCGATTGCTTTGCCACGTTCTAGTATTATAATGCAATGTGGAGCGTATTTTTCAAGAATTTCATGTATACTTATATCAATCCTCAAACAGTTTTAGATAATTATGTTTTCTATGTATATGGATTGGTGCCAGTGACGTGGCGTGATATACTTACACTGCAAGCTCTACACAAGAATATATAGATAGAAGATTAGATTCATGAAAAAAATACTTGAGGTCTTATTGTTATATAGGCTTGCCTTGTAAGTACAGACGCAAGCACATCAAGCTACCCCAATCTGTCAAATTTCCCCAATTGAAAGCGAACCTTATGCTTATGTGGTAAAGTTGAAAATCTATAAAAGAAATTTGACAGTTTGGGGTAGCTGGATGTGCTGGCGTCTGTACATCACGGCACGCCACTAATTGGTGCTTACCTGTAGTGATGCAATCTACTGCTGATTGAATGTGGCTCAGCACTTTTTATTAATTATCATTTTGAAAAACTCTGCACAATCTTATTAGGATAGTAAGTTAAATCTACCCTATTTGAGCAGTAGAATACATCACTGACAGTTGGTCCTGATTCGTACCTGTATGGAATATGTAACAAAGTAGTGTATAATATTTTAGGAGTTTATTCTTCCTTTGATATCTTCGAGCATTTAGCTGTCAATAAATGCTCGAAGCTTGAAGTCTAACAACTTTCAGAGTAAAAATATGAGTATTAACCCTAATCCGACAATAATAGGTAACACCCTAATTTTAAAACTATGGTGTGTTAAACGGTTGCTATAATTTCATTGTTTTTGGACCTTATTGAAAAGTAATATGGTTGAAATTGATGTGCTCTCGTATAGTACACAGATTAAGGGTTAATAAGACCCAAAACCAATGAATGATGGACATACGCTATGAACGAATAAGGGTTAAATATAAAATGCGTTGTAAAAGAGAACATCAATTTTGGAATATGTGCACTCCCAGTCTAAATTAGTCGTAGACGACTTGTATACATTATGTCGATTCATGGTCAGATAGAACTCCTTGAATATAACACTCTATTTATATTGCAAATGTAGTATTTTTGTTTAGCGAACGGATAATAACATTTAACTGATTTATTTAAGGCTTGAATCCTACTTACGATTCTACAGTTAAGTGTAATTTTATTGTGTTTAGTATAAATCACTATGATACTTATGTATTGCACATTATTTGACAGCTATTGGTCACAGTCCAATGTTATTTCATAGCTCGGTTATGGTAAAGTATGTTATTTGACTTAAATGTAACTTCATTCATCATTCACGAATTAAATGAATCATTATAGATTTCATGTAACTATGTATAAATACTTTGTTTTTAATGTTCAAATGAATGCCGCTGTGTATTGTACAGTTGTTCATATCAGTTATTGTGATGAGATAAACATTTTACAAAAATAAAAACCTCGTTTATATAAAAAACATTTATTGTGAAGCATAAATATATTTGGGATTCACTTAAGTATATGAAGTATTAATTCAAAGTGTATATTTTTAATTTGCTTATATTAATTCATTTTGTCTTAAGATATATCTTAACCCCATCACCTTAGCGAATTAATATATCATGTAAATTCCACAACCATAGACTTAAAATATTATTTTGTAGAACATAACAATGGTAAATAACAATATGTATCGCGTGTTTTGAATAAAGTTTGTACAGTGTAGAGTAAAAAATCTATTTTGTTTTATAAATTTCATAATTGGTCAGGCACTAAATCAAGATTACGATGAGTAGCATATAATAGTCCATGGAGACAATACAGTCGACTTCCAAGATATTATGCAACTCCTAACATAAAAAAAAAAACATAATACTCTACTGTTTGTGATTTCCAGACTCGTAATTCAAATGTGTCTGAATAAATTTCGAACAACAAGACTAATTAAAAAAAAACAAAATACACTACTGTTTGTGATTTCAAGACTCGTAATTCGAATGTCTGAATCAGTTTCAAACAAGTCTTATTTAATTATTGAGCATAAACATACTACTAGCAACAATTGTGAGAAGAATAAAAATTG
The DNA here is from genome assembly GCA_951640165.1 of Pseudoips prasinana. NCBI lineage: Eukaryota > Metazoa > Arthropoda > Insecta > Lepidoptera > Nolidae > Pseudoips > Pseudoips prasinana. The sequence goes on along the minus strand of OX621237.1, from coordinate 22,505,974 downwards.
TCAGTAATTAATACTGTGTTGGTAAATTGAGGCAGAAGTTATCTCCATAGGACCCTATTCGTAAATTTTTATCTACGGTAGACTTGCCTTTCTATGAAAGACGTCATATTTATGAACATAAAGGTTTTAATTTATTTATTGAGAGAAGGTATCAGGTCGTATCTTGTTTAAAATGCGGTAGCTAGCACACCCTGTTAAGTTTAAATTTGATCTGATATGCAACATCTTCGTTGAATAAAAAATTATGAAAGATATTTGTAGTGCACACAGTATATTTTGGATAATCTATCCTACTAATATTATAAACGCGAAAGTTTGTAAGTATGGATGGATGGATGTTTGTTACTCTTTCACGTAAAACAATAATATAGCTTGTACATCAGAATAACACATGTTGTGTGAATTGTCCAAAATATGACGATAAGTGTCAAGTATGAAAAAATCTACCATCTGTGAGCTATTCCGGCCTGCACTGCCAAAACCGCTAGATGTATGGATGTATGTTTTTTACGCCAAAACTACTTTAACGCTGATGAAACTGCGGGGCATAGCTAGTCTACTCATATAATCATTGACTTATTTGTATTGTGACCAGGGTTTGATTGCAAACATTCGTTATTAATACTACCTACTATATATTTATTTTCGAACTCGACTGTACTAAGTACACAACGTAACATGACAATGGCCATAAATATCATGAATCATATTCGTATCAGTCTTTTTATAGGCAAAAACCAGAAAATCACGTGACGGTAAATTAATTTAAAACATCTAACGAATATGGCAGTTTACAATATCAAAACTTTTTTTTACTAACAATTTATAAAATCTCTTAGCATATAACAATGTTTATACAAATAACTACAATATTATCAAAAGGCCTAATTACTTAAGTCTTATAAATATATAGGCAATATAAAAATATGTTTAATCGTTTATACAGAGTGTCAACTAGGCCATAGTACAATAGCCATAAAAAACATGCAATTAGAGTTACCATATCTCAGGTCAGGGATACCTCATCCACACGTGAGCAAGATCCGCAGTGTATAAAAACTACGTTTGAGAGAACATTCTCACGCTGTAAAATTCTGACCTTTTCTCAGGACTATTGAGTTTTTCATCTGGTAACCCTACATGCAATTAACTAAAATAAATACATTCCATATACATTGCATGACGTTGGATATTATTGGATAGAATGTCGATTGTTGGGTATAGAGTCCTGTGCAAGTATATCAGTAGAGGATAAAATCGTCACTCGACCAAGTTAACACCCTGTATATTCTCAAACAAGAGAGCTTTGTAATCAGTATTATAATCCATCAATCTTGAGATATTACAGAATTAGTGCTAATTATTCTCAGCCACCAGTTAAAAATCGACAAGGTAAGGCCCACGTACGTTGGAAGACATTTGGTCCCTGATGTAGATAAAGGTTAAGTCGTTAAGCCATGTCAGAGGCCTACAGACACGCTTGAACAATCTGACAACGTTAACCGGAAAAACGAAAATAATTATAGTTTGGAAGCTGTGCTTTGTAAAAGAACGTCCTGCATATCTTGGAGGGACATTTCCAAAGCACTTCTATATTTATTACAGTCTGTGACCGGATTGTCGACAAACGCAGATGTAGCGAAGTTAACATCATCATTGCGGGGGTTGTAGCAGGTTGCGTAGCCGTCGGGCACCAGGGGGCCGTAGCACATGAATCCGTCACACTTGCAGGCCACCTAAAATTACAAAATATGATACTCGTAATGTAAACTAGGAATAGTGTTTAATATCGAAAAGAAATCAAACAACAATAATGCGCTGGTAAAGGGAGAAACTATGGTTTATTATATTGGGCAAAACTGAACTGACAACATCACATTATAAAATTTACAATAGCACAAGAATGTTGAATATAAAGTGTTCCAAAAAAGGTTCGATTCGTAACAAATTGGTTGGGCTCAATATTGTCACCAATTTATTATTATAATCAAACCGTCTAAGGCACAGCTTTCTCTCTACTTGAAGTTGGGACGGGACTCCTGTTAATGTGTGATCCAGGTTTATGTATGTATATGGATGTTTGTTACTCTTTCACGAAAAAACTTCGGAACGGATTTTGGTGAAATTGTGTAGTTATCACATTAAAATTATAAAGGCGAAAGTTTGTGAGTGTGTATGTTTGTTACTTCATCACGTCTAAACGGGTGGAGCGATTTTAATAAAATTTGGTATGGAGTTAGCTGACACCCTGGTTTAACACAAAGACTATAATTTATAAATTTAACGCGGGGCACAGCTAGTATAGCTTATATATCCGAATAGCACATAGGCTACAATTTATAAAGTTAAACGCGAGTGAAACCACCAGGATCAGGTCGTATTTTATAAACATTTTGAAGGGGCTATTTTGACTTTCTATTTACTATTTTTAACAGTTTTTCTACTGAGCTTTCACTGCTTAACCAGAACGAAGTGAATATATGTAAACTTGCTTATGTTATAACAATGAATAAATAGTAATTGCTCCGGTTACCTGACTTGTTGAGATTCTCATGTGAGCGCTCTTGGTATATCCGGGGTCCGAATATAATTTATGTAATTCTTTACCATTTTCTAGGGCAGTTAATTTTAATCCTAAGAGGTGACGATCGACGCCCAGTCCTTGCAATGCCTGTAAACAGTAATTTCATACTTAAAATAGATCAAATAGAAAAAACAAAACTAAAATTAATTTTGTTGCAGAAACAATGAAAGTAAGCTAGCCAAAAATCATGTTTGACTGTACGTATGGCTTAGTGCCTATTAAGGTCGTCCCGTCTCTGCTACCCCCGCCCCGTGCTTTTGGTTCAACTCCCGTTTAGGACAATTATTTGTGTGACCTATTTAGAGTTCTGACTGCGTCCATAAATTGTATCTTTATTAATTTCCTGCAAAATAAAATGTGGGACAATATTTGACTACAATCATCACATATTATCACTACATCATACTACTCTGAGACTACAAAGTTAAGAGGCCTCATATACATATTTTTAACACAGTTTTTTTTATCTATATTACATAAGATACCGGAATCCTAGTTACGTAGTACCCTCAAGGCCTATTTAACATAAAGTAATCTAAATTATACATGAAGTTGTTTCCCCTCACTCTCGACCAATTCTGCTAAACCTTGCTTTGATTTCAGAAAATTAGATATTTGCAGAAAGTGCAACTTGTGTACAAGTTCCATAATAACACTCTTAAAAGCTTTCGCGAGAGATTACCTGTACGGTGTAATTTTTGTGGGAATTTATAGCAGCTTTCAGGGCAGCAGCTTTTTCTTTCGGCGATGTTTGAGCATTTAACATCTTGATGGCAAAGTCAATGGATTCGATGGAGCACGAGCGAATGGTCTCCGTACGCCCGCCCGCGTACATCCTCGTCGCTGCGGACTCGTAGTGAGCGCCCGGTACTTTGTGGAGTCTGCAATTTGGGACATATCAGGACTAGACTCGCGCCGCCTCACACTATACAAATATGGTAACATTCAGTTTGAAAGCTAAATACCTATATTGTTGTAATAAATTTGAAATTGAAATATTCTCTCTCTCCCTCGAACATGTTGTTTTCAAACCAATTCATTTAGGAACCCTATTTATGTTTATAATGTGGATCTCAACTATATTTTCCAGTAATATAATGGAAGTAAAATTATAAAGTAGGCTCAAATGTTTCCCAATTTTCCTTGGCTACGCAATATTGTTACGTCTTAGTTGAATATTACAAACAGTATTTTTTTAATTCTTGATGTAATTTGTTTTTATAAATAAATATGATATATCATCCCGCTCAGATCCGATGAGAGAACTATGCCCTATGCCCCTTTATTTTCGAGATCGACTCGTAAAGTCACTACAATTCTTTTCGATATCCACTTTATCCCACCATCACACCGCTTCGGCTGAGAAGTCGGAGGATTGTTAGTCGTTGTGCAATAACATTTCAAATTATTATCATGATAATTATTGTTTCTCGTTCAGGCCATAAATTTATAATACCACGGTTTTTTATATCAAAAATCTACTATCTTGATTTCTGAAACATCCAGTTTCATCGAAACATCGCGAGTGCACAAACGACAACTAACATCATATCCCCATTTAATTATAGGAAATGAATATATAAATAAATATGAGAAGACTTACCTATAAAATGCTAGTTGCATCGCCATCTGTAGATAACTGTCTGGACTAAGCTTTTGTGACTTGATGAAGTTCTTTCCGTATTTGTCGTATTGGAAACAATTCAATTGTAAATTCGATACCAACCTGAAACATAACAAAGTGTTATATGTTGTGAACGTGGTTATAACATAGGTAGTATTAAATTGATACAATATATTAAATTTGCTTACTTGTTCATATTAACAAACACATTTTAGTAACAAGGATTTTGATAAAAAAAAATTAACACGACGCTTAAAAATACCCTAGACTTTTCACCGGACTATTTGGAACAAAGTCGACCGCCACGATGACACTTGGAAGTCTTGAGGTAAGCGTTCAACTTTAGATAAAAATAGAGCCTATAGAATATCTGCTCAAATTCTTAATTATTTCCCAATAGATTTTAATTGTGGATAAAAATTACAACTAAGTAGTAGTCAAAATTTTGCCCCTTCAATTATATACGTGCCGCGAGAAGTCATCAATGGTACAGTTTTTATTTCCTTTATATATAAACTGTACTACTTAGGTATATATTACAGTCGGTGGTAATCTTTTACAGCAAGTCAAGAAGGCGGCGCTGCTACACGCGGAGAACACTTCACCCTACCCGTCCCGGATTAAATAATTCATACTCACTTGTCTAAATTTTGTTTCGCAGTTTTAATCATACCGGAAACCTCGGAAGAAACATTGAACTTCAGAAGCCGCGGTGGCTTCGGGCTCGCTGAGGCTGCTCCAGGACCCTTGTTTTGGTCACTGAAATTATAGTGGCTGATAATAATTTGTATGCCTGCTTAGCCTGGTTTACAATCTTATTATCGGAATATTTACTTGTAAAACATAGGTAAGTATTAAATAAAAGTACTAATCGGTTAACCTAATGATGATGATGCCGAATATACGGTTAGTAAGGTATTGCCGTTTCCGGACGTTTTCTAGCCTCATTTAACCCCTTATTTGGCAATTTCAATATAAATTTTGACATCTTGTCTGAATATTCTAAACCTAGTAAAATAACAATTATAACAACATAGAGATCACAATGGTAAAAAAGTTACCACTGTGAACTCAATTGTGTCGTAATAAGAGCTAAAGCCAATGAATTATGAACATACGCTATGAACTATTAAGGCTTAAAAATAATTGCAGAATAGATATAAAATAGCCGGCAAAATCACGGCATATTTGCGTAAATCTAGACCATGTTCTGATAAAGAACAGACTTGCATTGGAATATCCTGGTCTAAAAATGTATTAGCCATTGTAATAACACTCATTGTATCCTCTCTATTCTAAGTAAACAATGTATGACAAGCCGAAATTCTGGACATTTCGTTACATAAAAAAATAGGCATATCATTGCTGTAAAGGAATAAAAATAAAGAACCATACATATAATTAATAATGAAATCCGTCAAAACAGCTATTGGCTGCCCTTCCGCCGGCGAGTGTTCGTAGGTTAGACCCGTCACGCCATCGGCACCAACAATAAACTGAAAATATAATAAGTATGATCAAATTAAATATTTTTCCGTACTAATAATAATAATATCTTTTGAGCTTCAGTACTATTAGAGATTAAATCTATACTAATATTATAAAGAGGAAACGTTTGTGACGTTGTAAGGGGTAATCTCTGGATCTACTGAACCGATTTTCAAAGTTACTTCACCAATAGAAAGCTACGTTATTGTGGAGTGTCATAAAATAAAATTATCCCGAACTTCTAACCCGAAGTATAACGCGGGACAAACGGGCAGGGACATAAATATTTATAACGCGGAACGAAGTCCGCGGGCACTGCTAGTACGTTAATAAAATAATAACAAGAGAGATCTTAAGAATTTGAAACCCATGTCTGTGTGTCTGTACTCTGTAGTTCTGAAAGAATGAACTGAATGCAGTTGATTTTTTAATTAGATAGCTACATTAATTGAGAGTTGGTTTTTAGCAGGTATTATGAAATGGAAAAGCTCTTTTTCTAGCTAAGTCAAGCATCGACGGTATGATATTATTTCGTTCTTAACGCATACTTAACTCTTAAAGCAAATATACGTGAAATCTTTCTTAAAGGCAGTACCTGATCTAGAGGGAGTGAGCTCTTAAACAATAATAGATATCATCTATATATAGGTAGGGTTACTTCTAAAACACCAACTACCTCTCTCAAGATAGCTAACACCATAAGCAACAACTTTTGTCCTACAACTTTTGATAATTTGTTAGATTTTATTTTCATACAAAAATAAGTATTAATATAATTTCCCGCTTGAATATAAATGTAACTCTACGAGCATATAATATACCCTAGCGAGGGCACGGGGGTTAGTTGCCAGTCGTCCGTGTAAAATCATTATTTTTTCTCATGTATTATGTCAGAACTCGTAGAACAAAAGTTATTGCTTATTATACACACATCAACAAAGTCTAGGGATACGTTATTTTGAAATCAAACATGGCTTTATTGTTTAAAACCTATTTAGTTTCCTTAAAAAGTTTATTTACAGATTTAAACCTTGTCTATTCTTTATTCAAAATTTAAAAATTAAAATGAGAAACAAATGAAAACACGCAAAGCACAGCGCAATCTTGAGTTGTATCTAATTTCAAGAAGTTGCATTAAAATTTTTTTTGCGTGTTAATTGAAGAAAACCTGATAAATTGTTTTATTTTCTTTTCTCAATTGGTTGTGTAAGCTTTTTAGCGTCATGCCACGCCATCATTTGAGTCGAGATGAAATGTTACGGGCAGTTGGCATGTTACAAAACGGTGCTATTCAACGCGTCGTTGCTGAGTCTCTGGGCACAAGCCAAAATGTGGTATCCAGGCTGTGGTCACGTTATCGCGCTACTGGAGATGTGGCAGAACGGCACACAGGTAGATATCGTGTTACCACTCAGAGACAGGATCGATTTCTCCAAATGACCGCCAGAAGACTACCCAATATCACAGCGATGCAACTAGTGCAAAGGCTCCAGGAGGGTCAGCAGCTGCTGGTGAGCGACCAAACCGTGCGAAGGAGGCTGCATGAAGTTGGTCTTCATGCTCGCAGACCGCTACGAGTCCCAGCGCTGCGACGTGGCAATCGCGGTAGGCGACTTTTATGGGCTCAAGAACATTTGACATGGAGTGATCAACAATGGTCATTGGTGCTGTTCACTGATGAGTCCCGCTATGGATTTCATCCAGATTCGAGACGAACACGCGTTTGGAGAACTCCAGGCAGGGTCAGCCGTCTCCGACATCCACAGGAGGTCCACTCTTACCAAGGCGGGACAATTATGGTGTGGGCAGGAATACGAATCGGCGGACGAACCCAACTCATTTGGATTCAGGGCAGCATGACTGCCCATAGATACCGTGAGGAGGTAGTAGAAGGTGTCATTGTCCCGCTCAGGGCCCTAACGGGGCAAGAATTTCAGCTCATGCATGACAATGCACCTTCCCATACAGCGCGGCTGGTGAGGGCCGCCCTTCGAGAACACGATGTTCAGGTATTAGATTGGCCTCCACAGTCGCCAGACTTAAACCCAATTGAACACGCCTGGGACATGTTACAGCGAAGAGCATTGAGGGATTTTCCGCCCAACTTGACAACAGAAGAACAACTTTTCGAACATTTCAAAAGAACTTGGGACTGCATACCCCAGCAAGACATTGACACCTTAATTTTAAGTATGGAAAATCGTTGCCGCTGTGTGATTAATGTTAGAGGAGGAAATACCGATTACTGATTATCAGATTTGGTAAGATTTTTATTCATTTAATTCGATTGAATAATTTTATAAGAATAAAATGTTTTTGTTCACTCAGTAATTTTCTATGGCTTAATTAATTTAAGACTTTTATTAATTAGAAAAACAAAATCGCATCGTGTTGTTAATGTTTAAATATCGGCCATGAAATTATCTTTAATTCTTCCATTTACAGTCATAACAAAATGTTTATAGTTTTCTAGATAATCAATGAAATGTTCAATATCCCTAGATTGTGTTGATGTGTGTATTACCAATTCCCGCAAAATTTGTTGGTGTTTTACAAGTACTAACCCTGTAGGTATAGGTAGCAGACATCGATTTATATTTTTTTTAAATGCAATATTATCTATCCGGTGTAGCAGACACGATCGGTGAAAATTCAGAGAAAATCGAAAGCTGTAACTACATAGAGGGATAAATAATTTACGAGTCGCTGCGTCATATTTTCTTAATCCGTGAAAAATCCTCAATAATTTAGGAATATTTTTACCTTCCACAATATACTAAATAATAATCTTTGTATTAGCACATATAAACAGGGGAATCAGATATTTATTTATTGTTTTTTAAGGAATAGTAACTTACCTGCACAGTTTTGTCGAACCAGCGGTTACTGCCGTTGCTGGTAGAGCCATTGCCGTGTATCGTTTGAGCACCAGCCAGGTTCCTTCGAGCATTGGCATCTGGTTTGTCCCACAAGCCAACAGGGGCATCCAAACAAAGCACCACAAGGCTTGTTTCCACGTCCACTAATGATTCGCGGTTTATTTTATCTGCAAACAGAAATATACACATTACATACGAGTTCTGCTCAATTATTTTTAACATAGCGTTTATAGTGAGCCTGAGATTTCACTGCTTTATCAGACAATTGAAACAAGGGGGCTCTAACCATCTAGTAAATGAGACTACTAACTAAGGCGATAGGCACACTGCCCCGCATGATGCAGCGTAATGCGTGAGTGCGTGTTCTAATGTTGCTTGTAAGTATCTCCGTTTGTATAGAAAACACGCACAGTCCAACACACAGAACACGCATCTGCATGAACGCGCGTGGATGCAGTTTCAGTGTGTTGGACTGTCCGTGTTTTCTATACAAACTGAGATACTTACAAGCTACGTTAGCACACTTACTACGCTGCATCATGCCGGGCAGTGTGCCAATCGCCTTAGTAACCTGTGTCAGAGGGTAGCCCCTTTGGGATTCGTACCCGAGACAAGTTTATAGAGACGTTTTATGCAAATGCCGCTCTACGTTAATACGTGAAGCTACTGGGCTACTGTATTGGAACTGGTTCTTTTTTGTATTTTTTCTTCTGTCTTCGAATGTATTTTTTCCCTACTGTATTCTAGCTGTTGTTCTTTCCGTTTTTGCTTATACCTATGTTGCCTCCATTTTATTTTAAGTCTCCTTTCCGCATTTGTCGTAAGTTCTATTTTCCCCCAATTATAAATCTCTTTCCGTCTATGGTCACTTCTATTTTCCTTATATTCTAACTTTTCTCACCTCAATCTGCTTGCTTTTATATCTGTATCTACCCTCAGACATTCAATTATATATCGAATTATGCAGAATTCTGTGAGACTGTTCCGGATCAATTTTGAAGCTACAGAGGAATTTTAATATAAAAATATGAAAGGCTAAGATTACTTCAATAGTTGTGAAGCCATAAAGGAAGCTTTCTAATTTAAACATACGCTGGTATCTACAGTCAACGACAAAAGTAGATGATCAAAATCGGACAACAGGATTTGGGTCGATGAATGATCATGGATATAGAGCGGCAGTTAGATACATATATTTTTTTCTGCGCTTAACTATCACACACTTTAGAACACTTCACCTCCACACAATTATAACGTATTTTACTATAATTATACGAAAATTATTATTGCGAAAAATGGAAATTTGTTGACTTTGGCAATCCCTCTGGGAAACAGATGTGAGTCTATGTATGTATGAATATCCGATTTTGAATATCTACTTTTGTAGTTAACCGTACATTAATTTAGCACATGATTTAGAAGCTTCCAACGGTAATACCTTAGTATAGAAATTTTCGTTACTGCTGTAGAGAGATGTAAAATAACAAACCTTTCGCGAGCAATTGGTAAGCTTTTGCCCATGAATCGCGATTCTCCGAAGTGAGGATACCAATCCCGTCATTATTTGGCGCCTTTGATAGTTCTATAACTTTTTTTAGTTGTTGGACAATTTGGCCTTCGTTCAGAATTACGTTATCTTCGCCCCAGAGATCAACGTGGAAAATCTACAAGAAGGATTAGCACTAATATAAACAATACTTACATAACAGACATACAGTTAGACTGATCTAAAAATAAACTCCCACGTGTTGCTGTTAACGCCTTATCTAATTAGGTATTGTCTCAAAATAGAACCAGAATAAACTAGTTAAGTCTACACCAAACTAGTTTTAGGAAATAATTTCAAAATAAATATATGGACTTGAAGAACTTGTTAGGTTCTTTTGCACGCGGAAACATAAGCCCCGTATAGCGCAGCTCTGCAACCAAGGCCATAAACTTGAACTAAAGAAACAATTATATCCTTCCACGCCATTAACACTTGTATAAGATTACAAATATGGGTCCAAAAGGAAGAGAAAACTATCATATCATGGCGAAATTGAACAAGAGCATTAATTGCGGGCACAATACATATGTACTTATTTATAATTAAATAAGTATCTAAGATAGTAGGTATAGCCTTTCCGAACCATAAAATATACGATAAACGATTAAAATTTAGATATTAGAATTAAAGGAGTAAATGGAAGTATGAAAAAGGATCTAGCATGTTACAACATACAATAAGTGCCCTCGGCTCCCTTTCTACATCTAAATTGTCACTCAGATCTTCCGAAACTCAGGGACCCAGATAGGTACTTAAAGCGATCAATTTTGTTTAGGCAGGTACCGTCAAGATATAAAGGAGATTTTTGAGTATGATTTATTGCCTGCCTGAAACACCATCACTTCAGTCTTTTTTTACTGAGAATTAATATTTTAATGCATCCATTTCGTTTACTATAAGTAAGAAATGTTAATAAGGTGACTAAAAGTAGGCAAGTACAAGGCTAACAACACACAATCCATAGTGAAAAGGTTAACCGCTATCACGACAGCTCCAACTGAACAAGTTTGCGTAGTTAAGGTGGTAATATACAACATGTAACATAAATAGTTATTCATAATAATGACTACCTACCTATTATTATAATTCTTTTTTGCAAAATACCTACGCGGCAAAATATATCTAAGAGTAAATCTTAAATTCTAAAAAGCACACGGATTTTTATGGGAATTATATTGTATTTTTTATTTTTACTAACTGTTGTTAAACGTGTTGTCCTGTTCTGCGGCTGATGGAGCTTTTTGTATTTACTACTTTTTATTGTTATTTGATCATAAGTATTTTTATATTAGGTATTATGAGACCCAACGAGTTTTGAAAACAAGTTCAGGATGAAGTGTACACCTAATTTGTATTGAAATACGATTCGATATTTTGTTGTATATTATTACAGAAACTACCAATCTTATGGCCAGATTGCTAGTTTCCGAATTAGATAGTAAAATGAATGATTTTTGTAGTGTAAAACGCAGCAAACAACTTTGTATAATTTGCGCATTAAATTTAACATATCGACTCGCTGCATCTTGAACTTGTTTTAAATAGCGTAACTGACAGGTACTTAGTAATATAATTTGCTTTCTGGTCGTTTCGCTAGTCGTCCCTTTGGATCATGAGAGTGATGGACTATATGTCTCTGTGTTGGCGCACACACTTGTTGAATTAAATAATGACGATTACGTATACTCACTCAGCTATTCTGCAATGACTCTTCATTGCAGAATAGCTGAGTGAGTATACTATGGATTATGACTGACACAACTATTTGTGTCAGTCATAATCCATAGTGTAATTTATCTATACCTACTTACTATTACAAATATCTTTAAAAATACCGTCCAGACTTTCAATTTTCACTTGACATAAGCAAAATCATACATGGAAGCAATTAAATAAATAAGAATTCTCATAACAGCTGCAAAAAGTCTACTGCTGGACAAAAGCCTCCCCCAGGAATCATCTTACGCATCTGACACTGAAGCCCATCCTCTGGTAGATATTCCCTCGGGTCGACTTCTAAGCGGATGACATTCTGATATTCGCCACCGCCACACAGCAAAAATAAGAATTAGAATTACCAAATACAAATAATTATATAAGTTACACAAAAACAAATACAAAATTCTTACATGATTGTTATGTGTAACTGTAACATGTTTGCTATTGTTGAACGAAAGTTTATCCCGTTTCTCCCATGGAATCCTGCATGTTCCAAATATTTTCTTATACTGAGCCATATCCAATGGATTCTTGCCCATCATTTCCACGGGGATTTTGTCACTAAAATGGAAAATGGCAAGTTAGTTGGTGCCGCATGAAGTAGAAGTGTTTATTTAATTTTCTTTTACTAGTAATAATAAGAACTAAGAAAAATACTCTTTACTTAGTAGTGCGAAAAATCATTTATTAAGAAATCAATTCTTGTTCATACAGTATACCTACATATATGGGGCTCAATCACACCACACTTCAGTGATGACATAGTATGAATAGTATCCTTGACTAATGCGACATTGATGCAGTTAAAAATTTTTTTCTCAGAAACATATTAATTGCGTAACTTACTTGTCTATTAATTGCTTGTAATCGAGCGCTGCTAATAATGTATTAGCAGCATATGCAAGTTGATCATTTTGTGTTTGGAAACGCCTGAAGGGAAAGACTAAGCCTGGGCTAGAGAATACGACAACGGGATCCCGATACTCTAGATAAGCTGTGTTTAGCCACCACTCTTCTAGCCAATTTGTATGTTGAAGAGATCTCTTTTCCAACAAGGTCTAAAAAAATGTATAGTATAGCAATATTAAAATAATTATTAGTAGCACTCACATCATTTTATTAGATTCAGATAGGAATATTTACTTTATGTTGCCAGCCCTTCAACCTGTTTTATTGTAAAAAAATTAAATAAAACCCCTACAGTAAATTTAAGTCAAGATGTTTTGAAATTACATTTGCATAGATCAATGACATCCATAGGTTATTTATTATAATGGATTTAAGTAATAATAAATAATGTATTATTATCATCTATAGTAACAAACTTACTTGTAATTTTTGTCCAACTCCTTTCTCAAAATCTTTGACTATATTGGTTGTGGTCGCAAATTCCTCATCACTTAAATGTGGCCTAACAGTCAATAGATATTTTGTTAGAGTATCATTTAGTTTGGGTACGGGCAAACTTGGCAGTTTCTGTGGGTTGACATTAGGTTTGGCAGTGGTATAATTGCCAGTCAGTTGGATAGCACTCACATAAGGCTCTAAAAAGAGTCCTCTATATCCACCCTGGAATCATTAAGAATTAACACATAATTCAAATGTTTCTTTATAGTATACTAGCGGTACGTGCTTCGCTACGTATAAGGCATAGTAATAAAAAAAATGATTATTAAGTTCGTTTATTCAAACAAAAAAATATTTTCAATTGCTAAAATATGTTGATTTTACACTTTTTCAAAACTTTTAAATTTTCTCTACGAAACCTTCCCTGGACTTCCACGAATAATACAAGACCAAAATTAGCCAAATCGGTAAAGGCGTTGTTGAGTTATAACATTACAACGAAAAGTGGCATTGATTTTTATATATATAGATAGATTTTATGTACATACTTAACCAACAGGTACCTAGCATTGAAAAAGGAGATTTTTAGTTTATATATATTTATTAGGTTAATAAATGATTATTTAACATTTTATTAAAGTTATAAACCAAATTAATAGCAATATTTATTTTTATTAATTCATGAAAACTTAATCATATTTAATTAATTATTATATAATATATATAATTAATTATTATATAATATATATAATTAATTATCATACAGATATATCTATACCAAGCCAATAGCTATGATTGCTTCTCCACCAATAACAATGGACATAGATCAAAAAATTACTGTGGGTAGATTCAATTAAACATAACATTAAATTAAAAATAAAATAATGATATAACACATTCAAATCCAATGTTAAAAATTACTAATATTAGGTAATACAATAATTACATACCAGTTTACTCACTCCACGCAGCATTTTATTATTTTCCTGAAACAAAGTGGGTTAAGCTTAACAAGGATAAAAGGTGTACAATACAAAATTTACACTACAAGATTTTACATGATTATCAGATGGCCAGTCAGTCTTAAGGGATTAACTTACTTTATATTTATGTGGATTGTTTTCAGTTGGGTATGATAATGCTATTGAGTAACTAATCAACATTATCTTAAAATAAAACATGTAAGAAGAGTTGTTGGTTGGATTTGAATATTAATATTTTATTATTAGCAGGATGAACAGCTTTACTGTCAGCCATATTAAGATGCATACAGTGCACACTGAACCACATCCTCACAGAGTGTGCACTAAGTGCAAAACTCATATAGAATATATATTTTGTAAAATGCATACCAAAACCTGTATTCACAACATATTTTACAGAACTGTCTGGTTAAGTATTAAGAGCCATCATCCAATGTGTTGGATTGACATGACAATGAACTGTAATGACAATAGTCACTATAAAATGATATAATGATAAATTACTAATATGATAATAATTACTTACAAAATGTAAACACTATATTCAAGCAAAACTAAAATAAATTAACTATATATAAAAATATAGATTCCAAAGGTTTTAATAAAGTAATCAGTGATAAATAATCTATTTCAAAATTCAAAACACCAACATCTTCCAAAAAGTGAAAGTATATTAACTTTTTTAATCAACAAACTTACCTTCCAATCTTGATAATCAGTAGTTTGTACTTTGACACTGCTGAACATCTGGTTAGCTATATTACCTACGTCACCGTGATAAAAACTGAAAGTAAGTATAGCTATCGATATAGATTGATTGAACTAGTGAAAGTAAAATTAATCGTATTAAAAGGCAGTTCTACGTATTTTTATATGTTAACAAAAGTATTAACTATTATACCTAGTTACTAGCTTATTGAGTGATTGATAAAACACCAGTTTTATTACAGTAAAATAACTTTATTGTGATAACGCGAAAGTATTCATCAAACAGTAATTCCGCGAACGCAACCACAGTCAATCACTGAAACTCAGTCCAACTCAGTCGTCTGACCGACTGCCATACTCAATATGACGGACAGGTGACAGATGACACTTGGCAGGAGAGACAGCTGCTACCACAGCCATGCCACAGCCTTACACATAATTTACCTCAGTATGGAACATACATAATTAACTTCCATAATAATGTATTTTTTATTTATGGCAACTTGCTTTTAAGCCTAGCCTATCTACGTCCAACTATTTATTTTACTTCTAACAGCTCGAGTATATCAATTGTAATGATTTGCCTATGTGCTATATATATTATATGGCTCTAGCGTTTATTTGGCTCACATTAATAGAAAACGCCATATTTTAACCAACTCCAGTAGTGCTCTGCGGGCTGTTGTTAACAATACTTTTAAGGATTACTACGAAGTTTTTCAATCGCGGTTATACTTGTATGGATTCCCGGTCTGGGATTACTGGGTGGAGGTGTTACTTGGTTAATTAAAATGAAACATTAAATACTTGGGACCCGCCCTATACTTTGCATGATTGTTGCTATTTGAGGACTGTAATAGGTTGGCTTGGGCCGTGTCATTTCCTGATTTTCCAATGACAGCCATAAGTTCCTTAGATGATTTAATTAGACTATATTTATCCATAGAGGATGGCGACATAGTTGCCAAACCCTCAGCAGTCTACGCTTGTCTAGAATCATGTGTTATATATCTGGTGGATTAATACACAGCGGACAGTGTAATGGGTGATCAGCCCGATCTTCCAGCAAAACGGAGGTGGCTTGAAGATGCGCTATCAAAAATCATTTTTTATTAAAACAGCTACACAGCATGTAACCGACCATCGGGCTGAGGAGTGACATATTTGTTGTATCCCTTGGCCCTTGACACGGAAGGAACTTCTCAATGTTGCGTGTGATTCTGATATAAGTACAGCATCAAGTTTTTTCGATATTGTTAGTAATTGCAGTGCGTTGGTTATTATTAATATTTTAATGATATTATTTTATATTACATATGAAAAATAAAAGAAAACATAACAAAAAAATCCTAACAATATTGTGATTGGAAATTATTTTTTTTATAGTCCAGTCATTTAAGCTTAAATTAGTAAGAATCTCGGAATTCGAGATACCGAGCTGTAAGTATATTGACTCCCTAAAAGTTGTCTCAAAACCAACATATGGTAGGGTGTACGCAACTATTAAATTTCAAGGTCAAAGTTCACAAAAATCGGTTTTATGCGCATTTGTATTCAGTATCAATATTGTAGAATACAAAATTCTCTACAAATTTTGATTAATTTTCTTGTTATACGGTGAAACCTTTTCGAGAAAGAGGGCGGAGAGCGCGCGGTCACGGCAACACTTCAGGTCAACCGGTGCCTCCGGTCGAAAACGCGCCATATATAGTTGATAAACTATCGATAAATCAATGATTATAAATATTTATCAATTTTTATTAACTATTATATTATATTTTATCATTTTCTCCTAACCTATCCACTTTTTATGCATTTGCAGAAATTTGTATTTAGCAAATCTTCTGGAGCAGGTGGTAAAATTGTCATGATAGGCTCCAGAAAATCCTCTCGCGTTGCCCAACCCCATACCTGGGGTTCCAAATCATGCCCTAACCAAGTTTGAACTTGATAATACTTATACACGTTTGAAATGTTTATGAGCAGCTGCACTTGTTGGTGGAATATTTGAAAGCTGTACAGGTTTATTAAGTTTTGTAGACTTAATGCATGAAGAAAATGGTAAAATATAATATAATTGTTAATAAAAATTAACTAATATTTATAATCATTGATTTATCGAATCCGATAGTTCATCAAAATGTACACATATGGTGTGTTTTCACCCGGAAGCACCGGTTGACATGAAGTGATGCTGTGACCGCGCGCTCTCCGCCCTCTATCGTGACAAATAAAGATTTTGTATTTTTTTATCTCGAAAACGACTGGTACCGTATAAAAAAGGATTTGAACAAAATTTGTGGAGAATTTTGTATTCTACAATATTGACCTTAAATACAAATAGTAAAAAACCCATAGTAAATGGGATATTTACAAAAAAGCGCAAAAACAGATTTTTGTGACCTTTGACCTTGAAATTTAATAGTTGCGTACACCCTACCGTATGTAGGTTTTGAGACATCTTTTAGGGTGTCAATATACAAGTATTTACAGATGGATATCTCGAATTCCGAGGTGAACTTACTATAATGACCGGACTATTAAAAACCATAAGAAATGCCTCTTTATGGTAGTTGAAATTTTAACGGCACATAATGGCAAATATATTGTAGTTATGCTCTCGTGTATTGTACATACGTTCGAATATTTGAATTGAGAATCATTAAATTAGCTCATAACTAGCATTATTAAGATGAAGCAGTTTTATAGTAAGAGTGTGCTGTGTATGTAATGAAAACTATGCATTGGCATGCAACGTATCAATTGTATGTCAATTGAAATTAGTAAAGAAATACAAATTGTTCATTATCGGTATGTGACGATGCACAACATCTGTGAGAGTGCGTTGTAACTTCCTTTGTATTTACACCAATTGCAACAACTTCCAGTGCCAACAGCGCCATCTAGGTTACGATTTAAGCACAATCGATAGCGAGTTGTCACTAGGGGCCGTTTAGTCTATTTTGCTTTCATAGCGTCGTTCGTTAGGTACTTCTCAAACGAGTAAAACACATTTCATTTTCTGATAACTCATACTACATATTACGGGTGGGGAGTGCAATTGGACGACGAAACAGTGTCGGGCATGTAGACGCCCTACCAGAGTCAATGGCAGAGCAACCTCAAAGAAATGTTTGCTATTATTGCTGCAGTCAGAAATTTCAAGTTGCTCCGGCGCGCGGCGCCGCCATGTCCACTTGCAGTCCTACAACCGTACTGCTGTAGTTTAAATCCGCAAAAAAAGAGGTAGACGATCGGTGGATCTACTGAAATTAATATATCAACTTCTGAACTTTGTGGACACATGGAGCATTACAATGACAGCGGAATATCTACCCGAAAAATACAACGACATAGCGGACACATTATTCCGCGGGAAGCAAGCAGCGAAGTGGCACTTTTTCGGCTTGTATTGATGGAAGTTCTTCAGATATTTAGGACTCCTCAAATCGATCTATTTGCCACAAAGGATACGCGAATTGTACAGAACTATGTCACCAATGATTATCGAGACAACTCAGCGCAATTTTGCAACGCTTTCAGTTGTCAATGGCGGTTTCAACTAGCTTGGGTGTTCCCACCACGGAGCTCACTGCCACGAGTACTGCACCAGTTGAACGGGGCACATGGTGTTTACGTGGTGGGAGCACCAATGTGGAACGAGCGTTCTAGCTTCCCGAGCTCCATCATCGAGCACTATGCAAATGTATAAGGATAAAGAATCTACGCTTGATACTGATCGATCATAGCACAGGCCTCCCACCAACGCAAGTCCAAGATATGTAGCTATATGTCTGGAAACTTGGGGGTGAAGTGTGTGAGGGTGAAGTGACCGACGCGTCGCGAGCCTTGCTCCGATCTAGCTGGAGAGAATCCACCCTAAAGACTTACAAGCCCACCTGGGCAAGATGGACCAGGTGGTGCGGCAAAAATAATTTCGATTAGAAGCATCGTCACGAAGTTAGTAGGTATGTCTAAATTCTTAGCGTATTTGTATCTCGATGAGATACTCGCTTACCCTACAATACTGTTACACAAGTCGGTCGTTTTAACGTTTGGAAAAACTTTAAATAACATGACTTAATTTTTTTTTGTATAAAAAAAACTTCGTTTAAAAAAACCGACTTCAAAAACTGAAAAGTATAAAAAAAATATCTTAATAAAGATTCAATTCAATACATCTCTTATGCAAACGTAATACCTTTAATATTAATGAAATACTATAATTTGTATGTGCTACTTATTTTGAAGTCGGTTTTTTTAAACGAAGTTTTTTTTATTTGTTACTTTTTAGTGTCTAGCTATGGGTAGCATTACGAAAGGTGCCGCGTGCCAAAACCATAGGTCCCAACAAACGAGAACGGAAAAAAGAAATATCCTCCGAAAAAATGTTCTTCGAAACATTTTTCACGTTCTTGTGAGACAGTGAATGATCAAAAGAAACCGTTTGTAAAGTAAGAAATACTACATAAAATTACGTTCTCTGTAAGAAAACTTGCACAGTACGAGTCTAGACTCGCTAAGATTCATGAAAGTCTGAACAGCAAGCGCATAGGTTAGGCCGTATTTATAACCACCTAGCTAACGAGTCTGTGTGCTGAGGGCTTATAGACTAGCTCTTATTAATGATCGAATTGCCAACGAGTCTTCTGAGCAGAGGGCTCATAGCCTAGGTCTTATTTATGATTGATTAGCTAATGAGTCTGGTGGGCAGAGGGCTGTTAGACTAGGTCTTATTCATTAGCCATCGAGTGTACTGAGAAGAAGGCTCATAGACTAGGTCGTATTGATGATTAAGACATTGAGAGAGTTCGAGTCGGACTCGCCCGTGAAAGGCGGAATGTTATTTTCTGTAGCAGCAAGTATTTGAGTTCATAGAATGGAAGGTAAATTGCGGTTTACGATTTATGACGCAGTAAAAAACCTACTTACTAGATCTTGTTCAAACCAATTTTCGGTAGAAGTTTGCATGGTAATCTACATAATATATATTTTTTAGTTTTATTATTCTCTTAGTTTAGAAGTTACAAGGGGGGGGGGGGGGGGGGGGGTAAGGCCTTTGGAAGTGTCTCTCGCGCAAACTATTCAGTAAAGAAAAAATGATTTATAAACCTCAATATCACTTTTGAAGACCTATGCATAGATACCCCACATGTATGGGTTTGATGAAAATATTTTTTTTTAATTCAGTTATATTATAAGTATGGGGAACCACCAATAATAATAATAATAATCTTTATTCACAGAATATAGGTTAAAAGTACAAGTTGTTACAGTGTTGGTATAGTGCTCTATATTCTACCTTAAAATAAGGCATGCGAACAGTATTTTTTATTTTTACATTATCTTAAATAGTATTCAAGAGTCACATTATAACCACGCATTGCATTGCATTAAAATAACAATTCATTAAATTAAACAGTAAAATAATGTCAAAAGTAACAAAATTATCCAAATTATATCCAAAGTAGCAAAATAATGTCAAATAAGTATAATGAATTAAAAAAATAAGGTCAATGCATAGTGTAAGAGTCAAAAAATATTGTCAATTTTCATAATGCTATTATTAAATCAAAGAATGAAAATAATTAAAAATTATAATTTACCATTTAAATAGTCCACTACATTATAATAGCATTTATTGATCAACAAGATCTTAAGCTCCTTCTTAAAAGTTGATAAGTCGTCCATACATTTTAGATTTTTGGGCAGTTTATTAAATATTTTTGGAGCCATATGATATATGCTTTTATGCATCAGAGCTGTATTAGTTTTGAGCATACACAATCGGTGCACGTCTCTTTGAAGCCTATTGTTAGTTTCTGAAGCATTCTTAAAAAGATTTTGGTTTAATTTAACAAATATAGATACTTCATAAATGTAAAGGCATGGTAATGTTAAAATTTTATATTTGATGAATAATGGTTGACAGCTCTCCATATATTTAAGTCCAAACATAGCTCTGATGCATCTTTTTTGTGCTTTAAAGATTTTCTCCTTGTCAGTGGAGTTTCCCCAAAAGATCACACCATACCGCAAGACTGATGCCACCATTCCATGGTACGCCGTCAGCAAAGTGCTGGTATCGGATATTTTTGAAAGTTCATGAAGAGCATACACTGATTTATGAACTCTCATTGCTAGTTGTTCAATGTGAAGCTTCCATGTTAATCTACTATCAAGTGTTAGACCCAGAAATTTGGTCGATTCGCCAACGCTAAGTGACTGGTTTTTGTATTTAATGTTTATGTCTGGGGTCTTATTACGTTGACTGAAATTTACCAACTTAGTTTTGCTTATGTTGGCTTTTAAATTGTTAGCGTCAAGCCACTCAACAATAGAAATTAGGGTATTGTTAATATTCTGTTCATAGGCGCTTATATCGTTACAATTTATGGTTACAGTAGTGTCGTCTGCAAACTGTGTTATAGGGTAGCGTGTAACATTTGGCAGATCATTTATATAAATTATAAAAAGTAACGGTCCTAGGATACTACCTTGGGGCACACCATGATTAAGTCTACGCCCTTTGGATAAATAAGCGATTTCAGTTTTCTTTTTAATGTGAATTCTAGTAATTTCAGTCATTTGGGTTCGATTTTTTAGGTACGTTTCCAGTAGTTTTAAAATATTGCCTCTTATGCCATAGTTTTCCAGCTTGTCTAATAGGATGTTATGGTTTACGTAGTCGAAAGCCTGTGTCATATCCATAAAGATGGAACAGACTGGTACTCGCTTATCAATATTTATCATCACAGTTTTGAGATAATCATAGATGGCCTGATTTATGGTTTTATCGTGCCTGAAACCCTTCTGTTCTTTTGCTAGTATGTTTTGGTTTTCGAAGTAGTGATTAAGTTCTTTGCATATATATTTTTCAACGATTTTAGAAAAAAATGGTACTAATGCTATTGGTCGGTAATTTTCCATATGATCGCGCCAGTCTCTTCCTTTTTTGAAGATAGGTTTTATTATTGCCGTTTTAAGCGTATCCGGAAAAACACCTTTCTCAATGCATAGATTTACTATGAAAGTTAAGGGAGGACAATAATATGTACTTACATACGTACTTTATAACTTTAGTGACAATTCCGTCATATCCAACACTGTTTGTGTTTTTCAAGGATTTTATGATGTGAAACATTTGATTTGGGTCAGCAGGATTCATAAACATGGAATTTACTTTAGTTCTAAGATGTTTATTAAAATATTTTTTATCGTCGTCAATAATTGGGGTAATTTTGTCAATATAATAGTCATTAAAAGTATTGCAGATGTCATTGGGGTTTGTTGTCAATTTGTCGTTTATTTCAATTGCTGATATATTTTCTCGTGGTATATTTAATTTATTTTTATTAATAGTTTGCCAAACTGCCTTTGGTTTATTGATAGAAGTGGTTATGCTGTGTTTGTTGAGGGCTTTTTGAGTAAGCATTATAATTTTTTTTAATCTTTTGGAATATTGTAAAAGTTGCTCTTTATTAGCAGTAGTAGGTTTTTTCCTATATTGCCAAAGCTGTGAGCGTTTTCTGGCACTGCATTTTACAATTCCGCGTGTTACCCATTTAGGTTTTTTATGGATTGGAATGGTAAGTATTCTATAGGGGAAACAAAGATCATAAAAGGTTTTGAAAATGTCAATAAAATTATTATATGCTATATTAGGGTCATTAGATTCATGTCTCCAAAAATGACAGTTGTCTAACGCAATATTTAAACTTCTCTAGGTTTTCCTTACAATAATTCCTACGACTTATTCTCCAATATTTGATGGTACATACATTGTTTATATTACATTTTAATACTTGGGCAGTGTGATCCGATAAACCAAGCTCTATAACATCAGATTTACACTTATTAACAGAAAAATTATGGGCGAAATTATCGATGCATGTTTTACTGGACAATCGAGTGGGCTCCCTTATCTGTAGTTTCAAGTTATAGTTTAGTAATATACATTCAAAATCTGAAGACCAAAATTTATAATTTGTTTTTCCGTTTTTGTGTCACAATTTTAATGCGGTTTACAGAATACATTTGCCATTAATTAAGAATACATTTACCAAGTTTCAACAATATAGTTCTTATAGTTTCGGAAAAAAGTGGCTGTGACATACAGACGGACAGACAGACTGACATGACGACGAACTCTAAAAATGGCAGCTATTCCGCATCAAACTAAAGAAGAATCACGTAAATCGGTTCATAAACCTCAGCGTAATCGGTGTACGTACACAAAAAACGCGTTGGGCTAAAAACGTGCGCCTACATGCTTTTCCAAAAACGAGCATATACGCGAGTATTAAACGCTAGTCATCTGAAACTGTTCTTTATGTTCATGCCAAGAAACACTTGAACAGTATGAGTCTAGCTAGACTGGCTAAGTTTTAAAAACGTCTGTGCCAAAGACAATGTACCTAGTTGTCCACATAAACAAAAATTTTCATACAAAAATGTCCACAAAATGAAAACTAATGGGCCAAACTATATAAT
Organism: Pseudoips prasinana; assembly: GCA_951640165.1. Classification (NCBI taxonomy): domain Eukaryota; kingdom Metazoa; phylum Arthropoda; class Insecta; order Lepidoptera; family Nolidae; genus Pseudoips; species Pseudoips prasinana. The sequence goes on along the minus strand of OX621237.1, from coordinate 22,482,600 downwards.
TTTTTTATGGGACCAAATGGCAACCATTCCGCATCAAACTAAAAAAGAATCACGTAAATCGAATCATAAATCTCCGAGTAATCGGTGTACATACATAAAAAAAAAACCGGTGAACTTGAGAACCTCCTCCTTTTGAAGTCGGTTAAAAACTTATTTTAAAAGCAATTTCTCTTCGAAATCCTAGAGCAGAGAAACCACCAGTTCGGGATGCGAGTCACTTGGTCACCTGGCTGCAGAACAACCCACCCACGAATGAAACATTATTTGAAGCCTCACGTAGGTTAGCTATGTACGTCAGGCTGGCCCGGCCCCATGGAATTTGGTAATGAGATTGTTATCAATCCAATGTACCCGGGTATACTAATATATGTAACACCTTCATTTTCAATGTAACTCTTTTTAAAAGAAATTACGTGCACTTCTTGGTGGCCGGGCTAGCCTGACGTTTTCAGCCCGGCCACCTTGTTTCCCACTAATCTACAAAAAATACTGACAATATTTTGGTACAGATCCAATGTACTCCTTATTACAAAGATATGTAACGCCTTTGTTTTCAATGTAACTCTTTTTAAAAGAAATTACGTGCACTTCTTGGTGGCCGGGCCAGCCTGACGTTTTCAGCCCGGCCACCTTGTTTCCCACTAATCTACAAAAAATACTGACAATATTTAGCTACAGATGAAATGTACTCCTTATTACAAAGATATGTAACAACTTTGTTTTCAATGTAACTCTTTTTAAAAGAAATTACGTGCACTTCTTGGTGGCCGGGCCAGCCTGACGTTTTCAACCCGGCCACCTTGTTTCCCACTAATCTACAAAAAATACTGGCAATATTGTGCTACAGATGAAATGTACCCTATAATTTATGCATATGTAACACAAAATCGAATCCTAAAATGCAATAGCATACGAAATATTAGCGGTTGCAGGTGGCCGGGCTGAAATTATTTCGTTAGTATAAAACAGTAAAACTGCAACACCTACCAAAAAATAATACCAGTACATAATGAGATATAGAGATATAGAATACATGTAACGCTTTCATTTTAAATTATAATACATATTTAGAAAGAATAATCACTTGAAATTATATTTCAGCCCGGCCACCTAAAAGCGGTAATATTCCCTAAAATCTTATGCCAATTTGTACAGTAAAACCTGATACAGCTATGAAATGAAAGTTACATTCGTTTCGTTTTAGTCGTATACGTTTAAGCCTTCTGTTTGACTAGATTATCAAAATCTAAGAAACTTGCCGAAGAGTGACTATCATTTATTAACTAATTTCAGGACATTTAGTTTGTTGAGTGAAACAAAATTGGTAATTGTCACATTTTTTTAATAATCATTTTTGAAATTAGTTAGACAACATTTGTACTTATATTAATTAGGTACTATAACAATTGTTAATTATAAATAATGTAAAAAAAGGTTACACATTGATAATAACACAGTTATCAAAAAATTATAGTAATATCAATATTACCTTAACATCGAACATTCATTCATTCAGAATATTAGAAGATAATTTTTGGATAAATACATAATATACCTTGGTAAAAAATCACAGATTTTCATAATGATTTTTACATCAATTTTGAATTTAAAGTTTTGAAAACTTTCAATTAAACTTATGTTAATATAATATGATTGGATTTATGTGATATATTTACAATAATGATAGTAGGTTAATTATTACAACAATTCTTAAATAAAGAGAGAACCATAGTTCTTTCAGTGGCAGCTAATGGAAATATAGCTATGTAGTATATATAATTTAACATAATAATAAAATCACAGCTAAAAATCACAATGTTAACTTGTATAATTAAACGTATGCTAATATAATAATCATTGCTAGCCTATATCTGGCATTTGTACTATTAGTATTTTGACTAATTCAAATTTAAATATATTGTTTATTAGAATCGATAAAAACGTACTAATCACTTGATTATGTTATTTAATCAAGCTAAAATGTACGTCAAGGAATGTAAAAATATTAAATTCAAATTACTTTTTTTAACACTAGACTGTAAATCGTCATAACACATCCACAGATCTTGATTAAATAAATGGCATTTATAATGTCCTAGATTTTCCCCCAATACTACATATTCAATAGCACCTACAATCACATAAATATTAGTTCTAACTTTGATAGATAAAGGTATATCGTTCAATATTATTTGATCTGTTCCATTTAAATCAAAAGATATAATATTCTTTACATTATAGCTGGACAAAACAGTGCCCGGGCAATCGTGTTCACAATCCTTCGAAATGACGTCTATACAAATTGAGTCTTCTAGGGCTGATATTCCAAATGTTTTAATTACGTTCATATTAATGGGTAAAAATGGTACTGTTCTTTGAAGTTGAAATGCACATTTTTCTTCGGTACATATTTTTGTAAATAGAGCGCTATAAAATAATTCTAAAATCATTTGTTCAAACAAATTTGCGACATTGCATTCACGATTTATATCTTTTGTATTTTTCGAGGATAGTTTGTAGCACTTTTTACATATGGTATTTCTTAGTTCGTATACTGCGGCTTCAGATATGTTTTTGTTACCTATAAATTGTATATAATTACATAACATATTATTATTATTTTCAGTCTGATCTGTTCCTAATTTAAAGTTATTAAATGCAATATAACCATAAGCTATTAAATATGTAACAGCATCAAAACCACATGTATTTGTTAAAGTGGAACCAGTTTCAATATTTCCATTTTTTATAAATTTTAACATTTTATAAATCGGTACGGTAACTGGCTCTTCAGCTTGTCCTTTCCAATTTTCTACAAAAGTTGGCATATCACTGAAAATAGAATCTTGAGGAAATAACCGTTTTTGGTGTGTTCTTTTTTGACGATTCTTTTTGATTTTAATCTTTCGCTCTTGAAGGGGCGGTGCCTCATTATTTTGTAGTTCACTAGCAGCGATATTAAGCTCTCCATTTAAATGATTAATATGTATGTTTAGAAATTCGTCAATCCTGTATTTTCTTACTTTAGTTTTGAGTAATAAATGTTTTATTGTTTTAAAATAAACCTCTGATGCACTAGACGATGGATTTTTGTTTTTTGAATTGTATAATGGAGCCATAACGTTTGACCACAGGGGCAATTTTCCCAATAAACGTTTTAGAGTAGATATTAGAGGCGGATAATATAATTTGTTGGGGCGTTCACAAGATTCCTCTTCTTGTTTATTTTTACAAGCAACAGTATTATCAAACCATACCATAAAATTGCTTACATCTAAAACATTCTCCTCATTTAGGAATCTTTCTTCATCTACGTAATTGTGTGCGTTGTTAGAATCTTTTTCATCCATTGTAATACCTTGAATTCTTGTTTTCAAATTACAGTGGGCATCAAAGCAAATTTTTGAATAAAATTTAGTTAAAATAACGGTTAACATATTTTCAATTATCTCTCTTATGACTACGATACACTCTGATGTTTTAATGTAAAGAATACAACGAACAAAGAAAAATTTTACATTTTCTGTTGTATTATTGAAGCACGAAAGATTATGAATAGTTTTGACAAAGTGACTTGTATCTATTCGCATATATACTACAGGCAAACTATTTGTATGTCCCTCCAATGCACTGTAAGAAGCTTCTAAGTAATCTTTTGTAGATTTATATGAAGTAAAGCATTGGATTGTAGCAGCAATCAAAGCTGAGGAATCGTCCGTGATTATTTCTGCAGGAGGGATAATTCCATTACTGGCCCATTTACCCAACCAATCCGCAATGCTATTTTTAGTGTGAGAATCACTAAGCATTTGTGAAATTGGAATAGATTTTAAAAAGCTATCAGCAGTTATTAATATAACATATAAGAATAATCTTTTAGTAAATTTAGTCCCATTAGGTAACACAATTGGTTTAATTATAGAGCCTGTGGCATCTAATGATATGCTTGGTCGACCATACTCTTGAACATATTGTTTGTAATATTTTATTTGTTCTTCTAACCAGTAGTAAATATGAAAAGTTGGTTTCATTAAAATTTCCTGAATTACGGAAGAGTATGTTGAAGTATTTGCCATAATGACAACAGATAATATTTGATTGGTATGGTACCATTTCTGCTTCATTGTTTCATGACGTATTTGGCGTAATGCTCAGACTGATGGCAATACAGGTGGTTCCTTATCTTGAAATATCATATCATGACTCGCTATTTGTTTTCTAACTATTGTTGCTGAATCAAATTTTAATTTCTTAGATAATGTTCGTCTTGAGTACGGAGTGAGTCGTATTTTTTTAAAGGATTATGCTTAAAATTTGGTTGAAGTTGATCAATTTCAAATAAAAAATCAATAATATGATCAGTCTTATCTTTATTTTGAATTTTCACTGTTGCTTGACACTGAGTGCAACGTCCGTAGAATGTAATGTTAGCGCCTTGAATAACATGTCTTTTAAATGCTACAGTACAAGGTAACTTATAAAACTCCCAGAGTTTTTTTCTTAAAAGACCGGACCACTTAAATTTGGGAATAGCTCTGTACGTCTGATATCTTGCACTAGGTTTATTTTTATCGTGTCGTTTATACGTATAACTTAAGGGTTCAATTTTCTTCCATTCATGAACATCAATTGGAAATTTAAAACTAATTTGGTGAAGTAAGCTTGCTTGTTGAATAACTGGAGAAGACCCTGATGATGATGTTGACGAAGTTATAATACTATTGGTATTATCTTCATTTATTTTAATGAAGCACTCATCTTTTGCCCGAGGTGAGTTCTGGTTGTTTAAAAAGTTTCTTCTAAAGCTGAGATATAGTGCTTTTGGTGACATCACATAGTTTATATCTTTTGCTATGGTATTGTATATAATAGAACTATTGGAGATGTATTGTATGGCTATGGTATTGTATATAATATACTATCTTGTCGTGGTGATCAAGCGTTTATGTTTCTCAAATATTTGTTTTTGAGCCACAATATCTAACGCACTACGTTTTCCCATGGTGTAGGCACGCTCAACTGAAATAAAATATATCTATTTTAACTTTGGTTTCGTAATAGGTATTCATGTAGGCTAAATAACTACATTAATATTTATTTAAATACAAATTCCCTAAAAAGATAAGTGTATGCAGTAACATTTGCATGCATTATCAAGTATATACATAAATCTATTAAAATAATTTTTAGCACCTATTAACATTATTGTTTATAAAAGGAATAATATATAAAAAATGTTCATAAGAATCAAATTTACTTTCACAAAACTTATAACTTTTGGGACATTAGAAATATATAAGATAGAATAGAGATGGGGAACATTATTTACAAGAAGCGCGGGTACAGACGAACACCGTCGACGGTTGCCTGATTACAATGAATAATTCACTAAAATCCAATAGGGGAGGGGGGCATAACGGGGACGTTAAGGGAAATAAACAACAAAAAAAGAAGTATAAAATATTTTTAATCAAAACTAATGACAACTCTTTGGATACTTATTAATTTATCATTCCGCATCGAATTTGGTGAAGTAAGAAATCAAATAAAACTTTTAATAGTAATTTCACAAATCTTCATGAAAACTCCATCGTGCCCCGGGGTAGGGGCAGTATGGGGTACCCAGTGTGGGGCACTACGGGGTACATTATGTTATTTATCGCAGAATAAACAGATGTGGAATGCTTCCAAGTCTTCGTCATCAACTCCTGCACATGCTGTATGGGCCCACTGCCCACATAGCTGGCAGGCCACCCAACGCTCCAAAGACTTCAAATAAGTATTGTTCGAGTCAATACAATAGATGCATAAGGTATCCTCCTTAACATTTTCGCTATCAGAGTGAGCTTTTTGAGTCTTCTGTTTCTTTGAGTTTTTCTTCAACCGGGGATCATTCGGATTGGAACATTTCTTCGTCCGTTTAAGTTCACGTTCTTCTAGTTCGTTTTTGTAGGGGGTTGAAGTAAGAACAACTGTTTTCCCTCTGCGATAATTTTTTCTAGTTTGATTTGTTGTTTCAACAGTGGGGATGGGGAAAATGTCTTTGGGAGAAGCGTTGTCAAAGGAAGTTGTTAAATCACGACATACTCTTCGAATTGGAGATCGGGAAACGCTATATTCTTCTTGCATAGATGGTCCAGGCTGAGGCTCTGAGATAGGAGTTTCTTGATGTAAACGTGTCGATATGGCAGGTAAAACAGATTCAAGAGGTACATTTTCAATGGGAGGTGACAGTGGTTGCTGAATTTTAGTAGTTGAAGGAGCTGTTTCAGGCTCATCATTTGTAAACGGTATGTCTGTTGTTGACGCAGCTAAAAAATCTGAATCTGTAAAATTATTTTGGTTAAATGGCCAAATCCCACATTTTTTGAATGCATTTATTGCCGTGGACATTGTTGCAGCTTGAATATAAGCATCAGCAAAAATTTCGCTTATTTGAAAAGTTGTAATTATTCGCCCTGGGTGCGACCGTAACCAGTTAGAACAAGCATGATCATAATACACACTTAATGGTTTCATAAAGCCAACATCTAAGGGTTGGAGCCTGTGGGTGCAATGAGGGGGAAAGCAAAGCATCACAACACCATTCTTACGTGCATTTTCAATAACCTCTATATTCTGCGTATGCGTTACATGACCATCTAAAAGTAACAAGACCGGTTTAGTTATTGACGCCCCAGAAAATTTTACAAACCTTTGGAACCAGCTCATAAAGGTTTCAGTCGTCATCCAGCCTCGAACATTGCATTCTGCTGTAGTACCTGGAGGAGCTCGATCCAATAACTCCTGCTTCATTCTCTGTCGAGGAAATATTAGCATGGGAGGCATGTAAGTTCCGGCTGCATTCATACATATTTCGACGGTTATCGTCTGCCCTCGTTCTGCAGAAGAAAGGGAGCCTACTTGTTTTCTTCCTTTTTCAGCAATGATTTTGCTCTTTGTTTTGGAAACGCATGATATTCCAGTCTCGTCACAGTTATATATTCTATCTGGCGTTAAATTATATTTGTCATAAACTTCCCCAAGCAAAGAATAAAATTTATTCACGGCGACTTTGTTAAAACCCATAGCTCGTGCTGCCGATGTGGCTTCTGGTTTTCGAATTGATAAATCCGGATGACGTTTCATGAAGCCTTTTAACCAATCTATACCGGCAATCTTTTTATCATGTTTAAAGTTGTGAGCTTTAGCATTTTTTTCTGCAAGCTGATAAGCTAGTTTTCGTAGGCCAACAGTTGTCAAACCAAATAATCGTTTTTCCATATCTTTTACGTATCTAACAAGCTCCTCTTCTTCTTGTTTGGAAAATACGGGTTTAAAGTTACCTGGAGTTGAATTAAGAGATATCTCGCCTTTCCTTATTTTTGCGACGTGACGCTCTAATGTGGTCTGTGGAACACCGTGCAATTGAGCTGCTTTTCTGTAACCTGCTGATTTGCTTAAAACTGCATCAATTGCGTGTTTCATGCTTTCTACATCCCAACTGTTTCTGGAGCTTTTCTTTTTGTAAGTTCTTACCATTTTAATATACCTAAAACAAAACAAATAATATTATGAAATGAACTGACAATGCAGGGGCATAATGGGGGCGTACCCCATTATGCCCCATAGCCATGTCCCCGTTATGCCCCTATATCTAACAAAATTTTAAACAACGAACGAAAAAAAGAATTCAAGGTCAAAGTGATTTTGCTCAAAACATATCAATAGTTGACGTTAGTAGTAAAACACACTAATAAAACAATAGTAGTCATCTAAACACTTACCTTTTTAGACGCGTTTTAGTAACCACTCAAAATTAGATGAAATGTTGCCGAAAAAATGTTTTGGTCGTCAACAATAAACGCGTGCTCTCTTATTGGTGAAAACAAAACACGGCTAGTATGCGTAGTTACTTGTATGTGTGGGTGACCCCGTCGTGCCTCGCGTCCCCGTTATGCCCCCCCTCCCCTATATAAATCTTACAGTAATTAATAAGAAACTGATTAATTATTGATTTCACGAAATAAATAAGTACACAATAATAATAAGTAAATACATAGGGTACAGAACATTAAGATTCACAAAAACTAAACACTTACTGTTAGTAAATCACCAAAATTATTACCTATTGACTATAAACGAAAGGATAAAATATATTTAGTTGATGGCATTCTATGGAGTTTTATTATTAAGTAAATGAGTGTTTAGATTTACTTTACTTTACCTGTATATTTTTTTAAATAATTACTTAGCTACCCATTAACATTGTTTGTCGATATATTTTAATTTATCAAAACTATGACTTACCTTAAAAACATCACATCACAAACAACTACACTGCAACAACTGATCAAATTTTACACTCACAGTAATATTAAAACGTAAAATATTATGTCAGAAGTGTTGATAACTACACGGCTCTTGCGCATCTATTCTGTCTACTCGGGGAAAATATCTTACGACTTAGTTTGGGACGCGACACAGGCGCCGTCTAAAAATCGGTGGTAGCGTTTGTGAACTATTATCTTTGTATGGTTATGTTGTGAAGCCAAAAACGGAGAAAATATATATAGGTTTATTATGTATCCAACAATTATTATCTGTGATTTTACTACTTAGTTTATTAATAAAAATATCATAGTTAGGTACGCATTTTGTTTCACTCAACAAACCAAATGTCCTGAAATTAGTTAATAAATGATAGTCACTCTTCGGCAAGTTTCTCAGATTTTGATAATCTAGTCAAACAGAAGGCTTAAAGGTATACGACTAAAACGAAACGAATGTAACTTTCATTTCATAGCTGTATCAGGTTTTACTGTACAAATTGGCATAAGATTTTAGGGAATATTACCGCTTTTAGGTGGCCGGGCTGAAATATAATTTCAAGTGATTATTCTTTCTAAATATGTATTATAATTTAAAATGAAAGCGTTACATGTATTCTATATCTCTATATCTCATTATGTACTGGTATTATTTTTTGGTAGGTGTTGCAGTTTTACTGTTTTATACTAACGAAATAATTTCAGCCCGGCCACCTGCAACCGCTAATATTTCGTATGCTATTGCATTTTAGGATTCGATTTTGTGTTACATATGCATAAATTATAGGGTACATTTCATCTGTAGCACAATATTGCCAGTATTTTTTGTAGATTAGTGGGAAACAAGGTGGCCGGGTTGAAAACGTCAGGCTGGCCCGGCCACCAAGAAGTGCACGTAATTTCTTTTAAAAAGAGTTACATTGAAAACAAAGTTGTTACATATCTTTGTAATAAGGAGTACATTTCATCTGTAGCTAAATATTGTCAGTATTTTTTGTAGATTAGTGGGAAACAAGGTGGCCGGGCTGAAAACGTCAGGCTGGCCCGGCCACCAAGAAGTGCACGTAATTTCTTTTAAAAAGAGTTACATTGAAAACAAAGGCGTTACATATCTTTGTAATAAGGAGTACATTGGATCTGTACCAAAATATTGTCAGTATTTTTTGTAGATTAGTGGGAAACAAGGTGGCCGGGCTGAAAACGTCAGGCTAGCCCGGCCACCAAGAAGTGCACGTAATTTCTTTTAAAAAGTGTTACATTGAAAATGAAGGTGTTACATATATTAGTATACCCGGGTACATTGGATTGATAACAATCTCATTACCAAATTCCATGGGGCCGGGCCAGCCTGACGTACATGGTTAGCTTGCATTTTACTCTTGGCTTCAGGCCGCCGAGTGCATGATCTTACCTTGCTTAAAATTTTACCATCCCATTATACCTACCGATGCCGAAGACTACGCCATTTTACACCTAGCCTTATTTTCCATGACCGACACGGCCATACAGGCAGTCGGGTTGAAAGCTATTGCAACATAGCAATATTAAAACGGTCACCGTAGCCTAGATGGTAGTGATCCTGCCTACGAAGCTGGTGGTCCTGGGTTCGAATCCCGGTAAGTGCAAATATTTGTGTGATGAGCACGAATATTTGTTTCTGAGTCATGGATGTTTTCTATGTATTTAAGTATTTATCTATCTATATAAGTACGTATATCGTCGCCTGGTACCCATAGTACAAGCTTTGCTTAGTTTGGGGCTAGGATGATCTGTGTGACATTGTCCCCAGATATTATTATTATTAAAATCTGTCCCGTATTTTGGTTGAGAAAGGTTCTGCAACTGGGAACACGGACTCGGATGGCTGAGTGTAATAATGCCCTTTATATTACTATCAGGCCGAGTACAAGCAACCTCGAAGACAATTATCGGTAAGTGTGTTATGACAATTCTTAGAGATGCTGGTATAACAGCCACGCCGGGAACTGTTCGCTCAGCCGTCGCTTGTTTGAACTGGCATGAGATATTCTTAGTTGTGGCAATTGGCGCAGAGAAAACACCTTTGCCAAATTTTATTGCAAACAAATTATTGGGACATCTCAGTCACGGACAAACTTATTGAGAATTTTGTAGGTATGTAAAGTATATTAATTGGTTATCTGCATAGTCACAAATTATACTTTATGTAATTATAGATTAAGAAATATTTTTTTAGAATAATTCTGCTTTTTTAAAACTAGGTACAGTTGCCGATATCTTTACTAATATAATAAGATTTTATTTCCATAAACAAATTGTTACAGTATTAAAGATCGTTTTAATCGAGGTTTATCTATATCATCCATCTCACATAGCGTCGTTGCCATTCACCAGGAGTTGTAAACACGTCTCTCACAGATGCTGTGCGTCGTCACATGCCGATAATAGTGCAAGTGTTACATAAAAATAAAACTTGTATTATTGAGCAGAGACGATGCACAGCATCCCAATAAGGGTTCCTGGTGAGAGGCTTCTATGAAGGCAAAATGGCATAATAGGCCCCTGGTGACAACTCGCTATAGATGGTGCTTAAATCGTAACCTAGATGGCGCTGTCGGCACCGGAAGTAGTTGCAATTGGTAACAAAAACTATAACAATAATTTTATTTATTGTATTGGCAGTGCGTATGTCGCTGTCAGAGTTACCATTTAAGTTCAGCCGGAACCGACAGCGTTTTACCTCCGAAGCATGAATAGGCTTATAAATTAAGCAACTTGCTTGCTTGATCTTACTAAGTTACTATAAGGGCTTCTGGTTAGATATTTATATATTTTAAACATATATTTTTAAAAGACTGACTATGTCTTTTGAATACACTTGGGAAATTAATTCGAGTCGCGGGGTACTTTACAAACATAAAATTGACGGACACAAAGTACCTACATCCAGATTCAGAACAATTATTTATTGGTCACACAAATAGCTGTCCTGCGCGGGAATCGAACCCGGGATACGAAGTTGCGAGGTGACTGTCTTAACCGCTGCGCCACACGTGCAGTTATGACAACAAAATATTCATTGAATAAATATTTTGTTTTATTGACTGCGCGCCATAGTCACATGTGAATACTTGGATTACCATTACATAAATTACAAATGAATTAAATAAAACCGTTTGTAGTTTAATTTAATGTTTCCAGACATGTTTTAGGTATATACCTGGGTGCAGTTACCACATTTTGAAACTGAATTCGGAAAAGTTTCAAAATATTAGGGAATTAAGTGCACACATTACTAACATTAGAGGGTGATCACATGGATTATATTTATTTAATTATATTAGTTTCAGATTTATAATAAAGTATATCTATTTACTTTATTATATACATTTCTATAGGAATATAAATGTGAATTCATATATAATTATTTTTCTTTACAAATAAAAATATATAAAATTAATTTTGACATTGCAGCTTTGACAACCAAATCAATTCCTACAAAAGATAATAAAATAAGTAACTAGACCACCAAGTTGCACGCTAATTACTCAAATTTTACCCATGAACATTTTTTGTACAAGACATAAATGTTTGAAACTTTATTGATAATACAAGGATATTTTGAGTATACACATAACAAATGGGGACATTATAGATTTTTTAAATCTTCTAATCACTACAAAGCAAAACAACAGACAGATGAATTGCCACATTTGGAATTGAATGATGTCAAATTGACACTGAAGAGGGCTTCTTATTGCAAAGTTGCAATGACAATTTCTAATCATATAAATAAACAACATAAAATACTAACTTGTATTTTAGGTTGTTTCCTCAGGTTATATAACTAATGATATGACCACCCCCAATTCTTGATGAGCATATGCACACCAAATAGGTTTCAATGCAACTGAGTCTACAATCAGTTCATGGAGAATAATATCTTCATTAATGCAAGTTAAACAAATAAAACAAATCAGAATATTTATTATGTAAATTTAGTATATAAAATTGTTGTCAAAATATACTAATTTCTGTACAACTAAAAGTAGGTACCTAAAAAATTAATGTGAATTTAGATCTTACCCACTAGGAATATAGGCGAATGTTTATTTGGAATGAAAACTATTTAAATGCATACATTAGGGTTCTAATACAAACAATTTATACTTTATGTTAGGATTACCTAATTACGAGGATACCTATCATAGCCTAGAATCTTTAATAACAGCAAGATTTGATTACTATATTATAGTAGGTAAGTGATATCAAAATGTTTACATTATTAAGTAGACTTCATCCTACAATGCCTTTAACAGTGGTTCCCACCTCCCAAGTATACAGACTGTGATCAATACATTTAAAGCAATGCTTTAGTAAAAAGAAGACTCTAATGCTTACCTACTTTTGTTTTGTAACAACAAAATTATTACTATTATACCTGATACCTAGGGATTTGACAACATTTAGTAATTTCTCTTAAGTGGCAGGCCTATGAATATTCCAGAGTATACCTAAGTGATAAGCTAATAATGACAAGGGGTAATTCTAATTACAAATTACTAATAATTTTTTTAAAATATTATTAGTTAGATATTATAGCAAAGGTTATTTAATGAAGTAATCGAGACTGTTTGGTATGATACTTATGGAGAATACATAAATTCATAACACAATGAAGCTGGGTTAATATCAACGAAAAGGGGACACAATGAACCTTGACAATATACTTGTGACAATATACACTTTAATGCCCAGTTTCTATATTCCAACGAAATAATGTTTTACCACTGAAATCTTTTGTTCACTGAAATTAAAACTGACCTAGAGAAGGTTGGTTCATGAACAAGCATTTATTCTTCCTATGTCCAATTTTATTGATTGAAACAAATTGTCACAATTTTAATTTTATAGGTAAAACTTTTTATAATTAGAATATAAGAACTTAGATTTAACAGTAAAATTTACAAATATGTAATATTTTCTTTTTCATTAACCCATCGGGTGGCATGCTTTCAGGACTTGGCCCTAATCTCTAAGAGCTAATGTACATAGTATGTGCATTAGACAACTGAGGGGTTAAAGTAAGTGAACATAACCCTTCAATTAAACTTTAACACAATCAATAGTATCAGAGAAATAATTAAGCATCATCCATTGTAGGCAACCAAAACGCCATATTAGTGCATGCTGATGCCAGCATCATGAACTTAGGATTAAATTGAACACATTGGATTGGAGCAGGATGGTCACCGTTTAGGACACACACTTTGTAGCCAGTGTCAGCATTCCACACATGGACTCTTCCGTCTGTTGAACCACTAAAAATGTATTGTGAGTCAGGACTGAATGATGCTTCTATTGGTATGCCTTTATTATTAAGGTGACCTGTAAATGTTTGCAAAGGAGTACCATGGTAAGCATCTACTAATCTGATTATAGATCCATTTGTACTAATCAGCATAGTCTTGCCATCTCTTGAGAATTTTAATCCTGTCCAGTCACATTCTTTTTCTTGATTCAATTTGAAGGTGACAAATGGTCCTTTATCAAATGATCTTAAATCATATAGTTTAATACTTTCTGAATTGACACCGGCGGCAAATATGAGGCCTTCGGGATCGTAAGCTGCGACGGGTCTTCCTGACAGATGCATTAGTCCTTGACAATTGGGCGAGCGTAGATCCCACAAGCGTAATGATTTATCCAAAGATCCCGACAAAAATGTATCTTCTACGGGAGATAAACATAGCGTCACTACTTTTTTCGTGTGTCCTGGAAAGTATCTTATATACTTGTTATCGTGAAGTGACAAATATCTTATAGTATCATCAACTTTGGTGGAGCTGTGGATCGCTGTGTTTTTGGCATGTGTGAAATGTATTAGATCAACACCATATTTTTTACTGTTGACTGTAATCATTTGTGTACCCTTTTCACAATCATAAATAACAATTTGATCATCTTCGCTACAAGAAATTAGTGTCTCTCCACTGGGGGAAAAGTCTATACTGTTTATTTTGTCAGTGTTTTCTCGAAACACCTTTGCCACTTTAAAACTTCGAACAACTGGGTCTACTAGTTTCATGGTTAACTCTATTTTAAATAACGCTGCTTCAAGTAATTAATCAGTAAAATTATAATATCAACATGAAACAATCATTAAATTCGGCTTTTCAATGTATCAAGAAAGCACGCACGACAATTTAGTCAATTTCACACACACTACCAGTGTTGACCAAAGAGAATATAACAAACTACGCCTGTGTTGACTATGAAGCTAAATTAATTTCCCCCGTTTCGATATCATTTGAATCATCTAGGACCCAAATATACTAGTCACAAGCTATATAAAATAAGAAAATATTACATTTATAGATGTAAGAATCTAAAAGATATTGTCAAAGATTAATTTGTAAATGTACGATTTGCATCAATATATGAACGTAACTTAAGGGGCATATAAAGTGTTCTAAAGTGTATCTAAACACAAAATAACTTCCATTTAATCTACATCTAATACAAGATATGTACCTTTATTCAATCTGAAGCTTAAAAACATATTTTATACCAAGAAGTAATGGTTGCTGTTTCATCTTTATTTGTTATTTTCTGTTTTACTAGCATATTCTTCAGAATAAAACTTCTTGTAAACTCACTATTTGTGGCAATACATATTTTATTATATTATTATAATAAAATGTACATTCCTTACAGCTGACAAAATTATTGCCCAAATGGACAGCGAATTCGTCTGTATTACTACTTAATTAATTTATGTAGAACACTATTGAATTGCAGTGTAGGCGTAAGATGTACGGCTTTGTACTGAAATAATGTCTAGAACCAGGGTTATTGACTGAATTTTATATTAAAATATAAACGGATTGCTGCTGCCTATACACATTGATTACGAATATAAGCTTATTATTTCCGTTGCTTTCAATTCCTGTAGTGCCTGTGAAAATCTCTTTGAACAACGTTTTACGTCCTTTATGAAACCATACCTGTATAATCAATTCAATAAAATATATAAATAATATATCTATCACATACTGAAGCAAAGAAACTTTGATGCAGTGGTCGTATCAACACACGTAAGACTTTTTGAAAATTGTTAAATAAATGTTAATTAAATACATATAATAAAAATGTAGGAAAGTCAAAACTGTACATTGAATATTTTTTTAAAAGGATACTTGGGGCGTGATTTACAAACAATATCGAAGCCAAATTTATAGTTTTTACCATTTTCGTCTGTTTATCTGTTTGTCTGTATGTATGTCCGGGCTAAACTCAACAAATATGGATTTACTTCAAATTTTGCATGAATATTACTAAGAGGTCGGGTCAACATATAAGCTACATATTATCACGCTATTACCTACGGGGGTGGAGCTGTGATAATTTATAAAGTTTAACGCGGGTAAAACCGCGTGGCACAGCTAGTAATTTATAAACTAAGAGGCTCATTTTATTATCTTAAGCATTTTACCACACACTACATAATCTGAAATGTATTTAATTAAGGAAAACTCCTCACAAAACAGGCCCCGCCTAGTGTGAGGTGTTTTTTGTAATGCTAAATGGTGTAATGTTTATCTTCTTTTATATATTTTCTAATATTATTATATTAGAAAAGCTTCATCAGCCCATAACACGCCTATACTGAAGGTCGTTTATGTCTTACGGTATCGCTCACAGCAAAACGCAAACGCAAAACCTTAAAAAGTGTCACACAATTTGTCACATCACTTTGAATATCATCGCGTCGTATTGATTATGTTTCTGAAAACATAACATAAAAATATGTCGTTTTCTGGCCGCCTGTGATGAAACAGTGATTCTGCCTGGAAACCGCAACATTTAAGTAAGAGCTCAAATAAGTAGTTAAATTACCATAACGTTCTATATGATTGGTCCCAAAATTGATATACCTTATTCTCTTAAATGTTTAGAACTTATCTTACTCCGTAGGAATTCGGTGCATATATAAATTCCCCGGCCACCATTTTGTTAAGCATCTGATTTACTGGAATCCGGGAACTTTTCGTAAGTGGCCGGCTTGAAACCATTGATCAAAACCCTTTCAGAATTTTAGAGAAGCACCCGTATCGATATTTTTCATAAACTGCATTGGGCGGTGGAAACTGCTCTGATAGGGCATATTTTTCAAAGGAGCTTTTCCTAACTTAGCTTTCGTTCGTACTAAGGACAGTTTACAAAAATAAAAATGTAATAAGGCGATATACTCAAAATCCTTCGCCCAACGAAATCAAGACTACGCGGTCCGTAAGTGATGATCATCAATTCAAATTCAATAAAATTGTAGTGAAGAAATTTTTCAAGTTTAATTATAGTGAACCATGGTTTGTGTTGAATGTGTTGCTGGATACTAGAATAGTGTCTTACCATTAGTTTGCTACAATTTGCCTAGACTTTATTCCAGGAATCCCGAAGATGAAGTCTAGTAAGTACAACCAATGTGTATAATTTTTTAAATAAAATTTGTGTCCACACAACTGCACAGCCTTATTATCTAGTCTTTCAACTGTCTCATTGCCCGTAATGTTATAATCTGGTATCTTAATGTCACTTTTATATAAATTTTAATAACACTACCTACTGGAGAGGAGTCTCAAAGTTACTATTACATATACAAAGTTCTCACTGACGTTCCGCGTTCGCCAATATCATCTAATTATCGGAAGATTTTAGCGCAGGTAATGAACCCCTAACATTTAAAGTGGATTTACGCTCAGATTGAGATCCCCGAAAATGTTGCGATTCCGCTAACAGACCTTCCGGGGTGCCAAATAGTCGAGGACGTATCGCCTAACAAACGTTTGCTAAATACTGATGGGGGGAGTCCTGGCCGTCTGATTACTTCTTAAAAAATTCCGGCCTCCGTAGGGAACAAATTCATTTTGCTTTGACGTCATTATTTACCTAGAGTAAACCGGTAGCAACATGTTAGCCAACGTCGTATCTGCAAGTCCGTTACTTTTTCGGGTCACCCTCACTAAATAAAAATCTAAACTTATTATAGATTGTGGTAATAAACACTAATACAACACAAATATTTTCAACAGCAAACCTCACGCGCACATTACTTTTGCGGAGCGGGGATGGTTATGTGGTAATGTATCTACTAAACTAAACACGCAAAAAGCTCTTGTGTGCACCGTAGTGTTTTTATCCTCTTTGGTGTGCACGAGCACTAACGGACTGGCGAATACGACGTCGTCAGAAGGAACACCAAATCAAATGGCGCTAGTTTGTTATATTCTCTTTGGGCATTATTGAACTGTCGTCGCCTCGGCCTGTGATGCTTACGAGAATGTGATTTCTTGAAAGACCTTCGTTCGTAAAGCGCACATGTACAAAAAAAACTCATTTTGGAATCAAAATGGACGGTGTTTAATGGCGTTTTTCGTATTTATTATTGATGTGAGATATTATGCTTATTTGGGCATTGAATCTCAGCAATAAGGAAAATACACGGTTAAAACTATCCTTACCGTAATATTTTCTGTAATCCGTGACTGACTTTCATTAATAATTTTTATGGACCTACATTTTTTGGAGTATGGTATCCATTTTGTGAACAACTTGTTGTGTGGCGTTTATAGTGAGTATTTGGTGCTTATAATAAAGTGAGATAATTGCTTTCTAAATACTTGCAACTACTATTAATTATTTCTAGTATATTTAAAGATACGATGCTCATTTAATTTGGTACGTGTTTCTTCTTCAATTATTATTGTAGTAGTTTAAAGCCAATAACCCGCAGGTAGGTTTTACTCCTCGGGACGCTGGCTTTGATATGGGACTTAGATATTTGTTTTAATCAGGTTTTCAAATTGAAGATTAAGTACTTGGTATTTTATTGCGGTACTGAAATAAGCTCATTTAAAATTATTTTCACTTTGTAAACTGTTCTCGTTTTGTCCACCTAAGCACCTTTCACATCAGTTTTCTCTAGTTGTTACTATATACTTAAATTAAAGCGAATGTTCAGCGTCATTTCGTTTGTTATTATGATCTAGTCACAGTGGTCAATAACCTTATAATACGAGGTTTATATAAGTGACGAAATAATAAAAACATTAGTGGTACATAGGATATATTTTTGTTAATAAGAAGCCTATGCATTCGATTTACTAAGTGATTCTACCCAATCAACCTACCTATCCATTTTTTAAGCTGAATCGAAGTGATTCTTTTAGGAATCAGTACTGTTACACAGATAGATGTAGCATTTATAGTCGTGGTGAAGATTTAATTGATCTCATTTTAATATTTGTTTTACTGTTAGGTATATTATATTTATATGAACCAATCACCAGGCAAAGCAATCATATACTATATTATAGGCTGCAGGAACTGCCACTCGTTGGGACCAACTTCTTACCATGTTCAAACTTAATTAGTCACATTATTTAAGACAAACATTGGTGGAAGCATCTCTTATAGTTAGAGATACTCTAGTGCATTTGCTATGGTAACTAGTGTGTTCCCCATTGTCATGTGCATGCTAAATCTACATCCGAGTAGTGAATCCTTTGTACTTCATCTATTAGTATCTAGTAAGGTTAGATTAATTTCAAAAGCAACAAAATCTATTTTCCATATAAAATATGATCTGATTACAATGAAGGTGGATTTCATTGATCTTGGAAGCTCGTAAGATAAGGTTGAAATTTTTTTATTCTTGAATGACTACTGCCAACATTATTTCAAACAAAAAAGTTGTACTTGATAAAGTTATTGCATTTCATTTACAGACTCCTCAGTATGTAAAGGTGATGAGATATTAAAAATTATGGTGATGATCACAGGTCTAAAACACATTATACTTAATTTTAATTCAGGTTTAATACTTTTTGAGAAATTATATAAAAATAATAATATCCTGGGACATAATACACACACGGCCATCTGATCCCAAATTAAGCTGAGCTTGACTATGGAAACCAGATAATTGATATAATACATATACTACTTTTTTATGTAAATACATACTTATATAGATAATTATTTGACTCCTAATATATGGTATAGAACGAGGGAACAGGGTATCTGACTTGTTCTCTTGAAGAAATGATATCTTCATGATGTATATTGTGTTATATGTGTAAATTTATTTTTACCTAGCATTTATGTAATGTTTAGGCTACTAACTGTAATTGTAAACTGTTATTGTAATTAGTATAAATCAGCTTCATTCCCTTGGTTCTTGTTGTGTTAAATTGTATTAAACATTGAAATCATATAATTAATCTAAACTCTATTGCTGCTATTTACACAATATATGGCAGGTGCCATAATTTATATCTGGAAGGTGTGCCGCCTGTCATTATAATGTTATAATTACTGCATACTCTCCTATATTCGTAATAAATCAATTCATTTGGCCAATTTTACCTACAATTACTGTTTCTATGTCAATAAATTTAGTATTTGCCTAAAGAATAGAAAAGTTATACATTTTTAGTCATTGTACCAAAATACAAGTCAATTTTTTTGGATGTCTGTAAGTTCATCACAATAATATTTTTTAAATATTTTAGAAATTGCCAACCTTACTGCAAATTTTGAAATTTCTATTTTGATATTCTATGTATGTCAAAATTTTTGATTTTTTTTGACCAAGTGGCTTATCATATCATAAGGTTTCATTGGCACATTCCAAAATGGAATTTAATTATTGACTATAAAATTAACATCTATCCCCCCTGTAGTTGGTGCTCAGTCTGCACTAGTAAGGTATTTTCATTGTATGCGCTGACTTCTAAAATAAAATTAAGCTAGTTTGTCTATAACTAATAAATTATTGTTATTTTTTACAAGTAATCCAAGTATAATATTAAGCTGTTTAAGTGAATAAATTGATAGCATTTTATCTGGATGTCCTGTATCTTTATTATTATAATGTATTATCTTGCAGCCTTGGTGATATTGGAAGATTGCTGAAAACCTAAAAAAGAAATGCTGTTTAACTAAACGGGAGAAGTTGTACTGCTATATGTTTATTGTGATTTCATAAGCGTATAGCTTTTCCCCTTGGTTATATAAGCACAGACCAACAATCAAGCTGGATCTTGGAAGATGTCAGAAGACTACATGCTGATTTAAATCAAATTTTTGAGTGAACCTTTGCAGGCCATATATGTTTGCTATGTGACATGCAAATAAACATCTTGTATTACTATTATGTATATCATTCCTGTAATGTTTCACTCATTAATTCATTGGATAAACAATACATTTTTTGATACATTTTGTCAATTGAGCTCTAATTCTATTAATTTAATAATATTTCACATTATTCACACTTGAGTTTGCAAAGTCAAGTGAGAATGATATAGATCCTGTTCCTTAATTCTATGAGATCTCTGCCAAGTATATTTTACATCAAAGTAATAATCATATTTAGTGTAAAATATTTCATAGTTTACTGATAGATACTATTCAAATAATGTAATTGATTACATAACATGTCACATGCAAACTTTATCCATGAATCTGAAGAACTTGTAGAAGAAACGTGCTAACAAGTTTTGTTGTCTGTCTTTGAAACCCAGTTGGAACCGGTAATTAAGATGATTTGAATAGGGGTCAGATTTTATTAGCCTTTCAACTACCTATAACAATCTGGTGTTCTAACAATAACCATTGGTAGCTGTGATCTCTGAGGCAAGGAAGGAAGTTTTTCCACCAACAAGAGCTCAAACCACCTTCCATTTGAGACAAAGATAGATTCTTGAAATCAAACACTTCAACTTCCAAGTGGCTTACACAGCTCTGACAAGAGGTTTTGGTTATAAGCTAATACTATAAATAGTGTAATACCAAATACTTAAATATTAGAGATTAGGTAGAATTAGAATGCATTTTACTCAAAAAAGTTAATCAGTTTCATGGTATAGAATATTCCAATTTTACCTTGGTGTTATTCTATGTTTGTTTATTTTTATCAGGACACTTTAATTGCTATCTGTGTCAGTGTTTTAGTTTTACAATTTATGTTCTTTTTAACTTCAATATGACATTTATTGAACAAACTATATACTCTAATGGATAGTAATCATAGTCCCTAATAATAATGATTAAAATTTTGTATTTCAGAATAAAATGGATGTACCAAATAATAAATGGACATTTCTTGATGGCAAAATTATCATAATTCACTCTTAATAGAGTGATGGACTCATATAATTTATTTGATGATGGAAGCGGTATGTTGGAAGGACTTACTGATCTTGGTGGATCAGATAGCTTTACAAGTGGCACACCATCAGGAGTAGCCGGAGACACTAAAGATACAACTGACAATAGGTTTGTATTTCTTTAAAAATTATATAATTTTGTTGTTACCCTGACAGCATACATGTTAATTTCATATTTAGTTTCAGGCAACCATATAATCAAAGCAGTGTGCCACAGGAAGGTTCAATTCAGAAACTGGCTTCGTTTGGAGGACCTGCTGCAGGCTTAAATAGCAGTACACAACCAGTACCAAACCCAGGCACTGGTCCTCCTGCACCTGATTACCATGAATATGGAAGTTATCCACCGCGCCCACGTTTGCCTCAGCCACCACATGCTCCGCTTCATCCATCACATCATGTGCATCCTTCACACTCATACCCAGGTTATCACCCTGGTCCAGAACCGATGTACGCCATGCCTGAGCAGCCAGGTAAAAATGGAAAGCCTTTATGTAGCAATAACTGATTATGTTGTCTATGGCCATTTGGATAAAAAAAATTTTGCTCAAATTAAATTTCCGAGATAATCTTCTCAATACATACTTTCATAACCAAATTAATATTTCTTAAATTTTCATTTCAAATTTTGGTTCTTTAAACATTTTACTTTGGCAAGTTATTATATTAAATAAAATATTATTAAAATTAAATATTAATTCAGAATAAGTTTATATTTCGTAACTTAAATTTTAAATCCGTTGCAATACACAGTAGTAATTTAGCTTCGGAATATAGGTGTGAACTGTGACCCTCACTAAAATGAATTGCTGAAAGAAAAGTAGGTTTCGTAACGACAGGGACCCCAACCGCGTGAACCGTGTGAGCGAAGTGAGCCATAGTGGCCAGTGAAGTGCCAAAATCGAGATTTTATACTCAAAATGTCATACAATAATTTGGCAATTCTAAAATGCAACGTGATCAAGTAATTATTTGCTGATCAGTGACTTGCCAAAGAAAAATTTGCTAATTGAAAAATTGCGATAAATGCGATGTATTTTTTTGCTAATAGGGAATTTGCGAAAAATTATTTGCAATGTGATATTTTGGCAAACGGTTTTTCGCCATACATTAGTAAACAGCTGTCATTATATTGTACCATGTTTGCTATGGTAAGTCAATATGTAAATAATAAATCGCATTTTAGGTATTGGAGAAATGGGTGTGTGGTCTGGACCACCAGGTGGCAACAGATACTCCCCCATTACACCAGGTTACAGACACAGCTATGAACATCAACAAAAAATGCATCAGTATCCCCCTCAACAGGTGAGCTATATGTAATGATTATGATTAAGCAATGCACTTTTTTTTACCACTACGTAGTTGTGACCATTGCATGCTGGGCATATTTTGGTTCAGTTCAGTCCTAAAGGAAACATTTAGTTACGCATATACATAATTTTGTTACGGTACGTTATTATATTTATATGACTGTGGCAGTCAAAATGTAAAGAATGACCGCATTAGACCTGTAAATCCCTGTATTTAAGACACCTTATAAACATTCTAGCTTTTAAGTTAATACCCAAATTAAGGGATTTATACAATTAAATCACAAATTAAATGTTGTTACATAACTAGGTTTAATTATAATTTATAGGGTGCTAGCATAGCGGGATTACAAGCTCAAAATGGCGCCTATATTCCAAGGCAACCTCATTTTCCGCAACCGACATCGCAACAGATATATGGGCAGCAGCAGGTAAATATCAGTTTGAATTATGATTTTTAAAAATGATACTTATTTTTTAATATATTTATATATGATCTCAATGTGCACAAAAATATAACTAACGGTGTATATTTGACTGCCTCTTTGGTTTACCAAAAAACTTCATGTTGGGATTTTTCTGCTAGGAAACCTTTTCAGTATCAGCCTGGAGCATGGAAGTTGGCTGTCATACACTCCCATACCTCTGAGAAAAGCTGTTGGTGCCGGATCTGAACTTAGTCCGATTGTGAAGGAATAGACTTTTTACTAATTTGTATGATTGTTTTTAACAAATTATTTCAATTTGTAATTTTATACTTACTTGTTACAGAACTACCCTAATTATACGCAAATGCATCCACCAACTGCATCTAGAATTAGTCAACATCCAACCTATCACCAGCAGATGGATGTCAATCCACATCAATATGGGATACCTCATGGACAACAAAGTCATGCTCCATTACCACAACATCAATCTCACCAAAATATGGCTGGACATGCTGGGGCCATGAGTTCAGGAATTCAAAGTCACCCCAATGTCCATTTGCATCACCCAGGAGCCCCGCCGCTTCACCATGTGCCCCGCCAGTCGCCAGTGCCGCCATCTTCGGTGGCACCTTCCCACTCCGTACCCACGCAGATGCCGTATGCTTCACCTCATCACTCTGTTGCGATGAGTTATCAATCTCATCAAATACAACATCCTTTAGATGTGAATGTTACCAATCAATATGGTAACGTCAAACCGACCGGAATTGAAACTGGAAGTCCACAGTATCGTCCGCCATTTCCCCAGCTTTCGCCCCAAATGTCACCCAGGGCTCAAATATCTCCACGCCAACAAACGCAATCTCAATTATCTCCGCGGCCTGTTATGTCACCAGTGAAGGGTCCTAGTGCTTCACCTCACGCGTCTCGTAATTTGGTGCAGTCGCCAGTATCATCGGGTCCACCTTCTGCTCCCGGACCATTCGCTTCACAGAATACTCTACAAGCTTTAGAACAAATGGTTTTGCCAGCTGGCACAGAATATCCCTATCAACGTAATCCTGCATCTCCAGCAGTATCACACGTTGTATCGTCACCATCACAATGGAATCAAAACAAAATGACACCGGCAAGTAATTTGACACAAATTGACAATAATGACCAGCCTACGAAGTCTGAACCTACCGCAGCTATTCCACCAACAAAATCCGAACTTATAAAAAATTTGCCCATAACTGTCACAAATAATGAATCAAAACCCATGGACAAGACTGAATCAGAAAGTGAGAGGCCAATTGACGGTAATACGCCTCGAACTTTTATACCACAAACAAATGTGAGCAATATTCCTAAAGAGAATATAAATGTTGTAACTCCACCAAGTAATGTTCTGACACAAGTACCCAGTATTAATACAGCTATTGTAGATAAAAAGGAAACGCAGGATACAATGCTTGTTTCTGTTCGTTCTGCAGATGTTTCAGATACTTTACCACTAAAGGAAGATGAAAAAAATGACAGTGCTTTGTCAAAATCATTTAATATTGAGCAAAAGCTCGAAAACAAGGAAAGGAAAGTAGTTGACAATACTAATTCACAAGAAATACCCACAGGTCAAACGCCGACCCTGCCACCTCCAACCATCTCCATGAATACTTCAGTGAATGATAATAACCAAGTACGATCTTCACAGCAAATGCATATAGCACCTTTGGGCAATGCTAATACAAACCAGTATGATAATATGCAAAATATGAATATAGGTCGAAATTCAGGATATGTCACAGGTGGTATACAGACTCCTGCCACAAATATACCAAATGTTCTACCGCAAGTTATTCCACCAAAATTACCTACTAGCATTCCCTCAAATACGAATGTAACTCATAATGTATCTTCAACTTTTCAAAGCGGATCCAGTTCTGTGACACAAACAGCTCCGAATATTCAACCTAACATGCAGTCAAATCCTACAACACAGCATACGAATCTTGCAAGCACTGTTTCATCAAGTATAGCAATGCATAGTTCACAAAGTAATTTACCATCTGTCCCCCCTTCTCCTATGCAAGGAAGTATGCAGCCCAGTGTGCATAACGTGCCTAGTAACATTCCACCTATTGGTCCAGCTAATGTACCGCCAAATATAACAAATGTTCCAGTGGGGTTACCTATGAATGTGCAAAATATTCATCCTAATATGCCCCCAAATCAAACTAATATCATACCAAATATGCCGCATAATATGAATCCAAATATGATAATGTTGGGACCCAACCCAATGCCTCATCCTAATATACCAAATATATATCCAGCATCTCATCATCAAGAAAGGATGGCATTACAACAACAAATTCAGGAGATATATTGTTTACCACCTTCAAATGAAAATCAGGAAAAAGTGAGATGCTTACAAGAAAGGTTAGCCTTGCTTCAACAACACGAAACAAGTGACAAGTGTAATGGTGGCCCTAATTGTAATTTACAAAATCCAGTGTATGGGACAAAAATGGTTGAAAGTCCTCAAGTAACTAGTACTACAGGTCGAGGACGAGGTAAAGGCCCTGCAAAACCACGAAAACCCAGAGCCAAAAAAGAAAAAATTGTTCCTATGGCGCAGCCCTTAGATCAATTACCTGTTTCAGAAGATTGTGTAACTGCCGGGACTGGTTTACAGAGTAACTCTGAACTAGACTTGGAAATGAGCGAGGATATTACTAATTTGGATAGTAGTGCAATATCTATTGATGATTCAATAAATGGCGGAAAAGTAAGAAAGCAAAGAGGGCCTCGAAAGAATAAAGAGCGGAAACCTCGCACTCCAAAAGAACCAAAGGTCAAGGAACAAGGAGACAAACCAGTGAAAGAACGCAAAAAACGTGAACCAAGAGATCCTAATGCTCCTAGGAGGAAACGAAATTCTAAAAAAGATGCAACAGAGATACAGGCTGATACTACTACATACGACTTTGTAGAAGGTGACGAAAAAGATGCCAAAGCAAGTGAATCGTCAATAATCCAAAATATCTCCAATTCAGAAACAAAAAGTGGACCAGATGCATCACTGGATGAATCAAATGTTACTGATTTTGACGACATACCAGTTTCTAAAATAGCCATTAAAGATCTGTTAGAGGAGGCGGAATCAAAACGAGACCAAGGAGAAAATGAGGATGATACAGATTCTGTATGCCAAAAAAGAAGATCTAAGAAACGGTCATCCGCTGGTGGCAGCTGCAAGAAAGTTACTTTAAAAAAATCTATTGGAGGCAGAAGAAAAAAACGTGGAGGTTTAATACCTGATTCTGACGGGGAACCTGACGATATGATGTCGACGCCGCCACCATCTCCCCCACCTGAGGCCGACGATAGTTTAAAAAGACGATCTGCTAGAAATACGCAACGAAAAAAATATACTGATGATGTTATGTTACGGCTATCTGATGAAGAATTTACAATGTCCACTCCCAAAGTTGAAAAAGAGACAAAGTCGGAAGACGTATTAGAACTTAAAGATAGTTGTAAACCTGAACCTGGTTTGCCTAAACCAAACTACATTTACGTTAATACAACAGAGGAAGATGCCATGATAGTTCATCATGTATTAGCTTGTCGAATGGGCAAAAGGGAACTTAAAAATGAACCTACACCTCTGGAAATTACACCTAAATTAGAAACACCTAGTGAAGAAGCGACGACTAACGTTCCAAGTGATGAAATAAAAACAACTGTCATCCCAGAAGAAGGAAAAGATATGCTTACTGAGAAAATACAGGAAATTAAAGAAGAAGTGAATACATGTAAGGTAACAGAGCCTACTCAAGAAATTGTGAAATCAGAAAATAACGCAGATATGAATAAAGATAATTCAGAACTTAAAAACAAAAAGCCAATCATGGTTGATGTGGAGGAATATTTTGTTAAATACAGAAATTTTTCTTACTTACATTGCGAGTGGAAAACTGAAGAAGAATTATATAAGGGAGATAAACGAATATTTTCTAAAATTAAGCGTTTTAAACAAAAACAGGCGCAACAATTGAATATTTTTGAGTTATTGGATGATGAACCATTCAATCCCGATTACATTGAAGTTGAAAGGATTCTAGACATGTCGGAAAATCAAGATCCCGCAAACAACACTGTTGTAAAACATTATTTAGTTAAATGGAAAAGCTTACAATATGAAGATAGTACATGGGAGTTGGAAGAGGACATTGATGTGGATAAAATAAGGCAATATAAAACATTCAATGAAATACCTCCTAAAGATAAATGGAAATTCAAGAAAAGGCCTTCGGCTGATCAATGGGTACAATTAAAAGAATCTCCTCTATATAAAGGGGGAAATACATTAAGAAATTACCAACTTGAAGGACTCAACTGGTTACTGTTCTCTTGGCATAATAATCGAAACTGTATATTGGCGGATGAAATGGGTCTGGGTAAAACTATTCAAAGTTTAACATTTGTGAATTCTGTTTGGGAGTATGGTATAAGAGGTCCGTTCCTTATCATAGCTCCTCTGTCAACAATACCCAATTGGCAAAGAGAATTTGAGGGATGGACCGAAATGAACGTTGTCGTTTATCATGGATCCCAACAAAGTAAAAGTATGCTGCAGGAATATGAGTATTATTATAAAAACGAGCAAGGTGAACCAATTAAAGAAATAACGAAATTCAATGTTCTCATAACAACATTTGAAATTATAGTAACTGATTTTCAAGAATTAAAATCTTTCAACTGGCGAATATGTGTCATAGATGAGGCACATAGACTTAAAAATCGCAATTGCAAATTATTAGAAGGATTGCGACAGCTCCACTTAGAACATCGCGTGTTATTATCAGGCACGCCTTTACAAAACAACGTTAATGAGTTGTTTTCGTTACTAAATTTTTTGGAACCATCACAATTTTCTAGTAGTGACGCTTTCCTAAATGAGTTTGGCCAATTGAAAACAGAATCAGAAGTAGTAAAGTTGCAAGCCCTATTAAAGCCTATGATGCTAAGAAGGTTAAAAGAAGACGTGGAAAAAACATTGGCTCCGAAAGAAGAAACAATTATTGAAGTGGAATTGACAAATATTCAAAAGAAGTATTATAGAGCTATATTAGAAAGAAACTTTAGTTTCTTACAAAAAGGGACTGCGTCAGCGGCAAACATTCCTAATTTAATGAATACTATGATGGAACTGAGAAAATGTTGTATTCATCCTTATTTATTAAATGGGGCAGAAGATCAAATTCAGTTTGATTACAAACAAGCAAATGGCGAAGATAAAGAAGCGTATTATAAAGCTTTAATTGATTCCTCTGGTAAAATGGTATTGGTCGACAAATTACTTCCAAAGTTGAAAGCAGGCGGTCACAGAGTTCTGGTCTTTAGCCAAATGGTTAGATGTCTAGATATTTTGGAAGATTATCTTGTATTTAGAAAATATCCTTACGAAAGGATTGATGGCCGAATCAGAGGTAATTTGAGACAAGAAGCAATTGATAGATTTTCCAAACCTGATTCTGATAGATTTGTATTTTTACTATGTACGAAAGCTGGTGGTTTAGGTATCAATCTTACAGCCGCGGATACAGTTATTATTTATGATAGTGATTGGAACCCGCAAAATGATTTGCAAGCGCAAGCTCGGTGTCATCGTATAGGCCAACAAAAAATGGTTAAAATTTATAGATTAATTTGCCGCAATACTTATGAAAGAGAGATGTTTGATAAAGCGTCTTTGAAATTGGGATTAGACAAAGCAATATTGCAGAGTATGAATACTACTCAAGGAAAAGAAACAGGCTTGAAACAACTGTCAAAGAAAGAAATTGAAGATTTACTCAAGAAAGGAGCGTATGGCGCCGTGATGGATGAAGATAATGCGGGTGACAAATTTTGCGAGGAAGATATTGAAATGATATTAGCACGTAGAACTCAAGTAATACAGATGGAATCAGAGAAAGGTTCAACATTTTCCAAAGCCAGTTTTGCTGCGACAGATCAGAGATCAGATATTGACATAAGAGATCCTGATTTTTGGAATAAATGGGCTAAAAAGGCCGAAATAGATACCACAGAGAAAAAAGAAGATGAGGATCTAATTGTAACGGAACCTAGAAAAAGAACAGTGATCAAGAGATATGGTCATGATGATGGGCCCATGGAAATGTCGGACATGGAAGTAACCCCCGACTCCGACGAGGATGAAGAAGGTGACTTGAATTTTGGTTTAATTTACTATTTCTAACTTTCATTATTACTTTAAAATGTTCTAACTGTACATACCACCACATCCATATTTACGAGTTCCATTCCATTTTTCGTAACAGCATTAGCTTGATTGAGAACTCTTAACTTGATCTGGTTGTGTGTGTATGGATCGTATCTTGACCTTGATTAAACTTATGATTTCTAGGTTTGCACTAACGTATACCTTTAAAATTTTAGATTCCGTAATCTAAAATTTTAAAGGTATTCGAATTAAAATGCATTTTATTATTACGGAATTAATAGTTTTCTCTCGTTTACTCAAGTGTCCCTTCATGTACTCACTAAGAACTGCACTGTCAACTAAAATTAAAATATACATTTTTTCACCCAGGAATAAGTTTAAGAAGTAAGAAAAAGAAAGACAAACTGGGTAAAAAGGGAAGGAGATACGCCAGTGACGATTATATTCCTAGACACGAAGGAGTACCAGTTGATGAAGAAGTTGTTTATGGCTCATGGACAAGATCAGAATGTTTTAAGATCGAAAGAGGTCTACTTACATTTGGGTAAGTATTTTATGTTCGTAAGGGACAACAATACTAAATAATTAACTGGTACAGTCAGCATCAAAAGATCGCTGTACACCGTAATATATCTAAATCGCTCAACATGCCTAGCGTCAGAAATGAATGATTTTCATAAAAGGTCATAAGTAGGTGACCATCACCTTTCAAGTCGCTAAACAAATTTATAATAAAAAAAGTATAACATTCTTGGTCTCTATAGTCTTTGAACAAATTTTTGGCAAAAATAGCATACCATCGTTTATCTCTAAAGTCCCTGAACAAAATGAAATGTTTTTTTTAATGTGTGTATGTATATGTGTTTGGTACATAAATTAAGTAGCCACATGCACATGTAAATCAACATTAACCCTTTTATTTATTATCAACAAAATTACATAAAATGGCTCGATAAATCAATACAGCTAATAATTATTAATTGTTTGTATTAAAACTTAACAAATTTAAACTTTCATAATCAAATCAATGTTTTATTAACATAAACATGGTATCAACACTCTTTACGAATTTAACCTTTACGAATATGGTTCAATTCAATCGAACTAAAAACCATTAATTACGTCGATGGTATAAAATCAAACAGAATCTGCGTGATTTTTTATAGTGAGGCTTATATCTATACAAATAAGATTACTATTCTACATTACACTATTCTACTATTAGAAAGCTTAGATGACGTCGACGGCATAATTTTTAAACGGAATTTGCTTATCTTTATAATCGTGCTTTCGAGCTTATCTATACATATAATAAAACCGTAGGAAAGTAAAAACTGTACATTGAATATTTTTTAAAAAAGATACTTGTGGCGTGATCTGCTATCGATATCGAATCCAAAAATATAGTTTATAGAATTTTTGTCTGTTTGTCTGTATGTATGTCCGGGCTAAACTCAAAAAGTACTGCATGGATTTACTTCAAATTTTGCATGAATATTACTAAGAGGTCGGGCTACATATTATCACGCTATCACCTACGGTGGAGGAGCTGTGATCATTTATAAAGTTTAACGCGGGTAAAACCGCAGGGCACAGCTAGTTTTGAAAAATAAGCTTAAAAATGTGCTTGCCCCTTGAACACCCACCCACTTCTAATATTTCGCATTGATACTATTAAAAATAACAACATTATTTTGGAAAGTTAAATTTGAAATTTATATCCATTTAATTTTTTAGGGTTCCGTAGCCAAACGGCAAAAAACTGAACCCTTATAATATGTCTGTCTGTCTGTCTGTCTGTCTGTCCGTATGTCACAGCCACTTTTTTCCGAACCTATAAGAGCTGTATTGTTAAATTGAAACTTGGTAAGTAGATGTATTCTGTGAACCGCATTAAGATTTTTACACAAAAATAGAAAAAACCAAAAAAATATGTTGTTATTTTTGGACGTTGTCGTGATTACACTCGAAAACCAAAACAAGCATTTTATATTGAGTGACTTTTGTAAAACTGAATGTTATGATGTTCTCGGATATAATAACTTTTTTTTTATTAAATGGTGTTCAGTGACATTCGATAGTGACGCCCTATCTTGTTGAGCGATTTATGGGTGATATACCTAGTGTACAGTAATTTTGGAAATCTGAATGTGATCATCGACTTTTGATGC
The DNA here is from genome assembly GCA_951640165.1 of Pseudoips prasinana. NCBI lineage: Eukaryota > Metazoa > Arthropoda > Insecta > Lepidoptera > Nolidae > Pseudoips > Pseudoips prasinana. The sequence goes on along the minus strand of OX621237.1, from coordinate 22,450,930 downwards.
TGACTGTACCATATCAAAAACTAAATAATGAGATTAGATTTTAACATTCCAAACACAATCGAAAGCTTTTGGCAGCTATATCACTTACCTTTTAATTTCAAATAAAATAATTTAATTTTGTTAGGACATAATACTCATTTTTGTTTATGTATAATGCATAGGTGGGCACGATGGGAAGAAATTGTAGAGAAAAATCAATTTAGAAAAGGCTGGACTATACCTGTTATCGAGGACTGTGCGCGGATTATCGTAAGTAATAAGCATTTTCTCTTATTTTTAACTTCACAGGGGTTTCTTATTTCTGCAACTTACATATTAATATAGTAAAGCGTGCTAGTTTAACTGACCTTCACCTTATGAACCCCAATGACCATTCCTTCTGGTGATACTCACATTCACTAAACAAAATAAATTATTAATTTCTTCGAAATTTACATTGTATCTTTAGGAAAAAATAGAAATTTTTCAGACTTCTCTTATAAATCTATGTGCTATATCTTTATAAAAATATCGTGCAACTTCTTGTTTCCTCTTAATTGTTCATCATCTAGAGATTTCATTTACAATAGAGGCAAGCGAGGGGTCAACCCTTCTAACAAATAAACTAAGTACCCGCGCCGGAGGGCATACCCTTTGGGGTTCAGACCTCGACTTGTGCTGTTTATGGCTGGGGTGATGCTTTATGCAACTTTCGCTCTACGTTAATACGCGACTTGGGCCTCTCGTCTGATTTAGGCTCAGATAATGCATTTTATCGATACGATGATATAAATGTCTTCTACTATATTTATAAGACGAGAATAGTATTGTTTATTGTATTGTAATGAAATAACATGATGATTTGCCATGCTAATACCGAGAAAGTTTCAGACTTTCACTGAGTTCAATGATGCATCCTGATTATAGTATTATTATATTACATGCTTATTTTAAATATATCATTGTTTTAAAACTTGATCCAAATTACAGGTTTTATATTGCTTACGTCACTACAAAGGAGATGAAAAAATTAGGAACTTTATTTGGGATCTTATTGAACCCTGTGAAAATGGTGAAGTAACCATCTCGAGAAATCACAGTGGACTGCACAACCCTGTGCCTAGAGGCAGAAATGCGAAAAAGAAAAATAGACCAAAGGATTTACCTAAAACCAATGATGTACAAAAATGGGAAGATTCAAACCATTGGTGCTCTATTGAGAAATATGATTGTGAAGCATACTTGGAAAATAGTTACAAAAAGCACTTATTTAGACATGCTAACAAGTAAGTTTAATATTCCAAACGCAAGAAACATTTAGAATATCAGATCAATGTGTTACTGGGCAGTTCCAACCCTAGGACAAGTAATAATAAATAAATAAATAATAATAATATCTGGGGACAATGTCACACAGATCATCCTAGCCCCAAACTAAGTAAAGCTTGTACTATGGGTACCAGGCGACGATATACATACTTATATAGATAGATAAATACTTAAATACATAGAAAACATCCATGACTCAGAAACAAATATTCGTGCTCATCACACAAATATATGCACTTACCGGGATTCGAACCCAGGACCACCAGCTTCGTAGGCAGGATCACTACCAACTAGGCTACGGTGACCGTCAAAATTATTATAAAATATTTTATAAATAATTTATCCTCCTTGTGGTAGGATAAACTGCTTTAGCTTTAGAACCCTGTTAGGTTAGGTTTTTTTATATGTCTGGTCTAAAAGAGCCAAATTAACATGACATAGTTTTAGTGGCAAATTGTTCCTGCTTAATTTTTGTTGATTGACCCTAGAAATGTTTTCCTAGGACAGAAGAAAACTAAGTTAAATCTTCGGATAATTTTTGATCCCTCCAGATTAATAAGTTAAGCCTATGTTAAACTAGTTTTTTGTTGCATGGTTGCATGGCTCCCATGTATATTTCTTAATTGACCTGTGTCTGTTTCAGGGTACTGCTCAGAGTTCGCATGATGTATTATATCAAACATGAAGTTATTGGAGACTATACTACGCAGATAGAAAGTGGTATCCATGCCAGGTAAGATTTTCAATATTATATATTTTTACTCTAACTATTATATTCATCAAAGTACTGCATATAGTTAATTGAAGTTTCTCATGACTAATCTATCTTAACATGTTCCGTTTTATTTTCAGTGCTTTAGGAATGCGTGTGCCCCGTGGTGTAGACAGCACGCCACCGCGATTGTGGTGGGATAGTGAATGCGATGTGTCTTTGTTGGTAGGAACATACGTCCATGGCTATGAGAATTACCTCGCAATGCGATCAGATCCACAACTATGCTTTGTTGACAAGTTAGGACCTCCTGATGATGCCGAATGTACAGATATCAAGTAAGTGAAAAGTAATTGATTACAATGTAATTAACTAAACAGTTGTTCTGATATAGCATTCAATTGTTTACTTAAATTACGCGAATCTTTCTAATTATATATCCGAAATTGTAATGAGACAAAGTTAAGCCCGAATGGTGTTGGTTTTTGAAGTTGGTTGCTTAAATTGATGATGACGGCTCCATTTGCGCGAAGAAAGAAGACAGCCAATTTCTATTTTATTTAAATTATAATCATTCTAAACTGCTGATATAAAATAACGCGTTATGCAACCCATAAGTTTTACGGAATATAATGAATTAATACAAATCGTTATGGACTCATGTCGATTAAGATAAGTTTATTGCAATAACCAATCTAAAAAAGATCTTCATTAGTATAAACTAAATGCAGTCAAAATAACAACAAATTGAATGTATCAGAAAGTAGTTAATGTTGAAATACTTTGAAATGGATGAACGATAATGCTGACATGAAGTGGGTGGGCAGGAGCGAGGAGCGCAAGGTGCGGGGCAGCGTGGCGGGGGACGAGGACTGCACGGACGACGTGTCCAGTGGCGCGGGCGCCACCTCGCCCGCCGCCTCGCCGCGCCCCGACGACGACGGCGCGCTCGGCGGCGGCGGCCTGTGGCCCTCCATGCAGGACCTCAACACGCGGCTGCGCCGGCTCATCACCGCCTACCAGCGCAACTACAAGAGAGAAGAGCTTAAGCTACAACAACGAGCTAAGGTGCGTTCATAACTCCTTTGTTTTCAAAATGTCGTTTAAATGTTTGAGTATGGTAGGTTTCTGGTAAATTGTCTTTTACTTTTATTTATTAGGTCAACCAACGATGGCTTACTCAATTCAGTACAGACATATTTAAATATTTTCTTTGTGCAACAACCAATTATAGGCTAACACCACATGCAATAATATAAGGAATTATGTGAACAAAAAACAAAGAGATAGCTAACAAACTACTTAGCTTACAATACATTAAGTTTAAATTCTAGAAAATTAATAATAATATATTACAATAAACAATTTATAGCAATGATAACCCTAGGAGTATACATGACTATGGCAATCTACTATATAAAAATAAGTCGGGTTTTCCTTCCTGACGCTATAACTCCAGAACGCACGAACCGATTGCCACGGTTTTGCATTTGTTGGAAAGGTCTCGGGCTCCGTGAGGTTTATAGCAAAGAAAATTTATAAAATTTAACGCGAGTAACACCGCGGGGCACAGCTAGTATCAAATAAAAATAGTATATTAATCTTTGGCACGATATTAAGATTTGTACGGTAATATTAAATAAGCTGCGTTGAGCTCACGACAGGACCACCCTCTTTGCGAGGTTATCCGATTTGTTATTTAAATTTCATTCTATAAATACCTTAAATCTTAAAACACAAATCTTAAACTATTCTAAGATCGTATTTACTTACAAGTAATAAAATGTTTCTTGTGCATTAACGTCATCTTCATCTTAGATGTGAGGATATCTTTCAATATTCTCTTTATGATTTAATTTAAATAGCACGTTTTCTTTTTCATTATTGCATAGCTTATATGTCTCATAATTACTCATAGCCACATGCTCTCACCAGTCCTTAAGTGATTGGTGAGGTTAAGCAACTGGCAAAACGCTCGTGGTCCATAGATGGATGACCGCCAAAGCGTTTTAAATTCTGAGCGTCTCCATGCTTCGGAGGGCACGTTAAGTTGTCCTTCAGGCTATAGTCATTAGGCAACAGTCGTTAAACCATGTCAGAGGACTGACACTAGGATAATCACTACCCATATGATTAGTAAGTATTGCAATTTCGCAATGATTACGTAGAGGAACTTTGTTTTTGACAAGGGTCTCCCGATTGCGCACTTTTTTCAACATGACTTACAAGCATCAGCTAGCCTAGGAGCCCTAATACTTCATTAGGCAATATTGATTAGACCATTCTTGCTTTGTATGAGAGTATTAACATTGAATGGTGACCCAGAAGATGGAGCGACGAGAGCGGATGGATCAGCTGGCACGTGATGAGGTGTCACAGTGGCGCTGGACGCGCGCTGACGAGGAAGCCTTCCGCCGCACTGTCGCGTCCTACGGCGTCGAGTTCGACCCAACCACTAAGAGTCTTCGTTGGAGCCGGTTCAGAACACTAGCTCGATTGGACTCCAAGAGTGACGATGCTCTAACAGACTACCTCAAAGCGTTCATGGCTATGTGTAAACGACAATGCGGCCTATCAGTGGGTGAAGCGGAACTACCTACTAGAGCAGATTTAAAGGCTGAACCTATTGGTGAAGAGAGAGCTATTGCTACTCTTGAAAGGTAACATATTATTATATTTAGTCCATATTGTAAAAATAAATTTAGGGTGGCTGAACAATAGCCTAAAAATCACCCAACATAAAAATGAGATGTTATGTCCATGTTCAACTCTCGCTGGTCTCTGAAATATATTAATATAATTATGTTTCTACATCTTTTGCATATTCCTCAGTTGTTCTATTTTTACCACTTACCTAGATGGTGACCGCGCCAAATGGTTGAGTACAATGAGGCTTTTTACATCAAGTCACACAACATATATTTAAGTTTTTCACAAAACTTAAGAAATTATGTAATTATTTTTAACATAGCATGTGAGATTTCTGTGGTCTTTTGTTTCTGTGGACATTGTCATAATAGGAGATTTTCTATTACTACTTCACTCTCGCATTTAAAAACCGAATACTAACAGTAGGTACATTTGACAGAATTGATTTATTACGAGTATTGCGAGAAGAAGTCGCCCCTCACCCTGCTTTGGATACCCGGCTAGCGTTATGTGAACGTTCGCCAGATACACCGCCATGGTGGCAGCCGGCAAGACATGACAAGCTATTGGTTTTGGGTGTTTGCAAGTGAGTATACCTAACGTTTTCTATATTACTAGATAGCAAATAAGCACACGGCCGGCATTTATTGTTTCAATATTTATGGATTAACACATCTAAATCTCTATCTATCTTAAAAATATATAATGAAAAGAATACTGTCAACAGTTAAAATATACCACCTATATATTAGGTGGCAAATTGCAAAAAATCAACATGGATGCTTAGATTCGCTACACACATTCTTTTGATTAAATTAGCGAGCAATTTCTGTAGTTACGAACTGTGATATATATAATATTAAAATCTTATAATAGCGGTATGCAATAAATCTATTTTTTAAAGTTCTGCAATTCTCATTTTTAGGCTAGTTTTGTAGTACCATTTTTAGGCTAGTTGAGAAGACATTAAATAAGGGCCTTTAGGTAATTAGTGTTCACTGTCGAAATTGTTAAGCCTGTTCTAGACGATGTAAACCAAGTCTCAACAGAAGTCACCTTGGTGGTTGCCATCCATCTAGACCTACAACGATGGTTTGCGAGCGCGTGTTCCAAACCGCGGTTGTAGGGCGTGGATTCCATCCGTGTGGCTGGCGGATTAAATCCCAACCAAGGCCAGTTGCGCTGCGGCAGGCAACGACATGCGCACGTATATTGTAGTGTAGTATAAAATGACATCAGCAAACCAGAGCCGCGAATGCGAAATTAATAATAATTGAATCGATCTCTATAGAGATTAGCCACGCCTATGGGATATTACGTCCGCAACATATAAAGACACTCGTCAAAAGAAAACGGCCTGGGATATAAATAGATAGTACAAAGATTTTGACCAAAATGCTAATGAATCAAATGTTACAAAATTGCTAAAACTACTAAAGCACGGACTACTTTTTGAAAGTTGGACAAATGGGGAGCCATTTCTACAGCATGATACGGTCCGTTGACGAAACGAGTACGTGATTTCACGCCAAAGACGACTCGCGACTGATTTGCTAGCGTGTTGGCGCGTGGATGACATCCGTGTAGCCGAAACACAATCCGCAGATGGAAACAAGTTCCCACCAAGGTGACATGTGTTGGGACGTTGGTTTTCAACAGTTTAGAACAGGCTTTTTTACAATGCTTCAAAAATTTTAATACGCATTCTGTTTTCTCGCCTAATAATAAAATCTGCTGACACTTAATAACAATATTATTATATTGTTTTATTGCTGTTTGAATTTTGTTTAGGTTTATTCTTCAGAATCGTTATCAACGATTCTGAAGAACTAACTCGGGTGGAAACACTAATTTCCTAAAAGCATGCATCGATATACTTTTTATTAAAATGTTAATAGTATATTTTCATCTGTGTGCAGTAGCTCATCGTCCAAAAACCGCACACATGACATTAATTCTAAACAAAATATAAAATTTTCAACAGACATGGGCTCGGCGACACTTACAGTAAGCTATTTTGTGATCCAAAAATGCCGTTCGCCGAATGCGCAAGCAAATGGTATGCGGGGCACAAGAGCGGGGCCAAGAGCGAGGCGAAGCATTCCTCAGACTCAGACTCGGCGGCCTCGGACGAGCCGCGGGCGCTCCGGCGCAGCAAGCGCACGTCGGGCGCCGGAGCCGACGACGACACGGACGCTCTGTCCGAGCTGGAGACGCTGGCCAAGCTGGGCCGCCTGGAGGACGCGCTGCCGCCCGAACGCTGGTTCACGGAGCGCGCGCTCGAGACGCGCCTGCACCACATCGCGCACGCCGTGCAGAACCGCGAGTGGCCCGCCCCCGCCGAGCCCGAGCCGCGCCCGCCCGACGCGCACGACGACCGCAAGCTCGCCAAGCGGCACATCGCCATCGACGTAGAGACGGACCGCGCCAAGCTGCACGCGCTGCTGTCCTCGCCCGCCGAGCCCGCGCCGCCGCCCGCGCACCAGCGCGCGCCTGCGCCCGCTGCCGCGCCCGCCTCCGCGCCCGTGGACCTGTCCGCGCCGCTCGACCTCAGCGACGCCGCCGCGCCCGGCGCGTCCGCCGGCGGCGCGCCCGACGCGTCCGGCGCGCCCGGCCCGTCGCGCTCGCGCCTCGACGACACGCTCTCGCGCCTCATGAAGAGGAAGAACGTGGTAAGTACACTTGTACCCACCATGCTCTATTATTACTACTAATTTCGCCTTCAGTATGTTGGTATATGTATATTATAACTTCGCTTAACTGGTAAACCTGTAAGATAAATTAAACTATGTTCCCCCTAAAAAATTCAGATGCGTATGACCTATGGTGCAATATTTGGCCTGAATAATTTTATCTAGGTATAATATATAATAGTGGGCCCAAGAGCCCACGATGGCTTTAAATCTGTCCAGCTATTGACGTAACATATTATAATAGGTTCCCAAGTAATAACAACCTATGTAAAATCCAACTTTTAAATTTTAACCAATGTAGAATTATAATTTATTAAAGTTTAGGGGTGTCTGGCAAGAGGTTGCAACCATAATAAGTGTTCAGAAATGGATGCCGATCATCCTTACCTGTGTTTGGGACTTAAATTGAGAAATTTTCACATTTTATAGAATAATGAAGGTCTGGCCATCGTGGGCTCTTGCTCTTTAACACTATCTCTGCACTGGTAATCTAAAACAACAACTACTATAATTTTTTTCAGCCTGCACCTGAGCAGATCGTCGGAAAGGAAAAGAAACGCAAGAAGTTGGACGAGATCGTGCTCGGACTATCGGCAGCCAAGTGCAAGAGCCCAACTTTGCCTCGCGGCCCAGTGCTGCCCGACGTCACGGTGACGCCCGCACCGCCTCCATCCCCTGCCTCTTCTTCAGCGCCGCCCGCACAAAAACCGTTCTCGGTCACCGTCACCAACGTTCCCTCGCCTCAGGCCTCGTCTAAGGAATTATCGTCCTTTTTGCAACAATCTCTGGAACAAAACAAAATGCCCAAAGTTTCTACAGCAGCTCCAATGAAATCATACTCCCATGAAGCTAAAGTGAACAAATGGCTTGCGGAGCAGGCAAGCGTTGAGACGCGTCGTCGCGGGGTAGCGCCGCGCCTAGCCCCCGAGGAGCACGTGCCCGTAGTACATCGCGTCACGGGCAAGAGAATTGTGGGTCCTAAAGCACCTCAACTGAAGCATTTGGCTCAATGGATTGCTGAAAATCCCATGTACGACATAGATTCTAAGTGGACTGAAGGCATAAAGGAGCATATAAAATTGCCTCAAGATGTGCGCAGTCAGAGACATTCTCCAATGCAGTCTTCCAGTAGTATGCCTGAACGCAAAAAGGGCAGGCCGCCCACACTTGATTCTTCATCTTCAAATGTTTTGTCCTCCAACTCTCATTTAAATCAAAGTTTAGCAGGATTAAACCCAGCTATTCTGGCCAGTTTATCGAGTCTTAGTGCGTTTGACCCTAAAACATTGGCAGCAACACTTTCTAATTTAACAGGATTTGATCCTAAACTTCTCAACACATTCGATCCTAAACTACTTTCAAGTCTGAGTAGTTTTGATCCTAAAAATAATCCATTATTAAGCTCTTTCAATAGTATGCCTAACTTGTTAGGTAATATTGCAGGAGGAAACATTTTTGCAAATTTGGCTGGTTTGGGACTTCCAGGGTTTTCTTCATTAGATATGAACAGTCTTGGTAGTTCGAACGTTCAAGGGGATAGTAAAAATAAAACTCGAAAGCCTACAGAGGCTGGAAATCCATCTAGTTCAAAATCAACAAACCCTCAGTTTCCATTCGTATTTCCAAATCCTAATATGTTATATCCACAACTAGGCATGAGTGGTTTGAATCCATTTGGCATGCATTCTGGGATGTCCTCGGCATATGATGCTCTAGGCCTGCTCAGCAACAACATAGCGGCCAGCTCGGCTGCGTCCACGATGCAGGGTTCCAGCCACGGCGCGGGCCGTAGCTCCGCTAAGACGACTACGCCGCGATCGTCGACTGTAGTTACTAGCTCGTCTACTTCTCGCCAGCAGAAAGTTTCTGATCGCCAGCAAACCAGCCAACTACCACAAATACATTTGCCTCCGGATCCCTACTTGTTAGAATCTCTTTCCAAACAATCCTTAAGCTACGAATCGCTTTTGAGACAAGACAAAAGAATGCGTGACAGTGAGAGTCATGAAACTATAGCCACTGATCTATCGAAGACTGACAAGAAAAAAATGCCGTTTGATGCTTCAAGGTCCCAAGTACCTCCAGAATTTGCAGCAGTTCAAGAAAAGTTGTTAAAAGGCGACAAAAAAGACATTGACATTAGTAAAATGTTGCTAGAGCAAATGGCTTCTGGAGCTCTTAGTGCTAGTCTTGTAAGCTCCGCCGAATCTCGAAAGATGAAAGATGTAAAGGATGTTTCAGAAAAAATGAATAAATCATGTTCAGAGTACGCGTCGAGATCATTATCGACGGATGATGCTAACTCCGCCATTTCATTAACACATAAAAGAAGCCATGATGATATAAATGAACCAGAAAATTTAGCAATACAATCTACAGAGTTAAATCCTACAAAAAAAATTAAAGAGAATCCCTCTTTAGAAAAAGCTCCTGATCACTCGACACATACTGGAGAAATGGATCTTGAAGATTTAATTGCTCCCTCCACAGTAATAAAAACTGGAATGAAGGCAGATTTCGATAATTCTGTTTCCAAAATGACCCCTACGGAAGTGACTGGCACATTGATATCTAATCTAGATAGAGATGAGAAATTGCAGCCCAAAATACAAAGTTCCTATCAAGACGAAGCCAATGTTCAAAGTAATGACAATACCTTGAATGATGACTGTATTCTTAAATTAAACAACGAATTGAAAGACAACAGTGCCAATGAGGATGGTACAGGTGTTGCAGATATGTCAACTAATGATGGGAATCGAAGATGCAATAGAAAAAAGAGTCGTAAACCATCAGAAGAAATGCCACCTACCTGTCCCAGACGTGAACTACGGTCAAGCTCTGGCCGTCAATCAACAGAAACAATGAACGTAAACCATTGAATTTATGTTCATACACCAATAACGACCGTTATTAGAGGATAACTAAAAACTCAATATCTTTTCAGATGGCAACATGGCCATTTGGTTCACAGCCATTTTATTTCTGAAAGCGATTTGAAGCTATAGTGTGGCTGCCTACCAAATGAGTTCGTGCCTTCTGCTATTTCCTACAAAAATACCTAAACACTCATAAATATGGATAGAAAATTGCCGCATGGATCCATGTTATCGAAGGAGTAATGATTTTTGTTAGAAAAATATGAATGTTTTTATTACGAATATCTGCTTTAAGTTCAGTGAAAATTAGGCGAATGTACTACAGTTTAATTTATAGTGTCCTCGACATGGATGGTATTTTACAATAATATTGTTTTCACCTTTAACACTAACGGATATTACTAAAAAGTAATTCATTCTTGATGAAGTTATTCCGAAAATAATGACCACTTCATAACTTTATATCAATATAAGGAACTGACAAAAGTCAGGTACCGGTTCTCGGCGTCCGGAGTATAAAACTTCCTTCGGATAGTGACGTTACAATTTTTTAAACCTTCCAATAACATAGGATGGAGCGATCTATTTTTCCTTGTCCGAAATCCGGCGTTTTCTATAAATAAGAATTAGATTAGTTATAAGAATAATATTCTTATTTTTTACTTGTATGATAATAACAGAAGACTGGATACTCCACATACAGATCCGCAGCTGTATTGTAATCTTTCATGATACGTTTTATTATATACCTAATTATCATAAAAAATACTAGTATTGAAATAGAACAAAGTTTGTTATAATGTTTACAATAGTCAAGTGGCTAACTATCAGTATAGGAATGTGGTTTAGAATTTCATTACGTAGTTTAAATGATAAACTATTGACACTATAGAGATCTCTTGCAAATAATGTAGCTCAGTTTCGTTTTGGACTACTATTTGTATTATGTAAGTTAGAAATGTCGAGTAATTATAAAATCATTAATGATGAGTGAAAATGTTAAAATTATTCCTGGTTTTTTTATGTATTATTCTCATTTTTTTGATGTAGTTATTATTATTATTGTAAGATTTAAGTCAAACACTGAATGTGATAAAATTATTTATTACATGTATTCTTATTATTTTACACTGCTCTATTGATGAATTGTATTATATTATGTGACAAATCAAATAAACATAGAACTGATAATGTTGGTATTTTTCTGAATGTATATCTAGTGATACAAAAAGAACAATATTTTTACGGTGGCATTGTTGCCACCGTAAAAATATTGTTCTTTTAAAAAAACGTTTGAGAACACGCCTGAATGAAGGACGGAACCATGATGATTTTGTAATCATCATGGTTCCGTCCTTCATTCAGGCGTGTTCACAAACGTTTTCCGACCCGACATTGGGCGCTCAATTCGCGTTTTTGCATTGACCATGCAGTGCCCCTATTAGTAGTTATGTACGTTCGACCACTCTTGATAGCTGGTTGCTACTCAGGCGGATTGTGACGCATAAGGGCCTGTGCAGACCACGTTTATACGCGCACACACACGCGCGTTTGTATCGATACAAACAAAAACAAACTGCTCTGTAGGATAAAAGCGCGCCACCATCTTTTTTAAACGCGCCGTTGACCGCCGTTTGTAGACGCGATACGCGTATGTGTTTCTATCTAGCGGGGCCCCCTTAGCTAGAGCGATGAAAGTGATGAGAGTGGTTAGCTTGTTCAATGTACCTACCAAATATAATGAAGTGGTCCAATGTACCTCCGTTGTATCCACAGAAATGACCTCTGAAGTCGATTTCCATCCAGCGGGGCCCTCCGTCGATATCACGCCGAGATACCTAAAACTGGTGTCAGACGAAACTTGGCCCAATGTACCTTCCTATTCATGTATTTGTTCTTAAAAATGTTTGATGGTATACCAGAAATTAAGTATCAAAATTTTGTCTAGCTAGCGGGGCCCTTTTTTATTTGAATTTACACGTGCGGAAAATGCAGACCATTCTTATGTTTAACTAATGTACCTCGCTCCCTGGGGCACTACCGGCTAAGTCGCCGAACATCGATTTCTTAAATGGCGTTTAAATAACTAAAGGTTAAAAATGACTTAATCAATCTTTAAACGGCTTCAACGTTGACGATCGAATTCGGACCATTTATGACGTCACATGTGCGCTCATGGATTGACTAAGTAATTTTTAACCTTTATTTATTTGAATGTCATTTAAGTAATGGATGTTCGGCGACTTAGCCGGTACAGCCCCTGGTCTGTTGTTGGTGTGCGTCACGATTGCTCCGCCACGTTATCCAAACAGAAAAAGAAATCAGTCAAAATCGAAAGGAACACCAAAACTTTGTCAAAGCAGAAATAAAGAAGTTACAGGGGTTTTAAGTTGGCCGCGCGAACGTAACGTGCACGATTGCGCGGCCATGGAGATCTCAGTAACTACTTGGGATAGAGATCTAAATCTTTTTGTTAATTGAACATATCATTGGTCAACAATTGTCAAAAAAAAAAAATTATAAGACTAAGATCAATATTTCACGAAATATTCACCTTGGATGTTATGGCCGCGCAATCGTGCACGTTACGTTCGCGCGGCCAACATAAAACCCTTGTAACTTCTTTATTTCTGGTTTGACAAAGTTTTGGTTTGTTCCTTTCGATTTTGACTAATTTTGACAAAAAATATAGCGAATTCTTTTTCTGTTTGGATAACGTGGCGGAGCAATCATGACGCACACCTATTGTTGTAGCTCCCCGTCTCTCGGCGTCGTTTCAGCGTATATTACATTGATGAACGCGGTACATCGAGCCTGACAGCCACCTCACGCTGCGTCAGCCTTTGGCCGATTAAGGCTACGGCATGAGCAACGCGTGCTGGCATTTTTTAAATTTCGGATGCACGCTGTCTTTAGTTACAACCACGAAATCACATTTTTTTTTTTTTTTTTTTTGTAATGTGCAGAAGAGACCAAATTCGACTAAAATTAAAAGAGGTAGGTACACCCAAGAACACTCGAACATAAATGAATTAATCACTTCATATAATGCTGATAACTGTTACGACCCATCCTCATAACATTTGTTAGAAACGCAATGTTCAAAAAAAAGCGCGGGAAACGTTGAACTGAATGGTCGATTTTTTTTTCCGATAATTATTTATATTCTATTTTGTATATTATAGGGATAAGTACTGTGTGTTAGTGTAAATATTATTAATATTTAGTTTAGAATAATAGTTTTTGTGTATATATAGACTTCGATCTCGGTAAGTTTTTTATGTTTTACTGCATATGAACGAGCCGCCTGATTTACCGGCCCCGGGGGGGGTAATCGTTCCCCCGGCGGCGAATTTTATTACTATATCAACTGTATCCAATGAGTCTGGAATGGACACGGATTGTTCCGCATCTCAACATAAACGGAAAAAATCTAATTTTAATAAAATTTGCAAACATTGCAATAAAAAGAAAAGGAAGCACGCTCAAGCAGTAGATGGCAAAACGGGTTGTCGCTGTGGAGTAACTGAAAACAGTGACACAAACCCTACTAAAGAAATTGAAAATACTCTAGTACAAACACCAACTGTCATTCCTGCAATATCCTTTAACGATCCAGATTCCCAAAGTTTTTCTTCTATAGGAAGAAAACAATACGAAGCTCATGACAAGGCTCCATTTAATATTCATGTGCAAAGAGTAACTAAGTCACCTGACGATGGAACTACTCTCCACCCAGTCTCATTCGGGAAATTCCTTTTGAGAAATGGTATAAAGAATATTGTTAATGGTTCTGTTAAGAGAATAGGCAGAAATAGAATTTCCCTAGCTTTCTCAAATGTTAGCGATGCTAATTCATTTATAACAAGTGACAGCATAGAAGTGAACAATTTAAAAGCCTTCATTCCATCATTTCAAATTACACGAATGGGCTTTGTTCGTGGGGTACCATCTGACTGGTCAATTGAGGAAGTAATGGACAATATCTCGGTGCCTAGTGGGTGTGGTAAGGTTTTAAAGGTAAGGAGAATAAATTATAAATGTACCGAAAACGGTTCAACAGCGTGGAAACCGACACAAAATGTTGTACTTACATTTGACGGGCAAGTCCTGCCTCAAAGAGTTTATATGTGCTACAATGCACTACCCGTTAATTTGTACACTTACCCCACGATTCAATGTTTTAACTGCTGCCGCTTTGGGCATACTAAACTTCAATGTAGATCTAGATCAAAGTGTTATAAATGCGGACATGAACATACAGGTGATTCCTGTGACGTTGAGGAAGAGAATGTGACATGTTGTCATTGCTCAGGAAGCCATTTTGCGACTAATAAATTATGCCCCAAATTTAATCGTCAAAAGGAAATCAAGTTAGCTATGGCAGAAAAATCTATATCATATGGCGAAGCAGTCAAACTGTTTCCATCCGTATATAAATCGTACGCCAATGTACTAAATTCAGTCCCAGTACCTCACATGAAACAAAACCATCCAGTGTCTCCCATATCACTTTCACAACGCTCATCAACCAATAGTTCATATAAAAAGACAGTTAACGTGAATAGACGTCCAGCTCCCAAATTAAATAAAGGTTATGATCGTGAATCACATAACCAAATAATCAATGATTTTAAAATCCCTTCACCCCAAAACGGTTGTGCTTTGAATTCAAGTCCTAACCCCTCCATGATGTCTTCATCGGATATCATTCAAGTACTTATTATGACATTGACACAGTCCAATATTAAGATACCGTCCAACGTCGCCCCTATAATTAATATGTTTAAATCACTAAAACCCGTCAATAATGGCACTTCAGAAGATACTGCAGTGGAATTGTAGAAGTGCAATTCCTAAAAAATCTGAAATTGTTCATTTGATAAACAAGTTTAACACTTGTTTATTTGCACTTTCAGAGACTTGGTTAAAACCAGGCTCTACTTTTAAAATTCCAGGATTTTCTTGCTTAAGGGATGATAGATCGGATGGGTTTGGCGGTGCCGCTTTACTGGTCAGAAATACCATCCCTTTTTGCCCTCTAGTACTTCCTGCATTTAAAGATTTTTCCGTCGTAGCTGCACGGATAAATAATATATGTATTGTTTCTATCTACATTCCTTCTACTTCTTCTACAGCTTTACATCATCTTAATAACCTTATTACTCTTCTCCCTTGTCCATTCTTAATTTTAGGAGATTTTAACTCCCATCACGTCTCTTGGGGTAGTTCTATATCAACTTATTGCGGTGAACTGCTGTTAGAAATTCTAGACGCACATAATATTTGTATACTCAATTCTGGCTCTCCTACAAGACGTACAGGTCCAAACGAGAATATAAGTGCAATAGACCTTTCAATTTGTTCCCCTTCCTTAGCTTCAGCCTTAACATGGCATACTTTATCACATACTTATGGCAGTGATCACTTCCCAATTGTTTTAAGTTTTCCCTCAAATGGTTCTCGAGATACAAGAAGTTTTCACAGAATGCCACGATTAAAATACAAACTTAATAATGAAAACTTATGGGAGAAATTCAAAACTGTACTAGAGCTTAAAGTTTCAAACTAACCTAGCTTATCGCAGGATGTAAATGAGTGTAGTAATGCATTTACAAATGCTCTCTTGCAAGCTGCAGACGAAACATTCCCTCTAAAAAATGTTGCTAATGGTAGTATCCCTTCTCCTCCTTGGTGGGACAAGGAATGCACACAAATAGTTAAAGATAGGAAAAAAACTGAAGAATTGTACAAAAATGATATGTCGGATGAAAATTTTAAAACTGTATCTGGTGCTATAGCAAATGCTCGTAAATTACTCAAAGACAAAAAAATTAAAGGATGGAAAAATTTCTGTCTTTCCATTTCTCCTCGTGTTCATCCCTCGATAGTCTGGCAAAATATACGACGATTTCGTAATGGTGTTAGTGATTGTCGGATTTCTACTATACCTCCAAATTTAAGTGAATCATTTCTCAAGAATCTAGCTCCACCCTCGGCCCCAGAACATAATCTTTTTAATCTGTGTAACCTTCCTTTTGTAATTTCCCGTAGTCAATTTTCCCTGGATTCCACATTTACTATGGAGGAACTACAGGGTGTTTTATCTAAAATTAAAAATTCCGCTCCAGGTGAAGACGGTATTCCATATTCATTCTTAGCCAACCTTAATCAATCTTCAATTCAGTATTACTTAGATTTAATTAATAAAGTAATGTTATCCGGAAATGTTCCATCTTCTTGGAAATCACAAATAATTATCCCTATTCTTAAACCAGATAAATCACCGGCTGACACCTCCTCATATCGCCCTATAGCTTTATCCCCTGTAATCTCAAAAGTTGCTGAGAATTTAGTTAAAAATCGCCTTGAATGGATTATTGAAAATCGTGGAATATTATCCGAATCACAATTTGGGTTCAGGAAAGGCAGGAGCACCTTGGATAGTGTGGGCACTTTTGTGACTGATGTCCGAGTGGCATTTACAAAAAATGAATCTGCTCTTGCGGTGTTTTTAGATTTAAAATCAGCCTATGACAGAGTAAATCTTAATATTCTGCAATATAAGCTACACAAACTTGCTATTCCACCAATTATTTCATGTTTTATCATAAACCTCTTGTCAGGTAGAATAATTAGGCTGGACCAAGCTCGAGAACAGAGTAGACTGGTGTGGAATGGACTTCCACAAGGATCTGTACTCAGTCCTATATTATTTAATTTATATACTTATGATTTGGCGTCTTCACTTTATAATTCTATTAACATCCTTCAATATGCCGATGACTTATTGTTGTACTCCATTGGTAACACATTTAATTCAATATGTAGCGAAATATCAAATTCATTAAATAATTTAAAAGTCTGGATGGATAAAAATGGTCTAAGCATTTCACCGCATAAAAGTTCCGTAGTTCTCTTCACGCGTCAGCGATTGCATCCCCCCATTCTTATATATTTCGATAATTGCCGAATACCAGTTAAAAATCAAGTCAAGTTTCTGGGTGTTGTCTTAGATTCAAAGCTAACAGGAATGCCTCACATCGAATATGTTGTAACTAAATGTGAAAAGCTTCTCAATTTGATGAGATGCCTCTCGGGTGTTTGGTGGGGTGGACATCCGGTTTCTTTGAAGCTGCTTTACAATGCTTTGGTACGAAGTGTTCTCGATTACGGGACCTTCATACTGGAGCCTTGTAATATAAGCGGGTTTGAAGAGGCTGGATTCCATTCAATCAAAAGCTATGAGAATAATTACCGGAGCTATGAAATCTAGCCCTCTGAATGCATTGCAAGTTGAATGTAGCGAGCCACCGCTTAACCTACGAAGGCAGTTCTTAGCTGATCGTCTGCTTTATCGTGTTTTACAATTCTCAAATAGCCCTTTAATCTTAAAACTTCATATTCTTGCACATCTCATTCAGTCATCAAACTATTGGAAGTACAAAACACTTCCTTGCTTAGTAATAAGTTACTTGAGATATAAATCAATTCAGGCCCCGACACATAGATCTCGTACTCTTGACTTTTTTAACTGTAAATATGAAGCCTTAATTTACAATCCGTGTGTATACTATCTTTCTAATATTGATAAATACAATGCTAATATTTCCTTTAATTCTATTGTGCAAGATAATTGGCCAGGGTGGAATCACATTTATACAGATGCGTCCAAGCACCAATTAGATGATTTTGTAGGAGTAGGAGTTTATCATGTTCAATATAACATTGTCCAGAAAGTAAAATGCCCATCTCAAACGTCAGTTTTTACCGCTGAATGTCTTGGCATCGCTAAGGCTTTAGAATACATTCTTATTTTCAAACTTGGAAAAACTATCATTTTTAGCGACTCTATGAGCGCATTACAGTCACTAACTCGATTTCCTTTCAACTCCAAACCTATTTTTCCTCTCTTAGCAGACATTAGAAGTAAGCTTTATGACTGTTATATGAAAGGATTTTATGTTACTTTTGTATGGATACCTAGCCATTATGGCATTGTAGGTAACGAAAGGGCCCATAAACTTGCGAATGAGGCTGTGGTGTGTGGAGATAAATTCCCTTTTGAAAATTTTACTCACGACCTGGCTGCTCTTCCTAGAGTTTATCTCCGGGATTCCTGGGATTCAGTCTGGAAAAAGAGTAGCCAATTAAGAGGGAAGAATTATTTAAATATTCAACAAGAAATACCATCTAAACCATGGTTCGCTGGTACCTATAAAACTTGACAAAATTCCTACAACCATTTTAATAAGAATGCGTCTTGGTTATACATCTTGTCCGGCCCATCTTTCTAGGTTGCGTATTATAAATAGTCCGCAGTGTGAATGTGGTGATGACTTTGCGGATCTGGATCACATATTCTTCTCGTGTCCTAAACATGACCGTTCTTCCTTTTTAGAAAATTTGATTTCCCTCCGTGTCCCGTTCCCGACATCCATAAATACCCTTCTTTATTCTGTGAATGCATCTATGTATAATATATTTTCAAATTTTATTTGTAGTAATAATATTAGAGTTTAAATATGTATATATATATATATATATATATTTTTTTTTTAATTTCTTGATATTATAATATGTCTATTTGATATTTATTTATTTGATTACATACCTATGAAATATTATTATAAAGTGCATACTTCCCCTATTCTTATCCAAAATCAAAATCCTAGTCTGATATTTAATTTTTAAACTATCCGTTTCCCTACCTTTACAAAGTTGTAACCGTCGCTAAATAATAAATATTACAACATAAACCTAAAAGCTACCTACCAGAAAGTTTGAGAATCTCAATACTCGAAACTGGCGGATGCACTGAACGTGCGAGCCATTACTCCATAATAGGAGGCAAAAAAAAAAAAAAAAAAAACGCAATGATTCATATATCGCCAGAAGATTGGCCAAGATTCCGTACCGCTGAGAGTATTTCGGACGGGCCCATAAAAAGGTAGTTAATTGAAATAACCGTAAAGCACCTAATGTGTTGCACTGAACCACATTAGGTGTACAACTGAATTAAACGAAACACGTCGAAATGAGGTGACTATGTAGGCTTTTCATCGAAATAATTATTTATTGAGTAGTTAGTACCTAGTACATGATGGCACTCTGAGAATGTGATACCTGTGTTTTTTTCTGATTTTATATGAAATCGTGGATATTGTTGAAAAATTGTGTTTCATAAAACTGGTGACTTGTTCAGTGTCTGATTGTTTACAACACCGTGAAATGACCCCGAAAAATGTTATTTTCACAGGTAAATTATTCCAAATCGATACCACCTAACTTAAGATTTATTATTGCCTATGAGCTTCGAATATTAAGCACTAAGTGTCTTAATTATATTCTATAAACATTTAATAATGTAAGAAGCGAAGATCTAACACAATACACAATGCAGAATTCACGAATATTTTGTGTAAAGATATCATTTTCGTTTTACACTAGGGTTGTATCAAGTTCTCGATATTTCGTGTCCACTGTCTATCACGCGGTAAACGAATATTTATTACTGATATTAAAGTACGTACCTATATAACGCTTAGATGTTAATCATCATGCCATGGGAATGTAACTTACATTATGTAAGTAATCCCAATTAACATTTAAGACACTAACATTTTTTACGGAATAAATGAAATTTGAATTTATTTAAACCGACGCGCGTTCCTAGCTACAACCATGTATATCTGTACCTATTTAGTGATTGAAAATTCTAAACTAATTTCATTTTAATCGTACAAAGTATAAACGCCCACTAAATTGTCGAATGGCGAAGATTTAAGCGACAACCATCAACTCTATTGCGACAAATAAATTATTTAAAATAATTTTTGAGTATATTTTTAAATATTCTTACCTCACTCCTGAATCGTAGTTCCACCCATGCCAAATCCCATCCCGTCCAATTTTAGTACTATTATTGTTACTGATTAATATTATAGATACCTATCGATATTAATGTGAAAAATCGATATGTCATACATCATTGTCAGGCACACATACACATTTGTACACACACTAATGTCATCCTATTTAGGGTTTCGTTTGGCAGCTCTTGTTTGTTTTTGTTGCTCTATTCCGCTAGGTATACTAACTTTATAGAGAGATGACCGTTACTCAAAATAATTTACATGTTCTCCGAAATTAAGCTGTAAGTAAAATATTGAAATATACTTGATTTCTTTATTTTAAGCTATGGTTAAATGCCCAAAGATTAGTAATATACGGCAGACCCAAGGTTGAGAAAAATTCTTATGTGGTTACCTTCACTGGATTACTTAAATTTAATGTAGAAACAAATTACCGGAATATTTATTATAATAATATTAATAATAATAATATTTATTTCACAAAGTTATACAACATACAGAATTTACAAAAACCATAAGCATTTTAGTATCAATCGTATGAATGACACGGCTGTGTCTGAACTAGATAAGTACTTATCTGTATTTCAGACACGAGCGTTCATTCTTAGTGTATCAAACTAATTTACACTATTTGGACACATTGCAATTCAAATTTATTTACATCATTTATTATTTCAAAAATTAAAAATAGGATTAAATTAAAATGAAATCATAATTATATTTTAAAAAAACTTGAGAGGTGTCAAGGGATACCCGGATGGAACGAAGTTATGTCTTATTATTTATTATGTATGTACCTACAAAAAACCTGTATACATTCAACAAAAATAATCGTCGCGACACCACACTGTTCAATGCGAAATAGAAATGAGAGAGAGACAGACAGAGAAACATGCGCACGCCGCACAGCTGCAAAAAGTGTCGTGACAACTTTTCGTAATAATTTTTTCCGTCCGTTAAGGAACTTCGTTCCAACAAATCTAAATAAAATTAAATGAAATTAAATAGGAGTTAGAGGTATGTATGGCTCTGGATATGTCCTCATACATAACCTCGACTTCATCGTCGGAGTGTGTCGAAGTGGGTGCGTATACCTGTATAACCTTCAACGAATACCGCTTGGTGATTCTGAGTATAAGGTACGCAACCCTCGTCGACACACTCTCGATTTTCACTAGGTTGTTCACGAGGGACTTGTGGACTATGAACCCGACACCACCTTGGGATATTTGGTCACCCTCCCGCTAATAGAGCAGGTTTCCGGATTTCAGTATTATCGAGTCCTCCCCCTCTCTTCGGACCTCAGATAATCCTACAATATCCCAATGTAACCTGCTCAATTCTTCCTCCAGTTCGGTTATCTTCTCGTCGGACCGCAGTGTACGTGTGTTATATGTTGCCAGGGCCAGAGGTCGTCAGTGTTGGTAACGCGGAATCTGCCGGGGATTCTTAGCACCCCCTGCCCTGCCGTAACCACGCCTGTTACCACGGCTGGGAATAGCAAGGCTGCCGGGGACTGGGGGCCGCGGTTTGGTTGTGTCCATCATTTGAGGGGATTTGCCATAATCGCCACGCTTGGCAGACGGGTTGGCGATCGCAGTAAGGTGGACATGGTACTCAGGAGAACGCTGCTGCCCGTTCTCTGGTATATATTCCCTCGGGACGACTTTTACGTCCCCCCACGGGATGAGAGGGGGTGTTGATATTCTTAGGCCGTCACCACACAGCAATAATTAAAATTATTGTTGGTGTGAGTGTTGTGTGTACCTCTCTTTGTGTAAGTGTGTGCGAGAGTGTGTGTGTGTGTGTGTAAGAGAGGGTATTTATGATTAATACTAAACGATCTTTAATAAGATTTTAGTATTTTCATAATTGAGTTTATGTATGTATTCAAACACTTTTAACTTGCACTGATTTTTATTATGAGATTCAATGGATATTAAATTAAATGAGATATATTGAATTAAATGAGATAATTAAACAACATTCAACTTGTGTTTCAGTCAATCAATCTATATTAATATACAAATCTTAAATTAAAGGTGGTATTCTTTCCTTTACTATTCCGTCACAACTTTTGTTTAACTTTACATTATTGACCATACTTTATTTTGTATTAAAATTGTGTATATATACATAATGCAAAGACTAACCATATATTTTAGTTTTTATCACAAAAGTGTATAAATGTTAAAATAAATTAAATAAAGAAAAGAAATATGCGTCCGCTTTTATGGGACAGTAACAAAAATACAAATCTGGAAACAAAATAGGATTTCTTAAGCCTAGACTTCACAGTTGTTCAAATAATTATATTTGACTTAAATATATTGATAAAGAAACCTCTGTGAGGAAACATTTATATTTCGTAATAATCTAATGATAACAAACACTGACCGACTAGACAGTTTAAAGGTTTTAAAAAATTCTAGGCCTATACATTGTTAGCGTGAATATTACTCTCTACACATATATTTATAAATGTTTATTATTTATAAAATTTTTCTTAGTTTTCTATAATAATAATATATATATTAGTTTTCTTAACTTAATTAGTTTAACTTTTTTGGAGGTGTATTTTGATTTTATTCTTTCTAAGTTCTTTTTCCTTCTTCACTCTTTTAGCTTCTATTGGTCGTAGCGTGGTAAGTGTGGTAACCGACCCCATTTTAGTCGGGAAAACGCTAGACAGGTGATGATAATGATGGTCGTAGTGTGATGTTACATAGCCCATTTATCTGAACTGAAAGCCATAGCCATAGTCCATTAAACTGAAAGTTTTATGAACTTTTAAAAAATCTTTCAGTTTCCTGAGATTAGCGAGTTCAATCGAACAAACTTTCAATCTCTTCACCTTTATAATATTAGTACAGATAAGCATGCCTGCTTATTGTCATCTATACAAATAAATAAAATTGAAGTGTCTGTTTGTAATATTGAAATAACCGATTTTTACTACATGTTTATGAATATATATACGGTACATACTCTAAAATATTTTTTTTACAATTTTTGTCTGTCTGTCTGTCTGTTTGTTCCTGCTAATCTCCGAAATGGCTGGACGGATTTTGATGGGACTTTTACTGGCAGGTAGCTGATGTAATAAGGAGTAACTTAGGCTACTTTTATTTTAGAAAAATCTTTTAAATTGGAAAAAAATACAAAATAAACTAATTAACATGCGGACGAAGTTGCGGGCACAGCTAGTATTGTAAATATAATTTCAAGCAGCAGCGGCAATAATTATATGAAAATAAAGGCAGCCCACCACTGTATAAAATATGATGGCCAAAAAAATAGGCTTAAGTCCCAGGGACTTACAGCTAAAAAGCTACCTATGTGGCTGTGTATAAAGTATAGAAAACTAATCTAAAACCAGTGAACGCAAATTGCGTTCACGGTCTAAAACTTATTAATCATTATAAAATGTCATTAAAATATAGTTTTCGTATGTCACATTAACCGCTTACTTATTTTCTTTAAATTAATAATTAAACCAATAATTACATCGTTACATGGTGTCAGAATTATAAAATAAACGTTTTAAATAAATGAAAGTACGTGAGAAAGTTGTAAAATGGCTACGAACGACTCAGTATCTGGAATAAGGCCGCCAGCTAATTTACAAATTGACTCTGACAAATCAACGTGCTGGAAAAAATAGTTACAACAGTTTGAGTGGTATGCAATCACTGTTCAACTAGATAAAAAGCCAGCCGAAGTCCAAGTAGCAACATTTATGGCAGTGATAAGCTCAGAAGCGATCGAAATATACAACAGTTTTAACCTTGGCGACGAAGATAAAAATAACTTGCAAATTATTAAAGACAAGTTTAAAGAGTACTTCGCACCAAAAACAAATATATCGTTTGAAAGATATTGGTATATTTTTTAAATTGTACAAAACGGAAATGAACAATTTATTGAATTTTTGACCAGAATAAAAACTCAGCAAGCAAATGTGAATTTGACAATTTAGTCGACGAAATGCTAAAAGACAAGATAGCGTTTGGATTCCGATCGAGTCAAGTAAGAGAGAAATTGTTAACAGAAGATAAACTAGACTTGACCAAAGCTATAACAATCTGTAAAACTAGTGAACAAGCTTCGAAACAACTAGACGAGTTCGAAGGTAAAAATAAAGCAGATAAGATATTAGCAGTGAGAAATAAAGGTGTCAAAAATAAACAAACAGAATACTTTGACTGCAACAGATGTGGTACAAACAATAAATGCAGAGAATGTCCAGCAGCTAACAAACAATGTACTAAGTGCAATAAAAAAGGGTATTTCAATATGTGCCGTACTAAGCAGAAACATCCCAAACAGAAACATAAAGTTAATACAGTAAAAGAATATTCCAATAGTTCTGAAGATGAGGTTTACATATCAGCTCTAAGTGCCAGAGAAAAGAACGACTGGACAGAAAAACACAAGTTGGTAATGTGAATTTCATTGCTAAACTTGATACAGGAGCACAATGCAACGTATTACCGAGACACTTAATGAACAAAACAAAGGCAAGTCTGAAACCAAGCCGAACAAAAAAATTAATAAGTTACACAGAAGATAAAATGGCAGATCAAGGCGAACCAGAGCTTCTCTGTAAAATAAAAAATGAAGAATACAACATTACAATCAAGGTAGTAAAACAAAATGTTACACCGATTCTAGAACTTGAAACCTGCGAAAAGTTGGAACTTATTACGAGGGTGAAAACACTTAATCAAAGTGAAAGTGAAGATGACATCTTCAAAAGTTTAGGCTGTTATAAAGATTATGAGTATGATATTGACCTAATCGAGAACCCAAAACTTGAAATTAAACCGTCACGAAGAATTCCATATGCTATAAGAGATGAAGTAAAGCAAGAACTTGACAGAATGGTGAAAATAGACGTCATAAAACCAGAAACAGAGCCTACGCCTGCTGTAAGTCCTATGGTAATTGTTCGACAAAAAGGCAAAATAAGATTCTGTATCGATCCATCAGATGTAAAAAAAATATTCTGAGACGTAATTTTCCACTTACCACTATAGAGGAAATTTCAGCTGATATTAAAGGTTCTAAATTCTTTGTATTATAAGATTGCACAAAATGATTCTGGCAAATAAACTTTCAGAAACAACACAAAATATATTAACATTTGCTACCCCATGGGGAAGGTATTCTTTAAAGAGACTTCCATTTGGAGTATCATCAGCACCAGAAATATTTCAAGAAATTTTAACAAATTTGCTCAGTCTATTTAAAAGTGTGAGGGTATCAATCGATGACATTTTTACGTATGCAAAATGTAGAGAAGAACTACAAAAAACCGTTAGTGAAGTCATAGTAACACTAAGGAAATCAGGCTTCAAACTTTGAATCGGAACGAATAACATTTCTGGGGCACATTCAGAAAAAGCAGTTCAAGTAGCCAAGAACATTTTTAAAAATATTTAGTCTTGATAAGTCTGATGTTCAACTTGCTTTATTAAACTGGAGATTTACACCAAGAAATGATATTTGAGGTGCACCCAACCAACGTCTATTCAGCAGAATAACCAAATCTCCATTACCTATAAGAGACAGTAACTTAAAACCAAAAATATCCTTGCATTATTTTTGGTTTTAGATTACTGTCACAGCTGAGCTAAAAAGATTAAGAGAAGAACAAACCAACTACAGTAATAAACACACTAAAAGACCAGACGATTTTAATATTATTGAAAAAGTCAGACACAAAGTTGCTGATCGCCAATGGGAAGGGGCAAGAGTGGTAGAAAAGCCTGAAGGTCTACCAAGATCGGTAATTATTGAAACTTATCCTACGTAGAAACTTCAGTCATCTACACAAGACACCAAAGAGTATTTAAACCTATAGTACAAGACACAAGCAGACATTACCAGCAACAGAGTGATCGTTCCTGAAACTAAATACACAGATGAACCAGCAGCACAAGAGGTTCCATCTCAAGAACAATCACAATCACCAGCTGTTCCTAAGTCTCCCCCAGCATCAACAAGCTCGTCATCAGCCACTTCTAATTATTTGCAGAAGTCGAACATGGCGCAACCACCGACAACACTAAGATCATCAAGATTTGGTAGAATAATCAAACCAATACCATTAGTTATTGCGGGAGATTTCAATCTGCCAGGGATAAATTGGCCGCTCCAAAAACTGCATGGATATGACAGGTTATCTGAAAATTTTGTTAATATGTACTCAAACAGCAACCTCAACCAACTTGTTACGCAAATCACCAGGAAACGCAACCAAGAAGAATCCTTATTGGATCTTATACTCTGCAATGATGATACCCTAATATGTGACGTAGAGTATCATGCTCCGATAGGCAAAAGCGACCACTTGGTAATAACAGCGATACTGCAAGTCATTAGTACCAATAACAAATATAATGGAAATCAAAGTGTCATCCAATACGATTTCTTCAAGGCAGACTACAACAAAATTAATCAGGACCTAGGCAACTACAGAAGTATGGACGAAGAATCTATAGATGATATGTGGTTCACCTTTAAACACCAAATCCACTCATCAATAGAGAATTTTATACCAAAGAAGACCACAAACAAAAACCGGTACACGAACAAACCCTGGATTAATAAGGAAATAGTTGACTTGACTAAAAAGAAAAAAGAACTTTGGGTTCATTACAGAATCAATCCAAGTGATTATAACTATTTAGAGTATAGAAAAGTTAACAACAAAATCATCAAACTTTCCAGAAGCAGAAGATCCGCTTTTGAATCTACGATTATAGATACAGGTTCCAAGGCTTTTTATGGTTATATTAGAAAACAATTAAACTCTAAAATATGCATCCCAAATGCAATAAAAAATGGTTCAAACGGTCTTGTTATGAAGCCAGAGGAAATTTCAGAAGCCTTTGCGGATCAATTCAAATTAAGTTATATTAACGAACCTGATGGACCTATGCCTAACATCAATCTTGCTAGAATTACAAACACTATTGAAGAGCTTAATATTACTGAAGAGCTGGCAAGAAAGGCGTTGTTGAGCTTCAACGATACTACTGCAACAGGTCCTGACGACATTCCATCAATAATTCTCAGAAAATGCTCTGGAGCTTTAATCGACAAAATAACGAAAATCATGAATAAATCATTGAACGATGGAATATTACCAACTGATTGGAAAATGGCTACTGTAGTGCCGATTTATAAAAAAGGCAATAAATTATTACCTGTCAATTACAGGCCCATAAGTTTGACCAGCGTTATATGCAAAACCATGGAAAAAATAATAGCAAATCATATAAGACACTTCCTAAAACAAGAGCTTATAATCCTGGATGAGCGACATGGTTTCGTTTCAAGACGTTCCGTTACCACAAATTTACTAAACTGCCTAAATGAGTGGACACTGAATCAAAATAATGGACAGCCAACTGATGTTATTTATTTAGACTATGAAAAGGCATTCGACAGAGTCCCCTTAAAACACACACAAATTAGAATATCTTGGCATACGTGGAAGATTACTAGCCTGGATAAGTGACTTTCTTTCAGGTCGAACATTTCGTGTGTGTATCGGGGATATCTTATCGAAACCTCAAAAAGTACTCAGTGGCGTGCCTCAAGGATCGGTGCTAGGCCCATTGCTCTTCATCCTTTACCTCACAGATCTCAAAAATACTCTGAAGCTACCATTTTCGCTTTTTGCTGATGACACTAAATTCTTTGCAAATCCCCAAACTCATTCGCAAGCTCCAAAATGATCTGGATGCTATATTTAACTGGACTCAAGCGTGGCTTTTAACATTAAATGTTGATAAATGCACTGTGCTGCACATCAGTAAAAATAATCCCAGAAAAGTTTATTATCTTGGACATCAACAATTAACACCAGTTGAATCACAAAGGGATTTGAGAGTTACCATGTCAGCTGACCTGAAATGGGAAACACATATACATAACATTAAGAAAACAAATTCGATACTCTACATTATTCGTAAGGCATTTAAATGTCTCACAGCTAATACCTTTATAAAATTATACAAGACATATGTAAGACCTCTCCTTGAACATGCCTATGTAATCTGGGACCCATACTTTAAAAAAGACATTAAACTCATTGACAATGTACAGAGAAGGGCTACAAAGATGGTTCGTTCAATGCGCAACTTACCATATGAGCAACGTCTCAAGTTCCTTGGACTCACCACACTTAAACAGCGTAGACAGAGGGGAAGTTTAATCGAAACTTACAAAATCCTCACTAATCATTATGATGTGCCTAGCCTTAAATACATGTATAAGCTGAATGATAATAAACATCTACGAGGTCATCCATTGAAACTTTGGGAAAACTCATCTAAAAAGAAACCAATGAAGCATTTCTTGCCTAACAGTGTTGTAAAAGCATGGAACAAACTACCAGAAAGAGTAGTCATGGCTCCGACATTAAATTCCTTCAAGAACAGATTGGACAAGGAAAACATCTCCAAGCTATTTGATACTCACGCATCAGCTAACTAGCTGCTAGTGTGTTACACAAAATAATAATAATAATACATAGACTTGATCTTTAATAATAATACTTAAATTAGTAATTACAATATTATTTTGTAAGTTACAGTAAGTTGTGCTGTGCAATTTATGATTATAGGTATAATTATTTAATTACTGACATAATAGTATGTTATGCAAAAAATTACTATAATTTAATATTATTTTAAAGGTTATTAAAATTAATATGTTAAATCATATGTATGTTTAAAAAACAATATTTTTAGTTTACAAAGAAATGGAGATGTAAAGTATAGACAACTAATGTAAAACTTATTAATCATTATGAAATGTCATTACAAAATATAGTTTTCGTATGTCACATTAACCGCTTACTTATTTTCTTTAAATTAATAATTGAACCAATAATTACAACGTTCCACTGTGTTAAGGAAATAGTATGGTAATACACATTACTTTCTATAAATTTATTAAATATCATATTTTATTTTATTAAAACTGATAAAATTACATCGTCTTAATTATACTCAAAATCAGGCAGTCAAGACTCTGCCTAACAATTGTTTACGCTCACAACTCTAGCTAGTACTCGTTTATGATTTCAAATAAGGTATTTATAATAATATCTAGGGACAATGTCACACAGATCATCCTAGCCCCGAACTATGCAAAGCTTGTACTATGGGTACCAGGCGACGATATACATACTTATAGAGATAAATACTTAAATACATAGAAAACATCCATGACTCAGAAACAAATATTCGTGTTCGTCACACTAATATTTGCACTTACCGGGATTCGAACCCAGGACCACCAGCTTCGTAGGCAGGAGCACTACCAACTCAAGATCAAGATTAAGAGCTTTAATGGTACTCAAGGAGAAATAATATATAAAATTGGAGCTTAGCTCTGATTGTTGGGTAACAAAGTTAGGATTTTTTTCGGACCAGCTACCAGACGGACAACATTCAATGTTCCCGCATGGCACACCCTATATAACTATGCTCTGTGGGCACACCAATGAAATACCTGCCTATCTAAACTTAAACAAGATTAATGTTGCCACTAGTCTAAACATATTTATACCGAATCGCGGTTGATAATTTCCAAAATTACGGTTACAAACTTCGAGCATTTAACAGCTAAATGCTCGAAGGTCACAAAAGAAGAATACTAAAAAGGAACTTTTTATGCGATACAATAAAATCATTATTCATTAAATATATTTGTTCTATATGACTAAAGATATATTTATAAATTAATTGCGGTCTTTTATTTCGTAATAAATACATTTAAGTGATTCTAAAATATCCGGAAGTTCACTCAGTACAATCGATCATTTGGGACGGTATGAAATTGGGACACTTCACTTTTCATACAGCTAGATTAAACCTATTTTTTAAATATTTTTATAATTTATAAATATAATATAAAATTATATAATTAGTAAGTTAATTGCTCTAAGTAAAAAAATGTATGAATACAATATATTCATACATTTTTTTACTTAGAGCAATTAACTTACTAATTATATAATTTTATAGAAACTAGTAATGATCTATTTGATGTTTAGAAACACAAAATTGAAAATATGGTACAGGGAATTAGATCGAAAGTACATTTTTTTAGAAATGCTCAGATATATAAAGAATAGTATAGATTAATAGAAGTACAAAGTTGAAGTAGTATAGTACTTAGATGGAATAGTAGACTATAGATCATAAAGTTATTATACTAACCTTATGGTATACGGTATAGATTATCTGACAGTAACTACATGCTGAAAAATCATCAGATTGCTGGAACTAAAATCATCTTCTTTTTGTACATGATAGTTATTTATCTAATAAGTAACAGCTTTTTAGCGAATTTACCAGATAGCTACCGTCTTTCAGTTCTACGCTCTGTACCGGAATGTTACGGTCGGTGTCACATCACTGGCTGTCATTGATATTTTTTCAACAATGTGATGATTTTTTACATTTTTAGAATGTGATACTATCGCGAGCTATCGCGGTCGTGAATAACTGAGTGTAGTGTGTTAAAACTACTCAAATAACCATGAAAGATACCAAAGAAAGGACAATGTCTGGTAGCAGCTCAATGCTGTATAATGAATATACGAACGCGTTCAGTTCTATCAACGAAAGACCGGTGGACGATATATCTTTAGAATTCTTTTACAAACCACATACTATTACATTATTGGCAGTTTCTATTGCATCAGTAATATACACTGCGTTTGTAAGGTAAACCAATTTTTTATATCTTTTAATTAAGTTAACCATAATTTATGATGTAACCATTCAAATACCCATATGACCAATTTTAATATAATATTAAAAGGAAATCCTAAAAAAATCTTTGTAAAATCATGTAAATTTGTGAACAGTGATGTTAGGTACTAAACAATAACCCGCCACTAAGAATACCCACTGACCCAACTTCCTGGTGCAGCTAGTATTTACAATTTTTACTCAAAAATTGTAGTATATAATTTCTGTAAATTAAACTTACACACACATAGCTCGTAGAGCCGACGGCCGTTGGGGCAGAAAGGTTCTCGAGTGGCGACCACGAACCGGAAGACGCAGCGTGGGCAGGCCCCCTACAAGATGGACCGATGATCTTGTGCGGGTCGCTGGGAAATGCTGGATGCGAATAGCACAAGACCGGCAATTGTGGAGATCTTTGGGGGAGGCCTTTGTCCAGCAGTGGACGTCTTTCGGCTGATATGATGATGATGATGATGAAACTTACAGAAGTTTAATTTATTATGTGTATTTTATGTATGTATAATGTATTTTAACAATTATCCATATAAGACTCGCTTTTCTAACAAAATTTTATAGTGCCATAAATATCCACAAAGCCACCTGTAAAGCTTTTCCAATTTTGTTGAACATCAAGTGCACATGAATCAGATTTGACTATTAGTTTATATGCTGCTTGGTATGAGCCTAAAAACATCATGCCAAACTGTATTCTGAGAGAACGGGAGAGAGGGAAGGATATTCACCCCATACGCAACTTTTTGGTGGAACTTTCATTTCATTTCTGGATACACTTGTTGAATTTCCCCATTTTTTTTGTATTTTATAAAATAACCTTGACCAATATGTCAACCAATATGTCTTGACCAATTTGCCTTAAAATACTGATTTGACCACCTAGTAAATTAGGTACAAGTAAACTGCATGGCTAAAAAAGAGAACTAAATTCACCATTTGGGGTGCCTGAAAAAGTCCTATGAAACTACCAAAATTGCAGATAGATTTTATCAAAACACTGGTTAAGTTACAAGGGTAAGTTATCTTTATAGTATTAGGTTCAGGTACTAAACTTAGCTGTAACTAAAGGTAAGATGAACAAATAACTGTTGAAATATTTCCAATCTGGTGTAGCAATCTTCAAGAAGCATGCCTATTCTATTCATAAAGGCTTGCAACACCCTTGCAGTCCCTCTGGTAATAGTGTCCATGGGTGTCAATAGTCAGTGTCCATCAGGTGACCATATGCTTGCTCATCTGCCTTAAAAATAAGATTGGGGGAAAAGTTGAAAACATATATTTACATGTTATATTTTCTGTATTTTAAGAAACCATAGTTATAAATATAATTCTGCAATATTCTTACATTTTAATTTATAGTATAAATGAGAATAGATTTGCCATAAGTTCTGTCCTAACTATTACTGGTGTATAAAACAAATCATTTGAATATGGTACTATCATTTGATATAGATATAGTTATAGATTTTATTTCACACAGAATTGAATTTCAGTGAGTGTGTTACAAAAATGTAAGTTATAAAATATAATTCAGAACTTTGTAAGCAAATAAAGTGAGTTTGGTGTAGATGCATGAACCTAGTGGCAGTGCGTGTGGACACTTATTGTTCTTAAGACACATTTACATTTATAGTTTAACCTCAACTTTAGGTAACTAAGGGCTACTGTTCATATGGCAAAAGATAAAACGTGGTGCCCATCCACATAAATAACAATTAACTATACCAAAACACTTTATTTGCTTCCAAAGTTCTGAATTATATTTTCTAACTTACATTTTTGTAACACACTCACTGAGATTCAATTCTGTGTGAAATAAAATCTATTACTATATCTATATCAAATAATAGTACCATATTCAAATGATTTGTTTTATACACCAGTAATAGTTAGGACAGAACTTATGGCAAAGTAGCCCTTAGTTACCTAAAGTTGAGGTTAAACTATAAATGTGTCTTAAGAACAATAAGTGTCCACACACGCTGCCACTAGGTTCATGCATCTACACCAAACTCTTCAGAATCGGTTAGTGCGATGTGCCGTGGGTGCACCGTGGTATGGTATCTCATAATATGTGTATAGCCTTTAACAAAAAAGAACGGTTCTCACGAAAAAAAAGCATCCCTTTAACCTTCCCTTTCTTTTAAGTCAATTGTGGCAAAATGATAATGAATACATTAATAAAGATGCCAATATTAATCTATGCTGAAATAAATATATTATATAATATATAAGTACAGACATTTATCTGTATCCTTAATAATGTCTATACTGTCCTTACTGCATATAATGCATATGTCTCCACAACTCTTCGTTACGGCATAATGTTTTGGGGCAACTCTACCAACAGAGAAATGGCATGTAAAGACCAGAAACAATGTCTTTGAGCCATATGTTGCTTAAAATCTACTAAAAGTCGTAAAACATATTGCATTAATTTAAAACTACTAACGCTTCCATCACTCTATTTATGAAATTGCAATATTTGTACCAAAAACCATTAGTAACATAAAATTTTAAATCACAACTTAAACAATTTTTAAATGAAAAGGCTTACTACTCTATCAATGAGTTTTTAGATGACATAACATAATATAAGAAATGTCCGATCTACTTAGTACTCTACCCTATTTATGAAATGTTTTTATTTAGCTTGCTCTTATAAATTTGTACGCCATGCAAGGCAAAACATAGTGATACAACACAATTTTTGTACCATGTACCATATTAACCTATGTTCAACAAATAAATTACTTTGACTTTGTACTTTTTGCAAAAATGCAAAAATAACCTAGTGTGGTGACAAATCCTACTAATATTATAACTGTGAAAGTTTGTTAGGTATGGATTATTGTTACTCTTTGACGCAAAAACTACCGAACGGAATTTGAGGAAACTTTGTAGTATAGCTTTTATAGTTTAACGCGGGTAAAACCGTGAGGAACAGCTAGTAAGCAATAAAAGGCTAATCACCATTTTTTTTATTTGTGTCTGTCTATTTATTTCCTTTTAATGAAAAACTGTCTCAGATTTACAATAATATTCAATGTTTACAATTGAAGAGGTTCGGAAATTCGGAATCGGTTCAGCGAATCTCGAAATACACCTTGACTGAATTTACTCAAATGTATTTCGTACAGAGTAGTAGAATATAGAGGTCTTTGTTAAATTGGTGGGTGAGTTAATTACGGAAAAAACGCGTCTTTTGAAATGATCCTTGACTCAAAAACTGTATTTAGTTTTTTGAGGTCTTCTTTCATTTTTATGGATATATTTCGAGAAAAATCATTTGATTACATAAGGGGCCAATACTACCGCGTCCGTGGTCCAACCAACACGTGGTCACGTCACTTTACGGAAGTGGTTATTTTATTGTGTGGTTTAACGCTAACAATAATATATTATGATAATACGCCAAATGATTTCATTTGCTATTAAAATATTCAGGATAAGACTAACCACCTTTCTATACATTAACATGCCTTCAGAGCGTCCTCTCCCGTGAGCATCGTCGTCCCAGGAAAGTCTTTTATGATCTGGATGGATAGATCATGACTTACCTAGAACAAGTCAAGGCTATTAGAAACTGGTGACACTGTATACAATCCGGTATTTGCTGGCTGAGGCGTAGCTGGCACCTGTGTCGATGGAATGACCTCTCCGATCCTCAATCGTACGAGCGGAAGTTTCGAGTGTATACATAGAGCGACCGTTGCGCAAAACGTCCCTTAAAACTGTCCCCATGCTATCTTCACGTCAGTAACCTCACGAGTAGATGTTCGAACCTCTGAAGGGATGCCCACTGGCGTGGCTTACATAGTTTGTAGTCTTATTTGCTAAACGGCTTGAGCTTCCGCTCGCCTCTGACGTACGGTGAGGCATTTAAAAAAAATAACTCACTAGCCATACCAGTTCCTTCGTCTTGACTAGGTATAACCCCATGTAAAGATTTGTAAATTTGGCTGATTTTAAATATTACATTTCGTCCATGGTTTTTTGAATTCAGACAAAGCTAACATTTTTAGTAATATCTCATATTTCGTTTTTTGGACTTTCGATAATTATATGTACTTTATTATTTAAATTGGGTTTAGAATATGTTACGTTATAAGCTCCTTACAAACTTCTACAGAGCATCTCTTCTCAATTCCTCCCAAAACAAAGCTTATTAAGGAGGGATTCGACAACTATAGAAGAAATATTACAGTAATAATATCCTGGGACATTCACACACGGCCATCTGATCCCAAATTAAGCAGAGCTTGTACTATGGAAACCAGATAACTATAAAAATTGACTATCCTGCAAATATCATATGTCATGGTTTTTTTTTGCATTTTTATTCATTAAACATTTCAACTCAAAACATGTCTTTGTGCTGTGAACGATGTCTGGATGTAAAATACTTTTACATAAATCTTGTTTTATAAACCACTATGTTACGTCATAGGT
Organism: Pseudoips prasinana; assembly: GCA_951640165.1. Lineage (NCBI taxonomy): Eukaryota > Metazoa > Arthropoda > Insecta > Lepidoptera > Nolidae > Pseudoips > Pseudoips prasinana. Next base: position 22,415,569 of record OX621237.1, on the reverse strand, counting down.
ACCAACTATACAAATATTCACGAAAAATGGTCACAACTTGGTGTTTAAAACAAAGTAACCGATTTTTGATGTATACTGTTTACTTGTTTGGACTTATTTTCAAAAATCATACATTCTGGAAAATCAAGTATGTATGTAACCATGGTATTCGAAATTCTGAACCCAAAGTAAAATGACGCGACATACCTACTTTTATGTCACTTGTTATGCTTAAGATTACAATCTAGCGTAACCCCAATTTGTATAGATTTAGACCCTTTTACATTTCAAATAGAAAGTCAGTCTGAACTAATTATGGATATGTTCTTGAAGCCCGGTAACGGTAACATGCACCGAGTTTGAGCTCTCGATTTATCTTTTGACGATAGAATGACATCTGGGTCGAATAGCCATTAGCGTCAGCTGAGAGAGGTCAAGTCTAGTACAGACGGCTTCACCTTCTTCTTGAGGCACGAGGGTCTAACACCGCCTATGTTACATTACATCCAGGTTTCTAAGTATTTTTTGCCGGATTAACTCCAATAACATTGGACCGTTTTGGACCCAGACTAGGATGTCAACCCAAATCCCTATATCTGCCGTTGAAGGTACAACTGCTAGAGCTACGAATCAGTCAAGATAAGACCTGATTGACTTGATGACCACAAATGATGTAGTTAATTGGACTCCGTGATGTTACGTGCTAATAAGGTAATTTTGATCGAGACATTACGCGGTGGAATCTCGAACGTGACAGATTGACAGGACGCTATATGAGCAGCGTATTCATTTAAAAATGCAAGTAATCAGTTTCAAAAACCAAAACTATGTAAATAAAGTAGTATTAATCACATAACTTTTTATTTCGGAGTGATAAATGCCTACAAGGTAGTTTGGGTTTTATTTTAACTATATTAGGTTCATTGTTTATCAAGAATTATTAAACTTTCTTACTCTTTCTGAAAATGAGTATCTTTGTCATACTGATATTGACGTCATTATGAAAAAACAAAAGAGTTTCAATTGTTTTTTTTTATCCCTATCCATACTTATGATTAATTACATATGAACGTGGAAATACTGATTAGAAAAGAGATGGAAAACATTTTCGGTAATGCTGCCGTGATAAGAATACAATGATTGTACAAGTATGTGGTCATTGAACTCATTACATAACATATTAGGTAGGTATCAATCATATTACGCGAACGTAAATATACATATATGTAATATCTCTACATTAAACCCATTTATGAAAGAGTTGACATGAAATGTTGTCCCCAATAGATCCTATCTTTTTTGCCTTAGACTTTCTATAAAAAGTTCCCTAAAATGATTTTATATCAGAATCAGATTACAGTAGATTAAATAATAGGTACTGTGCTACACTTTGTTTTATTGTTCTTAATAAAAACGAGTACGAAGTCGCGGGCACAAGTCTGACGAAGTCCTTGGGACTTCGACTTGTGCGAGTCTATTTCATAGTTATAAACCTTTAACTCAAATGTCACATGTCTTTAATATTTTATGCGTTTCATCATTTTCCCGTCTCTTCCTTTTAGACATTCTACCCAAAATGACCAACGAGGTTAGATTAGGCAGCAAGATTCATAATAGGTTAGATTACAAAAAAACATTGAACAAACGAATTGTATTTAATCCTATGTAATAATAATTTAAAAGAATACTAGCGCGTTTGCGCGCGATATACTTATGCACAAACACGGGCATTCCATCACTCTCATGGTCGGCTGGGTTGACTAGCGTCACGACCTGGAGGTACAGGATCGATGGCTTTAAGGGGGTATAATATCATCAAATCCCAGGCTTTGAGCTGATACTGAGATTTTTTTTAATAGACTATTCCCAAATTAACAAGACCTAACCTAAATATACATAATACAAATAATGAATAACTTTCAGAGATGAATCATGTATTCAAGAAAATATATGGTCAGGAATATGCTGCGTAGTATTCTTCTTCCTGATAGTGTCGGTGCTTACATTCCCCAATGGCCCCTTCACTCGACCCCATCCTGCAGTTTGGAGGATTGTGTTTGGCATGTCCGTGCTGTACCTGCTGGCACTGTTGTTCTTATTGTTCCAAAGCTATTCAACAGTGTACGAAGTTATGTATTGGATTGATCCAAATCTACGCAACTTCCACATTGACATGGATAAGGTTTGAAATAATTATTTACTTAACCAATCTTAGATCAGAGTTCAATAATAATAATTATAATTGTTGAAGATAATGAAATATGGAACATGCCATGGAGTTGTGCAATTCAAAGTAACACGAGAACAGTTTGAATTACACAACTTTACATCGTATCTGTATCAAATTCGAATATAACATTGCATGAATTAAGGTATATATAATTTAAACTTAAATTTAACAAATGAACTTACAACTCAGTGTAAACCTGCAGAAACAAAATATGCTAGATAGATATGTAGTTGATTGTTTCTCATTTTCGTCCATTATTTGTTGCAAAAAAAATTAAGTTGTATTTTTTGCAAAAAAAAGCTATGTTTAAAAGGAATTTGTTTTTTCAGGAATATGCTGTTAATTGTTCAGACATAAGTGTGGAAAAGATTTGGTCTCATGTAGATGTATTTGCTTGGGGTCACTTTTTAGGATGGATGTTCAAAGCTGTATTATTCCGTCATGCAGGATTGCTGTGGGCCATTTCGATAATGTGGGAGATTACAGAAATTGCTTTTGCTCATTTACTACCCAATTTCTTAGAATGCTGGTGGGATTCAATAATTTTAGATGTTTTATTATGCAATGGGCTGGGCATATGGTGCGGGCTAAAGATATGTAAAGCTTTGGAAATGAGAGAGTATAAATGGGTCAGTATAAGGTAAGAATGTTTCTATATAATTAACACTTTTAATACAAAAGGTTTAATAGATATTAGGTATAGTCACATCTTCAAAATATTGGGAATTGGAATGTTGGAGATCTTGAAAGCTGTCAAGAAAGAAGTTCAATAATGTTATACATGTAGTGACCGCATATTCCTTTCCCGTACTTAAGTCTTGGAGGGTCATTCTCATGGGACGTGAGATTATATTAGATTATATTATAGTACATTATATTATAGTAATTTAAATTAACAATTTCTTAAAATTTTAGAGATATATCGTCTACAACTGGGAAAATAAAACGAGCTATAATGCAGTTCACACCTGTACAATGGACACCGGTTCGTTGGTTGGATCCAAATAGCACCTACATGAGATTCTGTGCTTTAAGCCAGCTGGTGGTGTTTTGGCAAATATCAGAGCTGAATACATTTTTCTTAAAACACATATTTGAAATGCCACCTTCACATCCCCTGGTCATAGCTCGACTATGTCTTGTTGGAGTTATTGTAGCACCATCAGTGAGGTATGTCTATGCATACACACATCAACACAATCTAGGGATATTGAACATTTCATTGATTATCTAGAAAACTATAAACATTTTGTTATGACTGTAAATGGAAGAATTAAAGATAATTTCATGGCCGATATTTAAACATTAACAACACGATGCGATTTTGTTTTTCTAATTAATAAAAGTCTTAAATTAATTAAGCCATAGAAAATTACTGAGTGAACAAAAACATTTTATTCTTATAAAATTATTCAATCGAATTAAATGAATAAAAATCTTACCAAATCTGATAATCAGTAATCGGTATTTCCTCCTCTAACATTAATCACACAGCGGCAACGATTTTCCATACTTAAAATTAAGGTGTCAATGTCTTGCTGGGGTATGCAGTCCCAAGTTCTTTTTAAATGTTCGAAAAGTTGTTCTTCTGTTGTCAAGTTGGGCGGAAAATCCCTCAATGCTCTTCGCTGTAACATGTCCCAGGCGTGTTCAATTGGGTTTAAGTCTGGCGACTGTGGAGGCCAATCTAATACCTGAACATCGTGTTCTCGAAGGGCGGCCCTCACCAGCCGCGCTGTATGGGAAGGTGCATTGTCATGCATGAGCTGAAATTCTTGCCCCGTTAGGGCCCTGAGCGGGACAATGACACGTTCTACTACCTCCTCACGGTATCTATGGGCAGTCATGCTGCCCTGAATCCAAATGAGTTGGGTTCGTCCGCCGATTCGTATTCCTGCCCACACCATAATTGTCCCGCCTTGGTAAGAGTGGACCTCCTGTGGATGTCGGAGACGGCTGACCCTGCCTGGAGTTCTCCAAACGCGTGTTCGTCTCGAATCTGGATGAAATCCATAGCGGGACTCATCAGTGAACAGCACCAATGACCATTGTTGATCACTCCATGTCAAATGTTCTTGAGCCCATAAAAGTCGCCTACCGCGATTGCCACGTCGCAGCGCTGGGACTCGTAGCGGTCTGCGAGCATGAAGACCAACTTCATGCAGCCTCCTTCGCACGGTTTGGTCGCTCACCAGCAGCTGCTGACCCTCCTGGAGCCTTTGCACTAGTTGCATCGCTGTGATATTGGGTAGTCTTCTGGCGGTCATTTGGAGAAATCGATCCTGTCTCTGAGTGGTAACACGATATCTACCTGTGTGCCGTTCTGCCACATCTCCAGTAGCGCGATAACGTGACCACAGCCTGGATACCACATTTTGGCTTGTGCCCAGAGACTCAGCAACGACGCGTTGAATAGCACCGTTTTGTAACATGCCAACTGCCCGTAACATTTCATCTCGACTCAAATGATGGCGTGGCATGACGCTAAAAAGCTTACACAACCAATTGAGAAAAGAAAATAAAACAATTTATCAGGTTTTCTTCAATTAACACGCAAAAAAAATTTTAATGCAACTTCTTGAAATTAGATACAACTCAAGATTGCGCTGTGCTTTGCGTGTTTTCATTTGTTTCTCATTTTAATTTTTAAATTTTGAATAAAGAATAGACAAGGTTTAAATCTGTAAATAAACTTTTTAAGGAAACTAAATAGGTTTTAAACAATAAAGCCATGTTTGATTTCAAAATAACGTATCCCTAGACTTTGTTGATGTGTGTATTTATATATGGTATATTAAAGGTTATCAGATGATGTAACATATTATACTCCGGCCTATATTAAGCGTTAAATAATCTCATAGTGCGGTGCAACTCGGTCGGTATTAAACAAATATTTCTTAAAATTGAGCTTTAATTAATTAATTTGACTGTATTGCCAAAATTAGAAGAAAGATTTTAGTCTGTTAACTAGAGCAATATCAAATACGCGGGACGGTATAACGTAAGTGTGGATGGAACGCACCTACGTTATACCAAACCGTCTCGTGTAGGTATTAGTATCTTTTTATAGTTGATGCGATTTTCGCAGGTAATATTATAGAGCGAAGAGTTCTTATCGTGTTGTAGTTGTAATCCAATCACTTCGTTTAAACTGATTTACCTGACTGGTTACGATTCCATTTAAATGGTGACATTTGAAAGAAAATGAATAAAACGTAGAAAACTTTCCGCCATTTTACTGTTACTTTTATACCTATGACAATGAGTGAATCTAATGAAAAATTTCAACTCATTTTGTAGAAAATTATCTCTCTCGCGGTTTGCTACAGAAATTACATTGCTGTAGCAAATTCTGAGAGTAAATACACTAGAAATTTATATGATAATTGATAACACAGGTCTGCAAATTTGAACTCTTATTTTCCCCTTTTGGATTTGATTGCTGATCTTGAGGTATTTTGGTGCGCTGATTACGAATATGTACTTGGATTTGTCCTATCACCCTCAGTTTTTTTGAAAAATCCTTTTATGTGAAATCGGAAAAAAAGGCCAACTTTACAAAGTTTTTTTTATTAAAATGAAGTAACAATTATATTACTAAACTTAAAACATTAAAAATACATTGAAGGGACAGTAATAAATAAATTAAAAATATTAAATACTTTTATGGTATCTTGCTTTTTTTTTCACCGAAGCTCCGATTGTGAGATCATCGAACATCCCATTTTGCCGAAATTTTCAATCATTTTCTTTACAATTTCCTCATAATTTGGACTTTTATGGTTTCCTAGAAAATGCCTCACTACTTCCTTAAAAGATTTCCAGGCTTCTAATTCAATTTCACAGTAGTATGTGGGACCCACTGTTTATCTTGATTGGCGATTGATAGGCCAAAATACATATTATAAACGTTCCTTATAAATTCGGTTATGTTATGCTGCTGTTTTCTCAGCATAAATTGCCCACAAATGTAGCAAAAATTGTCCGGAGAGTTCAAACACTTTCGCGATGACATTTTTCAAGTAAGCGTTACGAATTGCACAGAAGTACTGACTTTTTAAAAATAGTGATGGTGCTATTTATACAAAATAATATTAATCTACCCTCATTAACTGTCTTCTAACGATTTAAGTTAATTTCTATAAAAAAAGCATTTAGCCTACAAGAAATAAGGTCTTTAGCAAATGACCTAAAAATCCACTAGTTTTTTTGATAATAAGGGTATATCACATACTTAATTAAAAGTTATGTTTAACTACATTTATGAGAACTCATTCATTAATGTCTACTTCAACCATTTAGTGTGTTTTTTGTTCAATAAGATACGATTAAAATAAAATAATTAATAAATTACTAGGAAGGCTTAAGTAATTTAGGCAAAAAAAAGGATGATCTATAACTAAAAATCCTGACGTGATGGAATTTTTTTAATATTTTTCCCGTAATCAGCGCCCCAAAATCTATCCAAATCGCTCATCAAAACTGAAAGGGGAAAACCATTGCAGACCTGTGTAATCACGCAAAATCTGCTGAACTGATTTGAATAACATAGGATACGTTGCCGAAAAACTGTTAGGTATTTTACAAATATACAACAGTGAAATGATACTTCAAAGTACATTATTGGCTTTTCATGTTTGAGAATATTATATATTACTGCATCCATTTACTAACACTAGTGAGTTTTAATTACACTACTGTAACCTTACGCATAATTTGAGTTTCTTAACCTAAATTTTCCGTAAAGGTATATTATACAGATATTATTTTATCTACTATGAACACTCAGTGTTCATAGTAGATAAAAGTTACGATTCTGAATAAAACCGTCATTATCATCCAGTTCTATTTCTAAGCAACTTGTCTTAAGTAGGTTATGTTTGATAAAAATCATTATTACTTAATACGCTTTAGATATGCAATTAGAATTTATCTGCGCTATGTATTGAATACAGTGTACCGATTTTTCTAGTGCTAGTCCTCGTTCTTATGAATATCATGCTTCTAACTATAGAGAATAATTAACTTACCATATTAATCTTTAATATAATAATTTACAGGATGTTAGTGACGAGATCTACAATGTATACATGCATATTACGGGTATATACATTTATTTCTAACTATAAGCACAATATATGAAATATCTTGCTTTTTACTTTGAGGATGATGAGGATGATTCTCTTAGGGCTGACCTTTAAAAAATCATTCCTTAGTGGGTACTTTGAACTTAAAAGTCACCATTTCAATATTTAGTTTTGCTGCAGTTATAGTTATTGTATAAAAAACACGCACAGTCCAACACACAAAACATGCATCCACGTGCGTTCATGCAGATGCATGTTCTGTGTGTTGAACTGTGCGTGTTTCTATACAAATGAAGATTTTACAAGCAACGTTAGGACACGCACTCACGCACTACGCTGCATCATGCGGGGCACAGTGTGCCAATCGCCTTAGGTTCTGCGTTAACGAGTCAGTCAGTCGGGCAGTCAGGATAAGTCTTACGTGTGTGTCGAATAGATAATTATGAATTAACCTTAATCATAGACATCTTGTATTATAAGGATTCCGAATATTAATTAGTAGATCGTATGAAAATAGTGTTAATGAGTAGGTATGTACTTGAATCGTAATGATTCAGTATCTATTTTTTATGCGAAGATGTAGTTAGTGGTCTAATAAATATTATATTATTTATACATCGTTTACTTCTAATAAATATCCAATAATAATAAATATCTTGGGACAACCCGGACAGCTAACACACTGCCATCTGATCCCTAATTAGGCATAGCCTGTACTATGGCAACCAAACAACTGATAAAGATACTTACTTATTTATTTTGCAATACATACATACTATAGATAAATTGCACCCAGATAAAACAAGGAATAGTGTTCATCACACAAATAAGTGTGTAATGTCCTGGGTGGGAATCAAACCCACGAACTCTGGCTTAGCATTCAAGGTCACTAACCAATAGACTAGTCAAAACAATGTTTTACTGTTTTAATCAACATTGTTACTGTCCCTTTAATCCACCTTTGTACTTAGTACAGTTTGAAGATACCTCGATGTCAATAAATATCAAAACATGTTAACCATACCAATACTTTTCCATGTTTTTCCCCATGTGTATTGGGGTTGGCCCCCAGTGTAACCCTGTTGAGGCTAACAATCAGAATTGAACTAGCGACTGCCACGACCACGATTGCGTACCCGTAACCAAAATGGTCAGACCACCTGTAACATTTACGATGTTCTAATGGCACCGGGATAGACTTCTCAGAGGCACGTAGGACAGACCCTCAACCAACCAGACCCCTTACAACCCTCGTTTTTATACAACGATTGTTCGGTGGTGGTTTTGAACCCGCGACCTCTTGGGTACAACGGCCAGACAGAACGGCTTACCGCTGCTCGGAAGCATAGGTTGTAACCAACAATACAAAATTAAATGATAATTATACGTATATTGACTATACTTTAGAATTACATAATTTAGTTACCTACTGTTTAGAAAACAATCATACGAGCTCAACTTTACCGTTTAGCAACCAATTTGATATCAATTCTCTTTTGAATATATGTAAATATTAAAGCATTCGGTTCACAAAGAAAGGAGAAATAAAAAACAGTCAATTTTTTTACAGGTCTGATAAAACATCTTATTTGATTTACGTTTTACTTTAAATTTGTTTGTTAGAACATATAACATTAACTAAATATTTATGCTAATAAACAGTTGTAGATATTTAACTAATTTAAATATGTAAATTAAATTGGATTTAAGTGCTTTAGTGCGACCTTGTCCAATAAATGGCGTATTATAATACTGAGGATATACTGTCTTTATAATTTATAGTTTAATTATCAATGTACTTATTATCTGTAATTATTATTTATAATTTAATTAAATTTGTTTCAGACAATATTATACTTACGTTACGGATCCCAATTGCAAGCGAGTTGGCACTCAATGCTGGGTGTATGGCGCTATCATGGTTACCGAATCTATGTTGTGTATCAAAAATGGCAAAGAACTCTTTGGCCAAGCTCAAGTGTGTAACGTTATTGTGTGGCTAGTCATACAAATCTTAGTATCTATCGGCTGTGTCTATGGTGTAGTACTTTATCATCGATATTTTGAGGTAAGGAATAACAATAATTAAAAAAAAATATCATCATTTATATATTAACACACTAATAATAATGATTCTTAAGTTAAAACTAGAACAGGATTTAGCGGGTTATTCCCAGAGATCCACGATTCCATTGTTTCGTACTATAAATGGCAGTTCGTACATTGATTCCCAACGGGTCCTCGACATTTTAAATTAAAAGCTTTTTGTTTCCCAACAGGTCCATAAGATTGTTAGGTACAGTCAGAAATCTAAACCGCTATTGTTTGGATGATTATAAACACTTATTTATAATCTAGTATACAAATTTCTACGATACGTAAAAGCAGACTAGCAGCAGACCAAAAGCAGAACAAAAGTCTGACTTCGTTTCTAGCATAAGTATTATATTAGAAATAAAAGCCTAGTAACAGATTAATAGAACTTATTTATATATATATATATAATTTTACTCAGACACAGGACACACGGACAAGTTCATGCAACGACTTGAATGCACGGCGTGAAAGGCAAGCATTTATCAACTACGTCAACTGGCCCGTCAAGTACGTTTACGTTATAAAATTTTAGAGAATGAGACTACCAGCATTAAAAAATAACACACTTACAGAATAATCACATTATCCAAAGCTTAAAAACAATAAATTCGTTCATTCATAGGATAAAATAGGCTACTAGCATCAAATCATCAAAATGGTTATGTTTGGAATTAATAGTAGGTTACCGCTTGGCTCGAATTTAAACTAATTTCATGATCAGCCGTTGCCTGTGATTTCACAAGCAGATGTTTTTTTAACCTTCCGACCGCAATCTAGTCTGTCAAACGTAACGTGCGGACTGTACTTTAGAAGAATCTCATGGACACGCTAGGAATTCATATTAGAAAATTTTAAAACGTGTCATGGACCCAATGGGAAAAGACGAACAAAATAATCATGGACCTCTGGGAACAACCCGATTTAACTAATCACGATTAGGTATGAATGAACTTTGCTCACAATCTTTAAAAAGGAGTTCTTAAATAGTTTGTGTTTTGGTGTTTAACCGAAGTTTTATATTCGTTGTAGACAGTATATAGTTATTAAAGAGAAATACTTTATATATACTTCCATATTTTCTAGACACGAGCTATTAATTGAACACCCCATAAAACTAAATATAATATTTTCACTTCGTATATTAACGTAACGAAGCAAGCAACTTTGAAATGTTATAATTTAGTATTTTAGTATTAAGGGATACTAAAAAAACAGCTGTTTTATTGTTTAACTTATATACATATCCAATGATTGGAAGATGAAGAAAAATCAATTTATTAATTTACCTTAAGGGAACTGTTAGGTATAACTATGTTAAAAATATAAAGTAGGCACTTGTTTGAAGTCTAACGAACTAGAATAGAGCAGCTCTAGGCGCATCCATTCATATGATCGTCCCGTGATACATTGACACTAACAATATTATCTACTTACCATGGAAAAATGCGGAAACATTGCCAAGAACAATCGAGGACATACATATACGTTGTATCAGCGCTGCTGACTTGTTTGGGGCGCTCAGAATCCTAAACGGCTAGATGGATTTTAAATTATGTTAGAAATTTACGTGTCTAATTTGTCAAATAATTATACTAAAATGGATTTATCAACGGTGAATCTTTCTACGTGAATACATTTTAAACTACTTACCGATTTATGTCAAAACACCTTACGACAAGTATTATCTTCTGTCGATTGTCCAAACTCGTTTAGCAACGAAACAGTCCGTGCAAATATATTAAATATATAGGTAATTGAAATATTGAATAAAGCGGTCGACAGTCAATAGTTACGCCATTTGGTGGAACAGTTTATTCTTTTAAAACTGCCAGTATAAATATTTTACATCGTACTATTGAAATTAAATTAATTGCTATACATATAACAGATATGACTGATGTTCAGGACACTATATAATTTGTTAATTTTTTACAAAAATTAATTTATTTTATTATTTGTTTAACGACATATTATTATTTTGGTTATAACAAAATAAGTATGATTAAAATTAATTTATTTAGACCACAACTAAAAATTTTACAATAACTTAATACAAGCTAGCTAAATAAATTTTATAAATGTTTTTATTAAATGTTGTTAATCCGTGTACCTAAATATCTACGTAACTAGAAATAATTATGTATACTTAATTATATTACTACAAACAATTTCCGACTATTTACAAGCGCTTATTTAAAGCCTACGTGATTAAAAACCTTTTTATTTGATTTCAAATGTATTTATAGTGTTACCTAGAACCACGGGGACATTGATTATTTGTATAAGGCGGAATCAGTACAATTTTAGTGTTTATGTTTTAAAGTCATTGCTTTTAAAATATAGAATCAATATTTAAAACGTCATCTATTAATCTTGCTATTAAAATATAGAATCAATATTTAAAACGAAATCTATTAATCTTATCTAGTTGAATATGATCGTTATTAAAGTTGGGTTGGAAAAATATATATTTTTGATATGACCCAACTGCAATTTCTTCGAGACAACCTTGAGATGGACAAAGTTAGTAAGAAATGAAAAAAAGGCGGTCTAAATGTGTTGCAAATAGATAGTGAAAGATTTTTGCAGTGTTTCAATACGATGCGGTCTTTCATTTAAAAGGATGAATAACTTTATTACCAAAATAAATGAATATAATTATCCAGAAACAACGGTATATTCGCGATATAGTAGCTTATTCAGTTCCAAATATCCTAGTTCCTGTTTTCAAACTCGGGGCAGCGAAAAAGTATTATAGGGGTTTTTATAGAAAACTAGACTTCTGGGTCGCCTAGCTCGACCCATTCGATCTAAAGAGTGAGGAAGTAGGTACCTAGAGAGTGCACCTGTACATATACTTGTGCACCTAGACATATTACGTATGTGTACTATAAGTTATATGTCCCGAGCCCAGATGGCAGTCTGCGTTGAGTCTGGCTCCCCATTGCCGAAATGCAAACAGGAACAATGTCTTTCTGGTCGCAGTTTGGCATTCATATCGACCATTTATTTAAATAATAAGTTAATGGTTAAAATACCTAATATGTATAATATTTCTTACAGCCAAATAGTGAAGCGGATACGGGTAGTCCTAAAAAAGACGATTGAAAACTGGTAAGTTCTCAAAAATTCTCATTTGTATCTCTATTGTAGTGTATATATATATATATATATATATATATATATATATCAACTAATTAGGGACATTCAAGATAGTGAGATCTATAACCGGTTATGTACATATAAATATAAAACCCTATTGATTTCTCAGCACCTATTATTTGCATAATTATATTCCGATTATTATGCTATAAATAGCTGTAAATAAAAGATTAAATAAATAGAAAAAGTATTTAATATCAAAGATTAAACATGTATTAATAAAATATTAAGGTACAATTCTGTAGTGGACATTTAATTAAGGACAGTAAAGTATAATGAAAAATACAGTTAAACAAAACTTATAATCTGTAGTGTTATAATATCTTTAACAGCTTCATTTTATTACGTGTAAAATCAGTACCCAGTAGCAAAACCTTTGTTAGTAATTACCGCTTGACACCGATGTGGCATAGACATTATCAGTTTCTGACATGTTTCGACAGGAATGTTTGCCCATGCCTCACAAAAAGCTTCATGAAGTTCATCCAAATTTGTATTACGATAAGTGGCAACTTTTTTCTTGATTTCGTGCCAAAGGTGCTCAATTGGGTTGAGGTTCGGGCTATTTGCTGGCCAATCTAGCACCGATACAGACTGACTGGTAAGAAACGACTTGACTGAATGGGCGGTATGTTTCGGGTCGTTATCCTGCTGAAACGTCCATATAATAGGGAGATGCTCCTCAGCATAGGGAAGCATATTTTCTTCCAATATTGCCTTGTATGATGTTGGTCTAAGTTACCCTGAACTTTCCTCACAGGTCCCACTCCACGTCCAGGAAATGAACCCCTTATTTTAATGTTTCCACCGCCATGTTTCAGATACAGCGGCTCTTTCGTTTGCCTCAAACACTTCGTGTATAATTAAAATAGAGCCTAGAAACGGATCTTTCTTAGCTAACCTGGTTATCATTCTATCTTCTTGCGGAGTCGTTTTTCTCGACCTTTTTGTTCTGGACACATTTAAAGCTGTGTTATAGCGCTTGAAATGTTGCGCTGCATTGCATACCATAGTTTTTGAACAATTTAAATGTGCTATCCCCAACCACGCTCGACAAACTTCATGATAATTTTTCCTAGTGTTGGATCGCAACTTTTATTTTTGCCCATTTTTCTTCAAATAATTCTCAAAACTTAAAAAATAATTAATGGCTTGCCGCCAAAACGACCACGAAACAATAAGAAAAGAAACAAAAAAGTATAAAAATTCCAATTTTGAAATTAGAACGCAATACCGTAAGTACTTTTTATTCTGTGGCAATACCTCAGTGTCCCTAATTAAATGGCCAGCCAGCATTCTTTGAACAAAAAGCACTATGATAATCTATCAGTTATACTGTAAAGAGGTTTAATGTTTAAGAAGTTGTTATTGTTTGTATAATCGCGCACATAAATGACTAATTACACTTACATGTAAAAGATATGGAATATTGTTAAGACTCGTTGGAAAATAAAAAAATAATTCACAATTTTGCTTAACTAGAAATTGTCCCTAATTAGTTGACCACGACTGTATATCGCGAAGCCTAGCGCTATATCGCTAAGCCTTATATATCATCGGATAAGTCGTGATAGCCTAGTGTTAAGACCATTGACTGTGGATTCGGGAGTCTCAAGTTCAAACCCAAGGCGCACACCACTGACTTTTCGAATTCATGTGCGTATTATGAATTAATTACCTACATATGTCGTTCTTAAAACGATGAAGGAAAACTACGTTAGGAAACCTGCATGCCATGAGTTCTGTAAAATGTTCTTTATGGCATGTGAGTTTTGCCAACTCGCACTAGGCCAGGGTGGAGCGTTGGACTATGGCCTAGGCCTTTTCCCTTGCCCTGCAGAGGGAGAATAACAGGTTGCACCATCGTACGTAATGTAGCATAAGGTGGCGGGTGCGACATTGGATTACTTCGATCACTACCTGTCGTCCATCCGAAACGCGCGTTATCTATGATGGATGATGTTCAATGTTTAAAATAGGCGCAGCGACGTGCGACTATATACGTCCCGTATGTACTAGCTTGTTCCATAGTTCAATGTTGCAATCAAGCTTAATTACTACGCGTAGTTAATTTGATTCATATATTTTTACCAACAACCACAACCTACAAATAATAATTGGTTTATTTTTAAAACATTATTTTATCGTTAGTTATCTAGCAGATAATCCAATGTTGTCAGCCAGTATTTACTTTTATAACTTTAAAAGAGTTTCTATCGCATTCTAATTTTTTATTGAACGACCGTCCTACGTTCTAAGTGAGGTCCAAATATAACCTTTTTGGTTTTTAAGTCTCGCACCCAGCGGTGATATTGAGTCGGTTTCTTTCAATGTTTTTTTATAATACTACGTTTGCAAACAAGCTTATGTCACACCCGATGATTATCGGTTACCGTAGCCCTTCAAGTTTGCGACACTCCCTTCCTCACGACGGCAACATTAACGTTATACTTACTCCTATTCATTGGGAGTATTTCATGATCAAAATCATAGTGTCAAGGTCACCTGAATGTTTTTTTTTTATGACATAGGGCGACAAACGAGCAAGCCTGATGTTAAGTGATCACCGCCGCCCATTTACACTCGCAACACCAGAGGAGTCACGGGTGCGTTGCCGGCCTTTAAAATAGTCAACCAGCAAACCAATGTTGGTGACCCTTCCCCCCACCCCGATGAGCACTGGCGATCTTACTCACACGCAGAAACACAAAGTTATTAATGTTATTATTAAGGAATGTCTTCTGTAAGGTGGAGGTACTTCCCCAGTCGGGCTGCTCTTTGAACGAATGAACGCTGTGTCCTATACTCCTCTTAGATGTATGTTGTCTCAATATAATTATCTTGTTTTATTTTTGTTTCAGCTGTGACTACTTTGGCAGATACGGTTTCCTTCAGTTACTTCTGTGATGTGTTAGTAGAAGGCTGTCAAAATGTTATCAAGGTGTTGTGCGCATTGCATACATGTGGTGTTCCAAATTCTTCAACTACGATTAAGAACGTTATTACAGTTACACCGGCAACATAGAAATTTATTGTCGTATTTATTAGTTTTTTATAATAGTTAATTTGAGTTTTATTTTTACAATTTAGTTATCTAGTCGACCAGAACCAGTTGAAACGTTACTTTTAGTTAGAAATCATTATGTTTTCAGTGCCTTTCACACATTGGTCAATAAATTGCAATGTTACCAGTCTAACCGTAAAGAGCGTTGAAAATCATTTTTGTTTTCGATGTATAGTGTTGTCATATAAGCTTTAATGTTAAAGTTGTAATATATACAAAATACTAGTAGCGCACGCGCATCTTATAGTCATATTTAAATTGCGAATATGTTTGAGACCTGAATGTTCTGTGTGTAGTATGTATTTTGTGATTGTCTTACCATGTAATAGATAATTTGTATCTAAGTCCTAATTTAATAATGCTTGTTTTCCATTTGCTCATTAGAAATGTAATAAATGTATATTAAGTAATATGACAAATTAGAAATTTACATTAATTAACAAAATTATATTGAAAAGGAACCTGTTGAAATTGAGCGTCAAGTTTATATTACGACAATGGCTTTTTTAGATGACACGTCTGACTTCGTGTGGTATGAATATACTGTATTTGTTATAAAATAAAAGTGAATGTGTGTATTGTTGTCCCCTATTCGTAGCTACATCCATGATCCGATTTTGATGATACTTTGGTAGGCTGTTTTGTGTAAGCCCATAATAGTTCCTGGCCCAATAAAGTACAAATTAAATCCATTTTGTTCTTTGTATGGCATTGCTACGCATGCCGCGGTACAGCTATTAATAATTATTACTTGCATACTTATAATTTGTTGTTTTGAATTAATATTAATATTTAAATTAAATTACTTTTAGTTCCAACTTCAGGCAGATTATCTTAGTTTGAATATCTACATATTAATACTGATAATTATAATATTAGCATAGATGTTTAAAATAGTGCCGATCAGCCAGATAAGCGCGTAGGAAGAAAATCAGCGTTCACTGATACCTACTACTTCATCATCCTACTAAATATTATAAATGCGAAAGTTTGTATGTATGGATGCCTGGACGTTGAAAACTACCCAACGGATTTCGATGAAACTTTGTAGTAATATAGCTTATATAACTGGATAACACATAGGCTATAATTTATAAAGTTTAACGCGGTTGAAACCGTGGGGCACAACTAGTTTACTATAAAATGACCCATTAATAAACAAAAATAAGAGAGCTCTACTGTGTATCTAAGTAGATATATATAAGGTCTATCCCGGCTCTAATAGGTATAAAACACATTTAGGTAATTTCGCCGGTTGGACACTATGGCCCTTACATCCAATTACACACATAGTGTTTTGTCTTTGTCTGTCACACAAAAACTGGACCATATTTCTAAAATATTGCATTATTAAAGTAGGACTACAAAAGATAATGTGCAATTTTATTCCTATCTAGTCTAATTGTCATGTTACGGAAGTGTCATTACCAATTCTAGAAACTTATATACCTCTCCTCAATACCTGGTAATTAATAATAAAGAGATCACAGTCTGAACTACTAGGAGAAAACTACGTAGCGATACCGTCATCGCTATGAAAGAAATTATGGCAGATATGCTTTCATTGAACACTCACGAATAAGCTCAATCTGCCAACAATCTTGCGTGACACAAAAAATGTTTTCTCCTAATGCATACTCCATTATATGATCAATTCCTTTGTAGGTGAATGGAACTTTTCTTTATAGCTATTAAGGTCACACATTGCAATGAACTTACTAAATAGGATATACGTGACATGTTGTTAATACCGTGGTATGTAAGAGGAAGTCGGAACAACAAAGCGATTTCGATATAAACTATATCTTTACATAATTACATTTTGACAGCTAGTTCATACTTAATTTACTCATCTTAGATACGACCGAGCAATGTAACCTCAAAATTAGGATATTTATTCGTTTTTAAGTTAATTGGCAGTTTTCGGTTCCGCCATTCATGGTAAATCTTCAGAAACGGGAAAAATTTATTAACAAATCACTTATTTGTTATCTTTGCACTATGGCACTTTGTGTGTAATAGCCGCTTCTTCATTTTGCCGTCGCCTGTTCTGTCCCTACGCTTTCTTATCGCAGGTCGTTCCCGTAGAATGTAGCTGATAGATTTCCTCGATACCGCCTGCCGTTTAGAATGCAAGGCTGTTGCAGATTCCAGTTAAATGTCATCTAAAATGCAAAGAAAAAATAAATAAATAAACAATAATAATATCCAGGGACATTATTCACACACGGCCATTTGATCCCAAATTGAAGAGAGCTTGTACTATGAAGAATAGATCAAATTGTCCTGCATTTTCCGAACACGTGGCCGACCCCTCTTGGACGTTGCAACTTGATGGTTCAGACTATCGTCTTCTGATATCTCGACATATTGACTTCGTGATTCGTGCTACTCCTATTGCCAGATGATGAGACGACCATAGATATTTTTTAATAATTTAGGTATTCTTTGTGGTTCCCTGGCCGTTAATGGCCATATAGGTACTGTATGTATCTGACTATGTTTCTGGACTGTATTGTGAGCTTGACAAGTACAAATGTATGTTAATATCCAAGTGCTGCATAAATCTCATTATTTCATAATGTTTAGCATCTGTCGTGGATAGACGGTCATTTTGGATTGAGTGATAAGATTATGGCGGTGTATAAGGCTTGTATTACCTATAGGTACAACAGTGACGTTCGGTGTTAGCTGAAGATGTCGCGACCGGACGAAACAATGTGTGACCTTGCATTTGCAATCAAACTTGATTTTGCTAACACTGACAAGGTGTGCCTGGCCACCCTATCCTACATAATAAGATGTAAATAATATAACCCAGGCTGCTATCTTTCCATCTGTTACAAACGAATGGTCAATCAAATCAAATCTTAACAAAATTTAATGAATTTATAATATTTTTTTAGATAAAAATAACAGGTGTTTTTGTTTAACAATAACTATATAACAAGATCATTTGATATTGACGTACCCACTGATGAGTGAGGACATTGATGACGCAATACCTCAGTTCGGTCGAATCTTAGATTGTATTTCCTGGTACCTACTATAAAATAATTTCCGTGTTTTTCTTAGTGATAACATGTTTCGATATAAACTTGTTCGAATGTAAACAGGATATTTCAATTCTAAATTGTTTATGTATACAAAATTCAATCATATTTCATTGTTTTGTTCATTTGAGAATTCCATAATATGTTATAATTTTACAATAAGGTAACTATAGTAGTGGTAAGTTTACATAAATTGTAGGTATTGAAATGTGAAACTAAATACAATTTAGAAAAGTAGGGTACTTTCTTCGGTTTGAGCTTCCAACTACATATGTCTTGTGTCGTTGTGATATTTAAATTTTATATTGTGTAATCAGGCGATCATTGATCAATACGAAGATATATACGTACGTACCACAATAGTTAAGACGACAGAAAACGGACGAAACTCAGCCAAATGTCATCAACACAATTCAATGAAGTCTCTTATTATTTGAAATATGATTGGTAAAGAATAGTAATATTAACAAACTTTGTAGTTTATTAATTAGGTGCAAAATTGTCGAACTAAATGTTGTTTACAAGTCGAAGCCGCTGTGTCGAGGTTATGTCCCATGTGAAATAACGTCCGCTTTTTATCTGAAATGATTGTGGTCGTATAGCCATATCCAAAGCCATTTCAAGAAGGTTGCTCTAAATACGCCAGTTGTTTTTCGAGGAGAGTGATAGATAATTTGTAACTACATGCCACCAATACTGTGTATAATGCGATGAGATTGATAATTATAGCGTGTAGTTGGCTACAGATATATCAATAGTCTATAGATCTATGGGCTCGATTACTTTGTAAACTATCTAGGTGCTTAGTACAAATTTTCTATAAAATTGGTCTCGCGATTAGAATATATCGATGATTGGTTCTTGCACTGATTATGTCATACATTTTGTCAATCATCACGCTTCGTTCTCATCGATAACTCGAATTATACTTAGATTTCGTTTCATAGCTGTAAACTCATACTGAGCATACTGGCCTGTAATATTGTCTGACTTTTACACCACTAAAGTAGCTAAATAAATCTCTAATATAGCTCGTATGAAAAGAACAAGGCATACAGAGAATTACTGTCAAACTACTAATACGCGCACCGGCGGCATATTTAGTCGGCAGGTTCGAATGTGTCGCTTATTTTTATTTAGTATTGCCACTAACTAACTAAATATTGCCTATCCTTTTCATAAGAACTAAGTTAGAAAGACATGCAATGATACTAATTTAAGTAATTGGTTGGTGTTGCATAGAATCACGGCAATGCCAATTTATGTAATGTTTACTTCCTTTATTGCGTCTTCTAATATAGATAATTTTAGACGTAGCGAGACCTGGGATATTTTCTTGAATTGAAGATGCAGTCTGTAATTCGTATATCTAACTGTGGTTTCACCATTGGTTTCTGCATATTATTGTAATTCCACAGCGCAATAAAAAAATTGTGAACCTACTCTAAAATAACTGCTGATTCAAGCAAAGACACTTTCTAAGTACTTGGAGCCAGAAACGACTCATTACAGTTGTTTAATTCGGTGTAGGTACTTATTTACTACTTTCATCGTGAGGTAACTGCTGAGGTAACTGCTGTTGCGATTATCATAGTGTCAATTCACTTGTTAACTACTTACGCAAACGCATTCTCCGCAATTTGTTGGTTATGTCGAACTACCTTCATTTATTAATGTAGTAAGTTTAGTTTCAGTCACGGGCGCCAATTGTTATTCTTTCACAATCAACAAACTAATTTACTTTTGCCAACGTTAAGACCTCTTAATGCGACGCATTTGTGGCAAATACTGATGCCGAATCAAAAAAGAAAATCATTAACAATTGATCTTGAAATTTAACAATTAATTCCTGAGTTTGAGCAGGTCTCCGATTTGTGTATTATTTTTAATTATATGCATTCAATTACAACAAAATGCTGAAAGTATAGCTCTGTAGGTTTAACGTATGGTTAACAGTATCCGAGACGGTTAGGATAGGTTAGGTTACCTCCCACGAGTGCCATGTTTTCTTCAAAACTGGGGGCGGGTGATTGTAATAGGACCTCAGCCAATCAGACACTGAAAGACGATTCCCTGTCTTCTCCAAAACTATTGGAGCGGGGATGACTCGCCGGCCATATCGGCCCGTACCGCCGCAGCTTGTTAGAGCCAAACTATATTTGCGAAATAATAGCCCTTTAGGCCTCCTACGCACTGGCGACCATAGACGCGGCCAGGCCGCCGCGGCCATGGTCGCCGTTGCGTAGGCAAGCGCGACATGTGGACGGCCGAAAAATTTGCAGTCGACTTCCAAGGGTGTGTCAAGATGGACGTGCAGAAGATAATCACGCTAACTGTGCTTGTGTATTTACTACGAAAACGAAAACGGAAGATTTCACGTAAAAGACAGTTTTGGGTGCATCCATTACTTTGCGAGAGAAAGACTAAAGGATTATATTATACTTATTTTTTGGATTTAAAAATGTATGAGAAGAGATTCTTTAATTACATGAGAATGTCAACGAATACTTTTAACCTGTTACTGGATACAATAAAACCAAAAATTACTGGAACTGGTAACAACTATCGGAAATGCATTCCAGCAGAAGAAAAATTAGTAATAACAATAAGGTAAGCTTTTTCTTTTTTAAATACAGAATGTTTAAAAAATACGTGATATATTTTAAAGGGTGTTTCGGAATGGAGTATTGTGTACAGGAAAAATGAAAATAATGTGATAGGGCCTTTTTTTTACTTAAACTGCTAAATGGATTTTTTTGTAAATTTGAATTATACAAGACTCGTTTCTGAATCGCCCTAAACCACCACTGTTGTGTTTTTCACAACAACCTGTAAAATTCATTGACCAAGGTTTTGCCACTTTAAAAAATTTATGAACTATTGTTCAGTAGTATTCTATTTTACGACTTTGAAAAGGAGAGGAAAAGGGCTTGCTTATAACATGTTTTTAAATATTAAAAAAACTGAAGTAGATAATCAAATTATTTGTATTTTCATAACTTAAAAAATGGCAATTGTGAACAATTAATCATTGAAATTGGGAAATAGGTCTATCATTTCTGAATTTTGAGAAATATCAGAATAATGAGTATGATTATCGCTGTAATTTGAATCATCTGATATCCTGTTGGTAGTAGAATAACCTGAATAACTCGGTCGATTAGGGTCATATTCTTGGTCGTTAAGAGTATTGAAATTACTTGAATAGTTTATGCGCGCTGTTGTAGGTGTACAGTTCGGTTGGTATTTTTCTATAATTTCCATGATTTCCATTTTCGCTTTGGTCTTCATTGCAGCAGGGATTGTTTGAAATCTTTCGAGGAGGGATAAAAGAAACAGTCTGTCACAATTTGAATCATTCTGTGTAGTCGCTATGGTCTTATGCAGAACTGAAATTAGAGGGTCTGTATCGGATTCTTCGTTTGGTATTTTTTTCTTCCTTTTTGTTCTAAGCGACTTTGATGCAGACTGTTGAGTCTCAAGATCAGAAGATCTTGCACTTTTATTTTCTTGACTTGCCTCTTCGAGACTATTTTCTGTTGCGTTTGTGTCCAGCACTGATTTCAAAAACAGTAATTGGTTGAAATAGGTGTATTGTGATTTACGTTTTGCAGCAGAACCACTTTTGACATCTTTAAGACGGCGCAGCTCTCTTGTGAAACAGTCTCTAAGGTTTTTCCATCTTTTTTGGAGAGTAATGCCTGTAAATCAATAAATAAATGTATTACATATTACAAAACTAATATTATGTTTATTAATGTGAATTTTATTTTCAGGTATTTGGCTACTGGGTGTTCTTTATCTCATATAAGTCATGAATACCGTATAGGGCTTCCTACAGTATCGGAAATAGTATTTGATGTTTGTGAAGCAATATGGGAGATATTAAAACCAATTGTGATGCCACAATTGACCAGAGATAAGTGGATTCAAACGGCTGAAGGTTTTCAAAAATACGCCCAATTTCCTAATTGCATTGGAGCCATCGACGGCAAGCACATTAGAGTTATCAAACCACAACATTCGGGATCTCTTTATTACAATTACAAGAATTATTTTTCAATCGTGTTACTTGCAATATGTGATGTAAATTATAAATTTCTTTACGTAGATATTGGAGCATACGGCAAATGCAGTGATTCGTCAATTTACAAAGACTCTGTATTTTATCATAGGCTTTTAAATAATGATCTCGATATTCCGAGCAATAACCCCATCAAAGAAAATGGCCAATCAATGCCGTTCGTTTTAGTGGGTGATGAGGCGTTTTCACTATCGGAACATATGATGCGACCGTATGCTGGGAGAAACTTGAATAATGTAAAGACTAATTTTAATTATCGACTATCCCGTGCCCGCCGCTATATTGAATGTACATTTGGAATATTAGCCAATAAATGGCAGATTCTTCACCGACCCCTAAACGTCAAGAAAGAATTTGCAGTTGTGATTATAAAAGCTCTATGTGTGCTTCATAATTTTGTGCGAGAAAGAGACGGATATGATTTCAAGGACACGTTAACTGTACCAGAGACTTTATTAGAAATACCTGCATGTTTACCTAATAGAGCAAATAGAACATCAACCGAATATCGAGATATATTCGCAAACTACTTCAGTACCGATGGTCGCTTGCCCTGGCACAATTTGTAAATATATGGGTGCGTACCTACGACGGCTGCTCAGTTTGTGCGTTGAGGCACTTGCTCGCCGCGAGCCGCCATTGCGCGCCGTAAACAAAATGGCGTCAAACGTACATGCGGTATGAGTAATCTTTTCAAAAAGTTATTCCAATCATTACGAAAACCTGGGAAATTTTAGCAAATAATTGTCAAAACTCATGTGCAAAGCGAAAAATAGTAGAAATAAAATAGTTATACTTTTGACAATTACCTATTTGCTAAAATTTCTTAGATTTTGAATGAACGGAACAACTTTAAAAAAAAACACTCATGTCACATATACGTGTCGAATGCTACTACAGCACCTGCTGCGTTTATTGTAGTTCATCGCATTATTAATTTACTTAGGCATAATAAAATAAAATACTAACCAAGTTCTGCCTTTTCTTTATCTTCCATGGATTCACCGCCAAATATATCGACCAGTTCAAGCCACAACTGCCGCTTAACATCTTTATTGGAGTAATCATTTGATTCTAAATCCCATAAACCTCTTCTATTTTCAACTTCAATTATGAACCTTTCCGTGTCGAAATTGGCCATTGTAAAATAATCACTCTGTAGCTAGCTACACGTCTGGTCGCCGCGGCCGATGCGGTAGCACTGATGAATTTTAATACAGAAGTGATGTTCTCGACGGCCACGATTGGTCGCTGGTCGCGTGGCATCAAATTGGACGCCGCGGCCAACGGTGGCCGCTGGTCGCTGGCCGCTAAGTGCGTAGGGGCTATATAGCGATTGCTATAAAAGTCCAGAATTCACTGGCCGCCGCGGCCAGGTCGCGGCGACCATGGTCGCCAGTGCGTAGGAGGCCTTATTTGCAAATTGGTATTATGTATCGCTTATACGTCTTACAAATTTGTATTATTTCGTAAATTTTGATATCGCTTCGTTTCTGTGAGATACGATATACCTACGTGAACAAGGAGTGAGTGAGTTGCACGGCTCGAATACTGTTCGACGGCTGATCAACTTTTCACATGAACACTTACCACGTGAGATCTGCATGGATGCAATAAATTATTGTAATACCTTCCCGTCACAATCATAATAGTCTTGCTACGCCTACAGGCCAAAGTACATAAATTATAGGTATGTATATTAAAAAGACGTTAGAATATCATTATACTGAGTTAATTAGTTTAATTACTGTTTGTTATGTATTAAATTAATGTCCCTATTTTCTTGTATTTTATTTTCTAAATAGAATTATCTATACTACCACTACTTAATAATCATCTTAACGTACTTAACTAAGCTTACTTCTGAAATTCGCGGTTTTCAGAAGTAAGCTTAGTTAAGTAACGTGTAGCACAAGTGCGAGGAGTGCCGGTATTTCTGGCACCTGTGGTACTGTGGCAGAGAGGGCTCTCTTGCCGTGACAGGATTCAACCATTACGCCGGGCATGCATATTAACTCTGATGTCGTAAATCCACGGGGTAGTGTCCGGTGGCCTCTTCAGTAGGTACGTCGATGTATATCTATCCCGCCTCACCTGTCGGGCACGGGTGTCGTGTGTTGTTTCGAACGCCGCTGTTGTGAATTTTTCTTCCACTGCCTCACTGGTTCGAAAGCTCATGGACTCTAATGAAATAGTCGCGAAAGACGCTGTTTCGAAAAACTTTTTCACTGCCTCACGCTCGAATGCTTTTGATTTCTAATTATTTAGGTAGTTATAAAATGTACAGATAAATAAAAATAGCAGTAATTAAATAAAAAACAACATTTAATACATTATTAATATTAACAGATTGTAACAATCCAAAATATTAGTACCTCAACTGTACATTTCAATGATTTTCTATGTGCACTTAACACAAAATCTAAGACTGATCTTTATAAAAAATTGGTTATTTATTTATTTAATTAGTAAGTTATTTAATAAGTAACTGTTACATTATTGCTAGTCTAAATACAACACTTAAAAATTTAAATCAAATGCACAGTTTATTAAGGTGTCACAACACACACCATGTTAGGTACTTAAGAGTACCTACTTAACGTTAAAGCTCTTACAAAAGTCGTATTTTTCAAAATTGATGAACGGTAATTTATGGAAGATAGACGGAAAATGGTTCTGACATCCTCAGATGATGCTACCAGATATCGGCAGCTCAACAGACGGATCTCAAAGTCTTTGACTCGCGACACGCGGCAATTTAATACAATTAGTATTAAAGAGGCCATTGAGCGGAACAAAGGCTCCAAAGTGTTCGCAAGAGCTCTGTCTGTTGGACAGAGCCAACTGACGAAGCTGAAGACTGAGGATGGTAGAATCGTCACGTCTAAGCCTGAGTTGCTGGGAGAGATCGAGAAGTTCTACGGACAGTTATATACGACAGCACAGCCACCTGTCTAAAGTCATGCCTCAGATCCCAGAGCACGACTAACACGACATTACACCGAAGACATCCCGGACGTCAGCCTGTACGAGATTAGAATGGCTCTCAAACAACTCAAGAACAACAAGGCGCCTGGTGATGATGGAGTTACAGCAGAGCTTCTGAAGGCGGGTGGTACACCAATCCTACGGGCCCTTCAGAAGTTATTTAACTCCGTCATACTAGATGGTCAAACGCCACAAGCATGGCACAGTAGTGTGGTGGTGCTCTTCTTCAAAAAGGGCGACAAAACCCTATTGAAGAATTATAGACCCATCACACTGCTGAGCCATGTTTACAAGTTGTTTTCGAGGGTCGTTACGAATCGTCTCGCGCGCAGGTTTGACGACTTCCAGCCTCCCGAACAAGCCGGTTTCCGAAAAGGCTTTAGCACCGTAGACCACATACATACGCTGCGGCAAGTTATACAGGAGACCGAAGAGTATAACAAGCCCCTGTGCTTAGCGTTTGTGGACTATGAGAAAGCCTTCGATTCTATCGAAACATGGGCCATGCTGAGGTCTCTCATAAGGTGCCAAATTGACTACCGGTATATCGAGGTGATAAAGTGTTTGTATGAAAACGCCACTATGTCAGTGCGACTCCAGGACCAGATCTCGAAACCTATCCACTTGCAGCGAGGCGTGAGACAGGGAGATGTTATATCTCCGAAACTGTTCACCGCTGCATTGGAAGACGTCTTCAAGCTTCTGGACTGGAAAGGCTTTGGCATCAATGTCAATGGCGAGTACATCACTCACCTTCGATTTGCCGATGATATCGTAGTCATGGCTGAGACCATGGAAGACCTCGGTACAATGATCGATGACCTCAGCAGAGTCTCTCAACAAGTGGGTCTGAAAATGAACATGGATAAGACGAAAATCATGTCAAACGTCCATGTTACACCCACTCAATTGAAAGTTGGTGACTCTGCACTCGAAGTTGTAGAGAACTATATTTACCTAGGACAGACCATCCAACTAGGTAGGTCCAACTTCGAGAAGGAGGTCAATCGTAGAATCCAACTCGGATGGGCAGCGTTCGGGAAGCTACGTAACATCTTCTCGTCCAAAATACCGCAGTGTCTCAAGTCGAAAGTCTTCGACCAGTGTGTGTTGCCAGTGATGACATACGGAACAGAGACGTGGTCGCTCACTATGGGCCTTATTAGAAGGCTCAAGGTCACCCAAAGAGCAATGGAGAGGGCTATGCTCGGAGTTTCCCTGCGGGATCGCATCAGAAATGTCGAAATCCGCAGGCGAACCAAAGTCACCGACATAGCCCGAAGAATTGCCAAGCTGAAGTGGCAGTGGGCAGGGCACATAGCTCGTAGAGCCGACGGCCGTTGGGGCAGAAAGGTTCTCGAGTGGCGACCACGAACTGGAAGACGCAGCGTGGGCAGGCCCCCTACAAGATGGACCGATGATCTTGTGCGGGTCGCGAAATCGCTGGATGCGGATAGCGCAAGACCGGCAATTGTGGAGATCTTTGGGGGAGGCCTTTGTCCAGCAGTGGACGTCTTTCGGCTGATATGATGATGATGATGATGAATTTTCTGCAAGCTTTCTTTAGCGTTAAGTACCTACTCGTATTTAGGTACTAATTAATACTATCACATAAGCAATCGAATAATTTCGGAAACAAATACCTAATAATTCAGCATGAAGTGCGGCATCAATTTGGTCGACCGGCAGGACTGATGGCCGCCGTCAGATTTCTTTCGGCCTGCAGAGAGTAGGAGTAGGGTACTGTAAACAGGGTCGATTTCAACGCCACCAAAACACAGGCGTGTCTTTTTTCCGCCAGGAAGACCCCGTTCTATCGGACACCTATATTCCGTGATTGACTGTACCGATATCCAATCACCTAGACTTATTGGGTCTCAATATATCTTGCGACCTGAACTTCGGCCAGTCCATCGAGTCCAAAGCTAAGGTCTCTGCCGAAAAGCTTGGTATACTTAATAAGGTGAGACGGTACTTCACGAGGGAACAGCTTTTAAATCTATACAAAGCTCAAGTCCGACCCTGCATGGAGTACTGCTTTCATCTTTGGGACGGCTCCGCAAAGTATCAGCTAGACTCTTTGGACTCGATAGACAGACGCGCTCGCAGGATAATCGACGATAGAGACCTAACAAAGTAAAAAGCTGCAAAACTTGGATCATCGGCGTCAGGTTGCAAGCTTATCGGTTTTCTACAGGCTGTTTCATGGAGAATGCGCTCGAGACCTCCATGAACTTATCCCTTCATCTCCCTTTTTTCATCGGACTACAAGGCGTCGGGAGGCTCTTCACCGCTAAGTCGTTGACATCCCACTATGCCGTACGACGCGTTTTGCTTCCTCTTTCATCATACGCACGTCTAAGCTGTGGAACGGGTACGCGCGGTCCACCTTCGACCACATCTTCACTTACCATCAGATGAGATCGTGGTCAAGTGCAAACCCATTTTGCATAAAAAAAAAGAAACTCGGAAACACCTTCCTCCTGTTCCAGCTAGTAAGTACTAATCGGAATTCCTGGTCCCCCTCCGGCACAGGTGTGCTAAAGAAGTGTAGCCCAATTTCTCAGCCACCAACGGGGGGGGGGGGGGGGGGGTAACTGTATTTTTTATATTTGACTGTTAATGCGGGTAGGTCCGCATTGGACGTCCGTTCTTCTAGTGCTCGGTGAAGGAGTATCCTTCACCCCCATCTTCTTGGCCGTCCCTCGAGTATATATATATATATATATACACACACACACACACATATATATTTCCGGTAGTATGCTGTGCGGGTGGTCGTCGCCGCGGAGGTCAGCGCGGTCGCGTGTGTGCCGATAGGCATGGGTGCGGGTTGCGGTCGCACGTGGAGTTGGCGGAGTCGGTCGCGTGGTGCCGCTGCGTCCCTTGTTACGGCGGCGGCTTAACCACGGAGTGCGGGGGTTGATGCGTCCCTGGCCGGTAAGTAACGGGGAGGCGCTCACGATGCAGCACTCGACCCTGTAGGCCCACTAGCCGCTCACAGGGTCGTCGCATAATATAGATTTAATATACGTTTTAGACTAACAGAAATGCCGTGCTGAAGCATAAAATCACTCTGGCCAATGCGGCGGCAACCAGTTTCTGATGATTTCGCGTTGATAACATAATAAATCGCGTTAACAGGACAGAATGGGTTTATGTCAGTACTTTGGATCCGACTATTTAGTCAGCGGTGGAACCTCAACTTACTCAAAGTTCAGATGCCCCTGCTTACTAAATGGTAGGCCCTTCTAATGATTTTGTAAATTAGAAAAGTTTAAATATTTTAGAACAGCCTCATAATAAATCGCTTTGATGGCGCTAATCGATTATATTCTATTGATGCTATTTAACACATTACCAATTACACGGTCTAAATTATAATAATAATAATATCTGGGGACAATGTCACACAGATCATCCTAGCCCCAAACTAAGCAAAGCTTGTACTATGGGTACCAGGCGACGATATACATACTTATATAGATAGATAAATACTTATATACATAGAAAACATCCATGACTCAGAAACAAATATTCATGCTCATCACACAAATATTTGCACTTACCGGGATTCGAACCCAGGACCACCAGCTTCGTAGGCAGGACCACTACCAACTAGGCTATGGTGAATTATGTCTCTTAATCCGGTGCAAGATTCAAACAAAATCGCGATGGCCATCGTTTATAGCATGCAATTAAATAATAAAGTACTCAAGGTTATCCAAGGATATAATATATTGATAAAATATGTCACTAAGTATATACATATTTTCATGACCGATTAGAAATAATAGGCGAGTGTACACAAAGACAATAGACCAAAAATATTTTATACGTCTATTAGTTTCCCTGAGCAACAATTACAAGGATAGAAATTTTTGAACTCCAAATCCTTCTTTTTAGGATCAATTAGAGAATTATTTTTAAGATTTGAAAGTAAGTTTGTGATTTTCTCCAAATCCGCGCGCCTTGATTCTGCTTGGAAATAAGGTAAAAGTTCTTTATCTTCGGCGATCCTTGCAATTATTCCACTGAGTTCTTCTATCTCACACTTCAGTTTACCGCATTCTTGTTGAAATACTTTTAACTGAGCGCTCCTCTCTTCGTCACGTCTCTTT
The DNA here is from genome assembly GCA_951640165.1 of Pseudoips prasinana. NCBI lineage: Eukaryota > Metazoa > Arthropoda > Insecta > Lepidoptera > Nolidae > Pseudoips > Pseudoips prasinana. Next base: position 22,385,704 of record OX621237.1, on the reverse strand, counting down.
AACAGACTCCGTTGCTGTTGATACAACGCGACGTATTCACAAATTGTATCAGTTTCAGTTTGTAACTGCAATATTATATGTTCTAGCCTATGTTTTTCATCAGATAAATCCGCCACATCGCCCATTATTTTGAAGAAGCGTTCTTGAAGTTTCAACATTGCGTCTTCTTTTTGGAGACGTATCTTATCGTCTGATGCATCGGTAGAATTTTTATCATTAATGATAACATTTTTATCCGAATTATGATTATGACAATGTGTATGATCATTGTGGTTTTCGCAATTATTTTCAACGGTATCATGAGGAGCACTGCTGCCATTTGTTTCTGTGTGTGATATTTTTTCACACTGCTTTTCCATTTCTCGACAATTTGTTTGTAATCTTATCATCTCTTCATCTTTAGCCTTTAATTTTATTTGCATTTCTTTGGATTTTTCATCAATTTCAGCCAATTTAATAGTTAATTCTCGGTTTAAATATTTTTCTGCCGTAAGTTTTTCGGTCAATTCCAATTTGTCTTTACTCTGAAATATGCCAAAAAGTTATTAAAATAATTACCGATACTTACATTATTTAAACTGAATAGATGGTTTATGAAATAAATTAGGCTATATTACAATAACATTTTAAGTATCACCCATGAAGGCATAATTACAAGGAAGGAGATTACAACGACGGCAAAACCAAGTAAAATCTTGAATCCTTATCATAGACCTTTATTGCCCACAGCATGCTAGGTGATGGACAGTCTGGCACGCACGTACCTAATGCTTTTGACAATGATTGACAAAAATAGTTTGCAACACACTGAACGAGACTTATTCTGCACAGAAAAGTTTTATATTTTGTGGGCAACTCGAAGATGAATAAAATTGTCAAAATAGTTTGTGGCGAATAAAAGATAATCTTTTTGTCGACGTTGACGCTTGGAGTAGGTGCTTTGAATGCTTGCTTCACATAGGCTTACACATAGACTTAATGTAAAAAAATGGCAACTTAGAGAAGACAATAACAAAGCTAATGTAAAACAACGTACAAATGACATTAAAAACGTTTTAAAATGAGATCAACTTGATTGTAGGCACGCCAAAACCAGGGTTCTGTAACACTTAACGGGAAAGTACGAAGATTTTTAGAAAATCCAGAGGGTTGTTCTGATAGTACAAGGTTACATGTTTCACTTATACAAATAATTTGAATACTACTTTATCATCGGGATATCGCATAAATATGTATAAATTCGTAAACTTAGCTGTTTGAGCAAAGTTTAAAAATTTTACGTAAATAAATCCCTTTCCATTGGTTATATCCGCGACTATTCATAAAATACTTCTGCATAGTGGCGAGGTATAGCCACTATGCAGAATGCATGCCATGCCACTATGCTGACGCTAGCTTTCAGGTGAAGCACAGACAGCTCCCAGGATAAAGACGAAATTTAGAAAAAACGTATGTTTTTATGAGACACCCAGGATTATCATAATCGCCTAAAGCATAATATTTTGAAGTGGGGTGAAATAATCTAGGGTTAGCAGAGTCCAAGTTCAGGCAGGGGGCGGAGCTTGTGACGTCATCGAAAGTAGAGTGATCGAACGTGGACGGGGCACGTAGAGGCTCCGAGCGGCGCGCACGCCTGCCGACCGGCCTTCTTGTTCCATCGCCAGAGATAGACGGACGTTATACTTTGTTACTACCACATTGCCATTTTACTTTGTAAATCATATTATTTAAATAATAAGTTTGTCATTCCAAGAGTATCTTTCTTTTTATAAAATACCTACCTACCTACCTACCGTGTTTGCTAAATCTAGCTTATACGTCATGGGTCAGCCCATACCTCACCCGCTTATAATAAAACGATGATTATAGATAATGTTAAATAAAACAAGTAAACAAAGTGAATAGTTACCATTTTCACGAATGCATCTTCCAATCTCTGCAAATCTTCTTTCAGCTTTTTGTTCTGTTCAGTTGCCCTTTGCGCAGCAACTTTGTCGCTAGCCATATCAGCGTTTAATTTCGACAAGCTTATACTGTCGTGATTGCAGGTTTCTTTTTCTTCTGACAACTCTTTCAACTTTGACACACTGTCGGCATACTGATTTTGAAGTTGTTCATGCTTGATTTGCAATTTGTTTAGTTCGTCCTAAAACAGTTGTACGAAACACGATTAGTATTGTTGCCGATGATAAAAATATTCATCAGTTTAAACGACACACCCTTTCACAACAACACACGTACAGTCATTTGCAAACTTTTATATTATTTTATAATTACATTGGTAACATCAGTGAAATTAGTTTAAAATATCCCTGTGCCTAGTTTTTTATGGATAGTTTAGCAACAGATGCTGTTGCGAATAGAGGGGTGTTATAAGTGTGACGTCAAAGTCTATTTGTGTGTGTCTGTCTGTGGCATCATAGCTCTTAAATGGATGCACCGATTTCGATGCGGTTCTTTTAATTTGAAAACCAGGTTCCATGTGGTGGTTCTTAGCTATGTTTGGAGAATAATATCAGTCTAGCAATGTAAGAGTATCAGCTCTTTTCCAAAATAATGTAATTATGGTTGGAGTCAGGGGTGAATAGTAAGGTTAGGTTACCTATATTATTATTTGTTAATTTATTATTTACGAGCATATGACTAAAACTTATTGTACGCACACAATTTCTGTAATTGATAAAAATAATTACAATCATTCATTTAAGTAAGATGCTCAGAATATAATTAGGTAAAATTTTTCCTAAAATAATTAAAAATGAATAGTTTATAATTAATACAGCGTAAATTTTTACGTTAGTCTCAATATCTAACATCCATTGTGTAAAGGCCAGCATTCACACGGTGTGCCTGGCTGCATGGGCACCGCAAGCACTAAGGCCTGTTGTTTAAAAATTAATATTTACTAAATAACCTTATTTAAATTTAAATATTTATATTTACCTGAACTCTTTTGAAGTCATCTTCTAATTCTTTCAGAGTGTTATCATTTACGGTTTCATTATGGTACTCTTTTTTGTGTAGGTTATAATTTTGTATTCTAATTTCCATATCACCTATTTGGTCAATAAGACTATTTTCACGATCTGATAGGTGTTGGACTTCCTTAGTCAGCCCTTCGTTTTTTTTAATGACTGATTTTAATTGTTCATTCAACTCAGCTACATAGTGCTCATAATGTAAATTTATCTGATCCCTTTCCTTCTGAGAGTGGTTTAATTGTTGTTCTAGATATGTTATTTTCTGTAACATACCTGTATATTTTTCATTGTCAGCTACATTATTACTCTGTGTACAATTAGCTGAGCCAGTAGTGAGTTGCTGTAGCTGCAGATGTATGGCATCATATTGGTTCTGAAGGTTAAATAATTGACTATGTAGGGAGTCACTTTCTGCCTCTTTGGTACTTAATATAGTTTTAGTGAATTCCAATTGCTCGCCTAAATTGTTGTTATCTTCAGACAGTGTTGCCTTCAATAAATTTAATTCGTTGATTTGTGCATCTTTCGCCAAAATTTCTTTAGTAGCATTCAAATACTTGTTATTGATGGTTTGAAGTTCATTTTCCAATTCATTGATTTTCAGGCTACATCTCTTATAGTCGTTAGTTATCATAGTGTAACTCTCTTCTAGCTGACTCAATTTATTTTGAAGATCATTGACCTGTACTTCTAAATTTCTCTTGTTTGAAATCAATATTTCAGTTACATTGAGATTGGGTTCTGGAGCATGTTTATGGTCGTTTATTTCCACCCTATTGGAATAATCAGAGACTACTGATGTGAGGTTCCCAGTGTTCTCTATTTCAGGAACATGGTGTTGCAGTTCATTTGAAATAGTTTCATTGTTAGAAGTAAAGTGAACTTGTTCATTGTTTTTACTTTCAGATATGTTTACATTATAAGGGTATGGATTAACGTCATGCTTGTCTCCATCATCTCTTTGTACAACACCAAGCTTTTTTTCCTGATGATCTTTTAGCTGAAACATAACAATTAGCATTAAATACAACACCACTGGTGCATTTAAAATAATTGTAATTCTTGTTCCATGTTCTCTGTTTACATCCATATACCTAGGCTATGTGACACTTTGTGGCACCATTCTTCTAACATATTAGGTTGGGGAAAAAGTCTTTTCGCATTATAGTATGTATGAACTTGTCATAAAATCTCTTTGGCTATACTATTTGTATCAAATTCAAATTAGGAAAATGTGTGATTTTCATTTGTTTTTCATACCGTCAAGATGAGTTAATCTAATGAAGGAATACATACATTTTGAAATTTTACTACAAAAAAAGTAATAATGCAACGAAATTGGCGAAAAAAAAATTTGCGATGTTTATGGACCTAGTGGCGTATCTGTAACAGTACCACAAATATGGTTTAAGAGTTTTCAATCCGGAAATTTTGATGACTAAGATGCACGTCGCCACACTGCTCTGGTCGCCCTATTACGGATAAAATGTGTGCCATTTTAAAAAAGAACAAAAAATGATTACGGATAAAATGTATGCCATTTTTGAAAAAGTGGAACAAGAACGGCATGTCAGTAGTTAAGACGTAGCTGAAGAACTGGGCACTGACCACAAAACAGTTTTAGCGCATTTGAAGAAAACTGAGTACACAATAAAGCTCGATATTTGGGTACCTCACGAGCTCAATAAAAGAAACCCAATGAACCGTGCTCTCATTTGCGATTCTTTATTAACACGTGAACAAATTTTTTGAAGAAGCTGATAACGGTGATGAAAATTGGATCACGTACAACAAGAACTTGCGAAAAGGTCGTGGTCAAAAGCCGGTTAGGATTCACAGACTGGCAAAACGGGGGTTAACTCGCAACAAGGTGATGCTGTGTGTGTGGTGGGATTGGAAGGGCATTATTCATTATGAGCTGTTACCACCAGGTAGGACCATCGATTCTGAACTCTACTGCTAACAACTGATGAGATTAAAGCAAGAAGTTGAGAGAAAGCGGCCAATATTAATCAACAGAAGGGGTTTGGTTTTTTATCATGATAACACTAGACCTCACACATCTTTAGTTTGGCTGGGAGGTGTTATACATGCAAGTCCCGAAATTTCTTTAGCAATGGGATCATATCCCTACCTACAAGATGGCAAAAAGTTATGGAACAAAATGGTACCTACATACATTAATTAAAAGTATATACTAATTTTTTTTTCAATTTTCTTAAAGAAAGGGAAGAAATTTTTTCTGCAACTTATTATATTATTTTTTTAAGCTTAAGATGCAACTAACATTTTCCAGAAATAGATACAAGACCAATATATATATATATATATTATGTAGACGGGCCTGTTGGCGTGGTTAGCAAATGCTTACTTTTCAGGCCGCCAGGAGGTCGTGGGTTCGATTCCCACCCAGGACAGATATTTGTGTGCATGAACATGTGTGTTTGTCCTGAGTCTGGGTGTAATTATCTATATAAGTATGTATTTACAAAAGAATATATACTTCACATCAGATATTTTCAAATGTTCTGCAATGAATTGTAACAAGCATTGAATAAAATAACTCAAGGTCATACAATATACATACAATGACAATGAGATTCATCACAATTTTTACAGTGATTTGTTACGGAGCATGGTGTTAGTGTGTCCACCACTGATTGCCATACATACTGAGACACTGACACACAAAAGAAAATAAAATACCTGACATTTTAATTTTTTTTATTTTGGCTAGAATATAGTGCTAACAGCATGACCACTGAATCATTAAATGATCTAGTATCTGATTATACTCCAGCCTTACTTAATGGCAAGTTCTCAGTGGAACTGACCAGACCCCTTCAAAGAATATATAACAAATATACCAGTTTCAAATGAAATTGAATTTAGAAAATGAATACAACTTTCAATATCTCTTATAACCAATAGTGGTCTGTAATATTGATAATAATTTAACCAATAACCAAGGACAAAAATATCTTTAGCAACTTACTTTAACAACTCTTTAAACATCAAACAAATTCACATACACATTTATGTAGGTCACCCAAATAAGATCTTGGGGGGTGCTAGAAAATCAATATATTTATATATTATTATGTCATTTATATTACTTATCACGTGCATTGTTTCTTTATCAATAATTTTATGTTGAATAATTTAGCAGATTAGATTTAGATTTACATTCCTAATTGAAAACAAAGTTACTTATTAGTATTTTTTAAGGTAAATTTCTGCTTTACTTAAGTATGTATGGCTAATAAGAATCAGGGAATTTCCCTGCTACCTTAAACTATCCAACTTCTTTGGTAGCATGTTTTGAATGGTATGGTATTTTAATAGACTGTCATTTAGCTGAAGCTGTTTCATTTACTGTATTGTGAATGTGTATTTTTACACATATACATATATCTGTAAACAATACACAAAAAAGTTCTTAAAGACAACTACTTGTTACAACATTTCGTTAACTACTGACCAGTGAAAAGCTTAAGTAAGATAAGGCATTCCATTGAAATGTTGTAAACCACTTGTTATTAAGGGTTGTAAACATGAATATGGCTACGACTGTCGCCTCACCTCTTCGTGTTGCGGGTCGGGCCGGACAACTACTACTTGTTCTGAGTCTGGATGTAAATTGTGTAGTTATATGTTTGTAAAGTACCCCACAACACAGGGATCAGATTCCCTAGTTCAGGTGTTGTTTTTTTAAATAAAAGAAGAAGAAAGAAACAACAGCAGACTAGCTAAAGCAGAGCTCACATTGTCCAGAATATCTAGGATATGTGATATGGAGAGTGCTTCATATGAGGATAGGATGTGATTCAGAACATATACTTATCTTAAGTAGCCTATTACTACTAAGCTAGTTTATAAGGGACATCAGACCAGATAAGGCAGAATTCATATTGCCATAATAACAGGGTTTATCAGACCTCCAGAGATGCTTTGCAAGTCTTGCTTCGGATGGCTGGTTAGGCTGTTGGTTCCATCTGTTACAGTTATTTAGCCAAGTCTGAAGTCTATTAGGCGGATTACACAATTCTTGACATTAGGGTAGTCACTGTCTATACCAATAAATCAATGCAATACCCTTTCCTACCATGCTAATGTATTAAGGCTTTCCCTATTTAAATGTCTGCTCTTATAAAAGTAGGCAAAAACATTCTTGTGATTTCTATGTTAACTTATTTCCGTTACACATTCATTCAGCGGGAATCACATGTAATCTCATAGTAATTGAGATATCCCACAAAAAGAACTATTACCTAAATATAATAAAATATACTTAAAATCCAAAATATTTTTCTTACCTTTTTTCGGGCCAGTGCTAACTTAGCTGCTCGGTCATCCATTTTCAAATCGTGATATATTTAGAATAACAAGTGTTCTCCTTTTTTCACCGAAATGTTTATTTTTTATCGGTACTTAAGGAAGATCCAGCCACATCCACATCATAACAATTTTATGACATTGACATTAATCACATTAAGGGTTACCAATAAAACTATAAATATCCCAATAGTAATTCCTTAAAAAGTGCCAATACACCACCTGTCCAAATAAATTTTATAAGTGCTACATGGGCATCTTAAACTTGTGTTGTGAATGACAATCAAGGTAATTATTATTATCATTCTTCGTAAAGTTCTGGGTAAGGGAATGTAATCAAAGAAGAAAATTGAATGGAAATGGGAATCTTTAAAGGAGGATGCAAATCCTGGTCCCACCTTCCAATAGCTATGTGTGTTACATCGTTGGATAGGTGTTTTTGAGCTGAATAAAAGTTACTATGGCGCCAAGATCCAAATCTCAGTCCGTTCAGAGTTATTCTTTAATAAACATGGTAGTTTTATCAGTAGCCAAGTAATGTTATTTTTACGTAATAATTGCATTTGTGCTTTATACACGTAGTGTAGACGGTAACGCAAACCTTTTTATCGGTCTGTCTCACTCGCACTCGTTAAGTATGCTTAGAACAATGAAACTGGTTAGCGGCACGGATAGGCGGCGAGGGTGCGCGCAAGCGCAGGTAGTCGTTCGTTTGCAATACGTGTGTGACAACGTCTTGTCTTTCCGTTCGTTCTACAGTTTCTACTTGACCCCGGCTATCTCTTGGACTTTTTTGGTACCTGTTTATTGACATTTGACATATTACACAATTGACATTCGGCTTGTAATAAGGATTATTGAAGTGCTTTTCGATTGGACTATTGTTTGTTACTATGGAAGTTTCACGGAACTGTGTCATGTGTCGTAGAGGATTCTATCGCGGAAGATACCAGCAACATCTTTTGACTAATGAACTTACAAGAATGCGACCAGAGTTTGCAACATACATTCAGGAAAATGCATTGTTAGAGGTAAGAGCTTCAAGAGATATTGCGCTAGACACTAAATAGAGAGACTACAGAAGTTAAGCATAGTACTACGTGCGCTCGAACACGCACTTTAACTCGTTTAAGATTCCAGTTTCCTAGTTTAAGTTCCGGTGTATTCCGTGTCGGTGGGAGGGTGTCTATGTGTGCGTTGTTTGAGCGCGCGTAAACTTAACTACTATACTTTATATTGAGACTATGAGGTATCCATAAAAAGAAAAAATGTTTAATAAGTATACTTTTTTACAGGTTGCATTTGACAACACGCGGAGTGTGTGCCATCGGTGTTGGCAAAGGGTTGAAAGTGCAGTCAGACCGCCTCCTTCATTGTCTCCTCCTCAAGAAGAAAACGACGAGCCACAAGCACAAATCTCAACAGTAATTCACGTTCCCGAGTATACACGAGCACCAAACACTGCTAGGCATTGTATTTTCCTCAACTGTCGTAATGACACTCGTCATAGAATACCAGAAATCATAAAAATACACACTTTCTGTGAACACAAGCTGTACATACCCGATAGCGCCAGAGTTTGTCAAGAACACCTAGAGAGTAACATTTGGGACGAACTACCTCAACATTGCAATGTCACCCATGACTTCAATGCAGCACAATTCAGTGATATTAGTGACATTATGAGAAAAACTGTACAAAAAGGTTCGAGGTTAGATTTTAACACGATAGGTGCTGTTACTAGCGAAGAAATGCACTTTTGGACCGGCCGTAGTTTTGAGCAATTCCAAGAGATGTTGGAACAAACTCCATCATTGAGCCAGAGATGTAAAAATCCTAGAACCGCTTTAGGTATCTTTCTAACAAAGCTGCGAACCGGTGACTCAAATGAGAGGCTCGCGACTTTATGCAATATGTCAAGACAAAACCTTGAGCGATTGATGGCCATAGCTCGTGAGTGTCTCACCAATGAGTACGTTGATCATCATCTAGGGCTCGACCATATAAATAAAGATGATATTTTACGTCGAAACCTGATGATACCAAAAGCTTTATTTGGAAACGATGAAAATACGAAAGCCATCTTAATATGCGACGGGACATATGTTTATATACATAAAAGTTCCAACTTCCTTTTTCAACGACAGTCCTACAGCTTACACAAGTATCAAAATCTTTTAAAGCCGTTCATTATAGTCACAACGGATGGCTACATAATTGACGTCACAGGGTCCTATGCTGCTACAAAAACAGACGCAAACATAATGAGCGATATTATGAATAATGGTGAACATCCAATTCACTGTCTCCTTGAAACTAATGACGTGTTTATTTTGGATCGCGGATTTAGGGACAGCTTGGATGATATAGAAGCCTGTGGTTACGAATACCATGTCCCGCCTTCAAAGGATAGACACGAATCCCAACTTACTACTGACCAAGCCAACGAATCTCGATTGGTCACTATTTGCCGCTGGGTAGTGGAAGTGGTTAACGGCAGGTTCAAGCGGGATTTTAAACTGTTTCGCCAAAAATATTTCAACAATGCGTTGCCGCATATGTTTTCTGAGTTTAGGATAGCTGCTGCTATCACAAACCACTTTCATATACCCATCGAAGATAGTCAATATGCAGGAGCTTTCGTCACCGAAATAAGGCAGAAGTTACATACCCCTAATATTTTATATGAATATGTGGAACGGAAACGTTTAAACAGCAGAAGAGCTGATTTTACAAGAGTAGAAGCAAGTGATATTGATTTCCCGAGATTCAGTGAAGAACAAATCATTTTGTTAGCTTTGGGAACCTACCAACTGAAGTTAGCGAAATCTTACTGCAGCGAACATCTACAAAATGGAATGTATACAATAGAAATATACCGAGAAGCTGCACTGGAGGATTTACCTGATTTTGGCATTGATGAGGATGCTTGGCTTTTACGTGGTCGTATACAGTCGCGACACGTGAGAGCTAGAAAGTACTACTGTTACTTATTAGTTCGCAACACTGATATTATACAAAGATATTGTACCTGCATGACGGGACGACGTACTGTAGGAACCTGTGCGCATATCGTGTCAATCGTTTGGTACCTAGGGCACGCCAGGCATGAGGGATTTGTAGGCCCAGCCTTATTTTTAAATAACGTCATTGTAGACAACGATGATTAAATAAATGTATACGTTTAAAATCCGCAATCGTTGTATTATTTGTAAAAAAAACCATTTTGTCAATGTTGACATCTGTTTAACTTTTTGTCATAAGGTTTGCGACTCAGTGACGCAATTGATAACCGTAGGTTAGTATCTATACTACGTGTATAAAGCAAAGAAATGCAATTATTACTTAAACAACATTAGTTGGCTACTGATAAAACTACCATGTTTATTAAAGAATAACTCTGAACGGACTAAGATTTGAACTTGGCGCCATAGTAACTTTTATTCAGCTCAAAAATACCTATCCAACGATGTAACACACATAACTATTGGAAGGTGGGACCAGATCTCATAGAAACTCTGGCATCATCCTTTGGAAGATGACCATATGAATTATGATATAACAAAGAGATGAATCCCGAATCTGTATTTTGTGCTAGAAAATAAGTGAACAACAAAAACCTAAGCGCAGTCTACAAATAGTTGCTATTACGCATTTGGAGACCTTTTTATATTTATGGAATATATCCAGTTGTACTCCATAAGGGGAGGGCAACCCACAGTCCTCCCCGGGTGCGTGTCCCGACCATCTGGGACACGGCGCATTAGGGGGGCACTGGAGCAGCATACCTGCATTCCCGGGGCTCCCCCTATCGGGCGCCAGCAGAAGTCCACGGCAGGTTAGGTTTAGTTTGTGCGAGTCCGACATACCCACCCGCAGACAAGGTCAAGGTCAGCGACAAGGTCTCCAGCGAGCAATATGCAGGTAGGCAGTGAGAGCCAGACGTCTTTGTCATCGATGTACTCTTTAGTGGTGTAATAACCCCTAGCCATAATAAAATAATAAGTACACGTTTAATATGTGTTTTAAAACTTGTGTCAGGCAGATCAGTAATTTGAGTAGGAAGCTTGTTATAAAACCTAATACAATTTCAAAGCCTGGCATGGCTAGTTTGTTTTTATTCCTAGTATTTATAATATAGGGGGGCACCGGAGCAGCAAACCCGCGTTCCCGGGGCTCCCCGTATCAGACGCCAGAAGAAGTCCACGGCAGGTTAGGTTTAGTCGGTGCGAGTCCGACATACCCACCCGCAGACACTTTTTGCGGGTGGCATGCATTAGTGTTGGCGACGGACCCAGGCAACTTTCGGCCGGCATCTCGTTCTAAGCTACGGGAGGTGCAGAACTACCGCAGCCAATTACGTTTCACGTAAATATTCAAAACATTTCGCTACAGATGACGATAGTACTTTAATTTAACATTTTTAAGTCATTGCGAATGCTTGTTTTGGATAATTACGACAGATATACTTACAATCTACTTACATTTAATTGATATTTTCATAAAACCTAAACATCTTAGTAGATATTAGCAGATTAAAATTAGATTATTTTTCACAGTTAGGTTTTACAAAGTTAAAACCTAAGTATGTATTTACCTTATTTTTACCTATATGTAAACTGATTGTTGTATTAGATAGCCCTAATCGAGGCCTATCAGAACATACCAAATTTGTAAAGGTTATATGCCTAGGTCACGTAGTAACAACCTGGGTAGCCTGGATAGGTTTTGCGCGTATACTTCGTCTTTGGTTATAGCTATATGTAAACTGATTGTTATATTGGATAGCCCTAATCGAGGCCTATCAAAGCACACCAAAGGTCATGGCCTATAATCCGACCCGGTTCAAAAATGTTTAGGTACAAAAACGAAAATGATGGCTAATAATGCAGGCATAACCCACTGTTCATTATATGTAAAAAGAAAAAAATAATTCAATGGAGAGATCTTGCAGTAGACCGATCAAAATTGGATAATAATTAGCTGCACCAGCGGTTTCGCCCGTCTCTAAATTATTTTATCCCATGGAAATATGTCACTGGGATAAAAAGTTTACTATGTCCGTCTACAAATCTAATATGTATATAAGATATATTTTTTTGTCTATTCATAGGAATTTGACATGACATGATAGATAAAAATTAATTAAATAATGTATTTTCTTAATCTATGCTATGCACCTAAGGTATTAAACAAACACTCATTCTTTACATGTATATCTCTACGGGGCAAGCAATTTAACCAAAATCGGTTCAGTAGTTTAGACTTGAAAATGAAACAAGCAGACTTACTTTGCCATTGTTGTGTTAAATAAAAATATCATCATGACACTTATATAGCAAACTCGTTCGGTCAGGTAATAAATAACACGTATATTGCTGTCTCGGTCTCACCCGAGCTTTGTTGCGGTCGCGCAATAATACAATGTATTATATTTTATTTCATGATCCCATCGGCCACAGTAATGCACCACTTACCATTGAAAAGTATAATCATTTGTCTTTGATTCCCCCCATATTTCATTTCTGTACGCCGCGGCGCCGTAGGTATATTTTTCATACTAAATGGGCCATTACCTTTGTAAAGGTTATATGCCTAGGTCACGTAGTAACAACCTGGGTAGCCTGGATAGGTTTTGCGCGTATACTTCGTCTTTGGTTATAGCTATATGTAAACTGATTGTTGTATTAGATAGCCCTAATCGAGGCCTATCCGAACATACCAAATTTGTAAAGGTTATATGCCTAGGTCACGTAGTAACAACCTAGATAGCCTAGATAGGTTTTTCGCGTATACTTCGTTTTTGGTTATAGCTATATGTAAACTGATTGTTGTATTAGATAGCCCTACTCGAGGCCTATCAGAACATACCAATTTTATAAGGGTTATATGCCTAGGTCACGTAGTAACAACCTAGATAGCCTAGATAGGTTTTTTGCGTATACTTCGTTTTTGGTTATAGCTATATGTAAACTGATTGTTGTATTGGATAGCCCTACTTGAGGCCTATCAGAGCATACCAAATTTGTAAGGATCATACGGCGGAAAGCTGAGTTATTAAGTGTTTTCTGTTTGGCAGGCGCCTAGCTACCTCGAAACTGTACCGTATGGACGACAGTTTTATAAAAAGCGCAATAATTCAGCTATTTCGCTATATACCTTTTTATATATATGTATATTCTGGTTTGTAATTTTATTTTACACCCTAGAAAAATAAGGGTGTCATTATAAATCCAACTTTGGGAAAAATTTTGTAAAATTGATGAATTTGTTCAGTGGGTATTTCGATATTACTTTTTAAAACATTTTTAACCAAAAGTGAAAAGAGGGTACTTTTGGATTAGGCGCTTCGCGCTGATTGGGGAACCCTAAAGAACAAAGACATCAATTCTGTATATAAACTGTGCAATTTTCTTGGATATTCAGACAGGCCATCAGCCAATCACGATAGTCTCGGCCTACCTCCCCCCAGACAAGGAGATGCTACTTAGCGATCTCCAAACACTGTATGACTTAGATGGCTCTGTCATAGTGGCAGGCGATCTAAACTCCAAGCATGAGCAATGGAGCTGCCGTACGAGCAACTCGAACGGCCGCGCACTTGCTAATCACTTGGCAATCATACCGTTCGACCCTATAGTCCCTCTCGAACCGACCCACTTCCCCAGAATCGACAGTCACCGACCCGACATACTCGATATAGCGCTCCTTAAGAATACAAACCTACGTTTGGCTTCTGTAGAAGTGCTACACGAGTTAGACTCTGACCATAGACCGGTCGTCCTTAGCCTTGCCTCCCGCACAAGCCACTATGGCGCGGATAGCAACCTCCCACCCAGATATGTAACCGACTGGCAGAAACTTGAGGGTAAACTCAAGACAGCCACGTCGGAGCACTTAGATTCGATACCGTCCCTCATAGAGACCCCCGAGCAAACGCTCGCAGCTATCGGCTCATTCACGACTCACGTCCAAATCCAAGTGAACGAATGTTCCCTGGAGGTCGCAGTGGCTGACGCGTTCAGACGGTGGAAGCTCCCGGAGGATTTGCGTGAGTTAGTGACTGAGAAGAACGCGGCCATTAGAGCCTTCGACTCCTATAACACCTTAGAAAACCGCACTCGAATGCGTGAACTACAGCGCACTGTACGTGAACGCATGACCGAGAGGCGGGATTCCGGGTGGGATAGGACGTTAGCCGAGATTCAACCCTCGCGGAAGGCCTTTTGGAATCTCTGCAAGCGACTCAAGACAGACACCGACTGGACCATCCCCCCGCTGACGCGTCCGAATCAACGCCCCGCGTTCGATGACGACGAAAAAGCCGAATGCATGGCCGACAATCTAGAGTCCCAATGTTCTCCCTGCAACCTACCAGTAGACCCGGACCACTTCAATGAGGTCGACTCTGAGGTAGAACGTAGGCTCGCCATCCCTCTCCCTCCGACCCCAACTGCCCCCTCCCGGGAGGATGCAGACGTCGACGACGACGACGATCCTCTGAGGCCAGTGACCATCGAAGAGGTTAAAACTCTGATCAGGAAACTCCACCCTCGCAAAGCCCAGGCGTTCCACCAATCGCGTTTTCAAGCAACTCCCATTGCTTCTGCTTAGCCTGATGGTTGCGATTTTCAACGCGGCCTTTTCCAACAACATCTTTCCACACCAGTGGAAACAGGCAAACGTAATTGGCATCCCGAAACCCGGTAAATCCAAATCCGATCCGGCGAATTACCGCCCCATTAGCCTTCTCTGCGCCTTGGGGAAACTCTATGAGCGCATCATCCACGCCCGTTTGTCGTCTTACATCCACGCAAACGATATTCTCCCAGATGAGCAGTTTGGCTTTCGAGCCAGACACTCCAGTGTCCATCAGGTGCATCGCATCGTTGAACACATCCTGGTAAAAGCCGCCCGCACCCGTAGTCATACTGGAGCCATCTTCTTCGACGTGGCCAAAGCGTTCGACAAGTTCTGGCACAACGGCTTATTATATAGGAAATAAAGGCAAGGCCATACCTACAACAGATTGCAGATTTAAAGCGGCGGATATCAGAATACCTTTCTACATAAATAACATAGATAAAGAGACATCGTCGCAAGAAATAGTGGAGTATGTTTTTCAGAAAACTAATATTATAATTTCACCTGAAAAAATCTCTATGAAACAGCCTAAGGGTTACGCAGCGTATAAATTTCTTATACCAAAGTTAAAATTATCAGTATTTCTTGATGAACATCTGTGGCCGGAGGGTGTAGCGTTTAGACAGTATTTTGTGTTTACAAACAAGAAAAAACAGACGCAGAACAGTGAACTTACTAGTAATGTACATAATGACAACAAATAACTTGTCCTTAGTAAGTTTTAACTGTAAAAATATTAAGAGGTCTATTCACTGTGTACGTGCACTGTGTGAAGATGCAGACATAGTGGCCCTGCAGGAAACTTGGTTGTTGCCGCACGATCTGTCATTTTTAGAAGCAGTACATCGCGACTTCGGATGCACGGGAAAGTCGTCGGTTGACACATCACTTGGTTTACTGAGAGGTAGACCATACGGTGGCGTGGCCCTACTCTGGCGTAAAAGTGTTTTCGATTCGGTTTCGATAGTACATAGTGGCAATGATCGTATATGTGCGATACGTGTTAATATGGGCAGTCGTTCATTCATGGTTATGTCTGTGTATATGCCTACGGACTGTGCGGATAATACACTTGAATTTACGAACTGCCTTAGTGAGATATATACCATGATGGATGATAGTGATCTGGAAACAACTTTTGTGCTTGGTGATTTTAATGCTCACCCGGGGGAGGCATTCTGTGGGGAATTATTAAATTTCTGTGAAGAACGGGATCTTGTGTGTGCGGACCTACAGACTTTGGGTATGTTTTCTGACACTTATACATTTATCAGTGATGCTCACGGTAGTAGGAGATGGTTGGACCATTGCCTAGCTACACAAGCAGCGATGAAAACAATCACGGACATTAATGTTAAATATGGTACATATTGGTCGGATCATTTCCCATTATTTGTGAACTGTAATATTAGTGTGATAAGGTCGAAGATAGATTTAGTTCAAAACGATGTTAATTGTGTAAAGTGGGGTGAAAGGTCACCCAATGAAATGAAAAATTATCAGTTTTTGTGTGATGAAAGTTTAAAGCACATTGACTTGCCAGTGCAATTTCTGGCATGCGCAGGCAAATGTTGTAAAGATCCTTCACACTATCCTTTAATTGATGAGATATATAATAGCACTGTTGATATTCTCCGTAGTGCAGCGAAAGTTTCCAAGGCGCCCAAAGGTAGTAACACCAATAGGCGTATTAGGGGGTGGAATAATCATGTTAAAGCTGCACATATTCTGGCAAGGCAGAATTTCCAGGTATGGAACCTAAATGGGCGACCTGAAAGAGGCGTGTTGTTTGAGGATATGGTTACAAGTAGAAGAATTTTCAAATCTAGATTACGATGGTGTCAAAAAAATCGGGAAAAAATTGCAGTAGATATGTTAGCTTCGCAGCATACAGATAAAAAATTTATAAAATTTTGGAAGGCAACTAAAAGGTTTAACAATAAGCCTGGCATGTCGGAGAGTATCAACAGCGTTAAAAATAAAAGTGAAATTGCAAATATGTTTAGAGATCATTTTAGAATTGACTCCCCTATAGTTAGCAATACATATGTGGGCGATGCTGAGCAGTTGAGTTCTATACCTGTCCTACAATTTACTTGCAAGGAAGTTAAGACGGCCATTTATGGCATGAAAAAGGGCAAGTCACCAGGACACGATTCGTTAAGCATCGAACACCTGCAGAATGCTGGCGCTCATCTTCCCAGAGTGTTAACCATGCTATTTAACTTATGTGTGAGTCATGGTTACTTACCTAACGACCTCATGAAAACTTTGGTTGTGCCTATTGTCAAGAGCAGGACAGGAGACATTGCGGACAAGGGTAATTACCGACCAATTTCCCTTGCTACGATCGTGGCAAAGATATTGGACAGTGTGCTTGATAAACATTTAGCTAGCCGTATTAAGTTACATGATGCTCAGTTTGGCTTTCGTCAAGGTCAGTCTACGGAAACTGCAATACTTACACTCAAGCACACTGTCAAATACTATACAGATCGTAAGACTCCGGTATACGCATGTTTCCTGGACCTCTCAAAGGCTTTTGACCTGGTATCTTACGGGAAGCTCTGGAAAAAGCTCGAGGATGAGGGCGTCCCTGCCCACTTAATACAGATACTGTCATACTGGTATGGCAACCAAACAAACATTATCAAATGGGGAGACGCTATTTCTGAGCCATACAAACTACACTGTGGCGTGAGGCAAGGGGGCCTTACATCCCCGCGACTTTTCAATTTGTATATAAATGCCTTGATTGAGGAACTAAGTAGCACCAAGATTGGTTGTCGAATTGATGACGTCACTTTAAATAATATCTCGTTCGCAGATGACATGGTGCTGCTTAGCCCTTCAATTAATGGATTGAGAAGGCTAGCTGGCATATGTGAGAAGTACGCTAGAGAACATGGACTAAGATACAACTCAGTGAAGAGCGAACTTATGGTGTTTTCTGGCAAGAACATGACTCCGCATTATGTACCTCCAGTTACACTAAGTGGTTCGCCCTTGACTAGAGTTGCTCAGTTTAAATACCTGGGTCATATTGTGACGGAGGATCTCAAGGATGATATAGATATAGAGAGAGAGCGAAGGGCACTGGCTACTAGATGTAACATGCTCACAAGGAGGTTTGGTAAATGTTCCAAGCCTGTCAAAATTACATTATTCAAGGCTTTTGTGCAGGCATTGTACACTAGTAGCCTGTGGGCTAACTTCTACAAGAGAACCTATAACACATTGAGAGTGCAATACAACAACGCATTCAGAATGTTGTTGGGACTGCCCCGTTACTGCAGCGCTTCAGGTATGTTTGCCGAGGAGCGCACACAAGACTTCTACACGCTCATGCGTAAAAATATTGCCTCCCTGGTGCGCAGGTGGCGGGACAGTCCCAACAAGATGCTTGTTATATTTGCTGAAAGAATGGAGAGTGCTGTATTAGGTAGGTTCTTTCAGTTGCATGTCATACGACCTACTGATAGAGCCTAGTGCAACAGAACTTATAAATTGTTATTTATATCAGTAAATTAAAATTAGATTATAAGTATTAACATAGAATAAGTAAAACATTACTAACCTACTAAAACTAGCATATTAAGTTACTAACATATTTTTAAGACAATTTGTTGCTAACACAGTGGAGCCTATGTTGTTCTTAAATAAAGAATTATTATTATTATTATTATATTATTATATAAGCTGATTAAACTCAAAGTGCCTGACCGTCTCGTGCACATCCTACGAGACTTCCTTACGGACCGAACGTTTCGCTACCGCGTCGAGGGAAATTACTCCTCCCTCCGACCGATACGCGCAGGAGTTCCCCAAGGCTCAGTCCTTGCCCCGCTCCTGTTCTCGCTGCACACCAGCGACATCCCCAGACCCAAAAAGGCTCATCTAGCCCTCTTCGCTGACGACACAGCTCTCTACTACTCCAGTAGGAGCACGTCAGTCATCTACCGAGAACTCCAATCCTCAGCCGATGCCCTCGGCAAATGGTTCAGGAAATGGAGGATCGAAGTCAATTCCACCAAGAGCGCAGCCGTGCTCTTCTCTAGGATAGACCCCGCCCCCAAAGCTGATCCCGTCCGAATGTTTGGTGAACCGATCCCCTTGGAGAAGAAAACCAAATATTTGGGAGTGATCCTCGATCGGAAGTTAAACTTCAAGGACCATCTGAGATACGCTCGTAATCGTGCCTCATTTGCCCTTTATCGATTACACGGCCTCCTGAATGCACGCAGTAAAACGTCCCTTGAAAACAAGGTGAGAATTTACAAGACGTGCATTCGACCCATGATGACCTATGCGAACCCGGTCTTCGCGCACGCTAAGGATCAATTCATCCACCTCCTCCAGGTAGTCCAGAACAAGTTTATGCGACGAGCCGCGGGCGCACCGTGGTTCGTCCGTAACAAAAGCCTCCATGCCGATCTCCAATTGCCTACCATCAGGCAATGGATGAAGCATGCGTCCAAAAGGTACTTTGACTCTGCCACTCACCATCCATGTAAATTGGTGGTACAGGCGGCAAAGTACACCCCCTCCCGACTCTTAATTAAGCACCGTCGTCCGAAGAACATCATCGACGACCCGGACGACGAGATCACCGTATATTTAGACCAAATCAAATCGATTAGAGACTCTCGCAACACTGCACAACCGATATTTCGTACTCGCCGGACGCGAGTACGACCGCGAACGCGTCGCGACCACCAGCGTCCTCCATGACCCTTAGTTTGCATTCGATCCGATGAATGCCCGCTCCGGACCTAAACCGGAAGCGAGGCCCGCGTCGCGCATTAACGTAGAGCGACAGTTGCACAAAATCCCTAAAAATCACGATATTTCGCCCTCTCCTCGTCAGTATCCGCCCAGAGCCGAGGTTCGAGCCCCACAGGGGGCGCCCTCCGGCGCGGGTACTTAGTTTGTAGTTTGTTTTTGCTAGGCGGTTAGAGCCCACGCTCACCCCTACTGTCCGGTGAAGCAGTAAAAGCCGAGTGGCTAACTGCACGCGTCATGTTAAAAAAAAAAAAAAAAAAAATGGATATTTATTCCGTATCCAGCAGTAGTACTAGAAGCAATTGTAAATAGAAACTCTTGTGAAGAGAAATAAAATGTGAAGATTCTTCGATTATCATCGTGTTGTTCCTGTCGAGTCGACGTTGGCCTCCCCTGGTGCTAACCAGTACCAGTTACGAACCCACCCGGCGCTGGATCTGCAATCAGATTCCTGTATTGGAAGGGTGCCAGCCCATTGTTTCTGCGTGTACGGTTAACTGTAACCTGGGAACCGTACATGTTTGTTGGGCCCTTCAAAGGAAAAAGATAAGCAGGAATCAGTAGCACATTTTTCCACAACACCCCTTAGTGGATTGTTCAATCGATCCACTATAATTAGCATTCCCACTGCCTTACAAAAAAAAAAAATTATAGTATGCAGTTCACTTTTCTTTTTATATTTATGAATATTTTTTCTAACAAACATTATATTCTGATATATATATATATATATATTCCGATGGCAGAGTAAGTATATTTATTTCTTTAAACAAATTTCGCAAAGAATCGCGACTGCTTAAAACATAAATGGCTCTGACTGCTCTTTTCTGCAATACAAAAATAGTACCTATGTCAGCCGCCGAACCCCACAGCAGTATGCCATACGACATAACGCTATGAAAGTACGCGAAATACACTAATCTAGCAGTTTGTTCATGTGACAATTGTCTTATTTTCCAGACAGCATAGGAAGCCGAACTTAATTTACCTGCTAACTTTTCAATCTGAGGACCCCATTGCAATTTTGAATCAAGTATCAATCCTAAAATTACGGTCGATGGGACTAAATCTAATATTTCCGAATTAAGTGCAACTGTTGGTACAATTTGAGTCACATTCGGCAATGAGAACCTGATGCAATTTAGTTTTCCCTGCATTTAACAAGATATTATTTGCCGAAAACCATTCTAATATAAGGCTGAGTGTTTTATTATGCTCAATAAGATCTTTATCCTTTCTATTTACTTTAAATATGAGCGACGTATCATCAGCGAATAAAACTATATTTGATACTTTCTCTACCATATAAGGGAGATCATTTATATATAAACTAGAAATAAAAATGGGCCCAATATAGATCCTTGGGGCACCCCCATTTTCACAGGATGACGTGCCGAAGTGACACCGCCTATCGAAACCATCTGTTCTCGCCCCGATAGATAGGACATCACAAGAGCAAGATATGTGCCAGATTTTCCGTAATATTTCAGTTTAACAACGAGCGTACGGTGATCAACGCAATCGAAAGCCTTAGAGAGATCACAGAAAACTCCCAGCGCATCCTGTGATCCCTCCCAAGCCTCCAATATTGACCTAATTAATGTGCAACCTGCATCTTGAGTAGAGCGGCCCGAACCCGAACTTCTTTTTATGCAATATCTCATTCACGTTAAAGTGCGACAACATTTGGCAGAGCATCAGCTTTTCAAATATTTTACTTAAAGCTGGCAGTATTGAGATAGGCCTATAATTCGTGGCATTTTTTGAACAACCTGCCTTGAAAACGGGTACTATCTTACTTATTTTCATTAAATCAGGAAAGATACAGTGGCGTAGCGTGCCTTGTCGGGGCCCCGTATAAAAATTTTCTTGGAGGCCCTTATATGGAGGTAAAGATTTTTCACAAAAGAAAAAAATATTGTGAAAAGAAATATTTATTTATCACATAATTTACCCATTTTACAAATAAAAATCGAATTTTAAATATTCACTCTCCTTGCCTTTTTTTCGGCAAACTGATTTATTAAATCATTTATGGCTGATGATGATTTAAGTTTTTCTAAAGTTTCTGCCTCTATGGACAATAGTGAGATGTCTGACAGCCGTTCTTGTCCCATCGAAGTTCTTAAGTAATTTTTTATTAGTTTTAATTTTGAAAAACTTCTTTCTGCCGTTGCGGTTGTAACTGGAAGGGTCAAGAATAAAAAGCATGCTGTGATTACCTCGGGAAAACTGGATGCAAGACTATTGAATTTTACTAGCAATAATTCAAAGAGTTCTTTAATGGAATATTTTTTTTTAATTTCAGAATTTAAGCATGTTTTTAGAGCTTTTAATTGGTCACAAAGATTAAGTGAGATGTCTTTAATGTATTTAGCAGACAGTTTTCCGGAAGCGTTTAATATCTCTTCACTTGAAGAAGATAGGAGTTTCTCCGGTTGTAATATTTCGAATATACTACTCAGGTTGCAAAGGCTCTGAAATCTTTCTTTAGTTTGAGAAATTAATATATCTAAACAGCAATATTATACATTGACTTTGAAATAGGATTCCGGGTCGGAAATTCTCTCATCTTGTGATAACTCATCAAAAAAACTTTTCGTTATCTTTCGCCTACTGTTTTTAAAAACAGTTGTTACCCCCCACTCTTTTGCTAAATCTTTGGATTCATTTAGCAAACTATTAAATGAATTCTGATTTCTTAATTGGCACAGTCTATTTAAAAGATTACTTAATAAAATACTAGATTTCTGTAAGTCATTATTTTCATACTGTAGAGCTTTAGAAACAGGATTAATAATTTCAAATAGTGAAGAAAAAAATGTAACGAGCACTAAGAAACCAAAACTCTCTAAAATATTAATTATACTTTTACATTCTCCACGTTCATCTTTTTTATTTGAAATTAAATTTAGTTGGTACAAAGTTTTCATGATTAGTAAAACATTTTTCTTTACTGCTAATAAAGCGTCGTTCCTAGAAGACCATCTGGTCGGACATACCTTTTTAAGGGTAATCAAATATTTTTCAGAGGAATCGTACTTAGCATAGCCCAGCGTTTTATACTATTGCCAAAAAAAGTATATATTTTTTCTAAATTATCGAAAAAAGTCGATACTTCACGAACATGTCTCGCAGCATCGTTCAAAACCAAGTTTAAAGCGTGCGCAGCACAATGAACATAATCGGCATTTGGAGCATGCTCTTTTATTAGGGTTTGTAATCCTCCATACACACCCGACATAACATTTGCTCCATCGTATCCCTGTCCTCTACATTTAGTCATATCAATTCCATATTCTTTAGTCAAATTTAAAATGACAGTTTTCAGACCTGCAGCACTGCAAGCGGTTACTGCTATAAATCCTAAAAAGGACTCACAGATTTTTATTTCTTTAGGCACATTATCATCATTTTCTGTAACCGAGATATATCTAAAAACTACAGATAGTTGGTAAATTTTTGACAAGTCTTGTGTTGTATCCAGAATTATTGTCAGAAATGGAGCTTTTTTAATTTCTGAGATAATATTGTTCCTAACGTTGGTACCAAGCAAGCTAATAATTTCGTTTTGAATCGTAGGGCTTAAATAATTTATTTCACCTTTCGGTTTTAGAAGAAGTTCTTTTAAAATTGCATCATAGTTAGATAGCAGACGTGAAATTGCCATAAAATTGCCAGAATCAGAATCATGCCCCCTCAAAGGTAGATTACAAGATACTAAACTAATTATAACATTAATTATACGATGCAGTACATCTCTCCAGAATGTAATTTTACTATCGATTTCACTTTTCAATAGAGTATCGATGGTATTTCCTTGCAACCAATTATTATAAGAGAGTGAGGCACTAATATGCTGCTGTGACTTTTCATGGTCAAGAATAGTTTGAGTGAAATTGCTTCTAACCGAAACACCGTTAACCCAAGCAGAGGAGTACGATTTGTTTTGACGATCTGCATTAACATGACGCGTGCACTTAGCCTCTCGGCTTTTACTGCTTCACCGGACAGTAGGGGTGAGCGTGGGCTCTAACCGCCTAGCAAAAACAAACTACAAAAGTACCCGCGCCGGAGGGCGCCCCCTGTATGGCTCGAACCTCGGCTCTGGGCGGATACTGACGGGGAGAGGGCGAGATATCGTGATTTTTAGGGATTTTGTGCAACTGTCGCTCTACGTTAATGCGCGACGCGGGCCTCGCTTCCGGTTTAGGTCCGAAGCGGGCATTCATCGGATCGAATGCAAACTAAGGGTCATGGAGGACGCTGGTGGTCGCGACGCGTTCGCGGTCGTACTCGCGTCCGGCGAGTACGAAATGTCGGTTGTGCAGTGTTGCGAGAGTCTCTAATCGATTTGATTTGATCTAAGTATACGGTGATCTCGTCGTCCGGTTCGTCTATGACGTTCTTCGGACGACGGTGTTTACGTGAGAGTCGGGAAGGAGTGTATTTGACCGCCTGTACTACCAATTTACTTAGATGGTGAGTGGCAGAGTCAAAATACCTTTTGGACGTTTGCTTCATCCAATGCCTGATGGTAGGCAATTGGAGATCGGCATGGAGGCTTTTGTTACGGACGAACCATGGTGCTCCCACGGCTCGTCGCATAAACTTGTTCTGGACTACCTGGAGGAGGTGGATGAGATGTTCCTTAGCGTGCGCGAAGACCGGGCTCGCATAGGTCATCATGGGTCGAATGCACGTCTTGTAAATTCTCACCTTGTTTTCAAGGGACATTTTACTGCATGCATTCAGGAGGCTGTGTAATCGATAAAGGGCAAATGAGGCACGATTGCGAGCGTATCTCAGATGGTCCTTGAAGTTTAACTTCTGATCTAGGATCACTCCCAAGTATTTGGTTTTCCTCTCCCAGGGGATCGGTTTACCAAACATTCGGACGGGATCTGTGGTGGGCGTGGGGTTTACCCTAGAGAAGAGCACGGCTGCGCTCTTGGTCGGGTTGACTTCGATCCTCCATTTCCTGAACCATTTGCCGAGGGCATCGGCTGAGGATTGGAGTTATCGGTGAATGGCTGACGGGCTCCTACTGGAGTAGTAGAGAGCTGTGTCGTCAGCGAAGAGGGCTAGATGAGCCTTCTTGGGTCTGGGGATGTCGCTGGTGTACAGCGAGAACAGGAGCGGGGCAAGGACTGAGCCTTGGGGAACTCCTGCACGTATCGGTTGGAGGGAGGAGTAATTTCCCTCGACGCGGTAGCGAAACGTTCGATCCGTAAGGAAGTCTCGTAGGATGTGCACGAGACGGTCAGGCACTTTGAGTTTAATCAGCTTATATAATAAGCCGTTGTGCCAGACCTTGTCGAACGCTTTGGCCACGTCGAAGAAGATTGCTCCAGTATGAGTACGGGTTCGGGCGGCTTTTACCAGAATGTGTTCAACGATGCGATGCACCTGATGGACACTGGAGTGTCTGGCTCGAAAGCCAAACTGCTCGTCTGGGAGAATATCGTTTGCGTGGATATACGACGACAAACGGGCGTGGATGATGCGCTCATAGAGTTTCCCCATGGCGCAGAGAAGGCTAATGGGGCGGTAATTCGCCGGATCGGATTTGGATTTAAACGGCTTCGGGATACCAATCACGTTCGCCTGTTTCCACTGGTGTGGAAAGATGTTGTTGGAAAAGGCCGCGTTGAAAATCGCGACCATCAGGCTAAGTAGAAGCAATGGGAGTTGCTTGAAAACGCGATTGGTGAGTCCGTCATAACCGGGGGCTTTGCGAGGGTGGAGTTTCCTGATCAGAGTTTTAACCTCTTCGATGGTCACTGGCCTCAGGGGATCGTCGTCGTCGTCGACGTCTGCATCCTCCCGGGAGGGGGCAGTTGGGGTCGGAGGGAGAGGGATGGCGAGCCTACGTTCTACCTCAGAGTCGACCTCATTGAAGTGGTCCGGGTCTACTGGTAGGTTGCTGGGAGAACATTGGGACTCTAGATTGTCGGCCATGCATTCGGCTTTTTCGTCGTCATCGAACGCGCGGCGTTGATTCGGACGCGTCAGCGGGGGGATGGTCCAGTCGGTGTCTGTCTTGAGTCGCTTGCAGAGATTCCAAAAGGCCTTCCGTGAGGGTTGAATCTCGGCTTACGTCCTATCCCACCCGGAATCCCGCCTCTCGGTCATGCGTTCACGTACAGTGCGCTGTAGTTCACGCATTCGAGTGCGGTTTTCTAAGGTGTTATAGGAGTCGAAGGCTCTGATGGCCGCGTTCTTCTGAGTCACTAACTCACGCAAATCCTCCGGGAGCTTCCACCGTCTGAACGCGTCAGCCGCTGGGACCTCCCGGGAACATTCGTTCACTTGGATTTGGACGTGAGTCGTGAAAGAGCCGATAGCTGCGAGCGTTTGCTCGGGGGTCTCTATGAGGGACGGTATGGAATCTAAGTGCTCCGACGTGGCTGTCTTGAGTTTACCCTCAAGTTTCTGCCAGTCGGTTACATATCTGGGTGGGAGGTTGCTATCCGCGCCAGAGTGGCTAGTGCGGGAGGCAAGGCTAAGGACGACCGGTCTATGGTCAGAGTCTAACTCGTGTAGCACTTCTACAGAAGCCAAACGTAGGTTTGTATTCTTAAGGAGCGCTATATCGAGTATGTCGGGTCGGTGACTGTCAATTCTGGGGAAGTGGGTCGGTTCGAGAGGGACTATAGGGTCGAACGGTATGATTGCCAAGTGATTAGCAAGTGCGCGGCCGTTCGAGTTGCTCGTACGGCAGCTCCATTGCTCATGCTTGGAGTTTAGATCGCCTGCCACTATGACAGAGCCATCTAAGTCATACAGTGTTTGGAGATCGCTAAGTAGCATCTCCTAGTCTGGGGGGAGGTAGGCCGAGACTATCATGATTGGCTGATGGCCTGTCATGCCTATTCGACAGACAGAGACCTCAATGTTCTTCAGCACGGGAGGGTCCAAAGGTACGCAATGCAGTGATTTCTTAAAGTAAATCAGCGTGCCCCCTTTGACGGAGTGGGTCCTATCGTTGCGAACTATACGATAGTTGGCAACTGTAGGACTCCTCCTTTTACTCGGTTTGAGTGTCTCTTGAACAAGGAAGAGATCAAGTTGATGATCAGAGGAATTCTGCGACTTCATCGCGTTGTCTCGCTAATCCGTCCGCATTGTAAAACCCGATCTTTAGAGATCTGGGTTTTAGCCTGCAAGTGAATTGGTGAGTCATTAGCGGGTGTACAGCCATTACGGTTGTATTGATTTAATAAAGCGGCGGTATACGCGTGCCGCGTCGATGGCCAACTGGATGTTGGTCGGATCAGCTTCGGCCCTCTGGGTGAGGTCCTAAAACTGGTCGAGCAACTCCCAGCCCTGAGTCATAATGCGCTCGGCAAAACCTGAGGCGCGCCCTTTGCTATTCGCTTGGGGCGCCCGGGTTTTGGGCGCTGGGGCTGATGACTTTGGAGTCTGGGCTCCTTTGGCCGGGGCCTTTGGAACCTGTGAGTTCTTACTCAGCGGGTTGTAAGCCCAGCCCGAGAGGACTGGGGCGGGAGGGGTCACGCTGGTTGAGGGTTTGGGGGACGCCTCTTTAGCTGGGACTGGCACAGCCTTAGGGGCGACCGCCTCACCCACAGCCTTGGGTGCGGTCGAGGGGACGTAATCTGGCAGAGGCCAGTGTGGTCTTGCTGGTCGCAGGGATGTCTTTTGGACATCCAAGGACATTAGCGGGGGAGGGCTTGCTTGGGGCTTGGCGGAGCTAGTCTGCGCCTGGGGCTTGCGAGCGTTGCGCTTGCTGCGAGGCCTCCTGGCGGGTCTCCTCGCCGGTGCCTTGGGACAGCCGCGATAGTTCGCAGGGTGTCCCAAAGACTGGCAGTTAACACAACCAGGAGGCTCGGAGCATTCGCTACGATCCTTAGGTCTGGGGCATTCGGCGGTGTGATGACCTGGGGTCAGGCATTTAACACACCTCGGGGCGACGTGACAGTTCTTTGACGAGTGCCCGTACAGTTGGCAGTTGTGGCACTGCCCCTGTACGGTCCCTCGCCGCGGCGGTTCGACGTGAATGCCGCCGACGCCGCAAACTGTTTTAAGGACAGTAAGGATCTTCTGTCCTTCTTTAATAATAATAATAATAAATTCTTTATTTCTCAGTATATGGTACATTGAGGTCTTACATTTATAAATTAGATCACATATACTACCATTGCTGGCGTAGAAATAATAAATGGATATTAATTCATGCAACTATTAATACATAAAAAAGCTATTACAGGAATTATCACCACAAATTAATAAATTATAAAAAATGTCAATTAGAACAAAATAATAAATTACAAAAATACAATGTCATGATGAGATGAATTAACTAAATAATAATATTCCCCTTGTATGTCAACATTTTACAATTATTAAAACCAAAATAAATAAAAAAATAATAATAAAGTACAGACGAAAATTAAAATGTTAAAATGTATAATTTAAAAATTCATTAACAGAATAAAAACACATGTCCAATAACCAAGCAAATATTTGAGTTTTAAATTTATTCAATGGCAACATTCTAAGGTCTGTTGGCCAAAGATATTATAACCAAAGATATTATAATATAACAAGATTGCGCACTCCAAGATTTAGTTCAAAGTAAAATGAACTCAAAGTCTTTAAGATACAGTCCATTTCTCTTTGTAGTGTACCAATAGGAAAAAACGGACCACTTGAGAGGCTCTCGTTTTGGAATCTGTCCCTGTCTGACAGATGGCCAGCCTAAAAATAACTTACTTGACGTATAAAATAGTAGAATTTTTGGTCAAACATCTAGGATTATGTTTTCATATAACTATAATTAAATAATTTTTATTTATTTAAGACGTACACAACGTTTTTTTAAACTATGTCTTATTCTTTGATAGCTTTTTAAATACATTTAATTTGGGTTTAGTAAATTCAATAGCAGTATTTATAAGAAATGACGTTTACCACACTCAATTTGTAAACAAATATGGCGAATGTTTGTTTGAAATTATTTATCGTATTGTGCTCCAATCCAGTTCCAATTTGCTTAAAAATGGTTTTAACTTGTTGCGTAAAAGGGTGTAAAAGTGAGGGTCATCTGGGGAGTGGTATATCTTTTCACAAGTAATTGTTATCTTGTAATGTTTCTATATTTTGGCTAAGTTCAGCAACAGGGTAACCATTCGTTACGTATTTAATGGATCGTTTTTCTAGATTTCCCAAAAACGAGGAATTGAAACAAAAATGGATGAATATTGTTCCCGGTAAATAATAATCTCATATAGCAATTAACTGTTTTATTACAAATAACATTCACATTTGTTTTAGAGTTTTTGCACATTGACACAAAATACTATTCCCCACTACCAGCCACTAAGCATACCTACTCGAGATTGTTGCCTCTTACAACAAACGATTTTTCCAACCTGTCTTAATGTATATTAGGTATTTTATACCTACGTAATAATTGTCTGCTGTGTGGTGACGGCGACAAATATCAGAATCAGAATATCATCACCCCATTTCATCCCGTGGGGGGCGTAGAAGTCGACCCGAGGGAATGTCTACCAGAGGACGGGAAGCAGCTTCCTTCTGAGTACTACGACCATCAAACTGCGATCGCCAACCCGCCTGCCAAGCGTGGCGATTATGGCATATCCCCTCAAGATGATTCTTGAGGGAGGCTTGTCCAGCAGTGGACTTATTTAAGCTGTAATGATGATGATGATGATGATGAATAATTGTCTATTTCACTATATCTAACACTAAAACGAGGCTACTGTTTCCTCGTGTCAGTGTTTGTTATGAGTAAATAGGTAAGAAATAGACAATTGCTACACTCTTATTAATAACAAAAGATATAAAATTATCTCAGTTGTTTAGATTAAGCCACTTAGAAGATATTTTCAATTAAGGTAGTGAGTATAGTACTATCCGTGGAATAAATTTAAAAATCGGGCCTGTAGTCTATTAGTGTTACCTGATTTTCACAATCTAATCTATATTGAATATATGTATTATAATAATTATCCTAGAATACTATAGCCGACTGACACAAAACACTTGTTGCCAAAAATAATATAAGTAAATAAAACATATAATATACTTGAAAACTATTTGGATACATTACGAATATATAATATTTGGAAAGTCTACTGCCTTTGTCCAAAATACCACTACTCACACTTACATTAGGCGGGAATTGTACTATAAATAATTATATAATTTCCAAACGTTTAAAAAATCTAGAAATAATCTTGGTATAATTTAATTTATATTGCTTGCAGAGAGGCATACAAAATAAAGAAAGTATGCAGTGGGGCGAACAGTAACTTTAAAAGCACTGCACAGGTAGTATGATTATACTTCAAAAGTAAGTTTATTCGTTTTCATAAAAACAAAATTTTAAATTTGGCGCGTTAAAACATTCGCATAATTCCACGACGCATGGTCACTCTATTAGAAGGAGATGCCATCCAAAACAGCTACTTCTTGCTCGGGCCGTTTTTGCTCCCTCAGTGCGCAATCTTGTTATATTATAATATCTTTGATTATAACATAACAAGATTGCGCACAAGGACTGTATGTTAAAGACTTTGAGTTCATTTTACTTTGAACTAAATCTTGGAGATTTAGTTCAAAGTAAAATGAACTCAAAGTCTTTAAGATACAGTCCATTTCTCTTTGTAGTGTACCAATAGGAAAAAACGGACCACTTGAGAGGCTCTCGTTTTGGAATCTGTCCCTGTCTAACAGATGGCCAGCCTAAAAATAACTTACTTGACGTATAAAATAGTAGAATTTGTGGTCAAACACCTAGGATTATGTTTTTATATAACTATAATTAAATAATTTTTATTTATTTAAGACGTACACAACGTTTTTTTTAAACTATGTCTTATTCTTTGATAGCTTTTTAAATACATTTAATTTGGGTTTAGTCAAAGATATTATAATATAACAAGATTGCGCACTGAGGGAGTAAAAACGGCCCGAGCAAGAAGTAGCTGTTTTGGATGGCATCTCCTTCTAATAGAGTGACCATGCGTCGTGGAATTATGCGAATGTTTTAACGCGCCAAATTTAAAATTTTGTTTTTATGAAAACGAATAAACTTACTTTTGAAGTATAATCATACTACCTGTGCAGTGCTTTTAAAGTTACTGTTCGCCCCACTGCATACTTTCTTTATTTTGTATGCCTCTCTGCAAGCAATATAAATTAAATTATACCAAGATTATTTCTAGATTTTTTAAACGTTTGGAAATTATATAATTATTTATAGTACAATTCCCGCCTAATGTAAGTGAGATATTAAAGTCGACAGCCAAGGACCCAAAAAAAATACAAGATCAAACTTAAAATAATTTATTACTTATAAAGTAATTACAATACAATTATATGAACTAAGTTAACTAGGTGACGACCGTTCGATGGTTGAGTAGGAAGTGGCCGGTCCCACGGAGCCGAGGAGCGGGCTTCGGGTGTCCGGTACAGTGGTGGTCACGTTGCTTTCCGGCTATGCTGATTAAGCGCCTTCATGTGACTCGCTGTTGCGAAGTGTAACAATGGGGTAAATGCTAGTCAGCGGTTATAGTGTGCTATGCATATGTAACACCTCCCCCCGTAGATCAGCAACTATTTTGCAACCTTGTGGGCTATGGTTGCCGAACTATTGCTGTGTCCAATTCTTATCTCGCTGGGATTAATTTTATCTTTTTCTTCGATCTCTGCATAAATGGTTGGGGTTTCAGTTTTAATTATTTCTCGGCCCAGGTTCTTTTGGCATCGTCGGTAGATAATTGCAATAGTGAGTGCACCTGCGCCTATTAAAATCACGTATAAGGGTATAGTAGTGTGGTATAGAGTTGTGTCTCTGACTTCATCCATTGTTGGTGGAACTTGTAGAGATATTTTAGTGTTGATGCTGTGCAGATTCTGAAGGTCGACGGAGTCTAATATAATGGGTGAAAGACTCATACTTTCTGATGCTTCTATGTTGGCTGGTTGGATAATCTCCAATGCGTATCCTTTTACGCGATCATTTGTATTAGCTATTGTGAACTCGGGCGTCTTTATGTAACAGTTGTATGGAACTATAACCAAAAAACTTCCTTCCAATGTTTTATATTGTTCTTGTCCACAGTAGATCTTCACCTTGGTCGGATTAGGGAAACTCAACGTGTAGTGCTTCTCATCAAGCTGTTCTACAGCTTCTCTTTTTAGAATAACAGAATTGAGTTTACAGGACGAGATGAGCAATTGCCTTGTAATAAGATGTTGGATACAATCAGATTTGTCTCGATGCTGGTAAGTTGGCGTTACTTCACAGAGGTATAAGGAGTTCAGCTTCGGGCATTCAGCCTCCATGTACATAGAGTCAATACTAGAAATCGCAACATAAGGTAAGGTAGGGATAAGAATTTGGTGATTTTTATTGGGTACAATGGATAGTTTGTAAAGGTCGTAGGGTATAGGAAAAGCAATCGGCACCTTGAGAACTATTATTATCTCATTATTTGAGTAATAATATCCTAGCTTAATAATATCGTAATAATACCTAATCTCTATATCAAGAATTTCTTTACTTGAATATAAAGTTCTGAGTTTACTTAGCATATTTTTTAATTCACTAATACTAACTACCGAATGAGTCATGTTCGATGCACGAATAAATGCTAATGTATTTTCTAGCCTATAAAACTCTAACTTATAAACCTCTAACTTATCTATATTATCGCTTAATATTAATAGGAATTGGGCAATATGGGCGTAATTAAGCAAATCAGTTTGGGTGTTATTAACAATTTGATTTAAAAGTTTACTTATTTTATTCTGATTTGAAGTTATATTGGCTAATAATTTGGTATCATGCAACATCCATTCTTTAGATAAGCTAATATGCTGAGTAACTTGAGACTCTAATTTATGCTCGTTACTACGAAGAACTTTTATTGCATTCTCGTACTTAATAGCATCAGTATAATCCAAGTTACCCGATATGCTTTTAATTATGGAGCCAAGTCCGTCGATGAGTCCTCTTTTATTACGAATATGTTCGAATGATTGAAGACTATCATATATTTTATTTTATTTTAAACTGAGATATTCTAAATGTGGTTCGTACAAAAATTGTGTGGCGTTATTAATGTTAGGATGAAATTAAGATAGCTGGTCTTTAACTTGCCCAATTTGAGATTCAATATTACTAAGACTTATATAACTAAGAAAAGAATGATAGTGGGAAATAATTCGGGTGTTTCCCAATTTAAACGGAAGCAACCCAGGGCCATCGCCTAACGGGTCAATCGTTACTTCTTGTCCTCGAGTCAGTCGGAATAGCACCAACAGTAGTATCCTGTAACAATACGGGATCTTTAGGGCTTCTTTTAAGTCGGGACTTGGCCACCGGACCGCGTTTCTTGCGCGTATAAATATGAATAGGCAGGTCAGCTAGGACGGTGTCTTGGGTATATCTGGGGGCCAATTTTTGTCTACTCGCTGTAGGGTTCCGGACAAATACCTGCTGGTCGGGGACGTATTCTACTTCGTTTTCACGGTCTTTGTTTCTATTTTCAGTTAGTATAGTCCGGTCATGTAAAGAAGATTCATTGATTATGTCATATACTCGCGTCATTCGTTCTTTATGGTCCAATATGTATTGTTGAAGCAAATGTTCAGACAAATTAATGTCTAAGGGACTGCGAGGGTCAAAATGTCCAGTAATTAAGTCAATCGGTCTACATTTTGTAAAACTGTGAATAGAGTTATTATAACCTAATATTGCATAGGGCATTAATTTTATAACGGGTTCGCTGCGTTTTTCTAATTTTAAAATACGTAAATGTTCAAGAATTGTTGAATGGAATCGTTCTATCATGCCGTTGTCATTAGGGGTGTGTGCAAGAGTTTTGTGGTGTTGAATATTATGTAACCTAACAAATTCAGCAAATAATGCGTTTGTAAATTCTGGTCCCTGATCTGTAACAACTGTCATCGGGATGCCATGGTGTGTACTAAATGTCAAAAAAGCTTGAACAACGCTTAGGGCTGTGCCATCACGGAGATGATATGCTTGAGAATATTTTGAAAAAGCGTCAACTATTGTTAAAAAATTTTCATATAGAGCTGTAAAAAGATCAAGATGAACTATTTGAAATGGTTTTGAAGGTGGCGGAACTATATTGAACTTTTGTTTTATAGGATTACGGTCGTATTTCGCTTGACCACATATACTACATTCGTTAATATATTTAGAAATATGTTCCTTCATTCTAGGCCAATAGTATTTGCATGAAAGAGAAAGAAAACATTCTGTAATACCACGATGGTTGGTTTTTCCCTCATGATAATTTTTGATAAATTCTTGCTGTCGAAGATAGTCTTTAACGTTCTCTAGTTCCTTTTTAGTTAAAACTAAATTAAATGAGGAGCTTTTAAAGTTATTTTGTATGATTGGTATAATATTATACATTTGTAATGGTGGAGTAATAATCAATCCTGTTCTTACTTTTGGGTTTACGTATTCTTTAATAGCATTTATGACGTCACCTTCCAAACTATTTTCCGATAGTTGTATCACGGTTCTAGTGTGAGATTCAAAAGGCTTAGTCACAATTGGGCGTTTTTTTATATCTCCTACTACAACTAAACATATTTGACGATGAAATTTGTTAAGGGGTTCATCCGAAATTGGTATTTCTAAAATTGGATTTTCCGCACTCGTATGAGCTGTTGCGGTGCTGGACCCAGAAGATTCAACTTCTAAAGGTAAATTTTCTGATGGTTGGACTGCTATTGAACTAAGATCTTCATTGTTAATTTCAATGCGCGATAACGCGTCTGCGTTAGTATTTAATTTACCCTGCTTATATACTGTAGTAAAATTAAACTCACTTAATTTTAACTTCCAGCGGGTTAAACGTGAATTCGGATCTTTTAAATTCATCACCCATTGAAGGGGCTTGTGATCGGTTACAATCTTAAATTTTCTGCCAAATAAGTATGGGCGAAAATATTTAGTTGCCCACACGATAGCTAAAAGTTCTTTTTCTATAGTACTATAATTAATTTCGCTAGTGTTAAGGGTCCGGGACGCATAAGCAATAGGTTTGTCACTGCCTATAGAACCTTGAGAGAGAATAGCACCAATAGCTAAATTAGATGCGTCTGTAGTTAAAATAAAGTCTTTATTAAAATCAGGATATTGTAATATGGGGTCGTTGGTTAATAAAGTCTTACATTTTTCGAAGCAGTTATTATAATTAGTATCATTTATATTAATTTTAGAGCCTTTCTTCAGACATTGGGTCATGGGTTTTGTAATACGTGCAAAATCTGGAATAAACTTACGATAATAACCTATTAACCCTAAAAAACGTTTAATTTCGGTAGCTGTTTTGGGTACTGGAAATTTTTGTATTGCCAATATTTTATCGGGGTTTGGTTTTATACCTTCGTGGCTAATAATATGGCCTAAATATGTGGTCTCTAATTTCAAAAATTCCGATTTGTCCATTTGAATCTTAAAGTTAGTTTCTCTGAGTCTTTTAAATACTTTTTCTAAGTTAACCATATGTTCTTGTAGTGAAACGGAAAATATTATAATGTCATCTAAGTATACTAAACAAATGGTATTTTGGAGGTCTCTAAGAACATTATCCATCACACGCTGAAACGTGGATGGAGAATTCTTCAAACCCATTGGCATCCTTAAGTACTCATAGTGGCCATGTTCTACTGTAAAGGCTGTCTTGGAAATGTCGTCAGAATGCATTTCCACCTGGTAAAAACCACTAGCAAGGTCCAAAGTAGTGAAATAATGGCAGTTTCCCAGTTTATCTAGGACATCTGCTATGTTAGGTATAGGATAGCGATCGTCTAACGTCTTTTCGTTCAACTTCCTGAAATCTACTACCTAACGCCATTTTGTTTTACCAGAGGCGTCAACTTTTTTGGGAACTACCCATATGGGGGAGCTCCAGGCAGACTGTGAAGGCCGAATTATATTTTGCTGTAACATTTTGCCTATCTGATCTTGAACTTCTTTTCTATGAATATAGGGGTACCTATAACTTTTAGTATAGATAGGTAATTCGTCAGTTGTACGTATTTTGTGTTTAATTTGGTTGGTAAATGACAATGGCTCAGGGTCAAGATAAAAAATGTCAGCATACTGAGAACAAAGTGACTCTAAATTAGCTTTTTCTTCCAAATTTAAATGATCGGTGCGTAGTCTGGATAGAACTTCATTAATGCGGTCGCGGTCGGTACGTTGTTTGGTGCGCGTGCACTTAATATTAAATAATTCTGCAAGTACGGGACGGTCCATCGAAAATACTACATCATATCGCGTAGGGTTAGTTACTTCTAAAATACCTCGATTATTCTGGACTGTTGTAATGCAATCGTTTATTATGCAATTGGACATAATTTGTTCAGGTATAGATACTTCACCGTCATGAAAATTTATTGGTACACGTAATAATTTAGATGAATTTGCCGGAATAATATCTTCAAATAAATTACAATTACGTGAATCGTACATTAATAAGGGATTTTTCGAATTTCGTGTTATTAATAATTTATTCTTCATGTCAATATTAGATTCTAATTTTTCTAATAAATCCGAGCCAATCAAACCATCAAAGTAATCATGGAAAGTATAAACAAAGAAAGTTACATCATCGGACTCATTAAATTCTCGGAAACACGGTAATGTAATTGAGTAGTTACAACGGGAGGTGGCATGGATATTTGTTACTTCAAAAGGTTCATAATTACAATTTACGTGCGAAAAAAATTTTTCCACAGTCTCGGGGCTGATAAAAGATTGATTTGCACCTGTATCAATTAAAAGTTTAATAGGTGGATCTAAAATTTGGATGTACGGTAGCTGTCTCTGGGATTGTAAATTTACTTCTATTTTAATTTTACGGATTTCGGGGTTTTCCGAAAATCCTCCCCACTATTACCTGCGGGTTCACAAGATGGAATGTCTTCTGATTCGTTAATAAAATCCGTGCAATAAGGAGGTTCGTACATATGGTCATGTTGATACTGTTCCTGGGGATAGTCATCGGAGTAATATTCAAAGTATGGGTCGTATTCATAGTCCTGGTAGTCAAAGTCATTAAAGTTTACCTCACGCGTTTTAAAATAATTCGAGGGCGGCGGATTTCCTGATCTAGTCCAGTCATTGGGTGTACGATTCGGTATAAATTTGGGGACATAGTGACTCACGCCAATCATAGGTTGCGGGACGTTATTTGTCATGGGTCTCTGCTGTATTTTAAATACATTACTTTGGGGTCTGTAGTTGGGCGGTGGCGCACCAAACATTTGCTGAGTCCTTGAAGGTCCACGAAAATGGGGTGCATTATATCTAGCAAAGGGTTGCGGTGCGTAGGGCACATACATTTTAGAATGGCCAGGCTGAGGGCCAGGGTAAGGGCCAGGCTGAGCAGGCCTATTAAAAGTTTTAATTGGTGGTACGTTAAATGGTCGCATGGGCGGCATAAAAACAGATGGCGGCATGGTGCCAGAATTAAATCTAGAACTAACCTGGTGATGAGGCGACGGCTTCGTTTCAGGGACATACTCGTTGCGTTGCTGTAAGTACAAGGTGTTCATCTCTTCGTGAACGAACTCTAATGCCTTTTCTATCGTCTCAGGGCGCATGCAACGGATGCGGGAACCCAACGGTTCGCATAAGCCGCGTAGATAGGCTTGGAGTGTTAACTTTTTATATAGATCTTTTTTAGATTTTTCGATTTCCGCTACCGTTTCATGCAGACTGATATAGGTCATAATAGTGCTAAACAAATTTTGGCAGGTTTCGTAATATTCCTGCGGTGTCATGGCACCTTGTGATAACAGCGCTAAGTCATTATATAGAGAGGTCTCATCGCACTGGTCCGCAAAATTATTAACCAGGGCAGCTTTAATACCGGCCCAGTTATCGGGAATACCGTTCGTATTTATAGTACGAGATGCTTGTCCAACAATTTTATTTAATATACCATTCAATAAAGCCAAGTTACTCAGCCCATACTCGGGTTCGTCTTTCATATACGCTGCGACCATCTGATCGCATAATTTAACGAATCGCGTGAGAACGTTTACGTTCCCGTCAAATTCGGGAAGTAGCCGCAGGGCTTTATAGATGTGGTCAACTAGTGAGTCTGCCATCGTTGAACTCTTATTACGTTCAGGAAATAAATTTATTAAATCTAGGTTTCTATTTAAATCTAATTGATAGTTTCTACTATGCCTATATTCTAATCTAGGGGACCGAGATTGCCTTGGATGGAAAATCTTGGTAATTTAAAGGAAACACTTAAAATATAAAGGAGAGCGACTCTAGTGTGAATCTAAAGTACTCACATTCGTAGATCTTGTACCTCTGGTGTATCAATGTCCGGATACTCCGCTGGCTGCGACGACCGTAGGTTCTGGATAGCTGCTCCGGTCCTGCTTGATGCACTGACTCTATTTTTACTATCCGTTAGACTGCGCCAGATATTAAAGTCGACAGCCAAGGACCCAAAAAAAATACAAGATCAAACTTAAAATAATTTATTACTTATAAAGTAATTACAATACAATTATATGAACTAAGTTAACTAGGTGACGACCGTTCGATGGTTGAGTAGGAAGTGGCCGGTCCCACGGAGCCGAGGAGCGGGCTTCGGGTGTCCGGTACAGCGGTGGTCACGTTGCTTTCCGGCTATGCTGATTAAGCGCCTTCGTGTGACTCGCTGTTGCGAAGTGTAACAATGGGGTAAATGCTAGTCAGCGGTTATAGTGTGCTATGCATATGTAACAAGTGTGAGTAGTGGTATTTTGGACAAAGGCAGTAGACTTTCCAAATATTATATATTCGTAATGTATCCAAATAGTTTTCAAGTATATTATATGTTTTATTTACTTATATTATTTTTGGCAACAAGTGTTTTGTGTCAGTCGGCTATAGTATTCTAGGATAATTATTATAATACATATATTCAATATAGATTAGATTGTGAAAATCAGGTAACACTAATAGACTACAGGCCCGATTTTTAAATTTATTCCACGGATAGTACTATACTCACTACCTTAATTGAAAATATCTTCTAAGTGGCTTAATCTAAACAACTGAGATAATTTTATATCTTTTGTTATTAATAAGAGTGTAGCAATTGTCTATTTCTTACCTATTTACTCATAACAAACACTGACACGAGGAAACAGTAGCCTCGTTTTAGTGTTAGATATAGTGAAATAGACAATTATTCATCATCATCATCATCATCATTACAGCTTAAATAAGTCCACTGCTGGACAAGCCTCCCTCAAGAATCATCTTGAGGGGATATGCCATAATCGCCACGCTTGGCAGGCGGGTTGGCGATCGCAGTTTGATGGTCGTAGTACTCAGAAGGAAGCTGCTTCCCGTCCTCTGGTAGACATTCCCTCGGGTCGACTTCTACGCCCCCCACGGGATGAAATGGGGTGATGATATTCTGATTCTGATATTTGTCGCCGTCACCACACAGCAGACAATTATTACGTAGGTATAAAATACCTAATATACATTAAGACAGGTTGGAAAAATCGTTTGTTGTAAGAGGCAACAATCTCGAGTAGGTATGCTTAGTGGCTGGTAGTGGGGAATAGTATTTTGTGTCAATGTGCAAAAACTCTAAAACAAATGTGAATGTTATTTGTAATAAAACAGTTAATTGCTATATGAGATTATTATTTACCGGGAACAATATTCATCCATTTTTGTTTCAATTCCTCGTTTTTGGGAAATCTAGAAAAACGATCCATTAAATACGTAACGAATGGTTACCCTGTTGCTGAACTTAGCCAAAATATAGAAACATTACAAGATAACAATTACTTGTGAAAAGATATACCACTCCCCAGATGACCCTCACTTTTACACCCTTTTACGCAACAAGTTAAAACCATTTTTAAGCAAATTAGAACTGGATTGGAGCACAATACGATAAATAATTTCAAACAAACATTCGCCATATTTGTTTACAAATTGAGTGTGGTAAACGTCATTTCTTATAAATACTGCTATTGAATTTACTAAACCCAAATTAAATGTATTTAAAAAGCTATCAAAGAATAAGACATAGTTTAAAAAAACGTTGTGTACGTCTTAAATAAATAAAAATTATTTAATTATAGTTATATGAAAACATAATCCTAGATGTTTGACCAAAAATTCTACTATTTTATACGTCAAGTAAGTTATTTTTAGGCTGGCCATCTGTCAGACAGGGACAGATTCCAAAACGAGAGCCTCTCAAGTGGTCCGTTTTTTCCTATTGGTACACTACAAAGAGAAATGGACTGTATCTTAAAGACTTTGAGTTCATTTTACTTTGAACTAAATCTTGGAGTGCGCAATCTTGTTATATTATAATATCTTTGGGTTTAGTAAATTCAATAGCAGTATTTATAAGAAATGACGTTTACCACACTCAATTTGTAAACAAATATGGCGAATGTTTGTTTTGAAATTATTTATCGTATTGTGCTCCAATCCAGTTCCAATTTGCTTAAAAATGGTTTTAACTTGTTGCGTAAAAGGGTGTAAAAGTGAGGGTCATCTGGGGAGTGGTATATCTTTTCACAAGTAATTGTTATCTTGTAATGTTTCTATATTTTGGCTAAGTTCAGCAACAGGGTAACCATTCGTTACGTATTTAATGGATCGTTTTTCTAGATTTCCCAAAAACGAGGAATTGAAACAAAAATGGATGAATATTGTTCCCGGTAAATAATAATCTCATATAGCAATTAACTGTTTTATTACAAATAACATTCACATTTGTTTTAGAGTTTTTGCACATTGACACAAAATACTATTCCCCACTACCAGCCACTCAGCATACCTTTTTTTTTTTTTTTTTTTTTTTTACATGGTGGAAATGCAAAATCTTACGCATACCCGCCGCTTGGGGAGGCGACGGGTTATGTGGGACTCACTCGGGCTAGTCCCGGGATACGCACTAAAACCACCATGGTAGCCAGCCTCACAATGCCTGTAGCGGGGGGCCTGGGTACTCGTGAACGATCTCGCCAGTACCCCCGCTGTACACTGAGCGTCTGAGACTCTCCTCCGGGGACGGGAGGGGGCCAAATGCCTCCTCCCCTCCCCTTCACGCACAAGCGCGTTTAGGCAACCTGAGCTACAGCAGGTTACCTCTTCCCGGGACCGCTTATGTAAGACGAGTGGAGTTCCCCTCCTCCAAACGCCAGCGGTCCCAGGGGCGACGTCAAGCCGGGGAGAAGCCAGCCGGACGCCGCATTCTCTCTCGCGCTGAGATTAGATCCCAGCGCCGGCGCCGATGAAGCGGATATTAGTGTCAATATCCAGTTCATCGGCGCCGTCTCGTTCTCCTACGGGAGGGATCGTTGCGCTCCCTCTCGCGCTCGGCGGCCTCCTTCTTGAGCATAACAGCTTCACAGAAGGAGGCCACCGCGTTCCATCCGGTTGTCGCCGCCAGCATAGCCGAAACCACTGCTGGCAGTGAGAGGTCCAATCCTATTTCAGCGACCAGGACTCGCCTCTCGGGGGCCCAAACTGGGCACTCCTCGAGTGTATGTTGGGCCGAGTCCGGGCCGCCGCCACAATGGTGACACGACGGTGTCGCCTCTCAAACTCAAACTCAAACTCAAACTCAAACTCAAACTCAAACTCAAACTCAAACTCAATCTCAAACTCAAACTCAAACTCAAACTCAAACTCAAACTCAAACCCAAACTTAAACTCAAACTCAAACCCAAACCCGGATTAAA
Source organism: Pseudoips prasinana (assembly GCA_951640165.1). Classification (NCBI taxonomy): domain Eukaryota; kingdom Metazoa; phylum Arthropoda; class Insecta; order Lepidoptera; family Nolidae; genus Pseudoips; species Pseudoips prasinana. The sequence continues at coordinate 22,344,188 of OX621237.1, read as the reverse complement.
TCGGATATCCGAATATCCGCGAAATAAAACATCGGGATATCAATTGCATTATTATTCGAATATAACGAATAAAATGGATAATTTTCTACAAATAAGCCAACAGCTAGTAGATTACTTAAAAGCTAGCATTACTCAACGCCGGCAAACGGAAGTTGCTAGTACATTAAGAAACTGGCACAAACTTGCGAAATTTTATAAATATATAGTACCTTTTTAGTATTTCTTATGATATAGTGTAAGTGCCAGGGTTCGTTATTGATTTCTGAAATGAAATGAAAGAAATGAAATTTATTCAGCACTTGGGTATTAAAATACACTTGTACTTGTCAAGCTCACATAGTTGATACTATAAAAGTTACAAAAAAAGAAATGAATTAGTCCGTCCGTGCGGTTTGTTTTATCGTATATATAATCTGAAGTCCTAATAAAATTACTAATCTATTATTTTGAAAGTTAGTTCTACTATATTATATTAAAGAATGGAAGACTAAAGCAAAAAGATGAAATTCTAGATGAGGGTGTGATCACATGAACGGGATCACCGATCACGCGTTAATGGGCCAAAGCAATCCTCGCCGCTGAGGAACCTACCCTCGCTAGCCTGCGGCTTTCTCTAGCTACCTCGGTGGACGACCCGTAGAAGAAAGCCACAAAGAAACTCCGAGCTTGCTTTTTTCGTCTTCTATTGCTTTTTGTTTTTGATTTTTATTTTTTATCTTGTATTTTACTTACATTGTGATTGGTTGTTATGTAGGCTAATGCACGCACAGAACCGTTGTCATCCAGTGAATCATAATAAAATAAATAAGCAATACCATTCAATTTCATTCAAGTACTTAGAATATCCTCTTGCTAGACGAAAAAACGGTGGGTGCTTCCGCGTACATTAACAAAATTAACAAGTCACACGAAGTCTACCAAATGCGAAATAAAAATATGAATCCCCCAACAGCAGTTCGACCAGTTCCTGCAAGCATCACCCGTTCACGAGTATGACGTCTCCTACTCCTACTCAATCTCCTACTCCTACTCAAACTCCTACTCAAAATCAAACCCAAACCCAAACCCAAACCCAAACTTAAACTCAGACTCAGACTCAGACTCAGACTCAGACTCAGACGCAGACTCAGACTCCGACTCCGACTCAGACGCAGACTCAGACTCAGACTCAGACTCAGACTCAGACTCAGACTCAGACTCAGACTCAGACTCACACTCACACTCACACTCACACGTACACTCACACTCACACTCACACTCACACTCACACTCACACTCACACTCAAACTCAAACTCAAACTCAAACTCAAACTCAAACCCAAACACAAACTCAAACTCAAACTCAAACTCAAACTCAGACTCACACTCAGACTAAAACTCAGACTCAAACTCTTACTCAAACTCAAACTCAAACTCAAACTCAAACTCAAACTCAAACTCAAACCCAAACCCGGATTAAATCGGATATCCGAATATCCGCGAAATAAAACATCGGGATATCAGTTGCATTATTATTCGAATATAACGAATAAAATGGATAATTTTCTACAAATAAGCCAACAGCTAGTAGATTACTTAAAAGCTAGCATTACTCAACGCCGGCAAACGGAAGTTGCTAGTACATTAAGAAACTGGCACAAACTTGCGAAATTTTATAAATATATAGTACCTTTTTAGTATTTCTTATGATATAGTGTCAGTGCCAGGGTTCGTTATTGATTTCTGAAATGAAATGAAAGAAATGAAATTTATTCAGCACTTGGGTATTAAAATACACTTGTACTTGTCAAGCTCACATAGTTGATACTATAAAAGTTACAAATAAAGAAATGAATTAGTCTGTCCGTGCGGTTTGTTTTATCGTATATATAATCTGAAGTCCTAATAAAATTACTAATCTATTATTTTGAAAGTTAGTTCTTCTATATTATATTAAAGAATGGAAGACTAAAGCAAAAAGATGAAATTCTAGATGAGGGTGTGATCACATGAACGGGATCACCGATCACGCGTTAATGGGCCAAAGCAATCCTCGCCGCTGAGGAACCTACCCTCGCTAGCCTGCGGCTTTCTCTAGCTACCTCGGTGAACGACCCGTAGAAGAAAGCAAAGAAACTCCGAGCTTGCTTTTTTCGTCTTCTATTGCGTTTTGGTTAGGATTTTTTTTTTTATCTTGTATTTTACTTACATTGTGATTGGTTGTTATGTACGCTAATGGACGCACAGAACCGTTGTCATCCAGTGAATCATAATAAAATAAATAAGCAATACCATTCAATTTCCTTCAAGTACTTAGAATATCCTCTTGCTAGACGAAAAAACGGTGGGTGCTTCCGCGTACATTAACAAAATTAACAAGTCACACGAAGTCTACCAAATGCGAAAAAAAAATATGAATCCCCCAACAGCAGTTCGACCAGTTACTGCAAGCATCACCCGTTCACGAGTATGACGTCTCCTACTCCTACTCCTACTCCTACTCAAACTCCTACTCAAAATCAAACCCAAACCCAAACTTAAACTCAAACTCAGACTCAGACTCAGACTCAGACTCAGACTTATAGTCAGACTCAGACTCAAACTCAAACTCAAACTCAAACCCAAACTCAAACTCACACTCAAACTAAAACTCAGACTCAAACTCAAACTCAAACTCAAACTCAATCTCAATCTCAAACTCAAACTAAAACTCAAACTCAATCTCAATTTCAAACTCAAACTCAAACTCAAACTCAAACTCAAACTCAAACCCAAACTTAAACTCAAACTCAAACCCAAACCCGGATTAAATCGGATATCCGAATATCCGCGAAATAAAACATCAGGATATCAATTGCATTATTATTCGAATATAACGAATAAAATGGATAATTTTCTACAAATAAGCCAACAGCTAGTAGATTACTTAAAAGCTAGCATTACTCAACGCCGGCAAACGGAAGTTGCTAGTACATTAAGAAACTGGCTCAAACTTGCGAAATTTTATAAATATATAGTACCTTTTTAGTATTTCTTATGATATAATGTAAGTGCCAGGGTTCGTTGTTGATTTCTGAAATGAAATGAAAGAAATGAAATTTTTTCAGCACTTGGGTATTAAAATACACTTGTACTTGTCAAGCTCACATAGTTGATACTATAAAAGTTACAAAAAAAGAAATGAATTAGTCCGTCCGTGCGGTTTGTTTTATCGTATATATAATCTGAAGTCCTAATAAAATTACTAATCTATTATTTTGAAAGTTAGTTCTACTATATTATATTAAAGAATGGAAGACTAAAGCAAAAAGATGAAATTCTAGATGAGGGTGTGATCACATGAACGGGATCACCGATCACGCGTTAATGGGCCAAAGCAATCCTCGCCGCTGAGGAACCTACCCTCGCTAGCCTGCGGCTTTCTCTAGCTACCTCGGTGGACGACCCGTAGAAGAAAGCCACAAAGAAACTACGAGCTTGCTTTTTTCGTCTTCTATTGCTTTTTGTTTTTGATTTTTTTTTTATCTTGTATTTTACTTACATTGTGATTGGTTGTTATGTAGGCTAATGCACGCACATAACCGTTGTCATCCAGTGAATCATAATAAAATAAATAAGCAATACCATTCAATTTCCTTCAAGTACTTAGAATATCCTCTTGCTAGACGAAAAAACGGTGGGTGCTTCCGCGTACATTTACAAAATTAACAAGTCACACGAAGTCTACCAAATGCGAAATAAAAATATGAATCCCCCAACAGCAGTTCGACCAGTTACTGCAAGTAGCACCCGTTCACGAGTATGACGTCTCCTACTCCTACTCCTACTCCTTCTCCTACTCAATCTCCTACTCCTACTCAAACTCCTACTCAAAATCAAACCCAAACCCAAACCCAAACTTAGACCCATACTCAGACTCAGACTCAGACTCAGACTCAAAATCAAACCCAAACCCAAACCTAAACCCAAACCCAAACCCAAACCCAAACCCAAACCCAAACCCAAACCCAAACCCAAACCCAAACCCAAACCCAAACCCAAACCCAAACCCAAACCCAATGTTGAAGATGGACGACGACGTAGCGAGCTTGTGCCTACCTGAATGTTTTATGCGTGGCTGTATGTAGGTATATAGGTACGAGCCGGCCGATGCGCCCGCGCGCGCCACATTATCTATTAAGTTAGTTCCTAGTTGAGTGCCGGAATAAATGCATGCGTGTTAAAGTAATCATTACGTTTTTATTTACTTGTCCCTGGATATACTCTGCCAACAGGTTATGGGCCCAGGTAGACAGCAATATGAATAACACTTTCGTGTAAAATAGTGTATAAAAGTGAACATTATCGTGACATTATTTACTGTGTTGGAAAAACAAGTGCATCATGTCGGCTACGATAAAAATCGATCCGCTTACGGGCGACAATTATGACACGTGGAAGATACATATGCGAGCTATTTTGAAGAAAAATGACTTGTGGGAATATGTGTCTGGTGTATTGCCACAGCCATTACCTACGGATCCAAAATATAGTGAGTGGATGAAGATGGATGGGAAAGCCGAGTCGGACATTTTACTAGCCGTGAGTTCGAGTGAATTGCTTGCTTTGGACGGCTTGGCATCTTCGAAAGCGGTATGGGACAAGTTAAAATCTTTACATGCATCTAGTGGGCCAGCGCGAAAAGCGTCGTTGTTGAAAAGGCTTGTGTTAACTCGCATGCAGGAAGAAGATGACCTGCGTAAGCACTTTGCAGATTTTTTTGACGCCGTAAAGAAGCTCAAAGAAATCGGGCTAGTGGTTATCGACGAACTACTTGCCGTGTTATTATTGTATAGTTTACCAGAGTCCTTCTCGATGTTTCGAACGGCCATTGAGACTCGTGACAATTTACCGGCGACTGAAGTGTTGAAGGTCAAAATCATAGAAGATTACGAGAGCCGTAAACCAAAAGAAGGTGGCGACTTACAAGGTGCTTTGTATGTGAATAGACGACAACAAGCTCACAGGAATATGAACTCCACATTTAAGAAAAATAAATATCAAAAATTTATAAAATGTTTTCGTTGTGGACGGCACGGTCATATTGCAAAGGACTGTAAAAGTAAATTCGAAAAGAAGAATTTTTCGGAAGATAAAAAGGCTAGTAGCTATTCTACTATGCTAAGTGTTACAGAAGATGTGATGCTGAGCGATTCGAATGGAGGTACAGTGTGGTGCATTGATAGTGGGTGCACAGGACACATGTGTAATGAGAGGAATATGATAAAAAGCTTCACCAACGTGGAAAATGAGCTAAATTTAGCAAACTCTGAGAGCACGCGAATTACTGGAACCGGTCAAGTATGTATTTCAGTAGACACTGGTAGCGAAGAGCGCCGTATTAATTTAGAAAAAGTTTTTTATGTGTCAGATTTACGCACTAATCTATTATCAGTAGCGAAAATCACAGACCATGGTTTTGAGGTGCATTTTAATAAGAATGGAGCGGTTGTACTCGACGGGAAAAATAAAGTTCACATGCGCGCTGACCAAGTTGGCAATCTTTATCATGTTCGTTTGTGTGAGAACAGTGTGAAAAACGCTGAGGTGCCAAAGAAGGGCATAGATATGTGGCACGAAAGATTAGGCCATTTAAATGAGCAAGATTTGAAGGCTTTGATGAAAAATGATTTGGTATATGACATGAAGTTTAATGATAATGAAAAATTGTCTAAGTGTGAAATATGTACCCGTGAGAAGCAAACATGCAAACCATTTCCTAAAGGTTCCGTTGATCGTACTAATGATCTACTACAGATTGTTCATTCGGATGTATGCGGTCCGATGAGAGTAGAATCATTCGGAGGTAAAAGATACTTCGTGACGTTTATCGACGATAGATCAAGGTGGTGTCAAGTATACTGTATTAGAAACAAAAGCGACGTATTTGAGACTTTCAAGGAATATAAGGCTGAAGTGGAGAACTTTACCGGGAAGAAAATTAAGAGTCTACAGTCTGATAATGGACGAGAATACGTAAACAAAGATTTTGATGATTTTCTGAAAAAGAATGGCATTACAAGGAGATTAACTGTACCACACACACCACAGCAGAACGGGATAGCAGAAAGGAAAAACAGGACATTGATAGAAATGGCAAGATGTATGATGAGCCAGGCAGGAAGCCCACCATCATTTTGGGCTGAGGCGGTCAACACCGCGAATTATATTAGAAACAGGTGTCCTACTAAAACATTAAAAGGAGGTATACCTTTTACTGTATGGAAAGGGAAGAAACCTACAGTAAAGTATATGAGAACATTTGGTTCAAAAGTATACTACATTGAGAAGGGGATTAAGAAAGGAAAGTTTGATTCATGTTCTGAATTAGGTATTTTTATGGGTTATGATTTGCAATCTAAAGCATATCGTATCCATAATCCGAGAAACCGAAAACGAATTATAACTAGAAATGTAAAATTCTTAGATGAGACAGCATTCAAACATGAATATAAAGAGATACTTGATGAAGAAGAAAGTATAGACACTGAAAAAGTGGTCGTCACGTTGAACAAACCTGAAAAGAACATAGAAAACAAACGAAAACCCCCTCTAAAAGCTAGTCAAGATAAAGAAAAAATAAGGAAATCATTGGAAAGTCTAAATGATGAGACAGATTATAGATATAGTACACAAAGTAGAAGAAAAAGAGATGCTACTATTTCATGGGAAGAACTGATAGAACCTGCGAAAAGGGGTAGAGGACGACCAATACGTGCTTGCCGTAAGAAATACATGGAATATAGACCAATAATAGATGTAAATTCAGAAAGTGAGGATGAAAATAATAAACTTTCAGATGATAGTGATGAGGATTATGTTGCGGGCATTGCGACTATTGAGCCAATGACGTGGGATGAAGCAGAAAATTCGGATGATTCTCCGGCTTGGAGATCTGCTATAGAAGATGAATTCTTGGCGCAAATAAAGAATGGCACCTGGGAAATAGTACCGAAACCACGTGACCGAAAAGTAATTGGGACTCGTTTTGTTTTTACGACAAAAACTACTGGCGATGTAGAACGCAAAAAAGTGAGATTAGTCGCAAAAGGATGCTCACAACGGCCAGGGGAGGATTTTTATGAGACTTATTCACCCGTGGTGAGATCACCATCTATAAGAATGCTTGCCGCTATATCGGCTGAATTTGGACTTGAGATGCATCATATGGATGTCGTGACTGCATATTTGAACGGACAACTAGAGGAAGAAGTTTATATGGAAATACCAGAACAGTTAAAAGAAGTTTTAGAGAAAATAATAACTAACCAAAAGATTGGGTCAAAGAAGGAGAAAATAGAAGATAAGAACATTATAGAGACTGTTAAACGGTGGTATAAAGGTCTGAGTGATAGTGAAAGTGTGTATTGTTCTTTAAAAAGGTCTTTGTATGGTTTGCGTCAGGCTGGATTGCAGTGGCATAAGGAGTTGGTAAGAAAGTTAAATAATATCGGTTTTTACTCTTTGCCTCAAGATTCGTGTATTTTTATTGCAGAGAAGTATGACAGTATTATGTTGATTGCGATTTATGTTGATGATATAATATTATCTACAAATAATAATAAATGGCTGAAACAGGTGAAACAACAGTTATCAGACTCGTTCGAGATGAAAGATTTGGGTGAAATAAGTAATTGTTTAGGCATTCAATTTTCTCGTGATTATGACGGCAGAGTGTGTCTTAATCAAAGTATGTATGTTGAGAAAATATTGAATCGTTTTAAGATGAGTGAATGTAAGCCTTCAATTACACCAATGGAAAGCAATTTAAAATTAAGTAAACCTGAATTTTTAGACAAAGATGTAATGAGTCAGTACCCTTATCAGAGTTTGATAGGTGCATTAATGTTTTTAGCAGTGTCGACTAGGCCCGATATTGCGTATGCTGTTAATTTTTTAAGCCAGTTTAATACTAACTATAATGTTGAGCATTGGAAAGCTGGGAAACGTGTATTAAGATATTTAAAAGGAACAATAAATTATAGTTTAGTATACAAAAGCGCAGGTTTGCCCTTATTCGGTATGGTCGACGCGGACTGGGGTACAAATATGTTAGATAGGAAGTCGTACTCCGGCTACGCGTTTATTTTAGCGGGCGCTCCGATCAGCTGGGAAGCTCGGAAACAGCGCACTATTGCATTGTCGAGCACCGAGGCCGAATACATGGCATTATCGGAAGCTACTAAAGAGGCTGTGTATTTACGTGGCGTGTTGAATAATATAGGTATAATTTGTGATTGTATACCAATATTCAACGATAGCCAGGGTGCGATTAAGTTAGCTCAAACCAAAAGTTATCGCTCCCGTACTAAACATATCGACGTTAGGCACCATTTTATTCGAGATATGTGCGAGCAAAATGTTATAGATCTAAAATACTTATGTACGGAAAGAATGCCCGCAGATGTTTTGACGAAAGGTTTGTGTACATCAAAACATTATGAGTGTGTGCGTAACTTGGGCATTATTATTTAACTAATTAAGAATGAATCGTGTGTAAGTGTTTGGATCGCTCACTACTTCGAGGGGAGGTGTTGAAGATGGACGACGACGTAGCGAGCTTGTGCCTACCTGAATGTTTTATGCGTGGCTGTATGTAGGTATATAGGTACGAGCCTGCCGATGCGCCCGCGCGCGCCGCATTATCTATTAAGTTAGTTCCTAGTTGAGTGCCGGAATAAATGCATGCGTGTTAAAGTAATCATTACGTTTTTATTAACTTGTCCCTGGATATACTATGCCAACACCTAAACCCAAACCCAAACCCAAACCCAAACCCAAACCCAAACCCAAACCCAAACCCAAACCCAAACCCAAACCCAAACCCAAACCCAAACCCAAACCCAAACCCAAACCCAAACCCAAACCCAAACCCAAACCCAAACCCAAACCCAAACCCAAACCCAAACCCAAACCCAAACCCAAACCCAAACCCAAACCCAAACCCAAACCCAAACCAAAACCCAAACCCAAACCCAAACCCAAAACCCAAACCCAAACCCAAACCCAAACCCAAACCCAAACCCAAACCCAAACCCAAACCCAAACCCAAACCCAAACCCAAACCCAAACCCAAACTCAAACTCAAACTCAAACTCAAACTCAAACCCAAACCCGGATTAAATCGGATATCCGAATATCCGCGAAATAAAACATCGGGCTATCAATTGCATTATTATTCGAATATAACGAATAAAATGGATAATTTTCTACAAATAAGCCAACAGCTAGTAGATTACTTAAAAGCTAGCATTACTCAACGCCGGCAAACGGAAGTTGCTAGTACATTAAGAAACTGGCACAAACTTGCGAAATTTTATAAATATATAGTACCTTTTTAGTATTTCTTATGATATAGTGTCAGTGCCAGGGTTCGTTATTGATTTCTGAAATGAAATGAAAGAAATGAAATTTATTCAGCACTTGGGTATTAAAATACACTTGTACTTGTCAAGCTCACATAGTTGATACTATAAAAGTTACAAAAAGAAATGAATTAGTCTTTCCGTGCGGTTTGTTTTATCGTATATATAATCTGAAGTCCTAATAAAATTACTAATCTATTATTTTGAAAGTTAGTTCTTCTATATTATATTAAAGAATGGAAGACTAAAGCAAAAAGATGAAATTCTAGATGAGGGTGTGATCACATGAACGGGATCACCGATCACGCGTTAATGGGCCAAAGCAATCCTCGCCGCTGAGGAACCTACCCTCGCTAGCCTGCGGCTTTCTCTAGCTACCTCGGTGAACGACCCGTAGAAGAAAGCAAAGAAACTCCGAGCTTGCTTTTTTCGTCTTCTATTGCGTTTTGGTTAGGATTTTTTTTTTATCTTGTATTTTACTTACATTATGATTGGTTGTTATGTAGGCTAATGGACGCACAGAACCGTTGTCATCCAGTGAATCATAATAAAATAAATAAGCAATACCATTCAATTTCCTTCAAGTACTTAGAATATCCTCTTGCTAGACGAAAAAACGGTGGGTGCTTCCGCGTACATTAACAAAATTAACAAGTCACACGAAGTCTACCAAATGCGAAAAAAAAATATGAATCCCCAAACAGCAGTTCGACCAGTTACTGCAAGCATCACCCGTTCACGAGTATGACGTCTACTACTCCTACTCCTACTCAAACTCCTACTCAAAATCAAACCCAAACCCAAACTTAAACTCAAACTCAGACTCAGACTCAGACTCAGACTCAGACTTATACTCAGACTCAGACTCAAACTCAAACTCAAACCCAAACTCAAACTCACACTCAAACTAAAACTCAGACTCAAACCCAAACCCGGATTAAATCGGATATCCGAATATCCGCGAAATAAAACATCGGGATATCAATTGCATTATTATTCGAATATAACGAATAAAATGGATAATTTTCTACAAATAAGCCAACAGCTAGTAGATTACTTAAAAGCTAGCATTACTCAACGCCGGCAAACGGAAGTTGCTAGTACATTAAGAAACTGGCTCAAACTTGCGAAATTTTATAAATATATAGTACCTTTTTAGTATTTCTTATGATATAGTGTAAGTGCCAGGGTTCGTTGTTGATTTCTGAAATGAAATGAAAGAAATGAAATTTATTCAGCACTTGGGTATTAAAATACACTTGTACTTGTCAAGCTCACATAGTTGATACTATAAAAGTTACAAAAAAAGAAATGAATTAGTCCGTCCGTGCGGTTTGTTTTATCGTATATATAATCTGAAGTCCTAATAAAATTACTAATCTATTATTTTGAAAGTTAGTTCTACTATATTATATTAAAGAATGGAAGACTAAAGCAAAAAGATGAAATTCTAGATGAGGGTGTGATCACATGAACGGGATCACCGATCACGCGTTAATGGGCCAAAGCAATCCTCGCCGCTGAGGAACCTACCCTCGCTAGCCTGCGGCTTTCTCTAGCTACCTCGGTGGACGACCCGTAGAAGAAAGCCACAAAGAAACTACGAGCTTGCTTTTTTCGTCTTCTATTGCTTTTTGTTTTTGATTTTTTTTTTATCTTGTATTTTACTTACATTGTGATTGGTTGTTATGTAGGCTAATGCACGCACATAACCGTTGTCATCCAGTGAATCATAATAAAATAAATAAGCAATACCATTCAATTTCCTTCAAGTACTTAGAATATCCTCTTGCTAGAAGAAAAAACGGTGGGTGCTTCCGCGTACATTTACAAAATTAACAAGTCACACGAAGTCTACCAAATGCGAAATAAAAATATGAATCCCCCAACAGCAGTTCGACCAGTTACTGCAAGTAGCACCCGTTCACGAGTATGACGTCTCCTACTCCTACTCCTTCTCCTACTCAATCTCCTACTCCTACTCAAACTCCTACTCAAAATCAAACCCAAACCCAAACTTAGACCCAAACTCAGACTCAGACTCAGACTCAGTCTCAAAATCAAACCCAAACCCAAACCCAAACCCAAACCTAAACCCAAACCCAAACCCAAACCCAAACCCAAACCCAAACCCAAACCCAAACCCAAACCCAAACCCAATCCCAAACCAAAACCCAAACCCAAACCCAAACCTAAACCCAAACCCAAACCCAAACCCAAACCCAAACCCAAATCCAAACCCAAACCCAAACCCAAACCCAAACCCAAACCCAAACCCAAACCCAAACCCAAACCCAAACCCAAACCCAAACCCAAACCCAAACCCAAACCCAAACCCAAACCCAAACCCAAATTCAAACCCAAACCCAAACCCAAACCCAAACCCAAACCCAAACCCAAACCCAAACCCAAATTCAAACCCAAACCCAAACCCAAACCCAAACCCAAACCCAAACCCAAACCCAAACCCAAACCCAAACCCAAACTCAAACTCAAACTCAAACTCAAACTCAAACTCAAACTCAATCTCAATCTCAAACTCAATCTCAATCTCAAACTCAAACTCAAACTCAAACTCAAACTCAAACTCAATCTCAATCTCAAACTCAATCTCAATCTCAATCTCAAACTCAAACTCAAACTCAAACCCAAACCCGGATTAAATCGGATATCCGAATATCCGCGAAATAAAACATCGGGATATCAATTGCATTATTATTCGAATATAACGAATAAAATGGATAATTTTCTACAAATAAGCCAACAGCTAGTAGATTACTTAAAAGCTTGCATTACTCAACGCCGGCAAACGGAAGTTGCTAGTACATTAAGAAACTGGCACAAACCTGCGAAATTTTATAAATATATAGTACCTATTTAGTATTTCTTATGATATAGTGTCAGTGCCAGGGTTCGTTATTGATTTTTAAAATGAAATGAAAGAAATGAAATTTATTCAGCACTTGGGTATTAACATACCCTTGTACTTGTCAAGCTCACATAGTTGATACTATAAAAGTTACAAAAAAAGAAATGAATTAGTCCGTCCGTGCGGTTTGTTTTATCGTATATATAATCTGAAGTCCTAATAAAATTACTAATCTATTATTTTGAATGTTAGTTCTACTATATTCTATTTAAGAATGGAAGACTAAAGCAAAAAGATGAAATTCTAGATGAGGGTGTGATCACATGAACGGGATCACCGATCACGCGTTAATGGGCCAAAGCGATCCTCGCCGCTGAGGAACCTACCATCGCTAGCCTGCGGCTTTCTCTAGCTATCTCGGTGGACGACCCGTAGAAGAAAGCCACAAAGAAACTCCGAGCTTGCTTTTATCGTCTTCTATTGCTTTTTGTTTTTGATTTTTTTTTATCTTGTATTTTACTTACATTGTGATTGGTTGTTATGTAGGCTAATGCACGCACAGAACCGTTGTCATCCAGTGAATCATAATAAAATAAATAAGCAATACCATTCAATTTCATTCAAGTACTTAGAATATCCTCATGCTAGACGAAAAAACGGTGGGTGCTTCCGCGTACATTAACAAAATTAACAAGTCACACGAAGTCTACCAAATGCGAAAAAAAAATATGAATCCCCCAACAGCAGTTCGACCAGTTACTGCAAGCATCACCCGTTCACGAGTATGACGTCTCCTACTCCTACTCCTACTCCTACTCAAAATCAAACCCAAACCCAAACCCAAACTTAAACTCAAACTCAGACTCAGACTCAGACTCAGACCTAGACTCAGACTCAGACTCAGACTCAAACTCAAACACAAACTCAAACTCAAACCCAAACTCAAACTCAATCTCAATTTCAAACTCAAACTCAAACTCAAACTAAAACTCAAACTCAAACTCAAACCCAAACTTAAACTCAAACTCAAACTCAAACTCAATCTCAATTTCAAACTCCAACTCCAACTCCAACTCAAACTCAAACTTAAACTCAAACTCAAACTCAAACCCAAACCCGGATTAAATCGGATATCCGAATATCCGCGAAATAAAACATCGTGATATTAATTGCATTATTATTCGAATATAACGAATAAAATGGATAATTTTCTACAAATAAGCCAACAGCTAGTAGATTACTTAAAAGCTAGCATTACTCAACGCCGGCAAACGGAAGTTGCTAGTACATTAAGAAACTGGCACAAACTTGCGAAATTTTATAAATATATAGTACCTTTTTAGTATTTCTTATGATATAGTGTAAGTGCCAGGGTTCGTTATTGATTTCTGAAATGAAATGAAAGAAATGAAATTTATTCAGCACTTGGGTATTAAAATACACTTGTACTTGTCAAGCTCACATAGTTGATACTATAAAAGTTACAAAAAAAGAAATGAATTAGTCCGTCCGTGCAGTTTGTTTTTTCGTATATATAATCTGAAGTCCTACTAAAATTACTAATCTATTATTTTGAAAGTTAGTTCTACTATATTATATTAAAGAATGAAAGACTAAAGCAAAAAGATGAAATTCTAGATGAGGGTGTGATCACATGAACGGGATCACCGATCACGCGTTAATGGGCCAAAGCAATCCTCGCCGCTGAGGAACCTACCCTCGCTAGCCTGCGGCTTTCTCTAGCTACCTCAGTGGACGACCCGTAGAAGAAAGCCACAAAGAAACTCCGAGCTTGCTTTTTTCGTCTTCTATTGCTTTTTGTTTTTGATTTTTTTTTTATCTTGTATTTTACTTACATTGTGATTGGTTGTTATGTAGGCTAATGCACGCACAGAACCGTTGTCATCCAGTGAATCATAATAAAATAAATAAGCAATACCATTCAATTTCATTCAAGTACTTAGAATATCCTCTTGCTAGACGAAAAAACGGTGGGTGCTTCCGCGTACATTAACAAAATGAACAAGTCACACGAAGTCTACCAAATGCGAAATAAAAATATGAATCCCCCAACAGCAGTTCGACCAGTTACTGCAAGCATCACCCGTTCACGAGTATGACGTCTCCTACTCCTACTCCTACTCCTACTCAAAATCAAACCCAAACCCAAACCCAAACTTAAACTCAAACTCAGACTCAGACTCAGACTCAGACTCAGACTCAGACTCAGACCTAGACTCAGACTCAGACTCAGACTCAAACTCAAACTCAAACTCAAACACAAACTCAAACTCAAACCCAAACTCAAACTCAAACTCACACTCAAACTAAAACTCAGACCGAAACTCAAACTCAAACTCAAACTCAATCTCAAACTCAAACTCAAACTCAATTTCAAACTCAAACTCAAACTCAATCTCAATTTCAAACTCAAACTCAAACTCAAACTCAATCTCAAACTCAAACTAAAACTTAAACTCAAACTCAAATCAAACTCAAACTCAAACTCAAACTCAAACTCAAACTCAAACTCAAACTCAAACTCAAACTCAATCTCAAACTCAAACTCAAACTCAAACTAAAACTCAAACTCAATCTCAATTTCAAACTCAAACTCAAACTCAAACTCAAACTCAAACCCAAACTTAAACTCAAACTCAAACCCAAACCCGGATTAAATCGGATATCCGAATATCCGCGAAATAAAACATCGGGATATCAATTGCATTATTATTCGAATATAACGAATAAAATGGATAATTTTCTACAAATAAGCCAACAGCTAGTAGATTACTTAAAAGCTAGCATTACTCAACGCCGGCAAACGGAAGTTGCTAGTACATTAAGAAACTGGCACAAACTTGCGAAATTTTATAAATATATAGTACCTTTTTAGTATTTCTTATGATATAGTGTCAGTGCCAGGGTTCGTTACTGATTTCTGAAATGAAATGAAAGAAATGAAATTTATTCAGCACTTGGGTATTAAAATACACTTGTACTTGTCAAGCTCACATAGTTGATACTATAAAAGTTACAAATAAAGAAATGAATTAGTCCGTCCGTGCGGTTTGTTTTATCGTATATATAATCTGAAGTCCTAATAAAATTACTAATCTATTATTTTGTAAGTTAGTTCTACTATATTATATTAAAGAATGGAAGACTAAAGCAAAAAGATGAAATTCTAGATGAGGGTGTGATCACATGAACGGGATCACCGATCACGCGTTAATGGGCCAAAGCAATCCTCGCCGCTGAGGAACCTACCCTCGCTAGCCTGCGGCTTTCTCTAGCTACCTCGGTGAACGACCCGTAGAAGAAAGCCACAAAGAAACTCCGAGCTTGCTTTTTTCGTCTTCTATTGCGTTTTGGTTAGGATTTTTTTTTTATCTTGTATTTTACTTACATTGTGATTGGTTGTTATGTAGGCTAATGGACGCACAGAACCGTTGTCATCCAGTGAATCATAATAAAATAAATAAGCAATACCATTCAATTTCCTTCAAGTACTTAGAATATCCTCTTGCTAGACGAAAAAACGGTGGGTGCTTCCGCGTACATTAACAAAATTAACAAGTCACACGAAGTCTACCAAATGCGAAAAAAAAATATGAATCCCCCAACAGCAGTTCGACCAGTTACTGCAAGCATCACCCGTTCACGAGTATGACGTCTCCTACTCCTACTCCTACTCCTACTCAATCTCCTACTCCTACTCAAAATCAAACCCAAACCCAAACTTAAACTCAAACTCAGACTCAGACTTATACTCAGACTCAGACTCAAACTCAAACTCAAACTCAAACTCAAACTCAAACCCAAACTCAAACTCAAACTCACACTCAAACTAAAACTCAGACTCAAACTCAAACTCAAACTCAATCTCAATCTCAAACTCAAACTCAAACTAAAACTCAAACTCAATCTCAATTTCAAACTCAAACTCAAACTCAAACTCAAACTCAAACTCAAACCCAAACTTAAACTCAAACTCAAACCCAAACCCGGATTAAATCGGATATCCGAATATCCGCGAAATAAAACATCGGGATATCAATTGCATTATTATTCGAATATAACGAATAAAATGGATAATTTTCTACAAATAAGCCAACAGCTAGTAGATTACTTAAAAGCTAGCATTACTCAACGCCGGCAAACGGAAGTTGCTAGTACATTAAGAAACTGGCACAAACTTGCGAAATTTTATAAATATATAGTACCTTTTTAGTATTTCTTATGATATAGTGTCAGTGCCAGGGTTCGTTATTGATTTCTGAAATGAAATGAAAGAAATGAAATTTATTCAGCACTTGGGTATTAAAATACACTTGTACTTGTCAAGCTCACATAATTGATACTATAAAAGTTACAAAAAAAGAAATGAATTAGTCCGTCCGTGCGGTTTGTTTTATCGTATATATAATCTGAAGTCCTAATAAAATTACTAATCTATTATTTTGAAAGTTAGTTCTACTATATTATATTAAAGAATGGAAGACTAAAGCAAAAAGATGAAATTCTAGATGAGGGTGTGATCACATGAACGGGATCACCGATCACGCGTTAATGGGCCAAAGCAATCCTCGCCGCTGAGGAACCTACCTTCGCTAGCCTGCGGCTTTCTCTAGCTACCTCGGTGGACGACCCGTAGAAGAAAGCCACAAAGAAACTACGAGCTTGCTTTTTTCGTCTTCTATTGCTTTTTGTTTTTGATTTTTTTTTTATCTTGTATTTTACTTACATTGTGATTGGTTGTTATGTAGGCTAATGCACGCACATAACCGTTGTCATCCAGTGAATCATAATAAAATAAATAAGCAATACCATTCAATTTCCTTCAAGTACTTAGAATATCCTCTTGCTAGACGAAAAAACGGTGGGTGCTTCCGCGTACATTAACAAAATTAACAAGTCACACGAAGTCTACCAAATGCGAAATAAAAATATGAATCCCCCAACAGCAGTTCGACCAGTTACTGCAAGTAGCACCCGTTCACGAGTATGACGTCTCCTACTCCTACTCCTACTCCTACTCAATCTCCTACTCCTACTCAAACTCCTACTCAAAATCAAACCCAAACCCAAACTTAGACCCAAACTCAGACTCAGACTCAGACTCAAAATCAAACCCAAACCCAAACCCAAACCTAAACCCAAACCTAAACCCAAACCCAAACCCAAACCCAAACCCAAACCCAAACCCAAACCCAAACCCAAACCCAAACCCAAACCCAAACCCAAACCCAAACCCAAACCCAAACCCAAACCCAAACCCAAACCCAAACCCAAACCAAAACCCAAACCCAAACCCAAACCCAAACCCAAACCCAAACCCAAACTCAAACTCACACTCAAACTAAAACTCAGACTCAAACTCAAACTCAATCTCAATCTCAAACTCAAACTCAAACTCAAACTAAAACTCAAACTCAATCTCAATTTCAAACTCAAACTCAAACTCAAACTCAAACTCAAACCCAAACTTAAACTCAAACTCAAACCCAAACCCGGATTAAATCAGATATCCGAATATCCGCGAAATAAAACATCGGGATATCAATTGCATTATTATTCGAATATAACGAATAAAATGGATAATTTTCTACAAATAAGCCAACAGCTAGTAGATTACTTAAAAGCTAGCATTACTCAACGCCGGCAAACGGAAGTTGCTAGTACATTAAGAAACTGGCACAAACTTGCGAAATTTTATAAATATATAGTACCTTTTTAGTATTTCTTATGATATAGTGTCAGTGCCAGGGTTCGTTATTGATTTCTGAAATGAAATGAAAGAAATGAAATTTATTCAGCACTTGGGTATTAAAATACACTTGTACTTGTCAAGCTCACATAGTTGATACTATAAAAGTTACAAAAAAAGAAATGAATTAGTCCGTCCGTGCGGTTTGTTTTATCGTATATATAATCTGAAGTCCTAATAAAATTACTAATCTATTATTTTGAAAGTTAGTTCTACTATATTATATTAAAGAATGGAAGACTAAAGCAAAAAGATGAAATTCTAGATGAGGGTGTGATCACATGAACGGGATCACCGATCACGCGTTAATGGGCCAAAGCAATCCTCGCCGCTGAGGAACCTACCCTCGCTAGCCTGCGGCTTTCTCTAGCTACCTCGGTGGACGACCCGTAGAAGAAAGCCACAAAGAAACTCCGAGCTTGCTTTTTTCGTCTTCTATTGCTTTTTGTTTTTGATTTTTATTTTTTATCTTGTATTTTACTTACATTGTGATTGGTTGTTATGTAGGCTAATGCACGCACATAACCGTTGTCATCCAGTGAATCATAATAAAATAAATAAGCAATACCATTCAATTTCCTTCAAGTACTTAGAATATCCTCTTGCTAGACGAAAAAACGGTGGGTGCTTCCGCGTACATTAACAAAATTAACAAGTCACACGAAGTCTACCAAATGCGAAATAAAAATATGAATCCCCCAACAGCAGTTCGACCAGTTACTGCAAGTAGCACCCGTTCACGAGTATGACGTCTCCTACTCCTACTCCTACTCCTACTCAATCTCCTACTCCTACTCAAACTCCTACTCAAAATCAAACCCAAACCCAAACTTAGACCCAAACTCAGACTCAGACTCAGACTCAAAATCAAACCCAAACCCAAACCCAAACCTAAACCCAAACCCAAACCCAAACCCAAACCCAAACCCAAACCCAAACCCAAACCCAAACCCAAACCCAAACCCAAACCCAAACCCAAACCCAAACCCAAACCCAAACCCAAACCCAAACCCAAACCCAAACCCAAACCCAAACCCAAACCCAAACCCAAACCAAAACCCAAACCCAAACCCAAACCCAAACCCAAACCCAAACCCAAGCCCAAACCCAAACCCAAACCCAAACCCAAACCCAAACCCAAACCCAAACCCAAACCCAAACCCAAACTCAAACCCAAACCCAAACTCAAACTCAAACTCAAACTCAAACTCAAACTCAAACCCAAACCCGGATTAAATCGGATATCCGCGAAATAAAACATCGGGATATCAATTGCATTATTATTCGAATATAACGAATAAAATGGATAATTTTCTACAAATAAGCCAACAGCTAGTAGATTACTTAAAAGCTTGCATTACTCAACGCCGGCAAACGGAAGTTGCTAGTACATTAAGAAACTGGCACAAACCTGCGAAATTTTATAAATATATAGTACCTATTTAGTATTTCTTATGATATAGTGTCAGTGCCAGGGTTCGTTATTGATTTTTAAAATGAAATGAAAGAAATGAAATTTATTCAGCACTTGGGTATTAACATACCCTTGTACTTGTCAAGGTCACATAGTTGATACTACTATTCTGTCATGTAATTTTACAGGTTGTAACTTATTTGGGATCGCAAAGGTCCGGCCATCTGAATCCGTGATTGTCGTTACACAAATAATATTTGTTTTTACATCATCACTGGCTTTGAGCATGAACTCAAATCGTAATTTTTCCATTATTCGTAGTAACCAGCTGTATAATGTTGTTTTATAATATGTAAATTTTATTTATTAGATAAGTATGTAGGGAACAGTAAAACTATAACTATAAGTGTTTCTCTGTAAATAGAAAATTTTATTTTATTAAAGAACTACTAACACGCATATTTACAAAACATTATTTATAATTACTTCATTACAACTTACCTGTAAATAGAAAAACAACATTAAGAGCTATTGTTTCACTACTTTCAGTTCTTATAAATTACTTTTATTTAAGTATTGTAATAATATTATTTTAATGTGAAATTATCAGAATCTCCATATTTTATCATGCTGCCAATCCGTCAATATAAACGGCCAGTCCCTTATACATAGACAAGTTTGTAAACCAAAAAGTTATAATACGGAAAACTATAAACTAAATGAAGGGTCACTTCGTTTACATCTCCCCCCCTCTCTAAGCTACAAAGTTTTACTATTTTATTCTACTACTGGAATAAGTTTTGTGATATGAAAGAGATTTGACTCTAACTTTTTGTGGCCCGTGTTTACTTTGTAAATTGAATTGGATATTTTGTCTACAATTTGATAAGGTCCTATTTTCAATTCATCTATTTTTTTTCGGTTTAACCGGTTTCCATTTTCAACATATACAAAATCACCAACTTTTGGTTCATAATGTTTTCTGTTTTTATCAAATCTTTGTTTATTATAATTGTGGGATTTCAAACTATTTTCTAAGGCA
Organism: Pseudoips prasinana; assembly: GCA_951640165.1. NCBI lineage: Eukaryota > Metazoa > Arthropoda > Insecta > Lepidoptera > Nolidae > Pseudoips > Pseudoips prasinana. Next base: position 22,323,710 of record OX621237.1, on the reverse strand, counting down.
ATTTTGCGGTCTCGCAATAGATGATTATGTGTTATATTTTGTTTCAGTTCATCTGGGAGAATATCAACATTTTTTCCCTCCAATAAGTATTTTGAAGAGAAACCTGTTACACAATGTTCAGTTTCGTTATATTTTTGAGTACATTCATGAGCAATAGTTGTCCAAGCAATTTTATCTCTTCTTTCATTAATCTTGCACCGAATTTTATTAACCAACGTTTGGTTTAGCCTTTCGTTCAATCCATTTGAAAAAGGCGCATTTACTGCAGTAAAAACTACAGTGATATTTTCCTTTTCTAAAAAACATTTGAAATCTTTTGAATTTATGCCTGGATATTGATCTGATAGAATTAAATCTATTTTATAATCTTTTGTTACTTTTTGGACAAGTTTTATAAAATCATTCGCACTCTGGGTTTTGGATGTCAAAATATAGGCGTAACGAGTGAAATGATCTACTAAAAGATGTAAATATGTTTTGGTTGAACGAGCACCACCAAATCCCCCTATGGTGTCTATTGACACTATTTGAAATGGATAGGTAGCGGGACCTAAGTGAGACATTAGTCCAAACTTGCTTTTCCTTCTTGATTTATTTTTTATACAGATATCACAATTTTCGCAATATTTCTTTATATTATCCAATAAATTTTTAGCTTGATAAAAAGGTTTAATCTTGTTTTCCATTTGCTGTCTTCCTATGTGACAGTAGTAGTGATGTACATGTTTTATTATATCTTTACTGAACTCTTCAGTTAGTACAATCTTTTCATTTTTTCCTATCTTTTTATAATATATATTATGTTTGAAAATAAGTTTATTTCTATTTTGTTTAATATCCTCATTTTTATCTTGATCGTTTAGTATGTCTTTTAATTTAACAAAATTCACTACTTTTATATTACTATCTTGATTTTCATATGATTCTAACACAGGATTTCTGCTCAAAGTATCTGCTTCTATATTATATTTGCCCGGAGAATATATTATTTTAAAATTGAACTGCGACAAATAATATGTCAAATCTCCCAGTTCTTCGTCCGTTCTGGCCTTAATATTCATTTTTTCTAAAGGTTTGTGATCTGAAAAAACCGTAAATGTTTTTCCTATAAGCCAGTGTTGCCAGTATTTAACCGCCTCTTTTATTGCCAAACATTCAAGATATATGGCTTTTTTCTTCTTTTGGGTGTCGTTTAATTTTTTTGAAAAATATGCGCAAGGCTTTTCCTCACCGTTGGTTTGAATTTGTTTGAAAATCGCACCTATACCTTGTATACTAGCATCTGTATAAATATGTATTGGCAAATCTGGATCAAATATAGCTAGAATAGATTTTGAGCAGAGTAGTTTCTTTATAGTATCAAAGGATTCTTGACATCTATTGGACCAAACGAATTTTTCCGCTTTTCTTAATAAGTTATGTAAGGGATCCAGTATAATTGAAATATTTGGCACATATTTTCCATAGAAATTAATTTTTCCTAAAAATTGTCTAACATTTTTTTGTGTTTTTGGTATTGAAAATTCTTTAATGGCAATCAAGTTATCTTTTAATGGAGTGACAGTATTGTTTTTTATTATGTGCCCTAAATACTTCACAGAGTCCTGTGCAAAGTTACATTTTGTGAATTTTAATTTAAAACCTTCTTATAAAATCGCTTCCAATAACATATGTGTTCAATGTGTTTTTCGAACGTTTCAGAAAATACTAAAATATCGTCGATATAATTGACAGTAAAATTTTACAGTTTATGCTTTCTTATAATGCTACTCAAAATTCTTTGAAAAATAGCAGGAGAAGTTTTTAAACCAAAAGGTAAACAAGTCCATTGAAAGTGTGCGTCTTGAGTAACAAATGCAGTTTTGTGCCTATCTTCAATTTTTAGAGGTATAGACCAGAACGCTGAGTTTACATCAAATGTTGAAAAAAATTTACATTTTCTTGTTTTAACCATTAGATCCTCAATTAGCGGAAATGGTTGCGATTGAGGGACAACAATTTTATTTAATTCACGAAAATCTATACAAAGCCTAGACTTTCTTCCGTCTTCTTTTTTAAATGCTAGTGTTACTGGAGCGGCAAAAGGGCTATATGACTCCTCAATTAAATTATTTTTTAGTAAATTTGATACTTGATGTTCAATTTCTTACATATCCTCAATAGAGCACCTATACGGTCTTTTACAACAGTACTTATCAATCAACAAATCAATATGGGCTTCATATCCTTTTACAGTACCTATATCATATTTGTCTTTAGCGAAGACTGAATTATATTTGCATATTAATTTATCAATAGCAGTTTTTCTGTGGTGATCTAAATCATTTACTGAAATATCAAATTTATCAACACTTATATTTTCATTAAAGTTTATTTTGTACTCCTTAATGCTAGTTTCTTTTTTATCGTTTTTTGTAATATCCATGCCTTTTGTGTCATAATATATACCTTGTTTATTCCCTATGTCACTACCTGAACTGCCAGGAATTTCTTTAGTGTTTATAGGTTGCTTTTCTTCAATTTTTAGGCATTCTTTATTATTATTGCTGAGCACATTTTGGATGATCTTTAAATTCTCATTTTGAATTAAATTAAATTTTTGTATACAGTCTAATCCAACTAGAAAGTCATAGTCGAAGTTATTTTCATCTATAACAAAAATATTAACATAATTTTCAATTTCAAAAATTTTAATTTTTAAAGTTACCATTCCTATTGTTTTTTTACGCCATTAATTGTTTTTAAATTTGCATTATTATCATAAGTAGGTTTTTTTTTTACAGATAATAATCTTGAATTTATTAAGGACACATTAGATCCTGAATCATAGATTCCTGATGTTTCCAAAGTGTCATTTATTAGTAATTTAATTTTTATTAATGGCGGTACTATTAGTTTTTTGGATCCATTTCATTTAATTCTATCTCTAATTCAGAATTGTTAACACTCCTTATTAGATCTTTTTTTAGCCTATCATTATTTTTAATTTTGAACCAACATTGGTTTTCAGGGTGGTAACGTATACCTTTATTCTCTTTTTCACAAATTTTACACGGACTAAACAAGGACTTTACATTTTTCTCTTTAATGCTACTTTCGGAAGTTACTATATTTTTATAAAATCTTTTTTTATTTATCATATGTTCTAAACTTCTTAAATTATTAAATAAGTCTTTAGTTTCCTTTAAAGTATTCCTATCAATGTTATCTGCAATAAAGTTAGGTAATCCAGTGGCAATCAGATCAATTAGAGTGAGTGTATCTATGGACTTATTTATCTCTAATAGTAGTCTCTCTTTCTTTAACGCATACTCCAGTAATGAACCCTGTTTGTATTTAAATAACATTGCATACCTGATTGGTGACCAACCCTTATCCGCATATGTTTCGCAAAAGTTATTTTTCCACGTTGCCCATTCTGAGTTTATTGTATGCTTTATAAGCATGGAACTGTACCAATCTAAACAAGAATCTTCTATAAATAACCTAAACATTTCAATTTTTTTGACATCTTCTTCTATTCCTATACGGACGCATTCCGCTTCAAAAGTAGCCATCCACTGGGACACATTAGTTATCTTGCTATTGAATTTTTCTATAACAAATTTTCCTACCATTTTCCCCATATTAAGTTTCGATGAATCTTTTTTCATTTCAGCGAAACTTTCCACGATTCTTGCTAGAGATTCTTCTGAAAGTCCTGTTGTAGAAGTTTGTGGTTTTGTTTGTTCCTATAATAGGTATTCCATAAACTGTTTATTTCCATCGTCATCACAATAAACCGCCTTCATCTCCGGGGTCATGGAAATCCACACCTGTCGTTTATCATGTCGTTTTTGTAAGGTAGCCTTTACTTTCTGAAAGATTTGGGTCTGTACTATTCTGTCATGTAATTTTACAGGTTGTAACTTATTTGGGATCGCAAAGGTCCGGCCATCTGAATCCGTGATTGTCGTTTCACAAATAATATTTGTTTTTACATCATCACTGGCTTTGAGCATGAACTCAAATCGTAATTTTTCCATTATTCGTAGTAACCAGCTGTATAATGTTGTTTTATAATATGTAAATTTTATTTATTAGATAAGTATGTAGGGAACAGTAAAACTATAACTATAAGTGTTTCTCTGTAAATAGAAAATTTTATTTTATTAAAGAACTACATACTAACACGCATATTTACAAAACATTATTTATAATTACTTCATTACAACTTACCTGTAAATAGAAAAACAACATTAAGAGCTATTGTTTCACTACTTTCAGTTCTTATAAATTACTTTTATTTAAGTATTGTAATAATATTATTTTAATGTGAAATTATCAGAATCTCCATATTTTATCATGCTGCCAATCCGTCAATATAAACGGCCAGTCCCTTATACATAGACAAGTTTGTAAACCAAAAAGTTATAATACGGAAAACTATAAACTAAATGAAGGGTCACTTCGTATAATCTGAAGTCCTAATAAAATTACTAATCTATTATTTTGAAAGTTAGTTCTACTATATTATATTAAAGAATGGAAGACTAAAGCAAAAAGATGAAATTCTAGATGAGGGTGTGATCACATGAACGGGATCACCGATCACGCGTTAATGGGCCAAAGCAATCCTCGCCGCTGAGGAACCTACCCTCGCTAGCCTGCGGCTTTCTCTAGCTACCTCGGTGGACAACCCGTAGAAGAAAGCCACAAAGAAACTACGAGCTTGCTTTTTTCGTCTTCTATTGCTTTTTGTTTTTGATTTTTTTTTTTATCTTGTATTTTACTTACCTTGTGATTGGTTGTTATGTAGGCTAATGCACGCACATAACCGTTGTCATCCAGTGAATCATAATAAAATAAATAAGCAATACCATTCAATTTCCTTCAAGTACTTAGAATATCCTCTTGCTAGACGAAAAAACGGTGGGTGCTTCCGCGTACATTTACAAAATTAACAAGTCACACGAAGTCTACCAAATGCGAAATAAAAATATGAATCCCCCAACAGCAGTTCGACCAGTTACTGCAAGTAGCACCCGTTCACGAGTATGACGTCTCCTACTCCTACTCCTACTCCTACTCCTACTCCTACTCAATCTCCTACTCCTACTCAAACTCCTACTCAAAATCAAACCCAAACCCAAACCCAAACTTAGACCCAAACTCAGACTCAGACTCAGACTCAGACTCAAAATCAAACCCAAACCCAAACCCAAAGCCAAACCCAAACCCAAACCCAAACCCAAACCCAAACCCAAACCCAAACCCAAACCCAAACCCAAACCCAAACCCAAACCCAAACCCAAACCCAAACCCAAACCCAAACCCAAACCCAAACCCAAACCCAAACCCAAACCCAAACCCAAACCCAAACCCAAACCCCAACCCAAACCCAAACCCAAACCCAAACCCAAACCCAAACCCAAACCCAAACCCAAACCCAAACCCAAACCCAAACCCAAACCCAAACCCAAACCCAAACCCAAACCCAAACCCAAACCCAAACCCAAACCCAAACCCAAACCCAAACCCAAACCCAAACCCAAACCCAAACCCAAACCCAAACCCAAACCCAAACCCAAACCCAAACCCAAACCCAAACCCAAACCCAAACCCAAACCCAAACCCAAACCCAAACCCAAACCCAAACCCAAACTCAAACTCAAACCCAAACTCAAACTCAAACTCAAACTCAAACTCAAACTCAAACTCAAACTCAAACTCAAACTCAAACTCAAACTCAAACTCAAACTCAAACTCAAACTCAAACTCAATCTCAATCTCAATCTCAAACTCAAACTCAAACTGAAACTCAATCTCAAACTCAAACTAAAACTCAAACTCAAACTCAATCTCAATCTCAAACTCAAACCCAAACCCGGATTAAATCGGATATCCGAATATAACGAATAAAATGGATAATTTTCTACAAATAAGCCAACAGCTAGTAGATTACTTAAAAGCTTGCATTACTCAACGCTGGCAAACGGAAGTTGCTAGTACATTAAGAAACTGGCACAAACCTGCGAAATTTTATAAATATATAGTACCTATTTAGTATTTCTTATGATATAGTGTCAGTGCCAGGGTTCGTTATTGATTTTTAAAATGAAATGAAAGAAATGAAATTTATTCAGCACTTGGGTATTAACATACCCTTGTACTTGTCAAGCTCACATAGTTGATACTATAAAAGTTACAAATAAAGAAATGAATTAGTCCGTCCGTGCGGTTTGTTTTATCGTATATATAATCTGAAGTCCTAATAAAATTACTAATCTATTATTTTGAAAGTTAGTTCTACTATATTATATTAAAGAATGGAAGACTAAAGCAAAAAGATGAAATTCTAGATGAGGGTGTGATCACATGAACGGGATCACCGATCACGCGTTAATGGGCCAAAGCAATCCTCGCCGCTGAGGAACCTACCCTCGCTAGCCTGCGGCTTTCTCTAGCTACCTCGGTGGACGACCCGTAGAAGAAAGCCACAAAGAAACTCCGAGCTTGCTTTTTTCGTCTTCTATTGCTTTTTGTTTTTGATTTTTTTTTTTATCTTGTATTTTACTTACATTGTGATTGGTTGTTATGTAGGCTAATGCACGCACAGAACCGTTGTCATCCAGTGAATCATAATAAAATAAATAAGCAATACCATTCAATTTCATTCAAGTACTTAGAATATCCTCTTGCTAGACGAAAAAACGGTGGGTGCTTCCGCGTACATTAACAAAATTAACAAGTCACACGAAGTCTACCAAATGCGAAATAAAAATATGAATCCCCCAACAGCAGTTCGACCAGTTACTGCAAGCATCACCCGTTCACGAGTATGACGTCTCCTACTCCTACTCCTACTCCTACTCAATGTCCTACTCCTACTCAAAATCAAACCCAAACCCAAACCCAAACTTAAACTCAGACTCAGACTCAGACTCAGACTCAGACTCAGACCTAGACTCAGACTCAGACTCAAACTCAAACTCAAACTCAAACTCAAACTCAAACTCAAACTCAAACCCAAACTCAAACTCAAACTCACACTCAAACTAAAACTCAGACTCAAACTCAAACTCAAACTCAAACTCAAAGTCAAACTCAAACTCAAACTCAATCTCAAACTCAAACTCAAACTCAATCTCAAACTAAAACTCAAACTTAAACTCAAACTCAAACTCAGACTCAAACTAAAACTCAAACTCAAACTCAAACTCAAACTCAAACTCAAACTCAAACTCATACTCAAACTCAAACTCAAACCCAAACTCAAACTCAAACTCAAACTCAAACTCAAACCCAAACTCAAACTCAAACTCAAACTCAATCTCAATTTCAAACTCAAACTCAAACTCAAACTCAAACTCAAACCCAAACTTAAACTCAAACTCAAACCCAAACCCGGATTAAATCGGATATCCGAATATCCGCGAAATAAAACATCGGGATATCAATTGCATTATTATTCGAATATAACGAATAAAATGGATAATTTTCTACAAATAAGCCAACAGCTAGTAGATTACTTAAAAGCTAGCATTACTCAACGCCGGCAAACGGAAGTTGCTAGTACATTAAGAAACTGGCACAAACTTGCGAAATTTTATAAATATATAGTACCTTTTTAGTATTTCTTATGATATAGTGTAAGTGCCAGGGTTCGTTATTGATTTCTGAAATGAAATGAAATTTATTCAGCACTTGGGTATTAAAATACACTTGTACTTGTCAAGCTCACATAGTTGATACTATAAAAGTTACAAAAAAAGCAATGAATTATTCCGTCCGTGCGGTTTGTTTTATCGTATATATAATCTGAAGTCCTAATAAAATTACTAATCTATTATTTTGAAAGTTAGTTCTACTATATTATATTAAAGAATGGAAGACTAAAGCAAAAAGATGAAATTCTAGATGAGGGTGTGATCACATGAACGGGATCACCGATCACGCGTTAATGGGCCAAAGCAATCCTCGCCGCTGAGGAACCTACCCTCGCTAGCCTGCGGCTTTCTCTAGCTACCTCGGTGGACGACCCGTAGAAGAAAGCCACAAAGAAACTCCGAGCTTGCTTTTTTCGTCTTCTATTGCTTTTTGGTTAGGATTTTTTTTTTATCTTGTATTTTACTTACATTGTGATTGGTTGTTATGTAGGCTAATGGACGCACAGAACCGTTGTCATCCAGTGAATCATAATAAAATAAATAAGCAATACCATTCAATTTCATTCAAGTACTTAGAATATCCTCTTGCTAGACGAAAAAACGGTGGGTGCTTCCGCGTACATTAACAAAATTAACAAGTCACACGAAGTCTACCAAATGCGAAAAAAAAATATGAATCCCCCAACAGCAGTTCGACCAGTTACTGCAAGCATCACCCGTTCACGAGTATGACGTCTCCTACTCCTACTCCTACTCCTACTCAATCTCCTACTCCTACTCAAACTCCTACTCAAAATCAAACCCAAACCCAAACCCAAACTTAGACTCAAACTCAGACTCAGACTCAGACTCAGACTCAGACTCAAAATCAAACCCAAACCAAAACTCAAACTCAAACTCAAACCCAAACCCAAACCCAAACCAAAACCCAAACCCAAACCCAAACTCAAACTCAAACTCAAACTCAATCTCAATCTCAATCTCAAACTCAAACTCAAACTCAAACTCAATCTCAAACTCAAACTCAATCTCAATTTCAAACTCAAACTCAAACTCAAACTCAAACTCAAACTCAAACTCAAACTCAAACCCAAACTTAAACTCAAACTCAAACCCAAACCCGGATTAAATCGGATATCCGAATATCCGCGAAATAAAACATCGGGATATCAATTGCATTATTATTCGAATATAACGAATAAAATGGATAATTTTCTACAAATAAGCCAACAGCTAGTAGATTACTTAAAAGCTAGCATTACTCAACGCCGGCAAACGGAAGTTGCTAGTACATTAAGAAACTGGCACCAACTTGCGAAATTTTATAAATATATAGTACCTTTTTAGTATTTCTTATGATATAGTGTAAGTGCCAGGGTTCGTTATTGATTTCTGAAATGAAATGAAATTTATTCAGCACTTGGGTATTAAAATACACTTGTACTTGTCAAGCTCACATAGTTGATACTATAAAAGTTACAAAAAAAGCAATGAATTATTCCGTCCGTGCGGTTTGTTTTATCGTATATATAATCTGAAGTCCTAATAAAATTACTAATCTATTATTTTGAAAGTTAGTTCTACTATATTATATTAAAGAATGGAAGACTAAAGCAAAAAGATGAAATTCTAGATGAGGGTGTGATCACATGAACGGGATCACCGATCACGCGTTAATGGGCCAAAGCAATCCTCGCCGCTGAGGAACCTACCCTCGCTAGCCTGCGGCTTTCTCTAGCTACCTCGGTGGACGACCCGTAGAAGAAAGCCACAAAGAAACTACGAGCTTGCTTTTTTCGTCTTCTATTGCTTTTTGTTTTTGATTTTTTTTTTATCTTGTATTTTACTTACATTGTGATTGGTTGTTATGTAGGCTAATGCACGCACATAACCGTTGTCATCCAGTGAATCATAATAAAATAAATAAGCAATACCATTCAATTTCCTTCAAGTACTTAGAATATCCTCTTGCTAGACGAAAAAACGGTGGGTGCTTCCGCGTACATTTACAAAATTAACAAGTCACACGAAGTCTACCAAATGCGAAATAAAAATATGAATCCCCACTCCAACTCCAACTCCAACTCCAACTCCAACTCCAACTCCAACTCCAACTCCAACTCCAACTCCAAAACTCCAACTCCAACTCCAACTCCAACTCCAACTCCAACTCCAACTCCAACTCCAACTCCAACTCCAACTCCAACTCCAACTCCAACTCCAACTACAACTCCAACTCCAACTCCAACTCCAACTACAACTCCAACTCCAACTCAAACTCAAACTCAAACTTAAACTCAAACTCAAACTCAAACCCAAACCCAAACCCGGATTAAATCGGATATCCGAATATCCGCGAAATAAAACATCGGGATATCAATTGCATTATTATTCGAATATAACGAATAAAATGGATAATTTTTACTCAACGCCGGCAAACGGAAGTTGTTAGTACATTAAGAAACTGGCACAAACCTGCGAAATTTTATAAATATATAGTACCTATTTAGTATTTTTTTAGGATTGGCAACACTGCCGATCGGTTGTCAAAAATTGTACTAGTGAATTTAAATTAATAATTACTTATAAATAAATGTTTTAACGTTGTAAAATATAAAATATTACTATTAGCAATCTAAATTGTAAGCTAAATAATTGAATGTGATTAGTTTTCTGAAGAAATAAACCCGAAACAACTGATATCTGTCGACGCATCAGCTGTCACTGCGCTGCTCGTGTCCAACGAACTTCATTCGATTAAGTTTAAACTTTTGTGTGAAATCCCGGGGAGTATATTACTTATTCTTTATTTTTACACATTCATACTAACCTAACCAAACATTTATTCGACTCATTGGTGTGAGTCACGTCCAATTTCACACTGCCATATTCTGTCTCCATTTGCTTGACGTACATTGTGGAAGCAAATTCGACGACTTAATTAGCTGGCTACAGACACCACACACTTCAATTACTCCATAACTATACTGATATAAGACTGGCATTCGATTAATTTATTCCTATCTACACATACTAAGTTAACTTGACTAGACCCTAGTAATGAACTCTGATTAGGTGTCATATAGATAAAGTTAAAGGTGCCCCACTACAGTTTGTAACTAAATGTTTAAGTGTTGCTTTATCATAAATCTATTATAAAGTTAATTGCCCATCTGTCTTGTATATACTTACTTATATTATTTCTACCTATAGATCTCTGTAGTTTATTTTTCATATCTCACTCCTTTGACTTCAAATACATCTTAACCTCCTATTTCTGTCTAGTTTACTGTTCACCCTCTCTTTGTTTTCAGCCCATCCTCATTCACCTCACATCATGCAGACCCGAAGCATGGCTGCAACTCAAGTAGCTGAACATAAGTTGAAATCAGCTCTCAAGGACTTACAGACATACCAAGATCAGTGTCATAAACTTGAACAGGAGCGTGAGGAGAATGAGGTAGAGATAATAAGGGTCATTGATAGTAACACATCACTGAAAAGAGAACTTGTGAAACTCAACCACCAACTAGAGTCTACTATTGAAGAGCGAGACAGACTGCATGCGGAGACAGAGTCTTTTGATAAGTGTAGAGTGTTATATGAAGAAGCACTGTTCAAAATTAGAGATCTTGAATTAGAATTAATTAATTGTAATGAGAAGTTGTCAAATTATGTAAAAAACACAACTTGTCCAGTAGCTTCCATTAATCAGAGCTTGTATGACGAGTTGGCCAGTTGTAGTCCGGTGGATCTCCCTATTAATACAACGGTGACCATTGATTTGACTGGCGATGACTGTGTAGACTGCCAGCCAAGCGTTAATTCCGTAAGTAGTGACAAGCTAAAACAATACATACTTGAACTAAGTAAAGAACGTAGGGCATTATTAAACAAATTAAAAAATTATGAAATTAAATTAGAGGATAGCAAACTAAATTATGAAAAAGATACTCAGTATTTGCTTTCTGAGATAAAAACTCTTGAGAAGTCCCTAGCAATCTCATATCACAGTTTCCAGTCATACAAAAATGAAATGCAATTGCTGGCTGGAAAGTGTAATCCTGAAAGCAATAGGACATTGGAACCGGTTAACACCAGTAGTGCAGTAGTGGAGTCATACACACAGCTGGGATCAGAGTCACCAGTATCTCCACAAAATGACAATACTAAACATAGCTCCATACTGTATTCCGATGAAATGGGTAAGGGCCTTGGTACCTTGCTTTGTAATAAGCTGAGTTGTTCCTTTGTCAACTATTGTATGCCAGGATTACATTATAAAGATATAATAGATAAATTAATTCAGAATAAACACAGTGCCAAATCATGTATAACTCTAATGGTAGGAAATTGTAAGAACTTAAAGAAAAAAGACATTACAGATAGTTTCACTAAGATGTTAGAATTAGACTGTAATACGATAATATTGTGTGCCTTCCCCTATGTGTCCAATGTGCCTGATAGTACAAATAATTATATCCACAAGCTAAATATGCACCTACAGTTTTTGGTTAGCCATTATAGTAATAAATTTATATTTTTGGACACAAATAGTTTTATAGATTCTTGTAGGGTAACCATGAGTACAGTTACTGTCTCAAGAAAATTTTTGAACATACTTGCAACTTTAGTAGCGGCACATATTAACTCAGTCATAAGTAGTATGACAAAGTCACTTTTTATACCATCTTTTAGTATTGTTATTAAAATCAATTTAGTTAGTAGTTTAAACATGTAAGCATGATAATAGAGAAGTGTGATAACTTTGTAATTCTATCACATCAAAATATAAACCGCTTCTCTAGCAAAATTCTAGACATAGAACTTATTAATGAAAAATATGAAATAGATATTCTTTGTTCAATTGTTTTATATAAATGTGTTATGTGAACTATCTGTAAATGATTGCTATCATATACTTAATTTAAAATTATTGACTCTGTCACAAAATGAATAATGTTATTGTTTCGAAGTTTTTCTTTTGTATACCTAAATATAATCTAAAATAATAAGCATTCAGACAACCGATCGAGCATATATTGTGTTTGCCTACTAAATAATTACTCTAATTGGACCAAATCCCGTGTTCATGCCCGCTTGAGTATGTTTCGCCGGACCGTCTCAACTGGGTCGTGTTGAAACCGGTAGTAGATGAACCCACTGAGTTTGTTTCGCTGGGTCTTCTCAGACCGGTGGTAGCATTAAAGCGCGACCGTCGTTATTAACACAAGGTCCGTCATAATAATAATACCTTTAATTTAGACAGAACCATTGACAATATGTAGTATAAATTTTAGACTTAAACTAGATAATTAAACATAATCTCTTGACAATAACTTGATACGAGCTAGCTAAATATCTATGCTGTAATAAAATAAATTTTATAAATGTTTTCATACAATATGTACCTAAATATCTATGTTACCAGAAATAATATCTAATGTATACAACTATATTACTACAAACATGTTCTGACTATTTACAAGCGCTTTTTTAAAGTCTACGTGAATAAAAACCTTTTTTATTTATTTTATTTATTTATTTATTTATTTCTAATGATATAGTGTCAGTGCCAGGGTTCGTTATTGATGTCTGAAATGAAATGAAAGAAATGAAATTTATTCAGCACTTGGGTATTAAAATACACTTGTACTTGTCAAGCTCACATAGTTGATACTATAAAAGTTACAAAAAAAAGAAATTAATTAGTCCGTCCGTGCGGTTTGTTTTATCGTATATATAATCTGAAGTCCTAATAAAATTACTAATCTATTATTTTGAAAGTTAGTTCTACTATATTATATTAAAGAATGGAAGAAAGCAAAAAGATGAAATTCTAGATGAGGGTGTGATCACATGAACGGGATCACCGATCACGCGTTAATGGGCCAAAGCAATCCTCGCCGCTGAGGAACCTACCCTCGCTAGCCTGCGGCTTTCTCTAGCTACCTCGGTGGACGACCCGTAGAAGAAAGCCACAAAGAAACTACGAGCTTGCTTTTTTCGTCTTCTATTGCTTTTTGTTTTTGATTTTTTTTTATCTTGTATTTTACTTACATTGTGATTGGTTGTTATGTAGGCTAATGCACGCACATAACCGTTGTCATCCAGTGAATCATAATAAAATAAATAAGCAATACCATTCAATTTCCTTCAAGTACTTAGAATATCTTCTTGCTAGACGAAAAAACGGTGGGTGCTTCCGCGTACATTAACAAAATTAACAAGTCACACGAAGTCTACCAAATGCGAAATAAAACTATGAATCCCCCAACACCAGTTCGACCAGTTTCTGCAAGCAGCACCCGTTCACGAGTATGACGTCTCCTACTCCTACTCCTACTCAATCTCCTACTCCTACTCCTACTCCTAATCAAACCCAAACCCAAACCCAAACCCAAACTTAAACTTAAACTTAAACTTAAACTCAAACTCCAACTCCAACTCCAACTCAAACTCAAACACCAACACCAACTCCAACTGCAACTCCAACTCCAACTCCAACTCCAACTCCAACTCCAACTCCAACTCCAACCCCAACTCCAACTCCAACACCAACTCCAACTGCAACTCCAACTCCAACTCAAACTTTAACTCCAACTCCACCTCCAACTCCAACTTCAACACCAACTACATCTCCAACTCCAACTCCAACTCCGACTCCGACTCCGACTCCAACTCCAACTCCAACTCCAACTCCAACTCCAACTCCAACTCCAACTCCAACTCCAACTCCAACTCCAACTCCAACTCCAACTCCAACACCAACACCAACTCCAACTCCAACTCCAACTCCAACTCCATCTCCAACTCCAACTCCAACTCCAACTCCAACTCCAACTCCAACTCCAACTCCAACTCCAACCCCAACTCCAACTCCAACACCAACTCCAACTGCAACTCCAACTCCAACTCCAACTTTAACTCCAACTCCAACTCCAACTTCAACTCCAACTCCATCTCCAACTCCAACTCCAACTCCAACTCCAACTCCAACTCCAACTCCGACTCCGACTCCAACTCCAACTCCAACTGCAACTGCAACTGCAACTGCAACTGCAACTCCAACTCCAACTCCAACTCCAACTCCAACTCCACCTCCAACTCCAACTCCAACTCCAACTCCACCTCCAACTCCAACTCCAACTCCAACTCCAACTCCAACTCCAACTCCAACTCCAACTACAACTCCAACTCCAACTCCAACTCCAACTCAAACTCAAACCCAAACCCGGATTAAATCGGATTTCCGAATATCCGCGAAATAAAACATCGGGATATCAATTGCATTATTATTCGAATATAACGAATAAAATGGATAATTTTCTACAAATAAGCCAACAGCTAGTAGATTACTTAAAAGCTAGCATTACTCAACGCCGGCAAACGGAAGTTGCTAGTACATTAAGAAACTGGCACAAACCTGCGAAATTTTATAAATATATAGTACTTATTTAGTATTTCTTATGATATAGTGTCAGTGCCAGGGTTCGTTATTGATTTTTAAAATGAAATGAAAGAAATGAAATTTATTCAGCACTTGGGTATTAAAATACACTTGTACTTGTCAAGCTCACATAGTTGATACTATAAAAGTTACAAAAAAAGAAATGAATTAGTCCGTCCGTGCGGTTTGTTTTATCGTATATATAATCTGAAGTCCTAATAAAATTACTAATCTATTATTTTGAAAGTTAGTTCTACTATATTATATTAAAGAATGGAAGACTAAAGCAAAAAGATGAAATTCTAGATAAGGGTGTGATCACATGAACGGGATTACCGATCACGCGTTAATGGGCCAAAGCAATCCTCGCCGCTGAGGAACCTACCCTCGCTGGCCTGCGGCTTTCTCTAGCTACCTCGGTGGACGACCTGTAGAGAACACAAAGAAACTCCGAGCTCGCTTTTTTCGTCTTCTATTGCTTTTTGTTTTTGATTTTTTTTAATCTTGTATTTTACTTACATGTGATTGGTTGTTATGTAGGCTAATGCACGCACAGAACCATTGTCATCCAGTGAATCATAATAAAATAAATAAGCAATACCATTCAATTTCATTCAAGTACTTAGAATATCCTCTTGCTAGACGAAAAAACGGTGGGTGCTTCCGCGTACATTAACAAAATTAACAAGTCACACGAAGTCTACCAAATGCGAAATAAAACTATGAATCCCCCAACAGCAGTTCGACCAGTTACTGCAAGCAGCACCCGATCACGAGTATGACGTCTCCTACTCCTACTCCTATTCTTACTCCTACTCAATCTCCTACTCCTACTCAAACTCCTACTCAAAATCAAACCCAAACCCAAACTTAAACTCCAACTCCAACTCCAACTCCAACTCCAACTCCAACTCCAACTCCAACTCCAACTCCAACTCCAACTCCAACTCCAACTCCAACTCCAACTCCAACTCCAACTCCAACTCCAACTCCAACTCCAACTCCAACTCCAACTCCAACTCCAACTTCAACTCCAACTCCAACTCCAACTCCAACTCCAACTCCAACTCCAACTCCAACTCCAACTCCAACTCCAACTCCAACTCCAACTCCAACTCCAACTCCAACTCCAACTCCAACTCCAGCTCCAGCTCCAGCTCCAGCTCCAGCTCCAGCTCCAGCTCCAGCTATAGCTCCAACTCCAACTCCAACTCCAACTGCAACTGCAACTGCAACTGCAACTGCAACTGCAACTCCAACTCCAACTCCAACTCCAACTCCAACTCCAACTCCAACTCCAACTCCAACTCCAACTCCAACTCCAACTCCAACTCCAACTCCAACTCCAACTCCAACTCCAACTCCAACTCCAACTCCAACTCCAACTCCATCTCCAACTCCAACTCCAACTCCAACTCCAACTACAACTCCAACTCCAACTCCAACTACAACTCCAACTCCAACTCAAACTCAAACTCAAACTTAAACTCAAACTCAAACCCAAACCCGGATTAAATCGGATATCCGAATATCCGCGAAATAAAACATCGGGATATCAATTGCATTATTATTCGAATATAACGAATAAAATGGATAATTTTCTACAAATAAGCCAACAGCTAGTAGATTACTTAAAAGCTAGCATTACTCAACGCCGGCAAACGGAAGTTGCTAGTACATTAAGAAACTGGCACAAACCTGCGAAATTTTTTAAATATATAGTACCTATTTAGTATTTCTTATGATATAGTGTCAGTGCCAGGGTTCGTTATTGATTTTTAAAATGAAATGAAAGAAATGTATTAACATACCCTTGTACTTGTCAAGCTCACATAGTTGATACTATAAAAGTTACAAATAAAGAAATTAATTAGTCCGTCCGTGCGGTTTGTTTTATCGTATATATAATCTGAAGTCCTAATAAAATTACTAATCTATTATTTTGAATGTTAGTTCTACTATATTCTTTTTAAGAATGGAAGATTAAATCAAAAAGATGAAATTCTAGATGAGGGTGTGATCACATGAACGGGATCACCGATCACGCGTTAATGGGCCAAAGCAATCCTCGCCGCTGAGGAACCTACCATCGCTAGCCTGTGGCTTTCTCTAGCTACCTCGGTGGACGACCCGTTGAAGAAAGCCACAAAGAAACTCCGAGCTTGCTTTTTTCGTCTTCTATTGCTTTTTGTTGTTGATTTTTTTTTTTATCTTGTATTTTACGTACATTGTGATTGGTTGTTATGTAGGCTAATGCACGCACATAACCGTTGTCATCCAGTGAATCATAATAAAATAAATAAGCAATACCATTCAATTTCCTTCAAGTACTTAGAATATCCTCTTGCTAGACGAAAAAACGGTGGGTGCTTCCGCGTACATTTACAAAATTAACAAGTCACACGAAGTCTACCAAATGCGAAATAAAAATATGAATCCCCCAACAGCAGTTCGACCAGTTACTGCAAGCATCACCCGTTCACGAGTATGACGTCTCCTACTCCTACTCCTACTCCTACTCAATCTCCTACTCCTACTCAAACTCCTACTCAAAATCAAACCCAAACCCAAACTTAAACTCAAACTCAGACTCAGACTAAGACTCAGACTCAGACTCAGACCAAGACTCAGACTCAGACTCAAACTCAAACTCAAACCCAAACTCAAACTCAAACTCACACTCAAGTTAAAACTCAGACTCAAACTCAAACTCAATCTCAACCTCAAACTAAAACTCAAACTCAAACTCAAACTCAAACTCAAACATAAACTCAAACTCAAACCCAAACTTAAACTCAAACTCAAACCCAAACCCGGATTAAATCGGATATCCGAATATCCGCGAAATAAAACATCGGGATATCAATTGCATTATTATTCGAATATAACGAATAAAATGGATAATTTTCTACAAATAAGCCAACAGCTAGTAGATTACTTAAAAGCTAGCATTACTCAACGCCGGCAAACGGAAGTTGCTAGTACATTAAGAAACTGGCACAAACTTGCGAAATTTTATAAATATATAGTACCTTTTTAGTATTTCTTATGATATAGTGTAAGTGCCAGGGTTCGTTATTGATTTCTGAAATGAAATGAAAGAAATGAAATTTATTCAGCACTTGGGTATTAAAATACACTTGTACTTGTCAAGCTCACATAGTTGATACTATAAAAGTTACAAAAAAAGAAATGAATTAGTCCGTCCGTGCGGTTTGTTTTATCGTATATATAATCTGAAGTCCTAATAAAATTACTAATCTATTATTTTGAAAGTTAGTTCTACTATATTATATTAAAGAATGGAAGACTAAAGCAAAAAGATGAAATTCTAGATGAGGGTGTGATCACATGAACAGGATCACCGATCACGCGTTAATGGGCCAAAGCAATCCTCGCCGCTGAGGAACCTACCCTCGCTAGCCTGCGGCTTTCTCTAGCTACCTCGGTGGACGACCCGTAGAAGAAAGCCACAAAGAAACTACGAGCTTGCTTTTTTCGTCTTCTATTGCTTTTTGTTTTTGATTTTTTTTTTATCTTGTATTTTACTTACATTGTGATTGGTTGTTATGTAGGCTAATGCACGCACAGAACCGTTGTCATCCAGTGAATCATAATAAAATAAATAAGCAATACCATTCAATTTCATTCAAGTACTTAGAATATTCCCCTGCTAGACGAAAAAACGGTGGGTGCTTCCGCGTACATTAACAAAATTAACAAGTCACACGAAGTCTACCAAATGCGAAATAAAAATATGAATCCCCCAACAGAAGTTCGACCAGTTACTGCAAGCATCACCCGTTCACGAGTATGACGTCTCCTACTCCTACTCCTACTCCTACTCAATCTCCTACTCCTACTCAAACTCCTACTCAAAATCAAACCCAAACCCAAACCCAAACTTAGACCCAAACTCAGACTCAGACTCAGACTCAGACCTAGACTCAGAGTCAGACTCAGACTCAAACTCAAACTCAAACTCAAACCCAAACTCAAACTCAAACTCACACTCAAACTAAAACTCAGACTCAAACTCAAACTCAAACTCAATTTCAAACTCAAACTAAAACTCAAACTCAAACTCAAACTCAAACTCAAACATAAACTCAAACTCAAACCCAAACTTAAACTCAAACTCAAACCCAAACCCGGATTAAATCGGATATCCGAATATCCGCGAAATAAAACATCGGGATATCAATTGCATTATTATTCGAATATAACGAATAAAATGGATAATTTTCTACAAATAAGCCAACAGCTAGTTGATTACTTAAAAGCTAGCATTACTCAACGCCGGCAAACGGAAGTTGCTAGTACATTAAGAAACTGGCACAAACTTGCGAAATTTTATAAATATATAGTACCTTTTTAGTATTTCTTATGATATAGTGTCAGTGCCAGGGTTCGTTATTGATTTCTGAAATGAAATGAAAGAAATGAAATTTATTCAGCACTTGGGTATTAAAATACACTTGTACTTGTCAAGCTCACATAGTTGATACTATAAAAGTTACAAAAAAAGAAATGAATTAGTCCGTCCGTGCGGTTTGTTTTATCGTATATATAATCTGAAGTTCTAACAAAATTACTAATCTATTATTTTGAAAGTTAGTTCTACTATATTATATTAAAGAATGGAAGACTAAAGCAAAAAGATGAAATTCTAGATGAGGGTGTGATCACATGAACAGGATCACCGATCACTCGTTAATGGGCCAAAGCAATCCTCGCCGCTGAGGAACCTACCCTCGCTAGCCTGCGGCTTTCTCTAGCTACCTCGGTGGACGACCCGTAGAAGTAAGCCACAAAGAAACTACGAGTTTACTTTTTTCGTCTTCTATTGCTTTTTGTTTTTGATTTTTTTTTTATCTTGTAATTTACTTACATTGTGATTGGTTGTTATGTAGGCTAATGCACGCACAGAACCGTTGTCATCCAGTGAATCATAATAAAATAAATAAGCAATACCATTCAATTTCATTAAAGTACTTAGAATATCCTCTTGCTAGACGAAAAAACGGTGGGTGCTTCCGCGTACATTAACAAAATTAACAAGTCACACGAAGTCTACCAAATGCGAAATAAAAATATGAATCCCCCAACAGAAGTTCGACCAGTTTCTGCAAGCATCACCCGTTCACGAGTATGACGTCTCCTACTCCTACTCAATCTCCTACTTCTACTCAAACTCCTACTCAAAATCAAACCCAAACCCAAACCCAAACTTAAACTCAAACTCAGACTCAGACTCAGACTCAGACTCAGACTCAGACTCAGACCTAGACTGAGACTCAGACTCAGACTCAAACTCAAACTCAAACTCAAACCCAAACTCAAACTCAAACTCAAACCCAAACCCGGATTAAATCGGATATCCGAATATCCGCGAAATAAAACATCGGGATGTCAATTGCATTATTATTCGAATATAACGAATAAAATGGATAATTTTCTACAAATAAGCCAACAGCTAGTAGATTACTTAAAAGCTAGCATTACTCAACGCCGGCAAACGGAAGTTGCTACTCAAACCCAAACTCAAACTCAAACTCAAACTCAAACTCAGACTCAAACTCAAACTCAAACTCAAACTCAAACTCCAACTCAAACTCAAACTCAATATCAAACTCCAACTCCAACTCCAACTCCAACTCCAACTCCAACTCCAACTCCAACTCCAACTCCACCTCCAACTCCAACTCCAACTCCAACTCCAACTCCAACTCCAAATCCAAATCCAACTCCAACTCCAACTCCAACTCCAACTCCAACTCCAACTCCAACTCCAACTCCAACTCCAACTCCAACTCCAACTCCAACTCCAACTCCAACTCCAACTCCAACTCCAACTCCAACTCCAACTCCAACACCCCCAACACCCCCAACACCCCCAACACCGCCAACACCTCCAACACCTCCAACACCTCCAACTCCTCCAACTCCTCCTCCTCCTCCCTCTCCAACTCCTCCTCCCCCTCCAACTCCTCCTCCCCCTCCAACTCCTCCTCTCCCTCCAACTCCCACTCTTTTCCCCACTCTTAGTCCCACTCTTACTCCCACTCTTACTCCCACTCCTACTCTTACTCCTCAAACTCAAACTCAAACCCAAACCCGGATTAAATCTGATATCCGAATATCCGCGAAATAAAACGTCGGGATATCAATTGCATTATATCCTCTTGCTAGACGAAAAAACGGTGGGTGCTTCCGCGTACATTTACAAAATTAACAAGTCACACGAAGTCTACCAAATGCGAAATTAAACTATGAATCCCCCAACAGCAGTTCGACCAGTTACTGCAAGCAGCACCTGTTCACGAGTATGACGTCTCCTACTCCTACTCCTACTCAATTTCCTACTCCTACTCCTACTCCTAATCAAACCTAAAACTTTAATTAATGTTTCACAAATTAATTTAAAATCATTTCAGTTGGCAGACCCCAGCTTTTTTGAGCCGTCTGAAATAGGGCTGCTTATAGGCAGTGATTTGTTTTGGAGAATTATAGGTACTAAGCAGCACTCTCTAGGTGAAGGTGGTCCTATCTTACATGACTCCAAGCTAGGATGGCTCATCGCAGGTCCCATGCCAATAATTAATTCGCATTCCCAAGTTAGGTGTTATTTAGCCAATGTGGAGGTCAATACTAGTTTAATTGAACTTCACGACGATTTAAAAAGGTTTTGGGAGCTTGAAAGCTTTCCACAAAAACCTCTATACACCGATCAGGAAAAGGCCTACTACATTTTTTGAAGCATACAAAGCGTACTGAGGTAGCGCGTTTTTGTGTCAAGCTTCCACTTATTGACGATTCCAGTTGTCTAGGTAATTCCTATTTTCTAGCTTGGCGGCGATTTTTTAATCTGGAACGTCGATTTCGCAAGCAACCTGAACTTAAATCTGCTTATGGTGATTTTATCAATGAATATTCCAATCTTGGTCATCTTTCCGTAGTATCCGAGGAAGACCGACCTGGGAATGGCTATTTTGTTCCTCATCATCCCATCATCCGCCACGATAGCGAATCTACACGTCTTCGCGTCGTGTTTGACGCATCAGCTGCATCTGGTTTATCAATAAACGACTTACTTATGATAGGTCCCACAGTCCAGGATTCTCTTTCCAATATCTTGGTTAGGTTCCGACAACATCGATTTGTATTGTCGGCAGATATTGAAAAGATGTACCGACAAATATTAGTCGACGAGTCTGACCGCCATTTGCAGCTGATCCTATGGCGTGATGCGGAGAACAAACCATTACAGACACTCAGGCTAAATACGGTCACCTACGGTTTTGCTAGCGCTAGTTTCCTCGCCACCAGATGCCTATGGCAAGTTGGTGAGGAGTGCAATGATGAGGTTGTTAAAACTGTAATTCAGAAAGACATTTATGTTGACGATTTGCTGACATCTAATGACGATGAAACTAAACTACGTAGAATTCAAGAGCCGACGCATGCAGCTCTTGCCAAGTAGTTCATTTGCGGAAACACCGTTCTAATTTACCATTTTTGCTGTCTGCAGAAGCTATCCAGTCTTGTAGCAACTTGACGTTGAGTCAGTCCACGCATACTCTAGGTCTTGACTGGAATCCTTCTTCTGACAGACTGCGTTTTCCTATAACCGTTAAACAATCCCAAGTTGTAACTAAACGGGTTATCTTGTCCTCAACTTTCAAGATCTTCGATCCCTTGGGGCTCCTATCTTTGTCCACTATCGTTCCCAAAATTTTATTACAGACGTTATGGTCACTCAATCTGGACTGGGACGATCCTGCTCCCAAGGAGATAGTTGAAGCTTGGAAGCAATTTGTAAATGGTTTACAAGATATTTCGCCTCTATCTATACCTAGATGGGTATCTATAACTGATCCAGTTTCTGTCGAGATACATTGTTTCTGTGACGCATCACAACGCGCCTATGGAGCTTGTTTGTATCTGAGGTCTACAGACAAGGATAAAAAGGTACATGTTCACCTTTTATGTGTGAAATCTCGCGTTGCACCCGCGTCTACTCCTTTAACCATTCCTCGTCTTGAGCTTTCAGGAGCTTTGTTGGCTGCTGAAATGAACTTAGCGGTTACACAGGCCTTGCGACGTAAAATATCGCGTTATGTCTATTGGACAGACTCAAATGTGGTGCTTAGTTGGATACGTAGAGGTATGTCCTCAGGTCTCAAAGCCTTCGTTGCCAACAGAGTCGCTACCATCAGAGAGTTAACCGAGACTGATTCATGGTATCATGTTCCCACTGAATATAACCCAGCGGATCTGTTATCGCGTGGTGTCAACCCACAAGAGGTCGCGAACTGTGATTTGTGGTGGCATGGGCCGCAGTTTTTGTCGTTGCAAATGTCCGAATGGCCTGCACAGTCACAAATTATTAAAGATTTAAAGGACTTACCAGAAGTTAAGTCGCATCCTACAGCTATTTACAATTCAAATAATTCTAATGCATGTACAATAATCGATTTTAATAAATATTCAAAACTAATCAAATTACAACACATTTTAGCTTACGTACACAGATTCATAAATAATTGTAAAAATTCAAACACTAAAATTATAGGTTCGCTAACAATTGCCGAGCTTAATAAAGCTCTCAATTCTTTAGTTCGTATATCCCAGTTAGAGTCATTACCTAAAGAATATGATTTATTATTAAAAGGAAAAGCTATAAATCCTAAATCGCATATTGCTTCACTCAATCCATTTTTACATGAAGGCATAATTAGAGTTGGTGGTCGTATACAAGCATCCGAATATAGTTTTGATATGAAACACCCGATGTTACTAAGCCCTAACCATACGTTTACTAGACTTTTATTTCAACAGGAGCACCTACGCCTCCTACACGTAGGTCCTCAAGCTCTGCTAGCTTTTATTAGGACACGTTTTTGGCCTATAGGTGGCAGAAACGTAGCAAGACGTGTTGTGAGCAATTGCTTTGTTTGTAGGCGATTCAAAGGACAATCGCTGCAAAATATTATGGGAAACCTGCCTGCTCAAAGGATTATGCCAGATTTTCCATTTATAACGGTAGGGACTGATTTCGCTGGACCATTTATGATCACGGATCGCAAGGGACGTGGTTGTAAGATTACAAAATGTTATTTGTGTATTTTTATTTGCTTTAGGTATAAGTGTATTCATTTAGAGGCAGTAAGCGAACTATCTAAGGACGCCTTTATTTTGGCTTTGAAACGTTTCGTTTCTCGCAGAGGGCTACCTAAGCAAATTTTTTGCGACATACGCTCCGGCCTTCAATGGTTTGATGGAGGCCGGTGTAAAGTCAGCCAAGTTCCACATAAAGCGCATATTAGGGACCACGCATTTGACGTACGAGGAGTTATGTTCTTTGTTCGCACAGATAGAATGCATCCTTAATAGTCGTCCCCTTTGCCCCTTAAGTTCTTCTCCTTCCGACTATTATCCCTTGACTCCAGGGCACTTTTTGATTGGTAGACCCCTCAACTCGCTTCCATCGCCGTGCCTACAATCCACTAATGCGAACCGTCTCGATAGATTCCAGCGGATCGAGCAGATCAAGCAGCACTTTTGGCAACGCTGGAGTTACGAGTACATCGCCGAGCTGCAGACGCGAACGAAGTGGCGCACAAAGGTTGAGAACCTGAAGCTCGACGACCTAGTCCTCTTGAAAGAGGAGAACTCTCCACCATTATATTGGCGACTAGGGCGGATAAGGAAGCTCTACACTGGAGCTGATGGAGTGACGCGTGTCGCTGATATTGACACTGCGCGTGGGACTGTGCGACGCGCCCTCAATCGAATGGTCCTCCTACCCAAGCCAGAGGAGTTAGAAAAACTGGAAAGAAAGACTCCAACTCCAACTCCTTTTTTTTTTTCTTTTTTTTGCGGGGTGGAAAATCCTGCATGGATGTCCTCCGCCTTGGGGGAGGCGGAGGGGTCTGTCAGACTCCTACTGACTAAAAACCACCCCGGTGTTCCATGTCACACCTGCGCCGGGGGTCGCGGGAACACCCCAGCTTTTTTGAGCCGTCTGAAATAGGGCTGCTTATAGGCAGTGATTTGTTTTGGAGAATTATAGGTACTAAGCAGCACTCTCTAGGTGAAGGTGGTCCTATCTTACATGACTCCAAGCTAGGATGGCTCATCGCAGGTCCCATGCCAATAATTAATTCGCATTCCCAAGTTAGGTGTTATTTAGCCAATGTGGAGGTCAATACTAGTTTAATTGAACTTCACGACGATTTAAAAAGGTTTTGGGAGCTTGAAAGCTTTCCACAAAAACCTCTATACACCGATCAGGAAAAGGCCTACTACATTTTTTGAAGCATACAAAGCGTACTGAGGTAGCGCGTTTTTGTGTCAAGCTTCCACTTATTGACGATTCCAGTTGTCTAGGTAATTCCTATTTTCTAGCTTGGCGGCGATTTTTTAATCTGGAACGTCGATTTCGCAAGCAACCTGAACTTAAATCTGCTTATGGTGATTTTATCAATGAATATTCCAATCTTGGTCATCTTTCCGTAGTATCCGAGGAAGACCGACCTGGGAATGGCTATTTTGTTCCTCATCATCCCATCATCCGCCACGATAGCGAATCTACACGTCTTCGCGTCGTGTTTGACGCATCAGCTGCATCTGGTTTATCAATAAACGACTTACTTATGATAGGTCCCACAGTCCAGGATTCTCTTTCCAATATCTTGGTTAGGTTCCGACAACATCGATTTGTATTGTCGGCAGATATTGAAAAGATGTACCGACAAATATTAGTCGACGAGTCTGACCGCCATTTGCAGCTGATCCTATGGCGTGATGCGGAGAACAAACCATTACAGACACTCAGGCTAAATACGGTCACCTACGGTTTTGCTAGCGCTAGTTTCCTCGCCACCAGATGCCTATGGCAAGTTGGTGAGGAGTGCAATGATGAGGTTGTTAAAACTGTAATTCAGAAAGACATTTATGTTGACGATTTGCTGACATCTAATGACGATGAAACTAAACTACGTAGAATTCAAGAGCCGACGCATGCAGCTCTTGCCAAGTAGTTCATTTGCGGAAACACCGTTCTAATTTACCATTTTTGCTGTCTGCAGAAGCTATCCAGTCTTGTAGCAACTTGACGTTGAGTCAGTCCACGCATACTCTAGGTCTTGACTGGAATCCTTCTTCTGACAGACTGCGTTTTCCTATAACCGTTAAACAATCCCAAGTTGTAACTAAACGGGTTATCTTGTCCTCAACTTTCAAGATCTTCGATCCCTTGGGGCTCCTATCTTTGTCCACTATCGTTCCCAAAATTTTATTACAGACGTTATGGTCACTCAATCTGGACTGGGACGATCCTGCTCCCAAGGAGATAGTTGAAGCTTGGAAGCAATTTGTAAATGGTTTACAAGATATTTCGCCTCTATCTATACCTAGATGGGTATCTATAACTGATCCAGTTTCTGTCGAGATACATTGTTTCTGTGACGCATCACAACGCGCCTATGGAGCTTGTTTGTATCTGAGGTCTACAGACAAGGATAAAAAGGTACATGTTCACCTTTTATGTGTGAAATCTCGCGTTGCACCCGCGTCTACTCCTTTAACCATTCCTCGTCTTGAGCTTTCAGGAGCTTTGTTGGCTGCTGAAATGAGCTTAGCGGTTACACAGGCCTTGCGACGTAAAATATCGCGTTATGTCTATTGGACAGACTCAAATGTGGTGCTTAGTTGGATACGTAGAGGTATGTCCTCAGGTCTCAAAGCCTTCGTTGCCAACAGAGTCGCTACCATCAGAGAGTTAACCGAGACTGATTCATGGTATCATGTTCCCACTGAATATAACCCAGCGGATCTGTTATCGCGTGGTGTCAACCCACAAGAGGTCGCGAACTGTGATTTGTGGTGGCATGGGCCGCAGTTTTTGTCGTTGCAAATGTCCGAATGGCCTGCACAGTCACAAATTATTAAAGATTTAAAGGACTTACCAGAAGTTAAGTCGCATCCTACAGCTATTTACAATTCAAATAATTCTAATGCATGTACAATAATCGATTTTAATAAATATTCAAAACTAATCAAATTACAACACATTTTAGCTTACGTACACAGATTCATAAATAATTGTAAAAATTCAAACACTAAAATTATAGGTTCGCTAACAATTGCCGAGCTTAATAAAGCTCTCAATTCTTTAGTTCGTATATCCCAGTTAGAGTCATTACCTAAAGAATATGATTTATTATTAAAAGGAAAAGCTATAAATCCTAAATCGCATATTGCTTCACTCAATCCA
Source organism: Pseudoips prasinana (assembly GCA_951640165.1). Lineage (NCBI taxonomy): Eukaryota > Metazoa > Arthropoda > Insecta > Lepidoptera > Nolidae > Pseudoips > Pseudoips prasinana. The sequence continues at coordinate 22,296,331 of OX621237.1, read as the reverse complement.
TTTTTACATGAAGGCATAATTAGAGTTGGTGGTCGTATACAAGCATCCGAATATAGTTTTGATATGAAACACCCGATGTTACTAAGCCCTAACCATACGTTTACTAGACTTTTATTTCAACAGGAGCACCTACGCCTCCTACACGTAGGTCCTCAAGCTCTGCTAGCTTTTATTAGGACACGTTTTTGGCCTATAGGTGGCAGAAACGTAGCAAGACGTGTTGTGAGCAATTGCTTTGTTTGTAGGCGATTCAAAGGACAATCGCTGCAAAATATTATGGGAAACCTGCCTGCTCAAAGGATTATGCCAGATTTTCCATTTATAACGGTAGGGACTGATTTCGCTGGACCATTTATGATCACGGATCGCAAGGGACGTGGTTGTAAGATTACAAAATGTTATTTGTGTATTTTTATTTGCTTTAGGTATAAGTGTATTCATTTAGAGGCAGTAAGCGAACTATCTAAGGACGCCTTTATTTTGGCTTTGAAACGTTTCGTTTCTCGCAGAGGGCTACCTAAGCAAATTTTTTGCGACATACGCTCCGGCCTTCAATGGTTTGATGGAGGCCGGTGTAAAGTCAGCCAAGTTCCACATAAAGCGCATATTAGGGACCACGCATTTGACGTACGAGGAGTTATGTTCTTTGTTCGCACAGATAGAATGCATCCTTAATAGTCGTCCCCTTTGCCCCTTAAGTTCTTCTCCTTCCGACTATTATCCCTTGACTCCAGGGCACTTTTTGATTGGTAGACCCCTCAACTCGCTTCCATCGCCGTGCCTACAATCCACTAATGCGAACCGTCTCGATAGATTCCAGCGGATCGAGCAGATCAAGCAGCACTTTTGGCAACGCTGGAGTTACGAGTACATCGCCGAGCTGCAGACGCGAACGAAGTGGCGCACAAAGGTTGAGAACCTGAAGCTCGACGACCTAGTCCTCTTGAAAGAGGAGAACTCTCCACCATTATATTGGCGACTAGGGCGGATAAGGAAGCTCTACACTGGAGCTGATGGAGTGACGCGTGTCGCTGATATTGACACTGCGCGTGGGACTGTGCGACGCGCCCTCAATCGAATGGTCCTCCTACCCAAGCCAGAGGAGTTAGAAAAACTGGAAAGAAAGACTCCAACTCCAACTCCTTTTTTTTTTTCTTTTTTTTGCGGGGTGGAAAATCCTGCATGGATGTCCTCCGCCTTGGGGGAGGCGGAGGGGTCTGTCAGACTCCTACTGACTAAAAACCACCCCGGTGTTCCATCTCACACCTGCGCCGGGGGTCGCGGGAACAAACGATACTTCCGCAACCCCTAGCTGGTGCTGGCCCATACCTGCGGGCCTCCTCGCATTAGCGGGGGGAGTGAGGTGTTAAACTCCCCCCGCAACGTCTAAGAGGGGGGCGCGTGGAACACGTCGCGCCGCCGCCTCGGGTCCAGATGTGTAGTGGGTGACGGACGCCCCCGAGTCCGTCGCCCCTGGACCCATTTAGGGGGGCTGGAAGAGGGCGTTGTCCGCCCTCTGCCGACGCCCGGTGCGTCTGCTGCGGGCCGGGTGAGAGGATGAGATCTCCCTCTCCCTTTCCGCAGCTTCCTTCCGCGAGATGACTGTCTCGCAGATGGAAACCACCGCGTCCCAGGACTCCTCGCCGCCAACCATCGAATTCACGACGGCCGGCAGTGACAGGTCACTGCCTACTCCAGAAATGAGGGCACGGCGCTGCTCCTTCCAAGCGCCACACTCTGCCAGCGTATGCAGCGCCGTGTCCTCCCGACAGTCGACGCAGTGGTGACACCGGGCGTCCGGCTCCCTGTTTATGCGACACAGATACTTCCCGAAGCAGCCATGCCCCCAGAGTACCTGCGTCACCCGAAACGACGGGGAGCCGTGCCTCCTCCCGAGCCAAGGCTCGAGTACCAGCCGGACCGCCTCGATAGTGACGAGGCTGGCGGTTGGGCGCAAGAGCCTGTCCCGCCATTCACAAATCCAACTCCTTTTTTTTTTTTTTTTTTTTGCGGTGTGGAAAATCCTGCATGGATGTCCTCCGCCTTGGGGGAGGCGGAGGGGTCTGTCAGACTCCTACTGACTAAAAACCACCCCGGTGTTCCATCTCACACCTGCGCCGGGGGTCGCGGGAACGAATGATACTTCCGCAACCCCCAGCTGGTGCTGGCCCATGCCTGCGGGCCTCCTCGCATTAGCGGGGGGAGTGAGGTGTTAAACTCCCCCGTAACGTCTAAGAGGGGCGCGCGTGGAACACGTCGCGCCGCCACCGCGGGTCCAGATGTGTAGTGGGCGACGGACGCCCCCGAGTCCGTCGCCCCTGGACCCATTTAGGGGGGCTGGAAGAGGGCATTGTCCGCCCTCCGCCGACGCCCGGTGCGTCTGCTGCGGGCCGGATGAGAGGATGAAATTTCCCTCTCCCGCTCCGCAGCTTCCTTCCGCGAGATGACTGCCTCACAGAAGGAAACCACTGCGTCCCAGGACTCCTCGCTGCCAACCATCGAGTTCACGACGGCCGGCAGCGACAGGTCACTGCCTACTCCAGAAATGAGGGCACGGCGCTGCTCCTCCCAAGCGGCACACTCTGCCAGCGTATGCAGCGCCGTGTCCTCCCGACAGTCGACGCAGTGGTGACACCGGGCGTCCGGCTCCCTGTTTATGCGACACAGATACTTCCCGAAGCAGCCATGCCCCCAGAGTACCTGCGTCACCCGAAACGACGGGGAGCCGTGCCTCCTCCCGAGCCAAGGCTCGAGTACCGGCCGGACCGCCTCGATAGTGACGAGGCCGGCGGTTGGGCGCAACAGCCTGTCCCGCCATTCACAAATCCAACTCCTACTCCAACTCCAACTCCAACTCCAACTCCAACACCTCCAACACCTCCAACACCTCCAACAACTCCAACAACTCCAACACCTCCAACACCTCCAACACCCCCAACACCCCCAACACCCCCAACACTCCCAACACCTCCAACACCTCCAACACCTCCAACACCCCCAACACCCCCAACACCCCCAACACCCCCAACACCCCCAACACCTCCAACAGCTCCAACACCTCCAACACCCCCAACACCCCCAACACCCCCAACACCCCCAACACCTCCAACACCTCCATCACCTCCAACACCTCCAACACCTCCAACACCTCCAACACCTTCAACACTTACTTATAATCTACTAGCTGTTGGCTTATTTGTTGTAGCCAACAGCTAGTAGATTACTTATAATCTACTAGCTGTTGGCTTATTTGTAGAAAATTATCCATTTTATTCGTTATATTCGAATAATCTTCCATTCTTATTCTTATCTTATTGGAGGTGTTGAAGGTGTTGGAGGTGTTGGAGGTGTTGGAGGTGTTGGAGGTGATGGAGGTGTTGGAGGTTTTGGGGGTGTTGGGGGAGCTAGCATTACTCAACGCCGGCAAACGGAAGTTGCTAGTACATTAAGAAACTGGCACAAACCTGCGAAATTTTATAAATATATAGTACCTATTTAGTATTTCTTATGATAAAGTGTCAGTGCCAGGGTTCGTTATTGATTTCTGAAATGAAATGAAAGAAATTAAATTTATTCAGCACTTGGGTATTAACATACACTTGTACTTGGAGACTCAAGCTCACATACTTGATACTATAAAAGTTACAAAAAAAGAAATTAATTAGTCCGTCCGTGCGGTTTGTTTTATCGTATAATATATAATCTGAAGTCCTAACAAAATTAAAGTTAGTTCTACTATATTATATTAAAGAATGGAAGACTAAAGCAAAAAGATGAAATTCTAGATGAGGGTGTGATCACATGAACGGGATCACCGATCACGCGTTAATGGGCCAAAGCGATCCTCGCCACTGAGGAACCTACCCTCGCTTATCTGCGGCTTTCTCTAGCTACCTAGGTGGACGACTCGTAGAAGAAAGCCACAAAGAAACTCCGAGCTTGCTTTTTTCGTCTTCTATTGCTTTTTGTTTTTGGTTTGGGTTTGAGTTTGAGTTTGAGTTGGAGGGGGAAGAGTTGGAGGAGTTGGAGGAGTTGGAGGAGTTGGAGGAGTTGGAGGAGTCGGAGGAGTCGGAGGAGTTGGGGGTGTTGGGGGTGTTGGGGGTGTTGGGGGTGTTGGGGGTGTTGGGGGTGTTGGAAGTGTTGGAGGTGTTGGAGGTGTTGGAGTTGGAATTGGAGTTGGAGTTGCAATGCAATTGATATCCCGATGTTTTATTTCGCGGATATTCGGATATCCGATTTAATCCGGGTTTGGGTTTGAGTTTGAGTTTAAGTTGGAGGGGGAGGAGTTGGAGGAGTTGGAGGAGTTGGAGGAGTTGGAGGTGTTGGGGGTGTTGGGGGTGTTGGCGGTGTTGGGGGTGTTGGGGGTGTTGGGGGTGTTGGGGGTGTTGGGAGTGTTGGGGGTGTTGGGGGTGTTGGGGGTGTTGGAGATGTTGGAGGTGTTGGAGTTGGAGTTGGAGTTGCAATGCAATTGATATCCCGATGTTTTATTTTGCGGATATTCGGATATCCGATTTAATCCGGGTTTGGAGGAGTTGGAGGAGTTGGAGGAGTTGGGGGTGTTGGGGGTGTTGGGAGTGTTGGGGGTGTTGGAGGTGTTGGAGGTGTTGGAGGTGTTGGATTTGGAGTTGGAGTTGGAGTTGGAGTTGCAATGCAATTGATATCCCGATGTTTTATTTAGCGGATATTCGGATATCCGATTTAAACCTGGTTTGGGTTTGAGTTTCAGTTTAAGTTGGAGGGGGAGGAGTTGGAGGAGTTGGAGGAGTTGGAGGAGTTGGAGGAGTTGGAGGAGTTGGGGGTGTTGGGGGTGTTCGGGGTGTTCGGGGTGTTGGGGGTGTTGGGGGTGTTGGGGGTGTTGGGGTTGTCGGGGGTGTTGGGGGTGTTGGGGGTGTTGGGGGTGTTGGGGGTGTTGGAGGTGTTGGGCTTCTTTGTGGCTTTCTTCTACGGGTCGTCCAACTAGGTAGCTAGAGAAAGCCACAGGCTAGCGAGGGTAGGTTCCTTTGCGGCGAGGATCGCTTTGGCCCATTAACGCGTGATCGGTGATCCCGTTCATGTGATCACACCCTCATCTAGAATTTCATCTTTTTGCTTTAGTCTTCCATTCTTTAATATAATATAGTAGAACTAACTTTAATTTTGTTAGGACTTCAGATTATATATACGATAAAACAAACCGCACGGACGGACTAATTAATTTCTTTTTTTGTAACTTTTATAGTATCAACTATGTGAGCTTGACAAGTACAAGTGTATGTTAATACCCAAGTGCTGAATAAATTTCATTTCATTTCAGAAATCAATAACGAACCCTGGCACTGACACTTTATCGTAAGAAATACTAAAGAGGTACTATATATTTATAAAATTTCGCAGGTTTGTGCCAGTTTCTTAATGTACTAGCAACTTCCGTTTGCCGGCGTTGAGTAATGCTAGCTTTTAAGTAATCTACTAGCTGTTGGCTTTTTTGTAGAAAATTATCCATTTTATTCGTTATATTCGGTGTTGGAGGTGTTGGAGGAGTTGGAGGAGTTGGGGGTGTTGGGGGTATTGGGGGCTTGGGGGTGTTGGGGGTGTTGGGGGTGTTGGGGTATTGGGGGTGTTGGGGGTGTTGGGGGTGTTGGGGGTGTTGGGGGTGTAGGGGGTGTTGGGGATGTTGGGGGTGTTGGGGGTTTGTCGCACGGTAGTTTGCTTCGGGGCTGGGGCCCTGAGGTGCCTGGTCTGGCGGGCGTGCGCCTGCGCGCGTGTCCGGCTGCTATGGGAGCTTAAACGCAGTTAAGTACATGATCTCGTGGCGTGGTGAGTGGACTCCCGATGTGTGTGGAGTCACTTTCCATGGTGTGTGACTTTAATTATTTAGGCACTTTGATATTTTGCTTAAACTAATTTTGTAAAGTTTTTGTGGACATGCTTGTGTGCCGAGCATTGTGTGTTGTTTTGAGAATTACAAATTGATTTAATGATTCTCTATTTGTGCAAAGTGTTTTTCGCAAAGGGCAAACACATTAAGGGAAGTTCTATCTTGCGGTTGGGATAGTCTCTGTCTTGGAGGTCCTCGTACTCAGATATGCTATCCTGGCTGACGGATACACTTCAAGTAAGGTAGGGTTTCATGTTATTGGATGCTGTCTTGGAGTGCGCTCAGGCATGCGATCCTAGTATATGGGACATGCCTGGTGTGGTTTTGTGTCCCTTCCTTTATGCTCGGACGTGTGGTCCTGGTGCTGTGTGTTACACGTAGGGTCATGCCACGGGTTGGCCGCTGACGAGACGTGGTGCTGTGTGTTACACGTAGGGTCATGCCACGGGTTGGCCGCTGACGAGACGTGGTGCTGTGTGTTACTCGTAGGGTCATGCCACGGGTTGGCCGCTGACGAGACGTGGTGTGAGATATGTTGGTGTTAAATATTGACTGTGTTTTATTGATAATTTGGGTTGAAATACGCTTTTATCTGGAACTGATTAACACACGCAAAGTTATGTCTCACGTAAGTGCGCGTAGATCTCTAGCGAGTCGTGAGGGGGCACTCCCCCGACGGGAACTGCCCCGAGTGAACGTACAGATATCAGTTTATTTTATACTCTTGTGGTTAGGCTGAGTTAGGTGTGCTAAGCCTACATATGTGTCGAATGGTTGTTTGAATTTGGTACGACACAAAGATTATGTTTTGAAGCTATCTCTTATCATTTATGGACATGTTTTTGTGCTGTAGTTTTGTGTCATTACAGAGTCAGACAATGACACAGAGGAGTCGAGATGCCTGATGAAGTTGATGAGCCACAACCCAGCACGTCCGCAACACGTGCTGCTGAAAGCTTGAGGATGTCGTTGCCAAGCCTGGGGACTGATCGCCAGAGTTGAAAGATAGAGCCCGTGGACGGCCTCCTGTCAGAAAGGGCCGAGTAGACGTGGAAACGGCAAGAGTGGGGATTTTTTATAAAAAGGCGATGCCTCGCCGGCATCGCTCTCTTTTGCGTCCCACAGTTGTCGATGCTGTTACTCTGTCCGATTGCGGATCGATTCGTATAGTCTTTGTTTATAATTGTTAGCCTAGTGTAGTGCGGGTGATTTTACTTCTTTTGTTCGTTTTCTTTGTTTGAATTAAAATTATTTGTCTGTTACTATTTTTGTGATTATTGTTGTCGTAAGTTGTATTAAAATTTGTTTTAAAAAAGCTACTTCTGGTCTCATTCCTTAGAATATCATAAAAAATACTACATAGGTACTATATATTTATAAAATTTCGCAGGTTTGTGCCAGTTTCTTAATGTACTAGCAACTTCCGTTTGCCGGCGTTGAGTAATGCTAGCTTTTAAGTAATCTACTAGCTGTTGGCTTATTTGTAGAAAATTATCCATTTTATTCGTTATATTCGAATAATAATGCAGTTGATATCCCGATGTTTTATTTCGCGGATATTCGGATATCCGATTTAATCCGGGTTTGGGTTTGAGTTTGAGTTTGAGGAGTAGGAGTAGGAGTGGGAGTAAGAGTGGGAGTTGGAGCGGGAGGAGTTGGAGTTGGAGGAGTTGGAGGAGTTGGAGGTGTTGGAGGAGTTGGAGGTGTTGGAGTTGGAGTTGGAGTTGGAGTTGGAATTGCAATGCAATTGATATCCCGATGTTTTATTTCGCGGATATTCGGATATCCGATTTAATCCGGGTTTGGGTTTGAGTTTGAGTTTGAGGAGTAGGAGTAGGAGTAGGAGTGGGAGTAAGAGTGGGAGTGGGAGTTGGAGGGGGAGGAGTTGGAGTTGGAGGTGTTGGGGGTGTTGAGGGTGTTGGGGGTGTTGGGGGTGTTGGGGGTAAAACACTGGTTACACGATACAGGACAGAAAATATCATAGTTGTGTCTCTGTCTATCACATTCGTTTCGCGATTCTAGCTCTCGTTCTTGAGTGAAAGAGAAAGGAATTGTCATTGGGTCGATTAGTTTCTCTGTCTACGGTCTACGGCAAAGAGCGAATGGACAAGTGTGGCCAAAGAGTATTTAAGCCTACAGTAGTGTTGCCGCCGATGCTATAATGGCGCCACCGTCGCGTCGCCCCCATAAAGTTAGTATACCTAGGTATACTAACTTTATGTCGCCCCGCTCGAAGTCACTTGACGGCAGTGGAGGGAGGGTGCCCCGCACCCTTCCACCCGAGCGTTATGTTGCGAAAGTTCCAACAGTACTCCTGCTGCTTCCAGGCATTATCTCCTTTTTTGTAACTTATCTCTAAAGCATGATTGGCAAGATTTAATTCTGTGTGGAATATGTATTCTACACAGAACAGAAACTTTATTGATATAATATGTGTCCGTCTATTATATGTTTGTAAAGTACCCCGCGACACAGGGATTAAATACCCTAATGCGGGTTGTCTTTTATTAATATTTCCGCAAAAGAATCCAAAAAAATCTTAAGTTTATTTTGATTTTAAAATGTATTTTGAAGCCTCAAGTATTTAAAATACTAATTACAAAATACCTCGGTGTCAGGTATTTGAAATACGAATTACAATAACATTGTAAGGAAGTAATTGAAATACAAATACTAAATATGTACTTGTATTTTAATTGCAATTAATTAAAATACCTACTGCCTAACCCTGCCAATACCTTAGCACAGACAGTGGCAAGTGATAATCGAAATAAATATTCTGTTACCGATAAAGGGTTTTTTCTAGTTCATGTCTCTCTTTGAGCCTCAAGCTTACTGAGGTACTACTCCTCATCCTGTTTCCTTCGGCTTGTTTATTTTAAACAATTCCATCAGAACTGTAATGCCAGACGGATTAAGAAGGTCGGAAGAAAAGAAAGTTAATGTGGCCAAATATTAAAAGTTAGGCGTTAAAATAGGAAGATTCTGAAAGAAAGTATACCAGAATGGAATCCCACAGAAACCTGCGTTATTACTTTTAATCATCAGAGTTCCGCAAAAGGTACTTTGTAGTTATACAGCACTCCATGTCCAGCGATACATTAACCCTATAATTTTGGTCATGTTTAGTCTTTGTGCAGATCCAAACCACGCTGTCCTGCAACATTTCACGAGAAAAAGCTTTCTGTAGAGGGCTATCATTTGCTAATAAAGATTATTGTCCGGAGTACAATAGACAGAGGAAAATAAACCACCATGAAGGCTCTCTCCTGTGTTCTCGGTATTGTGCCAATGATGTGAAGTCTACTCCTGTACAGAAGTAGACAGAGTAAGATCGCAGAGCATATGATTTAAAAACAAAGACCCATGCCCCCTTTCCCCTGCGTATGCTAAGTATAACTAAACTCAATTAACTCCCCCGCCTTCACAGCCTAATACATTCAATTATAGCAATCCTTTTTAAACTTAATTTTATTATACAGAGTGTTTCTTCTAATTTATCACATTCCCACGTTGCTATCTGGATGATCTTCGAGAAGAGGCTCGTAACTTAGATTGGGAGCCCCTATTTGCACTTAATTCAATTGACGACAAGGTTGGTTATTTTACCCAAAGCCTTATAAAACTCTATGACAAGTATTTAAAACATCTCCCAGCGCCGTGGCTGACAAAAAACCTTAAAACTATTACGAACAAAAAAGTAGCTGCTAAGTCAAAATTTAACGCCCGCCCCAATGCGGCAAACTAGGAAAAATTCGTAGAAATCCGAAATCACTGCAACAAGGTGTGTAGGCAAGCCCAACGCCAACATATCCATAGTTCCGTAGACGGAGACCCAGCTAAAGTCTGGAAATTTCTGAGATCATTAGGTGTTGGTAAGTCACGTCAAAACACAATCCCAAAAGATCTGAACTTAGATTTACTAAATCAACATTTCTCTACTTCGTCCAATATACAAAGGGTAACTACAACGAATACTTTAAATTATCTTTCCGCACTTCCAACACCTGATCACACCTAATTTGTCTTTAATCATTTTACTAATTGTGATGTAAAGAGAAGCATAATGTCCATCTCGTCCAATACAATTGGTAGTGATTGTCTTTGTCGTAAAATGATCCTACCCATCCTAGACGAGATCCTTCCCACTATTACCCACATTTTTAACCATTCCGTAACCAGTGGCTCCTTCCCGACACAGTAGAAAGAAGCCAAAATTACTCCATTACCTGATTGATATAAACTACTAGATTAGTAATAACCGCGCCAATGCGTAACCACTCCACATAAGGCCACAGCCTTATGTACAGCTAATGTCAGTTCAGTGTAGGGTTGTAACGGAGGCCTCTTAGCGGAGGCGGAGGCGGATGCGAAGATGACGGATTACACCTCCGCGGATGCGGAGGTTAACGGATGCGAATGCGAAGGTGAAAGTGGATGTGAAAAAATAGTATTTTATGAGTAATATTAATCATTTTTTAAATCTCTTTCCATAAAAACACTTTCATACCTCACTTGTTTTTGGCTTCGTGTGACTTGAGTAAACAATAACAATTACTTTGCATTGCAAAGCAAAATTCGGCCGTACGACTGAGTCGTAATCGGGCGTCGCGGCTCGCGCATTATTATTATTCTATGATTTATTTTTATTTTATTGAAACTTATTCCACAAAACTACAAAGGCGGAAATTCTTGGCTGTGTGGCTGACGGCCATAAAGAATATCGCCACCCACTCTCATCCCGTGGGGGGACGTGTCTATCGTATTGCGATCGCCAACCCGTCTGCCAATCGTGGCGATTATGGCAGATCCCCTCAAATGAAGGACACAACTAAACCGCTGCCCCCAGTTCCCGGCAGCCATGTTATTCCAAGCCGTGGTAACAGCAGTGTATTCGGCAGGGCAGAAGGTGCTACGAATTCCCGACAGATTCCGCGTTACTAAAACTGACGACCGCTGGCCCTGGCAACATACAACACACGCACACTGCGAACCGACGACAAAATCATCAAACTGGAGGAAGAATTGAGCAGGTTACATTGGAATATAATAGGATTATCTGAAGTCCTAAGAGACACGATAATCCTGAAATCCGGGAACTTGATTTATTTACGGGAGGGCAACCAACAGTCTCAAGGTGGTGTTGAGTTCATAGTCCACAAATTCCTCGTCCATAACTTAGTAAAAATCGGGAGTGTGTCGACGTAGTAGTACTAGTATACGCGCCGACTTTGACGCACTCCGAAGATGAGGTTGAGGTCATGTATGAGGATATATCTAGAACCATACATTCCTCTAACACTTATTTCACTGTGTTCACGGGACACTTTAACGCGAAGCTGGGTAAACTTTTCGGGAATGAGCTGAGAGTGGGGCAATTTGCATTGGCCTTCATGGAGAAGGAGGGGCTCTTTATGATGAACTCCTTTTTCAAGAAGCCGGATAACCGCAAATGGACCTGGGTAAGCCCCGATGGTAAAACAAAAAACGAGATAGACTTTATTTTGTCGACGATAAGACAGAAGTTCAATGACGTCTTTGTGATCAATACGGTACGGTCCAGAGGTCCCGACTGATAAAGTCTACGCTCCGACCTTTACCCATCCACGTCGAAAACCCCGAACCCTTTCAGCTCGAACTGCAAAACTGAACTGCTTGAATTGCGGGGAAGTGGAGTCATACCACGAAAGGCTCGTAGATGCTGTCCATACGGCTGAGTCTAAGGTCTTCAAGGCCCGCCGTAAAAATAGAACCAAAAAGATCTCTGAGTATACCCTGCAGCTAAAGGAAGAAACACGGAAAATTGTTTTGACATCGTTTGGTGTTGCTACCAGATACCGGCAGCTCAACAGACAGATCTCAAAGTCTTTGACTCGCGACACGCGCCCAATTAATACAAAATGTATTAAAGAAGCCATCGAGCGGAATAAAGGCTCTTAAAGTGTTAGCAAGAGAACTGTGTGTTGGACAGAGCCAACTGACGAAGCTGAAGACTGAGGATGGCAGAATCATCACGTCTCGACCTGAGTTGCTGGGAGAGATCGAGAGGTTCCATGAACAGCTGTATACGAGAACCCAGTCACTTGTCCATAGTTGTGTCTCAGATCCCAGAGCACGACTAACCCGACACTTCACCGAAGACATCCCGGATGGCAGCATGTGCGAGATAAGAATCACTCTCAAACAGCTTAAGAACAACAAGGCGCCTGGTGATGATGGACGGGCCCTTCAGAAGTTATTTAACACCGTCATAATAGAAGGTCAAACGCCACAAGTATGGCACAGAGGTGTGGTGGTGCTCTTCTTCAAAAAGGGCGATAATACCCTTTTGAAAAATTACAGACCCATCATAATGCTGAGCCATGTTTACAAGTTGTTTTCTGCTGGCTGGGCAGCATTCAGGAAGCTACTCAATAACTTCTCGTCCCATATACCGCAGTGTCTCAATTCGAAAGTCTTCGACCAGTGTGCGATGCCAATGATGACTAACGGAACAGAGACGTCGTCGCTCACTATAGGTCTTATCAGGCGGCTCAAGGTCACCCATAGAGCAATGGAAAGAGCTATGCTTGGAGTTTCCCTGCGAGATCGAATGAGAAATGCTGAGGTTCGCAGGCGAACCAAAGTAAACGACTTAACCCGAAGAATTGCCAAGCTGAAGTGGCAGTGGGCAGGGCACATAGCCCATAGCTCGTAGAGCGGACGGCCGCTGGCGCAGAAAGGTTCTCGATTGGCGACCACGAACCGAATGATCTTGTGCGGGTCGCTGGATGCCGATAGCCCAAGACCGGCAATTTTGGATATCTTTGGGGATGCCTATGTCCAGCTGTGGGCGTCATTCGGCTGATATGACGATGATGTTGACAAAGGCGGAATTGATGCCAAAGGCATTCTATGCCAGTCGACCTTTGGGTGATGCAGAGATATATGATTATGCCGTAAATAAAACTCCGTTATAACTCCGCAAAGAAATTGCGGAGGCGGAGGCGGATGCGAAGGTACGATTTCATGCGGAACTTCCGCAGTAACGGAAGCGGAGGCGAAGATCCGTTACAACCCTAAGTTCAGTGCTTAGTGAGACGCCAACCGTGTTCAACCAAGAGAAAAATGGGTAAATGTGTAGTCAAAGAATGCGATTCCAGGTCGCAAAAACATCACAAATCAAGCGGAATTACTTTCCACATGTAATTTAATTGTTTTTGTATTCATATTAACGTAAATGACGCCAAAATTGAATTAAAACATTTAATATTCTATTTAAGGTTCAGTGTTACCACTACAACATTGGTTAGTTTTCCCATAATATTGGGGGAATTTGTAATTTATGGAATACGTATCGTTGTTACCTCTGTTTTTTAATTAACTTAAAATAATTTATTTAAGTGGGTAATAATCAAATGTCTAGTATTCTTTATAAGCAATTTTATATTAATTGCGGTATGCCATAAGATGCATCACGCCGTGAGAAGTGGGTGGAAGCTATTCGATTGCTGAGAAAGCAGACTGAGTGGCAACCGATTAAATCGTCTGTTATTTGTTCAAAGCACTTCCGGGATCAAGACAAACTAGGACCAAAAAGCGATTGTGGCCGTGTTTATTTGTCTAACGTAGCAATTCCAATGCTTCTTGTAAGTAAAGGTTTAATTTGGTAATATATTTTGTCAGAACATAGGTAATATTGGTCTAAAAATACTTCTTATAAAATTCCCACAGCCACAAACTGCTTTAATACAACTCAAACTAAATTGTGTAGCAAGTGTTTGATGTAATTATTCCATTTTCTTTATAATGATTTTAAATTTGTTATAGTCTTAATTTTATATTGCTATTATATCTGGGGACAATGTCACACAGATCATCCTAGCCCCAAACCTAGCAAAGCTTGTTCTATGGGTACCAGGCGACGATATACATACTTATATACATAGATAAATACTTATATACATAGAAAACATCCATGACTCAGAAACAAACATTCGTGCTCATCACACAAATATTTGCACTTACCGGGATTCGATCCCACGACCACCAGCTTCGTTGGCAGGAGCACTACCAACTAGGCTACGGTGACCGTCAATTATTATGTATTCTATATAATAATATATAATGCATTTTTTCATCAGTTTCCACATTTAAATGTACTTTTGTTTCCATTCCGTTCTTTTCACCATCTTGGAAACTTTATTTGTAATTATAATCCAACATTCCATTTGTTGGTATAATAAAAACATTGAAACAAAACCTGTATTTTATTATTTAGTCATGCTTGATTCATTTAATATGAAATACTTACTTTTAATAATTTATTTAATTACAAATTATGTTTAAAGTAAATTTGATTTAAAATATATTTATTTTTATCCTTTTCAGTGATCCCGCAGCTGCAAAGACTCTGCGGCTAACCTCCTGTAATTGAGAAACCCAAGAGACATCCTTGTCAATGTATATTTCCAAATTTTTCACTTTATCACTTAAAGGTATAATTGCATTGTCAAACATTATATTAGGGACTCGTGACCAATCAACTTTGGATCTCATTCTGGTACTGCCAACGATAATGGCCTGAGATTTAGACGGATTTACTGTTAGCCCATAAGATTTACTCCATGTATATATGTGTAAAACATCTGAATTAATAGATTCTATAGCTTCCGGTAGATTATCAGGAGAGGCTCGGCTGTAAATTTGAAGATCATCTGCATAAAGGAGGTAGGATGAATTCAGATTTTTGGATATAGCATTAATGAATATGGCAAATAATAAAGGAGATAAAACTCCAGGAAGAGGTTGCATCATCGATACAAATTCGTTGGCGTCTGCCATACAGGTAACTGTTAAACCAATCAATTACCGTTGGAGATATGTTCAGAGAGCATAGTATACCGAGCAATATGTCGAAATCTACGGTGTTAAAAGCGTTGCTAAAGTCTAGTAGACAGAGCATCGTCAGTTCGCCACTATCCATAGCAGACCTCAGGTTATCTGTGATGTGAATCAGTGCCGTAGTCGTACTATGACCCTGGTGGAAACCGGACTGAAAGGGATTGAGGAGAGAGTTCTTGCAAAGGAAGAGATTTAGTTGATTATAAATAAGACGTTTAAGAACTTTGGATAGGAACGGTAATATGGATATAGGACGATATTCGGTGAAGGATAAAGGATTCGATTTTTGATGTGAAACATCTATAGCCGCACGTAAAACCGATTTTTGTATTTAATGAAAATAAATGTTTATTCAATAAATAGTCATCGTTATCTGGAAAAATCGTAATATTTTATTTCATCATTATGACATATTTAGTTCCTATCACAATATGTTCTTTACTGCATATTACTTTTACAAAATAATGTCGATGTTTCACATCTGCCAGGCGTCCCGTGACGGCTCACATTTTTTTAGGTAATGCATTGAGTTAAATAACTAGAGAAGCAAACCTCATTATAGCGAGTCGCAAAAAGTGTAACCACTAGTGATCAGTGACGACGTAGCTTTGAAACCACTAGACATTTAAAAGTAAACATATATCTATCTTACTTACACCGGCCGCAATGACAATACAGTCGATTTGATTAGACAAAGACAAAAGCAAAACATGCATCGGCCGGTTGGGGTTGCTTACCAAATAAAAATTCCCCAAAAATAAATTTTAAATTAAGTTTACTTTAAAGATAATTTGTAATTAAATAAATTATTTAAAGTAAGTATTTCATATTAAATGAATCAAGCATGACTAAATAATAAAATACAGGTTTTGTTTCAATGTTTTTACTATACCAACAAATGGAATGTTGGATTATAATTACAAATAAAGTTTCCAAGATGGTGAAAAGAACGGAATGGAAACAAAAGTACATTTAAATGTGGAAACTAATGAAAAAATGCATTATATATTATTATATAGAATACATAATAATTGACGGTCACCGTAGCCTAGTTGGTAGTGCTCCTGCCAACGAAGCTGGTGGTCGTGGGATCGAATCCCGGTAAGTGCAAATATTTGTGTGATGAGCACGAATGTTTGTTTCTGAGTCATGGATGTTTTCTATGTATATAAGTATTTATATATGTATATAAGTATGTATATCGTCGCCTGGTACCCATAGAAAAAGCTTTACTTAGTTTGGGGCTAGGATGATCTGTGTGACATTGTCCCCAGATATAATAGCAATATAAAATTAAGAATACTTATAACAAATTTAAAATCATTATAAAGAAAATGGAATAATTACATCAAACACTTGCTACACAATTTAGTTTGAGTTGTATTAAAGTAGTTTGTGGCTGTGGGAATTTTATAAGAAGTATTTTTAGACCAATATTACATATGTTCTGACAATATATATTACCAAATTAAACCTTTACTTACAAGAAGCATTGGAATTGCTACGTTAGACAAATAAACACGGCCACAATCGGTTTTTGGTCCTAGTTTGTCTTGATCGCGGAAGTGCTTTGAACAAATAACAGACGATTTAATCGGTTGCCACTCAGTCTGCTTTCTCAGCAATCGAATAGCTTCCACCCACTTCTCACGGCGTGATGCATCTTATGGCATACCGCAATTAATAAAAAATTGCTTATAAAGAATACTAGACATTTGATTATTACCCACTTAAATAAATTATTTTAAGTGAATTAAAAAACAGAGGTAACAACGAGAGAAAAGTTCAAAGAGGTTAACATCCTAACTGTAGTATAAATATAGATATAAGAATAATCTTATGTTGCATACATACATACACCTTATACATACCTTTTTCCCATACCTTTTTCCCCCCGGATCACGTTAGCGTACAGACGTGTGCATATTATTCAAAAAAAATCCAATTAATATACATTTAATTTCCAAAAATACGGCGAAATAATAAATACAAAGTACTAGGCGCGCATATCGTCGTCGAGATACGTACAGTGCGAGTACCAGTGCAAGAACAGGACAACAACGTGCGACGGAGTACTTCGACCGAGCTACGCCTCCGCGCGCCCCACCGAGTAATACTAGCGTGAGTCACAACGCATGCGCAGAGACTAACACTAACCATTCAAGTGAGACCGGACCTCCACGCGTGCCCCGACCTTTGACCGGAGTGGCGCATAGCCGCATATGCAAGATTGACACGCAATCGACTAACGAGCGTTTGCCGTCGGATCATTTAGGCGTACAGTAACAAACATGTCCGTACAAAGGTCGCCTCAACGCGCTCAGAGCAACTTAAACCTACCAATATCGAACATTACGCATGCTAACTCGGACTCTGCGATTAACACATCTACTTGTAATGCTCCGGAAGAGGTTTTTTGCAATATTACAAAGCGCCCTAAGCGTACATTTGAGAACTTCTCCTCACAATTTGGGTCACCACTATCTGAGTTGAAAACAATGTTTGACTCGAAATTCGAATCGTTAAATAACACTTTGTTAACAATTATGGACCAAAACCAGGCCATCCAACATTCGATTGGAATAATGAAAACCCAACACGAGCAAATTCTCACTAAAATGAATACACTGGAGCAGGAGAATTCTAATTACAAACAAAGAGTTACAGCGCTAGAAAACAAAATAGAATTGATGGAAAAAAATATCTGTAGCACAACATTAGAGATCCGCAACGTCCCAAAACAAAAAGAGGAAGACAAGGAAGTACTAGTAGCGCTCATGGAAAACCTGTCCGCGACCTTGGGCGACAACAAACCATTCGGCGAGAATGAGCTCCGAGATATTCACCGCAACAGAGCGGGCAGCCTAGTAGTGAACTTTACATCGACCATACGTAAAGAAAACCTGTTTTCACGCTACAGAACCTTCAATAAACTAAAGAGACAATCTAAAGAACCTGGACTAAATACAGAACACCTAAAGCTACCGGGACCCACCCATCAGATCTATATCTCCGAAGCCTTGACGAGTAAAACAAAGCGCCTTTTTTACTTAGCGCGTGAGAACGTGAAAACCGATAAGATCGCATCGGCCTGGACCTCATATGGAAAGCTTTATGTTAAGAAGGATCAGGGGTCTACCCCCACCCGTATTACTGAGGAAGAACACCTGATGAACCTGTGACTAGGTATACTATTATGTACCCATATGTCACGGTTTCTCTGTTTACTATGTTTATTATTATATTTCTCTTTTTCGTGTATTTCATTATTGCATGTTATTAACAAAGTTAAAAATTACCAAGTGCTCATTTACTTGTTTTCCCTAAGCGCTATATCTAGATATTTACTAAGATGTATAAAGCAGACACAACATTCTCACATTAAACTCACCATACTTACAACTTTAAAACTTAATAACCAAGTCACAACATATACACAATACAAACATAACATTCTCATTCGTATATACCCATTCACTCGCATACTACACCTGAATCAGTACAGTGGCGCCTTTGCGGAGATGGGTGGGAGCGGGACTCGTGGCCTATTTTATTCAAAATATCAAAGATTCCTTACGTCACTTGTAACTAGTGACGAGTACCATACCTATTCAATTACATAATCACAAACATTATGAATAATATTGAATCAATAGGCCTCGATCTCGACTCCCTCTCTCCTGCACGGGCGATCATCTGTGACGTTGACGATATAAATAAACAAATCCCTAAAAATAAAGGTGCCCTTAATATTATCTCGCAGAATATACGTAGCATCCAACGTAATATGGATAGCTTCACGACACTACCACAACGATCCGAGCTCAGATGGGATGTAATAATACTATCTGAATGCTGGTTACCTTCAGTAAAGCACATAGTGACCTTGGAAAACTATAACTTCGCTACGACCACTAAGCATAAAACCCAAAATGAGGGAGTAGTAATTTACTACAGTAAATTACTAAAAGGGACTACGGAGGAACTACTCCTAAATGATGCCAACTGCCTCACATTGAAGTTAAGTAATGATACCTGCGTGATTGGTATCTACCGGCCGCCCGGCTGCTATGATACAAGTAGTTTTATAAACTCTTTAGAAACAATACTCACAAGGCTAAGAAGCTTTAAAAATATCATCCTATGCGGTGATATAAACATTGATATTCACCCAAAGACCTCTGATAGACGAGCACAGGACTACTTAAATCTTTTAGCTAGCCACTCCATGCTCCCTGGGCATACTATACCGACACATGGACGTACATGCCTTGACCATATAATTTTAAAAACTAAACTCGAAGCTACATGCTACGTGTTTCCCTCCTCTATAACAGATCACGATTCGGTAGCCTTAAACATCCAAGCCAGGCATAATAAATTACATCGCAGTGATAAGAAACGTACTAAAGTTGACTTTCTACTCCTTGACGCCGCTGTACAAAAAATTGATTTTCGAGTGATCATAGACAGTGCCGACATTAACCATGCAACAAATACCCTAATTATGTATCTGTCGGGTGCCATAAAAGCAAGTACCGTACCAATCAAGTCTCCAAAGAGAAAAACAATACTTAAACCCTGGATCACTAAAGGAATTCTACGCTGTATGAGAAATAGGGACAACCTACACAAAAAATTGAAGAGGGATCCAGAGAACGAAGTGTTACAGCAGACATACAAACGATATCGAAGTTTTTGCTCCACCATCCTAAAGAACGCTAAACAATCCTACAACAGACAAAAATTCGACAAAGCTGGTAAAGACAAAAAACAACTCTGGAAGACGATCAAAGACGTAACAGGCACTAACCACTTTTTTGACCACTCGGTATCACTTTTAACTAATGAGGTTCCACAACAACGAATTAATGAAGTCAATAATTACTTCGCGAACATCGGCAGAGAAATAGCCGAAAGGATCGACCATTCTGATACTGATTTATCCTCCACTTCTAGTACTAGTGATACTGCAACCCTGACCAACTCCGATCCCCTCGGTTCACTGGTTATGGCTCCTCTAGCCGAGATCGAGGTCGCCCGAGTCATCGCCAACTTAAAAGACAAAAACTCAACAGGAATTGACCACATATCCAATATAATGGTTAAAAGATACGTGAATTACTTGGTCGCTCCTCTCACACATATCTGCAACCTTGCTTTCGAAACTGGAACGTTTCCCTCTGCTTTCAAAACCGGTCTAATTAAACCGATCCATAAGAGCGGAGACAAGAGTGACATAAATAACTTCAGGCCAATTTCCATCCTGCCCACCTTTTCGAAAATACTGGAGAGAGTAATGAACGAGAGGTTAATCACATACCTAGAAAAAAACAACATACTATCTCAATCCCAGTATGGTTCCCGAAGTAGTACCTCGACTTCCCAGGCAGTGCATAACCTGATACACTCCATTGTTACTGACCTGGATGACAAAAAGAAGTGTGTAGTTGCCTTCCTCGATATTGCAAAGGCATTCGACACAATACCTATTCCCCGCCTACTAAACAAGCTAGAAAGGGTCGGTGTGAGAGGCCTCCCACTTACACTCTTCAAGGACTACCTACACAATAGACGGCAGATGGTTAAAATAGGCGACTGGGTGAGTGATGGGACTGAGGTGGTTTATGGGGTTCCTCAAGGAAGTGTAATCTCTCCTACGTTATTCCTCGTTTACATCAATGATCTCTGCCAGACACAGCTCATTGGTGGAAAGGTATTCACGTTTGCCGACGACACGGCCTTATTCTTTCGAGGGAACACCTGGGAGGAAGCATTCTCAAATGCGCAGACGGGATTCGATAGGGTAAATAAGTGGATGAGAAGCAACCTACTATCATTAAACATAGCCAAAACCAAATACATTCCATTCGCTATCAGGTCCAATCAACTTCCACCACAAAGCTTCTCGATCATAGCACATAAGTGCACAAGACGCCTTCCCACAGAGACCTGCACTTGCCCTACCCTCGAAAGAACTAAAACAATCAAATATCTAGGAGTAACACTGGATCACACCCTGACTTTCAAACCCCATATTGATATCCTGACAGTAAGGCTACGCAAATTAATATATATATTTAAGACCCTAAGAAACGTTACCACTCGAGACATAATCAAGAAGGTATATTATGCTCTATGCCACTCCCTTATAGAGTATTGCATTACATCTTGGGGAGGAGCTGCCAAGTCACACATGATGGTAGCAGAGAGAGCCCAAAGGGTACTCCTCAAGGTAGCTGCTGGCCTACCCTACCGACACCCGACAGATATGCTCTACAATGACTGGGACATACTATCCATCAGGAAAACTTACATACTTAGAGTCATACTCCTGAAACATTCCGAATCCGAATATTACCCCAACAAGAATGAAGGCAAACGTCGAAAGGGTACGGTCTATACACACCAGCGCAGAAGAACAGCATTTTCACAGCATTTTTATTGCTTTCTTGGGGACTACCTCTACAATAAGGTGAATGCAGCCCTCAATATTTACCCTCTTGTTAAATACAAGTGCAAGCAAGCGGTTATCCTGCACTTAAAACTTCTAAACTATGAGAACACTGAAAAGTCACTCCATCCGCCACAGTAAAACTATATACTAGACATAATACTAAGGCATAATACTTCCAGCCACCTTTACGCATCACAATATCATCACATAACACACATACAAGTACACTCCCACACATACAGACTCATCTCAACTCTCTACTTTCACACGTACATTCACACAACCACACATACACACTGTCACACACATACTTCTGCATCCCTTATCTCGCTAGAACAATAAATTTAAGCCTATGTACCTATAACCTACTACTTTTCCATGAGGGGGGCCTGGTGACCTGTGGCACAGGTTTTCGAAACCTATTTCAGGCACCAGTCCTTCACAAATGTAAATAGTATTCATAGTTATAATCTAGCCTTAAGTTACAATTTGTGGAAGGACAAATAAACGTATTTATTATTATTATTATTATTATACAGCATTGCAACATAAGATTATGCAACATAATCCGAATCCATCTCCAAAAAATAAGTAACTCTCTATTGGGCAATGTATAAGATTCTATAACAAACCTACCAATGATTTTAGAGAATTGTCTAGGAATAAGTTCGAAAGAATTATTAAAGCCAAATTGTATAGCAGGGCCTATTACAACATTTCTGATTATATGAGTGAGAAAAATGCTTGGGATCGAGTTGGTTTAAGTCAACACACAAACAATATGTAATTAAACTTAAGTAAATTTTATTTAAACGATTTCCTACTGACTTTACTGGCAGTGTTTTCAGTAGCTGCCACGTCCTGTACTGCACAGTAGGGTAAAAAATGACGATTCCACATAAATGTATTTTTTTTACGGAATAAATGAATTTAGAATTTGAATTTATTGAGACGGATGCGCGTTTCTAACTATACCCGTGTGTATCAATACCTATCCAGTGATTGAATTGAATCTTCATTTTAATCGTTCAAAGTATATACCTACGCTCACTAAATTGTCAAACAGCAAAGAGTTAAGCGACAACCGACCACTCTAATGCGAAAAATAAATTATTTAAAATTCTTCGGAGTTTTATTTAAATATTCTTACTTCAGTTAACGAATCGTGGATTCAGCCATGCAAAATCCCATCCCATCCTATTTTAGTTCACTGGGACTGATTCATCATCATCATGTCAGCCAAATCACATCCACTGCTGAACCAAAGCCTTCCCAAAGAACGGGGGGGGGGGGGGGGGGGATATGCCATAATCGCCACGCTTGGCAGATGGGTTGGCGATCGCAGTAATAAGATGAAGTGATGATATTCTATGCCGTCACCACACATTACTGCATGATTTTTGCATTAATATTATCGATATCTCTTGTTTGTTGCTCTATTCCGTAGGTATACTAACTTTATGACCTAAATGGAGACTCCTTTAGGTAACTTGGAATTAACCCCCTACATTTCGCAACTAAGTAAAAAGTTTCTATCTTTGAGAGGTTTTTCCATGTAGCCCCATATCTTATACAAACTTATCCGATTCATTTGCTTTAAATTTAGTAGAAGTACAGCTGGGTATAAATGTGCTAGCTTACAAATTTATTTAAAGCATCTTTTAATTTGTGATTAACATCAGATTGTTGATAGAATGAATATTAATTATAAAAATCAGTTATCTTTAGTTTTCCAGATGACTCAGGATTATGCAGAAAATGGATTGAAGCGACTGGAACAAAAGACTGGACCCCCACAAAATACTCAAAAATATGTAGTAATCACTTTCCGGAAACTTTTTTGATAAAAAAGAAGAAAACTGTTTTGTATCCTGATGCAATACCAACTACAGTAAATTTTATATTTATATTACTCTTATTTAATTTATAAGTTTATTGTAAAATGTATATGCAGATAAGAGCTGTTAAATTTAGAAGTTCTGATGAATAGCCAATATCAGATGCATTATCATTATTACAAAACAAGAAAAAGACTACCAATATATTCAAGGTATATAAGGTATATATTATATATTAGATGGTAAACCTGGATTTACCAAAGAGGCATTACATGCAATAAAAACAAAAGTAGACGCATCAGATAAAAATATGCCTCTCTTTTGATGAAATGGCAATTAGAAAAGCTGTAATTTTAGATGGTGCGGAATGTCTTGGCGCTGTAAATATTGGTGCGAATCTGGATGGCGATAATATTAGAATGGCCACTCAGGCTTTAGTATTTATGGCTACAGCTCTGTACCAATCTTGGAAAATACCTGTAGGATATTTTTTAATCGAAAGCATAACTGCACAACAAAATGCACAGCTTGTTACTGATTGCATTAAGTTGTTACATACATGTAATGTAACTGTTATTTTGGTAACTTGTGATGGTTGTCCATCTAATTTTGCAATGGCAAAAATCTTAGGTGGCAAAATTGAATATTATGATGAAGTTAACACTGTGTTTAGTATGGATGTAGCCGGTGTCTTTAAAGAAGTTTGTTTTTTTTCCGGATCCACCTCACATGGTAAAAGTATTAAGGAATCTTTTGGGGGATAAAGGAGTTTTATTAACTAATAATGATGGAATAATAAAATGATCGTTCATTACACCATTACATGATTTGCAGGAGCAAGAAGGTCTTCAGTTAGCAAACAAATTAAAAAAAAGCTCATATTAATTTCATGAAACAGATCATGAAAGTAAAACTAGCTGTGCAAACCTTCAGTAATTCAGTAGCTGACGCCATCGAATTTTGTGAGGTAATCGATTTGGAACAGTTTTGAGGATCATCGTGTACCGTTGATTTCATTAGAAAAATCAACAACTTGTTTGATATATTAAATAGTCGCAATATTAATGCGTACGGGTATAAAAAGCCTTTAAATCCAAGCAATTTTGAAAGTTTCAATATTTTTTTGAATGACATAATTATTTATTTAAATAATCTTAAAATGGCTAATAAGCAAAATGTAAATGAAAGTAACAGGAAGGCTTGCGTAATTGGACTAAAATGTTGTATTCGTAGCTAACAATTTTTGTATAATAGACTTATTACCAGTTATGAATTGCTGTTTTTGCCTACGTACAAATTAAGTCAGGATCACTTAGAATCGTTCTTTAGTGCAATCGGATCCAAAGGTGGATTTAATAATAATCCTTCAGCTATACAGTTCCGAGCTGCATATAAAAGATTAGTCGTTCATGGGAAACTTAAACACATTGGTACCGGAGATTGTACGTCTTTTGAAAATATAAGCATTTTAACATACACTAATTCGCGTTATGAAAAATCTAATCAATGCTACTTTACCATTTTTAAGAGTTTCCAACAGTTTAGAATCCGAAACTGAATATGATTCTTGAGGCCTTGAAACTGATCATGACTACCTAGCTGATCCTACACGATTAACCGAATTCACTAAGCAGATAATTACATACATTGCTGGTTTTATTGTTACTAAAGTATCAA
This sequence comes from Pseudoips prasinana, assembly GCA_951640165.1. Classification (NCBI taxonomy): domain Eukaryota; kingdom Metazoa; phylum Arthropoda; class Insecta; order Lepidoptera; family Nolidae; genus Pseudoips; species Pseudoips prasinana. The sequence continues at coordinate 22,271,619 of OX621237.1, read as the reverse complement.
AGATTGTGAAATGTGAGAACTGCTTAATGTGTATGATAAACACTGGGCCTAAAAGTAATTTAAAACTTATTTTTAAAAAGGACAAAAGTGGTCTACACTATCCTGCCGCCGATGTAATTGCTATATGTGAAATTGCGGAAAAAGTGTTTAAACACAATTTAACACAATTCGGTAGTAAACTACTCCAGAAAAATAATTTGTTACTTCAATTAATAAATCAATCCAAGGACAACGAATAGAATATGTCGATGAATATTGCTATTTGGGCCCGATCATCTCCCCCAAACACCAAACAACCGAGGAAATAAATAAGAGGATTGCAAATGGGTGGATAAGATACTGGTCTCTCAAGGAAATTGTTAAATCTAAGGAACACAATATGACAACGAAAAGAAAAGTATTCAACGCTTGTATTCGTCCATGCATCACCTACGGCTGCGAAACATAGTCCCTTACAAAATACCATAGAGAGAAACTAGGAAAGGGCCAGAGAGGTATGGAACGAAGCATGAGGGGAACAAGAAGGCAAGATAAAATTAATAATGTGCAACCAAGAGCAAAAACCAGATTAACCGATATCCTAGAAAAAATAGACTTCCATAGATGGAGGTGGGCCGGCCATATGTTGAGATCAAGACAAGAAAAGTGGAGCCAAATTATAACGAATTGGTATCCAAGAGATGGCAAAAGACGTCGAGGACGACCACTAATGCTCCGGAAAAATGAGCTGAAACTTACTGCGGGACCCAAATAGAGGAGAGTTGCTCAAGACAGGCAGCAATGGAAACTACTGGAGGAGGCCTTTGCCAAAAGACACACTGTGTTGAGAGAAATCCTATAGCTAAACGAACCAAAGATAGAGACGTAAAAATTTAATCATTCACCCAGCGGGCTAAATAAATAATATATGATACTGTATTCATATTATTTAGTAGTCTTATCTTATGGGCACCTTGTTTTATGCCATCTATTTCTTTGTCTCCTTTTTTCAATCAAGAGCTTTGTAATTAAGTAAAGGATAAATTTTTCGCCTAAAGATATCCACAATTGCCGGTCTTGCACAAAATGTTGTTTCATTGTGCTTAAAATATTGCAATAAATCATTTGGCAAATTAAAAAAGTTCGAAAGATGCTGCGGCCAATAGCAAAAAGTTATTTTCTAAATCTACGAAACATAGTTCAATTAAATAATACCTATAGCATCATGCGTTATAGGTATTATTTAATAATTGAACTATGTTTTATATATTTAGAAAATAACTTCGACGACCTACTAATTTGCTCCAAATGATGCTAATAACAAAAAAGACATTGGTCAATAGTTTTCGGTAAAATTAATCTAACAAAAAATGCGATTGATCGATTCTCGAATTTCCCCCCCCAAAACAGGGAGTGCTATTATTTTGGCAACATTACACGCACACATTGGACATTGACAAACTATCTTTGTTTCAGTCGCGGTTACACGGTGCCTTAGTCTCGTAGACAGAGAAACTAATAGACCCAATGACAATTCCTTTCTCTTTCACTCAAGAACGAGAGCTATAATCGCGATACGAATGAGATAGACAGAGACACAACTATGATATCTTCTGTCCCGTATCGTGTAACCAGTTTTTCCAAGGTCAGCAACTTTAATTGCGAAACAAACTTTGACAGTTCGTGTAGCATCTTGTTTATGTTATATTATTCTGTTGATTTTACATTATAAAACGATTGGTTTACAGTTAATTTACTCGTAAATGATCCTAAACCACATTTAGGCTAATAAAATGGTGCGTTGTCGTGTTATTTCATGCGATAGTGACAGTGAGAAGAAAATTCCCGGTGTGTCTTTTCACTCGTAAGTCTTGTCGTACGGCGGTGTTTTATTATTAGTCGTCCTTAAATATAGTTTCTTAGTGATAATTACTTGAAACATAACATTTAGTAACTATAATACTCGTTAAATATAAGGATTTAGTCAAGTTTTCTTATTATAACCTTTAATTTTTGTGTGGTATTTGTTGCAAACTTCAAATGTAAAATTCCCCAATTTTAAAATTCCCAAATTCATCAACTCCAAATAAAGTTTTCGACAGCCTGAGATAAATTCTGTAATATCTTTACTATATGTGCTGTTATTCTGTTTCCTATAATGGTTTTAAATAAATATTGTCATTGAACCTTTTAAGTGATCGAAATTTAATATTTTAATTTTAAACAAATTAATTTCTATTAGTATAGTATATTTCTATTACTATATAATAATTTTCCTTTAGGTAACTTAGAATTAACCCCCTCCATTTCGCACCTTAGTAAAAAGTTACTATCTTTGAGAGGTTTTTCCATGTAACCCCATATCTTTTACAAACTTATCTGACACATTTGCTTTAAATGTAGTAGAAGTACAGCTGGGTATAAATGTGCTTGCTTACAAATTTATTTAAAGCATCTTTTAATTTGTGATGAACATCAGATTTTTGATAGAATGAATATTGATTATAAAAGTCAGTTATCTTTACTTTTCCAGGTGACTCAGGATTATGCAGAAAATGGATTGAAGCGACTGGAAGAAAAGACTGGACCCCCACAAAATACTCTAAAATATGTAGTAATCACTTTCCGGACACTTTTTTGATAAAAAAGAAGAAGAAAACTGTTTTGCATCCTGATTCTGTATAAACTACAGTAAATATTATATTTATATTACTCTTATTTAATTTATAAGTATAAGAACAAAATACAGTTTATAAATTGCAGATAAGAGCTGTTAAATTTGGAAGTTCTGATTTATCGCCAGTATCAGATGCATTATCATTATTACAAAACAAGAAAAGACTATCAAGATATATATTCTCCGTCATCATCATAATAATACTGAATCCTTATCCAAATAAGTATGTTACATACAGAGATCATTTAATATAGATTAAAATTACAATAGTTAAGAAAATACTACAGTAAATACATAAAAGTAAACAAGACAGGGTGGCCTTAGTTGCTAGTTCTACATAGTAATATGACAACATTATTTGCCATCATAATCTGTGTGCTTTTATTTATTTTTCTTTAATGTTTTAGATTGTGGCGACACAAGAGGTAGATGACCCATTGCCTTCCACATCATTAAGTGCCGTTTTGCAAGACGACGTTAACATAAAAAGTATCTCGAGAAGAAAATTGCTAATGCCTGCAGATGAAGATACACCAAGACAGAAAAAACTTAAAGTGAATATAAAGAAAAAAACTGAGGGTCTTATTAATCTCAGAAAAAGATACGTGCTGTCCGTGAAACAAATAGGCGTTTGTTGAAACAAAATGCTCATTTATCAGATATTATTTTGGAACTTAAAATCAAATCCTTAATATTATTTGAAGATGCTGACATATTAAACACTATAGATAGCGGAAACAAAGATTTCCTTAAACGCTTTTTGGGTTTAGTTGGGAAAACAAAGAACATGAAAAAAACATGTTTTTGAATCTCTTTTAAGTTTTTTGGTCATATTATTTAGTAATCTTATCTTATGGGCACCTTGTTTTATGCCATCTATTTCTTTGTCTCCTTTTTTCAATAAAGAGCTTTGTAATAGGTAAAGGATACATTTTTCCCTTATATTTTCTTGGGGCAACTGTAGTACGTTTACGCGATACGTTTTCAAAAGTCATCAATAAAGTGGTTTTTATACATTGGTATCCTCTGTTTTATTTTATATATTAAACATAAAAAATATTAAATTTCTATAGTTTTATAGTTACTTTATTCCATTTTATAAGATCCAAAATGAATTTCCGGGTTACCTACTATAAGTTCGAAAAATATTTGAACGAATTTTTACATGAAATTTTTCAAGTATTACCTTTTTTTTACTTTATTGAACTAAGGTCTGTCACTGTATCAGTTGACCTATAATCAAATCGATTGCTTTCGTTTGATACTCCGATGTTTCCTTTGGATTAAAATCTTTACCAAATACCATCTTCATCATCATAATATTATCAGCCGAAAGACTCACAGCTGGACAACGGCCTCCCCCAAAGATATCCACAATTGCCGGTCTTGCACAAAATGTTGTTTCATTGTGGTTAAAATATTGTAATAAATCATTTGGCAAATGAAAAAAGTTCCAAAGATGCTGCGTACAACAGCAAAAAGTTATTTTCTAAATCTACGAAACATAGTTCAATTTAATAATACCTATAACATCATGCGTTATAGATATTATTTAATTGAACTGTTTCGTAGATTTAGCAAATAACTTCGACGACCTATAAATTTGCTTCAAATGATGCTAATAACAAAAAAAGACATAGGTCAATAGTTTTCGGCAAAATTAATTGATTGGTGCGATTGATCGACTCCCGAATTCCCCCCTCAAAACAGGGAGTGCTATTATTTTGGCAACATTACACGCACACATTGACAAACTATTTCTGTTTCAGTCGCGGTTACACGGTGCCTTAGTTTATTGGTTTCTCTGTCTACGCTTAGTCTATTGGTTTCTCTGTCTACGGCGTAGACAGAGATACTCCACTATAAGTATTACTCTATGGACAGAGAAACCAAGTTAGTTTCTTTGTCTACGCTCTTTGGACTCCCTCACATCCAAAGAGTATTTAAACCTACAGTACTCACATCAACCGATCGTAAATAACCTAATGTTTGTTCGCGGGTTTAATTTTTGTATAAATTTAAACGACAATACAACCAGCTTATAATACAGTCCACTCTTACATTTATTATACCCAGTAGGACCCTTCAGGTCGTACCTGTCTTTTTTTTTTTTATTCCTCCTTCTAATGAGGAGCGTTTGTTTCTCTTGACGTGGTCAAGAACCATAGTTTACCACTCCGTATTGTCTAGGTTTTGTCAGGTTTGTTGGTCGGTAGTATAGGTACTTGATGTTGTTTTGTTCTGTGATACAGGTATTCATTCAAATATTCCTGCATTTCTTTCTCTCCTTCTGCAATTCGTATTTATTATAGGTAATAATAGATACTCTTACAGCTGTTCTATTAATGCTTTCGTATATTACTCCAATTAAAATTTAGGTTTTAAGTTTTTAGATTTAAAATTTGGAAAAATGATTTTATGTTATTAAAAGTGGACTGAATTTATTTATTTTTTCTAATTATGATTTTTAAGAAATCTAAGCTGTATTTAAAATATATTTTTCTACGTTTTTTGTGACTGATAACTTTGTGTACGTTTCCAGCGTTGACCGGGAAGCCAATTTCCTGCTCCATGTCGTGTCTTTGTGGGCCATTGATGGGACATTCAAACAGCAGATGAGGAACAGCTTCTTTTTTGTCGGGGTCACAGGAGCACGATGGATTCTGTTTCAGTTTGAACCTATGTAAGTATTCGGAGAATCCACCGTGCCCCGTCAGCATTTGAGTTTTGAGGCTGTCCACTTCAATTTTTCTCACCGTGCTGTATACGACCACGGCGTCCGGGAAGAACATTTTAGTTACGGAGGCTGTTTCCCTGCTCTGTATCTTCGGTTCCTTTCATCAAGTGACTCCTTACGGATTTGTCTCTTGACGAATGAGACCGGAACAAGGTCGTAGTCGGGCGATTTTTTGGACTGTAGAGCGGCCTCTTTCGTTACCCGCGAGTCCTGCATGGGCTTTTATCCAGAACAAATTCACAGATTTGTTCTGTGTAAAAGCCGTTCGCAAGTTTTCTCGGGTCTCGACTGCCAATGGGTGCTGGGAGGAGTTGTTTCTAATAGTATCCAGTGCTGACCTGGAGTCACTGAAAATACCATAGCTGGGCTGGGTACTCTTGACAACCCAACGCGTGGCCCTGCAGATAGACTGTGCTGTATGATGGTAGCTTCAGCTTGACGGCTTTTATCTCAGTATGCCTGCTCCAGTACGAAATAGCGGCACCGACTTTGCCGTCAATTTTGCTACCATCGGTGTAAATTTGCACAGCTTGATTGGTGTTTCATTCCACCTCTTGCTGGTCTATCAGGCTCATGAACTCCAGGCTCATATGTGTAGCCGGGTGACCATTGTCAACGTTCCCCGCCCTGCGTTCAATTTCTTGATCAGCCAGGTCCGGCCGGGAAACCCCCTTTTTGGCTTCATACAGGGCTGCTGCCTCTTGTATTTTTAAAGCTAGGGGTATTAACCCAGCTAATAGAAGCGACGCATTCAGTGACACAGTTTTGTAAGCTTTACACAGTTTTTGTGCGAGGTTTCTCTGGATGGCGTTTAATTTCTTTACTACTCCCAGCTTTTTTGAGGCCGGCGCCCAGGCGCTCGCTGCATATAGGATCACCGGCTCGATGACTGCCGTGTAGATCATCCTTATTACTTCGGGGTGAAGGCCCCAGCTGACCCTGGCCGCCCTCGACAGTTGCTTGTATATATTCACAACTTTAGTACATACATTGTATATATGCTTATTGAATGTCAAGCCACTGTCGATGGTGAGTCCAAGAGTCTTGATGTCTTGGGACATCTGTATCCCGACCCCCCATGGTCAGAAGTGGAGTATCGTACTTCAGCTTGCGGGTTATAACCATGGCTGTTGTTTTTTGTGGTGCGAAGTTCAGTTTGTTACGAATACCCCACTCCCGAACATAGGCAAGGGCGGAATTCGCCCTTCTCTCAATTTCGAGCGCGGTGTCTCCGTGGAAAACTAGGATTACGTCACCCGCGAACGCCTGACAGTAGTCTCCCCTGGTTTCCAGTCCTTTTAGCAGTGGGTCCAGTAAAAGATTCCATAATATGGGCCCTCCTATCGAGCCTTGGACACAGCCCTTGTGTGTTGACTTGGAGTATTCTTCACCACCGTAACGAACGCTCACCTTTCTGTCCTCGAGGTAGCTTCGCATTATCCCTGTGATGTTATGCGGGCAGTTTTCCTCTTTGAGCCTCATTTTGATTGCTGGCCACCATGCGCCATCAAAGGCTCCCTCTATGTCCAATGACACGACAGTGATCAGTTTTGTCAGTCTTAACTGCTCCCGTATATGCTGCATTAGGACATAAAGGGAGTCTTCGGTGCTTTTCTGTGGCATGAAGCCGTATTGCCTTGTGCTCATTCTCGGTAAGAGGTTCCATTTGAGACGCCCCACTATCATTTTCTCCAGTATCTTGCCGAGCACTGGTAGCAGGCCTATAGGTCGGTATGATTTGGGGTGTGAGTAGTCTGGCTTCCCTAGCTTCCGGAGGACGATCACAGTGGCTTGCTTCCAAGTTTTGGGAAAGTATCCCAGTTCCAAACATTTGTTGGTCAGGGACAAGAATGTTCTCGGGTTCCCCAAGATCGCTCGCTTGCAAATGTCCGCTGTTAGACCATCTGCACCCGGTGCCTTCTTTGGGTTAAAACTCTCCACAGAAGCTTTGAGCTCCTGTAGAGTGAATGGAGGGTCATTGTCATCATGATCTCTATTCATCTGTTCGGCTGCTGTTCTAATGCTTCTGTGGTAAGCGTTATCCAACGATTCCAGGTCCTCCGGTTAGAATGTCTCCGCGAGCAGTTTTACGGATTCTTAGGGATTCAATATCCGTCCCTCTTGCGTTAGAGGTTCATCCTCAAGGCGCTTTCCCGTTTTGCCCTGTCCCGTACCTGTCTTTACAAGTAGCACCACTAGTTAAGAAGATGATCATTTTATTGTTTTTGAGAACCGAGACAGTGATCGACCAGACCTCTAAAACGGAGTTAGAGTTGTCAACTACCTAAATGATAAAAGTAAAGAGCTTTCAATTTCTGAGAGCTATCCAAATATAAAATTGTGTTCATACTATTTAATACAAGTTTGTACGTGTGGCGCAGCGGCTAAGACAGTCGCCTCGCCGCTTCGTGCCGCGGCTTCGAATCCCGCGCCGGACAACTATTTGTGTTCTGAGTCTGGATGTAATCTGTGTCCGTCTAATATGTTTGTAAAGTACCCCGTGACACAGGGACTAGATTCCCAAGTGCGGGCGTTATATTAAAAAAAGAAGAACATAAGACGTTTGTGCTCATCGGGACCCATAGAAAGATTGTTTTCTTTAGCAGGTTTTATTCACACTCCAACAAGAAGCTGTTTATCAGACAGTACCTACATTTAAAAATCTAATGTTAATGAACGGAAACTCAGGTTTTACCTACTGATTAATTAAACTTTTTTTCCTCTACTTTCATCCCGTGCTGGTCTTTTTTGTAAATTGTAATTCTTATTTCAATGAAATACAACTAAAATACTGTATTTTATATTTAAAATACTTTACTTAAAGATATTTTGTATTTCGTATTTTAATTACTTGTGATACAGTATTTTGTATTTCCATTAAAGCAAAGCATGTATTTTGCCCAGCCCTGGGTATTGGATAGTCTGCTTGATAAAATCCTAGCTAAACATATTGATCTCGAGGATGGTCAGTTTGGCTTTAGACCGAATTTGTGACGGAGAGTGCAATTTTAAGCCTTAAGCAGATTGTCCAATATTTTACGGTTAGAAAAAGTCCTGTAATAGCATGTTTCTTGGATTTATCGAGGGCTTTCGACCTGGTCATTTATGACCTGCTCTGGTACAAGCTACCGTCCAAGCTGATGTGATATCGCTGTTTAGATTTTGGTACAGTAGTCAAAGGAATACAGTTAAGTAGGCAGGTTCATATTCGGATATGTATGGGATGGATTGCGGGGTGAGGCAGGGGGGCTGAGCTCCCTCCATCTTTTTAACCTATACGTAAATAAGCTGATAGGTAGGCTCAGTAGCACCAAAATCGGGTGTCACGTGGACGGTGTCTGCGTGAACAACATCAGCTACGCTGATGCCATGGTACTATTAGGACCATCTATAGGTGCATTGAGAAGGCTTCTTAAAATTTGTGAAAGTTATGCAATGTCTCACGGGCTCAAATACAACACCGATAAGAGTGAGTGGTTGGTTTTTAAATCAGGTACGTTAACCTACAAACAGCTGCCTGAACTCTCACTCTCTGGGTCTCCTTTAAGTCGGGTTTCGAAGTTTAAGTATTTGGGTCACTGGGTCACTGATGACTAGAGAGACAATTGCAGTTATAGACAGGGGGCGCAGGTCGCTGGCTGTCCGTTGCAACATGCTGGCCCGCAGGTTTGCACGTTGTACTAACCCTGTTAAGATAACGCTCTTTAAGGCCTCCTGCCAGTCGTTTTACACGTGCAGTCTGTGGACCAAGTATACCCAGCGGGCATACAGCGACCTGCGCGTACAGTACAATAACGCATTCAGGGTGCTCTTGGGGTTGCCGTGGCGGTGTAGCGCGTCAGAGATGTTCGCGGAGTCGTGCGTCGACGGGTTCGCCTCGATCATGCGGAGGCACTGCGCTTCCATGATGGAGCGCTTGCGCTTCTCCTCCAATGGCATCCTGAATGTGTTTTCAGACCGGTGGGACTCTCCCCTTTTACACAGGTGGGTAAGAGTCCAGACACCCTTAATATAATTGATACTAACATTAGGCTAAGTTATACTAACATTATATGGATATTATTCCGAAATAAATTATTTGAATTGAATTAGCGAACTGGGCTAGGGTGTTAGGAGAAAGAATAGGAACGTTATTTGGGTAAGGATTATTGGAGGTGTAGATGGAGGATCTGGAGGATCCCCCGGATCAGGGGTTTATCCGTATCCACCACTAGGTGATGAATACGATTTCAATGAACACGTCTTACACTAAAATGTATATCACCCGTATAGAGAGTTCCAACAATCACAAATTACAAAAAAAACCAGACACGTGTTCAAATACAATATGGCGAGAATCCACCTAAGGTTCAAAATCATTGATTTTACCTAAGTATTTAATCTTAACAAGTGTAAATTCGAGTTTAATGTGGAAATATTGTATATTTTTATACATAACGCCTTCGACAACGTACATAAGTGGAGGAAAGTGCCTTGTTACCGTGAATTGTGATTTTCCGTGTTGATACGAAAGCTCCATAAAACTGCCTGGGACATTATTTACACACGGCCATCTGATGCCAAACTGAGCAGAGCTAGTACTATGGAAACCAGATAACTGATATAGGTACTACACATATAGATAAGTACGACTCAGAACAAACAGACATGTTCATGCACACAAATATCTGTCCTGGGTGGGAATCGTATCAAGATCTCTGGCGTGAAAAGTAAGCATTTGCCAACCACGCCAACAGGCTCGTCAGAAAAGAATAAGCCGTAAATAAAAAACAGAATTTAGAGCTAAATTATGGAAACACTAAAATTTAAGTAGGCACCTGTAAAGACCAACAGAAATAAGTGTTAGAAAAAGAATAGTAGGTAGTCCGCCAGGCTACATTCACATAATCAACCATCCCGTATTCTAATCTCGGGCAAGATGACCGGAGTGCAAGAACGGAAGGAGACCAAAACTCAAGGCGAATTCTACAAATTTCTGAAATAATAATTGACACACAATTCCGTCTTCCGGGGGTCATCAGCATTGAATTGCTGCCAGCTGATCGGGAATAAGTGTAACACGGCCAAAAATTCCTACCTTTGAGAAAAGAATTTGTGTAGTCATTTGAAAGACTTACCTACCACGTAGTGAGATCAGGAAACGTACAAGTACTTAACGTCTTGAAGAAAGCTAATATCAGGTGATTATTATTCGTTTGAAAATAAACACGTTAAGATAAAGAAAGATAGTAACGGGTAACTCACGTAATTAATTTAATGTGGGATTCGGCCAACGTTTCAACTTCTACGGACGAACTTAGACGGGGCGCGAATTCGCCCTGAAGATGACTTCCAGTAGAAGTTGAAACGTTCCGCACCTCAGTTTCAATAATAATACGTTAAGATTTTTAAAAATTGTTTTAATATTTCTCAAGGTGCTAGCTTGTCACCAGTTTATTATAATTACTTATAGAAAAGAAATCATGTCTTGAATAGCAGTTTATTCTTATTTCTTTATTAAATATCTCGATTAAATTATCGTCGCAAGCTAAACATGAATTGTACACACAAAGTACGGCGATGCCAACTTACTTTCCAAGAGCCATCACGCGGCCCAATCACATCACACAAAATAAGTTCTAGGTATTTCAATAAAACAAACAGAAACGTTGTTTTAAAATTTTATATTAACGTAATATTAGGTCGTGTAAAGAATACATCATTCAATAAAAATATTAAAGCATTGCATTACATTACTTTCATTGCTCATTTAGCCCGAAATAAAGTCTAATTTGTGTATTTTTAAAATGCACGAGAAAAAAATATACAGGGTCTTAGGTTTAGTGTACATGCCTTGAGTTCAGAATCGACATTAGATCACGGTTAATATAAAAAAATGCATAAAATAACCTTATATTATTATCGTGAGATGGTCGATTAAAACCTTACCATCACTAACAAAACTTTATTCTTTATTTCCATTTTACTATCGTGATCTAATAACGATACTGCACAAACAAGTTCTAGAAATGGTTGTACACAAATTACCTAACACTCTATACATAAACTATAATTAGAATAATATTTATAATACTTAAAGTACTTATATCACTTTATCTTATTCTTCCAACAAATATAAAAAATAGCTATTGTCTCGTTATCAAGCTACATTGTATCGTGTGCACCAAAAGTTATGTTAAAAGTAAGTTTAATGTTAAATTAAAGTTCCTACCTATCTACCTGACATCCTATTTCCATCGCTCATAGCAGCTGCACCATCGTTACTTCGCCTTTTGGAACAACCAAATGTCAACCTTTACTATGTTGATATAAGGTTTTTGAGTGTGCTAATGCAGCTAGCGGTGGCAGGGCTAACTGGTGAAGGTTTAAACCGATGTCTCTCTACTGTGTTTGACCAATGAAATCACCAGATTGTTTCCAAGTAATTATAAACATGCCAATAGGCTGGTTCATAATTACTTGGAACAAACGGCCAAATAATCGTTATCTATATAAATTACGAAATTCTTACTCCGGTAACAGAAACACGGTTTTAACCAAGAATTTGAGTCAATTCTTAGGACAATTTGCTTTACCTTAGATCAATTAAGTTAGTGAGCGAAACTTCCCAGAATGTAGTTATCGCTAATAATAAAATAGTATATTTCTCGCTTAGTTGGGCGCCTAGAGCAAAATAACTATAAACATTTTTTTATATTCTCCTAACATCGGGAATCCATCCTACAAAGATTCGCTCATAAGTTTGTTTTAATACAATATACCTAAGCACGTCGCTTAGGTAGGTATGTTGCAATTTAGTTGGATATTACAACCTTATCTCTTCGGATTTTAACATAATGTGCCTAGAGTAGGTGAATGAGTACACTTATTTAAAATTATTAGGTACTTATATAATTTCAAGGCTTCTCATAAATACCTAACCTAAATCTTAACAGTTCAGCCCCATGACGACATATTTATAATACGGACTGTTTTGTAGCTTAAGAAAATTATTTTGTCGCTAATTCTAATGGGGAGACCGGGCGAACAAAATCCCTATACACTTTAGTAAAAAAAAACTTGAGGCACACTGGTATACAAAATATTGACTCCGACTTTTGCAAAGAGTTATCAGTCTCTTTTTCTATTAGCTCCATAAAAACTATAGATCATAGTAGCAGGATGAAGAGTCAGCGGTGTGTCAGCCGTGGCAAGGAGAACGTTTACGTCCAGCTATTCTGCCGTATAGATGTGTACCTTTATTTATATATATATTTTCCAGAATATAAATTCTTATTTGGCTTAGACACAATCGTGAGCGGATAATGTGGATTGCTATTAAATAAAATAGAAATACAGAAAAATAATAATTTTTGCGTTTTATCTACGTGGCCGCTCTTCGCGGCCGAGCACCATTTAAAACTTTAATATTTTCTTTTACTAAGGAAAATGCGTAACGTATGAAATATCAATACTGCCCTCACGTCGCATAAAAGAGATGAGAGGTATATTCTTATTGACAGTTACTCTTTACAGTTCTGTTTTAAGCCTGATTGAATCTGACACCTTCCCATCAGTACCGAATTATTGTAGCGAACACCAAGAATTAAACTCATGCAAAATTATTTTGATATTTATTATGTAAATAAAATATTAGAACCCTGGAGGACCATAACCATAATTGATTAGCCATACTTTCTTTTATAAAATAATCAAATTTAAATATATTCTCATTTTTTTTTGTATAATAAAATAGCACATAGTGGACGGCATCACAACTTCTAACATTTGATCGATGAAATCACCCAAAATATTGTAAAGTGTGATACACAAAAAAACACTTTGTCTGATTCAATTGGTGCAATTCCATACTAACTTGAGTCTACCCTGCCAAGCTCACCATTACAGGTGAGCAAAACGATAGCATGGCAGGGTGACAAAGTATGATAAATATAATATAAAGTTTGTAAAGCACCGCTAGAATCATAAGACGAACCTTAATCAAACATATTACAATGCTCCATAATAAATGTAACCATAGCTCTACAATTAGCCTTAGCCTCGTATATTCCAAACAATTTCGTTGGTTATCTCATGCTAGTGGATATTGGGTTATACTAAATTCATATAAACACAATATAGTTTTTTTTATTCTCATCGTATGTAAATATTTAATATTGTCATTATTTCTTAAATATAGCATAAGTAGTATAGTATGGAGACGGATTTATTTAGCAAACCTTTGAACTTCGCAAACAATTTTGATAACGTTTGTCTGTCATGTGACTAAATGCTAATTTCAATGACTAAAATAGTCAATTATAATATTATTATGTAAATTATTATACTACGCAGCAAGTAGAAACTTTACGTAAATATTATTTTATTAATTCGGATTTTAAGTGGTGGCATAATGCAATTTTATATAATTATACAAGTTTTTTTTATATACTCGTAATTGGTATTTACCTTTTATGTATATTATTCTACCTTTTGGTTTAATGCTTTCCATCAAACAACAAATGGCGTCACCTGTCATACAAAAAGACTGGATTCGAAACTTTAAATGAATTATTATTTTCTTATAAGTATACCTACTTCAAAATATATTCGTCATGAATTGTGGGTTTAATTTGAATTAGTTACTACATTTAAAAACCTCTTTCGGAGAACCAATGATGTTGTAGATTGGAAAAAAATATTTAAAATGTATTGTGTATCACGGCTTTTTCATTGAAGATTACCACTGATAATGTAAATGCCACAAAAATCCTTCCTTCATTATATTCGATTATTCGATTAAACACGTTTCTTGTGGATCAAAGAGGCAGTTCCATTATTATACCGAATACTCAAGCAGTGATCACACGAAACAACAAAAACGATACAGCTTGAAAGGACACATGTAAGCCAAGCTTTAACTTTTATGTTAATCTACGAGCTGCTATTTATAAAGTTCCATGCATGATAGACTATTGTTATAATACGGATTACGACACTAATTCTACGTTCATGAGTTTATAAATATAATGATTTTCTAATAACATCAATGATGGTAGAATACAAAACCATGGCTTCTGGCTATCTCAACCCAGATTAGTCAATATAATATTAATACAAAGTGCCTACATAAGTATTTTGCTTTCTACACTAAGGCGTCGGTCTCCGATTAAGTCAAAGATAACAGTCGTTAGGTAACGTCAGGACATCAGTGGTTAAAACACGTCAGAGCCCTACTGAGCGACTTGGAATAACTCTGAAGTTAATTTAAGCTCGCTGTCTCTGTCCATACAAATAAATAAATGTAATTAAAAAAGGTATTCACTGCAAATTAAATCTTAGGTATCTTAATTAAGTATATATTCTATTTATATCGACACTGGCAAAACTATTGCCGATGCAGGGATTAGTGAAGTAGAATTTATGTTTAAATCCAGTTTAGCAAAATGAAATTAATAATACTACCATATTTTAATTAGCATAACATATTACTCTCGTTGCAATTATATATATAAAAAACATTTAAACTAAAATCTATGAGCGCAGGAATAGTGTCGTCAAATCTCGAACTATATTATTTATGGTTACTGTTACTTGGTAGTAGATACACCTTAAAAAATAAATTTACCCATGGAAAAATAACGTTACTAAAAATAAAAACTCCTAAAAAATGTAGCGATGTTTTGTAATTATCAAGAGATACATTACGAATTTACGAAAAAACAAACCCATGTTTAAGTATCATTACATACCTGTTAGCCAATTTATGCATTATGGATCAATATCAATTATTTATTGATATAATAAAGATCAAATAGTGTGGACTAGCACTAATCTAAACCTTCCACAGAAGGCCGACAATTTTGTGGGCTTTCTATTTCTCCTATGCATTTAGCTTTATAGAATAAGTATTTTTTACAAATTTTTTAGGTACGTATGTATATGATTTTTGTATATGATTTTTGAGTAAATGATTTTTGCTCGCAACTACGATGTTTTTAACGGGTACACTACATTAATACGAAAAACTTTATTCCGGCAGTCACAAATACGATTTTCAAAATACCGACTTTCATAATTCCGAATGGTAGCAAATTCCGAATATTACAACTCCGACTTATCATTACTCCTAGTTTTATAATTCCTAAATTTCATTATTCCGAACTTTTAAAATTACTATTCTTAAAATACCGAGCTTCAATAGATCGAATAAGAAAAAGTCCGACTTAATGATAATTCGAAAAATCAACAATTCGAATAAAATATTTTGTTTCCTCGGTCACAGTTCTAACCTAACCCAAATGATTCACCAACAATAGAGGGACCTGGCACTCGGCGATTGCATGAAACATGCAAGCAGGCATGCAACATGCAAGCAAGCATGCAGCATGCAAGCAAGCATGCAGCATGCAACATGCAAGCAGGCATGCAACATGCAGCAAGCATTGTTTCTGTCACGGCTCCGGCGCTGCGGAGTTTGGGCGGCCCCACACGGGCTTATCGTCGCAGATGGTTTTAACGCTCACCACCGCAGCTTCGGCTTGCTGGTCGGCTTTGCATTTGGTTCAACATTTGGCTCTTAGAACGTATGAAAATCGGAATACTAACAAATCGCATTTACGACTTTCGGAAAGATAAATTTCGTGATATTTAATAATAGACATTACAATTCTTAGGTATCATGAAATTCGGACTTTTGAAAATCGGAACATCAAAATTCGGAATAAAATATTTCGGAGTATTTGGGTGTTCCCGTTTTTAACGAATTAGTTAACGACATTATTTTTAGAACATAGTAAATTACCTTATCTAAACTCCCTGAAACCATTATTACAATTCATACATAATATAGTTTTCTTTTTGTATATAAAATTTAATTAATTTTCATTTTTCGCTTGTTCACCGCGTTCAGTACAATAAAGCGTTGGGGGCACTTTTGCGACTGCGCCACTTATGCTGCGATTTGGGAATATTCATACTACAACGCGCTATAGACATCTACAGCGTCTAAAACATGGGGCAGGGGAAACAACCTCCTTGCCGTATTCGCCAAAAGAAATGCCAATGTCATATATAATGTCAGCTGACATTAGATATGTCATAGGCAGAGTTTACATATACACGTGGTAAAGGCGTGGGGCAAATCGTATGTTTGTTATAGTATGTAATTAATTATTTTTAGTTTAGAGTGTAATAATTGAGATTTCCTTTATAACGCATAATTTTCGATTGTAAAAATATTAATTTCGAATACCTCCACGATATATGTACCCAGATATCTCGCAATTCTCTTCCATAATGTAATAATAATACCAGCCTGCTCATATTACACTTAGGGCCATGCCCCTTTACTTCCGTCATTTACCATTAAAAGGTTAAATAAAACATTGTACACAGCCAAAGCGCTAGAGGGGCTCGTCTATTAATGATCATTACCCATGTTAGTCATTAGACACAACCATTATTTTGAGTATATAAATAGATTATAAGTTATTGAACTACCATGCATGGCAGAATGGAATTGATGCATGAGAGAGAACATCGTCGCTATTTAAGTTTTACGAACCGCAGAGTGGCAAAATGGCCCTCCCATCCATATAATATTACAATGACGGAGGTTGGTACTTAATTTTTTAACACCTTTTCATGCGTCAACCCCGTTAAGGTTGCATAATTTCTTAATGCGTGGTAAATCCCGCAAAATCCATCAGTATTCCTAGCAGGAAAGAAAGTACAATGAAAACATTATCTCCGATGTAGTTCCTTGGGGAATATATCACAATCAATAAACAATTATTCAGTCGTTAAGTGTCGATGTTCTATGTCTAAGCTGATGGAAAGCACAAAAATACATGAAACTAAATGATGCAATGCGTTTACTACTACTGATGACCGTGTTGTTTACATTGATCGAATTATAAAAAAGTTGGCTGTTTGGTTTTATCACAAAAATTGTTCCCAGTGGCAGCGACGGCTTTGTATGACAAGGAAATGTATCATGAATGCCGGCATGTTATCTGCTTCAATCAATCACTCTCACTCTTATCCGTTACGGTCAAGGTAAAGCGATACGCCACTCATCTTAGCATCTCTTATGAAATATTACAATCATCGCCACTGGTTGCCATTACACAACTTCGATAAATCAGTTTAAAATTATAATTACCACCACCTACTTCAAACTCTTGCATCGCAGCGCACCTACGATTATCGCGACGTTCGAAAGAAGAGAACTGACTCGCCACACAATTATTATCTAATTTAACTTAGAAAAATATCATTTCAGACACAATTAAAATGTGAAAAGTAATAAAATTACTCTAGCAATAAGAGAAACAAGCAACATAATAATTTATTAATAATTATAAATCTTATTAGCTCGCCTCGACTTTCTTAGCAAAATATTTTACTTACTCATATTAATTGATTTGGTAGTTGGACGAGTATCAATAGTATAAAAATTGTTACTAGCTCAAGAATCGAATTCTAAGAACGTTTCTGTGCCCACTTCATATCGTCGGCTCGCGGTTTGCAGCCCGTTAGCGCTTCTATGACAGTCTCTAGCGTGGACCAGAATTGAAGCTTCTCCAGTGGCCAGTTGAGCCAGCCAGTGGTGATGCAGAAGTAAGTCTCGTGCGGCGCCACGTGGTGTATGCGGTGGTGACGGCGCGGCAGCACTATGTGCCACTCTTGCAGCCACACCACCCACGGCGGCAACCCGAAATATGTATGTGACCATTTGTGGATCTGAAACATAGTTAATGAGACATATGAACATTTATAAATGCATACCGGTGTGATTTCATACTATACATACATACATAGACTCACGCCTGTCTCCCAGAGGGGTAGGCAGAGACAACGGACTTCCATTTGTCACGATCCTTGCACACCTCTTTCGCTTCGTTTACTGACATTATATTCTTCTACATGCTCGCTGGTTTAAGGTACTTCTGACCTGACCTTTCTTGAGTACGTCTCCGATTTGATCAGAGAATGTTCTATGAGGTCTTCCCCTTCCGGTTGTACCATTCACACAGGCCAGCCATCTCAGCATACCTTTTTCAATCTTTGTGACTACATCCTCTTTAACACCACAACGCTCTCTTACATCAGTATTTCGAATTCTGTCTCTCAAAGTCACACCACACATACTTCTCAGAGCACTCATTCCCACTGCATTTATTTTACTTTCATTATTTTTCTGTCATACCCAACTTTCACTTCCATACATTAAAGTTGGCACTAACACTCACGCACGTCGAGCCTTCTTTGAGACTTGTCGGCTACTCATAAAGGCGTGTACACGCCTTTATGAGTAGCCGTAGTGCTCCAATCATTTTCATCATTTTCCTTTCAAAAGTTTCATCCATATTTTTTACCATCACCTGCAACTCGTCCGCATCTCATACTAATTCAATATAAATTAAAGGCAGGTATTTTGCAGTCCTACTTAAACCAAGTGAGGTTGTGTTTCCATAGCCAGGAATACTCTTATCGAAAGTGCTACGGAAAACGTCTCACATCTTAACTGATCTGAATTGGTAAATAAGGATAAAAAAATTGTAACTTGTGCTCCTTGTATAATATTTCTTACTGATAGATAACCAAAAACCAAAGCTATTAATCATGACAAGCTGCTCAGCCATTCAAAAGTAACACACCTATTTTCGTTGATACCAGCGGATTATTAATAAAAGATATTTTGAATAACTAGAGTACACTTACCCACAAGTCACATGACCTTGACAAGTTACAACAAATTCGATAACAGTATAATACAATGGCTAAAATAATCATTAATTAATTTACAGAATGATCTAGTTTGTGCGTTACATCTTATCACAGAAAATTCCTTGACATTTGACTTTCCTCCACATGAAAATAAAGCCCTGAATCATCAATACCCAGCTTAATCCTTGCAACTAGAACGGTAAATTTTTTTGCATTTTGCATCTTGATTACAGGAGGATCCAATTTTTTGTTTATTTTTACAGGATAGAGAGTGAAGAGCGAGGAAATATTTCGAATGATTGCCTTCGAAATCGATACTGTCTGGCGTTTTAACATGTGTGTTTGTAGTTAGTACCCCTACAAAGACTAGGTTTAGGGTAAAATGTTGTTTGTTCATGAGTAGGAGGTAAGTGTTGGTTTGTGTGTAAAGATATCAGCTAGCTATTTTACACTAAACCGATCTTAAAGTTTTTCGTTACCACTGGCGTATTGTCGTACAATTTTTTTTATCACACCAAGATAACAGATTCCGTGCACAACAAGTTGTTTGAATTGGAACACATGTCTCTCTTTTTTTCTTTTTAATTTTAATATCTCAGCTTGGATTTATCTGTCGAGACATTATATATATCTTACGGTATTATATCTTACAGTATTGCTCTACAATATAGAATTAAATGTTATTACCTGATTGGTCATTGCCACAAAGATACAACAGAAGTACCAATACGCTATCCAATTAAATTGTTCACTAATGCTGTTGTCGTCAAATGTCAGAAGTTGCCATACGATCCTTGCTAACACTGGTATAGTGATCGCAAAATTGTCACCATTGGTCTCGACGAAATCGTGACGAGTAATTGATGTAGGGTCGATGTGATGTTCACGGAATGGACGCAGGAAATTCTGTAATAGGTAAAGCAAGAATAAGAATAAAGGTTTATTCTATGCACATATACATTTCCAAATACGCAAACAATACTCATATACATATAATTAGCAACGTTATGTAAAGTAGAAGAAGTGATGTGTTCATAACAGCTATGTTCGATGTTTGTGTTGTTGATTAGACAACATGGGGTCCAGATTTATTTCTACAGTCAATAAAGAACGATAAAGCAAAGCTTTGTGATGTGTCTAGAGTAATGTGGAAATGATAGGTACAGTCGACGGCACGTCGCGTCGCGTCGGTGGATACACCGTGACCTTTGCAGCGTCTTTATTACGTATGCAGTAAGAGAGACATAAGAGATGACGTCGCGTCGACTGTACCAATTAATTAGTGGTTACATGTTACAAAGGACGCACAGCAAATTTTTTATTAGGTAGGTAAAGTGATTCCCATAAATTCCCCCACCACAAGGGTGTAACGAAGAAATCATTTGTATGAAGTTTTCATTTTGTGAGGCAAAACTATTTATTATTTTTAAATAAACAAGCACCATATTTTTATATTTCAGAGGGTCAAACTCTTAAAATGAAAGATAATGCTGGCCATTCTCTTTTTCACACCACTAAATTAATTTAAATGGCATTACACCTCTCTCTCTAATATAATTTACTCGGTAGCCCTAGGCTAAGTACGAACATCCCTACTACTTTTTTAAAAATATTTTGCTCTACCCCACATTAAATTAAATTTGTGACACGTATTCTAATATTTCTTGAGAAATTACGTAGTTACTCGTGGTGACCTATAATTGGCTTGCTGTTTTATATAATACAATTTTATATATGTTGTCAAGTGCTCTTGGTTTGTATGGTAGTGTTTCTTTCTGTTTTATCTCGCATTCTCTCTAGCTAATCTTTCAACTACATGGCCTATTTTAACGTTTAGGAAAAAAAAAACATTTTCAATAAATAGTGGTTTGAGCGTAAGTAATTTTTACGCACGTTTTCTTACTGAGGAAGATCTCTCATCGCTGTAATTTGTGTTGGAATAATAGAAAAAGCTTGAGAGGTGTCAAAGGACACCCGGATGGAACGAAGTTCCTTTATTACTTTTTATTGTTTATTATGTACAAAAAATATGTAATTTTTTTCCGTCTAGCCCCCTTTGGCAACGCGCAATAAGGAACTTCGTTCCAATAAATATTTAAGGATTTTAATAGTTGTTGTTATTTGGAGTTATTTTTTGTAGACTAACAAATTCCAAATGAACACGCGCGTTACATCGCATCCTTTATATGCAAGTCATTGTTGCAACTCTTTAGTCTCAGATCCTATTAAGCTATTATCATTAATTCTAGTTAAATTCCATATGGTACCAAATTTTGTATGTACTTCAGTATAGATTTTTTTTGGCATCGTAATAGTCTTCTACAAATAATGATCATCTTTCAAATTTCGTAAGTCCCGTCGTCATCAAAATGACGTAAAGCTTTTTGTTTCTCTTCTTTAATCTTTTGAATGACTCCACGCCTATCGATTGCTTTGGATTCCAATGATTCTGACTCCCAATAATACCAAAGTGCTGAATCGAAAGAAATGGTGACAAGGATTACATGTAATCCATCGATTAACCATGCCTCTAGACCTAAAATCTCAGAAAATGTGCCACGAAATGTATCTGTTAGTGCTGTCCGGGCCGAATTTCCACCATGTGTGGTTCCATGTGGTTTCACCACGTTCACTAACAACCCGATCCTGTTCCTTATACACTCGCGAGCAACCAAATCGACTCAAGCCTAGACGGCGCACATATACATTGATTTTCCTAAAACGATAAATGGTAATTACAAAAGTGATATGTCATTCGAAAGCTGAAGAATTAGGCTTTCAATTAACATCAATACCTTAAAAAAAACTAAGCGCTGATTTATTGACACATTTTAATTGGCCGTCAGCGTAAATTACCTCTTTAGGAATCCACGACTTGCGCTACCTGCTCCCGCTATAAAACCCCCCACTTCCGGTTTATCTTATCAGTTGCTTGTTACAGGTTGACCGGTACACATCTCCGTAAATTGCATTCCTTGTTTTCGCTAACCCATGGATACCACACCAGAAGAAGCCGCTCAAGTTGTTGCCTTGTTGCAACAAGGGTTAAGTCAGCGAGCAATCGCTGCCCAGCTCCACTTGAGCCAGTCTTCTGTATCCCGAGTATACAGACGGTTCCAAGAGACTGGTGCCTTCAATCGGAGACCAAGAACGAGCCGCCACCGGTGCACTTCAGAGAGAGACGACCGCTTCATTGTCTCAACCTCGCTGCGCAATCGACACCTTACGGGCGTTGATGTGCAGCAAGAACTGAGACGTGTACGACAAGTGGCTGTCAGCGAGTGGACAGTGAGAAGACGCTTGAAGGAAGCCAACTTGACGCCAAAAAGACCTGCGACGGGCCCTAAGTTGACTGCAGGCCACCGACAAGCGCGCCTTCAATTTGCTCGAGAGCATCTCAATTGGAGCGTTGCGCAATGGCGATCGGTCCTGTTTACTGATGAGTGCAGAATGTGTCTGCATGGCAGTGACAGGAGAGGCCGAGTCTACAGGCGTCCGGGAGAACGATTTGCCCAATGTTGTTTCGCTGAAACAGTGGCATATGGCGGCGGTTCCTGCATGATGTGGGCTGGTATCTCTTTAGAGGGAAAAACCGAACTTGTTTTCGTGCCTGGGGGCGGCCGAGGAGGCGGGCTAACAGCTGATCGGTACATCACCGACATTCTACTGGATCATGTTGTGCCCTACGCAGGGTTTGTCGGTGAAGACTTCGTGTTAATGCACGACAATGCCCGCTGCCACACGGCACGAGTCACTCGACAGTTTCTGCAAGAGGTCGAATTACGCACGATGGACTGGCCTGCGCTCAGTCCTGCCATGAATCCCATCGAGCACTTATGGGACGAGCTTAAAAGAAGAGTTCGGGCCAGAAATCCAGTCCCTTCAAGCGTAGACGAGCTAAAGACAGCATTATTAGAGGAGTGGGACGGCATTCCTCAAGAAAATGTCAAAAAATTGATAAGGTCCATGAAAAACAGACTGCGGGATGTAATTAGGGCTAGAGGGGGCAATACGAAATACTGATTTAAATAAAATAATTTTATTTTTATTTTTTTTTGTTTAATTTGTCAAATACGAGACACATACCCTTTTTCCTAAATTCCCGTTTATCCTACTCTTGCATTCAGACATCATTTATTTCAAAAATGATGGATGGATTTCAATGATAATGATATCAAATTAAAGCTTAAGCTTTCGAATGACATATCATTTTAATAATTTCCATTCATGATTTTAGTTGTATCAATGTATGTGTGCGCCGACAAGGCTTGAGTCGATTTGGTTGCTCGCGAGTGTAGTTCAAAACAAAATTAATGAAGGACAAGCAGAGTGAAAACCATTGCGCAATTTTTATAAATTCTGTTTCTCCCAAATACCGCGGAAGTGGATCCTCGTATTATTGATAGGCTTTTTTAAGAGCTATCTTTCTATGCTAGTCACACGTTTGAGTTTTTTAGGAGAAAAAAATAATAACGAAAATCTGAAAATAATTAATAACTAAATATCCAGAGGCGATTTTCCAAAAATATAAATAGATAATCCTAAAGATGTTTCATTAGACTATATTTATTTAAAACAACAACTTGGATAGTTATTTGTTTTATATATATACAATATTATATTTTTTTTTTTATAAAGTTAAGGTCACGTAAAGTTCAATAATTTTTATAAAAAAAGTGTTTGAAATTGACAAGTGGGAGTATTTGCCGTTCGTGTTAAATGCATAGCTTGAACGATTATAGCTATAAACAGAACAAGGATTTATTTTTTACCCTTCAAAACACAGTGTTATCGTGTGCTTAGGATTCCAATTATTCAAATTCTTTTATGTCACCCAACGTATCAAGACGTATAATGAAATGACTCATAATTTAAAGAAACAGCATAATTTGCTTGAAGCTATGCACAAATGATTTGAAACTTGACCAGCACAGAGCCCCAAAAACACATAATTATCTTCATATCTACATGATGTTATATGCAGTTTATTTTCCCCGTAATTTTACGCGCAATACTAAATTGACATATCTAAAGATGACCTGTCCCTTTCATAAGAACGTAGAAGAAAAATGTTAGAAAGACAAGCATAATGTACCTACGGATGCATCACACCTCGTGTCCGTACACATTGATGGGATCATGAAGCCACTGATGACCGAAGCGAATAAGCGCCTCATGCTGGGACTAATGCCTTAATAGATACAACTTGATATAAAGTTCAAGAAAAAAAGTTGATATAAAGTTTGATTTACGAATTAGCTCCTTCTAAATCCCGGCCTAGTATCGTGACGTCACGTCACATAACGCCACGTCAGTGTTGAGAATTTGCCCTTGTACCTTGATAACCTATTTATTACCTAGTCAGTAAAGGCGGATTTCGTTTCTGCGGATAATTGACATGGCATCGATTGTCAACTGTAAGTAAAGTTGTTTCAAGTTATTCAAGAGACGCAACTAGGACCATCAAATGTCTTACGAATCGACTGTATTTTATGCGTAAAATCAATTATGTTATATAAATATGTATAACTTCAGCAAACTATGCGTTTTCTAAACTAATATAATAAAGAGAAATAAAAATGATTTTTGGTATTTTAGTTTTAATGAATAGGTACCTACACTAAAAAAATATCTTACTGAATTTAAAAATTCGTCAATTTCTATAGAAAGCTACATTATCAGCGAGTAACACGGGCTGTATATTATAAAAAAAAGTCAATTACACACAAAAATGAAACCCAAGATATCAAAATATGGCTCATAAAAAAATATATAAGTTATTCGGCGTGCGCTGTGAAAACTATTGACGATAAATAAAATCATGTAGGTATGTACGTATATAGTAGGTACATTACCCATTTAAAAATCTTTGAGATTATATGTCTAACAATAATTATAGTTAATAACAAAAATGTTGCATTGCGAATAATGCTGTAAAATTAATATTTAATTATAAGTTAGTCACAATAACCTCTTTTTGATCAAATTCAACAAACGTGTTTTGTTGAATAATTCTGTCTGTTCTTCATCTGTTCAAATAAATATAAATGAAATGCAAATGTAAGGAATTGTTATCTGCAATTTGTCCAAATAAAGTTTTAATTAAAAAAACACATATTTTTCCGTTTATTGTCTTGGTCTGGATGTTTTGCGTGTATGTATATATGGCCTTTGCGTCTGTTACAGACGATTTACGGCGCATTGTCTGAGAGACATTTGTTATGGTGGCTAAACAAACCGATGCGAGAGCGACATAGCCTGCCGCAGGCCTGACAAGAGAAGTTTGCGGTGGTTGGTGCCGAACCGCTTTCATGTCGCTTCTGTCTCTTATCAGCAAGTACTCCGAACCAGGCTTCATCACAGATTTTACGACCCTCCACTACACGTTTGCGCCATTCAACTCTATTTTCAGCGAGCTTTTCCCAGCTACAGTGGTCAATTTTAAAAGCGGCCATATCCCGCTTATTGCAGTCTTTAAAGCGAAGCAGAGGTCTACCGACATCTCGCTTCGCGTTAGCTACTGCACCCAACAGAACACTTCGTAGTATTCGAGTGGGTTCCATTCTGTGGACATGCCCCAAGCCCCAACCAACGTAAACGCTACTGTATAAGAAACGCTGTGAGGCTAGGTAGCTGTGCTATTTCTAGAACTCTCTCGTTAGTGACCCTATCTTGCAATGTAATGCCGAAGATCTTACGGATACAACGCATGTAAAAGGAATCTATTCGGCGCTTCAGCTTCGCATACGACGTCCACTTCTCTGCTCCGTACAAGAGTATGCTTAAGATGGAGGCCTGGAAGACTATCATCTTGGTCTTAATTATAAGCAGTTTATTTTGCCATACTCTCGTGCCAAGCTTCCCAAACATGGTCGCCGCTTTCCCAATGCGAGCATCTATCTCTGCGTTAAGTGAGAGATTATTCTCATTGTATGTATAATGTATATATTGTGTGCGTCACGATTGCTCCGCCACGTTATCCAAACAGAAAAAGACATCGCTAAATTTTATGTCGAAATTAGTCAAAATCGAAGGAAACAAACCAAAACTTTGTCAAAGCAGAAATAAAGAAGTTACAGGGGTTTTAAGTTGGCCGCGCGAACGTAACGTTGAGGATTGCGCGGCCATGGTGATCTCAGCAACTACTTGGGATAGAGATCTAATTCTTTTAGTTAATTAAACATTTCATTTGTCAACAATTGTCGAAAAAAGAAGTATAAGACTAAGATGATTATTTCACGAAATATTCACCTTGGAAGTAAGTTATGGCCGCGCAATCGTGCACTTGATGTTTCTTTAATCTCGATTATTTCTTCAAAACTTAAGATTTCATGCAGTAAAGCTGTTACTAGAAGAAAGGTTGTAATAGGTCCAAAGTACTGAAAGCATTTAATTCCACCAAACTTTATTTAAAGAAACGAAATCAAGCCAAAACAAAAATTACGTGGCCGAGCAGTCGTAACGTTATTTAGAACGCTAATATCTCATTATCTATAATTGTCAAGATTTCGGTGTGAACATCCATTTATTCTTAATATTTACCTCATCAGATTGTCATATTGTTTTATCCTCAAAACAGTTTTCTACTCGTGTAATCTCAAAAATTATGTTATCTCTTACAATGTTCGAGCAGAGTGACCATAATTTCGGTTTAATATGGAAATATCTTTTGCTCTACTACACGAAAATGTACCTGTTAGGAATAATTGTTGTAGAATTGGCTAAGATAAAACATTCCAATACACATGCCATACAAAACTTTGCCAAAAATGGAACTTAGTTCTGTCACCACATGACGCGACATTGCTGCTTGTACTCCAGTAATTTAAAATATTCTCGGTTAATAAGCAGTAATATAACAATTACGAACTGAAAGCTACTTGAAGCCGACTCGAACGGAGGGACAAACGGAAAAAGGAAAGTGCATTGAACTGCTTTGTTTTAGCCAATTCTACAACAATTACTCCTAACAGGTACATTTTCGTGTAGTAGAGCAAAAGATATTCCCATATTAAACGGAAATTATGGTCACTCTACTCGAACATTGTAAGAGATAACATCATTTTTGAGATTACACGCCTAGAAAACTGTTTTGTGGTTAAAACGATATGTCAATCTGATGAGGTTAATATTAAGAATAAATGGATGTTCACACCGAAGTCTTAACAATTATAGATAATGAGATATTAGCGTTCAAAGTAACGTTGCGACTCCGCGGCCACGTAACTTTTGTTTTGGCTTGATTTCGTTTGTTTAAATAAAGTTTGGTGGAATTAAATGCTTTCAGTACTTTGGACATATTAAAACCTTTCTTCTAGTAACAGTTTTACTGCATGAAATCTTAAGTTTTGAAGAAATAATCGAGATTAAAGAAACATCAAGTGCACGATTGCGCGGCTATAATTTCCAGGGTCACTATCCGTGAAATAATCATCTTAGTCTTATACTTCTTTTTTCGACAATGTTTGACAAATGAAATGTTCAATTAACAAATAGAATTAGATCTCTATCCCAAGTAGTTGCTGAGATCGCCGTGGCCGCGCAATCCTCCAGGTTACGTTCGCGCGGCCGACTTAAAAACCCTGTAACTTCTTTATTTCTGCTTTGACAAAGTTTTGGTTTGTTTCCTTCGACTTTGATTAATTTCGACAAATATTTTAGCGATGTCTTTTTCTGTTTGGATACCGTGGCGGAGCACTCACACCATATATTTACAAAAAGAAAGTAATTAAGAATTTCTATCCATTCTCTAGTATCCAAAAGTATTTATTTGTTCGTCAAAGTTTGTTTTTTACAAGTCATTATTTATAGATATTACAACTGAGTGTGGAGTACCTAAACCTATGCAATTATCTCTATTCTTGAGAACACATACCGTTGTTCGTCATGTTTTTGAATGTATATTTATAAAACAAGCATCATTTGTTTAGGATAAATATTTAACTTTAAAATTTGTTTACAGAAAGAAGAGCAAAATATCGGCTTATTCCCAGACATCCACAACCCATTGTTCTCGAAAAATAATCTTTCATATATTAGTTCCCATTACCTCCACGACAGTAAGAATTAAAATATCTAATATTATTTTCATTCCCACGACGTCCACACACAAGTTTTTAAGTACGTCAGGAACAGAGGAGAAAAAGATTTAAGAACCACTGACATGGATTTTATGAAATAAAATGCGTATAAATAAATATTATGTATGATAAGAATGATAATAAATATTATGTATGATAAGAATGATAATTAGAAGTATTTATTCTGACTTCAATCACAGTCCAGCCATTCACAGATCATCAACCTTATATAAAATATTAACTCTTATAAGTAAATATAAGATTTAATAAATCAGTGTATATAGTTCGGCTATGCGATACGATTTGCGGTTAAATTGTGACGATATGCAATTTAGTGCTACAATATAATTAAACTCCGATTTTAATCACAGGCCAGCTAATCACTTATAAAACACTAATTGAGTAACTACAAAAAAAAATTGTATAAACATACGAGTACAAATATAACGATTAAAATCTAGCACATTCTAGAAATCACAGTTTAACCCTTAAAAATAAATAATTTAAACATCAGTGAGAATCATTTACAAATGCTTTACTTAACTACTTACGACTTACATATAAATTGTATATTATTATGATCTTGTCTCAGGCACATTTATTAGGTACTCACTAGTCACTAATCACAGAGCAAAAGGCAAAAATGGAGATAATAGTTTCTTTTTAACGACTCAGTATTTTGTATTGATTGAGAGCATCGACGATGCTTATAAACTATAGAAAGCTATTTCATTAAACAAGAGCTTTTAAAACAAAAAATAAAGTGAAAATAAATGGAAGGATGATTCTTAGTAAATCGATATCTATTAAAAATTATCTTCGCGATTCATTATCTAAATCATAAAACCTTGTACATGTTGACTGTACTATATATTTCTTGGATGTCCTGAGAATTATATGTGTACACAAATAAAAGTCGTGGAGGTCTGTGGTAATAAAATTATGGAGGTCTGGGAACAACCCAAATATCATTTACCATTCATGTTATTTCATATCAAATAACCCGGTTAAGAAAAGGAGTCATAGTGGTTTATGTACATTAAAATTTAGAACTTCCGAATTGTGTTTAGGTACTGCATATTACTCCTAAAAATGAACCCTCTGTAAGGCCTCTACCTGAACTATAGTAAAAGAGCGTGAGCTTGAATGTCCACTTGATATACAATGCTGTTTCCTTGACGACGCCGACGCGGCTAGGCGAAGCACCGTTTCCGTTGTTGGTAATTTGCAACTTCCACGCATGTGCACTAACGTGCAGTGAGGTGAACAAAGGTTATTGGTTTTTGATTTTAAATTTGATTAAATGTATCTTATTATTTTGTAGATTATTACAATTATTCAAGTATCTTGCATGATCTCATCACTTTAGTACTTTTACTTTATCATCACATCGGCGGCAGAGAGGTTCACTGCACGCGCAGGCCTGTTCCAGGATCTCTACAGTGGGTTTGTGTCCATAATTTGGGCAGTTGGCATTCACAGTATGGTGCTCATAATACACAGAGACACTGCTGCCCATTCTCTGGTAGATATTCCTTTGGGACTACTTCTACCTACGAGATGAAATGGAGTGGTAATATTAACCGCCGTTAACCGCACCTAGAAAGTACTTTTACAAATAGATATGTATTTGATCTAAGTAGGTAAGTTCTTTGCTAAAATATGGTCAACTTAAAAATAAAATAGAGAGACGGACACGTAGAGTAGGCAAGCCACAAGCTTAATCATTTTAAAACTACTGAATGAAGACATGATAAACAATTTGGGGAGCCCAGTTTGGGGTATTACTTAATCGAATTTGGGTGCACTTTTTGATATCGTCAGTGAAAATCGAGTTATTATCGAGTTAGACTTTACTCTTAAAGTTTAAATGAGAACTTGACTGCTTGATTGCGAAGTGATCTGTAGATGGAAATCGGCCATTATTTTCGTTGAAATGGTTTATATATGTATACTAGCTATGCCCCGCGGTTTCACTCGCGTTAAAGAATATTTTTTCTGCTATTTCTATTTCGCTTTCCTGTTGATGTTTTTCCTGAATTTTCTTTGCTATAAACCTCACGAAGCCCGAGACCTTTCCAGGTAATGCAAAACCGTGGAAATCGGTTCGTGCGTTCTGGAGTTATAGCGTCAGGAAGGAAAACCCGACTTATTTTTATATAGTAGATGGTGCTTTCAGGTTAGCCATAGCAACTTATGTCAACTTCTATATTGGTCATAAATATAACATAAGAGTATAATTCCTGGTGAAATTCATTATTAATATGATGTAATGTAATACAGAAATATTTCGTGATACCATTCATTATAATTCTTAAAATTTATAATGATCATGAATATGCCACAATAATTCCATTATTTTTTACATATATGAGACCTTTGCTTTTGACCTTTTGCTGAATATTGTACAATCATTGTAATATAATATTTAATTTGTTATTCAATCATTTGAATAGGGTATTAAATACACCGCCCGCATCCAAAGGCTTCCAGCGAGCCTCACAATATCATCGGTTTATCTTTTAGGGGGCCTGCCCAAGCTGCGTCGTCCGGTTCATGGTCGCCACTCAAGAATATTTCTGCCCCAGCGGCCTTCGTTTTTACAAGCTATGTGTACTGCCCACTTCAACTGGCACTTCTTCGGGATATGTCGGTTAATTGGTTCGCCTGCGGATTTCAACATTTCTGATTTGAAATCCGAGCATAATAGCCATATTTTGCCGCAGTTGTGGATAACTTTTTTTTTTTTTTTGTTCTTCTTATATCGGCAATCAGTCAGTAGACTATGAGTCGATGGCGTGTCATAATCTTTATCATGTCGAGTATGCTCTCCAGTGAGGGCAACTACTCATCATTGGGGCCTAGGCCCCAATGATGAGTAGTTAAAAGAGATAGACATTAGCTCTAGAGCTAATGTCTATCTTGTAGCTCTAGGATGTTGTGGCGCTTCAGTCGTCTCACATGGTTCTGGGTTGTTAACTGGCGTGCTAATTGATTGGGATGATTCATTAGCCGCTCCTTATATCTCTCTGATGTATCTCGGATTTCCTCCTTCACTGTTTTCACTGACAGGTGTTGATGTATTTCAGTGTTGGTAATATACCATGGTACATGTCCTATTGATCTCAAGATCTTGTTTTGTACTCTTTGTATGATATTAATATTCGAGTCGCTGGCACTGCCCCACAATTGAATACCATACATCCATACTGGTCTTAGGATGGCCCTGTATATAAGGAGTTTGTTATCCAACGATAGTCTGGAGTTTCTCCCTAACATCCAGTAGAGGCTCTTATGTCGTATTGCAATCTCGTCTCTTTTAATTTTTATATGTTCTCTCCATGTCATACGTCGATCTAGGTGTAATCCTAGATAACGTACGGTATCATTTTCTGGTAAAATGCTATCTCCTAGTTTCACTGGTGGGCAGTTTCCTTGGCGCAGTGTAAATGTCACATGAGCCGACTTGGTGGCACTCGCCCTAATTCTCCATTTGTGTAGCCAGATGTGTATTTCTTGAAGGCCAAGTTGGAGTGTTTCTGACGCTTTCTTTGGGTCTTTGTGACACGCTAATACTGCGGTGTCATCAGCATAGGTCGCCGTAGTGACGCCAGAGGTTGTCGGTAGATCTGCTGTGTATAAGGTGTATAGGACAGGCCCCAAGACAGACCCCTGCGGCACTCCTGCCTTTACTTCGTAGATTTTTGAAGTTTCTCCACCTTCTTTGACGTAGAACAACCTATCAGTGAGATACGATTCCAGGATACAGAAGAAGCTGTGCGGGAGGTTTAATTTAATTTTGCATCGCAAGCCCTTGTGCCATACTCTGTCAAAAGCCTGCTGGATATCAAGAAACGCCGATGAGCAGTATTCTTTGTTTTCAAGTGCATTTCTGATAGTGGCGCAAACTCTGTGCACCTGTTCCACAGTACCATGTTCTCTCCTGAAGCCAAACTGGTGGTCTGGTATTATTTGCTGTTCTTGGAGAATAGGCCACATTCTCCTCAGTAACACCTTTTCAAATATTTTGGACAGTACGGGCAGTAGGCTGATGGGTCTATATGACGTTTTCTCGTGTTGAGGTTTTCCATATTTGTAGATCATCATAATCTCGGAGACCTTCCATAGTCTTGGGAAGTACTGAGTTCGGAGAATGGCATTGAATAAGGTAGTCAGGAAAACAATAGCCTTTCTTGGTAATTCAAGCAGGACCTCTCTAGTAATAAGATCGAAACCCGGGGCTTTTCTATGGTCAAGATTTCTTATTATTTTTAAGACTTCTTGTGGTGAGACAGGCTTTAGTGGTACCTCGAGTTGAAAGTCAGTGTGTAATACAGAGTCTACGTACTCCTCAGGGTCATGTATTGATGCCTCCTTTGGTGCAAAGACTGTTGATAGGTGCTCGGCAAACAAAATTGCTTTTTCTTTATTTGTCTTTGCCCATTCACCTGTATTGGATCTAAGGGGAGGTTTGTATACTTGTGGTCTATCATATGCCTTTGCCATTTTCCACAGGGAGTAATTTGTAGCGTGGGTTGCTGTCAGTGACTCCAATTTTGTCTGCAGAGTATTTTCATTGCTCTCATTAATCATTGCCTTCAGCTCCACTATTGCACGATTTAGTGCCGTCTTATCTGCTGGGTGCCGACTTTGATACCAAATTCGACGAAGCCTGCGTTTTTCTAAAATTTTATTTTTAATTTCCAGCGGGCGATTTAGGGTAGGTGCACTTTTAGACGGAATGGGAGTATTTTCCGAGCAAGCTGTTTGAATTAATGTGGTATACTTGGCTAGGGCAATATCAATATCCTCAGGTGTCTTCAGCGCTGTCTTAAGCTGTATTTTGTGTTCTATGGAATCACGAAATCCATGCCAATCTGTGCGTGAATTACAAATTCTCTGAGGTTTTTCGCACTCTATGACATTTGTGCTTACAGTTAATAAAACTGGTGTATGGTCAGATGAACTGTCGAGGCAAGAATTAGCCGTAAAATAATTTTTGGACAGGCCCCTTGTTATGAAGAAGTCAAGCAAATCTGGCAACTTATTGGGATCTGTTGGCCAATATGTTGGTTCTGAGCTGGTAATTACATTAAAACTCTTTTCATCTATGCATCTTTTTAGTTGCCTTCCTCGTGTTGTTGTTAGTCTGGAAGCCCAGTGCACATGCTTTGCATTCCAGTCTCCTCCTCCTCCTCCGTGGATAACTTGGGCGGAGGCCTTAAAATCGTCGTTCTTCGTCTTTTGGCTGACATGATGATAATGATTGAATACTTAGTAACTCTATATGTAAGTAGTTATCTTTTCTTCATTTAGTTAATATATGGTAGGTACGAAACTAGAGTTAAACTCAAAGAGACGAAACAAACATTATAAATAAGTGAATGCGCGTCAAAAGCACCACCAAATTCAAAGCAGTTACGTTTTATAATGTAACTTTTTAGGCAATATTGTTACGCCTCCCTAAAATTTATAATACTTGGTATGACTTAAAATTATAATATTTTAATGTTGGTCTAAGGTTTTTATTACTCAAAGGAGAAGAGTGTTAGAATGGCCTTCCATTAAGGTATTAAAAATATAATTATTATAAAATGGTCAATTTACCATATAATCAGTATTTTAGAAGTCCTTCTATGGATTTCTTAGGCAAGATATATATTATGTTATCACTCTAGATTATTAAAGTCAAGAAGTTGACAGATGTGCACAATTAAGCTGTACGTCCCATGGTAATCATATCCAATCCCTTTCTTGCTAATGGATCCACAGAGTTATTTTCTAGGGATCCACTAAGGCCTTGAACAAACCTGTATAATTTCAGGCACTAAGATATATCTTTATCAACATCTACACTGTTACTATTTATTATCGCATTATTTGTTCATCTACATGTGATAATTAGTTTTCTATATAAAGTCATAACTTACTTAAGAATCGAAATAGCCAATGGAGAGTATAGGTACCTACCACAAAGTAAAAAGTTTGAAACCAAAGTTAATTTAACTTTATAGTAACAAAATGTATAGACAATTATATAACTAAAGGGAAATTGTATTTTACTCCTTATTTATAAACCAGTATTTTCAAATTCAAAATCATAGAGGAAAAAAGCAGAGGTACAGCAATATTTTCATTGATAAATAAAGATCTGTCATTTTTTTTTGTGATCTAATTATCTCTTTTACCTATTACAATAAGTTCCCAAAACAAACAAATAAGTGTTACATTTGCTTCAAGTTCCTAAGCAAAAGGTATACAATCAATGATGGCTACCATTATATAAAAGTATGGTAAGTATAACAGCCAGAGTAATAATATAAAAATGTTGTTTTAATAAACCAAATTATATTTTGGTTTGATAAACCAAAATGAAAATTATTATTCATAAAAAGGGGTGTCTCTTCATTTTTTTACCACAAAGTAAAAAAGGGTCAGAAGAGACACCTCTTTTTATGAAAATAACTTATGACAGAGGTCATCTGGGGCTTAAAGGCAGCAAATATGGGCTGTATTTTACTGATAATCTAAATTCCTGGTATGTTATTATGTATACACACCAAAAGATTTGCAGAAGTCACATAAATTAAACCTAAATATTGAAATGAACATTATGCCAAAACCAAATCAGTGCCAAATTAAAACCAATAACTTTCTTATCTAATTTGATCTTGATATGAAAGGGGTGAGTTAAATACAATGATATACAGGAAATAGAATAAGTATTATATACCTGCAATGCATGAAATAGATAAGCAAATGTAGATGTTTGTATATATAGCATACAGGTAAAACACAGACAACAATAACTACATAGTAAGTAATATGGTTGTTCAAACACATGTAATTACTTTGCCTATAATGGGAAGGTCAACAGCTCCCCATGTGTCTGCAGCCCAATGTACTACTCCTGAAGCAAAATCTGCTGTTAGCACACCAGCTATTGCTGCTAATAATAATGAGGCATCTGCGCAGATGTGCCGGCCCATCAGTACACCAGCACACACACACAATGTGCAACAAACCATCACACAAACCCCTTCTTGCAGTCTTTTGCCTGTCAAAACAAAAATTACGTACTCATTTCTGTTCAACAGTTGAACCCTCATAGTCATTCATAAATTAATAAATATTAAGGGAAGAATTTATTTCCTTAGTGTTACAAAATTGATTGGAAGTATATAAATTTGGAATAAGCAGTTATATAAGTCTCGGAAACTACTTCAAATAGAAAAGGGTCAACAATAAATATCCTGTTTAAACATAAACAAAATACATAATTAAGCTACCTACTCTAATTATAAAAAAAATGTGCATTACTACATGCTCATCCATTGTATTCTTTCCTAAGGTTAATTGTCTTAATAACATCAACTTGTTTATGCTAATATTGAAATGGCAAATTGTGGTTCCAAACAATTGCTTTGTAGTAGATATAAGTGGAATCTATTTTCTGAATTTTTCTGGTTAATTATATGATTGAAACTAAGAGTTAGACATTAAATTGTACTTGAACTTTTCTATATCTCACAGTCAAAGAGTATGTATTGCCTGCCACTCTCAATTCTGGCTAATTCAAGCTAAAGTGAAGAGGGAGTAGGATAGAGCAGTCTAACGAAAAAGTTAAATAATCTACTTTAAAATAAATGTTTCTTTCAGTAAAACAATTTAGCACAATATATGGGACCCTTTTCTAC
This sequence comes from Pseudoips prasinana, assembly GCA_951640165.1. Taxonomy (NCBI): domain Eukaryota; kingdom Metazoa; phylum Arthropoda; class Insecta; order Lepidoptera; family Nolidae; genus Pseudoips; species Pseudoips prasinana. The sequence continues at coordinate 22,235,736 of OX621237.1, read as the reverse complement.
TTTATATAGTTTATAGCCAAGTATTGCAAACAGTCTTCTTAAACTAGTCTACTGCATGTTTAATCACACTAACCTGGGCTGTAAAGCTCTGCAAGCTCCTGCGCTCCGCGGTGTCGCGGGCCCCAGCGGGGCTGCTTGCCAACCACACTTGGCAATTGCGTATTAGCATTAGGGTCATCTTCAGACATAGAATGCTCAAGTATTTCACGCTCTGTTTTAACCGGTGCCATTAATGTTGTTGCCATACTACTAGCATAGTCGAAACGTTCGCAACTTAAACCACTTAAACCATCTCTTTTAGCACAAGGCGGTATAGGCAGAGGTAGAGCCATCCCTTTCGATACCAGTGGTAATAAAGAACTAAAACAATGTGAAGTAAATGATAAAACCAATGAATAATAAATGAAGTCATCGACTTTATCGCGTTTATGAACTTTAAAATAATTTCATAACACGGTTAGATTTATATGACAACGAACTAAGTTTAGCTCTTTATATAAGAATTATTACCTAAATTTTAAAGAATGCTTACAAGATAATTAAGAGAAAAATTTAAACACAGGAAAATTAAAAAATGAATACAGTCTGATTATAATCAAAAATTGACAATGGATAATAATTAGATTGACATGACATTCAATTTGACTTTGACATTGCAAATGTCACAATAGGAAAAGAGATTTGTCATTTTTTTCGCCCGTCTTTGGGCAGGCTAAGATCTGTGACCATACCGCCTCGTCTTCAATTGTAATATTTATATTTCAAAGTCAGTCAGTCATGTCCGTCACAGTCAAGTCATAGTCCTACCCCAGTAAAGCAGTGGAGACTTTACTTGGCTTCTGTGGAGTTTTGGTTTCAACACGGAAAATCACAATTCACGGAAATATCGCACTTTCCTCCACTTGTGTACGTTGTCGAAGATGTTATGTCTAAAAATCCACCATATTTACACATAAAAACTCGAATTTACACCAGTTTTTGAAAATAAAACATAGCCTCGATCCGTCCTTTTCCGCGTTGGCGCCAAAACCCCTGGAAAAGAGTTTATCTTTTATTAAGACGAGTACAGAAAGGGACACAATGTTCTCAAAAGTGTTCGAGAATGCTCGAAGTCGAGAAAGTATGTTGCTCTTATAAAATATTTATTTGCACAAATATAGTACATTGGTTGTTTTAATATTTTTCTTTCTATTCATAAATTCTGTCAGTGATCTATCTAACATGTAAATTGTAATTAGTATATATATGATTGATCTGGCTGATTTTCGGTTATGGCAACCATTTAAATTCTTAGTTAACAACCTTGTCGGTACGGCGGCGGCGGCGCGGCTTCTATAGTTCAGGTTTTTAGTAGACTGTCATGCATACTGAGCGCACGCGAGTTTCCTATCAAAATAATGACATTGAACTAGCTATGCCCCGCGATTTTACTCGCGTTAAACTTTATAAATTATAGCCTACTATGTATTAATCCAGGGTGTCAGCTACCTCCATACCAGATTTTATTAAAATCGCTCCAGCCGTTTAGACGTGAAGAAGTAACAAACATACACACTCACAAAGTTTCGCATTTATAATATTAGTGTGATAGTCGTTGGTTGGCAAGCTTTCAGCTCATTGCGTTTTGTACCGAGCTCACTTTTTTGCTGCTACTCTAAAACGCCTATTTGCTTCTTGACAAGCCGGCGGCGCAGTCCGGTCGTTGTGTCCAACCCTGTTCATGTGCTGTTTCTGATCATCTTTTTGTCTTTGGAATTGGCCACCGCATTTTCGCTTACCCTTCTACACATAACAAAATAAATTCTGCTTCGCCACACGCTCTTCTGACATGAGTGAGATATGTCCGGACCACCGATGTTGTCGAAACATTAAATACGATTCAATACCACCAACATTGGCTCGTCGCAAAACTTCAATATTAGGTACGCAGGGGATCAGAACATGCTACGGGGGCATTTAAGGTAGAAACGGTCGAACGTGCGTTTGTGGCGACGACGACGACGGTACTTACGCTACGTATCAGAGGTCCATAGAAGGCATAGCAACACAATTGCCATGTAGACATATGTTTTAGTGGCCAGTTCCAAATAATGTGAGAAGAAGGCCTTGACTTTTTGTATTAAAACAACTAATTTGACCAGTTTTAAACAAAATCTTGCCATTTTAGGGCATGATTTCACGTACCACAACCACACTACGTTACGACAACAAAATGTTGTCAAGCAGTGGTTACGTGTGAATAGTGCAGCTTTTTGTAGTTGGGTTGTGGTACCGACAAAATGTTGTCAAGCAGTGGTTACGTGTGAGTAGTGCAGCTTTTTGTAGTTGGGTACCGACAAAATGTGGTTGCGTTTTCGCCAATAGTTGCGATGTGGTTACGTGGTGTTCAGTCAGACACAGTCCGAGGCCGGTTTTCATAGCGGAAATATTGCGGTTGCGTCGACGCAACGTCGTGTTTGCGATGTGGTCGGCCACTAAAAAAATGAAAATGAAATGAAAAAGAAGTTTATTCATCTTAAATTAAAATCCTTTACAAACTTTTTGATACCCCTGCCAAACTGCAAAACAGTTTGTTGGCAGATATAGCTCCCTTTTTACATACTTCTTACAACAAATACATTATGTACCAGTATCTAGGTAATATAAAGAAGCAAAATAAACACAAGCGAACTAAAGAAAAAAAAAATATATATCTAATTAAGAAAAAAAAACAATTAAGTATTAAATAAATTAAGTTAGTAAATTAGTTAAATAAATTTAGTTACTAGTTCGCAGTGTCGCTGGTAGTTGCGATGTGGTCGGTATCAATATAAAGGACCTAACTGCATTACCTATTAAATGTATATGGTACTGTGGTATGTAGGTATACTTATTTATTACAAACACTAGATTAAAAGACATGTCATCATTAACTCATTGCTGTCCGTTTACTTGCGCATGAAAGAGACAACGTTATGTTTTCAAAGTTATGGTTTCAATTTTGTACAGTGAACGCTTGCGTTTGTATTCGAAATATTCGATTGAATACTATAGTTTGTAACTAAATGACCGGTTTTTATCGGATAATATTTCTTCAAAGTACTTATTAAATATTAAATAGCTTCGGGTGTTTTCGGGTGGTAAAAGCCCGACTGTAGCTATTTGCAGCAGGCCTCATGCCCCAATAATACCCCTCCCATACTTGTATCCGCGCCTGGAGTGACGCAGAGTAGGAGCGACATTTTTTTTTTTTTTTTTAACGTGACGCGTGCAGTTAACCTTTTGGCTTATACTGCTTCACCGGACAGTAGGGGTGAGCGTGGGCTCTAACCGCCTAGCAAAAACAAACTACAAACTAAGTACCCGAGCCGGAGGGCGCCCCCTGTGGGGCTCGAACCTCGGCTCTGGGCGGATACTGACGAGGAGAGGGCGAGATATCGTGGTTTTAGGGATTTTTGTGCAACTGTCGCTCTACGTTAATGCGCGACGCGGGCCTCGCTTCCGGTTTAGGTCCGGAGCGGGCATTCATCGGATCGAATGCAAACTAAGGGTCATGGAGGACGCTGGTGGTCGCGACGCGTTCGCGGTCGTACTCGCGTCCGGCGAGTACGAAATATCGGTTGTGCAGTGTTGCGAGAGTCTCTAATCGATTTGATTTGGTTTAAGTATACGGTGATCTCGTCGTCCGATTCGTCTATGACGTTCTTCGGACTACGGTGTTTACGTGAGAGTCGGGAAGGAGTGTATTTGACCACCTGTACCACCAATTTACTTGGATGGTGAGTGGCAGAGTCAAAGTACCTTTTGGACGCATGCTTCATCCATTGCCTGATGGTAGGCAATTGGAGATCGGCATGGAGGCTTTTGTTACGGACGAACGGAGCGACAAGCGTTCGTGCGCCGCATTTTATGTATGTGCATGTGGGTGTAGGGTAGGTGGGCTGGCAACGTTGCGTCGAGTCACGAATGGTGACTCATGATAGAGTGAATTTGGTTTTATACCGAACTGAAAAATTGAATATTTATATTGTTTAAAAATATGTTAATTTAACAACGCAGAGATTTTAACTTATTCATAGACTTTTTATAACTCAGGTAGGCAATAGCGACATATGCTTGGTCGGACGGACCAACTAGAACTAAGCCCGCTACTTATATCACACAGTTAAAAAATATTTAAATAGTTTATAGCAGTGTTTTTCAACCTGTGGGTCGCGACCCCCTGGGGGGTCATTTATCAAAAGAAAACTTTGGAGCAAATAACACACTGTGATTTATTCCCAATCACAGTAAAACCGAATTTCAAAATAACTGTCCTCATGAAGAAGTTCTGTCTTATTATAGTTTCATCACTCCCGCTAGAAGTTGACGGATCTGTTGGTCTTTTCAAAACAAGGGCTGGCGTTCAACAAACAGTAACCGGCTGACGCCGACGGTCTGAAATAGTCGCAAAGCATGCATGTCGCAATCGCGCGTGCCGTCACTGCATAGCCATCGTCGCCCCCGTAACGTTCATTGCGTCTCTGCAACTCATTCCCTCAACTCGCATTTTGATTATATATTTATCCGAACCCTAATTATGAAAATTAATAAATTCGTTGGATTCAATATTTGTCACAAAATAAAATACATGGAAAAAAGTGTGTAAAAAGCGGGTAGGGGGGTCACAAAAAAATTCTTCATACTAAAGGGGCCGCGCCATGAAAAGGGTTGAAAAACACTGGTATATAGGTAATGCGTCAAATCCCTACAAAATAAAAATATGAAATTAAGAAAATGTAGTAGGTTCTAATTAAAAAAAAAACAAAGTCATCAACACCAACCGTTTTAAATCGAAATAAATGGTTTATTTCGTTTTAAACGGTTTTTTCGTTTTAAACGGATTTGTTTAATTGATTTTAAACCGGCCTTACATCAACCTTAGCACAGTTCACCGAATGAATTACCGATCTTGCTGTTGACCCTGGCATTGATGTCACAGTTGGAATGGACTGTTATATATCCTTACCCAGTTTTATCGTCAGAGTCTCAAGAGCATGAATGTCTTAAGACCTCCGTGACTCAGAACTTTAGGTAAATATAATATTATTATTTACATATCAGTCGATACATAAAGTATTCGCATTTCCTAATGCATACATATTTAAAAAAAATAAGAAAGTACAAAATAAGTGTAGGTATATTGCAAAGAATGATAGCAACCGTTGTAGATCTAAATAGCAAGCGGGATCTTAAAATTATAATAGCTAATATGACAATTATAATTACCTACGTCGAGAATAAGGAAGTCTTGTTTTAAAGTAAATTTTGGTTTTTGATATTTTCGCCTGAACTTAATTTCAGGTTTATTACAGAATTATTTTGTTTTTCTTTTTTAATTATTATTTCACCGTGGTTATTAAACCCTTCTGTCGCAATAAATATACCTACTTACCATATTGCATTCGTTTTGACTTGGTATTGATCGCGAGTATTAGCGAGACATGTTTTATGACACTTTCCAAAAGATATGTAAATAGATTTATACCAATAAATTGAAAACACAATGTATGGTGGGAGCTCCTTCGTGGTATATTCCGTTTAGGCCAAAAATAAGTATAAGTATATGTTGGGTAGTATACACTCTTCTATCTTCTACATCGAAAACGTTCACTATGTGGATACCGATACATAACGGAAGTTCTTATTCCTCTTCCAAAATCCGCGTTCTTCAAAATTGAATCAATGATGTACTTTTTTAACATAGAATTATGAACCACTAATGTTAATAAAATAATGCTAAGGAGCTAGCTAGTACCTACCTACATAACTGGGTGCGGAAGTAATTGAAAATATTAGCGTAAGGTGGTAGAATAGTTTGTACTTACACATAAAAATACTATTGGTATAGTATAAATACTTTCCTATACTCTCTAGATCATCGTTCAATCTAAAAATAAATCATGCGCATGCGCAACAAGTTTCCTTTTAACAACACAGATATATTTTGTCGAAAGTAAAAACAATTGAGGAGCCCTAAATTAACAAACTACGTGATTTATTTTTGAAATATCTAAATCAGTACCAACCCAATATGTCGGTGAGTACATTTTGTACAAAGTAAACGCTTGGTAAAGTGAAAATACCGGATGTCTTCGGTAAAAAAAGCTTTCTATTATGTAGATAGACAGACTAACATTCATTTTTGCATAATATCATGTTATTATTATGCAGAAATTGTTGTTAGTCTGAAAGGCAGGTATGGGTTATATAAAAAAAGGAATTAAGCTCAACGTTTATAACACAACGCCGCCGGCACAGCTAGAGTTGTTTAGTCATAAATGTACCAATTGCGTGACATTAGAATAACTAGGTACTAGGGAGTTACGTACTACAAAATAATGTTATATATGGACAACAGTAACTAAACTACTAAGAAAATAAAATAAACGTTACAAAGCGTGGAACAAATGAATAATATATTTAATTTTATGTTTGAATGAACGGATTCTGATAAGACTTATGAATGTTGGTAGGTACGGGTATGTGTATACAGCTGGCTAGTTACCGGAATGTAGAAACTGCCTGCCATAGCCGAAATTCGGTCATGAGAACATTAAAGTTATTCAATGCATTTAGCTAAGATGGATACACGATTACATCCAAAACAAAACACACTGAAATTACGTTCTAAACACTAACTGCCAAAAATGATTATCTGCTGTGTCCCGATACCCGGATCCAGGCAAATTTTGTCTTAGTTATATTCTCGTCCAAGTAGTAGAATAATGACGGCCAAGAAAAATATTGCCACCCATTTCATCCCGTGGGGAACGTAGAAGTCGTCTCGGGGGAATATATTCTAGCAGCGTTCTTTTGAGTAGGTACTACTCAAAAGAACTACCCGTCTGCCAAGGATGGCGATTATCGCATATCCCTCCAAATGATGGACACAATGCATTGTGGAAATCTTTAATAGGATGATACTACTAGTTATCTTATGGGCAATGGCACACTAGTGTCAGATTTGTTCAAGCGCCCAGTAGGCCTCTGAGATGGCTTAACGACTGTTGCCTAATGGTTACGACCAGGACCAACAGCAAAACGTGCCCTTCGAAGCACGGAGACGCTCAGAAATTAAACCACTTTGGCGGTCACTCATTTATGAACTGACCATGAGCCTGGTTAACCTCGTCAATAACTTATAGGCAATAACTATTGGTGGTAGACCATTATATAAGAGTATTGCGAATTAATCGAAACCTATCTTTCGTTAATTATAATATATATTTTCAGGCTAAAATGTCACGATACAAGCAACCGAAGAAGCTAGAAGACATAGCTTTATGTAAGCTTGGAGATTGGGTGGCGCTTCAAGCAGAAAGGCTCATAATACCTATAGCAATGCTCACGCAGCGAGACACGGATGTAGCTCAAGCTGCACTTTCGCAAAATGTAGCCTGCATTAGGGCCTTTTTAGAGCATAATGTCCCTTGGATGCTTCACGATTTATTTGCTAATGAAGCTATCAGAGCTTTGTCAGAACTTCTTGAAAAAATTAAACGGACGTATGGATTTCGAGCCTGCATGGGAAAATTTGTTAGTCAAATGAATGTTGTGGTAAAAACAGCAGAAGTACTGTTTACAAGAAATTTAACCGTGCTATCCGTTGATAATATCCCGAAGATGTTGAGATCAATATTTTATACTAAGCTGCACATGCTAAGGGGACTTGTCGATCTTAATTTAGGATCTCTCTCTGGGGGTTGGAAAACTGCAGATATGGAAGAAGGCATCATTAGATGTTTGAAAGAATTGCATTGCTTAAAGTATTTAATTATAAATTATGATTGTACTGATAACATATTGCGATGTATAGCTGAAAATTCAAAACAATTAACGAAGTTGGACGTTTCTTGTTCTAAATCTATCACTAACACCAGTATAGACATTATAACAAAAATGAATAAATTGAGAAGCATCCAATTATACAGAACGTCGGTATTGTTAGATGGTTTCGTCAAATTACTCATAAAATGCAGAAATATCGAAGATATAGGTCGATGTGACGATATAGGTAAAGTTTTAGAATTTATTGATTTAAATTATTCAGAAGCTATTAAGTTGAATTTGAAAATTTATGTAAGCAGATACGCTACGTTAAATCAGTTGCAGTTAGCGGTACAAATGTGCCCTTCTATAAGGAGTATGACAGTGTTCCATACTACTTTACAAACTGATCTGATGGTTCTCATAGGTTTAGGTGATTTGAGAGAACTCCGATTACTATCGTGTGACTTTTATGCAGATCAAGTAAAACAAGTTCTTCAAGTTAAAGGTTGCAATTTAGTACATTTACACCTTGAACATGTTGATCAAATAGACTTGAACGCTCTTATGTACATAAGTCAAATGTGTCCTTTATTGAAATCATTGACCTTATATAATTGTACCCTTATTCAGCATACATCGTTGTATACCAAGAAATTGGAAATAGAGCCATTTCGTAATCTCAAAAGAATAACTTGTGTTTCTACGTGCACTGATGAACAATTATTGTTTCTGCTTGTTAATTCCGTTAATGTGGAATTCATTCATTTAGGCACAGCTATTCAATTAACAGACGATTTAGTATTCAAAATTCTTGATAAGAATCCCTTGATATATTTAAAAGAGCTACGGATTATGCAGGCAGATTTCTTGACAATGGTTTCGGTTGAGAGAATAATACAAAGTTGTATGAGTTTAGAAATACTAGTAGAATTAGGAAGTTGGTCACTGTTAACAGACACTGATCGCGAGCATATAAGAAATTTCATTAAAATTAATAATTTTAATGTTAATATAGCTCCATAAGAACCAGTAGGTATGTACATGCATTACTTTTTTGATTAGAGTTTTGATGATTACATCCCAACTCTAATCAAAAAAATTAACTTACATATCAATGTTAACTTCTTAATTAATCATAAGTAAAGAAGTTAACATTGATATAAAATAATTTATTTTGCTATGGCTTACCTAAGCTACACTCCCCTGTAAAAAAACGGGCTCCTTACAGTCATCGGCTTTTCTATGGATTATTATTTGGCCATTAGAATAAATTGTTAGAAATTTCTTATTATTAATGTGAATATAGTGTTTAACACTTAAATCCAGAGAGCCGTGTTAAAATGGACATTTTTATGGGTTTAATGAAATAATGAATAAGAGTATTTTTATGGTATTCTAATAAAAAAAGACTCAAAAATAAAAATTAATAACGAATATGACCACGTATTGCAGCGATTACGGCATGTAAGCGTCTTGGCATGCTCTCAACCAGGCTTTTCATGGTGTCCTGTGGTATGTATTCCCACTCCGAAATCACACGTTTAAGCTCCCTAATAGTTGGACAGATCTTACTCGCCTTTTCAGGAGGTCCCAGACGTGCTCAATGGGGGAAAGATCGGGGCTCTGCTGGCCAATAAAACCGACAAATACGGACTTTTGGCATAGAAACATCCACGTCGCCAGTCAAAGGATTTCTGTTTTGTACCTTTGTGCATTTAGTGAGCCATTTTAAATTAATACTGTCTCCGCACATTAGCTGGACGTTACGCCCACCAAAGACAACGGACCCTCTACCATAAGGGATGGCATAGCATTCCCCTGGTCTACGTAACGCTCGCCGACATCAGACCTCACCATTCAGCAAAAAATGTTCGTTGAACGCGTATAGCAGCCGCTAAAAGCCTCCTCCTCACTGTCTTTACATTATAGGGATAATAGGAAATATAAAGGATTATTTTAAAAAAGTTTCTAATTTGAAGTAAACATTTTTTCAGGAACATAGTTTGGCTATTAATGCCTCTTTAGAACGAATTGATTACCAATTCTATAGAAAAATAAAGCCGCCGTTTTTTTGGAAAAGGAGTGTATGTTCCGGGTTATGTCCAAAATGTGGTTACACTTAGGTTTATCCGAGTACAGCCAACCGTTGAAAGCACATTAACCCTAGTTAATGACTAATTCAATTGGAGTGATCGGTTCACGAGTTCCACAGTAACAACACACACAATAATTACAAAACTGAACCAAACTAGAGCAAGAAAATCGTGAAGTTGATCTCACTTCTAAATTAGCTTATCTTTATCCAACTGCGACCACATCTAGTTGGAAAACTAGGTATTACCGCACTTCGGGTTTTAGCCGTAACATACTGACATTATGCGTTAAACTAGGTACACACATCAAATGTTTAGGGAGGGAAATTATCCAAATAATATTCACCAAATCTAGGTTAGACTGGCTACTTACTTTAATTCATATGTTTAAGTTAACAACTCCATTTAGCTTAACATAAAACCTATTTAAATTAACCTAAGATAATGTCGTCGATTAAATGGCTTAAAATTACCGTTACAATTTCCGCACCGGAACTCAAAACTTTGTATCACTTTAAAATGTACCTACCTACTTGATGCCTAGAAACTTACGATGTGTGTATGTTAGATAATTATGATCGGTTCAGGTACCTACGCATTTCATGTTTCCATACCCATAAACATTATTTCTCTCATTACTACATACCTAATTTACGTTTTATGAAACAATTTAGAGTGAATCTCTAATATATTAAGCAAATATGCTCATATCCATGACTATAACAATAATTTGCTGATTATTGAAAGGTAGGTAATTGATATTTAATAATATAAAAAAGTTTATTAGTACTAAATGTATCTTCATAATTCTGTTGTCTTATAAAAGCCCAATTTTAAATTCATTTTGTTCTGTTCCAAACATGTATCCAAATTGAATTTAAAATAACGCATACGTAAGCGATACTCCACATACGGAAATAGTACCTAAGTAAACTTATTGTTTTGTTATATGATTACAGTCATCTGATATTACTATGTAAATGTAATTATATTCATGGTACACAAGTACCTATTACACCATCATTGATCTAGAACTGCAGAATTGTACCAAGCCTTAGTACGATCCTGCTGAAAAAGAAACTTATGAACCTTGAACGAATTAAGCTCTCGATGGAAACAAAACAGTGATTGGCAAAACTTATCGGAACGATAACCAATCATAGCGTAGATTACCAGCCGAGACCTCAAACTCTTTCGTTCGAGTTCGACATTCGAGTTGGTATATTTAGTTTATAGCAAACTCATACTAATAAAACTTCAGGTGTAAAGGGTGGTGTCATCCTATCCCACCTTCAATTTCAACCATAATGTTAAAGATATTTTTATAAAGACTATGTACGTATTTATAAAAATATTGTTTATTTCCTCCGTAGAGTTAAAAAAAAATCATTTTAACCATAATTTTAGGTAAATAAATAAAATCCAAAGCTTTTAAATTAAGTTATGATCACTAGATTAGATAGAAATAGCTGCGAAATTAGTGCAGCCGCTTTAATTTTTCTAAAATTTTTAAACGGGATTTTCAATTTAAATTTGTCACATCTATTGTAAATATTTTTCTTCATATTTTGTATTCTTTCATCATCTATTGCAATTATTTGTTTATGATGATAATATCCAATGCCTGGTTACAAATTTAATAATGAATTCGATAGTTAAACAGAATTGGTTAATTTCTTAACGTGGGTATAATTTACTCCCATTTGCATTGAAATTAACAAACGACAATAATTAATTTAGTGAACAAAATTCATGCTAAATAGTTGTAGATAGTGGTTTTAGCTAAGCGGCGTTAGAATCATCAGCTTGTCAAGCAATTTTCCTTGAATAGGCTAATTTAATTAAGTAATTTTATAACATACCCATTTTATCATAAAGGCGGATAAGAATGTTTCATTTCGTCCTATTCTGCCAGTGCAACTTTACTACATGCTTTTAAATAAAGTGTTTTTAAAACTTTCTAAGAACGAGTTTCTACTAAAATCATGAAATGATTAACGAGTTTCTACTAAAATCATGAAATGATATGAATTGTTTTTTTTTTTTTTGTTTAAAGGACACCGCCCGCACTAGGAGAGTGAATTCCTGTGTTGCGAGGTACTTTACAAACATATAATTGACAGATACATATTAGATCCAGATTAAAAACAACTATTTAGGTATGGGTCGGACAAATAGTCGTCCTGGGCGGGAATCGAAACGAGACAAGAAGTGGCTAGGTCTTAAACATTGCGTCTGACTATTCTTACAACAAATATGAAACCGATTAACCACTCCTGTCATTTCGCCATACTATTAGGAATAGTGTGGTGAAATTACTGGCGCGGCTCTACATTTTTAAGGTTTTTAATAGTAAGTTTAACAATAATATTTTATGGTATTGATGGCAAGTAAATTATTATTAATTAATAAATGTGTTTTTTAATTACCCAATAGCCTCCCATCCTTTCCCCTTCAGGGATATTGCAACTTTAGTGTAATATTTTTAACATATTATATTTTATCTCTGTGTATGTAATGTTGATATTCCTCTCACTGTCATAAATATCTCTGTGTATGTAATGTTGATATTCCTTAATAAATAAAAATAAAATAAATAAAATACTCTTGTATTCATTTAGCACAAAGATATCACTCACTCTGAGGTATAAAATCATTCATTGGTTAGGGGTAAAAGGATGGGCACCACGTGGCCATAGCCATAGGCATGGGAACACCCAAATACTCCGAAATATTTAATTCTGAATTTTGATGCTCCGATTTTCATAAGTCCGAATTTCATAATAGGTCTAAGAATTGTAATATCTTTTATTAAATATCACGAAATTTATCTTACCGAAAGTCGTAAATGCGATTTGTTAGTTTTCCGATTTTCATACGTTCTAAGAGCCAAATGCTCGAAGGGTTCTCGGTCCGAAAAAAGACATTCCGAATTTCAATACTTCGAATAAACTAAAAGTCTGTTGTGCTACAAAATTTTGTGACAGAAACGAATCGCTGCAATACCGACTTCACGTAGTCTTGTTTGCCCTACCCCTAGAGTGTAATGTAAGCTCGCGTGGGGTCGCCCAAACCCGGCAGCGCCGGAGCCGTGAAGGAAACAATGCTTGCTGGATGTTGCATGCCTGATTGCATGTTGCGTGCCTGCTTGCTTGCTGCATTCCTACATGCATGTTGCATGCCTGCTTGCATGTTGCATGCCTGCCTGCTTGCATGTTGCATGTAGCCGCCGAGTGCCAGATTCCCTCTATTGTTGGTGAATCATTTGGGTTGTTATTCGTATTGATGTTTCGAATTATCATTAATTCAAATTTTTGTTATTCGATCTTTTGAAGCTCGGTATTTTGAGAATAGTAATTATAAACGATAGGAATATTGAAATTTAGGAATTATAAAACTAGGAGTAATGATAAATCGGAGTTGTAATATTCGGAATTTTCTACCATTCGGAATTATGGAAGGCGGCATTTCGAAATTCGTATTTGTGACTGTCGGAATAAAGTTTTTTGTATTAATGTAGTGTACCCCATAGGCATATATTCCTATGGTTAATCTGCTTATAATGCAGATTGATCGAATTATTTTTTAACATTATGTTTGAGAAACATGCCTGCCAAAAATATGCTAAGTTATAATTTTCCTTTTGTATCAAAAACTTTGTGACTAAAATAAACTGTAATATATAAAAGAAAATTTTACTGTTTAGTTAATGGATTAAAGAGAATAAGACAATACAATATAAAATAATACTTTTGTCCATTTATTAAAGTATAAGTATTAAGTGAACTGTACAGTCAATTTAATACATGTATAGAGATCAAGTGACTATTAACATCTGGTGAATCTAGAACTGTGAATTTAATCACACTAAAATTATAAAGGCGAAAGTTTGTGAGTGTGTATGTTTGTTACCTATTCATGTCTAAATGGCTGGCACAATTGTGATAAAATTAAGTATGGAGTTAGCTGACAAAACATAGCTGGATTAACACATAGGCTTTATCCGCAGAGCACAGCTAGTCTTACATAAATCTTAAACAACAGTTGTTACAATTTGTTTGTTACAGCCTAATTGCTCCAAATCTAGTAAACAAATGAAAGACAAGGTATTATAGAAAGTTACATAGATACCAACTTTAGATGACTTGATCAATAAATGATTAATGAGTCACAACTTCCACTTGGTTGGCGTTTAATTCTACCTATTTAATAGTTTGTTTCTTATCTTATAAATACTGCTTCTCCAAAGCCAAAGGTATGAAAATTTATTTACATAAAAGTACTTTTGTAAGTTACTGGTGCCAGGTGAATACTTAATAATATTAATAAGGCTTTGTAGTTTGGTTTTAGAAATGAATCCTAGTATTAACAAGAGCTATTTTGTTGCAAAGAAAATATGTAATTTGTCTCATATGTAAATATATTTATATATATTAATTCACAAGTCCATTTTTTGCTGCATTTCAATGTTATTTTCCTTTATTGTCTTTTGAACAGCCTTATTGTTTGGTACAAGAGCAAACATATACACAGGGTATATACCATTAGGAAAATTAGCTTGCTTACATTGTTTAATTCTCTTCAAATCACATTTCTTAAATATCTGTACATATTGTTTAAATGATCTTGTTACCGAAGAGTCAGTTTCATCCTTTTCAATTTTCCCTGTGGAGGTTACATTTTCTTTAACAACTATGACTCCATTTTCGGCGAGAGAATCTCTGAAAAGAAAATTATATGTTTAAATGAAATAAATAGAGAACTTCAATAAATTAATCAATGATCTGAGACAACTAGAACAATAATAAATAAGGTAAGCATGTAATATAAAATTTTATTTTTGGACAAGCAACGAACTTCAATTTCAATAGAGAAAAATCAATCTTCTGCTACTATTTATATTATTAATGGTAGAGTAAAGTCACTTGATGAATCTACACATTTAAGGTGGCAATCTAAAGAACTACACTACTGATTTAAAGCTCAGGAAATGTTTAAATGTCTTATGTGCAACCACTTGGGACTGCTTAAAATGCAGTTGTCCCAAATCTACAGAGAAAATATCTGCCTATTTAAACATAAAGTAATTACCGGCATCGAATAAAATATGCTATTAAATCTTCATCTGTCAGATATCCTAACACCCATTGAATCCAGATAACATCATACTTTCTAACTGGAACAAATTCTTGTAAACTATATTTATACAAATTTTCTATTTTATCTTTATGTTCTCCAACATATTCTTTGATAGAGTTTATAAATTTCTCATCAGGTTCCACAACATCCACTGAATTAAATTGGGGAATTAACAAATGCTTTGTAATTCTGCCGATCCCAGCACCACAATCCAATGCCGTGTTCGTTAGTGGCGGGTTTTCCGTTAGCAGCAATGATTTCAGGAATAGTTGCGAACCTTCGATGTCTATATTGGATATAAAACCAAATCCTCCAAGTACTCCATCCACTGTGGGTGGAATATCAGCCCAGTATTGCAAGGATTTTTCATAACTAATGTCACTTTCACTATATTTACTATTCATCATGTGTTGCGTTCTAAGAATACCTACAAAAAAAATTGTGATAAATACTTAGGCAACAGCTGAACCTAATATTTAAAGCCAATTAATGCAGTTATTATAAAAAATAACCTCAAATCTTAATAATAAAAACATAGCAGTCGGAACGCTGAGTATGTAATATGCAACCATATTCATTCATTATATTACCAATGATTATTATACCTATAGACATATACAATCAAAGAGAATATAACAAACTACAACTCGGAGGAATAAGATTCTACATACATAAAATGCTCTGTCTAAAGAGCATGCTAAGAAGTTAGACTCACACTATTTTACATGATCTTTGGACATCCTCTTTTATTACATAACACCTTCGAGCATTTATATCTAAACGCTCAAAGCATACCACAGTCAGAGCCACTCACTGTGGTATGTAACATACCAGGAAGTACCTATGAAATAAACTATGCTCAAAGATAATACGAAACCCAATGTTAAATCGAAATTATTCAACGACATACTTTATTAAATTTCAACAGGTTTCCGAAAGATCCAAAGCTAAATGAACTATGTACAAAATTTTGTGGTCAAAATTCAAATTGGAATGCAACGAGATGCAATGTGATTTGCTCAGAACATTTTACGCTGGAAAGTATTCAAACCCTTGTGAACAACAGAATACGGGACATAAGAAGGTGCTTATAGCACTATATATCGACGATGAACTGGTTGCAGCTGCTTCAGATGAAGCTACAGCAAAGAGTGTTATTCATGACCTACAAAGTCGTCTTGAAATAATAGCCATATAGCCATTCAGCTTCGTTTTATTTAGGACTGGAAATTAAGCGATCGATCCAACAATGGTTCTGCCTTCATTGGACAAGAGTACACTAAGAAATTTTTGGAGCGATGTAACATGAAGGACTGGAATCCAGGTTCCACTTGGATTGAAAAAAAATCGACTATCTTAGCTTGCATGTCTAATATAGTCATGAATAACACAAAATTTTACACCATGTTATCTTTACAGTTGTTGGTTCCTAGTTCATTAAATGGTACCTAAAATCCACGTATATTTGTGAGTACGTCCTTATCGCCTTACAAAATACGTTCAACTTACAGACATTAGAGATACATTTTTTTAATACTGTATGACACACCCGCCCCCTTTCTGAAAGACTATACGCACTTCTCGGGCATTGTCAATAGTGGGTACATTTATATTTTTATAAATCTTCTTAACGCACACTTGACTTGGGGATTAAGCTAGTGAATGCGTGACGAGAGTGTTACGAAAAGTGTGATAGGGCGATGCAAACGTTGAGAGGGAGATAAGGTAGTGAAAGTAGGAAGAGAGAGATTTACGTTTCTTATATTACTGTAGGGGCAAGAGAGAGAGAGAGAGACACACACAGCACACAAGCACGGTTTCTTTCTCTCTTTGTCCCATGACCAGTTATGTGGTATATCTAAGTTTTACTCCATGAATGTCAATCCACTAATCTTAAAAAGCATTACATTTAAGTATACCTAGAAATAATTATGTATATTTATCTATATGACTACAAATATGTTATGACTATTTACAAGCAATTTTTTTAAGTCTACGTGAATAAAATCCTTTTTTATTTTATTTTTTCCATCAAATGCCTTAGTATCTGCAGTTGGAACTGTAATTTTCAGTTCTTTTTATCAGAACAGACTTGATTTTAATTTCTTAAAATTGTAATAGCTACCAACTATATTCAATTCATTTTTTTTATTGTCTGTTACAGAAGATATATTTTCGATCTAGGTAAATTAGGTATGAAATAAGTAATAAATAAAATATCATCATCATCATATCAGCCGAAAGATGTCCACTGCTGGACAAAGGCCTCCCCAAAGATCTCCACAATTGGCGGTCTTTCGCTATTCGCATCCAGCAGTTTTCAGTGACCCACACAAGATCATCGGTCCATCTTGTAGGGGGCCTGCCTACGCTGCGTTTTCCGGTTCGTGGTCGCCACTCGAGAACCTTTCTGCCCCAACCCTACGGTTCTACGAGCTATGTGCCCCGCCCACTGCCACTTCAGTATTGCAATTCTTCGGGATATCTAGGTGACTTTGGTTCGCCTGCGGATTTCGACATCTCTGATTCGATCCCGCAGGGAATCTCCGAGCATATCCCTCTCCATTGCTCTTTGGGTGACCTTGAGCCTTCTAATAATATACTATTATCTCAGTGTTTTACATTAAGGCAAAACCTCTCTAGAAATTATCTTAGTGTGAGTCTAAACAATGCGTTACTACGCTCTATTTTATACATGTGCACAAATTCAAAGTTGGTGTGCGATATTGTTATAGTGTGCATTTGCATGAATAAGATTTTGGTTTGCGCATGTTTACCTCGCGCCCGTAAAAATCGGCAGAAAATAATGTTTGCATATTTCAAACGATAACGTCTCCATTGTCTAAATGCTCGAAGATGCATGGCATAAGGACACGACACAAGATCCAATGTCAAGTAAAAAAATGATAATTTGGACGGTATTCTGAAAGAATATCTCTTTGTTTTCTATCAGGAAAATCCCACCGAATCTTTATTTTCATTTTAGAACCATCTAATGCCAATATTAGCATTAAGAATTTGTTATATTATTATCCTTTTCACTAGCTTTTCTTTTTCTTTTCTTCAGAAAATTCATACCATCTCTTTCTTTTCATTCTAGAACCATCTAATGTCATTTTGCATTAATAATTTTGTATATCTTTCATCAGTTCTCGATCCACAACAACCAACCTTATTTCATTTGTGACCTTTTTGACTGATTCAGTTGATTCTAACATCCCAGTTGACACAATTTACACTGATATAAGCAAAGCGTTCGATACCGTCGACCACAATATCCTTATAAGTAAACTTAATATCCTTATAGGTAACTTGTAAATATATACGATTCTCACGCAGTACTCGACTGAACTCGCAGATATACACTATCAATGGTAAGGCATTGGAAGAAGTGGCTACAATCAGAGATTTGGGAGTTCATTTTGTTGAAAAAGTATTTTATAAATGAGCAGTGAAACTCTTTTGATCATTGTATTTCTTTTTATATACGTTTTGATTGTTTTTTACTGTCTTGTCAAACTTCCTTAGCAACAGTCTTGTTACCGAAAAACTACATGAAAATTAAAACTATATTTTCCTTTTTACCATATTTATTTGTTGATAAAATTGTGCCCCGGACTCTCCCTAATTTCTAACATGGTAGCAGAGCGTTTCGGGTGTTAACAATTGAATATTGTCGAATGATGGATTCGGTAAGCGGAGCAGTTGGTGATGGTATCGGTGGAGTACCACACACTCATGGATCTGGGGGATTACTCCAAAGCATCGAGAAGTTGGATGGCGCGTCGAACTATGTTACTTGGAAGGTACAAGTAGAGCTTTATTTAGTAATGGAAGATCTTTGGGATTACATAGAGGAAACACCATCAACTGCTGCTGGTCTTAAGATAGATAGGAAGGTACGTGCTAAGATGCTCTTAATGGTAAAACCACACTGTTTGGTGCATGTGAAGAAAGCAACTACGGCTAAGGAGAGCTGGAATGCTTTAAAAACTGCCTTCGAAGACCAAGGAGTCAATAATAGATGTCGACTTCTAGGACGCCTTGTGAGTCAGAAGCTGAGCATATATAGTAGCCCGCGAGTTTACGTTACGGAGATACTGTCGCTGGCCAATCAGCTAGCAGACATGGGCAAAGAAGTAGACGACGAATTACTTGCTGCATTGATGCTACAAGGGCTTGGAGAACAATATGAGCCGATGAGAATGGCTATAGAAAATAGTAATATAACGTTGACAACAGACTACGTTAAAACAAAATTACTACAGATGGACGTTAATTTAACTAGTGAGAATTTATCGCAGAATGCTTTGATTGCTACTAGAAAGAAAAGCTATGGGAAAGAGAAGACAGCAATTAAGAAGATTGAATGTTATGTGTGTGGGGAAGGACACAAAGCTCGTTTTTGCCCCAAGAAGCATACCAGTCAAGCACACACCACTAATATGGCACTCCACACCTATAGAAATGCTTCAGAAGATTGGATTTTAGATTCAGGAGCGTCATTTCATATGACAAACAGGAAAGATTGGCTAAAGAACTATGAAAGGTTGAAGGAGCCAGTCCAAATATCCTGCGCGAATGGGAATAGGGTGGAAGGTGAAGGCCGAGGTGACATCTGTTCAGATAAGTTAAACGTGAGTGTGAATGGAGTTGTTTTTGTGCCTAAGTTAGCTGCGAATTTATTGAGTGTAAGTACGTTAGTGAACCGTAATTTTGTGGTAGTATTTTCAAAAGGAGGTTGTAAGTTGTATAAGGCAGATGAATGTCAAGTGAACGGTAAAGTTGAGTTGGTATGTAGGGAAGATAAGGGGATTTATGTAGTGAATTCCAATTCTCACATTTTTTCAGCTTTAAGAACAAAAGCTGATGATGATGTCCAACTATGGCATCGCAGACTTGGTCATTTGGGAATTGTCAACATGAAAATACTACGTGACAAACTGGCTAGAAGTATATGTTTCAAGGATTCAGAGTTAGCACAGTGTGTGTCGTGTTTGAAAGGTAAGCAAACTACATTACCTTTTCCAAAACAGAAGAGTTTGCGTGCTACTGAAATTCTTGAACTAGTACATAGTGATGTTTGTGGGCCTTTAGAAACTCCTTCATTTTCGGGCTACAAATATTTTCTGACGTTTATTGACGAGAAATCGAGAAAAACCTTTGTTTATTTCTTACGAAATAAAAGTGAAGTATTTTCAAAGTTGGTAGAGTTTAAAACACTTGTTGAAAATCAGACGGGTAAGAAAATAAAATCGATTCGCACGGATAACGCAAAAGACTACGTCAATGAACGGATGAATAATTTTCTGCGTAGTAATGGTATTATCCACCAGTTAACAGTGGAATACACACCGCAGCAGAATGGAGTTAGTGAGAGAGCAAATCGTTCAATTGTGGAACGGGCCAGAAGCATGCTTGAAGAAGCGAAACTTAGCAAGGAGTATTGGGCGGAAGCAGTCAATACTTCGGTATATTTAAAAAACAGATGTCCTACGCGTGCTGTTAAAGGTATGACACCTGAAGAAGCCTGGTCTAACAGAAAAGTTGACCTGAGTCATTTAAAGGTTTTCGGTTGCCGGGCGTTTATGCATGTTCCGAAACAAAAACGGAAGAAGTTAGATTCCAAGACAAATGAACTACTGTTTGTCGGGTACTGCGAAACAACAAAGGGATATCGACTTATAGATCCTGTGACGCATAGCTTATACAAAGCAAGAGACGTAGTTTTCTTTGAAAATCAAATGGGAACTCATGCAAACAACAATGATGAAAACGTGGAAATGATGCAACCTGATGACATATGGAATAGACCTTTAATGATTCAAGAAGTGAATGCCCCTATTGAAGTTCATCGAGTAGAATGTGTAGAACAACGAGAAAATGATGAATTTTTCGACTGTGAAGATTCTGGTGAACAACAATCTGCGGTAAACACAGTTGAGGAAGTGGAAGTTCCTGAATCTGAAGTACAAAATAGCGAGAATCCTGTACCAAGATTAGAAAACACTATAGATCTTCCTGAAAGAAGATATCCTCTTAGAGATAGGAAACCGAAAAACTTTGATAATTATATTCTATACTATGCAGAAGACGATATGAAGGAAGAACCCTTGACCATAGAAGAGGCTTTAACAGGAGTTGATAAGGATAAGTGGCACAAAGCTATTCAAGAGGAGCTTAATGCACTGAAGAAAAACCAAACATGGGAGTTAGTAGAAAAATCTGATGGCTACTTCGTGGATTCTAAATGGATTTTTAGAATAAAAAATGAATCTGGGAAGATAAGGTATAAAGCGAGACTCGTAGCCAGAGGTTTTAAGCAAATAAAGGGATTAAACTACAATGAAACTTTTGCACCTATAGTGCGTCACAGCACATTGAGACTACTATTGGCTCTAGCCGTGGAACATAATCTGAAAGTGGATCAGATGGATGTCGTTACCGCGTTCTTGAACGGAGACCTAAAAGAGAAGGTTTACTTAAAACAACCTAAAGGTTTTGAGGAAAGCGGTAAAGAAGGACATGTCTGTCTACTGAAGAAGGCTCTTTACGGTTTGAAACAGGCTTCAAGAGCATGGTATGAGAAACTAAACAAGGTTTTGCTAGACATAGGTTTCAAGAGATGCGAAACTGAGCCTTGCGTTTACAGAAGAAGGAAACATGACTGTATGATGGTTATAGCAGTTTATGTTGATGATATTCTTATTTTTTGGAACGATGAGAAGGAGAGAATATTAGTAAAAAAGGAACTTCAAACTAAATTCGAGATGAAAGACCTTGGTGAAGTAGATGTCTTTCTTGGAATGAAAATCAAACGTCAAGAAAATTCAATACAACTCAACCAAACTGAGTATCTTGAGAAAATTTTAAAGAAATTTGGGATGAGTGAGTGCAAGAGTGTAAAGACTCCTATTGAAAGTGGGTTAAAACTTGCGAAGCCACACGACGAAAAGTACATTCCACCAAATATACTGCCATACAGAGAGCTAATTGGTTCGTTGATGTATTTAGCTGTATGTTCAAGACCTGATATATCATACGCAGTTAGCTATTTAAGCCAATTTAACAGTTGTTACGATCAAACACATTGGGCAGCTGCAAAGCGTGTGCTTAGATATTTGAATGGTACCAAAGAACTCGGGCTACTATTCAAGAAGACAGGGAATAGGCTGGTTGGTTACGTGGATGCAGATCACGCAGGTGATGTGTGTGATAGAAAATCGTACACTGGTTTTGTGTTCACACTTGGAGGTTGTCCCATAGCGTGGGAAAGTCGGAAGCAAACGACAGTAGCACTCTCTAGTACTGAATCTGAGTACGTAGCTCTTTCGGAGGGATGCAGAGAATCAGCATTTTTAACTGCACTTCTGGGCGAGCTAACTGATAGTAATGAAGTTATAGAACTATTTAGTGATAGTCAGTCTGCGATTCAGATGGCTGAAAATCCGATACATCATCGGAGAACAAAACATATAGATGTGAGGCATCACTACATTCGAGAAATGGTGCGAATGGGTAAGGTAAAGCTGAGTTATTTGCCTACGACCGAGATGCCTGCAGATGATTTTACGAAAGGACTGAGTAGAGAAAGACATGAAAGATGTATGAAGGGAATGCAAGTTTGAGGAGTTGAACTGGCTCTAGGATCTCATTTAAGGAGGAGTGTTGAAAAAGTATTTTATAAATGAGCAGTGAAACTCTTTTGATCATTGTATTTCTTTTTATATACGTTTTGATTGTTTTTTACTGTCTTGTCAAACTTCCTTAGCAACAGTCTTGTTACCGAAAAACTACATGAAAATTAAAACTATATTTTCCTTTTTACCATATTTATTTGTTGATAAAATTGTGCCCCGGACTCTCCCTAATTTCTAACACATTTGGATACTAAAATTAGATTCCACACTCATATTGATAAAATAGCAAACAAAGCCTTTCAAATGCTAGGCTTTGTTATAAGGAATTCTAAAGACTGACTAAAATTATACTTTTCTCAACCTTAGTTCGATCTAGTCTAGAGTACTGTGCACAGGTCTGGTCACCACACTACGATATACACATTAAGCGTCTTGAGAGAGTGCAAAAACGTTTTCTCTGGCACCTTTCATACCAGTGTCACAAAGCGAAAGTGTTGCCGACTTATGAAAGTCGCCTAAAACATTTTAAACTCCTTAGTTTATCCGATCGGAGAAAATTATTGGACCAGATTTTCCTATATAAATTAGTTTATGGTGACTGTTCGACTCTTTTAGAAAAAAATAATGTAAATGCGCCTTCAAAGTTACCCCGTGCAAGTAAATGCGCACTTTTTTCGATCAAATCATCGAAAACCAACTTGGGTCAAAACGCCACTATGAACAGATTATTAAGTCTAGTCAGTACAATAAACTAACGAAAAATGATGAAATCAGTTTGGATATTTTCTCAAACAGCCTTACAAAATTTAAAAGCAACATAATGGCATCTTTCAATGTTTCATAATATATATATATATATATCTAAAATATATCAATATTGTCCGGTTGTCTCGATCATGTTTATGTGTTGTGTTATGTATGCCTAATGGTCTATTGCTACCAGTCGAGTTAGTTTCTAAGTAGTTATTATATAAAATTTGTAGTAATCTTAAGTTAATAAAAAAAATGAACTGTCTTTTACCATGCCGTGGCGACTTGTCATTGAAGCAACATTAAGCACGTAATTTTATATGATGTATGTATTCAATGTAATGGTGTATGTTTTGTAAGTTGTCCTAAATAAATAACTAAATAAAAATAATATTCAGCTATCCTGTCGAATTGCTACAAACGCCACCAAAAATCCTTACTGGTTTGAACCACGAATGTGACAATGTAAATATATGAACTGCAATATTTTGCATTAACAATTTTATCGATTACTATGATTAGCGGTAAATCAATGGTTACCCAAAGGTCTTCACGGCTACTTTCTTATTGCTTAATGTATTTCTAATAACTGTTAAAACTCTTCCTCCGTCAAACAGATCACTATCCATTATAGATTCGCTTAGCCAAGTTTCAGTGAAAATAAATATAAATGTTGCGTCTTCGACCATTTAGATGGTGCGTGTTTGTTCTTGTGGAAGCAAAGAGGTTACTCTTTTAAATGTAATCTCAATGCATGCTGAGGTTGAATGGCGAACAATCAAAATATTGTTGACAGATTTAACAATTGAATTTTGATCTTTGAGCCAAAATTATAGTTTTTAGAATTTTTGTCTGTATGTATGTCCGGGCTAAACTCAAAAAGTTCTGAATGGATTTACTTAAAATTTTGCATGAATATTACTAAGAGGTCGGGTCAATATAAAGGCTACATATTATTACCTACGAGGGAGGAGCTGTGATCTATATCTATACATATAATAAAATCGTAGAAAAGTGAAAACTGTACATTGAATATTCATTTTTAAAGGATACTTGGGGCGTGATCTACAATCGATATGGAAGCCAAAAATACAGTTTTAGAATTTTTGTGTGTATGTATGTCCGGGCTAAAATCAAAAAGCACGAGATGGATTTACTTCAAATTTTGCAAGAATATTACTAAGAGGTTGGGCCAACATATAGGCTACATATTATCTCGCTATCACCTACGGGGGAAGAGCTGTGATAATTTATAAAATTTAATGCGGGTGAAACCGCGGGGCACAGCTAGTATTCTTATAAGTATGTGATCCTCAGTTTCATGGAAAAAAATTGCACGGTGTTAAATCGCATGACCTTATTAGCAAATTATGCTTAAAATTTTATGAGATAATTTGGTCTGGAAATTGTAGCAGCAATAACGCAATTACAACATGCGTGGTGTGGCAAGTGATGCCATCCTGTTGAAACCACATGTTGGTTATATTCACGCTAAGGTCACAACAATTTATAATAAATAATCTTCCAGTAACTAATGCTTTTTCGATTACTGCAATCCTTTCAAATTTTAAGGTAATTTCTATAAATCAAGTAGTATTACTATTTGTAGTATTACTGTTTGTTCTGTTAAATATTAGTACCATTAGTTATTATATTTGTACATACATATTTCGAGCTAGCCGCTCTTAAATATGTTATATCATTATTGTATTGTAATATTTATAACTGAGTAGCTACTTCCTATGTTCTCTATGAGTATTTGTACAGTGTATACTTGTCTTTATTTTATATACTGCTGCAACTGGCAACACTTAGTTTTCCTTTCTTTACGTCAAAAACGCGAGTTGAGACGTTTTCAAAATGGTTGGTGAAATATTTTATATCTCTGAAAAGAATTATAATCATGAACTTTTGTTTTGTTATTCAAAATTTAAGCTTTTATTTGAAGATTGATAATAACTGAAGAATATGTATTTGACTGAGCAGTTGTGTGACTTTGAAGCCATAACATAAACATTGAACCTGTGTTTATTCCACTCTTTTTATAATGTAATAGGTTTTGTTGAATTACTTGTAACTGTTGTTAAATTACAAAATGATACATTCAATTTATTTAATTCACTACATGGGTTATTTATTTTTGTTTTGAACGTGCCTTGGAGGTTATATTTTGTAGGGACTTGAGGGTATGTTACTGATGTACTTAATAGTTTAGTGTACAATGCGTGTTAATCACTTTTCAGGGTAAGGTTAAGTGCTCCGAATTACGGACGAAGGACAAGAAGGAGTTGTTCAAACAACTCGAAGAGTTGAAGACGGAGCTGACAAATCTCCGAGTAGCTAAGGTTACCGGGGGAGTTGCGTCAAAGCTGTCCAAAATGTAAGTATTTTTATTTATTGGTTGAGTTTTATGGCTTAATACTTAATAGTAATGAAATATCTGTTCCAAATTTCAACCCCGCTTCAATATTTTATGTATAGTTAGGTTAGGTTTAATAGTTATATGGTATTCGTTTTGATTGAATAGCCACTGTACCTTTATCACCTAAGTTTTGCTTTCCATGTTAGGTATGCTATAGTGTTGCAGTAATATAGCCCGAGTATTCATTAGCCTTAATGAAGTGCACTCTGTCCTTCTGACAACCCACTGAACGAACATTGTGACACATACAATGTGTGTTTTACTACTATTCTATGTGGTTATATGATAAAACATTTCTGTGATTTTATGTGCTTTAGCTTCTTATCTAAAAAAAAGTAAAGGAGAATCTTTTTAACTACCTCTTATTTACTATTTAACTTGCCCTGTTTTAAATTACTATTATTATAATCTCATAATTTCATACTCCAATGTATGTGTATATTCTTCAATCATATGTGTCAGTTTAAATAATTATTTACATTTATTATTGAGCTTTATAGACAAATTGGCTTAGCAGAAATCATATGCACATAATTGGTCTCCCCAAGTCTCATCTTACTTATTCACAGACTGGGGCTTCGAGTTGCCGAACATTGATTTCTTATTCTTAAATGGTCTGGAATCGATTGTCTACATTGAAGCTGATTTAAAGATTGATTAAGTCATTTTTAACCTTTATTTATTTGAACACCATTTAAGAAATCGATGTTGGGTGACTTAGCTGATAGAGCCCCTGAAAAGGTTTTCGATTCAACTGTGTTATGCCATTTCCTTTGTGAATCAATTTTAATAAATCTTATTTATATTCTATGCAAAATACTTAAATTATGGTCTCATTTAAATTTTGTTTTAATAAATCTCATAGTTATGTTGATATTGGTTCTATACTTTTAAATTAATGTTTGAAAATCTAATTACCCCTTTTTTTACTCAACGAAATATGCTCCATTAATGTTATGTGGTTACATTACATTGTCAACCTTATTGAAGTTCCTTGGTTTGTTAAGTCGAGGTATATAGATGTGTATAGTGGCTTAAAATTGTTGCAAATAGGTTTCATGTATATTTTTTGGAATTTAAGAATTTGTCTCAACTAGATGTCATGGTTATAATAGTGTCGATAAGTGTTTGAGCTTTGTTTTTGTTTCAGGTTTGAGTTTTGGAGTAGTTTTAGCCTAAGAGTTGATATTAATTTACTAATTCTAAGACTAAGTCATGCTGGTTTTTTAAGTTATTAGATAGTAGAATTTATCCACATGGTCCATTTGATTATACTAATGATTTATTCAATGTGGCAAGCCCTTAACAGAAAATTATTTGGCATTTTATAAACTAGGCAGTTATTGCAGAACTTTATTTACTATACACTAACCAAAGTTCTGTGTTCTCTAATTCTATTGAGATGTATTGAAGATGCATTGGCTTACAATTGTTGGATTAAACAATTTCTCCCTGGAATGTGTATGTAGATGGAATGAAACAAAACATACTATTTAATTTCTTATATCCTAGAAGAATATTACCTAAGTAGATTGTTGATAAAAATTCAGAAATATGATTTCCATATTTAAATATGAAAGACAAAACTACAGTTGACTGCAAGGTACTTGTATCAATCAAGTCATAAAGCTATAGATTTGTTTGTAAAATATATGTATTCCCCACTGATCTAGCCATTCACTGTACCTGAGCTGAACAATTAATTTAGATAGTCCAATTAACAACAAAAACCCACTTTTCAATATAGTTTTGTTTTTTTTTTCAGTTCAATATATTATCTCTTGTTTAATTATTTATTCAATTCCTTTTGCGGACTAAATAAATAAGTCTGGGCACTTTATTTAACATATTGGTTTCTTTATTTTCCAGACGCGTGGTAAGGAAAGCTATTGCCCGAGTCTACATTGTATACCACCAGAAGATGAAGGTAAACCTTCGCAACCACTACAAGAACAAGAAGTACAAGCCCCTTGACTTGAGAACCAAGAAAACTCGTGCTATGCGTAAGGCTCTAACCAAACACGAATCCAAAATCAAGACCAGGAAAGAGATCAGAAAGAAATCTCTCTTCCCTCCTCGTGTCTATGCTGTCAAAGCTTGAATTAAATTTTTAAGTTAAATATTTTGTTTAATTTACTATTCTCCACAATAGAATACCTTATATAAATGTAAATTAGACTTACGTACCCAGCAGCATCGGAGTAGTACGGTTTGAGGTATACCTACATAGTACATGTAGGTACGCGTGCAGACAACCCGCCAAGCGAGTCGGTATCTACATAGCTGTAGAAGTTCAGTGATGAACATGATTGGTCTGTGGCCGAGTGTAATTTATCTATATATTGTATTATTAATTTAGAAATGTATGTGTACGCTTATCAGTTGTCTGGTTGCCATCTTGGAGAATTTAGACATTTGTCTAAATGCTCGCTGGTTTGCCACAGTAAGGGCTCTGCCTAGTGTGGTTCTATCAAGCACAACTATGATTAACTTCATTTTCATGCTGTAAATATTATTCATGAAATAAAGTGTACTTTATTGTATTAAAGAGTTAATGTACTCGCACATTGTCGCATTATTACATAGAATGTAGCCGAGCTCGAGGTAGGACCGTCCTGGCAAGACCACTATATTTTATTTTAGGGATTTTTACCAACTTTATATGAAAAATATATATTGTACTTAAATGTACTCCCATGTAATAAAATAATTTTGGAGCAGTCTTTTTACCGGTTGAAGCTAATATTTTCTGCGGAACATCAACAGTACCTACCTACAATGCTACTCCATTACTATTTTCTGATCTAGTTTAACTAAATATACCTACAAACGGTTCATACTAATTTATTAGGCGTTGTAAAAAAAAGAATGTTTAAATACTTACCTATAGCTTTACAAAAAATAAGTAGCTACTTAGAAATTAAATTTAGACTTACACTGTGTAATCCGTTCTGACCCGGCCACGATGCCAAACAAGGTCATGATGGTTATGGCAGTAGACTACAGATATGTACCTTTTAGTACAAGGAAGATGAACAGTAGTACTACATTAACTCTTCATGACTTATACACTATTTTCAGTGGCCGGGCTACAGCGTATCCGTCCTAGCACGGCCACACTCAGATTGGCTGAAATCTACTAATTTAATGGGTGAGTAAAGTAGGTGAAATACGCCTGACAATAACTGAATAGCAACAGAACTACTTGAAAACATATATTGCTATTCAGTTATACACAGGCGTATTTTACCTGAAACATTGCAGTGACTATTAATAGATTTGAAAGGTTTTATCTTCAATATAATAAATATTTTATAAAGTAAATGAAACGTTCATCTATCACAGACACGAATCACCCATTAAATTAGTAGGTTTCATCCAATCTGAGTAGCCAGGACGGATCACACCTCATTAATGAGACTTAGATTGGCCGAATGCTGTGATACCAAACAACTTTTAAATTGGACTGTCATAAATTGTGAGCGTCAGTATGTTTGGTACCCTATGGCAGGCGGCTCTTAAAGAATATTGTAGAATTGCTATCCAATTGTGATACATTCATAGAAAAAAAATTTTTTTGACCAGTCATTCTGACGTCAGGTTGGACTGTTTTCAGCGCAAAATGTCTAAAAGTTTGTTGTATAGCAATATACGGCAAACTTGTGGCAATAGTTTTAAAAGATACCCTATATATTCTATTATTTGGGGCAATTTTTTATATTTGCGCAAATCAACTTTTTTGTGTTTTTGTTATAGGTGCCCGTATGCAGCGAAAATCTTTGTTTGATTTTTGGCAATCAATTTCGGCTACAGGGCGAGTTACTTAGATGATTAACTTTGTAAAGTCATCATTTGGTACTCCAGTCTTTGGTGAAGGAGCAGAACGCCTTATGCGTGCTTTAATGAAGAACGAATGTAAAAAAAAACGTGAAAAATGGGAACGCAAGCAAAGAAAGCTAGACTTGTTTCTACGGTCATACGAAGAATGGCTAAACGAATATTTAATTTTAGATGTGATCCCCGACCCTTCACAACCGAGTTCCATTCGTGGTAGACCGCAAAAAAGTTTTGAACATAGTTCCAAATTAACAAAAAAGCGTAAAGTTCAGCATTTGCTTACTGATTATAACAAAGAACAATTATCGTATGCTGCTCAATTAAGCGTTAGATCCAGTGACAGCCGTGATGCTGCTGAGTTAATTCAGGAAATAGCCACTGCTTCACCAAAACGTGCTACTACGTATAAACAAGCTAGAATACTTTATTCAATGTCTAAAAAAAATATACATTTTAAGAAACAAACGACCATACACCGCTGAAGAAGCATTAGCCTTGTTTATATCAAACAGTTTTACAGTTCACACATATAAAAATATACAACAAGAAGCTAAAGAAAGGGGATTTTCGATATATCCATGCTACGATCAATTAGCACGAGTAAAACATGAGTGTTATGCTCCGGTGGAGTTGATTACAGTTACATACATTCAGTCAAAAAAGTAGCGGGAATTTTTTTATGGTTCCAAACTCAAATTTTTGTTTTTTTTTGTTGTTGCTAGATTGGCACATCTGTTTTTCATTTTGGCGCGGAGTTTGAGTTGCATCTGTTATTTATATTAAATACAGTGCTGGTTTTACTAATATCATATAAAGTGTGTATTGCGAATTTCATAATGGACAAAAATATCGAACAAAGAGTTTGTCTTAAATTTTGCATCGCTAATGGAATTTCGTGTTCGGAGTCACTGAACATTTTACAGAAGGCTTACGGTGAATCGACTTTATCAAAAACTCGTGCTTATGAGTGGTTCAAAGCGTTCAAAAGCGGTCGAGATGTGATGAAAGATTTGCCTCGCTCTGGTAGGCCATCAACGTCTGCAACTGAAGTTAACATCGCAAAAGTGAAGGAAATAGTGACTGAAAATCCTCATTCAACTCTGAGAGAGATAGCCGCCGAACTTTCTGTATCTCACGAGTCGATTCGTACCATTTCAACTAATCATTTGGGTATGAAACATGTTGCCGTTCGGCTAGTCCTAAAAGATCTGAATTTCCAAAAACTCAATCGCATGAAAGTCGCTGAGGACATGGTAGAATGAGTCAATTCCGACCCAACATTCATGAAACGCATTGTTAATGGTGACGAGCCGTGGGTTTACGAGTTTGACATACGACAAACAAGTCAACAAGCTTCGGAGTGGCGCCTTCCAACTGAACCGAAACCGAAAAAACTACGCCAAAGTCGATCAAAAGTCAAAGTCATGTTGACTGTTTTTAACCGACTTCAAAAGGAGGAGGTTCTCAAGTTCACCGGTATTTTTTTTTATGTATGTACACCGATTACTCAGAGGTTTATGATCCGATTTACGTCATTCTTTTTTAGTTTGATGCAAAATAGTTGCCATTTGGTCCCATAAAAATTTTGTATAGTTTGGCCCAGTAGTTTTAATTTTATGGACATTTTTGTATGAAAATTTTTGTTTATGTGGACGATGTAACTAATTTATTTTGTCACTTTGTTTTAAATCTTAGCCAGCCTAGCTAGACTCATACTGTTCAAATGTGTCCTGGCATGAACATAAAGAACAATTTCAGACGACTAGCATTTAATACGCGCGTACAAACTCGTTTTTGGAAGCGCATGTAGGCGCACCTTGTAGCACAAGCGCACTTTTTTACCCATTACGCTGAGATTTATGAACCGATTTACGTGATTCTTCTTTAGTTTTATGCGGAATATCTGTCATTTTTAGGGTTCTTTAGCCAAATGCCAAAAAACGGAAACCTTATGGATTTGTCTTGTCTGTATGTCCGTCCGTATGTCACAGCCACTTTTTTCCGAAACTATAAGAACTATACCGTCGAAACTTGGTAAACAGATGTATTCCGTGAACCGCATTAAGATTGACACATTTACACACAAAAATAGAAAAACAAACAATAAAATTTGGGGGTACCCCATACTTAGAACTGAATTTTTAAAAAATCATCAAACCATACATGTGGGGTATCTATGGATAGGTCTTCGAAAATGATATTTAGGTTTATAATATAATTTTTTTCTTAACTGTATAGTTTGCGCGAGAGACACTTCCAAAGACGTAAAATGTGCCCCCCTGAGAATGATAAAATTAAAACAAATAGATAATATACTGATAACTATGCAAACTTCCAGCGAAAATCGTTGAACGAGATCTAGTAAGTATTTTTTTTTAATGCGTCATAAATCATAAACCGCAATTTACCTTCCATTCTATCAACTCAAATGCTACGAAAAACATCATTCCGCCTTTCACGGGCGAGTCCGACTCGATCTCTCTCGACTCGTTGTCTTGATCATCAATACGACCTAGTTTATGAGCCTTCTGCTCAGTACACTAGATGGCTAATCGATCATGAATAAGACCTACTCTAACAGCCCTCTGCTCAGCAGACTCATTAGCTAATCAATCATAGATAAGACCTAACCTATGAACCCTGTGCTCAGTAGACTTGTTGGCTCATCGATCATTAATAAGACCTAGTCTTCATAGACTCATGCCCTCTGCTCAGCAGAGTTGATGGCTATTCGATCATTAATAAGACCTAATCTATAAGCGCTCAGCACACAGACTCGTTAGCTAGATGGTCATAAATACGGCCTACCCTATGCGCTTGCTGTTCAGACTTTCATGAATCTTAGCGAGTCTAGACTCGTACTGTGCAAGTTTTCTTAGAGTGAACGTAATTTTATGTAGTTATTCTTACTTTACAAACGGTCTTTTCCATCTTTCACTGTCTCACAAGAACGTGAAAAAGAGTTTCGAACAACATTTTTTGGGAAGATATTTCTTTTTCCGTTCACCGACATCAAACCTATTAATAGGTAGCACATACAAATTATAGTATTTAATTAATATTAAAGGTATTGCGTTTGCATAAGAGATGTATTTAAATTAAATCTTTATTAAGATATTTTTTAATACTTTTTAGTTTTTGAAGTCGGTTTTTTTATCTTTGACTATCGCGGTGTTGTGCACTCTGAATTCTTACCGGAAGGTTGAACGGTAAATAAAGAATATTATTTGAACGTTATGCGGCGTTTAAGAGAGCAAATTCGACGAAACAGGCCAGAAAATGTGGAAAGAAAATTCTTGGATTTTGCACCACGATAATGCGCCTTCGCACAAGGCCATCATTGTGAACGAATTTTTGACCAAACACTCAAAAAATACCATCCAACAACCACCATATTCACCAGATATGGCTCCAGCTGACTTCTTTCTTTTTCCTTAACTCAATTACCACTTCGTGGTACCCGTTTTCAATCGGTAGAAGACATAAAGGAGAATTCGCGGCGAGAACTGAACTCAATTCCGAAAGCAGTATATTATTCACACAAAAATATGTAGAAAAAGTACGATAATTTTGGGGGTTCCCCATACATGAAACTGAAACTTAATTTTTTTTCCTCGTACCCACACATGTGGGGTATCTATGGATAGGTCTTCAAAAATGATACTGAGGTTTCTAATAACTTTTTCCTAAACTGAATAGTTTGCGCGAGAGACACTTCCAAAGTGGTAAAATGAGTGTCCCCGCCCCTGTAACTTCTAAAATAAGAGAATGATAAATCTCAAAAAAATATATGATGTACGTTACCATGCAAACTTCCACCGAAAATTGGTTTGAACGAGATCTAGTGCGTAGTTTTTTTTAATACGTCATAAATCGTAAACCGCAATTTACCTTTCATTTAATCAACTGAAATACTTGCTGCTATGGAACCCTTCATGGGCGAGTCCGACTCGCACTTGGCCGGTTTTTTTAATTTAGCTTTTCCTTCTACGATTACTTACATTAGTCCATTGTCCACATACAAAGCTAAATATATGATGTACGTTACCATGCAAACTTCCACCGAAAATTGGTTTGAACGAGATCTAGTGCGTAGTTTTTTTTAATACGTCATAAATCGTAAACCGCAATTTACCTTTCATTTAATCAACTGAAATACTTGCTGCTATGGAACCCTTCATGGGCGAGTCCGACTCGCACTTGGCCGGTTTTTTTAATTTAGCTTTTCCTTCTACGATTACTTACATTAGTCCATTGTCCACATACAAAGCTTGTTATTATGGGGTATATAAACTATGTTACTACAGAGGTTCTTCAAATCCGTTTAGTAGTTTTTGCTTGTGATTGAATAAAGTAATGTTAAGTTTCAGGAATCAGACAATTTTTAGAGCAAAAATTTGTTGGACACGAAGTGTGAGGATTATTAATAGTCAAGGTTCTAACAAAATCATTTTATTATTAATAAGCTCGTGAGTATTAAAATTGCCTAAATTAAGTTTATAATTCTTCATGTTTACTTCTCTTTCTATGTGGGAATGACCAAAACTCTGAAGGAAATCCTTTTGCGTCTCTCTCTCTTTTGACAAATGCTGAATATGATGATACACAGTTTCCAATAAAATAGTTAGCTTGTCCGAGTATTGCTAAATCCAAATGAGGATTAGATGGCTGCAGTCTAAGCACTGTTACATCCATATGTTGTAAGGATTTTTGAAACTCGTTAATCATATGATTAGAATCTGATGCCACGAAGATAAATTTGATGTTGTCCAATTTTTTGAGAGCCCTCTTTATTTGCCTGTAACAAATTTGCAATAATTCAATAAATAACTAAGGGCGTTAGGGTTTTTTTATTTAAAAATGCAACCGGCTATAATCACGCCGCATTGTACGTGAACTTATTTGGCTACTCAAACCATTTTAGTTCCATCCAGAAGTCCAAGAGGACTCAAAAGCTTGGCTTGAGTACTTCCTGCAGTGTCTTCGGATCGTTTAGGAACTTTGCCTGTTGGCTGGCAACGCTATTGCAGTGTAGCAGTATGTGTGCCGGTGTTTCTTCAGATTCAATGCATACTCTGCACAAGGGGATGTCTGTGACTTGAAGAGTTATATTCCAAGAATGGGGGTATATTCCATAATCACCACGCTTGGCAGATGGATTGGCGATCGCAATTTGATGGTCATAGTTCAAAGAAAAACGCTGCTGCCCTTTCTCTGGTAGGTATTCCCTCGGGACGATTTCTACGCCCCCCACGGGATGAGATGAGGTGATGACATTCTATGCTGTCACCACACAGTGAGTCTATGTCACTTTGTGTAGGGAATGGGATGATGGTTTGTAGGCCTTAAGCCTCCTTGTTAATCAATGGTTATAACTAGGTAGTACAACTGCTGCCTTGATCTAAAAAATACATACCTTATAATATCATCTGGTTTGGGCAAACACATTGATAAAGTTAAGGGTCCTCTTTCATTCTTATAGCCAACACACTGTGGTGCAGCAAATAACATGCTGCTGTCATGGACATGCTGGCAAGCCTTAACCCAATCTTGCCCATTCCTCAGGTGAATGCCCAAAAAACCACCGCCACTCATGTTTTTTTTTATAAATAATCTTGCTTTATTAGATATGTCATCACTCCATTTCAAATATTTCTGTAAATAGACATTTTCCTTTTGCACTGGAAAACTTGCAGGAGCTCCTGTAATTAAATTTTGATATTTTAAAAATAATATTTACAATGTAAAGTCAGACAGTGGATTTTTTTAAAGAGAATGAGTTTGAACCTTCTTCTTGGTGAGACCATAAGATTTCTGGGTGTGTTTCTGTATTTTTTCCTTGCAAATCCATATCACTAACACAGAATCCCTCAAGGGTTTCAGTAGTCCAGAGTACAAAAAGGTGTCAACAGCAATCTTTAACTTTATACCTACTGGACTGTTAAGTGATCAGAAGAAAGGCAAAATAGAAAGCTGTAAAGAGAAATTTTAAAAGTGGCATCCATATGTTTAGTTCCTTTTTATGCCATTGAAATGGCAGAATCAGTTCCAAACAGAGTACTCTCCAATTATATCATAGACAAGTTTTTTAAATTTTTTGATTAGTTTTACAATACAGATAATGTAATTCGATATCTGCTTCATATATCTAGCAGATAACTTTCAGCTTAATACTGAACATAGTGAACTACTGAATACTGAAAAAGTTTCTGTCGGAAACTTAAAAAGTCAATTTTTTTACCATTTTGTTACTTAATCACTTGGCATTTAAGAACTAATAATCTCTGATTGTTTTCTTGTAGACATAATTTAAAAACATGCCTGCCTTTTTAATGTATGGACTGATCATACTCATAAATAGTCCGTGAGGCCTCTAAAAGTGCTTGTGTAGAAGTCTCACTGAATATTATAAATACCAAAAAAAAATGGATTCCAATATTTGGTGGACAATCATACTTAGTAAATCCTCTCGAACACTATAAAGATTTCTTCAAGCTAGTATAAGTAAATATCTAACCCATAGTACCCATCTTTTAAGAACAAAACTTACCAGTGAAAGCAAGAACTGGCCACTCATCTACAGAATACTTGCTTTTCCATTTATCCATCATAACCTTGTTGTGAACATCATAATTCAAAGGTCCATAGAATTGAGATCCAATAAAATCAATTTTGAAAGTATCCCAAAATGGTCCAAATGGATTCCCAGACTTGGCATTACAACTATTTTCCACTTCACCAGTTCTTTGTGTATAACAAAATGCAACTCTTTCTGATTTAGGCCACACACTGGGAGCAATGTTTTCCATGAAATGCTCCATTGTCATAACACTATGATATGTCTCCAGAACTTCCACCAAAAAGTATGTGTCAAAAGGCACTTGTATAGATTTAGGCTCTCCATATCTATATTCAACCCATGGTGGAAGGATAAGGGTTCTGTTTATACCTTTGCTAAATGCTAATGCACCGAGGAAGTGATCAGCTTGATTACCAAATCTCCCTAAAAAAAATAAAATTAATTATATTCATGTCAAAAGCATTTGTAAATAATCATAATTAACAAGTCACAACTACATAACAATACCTACTTCACTAATTACAATTATTTGATCACTAGCCCTGTAATTTAATTGATGTTTTATCTAGCTTAGTAAGCATAATATTACTAATAAGTGAGCTACTGAACTTTGTTAATAACAAACATTTTATTTATATTTATATATTGACAGTTTAACTACGGAACGGGCTTTAATGAAATTTTACAGTGATATAGTTTATATATTTGAGTAACACAGGCTATCCAATTAGATGTTATGGCTCTATCATGATAGCACAATAATTGTTGCAAATATTTAAAGTTAAGATGGTTTCATATTAGTGATGGATACAATGTACGATAAAAAGACTGAACATTAGCAATTGTATCCGGAAGTGTTTATCTTATTTAAGTTTTAATGAAACATTTTATTAACTAGTCAAAAGCTGTACGCTGTTTTCTAGCTAAATTTGCAATCGTTCTTCATTCGACCAGTGCCCGAACATATCAATCGTAAGTTAGCTTGCTTGAGATCGTAGGAACAATGATTTTTACTTTGAACGAAAGTTAAGACATTAGGTACTTACCCATGCAGGGGCAGTACACAACATAACCCTTGTTGTTAATGCATGAAACATTATGTATGAGAAATAAATATACCAGTAAAATAGAGGATATTGAATTTATAAAAAAATGCATCTTGAAAATTATATGTTTATTCATAAATTATTGATATTACTACAATTCTAATTTCTTCTTCTTCTTCTTTTTTTTAATGGCAAGTTATGCCGATGTCGACAATTCTGCCAATGACAGATGTGAAATGGGAATACGTGTGATAAATTTAACCAAAATTTTCAATGTTATAGCTAATTGCGTGTCTTGGCGATTAGGCTAAAACAAAACATTCAGACGTAACAATCACAATTTGATGCCATTGCATCTTATAAAGCACATTAATACTTCGTAGAGTTCTGGGGAAGGGAATGTAAGCAACGAGGAAAAGTTGATGGGAATGGGAATCTTTAAATTTGGAAGGAGTTCATATAAATTATAGGCAGAGTTATTATTGGTGCATTCAAAGAAAATGTGGTCCAGTGAACCCTCGTCCAGCCCACACTCACAAAGGGATGAATCCCGAATCCGTATTTTGTGTAGAAAAACAGGTGAACAACAGAAACCTAAGCGCAGTCTACAAACAGTTGAGATCACGCATCTGGAGGTCTTTTTATATTTATGAAACCAAGGCGTTAACACAATGTCCGGTTGAACTTCATAATAAAAGCCACCTTTGCTCTTGCTAGAAATATCCCAATAATTTTGCCATGCTTGTTTTAAGATTCCTTTGGGAAGATTCTGCAGGTCATAACCATAAAAACAATAGAATCTATCATCTATAATTTGGGATGTCACAGCATCCTTGGCCAATAGATCAGCATGTTCATTCCCCTTAATACCACAGTGGCTGGGGATCCATACAAGTTGAACAATTTTTTCCTTTGCAGAGCAAGCCAAGAGAGATTTTTTAATTTCTAAGATAATGGGGCTATGTAGTTTTGATCGGTGGGAGTTTTGCTCTAAGGTTTTCAGAGAGCTTAAGGAATCAGAGAAAATAACAGCTTTATTTATATTGTGACACTCTATAAAGCGACAAGCTTCCAATATAGCCACGCATTCCCCAGTGAAAACAGAAGACTCCTTGGGACACCTATATTTTAAAATTATGCTAGAGGTTTGGTAATACACTGCAACTCCTACAGGCTTAGCGTCTGATAATTTTGAGGCATCAGTGAAAAATCTTTCATAACCATTCCACCTTTCCTCAATTAACTGATTGAACATAACATTCGCAGCAGAAGAAGTTTTGGAAATTCCAATATCAAAATATATTTCCGGTTTAAAACATAAAACTTTAAAATCGAAACTAAAGAGCGGTAGTCTGGGAAATGAAATTATGGGGAACACTAAATTTTGGTACTCTTGAAATGGAACAAGAATCAATGGGATAGCTTTATTACGCCAGAATCTTGCCTGTCTACACTGAAAGCTTAACTCAGATAACATATTAATCAAAGGATGGGATGACTGAGTAATAATTTTAGATATAAAACGTGCCGCTAAAAACTGTCTCCTTAGAGCCAAAGGGGGATCAGCACACTCGACCTGTAATGCATTGATGGGAGAAGACTTCATGCAACCAGATATGATGCGAAGGCACATGGACTGGACCTTATCTAACCTAGACAATGCCCCTTTATTACAAGGAACCATAAGGAAGCAACCGTAATCCATTATACTACGTATTAAAGCATTATACACTAGCTTCATAGTATATGGGTGAGCACCCCACCAAACCCCTGCAAGAGCTTTTAATATAGGAACAGCTCTCTCGCATCTTTGGACTAGATAATTTATATGATGAAAACCAGTTAATTTGGAGTCCAAAAAGACACCTAAAAATTTGACTTTGGGAACAATTGGGATATTGTCTCCGTTGATATTGACTGAAACTTGAGGGATATTATTTTTGCGGGAAAATATAACAGCTGAGCTTTTGGTAGCAGACAAACTTAGGCCGTGTCGTAATAGCCACTGATTTAGAGAATCCAGGGAGATACAAATGGATGAGGCAGCATTCTCGATAGATTGGTTAATCACATATAGAGCCATGTGATCAGCATATTGTAAAATACGACAGTTTGAATTTAGACATGACCCCACATCAGCCATATAAAGGTTGTATAACAGAGGACTCAGAACGGAACCTTGCGGTAATCCCCTCCACGTCTGTCTAGCATCAAAATCCTCTCCATGGACTCTCAATACCAGGGAACGAGGTGAAAGTAAACTGCAAATGCACTGAACCATCTTAACCGGAACTCTCAGCTCTAGCAACTTTTGCTTGAGAGTGGGAAGATGAACGCTATCATAAGCTGAGGATATATCTAAGAAAGCAGCAACCAAAGGTTCGTTTCTTGAAAACGCTAAACGAATGTCTGTCACCAAAACCCCAACACTATCGTAAGTACCCAGACCTTTTCTAAACCCAAATTGGGAGCTTGGTAGTAGATTACTGGATTCCACAAACCATTCTAGCCGACTCTTTATTAGATGCTCCAATAGCTTTGCCATCACTGAAGATAAAGCTATTGGGCGGAGGCCATTTGGATCATCTGCATGTTTCCCAGGCTTAACTAACGGAATGATTATTTGAGTCTTCCATTGATTCGGAACCCAGCCATAATTAAAACAAAAATTAATTATATTTAAAAGGTATTGCTTGGATTTTTTAGAAGAATTAACAATAAAAGAATAAGGTAAGCCATCTATGCCTGGAGCCGAGTCACGGACCTGTCTCAAAATATCTGTAAATTCATTCATAGAGAATGACATGACTAGCGGATCAGCAGACAAATTGTATACAGGCAAGTTGGAGTCTTCTGCTTCAGTTGGGACATAAGGGGGGGCAATTTTACAGAAAAATTGTTCTGCAACTTCTCTAGTGATAAGAGAGGAAGACGATGGAGCACAACCACACCTAAACCTATTAATATATCGCCATACAACAGAAGCAGGAGTAGCAGGCGACAGTGTGGAACAAAACTTAACCCAACCTGCCCGTTTCTTCCTACGAAGTAATCTTTTTGATTTAGCTAGGGCATGTTTATACAATGTCAGATTATCACTGTTCATCTCTGAATTGTAGGTCAACTCAATAACCTTCCTCTCTCTAATAATAGCAGTGCACTCATGATCCCACCATGGAGGAGATGGGATTTTATTACGGGCACAATTTTTAATTGGGAAGCATGAATCAGCACTTGCAGAAATGGCAGAGACCAATAGGTCATAACAATTATTAACATGGCAGTGATCAATATTACTCAAAACTTGAGAGTTTAAGTTTGGAAGAGAGTCAATTTTATCATCCAATAGGGAAGAAAACTTACTCCAATCTGGTTTAGATAAGTTATACTTCAGAAGGGGAGGGGAAACTTTCTCTAAGTAGGTTTTTTCAGCCATAGTAATAACAATAGGATAGTGATCACTGCCATGCGTTAGGTTAGTGCATTGCCAATGAACAGAAGCTGCAATATCAATGGAGGAAAAGGTGAGGTCCACACAGCTTTTGTGTTGGCCAGGAAGAGGTCTGCGAGTTGAGCAACCATTGTTTAAAACACAGAGGTTCAAGCTGTCTAGAATCTCAACTAAGCCCTCCCCAAAGGAATCGCAGCGCTCAGAGCCCCATCTAAAATGGTGACAATTAAAGTCACCCATTACAAGAATTGGACCACTAACACTTTGAAACAGGATTTTTAATTTATTTAAAAAATTCCTATGAGGGTGAGCAATGTAGATTGAAAATACATTGATTCCCTCAACACAACCCGCAGTAATACTTATATCTTGATCCACGGCTGAAGGTGGGATTGGGAGGGACATAAACGGAACACGGTTATTAATAAACAGAGCCGACCCTCCATAGCCATCGGATCTGTCACATCTGAGAGTGTTGAAATGGGGCAAACGAAAGCTGAGGCTAGGCGTTAACCAAGTCTCTGCTAAGGAACAAGCTAAGGGCTTGTACTTGTTTAGAAGGAAAATGAGGTCATGCTTTTTGTGAAAGACACTCCTCACGTTCCACTGGACAAATACCAGTATCGGAGCCATTTTTGAATTGTAATAGAATAGGAATAAGTGAATTTGCAACGTGGGACGGTGATGAGATGGAAGAAAGAATCTGAATAATTAAATTAATTAGAAAAGAATCAGAAGAGGAGTCTAATTGAGAACTGCTATTATTGAAAGCGCAGCCATTAGGCTGTGAAGGTGGGGGAGTAGAGGTTAACAGATTATGGGCGAACTTATCATAAGAGGGAGAAAGGGGGGCATGGGTCTTTGGCTTTAAGAGATATGTTTTACGGTGTGACACAGACCGCTGCGGAGAAGGAGAGGACTTCACAGCGTTAGCATAGTTCGTTAATTCTAATTTCATTTTACCGGTATTGAGTGAGACGTCAATATCAACGTAACTTTTTTTTTTTTTGTTTTTATTCATTTTTACGGCTCTGGCCTCTTCGGCCTTATGAGCCTTCCGTAAAATATATATTATTTCATATATTTTCGTCATGTCAAGTAAAGTCCGTCACAGTCAAGTCATAAGTAGTCCTTGTCGTACCCCAGTAAAGTAGTGGAGACTTTACTAGAGGCTTATATGGAGTTTTAGATTCAACACAGAAAATCGCAATTCACGGCAATATGGCACTTTCCTCCAATTGTGTACGTTGTCCATGATGTTATGTCTAAAAATCCACCATATTTACACATAAAAAAATGAATTTACACCAGTTTTTGAAAATGAAACAATGCCCTGATGCGTCTTTTTCCGCGTAGGCGCCAAAAAAAAACTCAACAACGTAACAACAAATCAGTGCTGCAAGCTATATTCAAGGAGAATAGGTATAACAAACTATCTTTTACACCGTAGTTTTGTTTGTGTTTCGACCGCACGGCCCCGACAACAAAAAACCTATGCCAAGATTTTGTAATAATTTGTAAAAGTTGATTCTCAAGTCATGGTTAAAAAATTATAAGGGTTTTAACGTGGCCGCGCCATAGTAAGCGGCGAATCGCGTGGCCACGGATACCTTTATACCTAAGCGTTGCAGAGAAAAAATATAGAAAAAGTCCCAGATTCATATTTTAGGCGCTGTAAGACGTTATCACCGATATCTTTCTGATAGAGGAACCCAGAACTGAAGATTTTTATAAAACCCAGGTTTGAATTTGACGAATTTTGGAAAAATACAACAAAAATTGCTAAGTTTATATTTCAAGAGACGTAAGACAATAACCCCATGGCCGCGCCATTGAAACACGTTATCGCCGATATATTTCTGATAGAGGAACCCAGACGTCTGAAGTTTAATAACCAAGGTTTGAAATCATCAAAATTTGTAAAAATACAATAAAAAATCCGAGCCGTCTCGGGACGCCTGGCAGATGAGAAACATCGACATTATTTTGTAAAAGTAATATGCAGAAAAGAACATATTGTGATAGGAACTAAATATGTCATAATGATAAAATAAAATATTACGATTTTATATACACGAGATAAACTAAAAATAATAAAAGTTCCATTGATTGCGCACGGCGACGCGTCGCCACACCGTACACACTACTGCATATAGACTGTATATATATACCATCGTATAGCGTGGCGACGCGTCGCCACGCCAGAAATCGGTTTTACGTGCGGCTATAGATGTTTCACATAAAAAAATACTAGATTTATATTTCAGGAGACGTAAGACAATAACCCCGTGGCCGCGTTATTGAAACAGTGAAGAACAGTAACTACTTACATACCTACCTACCTTCTACCAAAGACAATCGTCTATAAATCTAGATTTTTTGTAGATTTTCACAAAGTTTGACAAATTGAAATTTTCTTCTTTTTCAGAGGGATATCCACAATAAAATGTTAATGACACGGTCATGGGTTTATTGCAGCCCCTGAAATGAAAACTAAGGATATTTTTTGCATATTTTCCAAATGTTAGCAAATTCAAACCTGGGTTTTTTAAAAATCTTCAGACATCTGGGTTCCTCTATTAAAAAGATATAGGCGATATCGTGTCTATCACCGTTTCAATGGCGCGGCCATGGGGTTTTAGTCTTACAGCGCCTAAAATATTAATCTGGGTAAACTAATATGTTACTCATCTAAATTTGAGATCTCTGCAACGCTTAGTTATAAAGATCTCCGTATCCGCGCGGTTATCCACGTTTCCATGGCGCGGCTACGTTCAAACCCTTATAACTTTTTAACCATAACTTTTACAAATTTATGGTTTTGTGAATCAACTTTTACAAATTGACACTTGATTAATACTGAAAAAATAATGTGAGCCGTCACGGGACGCCTGGCAGATGTGAAACATCGACATTATTTTGTAAAAGTAATATGCAGAAAAGAACATATTGTGATAGGAACTAAATATGTCATAATGATAAAATTAAAAGTCGATTGCGCATGACGACGCGTCGCCACGGCATGCGTCGCCACGCCAGAAATCTGTTTTACGTGCGGCTATAGATGTTACACATCAAAAGTATTTAATCACGTAGTTTGTATGTACCATAAAGTTACTTGTATGTACCATAAAGTTACTATATGTACCCTTTATATTACCTAAGCTCGAAGTAGCTAAGGTATACTAACTTTATGGTTTGTACCTACCTACTCGACTTAAAACAGGACAGAATACGAACCTTAAAAAATATTGTTTTTATATTTATTACCTATACATTTACCTGAAACGGGATTAACTTTATGGCCAGACATAAAGTAGTAGGTAGTGCTTCATAATATTGACTGCACGTGTGGCGCAGCGGCTAAGACAGTCGCCTCACCTCTTAGTGTTGCGGGTTCGAGTCCCACGCCGGACAACTACTTGTGGGACCCATAAATAGTTGTTCTGAGACTGGATGTAATTTGTGCCTGCCTATTATATGTTTGGCACTCCGCGACACTGGGGTTAGATTCCCTAGTGCGGGCGTTATCTTTAAATATATATAAGTAAAGTAAAATACTCTTTATTGTACACCATAACTTAAAATTAAAATGAGCATACATAAATTAAGTACAAAGGGCGGTCTTATCGCTACTGCGATTTCTTCCAGACAACCAATTATGGAGTGGATAGACTAAGGAAAGGGAAAACAGGGTAGGTAGGTGTAGCAATAGGTCAACTTAATGTAAACTTAAACTAATACAAAATAATAATAAAGACTAAAAAAAAGAAATACATAAAATAATTTAAAAAGTCTAATAAAGCAGGAATGCGCGAAAAAAACCAAAGGCGACAGCGGTAAATAAATATACTTGGCAGATAAATACATTTTTTAAACATTATTTTTAAAAATATTTAATGATTGCGCTTGTCTTATTGTTAAGGGCAGTGCGTTCCACAGGCGCACAGCCTGCACTGTAAATGATTTGTCGTAATACTCGGTGGAATGACTTGGCATTTTCAGTTTAAGGTTCTCTGATGACCTCAAGCATCTTGAATGTGTGTCATGTAGGAACACGAAACGTTCTTTAAGATAAGATGGTGATGAAGGATTAAACAG
The DNA here is from genome assembly GCA_951640165.1 of Pseudoips prasinana. NCBI lineage: Eukaryota > Metazoa > Arthropoda > Insecta > Lepidoptera > Nolidae > Pseudoips > Pseudoips prasinana. The sequence goes on along the minus strand of OX621237.1, from coordinate 22,190,886 downwards.
TATATTATAAAGAAGGGCTAAAATATGAGTGTTCCGGCGAAGGCGAATAGGAAGCCACTTGAGCTGACGGCGATAATCAGAAACATGGTCATATTTGCGTAATCCAAATATAAACCTTATGCAGACATTTTGAAGCCGCTCAAGTTTGTCAAGTTGTGCTTCTGTGAGATCAAGATAGCTGGTATCGGCATAATCAAGGATAGGAAGAAGGAGGGATTGTGCGAGCGCAATTTTTGTGGCAGTGGGTAGAAAGTTGCGTAGTCTTCGCAAGATCCCTGCAGAGGCAAAAACCTTACGACTAACTTCTTGCAGCTGTAGATCCCAGGATAACCTATTGAAAATATAAATTCCCAAGGTTTTAACATTTTCCATATAAGATATTGTGATGTTGTTAAAATAAACTGGTGGAACCTGAGACCAAGCTATCTTTGAAATTAACCTGGGGCTACCAACAACTGTAACCTGCGTCTTTTCAGGATTAACAGTCAGTCCGTATTGTACAATCTGAAGTAAAACTACAAGATGGTTGCGCACAGACTGACTTTTATTTATATACCCACATTATTTATTATTAATATACAACATCTTTCCCCATAACAAATAGACTTAATTAGTATAAGTGAAACAAATTAAATTTTTAAAGAATACAATATAAATTCTACATTCATCTTATTACCTGAGCTAAGAACTACGCTTAGCTCCAGATGACGAGTATATATATATATATATATATATATATATATATATATATATATATATATATATATATATATTTTTTATTTTACATTTTTATCATATATTTATCCAAATGTTTCGAATCACAAATTATCAAGTATCATGCACTCTTTATACACATTACATTATTACATAGACGCGAACTCTAGTGTAACATAACAATAACACACACACCACACTAATGTTACTGAATTAATTATACGTACCTATTTATATCAATAAATAGTGGGCTACTTATCCACCGATTAAAATTCAAAAACTTATATATAATGTAAGTTATTGATTAGTTATTAATATTATTATTATTATATCTTTTTTTTTTTTTTAGTTCTTTTTGTAACAATAATTTGCGATTTTTATTTTTGCTTCACGGGCAGCCGCTCGCTCAGTCCGATCCTGTACGAGCGGTGACTGCGTGAGCGTTACATCAAGGTCCCCTGTAGTATTACACCACTCACTACTTGTATCTGTTCCTTCTTTACAATCATCATACACGCTGCTGTCACTATCGTGTTTAGCATTACCTCCTCCGACTAAGTCTATAGGTGAAGAATCACGTTTAATAAGATGCCTACGATTCCGTCGGAAGCGCCTGCCTAATTGATCAGTGACGAAGTAGGACCTCGGCTGTCCAGCGCGCGCCAACACTCGCGCCTCTCGCCTCACTTTGCCGTCTAACATTATCACAGCATCACCTGGCTGCAGATTCGGCAAGTTACGAGCACTGCGGTCATAATACCCTTTAGCATTGTTTTGTTTACGTAACATATTATTATAATCCACTTTATTATCTCTAGCTGGTCGTAATTTGGTTGAACATACTGGTAACCGCGTGTTAAGTTTTCGACTCATTAGGAGCTCTGCCGGGCTGGCGATCCCATCTCTCGGAGAGGTTCTATAGTTTAATAGACTTAAGTAAAAATCTGAATGGTCATTAATAGATTTAATTAATAAATGTTTGATGGTGCGAACAGCTCGTTCTGCCCGACCATTTGACTGGGGAAAATTCGGGGATGACGTAATATGTGAAAAACCCCACGTTTTCACAAAATCCCGAAACATTTTAGAGGCATACGCTGGGCCATTATCTGTTATTAATTCTGTCACTATTCCATGCCGAGCAAATTGTTCCTTCATCGCTTTTATCACGCTATCTGATGTTATAGAATTTAGAGTTGATACCTCAACGTAATTAGAAAAATAATCAACTAGAAGCAAGAAATAGCGTTTGTTGTACTCAAATATATCAGAACCCACTTTTGTCCACGGCAAGTTAGGTATTTCGTGAGGAATTAATGTCTCACGCTGCGGTCTCGCAGCGTGCATGGCACATACGCGGCAGCGCCGCACAGTGTGCTCGATATCGCGTGACATACCCGGCCAGTACATAACCTCTCGGGCTCGTCTTTTGCATTTATCAATGCCCAGGTGGCCTTCATGCACTCGCGTTAACATTTCTGACCTCAGTCTCTCCGGAATGAATACAAGATCGTCCTTGAACAACACGCCATCATAGTATTCGAATGACTGACGATGTTCCCATAAATTACGAATATTTTCATCAGTCTCATATTTATTCATCGGCCAACCATTCTGTATAACTTTGACTAATAACTGACATACTGAATCACGACTAGTATGTTCCCGGACTAAACTCAACTTTGAATCACTAAATGCAACACTACTTATTAAAAAACACGATTGACTATGAACTTCGTCACATATTTTGTCTGACATACGTTGCGGGAGGGGTGCACGCGAGAGCGCGTCAGAAATATATAAATACTTTCCGGGCTTATAGACCACGGTAAAATCATATCTTTGAATCCGCAGCATCATACGTTGCAATCTAGCAGGCACGGAATTCAAAGACTTCTTAAACAGAGCCTCAAGGGGCTTGTGGTCAGATTCCACCAGCACATCGCTCTTTCCGAAAATATAATGGTGAAACCTCTCAAGGGCGAAGACTATTGCGAGCATTTCTTTCTCAATTTGGGCGTATCGCTGTTGTGTTTCTGTCAGCGTGGATGACGCAAATTCAACTGGCCGCCCGCCCTGGAGTAATACAGCACCAACAGCGTGTGAACTAGCATCGACAGATATCACCGCTGGTTGCTTTGGCGAGAACAATGTAAGCACAGGTGCGCTACATATATCATTCTTTAATTCCCTTACTACTTCGTCTTCACACGCACCCCAGACCCATTCACAGTCTTTTTTAAGCAAATTTCGAAGTGGGGTTACCTTTTGAGAATAATTGGGAATAAATTTACATAAATAGTTCACCATACCTAAAAATCTTTCTAAATCCTGTCTATTTTGAGGGATCTTCATTTCTTTTACAGCTTTTATCTTATTATCATCTATTTCCATGCCCTCGGCGCTAAATTTATGACCTAAATAGGTTACTTCGGTAACTTTAAACTCACACTTGTCACGATTGAATTTTATCCCGACCTGCCTTGCCCTATCTAACAATTTTATTAGCCTTTCATCATGTTCTTTCTCCGTAGATGCCCATAGGATGATATCATCTACAAAGGAATCGACTCCCTCTAACCCTTCGAGTAATTGTCGGACTCGAGAATGAGAAACTTCTGATGCTGAATTTACGCCATACGGAAGACGTAAAAATTGATAGCGACCGAAAGGCGTACCGAATGTACAAAGATCTGCACTAGCTTTATCCAACTGTACCATCCAAAAACCAGACCTAGCATCTAATTTGCTATAGTACTTAGCGCCTTTCAATTTGGTGGCAATATCCGTTAGACTGGGCAATGGAAAATGTTGACGCCGAATAACTTTATTCAATGGTCGCGGATCAAGACATACGCGAATACTACCATCTTTCTTTGCCGCGACCACTATTGCATTTACCCAAGAGGTGGGATGGATAACTTTTCTTATCACCCCCATCTTTTCCATGCGTCCCAACTCTCTTTGTAAACTTTCTCTCACACTAAGAGGAATTTTACGTACAGGACAAATGCAAGGAGTAGCATCCTTATCCACTGGAATTTTATAAAACCCCGGTATCCTACCGAGACCCTCAAATAAATCCCCATACTTTGAAATATCCAAAGCGTAAACTCGTTTTACTAACCCTATTTGATCAACCGTACCTTTTCCTAAAATACTTTCACATTCGTAATTAGCGATCACAAAATTAATAGAAAATACTCTGCCTTTATAAATCCATTTAATTATAGCTGAACCTATAATTGGTAAAAAATTGCCACAAAACGACATCGCTCTCGGTTTGGTTTGACTAATTTCTTTGATACTGAACCCTAAATTAAGATAATTATTTTTAGAAATCACATTCAAGTCGGAACCAGTATCTAATTTAAACAAATGTTTCTGCATGTTTTTTAAAAGAAATAATGTTTCATACCATTTAGAATCCTTAGTTTGAACTTCACTCTCACCACTTATAGACGAAATATAGAACAAACTGTCATCCTGCAACTCTTCATTAAGAGTATACACTTTGTTAGACGAACGCGATGTACACATTTTACTGTAATGCCCTTTTACACCACACGAATAACACATCACATTTCGTGCCGGGCACCGAACCCCACCGTCGCAGTAGTAACTAGAACAAGCGTCGCAAAACCGACCGCACGCTGCTACGCCGGCAGCGCCAGGGGCCGGCGACCACACGTAGCCACCGCGGACTCCGCGCGCCAAGCCGGCGCCGCCGCGACCGCTCGGGCCCGCTCCGCCGACTCCGCCGCGCCAGCGACGACTCGCGACCCCGCGTGAGCCTCGCCGCGTACCGCGTAAACTCCATACAGAGTCCACCGATAAGCCTTTTGGTATTTCACTTTTCGCCTCGATTTCTCGGCCATCCTCACTCGAAATCTCATTAGATTGACAAACCGCAACTGCCTTATCAAGGGTGAGCGCCTCCGTACGAAGTAATCTCTCTCGGACGGAACTATCCCGTACGCCACATACAATTCGATCACGGATCAAGCCGTCCTCCAATTCTGCGAACTCACATTGTTGACTAAGCAATTTCAAAGCCGTGACGTACTCGTCGATACTTTCCCCGTTCTCCTGGCTCCTCGTAAAGAACTTGAATCGCACCATTGTAGTACTGGTTTTTGTTCCAAAATGACTATTGAACTTTGCAATCAACTTATCTATGTCGTCCCGTTCTTCTACGTTTACGAACTTAAAAGTCGAATATACATCGTATCCATCGGGGCCGATAAGGTTAATCAACAGACTAGCCTGGACATCCTTGGGCTCCTTAAAAACGCCCGATGCTTTTAAAAATACTTCAAATTGTTTAAGCCACTTCCGCCATGAGTCGGCGCGATTTGACGGACTCCCATCCAAAGTCAATTGCGCAGGGGGGCGTGCATGTTCCATTATACCCCGATGTATTTAGACAGCAGCACAAGATTTAATTCAATTTCAACTCACAATGAACACTTTTAACCATAAAATACATTTAATTTCTACACCGCTGTCACCATGAAGTAAAACTACAAGATGGTAGCGCACAGACTGACTTTTATTTATATACCCACATTATTTATTATTAATATACAACACAATCCAAGTGCAAACACGTTTTAGGTCCTCATTTAAGTTGTCAATGGCCATCGGCAAATCATTAAGCTCGGCTTGTGTGTATATTTGCAGGTCATCTGCATAAAGGTGGTAGGAAGAATTAAGATTACTGGAGATAGTGTTAATAAATAACGCAAAGAGAAGCGGAGAAAGAACGCCACCCTGTGGTACGCCGACTACAGTATTGCGCCACGAGGATACACTATCCTGGACGCAAATGCGTTGTCGGCGGCCAAACAGGTAATCACGAAACCAATCGGTTGCCGTTGGAGATATGTTAAGAGATCTTAGAATTCCAATCAGAATTTCAAAATTCACTGCGTTAAATGCATTACTAAAATCGAGTAATGAGAGGACAGTGAGTTTTCCTCTATCCATTCCCAGTCTGATATCATCCGTTATTTTAATTAATGCAGTCGTCGTACTATGACCAGGGCGGAAGCCGGATTGGAAGGGATTAAGAAGAGAGTTTTTACAGAGGAATGAACTAAACTGGTTGGAAACCAATCGTTCAAGGACCTTGGAGAGTAAAGGAAGAATCGATATAGGTCGGAACTCAGAAAAGGAAGAAGGATTAGGTTTTTTGGGTATTGGGATGATATGGGCGTCTTTCCACGAGGATGGGAATGTACCGCTGGATATAGAGTAGTTAAAGATATGACAAAGAATGGGTAGGATCTCATCAAGGATAGGAATGATCATATTACGACTAATGCAGTCACTGCCGATCGAGTTGGAAGTAATAGACAGAATCGATTTCTTAACATCACAGGCGGCAAACTGATTAAATCTAAAAGAGCTATAATCAGGGGTCGGAAGTGATGAAAGATTGCATAAGGTATTGCTTAAGGTAGTCCTATCACAACTGGACGAAGGAGTAAAGTGTTGATTTAATGCATTGATATCGAAGTTTATAGGAGTTTGATCTTGACGTGATTTTCCAATCCCCATAGAATTAAGAAATTTCCAGACCTTGGCTGGATCACCATTTTCAACAGATAGATGGATATGTTGGCGTTGTGCGTTTCTACACACCTTGTTGCTGAGACATCTTATAGCTACATATTTTTCCCAATTGGAATCACTTGGCCGACTATTGTACCTAGCTTTAGCTGCAACTTTTTTTCCCATAATAGATTTAATGTTATCTGTGAGCCATGGTGCCGGTAAATGTTTAATTTTGATTGGGCGAATAGGAGCATGAAAGTCATAGAGCTGTGTCAATTGGGACGCAAAATAATTAACTTTGACGTCAATGGAGTCAGCGTTAATAAGTGGAGCCCAATTTATGTCGGTAGCGTCTTTACGAAGAGCAGTCAGATCCATACCAGCAAAACTGCGCTGCAGAAGGGTCCTTGACTTAGCCTTGGGAGGACGAATTTTGTACGAAACGAATATGAGATCATGATATGAGAAAGCTTCCGCCGAGCATTGGCCATGCTTAGAGACTCTTTGAGTTGAAGAAACAAGAATTAGATCTAACAGAGAAGGTGTGGAGTTTGGAAAATGATGCGTGGAATTAAGTGGAAGCAAGACCAAGTTGGTAGAAGCAGCGATAGTGCGTAGAGAATTAGAGCGAGTGTCATTTTTAAGGAGACATGTATTAAAGTCTCCTTAAAAATATATGAATATATATTTCAGGTCTTGTCGTTATCCTTTCTGTGCCTCTAGCACGGGTTGCTGCAGTTTACTTACTCGATCACACGTACACTTTCTCCCATACATTGAGCACCAGCGCCTCTCGCGGAAACTATTAAGAACTAAAACTCTGTATGGGACGAAACTGTACGTGTGATCGAGTAAGTAAACTGCAGGAACTCGTGCTAGAGGCACTGTATAAGTATCGCCTTGTCTACAGATAAAATTGTAAGCACAAGGCACTTATTTATAATAGGTAGGTACATATTGTATCATTAAGACCAAATGCAATGCTATTACTCACTATACGCAGATATTCGCTGAAGTATAACTTGCGGTCGAGTCATAAAAATTTTGGCTTTACTCTCTAGCGCTAACGAACGTATGGACCGATTCAATTGACAGAGGTAACAGGAAAGGTAGTGTAGAAAGCTCCTGCGATGCGGTATCTAAAACTACGCTCCAAAATTAAATCTCGTAAGACGTGCTAGAGACGGTGGGGCACTTCAGTTTAAACAGATAATAATTAAGACATGCCAGGCCTTGTCGACCGCTTTAGCCGCATTGAAGAAGAGTGTTCCGTTGTGGCAACGGTAACTACCGGGCTGACGAGGATGCGTTTGGCTCGAAAACCGAACCGCTAGTTGCTTGTATGCCCTCCTAAAGGTTACCATGGCACTAAGAAGACTTATTGGGCAGTAACTAGTCTGTTTGGATTTGTCTTTGCCGAGTTTAGGGATAGAAATTACTTTGGCCTGCTTCCAGTATCTTGACTTGTGTATATTTTTTCTTCATGTATTTCAATATACTTATCACTTACTTAAGGGAATAATTTAATATTATTCCTAATTTATAATCTATACTAATATTATAAAGAGGTAACGTTTGTGATTTTGTCACGTTGTAAGGGGTAATCCCTGGATCTACTAAACCGATTTTCAAAATTATTTCACCAATAGAAAGCTACGTTATTGTGGAGTGTCATAGGATATGACTCATCATCATAATTTTTATTCATCCCGAACTTTTAACCCGAAGTATTACGCGGGACAAACGGGCAAGGACAAAAATATTTTTTCTTTAGAACGAAGTTCGCGGGCACTGCTAGTTATTACATAAATTACACTTTTCTTATTAATCCCATCGTTGCTGCGTCAGAATGGCTGGTCAAAAAAAATTTATTCATATTTCTATGAATATATCACAAGTAGCAATTATTGAAGAAACGAAGCAAATATAAGCAATGGGATAGCAATTCTTCAATATACTTACTTTTAGAGCCGCCATTCTGATGCTCACGTATTTAAAGCCAATTTTTTTTTCCATAATTGTTAACGCAAATAATTAATTAATAACGCAAGTAATTTTTGTTTTTATGCTAAGAAGAAAACGGAAAATAGATAATCACACATATTTCTCATCGTTTTGTCAAAATATGGTAAGTATTTTAAGAAAAATACGCTTAATAATTAATCCATGTATTGATAAATGTACACCAACATTTCAGGAGACCGTGATACATACTGTACTTAAGGGCTTCTTTATCTTAACTGTGATTTGATATAACAAATACGTATTAAATGAATAAAAGATAACATACTTCATTTTATATTAAGTTTCAAATATATATCCATAATTTGTGAATATTTTACATTGGAAATATTATATATAACTTTATATCAGTCTGTCATTTTAGAAGCTAATAGCAGACAGCCTTGCGATTTGTTCCGTCTATACGTACATCGTCTTATTTACATTTCACAGTTCCATAGTTTTAACCACGGTAACACTGCTTGACTGGCGCATATAGCGGATGTATACTAAATAGTGAAAAGCATGAATTAAATTTATTTATTTACAATTTCACTGCATATTCAGATAGCCAAATCCTCGCATCTGGGCTATGGTTCAAGTCCCTTAAGCCTTAGAAAATCTTTTCTTGATTCTGATCCGCAGTTTGTCAGAGAAGGCTATCAATAGCGCCACATATACACACATCAACAAAGTCTAGGGATACGTTATTTTGAAATCAAACATGGCTTTATTGTTTAAAACCTATTTAGTTTCCTTAAAAAGTTTATTTACAGATTTAAACCTTGTCTATTCTTTATTCAAAATTTAAAAATTAAAATGAGAAACAAATGAAAACACGCAAAGCACAGCGCAATCTTGAGTTGTATCTAATTTCAAGAAGTTGCATTAAAATTTTTTTTGCGTGTTAATTGAAGAAAACCTGATAAATTGTTTTATTTTCTTTTCTCAATTGGTTGTGTAAGCTTTTTAGCGTCATGCCACGCCATCATTTGAGTCGAGATGAAATGTTACGGGCAGTTGGCATGTTACAAAACGGTGCTATTCAACGCGTCGTTGCTGAGTCTCTGGGCACAAGCCAAAATGTGGTATCCAGGCTGTGGTCACGTTATCGCGCTACTGGAGATGTGGCAGAACGGCACACAGGTAGATATCGTGTTACCACTCAGAGACAGGATCGATTTCTCCAAATGACCGCCAGAAGACTACCCAATATCACAGCGATGCAACTAGTGCAAAGGCTCCAGGAGGGTCAGCAGCTGCTGGTGAGCGACCAAACCGTGCGAAGGAGGCTGCATGAAGTTGGTCTTCATGCTCGCAGACCGCTACGAGTCCCAGCGCTGCGACGTGGCAATCGCGGTAGGCTTTTATGGGCTCAAGAACATTTGACATGGAGTGATCAACAATGGTCATTGGTGCTGTTCACTGATGAGTCCCGCTATGGATTTCATCCAGATTCGAGACGAACACGCGTTTGGAGAGCTCCAGGCAGGGTCAGCCGTCTGCGACATCCACAGGAGGTCCACTCTTACCAAGGCGGGACAATTATGGTGTGGGCAGGAATACGAATCGGCGGACGAACCCAACTCATTTGGATTCAGGGCAGCATGACTGCCCATAGATACCGTGAGGAGGTAGTAGAACGTGTCATTGTCCCGCTCAGGGCCCTAACGGGGCAAGAATTTCAGCTCATGCATGACAATGCACCTTCCCATACAGCGCGGCTGGTGAGGGCCGCCCTTCGAGAACACGATGTTCAGGTATTAGATTGGCCTCCACAGTCGCCAGACTTAAACCCAATTGAACACGCCTGGGACATGTTACAGCGAAGAGCATTGAGGGATTTTCCGCCCAACTTGACAACAGAAGAACAACTTTTCGAACATTTCAAAAGAACTTGGGACTGCATACCCCAGCAAGACATTGACACCTTAATTTTAAGTATGGAAAATCGTTGCCGCTGTGTGATTAATGTTAGAGGAGGAAATACCGATTACTGATTATCAGATTTGGTAAGATTTTTATTCATTTAATTCGATTGAATAATTTTATAAGAATAAAATGTATTTGTTCACTCAGTAATTTTCTATGGCTTAATTAATTTAAGACTTTTATTAATTAGAAAAACAAAATCGCATCGTGTTGTTAATGTTTAAATATCGGCCATGAAATTATCTTTAATTCTTCCATTTACAGTCATAACAAAATGTTTATAGTTTTCTAGATAATCAATGAAATGTTCAATATCCCTAGATTGTGTTGATGTGTGTATATCAATGGTAGTTACCTGGCTGCTATGTCGGGCCGCAATTCGGTATCATCAACCAAAACAATTTTTGGAAGTACGTAAAGCGAGTCAAGATCTGAATGAAGGGCGCCGCTTCTTACCATATTCAGTTTTCAGTACGCAATTCATCATTTAATCTTGGATAAAACCTTTGAGTCATTAAGTCAGTAATGTTCTACATCCAAACAATAGGCCTGCTGTGCTGATAGCACATATTATTCGTTTGCAATAGACTATCATTATATACTATAAATCATATACCGTAATTTTATGCTAAACCTGAAAAGAAATCGGATGCATTTTTTATACTGCTTGATGGTAAATTGTTGCTTAAATCACGCTTTTTATTTTGTTTTTGGTTGACATCTATAATTGATTCAATTGATTCAAAATAGGATATGTTCCAAAATTTTATATCATTGTCATGTGAACATGAAGCGATGTATTGGCCATCATGGCTTATATCGAGATGTTCAACAGGCAGTCTATGCTGGCCAACAATACCTAATTGACGTTGTGGGAACATATGAGCAGCTCTCAATATACCATCTTCTCCTGACGTCACAACTATATTTTGTGTTATAGGCACCATGCACTGGATTGCATGCTTTTGCCCTACATATTCATCACTGTGTAATCCAAATTCTTTCCAATTGAACAGGTATAATTTCCCTGTTGAAGCTGCAGCCAGTAATTTTGTGTCTGATCTGAACAAGCCTAAACATGTGAACTCAGCATCATAATCTTCTGATGTTGTATAAATTTTACTGAAACCAAATTTAAAGATAACCGTCAGTATTCATTTAAACCTTACATTAACATAATAAGATACCCAATTAGTTCAATTTTCTAGTAATATTTATCTGCATGTGTGATGAAGTGGTTAAGAGTCTAATAAACCCCTCTCTAACGTCTAACAAATCTTACCGTTTACAAACTAATGTCCTCCGTAAAATATTTCAAATAGGGAGTAAATAAAAAATAAAAAAAATAAAATAGTAAAATAAAAATGAGTTCAATAACGGTGAAATTGAACCAAACAATACCGGTCGGATGACAATATTTTGATATTACGCGTTTACTTTATTTTAACACCAATTGAATAAAGTTGTCCCTAATAATAAAATTCGCTACACATAAAATAACATTAATATATATAACTGTTCAAATTAACATAATTGTTCAAATTCTTTTCCTTAAATATTTATTAATGTACAAGGTAACCCCTTGACGAAAATCATAGAATTTTCTATCCAGGAAATAGGTGAATCGAGCTTTGCGATCAATATAATATGTGCTTTGTGTCCGCGAATTGTAAGTTTGTTAAGTCACCCACGATACAGGGATTTTATTTCCAGCTGCGGACATTCTCTTTAAAAACGATAAAAATAATAAGTAAGTAGGTACATATTAAAATGATGGAGTTAAACTGTAATTATTGAATAAACAAAAAATAAGGGTGGGTTAAAAATGGCTATGCTGATGGGGAACCGATCACTATTCTGATATTTTTATGTTCGAATTTCATTCTACCAGTAACTATTCACCGATGAATTTTTGCTATATATTTGTAATTATTTTAGATCATCGAAGTAGGTACCTACACATTATATCATGTGTTATACTTAGGTATAATTTTACCGAATATTTCGCAGATTCACAAAATAACTTTCAGCTATTGGTTGCTTTTAAACATTTTTCATTTGCCAAATAATTTATTTGCCGTATTTTAACGACACCGAAACATTTTTTTACAGAATATTATTTGTTTTATTATTTTTTTAATATTATATTTTCATTTTTAGTATTAAATTAAAATAGTGTCATAAAAAGTCAATATATTGTGCTACAAAATTGAGTGACGGAAACGAATCGCTGCAAAACCGACTTCACGCAGTCTAGGTCTGTCCTACCCCTACAGTATAATTCAAGCGGAGGTGTGGGAGGGCCCGCGAGCTGACAAGCAGATGGTTTGAAGGCCCGCCACTGCGGCGCGGCGGTGGTCATCGTTAAAACAATCTGCGACGACAAGCTCGCCTGGGACGGCCCAAACCTCGGTGCGCCGGCGGAGACGCGGCTGCATGCTTGCCTGCATGCAGCCGATTTATTAGTTTTGAAGGCTCTTTCAAATATTTAATTACTTACACTTAAATTGTCTTTAATTTCCATAAGTTTTGTATTTTTGTTTCTTTGGTATAATTCATGTTCGGGAACATACTACTTCGAACAAAAGTATTTCGACCAAATGAAACATTGAAGTAACGAAATCAATCTAATTGATAATAGGCTACCGGACACGGATGAAGTAAAAAAAAAGGACACATTGAAATGTTTTAGGAGAAATAAAATATGGTCAGAGGAATTTTTATTCAAATTGATTTTCTTCCAAACTGGTTGTTCGGGAGTCATTAGCTCCACATAAAACATGATCGATATCTATATATCGTCAACCAGCACACATCCCAGACATAATGGCGTCTGCCATATTTAGGTACAAGCGCAGTATAAGGATTAATTCATAAGTAATGTAAAAATAAACTAGATTATTACCTTCCTTTAAGATCTATGGATGTAAGGACTCCATCTCCACCAGCACAAACCAAATACTTCTGAGCATCATTTGTGATCATGTCTGCTACATGGTCTTCACCTACTTTTATTGAAAACACTGGATCTGGCTTCCTTAGGTCCCACAATTTCACTGTGCCTGCATCATCACCTAGAGATAATTAAAAATATTACACTACTTACTCATTAAAAGTGATTTTTAAATATTTTTCGTAAGGATGGGTTACCCTAGTGTCAAACTTGTTCAGACATAGCATATTTATTGAATGTGGTTTAATTTTTGAACATGCCCATGCTTCGGAAGGCATGTTAAACTATCGGTTGCGGTTACATGACTCTCACTTTGTCAGCTGTTTGTGACTTTATATAAGTGAATGAAGGTATGCCTACATTCTCTTTTATAAAGTTAAGTTAATCATATACCGATTAAACCAAATCAAATAAATAAGTTCTGTCTGGGCAGAATCTTTGGTACTAGCCATATTTCATTATGTGCCAACTGCTCTCTGGGCCTTATTAAATATTCTCAAGTCTATCCTTGTGAATCTTTACAAGCCCTGTATGAAAGGGTAATCAAGATAATGTGGGCAACGAGTGATATGTCTGGTTACTGCAAAGTTCATGTCTAGTTGACAACTAGTTGATACACTATGTAATCAATAGGGTCCTTCAGTTAGTGAAATGTAGTACAGTGACTTGCAATTAACAAACCTGTAACTATTTTATCATTGTCTAAAGATAGAAGTCTGTACACAGGTTCTTCATGTGCATTCTCATAACATCTCTTCAACTTCCCAGTTTCAACATCTGTGGCCATGATCACCATGTCCTAGAAACATATTAAAATGTTAACTCTACCACATCACTCAGTATGTCTGTGAAGGATTTGGGATGATTTCAAAATAAAAGCTAGTCAGTCTTACTATTTAGCCTGTAATATTTATGTAACGATCTATCACATCACATTGATCACATTTTTTTTTTTTTTTTTTTAGCCTGTATTGTCCCACTGCTGGGCAAAGGCCTCCCTCCATTCTTTCCAACGTTCACGACTGTGTGCCATCTCTTTCCAATTCTCAAGGAAGACATCCAGTTCGTCCCGCCATCTCCTTCATGGTCTGCCGCGACCCCGTGTCATTGTTTCAGGGTACCAATCATGAGCTTTGTGTGCCCACAGCTCGTCCGGCATGCGACAGACATGTCCTGCCCAGTCCCATTTAAGCTGAGCAGCCTTTTGAGCCACGTCAATAATTTGTGTTCTGGAGCGCAGTGTAGTGTTTCGAACGTGATCTGTTAATTTAACACCTAAGATACTGCGCTCCATTGCACGTTGGCAAACCTTGAGTTTGGACTTTTGGATGTTTGTCAAAGACCAAGTTTGTGCGCCGTCGGTCAAGATGGGGAGAATACACATGTCCATTAATTTCTCCTTTAGAGACATGGGCAGAGTGCCCTTGAAAAGTTCCTTCATGGACCAGTAACTCTTCCAGGCATTTTCAGTTCGTCTTGCGATCTCTTTGTCTTGTCTTGCCTGGAAAGAGATTACTTGGCCCAAGTAGATATAGTCTTGGACATATTGTATTTTCTCCCCGCCTACATGTATGCTCCTTTCGGAGCTGTTAGTCATGATTTTGGTCTTCGACATGTTAATCTTCAGTCCAACCTCGAGGCTTGCATCGCTAAGGTCTTGCAACATATGTTCTAGTCCTGTGGCTGTGGGAGAGAAAAGAACAATATCATCAGCGAAGCGAAGATTAGTTAATTTCGCTGTCAGCGTCTGAAAGACTTCTTCCAGGGTGCTGGTGAACAATTTTGGAGACAGCGGGTCGCCCTGTTTGACTCCCTTGAGAATATCGAACTTTGGACCTGACCTCTCTAACTTGATGGCAGCTGTGCTATGGGTATATATATTACGCATTAGATGAGTATAAGTGGGTTCTATGTTTTGCTTTAGAAGGGCATTAAATATGGCAAAATGTGTGATACTGTCAAAAGCTTTTGAATAGTCGACAAATGCAAGATACAAAGGAATTCTGTATTCTTGGTATTTCTCGACTATTTGGTTGATTGTATGTAAGTCGGTGGTGGATAATCCTCGACGGAAACCTGCTTGTTCTGGTGGTTGTTTTCGATCTAATTGGTCAGCTATACGTTTTTCAATAACTTTAATGAAGGTTTTGTAAATGTGAGATATAAGACTTATTGGCCTGTAGTTGTTGATGTCGGACTTATCGCCTTTCTTATGGAGTAGAATAATATTGGAATGGCAGAAATTTGAAGGAAGGTTACCGGTACGAAGAATATCGTTGAACAATCGTGATCACATTGAGTAACCTATTTACAGTTGTTCTGAGTCTGGGCATGCTTTGTGTCATTTTGTTTTGTCACTTGTATACCTGTATTGTGCCATATTTTCACGGGTGACTTTCATTTACTTTAATCTTTATATGCTTAGGGTATTGGTGCTGGTAAGGTATACCAGAACAATGGTCTAGGGTCACGGTACGCTTCATACCAAAAGTAGGGAAAAAGGATTATTCTCAACCTAAATCCTTCCGACCCATCAGTCTAACTTCTTTCCTGTTAAAAACCATAGAGAGAATAATAGACAAGCACATTAGAGCACATTATCTAGTGGATAGACCACTTAGCTCCAAACAACATGCTTACCAAAAGGGAAAATCAACTGAAACAGCACTACTCGATCTGATCGATAAAGTGCAAAAATCACTAGAGGACAAGCAAACTGCTCTGTGTGCTTTCCTAGACATCGAGGGTGCTTTTGACAACACCCCCACAGAAACCATCCTTCGAGGCATGGGAGCAAAGGGAATTGATGTCACCACTATTAGATGGGTGGAAAACATGCTCTCTAATAGAACTGCAACAATTTCATTAAATGAAACATTGCACGAATTTCAGACCACGAGAGGATGTCCACAAGGAGGCGTACTGTCACCACTACTATAGACCCTCGCCGTGGACCAACTCCTTGCAGTGATGGCAGACCTAAACCATGACACTCAAGGTTATGCAGACGACCTGGTAGTCATAGTCAGAGGACACTGTCTCCACACCATCTCCACACTACTGCAAGGAGCTCTTAACACCATTAACAAATGGTGCAGAGACAACGAACTATCCATCAACGCACAAAAAACGGTGATAGTACCTTTCACAAGGAAAAGGAAGCTGGAAAGACTGGTAAATCCAAAGCTAAACGGCGAAATTCTGTCCTTTTCAAGTGAAGTTAAGTACCTAGGGGTCACTATTGACCAAAAGTTGACTTGGAATACACATCTAAAGAATATAATCCAAAAAGCCAAAATGGCTATATGGATTTGTTGTCGAATGGCTGGAGCAAGATGGGGCCTAAAACCCAAGATTGCACTTTGGCTATATACCGCTGTGGTGAGGCCAATCCATGCTCCATGGGCCAATCATAACATATGCCTCCGCGGTATGGTACAATAAAACAGCACAAAAGACAACACAAACTAAATTAAACAGCCTACAACGAATGGCTTGCTTGTTAGCAACCGGCGCTCTCTCCACAACGCCGGGTGAAGCCCTAAATGCATTACTAAGTCTAACTCCACTCGACCTGTTTTTGCAAAAAGAGGCACAATCATGCATATACAGATTATGCACACAATCGAACCCAAAGTGGCAATCTAGAGCCCTAAACTCATTTAAAGAGTCAGTCTTCGAAACTAAATCTCTGAAAATGCCCTCAGATAACATGCAAACAGAGATAAACTTTACAAAATTGTATACCGTGGACATACCAGACAGGGACGAATGGCGAAGCGGTCAAATATCCCACAAAACTGGCAGTCACATTTGGTTTACAGATGGCTCAAAGAAAGGCCATAATGTAGGATGTGGCATTTACGGACAACTGCCCAAACACAGGAGTAGCGTCAACCTGGGTAAAGAGGCCACCATATTCCAGGCTGAACTTTTCGCCATTAACAGATGTGTGGAAATGAATCTGGACAGAAAAATAAAACAACAAAACATCTACATTAACTTAGACAGTCAAGCGACGCTGCTAGCGCTGGACTCTTTTGAATCCAACTCAAAACAAGTACAGTGCTGCAAAGAAAATCTGAACTCCCTGGGTCAATCCAACAGAGTCACACTCAGATGGGTACCGGGGCTCTCAGGAATAGAAGGGAATGAGAAGGCAGATGAACTTGCGAGACTCGGAGCCGCTAACCCTCAAAACGGACCCGAACCATTTTGTGGTATTACCAAGCAAAGGGCCTACTCTTCCCTAAACGATCAATGTACCTCAGCAGCCATGGAACTGTGGAAATCTTCAGCTGGATTTCTACACTCAAAGGCTGTTATCAAGGGCTACAACAAAAAATTGTCGAAAGAATTACTTGAATTCAAACGTTACAAAACATGTGCGGTAACTAGAATTCTTACCGGACACTGCAAGCTGAATAAGCACATGTTCAACCTAAAGTTGGCCGACAGCACAACTTGCAGATTCTGCCAAGAATCAGAGGAAACTCCTTTGCATATTCTGTGCTCGTGCGGGCCACTAATGCGTTGTAGAAGTATCCACTTAGGACAGCATATTATGCAACCTGAAGAGATACAAACACTCACTGCACAATCAATCTGGGAGTTTTTGGAAGCTGTAGGATCGAGCAGTGAACTTTGACAAAACTCAAAGGAGCTCTGCTACAATAGATCAGTAATGGTCGAGATAGCAAGATGCCATCAAGGCATTAAGCCCCAAACAAACAATAATAATAATAATTGGTGCTGGTTGTTTAGTATTTCTCATTTGTTTTTTAATGTATAAGTTTATTAAATTGTTCTATAGCTGATTCTACTTCTTGGTGGTTTTTTAGTGAGGTATTAAGGTTAATAAGGTTAATAGCATTCAGTGTGTCCTTATTGATATCTCAGTCCATAATATGATTGTACAATCTTGTCCACTAGTGACATTGCTCTTCACATTGAGTATCACAGTTGATAAGGTCAGAAGATAAGTGTGTGCATTCTTCAATGTGTATGGGTGGAATATGTTTTATAACAAAGATGTCAATCAAGTATGTTGGGATGTACATTTTTCCTGCCTGTTGGCCAGTAAATAGGATCACCATGTGACTAACTTTGAAGAGTAAGGTCCTGAACGGTTGTAATGTTAACCTCAATTCCCATGCTTCATATTCCAGTTAGCTGCACAGATTAGCATGTTGCTAAGTACCAAGTACATTAGCTGCAAAGTACAGTAGATGTATGTGTGACTGTCTGTCAGTTTGTTGCTAAAGTATATAATTCTGATAATATTATATTTTAAAGACAACTTATTACTCTACATGATAATTAAAAGAACTTACTTTAGCTGTGGAGAATAATGTGGTTCCTTCATTATCAAACTCAATGTCCCTGCAAGCTTTTAAATGTAATTCCAATGTGTTGACAAGTTTATTCTCATCATTACTATACTCATACAACAGAACATCACCAACTATATTGCCCAAGGCAATTAAATTCTTTGATGGATGGAGCGATATATCAACAATGAAATCTTCACAAGTGATGGCAGGAGGGTGATCCCTCAGTTTGGTTTTTTCAGCTTTAATAGCTATAACAACATCGTCTTCCTCTTCTTCTTCTTCAACATTCTGATCCGCTGTTTCATTAGTAGCTTCAGCTTCACTCATGTCATTATCATCTTCATCTGTAAATAAAAAGAAAGATGTTGTCAATAGATATGTTTCATTTTTGGGATTCCATACAAAAAAAGGATAAAGGAACCCTTATAAGATTATCAGTCTGTCTATCTGTGAAGAGTATCTTTTCTCAGGATAGCATAGGTTTATAAAGTTGATATTATTATTACAACCTTAGGTTGAAAAGGACCTGTGAGAAAAATAATTCTAAATCTAAGTACTTAAACCAAATCAAGTAATATGGCATATTTTGATACTTGCAAGGAAGTCTAGACCTATAGGGTACTTCCCATTGTCCAGAATAATTAGATTTAACAAGAAGCAATGTATTAATAGCACAAGTATAGAGAAACATCTGAAACCATAATTTTGTAGATACATCACAACAAAGAAGAGCTGTAACAACTGACACTTTCTTGTATTCAATTCCTGTGATATACTATTTAGCTTAAGCTTGTATAGAACTATGGGAGTCATACAATACATACAATGAAGCGCCCGCACCGCGGTGCGCGGTCTACTGACTACGTGAACGCCGGTGTCGATAATATTTATAGTGTGCGAGCAGGCGACGCTATACAGAACGCACGCGCTAGAGCGAGATGGGTGCCCGATCATCTTAGATCTTATTGGTCAATTAAAGATGTCATTTAATTTAACCCAGTACTAATTAAATATCCAAAAATGATATAAGGCTAGTGCAATAATAAAAATAAATTATTCCTTGCTGTATCTCGAGTTTCATTTAAATCCTGCACATAGGACACTACAGAACCATCAGTGTGTGAGTCCGAGTCATACTTAGCAGTTTTTTATATGTTATGTACACTATATAGTATTTAAAGATTTGATTATTTTAAGATGATGTACATACCTACATTATTTAAATTTATGGATATAAAATTTTAAATATCCTAAACTAATGACCTTAGTAGGATTAAGTTAATATATAAAATGCCGTTCTCAGATGTGGATATTATAACACTAATTTATGAAACTGAAATGTGGCAAGTTTACTATAAAAAAAGAATAAATATGGAATCCAACACCAGGTTATATGTGTGACATCTGGTATTTAGGCTAGGAATGTTAAATATATAAGATATACTGATACGATATGTCTGAAGTAACGGGATAGAAGGTAACAGCAGCTCCCTCGCACTTAAGTAACTCACCGGTGCGGTGTGCAGAAAGAGATACGTATGCATGGTAACGCAGTTTTAAATTTATATCCTTAACAATCCCTATAATATTTGCATAGTTTATAACCACGTGTCGTGCATGTACCACAACTATAACCTGCATAGAATCATTATATATCAAAAGGAAGTAGGTACCAAAAGTAAATGTAAAATGTTTGCACTAGAGCGAAATATAATAGGGGATAATGACAGACTAACCGTGATTATCTGATAAATCATATTCTTCGCTTGAAACATCTGAATTGATGCTACTATCATCTTCATCGGATGAATTTTTGTCAAATCCACGAAAGTTCCTAGTCATATTCCCAACTTTGTAACCACAAATATTTATGAAACTAAAGTGTCTATCAGACTTTAGTAGGTATATCTTTCTTTATCATATTAAAAGTAGGTATAACTAAAATAATACGCAGTTATAAGAATGCAGACTTTGGCAACTACTATTTGTACGCAGTCATAATACCGTGTCAGTGTTCCTAGTCCCGACTTGATTTAATTTGACACAGTTTTCCTAGGAAGCTTTTACTGCTTCACACAATTCTGTCTATAAATATATGTAACTTTTTATTCGAAAATATATAGTTAAATGCACTACTTTTTAAAAGCGTTCGGGGTTATGAAACTACTGTAATAAATAATTATCATGTAGAGAACTAAATTCTAATGGCAACTGACAGTAAATATTTAAATTTTACTCTAAATTTAATGTTGAATACTTAAATGAGAATTGACAGATATCAGGACTTTAATAAACATACCAAAGGATTAAGTATGTACTAAATAAGAAGTTGCGGAGGAAGTAAGTTATTCATTGATAATGTTAGAAGGGAAATTATGCAATCTAAAATTGCAAAATTTGTGAAATGTGTGGTGAGTTATTTTAGGTTGTGTTAATCAATTATCAAGCTCTGAAAGTCTTAAACAATATTAAGCTTACATCATAAGAAACTATATTTAAGCTGATGGCCTATTTCGACCATGCGGACTGACTTATCAGTTGTCTGTAAAAAAAGTAAAGTAAAAGTAAAAAGGTTTATTTCATTTCAGGTTTACATTGGGTAATTGATTGGACCCTTCCTTTAAGCATGCAATGCCTGTGTTGGAAGGTTCCGCACAGTAGTGAAAATAATAAAAAAACTTACATCTATTGAATTAAGTACATCTAGATATAGTAAAAATATATATAATATAAATGTGTGTGTGTGTGTTTGTGTGAGAGAGTGTGTGTGGATGTTAGTTATATATATGTGCACATGAAACAAATAATGTAGTAGTTTTAAATTTAAATAATATGCTTATTTAAATAACAATGCTTCATTTTCCTCATATGTCAAAGGCTTAATCCACTCAGTTAAAAGTTTTTTGCAGTCATAGTATTGTTTGGGATATATACATATCTCCTTATTCACTCTATTGTAGAGTTGGGCTGAGCGTTTGGTATATTGCATACATGCAAATCTTGTTAATGTTTTAGGAATTATTGCTACGGCAGTTTTCCTTCTTTTTTTCAGTGTGTCTTTATCGTATGGTAGTGTTTTGTGTTTTTTAAGAATAGCCTGGATAATATAAAGCTTTCGTACTGAGAGAAGATAACTTATTTTGTATAATTCTGTGGTCGGAAATCTCATTTTTTTATAGCACATCACCTTTATAAGAACGCGTTGGGCTCTCTCTACGTCTATAAATTTAGACTTAGCTGCTCCCCCCCAAATAGGGATACAGTATGTAAGAACTGATTGCACAAGAGCAATATAGATCTCATTTAAGAGATTTCTAGGTGACTCGTCATTATTATTTACATTATTTGGAACAACATGCCTTAATGTTTTGAAAACCCAACTCAGTTTTCTAATTCTATTTGTAACTTGTTCAAGATGGGGGTACCACGATAAGCGTTGGTCAATTATTACTCCCAAGTCCCAAGTATTTTGTCTGTGTAACCCTATCAATATTAGCGCAGTTACAGTTTAAATTATTGGTGTCATTACACGTATGTACTTTGATATTAAAAACTAGACTGGGTTGTGTACGTTTATTAATGCTGAAACAAATAAAGTTAGTTTTAGATGTGTTCAGAGTGAGCAAATTATTGTTTAGCCAATTTGCTATTAGTTACATGCCTGTTTCAGTCCTAAGTTTTACATCCGGCCAAGATTTTCCACTGAAAACAACAGCGGTGTCATCAGCGTAGGAAAAAAACTATTGTATTGTGAATTTTGATATTACAGAGGTCATTGATGTATACTAAGAAAAGTGTTGGGCCTAATACACTACCCTGTGAGACACAGTATGACACTTCTGCTTCATCACTCATATGATCTCCTAACCGAACGCGTTGTCGTCTATTGGAAAGGTAATCTTTAAGGAGATCAAGTGGAGTCCCTCTTATAATGTTGTATCACATATAATGTTGTGAAATCCATAAATAAGAACCGGCCAAGTGCGTGTCGGACTCGCGCACGAAGGGTTCCGTAACATTATCTACAAAAACGAGCAAAAAATTCACGTTTGTTGTTTTTACGATGCGCGCGCATAAATTCACTCTCATACCACCTAGAACTAACTTCATGCTGTTAAATTTTTTGGTGTCGGTGTGCGCGCGCATCGTAAAAATTCACTCTCATCATTTTTCTCCATCGCGCCAAAATAAGTATAACTTCAAAAATAAAATAATTATTTAAGGGGGCTCTCGTACAACAAACGTGAATAAAATAACAGCATGAAGTTAGTTCTACGTGGTATGAAAATGTATGAGAGTGAATTTTTACGATGCGCGTGCATCGTGCGCGCACATCGTAAAAATAACAGCATGACGTTAGTTCTAGGTGGTATTAAAATTGATAACTATGTTCAAGTTGTATATTAAGAAGTATAACTTCTAACGCGTGCACATAAGTACACACAAGTTTTTTTTTGTTGTTTTAGCGGCAATAGAAATACGTCATCTGTGAAAATTTTAGCTGTCTATCTATCACGGTTCATGAGATAGAGCTTGGTGACAGATGGACATACAGACAGACAGCGAAGACTTAGTAATAGGTTCCCGTTTTACCCTTTGGGTACGGAATCCTAAAAAACATACTTAACTTCTACACATATTTTTCATTTAATACTATAGTGGTGACATGACACCAAGCAAATGAAACTAACGAACCAAATGAATTCTAAAAAGAGGGTACAGACTAGCACGACAAGAGACACGAGAACACAGGTCTGTGGTTAAGAGGCCAACGTAGTTTTCCCCGTTGATTTAGCTGACCTGCATGCAGCTATCTCTTGCTCCTAATGTGGCCAAGAAAGGGGGAAATAAATTCCGGATATAATGGATATTTGTAGCTACGTCATACTATAGATTAATTCAGAGCTCCACCTAAGATTCATTTTCATAATTCAGTAGCGCACCTTTTAAAGTGTATCTCCTTAGTAAAACGACTTCCTTATTGCAATTGTTAACTATAATTATCTGATTATTTATGTTCGATCTATCTGAATCATTAACAATTATTTGACTTATGATTATTCGAATTGTTTCTTAACATCATTCTTGAATGGACCGTTAGTATTAGGTATATATAAACTAATCAATAGATCCGGTAACGAGGCCGTGTTTTTGTAACTTGTCAAATGCCTGTATTCATAATAACACAAGTAATAATTATATCGTTTTATATAAAATAGAGACACTTCTTTTTCCTGAAATTCGTATTTTACAGACATAATTGGTCTACTTCTTTTAAAAAATGGCAAGTAGTGTCGATGTCGACAATTCTGCCAAGATGTGAATTGAAAATTTGTGTAATAATACATAATTGTTATTGGTCCTGGCTACACTGACACAGTTTAATGACTGCGTACAAATAGTGCTTGTCATAAAATAGTAAATAACCTGGTTTGTTCATAACGATAACAAGTCATAATAATATGTCTTGTACGTGAAGATAGTAGTGTTTTAAAAATTTATCAGTGATTAAATTGAACATTCTTTATGAGAAGGTTTATTTCTGTCATTTATTGAGTGTTTCTAAAACTGCTCTCTTATACGCTAAATTGCTATTTTTACGTACATTTATTGAATTCTGCATACACGTAATTTATTCTTTAAACGGTGGATTTTTTAAGACGTACAAAGTGTCGATTTATTAAACTCAGTGATTGATAAATTATTCGTCTCAGAAACGTGTAATCTATGTCATTAATGTATGTGATCGTCAGCTGATTTTAATATTGGAATCTAATGTGAGTATTTATGAAGTACTTAGGTACTTATTACTTAATCTTGTGGATTTTTTTAACACTAATACGACTTGAATTTCATAGCAAGGTCTTATGTATGTCAGCTATAGTTTTAGCCTCAGAGATGTCCAATAAAGCAAATAATTATACTGCTTTAAGAATACCCACTGACCGTGAAATGCTAACTAAAATCATTTAGTGAGTACAGAACATAAAATAAATGAAAATAACTCATTTTTCTTCCATTAAATCAATTTTAAATGTAACTCAAACCTATAGCTATAATTGAGATATTGTTGTAATCTACTATTTCTTTGAATCTATGCCTGTTTTCCTATATAAACCATTTCTTGGATTGAGGATTTAATAACAGTTTTCTTTGAATCAATGGTTTAGTTCTAAGAATGTAAACTAATAACACATTTATTGAAATAATGTTGCTCTGAAAAATTGCATAGTTACTTTAAGGGTTTGTCATTTTTAGATGAAACTTTTAGTTACTGTTTGTGAGGAGATAAGGTCATAAAGGTTAAGGGTAAAGGCCGTTGTTTTATTATGTGAGTTTTAGTATATGTTTTAAAAACTTTGATTAGAACTTTAGCAGTGGTACTTCAGAAAAGTGAACTGTTGATTTTTTGGAGAGAGATTCACATTTTAAATATTTCCCACATTGTACCAGTAAATTTGAAGAATGACCTTGAAATGAAAGAGAGTGTTAGGCTATAGCTGTAAGTGGAAATATGGTTCCCTGAAGGTTACCAGGTTGTCAGTTCATGTTAAATTATGCTCATATCATCTATGCTATTCATGTCAAAAATTTTAGACCAGCAGCCTTTCAGTTAATTATACTCAAAAGGCAGACAATGCCTTGCATATTCAATCTTCATTCTTCAGGGTGATTTTGGGCCTGCCACCTTACTGCAGTGCACCAAACATGTTCAGTGATGTTTACTTTGCAGTAATGTATCAAAAAGCTGTATTGATTATTTATTGACTAATGGAATAAATTAACAGTATCTTTAGGGGATATTTGCAGAGGCTGGATGGATCTTCAATCTATATATATAAAAATCAATGGCACTTTTCGTTGTAATGTTATAACTCAACAACGCCTTTACCGATTTGGCTAATTTTCTTGAATTATTCGTGGAAGTCCAAGGAAGGTTTGTACGTAGAGAAAATTTAAAAAAAGTCTTCAAAAGTGTAAAATCAATATCTTTTAGCAATTTAAAATATTTTTTTGTTTGAATAAATGAACTTAATAATCATTTTTTTTATTACTATGCCTTATACGTAGCGAAGCACTTAGCGGGCCGCTAGTAGGCTATAGATTTAAGTAATTTGTATTACAAACAAAATATGGGCCTAAAAGATTTTTAATTTATTTATATCTTTGTGACATCCAGGTGTAATTTGCAATTGCGCCTAGTGGAAGTTACAAAGTACAAAGCTGTCTCCTCAGTAGTATTTATATATAAGTCTGTATTGTTACATAAACTATAACACCTTCCTGTTTTCGTAGTAAAGCAATGGACTCTGTTATAATTGATAGTATGCATGTTGTAGGGATAATCTAAGGAAACCACTATTTTAAGGAAAACACTCTCTGTCAGGACACTTGATAAATACTCTTCTTACAACACAATATAGTCAAATCTGGCTAAAGTGGATGCTGTATGCCTTTGATTTTACTTATGCTAGATATTTGTGCAGTCTACTAAGTTGAAAGTATCTTCATAAGTTCTGACTATTAAAAGACTGTTCTGTCTTAATCAGTATGTTAATATTTATAAAAGCACAATCAACCTTTTTTGCTATCATATGAGGATACTATTAGCAATTTCGCGAACCCCAGTTACTATGGAGGCTACTTGCTTTCACATTATAGAACTAAAGCCATCCACTTTCATTCCCAAGAACATGCCCAATGTGCTACAGTATCGACCCCAACCAGTATATATATATATGCTGGTTGGGGCCCATAATATGATGATATATATACATACTGAAATGTGCTATGTCCAGGTAAAAGTCTAGTTTAATTGATCCAGCAATTTTTGGAGATTAGAACAAACAGTCAAATAAAACCTTTAAACAATGGTTCTTGCTGTTAAAGTATATATTTTTACATTGCTATTAGTAAATGTATCTGTTATTTTGCCATAACAAGGCCATAACAAAAATTCACTGCAAAATCAAAAAAAATATTTGGCAAAATTTTGGAAGTCCTTCTGCAATTTTATTAAAAGATGGCTGTTACCCGCGACTTCGTCCGCGACAATTTTGAATAATTACCAATGTAACCTACAATAAAACGTCCTAACATACGTGAAAGACTAACTTTGATAATCTGTAAAATGAATGTGAATAACTAAAGGAAGGACATTCATTAAAATTCTGTAAACACGGCCTTTTAAAGCATATTTTCATTATAAAAAGTTTCACTGACTCACTATTTAACACATACTAAGTTTAAGATAATTTTCCATTGGCCTACAATTCTGAAATTTGGCACCAAGAGATAAAGGAAAAAACATATCGATTTTTGATACGTGTCATTAGCTGTCAAGCAGTGTCAACGTAAAATTGAGCTTCTCTCTCTGTAAGACCAAAAGCATACACACGCAGAGAGGTCAAAATAGGCATGTATAGACTGTACCTATCGAGGACTATAAATAAGCATTATATATATTAATACACTTCTAATCCATTCACTTCTAATCCATCCAGTACACGATGTTCCTTACAGTTTTAGCAGGTCGTACCAGATCTCCCAGATTGTGGGATGAATTCGCACGTGAGCACGCCACGTGAAACTGCCCGTGGGAGAAACAGTCTTGTCTCAAGTCAATTCCAGCGAACTTGGGTATTTGTCGTTGCGATTTGTTGATAGTCGTCGAGAAACACACTTTTAAAGGGAACTGCAGTTTTTTAAACTGAAAAGGGTGATCATTTGACACTACGTGTATTGCGTATTCGAATACGTGGCACGAACGGTGTTTCCCCCTGGGCGGATCCAAACATAATAGTAGTAGTAGTAGTTTAACATGATGCAAAGTTTTGACTTGAAGCCTAGTGCCGTCTTGAAGCCACCCAAACTTTGCAGTTTGGGTGGCTCCAAATTCCTCAGCAACATTATAGGAGTACCCACACGCAAGAAAATCCCCTATTTTACGCTCTTAGAGGTGGAAATTCCAAAAATCCTGAAATACATATTTTTTTATTGAAAAGCCAAATACCAATTTTCATGCGTTTAACTTCAGAAATGTTGCATTTTTCATACAAACTTACATCCCCAAAAATCGATATATATTTCAATATATTTTTATTTTTAATTTTTCACTGAAAGGCCAGATACCAATTATCATGCGTTTCACTTAAAAAATGTCACATTTTTTCATACAAACTTACATTAAATTAATTATGTTGGCCCCATTTTTAAGCCCATTAATTATTATTTTACGCCCTTAATGGTGGAATTTCCAAAAATTCTGAAAGATATATCATATTTTTATTTTTTACTGAAATCCCAGCCGTTTAGGCTGTGCGTTGAGATGTCAGTCAGTCAGTCAGTTTCCTCTTTTACCTATATTGAGGAAATAATGAGAAAAAGGGTTACTTTCGCATTTATAATATTAGTAAGTTTTTTAACAACGAAAATTCAATTAGGTACATTCAATCGGACAGGCTCGCTACAATTCGAAACGTCTGTACGTTGGCGTTACAAACAAACGAATCGACAGCACAAACCTTCGATCGAATGAGATAATAATTTAAAATTAAATTATAACAAATCCAACCTTGTACATAATTAAATTTGCCCAAAGTAAACAGAATTTTTTAATAACCAATTTTGGACAACGACAAACTTTTAGGCCACCAAGACCTTATTTCGAAAGAATTCAGACCATTCAAATCCCTACGCGCTACGTAACTCATGCAATCAATCAGCAATCACTGGCGAATCTTAACACCGCGTGTCAGAAGATATTGACGTCACATGCACAACTACATCTATCGAGATAGGAAATCAACTATCAACGTTAGTTCATTTAGAAAAGAGACGTCATATGCACAATGACATCTATCGAACAATATGGTACCTAGTTCAAATATCAACATTAGTTCTTGAAGTAACTAAAGCGTGTTATTTTTCTACTTAAATATTTTAAAATCTAATATCTTTTGATAGACTGAACTGATTGTAATGAAACAAAACTTAAATGTTACTAATAGTTAGGTCAATCGTTGTGTATAAAAGTTATCTACATTGTTTTCGTACATTTTACGTGATGCCCGAACAAATAAACAGACAAAAATTCGAAAAATGCGGGAATTTGGTTCTACAGGTTGTCTTTCTTGGTTTTTTGGATTGTTTTTTGATGTACATAAACTACTTTTCTATAGTTTTATGATATGTATAGATAGATTACGCAAAGTTACTGATAGTATGGGGCTTCTATATGCGGTCTTTATACAACATGATGCAGGTAATTTATATTCTGTTTTTACTGTTAGGATTTATTTATGGATCATCTTAATATAGACAAATAAATCTTAGGGTATACCTTATTAATAAACGGATATTTTATTTTTCGTGGCTATGCCATACTTGTGGTGATTAGCTTTACACTATTGTTTAACTTTTATAATAGTGATAAAATATCACAAAATTCTCTTACGCACATTTTGTACAGACGCCAGCACATCAAGCTACCCCAATCTGTCAAATTTCCCCAATTGAAAGTGAACGTTATGCTTTTGTGATAAAGTTGAAAATTTATAAAAGAAATTTGACAGGTTGGGGTAGCTGGATGTGCTGGCGTCTGTACATTTTTCAGGGTAGTGAGTACAAATTAAGTCTTTAAAATAAATGAATACTAAACTCTGTTTACAGGATTATAATAAAAGTAGCTGTACCCGCGACTTCTTCCGCACATTTTGTAATGACTCCGTAAATGTCACATCATAATATGTCTAATATTTTGTCACAAACTTATAAAACATTCACATAAACCTTACATATTTCCAAACAAACTTTCATCCCCTATATATTGTTATTTTACACCTTGAAGGTAAAACATTTAAAATGACCGATGCTTCCATACACCTTTTCACCCCCTCTTTCAACCCCTTATAACCCTATATTCGCATATAAAAGTAGCCTAAGTCCTTTCTAAGCTTGTGCTATCTAATCGGGATGATTACTTTGAGATTTACAGTGTGTGGATGCGCAAATTCTTCATCATAAAATTAATCTTTATCAGACTGAAATATTTCAAACAACTATTTATGTACCTTCCCTTTACAATACATACTTAAATTAATAATAATTCCGATAAATATTTCAGCGAAGCATAACTGAATTGACCTCAACAGAAATAAAGATATCGTATCATTTTCTGCAAAAACAAAAGATTATAACTGGACAAAATCATAGTCCGGTCCAGTACGTAATACACCATTTGTGTTTCTCCGGATTATAAATGTCCTTCTTTCAAAATCCCTCCGCCACGCCTTCTAATATTATTCAGCCTTCCTATATTATTCGTGATTTTTTCGCCACGTGCGTCGATGGGATACCCTTGGACCATTTTCTATTACGTATTCAGCAACAATAATTACCTACTTATTTGCAAATATGGGTTTACATGCAATGGTGTTACAATTCGCTTGTTGAGCTTCATTTACCCAGCAAGCAACGCAAAATCAAAATGATAAAAAAAAAATTGAAATTAAATTTAATATTTCATTAAATCAGAAATAAACATGTATGTGTAGAACAGACAAAATTAAAATACAATGTAATAAAAAATCTTTTTATGGTTACTAACTACTTATTTAATGATCCTATTCAGGTACTATATTTGTACTAAAATTTAACATGGTATGTTTTCTTAGTCCACCTGTAGGTAATGTACAGACTTGGTGCCACCAAGCTATTCCTAGTGTGTTGCCCGAGACGACAGATTCCTTTACATCCCTTTCTTGTTATTTAAATAAAAAAATAATAATAAATATTCCACTTTTAATATTTCGAATATACAATGAATGAGGCCTATTGGTGTGGTTGGCTAATGCTTGCTTTTAACGCCGGAGGTCGTGGGTTCGATTCCCACCCAGGACAGATATTTGTGTGCATGAACATGTCTGTTAGTCCTCAGTCTGGGTGTAATTATCTCTATAAGGTTGTATTTACAAAAACAAAAGGAGAAGGTATATACAATGTAATATATCAGTTATCTGGTTTCCATAGTACAAGCTTTGCTTAGTTTGACTTATTACCTACTAGATAACCTATTTTCAACCTATTTCACTTCTGTTTATGAACCCTCGACCTTAGACCCCATGACGTGGCAGTCACCTAGTGCATATGCAGATAATTCGCCTTGTATCTCTGACATCTACTTACCAGTCGATACAATACATAACGCGATAATAAAACTTGACTCGACTAAAGGTTCAGGTCCTGATGGCATTCCACCTATCTTTATAAAGAAAATCGCAAATAACATAGTCCTTCCACTCCATATTTTATTTAATAAATGCTTGCGCGAGGGGACTTTTCCCGATATTTGGAAACGGGCTAATATCACACCGGTGTTTAAGAGTGGTGACAAATCAAGTATAAATAATTATCGTCCTATTTCGATACTCTCCACCTTGTCGAAACTTTTCGAGAGTCTTGTACATGGCGCATTATACTCACAGATTCACAACCTTATAGTTCGTGAACAGCATGGATTTGTGAAACGTCGTTCAACTAATACCAATCTAATGGTTTTTACAGATTATTTATTTAAAAATATGGATGGACAGATTCAGGTTGACGCTGTGTACACCGATTTTCGGAAGGCTTTCGACAAGGTGGACCATAAATTGCTACTAGATAAAATTGCTTATAATGGTATCCGTGGCAACCTATTGCGTTGGTTCATGGCTTACATATTGAATAGATCACAAAAGGTG
Organism: Pseudoips prasinana; assembly: GCA_951640165.1. Taxonomy (NCBI): domain Eukaryota; kingdom Metazoa; phylum Arthropoda; class Insecta; order Lepidoptera; family Nolidae; genus Pseudoips; species Pseudoips prasinana. The sequence continues at coordinate 22,159,651 of OX621237.1, read as the reverse complement.
GTTATTAATGGCTTCCAATCTAACCCAATTATCGTCACATCTGGTGTGCCCCAAGGCTCAATAATTGGGCCACTATTGTATACTTTATTCGTTAATGACATTAAAACATGTTTCATCCATTCCCAATTTCTAATGTACGCCGACGATATCAAAATTTACAAGACATGCAAAACCATACATGATTGCCTACTTTTACAGGAAGACCTAGATAGACTTTCTCGATACTGTTTACAAAATAAACTTCAGCTCAGCTTACCCAAATGCAATATAATTACTTTCACAAAAAACAGAAACATTATAACATTCGATTATAATCTATGTGATATCAGTCTACAAAGAGTCGACCGTATTAGAGATCTTGGGGTCTTAATCGACTCAAAATTACACTTCGACTGTCACATAGATAATGTCATTAATAAAGCGTATCGTATGTTTGGATTTATAATGAGATCGTCATCTGACTTTAAAAGACCGTCGACATTTTTACTTTTATATAAAACCTTAGTACGTTCTCAATTGGAATACGCAGTCCCGATTTGGAGCCCTATTTTTGACGTTTACATAAAAAAACTAGAAATTGTTCAAAAAAAATTTCTACGATCTATGCACTATAGATGCACTAAGTCTAGAATACCATACACAGATTTATTGGAACGCTATAAACTTCAGAGCTTACAGTCCAGACGTAGTTTACTGATGTTCATGATGCTTCATGGTCTTTGTAATAACAAGTTTGATTGCACTGACATCACTAACAACTTATGTTATATTGTACCTAGAACTGTAATGCGTCGAGAGGCAAGCGTGCCCCGGCTGTTCCACACCGCGCGGTGCAGAACTCACGCTGGCGCACGGGTGCCTCTCCGACGCATTGTGGAAACGTATAACACACACTTCCACGATTTGGACATTTTTGCACTATCGCACTTTAAGTTCAAAAAAATGGCTACTGAACTACTAAAATAGTTATAGTTAATACCTACTCACTAGTACCTACATAGGTACTTCTCTGCTTAATTAATGCACGCATTTATTACTACCTATTTTTAACATTAATTCGTGGACATTGGTGTGGGTTACACGTTTACCTATTCTTAAAATTTATATTTAAATAATTTAACTATACCTAATGTGTAACTGTTTTATGTCCCAATAAAGTAAAAATAAAAAAATAAAAAAAAATAACGAAGACAATTATGCAACTCAACAGTATGTATGAGTTTTGTATATATTATTATCATCTGAGGATATACGTATTCAATTCTGAACTGACCGGCAATCGAACTTGGACCCCAATGTTAAGAGGCAGGATTTTTATTATTTTTATTTACTAATTCAGAGCTTTTGATCCCCAAACCTACAATGCTGTGGAACATTGTCACATTTGATCTATTATCAGATTATGCATATCAACCGATCGATTTTAGTTGCTTTATCTATGTAACACGTTTTCCGCTATAGCCATCATTGCCTAAAAGATATCAGCTTTGTTTGCATACAAAATAAACATACACATATTCAAAATAAAATGTCGCGCTACAGACTAGACGGACAAAGTTATCAGATTTCTGTTTGAACTATCACTGATGGGCGGACATTGACTTCTGACTTCAGCAACCTTTAGTACACCTAACGTTAGTAAATAATATAATATATTATACTAGAGACATTACAAACGTGCGAACTGAGTCATAAATCTTATTGTCATAGGAATGTGACAATGCCGCGTCACTCGTTATCGATAAAGGGATGCCGCTCGGGCGCAATTGCGCAGGTAGCTAAGCTAGGACACTCCGCGGTGATGACTAATGCAATTAGGTACTTGTCATTAGCAAAAATGTAGGTAGGCAGGTGTTTATAAGAATTGAGTTAGTTGTCATTAGACTATCACAAGCTAACCATGGACTCATTTTTCTCCAACTTAAATTTGTTTAAATTAAAAGGCGATATTAACGCCCAAACCCGTACGGTTATTCACAATGTGTTGACAGTGTTTAACGAATTGAAAAGTGACCCGCAAAAAATTACTTATTTAAATTTAAATAAACCACGAGATATTACGGCACTTCTTTGTGGAGTTAGTACGAGAACTGTGGACAAAGTGAAGAAAGAAATTCTTCAAACTGGCTATCCATGTACACCAAGGGAAAGATATTTGAAACCAGAAACAGTCACAAATATCGATAACTTCGAAGTTTGTTTGTTGCAACGCACCATTTCTTCATTTTATGACAATGGCGAATACCCAACAGTGGATAAAATATTACAGAAAATGCAAGAACAGATGCCTGAATTTAAGTGCGGTAAGTCATCGTTGAAAAAAATCTTGAAGAAAACAGGTTACCAATTCAAAAAAAACAATGATGGCCGAAAACACCTAATGGAACGAATTGATATTGTCTGTGCTAGACTTGAGTTCTTACGAAAACTTGATACATTAAAGAAGACAAACGATACCCGTCCGCGGTTTTACCTGGACGAGACCTGGTTAATCAAAACCACAGCAGAAAGCGTATGTGGCTTGGAGAAAATGATCAAGGTAGCTTCAAAAATCAGCCAGTGGGGAAAGGACATCGTTTAATTGTGTGTCACGCCGGCTCCGCTAAGACAGGCTTCGTACCAGAAGCAAAATTAGTTTTTAGAGCTGTGAAATCCAATAACGCCGATTACCACACTGAAATGGATGCAGGAACATATATGGCAAGGTTTAAGGAATTTTTACAAGTTTTGGATGAACCATCCATTATCGTTATAGATAATGCCAGCTACCATTCCACGCAATTAGAATCCATACCGACAATGTCTTGGAAAAAAAATGACATACAGGAATGGCTCAAAAAGAAGAATATTTTATTTTCGAATGCCGACATAAAAGAAGAATTAATAATGAAAGTAAAACAAAGCAACCCAAGAAAGATTTATGAAATTGACCAACTGGCAATTGAGTACGGTCATGAAGTTATTCGGCTACCGCTGTATCATTGCCAATATAATCCCATTGAATTTATATGGGCACAAGTGAAGGGCGAAGTCGCATCAAAAAACAATACATTCAAAATAGCAGACGTCGAGGTCCTTCTACACGAAGCTGTCGGAAATGTATCCAAAGATGACTGGGTCAAATGTCTGAGGCATGCAGAGGAATTACAGGATCGGGACTTAGCCAAGGCAATTTTGAGAGATCAGTCAATACAGCCTCTGATAATAAATTTACAGGAAGATGACAGTGACGGCTCAGAAGATGACACAGACATAGATTAATATTCTAAGCTTGTTTATATTATAATCTGTAAGTACGAGTAACTTTGCTTTGTATGTACTTAATAAAGTTTTATAACATTTAATATATTGTACTTATGTTTTGTGTCAATGTTTTATGTATAAATGTAGTAAATTAATTATGAAATAAAAAAATCATGCTAGAACATATTTTGCATTATTTCCTTAACCTTTCCCTCATTACATGCTATTGACTATCGACAAATCCTTTTTTTATTGTTACACACAACACTAGGACTGCGAGCGAGACTTCCGATATATCTATAAGTGTGAGCGAGAGGTCTGATAGAAATGATTTATGACTCAGTTCGCACGTTTGTAATGTCTCTAGTATAGTTATTTATCGGCTTGCACAGCACACACACACACACCACGTCTTGTGCCGCCCTACTGTGATGCCAGCGTCCGCACAGTATGTTGCCAGAGACGCAGACGACAGAATATTATATATACAAAATTATTCTTATGAAATGTAAATATGTACACACGGCTACATATCAAGCTATACATTTCCAATATAAGCTGAACCTCTCATTGTATGGAAATCCTTTACAACGCGAGATCAGCTTATACTGGAAATGCATAGCTAGATATGTAGCCGTGCACGGCGAGCATGTATGAAGAATATAATGTCAGTAAACGAAGCGAAAGAGGTACCTATGCAAGGATCGTGACAAATGGAAGTCCGTTGTCTCTGCCTACTCCGATGGGAGACAGGCGTGAGTCTATGTATGTATGTATGTACGTGCACTACAGTATTGATAATATGAAATGCAGTAATTAGTAATCTGCACTTTACATTATCAGGTGTTCGAGTGCTCCATTCTTGCAGAAAGTGAGTCATCTGCTAATACCCATCAATCTTGCTCATTGTAATTTTTATCACAGAGCGAAACATCAGAAGACCACTACTATAAAATATTACAGGCTATAACTAGAAGTCCACCACAAAAAATATAACAAACTAACAAAACTAACAAACCCGGCAGATACCTAAACTTTTGTTTTAGGAGGAAAAAGAAAAGGGCTGTTTTTAGGGCTCTCCTGGCAATTATTCGAACCTTTTAAACCTTCCCTAGACCTTCACGAACATTTCAAGACCAAGATAAGATAAATCCGTTCAGCCGTTCTCGAGTTTTAGCGAGACTAACGAACAGCAATTGATTTTTATATATCTATATAGATAGATAACTGTTGTAATAATCATTTATTTCAATTATATATATTAAACCTATATATCATTGTTACACTTTGGCAACCTATAAAGTATTTCTAACTTTTTAGAAATACATACATACATACAGGTTTCATACATATTATAGCGATATATAGCTATATGAGTAGCCCGAAAGGGGAGTCCCTTCACTTCACAGAATACGATACGGTTAGTGGGCGACATGTAAGAAATGTCATTTACTAAGACTTAGTAGTATTTAAAAATAAAATATTTTAGGGTATCGGATAAGTATTGGACGGAGCCCTCAGTGAGGTAGATTTAATTGGACATATCTTTTTTATGTTTTTTGTTATCTATAACAATATTAAATTCATGATTTTAAAAAGAAACCTGTCAAGTTATAAATCCAAGCAGTACTGTTGTCAAAAAGTCTCCGTGTAACGAGGAGTTTCACACACGGCCATTTATCTGATCCCAAACTAAGCAGAGCTTGTACGCAAGGCTACACATTAAGCTATACATTTCCACTATAAGCTGACCTCTCATTGTATGGAAGTCCTATAGAATGCGGGATCAGCTTATACTGGAAATGTATAGCTTGACGTGTAGCCGTGTGTACTATGGGAACCAGATACCTGATATATTACATACATGTATATTAATTTTCTTTAGTAAATATAAAACCACCCAGACTTAGGAGAAACAGACATGTTCATGCACACAAATATCTGACCTGGGTGAGAATCGAACCCACGATGTGCGTCGTGAAGCAATTGCAAGCAAAGCAAGTGCAAGCATTTACCAACCACGCTAACCGACCCGTCAAGATATAGAGATGAGGTTGTTTACTTAAACATAGGAATGAAACTAAGAAGTCTGGAACACTAGATTTGGTAAATAATAGAGGTAATTAGATTTTATAGTTTCATAATTATGTACTTGTTCCCCAGACACTTTTGATGTGTGTTCTTGCCATTTTGGTTGAAGTTTTATGAAAATAGGTAGCTAGCTGTGCCCCGCGGTTTTACCCGGATATATAAGCTATATTACTATAAAGTTTCATCAAACCCGTCCAGTAGTTTTTGCGTGAAAGAGTAACAAACATACACAGTCACAAACTTTCGCCTTTTTAATATTATTGTGATACGAAGGGAGAACAGAGTAACTAGTGTAGAGCCAATGATGTTCCCAACATTATGTAACATGAGCGAGGTCGATTGAGTATATTCAGCCGCTGATTATATACTCTTAGCTTAACTGTTGTGTATGTGTATGTATGCCTATGTGTATTATTATATAATATGTGTATCTATGGTTTTGAAGATAAATGTCATAAGTACCCACCAGATAAAAATGTTTATCAAGTAGAGGAAACAGACTTACTGTTTTTAAACTGTGTTTATATATGTAATACATTGAGAGCTTGACAAGTACAAGTGTGTGTAAATACCCAAGTGCTGAATAAGTTTCATTATCCAACATAAGGTTTTGTTACTACGGGCTATGGGGATAGTAAACCACTCACGTTTACTCAATATTCGATATTAACGGTACTTTACAAACATATAATTATCGAAACGAAAGCATACCCAGTCTGAGAACAACTACTTATGGGTTACATAAATGGCTACATATGGCTTGTCATGTGCGAGCATTGAACTCGGGACACGAAGTGGCGAGGCGTCTGTATCACTCCGCAAAACGTGCAGTCAAATTTTTAGACTACTTTTATTGTAAACTAAGTGTGGTGGAAAACTTTTGCAATTCTTTAATTAGGGATTTGGAACCATAATTCCTCTGAGACCTCAAAAACCCGTTGTAATAGCCCAGAGTTTAATTTAGTCAAGGTACTGATTGCTCCCTACGCGCGATTTACGAGCTACGACTGTAGACTCTATTTTTAATTCGAGATATGTAAGAAGTATGACGTTTGCAATCGAAGCTTAATAATCTTACAAATTCCAACTTCGCAATTGTCTGGAAATAAAATGGAGGACTATTAAATAAATTGTGTAGAACGAACAGTGACGCTGGCGAGGGTGGCGGAGTGCGCGGGGAGGGGTATACGTACGTAGGCAGCACCACGGTAACTCGACGTTCGTCGGCACGTGTACTGGACACGCGACTCTCGAGAGCGTGACCTACTATTGGTGCTCAGTACTGCTCAGGGTAGGTAGGTATTGTTGTTTATGCTCACGTTGGATAGTTCGTGAATCCAAGTCGCAAATTATATCCCTAAGCTATATAAAGGTGTATGGATGTGTTTATTGTGCTGTAGAATCTTACGAATATGTCGAAGAAAAATTATCGACTTGTGATTGAACTGTGTAAAATGTATTATGTTTGTTTTTGATAATTCGATTGTGTGTTGGTTCTAACCAATCATAGGATCAGTTCCCGTAATTATCCATATGCAGTAAGTTTTTGCCTAGTTGTTTATTTATATCAACTTTTTTTTGAAAGAGTAAATATAATGGGCAACTGGGCAAGTTTAGAACATAGAGCTATCAGAAGATCGCGTTCAGAAAATCAATAAACGTATTAGATACGTAATAAGACGTAGGAATTGCAATCAATAAATCCTACTAATATTATAAATGCGAAAGTTTGTAAGTATGGATGTATGGATGTTTGTTACTTTTTCACGCAAAATCTCTGGAGCGGATGTTGATGAAACTTGGTAGTAGGTAATATAGCTTATAGATACGTCTGAATAACACAGGGGCTATAATTTGTAAAGTGAAGTTAAAGTTTATCGCGGCTAATACCGTCGCTGAATTAAATAAGTACGTATGTATTTGGCTTATTTTTGGGTATTTTTATATTTTTCACTTATATTCTTAATTTATAATGACCAAAGCGCTAATTCGAATAGCAAATTATTCAACTGGTACCTTTGCTCTTAGCAATCAGAAAGGCGTTTAGTACGTAAAGCTAAAAGAAAAAGGAGGTTTCAATTTGACCGTATGTTTTTTGTATGCATATTACACAATTTCTCCGTGGTTTGTGAACCAATATTGATAGTTCTTTTTTATTTGATGTGTAATATTTAGTCTTGTCCATATCGGTTATCATCATAAATAATTACAGAGAATCGGTTCTATATTTTCCAATAAATAGAATAACATTATAAGAGCTTATGTTTGTGAGGTTGTACGGGGTAATCTCTACTGAACCGATTTTGAAACTAAACAATTTACTTTTAAAATGTCCGTGTCTGGTAAGAAATTGTGCCACACAATGGTATTTGATTAGCCAAGTTTTATTCAACCGTTCGCGGAACTTTCGCAAAGAACTGATACAGATGGCACGGCGTCCCTTGGTTGAGATATTTCATCAAGTACATTGCCATTTATTAAGCAGTTCGTCATTTAAGTTATCTATTTGCATAAGTAGCCTAGAAATTTTAGCACGGTCGCGTAATGATAAGACATCACTTTCTATGTTTTCGCGCATAGAAGTAGGTACACCCGCTAGTAGAGGTAGGGCCTCTGTGATTACTGTTCTATAGGCTTTACACAAAAATATCAACACCAACCTTTGGCTTTGTAGTAATTGCCCCGTAAATTATTCTAAGAGTGTTAAAAGCTATAGTCCCCACCTTACCGTTGATATCCGTCTAAGTGCAAAAAATGCTTCGCTTAGCTTTTTCACCACTTGATTTATTATGTCTATAAATGTGTTTTTTTTTAAACTAGAACAAAATAACACGTTGATATCTTACATTTAACAGTATCGTTATTAAATTGTACGTTTGGGGGAGATTTTAGTTCACCCTTAAGAAGAAGTTGGGAGGTTTTATTGGGAGCAAATGTAAGGCGATTAATTTTACTCCATTCACATATCATATTTAAGCAAGTTTGAACTAGATTTTCCAACTATCTCCTGGAGTTATCCTGTATAAGAAAGAGGCCATCGTTGCCATCTGCCGTTAGAGAACAGCGTGATGGCAAGCTCAAGAAATCATCAAAACTCAAGTTCTTAAGATACGGTACGAGTACTGAGCCCTGGGGGCAACCCATAGCTAATGATTTAGTGGTCCTGTAGTGACTAAGCTTAAGTGTTGTAGAGCCATGTATAAAATCAGATGCGATTATTGAATGTTTTAAAAGACAACGCCCGCAGTAGGTAATTTAATCCCTGTGTCGCGGGGTACTTTACAAACATATAATAGACGGACACAAATTATATCCAGACTCAGAACAACTATTTATAGGTAACACAAATAGTGGTCCAGCGCGGGACTCGAACCCGCGACACGAAGCGGCGAGGCGACTGTCTTAGCCGCTTCGCCACACGTGCAGTTAATTATTTTAATTATTCCTAGACATGTTTCCTTGTTCAGAATTTAATTAATAATTTTTATGGGACTTGTCTCTCCTTCTTAGCCACCACTGCAATTCCTGGAAGCCAGGGTCAAAACAGTGACACACAACGAAATAACACTGAGCGGTGAGACTCACTCCGGGGAATCGCTTTAACCGTTTTGGATCCCGCAATGAATTTAATCAGAAATTAACAGTATTGTGTAACGGTTTCAAAGTCGGCGTGTCACCCCAAAGTATGGCACATTAATCTGCTTGTCCCTCCTGTCTAGCCACCTGTTCTCTTCAGGAGTTGTATGATGTTTCAACCGAAGCGGTAAGCGTTGCCCAATTTTGGGCAGATGAAATTCAAATCATATCCAATCAAATTATTTTATTTGCAATATAGGTCAGTACATAATGTTGTTACAGGATAGGGTTAGTAGGTATCTCTATATTTTGCCATAACAAGGCGTGCAAATATTTAATATTAATAATAATATTAATAAATTTAATTCCTACTATCCACACGATAAGAAGAAGAAGACGAAGACAAAAAAAAATAAAAAACATTTTCGCAATAGTCTATCTATTGCAGCGTGACATTGCTAACGTGAACAAACCCGAATGTCTCTTTAACTATTACTTTTTGTTTTATGTTGCCGTGGTCAAATAACGGTTCGTGGCAGAATAGGACTAGCAAAATGATGTGTTTTTTCGTTTTCCGTGACGGAACGGACTTTGTTATATTAGTTAGTTCTAAAATCATAATTTACGGAAAACGGTGACTAAAATACTGTTGTATAAAAGTACTGTTCCAAGTATATCCCATTAAATTTGAATTTGGCCATCTCATGATCAAAATATAATTTAAGCCGATCGGCGTCAACCGCCTAAGACTGACAATTTTAATTACGCCGTTATGCGTACTGCGTACACCGCAGCGAATGTGTTAACAGAACATACAGACATCGGATTTAAATAATTCATACGATCGTTCCACTGACAGCTAAACATATGGTATTCTTTTCAAGATTCTCTGCACAGAAACATAATATTTTAGGAATTTATTTTTATATTCATGACTTGTGTTTGGAACAACACTTGTAGGACTTCAATGTGCCCCGCTTATAAAAAGTTACGAGAAAGTTCATAGGACTTCCTTAAAACGAGGCTCTTTTTGGATTTAACTTTTAAAGAAAATAATGAACAAATATAGCTAGCAAATCTCAGAATATTTTGTTCATTCAAATGAAGTTGAGAATAATGTTACATGCTTAATTAGATTCATTGATATCTAGGCTTTAATTAAGAAGGTATGCGTTGAGCTTGGGCACTAAGGGCTTCTTGCATTACGTATACGTATAGAAATGATGACGTAAGTCGTATACCACTAAATAGTCAAGTTTGTATTGATATTTGCATAACTAAGATGTGGACCAAAATTATTTTACAGAGTTTGTTTGTGAATACTGTGCTCCCAAGAAACATTTCTACTTTTTTGTAATATTTACGTAAACATCAATCAACTGTAATTATTTAAATTCAGATTGCATCATAAAGTAATGGTACTTTAGAGGAGAATGGTAGGTATTTTGTACATTTTTAATTAATTATAACTGTTTTCAATAGATACGCTCTTTTATTGACTAAGTATAATTTGAAGCTCAGAATCATAAGATTCTTTTTGTAATCTTAAAGAAAATACAGATGACGATGATTTGCGCTAGACATATTATAGTGCAGAAGTGTATAAACAATTGTTCACACAAGGGCACTTTCTATTGCTGCATGATTCGATGTATGGCTAGTCGACACGATAGAAAGATCTCAGGTGCAGGTCCCACGGCTTTACGTGCTAGTAAAATCTTAACAGTAATAAAATAATAATAATAAATATCTTGGGATCACTACCACTCTGCCATCTGATCCCAAAATAGGCAGAGTCTGTGCTATGGCAACCAGATGACTGATACACATACTTTTATACTTCTAAATAATCGGTTCCATCACAAAAAGATTTCTCCTGGGTGGGGGATCAAACCCATGACCTATGGCTTAGCAGTCACGGTCACTGACGACTAGACTAACATGCCAGTCAAACATTAAAACCCATTAATATATTTCGTTTTGCTCCGACCTGGAATTTGAACCTAGAATAGATGACACTTAATTGCACGTCACAAAATGTAGATATACATAGTTTCAATGTATATAGGTACAATTGGCGATTTTATCGCATACTAGCTGTGCCCCGCGGTTTTACCCGCGTTAAACTTTATAATTATATTTTTTTTTATTTATAAATAAAAAAAAAAGATAAATAAAAATCTAAAAACTATATTTTTGGCTTCCATATCGATAGTAGATCACGCCCCAAGTATCCTTTAAAAAAATATTCAATGTACAGTTTTGACTTTCCTACGATTTTATTATGTATATAGAAGAGCAATTTCTTCCAGACAACTGATGTGTATGTAATGGACTGTAAAATAAGTCAAGTCTAAATTCTATGTTCTTCCTTAAGAAGATATTAAAATCGTAATATATTAAAAAACTAAAATAAATATTAAATAATATAATATATGTGTATATATACCCTCGCGCCTACATAATACATAAATATACACCAAATATAAAGAAGGAGGTTTGAGAAAAACCTCATTAATTACGTTTGAACTCGCAACCGCTAGACAACTTTGCAATATTGATAATTGTTGCCAGAGTTGGCGAGCGAATAGTAAGTATCCCCCCGGGATTGCGTTTTCTGGCCGCTCGCCAAAGCTGCTCAATGAAACTTCTGCCAGTCCAATTTCTTTGCACTGCACAAACAACATGGCAGTCTGCCGCATAGTGCTAAGAAGAAGACAAATCTTCTATGCCAAATTGCCTTATACTCGACTTTGGACGATGTGATAAAGGCCCACAACTTCTACCATCCCACGGTGTGAGTGCTCTCTGCCCGAAATCTTCAATACGCAATGTGCGGTTAGGCAGGAGCTTAAGATCTTAGATGTTCACAAGTCGAGTGGGCCGGACGGCATCTCGACGGTGTTACTAAGGACGTCCGCCCCTGAGTTGACCCCGGTTATAACACATCTTTACCGTTTCTCTAACAGCGTAAAATGATTAAATTTCCATGGAATGTAACCAACTTTTGTGCAAGTTTCACTTTACGTTAAAGTGGGAAGATGGAAATCTCTCCGCCCCAAAACAAAATAGAGTCTAGCCATATATTAATTTAGTAATTTCGCTTTATATGCCTGTTTTTATACTACTCAGATAATCTATTGTATCTATCTACTGATGTAATATTTTGACGCAAGGTCCTTTATGATTTATGGACAACGCTGAGCATTCTACCACGAAAAGATGTTTCGTAGGCAACCTGTATTCTGTCTACTTTTCCTGGATATGCGCTTACTATAACGTTACAACGAGATAAAATTGTTTCAGATAAAAGATGGAATGGGTTCTTCGAAGTCCACAAATCCAGAGCACATTCAGTAACCTCGGATTTCTACATACTGATGGATATCATATAAACGAAAATTGCAATGGTAAACTACATTCTTATTAATTATAGAAAGGTAATACGTATTAAGTGAAAAGTTACATATTTTATTCTAATATATTCACATATTAATTACAGCTGCCTTGGAGTCAATTCTTCAAAATATCTTATCAGAGGACAAGTACCTACGTACATTTCGTAGAAGTATTAGTTTTGGACAAAACATAAAGAAAGACCTTATACCTCTGCTGATACACGCTAAAGATGATTCAACAATAGAGCTTTTAATTAGAATACTTGTGAATCTGACCATTCCTATTGAGTGTTTGCTGTCCGTCGATGTTATTTCTAAGAATGACTTTGGTAGACATACCATATTTGAAATTAATAATTTACTCGGATCCACCAAAGAAGCTTTTACAGACCAGCGAGCAACTAAAGTGATAGTAGATTTTTTGAAGAAAAATGTTGATTTTGAACAGAAAGCAAAGTTGTCAACTCAACAATGCACAAATATAAGTAATAGCATTTTATTGCTTAGAAACATTTTACATATACCGGAAGAGATAAATGGTCAAAACCCAATTTATAATGGTCCTCCTCATACCGTACAGAATCAGATTCTGTGGAATATATTTAGTCAAAGTATTGATAAAGTTCTCATTAGATTAATGACAATTCCCGATGCGGTAAGTGATGCCAAGTTATTAAGTAGGTAAACATATAACATTTTACATTTGGAATATTAATTGCACCATCCACAACAAAGTAATGTTAATACATTATCTGTTGTAGCTGTAGAGTCCGGCACGAATCGTATTGCACGTGGATGACAGTTCTCCGAGGGCGTCACTATGTCGGTTTCCAGGTTGAAAGGGGGTACTTCACGAATTACAAAATTCTTACAATTTATAAATATTGCTTTGTTTTCACTTTGGATTCACGCGATTTTACCTAAAAATGCCATTAATTCTTAAATAACACAGTAATTCAGCTCATTTTCTTGTTAATCCTACCTTTAAAATTCTATCGAGAAAGTCAACCGAACGGTGTGACAATATTTCAGCGAAATTAACGTATAGCGGCCGAAATTCACTTGTGAAACAATATTTAAATTATCTTTGTGGTAATCCTGTGGTATGTGGTACCATAGTTTCCACCATCGCCACAGACAATATAATAGTGTGTGCACTATATGAGTTTTGAATGCTTATATTTATTAAATATGTAACATAAAGAAAAATATGTGGATTCAATAGCGTTTTTCGTATTTTGCAAATGTATATTCTACAATATCTTTGGTTGTGTGTTATTACAGCATCTTATTATATTAACTTTAGGTACACTCTTTTATTGTAAACAACTACGTCCGCACTAGGGAAAATAAATAAGCAATTCGCGGCCATAAAACACACCCAGACTCAACAATAAATATGGGTCCTACAAATAGCTGTCCTGTGTGGGGATCACACTTGAAAGACAAGGGCAGTGAAGTAGTAACAAAGAGACTACCTGGACTACTATCCTACATGTGCAGTGCAGTACATCAACTTTACCTACCTACCACTGATTAGTAGTTACTACCTATGCGTAAATTGTAAGATTCGAGATATGTGTTTTGTATTTGTCTTCCCTTTCAGAGTAACTGGGCAGTGAGTATGGTGCAGCTAATAGCGTTGTTGTACAAGGACCAGCATGTCGTTACTCTGCACAAACTTCTTAATATGTGGCTCGAAGCGTCCTTGTCTGACAGTTCCGAAGATAATGAGAGTAACACATCTCCACCAGGCAGAGGTAAAACCACACTCTACATAATCTAACCAGAAAAAAGCAAGGCTTTTTGGAGTTCGAGGAGTTTCACTATGTAGGTTTTTGTTGTAGTACCATTTTTTTTTCATTACTAAATACCAGCTGTGCCGTGCTGTTTCACCCGCGTTATACTTTATAAATTATAGCCTATGTGTTAGTCGGATGTATAAGTTATATTACTATAAAGTTTCATCAAAATCCGTTTCATAGTTTTTGCTAACTGACGAACTTCTCCATGGCGGAAAAATGGCTCCGTGGCTTCTTCAAAATCTCCATGGTGAAATTCTGCCCATCATTTGGGAGATATGCCATAATCGCCGCGCTTAGTAGATGGGTTGGCGATCGCAGTATGGTTCCCATAGTACACAGAGAGAAGTTATTGCCAGTTCCCTGTTAAATGCTACCTCGGGACGGCTTCCACGACCCTCAAAGGATCAGATGGGGTGTTGAAATTCGTCGCCGAGAATATATATGTACTAATTGCTATATTTTCCAAAGGGAGCGAGGATTCATCACCAATGTGCACTTCGGACCCTACGTCAGACTCATCAGACACCAGTGGGAGTGGCAAAAGTAACGATGAACCCGATTCAGCGAACAAGGCCTGGGATGACTCTTACCAACAGAACAATGTCAATAGTTCTGAACAATTTCAGACGCCCATTAAAAATGAGTTGGATGGAGAAAAAAGGCGTTGTGCGAAACGTTCCTATGAAGATACAAAGATGTCGGATTGTGTATGTATCTCCTTTTATATTACTTGTTCTAGATACCTAGGTGTCGTTTAAAGTTAGTGTAATTTTGTCACAGAATATCGTAGCTACCAGCTAGGCATTCGCTATTAATAGGCTCCCGACCACCAAAATTAATTGTCTCGTATTCCGATACTAGTTAGCTTAGCTTAGTTGACTCTATTTGTTTGTACACTTCCTTATGAGTGACGCTTGCTACACTCTAGGTATTATGCGCGAATTGTTAAGCCTTTAGAATTATTACTGCTATCTAAAAGAGATCATAGCCTGTTGTAAATACAATGCCAGGGTGATCATGCAGCATTCTCAGCTTAAATGGGAGGTAGTTTCTCTGAAACTGTGTCGTACGAGATCGTTAAGTTTCCAGGATGTGGGATGGGATAAACATCCTGTCAGTTGCGAGGGCTGCTTTACGTGGACGTGAAATAAAACAGTTCCTAGGACTTTTTAAGGCTTGCCTTGGATAATCTGACTAAAGATCTAGCGCTGCGGCTAACTTAACATAGGTTTACTTTCTGGAATGCATTTGGCTCTGTACGGCTGGAAGCACTTGCACTCACTGAATGGTTAAGGAATTTAAAGGGCTCCGTCCACTCCTGAAGCTGGGAAACTTGTGCATTAAAAGTTTTTTTATAGACTAAAAAATACCATAAGTACTTATGCCTGAAAATTATATTATTGTGGGTATTTTGGAGTATTTATCTTACATTGTCACAATACTATCTACTATGCATTTGGTTTAGGGCAGCAGCTGTTTCATAATAATTATGTAACATTCAAAACTGATATTTATATATTTTATTTTTCAAGTTGTAACCTTGATATGATTAGCTACCTGTTGCAACACGTAAACATAAAAAGAATTCTTTTTGAAAACAGTTTTTTATCAAGTATATATTTTACTAGTTAAAGGGAACAAATTAAGTCTCCATATTATATTATTATATATATTCGGGTTAGATAATGCTAACAAGATTTCTAAATCTTTATATATATATATATATATATATATATATATAAATGTCTTTACTTACTACTTTTATGCAGTCTATCTCCTATCACTGCACCCATACCCTTCTCGTGTCTCGTTAGCAATTAGCCTATAGCGTAAATTATTTAGCTTGAAATATACATCATATTTTTTATTTTTATATTTACAGAAAAAGGCTTGTAGTAATCTCCAACAAGAGAGAATTCAAGAGGTTACGCTTAAAAACGGCAAACATGAAAAGAAAACTCAGATATCAGAAAATTCTGATTGTGGATATGGTACTCAAATCGGAAACCAAGAATCCATTTCTACTTCTAGCAATGAAGATGAATTACCGATGATAAAGCCTCACCATCAGAAGCCACACAATCCTAAGCAGAGGATCAATAATAAGGTTCGCCCCGGCATAAATATGCAGGAACGGAGAAGGAAAAAAATCGTTAAAAGAGGAAAATCCAACATGTAAGTATATTTATTTATCTTATCTTGACTAATGACTGGTATTATGTTATGTTTACAGCCCGTAATCTGATATTAACACGCTGAATCATAATATATTTTTATGCCAGGATCTTATTATTTAATTTTTCAACCGCTAGACCAAGAAGCAGTCAGAATGGCAGCAAAGGGGCATTTTTTATTCGGTTTAGTCGAGGTTCTTCGTAAATGGTACTCTTTGATTGTAAACTCATGCTATTACATAACAGCTTATTTTCCACACAGGTTTCGATCATAAGTAAGACCCAATTCATATTAGAAATCTTCCAGATTAGCCCAGATCTGTGCGCAGACATTGAACACTGATATATATATATATTTTTAATTATAGTTTTCATTATACACATATACATACATAAAGAACTTTAAAATTAGTAACACGAAGACCTCTCAGAATCTATCTGGGTACCATTTAGCCTGATATTGCATTAACGTTATTTTTCTTGATCTTAATATATCAATTTAATTAATTGTTACTTAATGTTTGTTGCAGTATAAATGTGCAAGGTCTCACTCGTAAGACACCGACAGATGACGACATATCCAACGTACTAAAAGAATTTACAGTGGATTTTCTTTTAAAGGGATATAGTTCTCTGGTAAAGACACTACACAATCAAATCCTAACTAACTTACAGCTAGAAATTGATACGTCGCATTTCTTCTGGCTGGTCACATATTTCTTGAAGTTTGCGACGCAGATAGAACTCGATTTGGAATATGTATGTTCGGTTCTGTCGTTCGACATTGTATCTTATTTGACGGCAGAGGGAGCTAATTTGTGTGAACAGTTCGAGCTTGCCATAAAGTTAGATGGGAATAATTTGAAGCCAAACATACGCAGACTGCATCTGGTAAGTGCCAAAGAAAACTACTCATTAAAATTTTGAATACTAACGCCTTCACGTAACGAACGTGACGCGTTGTTCATACGGAACGCGAAGAGCGCGTTCAGTATGAACGTTTATTGTACAGTCAACAGCAAAAGTAGATGTTCAAAATCGGATATTCGTACATACATACATAGACTCACGCCTGTTTCCCAGAGGGGTTGGCAGAGACAACGGATTTCCATTTTTCACAATAATAATTTTCGGATATTCAATACTAATTATAGTAAAATGCGCAATAATTGTGTGGAGGTGAAGTGTTGTAAAGTGCGTTGCTATTATATGTAACTGTCGCTCAATATCCATGATCATTCATCGACCAAAAACCTGTCGTCCGATTTTGATCATCTAATTTTGTCGTTGACTGTACCAGCGTATGTTAATATTAGAAAGCTTCTTTTATGACTTCATAACTATTGAAGCCTTTCATATTTTTGTATTAAAATTCCTCTGTAGCTTCAAAATAGATCCGGAACAGCCTTACAGAATTCTGAATACTAGTATGCGAACATAAATGACCAAAAAAGCATATTCGATTTAATTTTCGAGTTCTCTTTTGAGGATTGTCTCGATTCATAAAACCCTGGGACACACATGGTGTACTACTTTATTCTGTGACGGTGAAGAAGCATCCGCATAATAATTTAAGAACAGTAATAACCATACATCGGAGGAGGTAGAGAGATTTTTGGTTCCTGCGACATGTTTTAATAGTATGGACATTGGACATGCCTGGGATCCCAGGACTCACTGAGATTTACATTTTATACTTATTGTTAACGTTGGTAATACAAGATGACCTGAGATTTGACTGCATAAAATTATATTCTGTCTAAACGTGAAATAGGTGGATAAGTCAGGATTTTTTTACATAGATGTTCTAGTTATTTATTTCATTCTTTAGTTTAGATAATGTCAGTTGTAATCGAAATCAATTTAATTGATGCAATCTTTATTTATACTTTGTGTATACTGGAATACCGGTGTCATGTCCATATTAATATATAGGTACATTTGAAGTCTTTAGCCCGAACGGTGTTCCATCTCACACCTGCGCCGGGGGTCGCGGGAACGTACGATACTTCCGCAACCCCCGGCTGAACCTAACTAACCTAACCTAGCCGTTAGAAAACCCCCGACTCCAACTATAATTACTTCATTTGTAAAAGAGCTGATACTCTTACACTGCTAGACCGGTATTAACCAAACATAGCTAAGAACCACCACAAGAAAACTGGCGTTCAAATGAAAAAATACCGCATCAAAATCGATTCTAAAGTTTGAGAGCTACAATGCCACAAACAGACATACTCGTATAGACACACAGAAAGATATCGACGTCAAACTATAACACCACTCTTTTGGCATCGGGGGTTATAAAAATGAAATTTCCAAAGGCTTCCTGACATTTCCCTGAAAAACGTTTTAATTGAATTTCCGATACAATATTCCATTAGTGACTTCAACGGGGAAATTTCAATTAGTGTTAAACATTCCATTAGTGAAACTAAAGGAAAACAAGTGTGCTATTTGTTTTCCTTTGGTTACTGATCCTTCAAAAGGCTTCGTTCATTAATTACGTCGACATAGGCAGCGGTGGATACACTTGGAATACGAAAATTAACCTTACAATTTATTTGTAACTAGCTGTGCCCTGCGGTTTTACCCGTACCCGTACCCGTTAAACGTAATAAATTGTAGCCTATGTGTTTCTCGTATATATAAGCTATATCACTACAAAGTTTTATCAAAATCCGTTCGGTGGTTTCAGCGTGAAGGAGTAACAAACTCACAACTTTCGCCTTTATAATATTAGTGTGATATCACTACAAAGCTTCATCCAAATCCGTTGGGTGGTTTTAGCGTGAAGGAGTAACAAACATACACACTCACAACTTTCGCCTTTATAATATTAGTGTGATATCACTACAAAGCTTCATCCAAATCCGTTGGGTGGTTTTAGCGTGAAGGAGTAACAAACATACACACTCACAACTTTCGCCTTTATAATATTAGTGTGATATCACTACAAAGCTTCATCGAAATCCGTCCGATAGTTTTAGCCTAAAAGAGTAACAAACATACACACTCACAACTTTCGCCTTTATAATATTAGTGTAATATCACTACAAAGTTTCATCAAAATCCGTCCGATAGTTTTAGCCTAAAAGAGTAACAAACATACACACTCACAAACTTTTTCCTTTATAATATTAGTGTGATATCACTTCAAAGCTTCATAAAAATCCGATGGGTGGTTTTAGCGTGAAGGAGTAACAAACATACACACTCACAACTTTCGCCTTTAATATATTAGTGTGATATCACTACAAATTTTATCAAAATCCGTCCGATAGTTTTAGCCTGAAAGAGTAACAAACTTACACACTCACAAACTTTCGTCTTTATAATATTAGTGTGATAAAGACCTGACGAGGAATCGACTTGGAGATAACTTACATTATATGTACCTATCTCCAAGTAATTGTGTTTACAAACATTATTACGTAAAGCACTTAATACAATTATTATTGTTTTAGGTCGTTACGGCTTTGAGAGAGATAATTCAAGCTATTGATATATATAAGAAATTGCCGCATGTATATAGCGAAGATCAAAAGACCCTCTTGGATCTGCAAATGAAGATGTGTGAGACTGAAGAGCTTCGGTCGCTCATGGTGTTGCTGCTGCGCAACTACAATCCGAAATACCACTCAAAACAATACTTACAGGTAAACGAAATATTTTTTATTTTTTTTAAGACTACGCCCGCACTATTGAATCTAGACCCTGTGTCGCGGGGTACTTTACAAACAGATAATTAACGGTCTCAAAGTGTACCCAGACTCAGAACATCTATTTATGGATCAAACAGATAGGTGCCCTGCGCGGGAATCGAATCCGAGAGCCGAAGTGGAGTGGCGACTGTCTTAACCGCTGCGCCACAGAATTATGGCTATTATAATAATAATATATATGGGGACAATAATAGGTATATAATATATGGGGACAATGTCACACAGATCATCCTAGCCCCAAACTAAGCAAAGCTTGTACTATGGGTACCAGGCGACGATATACATACTTATATAGATAGATAAATACTTAAATACATAGAAAACATCCATGACTCAGAAACAAATATTTTTGCTCATCACACAAATATTTGCACTTACCGGGATTCAAACCCAGGACCACCAGCTTCGTAGGCAGGAGCACTACCAACAAGGCTACCTTTATTTATATATTTTATTTTAATTTACGCAATTTGTAGGCGATGCCTAAAATTATATATAATTGTTAATGGCGCTCTGTTTTATTAGTAACCTGTTTCTCAAAGTTTATAAAAACCTATCGATGAAACGACTTGTAGAACATCTTTTTGCGAAACACCCAAAAGTTCTAGTGGTTTACAAATGGTTCTATTGGGTAAATAGATTTTTCTTTACATATTTTAGAACATATTTTGAAAATGGGCGATTCTCAATACTTAAGCGATTCAAATTCGTATGCATAATCCAAAATACTACAGGTTTTTTTTTAATGACCTAAAACGTTTTAACCCGTTTATAATGTGTTGTTATAGGATCTGGTGGTAACTAATCATATCCTGCTGCTGTTCCTGGATAGTGCTATGAAGGATCCCGAATATAAAGGAACAACTAACATAGTTGAACATATTCAACAGTAAGTAAATAAAAATTTATATTTCAATTTAGTTGCGTCAGCATTGGCCCTTTAACCTTTAAGATCGTGCACTTCGCCTTTCCCTTGGTCTTTGAAAGACCTTCCTTTGCTTTTACTTTCCGTTTGTATTATATTATATACCAAGAGAAAGTACAAGAACTACAAGTATATTATTGTTCTATCAGATTTGATGATGTTTTTATATAAGCCTTATAAAGATGATGATAACCATAATATGGTCATTATAGGATTGAACGTTCAAATAAACGTTGAACAAAAGGTTGTATAAGTTGGGGCGCAAGTAAGCATGAGAAAGACGTATAAGCGGCTTTTATTCATCTGTTATAACATGTTTTTATTTAATGGAAGCAGTACGTTACCACACCAAAATTTAAACTATTGCGTCCTCCGCATACTTAACTTACAGTTAGCTACTTGAAGGGTTATGGAACTGAATAATGTTAATTATGCAGTTGTAACACTTTGATAACGTAGTTTTAATCATTAATTTTGGAATTTTACCATTTTAATTCTAGGTTTGCGACATCTGAAATCATGGGCAATTATGGAACACTTTTAGAAGACTACGGCGCTAACGGTGAATTTGTGAATGATTGTATTTTCACAATAATGCACCACGTGGGCGGCGAACTGGAGAGCTTAATTACCTTGTTCCAACCAAAGATTCTCAAGGCGTTCACATCGATTTGGAAGTCTGAATTCGAAGTTTGTGATGTAAGTATTACATTGAATGCCCAGTGATTTATACTGTTTCTTCGTGACGCATAAGTCATTCTCACATTCACAAAGTGTTCCTAGTGAAATCACATTTCTATAGTCGTTGTTTATGTGTAAGTAGCTGTATAAGCAAGTTATTTAATATTTCGTACGTGCTTGGCACTGACGAGTTCTAATACAAGTATATTCCACAAAGGTAACCGATAGAACAAGTATTAAACGGTGACGCTGTCCAACAAGAAGCTTATTTTATGATGATAGTAGAGACAGCCATTTTAATTTTAATTATAAATTGTATCTTGTATTATTATGTAATTTTACACGAACCAGTACACACTGGGCCTATCGGAAGATTAGCACTACAGAAATGTAGTACTAACTGAGATAGGGCCATCTTTTATGCCGGTACGGATTCTATTTAAAAATGATTTAAATTTTTAATAAATTGGTTATACATTTTCCGTACGTGATTTGTAAATAATCTTTCTTTCAATTATTTCACATTTATAATAACAATTACATAATGTTGGATGTTGACTCGGCCATCTTATTCCGAAATCCTTTCTATCAATGGCTTAATAGCAAAGAGCCTCGAAAATCACCTTAAGAGGGGACACGGCTTGTATTGCTAGAAGGTTCACTGTCACTAGAGCTATAACTGCCGGTAGCGTTGACACTGTTCCCGCAGCCGGTGGCAGGTCTTATGTTTTATGTTTTAAATGTATATAATTCAAGTCAATTTTCCCTGCGGGATCGAATCAAAAATGTCGAAATCCGAAGGCGAACCAAAGTCACCGACATAGCCCGAAGAATTGCAAAACTGAAGTGAAACGACGGCCGTTTGGGGCAGAAAGGTTCTAGAGTCGCGACCACGAACCGGAAGACGCAGCATGAGCAGGACCCTACAAAATGGACCGATGATCTTGTGCGGGTCGCTGGAAACTGCTGGATGCGAATAGCGCAAGACCGGCAATTGTGGAGATCTTTGGGGGAGGCCTTTGTCCAGCAGTGGACGTCTTTCGGCTGATATGAAATGTATAATTTTTTTTTATTAAATATTATATTTAAAAGTTTATACTTTCGCTGTCCGATATCATAGTGTGACATAATTGCGTACCATGACTTAAAATTGTGTATGTTTATCCCGTCGTTGTCCGACGACACACCTATTTTCATCGATGTCTCCTGTTACGAATGAAAGACGATATGTTTATTTAAATCGTATGAAATTATAAAGGGACCGCAATGAATAAAATCATCCTCATTATGTGTGTTTCAGGACTGGTCTGATCTCATTGAGTACGTGATAAACACGTTTCTCAAAAAACCACAAACCTTGACGAATATAGCTCAGTTACAAATGCATTTAAAAAGTATCGACGACGTTAATGAGAAACCTGTGGATGTGCCGATGCCTGGGATCCCAGAGGTCAAGGGAGATTGTGTTCCCAGCAACGCTAGCAGTAGCTCCAAAGATGTGTAAGGATTCATTTTTCACCCATCGACACTGTATCTTTATATGTACAGCGCATGTTATTAAAGCAGTTGTAGTACTGCGTTACGTACGTACGTTTGTGTGTTCGTGTTGTGTATTTGATTCCTCTTTGTGTGGCCCATGTACTTTCTTACCTCCTTCCAAATGTTTTCTAGGGCGAAGTTAATATTGAATGGAATAATTTTGCGATGTCATCTTTTAGTACCTACACTGTGTTGCTAAATGTAAAGCGTGTTCTTATTTTCATTAAAAATATTTAATAATATTTTTGTTTAATTTAGAATATTACAAAAAGTCCACCCGTATAGTTGTTCTTAGTCATGGGGCAATTGCATGTTTGTGTACAATAATTTATTAGTATGTTATAACTTTCAAGGCCGTGTTTGCCTGTTTCATTCTTACCCGTATAGTTGTTCTTAGTCTAGATGGGGCAATTGCATGTTTGTGTACAATAATTTATTAGTATGTTATAACTTTCAAGGCCGTGTTTGCCTGTTTCATTCTTACCCGTATAGTTGTTCTTAGTCTAGATGGGGCAATTGCATGTTTGTGTACAATAATTTATTAGTATATTATAACTTTCAAGGCCGTGTTTGCATGTTTCATTCTTACCCGTATAGTTGTTCTAAGTCTAGATGGGGCAATTGCATGTTTGTGTACAATAATTTATTAGTATATTATAACTTTCAAGGCCGTGTTTGCATGTTTCATTCTTTCCCGTATAGATGTTCTTAGTCTAGATGGGGCAATTGCATGTTTGTGTACAATAATTTATTAGTATGTTATAACTTTCAAGGCCGTGTTTGCCTGTTTCATTGTTAGTGATTTCTATCTAGCCAATTTAAAAGCTCCTATCGGTGGATCTTCCTGCATTCCATACTGTCTTTGGCTCGTGCTTTGATTTTTTAATACTACCCTGCTTCAACTTTTCATTTGAACCATGTTAGTTATCCTTGGTCTAGCCCAACATGGAAGGTATTCCATGATGGTTCTTATGAAAGTGTCTCAAAATCTTGAATGCGGTTTTATGACTGCCATAATCACAACGCCACACATGCAGTTAGGCAAAAAACTCGATACATGTGGACGCCGAGGTTGTAGCGAGGTGACCCTAGCTACAACCTCGACGTCTACTTAACTTAGTCACGGCCAATCTCAACGGAGACTGGCCGACAACGTAGAATCATGTTATGACATGTTTCTGCATAGTTGACAAATCTAGCAGGCGTTTGAGTTGTATATTTGTAAAGTGGTTTGCGATACAGGGTTTTATTTACCATAGTGCGGGTGTTACCATTTGTTTAATATAGGATATACAGTATAGAACCAGCATGTCATAATACTTCGTAGTCATGTGCCCATAGGTATGTTATAAAGAATTTAACAAACAAATTTGCAGTAAACATTAATTTCCTGCTGGAAGAAATTTCTTTTGAAATAAGCAGTACCTTTGTACATGTTATTTTCTTTTATTTCTTTTTGTATTATTTTTTCGTGTGTACAGTCAACAGCATAAGTAGATGATCAAAATCGGACCTGAGATTTTTATGATGCTATTGGGCGGCATTTTTTACTAGTTAATATTTTTTACACTTAACACTCACGCACACCTTCAACTAGATATTCTTCACCACCACACTATTTTGTCGCAATTTATGATAATTAGTATTGAATATCAGACTTTGATCATCTACTTTTGCTGTTGACTGTACATTAATGATTAAATAAATAAAATCCTATCAGCATAGAAATATAGTTCGTTTGTTAGCATTGAATATTAATAGCATGGGCTTTGCTTGAATGGCAACTAGGTTATATGAAGACATTTATAATGGTATTTAATGTTGCAGATGGACTGAAGAGGAGTTGTCATCGTTAATATGGAACTATATGCAATGCAGTGCCTCATCGGATGTAGTCGGAGATATTATCAAACTCTACAAAGACGATGGCATTATTAAGACGCGAGACTCTGTCATCAAAGAACTTTTTAAGCAAAACGTTATAAACAAGAATGAATTCGAAACATTTGTGAAAGGGGAAAATGATCGCAATACTGTTCTCACTAATATAGAGACTAGAGATGACGAAATTGGTAAACTGTGTGATCAACTCGCTCAAGATGGAAAGATTAAGTTTTTGGAATGGGTCCAGAGAGTTCTGTTGGACACATGTTATGCTAAAATATATTTGGAGAAGAGACAGGGAAAAACAGACCCGGAAAAATGTACAGATGTAAATGAATCGAAATTTAGGACTAAGCAATCTGGTGATTTTGTCGAAGTCTGGGAAATTCTGTCGCCAGTGTCATATCATGCTCTTGGTAACTTCATCATTATACTTCACTATTTAAAGACCTAGAAATTGTTCTCAATACACAATTTGATATTGCTTACTTACTTATCGTATGTGCAGTGGTTACCCTTTTGGCACAGTTGTTCAAGCTGCCCAGTAGGCCTCTGACATGGCTAATTCCTACTAATATTATAAATGTGAAAGTTTGTGAGTATATGGATGTTTGTTACTCATTCACGTAAAAACTACCGAACGGATATTGATGAAACTTTGTAGTAATATAGCTAATATATCCGCATACACATAGGCTATAATTTATAAAGATTAACGCGGGTAGACCGCAGGGCATAGCTGGTAGGCAATATACATATATTCAGCCATGTTATGCGTACTTGAGTAACAAACGTAACATTTAATAGGTACTTATAATATTAGTAAGATATCATGCAGAATTATTGAAATGCTTTGATGTAAATAACGAATACTTATAATATTATTATGTTTAGTGCTCAACCGATCAGTGCCGTTGGTGCCGTGGAACTGTAAGCAAGGCGCCATCTGCAAAGACTTGAAGTTCCTCCAGCTGTTGCATAAGCTCGGGTTCCATATGCCCGTCGACACGGGCAAGGTGTTCATTAGAATACCCAACTTTTGGACTGCAGACTTTCTGTACGACGTCGCAGGAAAGATTATGGACATAGATAAATGTAAGTTAAGTTTTATATTACATACGACGATGGATTTGGGCATATCCCGGTGTCAAACATAAACCTAAAATTCATGGACACAAAGGACTCCCCCACTGGGAACAACTATCTATGCCCTCCCTTCTCCCCTGTCCTCAAACGGGCAGTAGCGACGCGACCACTTCGCACACGCGTAATTATTGATTTTGCGATAGATAACTGCTGGGTTAATAAGTTTCATGCTATATCAAGTGTAATTAGTGAAATTCTCGCGCGCGCGACTGCACGGAACGGACGCTTCGCTAATATTTTAAATCCATTTAAAAAATGTTTTAATTTATATTAAACCAATATCAACTTTGTGCATAGTACAATAAAACTCCATATTGATTGTTGACAAAAGTGACAAGTGACATTCTAATATTGTGTTACCCCCGGAACACGCCAACCTGTCCCAAAGATGGCCGCACGACGTTCACCAACTACGTATGCTGATAGCAATGACACTATAGCAACTCGGAGTGAATCGCTATCACAACCTGATTTGAGGCAATTGGTCAACACAGAGATGGAAGAAAGCAGAATCACCTTTAGGAAACTGAAAACACGGGAAGATGATCTATCCCACAAATTCGATGATTTTGTCATGAAAATGACCACAATGATATCAAGTATGGAAAAATCACAAAATTCAAAATTGGATGAAATATCACTGCAGGTATCACAAATAAATACTCAAATTACACAAATTAAATCCACCACCGAACAACTCTCTTTAGAACAAAGCAGAGTTAAAGAAAAAATTATTAAAATAGAAACATCAAACACAGATCTAAATAAAAAGTTCACGAATCTTGAAAAAGACTTCACAAATCTCAAAGCCTCTACGTCGAAAAATCAATCGGCAATTAAGCTTGCACATAGTGAAATAATTACCGAAATTAATGAGCGAATTCTTAGGGAAAAAAATGTTATTATTAGTGGCATTGAAGAAAAATATACAAGGGATAGAAATGAGAGAATTAAGCACGACAGCAAAAGAGTAAACGAGATCATAAACTTAGCCAATCCTAACAGCAATGAGCCTATCTAATGTTTTCGACTGGGTAAATATACTGAAAATAAATCTCGACCTATAAAAGTGTGTTTTGGTTCCGCAAACGCAGCTAAGGCTATACTGCGGAATAAAACGGCTATATATAAACAGAAAGACGGAATAAAATGCTACCCAGACCAAACAATGTGCCAAAAAACTGAAATATTAACTCTACGTGAGGAACTTAAAAGAAGAACTGAAAGAAGAGAAAACAACTTAACTATAAAATACACAAAAGGCATACCAAGAATTATCATAAATACTTCAAAAAACTGAATGAAGGTCAAGTCGGAAAAGACGAACTACCAAACTTTACTTATCAAATATCAAACAACCATACAAACGTTACCAAGAATACCAAATCATTAAAGTGCCTATATGCAAATGTACGCAGCATAGTGAGCCCAGGCAAGTTAGACGAATTGAGATGTGTAATTAATTCCGTATCACACACCCTACATTTAATAATACTCTCTGAAACATGGATAAAAAGTGACTCTGAGGCACAAAGCTTAAGAATAGATGGATATACTCATTATTATAACTACCGAAGCAATGGGAGAGGAGGTGGAGTCTCCATATATGCACATAATACCATTAAACACAATATTATAGAAGAGCTACAGGAAGATGACAACCACTTCTTATGGATACATCTTAACAAATTTTGCCTAGACATTGGTGCCATCTATAAGCCTGAGCGAACAAATAACGAAAAATTTATCAATACCCTTTCACAGCAACTAGTAACACGGAAACGAGTGATCACATTTGGAGATCTAAATTATAAACTACTCAAAAAAAACCAAGCAACCACCACCATACGACTATGTTAAAAGAGACAGGATTCAAAATACTGAATAAAATAAGCCCCGCTTATTGCACGAGAGAAACGAGATCTACCAAAACAATACTCGATCATATCACGACCAATCTCAAGGATAATAAATTTCATCTAGCTATTATCTACTCAGGAATGTATGATCACAAACATATTTACCTAGAAGTACACAAATATAAACCAGAAAAATACAAAAAGATTACATATACGGCCTTAAACTACAACAAACTATACAACACCATTAAACTCAGTCAATCGCAGATCCTGAATGCGAAATACGAACAACTAGAGAAAACATTGGTAGAATCCATCAAACTAAGCAAAACAACGAAAACAAAAATACAAAACCCTCCGAAGTCTGACTGGATCAACCAAGACATAATAAATTCTATAAACAAAAGAAATAACTTATTGCATAGCCAAATGACAACAGAGGATTGTGATGAAGAGCTGGTTAGTAAAATATAAAAAGAATTAGCCGAAGCGAGAAAAGAAGTACAAGAAAGAGTTCAACACGCAAAGAGTAGATACTATCACAAAGCGTTTACGGACTGTACCAAGAAGCCATTGCAGATGTGGCAACTAATAAATTCTTTAAGTACTAACAAGACTAAAACTAGCACAATCCCACATAAACTTGAATATAATTCGATTTGTTACACCGAATCATATGATATTTGTAATTGTTTTAATTCGTTCTTTGCCAACGTAGGCGCTGCTCTAGCAAATGCAATACCAAATCAATATCAAACTAGTGACAAAAACAATCAATTAATTAATATTGTATCAGAATCAAGTACTAAGGAACCATGCCGACTAGCCAAGTTTGAGCTCACCACGATTGACGAGGTTAGTAAAATTATTGATAGGCTAAACCCGAACACAGCAACAGGTTTAGACGGTATCTCTTGTAAAGCTCTTAAATGCGTCAAGCCATTAATACTAGAACCTGTAACTTTTACTATTAATTGCTGCCTTGAGACCGGTTACTTCCCAGACTCCCTGAAACAAGCTAAAGTTACCCCAATCTATAAATCTGGAATAAAAACTGATCCTAATAATTACCAACCCATTTCAGTTCTACCTATAATGTCTAAAATATTTGAAAGAATAATTTTTAACCGTCTTAACAAAATTTTAAGTTCAATTAACTTCCTTTACAGTAAACAGTATGGATTTCGCCCTCTTTCAAATACTTTGTCAGCCTGCATAGATCTCACCACGAATATAAAATGCAAGATCGATAAAAAACAAATAGGACTTGGTATTTTCATAGATTTGAAGAAAGCCTTCGACACGATTAGTCACGAAAAGATTCTACAAAAGCTTCGTGCTATTGGCGTCACAGATTTCGCATACAGCGTAATACAGTCGTACCTCTCAAATAGATCTCAAATAGTGAAAATCGGAGAAATAGAAAGTAGCCCAGAACTGATAACTTACGGCGTTCCCCAGGGATCTATCCTGGGACCCCGACTGTTCCTAATATACATGAACAACATAAAAGACCTCGACTTAAAAGGAGATGTTACCCTGTATGCCGATGACACTAGTCTATTTTATTTCGGAGATCAAATTGATGTTATATTTAGGCAAGCCCAAGAAGACCTTAATAAATTATTTGTATGGTTCCAGCAAAACGTACTAACTATAAATGTGGCAAAAACAAATTATATGATATTTAGCGCCAAAAACAAAAAATACGTAAATAATCAAGTTCTCCTAATTAACACTAGAGTGCACGCGCCCATAAATACTCCTTAAGCGCACGCGCGGGCTACAGGTGTAGGCCACTTATGGGTCAATTATTTCTCTAAATAAGGCAAAATATTAGTAAAACACAGCATATAATTACTAAACATATTTATTTTTATCAAAATGGTTCATAAAATCAACAAAATTTTGATTCTTTATTATAATTTGAAACTTAAACATAAACTTCTTAAAAATCAACAAATATTTGGAAGGTTGAGTTTTCTTAGTCTTATTTTCATTTAGGAACGTAATATTTATCACAAAAAGCGTTTATTTTAATCTAATTGAATTTATTATTAAAGTAACGGGTAATAAATCAGTCTATTGGCATACATTCCGGACACACGACTGCCTGATGTTCGCTACAAATACGCCTCATACATTTGCTGCATTGCTTGCGCTTGCTACGGTCGCGAGCCCTACTGCAAAAAGCACACTTAGCACACCGACCAACTCCTCCCCGAATAGGCATATTTTGTTGCAGGGGTTGTTCTGCCAATTCTAGAAGTAGTCTGCCTTTCAGTTTAATACTTCTGGGTATATTGTGTTGGGACATACGACGCTCAATAGAAGGTCTTGCAAGATTAAATCCGACTTGTAGAAGGTATTGACAGCAGGAATGATAGGAGAGCCGTTTTAGCATCTTTTGCTACACCTACTAGGCCTGGTGGACGGACTAAAATGTTGTGAGATCTGGTTCTTGAAGTGGGCGGTGCAATCTTGCTCCATTTTGTACCATTACGAGACTGATAGGAAGCCAAAGTCGATAGAGGCACGTCTTTATCTTCGTCCTCGTCTTCCTCGCCATATTGTTCCGTATCAGAATGGTGAGGAGATCCAAGCGGGCCACTTTGTTCCGCGGATTCTCCGCCTTCCTCACTTTCGCTCGAAATGTCGTCGTCTTCATTATCCTCCAGCAGCCATCTTTGTATTTGGTCGCACAATCTGTTCGAGTTACCCGCCATCTAAAAAGTGAACAAAACAGAATAAAGATACATGAAAAGCCCATAAATACAAACAACAAACACTTAAAAATTAATTAACAGTACGTTTTGTAGTAATACTGCAACAAATGTTTCATATTTACCTCAATTTCACCACTTCCACACAAAACACTTAATTTCCTCCAACGCTCGCGCGGGCTACAGGCGTAGCCCACCAACTTCAAGGGCGATTTTTGCAGACGTCTGTGAGCCGCGGGAGTCGGCACGCTCCTGGCGAGAGCAGGGGGTAATGCTTGAGGAATACATTAGACGATTGCGCTGTAGCGCGGCAAACAAAAATTATATGCGACAATATTACACGCTGGGTTACATATGTAGCCCGCGCGTGCACTCTAGTGTTAACGACGTACCTATTAACAAGGTTGAATCCGAAAAATATCTCGGACTTACCCTAGACAACCACCTCACTTGGAAACCGCACATAGAAAAAATTCGTCAAAAAATATCATCACTATTGGGCATTCTACGGGGCTCAGTCAGATGTTTCCCAGAGAGTGTTAGACGCTTAATATACAATTCCCTAGTAAAATCCCATCTTACTTACCTCATCGAAGTCTGGGGCACTGCCGCCAAAACCAATATATCACCATTGCAAATTAGCCAAAATAAAATTATTAAACTGTTATTCCACCTAAACTACCTAACGCCAACTGAATTTGTATACAACAAAACAAAACTAATGAATATACACCAAACATATAAATACCATACTTGTATCTTGATAAGAAAGATCTTAACTAAAGACACGCATTCACAAATAACTTTCACAAAAAAAAACCAAATACAAGCCAAAAAATTAAGAAACGCTAATAATATATGTTTATACAAACCACGGACTGAATACGGTAAAAGAAACATAAAATTTGAAGGAGCACAAATGTACAATCGCCTTCCTAAAGACATTAAAGAAATTCAATCATTCAAGCTATTTAAAAAGAAATTAAAATTTCACCTAATGAAAAGCTCATAAAATTATATGTTTAAAAATTAAAAAAAAAACCTTATCATAAAATAACACAAATATATTTAATCATAAGTTTCTATATATTATGCTTATATTGTATCGCGATACAACTCAGAAATAGTAATAACATAATACATAATATTAAAAAAAAAAAAAAAAAAAAAAATAATGCATAAAATACAAAAAAAAACAATAAAAAATAATAATAAAAAAAAACCGATTAATAAATACTTAAACTTAACGGAACTATATATATATATATATAACGTGTAACAGAAAGAGTGAACGTAACTTAAGGGGCATATACGGTCTCCTTAAGCCTACCTATACACAAAATCTCATACCGAAATACCATCATTTTAATCTTGATCGTAAAATAATATACCATTCAATATATCGACAAGTATTTTTATCGATATAACGAACATCCGTACTAACACAGCACAGCTGATTCTGATTTACGCTAGAAATTGTTTGACATACCTCTGTGTTTCTATGCACGCCTGGTAGTTTGATTCCGATTGCACTCACTACACATATTTTGTTTTATTTTCGAGTTATGTTTTTTATTTATAGCACTGCTGAATAGCTATTGGATACTTTACATCGTATAAGTACGTGATACACAAACACATCACGAGAATCTTTTTATAGTTTAACTTCTAGTTGAAGTTGTTTTCAGTACTGATGGAAGAATTTCATTATTTCACGTTCACTAAAATCTGCACCGACACCGAAAGCTTGACTCTAAGACTTGCCAACTAACACGAGTCTCTCTCATGTACAACATATTCATAGAATCGTAAAGCTTTCATGTTTCTTAGTTATAAAGAGGCGTGGCCTCCATCGCGACACTGTACCCTTCACGACATAGGTTCCTCGTAATTAAACAGCCTTAAATTCTGTGACCTATGAATCCTCATCATCACAAAGTGCACGTCTGAGGCTATTCTTTCATAGATGAATGCACGAAATGTTCAAAATTATTACGATCACTAAACGACATAGTTAAGGATTTCGCGGAACACTTTACTCATTACTAAACGACATTTTAGACGATTTAGTAATTAAACACGACCTAAATAGACAACAGTTTACGAACAACTGATGATTTTAATATTTTTATTAAATAAATGAAATTGCACAATATTTGATGAATTTGGCGGCTTTCATCGAACGCGGCCGCTTTGGCGGCGTCTTTGAGTCCGTTCAAAAGAGCCGCCTAGGTATCTACGACGCGCGCGGCTCGCTTCCATGAATATTAAAAGATATTTAACCGTTTATTATTTACCTATATCAATTCTTTGATTTTGCCGCCATATTAGTGTAACTTTGGATATAATCAGGACGGAATTTGAAATGTCCTCTACTGTTCATATGAGCCTAGTACATTATTCATATTTTTTTATTTGTATGTATTGTATGAATGATTAATATTTCGTTACAGGAAACCTTTAAAATTTAGAGTGTATCACTCTTTTTACACAATTTTAAAGGTGGAATTGAAAGTGCCCCTGCACTTTCTATTCCATCACTTTCATGATCCGATGGGACGACTAGCGATACGACCGGAAAGAGGTCAGGCACAGGAACGACGGCTTTACGTGCTCTCCGAGGCATGGGGGTGTAATATCGTCAACTCCCAGACTTCGGGCTGATACTGAGAAATTTCTTTTTACGGAAAAATCCCATAATCACTTTTTGGCCCGACCCGGGAATTGAACCCAGGACTTCATTATTCCCATAATCACTTTTTGGCCCGACCCGGGATTTGAACCCAGGACTTCATTATTCCCATAATCACTTTTTGGCCCGACCCGGGAATTGAACCCAGGACTTCATTATTCCCATAATCACTTTTTGGCCCGACCCGGGATTTGAACCCAGGACTTCATTATTCCCATAATCACTTTTTGGCCCGACCCGGGAATTGAACCCAGGACTTCATTATTCCCATAATCACTTTTTGGCCCGACCCGGGAATTGAACCCAGGACTTCATTATTCCCATAATCACTTTTTGGCCTGACCCGGGATTTGAACCCAGGACTTTATTATCTGCAGTTGAACACGCTACCGCTAGACCAATGAGTTATACACGAACACATTCAAATGGCGCGGCGCGCGGTGGCGGCATCTTTGACTCTCTCAAAGGCGCCGCCACGAGCGGGGCCCGCTTTGATGAATATTAAAAAATATTTAACCATTTATTATTTACCTACATCAATCCTTTGTATTCGCCGCCGTATTAGAGTTCCTTGCGACAAAATCAGGATGGAATTCGAAATGTCCCCTAATGTTCATATGAGCCTAGTACATTATTCATATTTTTTCGTAATTTATCAGTAGTCGTACCGCGTGTGTTTATCTGGTTAGTTTGTATTAAAAATTAAGTACCTATTCGTTTCCGGCCAGATTAAATTCACATACTGAAAGAAAAATTTAATATTCTTACTATTTAACCCACAAAAAAATATCTGCAGTTACATAAGTCAATTAAATTATTTATTTCTCCTAGATCCAACATCTTGCGGAATATCATTTTAAATTAAATTCAGTGATTTTTCCTAGTTATCAAATTTATATGAATTTAGAGCAAAAATTCAGTTAAACATTTGATTGAATCTTAAAATAAACACGTGTAATAAATTATGTGACTGTACAGAACCACACTTTTTATTTACAGTCTAAGTAGTACCCAAAGAGTTCTCGGTAAGGTTCATTACCCTTGCGGCTGAGTTTTGCTTAGTGTTGTTCATAACGTCGGTAATCTTACTTGTTGATTTAGGTTGTCGATATAAAAATAAATTACTAGTTGAATAAAAAAATGAGTTAAGTTACGTTCACACTTTCTGTTACACGTTGTATATATATATATGTGTGTGTGTGTATATGTATATATAATATATATATATTATAATATAATACATAAAATATTCCTAACAACAGAAATAAACAGAAAATAATTGAAATTTGATCGAAACCATTTTGAAAGCACATGACGACCCAGTTGCTTTCAAATAACGATACGTAATAGGAACCATTAGTTGCATTGCCTACTCTGGTAATAATCCACGGTATAGCGTAACAAACGGAAGGATGGGTACTTCGAGAAATCACACTTGGCTAGTCGAATTGGAAATTAAACTACCCTATATAAGTTATAATATAAGTTATCTTTACTAACCACCTAATTTATGCGATTACTAACACAATACATTTAATTTTATACTATTATAGTTTTAGTGTCCGTTCCTTATTACTTGTATTTCTCAATAATAAGTGAATTGTATTCTTTTTTGAGAAATAAATGTCTTAAACCGTAATTATATGGCAACAAATATAAAACAAAGATTGTTAATTAATAATAAACTATATTAATAATATTTATGACATTGGTTTTAAGTATCCGTCCATTTTATTCTAATCAATTGTATGCCATCACTATGGGTAATTAGCAGACATAGACACATACATGCAATTGTCTTCCGAGGGCACGTGCCCCACACCATATGAGACCATTGCGTAAAAGGGGGCAACGGAGCAGCATTTCCGCCTTCTCGGGGCTCCCTTCGTAGGCGCCAAGTGAATTACACGGCAGATTAGGTATAGTCGGTGCGATTCCGACATACCCATCCGCAGACACCTTTTGCATGCGACATGCGTAGGCATACCCCCTGATTATAAAAAAAAGTCCAGGCTTCATTACAAATACAGACAAATAGCAACACCTTCTATTGACCATTTGTTCTATTGAGTAAGTAGCGGTAATTAATTAACTTTTATATTTCCACAGCTAAACTGAAGTTCTCCATAAACGATATATCTGACAGCACCGTCACGAACACAACCAATCAAGATACCTTGGCACTGAAGAAGGATCTCACCAGCAACATGAGCATTATAGAAACCACTGAAAACTTTTATCAAATCCACGAACAGAAACACCTCGCTACTATGGTGAACTTTACGCCAATGTGAGTTATTACTTCAAAAGTTCATTATAATATTACTCGACGTTTGTTATTAACATTGAGAGATAGGTAGGACCAAACTGGGCGTGTCGAAGGGGTCATAAACTGAGCTGTGCATATTTTGCCATGTCAGTTTATGATAATATTGATAACAACTACATAGTAACATTATATTTCAAGATATATGATGGAGTTTTACACCTTTTCGACAACCTCGGCAAGGTTTCATTTCATTAGAAAGAGATGCTGTAGTAATGTAGAGCTATTGGTTTTTAAAGCACATTTACAGCCCATTTCGCGGTAGTGAACTGTTCCGGTACTGGAACTAAACTCAATTATCAGCAACTTACGCTTCTGTTTTTTAGTTAACATTAAATGTCAAATATTCAATGGTACAGACGCCACCACATCCAGCAATCCCAACCTGTCAAATTACTTTTAAGATTTTCAACTTTATCACAAAAGCATAACGTTCACTTTCTATTAGGGAAATGTGACAGATTGGGATAGCCTGATGTGTTGGCGTCTGTACTTTGAATTTGTGTTTTGTACTATAAGTATTGCTAAACTTTGGTATTACTTTGAGATAGGTTTTATGTTGTATGCTTTGTAAAGAATTGCTATAAAAATACTTAGTGTCTAATTTGTACTTATTTCATATATTACTTAATTAGAAATTAATGTAATAATAGCATTGCCCCTGCTACGGATATGAAAAGCCAACCATATTATATTAACTTAATACAAAAAAGATCTTTGTCAGTTCAACTGTATGTTATTTTTAGGTGTAGGTATGTATGTGTCGCAATTTCTGCTTTATTTTGACTGAATCTTATTATTTTCTAAATTGATAGGGAATATTTTCAGAATTGTTGTGGAAATTTTGTTCTAATCGGTTGTCTAATAGAAAAGTTTATATTGTTTTTTTTACAGTAATTATCTCATTACTAGATGAACCGATAGCGTTGCCATATCAATATATACACAGATTTTAATATGAAATATAACATTCAAATCGATTGATGTGGATCTTCCATAATTGTTAATTCATTTAATCATGACATTTAACAAATTTTATCTTGACAATTATGAACACAAAAAACGAGAAATCAGTCGAATCGCTCAAGCCGTTTTAAAGTAATGTTCCGTCATACATGTGGCAATTGATTTGTTTATCTTCGATTTCCCGGGGTAATCAATGCTGATACTTGTGGAAACTGTGCATGTTTTAATTAATTTCTAATTAAAAAATGCACAGTTTATACATATATATACATAGTTAAAGTGCATGTGGTTTTGGCCTATCATAATGTAGAGATTTTTGCTTGCGTCTAAATTACTTACTCCCACCAGAATTTTTTGTGTTAGAATATAAGAAAATGTTAACAACTTGTTTGTATTTTTTGGTTAATAAACAGTGTTGTATTTTATTTTCTTCACTTTTATTTCGTTGATTACAATGGTCATCGGTAACGATATCATATTTATGTCAATTATATTGACGGATTGCAGGCCGGGCTCATCATTCAACACTGAGAGCGGAAACGTCGACAGTCAAAATTGGTTGCAAGTTGTACAGAAATCACAAGAATATAAAATTACACTAAATGTGGGAAGGTAACTACACATTTCTTGATATCATTCATTCAACAGATAAAGTTCTTTCTAAAACTACCAAGTATACGACCCAGCTAGTGGGTCAGTGGTTATTTGCCTGCGACGCTTGCAACACACATTGCATTACCCACGCTTTACAGACCCTTTCCCATTCCCCG
The DNA here is from genome assembly GCA_951640165.1 of Pseudoips prasinana. NCBI lineage: Eukaryota > Metazoa > Arthropoda > Insecta > Lepidoptera > Nolidae > Pseudoips > Pseudoips prasinana. The sequence goes on along the minus strand of OX621237.1, from coordinate 22,122,128 downwards.
ATGAGCTCTGGCAACCTTACTCGTACTCGGGTGACAACATTAACATAATAATGTACAAACGCCCGCACATCCAGCTATCCCAAATTGTCAAATTTCTTTTATAGATTTTCAACTTTATCACAAAAGCATAAGGTCACTTTCAATTGGGGAAATTGATAGATTAGCTTGATGTGTTGGCGTCTGTACATCTAATTGCTAACAGACAATTAAAGTGTATAATATCACAATAATGCCAAACTCACATCACCTACTAATGTTCATATCCTAGGCTTCAGGTAACAAACCAATAAAGTGCCTGAGTCGTATAATAGGAATAACATTATTTTTTATTAATCAATTCAAATCAAAATTCAAACGATCTTTATTACTACGAAGGTACCTATAGCCATTTAAAAATCATGTTAGATAAAGAACACTCTATAGGTACCGATATGTGGGACCGAGCGATAGTTATATAAAGAATTCGCGTAAGTTGAGGTTCAACGCACTAAGCAAATTAACCCCTAAAGCCAAAATCCATAAGCTAATTGCCTAAATAAAACAATAATTTTAAAGAAACATGTTATATATGCACAATACCGTGACGTTTACGAATGATGCCTGATTTCAAAGACTGAGAGAATTTCACAGCTTCTTTATTTTTTTATTTACCTTTTATAACCGTTCAGACTGTTGACTCCGGTACGTCTAATTTCTTTTCCAATGCATACATTTTTATTTTTGCTTCAAATTCTTTGATAATATTCAGTTTACAAAGCAAAGTATCCAAAGACAGTGATTTTAAATTACTAATTTTAGTTCTTTTGGTTGACATAATTAGAGGTTACAATGATCCGCTATGGCATACGTGGAAACTGAAAAGATTATTAAGGTATAAGACCAGGCCATCTGCCAAGAGTGGCGATTATGGCAAAGCCCCCCAAAATGATGGACACAAAAACCTGACAGATAAAGATCACCATCTTTGTCCAGCTGTGGACATCTTTCGGCTGATTTGCTGAAGACCAGGCACGCATTAAAACACTTACGGCATATTTTTGTTTTTTGTGTCAGTAATAATTTGAATCTCTTTTTATAATTTTTGGCTAATTAAATCGTTTTAGTTATTTTTGGTAATCAATGTAAATTGTCAATGTATGTTGTGACTACCTATTCGAAGGACAAGGGACCTGGGGACACGCAACACAGGTTTACGCTCAAGTGGAACATCAGCGCCTTACAAAGTAGTCTTATCAGAATATATACTCCATTAGTTAGGCAAATATTTTAAGAATTGGAGAATCGGGTTACCTATCATAAGATAGAAACATATTTGACCGCATTTCATATCACCTTAAATTTTCCGACTAGGTATTATAATATTATTGTTTCGTTTTTTTTACTTCATCGAAGTCACATCTGCCACCATATCAATGGGTCTACTTTTTATCAATTAGTTTTGTCATTACTCTGACGTTTCATTTGGTCGATACATTTTTTTATCAGAGTTATACTTAGCAGAAATGATGCAGCATGCAAACAAGGATGCTTGCGTCAAGCATGCATCATGCAAGCAGACATGCAGCGTGCATGCAAGCATGCAACATGCTGCAAGCTATGTTTTTGTTACGGCTCTGGCGCTGCGGGGTTTGGGCGGTCCCGCTCGAGGTTATCGTCGCATATGGTTATAACGCTCACCACCCGGCTTCGGCTTGATAGCCAGTTTCGCCGTCCAGCCTCAGCCGCGGTGGTGCGGTGGGCCTTCAAACAACAACAACTGTACTTTGAATTACTTTGTACATTTAAGGAGGCCTTAGTGCCCAAATGGGCGTGATTTGAATAATGATGCACAAGGTGTCTCAAAAGAAATAGTTAGGTAGTGGTTCGATGTAAAAAAAGTACACAATACTCAATAATTTATTGCTTTCATGGCATTTTACAGGTTAGTACAGGTATATATAGTAAGCAGGTTATTAAAAAAGGGGGATAAATTATGAAAGTACAACATATGGGAATTTATTCCTTTAAATAATATCGTCCAAATGGAAATCGGCGCGTTTCTCGCTCATTTAAACTAACAGTAAAATTGCCAATGAGGGCTCAGCAAGTAGACCGGGATCGATATTATTTAATAAATGCGCCAGGCAAGTCCGTTTCTAGCGTCGGTGTAAACTCTAGATTTAAATCAGGACTCTTGTCAATTTATATCACCTGTCCTCAAGGTCAATTTGCCAAGGAACATTGTACGAGTTCGAGGCAGAGACATGTTGGATGTACATATGTGAGGTTGACAATGTCCAGTGGAGCAGTTCAGGCACTAAACACAAATCTGTACATTACGCTCTGAATTCACTGTTACTGTACGTTCCCGTTCATCTTGAAAAAGTAAGGACCGATAATACCTCGCGCTAACGTTTTAGCCCACATTTTCATTAACCCATATAGTCGAATTGATAACCCGAACTCGGTTAAAAATGCAACTTCACTGTTAATTTGGCGTCTAAATGTCCGTATAATTTAAATTAATTAGGTTTAAAAAGGTCCACGTAAAATGATGATAGTAACATAACTCTTTGGCGCTTAGGGACATGTCGCAGTCGGCAGAAGATGAACGCTAGGAATGAGTATTTTTCAACATCTATACCACATTGAAAAACACTCTCTCGTTGCGTTCAGGCAGATAACTAAACAAAAATAAACTTTCTTTTGTCGCTGTTTAATACAAACTGGTGTTAGACCAGTTTGTGTAGTTTTCTTCTTCGCTGTTGCTTGCAGTTTTTGCACATGCATTAACTAGCGTCTCAAGGAGAAACTTCAATAAAATGAAAATTTCCGTACGACAAAACGGTAAGGTTCACCGCAGAAGTAAACTATAAGGACTCGTGGTAGACGTACTATGCTTATACCGAAACCACCGAGTTAGATGGTGTTCTTTTATTTTAGTGGTATTCCGGAAGTGGAGGGCAGTGACATCGAGATGGAGCAACTGCCTGCTCAAGACCAGAAGGTGGTCGTGCCTTTCATTATGCCGCCCCTGCCTACTGCGCAGCCGGTCAGTCCCGCCGTGCCCTTCTCTGGGCCCAGCCTCATCATGCCTACCATCATGACCATCAAACAGGAGACTTCGGTCTTTAACGTACAAGTCACTGATACGGAGTATTATAATAATAGGTATGTATTTTATTAGGTTCTGAAACATTTTTACATACAACTAGCTGTGCCCCGCGGTGTTACTCGCGTTAAATTTTATAAATTTTCTTTGCTATAAACCTCACGGAGCCCAAGACCTTTCCAACGAATGCAAAACCGTGGAAATCGGTTCGTGCGTTCTGGAGTTATAGCGTCAGGAAGGAAATCCCGACTTATTTTTATATAGTAGATAAGCCGAGCTAGCAGTGCGACGAAGACTCATGTTTCTATACAGTATTAGACAAATCCCTGATGTTCCTGCGACTTTATTATTATCCAGTGAATTTTCGTCAGCATAGGGTACAGAAACTAGCTACGCAGGCTTTAAACTACAACTACAAGAACTTGGCACATAAATAAAATGTAACAAATACCTCCAATCTCATATTAGTATACCTTTGCTTGCTTGCTTGCTTGCTCATAGCTAGATGCTCTCACCGGTCTGTAAGCGATCGGCGAGGTTAAGCAACTACGCTCGCGGTCAGTCCATAGATGGGTGACCGCCAAAGTGGTTTAATTTCTGAGCGTCTCCGTGCTTCGGAGGGCACGTTAAGCTGTCGGTCCCGGTTGTAGTCATTAGACAACAGTCGTTAAGCCATGTCAGAGGCCTACTGGGCGGCTTGAGCAACTCTGACACTAGGGTTACCACTGCCCATACGATAAGCAAGCAAGCAATTAGAATAGAAATACATTTATTCAACACGAAAACACAAGAAACACGGCTAGATACTCATACATTGACAGGTCAGTTTATATTGGAGAATAAGCTTGATAATATGTAGCCGTGTGTATAAGGTACCAGCATAATAAGAACACAAAAAATAATAAACATAAAAAAAAAAACATTATTTACTTGCTCATCGTATGGGCAGTGGTTACTCTAGTGTCAGAGTTATTCAAGCCACCCAATAGGCCTCTGACATATCTTAACGACCTCTGCCCAAAAGCTACAACCGGGACTGACAGCTTAACGTGCCCTCCGAAGCACGGACATGCTCAGAAATGAAACCACCTTGGCGGTCACCCATCTATGGACTGACCGCGAGCCTAGTTGCTTTATCTCGCCAGTCACTTACGGACTGGTGAGAGCATCTGGCTATAAACGCGTCGATTATAAAAAACTACAATATACACATTCGTTTATTGATATCAGCGAGGAAACCTTTAGAAGTCTACTAATAATCACTTTAGCGTCAAATATTTAATAAAATTCAATGCAGAAACTTTTAACTTCTGCATTTCAATTTAAACTTGATCAGATTTGGTATTGATGGTTATATAAAGAAAATGTTGTTTTCAGTGTATGTGAGACCGCATCCGTGGCATCGGACCTCACGCGTATGTACGTGTCGGACGAGGACGTCAAGTCGGAAGACTGGATGCCCATTAAGGAAGAGATGCCCGTCAAGAAAGAGATGCCCGTCAAGGAAGAGATGCCTGTTAAGGAAGACAAGCCCACCATTGTTGCCGATAAATAATCTTCAGCTGACTGCGACATGTCCGAAAGCGCCCAAGAGTACAATATTTACCCCATTTTACGTGGACATCTTTGAATCTAAGATTATACAGGCATTTGGACTTCAAGCTAACAGTGAAGTTGCATTTTTTTTAATCGTCTTCTAAAGAAGTTCGTCAAGTCGACTATATATATTCTTTTTTATTATGTTACGACATTTTTTGTTGTTTGAAAACCGATTTTGTTAATTATTTAGTTGATAGGGACTGCTTCATTGATCATGCTTCAGTTCCATGAGTTCTATTCAAATCTGTTGTTATAAAACATCTTGTTTTCGGTTAAGGCTTTTTTAAGCAGTACTGCCGCTACTGGAGTGCAATGAATCCCAAATGCAAGTATCAGAATTCTATTCATTCACCTAAAGTGACTGCGAGAAACTATTGATCCTTACTTTTAAAGTTTTTTTTACATACATGGTCATCTCAAACGATGCATAGCTTGTACTATGGAAACCAGATAACTGATATGCTACATAATATACTACTTTTATTTTGTAATACTTATATTGATAACTAGCGGCCCGGTACGTGCTTCGCTACGTATAAGGCATAGTAATAAAAAAATATATTATTAAGTTCATTTATTCAAACAAAAAAAAACATTTTAAATTGCTAAAAGATGTTGATTTTACACTTTTTCAAGACTTCTTTAAATTTTCTCTACGTACAAACCATAGATATCTAAAAATGCTCTGAGGTACAAACCTTCCCTGGACTTCCACGAATAGTTCAAGACCAAAATTAGCCAAATCGGTAAAGGCGTTGTTGAGTTAGAAAAGTGGCATTGATTTTTATATATATAGATCACACACAGACTCAGGGCAAACAGACATGTTGATGCACACAAATATCTATTCTGGGTGGGAATCGAACCCACGACCTGCGGAGTTAAAGGCCAGTATCTACCAATCACGCCAACCGGCCAGATCCATTCCTTATGTCTGTGGGATGGGTCATATAAGATTTTTTATTTATATAAGAGGGCGACAAACGAGCAAGTGGGTCACCGCCGCCCATGGATACTCGCAACACCAAGTGGAGGTACTTCCCCAGTCGGGCTGCTCTTCGAGCGTATAATCGCTGTTGAATCTGTTGTTATAAAAATCATTTAAGCCGATAATGGTGTAGTCATAACTATCTCAAAATTATGATTGTCAACATATAATGTAGTTTGGAATACAATTAAAAATAAGTAATACTTTTCCTATATATTTATTAATATATTTTTTTTTATATGTTTAATGTGGATCTCAGTTATCTGTTTTATTAAAAATAAATATAATTATAGATAATAATAATAAAATTAATCTAAAATACCTCTATCTAGTTAGTGATATAATGCCAAAAAGGCACTGATTGTGTTAAACACGATCGTGTCTCATCACATGTACTTTATATGAAATGTCAAAGGGCTTGGTACCAATATGGGGTCGAAATATTTTGGTACTTAACAATTTCAATACTAAGGAAGGATTTCCCCTGATCTTTGGTATGATGACCCAACATAGCCTCAGACTGCGTTCTGCTAAGCAGGTTTCTGTAGCAGGGCTACGAAAACCTGCTTGGAACTAAGAAAAGAAAAGAAGAATTTAAATTGTGGCACCAAAATAAAAGCTTCTTTGTATTAAATACAAACCACACAATTGATCTTGTTGATCAATAAATACTATTATAATGCAGTAGACTATTTAAATGGTAAATTATTTATTTAATTGTATAATAGCATTAGGAAAAAAAATCTTTTTTGAGTCTTCGCTTTGACATTATTTTTTCAATCACATTGTCACTTAATTTACATTATTTTGCTACTTTTGACATCATTTTGCTACTTTAACATCATTTTGCTACTTTTGACAATACTTTTACTACTCTCTTTTATTAATTGTTATTTTAATGCAATGCAATGCGTGGGTACAATATATCTACTCATTGTAAATTACTAATTATTTTCTACTACCTAGATGCTATTTAAAATTATGTAAAAAAATATACTATTCGCATGCCTAATGTTAAGGTAGAATATAGAGCACAATGCCTACACTATTATAACTTTGTTTTTTAACCTGTATTCATGAAAAAAAGATTATGATTATCACATTAAAATATATACTGGCAAATAACTTGTTATTTATTTCAGGGATTCTCAACAATCTTATGTGTTAAAATAGACCGCACTGTCGGACCAGTTCTAAAATCTAGTTTATTTAATATTGTATTAGACTATACTGCTGTATTTTGACCTTGATAATTAGTGTGTTAACATCTTATACCCCATATCATCCCATGGGGGGCGTAGAAATCGTCCGAGGGAACACAGTAGCGTTTTTCTGTGAACTATGACCATCAATCTGCGCTCGCCAACCTGTCTGCCAAGCGTGGCCATTATGGCATATTCCTCCATTCTTTGGGGAGGCTATTGTCCAGCAGAGGACGTACTTTGCGTTTACATGATGATGAATATGTTTTTAGATTTCGATAAGCCGCACAAATAAAACTGGAAAAATCTTTTGTTTTCAGCACCCTAAAAGCTCGTAATGTTTATCGAATTCCTTTGTAATTAATTTGAATGGGTTATTGTCAAGTTGGCAGTTAGCTTGTAGTCCAAATGGACTGTATAAAACTAAGTGTATTATTATTAGTGGTTTCATTGTGGAATAGTTTTTCTGAAATTCTCTTCTGCAATAAGGGTTATTACTGTTTAATTTTATTTAATGACACATATACCTAATGTCAATTGTGTAAATCTAATTTACATTAAGTAAGTTTATTTTAAGAATCAAAAGCCTGGAAACTGCATCTAGTTTGCAATGTAGATTTTTTATTCTGTATCTTTTTATACCATAGATAAGTACAGCCGCATCAAGCCATCATTAACCAACCCCATTTTTTTACGTTCCTAGGAATTAAGTAAATATATATAAAATTACCCAGTAATGTATGGGCTTTTGTAAGCATTTGTCGTATAGTGGACGTAATTTGTTATAATATCTAAAATAAAGTATGACTTATATTATCTGTGATTGTTTTCTCAACTGTTGTCAGTTTCACGAGTAAGTGAATTTATAAAAACTGTTCTTAGTTGCGGGATACAACGTTTGTAAAATATCGTTCGTAAAAAATAAATCAAGAGAGCTAGAACTTGGTGTACCAGGTATTTCAACTTTGAAGCCAAAATACAGGATGTACACACGGCTAAACATCAAGCTATACATTTCTAGTATAAGCTGATCCCGCGTTGTATAGGATTTCCATACAATGAGAGGTCAGCATAGATTGATATGTGGCCGTGTGTACGACGCTACTATTACTAATCATATCTTGTCTCAGAATACACAAAGGATTCCATATTCATATTTCATCGTTAACTCAATATAGTATGGTACCTAAGAATAATACTGATAGTATTAGCTTTATGTCACCTTAAGCGAAGTTATAGGAACTAGGTAACATACACATAGTCCGGCCGACGAATGAATGGGTTCCTGGCAGGTTGAGATCTAACGTCGACTAAGCAACGTTGAATTTACTATAAAAATATTTTTATTTCCCTTTTACTCTAGTAACAAATAATTATTATTTAAAAACTATTCTATTATGTCAACTGACAATAAATATTATTTTTCGTAATTATATTAAGTTAATAGTAGGTAAATATATAGGTTTACTGGGTAAATCGACCTAGATCCTTTATGGGGTTATAGATTTCATAATTTCTGACTAATTTGACTATGAAATACCATACCTCAAACTTAACCGTTCTCAGTTTAATGGCTGTCTGTGTCTTGAGTGTTTTCACACAATTTACTTGTAATGTTGCCCATTTTAGTCTATTGCCCCATCATGTATTGTGGCTCTAATTTAATTGCTTTTGCTGTTTTTATGTGGTGGATATCTTAATAACAATTTTCATAAATAAATTGCAAGCAATTAAAGTAACTGGGTCACAGAATAATATTAAAAGTAAAAAGTTTCTTTTTTATTTCATAAATATTATTTATTATTACTATTATTTTATTTAGTATTATTATTATTTTATACTCAAATAAATCTGAAATGATGAAAAATATTACGCCATAAAGGATCTAGGTTGAGTAACCCTGTAAAAAAAATGAATGACGTTGGGAACGCATTCTTTTAGTGGTCGGGCTTTAGTATATAAAACGTAATATTACCACCTCTCTTACACATTACAATATACGGTTGAGACACATTAATGCAGCATCTTTTGTATTTTACATCATACATTTAAATAATACTATAAGTTTTATTAATAAATTTACTTTGTCAAAATATATAAAGAAACCGAATCTATAATTGGACAGTGGATAGTTTGCAAAAACAGACTTACAAACATGTCGAATAGCGGCACTTGGTATGAAGGGCCGTTGAACTGATATTACTACAACTTTTACTTTTCTACTAGTTTTGTGGCTACATCAAGAACCTAAAGTATCTGAAACTATTAATGTGACTCGTTGTACCTATATCAGAAAGAAACGTCGTGGCAACCAATTTCTTATAGATATATAGAGACTAGCTGTACCCGCGACTTCATCCGCATATTTTGAAAGGACTCCGTAAATGTTACATTAGAATATCTCTAATATTTTGTCTTGTGTCTCAAAGTTATAAAACATTCATATAAACCTTACATATTTCCATACCGAATCATCCCCTATTGTTATTTTACACCGTTGAGGATAAATCTTCAAACAAAGTTAAATAAAGTAAATATAGTTAAATAAAGTTTCAAGCTTCTTGCTATAACAATTAAAATACTTCCGTGCAACTTTTCATCCCCCCTTAAACCCATTTTTTTGCATTAAAAAGCAGCCTATGTCCTTATCTTTGTACCAAATTTCATTTAAATCGGTTTAGTTGTTTTGGTGTGAAAGCGCGACATATATCTATAAGAAGTTTCTTAATAAATGTGAGTCGCCACAACTATCTCGGCACCCTCAAGTTTCCGGTTCGTACCAGGTACACAACTGTGTGTGTCTCATCAAAGTTTGTTCTGCGTCTGAGTATGTACTGAGTCCGCTATTAGCATATTTGTAAGGTTTCCGCGGCGTTCAGGGAATTATTACCCTAGTACGGGTACCACAGGCGTTTTTATAATCGTTTTAAAAAGTTGAAATAAAAAAAATATAGTATGTTTCATACTGTATTTATTTTTTATTACAACGTTACTATAAATTCTACCTGTATTAGAAATTGCAAGATAATGACATACTGTAATTTCGGAACTTAAAGGCTCACATATAACTGGTTTAGCTATGAATTGCGAATACTATTATAATGCAAGGAAAGGTTATTAGTATAAGTTGTTTTCATACTTTCAGTGTTGTATTTTATTAGCTACTGTGTTAGCGTAGTAGTAATAAATGTGATAACATCGGAAAATAAATCGAGTTTCCTAACTAATTTGTGTAATAATTTATTTCACATCACTTTAACATGCGGTACACATCTAGCAACAATAATAAAATAACAAGAATCGTAACAATTTTAGGCATAGTCGACGCCACGTTGGTAGATGTATCCTTACGTAGGTAATTAACAGCCAAAGTTCTGCTATTTCCCAATACCATTCGGTTCACCTTGTTAATAAACATATATTTTAAAGAATGTAATATAAGTAATGATAATAATCATGATTCAAAAAATTTACCTCGGTAGAAAAAAAAACAAAATTTCATCTATACAAAATACTTAACCCAAATTTTTCTCGCAAAAATACTACTCTATTTAAATTGTTATCATAATATGATATCAATTTAAATAGAGTAGTATTTTTATATATTATATATTTCATGTTTTATATACAGAGCATCGTAGGTTAAGGAAAGCTTAGATTTGTCATATTCACCCCCAATTAATTGGTCCAGCAGGCGACGTCTTTCTGCTGATATAATGATGATGATTGAATTTGTTAACTTTTAAATCGTTTTTTTTTTCGAATCAAATCTTTTGATAATTTGAACTTGTTTTGATAAGTTTTCAGTTCACTTTTTAAGTCATATTACACAATGATGTTATAAGTAAAAAGGTGTAGATAGGTTAAAACCGCTCCGGGAGCGGCACGTTCAAATGTGGCTAATTAGCCAGAATTTACTCCAGTCAGTATCGCATCACTAGTGTCAACGACGCACTATCGCAAATTACATTTGTCTCATTTTCGCTCACGATTATTGAATCATGGCATCTTACTTTGACGTCTAATCGTAATGTAGTGTGATATTGCAATATTAAGTTATTTAAGTGTGCGTTGGTGTGCCGTTTTTGAAGATCGAATGTTGTGTTGGAAACCTATCTACACCTTTTTACTTATAACATCATTGATATTACATGTTAGTTTTGTATGGGTGGGAATGACTGGTACGATAAATTGGCATTTGTTCACATAAGCCGCTCCTCATAAGACGTTTTAAGGACTTAGTTAATCCGCCAATGTGGCGTCGACTGTATAACTATTTCAACACGCTGCTCAAATCACACTCGTATTAAGTAAACTATGTACAATATTAAAACTATTAACAATACACCGCTCCAATCAGGTACACTATACATACAGCAAACATCGCACGTGTAAGTTTAATAGTGTTTGTAATTTAGTCCAATTGGTTTGCCACCTGCATTCGCTTTCTTCAAGTAATCCTGTATAGCTTGGTCATAACTTCTTGTTTCGAATGTTTCGGCATCGTCGCTAGCCCCAGAATTTCCATAATAGCCATTGGAGGGTGCCTCGTACGAGTTACCGTGAGATCCTTCCACAGGGTAATCATTGCCGCCGAAACTTTGCTGATGACCAGAATTATTTCCGTTATAAGATTGTACTGCAGGCCCATAAGAATCGCCGTTGGGTTCGTCGTGCGACTGAATTTCTTGTACCTGATAAGGATTAGCCTGGCCTCCATAGTTGATAGCTTCATGTTCATGCTGTCCCTGTGGACTGTCACCATGAGGGACCCTAACTATGTGCGGTACGGGCACTGGATATGGTTTATTAATGTGAACAGGATACGGCACTTTTTCTACAACCTTCACTGGATATGGCACTGGTACCTTGACAGCCACAGTTTTGGTGATCTTTATTATTCTGACAGGCTGTTCTGGTACATCCACATGCTCGCCGAGATCTTGGAGTTCTGTTTCGTAGTGTTCCACTGGTATGGTGTAGCCGTCGTGCGATGCGAAGGCATGATATGAGCAGCATAGAAGAATTACAAGTTTCTGAAAAATTTATGATTTTGATTAGGATACACAAAGTTAAATCGTTTTTGCATAAACAGAAGTAAACTGGTGTCTACCCCTCTTAAACTGAATCTTTTACAAAATCGGCGAAAAGTCCCTGGCCTTAAATTTTGTTCGTTGATGTGTCGAATACTATACAATACTTTTAATTTTATACAGGGTATTTCCTTAGCCATATAAAGGCTTTAAACCATGTGATATACCTACATAAAAATCCTCACAAGGTAACTGTAAACTTCATCTTAAACGAATACACACTACACATATAAGAACCACTCTATACCTGCGGGACATTACATGACTCAAAGAATTTTACACGACATTAAAAACTAGAATAATAATTAACCAAATTAACAGAAGCCAACCATAGAATGTGTATAAATATTTCAGTAGTTGACTGTACACGCAATTACTAATAACAATTGTCCCGACCTATCTACGTAATATTATTGCAACAAATGCAAGAACAGGAAGTAAATTACGTAACGCATTACATGATCAATGATATCAGAGAATATAAAAACAAAAACAAAGCAAAACGACAAGTCTAACGCAATAGTGTTAGCGGAACAAGAGCAATCACTTGAACTAACCGGTATTTCCATTTTGGCGGTGTGTGCGTTGGCGGTGCAGTTAAAAAACTATCGAATGGCCAGTCTATGTAGTTGCTTATATATCGTACAATCCCTCTGTACCGCGAGAGCGTCCGCTCGCTGGAATATGGACCAATTACTTTCTTTAGTAGGTGCTCCGCCGTCACTCGCGGAGAGGCGACGCAATACCAAAACGGTAGAAGAGCCGAGCACGCAGTCCCTATGCTAGGGTATCAGAAGGTGACTAATGTTCCTATGCATATGAAATAAACAAACATATTATGTCGAATAACTATAATCTATCTAAATTAGATCTCTATGTAAGTATTGATAGAAATACTAATGGAAACTGTTTTACCCCTGACAGAAAAAGAAGGTTCTGTTAAAAATGGGAGCCATTGCTATTTCGATGCCACAGATCTCGCATACAACTGTATGCCACATATGTGGCATCGTAGTTTCGAAGCAACTGGGCCAATATCAATGCGGGTTATATACGTTTTATATTAACTTCGGTTTAGACAATTTTTATAAGATAAAATTTTGGGATACTTAAATCTGATGACAAAGCTTGTATTTGAGGTAGACCATGAGCTAACTAAAGGATCTGATGGTGCAGTTAAGTCAGGTCAGAAGGTAACTCATCAACAGTCTCTGGTATGGGCAATTATATTGCTATTAGGTACGCTAAATTTAGATAGTTTAGCCAGGAGTGTCTTCTCACGATGGCACTTTTCTATACTTCGATTCGGACATGGAATTATAAGTCTAGGTGTAACTAATTTACGCACGTAGGTACCTAATCATGTTTATATCTAGAACTGTAACAAGTTTAACTTACCGTTTTATTTAATTTTATATTCATATAATTTTAATTAAGCACCTCAAAGTTGTCAATATTCATAGTAGTGAGTAGTGTTGTAGTTATTTATTATTTTAGATATATTTTACTAGAACGCGAACGTGCCAAAATGATAATTATAGGTAGTTACCTAAATAAAACGTCTACTTAGCTTGTACTAATTTTGTACTGAGTAATTAAAAGACGTCAACTATTTGCGGTGTCCATATGCCGTAGATATATACTGTATCTCATATTAACTCTCTAATTTCTTGCATTCTCTTCCGGGTTATGATCCTGTTCTTGGACGAAGGCGTTATTATCGCTGTGCATAAAGTTAAGTTTAGTGAAATAACTTTATTTTTAGTAGGTTATGACGTTTGCAGTTAATGTAAAGTAAAGTAAAATACTCTTTATTGTACACCAATACATAGCATAATAATTGAACATAAAGTTATTAAAGTACAATGGGCGGTCTTATCGCTGCTGCGATTTCTTCCAGACAACCTTAAACGGAATATAATCCAAGGATCTAAAAATAAACTGGGTAGTGAAGGTGTTTCAATAAATTAAACTTAACCTAACATAATCTAACAAAAGTCAACAGATATAAAATACATACATAAATAAATAAATATACTCATATACCTATAATATATAATAATCAATATTTATATTAAGAATACCTTTGTAATTAACAACAGATTCCTATAAACCTAATGTAAAAGGTAGCAGAAATTGCGAACTATGAAAAAGAAACAATAAATAAATGATAACGACATTAACACTAGTTTAGGAAACTAGGTAATTTGGAAAGATAATACTTCTTCACCTCTCCTTTAAAAGTCGTTAAAGATTGCGCACGTCTTGTAGTTAATGGTAATTCATTCCAGAGGCGGACAGCTTGCGCATTAAAAGATTTTGAATAAAAGTTAGTTACCTGTGTAGGTGTTTTTAGAATTAAGTTCTCCGAAGACCGTAAACATCTAGAGTGTGTGTCATGTAAGAACTCGCAACGTTCTTTGAGGTAATTTGGTAAGGACGGAATGAACAATATGTTATAGAGAAGAGTTAAAATATGAGTATTACCTACGGCGAAGGCGGATCGGAAGCCACTTGAGTTTAGTGCGATAATGAGAAACATGGTCATATTTTCGTAGGCCAAATATAAACCATATGCAGACATTTTGAAGGCGCTCAAGTTTATTAAGTTGTGCTTCAGTGATGCTTTATCACCGGACCATAAAGGCGACTGGGAGCTGAAGCCGTGAACCAAATAAGACTACAAACTAAGTAAATCGCGCTTTTGACCCTTCAACCTCAGCTTGGTCGGTTTTAGGGACTTTTTGTTCAACTGTTTCTCTACCTAAGTATGCGAAGGCGCGAGCTGTTCGTTTTGATACATGGATCGTAAAGGACATATCATCGATACGGATGATGGAGGCCAATGGTGCGGCACGGCGCGTACGCTTTTTTACCATCGGCCGGCGAGTACGATATATCGAATTGTGTAGTGTCACGAGAGTTTCTTATTATCTTAATTTGTGCCATCCAAGTAAGTCGTGAAAAGGGACGAACATTTTCTGTAATCTTTCTATGCGAATAAAAAACTTGTGTGATAAAGTTTTTATTAACTTAGGTCTAGAATTCGGATTAGAAAGTTTTATTTTGCGTATATATAAACGTATCCTTATAAAAATATGTTCATCCATATTAAATTAGTTTTCACTACAAAGCCAGTTAACCTGTACGATGAGTTATTGAAAAGAATATAATATACTTATACATACATTGAGTATCAAAACGGACTGCACAGTGAGTGCGAATATTTTAATTATGTGCTCCCGCTCAATTCGCGTCAACTCATTTATTTAGTTTCAATGTTTTTTTATTCTACTGCGTAAGAGTCTAGTTGCCATTACTTCAACTAATACCTTGTGACTTAATGGGATGTTATAATGTAAGGTACCTATTAGCGTATTTGGACTGGTCTGTTGTAGTGATTAATAACCCTGATTGCGATGAGAATGAAATTGTTGTAATTTATATATATCTACCTATATATTTATAATATGTGTGTATTTAGAAATGTATTACATAAGTATGTTTATCAGTTGCCTGGCTTATCTTCTCACATGGCATATGTGAGAAGATGAGCCATGGTTTGGGATCATTGGAGTGTTAGTTGTCCCAAGATATTTATCGCCAAATCTGTATTTGTGATGCGAAGTATAAGGATTATTAATACTACTGTATGCATGTAGGTACACTATTGCATATTGTATGCATGTCACTCAATAGTTACATAGCTGTTTCAATTTCTTTGCATGGCGAAGAAGACTCACGTCTCAAGTGCATATAGAAATCAAACAAAAACAATGTCTACGACAATCCAAAACCCAACCTTGTACTGACGATATAGTAATAATAGAATGTCCACCTAGCCGAATTTCGGCCACGGCGGCCAGTCTCAATAGAGAGCCGTCTGTGCGAGACTTATTATAGTGCACAAGTGTTTGCGCCACATTGCGCATACACAGTGAGGGGCACTTTCTATCCATCACTCACATGATATGATGGGACGACTAGCGACACGTCCGGAAAGAATCAGGTACAGGAACGACGGCTTTACCTGCCCTCCGAGGCACGAGGATATAAGTGTGCGTCACGATTGCTCCGCCACGTTATCCAAACAGAAAAAAAGATCGCTATATTTTTTGTCAAAATTAGTCAAAATCGAAAGGAACAAACCAAAACTTTGTCAAAGCAGAAATAAAGAAGTTACAGGGGTTTTAAGTTGGCCGCGCGAACGTAACGTGCACGATTGCCCGGCCATGGAGATCTCAGTAACTACTTGGGATAGAGATGTAAATCTTTTTGTTAATTGAACATTTCATTTGTCAACAATTGTCAAAAAAAGAATTATAAGACTAAGATCAATATTTCACGAAATATTCACCTTGGAAGTTATGGCCGCGCAATCGTGCACTTGATGTTTCCTTAATCTCGATTATTTCGTCAAAACTTAAGATTTCATGCAGTAAAACTGTTACCAGAAAAAGGTCTTAATATGTCAAAAGTACTGAAAGCATTTATAAAGTGACGAAATCAAGGCAAAACAAAAGTTACGTGGCCGCGCAATCGTAACGGTACTTTGAACGCTCATCTATATATATAAAAATTAATGCCACTTTTCGTTGTAATGTTATAACTCAACAACGCCTTTACCGATTTGGCTAATTTTGGTCATGAATTATTCGTGGAAGTCCAGGGAAGGTTTGTACGTAGAGAAAATATAAAAAAGTCATGAAAAAGAGTAAATACATCTTTTAGCAATTTAAAATATTTTTTTGTTTGAATAAATAAACTTAATAATATTTTTTTATTACTATGCCTTATACGAAGCGAAGCACGTACCGGGCCGCTAGTTATCTATAATAGTTAAGATTTCGGTGTGAACATCGATTTATTCGTAATATTAACCTCATCAGATTAACATATCGTTTTACCCTCAGAACAGTTTTCTTCGCGTATAATCTCAAAAATGAAGTTATCTCTTACGTGTTCAAGCAGAGTGACCATAATTTCAGTTTAAAATGGGAATATCTTTTGTTCTATTAGACGAAAATGAATTAATTAGGAATAATTGTTGTAGAATTGGCTAATATAACACAGTTCAATGCACTTTCCCTTTTCCGTTTGTCAAAGACTTTTATGTTTTGTTATGTTATCGACGAGTTATAATTTTATCAATAAAACAGTATGGTAATGGCAACAGTATTTTTTGTGATATGTGAAGCACGGCATTCGGCTAAATTAAAAAGATAAAAAAAAAAATGCATAATGAATGTGCAATGCACTTGAGACGTGAGTCTTCTTCGCCATGCAAAGAAATTGAAACAGCTATGTAACTATTGAGTGACATGCATACAATATGCAATAGTGTACCTACATGCATACAGTAGTATTAATAATCCTTATACTTCGCATCACAAATACAGATTTGGCGATAAATATCTTGGGACAACTAACACTCCAATGATCCCAAACCATGGCTCATCTTCTCACATATGCCATGTGAGAAGATAAGCCAGGCAACTGATAAACATACTTATGTAATACATTTCTAAATACACACATATTATAAATATATAGGTAGATATATATAAATTACAACAATTTCATTCTCATCGCAATCAGGGTTATTAATCACTACAACAGACCAGTCCAAATACGCTAATAGGTACCTTACATTATAACATCCCATTAAGTCACAAGGTATTAGTTGAAGTAATGGCAACTAGACTCTTACGCAGTAGAATAAAAAAACATTGAAACTAAATAAATGAGTTGACGCGAATTGAGCGGGAGCACATAATTAAAATATTCGCACTCACTGTGCAGTCCGTTTTGATACTCAATGTATGTATAAGTATATTATATTCTTTTCAATAACTCAACAAACAATAACAAATGAAATGTTCAATTAACAAAAAGATTTACATCTCTATCCCAAGTAATTACTGAGATCTCCATGGCCGCGCAATCGTGCACGTTACGTTCGCGCGGCCAACTTAAAACCCCTGTAACTTCTTTATTTCTGCTTTGACAAAGTTTTGGTTTGTTCCTTTCGATTTTGGCTAATTTTGACAAAAAATATAGCAATCTTTTTTTCTGTTTGGATTACGTGGCGGAGCAATCGTGACGCACACGGATATAATACCGCCGGGCTTCGGGCTGATAGTGAGAAATTTTTTTCAGTAAAATTCCAAAATCAATTTTGACCTGACCGGGGATTTGAACCCAGGGCCACGTTATCTGCGATTTTTCACGCTACCCCTTGACCAATCTGGTAGTCGAACGGGCAATATATTTAATTAGGTATACAATGTGTATTTATATGATTGTTAATTGTGTGAAACTGCAGATTTTAACAATTTTTTTGCAAAATATGTAAAACATACCTAATAAATTGTCAATTTTTATAGTGTGAGCGATTGACATCTAGCTCCCCCATAAAAGCTCAATGGAAGATCTATGAAGTGATCATGGGTATTTAAATAACAACAACAATATTTTGGTAAGAAATAAAAACCATTTATTTAAATTATAGTTACAAGAAGCAAATTAAACTTTCATTCTGTCAGATAATACTCTGACAATGGAGCCAGACCCACCAATATTAAATGCTTTTTCATGCCACAGCAGTAGGTGACCGCTCGAACCTTCCGAGGGGTATTCAAAGCCCCTGTATATATACTTCATTAGAATGTCAATGTCATCATGAGCCAGGTTGCCGACTGCCTCTTCGATTTGAGTAGATTTTATTGCAAGTAGCACTTTCAGAGTGAGTGCCAGAGCGTTGTCCTGAAATATGAATGTTGTTGAAAATACTTATTTTCTGTCAAAAAATAAAAATCTCATATATATATATAGAATAACCTCACAGTGTGTAAACTATCGGAAATGTTAATGACATGTATGTAAAGTAAATCCACATACATGTAGGTAAATGCTTTTGTGAATATATCCTAAGGCCTCCTACGCACTATGCGCTTAACCGGAATGCTGTCAGCGGTCCGGCTAATCGCAGGACGCGGTTGCCGGCCGGGGGATAGCCGCAATCCTAACTGGAAAGTGCGGTTAGAAACCGTCGTGGTTTGCGGTTGGGTTCTTATCCTAATATTCTGTGGATTTAGTGTTCCAGATTGCTGGCCTATTTTGAATCTCAATTATAAATTTTTCAATGCTTCTCCATGCTAGGGAACATTAAGTTATAATTCAATTGATGCTGTATTACATACACGTACAAATTTAATTGAGTCCAGCTTTTCCTTATCTGTGTAATATTTGGTATAGGTGTTCTCATAACAAATGAATCCAGTGACTTAATGATATGGCTCACTGAGCAATTGAAGATAAACCCTAAACCAACCAGATACGGAAATCTTTAATTATACAAATTAATATGTCTGGTGCAGAAATCATTGCAGTGACCTTTGTGCAAAGTGGCCTGATCAAACAGCTTATACCATTAAGACAAAATTCTGAATCATAGACATTGAGCACTCACTTTTATTTGCTGATTTGATGATCCTATAGGAGCATTGTTCAAAACCACTTTCAGTGCGTCTATGTATCGACCTGTGATGCTGAGTTAAGGATTTTAATTCATTTTTATAATAGTAGTACACTTAAATTAAAAACTTATTAATCATAAAAATATTATTATATGATGAGGAGTATCCGAATCACCCCCATGTATGTTCTACGATTTTGCGTAGTTTTTGGATTAGATTAATTTTTTAAATGATTTTTTTCGTAAATTACACTTAACATCAGTTTTCGATATTTTTCTCGTTCTGTTGAAAATACTGGTTCAGTTTTTTTTGTGATAACTAATTAGCAAAGTTTAACCTAACACCCTAAAAGGTATGTCTAATCATTGCAGAACTGACTTAGAATTTATTCGAAAGTTCAAAATTAGGGTTTGAGCTCAGGACTCATATATTTTCAAAGTTTCGAACAACAATTAAAATGGGGAACATACATGGGGTGATTCGGATACTCCTCATCATTAAGTAACTAAATTTTGCGTTTGAACGTCAACTTCTCGGCCACCCTGTATAAAAATAAAAAATTTAATGAACAATAACTAGACTAGCCGTGCCCCGCGGTTTTACCCGCGTTAAAATTAATAAATTATAGCCTATATGTTATTAAGATGTACAAGCTATATATATATACAGTAGCAAACATCCATACATCCATCCATACTCACAAACTTTCGCATTTATAATATTAGTAGGATTGTTGGAATGGGTTCATTTCTTAAGAATGTGCTTTTTATACCTATATTGTAGTGTAAGTAGTGGACGTAAGGCACGGAGCTAAATGCACAATAACAAAATTAAATAAGACCCCCCATTTTTTTTGCAAATAAAGAACTTCTCTCGTCTTATCATACATACATGAATAATGTTCAGCTGATGTATATTGTATTTGGCGCAATAATAATAATCGAATTTCTAATACAGGTTTTATTTATTTAGTTTCATGGGTAGATAATGCTCCTAAGTTACATCTACTATTTTTTTATAAATAGTATATATTATATATAGTAAAAAAGCTAGGTTTACTCCTTCTATAGTACAACATAACTTTCATATCCTACTGATGAGTGCAGATCACTTTCATTCGAAGACCGAAAAACAGGGTAAGTAGCTAAGGCTACTGTTAAAGCATTTAGCTTTAACAGTAGCCTTAGCAGTTAGTTAGTACAATTTTTATTAATGTAATTGCTGGCTTTGACTACAGCCATAGAATCGCTGCCAGGGTGGAGTACCAACTCCTTTATCGTTGGCGGGATCTCGATCTTCCTAACCTTCTTTTTGTACATATTTTGGTAGATCTCTAAAGGAGAATCTTATGTATTCAGAATCTGATATAATTGCAGAAAATAGAGTTGTAAAGAATTATTTTTCCAATATTACCATATATTAGCAAATAAATTCATTGATTGATTGAATACAATCATCTCTCATCTCACACGCACAAACACACACACACACACACGCCCACACACACACACACACACACACACACACATCATACCTACGTACGTACGCATAGGTGCATAACGATCCACGCATAAACCAAAACATGCAATATTGGCAAAATCATACTATCACTTCCGGAAAGGGGGGGCCTGGAGGTCTAAAATACAGGCCAAGGCTTAGTTTAGACTCCAGGTCTCCCACAAATATACAAAATGTACAAATTGTATGACTAAATAATAAAAAACAAATGTACAACTAACATACTAAATCTTATGTAATTTGTGGAGATAAATAAATAAAAATTTATTTATTTAAGTAACAGTAAGCATTCAACTTACTGTAGTATAATAATATAATGAAGGCGAAAGTTTTTTTTTTATTTATTTTATGTACACACAGTAAAAAGTAAATAAAAGCAAGTATACAAAAACGAAAGGCACTGCTTATTTCTAATGAAATCTCTTCCAACAGGCCCACGAGAGGAGATATAGTATGAAAGAGGAATTGTGTGCAGGTTAGTCAAAATATTAAATAAAAACTCAATAGTCAGAAGAATATAAATATAAATAATAAAGTTTGTGAGTGTGTATGTTTGTTACTTCTTCACAACGAAACGGCTGGAGCGATTTTAATAAAATTTGGTATAGAGTTAGCTGGCACCCTGGATTAACACATAGGCTATAATTTGTAAAGCTTAATGCGGGGCCCAGTTAGTTATTTATATAATGCACATAATTCCCATATGATTTTGCCATTGTGAAGTGATCATTGATGGTATGTTTTAATAGATATTTTGGACAGTAAACACAGAAAATACATGTCATATGGATCATGCATGATACAATATTCAAAAAATAATAGATGAGAGAACCAGATTTTTTATGTAACAATTACTCATACCTACTCCTTGATATTATATAAAACTTATGTAAAAACTTAGATTATTTTCTGATAATTTCAGAATTCCCCCAAAGAGCAATGGAGAGGGCTATGTTCAGAGCTTCCCTGCATGATCGAATCAGAAATGTCGAAATCCGCAGGCGAACCAAAGTCATGACATAGCCCGAAGAATTGCAAAACTGAAGTGGCAGTGGGCGGGGCACATCGCTTGTAGAACCGACAACCGTTGGGGCAGAATGAAACGGAAGATGCAGCGTGGACAGGCCCCCTACAAGAATGGACCAATGACCTTGCGATCTTGTTTGAACCTGCTGGATGCGAATAGTGCAAGACCGGCAATCGTGGAGATCTTTGGGGGCGGCTTTTGTCCAGCAGTGGACGTCTTGGCTGATATGATGATAATGAATTTCAGAATAATATATGCTGTGCCATGTAGCATGTAGAAATGTAATTTCAGTGGATAAACATACTATTATAGAGTTGATTCCAAGAATTAAGCTTCACAGTTGCACAGTTGGAACAGCTTATATCTTCACTTAATTCTTAAAAAAAAATGGTACATCAATTTACATATACCTATGTATGTTCAATATAGTATGATTAGTCTATCAGGCATCACGCTTTCAGACTTAGTACCAAATGAACTAAGAGCTAATGCCCAGGGATTAGCATTAAAAACACAAGTGTCTAAGAGAATTAACTCATGGATCAAAATCTGCGTTTTTATTCCATAGTAAACATACATTTTTAGTCCATGATTGAAATTTGTACCTGTGACCAGTAAAAAATAAAATATCCCCAATTTGTCTTATCTAGAAAACCCCAAAAAAAATGCTTAAAGCAATCTCTGTATTAAAAATGTTGCAAGAGTAATGTTTACTTGCAAAAAGCAAAGCCTTTTACTTACGAATGATACTGCGATGCACCTTATATTCAGAAAGTATTGGTTGAAGTAGATAGATAGATACACTTTATTGCACACCATATAAAAAAAAAAAAAAAAACGAAATTTACAGGAAAAATCTTAATATATATGTACAATTGGCGGTCTTATCGCATAATAGCGATTTCTTCCAGACAACCGAAGGATGGACTGGTAAAAATTGGAAATGACAGGCAGCTGTTAGTGTACCGTCGTCAGTTCTACAGAGTGTGTTCTAACCTAGTAATATATATACTACATAGATGAATTTACTTACATACATTCATATTCATACATAAACAAGTATAATAAACTAATAAATATTTCATAATACATTTTATATATTAACAAATAAATAATAAAAAAAAAACAAATTAAATAAATTGTAAATTGGATTCGTCTAATTAGTAGTAGTAATGAAGTAGACTCTTATAACAAATAATCAACATGCAAATTAATTTTGTATATTTGACACTTCATATTTAACCTATCATAAAGCATTACCTGATTGCTTTAGTATATGAATGTGATATACCATTAAGTGACATATCAAATTTATTAGTTTACTGGTCACTTGACTACTATAATCTTTACTTTGCATTGCATGTAATTTAATGTATATTTTAGAAATACATAAGTATGTGTATCACTTGTCTGGTTGCCAAAGTACAGGCTCTGACTAGTTTCAGATCAGATCAGATAACACACTGTCATATTTATTTATTTATTTATTTAATGTGTTATATAATATATATAATCTGAGATATTGAGAAACTTGTTTTACTCATAAAATTGAACAACTTGTCAAACATCAGACAGTATTATCCAAAATTATGCCCCATATGCATCGACAATATGTAGTAAAAATATAGCTAAAATTTAAATTTTGATAATTAAACCTACACGTGGATACTTGACAATAACTTAATTTAAGTTAGTTAAATATCATTACTGTTATAAAATGAATCTTATTGTAAATTATTTCTTACAATCCGTGTACCTAAATATATACCTAGAAATAATTATAAATTAATTATATATTACTATGAACATGTTCTGACTATTTACAGGCGCTTTTTTAAAGTCTATGTGAATAAAAACCTTTTTTAATTAATTTTTATTTATTTATGTCAAATTGTTCAGTTTTAAAGATAGGAACATTTTAGTATCATTGTCCAGGGAGTTTTGTTATAATGCTTGGTATAATATTTGGTATGTGGTCTTGCTAATAAGTGCAAATTTAAGGAATTGCACATCTGATACCTTGGCAGGAGTCAGGTCTGAGCAATGCAGATGAGATAAATTGAATACAGATTTATTTATACTAATAGTGAATGATAATTTTAAACATAAAATACTGCATGCTATATAGCAATCAGAACATGTTATCTTGAAAAACGATAAGAATAAAAAACTTATTCGTATAGTACTATAGGTACACGGTTATAACGATGATTCATAACAAATTAACAATATTTCCTCCTATAGCTTCAATACGTATCATATCGTTCTTCCGCCCATATACAAAATATAATTACATTTTAAGACTAATAGAATGTTAAGAGGTATTGAAAAGGATATTGGTTTAGTAAAGCGCAAACTTCTCCTTCGTCCGGTCCAGTTGGAATAGATTGGTCAGATTCATCTTCTTTGTAGTTATCTTCATTATATTGATCGATATCAATCTTTCGGAATGCGGAACTAGAAGTATTCTTTGCCATTATTTCTCTATACTTAAAAACAATAGTCAATGTTTTGAAAAGAAAATCAGTCCGGATCAATCTTTTTTCACAAAGTACAAATCAGGAATAAATAACATACTTTGACACTGACATACGGTTGTGAGTGATGTGAACACAGAGTACTATTTTGTTTTTTTTTTTCGCCGTCTTCTGGCAAGCTAAGATCAGAGACCATACCGCCTCGTCTTCAGTTGTAATATTTATATTTCAAAGTCAGTCAGTATGCAGTCATGTCCGTCACAGTCAAGTCATAGTCTTCTTCTTCTTCTTTTTATAAATTAATTAGTGCCGATGTCGACAATTCTGCCAATGTCAGATTGTGAAATGGGAAAACGTGAAAATAAATTAATTCAATTTTAACGACACTAAATTGGTAACACTAATTGTGTATCTTGCTGAGTGTGTTATAATATAACACTGGAATAGACATAATAATGATAATAAATATGAACATGAATATTTGTTAAAATATTAGAAATATGCCACTACAAAATTCACCTATACTTACTTACAATTTGATGCGATTGCATCGGATAAAAGCCATTAAAACTTTGAAAATTTCTGGGGATGAACATGTCAATAATGATGAAAAGTAAATGGGGATAGGGATATTTATATTAGAGAGGCAACTGTACAAATTAAAAGCAGGATTAAGTTGCGAGCATTCAAAACATATGTGGTCCAGAGAACCCTCATCCAACCCACACTCACAAAGTGATGAATCTCGAACCCGAATTTTCCGAAGGAAAACAAGTGTACAGCAATGACCTACACGGAGTCTGCAAAGAACTGATGTAACAGTTTTAGAGACTTTCTTATATCTGAAAAACCAAGGCTTTAAAGGTATATTGGGTTGTATTGAGTAATAAAAGCTACCCTTCTTCTTACTGGAACTATCCCAGTTAATTTGCCATGACCTTTGTAGATTTATTTTTGGAAGATTCAGTAAATCATAACCATAAAAACAATAGTACTTCTGATCCACCATTTGACATGTGACGGCATCTTTAGCTAATAAGTCAGCACATTCATTGCCTCTAATGCCGCAATGACTTGGTATCCAAGCTAGTTGAACAGTTTTCTGATTTTCTGAACATACTAAAAGAGATTTTTTAATTTCTAGAATAAGTGGGCTATGTAATTTAGATTTAAGGGGGTTTTGGTCTAAAACTTTTAAAGTGCTTAAGGAGTCTGTGAAAATTACAGCCATACTGATATTATGTGATTCTATAAAACGACATGCTTCTAATATAGCAACACATTCACCTGTGAATACCGAAGATTCCACAGGACACCTAAATTTCAGAATAATTTTAGAATTTTTATAAAAAACAGCGATGCCAGTAGGTTGAGAGCCTGAGAGCTTTGAGGCATCAGTAAAGAATATATCAAATCCCCTCCATCGTTCACAAACTAATGCATTGAAGGCCAGATCCGCAGAAGGTGAATCCCTCGAGATTCCAATATGGAAAAACATTTCTGGTTTAAAGGTTAGGACTTTATACTCAAAGTTAAATAGAGGGAGTTTAGGGAATGTAACAATAGGGCTTACAAGGTTTTGTAAATTTTGAAACGAAACTAAAATTAATGGAGTTTCTTTATGTCGCCAGTACCTTGACTGATTGCACAATATGCTCAAATTGATTAATTTTTGCAGTAATGGATGGCAATTTTGAGTAATAATTTTGGACACAAATCGAGATGCCAGATATTGCCTTCTTAAAAATAAGGGAGGTTCTGCACATTCAACCTGCAACGCATTAACCGGTGAGGACTTCATGCACCCAGACATGATCCGAAGGCACCCAAATTGCACCTTATCTAATCTGGCTAATGCACTTTTGTTACATGGGACCAAAAGAAAGCTGCCATAATCCATTATGCTTCTGACTAGCGCATTGTACACCAATTTCATGGTATACGGGTGAGCACCCCACCAGACCCCAGCGAGAGCTTTTAAAATAGGTATTATCCTTTCACATCTTTGAACCAAGTAATTGAGATGATGTAAACCTGTTAATTTTGAATCCAAAACAACGCCTAAAAATTTAGCTTGCGAAACAAGTGGAATATTTTGATCTTTCACCCTTACTGTAAAGTGTGGGACTAATCTTTTACGTGTAAATGTTACAACCGAACTCTTGGGTGCCGATAACTTTAGGCCATGATCCAATAACCACTGATTGAGAGATTCCAGGGAGAGGCATAGGGAGGCGGCAGCGTCCTTGAAGGAGGGATCGGTCACGTAGAGAGCAAGATCATCTGCGTACTGTAAGAGGTGACAGTTTGAATTAAGGCATGAACCTATGTCAGCTGAATATAAATTATATAGTAAAGGACTTAGAACCGAGCCCTGAGGTAAGCCCTTCCATGTATGCCTTACCTTTAATTCCTCCCCCTGAACTCTCAAAACCAGGGAGCGGCACATAAATAGACTACAGATACACTGTACCATCTTCACTGGAATTCTTAGTTTTAGCAATTTTTCCCTGAGAATAGGGAGTTCGACACTGTCATATGCAGATGCTATATCAAGAAAGGAAGCAACAACTGATTCATTTTTAGAGAAGGCCAACCGTATGTCAGTGATCAGAACCCCGATGCTGTCCATGGTACCAAGACCTTTTCTGAACCCAAACTGGGAGGTAGGCAATATATTCTTGGATTCAACTATCCACTCTAGACGGTTCTTAATCAGATGTTCCAAAAGTTTTGCCAACACTGATGACAAAGCTATTGGTCTTAGGCCATTCGGGTCATCTGCATGTTTGCCAGGCTTTAGGAGGGGAATAATTATTTGTGTCTTCCACTGTTCAGGGATCCAACCATGCCCATAACTAAAGTTAAGTAGGTCTAATAAATATCTTTTTGATTTGGGACCAGCATGAACTATAAAAGAATAAGGGATCCCATCTATACCTGGAGCTGTGTCTCGAACATGTCTGAGGATCATGTCTAATTCTTGCATAGAGAATGGGTCATCAAAAGGGTCATCAGATAGGGACAAAGGGGGCAAAAAGCTTTCAGCTTCAGACGGAACATAGGGAGGGGCTATCCTGTCAAAAAACTGATCAGCTACTTCGCGGGTTACTGGAGCTGACACTGATGGGGAGCAGCCACTTCGGAACCTTTTGATATTTTGCCATACCACTGACGGCTGTGTTGATGGAGATAGAGAAGTGCAGAATTGTACCCAACCAGCACGTTTCTTCCTACGTAGCAGTCTATTTGATTTTGCATAAGCCTGTTTGTATGCTATAAGATTATGGATGTTCATCATGGAGTTATAGATTAATTCCGCTTTCTTCCTTTCCTGAATTGCCACAGTGCAGTCACGATCCCACCATGGAGGAGATGGTATTTTGTCGCGGGCACTATTTTTGATAGTGAATGACGAATCAGCACTTGAAATCATGGCAGAAATCAGCAAGTTATAGCAGCTTTCCACATAACAGTGATCAGATGAATTTAAAATTGTTGAATTTAAATTTGGAAGGGTATCAATTTGGCCATCCAATAATGAAGAGAAACCTGCCCAATCAGGATTGGACAAGTTATACTTCAAAAGTGGAGGTGATGTTTTCTCTAAATACGTTTTATCAGCCAAAGAAATAACAATGGGATAGTGATCACTGCCATATGTCAGACTGGTGCATTGCCAGTGAGCTGAAGCTGCCATATTCGTTGAGCAGAATGTTAGGTCAACACAACTTTTATGCTGTCCTGGAAGTGTTCTACGAGTTGAACAACCATCATTAAGAATACAGAGATTAAGGTCATCCAAAATCTCCACCAAACCTTCCCCAAAGGAATCACAACGTTCCGAACCCCATCTAAAATGATGACAATTAAAGTCGCCCATAACCAGTAGTGGTCCATTAATACTTTGGAACACATTTCTTAGCATTGGTAATAGATACTGCTGGGGGTGAGCTATGTAGACTGAGAAGACATTGATGCCCTCCACACAACCTGCAGCTATACTCATATCCCCATCAAATACCGGCAAGGGGATAGACCTAAATGGAATACGGTTGTTTAGGAGCAGAGCTGACCCACCATAGCCATCAGATCTATCGCACCTGAGGATGTTGTATAATGGCATACGAAAGTTAAGACTTGGGGTTAACCAAGTCTCAGCAATAGAACAAGCCAAAGGCTTGTATTTGTTCAAGAGGAAGATGAGGTCGTGTTTTTTATGAAAAACACTCCTCACATTCCACTGGAGAAATACTTGGTGTGGAGCCATTTTTAAAATCTAAAAGAATAGGGATGAGTGTGTCTGCAACGTTGGACGGTGATGAATTGCTAGAAAGGATTTTAACAATTAAATTAATAAGAAAAGATGAGTTTTGAACAGGTACTAAATTAGGCTGGTTAATATTGTTGTTGCTACTGTTGATAGCACAGCCATTAGGCTGCGTAGGTGGAGGGGAGCTAGTAATCTGGTTATGAGCACTTTTGTCATATGAGGGAGAAAGAGGAGTACGGGCCTTGGGCTGCTTAAAGTAAGTTCTCCTATATGATACAGTTTTCTGCGAGGGTGCAGATTTGACAGCATTTGCATAATTGGAGTTAATTACCGGTATGACTATACTGACTTCAGCATACGAAATTGACTTTTCAGCCATGGTTTTCTTAATAACCTTCTGCCTTTTGTACTCCAGGCAATCTTTGCTATTTGCAAAATGATTGCCATTGCACAAAACGCAGAAAGCCTCACTTTCAGAAACATTACAGCTATCTCTCCCGTGTTCATGCCCACATTTAATACAACGGTCCTTGGACCTGCACACAGATTCAACATGCCCAAAACGACAGCATTTATGGCACTGAATTGTTGGATATATATATTGCTCAACTGGAAGCGATGTGTAACAGCAAAAAACCCTTTGGGGGAGAACTTGGCCATCAAAGGTTAGGACACATGTTTCCGTTGGCTTCCACTCAGTTACCCCATCTCGATTAACTTTTCTGTTAATACGTCGAACTTTCAAAATTGCACCACAGCCTACAGGTACTTTCAGATACAACTTGGCCTCATCTTCTGTCATATCATTTGGTACTCCTGATACAACTCCCATGCGTGTGATGTTGAATGTTGGCAGGACTGCAACATATTTGTGGCTTGAGAGTAGAGGGTTAAATAGAAATGAGTTGGCATCTTCTGAAAATGAAAACTCTACCGAAACACGGTTTCTGCCCACTTTCTTTACACCACCAGACATAATAGGCTTATTCCGGTTTTCCCCCCTGAAATTCCCCCTTAGGGGGGAAAACCGGAATAAATAAAAATATATCCAGATTTCCCCCCTGAGAATCCCCCTTAGGGGGGAAAATCGGAATGAAAACAAAATAAGTCCAGATTTCCCCCCTAGTAGTCCCCCTTAGGGGGGAAAACTGGAATAGAAAAATAAATTATCCTAAAATCCCCCCTCAGGTATAATAAAGTTTATACTGAAATTCTTTTGCGTTATTAAAGTTTAAATAGACATTTAAATTTTAGTTTTATAGCAGTAATGCATAAATCTAATCTCAAAATTCTTTAATTCAACAGTGTCTATCGTTCGTATCTCAATGGCAGATCGCCTACCCCGGTTTGCTAGAGGGTACTGGATCGAGACCCGGCGCCAGA
Organism: Pseudoips prasinana; assembly: GCA_951640165.1. Lineage (NCBI taxonomy): Eukaryota > Metazoa > Arthropoda > Insecta > Lepidoptera > Nolidae > Pseudoips > Pseudoips prasinana. Next base: position 22,091,999 of record OX621237.1, on the reverse strand, counting down.
CGATTAATTTATGATTTCTCATTTTTGAGATTAAACAGACATGTCGCTGATTTATTACTATTCCGAACATTACAGATTCGCAAGTGCGTTTATTTATTTTATTGATATAATGTGATACTCTTAACGCTACGCTGCTGCATCAATATTAAGGTTTAATCATGAAAAATAACATTAACCTCACATGGATGCACAGGCAAAAACATTAATAACTTTTAGAAAATCAAGATTGATCATACATCGTTACCTACTTTAAATTACAATTAGTGGATGTTTACCTGGAAACGAAACCGCAACTTTATGTTGTCTCGATCATAAAACTCGTGCGCTCCCACTTGTTCCTGGTGGGTTACTTACATGATAGATATTTATGATCTTATTGTTTACAACTAATGCAGGTAAAGGATGAGCCGCTTTCTGTCATTTTAATTTCTAAGTTAGTTATGCATAAATCTCTCACCGAGTACATCGTAGCACCTAGTCTTGACAAAAATATTAAAATTATGACTTCCACCTCTCGTGATATACCAGTGCTAAATTATATATATAAAAAAAATAGTAAAATTATTTTACGTGCTGGTCACTAATTAGGCTAAAAAAAAGTAACAAAAATGGATCAGATATGTGGGGATGTGTGACCCGCAAGAAAACTAAGTGTAGTGGACAAATCATTATTAAAGTAAATTTTTATTTTTGATTAAATTCTTAAGTAATTAGGTGTAAGTATGTCAAACCCAACGGTTTTATCATGCCCATACTCACAAGTATCCATGTATGTGCATTAACTTTTTAGGGTTCCGTAGCCAAATTGCAAAAAACGGAACCCTTATAGATTCGTCATCTTATACTTTCGTCATGTCTGTCTGTCTGTCTGTCCGTCCGTATGTCACAGCCACTTTTTTCCGAAACTATAAGAGCTGTACTGTTGAAACTTGGTAAGTAGATGTATTCTGTGAACCGCATTAAGATTTACACACAAAAAATTATTTAAATCATTGTACTTCGTGGGTCGTTTTATATCGCATTTACTATTTTTCTTTTGTTTTTGATATTTTATTTAGCAAGTTGCTAAAAATGTAGTTTTTTTTATATATCTATCAATGTTTTTCTTTTAATAAAACTGTATTATTGTTATATTAAGTAAGGGATATTATTCGAGTAAGAGAAACTTTTAACCATATTCTAAATTGGTCAGGTTTTCTAGGTAAAAAGAATTACTAAAGTATAGTATTTTAAAAGTTCTACTAAAAATCAACCGAATTTCATTCATGTCCTTTATTGTGATTTTTTTTCCTCTTCAGCACATTTTATTACAAAATTCTATGAATAAAAAAAGACTGATTATACATTACATGGTTGTTTCTTACATTCATGAGATATATTGATTTTCTCGAGCTTTAATTACATTAGTTCCAGTTTTCTCCCCTGAAGGAATTCTCTCAAGGGGGAAAACTGGATATGTAAAAATGACAAGGGGACTTTCTGGACGGTTTTTAAATTAGTGTCCAGTTTTCCCCCCTGTAGAAATTCTCTCAAGGGGGAAAACTGGACTATGTTAAAATGACAAGGGGACTTTCTGGATGCTTTTAACATTAGTGTCCAGTTTTCCCCCCTGAGGGGGATTCTATCAAGGGGGAAAACCGGAATAAGCCACATAATATTGCTTATATTGTTGTTAAATAAAAATAGGCCAAAAGATACAGGGTGCAGCGTAGTACCAGCATTGGGTTGAGCTTCCATGCGAGACACATGGACAAGGAAAGGAGCTTTATCACTTACCGAGTACTCACTTCTTCCTATTATTGGTTTTGATACATTTGTTGGGCAGCTGGGAGGTAGGTTTAGAGGTCGTTTAAAACTTGCCGAAGTTACAATTCTTTTTGGCGAACCAAGAGAACATGCCGCAGCAGCGAGTTGGGACAGAGGGCTGAGAGGGAATGTAGGGCCGTTGGGGGGGAATGGTTCATAATTAGGAGTGGCAGGAATATCAGGAGGAATTCCCGGATCGGGAGGTTTATCCGTATCCATCACTCCGTGATGAATACGGACAAAATACTACAATATAGGCACCTTACAAACCACACGCAATAACAAGTCACAAAAAACACAATTATACGTGATTAAGAGACACAAAACCGCGAAAATTGCCAATATCCTAGACACACGTGTTTACCAATAACACACTGTGGCGAGAATCATCTTGTTTTGTTGATCTTCTTCGTTATCAAAGTAGCAAGTTATGCCGATTTCGACAATTCACCAAATCCCAAAAAATCCCCGGACACACGTGTTCACCAATAACACACTGTGACGAGTATAGATTTTAGTCTTCTTGCGGCAAAACGGAAGCAAATTTTTTCATCATGGCTCACAATCAGCCGTTATTTTAATTTTTTCAAAGTAGGTATTTGACAGCGAGAGAATTCATAGTCATAGTCATAGTCATATCCTAACTCCTACCCCAGTAAAGCAGTGAAGACTTTACTAGAGGTTTCTATGAAGTTTTGGTTTCAACACGGAAAATCACAATTCACGGAAATACGCCTCGGAAATCGAATTTACGCCAGATTTGAAAATAAAACATAACCTCGATGCGTCTTTTTCCGCGTTGGCGCCAAAACTCGAACACAGAGTACAGAGTAGAGTTGTGGCATTTATCACCAAAAAGTATTAAAACCAAAGAGTAACTACTATACATAGTTTTCTCTTTTAATACTCTTAAAATCATTTACGGGGTGACCTATCTTGGATGTATATGCTACGGCTCGCCTGTGTAGGCTGATAGGGCTACTATCGGAGCTGCTCAACGTAAATTACTACAAAGCCAGAGGTTGGCGTTGATATTTCTGTGTAAAGCCTATAGAACAGTCAGCACAGAGGCCCTACCTGTCCTAGCAGGTGTACTTCCGGTTGATCTTGAAGTTCAAAGACGAGCAGCGATGTATTATTCTACACGCGAAAATTTAGAAAATGATTTCTTATCATTACGCGAACGTACGAAAATAACCAGGCTATTTAGGCCAATAGCGACTGATGACCTAAATAACGAACTACTAAATGAATGGCAATGTAGATGGAATACGTCAACCAAGGGTCGCCATCTGCACCAGTTCTTTCCGGACGTACGCGAACGGTTAAATAAAACTTGGCTAATCATAGACCATTGTGTTGCACAATTTCTTACCGGACACGGCAATTTTAAAAGTAAATTGTATAGTTTCAAATTAGTATCTTCACCAATCTGTCTGTGCTCAACTTCCAGTAACGAATACGAACAAACTGCTCACCACATCCTGTGGGAGTGTGATCTCTGGCAAAATCAGCGTGATATAATGCCAAACCGCTTGCAACCAATATCTGGAGTAGTTTATTATACGGATCTTGTAGCAACAAGGAACAACTTCCGTGCGTTAAAGCGCTTTTGCCATACCTACTATTGGAATCAAATATAACAGCTCACTTAGGACCCTGAAATTGATCCTCGGTGCTTTTGCAGCTGGCTTCTCTAGTTGCAAATCTCTCATTTTATGAGGCTATAGCCTCTTTACATTATTCTATCTCCCGCTTTGCTCTGGAGGGAAGTGGAACTATTCATTTTCTAACTCCTCCTTTTTTGTCTTTCTGATTAAATTCGTTGCGAGATCCAAGACAGTTAAAGCGATTCCCCGGGACATGCCTGAGCTTCACCGCTCAGTGTCATTTCATTGTGTGCCACTGTTGATCCTGGCTTACAGTAGTTGCAGTGGTGGGTAAGAGAGAGAGACTAGTGCCGAAAAAAAAAAAATGTACATAGTTTTAATACTTGAGGGACTCTTGAGGGCGAACAGAGCTACATATAAGTACTATTGATACTTGCAATGGAAATGTCATTGAAAAAGGTTAGTGCAGTTGGGTCATAGAAATAATAGATACTTTCGCATGCCACACAATAAGAGTTTACACTCTGTTCATAAAACAAACTGATGGAATTAGTTGTTATGTACAAAGTCATTTCGTATCACTTCAATATCGTATCGTATATCATTTTAAAAACTGATAATAATATAATTAAACTGATAAAATTAAACAGATATTATAACTAATAGTATTTCTATCCGTTGTATAGTATCCAAAGTACAAGCTTTATTTTTAGGGTCCCGTACCCAAAAGGTAAAACGGGACCCTATTACTAAGAGTTCACTGTCTGTCTGTCTGTCCGTCTGTTACCAGGCTGTATCTCATTAACCGTAATAGTAAGACAGTTGAAATTTCACAGATGATGTTTTTCTGTTGCCGCTATAACAAATACCAAAACACAAAATAAAACAAATATTTAAGGGGCTCCCATACAACAAACGTTTTTATAGATAATGGTAAAGAACCCTTCGTGCGCGAGTCCGACTCGTACTTGGCCGGTTTTTTATTTAGTTTATAGTTATGTTACAAATAAACTAACACGGAAATTAGCTTGTACCCCGCGACATCACGATGTAAAAGCTTCGAGCATAAATGCTCGAAGTGTAAAAGGTAATAAAATTTAATTATCAACAATAAGATTCACTTCAATGAAGCTAAATTGTTTCATAAAATATTACAGCTAGCATATGTTTACTTTCACACTTTAGTGGATTACATACTGTAATCTTCCGCTTACAAGTTTCTAATGCATGGCAGACCACAAACAACATTCGCCAAAACTCCATTCGGGAAACACTTTTTGTACGATAGACATTCCAACAAGCCTTCAAACCTTCGAGCATTTAACAGCTACATGCTCGAAGCTTCAAACACACGCAGACCACAGGATTTGAACTGCCTATCCCTGGCATAAATATAATGCTTTAATTTTTTTGGAACTAAACACTGGGTTTAGTTAAGGTTAAATTTTCATCTTAGATGCCGAATTTAACGTTGTCTCTTAAGACGTACACAAACCCTTTCTAGTATGAGTATTTAAAAACAAACAGTACGATAGAGTTTTAACTCTCGATGGGTATGCCGCACTATGATTCGTTATTGTCAAGATGGCGTGATATGTTTTGCCGAATAAAAGGCTTCTTTTCTACTAGCTCTTGTACTGAGCCTAAAGATATTTATCTCAAATCTACTTGTTAGTAAAGAACTATGAGAAAACCTGCACCATCGACTAGGGAATTATTTCAAAACTTGCAGTGAATTCGTCATTGGTTCAAGTCAGATTTAGTCTATTACTCCTTATAACATTAGGTATCTACCAGTGAAAATTTCATTGAATACGTTTAGCCACTTCGGAGATTTCACAGAACAAACCAACTAATAATTTCATGTTTTAAATATGTAAAATTGACATTAAAAATATATGAAGAAGAAGAAGAAGAAGAAAATGTTTTTATTGAACACATATACTCACACACATTGAAAATAAAGTTTGTACAAATCTTATATTTACTTACATAAAACTAAACATGATTAAGAAAACAAAAACATTAAAAAGAAACAAATTACAACGAATAATTAATATAAAATGTGTTCAATTGGTAGGCAGCTCAGCACACTGTTACAGCCAGAGTCCAACTGCAACGCTGATTTTCAGCTACCTACCATGGTGAGTCACATAAGAGCAAATCAGTTTACGCTTTATATAAACTATATATACTTATGAATAGATATAATAAAATGAAAATTTAAAAGTATAAAATACAATACACACTACACACACACAATTAACAGTAAAAAAGATGTAAAACAACCTTCTTTTTTTATCTACTTAAATTAAACTGCTCCCTAAGAGTAAATCTAAATTTGCCTTGACCGCCTATATACTTCGCCTCCACTTCCCTGGACAACATAACAAAATATCCCTATGGATTGGATATTATTATATATTTAATATATATTATTGCTGAAATAATAATAATAATAATACGCAAGAAAAGTAAATGAAAAAATGTATACTCAATGAAATTGATACTTATAATAAACATATTTAAATAATTGAAGAGTCTTGCTGGACATTATCTAGTTTCCTTTGCGTATCGAGGAGAAATTGTCGTAGTCGCTTTCTGAAACTTTCAATCGTACGGACATCTTTAAGAGGTGGGGGTATGTTATTCCAAACTTTACTTGCAGCATAGCGAAAACTACCTCTAAATCCAGCGGTTTTATGCTTCTGTATTGATAGCTGTTGTGCGCATCTTCTGCCTGTGTGTTTGTTACCGCCCGATAACCAGACCAACTTGCTAAACAGATAGTTAGGTTGCTTGTTCTTTATGATACCGAATAGTAGGCACGCCAGATGAAGTTTCCTTCGAGACTTCATTTTAAGGATAAAGCTTTTGTTTAAATAAGGGGTGATATGTGTTCTCGGTGGGATAGAGAAACAAAATCGGGCGCAGGCATTCTGTACTCGCTGAATAAGTCTCTCTGTACGAGCTAATAACCGAGGGCCGTACACAGTATCCGCATAGTTAAGTTTAGACAAAACCAGAGACTCCACAAGCTGTATTCTCACTTCCTCCGATAAAAATTGTCTAATTCTGTACAGTACCTTCAAACGAAAGAAGCAGTTTTTTACGGAGTCCGCAATGTGACTCTCAAACCTGAGTTCCGAGTCTATATTAAGGCCTAGGTTACGAGCTTCATAGACTCTTTCTACTAATGTATCATTAAGTGTCACATTAAGTGTGGACGGTAGAAATTGAACATGATTTTTAGTGCCAAAGACAATATATTTTGTCTTTGCCGGATTCAATACTAGGCAATTTCTCTCTGCCCATGCGGCAATTCCAGTTAGATCGTCGTTCAAATGTCGCATTGCAATGTCATAATCATTGGGGTAGAATGATATGTAGACCTGAACGTCATCCGCGTAGATGTGGTACTGACATTTATGTAGGCACTTTGTTATGTCCGCACAGTACAATATAAAAAGAATAGGACCCAATATAGAGCCCTGCGGCACACCCCTATTTAAGGAGGATATTGAAGAAGTTTTACTCGTACCATCATCAAGACATAGATCCACATATTGCTGCCTATTGTGGAGATAACTATGGAACCAGTTCCTAGTTTCATAGTCAAATCCATAGTAATTCAATTTTGACAGAAGCAATGCGACATTTATAGCGTCAAATGCACGCGAAAAATCAAGTAACACTAGTACTGTGCACATTCCCTTATCCGTGGCAGTAATTATGTTGTCTGTAACATCAATTAACGCAGTAGCGGTACCCCGGGATTTTCTGAACCCAGATTGAAGAGACGGTAATATTTCATTTTTCTCAAGAAAATCACTAAGTTGAGTACTAACTAATTTTTCCATAATCTTTGACAAACACGGTAGGATGCTAATTGGGCGCAGGTCTTTCACATCATTCGGATTAGACTTTTTTGGTATCGGTCTGACAGCTGCGATCTTCCAGATGTCAGGGAAAGTACAAGTCTGGATCGACCTATTTACAATGTCCGTAATAGGCTCCAAGGTACGGGATAGAGTGAGGTTCAACATTTCGAGAGTAATTCCGTCGTAACCCCCAACATTAGATTTCAATTTACCTATAATTCTGGAGACCTCTTCTTGCGTTACTGTACGTAACTTAAAGCATAAGTCATTATTGTATTGATAAAACTCGAAATAAGTCATGTCGGATATACTAGCGTGTGAATTTCCGGGTACGTCTAAGAAATGAATATTTATTAAATCTGGATCGTTGAGATGTAGGGGTAAGTAATGTCGTTTTCTGGGAAGCACATCCTTCTTAATATTTTTCCACAGGGTATTTGGCTTTCTTATCTGATTGTTAACACTGTATTTAAAATAGGCAACCTTTTCATTGTAATGACGTGTTCACTAAAGTTTTCAATTCTTTGTAATATTGTTTTCTTGAATCTTGCTTGTTTTTACGGTACTTAGCCAGGGCGTTGTCCCTCAACCTCATCATTAATTTTATAGTATCAGTCAACCAAGGATAAGATTGTGTTTTTATTAAAATCTGCTTTATGGGTGCATGTATATCGTAGACGGTAGTTATATACGAATTTAACGCGATTACCATGTTATTGACGTCATTCATGGCCGATGTATATCGGCCATGAATAAAAAAAATATCAGCCGCACGCCATTATTTATCGCCCTATACAAAAAATCTGCTTAAAAAATTTTCAAAATGACTTAGAGTGCGTACAATGGGGTAGTATTACCCCATTGTACGCACTCTAAGTCATTTTGAAAAATTTTTAAGCAGATTTTTTTTATAGGGCGATAAATAATGGCGTGCGGCTGATATTTTTTTCTTTTTGTATTAAATTGACATACAATGAGTGAGTGACTATTTAAAGATTTAAATGGCTCAGCTTGTACACTTAATGCTTTTAAATCTGTGCAAACTAAATCTATAAGAGTCTCTGAATTTTCAGTAAAATGAGTGGGACAGGTTACGAGCTGTTTGAGATTTATACAATTTAGGAACTCTACTAGCTTTTTTGTCTTATTATCTTCTGGTTTTAAAATGTTCACGTTGAAATCGCCTAAAAGGATTATATGATCACAGTACCCTAAGGTACTCATAATTTCGTTCACAGCATCCAAAAAAAGGTCTATGTCAAGCCAAGGTGGTCGATAAGCTGTCCCGATGCCAATTTTTTTCCCATTTAATGTACATGTGACCCACATTTGCTCGACGTGATCAAACTTACGATCGACAGTATAGGTCCATAAGCGTGCATGAATCCCACGTCTAATATAAAACCCAACACCCCCCCCTCTAGACCTACCTGAAGTAAGAGACCTTGGCGAATGAATAAAGCGAAATTCCGGTAGGGTGGGGGCGCGAGCTTCTTCTCCTTGTTTCAACCAGGTCTCGTTTATTGCCAATATATCAATGTGGTGTCTAGTTACTAAGGCAACAAAATCCTCATGATTAGTATTTATGATTAGTACATAATGAGCCGACGTTGAGTAACCCAACCGTTAAGTTGTTGTCAACAACCATGACAGTGGTCTAAACACCTACGTATGGCCAGAAGGAAATCTTTTCTATGCGTGCTGATACTAACAATTCCATCCGGTACAGTACCACAGCAGTGTTGTTTAATAGTTATAATTAAATAAACTTTCGTCTTACGGTTTATACAATAATTCCAGGAAACAAGTGGAATATAAATAATAACATATACGTATATAAAAATTATTAAATATAATTTATTAATTAAATTATAAGTTATTGTAATTCTTATATCTCTGTACATAGCAATATGACAAGTGTATATATATTTAATTACAGTACGGGTAATATAAATTGATATTTTTGTTGATATAGTTGTGGGGTAAGTCATTATGTAGCGAGTTAATTTATAAACGAAAGGTTGCATTATCAAGATGAGATAGGTGTATCTTTTTGAGCTTGTTTTTATTGTTCGGAGATGGTGGGCGCGTATATTTGTCGTAGAATTCTGACGGACAAGGGCAATTAATATAAGAACGGTACTTACAGCTAACAGAGTTACAAACCAAAATAATTATTTAAATCTTTTTCGCTACGTATCCACTCCGTTTTATTACCTTCCGCTTTTTTGGCAAGAATCTTTCCATCTCTGGTCCATACGAATCGCCAGGATTTTTGACGAGCGGCTTCTCGGGCGCGATTGAAAAGTTGTTGATTCGTACGCGTCAGCCGTTCATTGATGTAAACACGCTGTCCCCCCGACATTTCGATATCCGCTGTAGTAATGTTCCGCCGCAAGCGTGCAGCGCTCAGTAGACTATCGCGCGATATATATGCTTTATTTTTTGTTTAGAAGATTAAAACTGTTGGCCCGCAGAGTGAAAAGAGATACTATGTGATGCACAGGCATGACTGGCTGCTCATTTTAGTATATTTTTAGGTATGGAAATTGAGTGAGGCAAGTTTGCATAAAAATAATCTAAGTATACCTTTTCTAAAAGTGTGTACCTAACATTAGACTAAAAAACAAAGTTTATTATGACTATGCTATCGAAAATTATAATAGATCTATACTTGTCTATGATTATGGTATTGTCATCAGCTGCTGTCAATCAATTTGTCAACATTTTTGGTCAAACTATCTGAAGTGGTTTTCATAATTTTGTTTACCTTAAGAAGACCTTTAATTTGGCATTCAAATTTCATTTTTTACCACAATGACAATGGGTGATGAACTCCCTGTTACTTCTTTAGTTTTACCTGTTCTTATACGTCCTGTTTTAACCCAGGTAAGTTCCTCACAATTCTTACGTTGTAAACTTCTGGTATACTTTTTAATAATGTATGATTAATTTCATAGTCAATCAAATGCGTTCGATTACTAAAAACATGTTAAATAAGTAAGTTTTAATATTTTAATACTATTTGATGAAGTTTCCTAAAGCCAGACTGGCAGTTTTGAAATTATTACTCGACCTTGTTCTTTGCGAAACGTTTGGCAATAATAAATTATTATCAGCACTAATGAGTTGGATATGTTAATTTAAATTATTAATTCTTTTATTTAAGTCTGATAATTATTGGAAACTTACATAAGACAAGGTGCAATCTGAACTATTTTATTGTGTCCATAGTTCCAAAAAATATAATTAAATTCTTAATTTAATTTGATTAAAGAGTTTGTATTTTTATTTATTTAGTTTGTGTTTGAATTTTTACTGTGAAGTGTAATTTGATTTTAACATTTGTTGAGATTTAAGCCTAAATATTTGTTGATACTATTATTCACTTATGGTATCTGGAATGTGTTCTGCTTGACATAAGACACAGTGGTGGAATTCTATGGTGGACATATAACTAGTTATAAGTGAAGCCCAGCATCAAAATAGGATTACTGTAACATTATTTAGTAATTGCATGACTAAGATTCAATTACTGACTTTTATTTTCATGGTTTTATTATGATTTTATTAGAGATAATACATAAAATACTTTATACAAGAAACAAACGGCAAGTAATACCTCTATACAAGTCTCCATCCAAACTTTAATCTTTTAAAATGACTATAATAACTTGTCTTTACAATCTGTTAACTATTAAAATTTATACTTGTATATAATTTTTTGAAATATTAACAATATTTGTTTTCATTATTATAGTAGAAAAATGGGTCTTATTTTATAGATCAACACTTCAGTGTATAACACTAAGAATAATACAGTTGCCTTGCCACTTTATGTACCAGCTTCATTTCCTGCATAGGACAACTGTTTCTGCAGCCCATAAATAGTTGTTCTGGGTCTGGATGTACTTTGTGTCCGTCAATTATATGTTTGTAAAGTACCTCGCGACACAGGTATTAATTTCCCTAGTGCTGGAGTTAAATAATTACATTACAACCCTATTTTGATGCTTTTCTTATAGTTTATTTAGAAAAAAAAATGTTTTGTTGCTCTTGCTTTTATTCAAATGTGTTATAAAAGAAGTTAGTGGTGGTTTCCATAGTGCAAGAGTATTTACTAATGTGCATTAACTGTACCTAAAACATGATAATTTAATTAATTATGTGAATAAGTGGAAAAGCAATACAAACATTCTCTGACTATGGGCTATAAAAAAATTATCCATAGGCTCTTACTTTGCCTCATGTAGAAAACTAAACATTATATCACAATTTATCTCATCAACAATTGAAATGGCACTTATTCGAGATGTCTATGTGAAAAAGATGTACACATACATTTATTGAAATAAAGCAGTGATCAACCTTATTTGTTTTCCAGTTAGAGAAGTATGATTTGGGAGCTTCCCAGACTCTTCGTGCGGCACTTACAAAAGCTGAAGCAGCTGTGCCAGGCTTGAATTATGATTTGGTTGCTGGGATCATGAGGAGAGCTGATATACCTGTGAATATGAATGAAAGTCTTTTGCGTCTCCAAGGGACATTGACCGAATCTGAATGTTTGTACCCATTTTATACTTCGTTTCTTACTTGAAGAGGATCTTCAGTGAAATAGTCTATTAAAATTCATAGGACGATTAAAGTTCTGAGTAACCTCCAAAAGTTATACAGATTTAAGTCATTTGTGAATATTTGGAAAAGCAAAGGGGCATATAGCCAAATCTCACTGGTTCAAAATTTATTGGTGTGGATAAGCATGCTGACACATGGTCAGCCCAAAGATGGGTGATTGTTAAAGTGGTTTAATTTGTCAGCATCTTATGCTTCATATGGACTGTTAATTTGTTTGTCCTGTAGAAGTTATTAGACCGTTATTAGCCATGTCAGAGGCCTACTGGGAGGCTTGATTAACTTTAAACAAAAGCACTAATTTAAATAGAAATACATCTATTTATCACAAAAATCACCCCCCAAAATATGTGAAGTAATAACTAAACTTACTTTATAATTACATCTGAAATATATTGGCGTGGGTATAAATTGGTGTTAATTACCAACATTGAGGCATGTGCTAATGTCACTAAACAGTCTTGTAATTATCTATTAAATATTTAACTAAAAATCAATTACTTTAAATATTTATTCAGTGGCTTCGTATGGAGAAGAGCAGATATACTAAATTTATTGTGAATAATAAAACTATTACTTATAGTATATAAAGATTATAATTAAAATTGTGTTGTGGCCACCCAAATGTGTTCATGACATTTTACATAAATGTTAAACTAGGATTTAAATAGTTGTGTCATAATGTGCAAGATAACTATTTATGATGCATGCATTATCTATAATGACTAAACAAAATATCAATTATCATTTGACATTTGCAAAAATATATTATGCAAGTAGCATTGATTGCTAATAAATAAATAAGAATTAAACTTAAGAAACTTGGTGGCTATAATTGAATCTATAATTATTTCCTCTCATACCTGATGCATAAACACTGACATAATTCCAGGTGCAGATCTAAGACTGAATAGAACTGAGGAAGCATTCCAAGAATTGAACAAGAAATCCACTGCTTTGAAGAAAATTTTAAGTCGCATTCCAGATGAAATTACTGACAGGAAGACATTTTTGGAGACTATCAAGTAAGATGTATTTTTTTTTAAATAAGATAATAAATAAATATTGTCTTGTATTTTTTATTGATTCTTTGTATACAAATCAAAGTTGGAACATGAATACAAAAAAAATAACCTAAATATTAATCTAAAGCATGCAGCACGCACACACTGAAAAACTAAAAATAAAGAATAGGAATAAAATAAAATATTTAATAAAATGACAAATATATCTACAAATATATATAAAACTGATTGAGACATTACATGCTCAAACGAGTTTTCAATAAGCTTATAAATCAGCTAAGCATGTTAAAAAATATATCTATGCCTTCCACTGATGTTGACACTTGATTGTATTCGACTGAGAGTCTCACAATCAGAGAGTGTTGGCTTAGGTTGGTTCTACAACGAAGTCTATTTGGTACATTGATACTGATCATGTTAAGTAAATCCGGACATTCTATCTTATTGTTTAACAGCTTCTAAAGAAAACACATGTCGACAACCAAGCAACAAGATTTTAGAGAAAGTAGATTGAAATCTTTTCGTTGTTTATCGTAAGACCGAACGGTTTTTCTATGGCATTAGGAATTAACTATGATTAGTTTTGGCTACAAATTTAATACCAGTGCCAAGCATTAACATATTTGAGAGCTTCTATATAAAAGGGGTATACAAACATACATATGTATACTCCTTTTATTGAATTTTGATTATGTGATTGACCTCATGTCTACAAAGGACCTGTGTTAACATTAACAGAGGTCTTTTCTAGACTCTATAAGGTCAATCACATATCTTTGCGCAATAAAATGTCTGGCAAACAAGATTGAGTTGTAAAAAGATTTGTAAATCAACACAAATATGGTTTAGCTGCCCATGTGTTGTGTATTCAATCCTTGTGTAGGACAACTGTTTGTATAGTTGCCTATGATATTGGTATAAAAATTTATTTCCATAGTCCTGGCACAAAAACAAATCTATTCAATGAAACTAGCAACCTCTTAGTCATGTTCGGAAAGATATATTGACTATTGTCCTCATAAGACAATAGGTCTCATTCACACATTTTTGTTGGTACTAACTTATGTTCTGTTCAGGCATGATTTTGGATGGCAACAATAATATATGAATAATTCTATCCACAGAGAAATAGCTTCTGCGATCAAGAAGCTGCTGGATGCTGTGAATGAAGTGTCAACATATACACCGGGCACAGGGAAACAAGTCCTCGAACAAAGGAAGAGAGAATTTGTCAAATATTCTAAGCGATTTTCTAACACATTGAAGGAATATTTCAAGGAAGGACAGTAAGTTTAGTTTATATGTTCACAGGCTAAATTAGGGGTTTCTTTATTATCATAATGCATTAGATATAAATAGAACTGACTTGAAATGTTCCCTATAAAAAGATAATTATTCATACAATGGTGTAATTCAATTCAAATTTGAAATATTATTTATCAGACCACATAATATTTATTTTTTTGACAGGCCTGTTGGCGTAGTTGGCATATGCTTTCTCTTAATGCCGTGTAGTCGTGCGTTCGATTCCCACCCAGGACAGATATTTGTGTGAATGAACATGTCTGTTTGTCCTGAGTCTGGGTGTAATTATCTATATAAGTTATTATTAAGCCTTTATTGCCAACAAGGATAAATTATAATCTTACAGAGTATATATAATTACGAGTATATATAAGTTATTGGGTTTCGATCTATATAAGTATGTATTTACAAAAGAAATGTATTATATGCAGTATATCAGCTATCTGGTTTCACCTGGTCAGATCACCGTGTGTAAATAATGACCCAGGATATTATTATTTACTTATAATATGGTACGCCAACAAGATACATATTAAAAAGAAATACAGGATATTTCGAGAGTGATACTGATATGTATACCAAATGGTATCCCATCATTCTCATTATCACAACACAACATGCAGTTATAATCAAAAGAAAGTCAACTTAAGAACAAGGTGAAAAACAAGATTATATAATAATAATAATATCTTGGGACATTATTTACACACGACCTTCTGATCCCAAACTAAGCCGAGTTTGTACTATGGACACCAGATATCTGATATACTACATAAACTACTTTTCTTTTGTAAATACATACTTCAAAAGATAATTACACCAAGACTCAGGTGTATCAATACATGTTCATGCACACAAATATCTGTCCTGGGTGGGAATCGAAACCATAATCTGCAGCATGTAAAGCAAATATTCACCAACAACGTCAAATAAAGTCAAAGATTATGGAGGATAGTTAAAAATAAAAACAATTATAAATGGACAATATTAATGCAATTAATATCACATAAAATAAGTAACAGATGCAAATATTAGTAATTATTTAAATTACTTTAACAATATATAATAACATTAAGTTGTACATACCAGTGTTATATACATACATAGACTCACGCCTGTTTCCCAGAGGGGTAGGCAGAGACAACGGATTTCCATTTGTGATCTTTGCACACCTCTTTTGCCTCGATTACTGTCGTTATACGCTTCATACATGCTCGCCGGTTTAGGGTACTTCTGACCTGCCTTTTCTTGAGAACATCTCCAATTTGGTCAGAGAATGTTCGACGTGGTCTTCCCCTTCCGGTTGTCCCATTCACACAGGCCAGGTATACTTCTTTTGTCAATCTTCTTTCATTCAATGTTATATATTATAATATTTACCTGTTTCTCTGTGTGTTTCAGGGCTAATGCGGTGTTCGTGAGCGCTCTGTACCTGATCCACCAAACTAATCAAATTCTTTACACTGTTAAAAGTAACTCTGAATAGTTCACCTAAAACAGTATCTAGTACATACCTGTATAAGGAAATACAGTTTATTATGTTATTTGTTGAAATATATTAAAAAAAGAGGGGCATCTAGATTATATGTATATCTACAGTATTACCGTCTTAAAATTATCTTCTATAGCATACGGGTGATGTGAGGGGTGGGATGTGGGGTCCATTTCAAGTTGTGACAACAGTTGAAGTAAATGTATTGTAATGATAATGTGAAGTATATACATTGTCAATGTGATGTATGACTATAATGTCCACCTAGTTAACTTTCGGCCACAGCTGCCAGTCTTAACGGAAACTAGCCATTTGCGTGGAACATATTATAGTATACAACAAGGGTATTATCTATCCCTTCACTTTCATAATCCGATAGGACGGGCTAGCTAGCTGGATCGACGTGCTCTCAGAGGCGCGTAAAGCCTAGTATTTTTTCCTTGACATAAAAATTTCTAATTAAACTATTTTAAGTCATCCTGGATTTGAACTCTGGACCATATTACCTTCGGTTGATCACGCTACCGCGCTATGAAAGGATTCTTTTTAGACGGTCTGACTGTATTCAATATTTTATGATAGAACAAAATAATATATTATGTAAATAATGTAACGATTGTAATAATTCATTATTTCATATTATAAAAACTAATTACTACGTGTATACATGGTCAAATAATTTTGTGAGCGAAACGTCAGACATGCTAGACAACTGTGTATAATATATTAAACATTGTCTAGGTAAATAGTGTCTACACTTCACACGGTCCAAATTAGTCTTCGGAATCGTTATTATTTACACACGGCCATCTGATCCCAAACTAAGCAGAGCTTGCACTTTGGAAACCAGATAACTGAAATACTTCATATACAAGTAGTAAGTAGTATTCCTTTGTAAATACAAACTTATATAAATAATTACACCCAGACTCAGGACAAACAGACATACTTAACAAATATAAAAGTCATAAAGCCACAGTGTAGCTAGGCTAGCTATGGCGACGATGACTCATGTCATAGAGACATGAGTCATCGTGTTGAACGCTGTATAGAACAGCGTTCAACATTTGTGTTGAAAAATGATGTTCGACTAATGAAATCGCAGAAAATGTCGCGAGTCTATGTATGTGAGCTTGGGGATTGGTCGAACGCTATAAAGATAGAGTCATTGTTACCATGTTATCTGGTCGGTTCGTGGTGGTTATTTTTTACTAGCTGTGCCCCGCGGTTTTACCCGCGTAAAATTTTAAAACTTATCACAGCTCCTCCCCCGTAGGTGATAGCGTGATAATATGTAGCCTATATGTTGACCCGACCTCTTAGTAATATTCATGCAAAATTTGAAGTAAATCGATGCAGTACTTTTTGAGTTTAGCCCGGACATACATACAGACAAACAGATAAACAGACAAAAAATCTAAAAACTATATTTTTGGGTTCGATATCGATTGTAGATCACGCCCCAAGTATCCTTTAAAAAAAATATTCAATGTACAGTTTTGACTTGCCTACGATTTTATTATATGTATAGATTAATTGATTTATATTCTTTTTATTGTTGGCCATGATCTAATAACGATTCTGAAATACGATAGGCTAACAGTTTTGCTGTGATCCACATAATAAAGATTTGTAGGCACTTTGTACCAACATTCTCTTATTTAAGACCTTAAGTGAAGCTATTCATTTAACGTTGCAATAAATTTTAATCTAGTTAGCGTGAATGCTGTATGGACAAAAAGGTAAGACCCAACAACTGGCGCGGAGACCTAAAAGTAAAAGAATACACATATGTATTCTGCCTCTGAAGCATGTTTTATTGGACCGTATCGACCGGGCCGTGTTTAAACCTATGGTGGAGAACACGCTGAGGTCGATATCCCCGGTTTTTTGGTTGGGTTGCATTGGTTCCGGTAATAAAATATCACACAACTTCCAGACTATCCACCTAAAAGTCCATGGAACAAAATAGACACAGTTTAAAATATGTTACCATAATACGAAAAGAAATTTATAAAAGCCAATATAAATATATAATTCACTTTCATTCATAATTAACAAAACCGGAACACAATTGAATGATTTTTTTACATTTTTTCAGCTCCGAGCGGCAAGACCCCAAACTTAAAAATAAATAACATTACAACAGTTCTGCGTAGGAGTTGGACTTGAAAAATTTGATAATTGTTTATGGCCAAAACATTCCATTTTTATCTATCTATCTATCTTAATTAAATTTATTATTATTCTTAATTCAATTTAAAAACGAAAACGTTTCAGCACTCACTGCTAAATAAAAATTAATTTGAATGCCATAAAAAAGATATATGTAACCGGTTTCCGGGAACAATTAAGTATGTATATTACAACATTTTAGTTGAATTAAAAGAATAGGTTTAAATGAGATTATATTATCTAGCATACCTGCAATGTTTCGCTCACTTAATTGATTTAACGGTATAGGGAAGACTAATCATAAATTTCTAAAGTACATTAAGGCTATTATATTTCAAATCTAGTTTAATAGTATATTTAGTCACTTGCCAGTAAATCGTCTGTTGCAATCAAACACATAAGCCAGGAATATGAGTTAGACATTTCGATTCGATAGTCGGATCCGATAGTCTTAACCCTTAAGTCTGATTCCATTACCTTAGGCCGGGAATATACCTAAACCAGATGATTGTTCCTTTTAGTTCTTTAATCTAGAGACCTTTCTCAGTATATCTGTTAATTATATTAACCACCTGGGACGATTCTTCGGATTGAGATCTATTTAACACTACGTCTCAAAAACTGAAATCTATTGTTTGCAAGAACTGGTTGTGCTAATTCTCAACAAACATAATATTAAGGACCAATTTTTTTTTTATTTTCTCGTTGTATAATTTCATGTATATCAAGTTATATAGGTATATAGTCATAAATATGTGGAAAATGTTAAGTTAATGTTAATAAATAGTGCTAAGTTATCCTTATTTTATACTAACTTAGTTCATTGTCACTGTATTTTTCCCAAATAAATAAGATAAATACTAAAATGAACAGATGTGTACTGAGTCCACCAAAATTGGTAGTTGGTTTAAAGTATCGGATCCGATCTTCGTATTAAAAAATACTCTAACTTTTATTCTCAACCTAAGAGCAAATTTTTCTAGCTAATTTAATTTTACAGCGAGGATATTTTCTTGTGAACAGAGTAGTTGTTCATTACAAGGTGTGTTTATTAGTGGTGTAAAAGCCTTAAAATATTAGGTACATGGAAAGGCACTGATTCACGGAAAAGACTTCCTTCTCTAAATTGAAAACTCGTTAGATGACAGGGCCTTAGATGTCCACCTGGTCAAATTTCAGACCTGGCGAATGTGGGTTTTATTAGACATCAAATCTAACAAAACCCAAAATCTTCAAGGTTTTTAAGCTTTTTACTGGTCCTTATCCTTAAATAGTCTTAGGCTTGGTCAGAAAATGATTCAAGTATTGTTTTAAGATAGAAAATTTCAATATTCCAGTCAGATTTTCGTATCCAAAGCAACAAACAAGGTAACATTTTCGCCTTACGAATGCTTTAAATTTCCTTCAAACCATCTCTTTCTAATATAGCTCGTATGAAAAGAACAGGGCATACATAGAACTGTCAAACCAATTTATTCCGTGTCCTAACGTTTTTATAAGTAAGGGGATAATCAAGTTTCTATAAAACAAAAGCACTGCATTTAAAATTAATATTTGACTTAATTTAACTACCTAGTATGGTAGCAAATATTTTGGGTAGGTATTTTGCGTACATTATGTTATTCTTGGTATAAATTATTCTAGTAACGATTCATTTAGTATAAATATCATTGTAGAACAAAAATCTATGTTTTCATTTTTATTTTTATTTAGGTGAATTAAAGTAATATAAAACTGCAATAGTGGTTTTTTTAACCTCACACCCCCAAAACAGATGTGTATGTGTGGAGTGAGCATCCTTCTGAAATAAAAATTAAAAATGCTATTCATTTAGATTTATTATTTAAAATTATTACATTATTTAACGTGAGCGCACAAGTGAAATCACAAACTACCAATGAAATCAGTGAATATATTAATTTAACATAATAATAAGTCTTTAGTAAAACCTATGCTAGCTTACCATGACATCATCACCTGATAACGTATTTAAGGTTTTACAAATAATTTCATATACTCACTCAATCCGCACACTTTCGAAAACCCGATTTCTGAAGAAGAAACTGAAGATATAAACTGCTATATATGTGTATAGTTAAGTAAAATCAATAAAGGACTTCGTAAAACACAAAAACATACAATACAAAAAATAAAATAAAATACAATACATAACAAAAAATTAAATACAATACAAAAAATTAAATACATTACAATACAAAAGTAAAATACAGTATAAAAATAAAATACAATCATCATCAGCCAAGATTCTACGATTGACCTCCTTCTCGA
The DNA here is from genome assembly GCA_951640165.1 of Pseudoips prasinana. Lineage (NCBI taxonomy): Eukaryota > Metazoa > Arthropoda > Insecta > Lepidoptera > Nolidae > Pseudoips > Pseudoips prasinana. The sequence continues at coordinate 22,071,784 of OX621237.1, read as the reverse complement.
AGTTGGACCTACCTAGTTGGATGGTCTGTCCTAGGTAAATATAGTTCTCTACAACTTCGAGTGCAGAGTCACCAACTTTCAATTGAGTGGCATTTTCAGACCCACTTGTTGAGAGACTGCTGAGTTCATCGAGCATGGTACCGAGGTCTTCCATGGTCTCAGCCATGACTACTATATCATCGGCAAATCGAAGGTGAGTGATTACTCGCCATTGACATTGATGCCAAAGCCTTTCCAGTCCAGAAGCTTGAAGACATCTTCCAATGCAGCGGTGAACAGTTTCGGAGATATAACATCTCCCTGTCTCACGCCTCGCTGCAAGTGAATAAGTTTCGAGTTCTGGTCCTGGAGTCGCACCGACATAGTGGCGTTTTCATACAAGCACATTATCACCTCGATATACCGGTAGTCGATTTGTCACCTTATGAGAGACCTCAGCACGGCCCATGTTTCGATAGGATCAAAGGCTTTCTCATAGTCCACAAACGCTAAGCACAGTGGCTTGTTATACTCTTCGGTCTTCTGTATAACTTGCCGCAGCGTATGTATGTGGTCTATGGTGCTAAAGCCTTTTCGGAAACCGGCTTATTCGGGAGGCTGGAAGACGTCAAACCTGCGCGCGAGACGGTTCGTAACGACCCTCAAAAACAACTTGTAAACATGGCTCAGCAGTATGATGGGTTTATAATTCTTCAATAGGGTTTTGTCGCCCTTTTTGAAGAAGAGCACCACCACACTTCTGTGCCATGCTTGTGGCGTTTGACCATCTAGTATGACGGAGTTAAATAACTTCTGAAAGGCCCGTAGGATTGGTGTACCACCCGCCTTCAGAAGCTCAGCTGTAACTCCATCATCACCAGGCGCCTTGTTGTTCTTGAGTTGTCTGAGAGCCATTCTAATCTCGTACAGGCTGACGTCCGGGATGTCTTAGGTGTAATGTCGGGTTAGTCGTGCTCTGGGATCTGAGGCATGACTTTAGACAGGTGGCTGTGTTGTCGTATATAACTGTCCGTAGAACTTTTCGATCTCTCCCAGCAACTCAGGTTTAGACGTGACGATTCTACCAGCTTTCCACCAGTCTTCAGCTTCGTCAGTTGGCTCTGTCCAACAGACAGAGCTCTTGCGAACACTTCGGAGCCTTTGTTCCGCTCGATGGCCTCTTTAATACTATTTGTATCAAATTGACGCGTGTCGCGAGTCAAAGACTTTGAGATCTGTCTGTTGAGCTGCCGATATCTGGTAGCATCATCTGAGGATGGCAGAACCGTTTTCCGTCTTTCTTCCATAAGTTGCAGGGTAAAGTCAGAGATCTTTTTAGTTCGGTTTGTACGACGGGCCTTGAAGACGTTAGACCCAGCCGTATGGACAGCTTCTACGAGCCTGTCATAGTATGAGTCCACTTCCTCGCAGTCTGTTAGGCACAGGCATCGAAACGGTTTTGCAGTTCGAGCTGAAATGGTTAGGGGTTTTGGACGTGGATAGGTAAAGGTCGGAGCGTACACTTTATCAGTCGGGACCTCTGGAGTTTGACATTAAGGTTCAATGAGCCTCTGACCAGTCTGTGATCGCTCCCGGTTTTAACCGCATTGATCACGGAGACATCATTGAACATCTGTCGTTTCGTCGACAAGATAAAGTCTATCTCATTTTTTGTTTTACCATCGGGACTCACCCAGGTCCATTTGCGGTGATCCGGCTTCCTGAAGGAGGAATTCATCATAAAGAATCCCTCCTTCTCCATGAAGTCGGCCAACATCTGGCCCCGGGGGTTCCGATCTCCAGTTCCGAATTGCCCCACTCTCAGCTCATTCCCGAATCGTTTGCCCAGCTTCGCGTTAAAGTCCCTCATGACCACAGTGAAATAACTGTTAGAGGGATGTATGGCTCTGGAGATGTCCTCATACATAACCTCGACTGCATCATCGGAGGGTGTCGAAGTGGGTGCGTATACCTGTATAACCTTCAACGAATACCGCTTGGAGATTCTGAGTATAAGGTATGCAACCCTCGTCGACACACTCTCGATTTTCACTAAGTTGTTCACGAGGGACTTGTGGACTATGAACCCGACACCACCTTGGGATAGTTGATCACCCTCCCGGTAATAGAGCAGGTTTCCGGATTTTAGTATTATCAAGTCCTCCCCCTCTCTTCGGACTTCAGATAATCCTACAATATCCCAACTTAACCTGCTCAATTCCAGTTCGGTTATCTTCTCGTGGGACCGCAGTGTACGTGTGTTATACGTTGCCAGGGCCAGAGGTCGTCGGTTTTGGTAACACGGAATCTGCTGGGGATTCTTAGCACCCCCTGCTCTGCTGGCTGGGAATAGCAGGGCTGCCGGGGACTAGGCGCCGCGGTTTTGTTGTGTCCATCATGTAGGAGGATATGCCATAATCGCCACGCTTGGCAGGCGGGTTGACGATCGCAGTAGGACATGGTACTCAGGAGAACGCTGCTGCCCGTTCTCTGGTATATATTCCCTCGGGACGACTTCTACGTCCCCCCACGGGATGAGAGGGGGTGGCGATATTTTTTGAGGCCGTCACCACACAGCCTAAATACAATACGATACAAAAATAAAATAAAATACGATACAAAAAATAAAATACAATGTAATACAAAAATAAAATAAAATACAGTACCAAAAATAAAATACAACTTTATTGATTTTACTTAGTTAAGTAAAATCAATAAAGGGCTTTGTAAAACACAAAAAAATACAATACAAAATATAACATAAAATTCAATACCGACCACCAGCATCTGACCTAAAGCTCTTCACATCCACAATCGAAGATATCCTTAGGAAAATTAAAAGTAATAAAAAAGTCCTGGTATGTGGTGATTTTTATATAAATATTTTAGCAGATTCACCTGAAATAAGCATATTTTTATCCGCATTTCGGTCCTTTAACCTGAAATGCTTATTCACAGAGCCCACACGAGTCACACCCACGACTTCAACCTGCATTGATAACATAATTACCAACTTTGAAGTCACTGAGAAGTGTCTGGTAACTGGTGTTCGCTCTGACCATAAATGCCAAATAGTAAAAATACATAATGAGATAACTATAAATAAACAAAAATATCTTTTAGACCTCATACAAAATCAAATTTGGGACAGTTCAGTAACAACCTGGGGAAAAGTTTGTGCCATCTATTGCCAAACTCGAGTAAATCTAATGATATGTACAGACGCCAGCACATCAAGCTACCCCAATCTGTCAAATTTATTTTATAGATTTTCAACTTTATCACAAAAGCTTTTTGTGCTGGCGTCTGTACTTACACAACATTATTCCACTGTATTTTCAGAGATTTTAATAAAGCTTGTAAAATAAAAAACATTGAGATGGATATTAAGATTAAATTTAGTTCTTGGGCAACTCAAGGTATTAGACTCAGTAGAGATTTTTTATACGAGTTGTATGACATAAAGTCCTATACACCCGAAGTCAATTTTATTAATTATGTTAGAAACTATTCATTTTTTTTAAAAAGGTTTGCATACAAGCTAAAGCTTTATACATTAGAAACAAAATTAAAAAAATTGATAACTAAATAAAATCAACGTGGTAAATAATTAATACTGAAATTGGTAAAAGTAGATTAAGAAATCAAACAGTAACATTAAATATTAGTGACGAACTGGTTTCAGACAAGCTTACGATTGCCAATTTTTTCGCAGATTTTTTTACAAATATACCTGTGGATACAACTAAGTGCTTGTTATCGTCACCAGATATAGCTGAACTGTTTTTAAATCAAAGTTTAAAACAAGATGTGCCTAAATTTAGTTTTCAATTTGTAACGAGTGAAGACATTATAAAAGCTTTCAATAGTATTAAAAAGAAGGGCACAGAAGATTTATGGTGACTGTCTGTTAAAGCAATTCAATCAATCATTCAAAACATTGCTACAGTCCTTACAACCATCTTCAATGGCTGTGTAAGTGATGGTGTCTTTCTTGATTTAATGAAGATTAGTAAGATAGTACCCGTTTTCAAGGCAGGGTGTACTGAGAATGCCATAAATTACAGACCTATCTCAATCCTTCCAGCTTTAAGTAAAATATTTGAAAAGCTCATGCTTAGCCAAATGTTGTCACACTTTAACTTGAATGGGATATTGCATAACAAGCAGTTTGGTTTTACAAGGGGCCGCTCGACACAGGATGCGGGGTGTACCCTAATAATACAATATAAAAAATAAAATTAAATACATTACATAAAATAAAATAAAATACAAACCTAAAAAAAATATTATGCAATAAAAAAAATAAAATACAATATATTAAATACAATACAAAAATAAAATACAATACAATAAAAAAGTACAAAAATAAAAATAAATACAATACAAAAAATAAAATAAAATACAATCCAAAAAATAAAATTAAATACAAAAAATTAAATACCAAAATAAAATACAATACAATACAAAAATAAAATACAGTACAAAAATGAAATAAAATACAAAAAATATAATAAAACAAGCAAGCTCGCCGTATTTCTTAGGTGTTTGGGTTGAAACCACACGTTAATACCGCTGCGCATTTACTGACCACAGTAAATCCTTGGATTACCACAAATATCAAGTAGGTACATGATGCACCTACGTGATAGAGCTGGAGTTATATATTTGAAAAACAAGTCTGACTCAAAAAGAAAATATTAAAAAGATTTAAAAACCCCGAAAAAAACTTTTTATGAAAATAACATTAATAGTTACATAAAAAATACTAAAACATTGTGGAAAACATTAAAAAATCATTTATTACCCCCAAAAAACGACCTAGAGTAACCCTCACATCTAAACGACCCAACTTGATCAATTCTCATATTTTAAACGTTCCTGGTAATACTAAGATACCTACCCCTATCAATCTTAACTTACTACGAATACAATAGGTTTAGTAATCATAATTTTTCTTTGTGGTTAGTAAACGAAACTGATGTAGCTAAAATCATATCTGGCCTCAAATCAAACGATGAAGGTTGGGACCACATTACGGTGAACATGGTTTTGCCTAGTCTCCCTCAAACTTTAGACATACTCACATCAATAGTAAACACATCAATTTCAACGTCAACCTTCCCTGACGTATGGAAGATTGCTTTTGTGCGCCCCATTCCCAAAAAGCCAAACCCAGTTGATGTAAATGACCTAAGGCCAATTAGCATTCTTCCTTACTTGTCAAAGGTACTGGAAAAAGTAATCCACATCCAACTATCTAAGTTTATAAAGCAAAGTGATATGCTACCCAAGGTTCAGTCGGTTTTAGAAAAGGTCACAGCACTACAACTGATCTATTAAATGTTAGAGATGATATTCTAGCTGCGCAAGATAATGGTATGTGTACTCTACTAGTTTTACTTGACTTTTCCAGAGCCTTTGATAGCACAAATTTAAATTTACTTTTGTCTAAAACTTCATACTACGGCTTCAGTATAGAGACTGTAAGGTGGTTTAGCAGTTATTTAGGTCAACGTACACAATATGTTGAGACACGTGGCTCAGATGGATCCGTTCTGTTTTCAAATGTTGCGTCGGTATGTCAGGCCGTGCCTCAAGGGTCGATTTTAGGGCCATCTCTCTTTAATTTGTAGAGCGCTGATATAGTGAAAGTTATAGAAAACTGCCATTACCACATATATGCTGATGATACACAAATATACGCACATTTTAAGCCACACGACTATGAAATTTCTGTTAATGCTATTGATGAAGATCTGAGTAGAATTGTATAGTGGTCTCATGATAACTCTCTCATCCTCAATGCCTCCAAAACCAAGTATTTATTTTTGGCATTTACACCAGTTAGATAAATTAAAAAGGCGTCTGTAGGTCCAATGGCCGTAAATATTTTAGGAGTAAACGTAGAACGTGTGAGAGAAGCTCGTAATCAAGCTTGTCAATGGAGCAGTCTCTTAGATTTGAAAACCAAATCGCAAGCTGTGTACAAAACTGCTTTTATCGGCTTAAAATAATATATAAAATGCGTCCCTTTTTAAGTCAGCAGCTTCGTATACAATTAGTAGAGCCGGTTGTTTTATCTAAATTAAATTATTGCGATGCTGTTTATGGTCCTAGATTTCTAGCTCGTACAGAGAAGCTGCTACAGAGGGTTCAGAATGCGTGTGCTAGATTTTGTTTCAATATACCACCCAGGAGCTATGTTACACCGTACTTGAATAAGCATAATGCACTCAAAATGAAACTACGCCGAAAGTTAAACCTTGCTTGCCTTCTGTTCGGTGTGATCACCACCAAAAATCCTTCCTATCTATACTCAAAACTAGTTTGGTTAAATAGTCACCGACAGTATGAAGCTAGACGGTGCACGCAGCCACTGACCATGCCTTTACACAAAACAGCTTCATTTCGTGGCAGTTTCAAATACTCAGCGTCTAAGATTTGGAATAACATTCCACCGCCAATTTTCCCGTATTAGGGTTAAGTTGAAATTATTTTTGTTAAACACACAAACTGAGTATGAAGATATAAATGTATTATGTATATAATACTAATTTTTCTTTTATTAATGGTTTATGTGCATATATTAATTTATGTATTATATTATGCAAATATTCACATTTGATAAGAAGTAGGTAATAAAAATAAAGTATATTTATAGTATTAAAAATAAATTAGTTAATTTTATTATTAATATAAAAATAAATTAAGTAAGCATTTAGTATTATACTAGTACTACCTACCGTGCATGTCTTCCAGGGTTGCCAACTGAAAACCAGCGGTAGGAGTAACCCACCTAGCTAATGCTGAGATGGTGACCCTTTCGGTAGAACATGCAAGAATCGTAAATTTGTACGTTTTTCTCAAATCTATGTATGAAATGTCTTGTAGGACTGTGTGTTTTATATTTGTACTCCTCATTTTCTTGTGTGTTGTGCTGAATTAAATCACTTTTTGCCACGCACTACCGCTCTGTGGAATCAATTAGCTGCGGAGCTATTTCCGATCCGGTATGACATGGCAACCTTCAAGAAGCGAGCCTATTCTTTTCTTAAAGGCCGGGAATGCACTTGCAGCTCCTCAGGTGTTGCGAATGTCCATGGGCGGTTGTGATCACTTACCATCAGGTGACCCACTTGCTCGTTTGCCATCCTATTATATATATAAAAAAAACGGTTTTTTTTTTCATTTTCATTTCAAGAATATCACGACACCATCCCATCCTGTAGATGGCGTCGCTACGTATATTAATATATAAAGTTAATTATGTGAAATGCAATGAAATAATATAGTTATTTAAGTAGGTGAAATGGAATTTAAAATGTAATGTCCGCGCAATACCTATACTTGTTTACGTAAAACAACATAAAATTAGTACCTACATAGTAAGTATATATCTAAAAATAGAATAAATTTTTCAAACAATAAAAAGATATATGTAGATGATTATACGAATGCTATAGTATGAGTAAGTACCTGTACTACGGGTATATCCCAACGACATTTTCCCCGCTTAGAATCTAGACCTACCTAAAATTAGCAGAATAAATAGATAATTAAGTACAAAAACGACTACTAACTACTCCCCTAATGTCTTCTTGCCCTTAAATATCGATATGATTAATATTTTTGATTTTAGTATGTTAGAAGTATCTATTTCGATGGTGGAAGGTCAATCAAAATGTGCATCATGTGAAGGAATAGAAACCAGTAATTATGCAATATCAAATTTGATCTCTTTTGATTTAAATGGCACCAATGTAGTATCACTAAATGAAGTGCCTCGTACTTTGTCTATAAATAATAAAATATACAAACTCATCGGTGCAGTTGAATTTTTAGCACCTTAAAATTCAACTGTTAAAAGTCATTACACGCATTACCAAGCTCATCATTTAGTAAAGGATACATTTTTTTGCTACGACAAAAACTGTACTAAAATCTCTGGAAGTACTAACCGAGACATTCTGTTACACCTTTAACCTATATTATAATTGACACTTAATAATGCAGTTATTTTTGATACCTAACATTACGATAAGTAGTTTGGAAGTTTTGAGATACATACACATATAGCAGTCAAAATAACCGTACTTTATTCTTTGCCATAGTCAGGTAAAAATGGTAATTATTCTATTGCCTAATTCAATGCAGAAGATTGATTAAGTAAATAAATTGGTTTTCTTTTAATATGTCCTGTTTTTGGACATGATCAATAATAAAGTGTGGTCACCTAAATAATATATTTACATGGCAAAAATTGCAATTGAATATCTTTAAAATCAGTCAACGAATATAAAATATTAGACGGTGGATATGTAGTAAACATTTAAGTTAGAGTTGAACTAATTAATAGTTTCTGGGATACTACAAAACTTAAGATATTAACATTTTGAACTTTCTCATAACATATGGACTGAGTGAGCACTCACAAAAATTTATTATGTAAAGACCTGCCATGTAAGTGATTCCTTTTGTATTTTACGAAGTCCTTTATTGATTTTACTTAACTGTACACATATATAGCAGTTTATATCTTCAGTTTCTTCATCAGAAATCGGGTTTCCGAAAGTGTGCGGATTGAGTGAGTATATGAAATTATTTGTAAAACCTTAAATACGTTATCGGGTGATCCACAAATTATAATGGTAAGTTAGCATAGGACATGGCGAAAAACCATTCTGAAATAACGGCCTCTTGAATGTGTTGGAGGGTGGGAGGGCCAGGATCTCGTGATCAGTTCAATAATAAGGCTTATTCCGGTTTTCCCCCTTGATAGAATCCCCCTCAGGGGGGAAAACTGGACACTAATGTTAAAAGCATCCAGAAAGTCCCCTTGTCATTTTAACATAGTCCAGTTTTCCCCCTTGAGAGAATTTCTACAGGGGGGAAAACTGGACACTAATTTAAAAACCGTCCAGAAAGTCCCCTTGTCATTTTTACATATCCAGTTTTCCCCCTTGAGAGAATTCCTTCAGGGGAGAAAACTGGAACTAATGTAATTAAAGCTCGAGAAAATCAATATATCTCATGAATGTAAGAAACAACCATGTAATGTATAATCAGTCTTTTTTTATTCATAGAATTTTGTAATAAAATGTGCTGAAGAGGAAAAAAAATCACAATAAAGGACATGAATGAAATTCGGTTGATTTTTAGTAGAACTTTTAAAATACTATACTTTAGTAATTCTTTTTACCTAGAAAACCTGACCAATTTAGAATATGGTTAAAAGTTTCTCTTACTCGAATAATATCCCTTACTTAATATAACAATAATACAGTTTTATTAAAAGAAAAACATTGATAGATATATAAAAAAAACTACATTTTTAGCAACTTGCTAAATAAAATATCAAAAACAAAAGAAAAATAGTAAATGCGATATAAAACGACCCACGAAGTACAATGATTTAAATAATTTTTTGTGTGTAAATCTTAATGCGGTTCACAGAATACATCTACTTACCAAGTTTCAACAGTACAGCTCTTATAGTTTCGGAAAAAAGTGGCTGTGACATACGGACGGACAGACAGACAGACAGACATGACGAAAGTATAAGATGACGAATCTATAAGGGTTCCGTTTTTTGCAATTTGGCTACGGAACCCTAAAAAGTTAATGCACATACATGGATACTTGTGAGTATGGGCATGATAAAACCGTTGGGTTTGACATACTTACACCTAATTACTTAAGAATTTAATCAAAAATAAAAATTTACTTTAATAATGATTTGTCCACTACACTTAGTTTTCTTGCGGGTCACACATCCCCACATATCTGATCCATTTTTGTTACTTTTTTTTAGCCTAATTGGTGACCAGCACGTAAAATAATTTTACTATTTTTTTTATATATATAATTTAGCACTGGTATATCACGAGAGGTGGAAGTCATAATTTTAATATTTTTGTCAAGACTAGGTGCTACGATGTACTCGGTGAGAGATTTATGCATAACTAACTTAGAAATTAAAATGACAGAAAGCGGCTCTTCCTTTACCTGCATTAGTTGTAAACAATAAGATCATAAATATCTATCATGTAAGTAACCCACCAGGAACAAGTGGGAGCGCACGAGTTTTATGATCGAGACAACATAAAGTTGCGGTTTCGTTTCCAGGTAAACATCCACTAATTGTAATTTAAAGTAGGTAACGATGTATGATCAATCTTGATTTTCTAAAAGTTATTAATGTTTTTGCCTGTGCATCCATGTGAGGTTAATGTTATTTTTCATGATTAAACCTTAATATTGATGCAGCAGCGTAGCGTTAAGAGTATCACATTATATCAATAAAATAAATAAACGCACTTGCGAATCTGTAATGTTCGGAATAGTAATAAATCAGCGACATGTCTGTTTAATCTCAAAAATGAGAAATCATAAATTAATCGTCTGGCGCCGGGTCTCGATCCAGTACCCTCTAGCAAACCGGGGTAGGCGATCTGCCATTGAGATACGAACGATAGACACTGTTGAATTAAAGAATTTTGAGATTAGATTTATGCATTACTGCTATAAAACTAAAATTTAAATGTCTATTTAAACTTTAATAACGCAAAAGAATTTCAGTATAAACTTTATTATACCTGAGGGGGGATTTTAGGATAATTTATTTTTCTATTCCAGTTTTCCCCCCTAAGGGGGACTACTAGGGGGGAAATCTGGACTTATTTTGTTTTCATTCCGATTTTCCCCCCTAAGGGGGATTCTCAGGGGGGAAATCTGGATATATTTTTATTTATTCCGGTTTTCCCCCCTAAGGGGGAATTTCAGGGGGGAAAACCGGAATAAGCCAATAATAATCGTTTAATAATCGGGTTCAAGTCTAGAATTCTTATTGGCCACTGCATAAAATGAATCCCAACCTTTTAAAGGTAGTCCCGCAAAATAACCAGCCTCATCGTGTTTCAAAGTGAACCCCTCATGACCGACATATGAAGTGATTGTCTCCTTCAGATGTACCGCGTCGTCTCCCAGATCCACGCCTCCGTACATAACCGCCAGTTTGGAATCGCTGAAATACTCTTCGAACTGCGAAACGGTTCACATTTAGTTTTCGGGCTAGTTTCCCTGATTGCAATGGTGCAATCACTTGAACAGTTTCAGTTACAACTTAGTCTGGATTATAAAATTAAACTAATACTGCTTTACTGTATTCACATTGTGTTAGAGACACATTGTATTATTGCACGTCTTGGTTATTCTCTGTTCTCTTGGTTATTGTCTTTATTCTGAAATTGAAATTTGCAATGATTAGGTATCTACATACTGTCCCTACCCTAGCAATATTTGTTAAATTCTGCGGTTGAATAAGTATCATATATAAAGCAATTATCGCTAGTTTCTTTATGATTTTATTAATAAAGAGTTCTGAAGGAAAAGATTTTTAAGTATAGAAAACGCTTAGTGCAAATGTATTTAACAAAAAAGATAGATATTTATTCTTACTTTTATATAATAACCCTACTATATATTAAAACAAAAGGGCTCTCAGGATAGGAGACTTGACTCAAAATCTCTAAACTACTTGACCTATGAAGGAAATTTTGGCAGAAAGGTTACCTACCTGCTAAGTTTAACTATTAATTAACTTCTTATATTATTTATAGGTAAGAGAAGTCAGTTAAAACACCGGGTCAGAGTCCGAATTAAGGGGATGTACGGCTATAATAAGATTATATGAAAGTCTTTAGTTCAGCTGATAGAAGCAAGTAATCAGATATTTGGATTTACAAAGAAACATACATAAATACTGATAACATTTTAACACCAGGGATAAACTAAGGAGCCTGCATGCAATCATATTTGAAAGTTTACATCAAAATTCCATATTGTTGCTACTACACGCATGAAATATGCTGTAAAATAAAGACTACATATTTCACAAAAGGTTCGTTAAAGGTGATTCAATTATTCGTTAGTATTTTATACCTTATTCTGACACTCTTAATGGCTCTCTGTCATAAACGAGTACCTATAACATAACACACCAAATTTCTATAATCTAAAATTTTATGTTCCTTAAAACCAAATAAAATAAGTATATAATAACTTTTACGACAGTTACCACCATATTCTGACACTCTTAATGGCTCTCTGTCATAAACGAGTAGATACCTATAACATAAAACACCAAATTTCTAAAATCTAAAATTTTATATTCCTTAAAACAAAATAAAATAAGTATATAATAACTTTTACGGCAGTTACCATTATTATGATACTATTCACTTTAAAATTACGTTAAAATCCTGTACTGTTCAGCATAGCAGGAGTATACTGGATAATTAACCTACGGTATTTTCATTGCTTCACCGGATAATAGAGCCGAGCGAGGGCTGAAACTGCCTAACGATATAAAACTACAAACTGAGTCACCTGCACTGGAGGGTGTGAACTCTTTGGGATTCGAACGAAATACGCGGAGACGTAGACTGCTCATCCGTTAATTAATGTACAGAAAGAACGAACCTCACGCAAATGAAGTCGGCGGAACAGTTGGTAAATGATGATGATTAATATTTTTATTTTTAATATGTGCGAGTATCTTTATAATATATTTTTACTGTGAATACACAATATAGGTACCTAATACATAAAGTGTTTGAACTAAAACGCTGCAATATCACTCCGGCTCCAGGACCAGATCTCGAAACCTATCCAACTGCACTGAGGAGTGAGACAGGGAGACGTCATATCTCCGAAAATGTTCACCGCCGCATTGGAAGATATCTTCAAGAACATCACTCACCTTCGATTCTCAGATGATATAGTAGTCATGGCTGAAATCATGAAACACCTTAATACAATGCTCTAAACCTCAGAAGTCTCAGCCTCAGAAGAACAAATCATGTTCGACATCCATATTATCAAATTGATATCTTTTAAACAGGTCTTTTCTAAAACAGTAGTCGATGTCATGGTGTTAGGTTTTTTACAGGTTAAAGTAAACACGCGGTGTAATAATATAAATATTAGTCATTTCGTAGTATTGGATATCGGTTTTTTATTCGTAGACAAACGTAACAACCAGTGATAAAATTAGATTCGGACACAAGAAGAAAAACGTTTCACAGTGAGAGTTCGTGGGAACAAAGTGAGGTTTTTGGCATTTCAAGTCAGTGGCTGGTGTCAGTGAAAGAGTGGTAAAATGATTTCGTGACCGCATTTAATGGGTCATGAAGCCTGCGTCGCGATTCGTCTCGTCGTGCGAGTTCGGACAATGGCGGTCGTGCCTCCTGGCCCCGACGCCCGCCGGTGACACTTGACACGGGAACCCGCACTCCACGACCTCCAAATATTTCCGCGTACACCTTTTTTATCTCTCTCGAAACGTGGACTACCTACCTACGCATCAATTTACTGACCCAAGGTAAAAACGACAACATCGACTTTAAAATTAGGAATGTAAAAAACTTATCGAATGCTTCAAATTTAATCTATACTGCTTTTGTTAAGAAATATAGGTAGGTATGTAAGGTACCTGCTCTTTTAAGTTGCTAACCTGTTGTCGTTCGAATGGCAAGGTGTATCAAAAGAAAAGTCATTTTGGCACCTACCCATACTGTTTAATTCTAAAAACGTAGGTATCGTTGTTGTTTAAAATAATTTAATTGAAAAGCAATAACCAACTTAGACTTTTCCCGATTTGAATTTCGAGCATTTAGACAAGATTTGAACGATGCTCTCTATCAAATAAAAATTAATTATCGGAATCAGTTCACAAACAGTGGAGAAATAGCGTAACGAAACGTAGTTTGTTATATTCTCTGTGCGCGTAACATACAAAAAGTATCCAGCAGTCGAATTATCACCTCCTTCTTTTGAAGTATGTTAAAACTCAACCGATTTCATTTCTTTTTTCAACCACCGCACCGATTTGATTTTTTTTTATTTCCTATCGTTTAACGATAGGAAACGGTGACATAAAGATTTTGTACCAATCGGTTGTCAGAATAAATTGGTTTCATAGGTTTCATATTTTTTTGTAAGTCATTATAGTCACTTAGTTACGAATTGATAGGTACATTGCTCTTATGAATTGTATAGGCATTCGAATAATTTTCGTCCAGCACCTCATGTTTTAACTTTTCTTTATAATAAGTGCTTTGAACAAAATCCTATGTGAGGCCATATCGAAAACAGTCCATGTAAACCTACAAAAGTATGATCTAAATCAGTTGATAAACACTAGAGTAATCGCGTATCATATATAATTAAAGAAAAATATCTATACACTACACTACTTTTTTTCTTCTTAGCGTGTCGATGGCAAAATATAAAATATTTGTGGTCCAGAACGTGACCAGACTGATTGCCCTGCTGGTGGCATTCCTAAGATCCATGAACATGTGGCAGGGCAGGCTGAGCACGATGTTAGGTAGGTAATGAATTGGAGGCCTCCCCGACGTGACGTACCATACAAACCCGTTCGTTCGGTGCACCCTGGCCAACGGTTAGCGAGTTCCTACTTTATCTGGCTGATCCTTTCAACACGATGGCAAATTATAATACACTACATATATTTTATTACTGCCTCATTGGTCTAGCTAGTTGGCAGCGTGTTAAACCGCAGAGGGTTTAAACCCAGGACAGGCCAATAAAAGTGATATTGGGATTCATCCGTGAAGGAAAGTTCTCACTATCTTTGGAAGTCGGCGGTGTTATACTCCCGTTTTTTCAAGACCGTCGGTCTTGTACCTAAATCCTTTCCAACCGAGTCAGCTAGCTGTCCCATTGAGAGAGAGAGAGTGAGGGAATAGAACGTGCATTCGCATTTGCGCACCCACTTTTACACTTTAATATGTCCCGCACCGATAGCTAGTCCTACTGTATTTCACAATTAATATTACTATAAGATTGTGTTGAAACTTTCGTGGATTGCTATGTGTAAAACAAAAAAACATATAAATTAAACATCTATATATTTGTGTGCATGGACATGTCTGTTTGTCCTGAGTCTGGGTGTTATTATAGTATATGTATATATTTACAAAAGAAAAGTAGTACCCATATGTATATCATCTATCTGGTTTCCAAAGTACAAGCTCTGCTTAGTTTGGGATCAGATAGCCGTGTGTGAATGATGTACCAGCATAATATATTATTATTATACTTATCATCAGGTATATATTCTTATTGGCCGACACTATAAAACTATTCATATTCTATATACACATTCATCACATATACTATCATTCATTATTCAACAACTACTCCGACTCTTCCGTAGGCATCATCGTTCCCAGGACGTCCTAGACGATTCGGACTGCAAGATCACGGCTCACCTGGATCAAGCCTTCTGTTTTAGAATGTTTCGTGATACGCTACGCAATCCGATCTATCCTCCTCGCTGGCTAAGAAGACAACCGCGAACGCCATGCCTTGTATATTTTTTTTATATTTGCTTTTTGGGAATTTCTGTCTTAAACTTAGTAGGTGCTATAACTGTAGGTATACTAAAAAGTGCTGAAGTTATCCCTAGCTACGCGCTTATGAACATGTGAAAGGTGGCTAAATCCATTATATTTCTACTACCTACATCAGCGTCCATTTGATTCCGGTTCAATCCCCGCCCAGGACACTTATTTGTGTGACCTATACATAGTCTTTTTGAGTCTGGGTATACTTCGTCTCCGTGGATTTCAAGTTTATGAAATCTCCGTGATGCTGGCAAAAATACGATTAGCGCGATGGTCTTTTTAAAAAAATAACTGCGCTTTTTATGTCGATAGTATAAAAACTATTTGTAATGGCGGCTTATAATACTTTACTTGCAGGTACAATGGAGCACTTTCTTTCCGCTTAAAATCTGAACGTAGTTCTTATAAATCCAAATCTTAACAATGAGTCAATCACGCGGATCAGTTAAAATATTCATAGGTTTAGAGCGGAGGCGTAATCGATTTTAACTTCGACGCATTCATTCCTGTGAAGCGCCGCGTTGAGATGAAAGTGAGTGATATGATGGCCTTTCTTTATGCAGCATTGTGATTCTTAATGACACATACAGGGTCTAAGGGCAAGCGAAACGAAAATTGATAAGTACCAAAGGTTTAGTACATGCTTCCAAACTTTCCAGTAAATGCTATGGTGACATTTTCATCGAAAACTTTAGTTTTTGGATTTTTGCGGTGACAACTAGCAATAAATAAGAACTACAGTAAAGAAGAGTGAAAAACGTGTAGAATATTAACTTACAAAATACACAATAAAATAATTACCATACAAAAATGTCAATCGGCTGGCGTATTTTGAGTGGGAAACAAAAAAATTAAAGATTGTTTTTCACAAACTTTTGTTTTATTTCTTTATTTAAGGTTCATAAAGGTTGCGAGTGATATCATTTACCACCAGCGTGCTCGAGTGCCTCGCTATTCTTTGGAAAAATAAAAGAAAACTTAACGAGCTCATCCTACTAAGTAGAAATACATTTGACAACCTCATTCCCAGTATTTGAAGGAATTAACAAGGAGGTGAAGGGACAACAACAACTTAATTACGAGATTGGATTTGTACTGACACAGCGCGACTCGGCGCCGTGGCGACGAAAACTCATGTCTCTACAGGGTTCGACAAATCCACATGGTCGCAGTTCTAGCATCTGTTGATTTCATTGGTGGAACGCTTTGTCGACATGCTAGTTCCTTTGATATACCTTAGTGTTATGGCTTACTTCAAAAAGATACGGAAAAAATTACGTTTTAAGACGGTTTGGCAATAATACTGCATAAATAATGTAGGAGATATAAGTATCTACTCAAATGTACACTTATATTTCCTCATGTTGTACATATCTTTCTTGTCACCACATAAATATGTTGCCCAATACAAATGGAGATGGGTAGGTATCTGCAGTAGATACTTATATGTAAAGTAGGACGATGGATTGATCCTGTGTGTTACCATTTATATCCACTGACAAATTAGCATCGCAGACTTCGTAAAAAGCTGTTTGTCGATGCAACACATTTTGAATGTATAGTTCAGGAGCATCCCGTAATTGTTGCACATCAATCTCCGTTCGTAGTTCCAAAAACAATACATTTGTTATTGAAGGCATTATGATTCGGTAACAGAAACTGTTATTGTGATTTATACCGACCATTCGAATTTACATTATACAGAACGAAATGCATGACAGTTCACCGACGACATGTTCATAATTCAGGACGGATCATGCTAATGATGACCGAGTAGGTGCCCGATACATGCATCAGTGTTCCGTAGCTACCTGTTGCTATTGCCCTCGTTGAACCTGTTGCGAAGCTTGTTGTATTTGTACCATAAAAGAACCTGGCTGCCTAACCTTCGCTTGTTTTTTTCTTATTTTGTGACAACGCGCATTTCCGAATTCGAGAATTAATCAGAGATGCACTCCAT
The DNA here is from genome assembly GCA_951640165.1 of Pseudoips prasinana. Lineage (NCBI taxonomy): Eukaryota > Metazoa > Arthropoda > Insecta > Lepidoptera > Nolidae > Pseudoips > Pseudoips prasinana. The sequence goes on along the minus strand of OX621237.1, from coordinate 22,054,411 downwards.
TCTATAATCGGTAAGGATGAATGTAAGCTGAATTCGGGACTTATCATGGTAATTGTGTTACCGAGTAGGTAGTATTAGTCTTTTTAGGGTTCCGTAGCCAAACGGCAAAAACGGAACCCTTATAGATTCGTCATGTCTGTCTGTCTGTCCGTTCGTATGTCACAGCCACTTTTTTCCGAAACTATAAGAGCTATACTAATGAAACTTGGTAAGTAGATGTATTCTGTAAACCGCATTAAGGTTTTTGCACAAAAATAGAAAAAGAATAATAATTTTGAGGGTCCCCCATACATAGAACTGAAATTCAAAAATTTTTTTCGTCGTTCCCATACATGTGATGTATATATGGATAGGTCTTCAAAAATGTTATTGAGTTTCCTAATATAATTTTTTTCTAAACTGTATAGTTTAAACTAGAGACACTTCCAAAGTGGAAAAATTAGTGCCCCCCCCCTGTAACTTCTAAAATAAGAGAATGATAAAACTAAAAAAAATATAAGATGTACATTACCATGTAAACTAACAACGAAAATTGGTTTAGATCTAGTAAGTAGTTTTTTTTTAATGCGTCATTAATCGTAAACCGCAATTTACCTTTCATTTAATCAACTCAAATACTTGCTGCTGCGGAACCCTTCATGGGCGAGTTCGACTCGCACTTATCCAGTTTTTTATACATAAATCCATACCTATTGTTGTAACTTTTGTTAAATTTACTGTAATATCCTATGATATGTTCTTCTGCAATGTACCTCGGTAACAGAGCTCCGTTCGTTTGGTAGCTTAGTTTATAAATTTTCGGGAAAGCATAGTTTTCAAGCTTCCCCGAGTATGGTACCTAATTAAAAATGCCGCTTTGTAGGTACATTTCAATTCTGAAAATTAATGGAGTCATTTTCTGGTTATTCACTTCAAACTTTATAAATGTTTTCATACAATGTGTACCTAAATATCTATGTTACTAGAAATAATAATGTACACAACTATATTACTACAAACATGTTCTGACTATTTACAAGCGCTTTTTTAAAGTCTACGTGAATAAAAACCTTTTTTATTTATTTATTTATTATTTAAACACAAAATATCTGGTCTTTTCGTGTTAGCAAGGGAGTGATCGTAGATCTCAATTTTTTCGTGACAATTTGGAACAACCAAATTAATACTCAACCAATAAATGATTAAATCAATTTGGTAAATAAATGGATGTCATGCTGCAATCAATACAATAAACAATTAAATTATTTTTTATTAAATAATCGATGATAAGCAATTAATGGCCCCCGATTAATACTAATATCACATAAACTAAGTTTAATGTCATTAATTTTTAACATAGTTCTTATGAAAATGGCAGGCATACTTTAATTGTGTCAATTATGTTTTGGCGCGAAATACTGGGGGAGATTAATCGACGACTCAAGTTAGAACTTGTCGATCAATTATGTGTCTGGTGCGTGTTTGGGGCGCGTATTATAAGTAGGAAATTTTAGTACTATGACTGTTCTCTTAATCCCCGTTTATTTTCCTACGAACTATAGAGAGAGACATTTAAATTACAATTTTACACATTTAAATTAAAGTTAAGTGCTGTGAAACACAGGACCGCATTATTTGGGTAACAAAACTGATGGACGGATTAGGTGTAACATATGTATATTTTAATCAGGTGACGTTCCTATTTATTTAAATTGCTTTATTTTAGTTTCTACATTGTGATTATGACAAGTTCAAGTGCATGTGGGTATTCAAGTACTGAATAAATATAAATTAATTTATTTTAATAAGGACAGTCTAAAATCGAGTATATTACACGAGTCTGTAATCAAATATTGCTCGTTTAATTGTATGACGGCGACGATGATAAAATAATTTCCGAATTCAGCGTGAAATTATGTCGCTTGCCCTTTGGTCTGTTTATGGGATATGATATTAATTATTGTATAAAATATATATTCAAATATTAACACTAATATGTTTAATGTTATTACATTATCGGTGATGGTCACCGTAGCCTAGTTTGTAGTGCTCCTGCCTACGAAGCTGGTGGTCCTGGGTTCGAATCCCGGTAAGTGCAAATATTTGTGTGATGAGCATGAATATTTGTTTCTGAGTCATGGATGTTTTCTATGTATTTAAGTATTTATCTATCTATATAAGTATGTATATCGTCGCCTGGTACCCATAGTACAAGCTTTGCTTAGTTTGGGGCTAGGATGATCTGTGAGACATTGTCCCTAGATATTATTTAGTCTTATTTAAGTTTGAATGAATTTAATATATCTTTCTTTTTTGCTCTACCAAAGTATAAAGAAGAGCATGTTGTTAAGCCCGACAGGGTCCAATATTGATAATACAATAACATCACATTTGTAAATTATATTATAGAACGCCAAAACTATTTACTATTACTAAACTAACTATAGAGTTATTTTATACATAAGTAAGTATCCATCACATGATTCTACTTTTATATTTTATTTAGTCGCCAAAATATGTGTAAAATACTGTTTATTGAGTTTTGAATGGTCATTAATCAATTACATCGAAATATAATAGTGACCTCCTGGTCGACTTTCGACCATGGCGGCCAGTTTCAAAAGACAAGCTTTTTTAAATTTTAACAGCATGACCGGACTTGTTCTAAACACATATAAAAAAGTTTATGTGAATCTAATTATTTGTTTCGATGAACATTTTTCGATACTAAATATTTTTTTCTATCTTTTATAACATCAAATTAGTTGAAATATTGAAAACGTTGTCTAATTAGAACATAAAATTGTTCAAAATATTTGTATTCAAAAAAGTGTATCCAGTTTCAAAAAACATTTTTCGAATGTGAAATACACTTTTTCTATCCTTCATAATATCAAATGAGTTGAATTCTGTAATTAATCACTGATTGCGTAGGTAAACTTACATCCTGAGTCTATAGGCAACAGATAACTTACGCACGGAATGACATTATGACCAAATAAGTCACGACATTTTTTATTCTAAAGATATGTGAGAGCATGTTCAAAATCAAGATGCATCTTTATCATTGAAAAAACGGTTGTTGACTTTGATTCCAGACATATGCATGTATAATTTATATGTTCAAGTCTACATTTCCCGTTTAAAAAAATAGAATTCCTAGGAAGATATTGATAGACACCAATAGGTAGCCCATAAATTACCCTAAATGTTTTCAGGAGTCGATAAATTTCCATGTTTCAGTAGACAGATGTGTCGATGAAAAGTTAGGTTGTATAGCAACTGAACTACCAAATTTTGTGTAATATTATGCGTGATGAAATATTAATGGAGCATCTGCCGGCAGGCGAGGCTGGCGGGGCGAGGTGCGGGTCACCGCCGCATATGCAATGGCGTCTCCTGCTGCCAGCGGTAGGCAAATTGATGGTAATCCGGCTCGCGCTGAATAATACGCTGTTTTGACGGGTCAAGTGTCTGTTGGATGCTTTACAATTTATTACTTACGTACCGAACAAATCGATTTAAACATCAAACGATTGTTATTTATGGATTTGATAAAATCGTACGCACGTACTTTATTTATTTTCTTATGACGTTTGCAGCTAGCTTAGGTTTTTATTGCTTTGTCACTAGTTAAGTGCTACCCTCGGGTACACAAGTGGTTGGCGGGAACTCTGGTAGTTCTTGTCCTAAAGGAGGGGGGCTTGGGAAAAGGCGACTTGTAGCAGCTGCAGATCGCCTAGATACGTATAAAATGTGAAAAGGGGGGCAGCTACACCTTCACGCCCTGAGATGACCGTTTTTAGATGCAACGGCGGTGGTTCTGGATTGAAATCGTTTATAGATCTCGGAGTCATCACACAAAGAAGGCTAACCTGCCATGGGTGGTTTTAGTGGGTAACCCTGGAGACTCCCACATACCGCTTCGTCTCCCCAAACGGCGGGGACCTATAAAAGGTTTCCATCATGGAAAAAACCTTTGGCACTAAGTCAACCTTTGTACAATAAACTTAAATTAATAAATAAATTGATTGAATTGGTTCTGCCTTGTTTGTGATCTGATGTGTTACTTGTCCCAAGATATTGCATTTTTGTTAGGTGTATACATTTTTCTTCTTCGTATTCGATTCCTATTTTATGTTTATAAGTAGTGGATTAATTAAGATTATGAAGTATTCTTCTACCGAGCATTTAATTCTCATTAATTGAAAAAGAACGCAGTTTCCTAAAAAAATAATTAAAAATTCATTTCAATCAATTTTTTTTTCTATTAACGAGTCTCGTTATAATATAGATGAAAGATTAGTATGAAACTTATAGATAACTCAGATACTTACATCATGCAAGTTTTATAAGTTTTCTTAACAAAATACGTGAAAACGGGTGATTTCTCACGGAAAACATGTAAAGAGGTATCTTTCGCTAGCGGTAGAGTCTTAATCAATTCCCCTGACCATCGAACTGAACAGTTCGTAAATCCGGAGTTTCCAAAATACTCTTGAAACTTCTTTAGTCGATTAGCATTTTCATTTAATATGTTATTATAGAATTTATTTCGTGTGTGTAAACTTATATTCTGCAATTTCTCCGGGTTTTTAGCATGTTTATATCCCCAACATAATAATGAATAATCATTTCCTGAGACATTATTTACACACGGCCATCTGATCCCAAACTAACCAGAGCTTGTACTATGGAAACCAGATAACTGATATACTCTTACATATAATACTTTTCTTTTGTAAATACATACTTATATAGATAATTACAACCAGACTCAGGACAAACATACATATTAATGCACACAAATATCGGTCCTGGGTGGGAATCGAACCCGTGGCGTGCGAAGCAAGCATTTGCCAACCACGCCAACAGGCCCGTCAATATATACCTAACATATTGACGGGCCTGTTGGCGTGGTTGGCAAATGCTTGCTTCGCACGCCACGGGTTCGATTCCCACCCAGGACCGATATTTGTGTGCATTAATATGTATGTTTGTCCTTTTACGTGTGCGCAGGCTGCCTACTAAACTCTACTATCTACGTACTAATGTACTACTGCGTATATATCGTAATAGGACTCCACCTGAACCCATAAATTGCCATAACCCTCTAAATAAACGATAATGAACAATATCTCTTCAAAGTAGTTATACATTATACAACAATGACGAGTATGTGTTATTCCCATAGCGGTATTAATTCCCACAGCTCCCACGAGGGTCAGTGCGACAATATTGTGAGTGACAGTGGCTGCGCCGGCGCCGGCATCTGCTCCCTGTCGTGGGAGTGCGTGCGGAAACCGATCGCACCACCGCGCCAACAATAACACACAAATCAACGACCCGCCGCCACCAGCTCACCAGAGCTCACCCCTCTGGAAGCTGTGGGAACCTAACAATTAATAATATCATTCGCAAATCCCTATCTCAATCTAAACAAACTGAGCTCGAGTGTAGGGTGGGATAATGGGCAAACTTTTCTATACAAGTACATTGACCGGAAGCGGCTTTGTGTGTGACGCAATACAGAACAATATGCTTCAACTTAATGGGATTTATTAGTTTTACAATCACATTCCTACTCGTACCGTGATCAATTAAATTAGTAACAAAACTTATCAGGAACAAGATAGATTAAGGATATGCCATATTCTCATACAAACGTAATTTTTTAATTTTTTGTTATATAATATGACAACGCCCGGGCTTGGATTTCGACACTACATTTAAAAAATACCCAGATTTTTTTAATAAATAGAGATACAACTACGCTCCATAGCTTAGTTTTTATGATGAAACCTATTTTTGTAGAAATTATGGCTCAGAAAAAGTCAATTTCAAACATGTCTGATCACTTTTTTTTTGTTTCTAATCACTGATATGAAACAAAAAAAAAACTATTTATGAATGTCACATATTCATGTAGATTTCACGGCTTCGGAAACCCGAATTAAGTGAATTTTGTGGAAATCCTTAGGATATTTAGACCATGATTAGTGTTCGCTCAATTCTTCTTTCACAAGGCACTGGCAAGCAATTTTTGTAAGTATTCATTAAATAATGTGTGATACATCTCCGTATCTCGGAGTGCACGAAGAGCCAATGGCACAATCTACTCCAGATTTCGCACCGGTCGTATCGCCTGGCCATTGATTGGCGTTGGATTACGATATATTCTTCTAGTTGGCTAGCATTCGATGAGATTCGTATCTGCTTGCGGTCCGGATTTAGTTGCCGCAAGTCGTATCACGCTGTTAATCCTCGTGGAGATTGGCCGCTGAACCCATTATGTGGCCGACCGAAGTAATTGTATATGTTCTTCTAACATAGCATAAAAATTAACCCGGTATAAGCATCCGATTTTCTATGATATATTAGTGGCATCATGAACATATCATCATTGAACACGATATACATATTTATGTAAATAGACATATGTTTCAAATGGGGTATCATGTTAATGTAGCATCCATTAGGCTGGTATTAAGTATGAGTACGTATAATAACTGCTAAACATTACATTGAAATGCCCAAAAAAATATTAATTAATTAAATGACGTAATACATTTGGTCGGTATTAGGGTGAGTAACTAACCACCACCTGACGCCCGCGCCCGTGATGAACAGTGCGTGACCACAAGGCGCGTGCGCACATCGCTACGATAAAATAACTTGTATGTTCCTCACTCATTTGATTGTAATTGTATACGTAATTAAATGATTGTAACGCTAAACTGTGATACAATCTCTTTCTCTTTATTACAGATAGCATTTACAAATTATATAAACTTGGAAATATTGTACAGAGGCGAGCTTTACTCAATATGTATTTTCATCCAGCAAACCTTCCACAGACTTGCGTGAAAAAGGGTGTATATAGAGCACAACAAATAATAAGTTCATCATCATGTCAGCCAAAGTACGTCCACTGCTGGACACAAGCCTCCCCAAAGAATGAGGGATATGCCATAATCGCCACGCTTGGCAGATAGGTTGGCGATCGCAGTTTGATGGTCAGCGTTCAAAGAAAAACGCTGCTGCCCGTTCTCTGGTAGGTATTCCCTCGGTCGATTTCTACGCCCCCCATGGGATGTGATGGGGTGATGATATTCTATGCCGTCACCACACAGCAAAATAATAAGTTAATTAAATTTAAATATACATGCATATACCTACTTACTAATATAATATAACATACTTTATCACACACTGTACTTAATATCTGCCTGCCTACTTTCAATGGACATAATTCCCTCTCTTCCCGAATGTGTGTCCCATATGGCAGTGAGGCAAGGAAGGCTCCTTGTCGTTCTGCTACACTAGACTATTATAATACAACCTGATTAATCGTCAGCAATAGCCTTTTCCTTGCTTCCACTGATAATATTGCAATACTATGATTACATGCTTATACATATGTACACTATGTTAAAAATTGTGTTGTCCTGTTTAGATTCTAAGCATGACATTGTCAACGTTGAGTGGACGACGGCGGTGACTGAGTATTTACATAGGTATATAAAATATAAATATATACAAAAAATAATGTTAGAAGTCTTGTAACTAAAGTATAAGGTTCGTTTAGTTTGGGCTCGATAGCACGGTGTGTTATTTCCAAAAAACAATGTTTAGTAGAAGACAATAATTTATATTCTGTATGGGATTTTTTACATATTTGTGAGCTGAGCGTATCTTATCGTATTTCTCTCTGCTTCTTTTTCGTTTTGTCTGTGAATAAACTTTTTCTTTACATTGCTATCACGCTTAAGTCTGTGTTTGGTTCTCCGTCTGTACGTCACGAATTTTTTTCTAATGGAATGAGTTCCAGATCGGATTCCGAGTAGATTTTTGTTGTGTAAAAGACATCAAATTACATATTCAATGAATATACATTTGTACCTTAAAATAATATAAATGTATATATGTATATATTTTCTTTTATGTCTTCAAAATTATTCAAAATATTGAAATCGTTCCTCTTCATATCTGTCAGTTAGGATCACCCATAAAAAATAAACCAGTCATGAGTTTAGGATTTCTGTATAATATTTTTGCTTTTAACAAATAGCAATACACATTGAAAAGATCATTCAATTAAAAAGGTTTTCGGTTAATTTTGTTTTGAGTAAATAAACATGCTTTAGTTCAGGGCTTGTTGCAATGTGACATATTGCTCTATAGATAAAAACTTGACCTGGACTTGACCTTCTTCATAATTAAGATTATTTTACTGTTTATTCATCACAATAATAGGATCTATGAATATACCTATGATGCTATATGGAATTTGCCATGCGCCGATGTAAATAGCTTATGCAGCGATAGGAATGTCAGTTTCAAATGAATCGTGTTATTTGACCTACACCCTCGAAACAAGTATCATCAAAAATGCATTGAGTTAAAAAGTATTACATAGATAGATAAATAAATACAAGTAAGTATTGTTACGGGCCATAAGTTTTTCGATTAGATCGGCGCGTGCGCCTGTCGAGCGCAACTGTCAGCAGTCGCGTGTCCGCTTAATAAGCTCTTAATGAAATTAACGACTGTGCCATATTGATGGGGATGACCAACAAAAACGTAACAATTACAAATTTACTGACTTGTTCGATACGCTACCCTCTGTTGTATAAATTACTGTTAATGTTACCTGCATGTTACATCGGAAATGAAAACGTAAGAATTATCGAGTTATATGTAATGTAGGTGGGTGGCTTTGTTTTTATGATGTTTATATTTGTCTTGATATGTTATGGAATAGTAATAATAATATCCTGGGGCATTATTCACACGGCCATCTGATCCCAAACTAAGCAGAGCTTGTACTATGAAAACCAGATAACTGATATACTACTAATACGAGTACTAATTCTCTTTTGTAAATTACTTAAAAAGACAACCACCCAAAGTAATGACAAACAGACATCTTCATGCACAAATATCTGTCCTGGGTAGGAATCGAACCCACGACCTGCGGCGTGAAAGGCAAGTATTTACCATGCCAACTGGCGAGGCGTGTGTTCTTCAGATTCCATCTTTGGATAGGCGCTTCACCGGGTCCTTGTCATGTGCGAACTTTTTCATTTCCGCTATGTTCTTGAGATGTAGAGATCAATAGTTTTTAATGGTTGCCCTATGATAGTAATTTTTCTGCTCGATCTAAGTTTTGTCGCAATATTATTTATTAATTTATTTTTATTACTCCTTAATTTACGGTTTATTTTGCAGTTAATTGAAGCATCCATACTATACTGAGGTTTACGTGTGGGAAATATAATGACGAACGAAAATGAATGCGTGCCATAGAGGGATAGTTAATCTTTCTGGGAGTAGGTAGTAGATACCCATTAAGATTTATTTTTAATTTGATTTCATTTGGCTTAGGAGGTTTATATAGCTTCACCGGCAATATAGGGTTCAAGATATTTGCAAATTAGAATACAAACTCAGCGAGTTGTACCAGGGGACACCCCTTTTGGGATTCAAAGTTGGACGCAGGGCTGTCTATACTACGGTCTATACCTTCAAATACGCACACCAGTTGTTGAATTAAGGATCGGAGGGGGATATTCATCGTTGCGTAGTTATTTGAGGCATATTTACACCAAATAGGAATGTATATCTTGCCTGTTACTTTCCTGTAATATATGGACTGAAACTCACAAGCCTCACGATCACTCACGACCACGAACCTTTGGCCCGTGAATAAGAAACAATATTCTGAAATTCATTAGCGAATTTCATATCCAATTTTGCTGGCGGTGCGGTGTAGAGGTTAGATTGGAATTACATTGACAGGAAAAAGTTTTTGTATACACTTTATAGTAGGTACTCATCTACACCTAGACCTTCTACAGTTGGGATTCTAGCAAGTCAAGTGTTTTAAAATGACATACAATACTAAAGGCAACAACAACTGTATTGCGTCCTATATGATATGATATATGATATGAGTACTATCAATAGGCGCTTTTAAAAGTGGAAAATTATTCGAATCTGATATGGTGCACCCTAATTCTGGAATAGCGTCCTCTTTCAAACAGATAACATTAATATAAAGTTCGATTGCACCTACATTTCATAATCCAAACCGTGGAAACCACGATGCTACTATCAGATTTTCATGGTCTACATGTAAATAGCTACATAAATCGGTGGAGTATAAAGATTTTCTTTGTAAATATTATCAAGGGACGAACAAGACGGTGTTTCATGTTTATCTATGGGTTGCTTAATGTCCCTTCGCCGGTGCGAGCCCTTTAAGACGGGTGGAAATATGAATGAACACGTGCGCTCGCGCAAACACATGTGTGTCGTGTTCACACCGGCTCCTTTCAGAACCTGATTAGATAAGGCGGGGTGCCAATGTAATTAGTCGTAGCGGTTGAAAAGTTGAACGGCTTTGCTCTTGCTTATATACACATAGATTTGACACAATTTCTTCACGTGAGTCAACAAAACGACATGCGGAATTTAGGCTCACGTGACTAAACTATTGATCGTTGTAAATATAAGTTATTAGCTACATTATCAATAGCTGGCAATGTGGTTAGTTCCCTTTCTTATTACATGATAAATAATACATTAGGAGCGTGGTACTTGTAGCTTGGATGAGTACAATAATTAACAGGTCCCGTGTATTATCGAAATAAAAATTAAATAATTGCGAAAATATAAACGTGGGAAACCCAAGTTGACTAAGGTTTTATAATCATAGAAAGCATGAAATATAACATAGCCATTTAAATTGAGTACCTACTTACTTATTTTGGGATGAGTTTTAGATTTTTTGTATTTTAATATCTCCTCAAAGTAGTTGGGTCATATTATGAGTTTCTTCAATATACAGAGTGTGCTTAGAAATAAATAAAACAACATTTAAAATACCTATACAGGCTCCCTTATATCACATATACCTTTAATTTTTTTTAATAATTTCTGCTCCAACTTATTTGGGGTCTCTATTGTCTTTAGATAAGATAAGTGAGTCAATATGGAGTGGGGCACCACAAAGAATTGAATCCGGTTAATTGAAAAATTTTATTAGGTGGATTAAATGGGTATAAGATATGGATCATATTTGCCGTTCGGTGAGCAAAAAATGACGTCATAGATTTATTTATTTATTTAAGGATCGTCAACGTTACATACACTCATGCAGTTATAGGACACGTACATACTTAAAAATAATAGTGCTGCAACACTTAAAGACATATTTCATAATATATTTAAAAAATATGTCATTACTTTTGTTCTCACAATTTATTGTTCGTTAGAAGTGAAACCTGAATTACATTTGTATTAATTCATTTATTATTCTGATTATCTCTATATTTTAATAAACATTGCAGTATATTAAAATATAAAGTATCAATATAATATTACTCATCAAGTGATCTTCTGTCGACTGTAAGAACAAAACCAGAACACCAGCTACAGAGAAAAATCGAAAGAAGTCTAATTGCTAAGCAGCAAATTATAGCTAGGGTCCCCTAAACATTTGCCTTATATTTTAAAATAACATCTCATGCTTACCGAAGAGGGTAGTAGCCTTCGTCATAAATGAAACATCAGAGCGAAAGAGTTATGGCAAAGACGGTGCTTACCAGAAACTTCCCTTCCCAGATTCAAATATTTTATAATGTACTAGGAATCGTATCCTAAAAGTAATAGGTTTAATTGACACAGCTGTCAAAAAGCAAGTCAGATAATTCCGTAGGTCAAAAGCGACTACCAAGTAACATCGGTCCGGGTCACTAAGATCCATTCCACAAGGACAACCGACTCGAGCCTTTAATCATCACTTTTTTATACAAACAAGACTGCAATCAAGAATATATAGCGGGTAAATCCTGGTAGTAGAGACGCTTTCAATACTTCAAGTATTTCTCATGTGTTCTATCGTCACTTATGAGCTATTGCAAAACACGAATTTAACTTGAAGAGTTGTCTACAACAATTCATTGATATAAGTAAGTAACTGTTTATTGTAAACCGAAATTATAACATATATGTTATTAAGTATGTTTAACAAGATAGTACAAATGGCTAGGTGCGGTCTTTTCTCTAATAGCTAGGTAACCGTTGAATGGAGCAAGATTGAAGAAAAGGTGTTGAGTGTTTGTAAGCATATTTAGTAAATGGAGACTTATTTTGTACCACGTGTACTTTTAATAATATATAAATCAATACATACTTATAAGGAAAGGGATAGGAGAAGAAATATCTTCTTCTTCTACATCGTAGTTATGAGTTAAATGGTAGCTAGTAATTAATAGTAATAACTGGAGCATTTTCAAAAAAATGTCCAGCTACTGAGCACATCTCACTGTCTTTGGCAAAGCATACTACAATCGGGCATCTTTTACAGAAAAGGAATGGTCAAGAAAATTTATGGAGTGCATTGCTTCATTTGTAAATAATTCGTTGAGCTCAGCAAGCTCGAAGGTTTCTCGCGGATGAACTCGAAAGAAACGTTCTTAGGTTTGAGATTAGATTAATGCACATCTGCACAGATTGTAAAAGCCTATTGACTATCTTATTTCTTCAGCATATACCTAGTATCTTTGTTAGGTTTGGAATAAACGCTTTTTTCTAATTCTATTCCGCCAGGCTGATACCCTAGTCGGGGTAAAAATATACGGTTTTTATTCACACAGACTTCAAAAAAGAGCTAGTAAATAGTCAGAATATGGGTTGAGGTACTCGTATTACAAATATTTTATATGTATTAATTATACGTGCAAATAGATTATTATGCTCTACCCTCCGTTAACTAAATTCTCACTTAAATAACAACAATGTTGTCAATATTATTAAACATATGGAAAGTTGGCTTCCCTAACTAGTATACATGTAGGCGTAAGCTTCGGAAGCCATCATTTTGAAGCCTTCACAATGAGTCTTAAATGAGCTCATTAAATACTAAGAAGGTGATAGTGACATAATCTACATTACTTTAATTAAATGAGGTTATAATGAAGAGAGTAAGTGACTGCAAAATGCATGAGAATGCTTTTACGGCACGATTTGAATCAACTGTCTACGGGTTTAAGTATTGCGTCCGTGCACCAAAATGATTGAACAAATACGGAATGTGTTTGTAATATTTTTTATACCATACATTCAGATGAAAATAACAACATTTGACTTTTTCAAGAAACTATAACTATAACTGTTTGTAACTTTAAACAGCGCTAGGCATAAAAATAAAATACGACATGTACCCCACAAAAAAACCGTTTATAATAAGAACTTCCTAGGTATGGCACCTAAAATATTCAATCAACTACCTAGACTTATTATACTGGAAAATGATACAAGAAAATTTCAAAAAATGCTTGTCAAGTTTTTTATTAAAAAAACCTACTACACAACCAATGAATATCTGTTGGACAAAAATGTGCAAGCATAATACATATTATATCAATGTGTACTGAGTCCGACTTGTCTATCAATTAAATCCACTGTATTTATTTTTACGTCAGACATTTATATGGTATATGACTGGTAAAAGAAATTATAATAAAATTTATTTGAGATTAAAAATTTTGACATATATATTGTGTATTAATAGTTTGATAATTGTATAAAAATTGTAATAATAATTGGTCTAGCATTGTTGATTTTGTTTTATGTTATATCGCTTTGACTGCTGTAAAGTTTTTAATTTGACAATTGTAATTTTAAATTTGTATCCATGAATAATTATATTAACATTATATTTTGATTAACTAGAATTATAACATCGACATATTAATAAATTTAAATTTTGTATAACCATTGCATGCCATAATGGTAGAACATAATGGGAAGACACTTTCACTCACATCTGGAAATGTATTGTTAAAAAATGTATGTGCCTATGTTCGACAATGATTAAATGAATTATTCTGCCTGAAGGTTGTAACAATGGTAATATACGAGTATATTCTAGGGCAAGTTATAGGTTAGGTAAGGTTAGGTTAGTTTATTACCATGCGGATGTATGTTACATGCATCCATGTTAAATATTTTAGAAAAGTTAATCGACCTTATAAAGAGGATAGTTAGATTGTTCATCTAATCTATTCCGAGATGATGATGAAATCATTTTCATCATCATGCCAGCGGAATGACGACCACTGTTGGGCTTAAGCCTCCCCCAAGGATCTAGGAATATGTCATAATCGTCACGCCTGGCGGACGGGTTGGAGATTGCAATTCGATGATCATGTACTCAGAGAGATGTACTACCCTTTCTCTTTAGCTATTTTCTATGGACGATTTTACGCCGCCCCCGCCCATATATGATTTAAATGTAAGATATGTCCTAACGTAATTAATAGGTACCGTTATATTTGTTCCGCTTACATTTTCTCATTGTCTCCAGTGCGGTGTTGTATCATCCATTCATATTAGTTAGGGGAGTCGTACTATATTTAAATTGGTAAGGGTAACACATCTGGCTCACAAAGGTGATTCCATAAGTAGATTCCACTAAACTTTTGTAATGGAATTTATTCTAATAAGTAAATACTACGAAAAACATGGTTAAACATTTTAAAAGAATATGGTGTTTACGAAAGTAATCTTAATGTTTGCTTAGGTTATCATAAGCTTCTCAACTTTGTTTTATATATAATCATTCGTCCTTTAAAATAATAAAAAAATCGGTCAAATACACCAATTCTGCAATTCAACTTTTACGTAACACTGTCATCCTGGACCGTCTTGGACGATTTAGATGACAGGACAGCCTTTACTCAGAACAAGCCAAGTTCATTAAAGAGAGAAAAAAAACTAAGGAGATATATTTGTATGTTTATGTCTCCATTGTCTTGATCAGTTAAATCACAGAAAACAGTCTATTTGATCACGTGATGATTCCGTGGTCCTATTGCAGTGCGATACTTGAGTCTACATTAGTATGCTAATAAAAAAACCAAGAGATACATATGTATGTCTCCATTTAGTTTGCACAATTAAATCATAGACATAGTCTATTTGATTAAGTGATAATTCCGCAACCGCCGATATATTTTATGCAACCAAGTCAGTAAAGAAGCATCTATACTGCCTTGGTCAACAGGCTCCTTCATAAATACCTACCTAACTTACATATCGATACGTAACCGTATGATAATATTACCTTGAGAGTAAAATCGGTAATGTGGATATATGTACTTCCCCAGTCAGGTTGTACATACAGCGCAGAATACCATGCCTTACTTATTAAATACATCTCATTAATAATACCTTCTACGAAAACCACTTATATTAATTGGTAGAATGGGTACCTACACAATTACAAATAAACAATTAATTTTATTAGTGTTACTACTCGTTAACCAATTAAATATGTTTTACAGCTTAACTTGTCCATAACTATTATTATCAAAGAGACTAATTCAAATAAATAATGCAATAATAATAAATACGAAAGTATATTATGGATCACGTATTATATTGTTTTATTATTTATATACATGTAACGTTAAAGGTACTCATAATAAACTGCACAAGTCGTAAAAGAGCAGGTGGTGTATTTCAAAAAGAAAAGTTTCACAAACTTGCGGAGCAGTTGACTACTTTGTATCATATGTATTTTTTTTTAAGTAATTATGAAATATGATTGTTCTTGTTTTGATTTTAACCAAATTAAAAAAGGAGCATGTTATTCCTATTTTTAATTGAATGCATTCCAGATGGTCACAAAAAAATTTGGTTCAAATTGGCTGTTATGAAATAGTTGAAGTTGGCTATACGTTTATTTAAATATGAAATCAGTAATTATCATATCATTTTCTGTCCCTCTTGAGGAATTATGCCGTTTATAAATCGTTGTTTGTAACAGTATGTGTGATAATCAATTCTTAGGTGTAAAATGTTTGAGTTTGGATATGGAAGTGGAGATCAGGTAAACTTACGGTCAAGGGAAGATTCACGATAATGTTAGGTATTATTTGGACATTATTAATTGTACTCATTGGAGTTGTAATAATAATTAATGAAACTCAAATACAAATGACATGGTTGTATTTTTATCTTACACTATAACGCCATTTGCTTTGAACAATATAATTAGGGTCCGTTAAATATAATTTAAACATGTTCAAGTAATGGTAATGCTTATAGATCGGTACCTACTTCTCCTTCTGAAAAAAAAATGATTCAACGAGATAATATCTCATCTTGATGACTAAGGTATTAGTGAAGTCTGTGCATACTTTATCTCTGATTATATTCAAAGTTTTGGAGTATTTATTCTGTGGTAGTGCTCACCTTTTACGGGGACTGTTCAGAATCGATATTAGATAATAGAGAGCGTAAAAGAACAAACGCTACAATAATACGTTTGAGTTTAAGAACAACTTAAACTCATGAACACAGCATTGGATCCTTATTTTTGTCAGAGTTCAAATAAGCGAAAGATACTCGGTTTGATTAGATTTTATTTCGAGTATGTACACGGATTACTCCAACGTTTCTAAACTAAATGTGATTTTTAATTATTTTATTCAAATCCATGTTTATAAGTTACGTTACCAGTGCAAGAAGTCAGAGATTTACCTTATGGATAATCGCTAAACCGAGTAAAATAAAATATATTTAAAAAATTAAATCCAACAAAAACTATTACATTACATAATTTCAGCTAAATACTTACTAAATTATAAAATATGAAGTTGTTGTTGTGTGTAATGGGCGCATTGTAAAGTAATTTATTTTTAAGTTATTATAATTAATGTAAATTTGTTTCTCCTCGAAGTGATTATTGTAATCTTTGAGAAATAAAGAAGTTCTAACCGTATATTCCTATTATTGTATGCGCTACAATATGTATATTATATACAATATAGATATTGGAATTACTTAATCCTTTTTAGTCAGTGTTCAAATCAATCAAGGTTTCTTTACATTGGAAAGGTTTTTCTCTATTTACATTTATATCTGATCAGTTCAGATCAGATATAAATGTAAATAGAAAAAGGATTAAGTAATTCCAATATCTATATTGTATATAATATACATATTGTAGCGCATACAATAATAGGAAATGAATATACGGTTAGAACTTCTTTATTTTTCAAAGATGACAATAAGTAATCACTTCGAGGAGAAACAAATTTACATTAATTATAATAACTTAAAAATAAATTACTTTACAATGCGCCCATTACACACAACAACAACTTCATATTTTACCTACTAAAAGCCCTTTTATATAAGGCAGGGGAATGCCTACGCATGCCGCCCTCAAAAGGTATCTGCGGATGGTATGTCGCACTCGCACCACATGGTGTAGGACACGTGCCCTGTGAGGATAATTGTATGTCCTCATCTGACTATCATGCCACTTAGTTTATTAGAGATCAACTGTTTGCCGAGTTCATTTCCGGCATATTAAACCGTACTACCCAACTTACTTTCAACTTGAGGTTTCCAAAGGTTCAAGTCATATATATTCATAAAGTTTTAACCGTAAAGTAATATAGATATATGTATGTACATACATTCCCACCTAATGGTAACCCACATCAAGACCTATAGGTACTCAGATTGATGTACCGATAAAACAAGTTACTGCTTGTAGTTGCATGTCTGATTCTGATCTATTACACCATTTCATAGTAAACAAAAATATAAACTGTAACGTGAGAGTATTTTTATCTATGAATATTCAATAAGTAAAGAATATTTATTGGTTAATTGTATTTTAAATCGTTATGTAACGTATTTTAGGTGGTCCACATCGTGTGATGTTGGGTCGGGTCGGTAGTTCGGCAGGGCGGCAGTGTCGGCACACCTGCTCACAGCTTCCGATTGAGTGCTGTGAAAGGGAGAGCTCGTCACTGGTTTGACCCGACTCAGCCAGTCATCTTTATTCTCTCAAACAATATATACTGGTTTATAATTAATTCCACATAAATATGCACCAGTTTTTTATTAGATTCCTTTTGTCAACTACCGATCGAATTTTTCCGATGTGTAACGTTTTAACTTCTGTCCTGAATTAAATTATTATGATATATTGTTACCGTTAACAATAACTGTTTTAGATAAGGGTTAGATAAAGTTGATTTCAAAATATCTTTAGTATTATTAGGAGAACTTCTATAAGAATATTATTTTCTATAAAAGGTACGTTCTGTGTTGAAACCACTAGGTCTATTGTTTTAAAATCAATAAGGGCGCGACAGGTGTCAAAGGCGCATTGCATGAACCACAATAATAAGACAAGTCGCTGTGTTATTATAGTTTAAAGATATAAAGTAAAGAAATATTTTATTTACTTTGTAAGCACTGAAAGAGCTTTACTCTTTAACGTAAAAGCTATATTGCTGT
Organism: Pseudoips prasinana; assembly: GCA_951640165.1. Classification (NCBI taxonomy): domain Eukaryota; kingdom Metazoa; phylum Arthropoda; class Insecta; order Lepidoptera; family Nolidae; genus Pseudoips; species Pseudoips prasinana. The sequence goes on along the minus strand of OX621237.1, from coordinate 22,036,102 downwards.
GAAACAATACTGCTACTGGGCTAGACACTGAGTTAAAGACTTTAAAAGATATTTTGATTAGAGTGTTGAGCCAATTCCAAATATCGAGTTGATAATTCAATGAAGTATATATATGAGAGCTCTGTAAGTATTATTGAACCAAGAACAATTAGCTTATTCTATGCAATACCAATCAAAAACGAATTTTAATATCATTTTATGTCTTTCTAATCTAGTGTTGATGCAAATGACAGGACACCTTAAGTTGTGTCAATTTAGGATGGTCACGAAAATAAGAGACACGTTAGAACCTGTCTACCACTTATACTCACGGTTACGGTATATTAAAAGCAATTTTAGTAGCTTAACGGCTCTATGTATGCCCTGTTCTTATCGTACATAACTCGTATTTAAGAACAGGGCATATATAGAGATGCGTTAGAGAGAGAGAGAGACAGGGATACTAATATTTAAATTAGTTTAGTGGTGTGAAAAACAAAATCGGCAGCCATGTCTATGTCTATTCAATTAAAATATTTTTTTTCAACTAGCTGTGCCCCACGGTTTCATCCGCGTTAAACCTTATAAATTATAGCCTATGCGTTATTCGGATTTATAAGCTATATTACTACAAAGTTTCAGTAACAACAGTTGCGTAGTTTTTGCGGGAAAGAGTAATAAACATCCATACATCAATTCTCACAAACTTTCACATTTATAATATTAGTAGGTTTGGAAACCTCTTAGACTTTGGCTTTAAAGTGATATTATTCATCATCATATCAGCCGAAACGCCCACTGATGGACATAGGCCTCCCCCAAATCTCCCCACAGTTGCCGGTCTTGGGCTATCCACATCCAGCGACTGCCAGCGACTCAAGCGACACAAGATTATAGGTCCATCTTGTAGGGGGCCTGCCCACGCTGCGTCTTCCGGTTCGTGATCGCTACTCGAGCCGTATTATTCGTTAAGTACAATTATAATAAGTATGGTGTTTACCCAGCAACCGAGAGGCTTAAGCCAAAGTCCTCCTAGCCGAATTTGGGCCACAGCGGCCAGTCTCAATAGAGATTAGCAATCAGCGCGGGACATATTATAGTGCACAAGTGTGTGCGCAAACACAGGAGCACTTTCTATTCCATCACTCTCATGATCCGATGGGACGCCTAGCGACACGACCGGAAAGAGACTTAACGTGCTCTCCGAGGCACTATAATACCGTCAACTCCCAGATGTTGGGCTGGTGCTGAATTTTTTTTCTTTTTTACAAAAATGTCCCAAAATCACTTTTCAGCCTGACCCGGGATTTGAACCCAGGACCTGGTTCTCTGTGGGTGAACACGCTACCGCTAGACCAACGAGACAGTCAAACAGATGATTAAATTGGATAGATCACATTGCTAGGTCAATAAACGATCGGAAGTTATCGGCAGGTGTGTTCATCGAACAGATCCTATTGCTTCCCGCCACCAATAGTCTGCTTTATCCGTTATCACCTCTGTGCCCATATTAAGTCTTCCACACTCAATACGCGGCCGCGGCACATGTACCTATGCAAATAAAATCAAGTTGTAGGTACCGAAGTAGCCGGTACGAGCTCCGCTCCGGATGTGAGGACTTCAAATATGAATCGTATTTACGTAAGAAGCGAGGGCACATACAACACGTGCGGTACATACATAGTGTTCAGGTAAAGGGGGAGCATACAGCTGTTTCCACAAGAGTAACATTAAACCTCGTCTGCTCCACTTAACCTTGTGCAACGCTTTTAAAATTAACACTCAGATGTAGATTATGGCCAGATTTAAATTTAGTGCAAGTTTGAACTGCAATTAAATTGCAAATCAATTTAGCGTTTCGTGTAAGTCCGTTATACAACAACATCGATTTAAACGTTTCTTTATAAAAAATATTTCTAACAAAAATTCATCATAACAGCCGAAACAAGTCCACTGCTGGACAAAAGAATTATCTTGGTGGGATATGCTAAAATCGTCATGCTTGACATATGAGTTATCGAGCGCAGTAACACGGCCATAGTACTCAGAAAGAAACTAGAGATAGATATTAGGTAGATATACCCTCGGGTCGATTTCTACGCCCCCCACGGGACGAGATGAGTTGATCATATTCTGATATTTGCCGCCGTCACCACACAGCAAACGTTAACATTTATCGGGTACTATTTCGAAAATATTCCTCAAGGAATAAAAAAATCGATGCTCAAATAGCAGAGAAATCGCGTAACATACATATTCTTTCTATTTGAAGTCGGTCAAAAAAGGAACTTACTTTGAACGGGGGACTAATTTGCTATGGAACATAACAACGTAATTACTGTCTGAATAATACTATCGGGTGAAAACAACTATATTAAAATCTGTGCATCAGTTCCGGAGCTACTACAGTACTTTTTCTGTCTAAAGTCGGTAAAATATTCACAAGAACGCCTTAATTAGAGATTAGAGAGTGTATCAATGTAAGGTCGTCAGTATAAGTAGCAGGTTCTAAGATATTATTACCCCTTATTACCTACATTAGGACGATAATATTTGTTAGGGTTTGGCCTAATACCAATATTTTAAACATCCATTCACTGCTAGTATATTGCAAGGCCAAATTTAATATAGTGCGATAATAACTTGGTCCCTGTACACCTACTTCTCTTGCTGTCCGTACTTTGCTTAATGCTTGTTAAATGTCATAGAAAAGTCATCTTCAACTATTCTAATAGAAAGGTGCATTATTGAGAAATAACATTAGAATATTTTTTTGAATTAGCACGACACTCGCACTCTGAAAATATGTCCCTGTACAACATGCAGTTCTAGGACTCAAAGTTATTTAGAACAAAACCGAATGCTAAGCCTGTAGATGGAGCTTGTGTGAAAAATTTCATACTTTTAGACTCACTAATTGGGGCTATCTGTTGTTTACCATAAGATATTAGTTTAAGTGTTAGTTATTATTTAAGTAAACTGTAAGTGAAAAAAACCTTTAAAACAGCAGTTTCCATGCATGTTTGATAAATTAAATAAATTTTGATAGATTTTCTCCAGAAGATCTATCAATATTCAAAATAATGTCATGGATAAGTTTTATCGGCCGATAGACCAATCACGCGTAAATGAAATAAATGTTGTTTACATCAATCAATGAATTGTGGAAGTATTCATTTTTTTATTTCTTTATATAAAATGCTTACTAGTCCAAATATAATGACATTATGAGTCCTCATACGAAGATGTCTGAAATACAAGTCAGCAAAAATGCGATCTTATTGTATAAAATATACTCATATTGTTTGCGCACGAATGCATTGGAGCGAAGGTGAATTTCTTCGAAAGTGAGTCCGTTGCAACAACCTGCGAGGATTCTATTGTGGAAGGATCAGGCGCAGGGCGCAGCTGCCGGCAGGCCCGCGCCTGCGCGTTGCGTAAACTGCAATCGATATTGCACGATAGATTGTATAACCTCAACGTTTTTGTAAAATTTTCAGTAGACTTTTTTCGAATTTTCGATAACCAAATAAAAAGTGTTGACTGTCATTTACACATGACAGTTAGGAATAGGAAAATACAGTAAGCATTAATTAACTAAACAAAATATCCATTGAAAAATAAAATATAAAAATTGAATAAAGATATCACATTAATATTATAAAGGCGAAGGTGTGAGTGTATATGTTTGTTACTTCTTCACGTATAAACGGGTGGAGCGATTTAAAAAAATTGGTATGGAGTTAGCTGACACCCTGAATTAACACATAGGCTATAACGTATAAAGTTTAAAACCGCGGGTAAAACCGCGAGGCACAGCTAGTCATTAGATAAGAAAGAAAAATAATAATTTATAGTTCAAGATCTTCTCTGACGGTAGTAATCTAGTACATTTAGCGCTCACTAAATTAAATTATAAAATTTTTTGGTGCGCTTTAATCCACACTCTTCGTCATCTTCGTCACTGCGTGTCTGTAAGTTATTTGAAGAATGACTCCAACTAATTAACACATTCACTAATCAACTGCTACTGATATAGTGCATAGAAATTTATATTTTAAATTAACTTTTTCCCGTTCTTTCCCGTTTGTTCTTCGATTGGTAAACAGGACATTATATACACATTATATATCAATAGTATAAAAACAGTCTAAGCATGCACACTGTATCTCTATACAGTGTGCATGCTTAGACTGTTTTTATACTATTGATATATAATAGGGCTGAAAAGGATCTACCAGTATTAAGAATGATATCTATATGTTTATATTATAGTATGTCCTGTTTACCAATCGAAGTATGTAGCCTCTTATCACAAGGCATACCTACAGTAGATCGTGATAGAACTCTTTCTATCACGATCTACTGTAGGTATGCCTTGTGATAAGAGGCTACACAACTTTTATTAAGATTTGTTAAATTAACGATGATTTTGTGTTCCAAGTCGGTAAAAAATAACAAAAATGTAATACGAACAGACGAATGAGTTCTTTGATGTATCACGCTATTGCTACATATTATCATTAAATTTTATAAAAGATGAATGAACGTCGTTGTTATTTTATTTTACGACATTTTTTGTCTCCAAAATTCTGAGGAAAACGGGTTTTATTTATTTTGCGACGTTAAGAATTGATTTCATTGTGTTTTTTTCCTATGCTACCTGTGCGTCAGCACATGCCTGTTTTTGTGCGAATAGTTAGCTCGATAATGCTTTGTGGGTGATGGAAGCCGCGCGCTACCATGACGTATATCGATATAAATTCAAAATGGAATACGAGAATCTGTCAAATATTTCTTAAATCTTAAGAATTAAGAATTAATACATATTCTTACTCATTTAAAACTGCAATTTTTATTTGAGATGTAGGATACTGTAATGGACAGTCTTATTAGTGATTATTTTATGTCAAATCAATACTATTTTATTCAATCGCATGTTAAGGCCAAAAATGGGCACCCAGTAGCTGCCCTAAGTAACTGTATGTATGGAAGATGATGTTGCTCGCGCTTTTTGGGAACACGTTGTTGATGATCTTGCACCTCATCTCTCTTCGGCCACCTTGAATGACCGTCCCATCGGCGAGAGAGAGAGAGAGAGTGAGGGAAAACAGTGTGCATCTGTCTTTGCATTTGCGCTTTAATGACTCATACACTACATACAATAAAAATTATCTGCATTTTCTAGGCATTTGCAATGTCTAGAAAACCAAGCAGTAAAATAATACTACACCCAGCTCCAGGAACTCCAGGTGTACCTCTCGAAATAATGCGGTGGTATGTTTTTTACGACCCTGAGCAACCAATTGCGACGGTTACTCAAATTACCTACTTGTTCTGATTCTGGTAAATAATTCATACAATTTCAATAACCACATCAGGAAAAAGTTTTCAGGATGTAATAAATCGATTTAGTTTAGATATTATTACTACTTATTAATATTTTTGTGGTATTACCAGGTAATTGCGCAAACTACGCAGATACTGTGCAGAGATAAGCGCCGTAGCTCAGGCCCTGAACTCAGCTAACCTAATTGACAAGCCGGCGCACGCGCACACATCATCGATCAACTTGACCACCTCACAATCGAGTTACGAAATACACATTCGGCTAGATACAGATCCTGCACAATTACCGTAACAGCTGTGTCAGACAAGTTCCATTACTAGGAAGTCTACATGCATTCAGATAACATTCTCTTGAAAACAACAGATAAAGTTGGCAAGGATTGGTAAAGGAAATCAGCTTTGAAAAGTTTTACAGTGTTTTAGACATTTAGATTTTGTATTTAGAGACGAAAATCACTTCAAAGCTTTGCTTGAACCAAAATTTTGTAGCTTACCGCGTAACCAAATGATAATTTTTAAAGCTTAGCATGTCATTAAGCCTATACTTTTATGCCAATGCCTTAATTAAAAGCCAAAAACATCGCATACGTTAAGAGAAATTCATACAGACGTGCACGTACGTGTAAAAATGAAAACAATATTACAATCCTCAAAATCGAGGTATTGTATTCTCAAATGAAGGTCGCTGGAAGCCGTTGGATGCAGATAGCGCAAGACCGGCAATTGTGGAGATCTTTGGGGGAGGCCTTTGTCCAGCAGTGGACGTCTTTCGGCTGATATGATGATGAAGCACATTTGAAGAATGTGTATGGATCATTTTGTATATATGTGTTTAGTATTACGTCAAACATATAAACATGCGGGCAGATAGCTGCGCGCTGACTTCTGAGTCTTCAACACAACTCCAAAAGGTATTCGTTTTAAGTTTTAGTTCATAAGCTTAGAATAAAAGCTTCGTTCCAGTTTATAGACTGACTCAAGTTTTATGGAAATCTATTCGAAGTGGTGAACAAATATAAAAATAATCCCAGTGATATCAGGATAATTCAATAAAAAGTTGTAAACGACATAAAAAACAGAGAAGCCGTTGTGGGTCTGATAATTTTACACTTAAACACTACACTACTGCTAAGTGCCGAATGTAAATAAGTGTAATGTCTAATGAAATATCCATGTTGAATTGCATATGGATATTTTGGGTTGTCTTAATTTTACAAACTGATAATTTAATTTAGTAAGTTTACGGTGACCGTAGCCTAGTTGGTAGTGCTCCTGCCTACGAAGCTGGTGGTCCTGGGTTCAAATCCCGGTAAGTGCAAGTATTTGTGTGATGAGCACGAATATTTGTTTCTGAGACATGGATGTTTTCTATGTATTTAAGTATTTATCTATCTATATAAGTATGTATATCGTCGCCGGGTACCCATAGTAGAAGCTTTGCTTAGTTTGGGGCTAGGATGATCTGTGTGACATTGTCCCTAGATATTATTATTATTATTTACGAAAGAAATCTAGTAATATAATACTTTACTTGCAAAACAAAGCAATTAAGTAATTCACTCAAAACAAATATATACAACCTATTAAAACTGCGAGCCACGAGTAAATAAACGGCTTAGTAGCGGTTTCACCCAAATTTGGTTCGCCCGAATCGGGCGAATGAACTACTTTCAATTTTGAATATTTTTTAGGGCCGGTTTCGCCCGAATCAAATTTAATGGCGGGCGAATCAGGTCAAGCAAAATTCAGTAGGGTACGATTCGCCCGAATACTATTATACCTCAAAAATAAGCCTTTACTTAATAATAAAATGTGAAATTTTATAAAAGTACAGTTGCGTACACAATTGTTACTTACAATAATAACAAAATTTCTGTTGGTGAATCTGGTTATTCCTGTATGTCTATTACTATCTACTCAACAAACGAGCTATTGATAAAAATATAATACATATAACTATTATGTCAGTCAATTGGTTTAGATGGGATCCAGAACGGGTGGGTAAGTATTAAATAAAAATCATACAAAATAATCAGATATATTTTAATTCACACTAACAATTTGAAATAAAAACTATTAATAATATATCAACACTTAAATATTTCTTATAATATACTTAACAGTCTTTTACTCGTTATAACTTTTTACTTACTAATAATCAATCACAGTAGTTTTATAAATATCAAAGCAATTTTGTAAATATAATTTTGTACTTCTGAAATATAAATGTTCAATATTTGAGTTACATAAAAAGTATAGCAGATTTTAATAATAATCACAGTATTTGTAATTATAATCAGTGTATATACAGTGTTTTACTATAATATCTATAAACTAAATCTAATTTTTAATCACAATCATTATCACAGTTTTTTTTTCATATTTTTTATTTGGTATTTATTCGTAATTAGTGTTTTGATTTTACACAGATACAAAATTAGACTCGCAATTTTTCAATACACAATGGTAAATTTATTTCCCCATCAAATAATTGTTGCAGGAAATCATCGATCCTATGGTGTTGTTTAATCGTCTCAGGACTTTTTTAAGATATATATTGATTTTTTTTTATGTAATGATAAATAATAATTTGAATCTTTCAAATTAGTATTTAAGAATACAATTAAATTTGTATAATATTTATATGTATTTAAAACAAAAAGCACCTAGAATAACAAGTATAAACAACTGAGTACATATTAACTACTTACTTCTTAGTGTAACCAGGCTTTTATGAAGAAACAGTACACATAAAACCAATTATATTTTTAACTTCACATTATTTATGCATGCACAATTTGCAAATGAGTGACAGAGACAGCAATATACTACTATCTTTTGTGTTCCTATGGGTGCGTTTATTTGGTGTGTCTTTACGTTTATCGCTGAGGAACAAAAGTCATTGTGCATATTATCTAGTAGGTTACTTACTATTTTCGATTAACACAATATGTGCCTAAGTAAATCCTCTTTAAATTGGTGCGCCCGACTGTACTACTTATTTTTCTGAGGTATGATAGTATTCGGGCGAATCGTACCCTACTGAATTTTGCTTGACCTGATTCGCCCGCCATTAAATTTGCTTCGGGCGAAACCGGCCCTAAAAAATATTCAAAATTGAAAGTAGTTCATTCGCCCGATTCGGGCGAGCCAAATTCGGGCGAAACCACTACTAAGCCAAATAAACACTCGGCACCCCCTTTACATAAATACACGAATTACCTCGATAAACAACTTTTAGTCAGTTTACAGTCACCGGAGTGAGACAAAAAATTTAAAACGATTACCCGTTTATAAGCGTTTCATGAATACTTACTTTTGGAAAAGAGATCTAAAGCTATTAATCAATATTGATTGACCATTGTATGATATTTATTGTTATATTTTATAGGATTTATGATTATTCAGATCGTCGATTGGCAATCCTATTGAGATCTACTAATTCTTAGTAGTAACTGAGTAAACTGTATAATAACTAAATGTATTATTTATTACTATAGTTAAATAACTATTTATAGGACTAGTCAATATTTCCGCAATTTTGCACGGATTACAAACAATAGGACAAGTGGCAGGGTGCAGTCATTGTAGTGATTTCTTGCTCAAAGCAACTAAGTAGTGGGGAATGCTATATCGCGAGATTTGTACAAAGGCGAGACGTCGCGTGATCAGAAAACGCAATCGAGAGATCCTAATTTTAGCTATTTCAAAGTGAAGTGAGTTACTGTCACCAGTACTTCGAATCAGAAATATTGGGGACAATCAATTGACGTCTTAACTGAAAGCGAATAAGGCTTTGTTTACTGATACATTTTTCTTTATGGGTCACTAAATGGACTTTAAATGAACAACTAAACCGCGTGAAACCGTATCTGTATTTCTTAGTACCACTTAGGATCAGTTATAGTACCGAACTTGATATATTGTGTATGTCAATGTTCTGCGCGCATCGACTTTAACGTCAATCTTGCAAGATCTCTTTCGATTTACGTTGTGGTCAATATTGTCCATAATAATAGAAATCAATCGCGTGAAAAATTAATGAGACAGAGATGACAATTCATACTTAGCACGCATCTAGTAACGGTGTCGTGCGCTTGCCGCATATCGCATATATTTTTTTTAAAGACGCTGTAGGTAGTCTAATCCCTGTGTCACGGGGTACTTTACAAACATAAAATAGACGGACACAAATTACATCTAGACTCAGAACAACCATCAGGTCACACAAATAGTTGTCCGGCGCGGGACTCAAACCCGCGACACAACGAGGTGATGCGACTATCTTAGCCGCTGCACCGCACGTGCAGTCAATTGATACTTTATCAACGTGTATCCAGTTTTTGGCTCACTATAAAATAATAATTAATTAATTTTATTTCGGACAACAATACAGATCTATGCGGATATTTTTTTCTAAACCTCGCTTGATTCCAATATTGTTAGACACTCAGAATACTGCAAATAAGTGTGTTCTGTAAGAAATCTGTCAATTTATCAATGTAATCGACTATCTCAGGGACCTGTTCTGTAGCTCACAAAATATATTCTAGGTTTCAAATAGTTCTACGAAGACATTTGCCCAAAATACCCGCAGACCTGTGTGCACAATTTCCTCAAAGATATGTTATATAAAGGTGATGTGCTGAATGATAAAGACTGCAACATTAGCATCAAGTGATACATTATGATTCATTAATGTAGACAGATGTGGTCTAGAAAAAATCTATCTTCAGTCCGATATATCAATTATTGAAACATTGACCGTAAACACTTTTAAAAGAAAATAACGGGAACGATTTATTTTAGTTTTTATTTTTCATTCTTATAACATACTACTCTTATAAAATGACGGCGTTCCTAAATAACCATTCAGATTTAATTAATAAATAGATGCTGAATGGCTATATGAATTAACTAAAGGTAAATGTAAAATATTAATAAAATGATGATGAATTTTCACCAAATGACTAATAGTAAGTACCTACACATATGCATGATCAACGTGAACAATAAAAAAATGGTTCCCTGAAACGAATAAATAATTGAATATAGAAGGCATAATCAATTTAAGCAGAGGTTAAGAGCAAAAGGAGTGTTAGATCAAGTCTAATATTATTGTGGAGCCACTTATATTAGCAGTTATTAAAATAATAGCCTTGAGTTGATTAGTATTATTATAGCGTTATTGTTAATGGTTTGAAACTAGTGAGTAGTGTCAATATATCTTATTAGCACATAGCAGTGGATGACATGTCGCTCGTCGGACGGGAACAATCGGCGACCGGCGCCCGCGTAGCTCCGATCTGATCTCCACTCCTGCTGTGTGGTGCAAGATGCAGGCGCGCTACGGACTAAAAATATTATCATAGCTCCTCGTTTGTTTTATATACTAATATAACAGAAAATAATAACGCTAGATGCGTGGTTTAATGCCTCATTCAGGTTTTAGAATGCCGAGTCTTATTTTCTACCAATGTATTAAGTATTCTTATATTTCTATATACTACTGTTTTTCTTAATTACTGTTTCTCTACTCATACTTATATTACTGTATGTCTGTGCTCTCGTCTAATTATTTGGTGCCCGCTTATTCACATGAGATTCTTTGGGCTCTTTTCTTCTTTTATTTTAGGATATTGTTTGGTTAGTGTGTTATTCAAATTTTTTCATTATGTCCGGAAATCCCAATTACCTTTAAAATATTGTCAGGACTGTAGTCGATTTTTTCTCGTGTTGCCAGAGCTGCATTACACGGCATTTCATGGATGGTTAAATGAGTAAGTATGGATATATCTATACAGACATAACATTACTTATGTATATATTTGTAATTATAACTTTATTTCGTATTCCACATTTGATCTGTCTTGTGATAATTTTCAGGTTAAAGGGATTTTGATCCCTTGGCGTTTCATTTAACTTTCAGGAGAGTAGTCCTTGGCAAAATCGTTTGTCAATACGCCGCATATACCTTTAATGGGTGCAGAGGTATTGTCGCCTGTACCTCGTCACTTGCGACCTATAAGCGCTACGGTATTGCTTACAATCGTTTCCTGCACGCAATGCGCAATATTATACGTACATCATTATTTCTCGTATTGACAGCACGGATAGCTCAGTGAAGATGTTAACTGACACGTTCGCCTTATTACATTGTCACAAACTGCACTTCATTTCACATTTACCGTTTTTGTGTGATTCAAACTTGACGATCAGTTAGTTTGAGTGACGTTAATCGTTCAGTGTTAGCTTGACGCGCGAAGAATTTAGGCCTCACGTCAGATCACGATGAATTGCAGCCTGCAGGACCATCGTGATAAAGAACTGATGGATATCTTTGACATTTTCTCGTTTGACACTTACTCGTGCGTAGGGAACGATCACGGACATGACCTTAAATATGTGGAGTTGAGCAATAAGGGACCATTACGAAATGTCAGGCGAATTAAGAATCAAAAGCAAGCAATCACGTTTCGAATATATAGTAAGGTACTTAAATTAAATCTGAAGCAAAATTAAGACGAAATGTTGATGTCCATTTTTGACATTTTAATTTTATAACTTACTAAGCAACAAAAACTGTCTATAATTGATAACGACACGTAGAGCATCAATTACGCAATGCCAATATTGCAGGATCTTTTGTTACGACTTTTTTTAAGGATGATCGAAATGCTGTAGTTGTTTATAAAAAACAAGACACGTTCATTCCACAGACTCAGCGTTCGTGAAATGAAATTCCTATGAAATCTGTAAAGAAAACTTAACGAGGCCGTATTCTGATACGGTCTCATTAAGATTTGTTTGTAGAAATCGACTTAGCCAGATCCTACGTCGATTTCTGCAAAAAAAGTTTCATAAGAATTGATTAAGCTCCGGGCTAGGAAACTCGAGATGTACACTCATTGAGCGGCATTCAGATTCATTCATAGCTTATTTGTCTGTTCAGCGTTCATAGCATGATGTTAATTGCATGACGTTAGTTGTAGGTATTGGATCAGCTATCGACAGATACCGGCTGTAAACACGTCGTCTGTATCGCAACAATCTATTTATAATCACTGGCCGGCGAGACCACTGTGTGTTAAATGTCTGATATTTACGATTACGGGCCGAGACGCCGCCTCTAGGGATGTTGGCTCTATTTGGATATTGTAAATATCGATAGTTTCTATTAGCTTGAATCAGAATCGTAATTGTAAAACATGATAGAATTGTTGATTTTTTATTTTATCAATTACCTAGCATCCACTTAATTATTATTATTAATTAAATGTCAGGAAACCAAAGCAAACGAATGGGTTCAAAGAAAGGGATTGTATTGTATTTGTTTTAATTATTGTCTTATTTTATTTAAAACTTTACAACCGAATGATTTTTTAATGATTATGGAAATTCCTGTGTTTGATATAAAATAACTGTCTTTGAGAAGTATATCCTGGCAAGGTGAACAAAATGCGTCCATCAATTTTATTAATGGAAACATTGCTAATTTGGCCTCAGGACTAAGAGGGCGAGGTATCTGTATAAGCCACTGCGCCATCCGTCCAGTGTAATCAAACTCGTTTCTAATGTAATTTTGTGTAAATAATACATTTAATTTTGCCGGTCGCTCGTTGAAGTCTTTTCAAGGCGGAATGTGGGGTTGATTAAAATGTAGCAACAACATTGGTAATAAGTGTAATAACGTGTTCAAGTGTATAATTATCACTTGTCCATCATTATATGGAAGTTATCGACATGATTGTTAGTTGTGCACTAATCTCGCAACGATTAGCGCACCCGCGGCCGGCGCGCGCGCACGTGCGCCGCCAGCCGGTGAGTAAGCTCGCGCTGCTAGTATACACAGTCAACTTTACTTATCAAAACACTACTCTTAATCAAACCAACCACCTTAATCCTTGTACATATGGCTGAAAATACAATGGTTTTGTTCTCGTATACATGTAAATGTGAAGTGGTCACTACGCTGGCCCTTAGCACAACTATCTCTAGACTGTCACGCAAACAAAATCCAAGTAAACAACTGTTCGGTAAATGTACCTCAAGTATTATAATTGTAATAATTGTAAGCACTACGACAGCCGGCCACCTGCTTTTGTTACATTTTGTGGGTTCATTGCTATTCTACATTCTTGTTGAAGGTGTGGATTTTAAATATGCAAGACTTTATGGTTGTTGCAAATCATTTGGCAAAGACAATGGCGGACTTTCAAATAGAACGCGTGTAAGACTGAGGCGCTTTTTTACTTTGGATTAATTGTAAGATGAAATACCTATTTGAAATTATTACGTAGGGGTTACATGTAATACAATCGCTTACATAATAAAATTGTTAGTTTGGTCTTTTGTTAGAATTGAATTCAAATTTTAATTTATGGTATAATTAGTGAATTATTTCATATATTGATGATAAGATTAGAATTTGTCTTGTTAAAATGTTTTATATGTTAGCATATCAAGTAAATTACATTTTTGATTTAGGCTATCTCACGACGGGTGAAACTGATATTTATATATATTCAATATATTTTTCGTACAAACTGGATTTTTGTACGAAAAATATATTGAACTATATATTTTTCGTACGAAAATATATATTATTCTATATCTTATATATTATCATCATGACTATTTCCTTTTGTATGGTAATAGTTTCATTTCATCGTGACCTCCCTTTTGAGGAACATTTTTCTCATATAGATTATGGAAAACAATAATGTCTAATATGATACAGATTTTTCACTGGTCTTTTCCCTTTGATCTTGCACCAGCAAGAAGAGCATAAGTTTATATGAGGTTTCACATGGTTTTGGAATATATGATCTATGATCAAAGAACTTCCGTACCTAAGTTAAAGACAGGGAGAGAATAGACTTTCTCTATTTCAAGATTATGCATTTTGTTGGTTCGGAGAGCAATCCGAGAATTAAGAGTGGCCCATTTCGAAAGTATGGATCCGTTCCTTTAAGTGGCACATTCAACAGCTTAACAATGATGTATGTATTTCGTTAGCCCGATCTCAGCAGAAGAGTTAACAGTACTAAAATAATCTAACTACATCTTACGAGAAAGTTCTTCTTAATTTTTGATATGTGATGATGTACCTGAGGAAATCAAACAATAATAATAATCGCATGATGTATTCAATGATGGCACATATCCTCAGTCGACCCCAAAGCCGGCTGTTGCACAGTTACAATATCGTACACAATGAATCGCAGTTGGTAGAAAAAAACGATAGATAGGTACAAAGCTTCACAGATGTGCCGTGTTGTGATATTGTCACCTGCGCGCACGCACGTGCGCATATACGCAGACAAACATCGTGACGTCAATGTTGCAAAGCCGCGCAATACCTCACAAATAACTATACACCATTATGTATAGTTATGTAGGAGAATTCTCAATTATACTTAGGTAGAGCGATGTAGGTATGTACGTAATGAAATTAAGCCGTGGGGCTTTGTTGTCTTTAAAATCTAATGTAAATGTTATGTGCTATCAGAAGCCTAGTAGAATCTGACACCTGGGGTCAGATGGCAGTCTGTTTTTAGTTATGTAGGATAATTCTTAATTATATTCAGGTAGTCAGACGTAGGCGCATAATTAATTTATTTCATATTGTTGGAGAAAAATTATAAATTAATGACATATACACGAAAAGTTAGTTAGAAGCCTAGAATGTATCACTGAGGGTAGTCACCCCTAGCATTGATTGCTTATGGACTTAGAATTAGATGGCAGTCCTTTATTTCATCCTAATTGAAATAGGAAAGGGCTATTTCTATTACCGTTAGCCTAGGAGTCTTTCAGAGCTGCATCGGAAATAGAGCAAGCGTGGACTCAAGTCTTCTAGCAAATGAAACTGCAATCGAAAAGGTTAAGGTAATGGCAAGTTAAAGTATATTTTTTAACGTTTCATAATATTTTAATGGAAAAATAAAAACAGATTCTTTGTGATACTATAAAGAACAAAATTTTAAAATAGAATTCAGCTTGTTGCAGCTAGCGCTACCCGCTGGATGCAAGACCGGCAATTGTGGAGATATTTGGGGGAGGCCTTTGACCAGCAGATCCACAGTCAGTCTTTCGGTTGATATGATGATGATGTTTCAGTCATATTTAACCTTGAGGAGCTGTTTATCCAAATGAATTTTTAGATCAGATCGTTAAATAAGTCAGTACAGTATCAGTCTACATAATAACCGTAATACCAACGGCACTTTTTCTTGGTAAAAACCGACTGGAAAATATTGTTATAATACCTTTTTAAAAATTACTTTTACAGTTAGCCTTGAAGGCTTGTGATATATTGATTGGATATTTTTGAAATTCTACACGTTGCGTTGTTCAGTTTCACGTTTATATGGAGTTCTTTAAGTATATAATATAGGTAAGCTTTTATCACAACTCACGTTATACAATGTTGTTATCATCACCATGACAGCCGAATGTCGTCCACAGCTGGACAAAAGCCTCCCCAAAAGATATTCACAATGGAGTTGTGACAATAATTTGGAGGGATATGCCACAATCGCCACGATGGGCAAACGGGTTGGTGATCGCAGTATGATGGTCATAGTACACAGAGAGACGCTGCTGGCCATACTCTGAGAGATATTGGCTCTCGACTTCTACGCCCCCCCCCCCCACAGGAAAAGAGGGGGTAGCGATATTTTATGCCGTCAGCCACACAATATTGTACACATTGTATAGGGTGTAAAAAATATGTGATTGAAATTTCACTGGTACGGTAGGTGTAAACATAATAAATACGTAATAATTATTTTTATTATTTTTCGTAAGTATATTTGGATGTACGTTTACAGTTTAGACAGAAGCTCGTATATTATAAGCGGATCGGTATTTTATAGAATTTGCTTTTTACACCCTAGTGTAGAGAATGTAACCAAAAGCTCACAAAAAGTAATAAATAAGGTGCATTTCCGTGCGTGTTACCTGCGCAGATGCATTAGTAACGCTCGTCGCATCACTGTTGCGACCACCCCTTAACACAACTTATCCGACCGTGGTGCTTTCAATTAATTTTCATTAACCAATATCCATTTACGTTGCCTAATGAATTTAAGATGATTCTACGCTATTTGTTATTCCCCAACTGGTATAAAAAGAAAGAACGTTTAATTATTTTTTAACCGAATTGTAAAAACGAGGAGGTTATAGTTTCAACAGTTCTTTTTTTAAATGTTACGTGATGTCTCCGTTGCTTGTAAACCAATATTAATAATTACTTTATCTAATAGTAGATGACACTAGGTTATAATCGAATAACAAACTGAGGATTTAAGGGTAAAAAAAGTTGAAGTTTGTTGTACGATTCTTCATCAAATTATTCATCAAATTATATTTTGAATTGAATTCAATTGACTAGATATATATTATACTAGCTGTGCCCCACGATTTTACCCGCGTTAAACTTTATAAATTATCACAGCTCCTCCCCCATAGGTGATAGCGTGATAATATGTAGCCTATACGTTGACCCGAGCTCTTAGTAATATTCATGCAATTTTTGAAGAAAATCCATGCAGTACTTTTTGAGTTTAGCCCGGACATACATACAGACAAACAGACAAATCGACAAAAATTCTAAAAACAATGTTTTTGGATTCGATATCTATTGTAGATCACGTCCCAAGTATACTTTTTATTAAATATTCAATGTACATGATAAGTATGTTTATGTAAATTCTAATACGCACACAACTTAAAACATTTGACAGACACTATAGTAGGTATACTTGCAACTACCGCCTTGTATATGTTATTTTTCTAGAAGAGATCGCTACAAACAGATACGACCGAGGATTGTACCTGTATTTGGTTATTTTAAAAACATGTTTTTCTGGTGCAATAAAGTGTAATTTACCTATCTATATATCTATCTTGAAAAGAGGTTATCAATTCCACTGCATGTATTTTTACGATTCCTGAACTGATTTTATCATTATTTTTTATACCTAATACAGTCGGTCAAAAATACATATCTTATTTTTATATAGTTATTATATTAAGTAGTCACGGTATTCTGTTATTAAGATATCGTTACTCGCGTTAACGGATGGTTTTCTTGTTAGTATTATAATAGGTATAATGAGAACGTAATTGCTTCCATTGAACCTTTTGCAATGTATACATTACCGCACCACATACTAAGTATATTTGCCTTAACGGTTAAAGTTAAGAATTGTCCTTTGTCATAACCTCAAATTAAAGAGTTAAATATATCGAAATCATTTTAATATTGTACCTTCACATTACAAAGTGAACGCTACCCGTTATTACATTTTGAGCCCCTTATTAGAGAACAATACAAATTTGAATAATAATACAGCAAATAAAAATATTCCCATGAGTGTTCCAGATTCCGAATTGCTTCATTTCAAGTTCACAAGGGAGAGCGATTAGGTATCGACAAAACGTACGTTAAACAAGGAGTTGCACCCATTATTTTTGACAATACTATAAAAGTTGGTGAGCTGCAAACTAATGAGTTATTAATGGAAGACTGCCGTGACACAATTGGTAGTGAACCTGCCTTCTGACCCAAAGGTTACGGGTTCGATCTTCGCACAAGACAAATATTTGTCTGTTAAACTATGTTTATTTATATTTTATCGTCCGGTTGGCATGATTGGTAGATATCACGCCGTAAGTAGGTAGGAAATTACTATCTAGGACAGATAATATTTGACATGTCTGTTTCTCCTGAGTCTGGATATTATTATCTACATAAGTATGTATTCACAAAAGAAAAGTAGTATATGTAGTATATCAGTTATCTGGGATTTTGGATCAGATGTGAAAAATGTCTCGGGATATTATATTTTAATATTATATTAAAGTTGCCGTTATACCCGCCAACTCCTTTTCCTCGACGGGCCTGTTGGCGTGTTTGGCAAATGCTTGCTTTTCACGCCGGAGGTCGTGGGTTCGATTCCCACCCAGGACAGATATTTGTGTGCATGAACATGTCTAATGTCCTGAGTCTGGGTGTAAGTAATTATCTATATAAGTATGTATTTACAAAAGAAAAGTAGTATATGTATTATATCAGTTATCTGGTTTCCATAGTACAAGCTCTGCTTAGTTTGGGATCAGATGGCCGTGTGTTAATAGTATCCCAGAATATTATTTATTTATATTATTATCCTTTTGGAAAAAATGTACACTTCCATATCAGAGAATGTCTCTCCCCAATCGAGCTTCCTGCTCCCGCAAGGAGTAGTTTGAGCCTCAAATGCTGTCAGCGTTGCTAAATTTAGAGCAAGGTAATTTTAAATCATACCATCGGCACGATGAGAAGAAGGCAGTACAGTAAAACAGACAGCCTTTAAATTATTCACATAAATTCTCCCTAATAATCTTCGTACTAGTTAAATGTGATAATGGGTAATGTTCCGTTAGCCATGAAGTAGGGCTCCATGATATTGCTATTGATTGTTATTTGTGTATCTGAATCAGCCTCATACTAATTTACTTGGTAAAATTGTTTGTTCAATAATTGTATAAGTTATAGACTTTACAAAATGAGGAGGGTTATGTTTGGATTTTCTATGTATTTTACCTAATTTTTGTTGTTAACTGATTTCTATTCTTTTTAATTTAATAATTTCTAATTCATGTTCACACTAAAAGAAAAAAGAAGAATACAATACAATAGATGAAATTTCACAAATGTACTAATTATTTCTAAAGAAATGTTTTCCAGTAGATCTGTAAGAGAAGATTTCAGAAGATAGACAAAAACTCATAGTTTATAGCATGATATACATACATACCAAATATGAAATATAGAAAAAATGTCCCAGACTATAAAAAATTAATTCATTATATTATATATTAGTTGATATGTTATTTGTTTTTTCGGCGATTGTGAGCATTGTGTGTGAATGATAAAAGATAGTTAGAAAGGCAAACCGTGCGTTTTTTTGGATATTTGATTTCATGTCATTGTAAAGCATGCCATAAAAACGTAGTCTCGTATAAAGATTACAATTAAGAAGGAACCTACCTCTTCAAAGATTACCTTTATAATATTATACTGAAGGAAACGCCAGTTATCCCAATAATTCCCAATATATCCCAAAATAAAAAAAATATCAAACAATATGTGTGCATAGTTACTTAGCCTTAATATTTAAATTTTATCAAGTTTAATGAAATCCCTGGCGCAGTACGAATGGCAATTACCTGCCTCTTTGTCAACCGAGATAAGGGCACTGGCAGTGCGACAGTAAATAAAAGATAGAAAGTGGCTTTATTTCAGTACAAGAATAGATTCAAGGAGCTAATTTACCACTCGTTTATATCGAGCAACTAGTTAGAAGTGTTCTTGGTCTTATTGCGTGGCTTGTTTGTTTTCTCTATGTTATAATTAGTAGGTATTGTTGGAAACAGTCGCGGTTACTTGAATGGAGGTAGAAAGAAAGAGCTTAAGTGTTTTTTTGTTAGTATTTAATGTTAGGTTCTTCCTGTCTTCGGAGTATAAGGACATACACAAGGTAAAGATGGGAGTGTGTTGGGTTGGATATTAATTTAAATACAAGCTACTTAACAATAATATCGACTATTTATGAGGCAACTCTAAGGGGTGAAATTTGACGGGTAGACGAATGTTGCCATTGTCAAATGAGGATTGATTTTCCGGACGGCATATTTATATATAATAATATGTATTTCAGATAATAAATACAAATTGTAATTGGCCTTCGGCACAACTATTCACAACAGAATAGCTGAGTGTTTTCTCCCTCGAAAGATGATGATTCAAATTGGCAAGCGGTTATCGTAGGTTCGACGCTTGCTTACATTGCTTGTGAGTGATGTCTTAATCACGGATCAGTTAAACACACACAGAAACATACCAATTAGATTTTAATATGATTTGTTTGCAATTATTCTTATAAGACAATTATATACAACGGAATTAATAAGAATATATATGCCTTCATTTTTATCTATGAAGCATATGCTTTTTTGTTTTTGATTATATCTGTATCCTACTATGATTAAGCAGGTGTAGATACTGAGAATATGATTTGTTACTTATTAAATTAATAGCGCATATTTCGCAGTCTATTCACTCTACAGGCAAGTTAGGAACATTTATGCTTTTGATCCCGTATATATTTTTCTTCTTATTATGACTATACTTATGTTTATAGTCAGTATATTATATGAAATTTAATTTTATTATGTTATTATTTTGCTTGCTCTATATAATTTGTTTGTACGCCTTGCAAGGCAAAACATAGTGATACAACACAATTTTTATACCATGTACCATATTACATATGTTTAACAAATAAATTACTTTGACTTTGCCTTCACCTAACAATGAACTCTTATACAACATACCTTAGGTATGTTCGATAAGAAGAAAAATATTTATATACGGGATCAAAAGCATTATTGTTCCTAACTTGCCTGAAGAGTGAGTAGACTACTAGACATGCGTAATGATTTAAGGGCATTTATGCATTGAAGACTAAGACAATTTCCTAATAATTGACTTGTTACTTTTGAAATAGTGTTATTGGGGGTTTTGTATTAAGACGATTAAAATTATTTAGATTTTATATCTCTTTTTATACCTGTTTTATGAAAAGGACTATCATTTTTTTACTGTCAAATTACTCATCCGGTGAGTAGACGGGTCGTAATAAGCCTTTTTCTTTTGTGAAATAAGTGCAAAGATGTTAAAAAAATATTTAGTTAGAACTATGTTGGGTTTGTTAGAATGGTAGCTATACTCGTTAACAGCACAATACTCAAAAGCTGGAACAATTATCATAGTCAACTCCCAGACTTTATATTTTACTTCAATTCTGTATCTAGATTAAAATGCTGTGTTCTCGTTTACCCCATTCTATTTATTAATCCTGGGATTCAAAGGCATACGTCGAATGCTTTATATTAATTTAGCCGCGATTGAGTTAAGTGAATGTTGGAAGGTTAGCAGACGGGCGGCGCGGATAAAGCGTGCGCCAACTTCGCGCTAAGTGAGCCCCGATAGTTGCTGACGAGTCAATCGCGCCCACACGCTCTGTCGTCGCCGCTGGCTTTAATAACGTACCCCGTATCCACCTTATAACGATTTAATTTCAAGTTTTCATTGTTTTGTTTTCTTTTGTTTGTAGCCAGTTGCTGTTTTCGCCTACTTACTTGCTGGAAGATAATGAGAAATACTGGTTAATCCTGTCTTTGAACTTCTTTTCTTCTGCCTATAAATTTAAATGTATTAAAAAAATACACAGAATGCTCTTTTTTTTAAAGACATCCCTCGCACTAGGGAATTTATTCCCTGTGCCACGGGGTACTTTACAAACATATAATAAATGGACACAAATTACATCCAGACTCAAAACAACTATTTATGGTCCACACAAATTGTTGTCCGGCGCGGGACTCGAACCCGCGTCACGAAGTGGCGAGGCGACTGTTTTAGCCGCTGCATACTTATAAAATCAGAAGCCTTAACCGAGTTATTCGACTCGAATAGTTATTGATATCTTTCCAACCAATCAGAACCGTTAAATAACGTGCTATCGCCAACTCGTGTGATTTCGGGCTGTTGTCATTGGCTGAGAAGATAGGAAGAATTATTCTCACTTGGTCACATGGCTCAGGGTCCAGATAATGATAACGAAGTCTGGATCGATTCCTTTAGCTGTAATGACATGATACCTTCTCGGAATGCTGGAAAATGCTTTTCGTACCAACTGTAAGTATTGTTGTGGGAATGTTGCCAGAATTTTGAGAATGATAGCTGTCGGCTCAGTTAAAGAATAAATATTGTTTTTAGAATATATGTTTAAGAAAATATAAAGTATACATCAGTTAGACATCCTCAGCAATATTATGAGACAGCATATTCATTATACTCATATTTAACAGCAAAGTTTTGACTAAACGCTATCAGTATCGTACATCATTTGCTCAGAGATGTTACGGTTTCCTGGCCCGCGCAATAAAGCAAGCAATTTTATATATACTCTGACAAAAAGCAAAAGTTAAAAGTAAACTCATCAACTCGCTACTTACTAATGTTAGGAGCCAGTTGATGATCATTCGGTATCATCATATGATAATTCATATGATGATACTGAAAACCTAATAAATATTATTAAATTAGTACCAAAACTTATTAAATTACGTGATCTTACTCTCGCATCTATTTTAAACAAACATACACACACACTGTTTAGAATTTCTGCCTAGAGCCTAGTTCAGACTCCAGACTCGCATTAGGACTGATTTATAGCAAGGAGAAAATTGTTAACTTGATCTTTTTTTGTAAATTTCTTGTGAGGTGTCAATAAACAAATTAATATTATTAATTTCACAAAATAATGATGTAATGTAATAAATGTAGAAATCAGTTGTAAACGACTTATACTTTGTTACTCATATAAGTATATTTAGGAGGTGCATTCCACTGATACGGCAAACAATAGTAAACTAAACATAAATACCAGTTGGCCTTATCTGTAATATCGCTTTAAAATGTATTCCATATTTACATATATATTACGAGACGGGGCTTAAATAATTAACTGCCTTTTAAGTTATTCTTTTAGTCTTTATTTGTGCACACAAAAGAGAAATGCAAGCGCGATTACATGTTAAATGCGCTTATGGCGGCAAAGGAGCCGCCGGGCGGGCGTAGGTGCCCTAATGCAGTGTCTATGTACGCGGATAGCTCTCGGCTATCGGGCCGCGCCGCCACCGCCGCGCCGCTACTCACACAGAATTACAATCGATAACCCTTACGACCATGTTTCCAAGATCTTATTTAAAAGCCTCACTAATCACCCTTGCTACCTTACGAGGTTTTATAAAATTATAGCTTCTGCATTAATTTACTTGTGGACCGTTTTGACAGATGTGATTCAAATTTAAGATGCTATATTGAAGATATATACAACATGTAACTTAATTTTTGTTCAGAATCGTTTACTGGATCGATTTATATCATTTTTAATATAGGTAAATTTTTTTACCATGATCGTTATTTTAATCCTGTACAGTCAAAACAAATTGAAATGGGCCGTAAGTCAAAGTAATAAGACTTTTAAATACCAGTTTTATTTGTATTCATATAAATTCCATCATTACAAATATATTATCAACAGCAAATAAAGAAAAATTAATCTTATTCCAAGAAACTGTTTTAGTAAATAACAATGTATATACATGTTAAATTAAAAATTTAGTCTATGTATTATGATTATAACATAATATTCTAATTGGGGTGTTTGGGAGTGTGCGTTAATTACGTTACATGTTGTATATAGTTTTATGAGTTGACTATTAGAAAGATGTTGTTATTCAAGTAATACTTCTCTATGTTTCGACATAAATAGCTGACAACTGTTTGAGAAGTTCAACATTACAATATGATTAAATAGGACAAAAGTTACTAGGGGTTACAAAAAAAGGTTTATGTAACTTAATGTTATTAAAACAATTTTTGTTAAGATAACGCCCGCAGTAGGGTATTTAATCTCTGTGTCGCGGTGTACTTTACAAACATATACTTGACGGTCACAAAATATATCCAGACTCAGAACAAGTATTTATGGGTCAAACAAATAGTTGTCTTGCGCGGGATTCAAACCCGACCCGAAATTCGAAGGGGCGAGGCGACTGTCTTAGCCTCTACGCCACACGTGCAGTCGAAAAAACTTAAGCTATTAGGTGCTGGTGTAGGATGTTAAACTAGGAGTTAAGCGTTAAGGCTCTGTATTTCATCGGGAAAATTATTATCTATGTAAGCGTCTAAATGATATATATATTTTTTTTAATAAATAATAAACTTTAAAAAAAAAAAAAAAAATCATTTAGACGCTTACATAGATAATAATTTTTCCGATGAAATACAGAGCCTTAACGCTTAACTCCCAGTTTAACATCCTACACCAGCACCTAATAGCTTAAGTTTTTTCGACTATTGCTTGTGTTAGCCGTTTTAATTACTTATACTTTTTTAATATGATAGGAATAGGCTGGCTTTTTTAATGTTGTCATGTCATACCTGGTTGTAAATAACTCCGCAGTCTCCAGCCAACTCTAGCTCCAGGAAGAAAGGGTAGCAATATAGAACAGGGGAATTCTTTAATTCCCCTGTTCTATATTGCTACCCTTTCTTGATGAAGATTTCACTGAAACCGAAAAGGCTCACTGATAATTGTAACACCCAGGTCAACACAAAGCCATGTAAAAGCCAAGTAAAGTATTATTAGTAGGATTTCATTATTTCACAAAGTTAGACCACCGCCTAGACTAGAAATTCATAGATTCACCTTAATTATTAATTGCAACTGCTTATACGTAGGTAGTCAGTCCATCAAGCGTACACTATTGCATTTAATTGCAGACAGAACATAATACTTAGTGCCAGTTCGTACTCTCTATAGTTCCACGCTAAAACAATTGGAACACATAAGAGTCTTCAACAAAACATTGTTTCACAACCCGATGATAGGCGACGTGTTGTGGCGAAGTTACCAACGTATTCATTAATTGAAAACCGTCTGTAAGATGGCGTGTGGCAATAACGCCAGAGCCACAATTATCTCGTCACATTTCCGAGATCAATCAAACCATATCACGTTATGTGGGTCATTAATTACTGTAAACAGTAATTACTTTAATTATTCTTGACAGTCTTTGTGTAAAGTCGTGAAGTGGCCGCACGCCGCCGAAGGTCGCTCTCGGTGATGTCTATTGCAAAGAGGATCGAGAAAGGCGATCATTCCGCAGTCCTGTCGAAAATACGTGCACATCGAGACCACAACCACTTATTATAATGTACATCATTTTTTAATTTAAGTGCCAAAATATCATTGAAGTCATTAGTTAATTGGATAAAAATGTTAATTACACGGTTGATGTTTCATTGTATAGTGGAGTGCAGGGATGTTGATAATAATTGACATTGATGGTATTGCATGCAATAATTTTGTATCGTATAATATAAAATATCTAAATGAGCCAGTTGCGCGCTAAATTCTGGATGAAAATAATTATATTCTAAGATTTATGTTAAATATAGTCAACATTTTAGAATTTAGCAGATTAGGTAAATAGCTTCTTAATTTTCTTAGTGCATGCAGGACCAGGCTTGCTAAGGATTCAAAACTATTAAATAATGATTATCATCGTCATCATTAGCCTGATATTGTCCACTACTGGACATAGGCCTTCCCCAAAGGTTTCTAACGTTGCCATTTAGAGGGGTTTGCCAGTTAAGCGTTAAACATGTCCCTTAGTCGCCTTTTTCGACACCCACGGGATTGGATATGGGATGGTCCCGTTATGCTTTTGGGCCCGGAAATCACACGGCTCGACTAAATAATGATTGCATATTATTTTCACAACACTTTTTTCAGTGGCTTACATTATTGTCCCATAAAAATTACAGTGAGGCATGTTTGACGGGTTTCAATAATTTGTTAGGTTTTCTTTAGATCGATCAAAATATTATGTATATCATACAAAAATACCGTTCGTTCATCATCTAATATAAATATATCAGAAAAGATAATTTTTTTAAACATCTAATATCAAAAGAAAAATCTTATTAATATCATGGTAATTATTATTCTCTGTAAGAAATTGAAAAATAATCAAGCTATACTATAAGAATAAAGCAGGTATTTTATTATAATAATAGGTCTTTACCTATGAAATTGCCGTTTTGTATGAAAAAATTTAAACGAATTTTTTTCATGAATTTTTTTATTTGTATTAATCGAAGTAATCACCCATGCAATCAATGCATCTTTGCCATCGCAGTGGCAGTTTATTGATGCCCTTCTTAAAGAAATCAGCTGGACGGGAGGCAACAAATTCTTCAAAGGCATTTTGTACTGCCTCTCGGGTATTGAATTTTTTTCCCGCCAAGAAGTTATCCAAATTCTGGAAAAAGTAGTAGTCTGTAGGCGCAAGGTCTGGTGAGTAGGGCGGATGACGGAGAGCTTCCAACCCCAGTTCTTGCAACTTGGAGACCGTCTGCTGTGCAGTATGAGGTCGCGCGTTGTCGTGCAGGAGCAGCGGAGACGAGCGATTGACCAATGCTGGTTGGAGATGCGCCAGCTTCTCCATCATTGTGCTCAGTTCTTCACAGTACACATCTGCAGTAATGCTCACCCCGTTTGGTAAGAAGCTGTGATGAATCACACCGGCGCTAGACCACCAAACAGTGACCATCACTTTTCTAGGGGTAAGTTTTCGTTTAGGGCATTGTTTAGGTGCTGAACCAGGATCCAACCAACTTGCTGAGCGCTTGCGGTTATCAAACAGAATCCATTTTTCATCGCAGGTAACAATGCGGTTCAAAATTCCTTCATTTGTGTGTCTGTTGAGCAGTGCAAGGCACGTCTCGACGCGTACTTCGCGCTGGCGATCATTGAGTTCGTGGGGCACCCATTTGTCAAGCTTTTTTACCTTGCCAATTTGACGCAAATGGACCAATATTGTTTTGACGCTAACGTCGAAAGCTGCTGCTAATTCAGCCGTAGATTGTGTATCATCAGCTTCCACAACCGCCTTTAATTCGTCATTGTCGACCAAAGTCTTCGGACGACCGCGAGGTTCATTTTTCAGGTCGAAATTTCCAGAACGGAAGCGAGCAAACCAATAACAGGTGGTGCGTTGGTTTGTAGTGTTAGCTCCGTAAACGTCGTTGATGTTGCGTGCCGCTTGTGCCGCGTTGCTGCCACGACGGTACTCATATTCCATAATTACTCGAATTTTTAACGTATCCATGATGACGAAAAAGATTGAAATGCGATGAAAATGTAACACTAATCAATAAAGAAATGACTACTTTTGGAAAAAAGAATCCATGTTTTTAAAATAAAATTAATTTGAAATTAGAATTCTTAGCCAAACAAAAATTATTTTGATTTGAAATGGCCAGTACTGCAGAACGGCAATTTCATAGGTAAAGACCTAATATAATAATATTTATATTTGGAGAGATAAAATATAAGACAATTTTAAATGTAATTATGCATCATGTTGTACGATACGTGCTGCAAAATAGAATACAGAATACAAATAAAATATAAGTAATACATTTTATTTTATTCGTTTTCTTTAATATTCGCTTTCCTAGCGATAAACTTGAAGTATTTCTAAAAGGAAGCGGATTATGACAGAAGAATAGTGCACTGTACTATTTAATTGCCCAGTTCCAATAGAATAATATATACAGAAACTTGGTCGGCTTTCCATGTATTACATTGCCCCCACAGACGGATACCGGACTTTAGTTCACGCTCCTTCTTTTTTTGTTGCTCACATTTTTTGTTTTAACGGGTACACGTTAAATTGCTACCTTTTTGATTATGGAGGTATTACTTTGTGGGATACGGTAACAAGGTGTGAATTTTTATTGTTTTGAACTTTTTAAACGCAATTTGATTAAACGAGGTGCGTTTATGGTTCTCTTG
This sequence comes from Pseudoips prasinana, assembly GCA_951640165.1. NCBI lineage: Eukaryota > Metazoa > Arthropoda > Insecta > Lepidoptera > Nolidae > Pseudoips > Pseudoips prasinana. The sequence goes on along the minus strand of OX621237.1, from coordinate 22,008,284 downwards.
TGATGAATTAGTGGCTTTTTTATGTTATACGATAGAGATATAGGAGTTTTTTTTTATGATGACCGGACACAATATAATTCGCAGTGTAATCACAAATATTGTACAGAATTTAGGTTAGCTTATTTGTTTGATCATATTTAAACCTAGATTATAATACCTAAACAAAAAATAAAACTTGGTCAAATAATTTAAAAACAAATTTCATATTAATTATTTCTATTATATATGCTTACATCTTTATACTAATATTTAAGCGAACTCACGTAGATACCACCTACTGGTAAGCGGATAACTTATTTTGTTTTGAAAAGACAACGCCCGCACTAGGGCCCAATCTAAGCATTTTGTCGGGTACTTTACAAACATATAACAGACTAACACAAATTACATCCAGACTTAGAATAACTATTTATGGGTCACACAAATAGGTGACCGGCGCGAGACTCGAACCCGCGACACGAAGCGGCGCGGCGAGGCGACTGACTTAGCCGCTGCGCCACACGTGCACCCTTAGAGCACCCTGGATATAATGTCGCCGACACCTTATTACTTTATTATCCATTTTGTTCTGAATTCATAAAGATACAATTAACGATTTACGAACAACCCACATATTTATTTTTCAAATGGATTTTTGGATTTGGATGGAATTGGCAAAATTGACAAATCATGTTTAATGTATGACATTAAAGAAAGGTACAGACGCCAGCACATCCAGCTACCCCAATCTGTCAAATTTCTTTTATAGATTTTCAACTCTATCATAAAAGCGTAAGGTTCACTTTCAATTGGGGAAAATGGACAGATTGGGTCAGCTTGATGTGCTGGCGTCTGTACATAATGTAGTAACGATTAATGAGACTACATTTAAAAGTATCAATCCCTACTACTAAAACGAACTTAAATGTAAAACGTTAACGTATGTAAAATAAATCGAGCATACTTTTTATTATCAATCCAATAGGCAAGCCCATCATTGGTCGACAATCTAACCTATCATTTATTTTCCTTCAGTATTACGCATTAAAAGTAAATTGATTTAACCCGGATTAACACATATTATAGAGGTATTTAATCCGGAAAAATATTAGGTTCTATAGGATTAAACTAAAGGGGGTACAATTCACTTAAAATTTGGTTTTCATGTGTCATATCGATAGTGAAAAACAAATGAAAATCTTTAATATCTAGATAGAATACGCTTTCTTGTACACACTCAAACAAAAAAATTAACTACATTGGATAAAAAGTACATTATGTACAACGGGTGGCAGAGCACTTTGGGTGGATAGAAGAACAGTAGCAGGAGTGCAACAAATAAATTATTCTAAGGAACTGTGATAAACATATTTCAAACCAAAAACTAAATATGACTTCACAAATAAATCATTTACTTTAAAGCTTAATTGTTTATTGCTCACTTGTTTTATTGAATGCAGTATATTGACTTTTCAACGTTGATTTGGAACGTTCTTCGAGGATAAAAAGTGCAATTTATTCTAAAGTAATCGCGGGCTAAGTCGTGGGCAGCATGTAGCCTTGTTTAATATTTGGTGTATGTATGGTGTATTTGTGTCTGAGCGCAGTCCAAACGCGTGCGTGTTCCATCGCGCGCTGCTGTCAAAAGCACCCCGTCAGGTGATCTTTGGGTCCGTGACTCAACAGTTATACTAACGAACCGGTGCACGTTGCGGCGCGTGCTTCATTGTGCCGCATTATCTATCATTATCTCGGTTAGCCTAGATACAGACGTATTCAATAACGCATGTAGCAATATGAAATGTAAAACAATAAACTTTTAATAAAGAGAATGCTTACCGCAACTTCTTGTGTTCAACCGGATTAATAAGTTGTGTAACATCGGTCGCTGTGTCATGAAAGGTTGCTACAAGCGTAGCTCGGGTCAATGTTAGAATGTACAATACTTTTATCATTAATTGTTCTACAATAATCAAATTGTGCAATTACAGCTTTATGTTCGACGTACCTATTTATAACGAACTTAATTAATTGTAAGTACATATGTATGTATGCTGTACTGAAATGTCATAATAAATTCAAATCCGCTTTACTATTAAACATGTAATGCTATATTTCAAAATATTATCCCTGTAACGCTGGTATCATATATTATTAAATAAATATCTTTAGTATCACTTACTATTAAAGTATTAACATTTACACTATCAATGTTTATATTTTATAGTATACTATAAAACAACAATATTTTGTAAAATAGGGCTCCGGAAAATCAGTGTACGACTAAACGCCGACAGACATTACGCCGACAGACTGTACACCGACAAGAATTTAATTCGACTGTACTTCTCGCTGACATAACACTTTGCCGACAGTATACATAATGATTGGTTTAGGTTAGGTTAGAACTGTGCCGAATCGGTCCTATATTACACTTGGTAAATGTTGGTCTCTGAGTATGAGTGAAGTGTTCTGTCGGCGAAAAGCACAGTTGAAGTAAAATCTTGTCGGTGTAAAGTCTGTCGGCGTAATGTCTGTAGGCGTTTAGTCGTACACTCCCGGAAAATGGCTTTAGCGAACTTTCTCTATGTCCCGTTGTATACGTTACTAAAATGCTCTTTCTAATCCTTAGCAGGAAGAGAGGAACACGTCTTTGTGTATTAACGTAAAGCGACAGTTGCTTTTCTGTATGCCAATGGATTTAAGGATTTCAATAAAACTGGAGGTAAAAGAAGTGGGTAGGAAAATTCGATTATAGAGTTATTAACACCAATGGACCCCTCTCTTTCGATGAAGGTCAATAAAGGAACTTAAAGCACCTAGATTCAAGAAAATTGCCTCTAAACAAATCAAAACCTCTACAAAATGCATTCTTGTGAAAGATCCGAAAACAATTATCTGAATTATATAATCTTTTCGAAAAAACATACATACGCTGCGGCAAGTTATACAGAAGAACGAGGAGTTTAACCAGATATTATTGTTAGCATTTGTGGACTATGAGAAAGCATTTGATTGAGGTCTCTCCAAAGGTGCCAAATCCACTTCCGGTATAATGAGGCGCCAACGTGTTTGTATGAGAACGCCACCATGTTAGTGCGACTCCAGGACCAGAACTCGAAACCTATCCACTTGCAGCTAGGGGTGGACAAAGAGATGTTATATCTCATAAATTGTTAACCGCTGCATTAGAAGATGTCTTATAGCTTCTGGACTGGAAAGGCTTTGGCATCAATGTCAATGGCGAGTACATCACATTCTTCAATTTGCTTACGACGCGACGTAGTAGTAATGGCGTATAACGCTCGATGGCCTCAGCAGAGTCTATTAACAAGTGGGTCGGAAAATGCATATGGATAAGACGAAAATCATTTCGAACATCCATGTTGCACCCACTCAAGTTCAGGTTGCAATCGAAGTTGTAGGTAAGAACATTTTGCTAAGGACATAGAAATATTTAGAGGAGGCCTTTGACCAGATTTTTAGGCTGATATGATATACAAATATGTCTTACAAAAATCTCTGAAGGCTGGCGTTGATAGCGCTAAAGATTTTCCTTTTGTACGTATCGTTGTATATTACTTAATTAAACCTATTGTTATAAGTTTTAACAGCAAATAATAATCATTATTATTAGTATCACACGGACCTTATTGAAAAAGATCGGAAAACAGTCACCTGATTTATTTAACGGTCTCCTCAGAAGTGATAATATCTTTTTCCTCGGATACCTCCTTTCTTTCTAAATAATTTCTATCTTAATACTTGGCCTTATATTTTTATTTTAAAGTATGTATCAAGGAGAAAAGAACTAAAATAAAAGCAATTAACTAAAAAAATAGGAATAATCTTTTTTCAAGATTTCACTTATTTTATAAATACTATGAACCTGATAGTATAGATAAGTTATTATTACGTCGCTGCTTAACTGCTCTGATGATTTAGGGGACCGTGGTCAACCACAAGTTAATGAGGTTCCAATATTAAAGTTCATAAAGTGCCATAGATCAGTGACGTTACACCTCCGTACCCAGAGATCACGCTAAGCCGTCAGTCCTGAAGTCTCTATGGTCGTGTACTGTTCCATTGAATGTAGTCCAGGAATAGGAAGCGGACTTGTTACAAAATTGGGTTTCATCTCTTATGCAGTTAGTTAGCTTCATTGAGATTTGACGAGCCAGTTAGCGTTGGTAAAAGCTTGTACTTCACGCTGCAGGTCGTGGGTCCGATTCCCACCCAGGACATATATTTCTGTGCATGAACATGTCTATTCTGGGAGTAATTGTCTATTTAAGTATGTATTTACAAAAGACAAGTAGTATATCAGGTATCTAATTTCTATAGTACAAGTTTTGCTTAATCTGAGACCAGATTGCCGTGTGTGAATAATATTCCTGGATTTAATTTGCCGCCGCAGCCGAACTCGTCAGGGATAGTATCATTATTACGCTTAACTGTACTAGGTAAGGTACGGTGGCTAAACGAGTTCTTATAGCAGGTGGGAATAAATCACCGACAGATAAAAGATATTCAGCTAGTCCGGCGAGCTAAACGTTTAAGGCCCATGATTAATTCCATTATGTTCAGTTTACGATACTTATCGATAGTTATTATGTTTCATTAGCGGTGTAAACTATCTGTGCCGTCAAAACGATCCATCAAGGTGTTAAGTGGAATCGCCGTCAGTTTTGGGGCACAAGGCCTATGCGTATAGTCTATTTATGAAGCTCTATAACACCTGCCACAGATATCCAATCGTAACATATGAGGTGCTGCGTCGGCGCATTCAACACGTCGTTAAATCATCGATATTGTTACAGGGTGTTCAATGAATTTGTATTATGGGTAGTTATTACTATAATGGTTATGTTTAGTCTATAATGTTGTAAAATTATTTAATTTAATTAATCGTTTTATTGAATTATTCATATTTTATATAGAAAATATATTTTGTTTATTCGTAAGGACAGTGGAAAAGTATAAGTTCGGGCCTAGTAAGCTACTGTTTCCTGTGTACCTTCCGCAGCACAGAAACACTCCATAACTGAGTCAATTTTGTGGTATAGTAATAATATAATAATTTAGATACTTGGACATTGTTCACATATGACCATCTAATCTCAAACTAAGCAGAACTTGTACTATCGGAACCAGAAAACTGATATAAAGTCAAGTATCGTAAGTACCTTTTACTAGATTTAGCAGGAGATTGTCAGGAATGACAGAAAAACGAATGTTCCTAACTCCTAACAGATAAGCTAGATCACACAAGATATATTTAAGAAGTCATAGGCAGTGAGGTGCCTATAGCCACATTGATCTCATAATGATCAACGATCCCAGCGCACCTGGGAGTTAAACCTCGAACAGTCTTAGGTGGGTGACCGCTAAAAATATTTATTGTGCATCTCCATGCTTAAGAGGTTGCGTCCTGTCCTCCCTAACTGTAGACATGTAACTGTAACATTAGACAACAGTCGACAAGCCATGCCAGAGGTCCAATGGGTGGCTTAAACAAGAGAATTACACTTAGGCTTAGACCACTACCTATACGAAAAAAATTAATAGATTAAAAATAAATACTAAATTTATACAGCACAAAAAAACAAGACATTTAAAATCTCAAAATCAATATAGTATCAACCTGTGTTACGTTGGTCGATCGAATTGATGACGTAGTGAAAACGTAATCTCACAATTTATTTAGATAAATACAACTGATACGGCGGTCATTTATTTTTATATCAAGTGTTCAAATAAAACAATGTGAGGAATTATTATTTGATAAGTTCCTAATCGTGTTTTTTGTGTGACGATATCATTTTGTCGCAGTGTAAAGCGTGCTTATCTCATGAGTTTTTGAACTACCAAGTTGATAAGAACCATGAGGTCCACAAGTAACACGTTATTAAAGATTTAATTACCTACGTCATATTTTTATGCGTGGCTTTCACCATGTCAGCCTAATGACGTCCACTGCTGGATAAAAGCCTCCCCAAAATATTTCCACATTGGAACACAATTTGGAGGATTTGCTATAAACGTCACGCTTGGTTGATGGGTTGCCGATCGCAGTAGCACTCAGGAGAACGCTGCTGTTGTGGGACGACTCTACTTCCCCCGCGGGATGAGGTGGGATGACGATATTCTTTATGCCCGTCAGTCACACAGCCAATGCGTGGTGTTACTTGAACAGAATACCGTGACAACGTACCGTAGAAGAACTGCTGCACGAGGAACCACCAACACGGAAGTCTATCTCGACAACCCTACATTGAATATATCTATCCAAGCTCTAGAGTTCTGTTAAGACATTGGAATAGTTCTGCTGTCGTTTCCACTTCCCATTGCATACACAAACTTCAGTCTCTGGATTATTGGAGATTATATAGAGCAGTATTTGGGCCATTCATAAAAAGCAGCTATAGACTTAACGTAGCCTATATGTTCATGGTAGCACTGACGGATTGCACAAACGCATGACACTACTTTACTATCGGTTCGGTTAACGTAGCCTATATGTTCATGGTAGAACTGACGGATTGCACAAACGCATGACACTCCTTTACTATCGACGATTTAACCGGCTTCGTTGATGTAGTAGGCAGCATGGTCAACCGCAGATGAAGAGGTCCTGGTTCCAAAACCCGGTAGGACCAAAGAGTGTTACTGGGATTTTTCTGCCAAGGTGTTATATGCCCGTACTTCGGAGAGGAGGTAAAGCTGTCGTTTCTGCGCCTGATCCCTCCCCATTCCAGTTGGATTATGAGAGTAAGATTAGAGAGTGCACTGTATTTGCGTACAACCATTTCCACTATAATATTTCCTGTGCTGTGAGCTAGTCTCCGTTAAGATTAGCCGTCCTTTGAAATTGGTCCAGGAGCACAGGACTAATACTTTTCGCATATAAAAGTCTTGATTGTAAGTGGGTTGGTTTATGTAAGTTCGCGGAGGACAGCTCATTTACTATTGTCGTTAGATATTTTGACAACATAATACTGTGATTGTATCACTGAAGTAACAAAGCCTCACTCACTATCGCTTCTAAGATCCATTGTTATAGGAAAGATTGCAATATTAAGAATTTCATCCTGGTCGAATTAGGGCTATGACGGCTACTCTTAACGGAAACTAGAAATCGGTTCAGGATATATTGAACTGCACAATTGCACAGTATAAATATGGACAGGAAGGTAACTAAGCCTGGGTGATGAAATAATTACCTACGCTCTATTAAAGCTGTAGGGTTGTAAATTTGATGTTTTAGTTATTTATTATTATTTTTTATTACAACACTAGCCGTGCCCCGTGGTTTTACCCGCGTAAACTTTATAAATTATCACAACTCCTCCCCCGTAAGTGAAAGCGTGATAATATGTACCCTATATGTTGACCCGACCTCTTAGTAATGTTCATGCAAAATTTGAAGTAAATCCATGCAGTACTTTTTGAGTTTAGCCCGGACATACATACAAACATACAAAAATTCTAAAAACTATATTTTTGGCTACGACATCGATTGCGAATAAAGTCCCAAGTATCGTTTTAAAAAAATATTCAATGTACAGTTTTGACTTTCCTACGATTTTATTATATGTATAGATATTGGTTTCATAAATCAGCAGGACGGTTAAAATACGAAACCTTTTGATGAAGCCGAGACCAACAGCCGTATAGTACGCACTACGCTCTTAGATTTTTAAAAAGTTTGCGGAGATAGACTTATAAGCTACCACTCGTTTTGACGCGGCACTCACTACCGGCAGCACCGCGACAACCGTTTAGGGGTCTTGTCGATGCGCATGTTTGTGTGAGTGTGCCGTTTTGACCGTTTGTATGTAGTTTCCGCACTGTCTATTTTTATACTGAGATAAGTGTGAGCGCTAACGTGTGTTCCATAATCCGATGGGATAGCAAAACTAGGCAGCATGAAGGATGGGTTTGCGTTCCTACTCTCTGCACACGAGTGTACCGGTCATGGGGATAACACATCTCAGTTCTTGACTTCGAACTTCTATCTGAATAAATCCTTTTTGGCTCCACCTGATAATCGCACCCGGGATCCTCTCTATCATTAGAAATGCTATAACCAAAGACTAATTAGTAACTTAGTTTACTACTGCAAGCTGACGTCCATGGTTATTTAATGTGCACTAATAAATAAAAAAAAATTAATAAATTTGTTAGAATACTCATAATGTTACAATGTTTTAACATGACGCTTACAGTAAGCTTTCACCGCTACACCAAACTTTATGGTAAAAGTGCCGACCGTAACTTATGCGGAAAAACCTGGTAATGTATGCTCAACCTTTATATAATTTTAAGTGATTATTGTATATCTAATGAAGGTACTGAACGACCAATGTGAAGTTCCGGTAAAACAGTGAAAGCTTCCTAGTCCTTCATTATAATATCAGCTCAAACATGTCCACAGCCTGAAAAAGGCAATCAATTGGTTATGCCCCCGGTTAGCTGACGGATTGATCATTGCAGTATGATGGTCATAGTATATAATGCTACTATAAGAGAAAAAAAGATAATCCTGCTAATATTATAAATGAGAAAACATGTGAGTAGGATGGATATATGGATGTTTGTTACTCTTTCACGCAAAAACTACAAAATGGATTTTTGTGAAACCAATATAGATTATTTATCCAAATAACAAGTACGCTTTAATTTATTAAGTTTAAAGTGAGTGACACTGCAGGGCACAGCTAGTTAATAAGATTTAAAATGCTCATTCCCTAAAACTAGGTAGATTAATAGTCAACACAAACTTCAAAAAAGTACGACACCCATTGTTTTTACCGGAGGTTGAACTATTTGAAAGCTCTAAACCAGAATTGAAAGTGGTGACCACTGGCCAAGCATGTTATCTGCTATCTATGCAAATGAGATCGCGTGCCAAAGCTAATTTATTTGTCTGTACCTAATATATTTTTTGTCTCGGTAGTTGATGTTCTTTGTGGTCTTGTTACACGTACAGGTAGAGTTGTCGTGAGTGCGGTGCGTGACTGCGCATTGCCGACAGAGACACTCGCGGATATCAGAATGTACTATCGATCTTATCCGTTACTCTTCCTGCGACATTGGAAAACTTCTCCGTGCAAATTCTCATCTCAACTTTCTTTCGGACTCAATTTAATTTTGGTATTCATCTGAAATAGATAAATGAACAACCAACTTTAACATTTATAACAACCTATTATAAGAGTTTTTTATACATGTTCACCAGATATAAATTAGACTTAAGCAAAGCACACAGTTTCAGAACAACTTAATCACCATCTTCCTCATATCGGCCGAAAGACGTCAACTGCTGGACATAGGCCTCCTCCAAAAACCTCCACAATTGCCAGTCTTGTGCTACCGGGGCATTTCATCGATGCGAATTAAAACTAAGGATCGTAGATGTCACGAGAGTTTCTAATAACGTTGACTTGTATTAGGTAAGTTGCGTGTGCCCGCATGTCATCTTAATTATATTGGCGTAACTGACTACTGATCAATAGAAATGATATCACGCACCACACACGAAAATAAGTAGAAAAAGAACACCAGGATGAAGCATGCAGCAGCTCTTTTAGACCAACTATTAAAACAATATTTATTCCGCTCTCATCTCTACATAAACTCGAGTAAACGATGATCCCAAACCGTTAGTCACGATCGGAAGATTAATAATATATTTTTATGCGGTGTCGCAGTTGTGATCACGAGGAACGAGGTGACTTTTTCACAACGCGCCAAGTATACCGGTACGGAGTAAGGAGGCTAAGTTCGGCATCACGATGTCGCTACTCAACTTTCGACTACGACTGTCGATTAAGAATCACTTGCGACAACACCGGGTTGATCGATGTAGCCCTTGGCATTTGTGCGACATAACTGTACACTTTATAACAAACAGATGACACAGATAGTATTCGACATAGTTATGAGTGTCGTTCGATTGACACAATGTTTATATTGATTAATCATAAACCGTCCACTGTACATTGTACTTATTAAGGTATACATTAGTGGTGTAAGGAACAGCGGAACGAAAACTAAGACCAGGGGTCAGTTAATACACGTTTCATTACTTCCCAATGCAGAATTTTCATTATTTTATAAACATAAACCAGGCTTGTTTTTAATAATTATAAATTAAAAATAAAACTAATTACATTTTTTCGGCAATGCTGGCAACATTATGGGCACGATACTTAATGGAAGCGATGCTGACCTTTTTTTTAACGCCCAAGTAGGGTTTTGCTTTTATATGTGTATTGTAAATATTATTGTATCGTTTGTTTTTATTTTTATTGTACTACATTGTACCACTTGAAATAACTAGGTAATGTAAATATATAACTGTAATTTTAATAAATTTAATTCAACTATCTTGAAAAAAATTACAATACTTTTTCAATTACAATTACTATTTCAATTAAAGCTACTTTACCCCTGAAATTTATATAAGTTTCTTTGAAATTACCTGAACCCTTACCGAAGGCCCACGCTGTATATGCAGTAAAGGCTTATTAGACTGGGACCAGTTGCGATTATTTTCTATCAAAAGATGCCCGAAAAGGAAAATTTTTATTCCATTTTAACGACACAGTAATTCAAGTGAGTTACTAAAATGTCTACTTAATTGAATAAGTACATTCAATTATATATAAAATATAGGTTATATTATTAATGAAATAATTAAATTTCAATTAATATAAGAATAATATTTATGCGTAGAAAAAAATACTTACCTAAATTTACATAAAAATATACGTAAGTATATATTTATAATAATCATGAAACATAGAAGCGAAACTGCGCAGAAAAAGGAGTAAAAAATAAGTATCAAAAACTCGCTATTAAATTTAGTTAAGCTACACCTTACAGTCAGTATAATGAGAGTGGTATAACCGACACGTCGTAGAAAGATTAGATGCTGCGGGTGAGTTATCTCTGAGAGAATTAAGTACGTGGAATTCGCCAAGTGCTCGTACCCAGATTCCTTTTAAATCTGCAGCGTGTAGGCATTTCTTGTCGTTCGTATAAACAACCGTAAAACTGGTAGCTTCTTCTTAATAAGCTTAACATGAGAACGGGTTGCGGCGACCGCACGTGGATAACCGTCGTGGCCGGCGGCACATCAAAGCAAACACTCGTTTAAGCCAATTGTGCGTGCCGGCGCGCGCGCAACTACAACGTGTAATTATACGGTTATAGGGCGCACCCCCGCGTTCAGCGCCTGCGCGCCCGCTACACCGCGCCCGCGCCCTAAACCACCAGGAAAAAATAACCATCTGTTGAACCGCAGTGAGGATATCGCCCGCTGCGTCAGTAATCACCACCAACATTGTGTTTTCTATATTAACTTTTTTTACACGTAAATGATTACGAATGAGTGAATTGTCATTAAAAATAGGTCGATAACTAATTTGTTTGAATTTAAAAATAAATATTTATTTGTATTATTATCGTTGATTCTGTTGCTTTTCCTTCTGTATAATAAGCAAATTCGTTATCAAGTATTTGTTGTTTTTATAAATTATTCAACAAGTAACATAAATAATATAATCGGGTGGAAGTAGGGTTGTCAGGCGTTGTTTTGCCGAACCTTTTATTTTGTAGACATTTTTTTAAGTCATACATAGATGTTTTAAGTCGTGAAGGATTAACAGCTGTCGGGCACTGCTCACTGTGCCGATGCAGAATAACCCAAAGCCTATGAAAATCCAAACAATTCCGACTAAAACCACACACCTGGCAACCCTTATTATGTAAAGATTCATATATTCATGATAGGTACTAAACAACATGTAGGACAAGTTTTATTTTGTTCCTCGTACATCTACTGTAACACTACCTTGGCTTAATCTCCATGACCTATAGTTTGCATTCCTATCGATATAATGCTCTTCCCGGTCCTCAGGCTATGTCAACTTAATTGTTAATTTTATTTTGCTAGGTCGTTGGTTCAATAAGCTATGGGCCCCACTTCAGTTCGGCAAAACTTCAAAGAATACAATAAAACGCTTTAGTTATTAAAAAGTCCCATATTCTTTTCTTAGACACTAATGTATGCAAATACTTCCAATACTTAGAAATATTTCTGCCACCATGCAAGTATAGAATAAATTCCGGAAACTCATTTTTATACGGCTAATCAAAAGTCAATAAAACAAAATATAATTGCCGCTTTCCGTCTTAGATAGTTTATGGATAAGTATAAAATTAATATTTGTTTTCTTCAAATCAATAAATTTCACACTAACGTATAATTAAAATAGATATCTGTTATTGTTTTCAACTAACCAAGTTCTGGAAAAAAAGTTGTTCCTACTATAACGTAATATTAATTTTATTAATAGCATAATTTAAATCAATTTCCGCCGCTCGGCACGGGTTAAGGTAACCCTTTTTGTGAGGGCGTTACAGGCATTTATAATTTCATAATAGTGTGTAATCGCCTTGTGCATCTCCTCACACCAGCTGTGATTCTAACCTCATTCTATTTAGACTAGCATGATGGGCGTTATGAACCGTTAAAATTATAAAATAGTCCGCTTTGTCGCGGCTATCGTATTGAATAATTGCGACTCTGGAAAAGTATTTAATGATATTAACGTTGCGGTTGCAATTTTATAGTTAAGAAGAAAGCTTACCACCGTAACTTCGTGCGATCTATGTAATGCTGTGTTCTACGATTGAAATATCAAAATTGTTCGTCTAGCTAGAAGGAACGTAGAACTTACTATATTGACGATCGCCTTAGCCTAGTTGGTAGTGCTCCTGCCTACGAAGCTGGTGGTCCTGGGTTCGAATCCCGGTAAGTGCAAATATTTGTGTGAAGAGCACGAATATTTGTTTCTGAGTCATGGATGTTTTCTATGTATATAAGTATTTATCTATCTATATAAGGATGTATACCGTCGCCATAGTACAAGCTTTGCTTAGTTTGGGGCTAAGATGATCTGTGTGCCATTGTCCCTATAAAAAAAAAAAAAAAAATAGGCTTCGCTAAAGATAAGCAGGAGGCTCATTCAATCTGATTTTGCTGCGATTTGTATTAGTCAGTACACAAACGACTCCCTGCATAAGTTTGAAATATAAACAGTAATAAAATTATCATTACCATGCTTTTGTATACTTATTCCTATTCTATTATTAATTTATTTATTTTTGTCGGTAGCTGGACGATAAGATAATGGACTATGCCAGCCCCATTATTTTTTGTTGCAAGTCGCCGGATTAGTTTTCTAGACATTTATTTCGGCAGTTTAAAACAGGCGGATAGATTTTTGGAGCTTAATTTATTAAGCTAAAGCAGGTTTATCCACGAAAAATGATGCGATCGATATGGTCGTTGCAGTTATCTAGGAATGGCTCATATATAAGCTACTAGCGGCCCGGTACGTGCTTCGCTACGTATAAGGCATAGTAATAAAAAAAAAATTATTAAGTTCATTTATTCAAACAAAAAAATATTTTAAATTGCTAAAAGATGTTGATTTTACACTTTTTCAAGACTTTTTTTAATTGTCTCTACGTACAAACCTTCCCTGGACTTCCACAAATAATTCAAGACCAAAATTAGCCAAATCGGTAAAGGCGTTGTTGAGTTATAACATTACAACGATAAAAAAAACTTCGTTTAAAAAAACCGACTTCAAAAACTAAAAAGTATAAAAAAAATATCTTAATAAAGATTTAATTTAATACATCACTTATAATATAGTATTAATGAAAAAATATAATTTGTATGTGCTACCTATTGATAGGTTTGAAGTCGTTGCCAAGCCCTAAGCACGCTTGGGTTGTTTGTCTAGAAATACGAAGCTATCCCGCTGAAAGTAACGCGCGCGCGGCGAGTGTGATACCTACTATTACATTTGGCTTGGCACCGACTTCAAACCTATCAATAGGTAGCACATACAAATTATATTTTTTCATTAATACTATATTATAAGTGATGTATTAAATTAAATCTTTATTAAGATATTTTTTTTATACTTTTTAGTTTTTGAAGTCGGTTTTTTTAAACGAAGTTTTTTTTATTTGTTACTTTTTAGTGTCTCGATATGGTTAGGACTTCGAAAGGTGCCGCGCGCCTCCGAACTATAGATCCCAACAAACGAGAACGGAAAAAAATACATCTTCCGAAAAAATGTTGTTCGAAACTCTTTTTCACGTTGTTGTGAGACAGTGAATGATCGAAAAGACCGTTTGTAAAGTAAGAAAAACTACATAAAATTACGTTCACTCTAAGAAAACTTGCACAGTACGAGTCTAGACTAGCTAAGATTTATGAAAGTCTGAACAGCAAGCGCATCGGTTAGGCCGTATTTATGACCATCTTGCTAACGTGTCTGTGTGCTGAGGGCTTATACACTAGATCTTATTAATCATCGAATAGCCATCAACTCTGCTGAAAAGAGGGTATGAGTCTATGAAGACTAGGTCTTATTAATGATCGATTAGCCAACGAGTCTACTGAGCAGAGGGCTGTTAGACTAGATTGTATTGATGATCAAGACAACGAGTCGAGAAAGTTAGAGTCGGACTCGCCCGTGAAAGGCGAGATGTTTCTTTCCGTAGCAGCAAGTATTTGAGTTGATAGAATGGAAGGTAAATTACGCGGTTTACGATATATGACGCATTAAAAAAACTACTTACTAGATCTCGTTCAAACCAATTTTCGGTGGAAGTTTGCATGGTAATGTACATCATCTATTTGTTTTAGTTTTATGATTCTCTTATTTTAGAAGTTACAGTGGGGGGAGACATTTTACGCCTTTGGAAGTGTCTCTCGCGCAAACTATACAGTTAAGAAAAAAAAAAATTATAAACCTCAATATCATTTTCGAAGTCCTATCGATAGATACCCCCCAATAATAGTTTAATGATTTTTTTTTAATTCAGCTCTAAGTATAGGGAACCCCCTTAAATTTTATTGTTTGTTTTTCTATTTTTGTGTGAAAATCTTAATGCGGTTCACGGAATACATCTGCTGACCAAGATTCGACAGTATAGTTCTTATAGTTTCGGAAAAAAGTGGCTGTGACATACGGACGGACAGACATACAGATATGACAAATCCATAAGGTTTCCTTTTTTGCCATTTGGCTACAGAAAAATGACAGCTATTCCGCATCAAACTAAAGAAGAATCACGTAAATCGGTTCATAAATCTCAGCGTAATCGGTGTACGTACATAAAAAATACGCTTGTACTCAAAGGTGCGCCTACATGCGCTTCCAAAAAAAAGCTTATACGTGCGTATTAAACGCTAGTCGTCTGAAATTGTTGTTAATGTTCATGCCAAGACACACTTGAACAGGATGGGTCTAGCTTGACTAGCTAAGATTTACAAACGTCTGTGCCAAAGACAATTACATCGTCCACTTAAACAAAAAATTTCATACAATAATGTCCATAAAATGAAAACTACTGGGCCAATCTATATAAAATTTTTATGGGACCAAATGGCAACTATTACGCATCAAACTAAAAAAGAATCACGTAAATCGGATCATAAATCTCCGAGTAATCGGTGTACATACATAAAAAAAAAAGAAATACCGGTGAACTTGAGAACCTCCTCCTTTGGAAGTCGGTTAAAAAGTGGCATTGATTTTTATATATATAGATTATTTAGAGCCGTATTTAAAATTGAAATTGTGCTTAAATTAACTGTTGATGAACTGATTCCAAAAAAAAAAATCTTAAAAAGCACAACAACAATACAATTACATAGATTTAGAAATTATATAATTAACTTATGTGATATGTTAGTAATCATACCAATAACCATAATATTGCTGGAAATTAATAATATAGGTACTTAACAGAGTTCCAGTGCAGACAAAATTCTGCTAACGAATTATAGCAATAACTACAAAGTATCAAATAAGAGAACTATATATTACGGAGAACAAACATACTACCCACCTGATGGTAAGCTATTACCGTAAAGTATGTATGATGGCCGCTGGGGCAGAAAGGTTCTCGACCAAGACCAAGAACTGGAAGATGCAGAATGGGCCGACCCTCTACAAGACCGACAATCTTGTGAAGGTGACTGGAAGCAATTGGATACGTACAGGTAGTGCAAACTGGGTAATTGTGGAATAAACGCGATTAATTGTAAAATCTCTAGATATAATCGTTTGCGTTGTTTACCTTTAAGTAATTGTTACATTGTTATAAGTTTATTCATAATGTGTTAGATATAAGAATTAATGTAGATAACCAATTGTTGGTGAACCTTTTTAAATAAATAAAAATTACTTACGGGCCAGTGAGAGCAAGTGGCTGGTGAACAACAGTCGTAAATAGCACATGTTGTTGGTAACAGTTGTTTTTACAGTTCGCAAGGACAAGGGATACCGGATGATGCTCTATGGTCTGCACCGTCACGTTTAAGGAAACTTGCAATATAATAATTTAAATCAGGTGTTGTTGCGAGTAATTATGCATAGTAACAGCAGCACGTGGTGCGCCGGCAATAATAGTGTTGGCCTTTGCTCCATTGTTCCGGCAATAGGCACGGCCGGAGTCGCGCCGCTCCGCCTGCAGCGCAGGTGGCGCACAGATCCTTGTTCTAAATGAAAGTCGATTGTTCGTACTTTACGATTATTACTCCACATTTTAACAGCGTAATTCTTAATATTCATTTGTGGGAAAAGTATTGTGAGAACCATTTGGCACAAATTAATAATGTCCTCCTAGCCGAATTCTGGCCACGGCAGCCAGACTAATTTTTTTTAAACCCAACGCCCGCACTAAGGAATCTCACCCCTGTGTTGCGGGGAAAGTAGTACTATAGAAACATATAATAGATGGACACAAATTACATCTAGACTCAGAACAACTATTATGGGTCAATAGTCAATAGTTGTCCGGCGCGGGGCTCGAACCCGCGACACGAAGAGGCTAGGCGCCTATCTTAGCCGCTGCGCCAGACGTAAAGTAGTACAAGCCATTTGCGCGGGATGTATTATAGTGCACAAGTGTGTGCGCAAACACAGGGGCACTTTCTATTCCATCACTCTCATGATCCGATAGGACGACTAGCAACACGATCGGAAAGAGGTCAAGTACTTGACCGACGGCTTAACGTGCTCTCCGAGGCACGGGGGTATGATACCGCCAACTCCCACACTTCGGGCTGATACTAAGAAAGTTTTTTTTTTACAGAAAAATCACTGTTCACTCGTCCCGGGATTTCAACCCAGGACCTCGTTATCTGCGGGTTTACACGCTACCGCTATACCAACGAGGCAGGCGAATTAATGTATTCACCATCTTCAATAGAAGGAGGTTATCAATTTGACCGAGTCGAATATAAGTAAGTAAATCTTCGCTAATACAATTATTATATTATAGATATAGACTATCTATTATAAAAACTGCATACATTTTACTAGCGAATTTGAATCACGTTTCGCTCGTTGATTTAATTTCAGCGAGTCAATCCACCAATCGTTTCAGATTTATTGGATCACACTTTGGTTAAAAATTAATAAGAAGATGACACAGTAATATTTTCCAATATCGACTGCGGACTCGACTATTATCATCTGTTACGTTTATAAACTATTAACAATTCCCGGACCATCAATCACCATAAGGTCAAAGCTGCAAGCGGAAACAAAAGGTTCCAACTTAGCAGTTTTTTGGGTTTCCGTACTAGAATGTTAAAAGCGAAACCCTTATAAGATTTTCTTAAAAACTATAAATTAGAAATTTGCATATTGATCAAGATTAGATTATATTTTAATGAAGATTATATTTATCAACATTCGTGGAATAGGAACAGTTTGATCCATGGAACAAAAGGTTAAATTACTCGATCATAAAGTATCGAAAATTTGCGTTTAAACGTCAACTCCTCGGCCAGCCTGTACTTTAGATCATTTGTTTAATGAATGGTTTTTTCTTTTTTATTACTAAGGGAATATAAAATTTTACTTTAGTAACTCAAATTCGAAAAAAATACCATCATTTATTGAAATTGGCAGAAAAATGCAGAATTTTGTAAAGTTAAGAATAGTTACTAACCGATAATTGATAAATTAAAAATATAAAATAAAACATATCATTACTAAAATATTTTAGCTTTTACTTTTTTTTTATTAGCCTGTATGGTCCCACTGCTGGGCAAAGGCCTCCCTCCATTCTTTCCAACGCTCTCGACTGTGTGCCATCTCTTTCCAATTCTCAAGGAAGACATCCAGTTCGTCCCGCCATCTCCTTCGTGGTCTGCCGCGACCCCGTGTCACTGTTTCAGGGTACCAATCATGAGCTTTTACTTGGGTAAACAAAATATAAACGTTTGGATTTCTATACCTACAATATTTTTTATCCAATTAGCACTTCGTGTAGTGTAAGTACCTACTTTAAATTTCTATCTATCATGCTATTAAGATCGTTGGCTTTCTAGAGTAGCTGAAATAAAAATAATCTCCACTCGTCACTCACACAGAGATTTAAAATCAGAATCAGAAATATTTATTGCACTTAGGAACACATGGT
The DNA here is from genome assembly GCA_951640165.1 of Pseudoips prasinana. Lineage (NCBI taxonomy): Eukaryota > Metazoa > Arthropoda > Insecta > Lepidoptera > Nolidae > Pseudoips > Pseudoips prasinana. Next base: position 21,989,774 of record OX621237.1, on the reverse strand, counting down.
ACACTTATGCACGTCAATAATTAAAATTATACACAATACGGAAAATAAGTTTAAACTTAAAATAGAAGATAGGTAGGTAGATAACATAATATTATTATATATTTACAATATCACAAATGCAATAAAATTTTAAAACATCCATTAAAAAATTCTACGTAATTTACTATAATAAATATTAATATTAAATGTCACAAAATGTCATTATTATAAAGGGTCATCAACTTCATTAGTACGGAACTCTAAATGTGCAAGATCGACACGCTCTTTGCTAGTATGTTTATGAATTGTTTTTGTGCTAGATATCATTAAGTATGGAAGTGTACCGGCCGTCGTTGGTGGGCGCCGCAGTGACACGTTCCAACGGATTATTTCGATGGACTATTTATAATGTGGAGGTCGGAGACGCGGATCGCAGACCATGGAATCTGCTCCTTTGTCATTCGAGCAACCTGTTCTCTCGGGTTGAGCTCACGGCGAGCACAATGTAATATAACGGGCCACCTGATTAACCGCCATTCCGGCCGGCATGCAGATATCGAGTGCCGGCACACCACCGCGCCGCGGCCGCCACGATCACTGATCATATTAATTTCAAATGATAGATTGCTTTTATATTGTTAATGCCTTATTATGATAAAGATAAGAACATCAAGGTTAGTGAACTTACTACGGCTTAAAGTGGAAGCGCGTATGATGGTGTACTACTTACGGATGATGATTATGATATTCCTGATTTACATTTCGGTAAAATAGAATTATGTGAGGGATGTGCTTATTTGACGTGTCTCTATGGTGTTAAGTATTTTGTATTGCCATTTCGTTTCTAACTTAATACCATGATTCTTTATACGTCGATTTTGATGAGCTATTGCTATAAGGGATTTTATATGACTACATTTGACAAAGTTTAAATATCAACTGTCGAACGGGTATTAACAAAGCAATGTAAAAATTACTGTGAATAGAAAAGGACTGGAAGAAGTGCAAAAAATAAATAGAGTATTGAAAAAGAGTTTAGTAGGAGTACAATAAACAAATGCGTCCACTAAATAAATTATCGCGCTTCCTAATTTAGAGAGAGGACATTATAATTTAACTTAAGAATCATCTAGCGAATGAATGTTTTAATAAAATAAGTAGTATTTATTTCTTTACTAACGTGACGTTTTCTATTAACTTATGAGTTTTTCGCTATTTCACCCGACAATTGAGGCGAGCGTGGGCTCAAGCCGTCTAGCAAAATAAAACTACAAAGTGAGTAGCTGTGCCGGAGTGTAAGTGTAGATAATGCATCTAAACTTACTCTCCGGCACAGAGTCATAGCTTTTTGTGAAACTGTCGCTCTACGTTAATAAGCAAAGACAAATAGCAAGAGAACAATTCATCGATAAAAATGCGAACAAAGGGTCGTGAAGGACACTGGTGTTTGCGGTGCGTTCGTGTTTTTAGCCGGTTAGTACGATAAGACGGTTTGTGGGTAGTGTCACGAAAGTAGGAAACTCCTGCTTGAATGGGACGGGGAGTGGAATAAGCTTCTTCGATGCGTTATCTAAACGTTTATACGAGACGTTCGGGCACTTCAAGTTCAAACACGCAGTTGTTACAGACAGAGTTGTTACAGAGTTCTTCGATGTCGGAAGCTTTAGCGACATCGAAGAAGCGTGCTCCGCGTTTGTGTTCAACAACCTACTCCCCGCTATTTCGAAAGGCAGTAGGACCTTCTTGAGGATGGTGATGTCGCTGATTTTGAGCGAGAACAAGAGCAGGGAAAGGATGGAACCTTGGGGAACCTCTGCTCGTAGTGGATTCCAAACTTCATTTACCGTGAAAATAGACGCTCATAGACAACTACTTAATATAAGTACTGTATACTTATATTTTAACACAGTGTAAATTAGTCATAAAGCGGTGTGGGAAAGGATCTCACAAGTGCGTATCACTAAATACTTTTTTGTATGTATCGTACTCATCACAACCGACAACATTTACGTTTCCTCCTTGTCTTTTTTGCTTGAGTTTTTTCAGTTTAACTCGACACTGTAGCAGGTGAAGGGAACAAAATTTCACACGAGTGACTTGTAGCTTGCGAGCTATGAGTAACGTAGAACATTTTAACATTGAATATAAATTTGTATTAATGGGTGACATTGCCAGACATTTTATTTTAAACGACAAAACTAATTGAAACGTATTCTATTTTTGACACGGACATGACATATTTGGTTCCAACTACTAACTAAGCTAATGAAACTGATTTTTCGAAGCGGTTGATACTTGAATTGACAGAAAATGACTAGACTTTTGAACATTTTTTCTGGAGTACCTACATAAGATGCGTTTATTTCTAACTAGCCGCGCCCCGTGGTTTTACCCGCGTTTAAGAATTATTCATCATCATCATCATTACAGCTTAAATAAGTCCACTGCTGGACAAGCCTCCCTCAAGAATCATCTTGAGGGGATATGCCATAATCGCCACGCTTGGCAGGCGGGTTGGCGATCGCAGTATGATGGTCGTAGTACTCAGAAGGAAGCTGCTTCCCGTCCTCTGGTAGATATTCCCTCGGGTCGACTTCTACGCCCCCCACGGGATGAGATGGGGTGATGATATTCTGATTCTGATATTTGTCGCCGTCACCACACAGCAGTAAGAATGATTGCCTATGCGTTATTCGGATGTATAAACTTTGTAGTAATATAACATTACTACAAAGTTACATCAAATTCCGTTGGGTAGTTTTTGCGTGAAAGAATAACAAACATCCATACATTACAAACGCATCGCATTTATAATATTAGTACGATTAGTTAACTAGATATTGATTAGAATCTGGGCTAGTGCCCCTGATTCTATGAAATATCAATCCAATGGATACTAGCCAGGTTGACATTTTATAGTACCAACACTACTGTGTGCAAACGTTGGTGAACTCTTATGACCAGGGACAGACTAACTAACGAGACCGGAAAGAGGTCCGGTGTACGACAGGTGGCTCTACGTGCTCTCCGAGTTCAAATACAATACTACACTTCCGTGGGAGTGTAACCTATGAACAGTACGTTTTGACTCATCCCGAAATTGGAACCAAGGACCTCATTATCTGCAGTAGTATACGCTACCGCTTGACCAATGAGCTAGGCTATATTATTAATCATGTAAATATTAATAACTTTTATATTGTGATAATGTTTTGTATTTGTTTTTCCTGTTATTATTTTCAATTACTAAAACAAAACACTACTGCACTTGGGCTATTGGCCCGTATTTTGAAAATGGAACTTTTAATTAAAAGTCTAATTTTTTTAAATATTTGAATCCTCTGCCACCAGTCCAACGAGGCAGTCAAAACCCCAACATCTCCTTCATAAACAGCGCGACGAACATTCTCAGGAATCACGGAATCTCCCTTAATCTCGTTCATCAATATGTAACACTTGTAAAAAAACGGGGGCACCTTTAGCAACATCCGCTGTCAATTCTCACGAGACAGGTAGCAGCTTCCGTTGAATCTTTTATTAAAGCAAGGATATAATCATTACAATGTGTGCAATGTAGGATATGGGTAACTGTACCGGTCAGGTAACATTCCCCTCGGCTGATTCAAGCGAATTGTATCAGAGGTAATGAGAATGTCGCGTTGGTTTATTGGTAGGGTGCCCAACCGCAGTTATAATGCGGTCCCGGGTTCGATTCGTTGAGACTGTAATATGAATTAGTGTTTTGTGCTTGTTTAGCAAAGCGTCCTTTCGTGTTTTCTCATTAGTAGCTTGGAGTCAAAAACTTAATGATAATAACATCCTGGATCATCTGATCTCAAACTAAGCTGAGGTTGTACTATAGAAACCAGATAACTGATATGCATATACTTTACTGTTCTGTTGCTAAGGCCTTCCCAGGTCAGTTTTGCGCCTGAGATCTCTTAAGAGATGTTGGCTTGCTCGCCCTTAACGTTTATGAAAGTATGGGATTTAAGAAAAGATTTTGTGTATATAATTGTGCACTCTGTACTTCGTAAAGCTATCACGGCGTTGTAATTAGTTCTGCGCCTGAGACTGCTCTGGTCGTGTTAGCTTGCCCGTGCCACATGATTGTCAGAGGGAGGATATAGAGAGTGCACATAATTTTGAACACTGACCCTCATAAAGTCTTCACGGCGTCTGTATTGAACCTGATATCACTCTGGTCATGCCGACATACTGGTGCCTAAAGATTATGTGGGAATAGAAGGTGCGCATAATGTGTCAATGTGTCAGTCCTTTGCTTTACACTTATTTGGCCTTGCCCGGCCAGTACGAAAGTGAGGTGATTATGAGAGAGAGTCGACTTAATTCTGCACTTTATTATTTATATATATATAGTTTAGCCCGGACATACATACAGACAAACAGACAAAAATTCATAAACTATATTTTGGCTTCGGTATCGATTGTAGACCACGCCCCAGGTATCCTTTTAAAAATATATTCAATGTACAGTTTTGACTTTCCTACGATTTTATTATATGTATATAGACTAGCTGTGCCCCGCGGTTTTACCTGCATTAAACTTTATGAATTATAACCTATGTATTAATCCAGGGTGTCAGCCACCTCCATACAAAATTTTATTAAAATCGTTTCAGCCGTTTAGACGTGAAGAAGTAACAAACATACACACTCACAAACTTTCGCCTTTATAATATTATAAGTGTGATAGGTAGGTTAGTCTCTGTGGCGCTTATGTATATAGCGTAAAGTTCGTTTTAAGTTCATAAGTAATGTTCGGATAGGGAACAATAGCTCATATCTCATGTGTCGTATAGGTCACATTATACAAGGAAAAGTATAGCGTGCATTCGTAGTCGTGTTAAATACCTTTAAACTATACGATTAAACACTCGTATACAACATGTAACGTAAATAATGCACTTCCTGAAAATAGTTTGTTCAGAATCCGTTACTGAATCGATTTATATCATTTTTAATATTGGTAATGTTTTATTCCAAAATAATTAAAACTACGGAAATTATTGTCATATCAACCCTGTAGAGTCAAATCCAATTGAAATAGACCGTAAGTCAAAGTAACCAGACTTATAAATTGCAGTTTTATTTGTATTCATACAAATTCCATTATTCAATACAAAATAAAGAAAAATAAACTTTATTCCAAGAAACTAATTTAGTAAATAATAATGCATATACATGTTAAATTAAAAATTCAGTGTATGTATTATGATTACAACATAATATTCTAATTGGGGTGTTTGAGGGTGTGCGTTAATTACGGTACATGTTGTAGAGAATATAGGTAGGTATTTCACATTTCAACATGTCATAACATGTACGCTTAACGACAATGTGCACTAAATTCCACTTTACATATGCTTTTAGCGTAGGTATATATATTTTTAGAATGTTTCTGTTTTTAATGAACGAATGATTTATTTTGCCAGAATTGTAGTACTTATACATTACAGGTGTTGTTATTTAAATGGTGCTGTACAATTCACTACATAATAGCATGCAAAAAAATTATGTGTTAATAATTCAGTCTATGTCTATTGATTACCATAATATCAAAATTACATAACATACAATTTTATTTAGAATGACCAATTTATAACCATAACTTTTTACCGGATGTCCGGTAGATTTCGTTAAGTGATGTACGTTAAGGAGTAAAAGAAACTAGCTTGGATCAGGCAACGTAATGATGAATACTACTACTACTAATGGTTACTTTATATATCAAGTAGGTAACTAATAGTAGTATAGATAACTGATATACTTATATATGCTGCACGCGTAGCGCAGCGGCTAAGATAGTCGCCTCGGTGCTTCGTGTCTCTGGTTCGAGTCCAGCGCCGGACCCATAAATAGTAGTTCTGAGTCTGGATGTAGTTTGTGTCCGTCTATTATATATTTGTAAAGTACCCCGCGACATAGGGATTAGATTCCCTAATGCGGGCGTTGTCTTAATAATATATATACTTCTTGTCTTTTGTAAATAGAAATAAACACTTTGATAGATATTTACACCCAGATTCAGGACAAACTGATATGTTCATGCACACAAATATCTGCCCTTAGACGGAATCGAACACAGGACCTGCTGCAAGTATTTACCAAACACGCCAACAGGCCCATCAAATAATTTATATCTCATTTGAATTTTAAGAGTCGGTATTTCCCATTAAAATATATAATTATCAAATTTAACTTTCATATATGCTAAATTCAGGGCACTGCCTGTCTAATATGCACAAAATTACAATATGCAAACTTCTTAGGAAATACTACAATAAAGTATTATGTATGTAAATATATTCTATCTTTTATATTTCAAATGTATGTAGAGTAAGTTGCAATGTTATGCAAAAAAACTGTAAATTGCATAAATAATGCAGGAAGTAATTTGACAGGGCAGGTTAGTGCAGGAACTGGTTCGGCGCAACAAGTTGTACCGCAGACGTGGGGAACGCCTGGGAGCCGACTGCACATGCGCAGTGAGGACGCTGCGCATTGGCCGCTGAGACCGTTGATCTTACGAAGATTTGTTGGGTCATACAACATGTCATGTAATTGTAAGAGGTAACTCTTCATTTCTCTTCTTCTTTAACTCTCGTATACTCTTAACTTTACTGTCCTTCTCGTATTTAATTATTAAATAGAGTATTACTGCCATTAATATAGCGTACTTAATATTATTCGAATGAAGAATCCGTGATGTTCTTTAATATTGGCTTTCCTTCAAAATCAATAAATAAAACCTTAATAGATTTAATTCAATCTCTGCGTATTATTTAACTATTTATATTTGTTTTTTAAGTAGCTACTAAGTAATTCTACGAAAAGATAAAAAGCAAAACGGAATTTAATGATAATATATAAAATTATATTATAATTATTACCATTTAATCGATATTTTTATTTGGAATATTACGATCTTAAGAAATTATTTTATTTTCGCTTAAAATATTGTACATAAAACTTTGCGATGATATTTTAATACATAAAAATAAAATGTACCACTGACTGAGTAAACACGAAGTCATGATAAATACTCGACTTATGACGTTGAAATTGGTCAGCAAGTTTATAGGTAAGAAACTTCTGCTAATAAAGGATTTTGTGACAGGGCCGAATTAGGGGGTGTAAAGGCTATCGTATATAACTCGTATTATAAATTGTAACGGCTCACTGTCATCATCCTAATTAACGGCCTTATAAAGATGATTAAAAGGGTATCGTATACAGTGACGGTTAACAGTTAGTTGTATATAAATCGCAACGGCCAATTGTCGTAGTCCCGAGAATCATGACGCATATTTAGTTGGTCGGTGCGGTACTCCCAGCCCTCCATACATCCGCGCTCGGCGGCTCGGTGATCTATTGTTTGTCGAGAGAAATGAAACGATAAAAAACTACGTTCCCAACGCATCGTGAGAAATAATCAAATGTGCTCCCAATTCACGCAGAGATGCTACGGAATCAATAATATCATGTTACTTTAAAATGTCCGATCATTTGTATGGTCCTTTGAGGCCGGCGACTATCAATATAGTATTGATATATTTGTGATTATGAAACTAACCTTTAGTTCTCACATTTCTCTGAAGTCAGTAATTTTAAATAATTTCGTTTGGCATTCTATGTTAACTTAAAACTTGAGAAGCACAAGAACTAATAGATTTACGAACTGCTTCTCAACTCCGTTAAACTCTGAACTTGAGTTGAACGGAGTTGAGAAGCAGATTACTGAGCTAAGGCGCGTTAACCGACTTGAACCGATTGAAGTTCGTTCTGTGTTTTTAAAGCAGTAATTTTGATGTGAAACATCTATAGCCGCACGTAAAACAGATTTCTGGCGTGGCGCATGCGCAATCGACTTTTTATTTTATCATTATGAAATATTTAGTTCCTATCACAATATGTTCTTTTCTGCATATTACTTTTACAAAATAATGTCGATGTTTAACATCTGCCAGGCGTCCCGTGACGGCTCACATTTTTTATTATTCTTTATTGATTCGGAAATTATATTTAGAAACTAAAGTTATTGTCCAGGGGCAAGTTTAACTTAATATAAGCTTTCTTTCAGCAAGCCTTCGTCAGATTGAGACTTGTGTAAAAAGGGAATATACAACAAATTATCTATATAAATAAAAAGACAAGTCCTGACTGACTGACTGACTCATCAACGCCCAGCCCAAACCCTTGGACCAAGAAAGCTGAAATTTTGCACAAATGTTTGCTTTATAATGTAGACAAGGAATAAGGAAGGATTTTTCGAAATTCAACCCCTGAGGGGGTAAAAGAGGGGCGCTAAGTTAGTATGAAACTTTGCCGTTTTTGAAGTTTAAGGCATAAAAATTGGTATTTGGCGTTCCAGTTAAAATAAAAAAATCACGTATTTCAGGGTTTTTGGAAATTCCACCCCCAAGGGCGAAAAATAAGGGGATGTAAGTTTGTATGGAAAATGTGACAATTTTTAAGTTAAATGCATGAAAATTGGTATTTGGCCTTTTAGTTAAAAATAAAAAATATGTATTTCAGCATTTTTTGAAATTCCAGCCCCAAGAGCGTTAAATAGGGGGTGTAAGTTTGTATGAAAAATGTGACTATTTTAAAGTTAAACGCATGAAAATTGGTATTAGGCATTTCAGTTAAAAATATATATTTCAGGATTTTTGGGAATTCCACCCCTTAGGGCATAAAATAGGGCATGTAAGTTTGTATGAAATATGCGACTTTTTTGAAGTTAAACCCATGAAAATTGGTATTTGACCTTTCAGTTAAAAATAAAAATATGTATTCCAAGATTTTTGAAAATTCCGCATCGAAGGGCATAAAATAGGTGATGTAAGTTTATACTGACTAACTGAAATATCAACGCACAGCCTAAACGGCTGGAGTTAAAGACTTGAAATTTTGACAGAAGGTACCTTTTATGACGTAAGCATCCACTAAAGAAGGGTTTTTGAAAATTCCACCCCCAAGGGCGTAAAATTGGGGATGTAAGTTTGCATGCAAAATGTGTCAATTTTGAGGTAAACGCATGAAAATTGGTATAGATTTTTGGAAATTCTAGCCCTAAGGACGACTAGAATAGGCGATGTAAGTTTGTATGAAAGTCTGTATTTTTTAGTTAAACGCGTGTACATTGGTATTTGGTCTTTCAGTTAAAAATAAAGCAATCCAGGGAATAATTTGTTGTTAAAAAAAGGTAATCCAAAACTGATTCAATAAATCGCCACCAACAATTTAAGCAAACTCAAATTTAAAAAAATTAGTTTCTTATGCCAAGTAGCTTAAAATGTCGTGGTCGTTGTCGTCTAAGTAAAGATTTAGCGTTTTATAAGATTTGTAACTTCTTTTTTTTGGTAAATTTTATAACAAATTAATAAAACGACATTTTAATCAAATTGGGATAAAAAACGAATTTATCTAAAATTCGAGTTAGCGTAGTATAAATTGTTGGTGTCGAGATGATCGCACCCAAAAAACATCATCTTAATTTTACTGATCTACAAGTTCACAATTTTGTAACTAGATGGCGTTAATGTCGTTTCAGATCGCGGAACTTAATTGGCATATCGGTTAAAATAAATAAATGCTTGAAATAAAAGGTAGTCCAAAACTAAATCAATAGATGATCGCCTAAATCTCACCCAAAATACATGCACACATCTTAATTTTACCGCTTTACAAGTTTATATTTTTGTTAGTAGATGGCGGAATCATCGTTTTAGATCACGCTATGGTTTCGTTCACAAAATGTCGCAACCTAATCTAATGGGAGTTACCTTTGTGATTAATGCATCGTTGATTATTATTTTACTTTATTTAACTTACTGACTATACTTAATTGATATGTATTCTTTGATTTTTGCTTGATGATATCAGGTCCTTTTTGTAAATAACAGTAGCAAAGTAGTCTTTCATTTATTTCTCAGTAAGTTTATTTATAGGTTAGGTTTTATTCAATTTATATTGCTTATTTGTTTTAAAAGTTATATTTTTTAGATTAAGCTAGAAGTAAGTAGTTACATTGGTCATCATTCAAAATTGTCGTGGACAAAGTCGCGGGCACCAGCTAGTCAATTATATATTTGCCTGTTTACTACTACTACTACTAGATTATATTAAATCATTTAACAAATTGAAAAGATTGAGCAATCAGTAAAACTTTTATTTGTCAAAATATGGGATTGTTTGCCTAGTGGCGTTAAAAGCCTCAAACCATGTTATTCGCTACTGTCTTTAAGAAACTGCACAGTAATTTTCAAACAATGTATTTCGGAATTACATTAAATGCATACCTATAATGTGTTTAAAAAATAAATTATTCTTAATATTTTTAAATAAATATATATTATAGATAATTACACCGAGACACCTACAGAAAAAGCAATCGCGCTCATCGCACAAAGGTTTGTCCAGGCGGGGATCAAACCTACGATCTCCTGGAAAGGCAATCAAGCCAGTCAAGTCAATTAAGTCACTCAAGTCAGTCAAGTCAGCTAAGTCAGTCATGTCAGTCAGTTATTTTTGAAATCCTATCCTTTATTACTTATTATCATCGCCTATTTTATGAATTCAGAGATATCAAGACGTCGAATGACCGATGATAATTTTAAGAAATGGTTAGGTTACTGTATACTACATATTGTTATATTCAGAAGCGCTTCCACATGCCATCGAGCGACTAATAGAGAATACCTCACTTAAATATGGGTACTGTTTAGAGCTACGGTCACTAAAACTGCTAATAGACGGGGTAAAATTCAAATTTTAAACTTAATTTACTTTTAATTACGATACTATTGATTTTAAAAAAAGAAGTGAGTAATCAATTCGACTATAATTTTTTGGTGCCTATGGTACACGATTGTTACAAAGAATTATTCGATGGTATATGCTTTATGCGTGGTTCCATAAACGTACAGACGCCAGCACATCAAGCTACCCCAATCTGTCAAATTTCCCCAATTGAAAGTGAACCTTATGGTTATATGATAAAGTAGAAAATCTATAAAAGTAATTGGGCAGGTCGGGGTAGCTGGAAGTGCTGGTGTCGTATATTTTGTTCAAATTGGTGGTCAAGTTGGTGAAAAATTCAAGTCGGTTCTGTTTTTTAAAACGCCAATTACAACTTGACATACTTTAAATAGTATTGTGTAGTTATGTTTAACTAAGCTGTACCTACTTTTTATCTTATTTCTTTTTTGTTTCCGTTTTGACATCTGCTTAGTTTTTGTGTCGGCGTTAGCGACGGCTTTTTGTTTTAAAATTGAAGTTCCGTGACAAGTGCATCCCATGTCTCACGCTAATTTGGTTTCTTGATACGCATTTAAGTTAATATTACACTGGTAAAACATTTAGTCACCCATTTTCCATAAACAAAGAAAATAAGACGGTATTTCGAATTAATTGAGGAAAATGATAAACGGGTTAAGGTAATTTTAACGGTATCGCTTAGTACCTAAATATGAGTCATGTATAAGATTTTAAGAGACAGTCAATACCTATTTCATAAGAAATCTGGTAATTTCATTGTATCACAATACACACATCATCATCATCATCATATCAGACGAAATACAAAGGCTTCCTCCAAGGATATCCACAATGGCCGGTTTTGTGCTGCCCGCATTCATCCAGACCAGACACCAATCTTCGCACCGAATAACAACTTCGGGTCAAATCGAATCAATAGAAAACAATCGATAAGAAATAAAAACATGATGACTTTGAACAAAACCATTTATTCCGTGCAAAATATAATCTTGATGTTTAAGGCCATAAAAAACTTTATTACCTCTGAATCCTATAAAGCGCTACGTATTCAATAACTATTGAAATTAACTAGTAATTTTTGAAGACACTTATTTTTTTGAGGAGATTTTGTGCTTTTTCTGGGTAATCGTATTTTGGAACACCTTAAGTCAAAGTAGAAAGCACTATTGTTAAGTTCTTTAAAACGTAGCCAAATTTATCCTCGGAGCTTGAAGGGCGAAACCGCCATTTTATCGAAATTAACTTTCTAATGCAGATAGACATCGATAGAGGACAAAATAATGAGTAGTGACTCATTATTTTGTACTCTATCAATTTGTGTATTTAGTCTTCCAATTTATCCAAAATTGGCCTTGATGACCCCATTTTTTGTAGAAAATAAAACAAAATTTTTGTATTGTATATGCAAGCACTGGTAATGATCACAACCGCGAGAGTAGTACCAATCTTTTGCGCCCAACATTTTAGTCTTCAAATGGGTTATCGAAGTCAATACTCAAAAAGTGAATGACAATTTTTTTTTTGTTTTGCTGCTCTTGCATACGTTGCTTTTTATTGGTTACGCCCTTTGAGCCCCGAGGTATCGATACAAGTTTTTTAAAATGGAGAAACTAGTGTAGTATTGACTATATTCTTGCCGAAAAAACTAAGTTGTGATTACAACTTTGAGCCCCGAGGTATCGTTACATGTTTTTTTTCAAATGGAGAAACTAGTGTCAGTGGTTTTGACTTTATACCTACTTGCCGAAAAAAATTTAGTTGTTGTCAAAGCCTTAATGAATGATATCCTTGGAAGCTGTGCGACAGTGCTACGGTAGTGAAGTGACGACGCCGACGGTGGCGCTGTTGCGCCACCAGCGCGGTGCGCCCGCGACGCTGCCGCCGCCGCGGAGTCGCGCCACACTCCGCCTGAGTCATGCCCATGGATTCCTGTTTCGTACCAACTAGTTACCAGTGTACTATCACCGTAACATTATGCCCAAACGATCTGCCAACGCATTGTCTTTGAACTTACTGTTTGGCGATAAATGTCAGTGTTGATTTACAGTTGTTAAATTTGAACGACTGGCGCATTGTGCGCCGATGATAATATTATATTTACAATGGTGTACCCAATTATAATGATTCATTGATGTGTTTTACTATCATACGACAAACCTGTTATAATCGAAGTGGGGCTATTTTTTCTAGATCCTCCTTATTACTTTCGGATTCAATTCGATGTGGGATCCAAGGCTATAGAAGTGATTTTTCGGGACTTACCGGGATATACCTGGGACTCACCATTCAGACTTTTTTCATTGTGTGCTATTTTTGATACTGGACAGGAGATGCAGTGGTGACTGAGCTTGAGACTAGTACCAAAAACATAGCAAAAAATCCTTTATTTACGGTTAGTATTTTCGTGGATAAGGCAGGAGTAATGCTTACGCATGCCACCAGCAAAAAGTGTCTACAGGTGGGTATGTTGAACTCGCGCCTAACCAACCGTGAACTTCTCTTGGCGCCTGATAGGGGGAGCCCCGGGAATTTATGATCACCTTCGTTACCTTATAAAGTCTCAGCTAAAGCCAAAATCTCTAGCTGCTGTTGTACCGCTTCAGCGTAAGCCTGTAATTCCAGATGTTAACAACTTAGGGTACATAGGCGGTGGCGCTACGCCGACACAGTGGCGTCCATGTCTATTACGTAGCCAGTAAGGAATATTTTCCTAGTGTTATTGTATTCATTACTTTAGCGTCATCTGTATGTAACAGGTTGTGTAAAAGACTAAATTGTTTGTCTAGTGGTAGCGAGTTTAGCCGCAGATAATGAGGTTGTGGGTTCAAATCTCGGGTCGGGCCAAAAAGTGATTTAGGATTTTTTTTGTACGAAAATTTCACAGTATCAGCTCGTAGTCTAGGAGTTGCCGGTATTTACACCCTCCGTACTTAAAACTGTCGTCCCGCACCTGACCTCTTTGGGGGAAAATTACCACAAATACAATATTCAACCCTGAGCGTCGCACAATAAATTCGCTGTCTATAGAAGTGACCAAAGTACCTAGAAGCAAAATCTATGTGCTATCAGTATTGCATCACTGATGACAATATTTAATTTTTAAGATGCAGGTCAGCATTTTTGGTCAATCGTAGCGTCCACTAGGAGTTTCAAATCTCCGGGATTAAGAACCGCTATCCCGTTACCCGTACCCCATGACGCTAGCATTTCCAGCACATTTCAGATACTTAACCTCGTCTGATGGAGCAATAGTGTCAACGAATGTTGTTTCATATACCAAATATCTAACCAAGTCATGTAATAGTAACATTACACCGCCAGGTCTCTGGCCACCGTCGCGTTGTCACGTGCCTACCCGTTTGGTACCTAACTGGGATATCAGCGGCGACAAAAGCTCAATAAATGACGTTGTTGATGCTTGAATAGTACGAGTATAGCATCCATGCTTCCTTAGTTGATGCTGCCACCGCAGACGGGTACTCAAACGGAGAAAATATACCTAGAACACGTTCTCAACTCGACCTGTATATTTGTGATTAAATTTTATGAATATAATGGTTGCGACCAATAATGAAATTTGTTTAAAATGGCCTCCATATTTAAATATTAATACAACAAAGATTTATTGGTATCAGTTGTGTATGTCAAAATAGCTGGTGCGGTCAATTGACCTGGTTCAAGTTAAAGAGTTGGAATAGTGTTTATCCATAATACTTGGACCACAAAAAATAGAACCACAAAAGTCCCACCCTAGAAGAAGACAAAACAAAAAACATTGGTTTTTGGCTTTTTGTTAATACATTGTTTTTAAACTTTCGTTTACAACTTGTTTAGAGCCAAAGTCGCTTTCACTGTTTCACCAGACAAAAAAGGCGAGTGGGGGCTCAAACCATCTAGCAAATAAGACTAGAAACTAAGTTTACCCGCGTTCGTCGGAGTGCATCCCTTTCGGGGTTCGAACTTTGACCCAGTGCGGTTACTGACGTGGTGAGCATGATACGTGGTGGTATTTTTGATGAGATAGCTACATATTATTTCGGACTGTTGTTTAGGCGACCTGTAAGTGTAATTCCATGTGTACTTAATATGTCAACATATTCTGTTACTGGTGAATAAATGTCGAAACTAAATAACAACTATAGTTTCTGTGTATGTTTGTGTTTAATAGCAATCATAAGTCAAAATCTCTCTCGTAATACGACAGCTCAGGTCTCAGTTTATCTTTGACCCACAGCTGTCTCGCTAATAAACAAGCAAGCCTTTGTCATATTATTGTACACAAGTTATTACATATAACTAAGTTTCTATGTAATTATGACACGCCATAAATTCAAAATGTTAATAAACTACAAATAATTCTCACCAAATGAGTTAATACTTAACAGTGGCGATGGGGGATGATGCATTTAATGATGGAAGCCGATCATACTTTAAGGCGCCGATGTTAACCACAAGTACTAATTTTAATAATATTGCATTTGTTTTCTAACAAACTTCTTATAAAAAGGGTATTTTAAGACAGTTCTTATTAACAGAGAGCTTATTATTTAATAGAATGTTTATTTTCTGGGTGTATGTATGTTACGCGAATTCTCCGTAGCTTGTGAACGAAATTTGAATATTCACCGACGGAATCGTGATCGTAACAGACAATATGTAACCAAATGATGTAGACAAGTAAGAACGAGGATTCTTACACATTTTTAGAATTCATATGACATTTATTTGATATGTTTTCAGAGGTAACTCGAAGGGGAGTCGTGCCAGATCGACGCTTCGCCACTGATGACTTCAGTACCTATATTGTTTGCAATTGTATACTGTTGTAGTATAGGTACTTAAACAGCGTGGGAGGATAGCAAGTAATAGTAATACTACTCCTGGCCGAATTTCAGCTACGGTAGACAATTTCAAAGAATATCAGCGAACTACACTGGCCATACTATAATGCACAAGTGATACACACTCAGGAATCCACCTCACTCTCATAATCTGAAGATACAGCAATCCAGGTGAGAAATCAGATGTAATATTGTCAGCTTTAGGTGGTCTCTGAGATAAAGGGGTGTAACACTGCAGATTTTCCGGTTGTCGCTATCGTCAATTACCAAAAACAAGTCTTGGTATTCGAAACTCTTCTGACTCTTTAATTCGACATTTGTAATGGCCGGTGAGGTTACGACTATTTAATGCATTTATGTATTTTATGCATTCTTACTGATAAAATACCGCCTCGTGATTTTCAATCGAACAGTTCTTTGCGTATACGATAT
This sequence comes from Pseudoips prasinana, assembly GCA_951640165.1. Lineage (NCBI taxonomy): Eukaryota > Metazoa > Arthropoda > Insecta > Lepidoptera > Nolidae > Pseudoips > Pseudoips prasinana. The sequence continues at coordinate 21,973,719 of OX621237.1, read as the reverse complement.
AGCGACAGTTCCACAGAAGGGCCCTAAAAACCGACATCACTAACCATCCTGAGCCGTGTTTCCTCTAACTCACTCTCACTAACTATCCTGACCCTCAAAGGGGATCCCTTTAGCGCGGGTTATTTAGTTCGTAGTAGGAGTATTACCTGCTATATACGTCTTGAGTGCGTGCTTCTATTGTCCGGTGAAGCAGGCTAACTGTAAACTTAAAACCTAGCCTAACTGTAAACTGTAAACATGGTACAGTTTGGCAGATACATTTTTACCGAAAAACAAAAAATCTGGACCAGCTAGGCAGTCGTGGGAGGACAGAATTATGGAAAAACAATGTCGTCAAATTTATTTACATTATACAAGCTAACTACTGCTACTACATAACCAGGGATCTTGTCGTTGTCAGTATCACAAGCATTACTATTATATTGTTATACGCAGCCTGCCCACACACAGTGTTGCAAATGTCGCCTGTTGGTGCCGAGTTCATACACTGCGGACGTCGTATTGTTTTCTCTTGTAGATATCATTTGTCACAATTAAAAGTTTGTCATTGAAGCAATATATTATTGAGATGAATCTTGAATAGAAAACAAGCAGTCTATTTTGTTTATTGGAACTATCGCCTTTTGAATCGATATTTGAGAAACCGCGTTGTATTTGAACGAGTTTTGTAGTCGGAGCACTATTAGATAACAGAATAAAGGTAATGGAATGTCACCTATTTATATATGTCAGACTCTACATTACCGATTATTAATTGGACTTTTATTTGTTTGTTCAAGCATCACGCAAAAACCCTGATGGATATGAATAAAACTGAATGTTTAAAAGCTTATGAATATGATAAAACTTAATCGTGTACCTACGATTAAGTTTAATCTTATTCATAAGCTTGTCCAGGCTTAGTACGAGTTTACCGAAAATGCTACGTATGGAGGAATTCTAGATTTCAATGGGAGCGAAGCAACTCCTTCAGATGTTTTCATTTTTGTAAACTCATATTACTCACATATTTAGACTACCACAGATAAAACATGCCTTTTATCTGTCGGTAGTCTAAATAATATTCTCCAAATGAAATTTGTTATATTCCTTTAAAAGGAAAAAAAGAAGTTGTTGTTATGCTATTCTGGCAACCGAGTATATGCAAAATAGCACATTTAACCCTGTGACGCGTTAACCCTTATTCTGCTATCATACCAACCAAAGGCGAGGCGTGATGTATGTATGAGCTGTAATGTGTGCCACTTTACGCAATTAGCTACGCGTATAGACATTGAGCTAATAAATGTTTTAATCTAAACGTAACCACATGACTCACTGAATGTATCTGGTCACGGAGAATGGAGACTGTTCTCGATCCGTCAAAAATCCGTAAAGAAAATTCTACGTGCAACAAATTTGGGCTTCTTGTTAAAGTTTTGATCTGAACGCAACCACATGACTGAATTAACGGTTCTGGTGTTGAACTTAGTATGAATTGGTATCTCTAGGAACTCTCTGGTGCCTCTTACCAGGATTTAAATTTACTGTGCTAAATAAAAACGGAGATAGGTACATTTGCGGGCAAAGGGCAGTAAATAATACATTTGGTATCGTAACAAGTTAGTATTTGTATAGATGGGCGCGGTGTTTAATGCGATGAGTGCGCCCGCGCAGGTATATACTACGGACGTAGCACTGTCGTATGATTTTATTACGAACTTGATTAATATTTATGAGTCAATTCTTTGCAGTACTCGTGAATTACATATGGCAGTACGGGCCGTGCGGCTTGTGCTGACCATAATTTGATAAATTGGTTTAGGCAAACTCTTAAGTATTAGCGATTCGCAACGCATTTCCACAGTTGATGTAGGGGCTCCATAATCGTAAAATCAACATGAATCATGATTAACTGTAGCAGTAAATAACTGCGCCTGAGTAGGTATACAATATAGAATATCACTTTCACCACTTACAAACTGCATTTTTTCGATTCTTTTGGTGTACACAATTGTTTATAAACGAATACATGTGGGTTGGCCTTTATTTATCGTAGTTTATGTATGCATGAATATTTGCATCAAAATCGCGTTCATAGTTCCAGTAGCAGTTTCACGACCTAAGAAATTGACATTCTTTATCACCCTTTTCGTTATCGCCTTTCATGATGGGAGCCATTTTAAGCATCTTATAGTACTTCATTCTCATTTTGCGCAACTATGCGAGAATATATGCAGTGATAACATGGCCTGTGTTCCCCTATTTATTTAGAGTAAGGCTATGTAATTTTCAGTCAAAAATTAGCAGTTGGCTCACGTTAGAATTTGGTTCTTTTTTTAAAGAACTACCGACTAGTAAAATACTAGCTTAAAGCCGCCTAAGTTAATAGAGACTGGCCAGATATATATGTATGCTAAGACGTTACGACCATTGCTCATATCCATTGATCGGTGAAGCAACGAAAGCCTCTTAGACTAAGATGATAATAAAAGAGACTTGACCTATATATTTTCAATTATTCTTATGTATACGTACGCATTGTTGAACAAAAATATGATATTTAACTTGCTAATGCGTATACCTTACTATATATACATGTGCTCTTATTTGGAGAGATACTTATCCCTAACAAATTCCCCGGCATTATTAATATGAAAGTAACAATTGTTGAGCAGCCTGTTGCAGCAGCCCACCCACTTTGCGTCATCTGATAGAACAACTTTCTCGGTTTTTTTTGTTCAAATTCAAAGGGTAATCCAATCTGACAAGCACGAATGATTTGCGACAATTGTCAATCATACACGTACTTACAAATAAATCTGAGATGCGAATAATTACCTAAATACTTATGCAAATGTTCGCACGTGATGCTATTAGAAAGTCGGAAGAAAATATTGTGTCGTTCGTACGGGTTGATAGACAGATGATGGTTGATAGTGCGGACGCGTGGAGTGGAACTTGGAAGCGAAGCGGTCGGAACGGTAGCACCGCGCTACATAAACAAACGCTCCTGTATGACAGATAGTATCAGCCTCCGTCGACGATTGTCAGCGCTCGCCTCTATTGTGACAGCCACGAACTGTGCCAAAAAGAAAAGTAATTACAATTAACCGGTTACATTTTTAGTTCACTTCGGCGGAAGAACTAAATACATCTCTGATGTGTTGTTCCCCATCTGAATTGGACTTGAAGTAAGTAAGTGTCCACGAACTCTACTAGTATGAGGGTTGTGGTACATAATTATACAGATATCAGACTCTTCTTATAAAGTAACAGCATGAAAAATAAACAAGGAAATATACAAAAATGTTAAAATATTGTTCTTTTAGTACCAAAATTAGCTACTATCATATTCTTTAACTCATAGTTACGATGTATATTCTTCTCCTATAGGGAATAGGAATATTCTTCTCCTATATGGAATCTTATAAATTGATATTTATTTATATATTATTTAAAGCACACATTGTACGACAAAATAAAAGTATGTCTTATAAATGTGCCAACAAATAACGAACTAACTTTTCTTTAATCCTGGTCCATTCAACTATTGCCTGGAAGACCCAGCGATAAGTCCTCCAATTGTATAATCTTCGCCATTTGTACGTGCTAATATTTAATTATATGTTATAATTTTGGTATAAAAAATTACATACATAGGTACATAGACTCACGCCTGTCTCCTAGAGGGGTAGGCAGAGACAACGGACTTCCATTTGTCACGATCCTTTGCACACCTCTTTCGCTTCGTTTACTGACATTATATTCTTCATACATGCTCGCCGGTTTAGGGTACTTCTGACCTGACCTTTGTTAAGTACGTCTCCGATTTTATCAGAGAATGTTTTACTAGGTCTTCCCCTTCCGGGACGTAAGTAAGTAATAAATAAATAAACTGGCCAAGTGCGAGTTGGACTCGCACATGAAGGGTTCCGCAACAGCAAGTATGTCAGTTGATTAAATGAAAGCAAATTGCGGTTTATAACGTATTAAAAAAAACTACTTGCTAGATCTCGTTCAAACCAATTTTCGTTGTTAGTTTCTATGGTAATGTACATCATATATTTTTTTTAGTTTTATCATTCTCTTATTTTAGAAATTACAGGGGGGGGGGGGACACTCATTTTACCACTTTGGAAGTGTCTCTCGCGCAAACTATTCAGTTTAGACAAAAATGATATTAGGAATCTCAATATGATTTTTGAAGACCTATCCATAAATACCCGACATGTATGGGTACGGTCAAAAAAAAATTTTCTAGTTTCAGTTCTATGTATGGCGACCCCCCAAAATTATTGTTATTTTTCTATTTTTGTGTGAAAATCTTAATGCTGTTTACAGAATACACCTACTTACCAAGTTTCAGCAGCACAACTCTTATAGTTTCGGAAAAAAGTGGCTGTGACATACGGACGGACAGACAGGCAGACATGACGAATCTATAAGGGTTCCGTTTTTTGCCATTTGGCTACGGAACCCTAAAAATTACTTTTCTTAAATAAGACATGTATATACCACGAAAATTCAATTACATCCATATCTCTTTTTGAAGTCACTGTGCATAAAAAAAAACAATAATTAAAATAATAATCTAGTGTCAAAAGCTATGTGATATTTTAGTTTTAATCTCGCGATTCGTTTGGCTTGCAATCCACTTTGCCATTCCGTTGAATGATACCAGTGCCAATCATTTGAACCTCTGCGCTAAAACAAGGCCAGGTCTCTGTTGGTCAAACACATTGAGACAATAGCTTATATAATTTTTTTTATAATATTTCGAGCACATAAATATTTTATATGCACATATATGTTTCATATGTATGTTTGCTTAAGTATCTAAGAAGCATTAATCGATGATTCTATACTGTTATTGGGATGGTAGGAAAATTGGTTACTTCTGATTTATTTTACAAACGTAATAAATGTTGGCAATCAAAATTTGTCGTTTAGAGTCGTTATTAATTGACGGTAAATACGAAAAGTAATATAAAACCAAATGAAATTGCAAGTTTGTTCGTAAAATTAATGAGCGACACTTGGTAACGCGTTAAAGCGATATCTTTATAGCGCATCGAACAATCATTTTAACATTATAAAGGACACTTATGATCTAAAATCCTGTATAAAACGTATAATATGAATACTGTTGTAGGAATGATGAATCTGAATTATCTAATTTTAAAACGTCAGCATGCCCAATTCGCAAAACTTCTTGGTTCTCTAAATAACGGTCATCAGCTAATCGGCAGAGAAATTAAACCTTTTTTTCGAGCATTTTGATTTAGGAACTATGGGTATACATTATTCGGTTTTATGAATGAGTTAAGCTGCGTGGTGAGGCACCCCATCTCATCCCGTAGAGGGCGTAGAAGTCTACCAGACAGAGAGAGGACTAGAGATAGAATATCTGAGAGACCGAATATTTGCCAGAGGATGGGCAGCAGCTTCCTTCTGTGAGCTATGCGCATCTTCCTAAGATAGTCAACCCGTCTGCCAAGCGTGGCGATTATGGCATATCCAGCTGTAATGATCATGAAGTTCCTTAAGTATCAAGTATATAATAATGTTATAGGATTTTTTTATGTCTTCCTTTATCGTATGGGCAGTATAGTTACCCTGGTGTTAAATTTGTTCAAGCCGCCCGGTTGACTAACTTACTGCTCAAGGTGCCCTCCGAAGCACGGAGACGCTGAGAAACTAAACCTAAACATATAGACCGGTGAGTTGAACTGGCTATGGGCACCTAGTAAAAGCCATTCAGCCTCGTTGGTCCAGTGGTAACTAGCGGTTTAAAGTAGTAGTAATAATAAATGTGGGTCTTCCAGTTTTCGGTAATGTTGGCAACCTTTTAGGACTCAACTGTCAACAAGGTATTTTTCATGTTCGCTTATTGAGGTTTTCTTTCGAAATTGATATACTTGAATAAAGTCTTGTATGGTATGGTGACGAGCCATTCCCCAGACATTTTCTTATCCAAACTTATTTATAATTTTAGTGCATAGATTCTGCCACGACTATGCCCGACCGTTTCATTTTATATATAAACATTTTTATTCACTCTTCAAAAACACAACACAACACTTAAATGAATGTCTTCTGTAAGGCGGCGGTACTTCCCCAGTCGGGCTACTCTTTGAGCGAATGAACACTGTGCCCTGCCTCTCTTAATGAAATAATATAGTTCAAACAACTAGTGCCACGACAACTACGAGTACGACGACAATTTTTATTCACCCTTCAAATATTTTGGAGATTGATTGATACATATTGAATTTCACCAATGAGACTCGAAGTCGAAGTCGAAGTCGAAGTCGAAGTCGAAGTCGAAGTTGAAGTCGAAGTCGAAGTCGAAGTCGAAGTCGAAGTCGAAGTTGAAGTCGAAGTCGAAGTCGAAGTCGAAGTCGAAGTCGAAGTCGCAGTCGAAGTCGAAGTCGATGTCGAAGTCGAAGTCGAAGTCGAAGTCAAAGTCGCAGTCGCAGTCGAAGTCAAGTCAAGTACGTTCTCCCTGCCAGGTACCTACTACCTTCCAAGTACTATTTATAAATAATCGTATAGTCGTTAAAGCTCTTTTTGCTTTATTGATTGAATACGCTCGTAGGTGAAGTTTGTGGCTTGTCGTTAAAATCATCGTCTTTATCACTTTCAATGCAGTTGTTTACTGATTCCAATATTTCTTCCCCTGTTAACGTCTTTGCTATGACAACTTCATCATCGCAAGTAACGATGTCTTCAAAAGGAATGTTTGACCCAGACATGTGCTTATTCCAAATACCTTGTTGGCAGTTGAGTCCTTAAAGGTTGCCAACGTTACACAAAACTGGAAGACCCACCTATGTTTATGTACCTACATGTAAGGTGAGCTTGACAAGTGCAAGTGTATGTAAATACCCAAGTGCTGAATAAAATAGTAGAAACAGTATAAAAGGAACAAAAAAAAATATATTAGTCCGTCCGTGCGGTCTGCCTTATCACATATTTTTAAATCATTCAATAAATAACAAGTTTCTAAGCTATTATTAGGGTTCCGTAGCCAAATGGCAAAAAACGGAACCCTTATAGATTCGTCATGTCTGTCTGTCTGTCTGTCCGTCCGTATGTCACAGTCACTTTTTTCCGAAACTATAAGAGCTGTACTACTGAAACTTGGTAAGTAGATGTATTCTGTGAACCGCATTAAGATTTTTACACAAAAATATAAAAAGAACAATTATTTTGGGGGGTTGCCATACATAGAACTGAAACTCAAAAATGTTTTTCATCGTACCTATACATGTGGGGTGTCTATGGATAGGTCTTCAAAAATGATATTGAGGTTCCTAATATCATTTTTTTCTAAACTGAATAGTTTGCGCGAGAGACACTTCCAAAGTGGTAAAATGGGTGCCACCCCCCTCCCCTCTAACTTCTAAAATAAGAAAATGATAAAACTAAAAAAAATATATGATGTATATTACCATGTAAACTAACAACGAAAATTGGTTTGAACGGGATCTAGCAAGTAGTTTTTTTTAATACGTCATAAACCGCAATTTGCTTTTGTGATAAAGTTGCAAATCTATAAAAGAAATTTGACAGATTGCGGTAGCTTGATGTGCTGGCATCTGTACTATAAATATCTTCCAAAGTTGGCTAGTCTCCTGTGCGATTGGCCGCCGTAACCGAAATTCGGTCCGCAGCTTTTTAATTGTCGACCATCTTAATTAAATTAACGGCTATTAGAATGTCAAAATATTATCTACATTTTACATCCGGATATGGAAAGACTGGCACAAAGGCTTAATTAACCATTATGATAATACAATGATACATTTAATAGACTCGAATTAAAATGGTCCGTTAGTCTGTACTTGTGAATTGATCGACTACTGTCGAGTGACGAAAACCGACCGCTTCGTGATCAGCCATGCTCCCAAATCAATGCTAAACACAGTTGTTTCACTTTATCGACTTGATTGTAAGGGTACTCAGGTACCCACTTACATCGGAATTTTAATTCGTCATGAATTCTTTGTGTCTTATCTGACCTATTAACCGGGTATCAAAATATTTTATGAATATTCGATGAATGTAAACTGTGGTAGCAGGTAATTAAGTTGACAGCGATCGAGATTAATTGTACACATTATAGTTTGTGGCTTAGTTAACAATGATTAATATTGAGTGGGATACGTTCGTAACCAGTTGCTGGGACGGTGCTCTGGTTTGTGGACGATTGGTGAGGTCGGTGTCTTGGAGCGACTGGCGTACTGCAATGTGGATGATTATGGACCTCTTTCCCAGTTTTAGCTGTAGGTACTTCGTAATAGACAAACTTAGTAATATATCAGTACAGAACAATGGTAATAATGTCCTCCTGGTCGAATGTCGGCCATAGCGGCTGGTCTCAATGGAGACTACACATCTGCGCGGGACATATTATAGTGCACACGTGTGTGCGCAAATTAAGTTGTACTTTTTGTACCGGATTGCCGACTCCTGCCAGTCAGGCTATGCCACACACAGATCGCTATCTTCCCGGAGCTGCTTGCACGATGCGGTACTAGAGGACACTTCTCTTACTGCTACTGCAGCCCCGAGGGGAAGTTAGGCAGTCGGCTGCCGTCCCCGCCTAGACGCCACTTCCGCCTTTGAGCGGGATCGGGACTAGAATGTAGATTATAAACACAAATTACGTTTATTACCAAATCTTGCTATAACTTCTGTCCCAACTTATGTGAAAGTATTTAAAGAGAAATAACATAAAAGATTTCATATTAATTTCGGTGTAATATTTAGTAGTATAAACATAGACGGTACCCCTATCGTATTGCAGTGACCGCGTCACATAAATAAGAACCATAAAAATTAACGAATAAATGAGTTTATAGAGAAGGAGCCGGTAGACTTCGTACAATCAGGACCACGTCCCGGTTTAAGGCATGAGTGGTAGAATACGAAATAATTATCCGGTAACCAAAAGATTAAGGCTAGCTATGTGTAAATTTCCCCTAGGTGTATGTATAGTATCTTAAAAGAACATGTTAAGTAGCAAGCTTGGCGCAGAAGTATAGATCTGCTGTCGACGACAGCCTTTGATTGACCTCTAGAGCTCCAAAGCTTAATCCTTTGGATTATTGCTAATGGAATAGTTAAGAGGTTAAGACCTGCTCAAAATGTCATTGAAATAATGAGTCACTAAAAGCGAATTGATCGATATCGTTGGATGAAGTTTGTACGGCCCATAGAGGAAAGGCCTACCAGCTAAAGGTAGCAATTTTGAATTCCCGAGAGTAAAATTTCGGGTATAACTAGGTTTTCGAGTTTCTTAGGAATATTTATTATCAATTCTTATTTAGAAGCGCCTTTACCAAAATGAAATTATCAAAATACAAAATCAATATGTAGTGTTAATTCCGCTAATTGTCAATTTAATCATGCCGGGATGCAATTTGCACCGCCCTCCCGCCCGCAAAAATATTTACATGCAAGAAGAAAATATAAAAAGCAAATTACATGCGCCAGTACGATACCCAACACGTGTTTCAGTCCTCCACGGACCATTCTCAGGGGCTGCTATGGTAAGGCTGCTCGTTGAGTGCTCGAGTGACACTCATTCGAGCACTTGACTTGATATAATAATAACGTATGTACCAGCAACCGATATATATTTATAGTTCTTCGTCATGCCACTATTAATGAGAGAATTGATGTGATATTTTGCACCTACTCGATATTAACTAGTAAATTAAACAGTAATGTAATGCCACAAATTGAAAAGATATAGGTAGGTATGATATTTACTTGGAGCGTTACCGAAAACTACGTTTACGGTTAGGTATATCGGCTTTATACGTTGTTTACTATTGGAAAGCCGAGAAGAATCGCGTCATAGAATGCTTTGGCCTATATAGTATCTTCGTTTTCTACTTCGCATATGCTAGTAAACGAATCATAATTAATAGTAATTACATAATGCCTGTTAATTATTATGAATTCCAAGATTTGTTTAATAAAGACTGAATATAACTTTTGTGAGGGTACCTAAGCAAAGACCGCAGATATTGACATTCGCGCCATAATCACTGTATCAGATCGACTTGTACTCAGCAGGAATACAAAATGCGAATTTGCGACTGGCGACAATGTAGGTACTACACGGAATTCGCTACCTATTGTTTGAATTCTGTAAAACTCATAAAAAGCTTGGTGTTGAATATTGCACTAGAAGCATCACACTAATTTAAGTACTTACATTGCCACTGGGGTTACATTTGAGTAGCTATTTTGATAGAAGATTGAAACAGCCAAGCGTTGCGATTTTCAGTGACTTTCACAAAACCAATTATGAACCAAAACAATCTTTTTATCGAATCATTAACAACTACCCCCGTTTTCACTGGTTTATCGCGAAATAGGCGACTGTGTGTTTCGTTGCTTGGCAAATAAGATTGGAAGACGGTGGCGTGATCTTAGTAGGAGTATGCAACCAACCGACCAACGAATTCTACGAACCAGTCAGTTCATTTAGATCAGAATGCATCATTCTGACTGATCGTTGCCATAATGCCATCTTATGTTTTGCCAATTACAACACTTAATTTCCCATGTAAGCTCCAATTAATTAATAGTAGACTAGGTTTCCAAAAAAAGGCAGATCAAAAAGAAGACACGGCAGAAGTTGGGCCAACCCTTTGTCCAACAGTGTGACAATGTCGGTTGAAAATCATATAAATCAACAATCAAAAGCGCAAGGATGCATATATACTCATAGTAACCTGTATTAATATTACCAGCGGTGCGGTACTCCCAAAGTACATATTTTATGGTCCTAGTCCATATTATTGCTGATCATATGATATCCGGACAGGGTCCTTATCTTTATTGCCTTTCTATCTTTGTTCACGTTCGCCTTATATCTATATGTCAATTTAAAATCAAAATATACGCACATGAGATGGAATCAATTGTATGGCAATTGTTTGTTTGTACCGTTATCTGTACTTCCGTACTCTTAACGATCGTTAGAAGATGTTTAGTGATACATGACAGGAATGTTTTGTTAGGTATTATAATTAATTATAGGTAATCATTGTTATCTGTCTCTGTTCTTATTTATTTTCAAGTATAACTTATACCTAACAGGGTCTATACTTAACCGTGTAAATTTATTTTACCTACAATTGTTTTAGGGTAAGGCCGTTTCTGCACAGAACGCTGAGCGATAACGACAAAACCATAGGAAAATTAACAATAAAACATACCGTCATGTCAGTAGTAGTATTTGTATCAATCGGTGCAGACCTTGTTCTCTGACGACAATATTTTAATTTTACAAATACACGAATTTTACAAGTACTGAAGTCGGTCGACGTTCGGAGCATATACGCCCTAACTTTGGATATGATCGTTGTACAGTATACTTTAATAATTTAAAATTAACAGATTTCTTTAGGTCCAACTTATATGTCCTATCAAGCAGAAGTATGATGATAAGGCTTAAGGGGCCTTTTACAGTCCACTAGCGCCGCCAATCGAAAAAATGTCATAACTCGTAAATAGAATCAAAAATACAAAATGTGGTCTATTATTACTGTAGAAAAGGCAATAACGTAATTTTATAACACATTGTCAACACTTGAAATATAGCTGTTTAGCTAAATCGTGCATTTGTAACAAAAACGGCCGTTTATGTTTTGAATGCACGATTTAGCTAAACAGCTATATTTCAAGTGTTGATAAGGTGTTATACAATTACGTTATTGCCTTTTCCACAGTAATAATAGAACATATTTTGTATTTTTGATTCTATTTACGAGTTATGACATTTTTTCGATTGGCGGCGCTAGTGGACTGTAATAGGCCTCTTAAGGAAACATTTATTATTTTCGTTGATACCTACACTACAAACGGAAGAATAAATAATGTTCGAATTTATATGAGTTATAGTAATATTTTCTTGTAAAATACAATATTAAAAAGATTTATTCAAGTTAAAGGTGCTGTATTTTCTGCAAAAAACGCGACATCATTGATGTTTTTCTTCTAAATTAATTAAAGGCTGCTGTTGAAACGTTGATGGAGGTATACCATCCAACGTTTTATTTTAAAATCTATTAATAACATGACATGGAATTTTACCTTTAATTCCTAATCTGGTCATACAATTCGTGTATTTATTAGTAATTAGATCTCCACTTAAGCCAACGCGGTGACATTCCGAACACCTGAAGAGATATCCCTACTTACACTGTAAATGTGGCATGTTGTGTCAATTAATTAAGTTACAGTGATACTTAAATAGTTCTTCGGTTGGTGATTGGAATGCATGACCTCTGTAACACGTGTCCACACTATAGTTCGCTACGCACGTACCACTGCTCTCCTAAATATTTTCTCGTAGGTGACAGAAAAAATCGAAATCGTAGGTAATATTGTATTGGGGGTTGTTCGCGCACGGTCAACGATTTACATTCCTCACGACTGAGGTCGGCATGCCGGGCCGGGTCGATTTTTACATGTTAAAGTTCATAAAAAATCGTGACAAAAGAAATCATCAGGAATCTACAGAAATTTTGTGTGGTTTGAGATTCTGCTGACCATAGGCCGGGTAAAGATTTTTTTAGCGTTGTGTATGCATTTTCAATTATCAAATGGTGTTCTCATATTTAAAGGAGATGAGAGCGCCGGGTCCAGGTTGTACAAATAAATTGAAGTAAGGGGCGGTGTGCGGCGAGGAGCGGCGGGAAGCGGGCGCCAGGCAAGATCAGGAGGTCACGCAGCTAGCAACGGCTGCTAGATTGCTAACAACTTTAATACAACTTCGTGCACCCTCCAGGTGACTACCGGACATAGCTACTTCGGTACACACAGACCACTAATATTAATAGCTACCTATTGATAATTAAATAGGTAGCTATTAATATTAGTGGTCTGTGTGTAATTATACCTACTGGTAATTATAAGAATTATCCAATTCCAAATTATATGCAGTTAAAGAGACTAAAATGTGTTTAAGTGCTAACCAAATTTTAAAAAAAGATATGGAGGTTAGTTTGAATTATTAAAAAGGACTGGGTTCATGAAGATGGATTATGAGAATTTAGAAAGAAACCTTTTAAATTTCGAATATTTTTTAGTAATTACGAAAGCCCAAGGCATTTATTAGTCGGTTATAGTTAAAAAAATATTATCATCCTCGTAGAAAGGAGGCTAGATATCTGATAAACATATTTTTTTAGCCCATAAGTGAACTCTCTATTCACTAACATCACACAAATGAGTCAACCATAATTATAATAACACAATACGTATGTGATACAGGTTGACTTTTAAATTCAATACAATATTAAACAATAATCAATTTCTTATAATAATTATGCGTTGGCTTCATTGTTATTAATAAAAATCACGAACATATCTGTCCTGACGTGTGTGGAGGCGAGCAGAAAAGTCGCATTATCTGTTGCAGTACCGGTACCGGTCAGAAAGTGGTTAGTGTGGTTACATCAGGCTATTGTCTCAGTTTATTGACTTAGTTCAGATAAGTGGGCTATTAGCCTGCGATCGACTCTCGACAGATTTGGCAATGTACTTCTTGGAGGTTTACGTCGCTTCGTGATGAGATATCGCAGTCGCCTAGTCGCAGCCGGAGGCGAGTCAGTAAGCCGTCAGGCATCCATTCGTCCAATTAGATCCATTAGATATTTCGGCAAATTTGATTTTCATGGTATCACGAGATTACTTGACTTAAATGCGCATACAAAGACTGTTGTTTACCATTTCTATTAGGTACCTAACCTATTTACTCGATAGCTTGCCAAGACGAGACTTCGCATTCGCCGGGGAGTGGACGTAGTAAGGCATCCTAAGTAGTAAGTAATCATAAATAATGTCCTCCTAGCCGAATTTTGTCCACAGCGACCGCTCTCAATGGAGAATAGTCATCTGCGCGGGACATATTATAGGGCACAAGTGTGTGCACAGCTACAGAAGCACTTTCTATTCCATCAGTGGGATGGGACCACTAGTGACACGATCGGAAAGAGGTCAGGTACAGGACCGATGGCTTTACGTGCTCTCCGAGGCACGGGGGTATAATATCGCTAACTCCCCGAATTCTGGCTGAAGCTGAAAATTTCTTTTTACAGTACAGTCCCAAAGTTACTTTAGTCCGAGCCGGGATTTGAACCCAGGACCTCTGCGGGTGAACATGCTACCGGTAGACCAACAAAGGCTTCAAAATATCCTAGGTAGTAGCTACAGTCCTACTTTGGTATTATACTACAGCGTATAATGATGGGATGTCGCAGTTGCGGACGAAAGTCTATTAACTATTTCGGAACGTTAGATTTTATTACACAAACTTTTCTCGTAAAATGTGCGTAGAAAGATGTTTTTATTTTTCTACTTACTGGCCTGTTGATCTAATGACTAGTGCCCTTGACAGCTAAGTCACCACCACCTAGGACCAATGATTTAGCGACGAGCACGATTTTTGTTCTGCGTCCAGGTGTAATTCATCTATATTATGGATGTATTTACAAATATATAGCTACGTAAGTTTCGCAGTTGTCTGGTTGCCATAGTATAGGTTTTGGTTATCCTAAGATATTAATTATTAAAGCTATCTCCTTAATTATAATAATAACGAATAATGCAATCAAGGATAAGTAGCATCCGGAAGCTGAGCAGTAGTTTGTCATCATTTCTACTATTTAGTGTACAATGAGTATTTTTATAGAATAAATTACTCTTATTAAGTCAGTTCATGGCGTTCTGTCAAACCTAACTCACATCAAGGTCATTGTGTCCAATGCGGTATAAATGGAAATCAATATTGTTACATGCATTTTATATGTAAGTCGCCATTTTGAATATTTTGATGCAACATATCTACATAAATAAAGGGTTTATTTTTGAAACGCTTTTTTCTAAACCTATAAACGATACTAAAGTTTCCACTTACACGTGAAAATCACGCCATTTCATAATATATTGTTCATAACTTAAAACTTGCCTTCCCAAAAGTATATTCTTAATCTTTGTGAATTAATCTTAGTCTATTATTTGGAAAACAAATGAACGTGTTATTCCTTACTTCTTACTTACTTAATACTACTAACTAAATACTTACTCCTTCCTCTTTCAATTTTCCTCTAGCAGTTATAATGTACCTACAGAGGGGTGAGAGTGTGGGGTACAGAGGCCAGCACATCAGTGCTGGCCTCTGTACTGTATTTCTCCTATTAAAAGTGAACCTTATGCTTTTGTGATAAAGTTGAAAATCTAAAAAATTATTTTGACAGATTGGGGTAGCTGGATGTGCTGGCGACTGTACCGTCAAGTCACCAAACTAAAGACGTTAAACCATGTCAGAGGCTTACCAACGCCAGCTTGAAAAAGTCTTGACACTAGAGTAAAAACAACACGATTAAATAAAAAAGAAAAAGAATGTGGTAAAGAATGTTTCTGATATTATACCTAGCTGTAGCCCATGGCGTTCAGTATTTGGTCGTTTAAAACGTATTTTTCTATCCCTTAAGTACAGTATTTTTTATATATGAAACGTACCCTATTTAATAGTTCGTCAGGACTTGCAGACAGAATTTTTTTTACATATTATGTTTTTTTCTTACAAGTACCTACTTATAAGCAAAAAATGATAATTGGTAAAAAAAAATTCTGTCTGTTTGTCCTGGTTGATCATTAAATAGGAGACTTTATAGGTGTATAGGCTGTTATTTGTAAATAGTCAATCAAATAAGTTTAAATAAATATGTTTTGTATCGATAGTAAATTACTTAAAAGGACTACTTTTAAGTAATTTACTATCTACAGCTAAATTTAAATTATAATAATCTTTATTACGTTCTGCATTAAAAGGCGGCCGCGATATAAGAAAAAAAAAATTTTTTTGCGTCCCACTTGTAGGTGTATCGTAGGTTAATTATATTTAATATTCCATCCTTTTAATATTTCGTAGTTTAGACTATAAATACCCAAAATAACATAGATATAAAGATTCATTACGTGAATTCATTTGATTATTCTCATAAATATTAAATGTAACAAGAAAAACACTGATTTACATTATATATAATTTAATTATTGTTAGTGCAGCTGAACGAACACGGTTTAGTTTAATAAATATTTATTTTTACTATAGTAAAAAGTAAGAAGTTAATCATAATAACGAACCATATTATTTAAAATATAAAGTAAACAGAAATTATTCTTTCTGAACTCCCAGTTTCGATTGTAAATAATACTAGCACAATAATATAGTAGCAAATAATGTGCATATATAGAAAATAAAATAATAATAGAGTATCAAAAAGAATGCTCCAGGTGAGGCTCGAACTCACAACCCCGGCATTGCTCACGAACACTGTCTTATAAGTACCGTGCGCTAACCAATTGCGCCACTGGAGCGATGAGCAGCTCGTCAAAATTACCGTATCGTTGCCACAGGCCCCTTCCCCTGCGCCCCTCGACCCTTACTACTCTATCCATTCATGAGGAAGTAGAATGACTCAGCGTATTGCGTCATAATTAATGTAAATTGGGTATTTTATTAAACGTTAGTACTGTGTTAGTTAACATTAGTTGATAACAGTCATATCAGAAACATATGTAATAATTATTTTTAAAGATTGTAGGTGTACTGGTAAACATGGCATACTCGCGTTATCGAAAACATTTAAAATATGTAACACTTTTTATATAGTAAGGTAATGTAATCATTTATCGTAGGTATATATAAAATATATCTACATGGCTACAATACCTTATTAGTTAAGGTTAGGCATAGAATATTATAGATGTTGCTATAGATTAGGCTAATGGCTAATGGCTTGGGCCCCACTCTCCTCTGTAAAAGTAAAAGCACTGTAAAAGTCATCAAAGACATGTACTGACACATCAAGACCAGCACATCAAGTTACCCCAATCTGTCAAATATCCCCAATTGAAAGTGAACCTTATGCTTATGTGATAAAGTTGATATAATATAAAAGAAATTTGACAGATTGGGGTAGCTGGAAGTGCTGGCGTCTGTACATGGGAATGTTCCACTAACACCATCCTTCACCATGGCTCTTAGTTTTCAAGTTTTAGGAACCGATATGACCTCTTCGAACTCCAATCGGGCGCGGCGTCCTAATAAGTAGGGTTGCCATACTTGTTGAGAATACTTACGGGACTTATTAGTGCCAAATAAATAAAAAGATAAAGTGAGGGAAGGAATGGTTTATTATACAAAAAATAACTATGCCAAAAAATAATTCACTTCAGTTATGGTAAATATAGGCGTTTAAGTATCTCTCGTTACGTCGCGACGGCTTTGGCCTTTATTACCTACCTATTATTATATTAACCCCGATGCAAAAAGATGGGTGTTATAAATTTGTAGTCGATGTTTGTCGGTGTGTGTGTTTGTCAGTGGCATTTGTTTTGAATTAATCGGGAGTGTTCTTAGACATGTTTGATGAATATCGGTCCAAGATGGCCGCCGCGACTAATTGAGGACACCATATTTATGACCAACTCCCTCAATATGGGTATCAAATGAAAGGGATTGAATAGTAGAATACTTATACACTATGATAAATTTCAAATCGAAATCGTCCAGATTAATTAAATTACTAACAGTTAAACCGTGAAACAATTATTCCGATTCGGCGCGATGTCAGCATCACGTATTATGTACAGACGCCAGCACATCAGGCTACCCCAATATGTCAAACTTCCCCAATTGAAAGTGAACCTTATGCTTATGTGATAAAGTTAAAAATGTATAAAAGAAATTTGATAGATTGGGGTAGCTGGATGTGCTGGCCTCTGTACCTAGCTAACTTGTTTTTGTAGCTGTCGCTCTACGTTTATTCGCGAACCTGCGAGCCTCTCGTCCGAGGAAAGGGCATTTCATCGATTAGAACGCAAACAAAGGGTCATGTAGGACACTGGTGGTCGTGGCGCGTGCGCGCTCGTACTATCTTCCCACGAATACGTTATATAGGTTGATGTGTAGTGCCACGATAGTCCCTGATGGTCTTGATTCGTTTTAGGTCACTGGTGATCTCGTCATCCGGATAATCCAAGACGATCCGGGATGACGTTGCTCACGAGTGAGGTGTGATGGGTTGTATTAGAATAGAATAGAACTTTATTAACCAAGAATTTAACACGTTTATACAGAGTTGTTATAATTAAGTATACAAATTTTATTGCCAATATAAATATGAAAATGCGAAACTCTCTGCACTAGGCTGAGCCTGTCCTGCGGGGAGACATATTACACCGCCTTTACCTCTGGCTTGAGCAAATGGCTTGGATAGTGCATGGCAGAGTAAAAGAATCTACGTAAATAGTTTTAAAGTATCTTGTATATATAACAGCACATGGGTGTTTACACTTTAACATTCAAAGAATCTTTATGACGAAGGCAGTTAGGGCGACTTCCGTGGAGCTTGTGTATCCACTGACGTATCGACTATCGTAGTAAATCTATTGTGTGTAAATTCTGAATAAATTTAACTACTCGTAACAAAACAGTTAATTTTATTATGTTTGCAATTAGATTCTGAGGCCACGGAGGTCATATCTATATCTAAACTTAAGTTTAATCGGAGATAAGAGCGTGTAATATAATTTATGTTAAGAGTCTGTCGTACGAGCGAGCTAATGATACCAAATGGATATCGAACGGCGGCAAACTGACTGATCAGGCCGATTGAGCAGGACAATTGCCCTTAATGAAAGTAATTAACACGACGCGATCGGTCGGCATCGATAGCGCGGCATGCGCCTGCGCTGCTGCGCAATCAGCCTGCCCCCCGACACCACAATATGCGCCTAAATCAACCAACACACAGTACATACGCTCTGATTTAATTAGAAAATAAATCACTCCTCGTCTACAGTATTCATTTCATATTATCGATACAACCTTACAGTACAAAAGCCCTTTTGCTACTTGGTAAAGAGACTTCAGCTAGAGTATGAGATCTTTATCTAGTTGCAGTCGAACGGATTGTGACGGAATGTAACTAAAATATCACTATTAATTGGACTGGTTGAAAAACTGAAATTAAATCGGTCTATCTACTTGCGAGCTACGGTATAAACAGTCACAAAGACTTGAGACAAATGTCTTTTTGTCAGGAGCTAAAAATTTGTTTCAAACAGATTAAATACCCTTTATAATTTTAACCAAATTCTAAAAAAAGGAATTCATTAATGTGATTGTATGCTTACGGTAAAGTTTGCGAACAATCTCTGAAGTATTTAACCAATTTCGATAATATATTTTTTTCATTAGCCTGGGAATGATTTTGAGATAATAACGGAAAGTTGAAGTCAGTGTACATTATATTTTATTAAAAAATAAGAATTATTTTGTTTTTGAGATACTAGTCTTCCTTGGCATTTTCAATACGTAAAAAAATAATAACTTCTTATTTTTAAATAACTAACTAATAATTTATTTGTAAGTATCACAGAATTGTATTTCTTAATACTAATTTATCATTCCAATAAAATTATCATTAAATTAATCATTTTTAAATTAACTTTATGTTACATCCCATGATACAAGACACGATGACAATGGCAATGACAATTTTTCGCCCATTTTTTTTGCATTAAGTGCACTTTATTTAGATGTTCATTACAGGAGAAATATAGTAACGCTGCTTTGTCTATCCAAGTATGGCAGTAGGTACTGCTAAAATTGTATCATTAAATTTGTTCTTGATACTATTATGAAAGCTATTTTATACAATAAGATAATTTATTACTAAGGTGCAATTTTCAAACCGAATAGCGGATGTAAAATTTGTTTCTTTATAGTACAACATTTACAGAGCAGTTCTTCAAATAAACTTCACCACTCACCTGACAAACGTGAAAAAGTGGCATATAGATAAGTACAACATTTCTGCCATCATAACCTATTATTACAAACGATTCTTACTTTTCTCACCGTAAGGTGCTAGTCTCACAACGCAATTTCAATTGTACCGACAGGTAGATGCAGATTTTTTTCCTGTGTTCATTCAAGCCGTTCCAATTCTCTAAAATCAGCTGATTCAGGTAAACACATTTTTGTAAGACATTGGTTTGTAAGGACGATTTTAATCCCTCTGCTGACTGCGTGAGAAATGTAACATTGAGTTTATGGGAAAACATCCTATACTTACGTTTGGTTTATGCTTCAATTTGATATGTAATTTCTTACATTATGATCCCAGCTGACAACCTCACCTGTGTTATTGTTATCTTTCTTACTATTTTAAAATATAAAAATTATCTCCTTATATCCACAAGAGTGGTCATGATACCAGTCATATTTAAGAGGACTACTTACTGCAGTTGGCTCTGGATTGAACTCCACGTGAGTCTAGGGCCAAAGCCAACGATACGACTAAAGGTCTCTCTCAAAACCCAAATGAAGTCCTATATCGCCGTAATTTGGTATTCAGACTAGCGTAGCAACAACGAAAACATTTAGTTATCTGTACCTTGCTCCAACTACTCATAAATGATTATATGAAACAAAATCGGATCCTCCAGATGTGGTTTCATTTAAAAAGCCACCAAAGTTCGAACCAACTTCGAAGTGTCCTAGAAATCTTACATTTGGTGTGTAAGGTAAGATTATACAAAAAAGCGGCTTCCAGCGACCCTCAAAAGATTGTTGGTCTACCTTGTAGGGTGCCTGTCCACGCAGCGTTTTACGTGGTTGATAATCAACAAACTTTCTATCCTATATAGTTCTACAAGCTATGTGTCCTGCCCAATGCCATTTCATTGATAATTCTTGGAATGACTACGTCTATCACTTACCCACCTTTATTTGCTTACATACCCAATATCAAGATGTGTATAGATCAAGGTTACGTACGGCTGCACTTATCTTTTATGGGCTCTGTAAATCAAGAACAAATTTATCGATAAACTGGCATAAAGCTAACAGTGAGACTTGTTGATCTGTTAGTTTATGATATTCTACAGATATCTATGCATAGGTAAACATATAAAGTCAATATTAACTATGTCCCATCCGAATTATTCAAGGTTAACTATAGTTGTTGATATGGACACGATACAAATACAAAAATGTCGATTATATTATAAGCCAAAGCAATATTATCGGTTGTACGAATTGTGTGGTCTACAATGCGATGGTTTCATCATAGTACTCTATAAATCTTCAAACTTTGGTCTAATTTAATTATCTACGGACTCAAGAAAAAAAAGACGCCTCAGTAACAAAACTGAACCGAGTTTTAGACCCCATAAATCATCCGGCGTGGGTTACTTAGTATGCAGTCTCGTTGGTCTAGTGGTAGCGTGTTCACCCAAAGAGAACGAGGTCCTGGGTTCAAATCCCGAGTCAGGCCAAAGTCTCAGCGTCAGCCCGTCAGCCCGAAGAGCTATTATTGCAGTCTTATTTCCAAAATGGATCGAGTCCCCTCTTGGCTCTAGTGTCCGGTGTAGCAGTGACAGCCTCTTAGGCTAACTGAACATGTTGTGCAAACAATAATAACTCCGTACAGAAAGACCAGAATTATCTAATAAACCTGCTCGGATACACCCACCTCCAAAAAAGGAGCGTGTCTACGCAGGCTATACGAGCACTTTTCCGCTATCCTGACTTCTTTTTCGAAGGCGGTAAATATAAGTATATTTTGAAATGTTGGTTAGAAAAGAATGGAAATATTACTAGGTGTGGTAAGCATACATAGGCCACGGTAACCGTTTAAAATTAGGTGGACAGTATAGTTAAAAAATTAACAATAATTATTATATAAAATTTGTCTTTCTGAATATAACTTGCTGGTACACGCGCGTCTCTTGGTTTAAAATGCATAAAGTCGAAGTGGCGCGCGCGCCGCTCTGCCGCCGCGCCGCTGTGTCGTGTGGATGTGTCAGATTTAAATGGGCCATCAGCAGTGACAACGCCCTGCTTGAATCTTGTTGACCAGCACTTTATCAAGGTTACTGCAAGCACGTGATCAATACTATTAAAATAAGACAGCTTTGCAAATTTCATCCTAAAATTCACGTGTGCAACTTCCAATTTATATCTTTGTCAAGTGATATAATAAGATGAAGTAATCAATTTTATAATGTTTAAATTACTACACAATATTAAATTATGCTTCAGTGCGCAATTATTGTTTTCTAAACAATTTATTTCTACACACCTGTGTTTCGTTACTAAGTGGTTTAAATGGGTTAATTTTGTTTCGTGAGCGGCATTGCAGGTCGATAGCCAATATACACACGGTTAAATAAAAAACAAGGGTTAATAATATAATACTTATATTTTTTGTTATGTTGGCCTTCTACCCAAAGTTTATTGCAATTACCCAGTAAAGTACAGTGTTCTCCTCATGGAGATGAGTATCGGATAGGACATTTTATTGATATAATTTCATGAAAGAAATGTCCTATCCGATACTCAATCGGATGAGATGAACGCTTCTTCGCGTATTCCTTTGAGCGAACGTTGCACAAAACCTTTTTTATACAATAGGCCAGTTCATGCATCTCCACGTCAGTAACAGCTCGGAGTCGAGGTTCGAACCCCAAAAAGGGTGCCTTTTGGCACAGTAACTTAGATTGCTTCTATTTGCTTGAGCTCTACTTACCATATCTTTTTATATCACTAAGTCAGCAATAAACATATGCAACGCGGTCACCGTACCCTATGGAAGCTTGCAACACCTGCGGTATCGCTGGCCCGTTGCTGACCCTTTAGAAACCTTATCACACCTTTTATTAAGGCTCCCACGGTGCAATCTTTTGGGAAAACCGCATAAAAGTTTTAAAGAATTGGCTCTCGCCCATTCCACAGCGTATATGGGACTAAGTTTTGCTGAAAGCGTACTGTAAGAGGCCGTTATTCTATATTGGTGTGTGAATTTTACTCATGCGATTCAGGTTCGGTAATCTGATTGGCCAGATGTCATTGTCATATACTTGTTGTCTTTTTTATAAGTCAGTAGTTAGTTGCGACATGTAGTTGGCCGTTATATCCTATCACTTTCGAACTGAAAATAGACCATTGGTGAAACATGAAAGGTTTTTGCATTTTCCTAAAAGTGACGGTAGATTTGTAGATCCATGCATTACATTTTTACATTATGGATCACGGTGAATACAAAATTATAACAAAAAAGGATATTCTAGATTTTTCGAAAAATATATAGTCGACCACAATTTAAAACGAAAACAAACTTACAATGTTTTGCCGACCTTTCTATGTTTCTATTTAAGTTTCTAAACAATATAGGTACCGTGAGTGAACATTTAACAACTAAAACCGTGTACAAGATTGATTAGCAATCAACTACTACAAGATATCCACTGATATCTTGTGAGTGGAAAAGAAATAAAAAGAAAGTGAATATAAACTAACTTACCTTCTTCTACTTTTTATCTATTGACAAAATATTTTCAAGGTTGGGATTTTTCCACACAATATTCATAAATAGTGAATGACCCTTAAGAATCTATCCATCCATGAAACTGAACAAATTCAAGAAACCAGTTTTTGAATCCCGAAAAGTCTTGATTTTGTCTCCCCATCCAAAGTGGTTCTCCGAGAAGAGTGAGAGTGGTGACAACGAACCGGAAGATGCAGCGTGGGCAGGCCCCCTCCAAGGTGGACCGACGATCTTGCAAGGGTCGCTGAAAGCCGTTGGATGCGGGCAGCGCAGGACCGGCTATTGTGGAGATCCTTGGCGGAGGCCTTTGTCCAGCAGTGGACGTCTTTCGGCTGATATGATGATGATCCAAAATGGATCAGCTGATAGTTATTCCTGTACGGGAAGTTAATCTTTTTCGTGTATTTTGGGTATTTCAGTGGCATAGGCACATTAAGCTTCATAAGTTACGTCCACTATTTACTACACCATGTATATGAATGTCTCAAAGCCAACCCTGAGCGTAAAAAAAATATTAATCAGCGTCATTTTATTTCTTGTTTTTGTGTTCTATATACAAATTTTAAGGAAAACCTAAATTAAGGAGTTAGTAAATATCCTGATTCTTTAAACATCGAATCGAATAATCTACATCCATCGTTGAAATATGCAGGACAACCAATATTGGTGAAACGAGACAATAAAAATAAGATCGAGTTCGGCCAACCAACATAAAAGAATTCCTCGACGAGCGATGAATGAATCGGAGCATCATTCTCAAACGAGCATGTAGTTCGTTTTGTTTGGTTGTATGTATGTATTGGAGTAATGAAAAAGCTCGTCTGCTCAGGTGCACACCTGTTGAGGCGCCGAGTCCGTGGGACACGGCTCATGCAGGTAACGAGACGCGCAAAAACGCACCTATTGTATTTACGAGCTTGTACACTCCATACCTAGAGACTTTTATCAATTAATTTCGGTTTCACTTATTTGACTGCGTGAAGATACGAATCCTAGCGTTAACTTGGAGAATATGCCATTAATATGTTTGCCTACTAATAACTTATGTTTTGTAATACTGACAGTCATAGAAAATGGTATTGATTTTTTTTTATATAACGACGCCCTCATTATGTTATCTCATTCCTGTGTCGCGGGGTACTTTACAAACATATAATACACGGACACAAATTACATCCAGACTCAGACAAACTATTTATGGGTCAAACAAATAGTTGTCGGGCGCGGGAATAGAACCCGGGACACGAAGCGGCGCGGTGAGGTAGTGGTTAACCGCTGCGCCACTCATGATTATCACACTAATATTATAAAGGCGAAACTTTGTGAGTGTGTGAGTGTGATGTTTGTTACTTCTTCACGTCTAAACGGCTGGAGTGATTTTAATGAATTTTACTATGGAGATAGCTGACTCCCTGGATTAACACATGGGCTATATAATTTATAAAGTTTAACGCGGGTAACCCGCGGGCACAGCTAGTATTATATATTAATAAAATTACTAGAAAATTAAGCCACGGCTTCAGACCCACGGCGCATTAGAAGTTAATTATCTCGTACTTAAAACGGTGAAGGAACACTGTAAGAAAACCTGCATGCTTGAGAGTTGTCCAAATATGTTCGTGATGGCATGTGTCTGCCAACTCGCACTAGGCCAGCGTGCTGCACTATATAGCCTATGACCTCATTGTAAAAGGAGTTCCTTGACCTGCAGTGGGACAGTACCTGCATGCGCTATCCTATCATATTAATATTAGTATAAATTCAATCTTGTAAAAATAGGGTTAAATAAATTGGTGAATAGCGATTGATGCACTAGTCTTTATACCTCTATAAAACATATCGTTAGGAGTTTCTAGAACGATAATTATTTGTTTTGTTGTTAGTTTGTTTTATGTCTATATATGTTTTTGGTATGGCTTTCGTATTTATGAAAGTTAGGTCTACTTCTTTAGTTTTAGCCATTGAGCCAAAAACGTAATTAAAGTGCACGCGGTATTTTCATAATGGAGAATGCAATATTGTAAAGTAAGTGCAAACAAAGTTAAGGTTAAGTGAGACATTTAACAACTGCGTCTTAAGATTAGAATCTCAATTAAAATTCAATCAAGTCACGGAAGCTGCTACTAGGTGATAATTTAGTTTTAAAGTTCGTAAGTACGATATAGG
The DNA here is from genome assembly GCA_951640165.1 of Pseudoips prasinana. Lineage (NCBI taxonomy): Eukaryota > Metazoa > Arthropoda > Insecta > Lepidoptera > Nolidae > Pseudoips > Pseudoips prasinana. The sequence continues at coordinate 21,948,139 of OX621237.1, read as the reverse complement.
CTGAGGTTTTTTAGAGTAAGTAGATATTAAGTCGGTGCTAGGTGTTTGTTAGGTTAGCTTAGGTTACGACAATAATTGTAAAAGTAACAGTCAAACTGCGAACCTCCTTCTTTTTTGAAGTATGATAATAGTCCTGGAACATTATTTCTACACGGCCATCTGAGCTTACTATCTTTTGTAAATATATAATTATATAGATAATTTGACCCAGACTCAGAACAAACAGACATTCACACAAATATCTGTCCTTGGTGGGAATCGAACTCACGACCTGCAGCGTGATAGGCAAGCATTTACCAACCACGCCATCGGCCATAAGTTTCGTTGTTAGTAGAGTTAACTTTATAAGTACGTAAACCACAAACAAATATAGGAAACATGCTAATAAACCGTCTAACTAGGTAAGTCTGTAAACAAAAGAATCGTCGTACTCTGGTAGCACCTAATACCTGGTCACCAATAAACTTACAGATTCCAACTAATTCGTGAATTAAAGTCGCTAATTTGCTATGAAATTTTTTTAAGAACACTACGCTCAGCTATTGAAATCAATATCTGTATCCCAGGGTTCTTACAAATATGCAATTAATATATACAAGGAACATCTATATACAACATGTAACTTAATTAACGCACATCCTGAAAATAGTTTGTTCAGAATCGTTTACTGAATCGATTTATATCATTTTTAATATAAGTAATTTTTTAATTCCATAAAATTAAAACTACGGAAATTATTTTCCTATTAACCATGTACAGTCACAACAAATTGAAATGGACCGTAAGTCAAAGTAATAAGACTTTTAAAATCGCAGTTTTATATGTATTCATACAAATTCCATCATTAAATACAAAATAAAGAAAAATAAACTTTATTCCAAGAAACTAATTTAGTAAATAACAATATACATTTTAAATAAAAATTCAGTGTATGTATTATGATTACAATATAATATTATAATTGGGGTGTCTGAGGGTGTGCGTTAATTATGTTACATGTTGTATTTGGTTACACAAATCCTTTTCCCGAAACACGAGAGAAATTAGGTAGTATCTAAACAACCACCTTAACCACCGCACCGAAAGTGCAATTAGATATCACTAAGCTATAGTGTGTAATGACGGTGATGTGCTTTACATAGAACATTGTATTCAATAGACAGATAATACGAACCCAGAAGTAATTCAATCCTCGCTTAATTCAGAGCAGATAAATTTCAGCCATATATAGCTCACAATATTCGGTCTCTCCAACAGATTCATGAGCGACGCACGTTGGATATTGCCCGGTGGAAATTTCTCCTAGACTTACTACGAACAACATGTTAAAAAAAGTCTTTTTTTAAATTGAACTATTTATTTGTTTACTTCTTATATTGACTTGAATTAGTGGCGTGCCTGTTGTGTGCTAGTATTAAACACCTACCACCTATCTTGGAAGAGCATCCAGGGATATGAGTTCAAGTTTGATATTGGTTTTGGATATTGTTGGTTTGATAATCTAAAACATTTATTTGTTTATGATGGATAAGGTAGAAGGTGCCGGCAGTCCACATTCGATCCTAACTAATTGTTATTCGAACCATATGTGTAATAATCTCAGCTTTAAATCTTTCTTATTACTTCTTTTACTGACAACATATTATTTTAAGACGTTTGTTTTACTGCGAGTTTTGAGCATTTCTCTATTGCTACTTATGATTTAGAGATTTGTCATAATTAATTGTGTAATGTAGGCCGAAACACGATGTTTTTACCTCAATCAAAAGTGGGCGTACGGATAAATGTTTGTAATAACATTGTACCTGTGTGATATGCAGATCGTCAACAAGATTTTATTTTCTTTACCATACAGAGGCGGAACATAAAGAAAGCACGAACGCAACGCTTTATGTGTAGGCAGAGTCCCACTCAGATATGTACGTTCCGTGTTTCAATTTTTGCCCATATCTGGCAGCGGCAGTGTGCCGCCGCGTGTAGACAGATTCAGATATGCTAAGAACGTGCAGATCGGTGAGTGCAGCCGCGCGCTCGGCTGTAGGCGTGAACATTGCGCCGGTGCAAATCCGCGCGCTGCGCACCGACCGCGTTGCAGATTTATGCACGAGGCAAACACTACCTGCACCCTGCGCAATGCCACATACTGCATAACGCTTCAAACCCACTCACAAATTCGCTAGACGTCTATCCCACGCACAAAGCTTCCCGACTATACCGAATTTCTCTTTGTACGTATATTTTACCTCAACATTTTTTTCTTAGCGCGAGGCGTAAATATTCTTTTGACCATACTATTGAATAATCGGGTATGTGTGATTTAATGCGTTGTTGATTTTATCCACATTCTTCGCCGTTGTACAATACGCCGACTGGCGCAATACGAAATTCCATTAAGCTTTTTGAATACGAATAAAAGGAGATTTTGGAAAAAATCCGTCGCTGCACTCGAACAGGTTATTGTTCAAGGTTTAAGAGGAACAATCGCACTGTTGTGTTTCCAGTTCACCATGACAAATGGCGTTGTTTAGTATACCTGTGGACTTCTTTGTTATTCCACTTGCTGCAAATTGTTACAAATGTGATTTGATAACGAAAATGTAGGTACGATTTATTGCACAAAGAAATTGTGATTTTAATGATTTAGTGCGGCCACCATTGTATTATCTTATGGGCCTAACACAAATGTTGAAGTAGGTCGAATGTAGTCGGTATATCATCTACATATAGCCGTCTTCTAGGCTTATGACAACAGCCTCAGATTTAAAGATAGTGCGCTATTTCATTGTTATTATATCCACCGATTCAGAAATACAGCATTCTAAGTTATCGTTCAATAAATATGCGTTTGTATCAGGCTTGGCAGGTACCTCCACTTCACAAAGACCCACCTCCAATCTGATCACCAGATTAAAAAAAATATCTCCTCTGTGTTTAAGTACGGCTTCATCCTGAATGTTATCTGTAAATGCGAGCATAACAATTTCAATATTATCTTTCATCATAGATGCAGAGTAAGTTCTTCAGGTTAAAGTCCTCTGACCCAATTATCGATTCACGTGTATCGAAAAAATATCGATCAGTACGTAGATGCATAATGTTAAGATTAGCAATAAATCTATGCACCGCTTAGTGTGCTTCTGTTTTGTGCTGAATCGATACATTGCGCTGAGGTACCGGTGCACCACTCACGTGCTGCTAAACATGTGCTGGTGGGACTTAAATTAACCAAAACAAAATAATAATTAAACAAGGTTTTAAGATTGTTAAGTAACACAAACTTTGGGATTCACAAGCGTGATTAGATGACGGTTAAAAATTTGGTTATTTCCATATTAGTTTCATTAATCATCTACAGCAATTATAATAATAATATCCTGGGACATTATTTACACACGCGTCCATCTGGTCCCACACTAAGCAGAGCTTGTACTATGGAAACCAGATAACTGATATACTACATACAATACTTTTCTTTTGTAAATACGTACTTTTATAGATAACTACGCCCAGACTCAGGACAAACAGACATGTTCTTGCCCACAAATATCTGTCCTGAGTGGGAATCGAACCCAGAACCTCCGGCGTGAAAAGCAAGCATTGGCCAACCACGCCACTCAGTCGTACGCTCGGCCGAAGAGTACCATATATCGGATTGTGTGAACTTCTTGGTACGATTCATGGTGCAGACGAAATAGCAATGATTGCGTTCTAATGGAAACTAAATAGGCCCCAAAGAAGATTTGGCTGATTGCCGACTAGTTTCATAATTTCAAAAAGCAGAGAATAGTATACAAATACCATAAATGTTTTACTATATACCTAACGATAAAAACTTATCAGCCACGAAATGGAACCGCTTTGCAGAAAACTTGTAGGTACTTATATAAAGAAAGGACTGCTGTTCTGATTACAACTGACCTTGATAATAAATCTTCCGTGTTTCAAATACAATTGATTTAAAACGAGCATTTTATCACGTGGTCACTCACTGATACGTCGATGCGATCGCGATGAGGGGTTGCGAGATAATAAAACTGTGTTAGTTGGATAGCGCACGTCCGGACAACGTGCGGATGGCCTCGCGAGATAAGCTCACAACCTGTCCATACCTTATCGACCTACCTAAGTTTTGTCAACAGTTCCTATGCAAATAACATGAAGATAACTTTTTATTGTGAGCCCCATCACACAATGATTTGTTGCAACCCTGAAGTGTCAATCATATATACTGTGAGTGTATTTTACACTTTGATAAAAACATTCCCACTGGATCTAATACCTACGAATATAAAATTTTATACGCTAATAGTAGACAGCTAGTGTTTTTATTTGACGAGTACAGGTACCCTAGGAGGATTTTACTGTTTCACAGGAATATAAGTGGCAAATAGTCATTTATTGGTAATAATATGTTTTACATGTCATAGTTTTTCAATATTATAATAGTATGTCAAAGAATAAATATTTCTAATACTAACTATTTAAATGAAAAAAAATTGACATGTGAGTAAACCGATTGTTCTATAATCTCGCAGGGGGCCTGCCAAAGCTACATCTTCCGCGAACCTTTCTGGATTTCAACATTTCTGGTTCAATCTCGCAGGGAAACACTGAGCCTATGCTCAGTGTTTCCCTGCGAGATTGAACCACCCAAATAACAATGGAAGGGCTATCCCTTCCATTGTTATTTGGGTAACATTGAGTTTTCTTACGAGGCCCATAGTGAGCGAGCAAGCCTCTGTTCCGTGGGTCGACACTGGCAACATACACTTGTCAAAAATGTTCAAACAAATAAGAATAGGAACTGAGTAAGCCGCATGAGGTTCCAGAGGAGATCCCTTTTGAGGTTCAAGCTCGAGGCTTAAGTCTTCAGGTCAAGCTGACGTGGGTCGTGGGTTCAATTCCCCAAAAGTACCCAGCGATACAGGGATTAACTTCCCTAATGCGGGCGTTGTCATAAAAAAAAAATTATATGTTTCCGCCTGTAATGGGAACATCTAGGGTAATCGTTACAGTTAATCATATACCTACCTCACATAATCTTAAATCTGCCCTAAAGTTCTAAAGTTGTGATACGAGATCAGAGGACAATGACTCATTTAATTTAGATAATGAAATAATATTATAACTGACAAATCCATCTCAGTGGAGTTGGGTATTACACAGAACCCTAGTGTTTCGCAAACACCAGGGCACTCTCTATTCTCACACAACCATATTCGGAAGGACGGCAATCCGAAACAACCGTTAGCCAGCGGCAGAACCAGCGGTTTAATGTGCTCTCTGAGGCACGGGTTTGCCAGATTTGCCAAGATTATCTCTCCGGAAAAATTCCAATAAAAGTTTTTTGGCTTGACCCAGAGTGAATGAATCTAGATTCGCATTATATGCAGCTGTTTACTTGACCAGTAAGGCAGTCATTTAATAACTCTAATATTAATGTAACGTAGGTACTTTCATTTGATCCATAGTGACGACAGCCAATCACGGCTACAGGTATTGGCAATGACATTGACTCGCGGTTACGAGTGAGTGACCACGGCTTTGTGAACTTTTATTACATTTTGTTATTCGGTTCAATTTCGATAACTTGTTACCTATTAATGCCATCGATTCTTTGGTTTCGCAATCACAAACAGGAATTAGGAGAGGCGAATTAGTCATAAGTCCGACAAACTGCGCAGCTGCGGTTGGAATTTTCAATTCCTTTTCGTTTCTCCCATGTTCTATTGCAGTCGAATCCCAGTTTCTTTATATCTATACCATAAACAGTCAAGTGAATCGTCTTTATCCGGCTCTCTCAGGTTCTACAAAACGGCATTTAAATTAGAGATATATGCATATCTTACGATCACCAACCTGTCTGCCAAGCGTGGCGATTATAGCAAATCCCTGCAACCGATGGACACAATTATATTGTGGAGTTATTTTGGGGAGGTCTTCGTGCTGCAGTGAACGCCATTCGGCTGATATGATATTTACGATGTTGAAAACGCATGTACTATTCACGCAATATACACTTAAAATAATGTGAATTACTGACCAACTCTACCAACTTAGGTCTAATACGAATCAGATCTTCAAATTAAAATCATTGTGATGCGGTATGTATTAAATTAAACAAAGCATTATTTTGAATTTCAAGTGTTGCTTAACAGACATTTATAATAAGATTAAATAGTTTGGTATCTGTGTAATATACGAAAATAACTTCATAAAAATAAGTTCGTGTGTCCAAAAATACCAACCAGATTTGATAGCTAATCGAATGTTCTAATATTATAAATAAAGAGTGCATTTTTATATTTCGTACAATAAAAAAAAAACACAAAATGAATGATCATTATCAATTTCATTACGTTATTTTAAACGATGAATACATCGTGCTTGTAGTGCTTGTTAAGGAAGGGTACGAACTGAGTTGCATCTCTAAATATTAGAACAAAACTTCGCTGCTAATCGCCGATGCTTTGTCTTATTATTTCGGGGAAAAAGATGTGTTGTAATATGTTATCTCAAGCAACATGGGTGAAGGATGCACAAATAAGCGAAGGTCGCTATACGTCGGTCGTTGGAGATCGTTTCCGGGCGCGTGGACGGCACGTGCGCGTAGGAACACATATGTGCAGAGACAGGGCGCGGGAGCCCTGGCGCATGGCTACTGCCGTTATGTATCAGAAATATTCACACACGTAAACACTCAAATCCTTTGTTATATAGAGTTATAGATCCGGTATACCGACTTGTTTATACAAATCATTGAATACAAACGTGGAAATGGAAGATGACCTGATAGCATATATAATATTGCATTTTAGTCTGGTGAGTTCAGTTCAGTTTTCAACTACAAAGTAAAATTATGATTGCTCATCTATAATGCAACCCATCATATTTATGCGCATGTTATTTGAATTATTGGCAGCGTAAAGTGAAGTTACTTTAAATATTTGCAGGGTCGGTCAACTTTTCAGTAACTCATTTCAATGAACCATAATGAATGGATTCTAGGAAATGTACAAATTAATTCATATAAAGATATATGTATATGCACCTAAAATTTAAAAGCATTTGAAATTGCCGCGCAAGTGCTGACGTTGTAGACATGACGTCATACGTGTGTAAATAAACAACGGAGGGAGATCTGCCAACAGACAAATGAGAGTTGACACTACGGTGGAGAGCGTTGTTTGATTAGTTTCAAATGACGTCAGTCTATGAGATTGGCGAATGCTTGACGTGAAAAATTGCTTAGGTAGTATTTTAGGTCATATTTTTATTTGTTGGATTTAATATATAAACCATTAATATTTCACCAACATATTGAAATTGAGATTTTCATTCTCGTAAACATTCTGATTTACCTAATTTTAGGCTTTTTCTGTCAAAAGTCATCGGAAGGATTCTCGAGTGGCGACCACGAATCGGAAGACGCCCGCGGTCAGGCCTTCTACAAGGTGGACCGAAGATCTTGCAAGGGTCGCGGGAAACCGCTGGATGTGGGCGGCAAAAGACCGGCCATTGTGGAGATATTTGTGAGAGGCCTTTATCCAACAGTGGACGTCTTTCATCTGATATGATAAAGCAGTAACGACCTCTGCAGTAATATCAAGCCTCATGAAGCTGTAATGCATAATACCGGGACTGACCCACCATAAGCATAAGCAGCCTCCTTGTGGTTCTAAATTTGTGTTTGGCACAATTACGGTTTGGCAGTCCTACCTGGGTCTAACCAATGGACGGACATTTTCAATAGTGATACAGAATCTACTTTCCATCAAAAGCGAAAGACCAACAGAATCCTTTTATTTGTATTTATTACAATTTAATAACGTAAGGCAAACTACGATTTGATTTTGTTGTTGTTGTACAGGAAGGTCAAATGCTTAGCGTTATGGTTTTGGAAAATGTATCTTTCCAATTTGTCATTATAGAAATATTTAGTAGCTATCGTTGAAGGCTGTTCCGACGTTGTTTGTTAATAATCTGCTTTCACTACAGCTTTCAAGTTATCGTTATCAACTTTCGGCACCGTCGCCACGGGACTCATTGTTGGGATCAGATTTCCAGAACGAAAGTAATCAAACTAAAGACGTAATGTGCGTGTTGCGAAACCTGGACTATACACGTCGTTAATATTTTGTGCCGTCTGAGCTACGTTGGTGCCACAATTTGCATTCAAATTTCCGTTCAATTTCATTTCTTGTCCATCACAGAAACAGCCATATCAAAGGAAAATCAAAAGGCGCTACGAGAAAACAAGTGAACAACTGATGGTTTCAAATAATGTCTATTTATATGTTATTATTCATATTATCTGTGTGACAGTTAATTTGAATTTAGAATTATAAATATACTAGCTTGTGCCCCGTAGCCACGTTAAACTTAAAAATTAATATGCCTATGTGTTAATCCAGGGGGTCAGCTAACTCCATACGAAATTTTATTAAAATCGCTCCAGCCGTTTAGACGAGAAAAAGTAACAAACATACACACTCACACACTCAGAAACTTTCGCCTTTATAATATAAGTGTGATATCGATATTTATACTAGCTAATGTTCAAAATCGGCAATTTAATAGGTCAGGACTTAATATATAAGTTGTCTTGTGTGAGTAACGAACCCAATGATTGTTGGGTTCAGTCAGTAGCGAGGTCAAATACAATTATTTGTGCGACCTCGCTACTACGTTCGCGCCGCAGCAGTAGCGAGGCAACTTTAACCTCTACACCTCACTGGCAGATTTGTTATAAGTATTAAAGAATCAGTCCATTGAAATTTCTTAGCGATAGCAATATACTAAGCAAAGTTTTCGGATTATGGACTCTTTATAATATAAATTTTATTCATAGTCAAAAAAATGCTGTATGGTTACGGCATAGAATATTATCACCCCATCTCACCCATGGTGGGCGTAGAAGTCGTCCAAGGGAATACCTACCAGAGAACGGGCAGCAGCGTTGTTCTGTGAACTATGACCATCAAACTGTGATCGCCGACCCGTCTACCAAGGGTGGCGATTATATCATACATGTTTCAGCATGGGGCAGTCCCATTGGCCTTAAACGTATTTACGATGCTATTGGGAGTTCCTTGAACTCTGCGCATGATAGAAGAACATTTTTTACGTATGATGTCAGCCCGAAGTCTGGGAGTTTGCGGTATTACACTCCCTTCTTCGGAAAGCACGTAATGCCGTCAGTCCTGTACCTGACCTCTATCCGGTCGTGTCACTAGGCGTCCCATCGGAACATGAGAGTGATGGATTACAAGAGCTTCTGTGTTTGCGCACACACATGTGCACTATAATATGCCCCGCGCAGATGGCTGGTCTCCATTGAGATCGGCCGTCATGGCCGAATTTCGAATTAAGAGGATATTATTATTGTTAACTTACCTTTTAACACAATAACTACAATTCACAAAACGACAAATCACACATGAAGGTACAACCAAAACACTTGCGTCTTACGGAATTTATTTTAATCTTTGAGAGATGATTTTTTAATAATATAAGGAGGTGTTCGTGTCTTAAGATTGAACCGGAAATGTTTCAACAGGTTTATAATCTTCACATGTAAAGTAAAATATGGATGGAAAAATTGGCCAACAGTAAGTTGGGCTTTCAAATTTGGGGTTTCGTACCGATATGGTATTGGTTGGCAAAGTTTACTAGTAGTGCAAAAGTTTATGTGGTAAACTTTTATTATCTGTACTTCCTTAAATCAATCTAAAGAATTCAGCTACGTATTACCAACAGTGTTTTATTGTGAATAGATGACATTATGAGACCTTCGTAAGTACATTTTGCTTTATATGATAACATTATTAATAATTATATGCAATTGTTGGACCATCGGATGGTTGTTGTCCGGTAAAAATCGTAAGGAAAACGAAAAGACATGAACATAAAAGACGTCGACACTAATTGTTATTGACATGTAAACATATCCATAACAGCTAGTCTTAGTCCTTATATTGCTGCAAAGGACAACAACCATCCGATGGTCCAACAATTAGACTAGCTTCTCGGTGGTTTAGGGGTCAGACGGGTCATTTTTCGAGATTCGCTTAGGGTTAAGAGAGGCAGGGCACAGCTTTCATTCGCTCAAAGAGCAGCCCGGCTGGGGAAGTACCTCCAACTTACAGAAGACATTCCTTAATAATAACATTTACAATTTAAATGTTGTGTTTCTGCGTGTGAGTAAGGTCGCAACACTTGTTTACTGACTCTTAAGATCGGCAACGCAGCCGCGTCCCCTCTGGTGTTGCAAGTGCCCATGGGCGGCGGTGATCACTCACCATCAGTCCTATGATATAAAAAAAGTTATAAATCTTTTATTTTCCTACAGAATCTGTTCTCTATAAATTTATAGAAAAATACAACGCGAGCATTAAATGATTGAATATATATAACTAGACTCAGAACAACTATGGGACACACAGATAGTTGTCCTGCGTGGGGTCGAACCCGAATCACAAGGGCGTAAGGTAGCAAAGTGACCACCAAGACCGCTACTCCACCCATCTACACATCTATAATCAATTAGGATATCTATTTTTTTTTTATAAATGGCTATGGTTATTGCTCTGCTATCAAAAACTTTCGATGTCGATGACATGATAATATTGTTAATAACAAAACAAAATTAGTAATAAAATTTTGGGAAGAGCTGTAATCGGGCACGTAACCTTATCTATTAGATGCCAAACTTGAACTAACGGTTACAAGAGTGATTTTAAAAGGGTTGCGATCTTTAAGGAACCGAACCCTAAAAATTAAGCAAGTTTGTAGTTATTTCCTCGTGTCACGTCAGGGAGGTCGCCGGCGATGTATTTAATGCGTAAATAAAGATATACTATTTTGGGCACGATACATAGTCGTAAAACATTACAATTTACAATTGAAAAGCGGTTACGAAAGCGCATTATAAGAAGGAATATTTCTTTCCAGTAGTGATAAACGACGACATTCGTAAAGGTGAAGAAAAAAAAATTAATTCGTGAATTCCTTAAGTTATTGGCACAAAAAGGGAAAATTTAAGACGTGCCAAGTCAGACAATGCCGAGTGGTGTTAATCTTACCGCGATCAATAAACTCTCTGATTACACATTCATGGAATACTTTGACGCTGGTCCGGGGTCTCTCTGTCCCGCTGAATACATTGGTGCGTATGCACGTGTTCAATTCACCCATTAAGCTGCTGGCACACAGTGAGCATGACGTTGTCGGCAAGTTGAACAAGTGCGTTCTCATATGGAGGTGAGATTGTTTAGCGGTGCGACCTGTGCTGCCACCTAGCCCAGATATGAATACAGCACTGTTGAATTGCTGGCGTGGTACTGTAATTTGGTATGGTAGTCACACAGCCACAAAGGTAAAGGGATGTATGAACAGACAGCAGCACATCCAGCTACCCCAATTGGCCGTATGGCGCACTGCTCGCTGTTTTTTTATAATAATACCCTGGGACATTATTCATATACGGCCATCTGATCCCAAACTAAGCAGAGCTTGTACTATGGGAACCAGATAACTTAACCTGCATAACTACTTTCTTTTTGTAAATACATACTTATATATAAGATAATTACACCCAGACCCAGGGCAAACAGACATGTTCATGCACATAAATATTTGTCTTGGGTGGGAATCGAACCCACAACCTGGGGCTCTACCGGCTAAGTCGCCGAACATCGATTTCATAAATGGCGTTCAAATAAATAATGATTAAAAATGACTTAATCAATCGTTAAATCGGCTTCAACGTTGACAATCGATCCGGGCCATTTATGACGTCACATGTGCCCATGGAAGCCGATTTAACGATTGATTAAGTAATTTTTTACATTTATTTATTTGAACGCCATTAAAGAAATCGATGTTCGACGACTTAGCCGGTAGAGCCCCTGCGACGTGAAAGGCAAGAATTTACCAACCACGCTAACTGGCTAGTCGAGTTGGCAGTGCCCGCAATGTATTATGCAAACCGCATCTATGCCTAGCCGACGCCCTGCCGCTGTCCCGTCCCGCTCGTTGTGTACTGCTACCTTTACATCGCTACATTGTGCTATGTAAAGTTAATTTTTATGTTGACGCTTACTTACTTTTACCCAACTTTGACAGAAGGTGAGTGTTGTTTTTCGAATGAATGTAAATAGAGTACCTATAAATGTAGGTACTCTATGTAAGACCTAGGCAGCCTTGTAGAAGACTTGTAAAATTATTTTCCGAAGAAATATTGATGTCCACGATCAAACAAGTCAATTAAAGAAATACACAGATTACCCCCAAATATGTAATACATATTAAAGCCTTCGTAAAGGTAAGTTCGGGTAGGTAAAGAGGCAGAGAATATCAACCCTATAGTTTTATTATTTTAATGTTTTCTTGTATTGGATTTATCAAATGAGTTTATTTTAGTTATATATGTATGAGCTGCATGCCGCGTAAAATACCTATTGTTTTAACGTCGCATCGGCTATGGTCCAAAAATTTAAAAAAAAATCATAACTTCATACTGGGCACAATTTCTTATACATGCGCCGGATCACAGTGAATACTGGAACTTACAAATGTTCATGGCATCTGGCCAGGCGGATTAAATATTCTTCCAACAAATCTACTGGACTCATAAGACTTTTACAACATGCACTATTTTTCAATGTCCAGTGATGTGAAATGATCATTCAAATTCGTTCTAACTAAATGAGTTTATAAGTAGTAGAAATGTTTAAAATTTGTTTTTCAAGCACAAGTTCGAAGGAGATACATGTTATTAGTAAAACGACGAGTAAGTTATCATACTGTTAAGTGATAAATGCAAGTATCGAATAAGGGGATAGCTTTATAAGTAAGAACTTATTTATAAGTCCACTGTATTAAATAAAGTGGTTACTTTATCAATAAAGTGATAACTTTATCTATAAATTGATATATTTACCTGACAGTTACGTACATATTACATTTATATTATTAAACTTTTACTTGGTACAGACACCAGCACACCAAACTACCCCAATCTGTCAAATTTCCCCAATTGGCAGTGAACCTTATGCTTTTGTGATAAAGTTGAAAATCTATAAAAGAAATTTGACAGATTGAGATAGCTGGATCACTTACTATTCACCGTATTTATATAAACAGTATACCACACTTGGAGTACGGTACATTTTACTCTGTAGTCCCAGTGTTTCCACTTCCGCAGAGTTCGAAAAAATACGGGCAAACCTTTACACACACTACATACATAAAGCTATAACACTTTTTTAAGTTTCGAGTGTAAATAAGTAAGTCAAAGTTACACTTCGATAAATTATGTGTTTAGTGCTATGTTTGTATTTATCACTTCGCTGCGTCACTGTTTATTACACTTTTTTTTAGTAGCAAGTGTAAGTTTCTAGTTTCTGTTTGATAAATTAAGTGTGAAGTACTACAGTAGCACTTATCATATAGCTATGTGATCGTAGATAACGCAGTTAAGTGGTAAATTAAAGTTCAAAGTTACCTTGATAATTTGATTGTAGACTTTGATAAATTAGACTATTCTTATGTTGTATGTTAATTCTTATGTGCACCTGTCATGAAATAACTTAACGTCGTGACGGTTTGAAAGAATGAAAATACATTTATTTCAGCACAACATACAAGATAATAAATAGTAATAAAAACAGTGAAGGCTCCAAAATACATTTTAAAGTAGATCCAGAAAAGAGTAAATACAGAAAAGATCTGTTGCTTTAAGTCAGTAGTAGCTAGGTGTGACACACGGTACACCTAGCTGGTTTTCAGTTGGCAACCCAGCTCGTTACGCACGGATGACAGTAAAGCTTAATAATAATCCTCTAACTTTACACTTACACTTGAGACTTAACAAAGTGTAAACCAGACTAAACTCAAATATCATGCCAGCTAAACACATCGCACTTGCTTATCTAAGTAATAGTAAACAGGCAGGCTTTATGTCCAATTATAACTTGACATAAATTGCTATCACTAATTGGCAAGCAAATAAACTTTGAACATTATTCATCATAAGACAATGTTTGACCTCTTTTGTCTTATTATAGGTAGTGTCATATTGTTTGGTCGGAATCCGTTATGGTCAGAGACATATGGGTCAGCAGACGTATAAAATTCGACCAACTGATCCAGATTAGTTAAAAAAATATGCCAGCTGACCGTTTACAGACGTAGTTAATTGTTACGAGGAGGCGGTGTGACATGGTTGGAATTGGCGCATCTGTCATTGATGCTCCGTTGTTCGCGTGGTAGGGCTGCGGGGCCCGTGCCTTGGGCCAGCGCGTCATCTGTGAAAACTTTTTTACTTTCTGGTTTATTTTTTTAATTGATATAACCTGTAGGCGTAGACAATATCATTAATTTAATAAGGGTTCAGTTCTGGTTAAAGGATCGGTTTACTTTTTGGTTTCTTTAGATTCCAAAACAAAATTAATGATTAGCTATTTAAGCAGTCAAATGGAAGTTATTTCCGTGAAAGAATAGACAAGTGACATTTGATACATGTGATGAGCTAAATAAGCTCAAAAGTTTAAAAGAATATTATTTGTCTAGAAGTCCATAGCAAAATTGCGCAATAGGCATTTTAATCACAACTTTGTTATATATTGCAGCCAAGTTATACAATTTATGATTGAAAAGCAAATAATCGTGCAAATTATATCGCTGCAAGCTTCTGCAATTTATATAACCAGTTGCTCTCAGCGAACCCTAAGTGATCAGTGAGGTTAAGCGTCCAGGCACACGGATAGTCCACCCATAGATGGGTGACCGCCGAAGCAGTTTCATTTCTGGGGACGTTAATAATAATAATCATTTAATTCAGAAAATTATTCCATAGATAGGTTAAAAACAACAAAACTTATAGAACTATGTTAGTATACAATTCACAATAGACATAACAAAGACATTAAAAAAAAATAATAATAATAATAAATAACTTATCATTTTATTAGGCCAATTACACTCTCCACCCAGTGTTTCTGGATTGGACAGTCGTAACGACCAGCAATCATTTTTAAAATACTGTTGGAGCTACCTCGTAGTCGGTCAAACAGTGACGCAGTCCTTTTACGCATTATAGCGTAAAAATAATAATAATAATAATATCTAGGGACAGTATGCTCTGAATAGAGTGATTTTGACCTGTACCGTAGATCGAGCAAACCTGCGGGCCAACATGTTGCTCCTTACCACCAACGCCCTGCGCTCTCTTTCTATGTCTGAGTCATCTCTTAAATCATCAGTGACTATATGACCAAGGTATTTGACCCTGTCTACTATGTTAAGGGGAGTTCCGTCAAGTACAACTGGAGGTACTTCTCTTGGTTTGTAATTACCAGCCTTGAAAATTAGTACCTCACTCTTTTTAGAGTTGTTCTTGAGTCTGTGTTCAATAGCATACCTCTCACAGATGCAAACAAGTTTTCTGAGAGCATTAATAGATGGGGCTAACAAGACCATATCGTCTGCGAAGCTAATGTTATTAACAAATACATCATCAATGACACATCCGACATACGTCCTGCTAAGCTCGTTGATCAACTCATTCATATAGAGATTGAACAGGCTTGGGGAGGTGACTCCCCCCTGTCTTACGCCACGTTCTAGACAGTACTCATCGGACAAAATATCTACCCATCTCACCTGGTTAACTTGATTTCCGTACCAATATTTTAATAAGCAAGTACAATCTGCCGGCATGCCTGTGTCGCTGAGCTTTTTCCAAAGTTTATTGTAAACCACCGAGTCAAAAGCTTTTGACAAATCGAGGAAACAGGCATATACCGGCGTGTCTCTGTCAGTATAGTACTGAACTGTGTGCTTAAGACTTAAAATAGCGCTCTCAGTGGACAGACCCACTCTAAAGCCAAATTGTGCATAATTTAGGTCAAGATGTTTAACTACATAGCTATTAAGCAAACAGTCCAGCACCTTTGCTGTTATTGTAGCAAGTGAGATGGGCCTATAGTTTGACCTATCAGAGACATTCCCAGTTTAAGCTGTTGGTCCCAATGGTAGTCATCAGACAAATATCGTAAAGCCATGTCAGTTAACGTTCTAATGGGCGGCTGGAATAACTCTGACACAAGGGTACCATAAGTAATATATATAATAAATATAAGACAATAAGTACTTACGTAAGATATAGTTGGTTTACAAAAAGGCTGAACCGGTTTGAACGATTGAAGTAGATCAGTAATTCCCGGGTGTGCAAGATAAACGGCTTAAATAGGTTTCATCCCTGGGAAAATATACTATCGCTAGTTATTACAAGTAAATGCAATTCACGGACACGGATCACACTCAGACTCAGAATAGATATAATTGAGCCATACAAATAAATGTCCCGAAGCACATGGGCCCGTTGGCGTAGTAGATGCTTGCCTTACACGCCGCAGGTCGTGAGTTCGATACTCACCCAGGACAGATATTTGTGTGCGTGAACATGTCTGTTTGTCCTGAGACTGGGTGTCATTATCTATATATCACTTATCTGGTTTCCATAGTACAGACGCCAGCTCATCAAGCTCCCCCTAATTTTTCAAATTTCCCCAATTGAAAATGAACCTTATGCTTTTGTGATAAAGTTGAAAATCTATAAAAAAAATTTGACAGATTGGTGTAGCTGGATGTGCTGGCGTCTGTACATTATTTGCTTAGTTTGGAATCAGAATAATGTGTGAGAATAATGTCCCAGAATATTCCCAGGTTACATAGTAGCGAGGCGACTAAACACTAATTACCTAAACCCTATTTATATCTCAGTCGATGATTTTGCTTTAGATTATATTACATTTAGTGCTTCTTATTTTTAACATTATAAACACTGTTCTAAACTAATCTGCTGCAAGATTCCTACACAAAGAGTGCTCGATCAGGAATTTCTTTTAACATTCAACAAGTATAACAAAAACAAAACCGACGAACATAATGTATCTATACGGGATGAAAATTTCAATAAAAATAAAGCCTTTCCTCATAAGCATGTGAATGAAGTCGGTAAGCTCACACATGGATGCCTGCCCACGAAGTGTGCCGACGATCTCACGCCACAATCAAAGGCACAACAAAGTCACATTTGACAATATGTCGTACTATACTAAAATCCGATGACACATCTCAGTTCCACATCTCATTTGAACCTACTTGGAAGCGGTCATCTTATAAATGATAATCTCCAATGGCATTTTATCGTTTTATTATTTCACAATGGCCCGCTAACTTCCCTTAATTTATTCACCAAAATGTTTTCTCTTGTGTCGCATTGCAGTGTTATTATTCTGATCGTGATTTATACATATCAATTTATATGTATTCAACATCAATCAGTAGGTATTAACAGTAAGCTACAATTACTAAATTGTAGCATTATTCGCAATGCAAAGCGTAAATCTATTTTTAAACATGGGAAATCCTAAATTTAATCGTCCGGCGGCACCACAAACTGGGGTAGGCGCTCTGCCGATAAGCTATGAATGTTACACACTGGCAGATCAAATTTAGGATTCACTTGCTAACACCGTTGCGAAGGATGTAAGTAGCTGTTATTTGATAATTGATGATATGATTTTAGATTTTTTATATCATACAATTAAATAAAAAGCCAGCCAAGTGCGTCTAGCCGTGCACTATTAGGTTTCCTAATGTGTGTTGAGATAACAAATATGGCACGCAATATACAGACATTTTAATTTCATAATCTTTGTAGTTACTGAAATAAATCCACTAGAAAATGTAATGTATGACTATGTCAGGTAAAAATAATGCTCGAAGGAAAAAAAATGAAATTTTGACATAGTGCAATAGTATATTTATTTGTAATTCAGTATGAATACAAACTTTAAGGCTTTGTTATTCCGTTTTTGATCTACAATGTCTTAATATCCAGAAATAGGAGTAAAAGCAACAGGAGTCCGTTAGTTCCATTGTGTCTAATCCATACACATTTCAAAATACTGAATTTATGTATAATAGTTAACATACCATTTTCTTCGCCGCAGTAAATATTGTTAACATACAATCTGACGAAGGCACGAACTTTCAATCGCCTTTCTTAAAGGGAACTGTGCCAAAATATGACGAAGGTTGAACTTACGAGAGCTGAGAGATCAGCGACCGTAAACTTCCTAAGACACACCTGCTCGCTATTCAGAACGCCAAACAGCGAACACAATGAGACCTATTCAAATGTTAAACAAAAATGGCGTTCGATAGACAGCAGCACTATATTGAATTAACTCGAAGGCGGAACAATGCTTACATCGATATCTCTACCTACTTTCTTTTGGAGAAAGACAACAAAGTTCCTTCTTACGATGACGCTGACAAGCCTGCCGTGACACAAAGAAGATCGACGGCGGTTGCCCGTAATGCACAAAGGTCAAGTCGGCTCGGGATCACCTTACAGCGGCCGCACCGCCCGCACCGCGCGCCGCTTCGTGCCGACGCGCTGCTCCATACTTTTGTGAGTCGACGACGACGAGTATTATCGCGCGATCTGGGAGCGGAGATGCTTCTCATAATGCGTCCTGATAAACCCGCTTTGTGTCGTGTGCTCTCTATAACAAGAACAATATTCCATGAAAGGAGTACGCACCGCAACAGGTACATGCCCCCGCGATTATCTACTATTTTAGGTGACGTGTGCGCCTATTTTCAATTCACTAACTATCCGAGATTTCCTTTCAAATAACAGGTACACTCTTACATAGAGAAATATAAGGCTTTAAATATACCAGAGAGAATAATACGAGCGATGTACATATTATGCAAAACGATACGAACAAAGTACAATAAAGTACAGTCGAGTTCTCTATTCCTATCAGGGTTAAAAATGTGATGGGCTCTTTTTACTTTGGGGCAGTCAATAGACTTACTATGATAAGAACTGGTAAGAACTTATTTTATTACTTATTTATTTGCAACGCCAATTCAGGCTAAAAGTTTTAGAAGTATACTAATATCTGAATTAAATTTTCCTAACATGAATATATTAATCTATAAATATTATCTATAATTATAATAATACTAGCTGTGCCCCGCGGTTTTACCCGCATTAAACTTTATAAATTATAGCCTATGTCCAGGGTGTCAGTTAACTCCATACTCATACCAAATTTTATTAAAGTCGCTCCAGCCGTTTAGACGTGAAGAAGTAACAAACGTACACAGTCACACACTCAGAAACTTTCGCCTTTATAATATATTTATTATAAAGGCGAAAGTATAATAAATAAATATAATATATATAATTATTAATAGGGTTACCAACATATGTACAGAATAACTTGACACATAAAAAAAAAATAAAACTGAAATTATTCTAGGCTAACTGCACTTACAAATTACAGGTTACCAAAGCATGCGTTAAACCATTTAAATGAGTGTATTATTTTTTAAAAATATTGTATTAAAAGTAAAAAATGAAAAAAAAAAAATAACAATACAGGAAAATAATAAAATAAAAAGAAACAATATCATCGACCTAAAGTAAGTCACAACCTTTAATGAGTTATTATTATATTATATATTATTAGTATGATTGTATAATAATTGGCAAAATATATTGTTAGTACGGAAACATCATCTCAAACTTCATTAATTTATCTATCCCTTCAACTTATCGAAATAAATAGTTTTTGTAGATTGAATACAGTTTGAAACCCTGTACAACTAATAAAGAACTCAGCTGTACTTAGTCAAGTATCTACTATTAATTACAGAAATACATTTGTCGTCACTTTATTTTTGAAAATTCAGCTCAAGACATCGTCTGCTAATAACTAATTAAGCATATTGATCATACAAGCAAAAAATAAAAATTCCGATATCACGATTTTGACGACACGTGACTATTTTTGCAAAGTATGAAATCAATATTGCTATCGATTATGCCTACGATTGAAGCTACGATTAGTAGATATGCATACTTAGCGATATTCAGATTACTACTAAGACATAAATATTACATATATACGTCACAGTTGTGTTGCAGTGATTGACTTATTAAATCGGGACCGATTGGCGTGGTTGATAAGGGCTTGCTGCAGGTCGTGGGTTCGATTTCCACCCAGGACAGAGATTTGTGTGCATGTACATGTCTGTTTGTCCTGAATATGTGTGCCATTATATATAGGTAGTACATCTGTTATCTGATTTCCATAGTACAATCAGTGCTTAGTTTGGGATCAGATGGTCGTGTGTAAACCATGTCTATTATTATTATTATAAGTATGTTTATACAGAAGAAAGGTAGTATATCTGTTATCTGATTTCCATAGTACAAGCACTGATTAGTTTGGGATCAGATGGCCTTGTATGAATAATGTACAGACGCCAGCACATCAAGCTACCCCAATCTGTCAAATTTCCCCAATTGAAAGTGAACCTTATGCTTTTGTGATAAAGTTGAAAATCTATAAAAGAAATTTGACAGATTGGTGTAGCTTGATGTGCTGGCGTCTGTACCAGGATGTACCAGGGAATCAATTGAGCAAGCAGTATGTTTACCAAAATGTCATCTGCACAGCAAAAGTGGAGGAGCTCATAGTTAGTTGCTCGTACCAGTCCGTAAGTGATCAGGTTAGCACCTAGGCAAAGGTTTAATTTCTAAGTGCCACCGTGCTTTGGACGGCACGTTAAGATGTCGATCGATTAGATAACCATCAATAAGCCATGTCAGAGGCTTCCTGGGCACCTTGGACAAGTCCTGATCACTCGCCAATAAACCAGTGACCTAAGGACAAAAAAAAATTTAATTTCTACCGTTTGATAACTGTTTCTAATGCTGAAAAAGAAACATGTGATTAGCGCACATTCAACCTATACACAGCCCAGGTTTATTATTACGGTTCATATCCAATAGACAGGAAATACTAATTTTTCTTTCGGTATTATATCAGCTTAAAGACGTCCACTGCTGGACAAAGGCTTCCCCCGAAGATCTCCATCATTTAAAGGGACTTGCCATAATCGTCATGCTTGGCAGACGATTTGGCGATCGCAGTAAGATGGTATTAGTACTCGTAAAAAAAGACGGTGGTGCCCATTCTCCGGTATATATTGCCTCGTTATTACTCATAATTAAATTATTGTAAAATTACATTTTAAAGTTAGTATGGAGAAAGATAATTATATCAGAAAAACAATTAATTGTGAAATCATTTCTTTACAAAACTAATGGAGTCTTCCAACGATATCTAATAATTCCTGGGACATATTCACACACGGCCATCCGTTCCCAAACTAAGCAGAGCTTGTACTATGGAAATTAAATAATAATTATTGAGCTTTTATTTTGTAAATACATACTTATATAAATAATTACACCAGACTTAGGACAAAGAGACATGTTCATGCACATATATGTATATCTGTCCTGGGTGGGAATCGTACCCTCGAAACCCTGGGCTTGAAAGGCAAGCATCTAGCAACAATACCAAGAAAAGAGCTATAATGTGCGTATACTAATATTAATTATCAATTATACACTCTCAATAAAACTGTAATGTTTAAGTATCATAAAATCTACTAACCAATTTAACTTAATTCAATGAATATTTGCATATTATATCAGCGGTAAAGATTATGAATCAAAGTAGTAGTACCTAGTGACTGGGCGCATGCGCCACAAGCCGCGACACGTTTAGAAGCACTGAATTAAACAATCACGGCTGAGTCATAATACCGGTTGGCTATAAAGACAACTCAAATAATCTTTGTCTAGTTTATTTCACAGACAAAACGCCATGTTACTACGATAGCATAATTTAACATTATTTTATACTTGCGCCTAAAGCTTAAACAACATTGCCCACGATTCTGACTAACCATAAACTACCCTAATCTTAATATTATTGTATTTCTTTATAGCAAAGTTATAATTATATACATAATTAAGAACATTTCTATATGGGAAGTTGGGGTATCTGTTTTCTATGTAGGGAATAGTTCTATAAGTTAAGCGTCATGTTAGAACTTCTCTAACAGTTAAGTAATATGTACTTGAATATTATTTAGTTGTGCTTAAGCTAATTTTACGTTTCATTAATAAACGCAATTTTAATTATTGTGAAGCACATGCCTCACAAAAGTCAAATTGACGTCAAACGCATTGAAAAATAAATGCAATAGAGAAAGATTTAAGGCATATGGAATGTGGTGTAGGCTTAGAATTAGATGAAAAATGACAACGACTTCAAGGATATGTCTAACAATTCAAAAGTTCTTGTATGAATAGTAAATGAAAAATACCAGAAGATATATATCCTGAACATCATAGAAAGTAGAAAAAAAAGATCTTGGGGCACATCTTTTTCATATACACGTAGGTACCTGTACCTGAACGCTCATTTTCAAACCTCCGACAGCCAAGTTGCATTTGTTCTAGTAATTCGTAGTATCTAGTTTATGTAGTAAAAAAATAAATAAAAAAAATAAAATATTAGACTTAAACTAGATAATTAAACATAATCTCTTGACAATAACTTGATACGAGCTAGCTAAATATCATTTCTGTAATAAAATAAATTTTATAAATGTTTTCATACAAGATGTACCTAAATATCTATGTTACTAGAAATAATATCTAATGTATACAACTATATTACTACAAACATGTTCTGACTATTTACAAGCGCTTTTTTAAAGTCTACGTGAATAAAAACCTTTTTTATTTTATTTATTTTAGGATAGAGCGAGGTTGATTTTAGGATAGATCATGGCTCAATTAACCCGCTTATTACTACAGCACTTCATATGGGTCACCAGGTGTTTATAGTATCTGGGTTATCGAGGATAGAGCAAGGTTAATATTAGAATGGGTCGTTGCTCACCATAGACACTGAAGTACACCGGCGTACCATTACAGCATTTTATAAGGAACACCAAATGTTCGTAGTATCTAGGTTACGAAGTATAAAGCAAGGTATTAGGGTGGAGCACCACACTTATATTAACCCAATTGCTACTACAGCACTTTAAAAAAGTCAGAAAATTAGTGAGAGGAAAATTTCGAAGGTTAATCGAACTAGATGTACCTTATGACATCTAAATTATTTCAGAATATAGAATTGCAACCAATATCGTTGATTCATAACTCGAAAATCATTCAAATTGTACCGCTAGTTTTGTTGACCCGTGTTTTAGTCGACCTGCATACAAAACAAAAAGGCCCTCGTGCATCAGGGCTGACTTTGTAAATGTTTCTGTTTAAAATACAAAACTCTTTATTGTACACCAAAACTCTTTATTGTGAATAAATTAATTACTAAAACATTTATTATAAATTATGTACAAAGAACGGTCTCATCGCTAGCTGCAAATCTTCCAGACAACCTTGGACCTTTTTGGTTTGTTTACCTTTGTTACGTGGAAATTGTAAGTTAAGAAAAATTCTTAGAAATACAGTCTGTTTTTTCAGTAAAGTAGTTTTTCCCACATTTTTCCTTCACTGGCTGCAACACCGTTGCATATATAAGAAGTGCTAAATAATATGTCCAAATTATATGTCTATTTTATCGTGCAGGTTGTGCTTTTTTTGAGTTTGACTAAATTACTCACCCGTCTTTAGACTAGCATAGCGCTTAGGTGCATAGCATAAGCCTAGGTCACATACCTACAGAATAAGTGTAATTAACTATGATCTCCTAATCAAAGATAATTTGTGTTTAAGTTGTCACTTACAACTATAAAACTTACACTTGACAAATAAATATAAAAATAGTCAAAGTAGAATGGCTAATCCCTTATGGAATTGAGTGAAAAAGAGTATCGTGATCACCAGCTGTAATCCGTTAAGCAAACAAGGTTAAGAAAGCGCAGCAAATTGCACAAAATGTATTGTGTTGGTGTTTATGTCCGTGGTGTGTGGTGGGATTGTGGGATGCGCGGTACCTGCGGCGTGCAATGTGGAGCAGGCGATAGAGCGGCCCACCCAGTGAGGCTCTACCAACAAAGGCAGCGCGACCGTCAAGTGAACGCATTCACGCAATCTGCGAACCAACCCTAATAAGTTATCTACCTACCCGCCGTCCGTACCGCCGGACGTCTCTGACGCACTACCTTCGCGCTATTTTATATACATACTCCATCCACGAGACTACCGGCCACTGTGATCTACCTATAACCATTCTATAATGTAACATAATGTCTGGATGATGCTGAGATAACAAAATGAGCCTCTTATAATCGCTACACGCGAGGCAGTATCTCCTGCATGTTCGGAATTTATTTGATAGCTCGCTATATGGGAGTCATAAACATGCAGCGGATATTGTAGCCGTGTCTCAATTAGTGCGCCATCTACACAATTCTGTACCAATATTGATCGCTACTGAAATCAATTTTATTGTACCTAACTGAAATAATCATTAAAGTAATAGAATATAATAAAACGTCCAATTATTCTGAAGTAATATTTCCCTTTCGCCTAGATAGACAATTAATCACACCGAGATATCGATCTAATTAACTCTATCTAATGCTAATGGCGTTTTACGAGCAAGCGGTCGCAGGCAAACTGAAGTGATTGAATGTGACATGCAAATAGTATAGGTTTGCATACACTTGTAGCTGCCAAGTGGCGAGAAATTGTGCAGTGAGGCGAAACAGGCCAGCGAGTCACCGCCTGTGTGGTACAATTAAATCACGAGAAACAACAGCGCTTGCGCAGCTCCCGAGGGTGCGGCTCCGCGCTACCACTCCCGCCGGACATTAACTACCCATGTTTCATACAAATCTATTTGTTATGTGTTCGCCATATTATATGACAATTAAACGTTATATTGTTGGGGGAGTTAGTGTCTTACCTTTAGCTCGTATACTTTGGAAAGATAATTACTAGAGCAAACAAGCGGGATACTTACTACCCACATTATTTTTTTGAAACACAAATAGTTAAGTTCAAATAGGCCCTGAAAGATTCATTAATAAATAGTGAACGTAGTGTCCTGTGTGGCGATGACTACGAATATCATCACGCCATCTCGTCGAGTGTGGGGGGGGGGGGGGGAGAACAAACAACGCCGTCTTTCTGACTACTAGACCATCATACTGAGAGTGCCTTCTCGCTTCTAAACGTGGTGATTATGGCTTACGGCATCTTCGAAGTTGATTTTGAGAGTCAATAAGATACAGATCAAAAATATTTTAAGGACATCCTAACAACGGCATGGCGGGATAAACGGCCGCCGGGATTTTATAGTTTAAAAAAATAGCTTATTCATAACTCCTCAAGTTCCTGAGAAAAAGGGCTTGACAAACAACAAAGTGATTCTACGTGCGTTTCTCTTTTCCTGTTGTAGTTTCTGACCTCAAAAAGAGCGTTGTACGGTCTATAACCAAAAAGCGATTAGGTTAAAACAGGCTATTATAGAAATAAGTTCGTTAGATAAGTAAACAATATTACTTAAACCTGATTGCTTAACCCAAACCTGACCGGCTAATGAGATCTGATTAAGTTATGATGTCAATGAATATAGATCGAGCGATGCGGTAACTTGACGTCGAAGCATTGATTTCACTGTTTCATCGGCGGAGCATCGATTATTGTGATTGCGCAAGACGACTCGGTGAACCCGCCGAAGCCTGCCCGTTGCCTGTGCTCGATGCGGCCACTGTGCAAATCGGTCCAATTATGCAAGTGACTCGATTAGAAAATGAGATGGCCTGTGCGATATTCGAACTCGATTGATTTAGTTACGTAATCGATGCCGGAAACAATGTCGGAGCTGCATTCTAAGAATAGAATCGTTTGTAATTGTTAGAAATGTCATGCGTAAGGAAGCATGTCAAGGCACCTATCAGTTGAGATGTGCTGACATGCGCCTACCTCATATTATTATTAATGGTTTTTGAGTCTTAGGTTTCGGAGGCACATTGTTAGTCTGACCATTACTAATCTTTTGTAGCGGTGCTCTTTTAACTGATAGTTCACAGCTTAATTTGGTAATTTCTAGCAACTTCATATTTTTTTATTTATAGTTCCTATGCACATATGGATAAATCATGTAAATATACTAGTAGTTTTATCTATTATTATAATTATATATTAACTCGTTCGCCTAGGGAATGATGTCCTGGTTAAGACCAAGTTGGGCCAAGAAGTATTATACGCATTTTATATTACGATAAACACGTTTAGTAGCGGTGTAGGAAGTTGCAAGGCATATAAAACCATAAGCACTGGGACTTGTCATTTCACCAGTCGTGTCACCTGTGCCATAGACTATACGATAGCATGGGCCATTTTTTATAAGTTCGATTACGCGCAAATTAGGGGTTTCGCAAATTAAAATTATTAGTGTCAATAATATGATGTGTATGTTGAACGATTAGAACGTTAACATGCTTAGGTACACAGTAATATTACTACACACAGAAATTGTAGGTACTCTTATATCAATTGGGATTTATTACACATCGGCTAATACGTCAAGCGACACAGATTACTGATATAATAGTTGAACAATGGTATCTGGCTGAGTAGACGCTTTGGCAGTATGGGTTAATGTCAGTTGCTAATGACAGTTGCAATTGCTAAAGAGGTAATGCTGCTATTTCAAAAAGCCTGTATCTAAAGTTGCCTTACATGACTTTGCTATAATACTTAGATTTATTAACATAGTAAAAGAAACATTTTTAACAGTGGTGCTATTGGTTTCATGAGTACCTGGTTTAAGGTGATTTTAATTTCATCGCCCAAATGTTATTAAAAATCGTTAAAAAATTGAAATAAAAAAACAAAACTGATAATGTGTTCTACGCAAGGAGCGTAGAGCGTTAAATCTCAACTTTGTTATCGCGTAAAAACCTGATTATTTGCGATCTACCTTTGTGATTTTCCAATATCTAATGTGATCACAAAAAGATACCGCAGAACTATTGTTTTCTATTAATTATCACGTAGAAATACATACTTAGGGGCTTATATTATTTCGCTGAATAATATTGCCCCATC
Organism: Pseudoips prasinana; assembly: GCA_951640165.1. Taxonomy (NCBI): domain Eukaryota; kingdom Metazoa; phylum Arthropoda; class Insecta; order Lepidoptera; family Nolidae; genus Pseudoips; species Pseudoips prasinana. Next base: position 21,921,159 of record OX621237.1, on the reverse strand, counting down.
CTGAGATTTCATGACAAGTGATTGTCCAAGTATTTACTCCCTGTACAGTGAGTAAATTTTCCCAAGTTCTCAAAGCTAATTTATCATTCTCAAATTAAAAGTTATTTGCTTCCGTCTTCGGGAACGGCTAACGTGTGAAACACATATATTTAAAGAAACAAAAACTCTTCTAGCTTAACTCTACTAGTAGGTATATGTTTTAAATACGTATGAAACTGCAATAAACATTTTTTAAAGTACGCACTTTTTTATCAAATCGCTGTGGTGTGTGGTAATTTACAAACATATAATAGTCAGACTCAAAGTACAGGCACGTCATGCTACCCCAAACTGTCAAACTTCCCCAATTTAAAGTGAAACTTATGCTTATGTGATAAAGTTGAAAATCTATACATGAATTTTGACAGATTGGGGTAGCTGGATGGGCTGGCGTCTGTACAACCAGGCTCAAAACAACTACTTGTGGGTCCCATAAATAGTTGTCCTGTGCGCGAATTGAAACCGGGACACGAAGTGGCGAGGTAACTGTTTTAACCGCTGCACCACACGTCTGTTTTCTTCAGCCAAACGTAATGTTCATTTAAGAACATACAATTTTCGCACCAGTCCAAAAATATCTGCTTATAAGTTTAAGTTTGTTGAATTACAAGTTTAGTATTAGTGATAATTGATTTGACGGGACGGTTTGATTCCCACCCAGGATAGATATGCATGAACATGTCTATTTGTCCTGAGTCCGGGTGTAATTAGCTATATATATGTAAGTATGTATTCGTAAAAAAAATGTAATGTTCATGTAGTATATATCAGTGAACTGGTTTCCATAGTACAAGCTCTGCAGTTTGGGTTCAGATGACCGGGTGTGAATAATATCCGAGGATATTTATTATTATTATTTATTGGATAGGATACAAATTACCTACTTATATAATATAAACCTAATTAAATGTTACCCAAAGTGATGTAGGTAAGTATGTATCGAAGTGCAGCGATTTATCTACAAAGAAACCGGTTGAACTCCGATGCTCATACGCATGTCACGTATTCGGAGAACGTACCATATTAGTCGCTGAATTAGGCTGTCCCCGCATGGTAAGAGGTGAATTAGCATGCGTCGGTCCATGAAAGATGATAATTTGGTGTAATGGACATGAGTAAAAAATGAAATACTTACACGTCTAACTGCCGATATAAATTGGTCTGGAATATTTGTAAGTCTCATTTCGAATATACGATATTTATTACTTTGAACGAATTATTATAAACGTAGAATAATAATAATAATAATATTCTGGGTCACTATTAACACACGGCCATCTGATCCCAAACTAAGCAGAGCTGGAACTATGTAAACCAGATAACTGATATAATATAGTACATATACTACTTTTGTTTTGTAAATACATACATATATAGATTATTACACCCAAACTCAGGACAAACAGACATGTTCATGCACACAAATATCTGTCCTGGGTGGGATTCGAACCCACGACCTCCGGCGTGAAAAGCAAGCATTTGCCAACCACGCCAACAGGCCCGTCAGAATAATGTTAATTAACCATCATCGCGTGCATCGGGCCAAATTATGAGAAAGAGGGAGGCAATCTACTTTTCCAATACTTCTATAACTTTCAGATTAATCCGGATCCGAGGCGGTTAGGAGTGCAGGACCATTTTTTTTTATTTTTCCATGGAGAAATCCGTCATGAATACTTGTTGCCTTGGGTATAATCATGAGTTACAACTTACTAAATTATTATATTTCAAAATTTTAGACTAATGACATAATGTCCCTGTAGATGTGGTGCTTACCTATAAGTGGTCGCTATACTTGGGTTATTTAATGTATATTTTATTTCTCTGTGATTGTATTAGTATAAGTTGCCGTTGGTGAGCCAAATAAATAAATACTCTAACGGCCTAAAACTCCATTTTGGGAGTTGTGGACACATTTGAAAGAGCGTTGGTAACCAGCATTGCTGTAGCAATACTGTAACACCTCGCAAAGGAAATCAACCGTTACATATAAAAAAAAATGTCATTACCTCAATTTAGGAAGAGTTTATTTAATTTCCTCAAAGAGAAATGTTTTTATAGAACTAAAGAATATCTAGAATATAAGTCGAAATAATAATGTAATTTAATAGATTAATTTATAATTAGATTAAGTTTCTAAACTACATATATGTACTCGTATATTTGCACGACCTCAGGTATATGTATATATGTTGGATTATAACCTTTTCATTAAGACCTTATGTACCATATTTGAGCAAATAAAGATTTGATTTGATTGTAACTCGAACCTTTGGATTTAACCAAAGCATAAGACCAAAATGTTGCAGATCTTGTTAGAGCCATTTGTTGAGTGCCTTTAAACCCAACTTAAGATACTCATAGGCTCATAAACAAAAAAAAAATAAGAGCCTAGGAAGCTGACACCAATCCACTAGATAATACGCGATAATGCAGGCCATTCATCCGATTGAGCATCGGAGGAGGGTTTAAGTTGGCTGTGATCTGGCCAATCAACATTGATAACCTAAAACCTTGTTTAAATGTTTGTATTGTATGACCCATTTGATCTATAATTTATTAGAGAGTATAAACAGTTGAACTATGCGAGAATATTGAGACGTAGCTAATGCGTCGGCCATTACTTTAATCAACAAATTATAGAGTTGTTTGTTTCAATTACGCCATAACTGCGGAGTACAATAAAAAATAAATGAAAGCTTCGTTTGTTAGTGGATAATTACTAAATGTCTGTATTTGTTAGCCTTATTTATGTGTTTTGTACGTTTTTCGTTTGATGTGGGAAGTGTTTTAAGCGATTTGAAAAGAAGGAGGCTATGAATTAAACTGTAGTGTTTTTGTATGTATGGTATGCGATTTCAACCTTGTTTTTGAACCGGCTCTGATAATTATTTTTAGGGAATACTTCTGGAATGGTGACATAAAATGTAGGCGCAATGTGGCGGCTTAGACAGGCGCCTCACCGCTTCGTGTCCCGGGTTCGATTCCCGCGCCGGGCCACTATTTACGTGTGCCATAAATAGTCTGGATGTAATTTGTGTTCATCTATTATATGTTTGTAAACTAAACCGCGACACAGGGATTAGATGACCTAGAGCGGGCGTTGTCTGTTGGAGGTTCCATATCACTGCACTGGCAGCATTCCATATATAAATAGTAATCTGCCACATTAGGCGTGTTTTGACTTGTTGGTTGTCATTCCGTAAAAGTGAATAAAACTGTCTTGACTGTAATGTGTGTTTTATATAAAACTATATAATAACATAGATTCACCTGCGTACTCTGTACAACAATTTCCTACAAAATCGATCTAATCAGTGGTCAAAAATACTAAACAGATGGTCTTGAAATTGAATATGGAGAACAATGAGGAACATGACCAAGGCACGGTACTACACTGCCCATGTGATGCATTCCACTTGTATGCGGAGGGCCGTAACTTCAAAGACGTCATAGTGATGACTCACGGACGTCTGCTCAAGCCCTATGGAGGCACAGGTACCCTCAGAAATGTCGATGGGATTGACACAAATCACCTCAAATCAAGATCTTTCATGTGAATTAGTAGAACGAGTCTTAACGTATTAATATACAGCAAAAATTGCTCTAAAAATCTCAATTGCCTCTTCACGTCAGTCGGCTGATCCGTGGTTCGAACGCCTAAAAGGGTGTTGTCTAGCGTCTCTTACTTAGTTTCTAGTTGTATTGGCTAGATGGCCTGCTCCCTCGCTCGTCTCTATTTCCGGTGAAGCAGTAAAAACCTCCTAGGCTAACTGTAATCGTCATGTTTAACAAGGATTTAAACGTACTTATATTCGATAACGGATATTTCGAATGATTTTGTATCTTCTTATAAATACATAATTTATCTATCTTGTTATGCCAAACAAAGATATTTACATTTTGGGACTTTTCTGTAAAAAGAAAATTCTCAGCATCAGCCCGAAGTCTGTGGAGGCACGGGGGTATAATACCGCCAGTATTATACCCCCGTGCCTCGGAGAGCACGTAAAGCCGTTGGGCCTATACCTGACCTCTTTCCGGTCGTTTCGCTCGTCGTCCCATCGGACCATGAGAGTGATGGAATAGAAAGTGCTCCTGTGTTTGCGCACACACTTGTGCTCTATAATAGGTCCCGCGCAGATGGCTGATCTCCATTGCGACTGGCCGCCGTGGCCGAAATTCGGCTAGAAGAACATTAATTATTAGGAGAAGACATGTTAATCTGGCCGGAACAAGTGAATGCGGAGGTCCATATGTTTGCAGTTACGGTATATTAGTGGAACGAAAGATCTTTTATGCCTACAACACTAATAGAATAACTTTGACTGCCTCGTTGGTCTAGCGGTAGCGTGTTCAACCGCAGATATTGAGGTCCCGGGTTTAAATACCGGGTTGGGCCAAAAATTGATTTTGGGATATTTCCGTAAAAATATTTTTTTCAAAATCAGCCCGAAATCTGGGAGTTGGCGGCATTACACCCATGTGCCTCGGAGAGCAAGTAAAGCCGTCGGTCCTGTACCTGATCTCTTTCTCTCTGTGTTTGCGCACACATTTGTGCACTATAATATGCACTGCGCAATTGGCTAGTCTCCACTGAGACTGGCCGCCGTGGCCGAAATACGGTCGGGAGGACATTATTATTATTAATAAACTAGCTGTGCCCCGCGGTGTTACCCGCGTTAAATTTTATAAATTTTCCTTGCTATAAACCTCACGGAGCCCGAGACCTTTCCAACGAATGCAAAACCGTGGAAATCGGTTCGTGCGTTCTGGAGTTATAGCGTCTGGAAGGAAAACCCGACTTATTTTTATATAGTAGACTAACACGATTAAGATAGCACCCTGCATGTATCATATACACATCTAGATCGTATATACATCACATATAGATGTTTAAACATTTGAGTTATTTTAGTATAGATTCATAATCCTGCCATCTGATTCGGATCGGAAGAGCACATTTTTCTCGCTAAGCTTAGTAAAAGTAAGAGGAAGGTCAAGAACATGTGGTTCCGATATTTTTGACTTTCATGAGGGGAGCAAGCTGTGTGGGGTCAACGTTCTTGGTTGATGTAAAGGAGGGTTGTCACCGGCGCGGCGCGGGACGTGAGGTCGCCTTATGTCTCGCACTTCGGGAAGCGCTTGCGCAGGTGACGTTCCCCAATTCTAAATTATACCAAATGAGTCGTCCGTGTCGTTCCTCTACACGCGGAGCTTCCTATAATTTAAAGATTGCATTCCGCAACAATAAAGAGCTATAACTGATTTGGTTAAAGCAAATTCTTAATTTCATGCCTTACGTCGGAACTGGATCGTTAAATTGGAATACTTACTCTGATTTTGTAATTTATTCTAATTACTGTTATGTTTGAATGGAGTAGTTAATAAACATTGCGATTTCAAAAAAAAGTGAAAGTCATACTACAGGTAGCAAGATGTTACACTTGGTAAAAATTTAATGTTCATAAAAAAACTCAATTATTATATACACAGTTCTTTAATTCCTCTCTATCATCTCACATTGGTAGTACAGAATCGATCTTAAACAAGATAAATATAACATGTTGATAATCCTTCCCTTTGCCGCTTACCCATTCTGATCAGGTTAGTTCTCACTGCGGCTAGCTACCTGAACTAATCGAGGGACTGCCATCTGACCTCAAAACTTATAGGGCACTTGTTTGTACGTTGTCAAATTGTGTTAGGCTTCTGCCTACTCGCAAATATTGTCATATGATACATGGCAACCGTGACCGAATGTCTGACGTGATTACGAGGCTTGGCAATAACCCTAGTGTCAGAGTTGTTCAATCCACCCAATAGGCATGCATAACTTAACGACTGTTGCCTAATGTCTACAGCTGGGACCGGCAGCTTAATGTCCCTCTGAAGCACGGAGACGCTCAGCTCGGCGTTCACACATCTACCGTAGTTGCTTAACCTCGTAAATCACCTATTGACCGTTGAGAGCTTCTGGCTATTTTTGCTATAATGATTATAAAGGTAAATAAATGCCTCGCAGCCTGTCGATAGCAATTTGAACTTTATATATGTATGTATATATATATATATATATATATGTAATAATAATGTCCTCCTAGCCGCATTCCGCATTTGATTCTCACTGCGGTATTCCTCAACCCTTGTAAGATCGTCGGTCCACCTTGTGTGACGGCCTGCCCACGGTGCGTCCTCGGGTTCGTGGTCCACTCCAGAACATTTCTGTCCCAGTGGCCGTGGCTTTACGAGCTATGTGACCTGCTCACTTCCAATTCAAAATGACAACTCTTCAATCTTAAGTTTATAGTTTTATATTGTATAGTTATAATACAAATATTATTAGCATAAAAACACTAAGTACATTTGAAGTTTGTACGAGAAAGGCTAAAATCCACGTGCCTTTAACAGCAACTAGATTACCTTTTTTATAATTATAGTTAATTTTATAAAAAGAAGATTAATGTCCAAGGCAAATATTTCTCTAACTGGTATACGTTTATTATAAGGAGGTTAGATTACATAACATTAAAAATGGATCCAAATCAAAGATATCGTATATCAATGGCAAAGCACTATGCTAATACAATATTGTTACAATATCATATTTTACGAACTTATTGACTGGTTCATGATGATGATTTACAACGTCTGCTGATTTTACGATATGTATTGATGTCCTGTTAGATCAGAGAGACATTGCCAATAAAATAAACAATAAACAGATAGATGTATGTACGAGGAGAGCGATCTTGTTCGCGATATCTGCCTGTGTACGATTTCCTTACAATGATATTTAAATTTAATGGTACGTGCGCTTGTTAGTCACAACATACCTAACGCAAACTATCTGAATGCTTTTCAACGTTTAGTTTATGAGTTACTGGTCTTTTTATATTAATAATGTATAAAAACACAAACAATGTAACGTCGTATTCCTTTTTTTTTATTTGCGCCATAGCCATTTCGGTTAACTTTACAATTAAAGTATTTATGGCCAGTGTCTACATTCTATATATATAAAAATAGAAACTGCGGTTTCATCAAATATATGGGAGGAAAAGGGAGCATTGAATTTCCTGCACAGGTTTTATTATAACAATACTATAAATCAGTAAGTACTTTTTCCACACGATTCAGGTGAAATATAATTATATTATTTATGGTTCAAGAATTTTTTTAAATATTTACCTTAAATGTAGGAAAAATATGCATACTTATTAGCTTAAACAATATTTACCTGTCTAAAATCTAATCGTTATATCATTTACATGTTTACCTTTACATATAAAAACATTTAAGAAATATCTTGGAAGGAAACGGAAGATGAAGTCGGGGCTGACCAAGGATAACTTAGATGGATCACATTTAAGAAAAATGGTCGTGTTATATGGTATGGACATAGCGTATTGGTCTAATGCTTAGTGACCCTAATTGCTAAGCCAAAGGTAGTGGGTTCGATCCCCACCCAGGAGAAATGTAAATAAAATAAAAAAGGTTTTTATTCACGTAGACTTTAAAAAAGCGCTTGTAAATAGTCAGAACATGTTTGTAGTAATATAGTTGTAAACATTATTATTTCTAGTAACATAGATATTTAGGTACACATTGTATGAAAACATTTATAAATATTATAGCATTGATATTTAGCTAGCTCGTATCAAGTTATTGTCAATGGTTCTGTCTATATTAATTTTTACTACATATTGTTAATGTTGTAACTTTTCTATAATATGTAGTGTATGTAATTTATCTCTAGTATGTTTATCATAGTCTGGTTGCCTAGTCTGGTATTGTGTTAATTGTCTCAAGATATATTTATTTATTTACTTAAACCTTAATTGAAAAGATCGACTACTTTCGTAGTCACTATTCTGTTTTCTATGTCGTAATGCTACTTGTTTTAGTTTACAAATAGACAATGTACACTTAAACAACTTGTTTAAGTGTACACCACTTGTACACTTAAACAAGTTGCATGCTTATAATTAACCAATAAAATTATGAAACGAAACATTTTCTTAACAACATAACTGGTCATAATATTTAGTTAACGATTCGATGTCGGTTTAATATTTTTTATATCACAAAATAAGTTTAAATTATCAGTGGCCAGCACGCGTAATTGAACATGGAACAACATTAGGAAGAACATTACATAAATTGGATTATTTTATATTAGAATACGTCTTAAGTGCTCAAACTTTTCAAACTTAGTTCTCCAGTCGAACTGGCTTAGTTTTAGTTTGGTTCGTAGTGGTATCAGTCAACATTGGCACGCAACGCGGCGCTGCTTTAAAATTCATACCAAAATAACGAGCATTCAGTTCTGTTGAGTTAAACATAATAAATCATATTTCGAATCAATGCATGTAGTGTTATTTATCGTTACAAACAATTGTGATTATGACTCAAAGTTATGTTAACTCCTGCATTCCACTAACTTTATCAGCCAATGTTTCTTCATGCAAATAGTACGTCTCTGGAATACATTGCCATTACCCTTTTTAGGGTTCTGTACCCAAGGTGTAAAACGGGACCCTATTACTAAGACTTCACTGTCCGTCTGTCTGTCTGTCTGTCCGTCTATCACCAGGCTGAAAATTTTCACAGATGATGTATTTCTGTTGCCTGTATAACAACAAATACTAAAAAGTAAAATAAAATAAATATTTAAAGGGCGTGAATATTTTGCTCGTTTTTATAGGTTATGGTACGGAACCCTTCGTGCGCGAGTCCGACTCGCACTTAGCCGGTTTTTTTACACTAAGTTCACAGTTAGCTGAGTTTCACTGAATCACCATGCAAGAACATAAAGCAACCAACCAGAGTCGAAGTTCGAAACAGAAATGGGTATTTGTGTTTCAAATCTCGACTCTGGTTCTTTACTGACGTGGAAATGCATGAGAGAGTTTTTTCTTTTCGTTTTGTGCAATTGACACATTACATAGATTTCTATGTAATGTGTCAATTGTTATAAAATAAAATAAATAATATCAAAAAAGGTTTTTATTCACGTAGACTTTAAAAAAGTACTTGTAAATAGTCAGAACATGTTTGTAGTAATATATTTGTATACATTATTATTTCTAGTTACATTTATATACATATTTAGGTACACGGATTGTATGAAAACATTTATAAAAATATTTTTTTAATAGCAATTATATTTAGCTAGCTTGTATTACGAGTAAGTTACTGTCACAATTAATGTTTTTAAACTTTCGCGATTTGTACACATTTTTATATACTGTGGACACGGGTCTCAATCGCGATAAAGATATAGGCAAATCATTACCTTGGTTACCCGACGTTACCAAGGTAATGATTTGCCTATATCTTTATCGCGATTGAGACCCGTGTCCACAGTATATAAAAATACTGTCAAAAATTGTTGAGATTAGACGCTGCGCAAATCTTAAAATTTTGGTAGGAGCACTAGTATTAGCTATCGATGAAGGTGTCCACGGCTACAAGTGGCTCCGAGCCATTAGCCGCCGCGGTTGGGCGGGTGCCGCGCCCGCGCTTGTCTCATGCGAGTGCCATAATCTTCGCTTCACCGCACTTTATAATCGCTCCGTATTGTTTCCAACTCCATTATAATGTCAGATATGCTCCTTCGATAAATTTAGCCGTCGTTGAGCAATATTGTGTTTGATTGAGCGAAACAGGATACCTATCAAGGTAATTTCCTGAAGACTCGATGATTGGAAAACCTTTGTTATAATGTAATTGTACATATTCATTTTCATTCTTATTCTTTGTATATTCTGACTAATATTGTATTAGTCGGTATATAGTTCTTGTTATTGTCATTATTGGACCTGTTGGCGTAGTTGGCAAATGCTTGCTTTTCACGCTGGAGGTCGTGGGTTCGATTCCCACAGAGGACAGATATTTGTGTGCATGAACATGTCTGTTTGTCCTGAGTCTGAGTGTAATTATATACATAAGTATGTATTTACAAAAAAGTTGTATATGTAGTGTATATGTAAGTTATCTGGTTTCCTTAGTACAAGCTCTGCTTAGTTTTGGATCAGATGGCCGAGTGTAAATAATGTCCCAGGATATTATTATTATTATGTACTAGCTGTGCTTGGATTATCTAAATTAACTTAATTATGGTTTATGGTTTAAGACATTTATTTCTCATAAAGAATACAATTCATTTATCTGAGAAATACAGGATACTTAATTTAAGCTTATTACTATACTAACAAGAATTCACAGAGACGTATTGAGTAGGTTAGTATTAACAAATAAAAGTGATTGTATACATTTGATAAAAAATAATACATAATTGGTACATTCGATAAAAAATAAAGACAATGTAGGTATTACGAGGACAAAATATTAGCAATGCCACAACCTAACACTAATTCTTTTGCATATTCGATCCATCTTCTTCCTTCATAACATTTTTATGAGACAACTTTATTTTTTTCAGGATTACCCTTGGCATTGCCAATATTACCGTTAAGAACTTGAAATTAGGCAAATAAAAAAAAATGGATTTTCTTCTATTATGTATTTCTAGCTCGCATAGCTTGTTATCACGATGAAAATGTATCTATAGGACGGATATGAGTATGAAATATGTACTAGAAATATTCAGAAAGTGTCCCTGTTTGCGACATAATTAGCTTATTATATTTAAAAGGGTCAAGTAATTAACAAATTTGCATGACATTTATAACACATAACAGCTAATTTCTGGTTATTATTCTACAACGGCTACAACAGAGGATAGTTACACAAGCCATTTGAAAATATTTACAAAACGTTGTATGAATATGAACCTCTAAATAACTCGATATCTATCTACAATGTCGTAGTGATTGCATGTGTTTTGCTAGGAACCTGTGGAAAGGTACTTAACGTTAAGAGAGCCTATTCAACATGATGGACTGCGTCGGTTTATCAGCAGTGCGCGAGCGCAATGCGCACAGATAGGTGAGGGTGACAGTAATTGACAGGTCGGCGGGCGCAGGACACTTGACGCACGTGCGAGAGCGGACTCGGGCCCCCGCACTAAGCAGGATGTCTTTAAATAGACTAAATGCCTTTGTGAAGGCATGCCCTCCGAAGGGTGGCGGCATCCGGCTTCGATCGCGCACACGATTCGCTTCTAAAGAGGAAACTTATAAATAACTTCTTTAATTATTCTGAACCATTCAACTATAAACATGAAATACTCGTTGCGTATGAATCAATGCGGAGCGGTGCGCGGGCGCAGCAGCAGGAGTCGTTGCGCCGCCACGCTACCGGCCCTTATCGACCATCTTGCCGACACACTGTTTCACGGAATGCCTATTGTTTGATTAATAATATCTGTGAACAACTTGATATATTATTATTTGTCGTAAGTGATGTAACGAGGAATTCGTAGATTGGTCGGTGTTGTCCTCATTCTGTCCTGTAGTTGTTACATTGTTTATGGTAGATTCGATATGCTAGTTAATTATCTTGATGTTTTGATCGAAGTTGAAACAAATCTGTCAGTATCGTATTGTACGTCAGATGGGATTGCTAGATTAAATGAAAGTACACGTCTACCTGTACCCGCGGAAGTATGAAAAGGCTTTGAGGGGATAGGTTTTGAGGATTCTTTCTTAGCCTATGCTAACTTAGACCATGCTACAAAATAAAAGACTTGGGGCATCACGCGCTTTGGTTGATAGGAGAATTTTATTTATCATTTACAGCTTAGCTTCACCTTTTAAAACCTAAGTTAGTGTGTTTAGCTATAGTTTACGTATCTACCCATCTCTCTGCGATGCGAATTTATCTGTAAAGATTGTCGCTGTAACTCTCTTACAAGAGTCTTTACCTAGTTTAGCTTAACGGCTAGGATCACTTAAAAAATGTTACAAATCGTCTTAGTCTTAGAGTATTTCATAGTTTGTGTTAGATTCTTAATCTTACTTATCAATCCTATTTCATCCGTAGTCTTACCAATATTCGGGTGCGTTAGAGTATAGCGTTGTTCTCCATAATATGAGCAACTCGACTATAGATATTCGTTTTTACAAAACACTCCAGGTTAAATATAATGCTAGTTTTTTGACTTTTGTCGTTGTAAATGTTTATCGGGACGAGCAGAACGGTCAGTAATGCGGGAGTCATGTCATGTATGTCGCAAGCGTCATATCAGTTACCATCAGGTGACCAATATGATTAGATGTCGAATTGGTAGTTTAAAAAGAACAGAAAAAGGTAGGTTTGTTTGCTTTTCTGTATTGTTAGACTGTGGAGTCAGTGTGCTCCAGTTTGAACTCAAAGTATGCACCATAGATATTTTTCGAATTCATGTGTTCAATTGTGTGATATTAATTAACTCGTCCCTAAACTGTTAAGGAAAACATTGTGAGTATGTCTGGCAGTTTCAGAACCGTACTAGGCCCGCGTGTGGATGGACTCATAATCAGGGATAGGCCATACCTATCCTTCATTGTGGGAAAGCCCTTGCTCCGGAGTGGGATAGTAATAGTCAGTATTAGTATTATTATATGTGAAAGCTATTGGCACGTACGTGCTTATGTACCTCACATACATAGTACAGGCTACGCGACTTAGTCAATACAATAAAAACCTACGTTATTAAGACTGATATTTCCCGGAGCAGAATTAAAATTGAACGCAATTTAGTTTAACCAGTACTCTCAATGTTTGGTAAGTAAGTAGCTAGTATACAAAGGCATGAATGGAAGTGGTATACGATTTGGGCACTTTAAAAGAAGTTCGACGCAATAAAATCCGGATTGAAGCGAGGGGATTACCGTGCGAGTACAGAGTAGGTACCTCCTGGCTGCACGTGTTCAAGTAAAGGGTCCCGCGCAACTGAGATGTGTTCCAGTGGGAACTTACCTGCAATGCGCTCAAACAAGTGTTTCCGGTCATGAGACTATCAGTATCCGGCGCAGTTGTGCAACTAATCCTACGATTTATATGAGTGAAAATATGTCATCTGAATGATGGTGAGTCGGGATGATTTTGTATACAGATGCAATGTTAGCCCATGCCTTTATAACCGACTTGAGAAAGAAAACTCTATCACGCTCATTTTACAAACACTGATACAAAGCACATCCAGACTTTCTGAGGTTGAGTGTATGTCATCTTGCTTTGCAAAACATTAAGTCACTGGTCTCCAATGAACCAGTAACTTTTATTTTATTGGTAGGGTCACATTCTAATAGGCTTTGAGTTATTTGTAACAATTGTCACTAATGTTCTTATGACAACCGTCGTCTTAACGTAACTTTCCGTTCAGTACTTCAACCAAGCCTTACTACTACAAACAAAATTATTTTTACTAGGCACAAGGATTTATCCGTTGCGGTAACAGGTAACTAAAGATGTGACTTGCCGCGTACAAAGACTTTATTGGATGTACTGGATGACAATATCGCTAGGTTACAGAGGTAGAAATTGTTAATAATAGGTATTTAAATGTTATTAGTTTGTTATTACATGTTATTGTTATTATAGAGTTTGTCATCCGTCCCCTTGCAAGAAACAAAATAACATTAATTAATTAATATCTGGGGAGTACTGCCGTATGATCCTATACGAGGCAGAGCCTCTACTAGACATATAATATATAAGTAAGTAAATTATTTAGAAATAAGTATGAATATTTATTATTTGATATAAGCCAGCTTCTAGTGTATCCGTGATAATTAAACAATAGTCGTTAAGCTATGTTAGAGGTTCATGAGCAGTTACAAGATAACTACTGGCCAAACGATTAGATAAAAAAATTAGAGGGTATCTAAAAATTATGTAACAATATGCTTTTGATCTAACTACATTCGATGCAGGAAATGGTATCATTCTAGCTACCATTTCCTAACTCGTTCTGAACAATGTTTAATAGTTTCACTATTTATCCAAAAATACACAGAGAAACCGGTTGCTTTATAAATGTTTGTATTAATCGAACTTTAGGGTTTACTTTTGTAATCATTTGAATAGGATTGGGTGACCACAATGTAGGACCACAAATGTATATCATTCAACTTGATTTAAGAAAGTATTTCGGCATCAGTTTAAGATCATGGAAATGAAATTTTAGTTACCAATTCTAACTAGTGGTGTATTTACGATACTGTTTAGGGTTCCATGCCCATGGGGAAAAACAGTATGTCTATCTGTCTGTCCATCTGTAACCAGGCTGAACCGTGGTAGTTGAAATTTTTACTGATTTCTGTTGCCGCTGTAAGAACAAATACTAAAAAACAGAATTAAACAAATATTTTAAGGAGGACTGCCATATAAAAACATCAATTTTGCCGTTTTTATAGGTAATAGGTAGTACTCGCACTTGGCCGATTTTTAAATATATTGATTCTCTTAAAGGGCAACATTGCTCTATTAATGTGAGTACTTTAAATAATGTAACTTGATCAACCGTTACGATTTCTTTATGAGATCATTTTCAGGACGATTTCAGTTTTTTTGTATAAACATGACATTTTCTTGACATTTGATTTTCACAAGTTTGTTTAAAGTTGTCTTAGGCCTTCACAGAATTTTGGACGGCAAAGATGGGCGAGGATTCTCGCCAGCTAGCAATTTAAGTAAGTAACTCGCGCCTGAGGGCAACGTCTTTGGTATTTGAATATCGAGTCAAGGCTATTACTGTCGGGTTAATGCATGCAATGAAATGAACTGTCGCTCTACATTGACAAGCGAAGACTCAAAGTCACTCACCCGATTGAGGGATTGAGGAACGGGGAGGCCATTACATACATCGATACGAACTTTTCAGGACGCATACGACTCACGCCACTTTGCGGTACAACACGTCTATCCTGAAGAGATAGAACAAGTTTGAGTAGCATAACTTAAATTAGCAACATATAAACTTAGTTATTATAAACATAGTTACCCATACAGAATCATTAAACCTTCGTGTCATCAATAGCATTGTGACGGGCTTATTGGTGTAGTTGGCAAATGCTTGCTTTTCACGCCGGAGTGTGTTATGGTTATGTATTTACAAAAGAAAAGTAGTATATGTAGTATATCAGTTATCTGGTTTTTAGAGTACAAGCTCTGCTTAGTTTGGTATCAGACGGCCGTGTGTAAATAATGTCCCAGGATATGTTATAAAATAGAAATTACGTTTCGATTTCATCATTCACTGACTCATCAACGCCCAACCGTAAGGCTTGGAAATATAAAGATATATAAGTTACACAGAAATTCTTTTAAAGATGTAGACTTAAAATATATTAATAAAATATGGAGGAACTGCGGGATAAAATGTAAAAGACTTCCCTAACACAATCGGAATGCTATAGCTGTGTTCCATAGTGCCTTTTTGAAGGCCCTCTTTTGCTGAAGAAGGTCTTTTTGCTTCTTGGATACCCATTGAGTGAAATATACACATGGAAGCAATAAAGAAATTGATTAGGTTGTTTAAAAGTATTAGTCCTAAATGTGTCGAAATGCACTAATTTTAGTTTATAAACGTTATGTAAAGTTACATAATTTGACCCGAACTTGATACCTACCTAATATCTTACATAAATTGTCAATAGTTTCTTATTTAATTTGTGTAATTGCAAATAAATTGAATGAGTACGTTCTTTATTTTTATATTCTATGACAATAAATTATGTAAGTAACTACGTATTATAATAAAAATAGTCTTGTTGCAATATTGTGAAACTTTAATCAATAGGTGTCTTATTATTATTATTACTTAAGAACGCGTGTTTGCTAAATATTTGCTAATTAATGTTAATATAAAAACACATTCGACAGGAGCAGGCTCCATGCTTCTGATGGTCAAGGCTACAGAAAGAGAACTGACAAAACCGTCGCAAACCTCTTAAGAAGACAGTCAGTGACAAACAATCCATGGCCAGAAACTACAATGTGAGCAACCACATAAGCTCCATTGTCACATTTTATGGTAAAACCTCTTCCTCTCGTTCAGTCTAGTGCGTATTTGAAGGCGCTTAGTTCATTCTACTCTCTTTACTGAGGTCTACCACAAGGTACTTTTTACATCTTGTGAACCATCTTTAATAAAAATTTGGCTTTTCTAACGATGCGTCAGATGATCGGCATTTTTGTCTTTACAGTACAGTTTTATTTTAAATGGACATTAACGTAAATTTAGGTGATGGTAACATATAGGTACATACACATTTTAAGAATATATATTACGCGATGACGAGATGGTGAACTGAAAATTGTAAACTATCTAAGTTTACAATTTTCAGTTCACCATCTAAAACTGAGAAGATTATGAAGTTGAAAACTACGATGGGTTAGTTCAGATACATTTTTCAATCCGTTTTTTATTAATATCGCGTAATATCTTTTTTTTTAATAAAGAGTCCGGTATATCAAACTAGCTTTTATTTGCTTGTACAAAACAAATCCTCAGGAAATATTGTTTATCTAACTTTACAAAGAAATAATTTTATTAACACTTGTTTAGTCAGCCATACTCATTTTGTCTTTCTCAGCAGTTTAGCGATACAAAGTACGTTCAACTCTTAACTGAGCTCATGATCCAATTTAGTTTAGAGTTGAACGTACCTGCTTTGTAGAACAAATGGATAAATCTGATTCTTTGACATCCATCGACATTGTGGTTTTGCATAATATGCTGCCCTGTAATTTTTGAATAGCGAAATTTATAGACAGACATCTTGTCAATTTAATGTTTGATTTGCTTTCATTATAATCATCATAACTGCTGCAGATGTAAAAAGTCCACTGCTGGACAAAAGCCTCCCCCGAGAATCATCTAGGGGCGATATGCCATAATAGCCACGCTTGGCAGACGGATTAGCGATCGCATGGCATCGTTCATAGTTCTCGGAGAGATGCTGCTGCTCATCGTCTGTTAGATATGCCCTCGGGTCGTCTTCTACACTCCCAAAGGGATGAGGTGGGGTGATATTCCACGATTACGATTGAGAATATAAATAATAATAATAAAACTCTACTTCAGACAAGAAGAGAAGTACATAATTTTGTTCGTATTTGTTTAATAACATTTGGTCCTTCTGTAAATATGTTAGTATTGTTGGTACTGCTGTCCTGTATTTTTAATAGCGATATTTATAGAAAACCACCTTGTCATTTAATGTTTGATTTGCTTACAGTCCTATAAAATCCGTGGACATGGTGAATGTAGCGCAGAGTGTAGAACGAGCAGCGACTCGGCGCGACCCGCGGCGTCATTCAACGTCGCGCACAACACAATAACAACAAGTCCTGCAGGTGACGACTCGGCTCAATAGCGCTGATTACACTGCCATTCAAACGCGCCTTACTTGCCATACCTGTTCCTAAAAATAATCATTTAATCTATAAACTTGTAAACCCTTTCCTTAACAAATACTTATTAAGTTCAGTTTATCATGTACGTCCGAAACAAGTTTTCTTTTTCAAATGACAACGCCCGCACTAGGGAATCTAATCCCTGTGTTGCTACTTTACAAACATATAATAGACGGACACAAATTACATCTAGGCTCAGAACAACTATTTATGGGTCACACAAATAGTTGTCCACCGCGGGACTCAAACTCGCAACACATAGCGGTGAGGCGACTGTCTTAGCCGCTGCGCCACACGTGCAGTCATTTAAATTTGTATTTAATAATGCTGTCATTACGTCCTCCTGATGTATTCTTTTGTATCAATGTATACACATGGTGAAAGTAAATAGCAAAGTGCTATTTAAGATATTAAGTTACATTTAAGATTTATTGAATGCAATTGCCATATCCTTTTCCGGCACGTTGTCGCGTGCACGCGCCGCGCCGACGCGCGCTTTCCCTGAGCGCTACTTCCGTTGCTCTCAACATCATCGGCCCTTTCAATGCCATTAGCAAAAAATATTTTTTTTATATTGAGAACGTAATTGTGATGAAACATGTACGTATATAATTGTATTTTTCTTAATACCTAGTGGTGTCACAAAATATGTTCCTTATAAAACATGACTACCAAAAGTAAAAAAAAATGGTTTTGGTTTTGGTCCATTATAGATTAGGTATATTATATTTGGCCTGTTTCATTCTTCAGATGATCTCAGCAGCCTTTTAGGAGCTTAGATCATATTGGTTTATCGGTAGTATCGGTTTGATGCTTAAATTTATCTTCAAAAGTATTTTTTTTTTCGTGAATATAATTTTCCGGTTTGCAATACTTCTTTGCTCTCATGGTTTGTCTTTGGCTGCAGTCAACATCAGTCATTCTTTGAAAAGCCTAAGGTTAAGCTTAAGGCCGAATTTTAAGATAAGGACAATATCTAGGGTTGTAGGTCAGAGTATAACTCTTTGTAACGCTTGATGTATTCACTCAACAAATTACTGTTTTGTTTTAAATGATTTGTGTTATCTTTAATTTGTTTGACGCAGATTTTCATTTCAATTTACTCATAAGACATTCTATATACAAGTATTGTTAGACCAGGGTAGAAGCCTTTAAAAATAATAAAAAGTGAAAAAAAATAATAGTAGGATGAAACCCATTAGAAAAGGAGGAGAATATTATAAAAATGAAAGGAAAAATAATTTACGGGCGATCTGAGGTCGGGAAGGGGATGGGGGTGAGTTTTTAAGGGTAAAAAACGGTTTTTCTCGATTTCCGGCAAAACTAAAAGTCCTATCGAAAAAAGTCAAATCGCAAAGTTGTAGGTAATAAAAAGATCTAAAACTTTTGTATTTACTTTTTTTTCACATAACCTCAAAATTTATACGAAAACTTCAAAAAACCAAGTTTTTGGTTTTTTATTTTTATCTTTTACAATTTTTTTTCTTTTTTAACCAAATTTGGTGAAAACTTACCTTTTTATGTCTCGAATACGCTGTAATTTATTTGGTAAAAAATATTCATTTTTTCACCTCATTACGTCTTATAGATATTTAAAAATATTTCCTTCAACTTGATGATTATAATTCTCAAAAGTTACGTTGCATGAAAGCAGTAAAATCTTACTATCTTAATAGTAAGATTTTACTGCTTTCATGCAACGTAACTTTAGCATTAAATTTTTAGAACACTTTCTTAAAAGCGTTCTAAAAATTTAATGCTAAAGCTTGTTCCGCTGTCATCCGCTATCTGGTATCCGATTTTATTTTTATATAAATATATCGTCTTGCGGTAGCATTTTCAACCGTAGATTATGAGATCCTAAAGTGATTTTGATTTAAAAAGATAAAATTCTCAGTATCAGCCCGAAGTCTGAGAGTTGGTAGTATTGTACCTTTCAAGACACAAGCCTCGGAGAGCACGTGAACACGTCAGCCCTGCAGAGGCAAAAGAAATATCTCAATTATGTGAATATATTATTGAAGTTATCATTGGAACTTATGAAAATATGTCACTGTCAAGTCTTTTCATAAAATCATATTCAACACAACATGTAAATAATCAAAAGTAAAGTCCGCTACAACAGTGATATTATTATGACGGATGTACTCTATTTGTATGTAGATAATTATCTTGATGAATGTAACACAAAGAGACAGTATTTCGTGCGACGTCAAATCTATTGGAGCGAGTCAAGTTCCAGTCAAGTGGCAATGCGTAAGTGCGTTTGCGCCGCGCCGAGCGCCGAGGCGACGCGACGACGCGCTAGAGACGAGCAGTGCCGCACGGCGCGGCGGTGCGCCAGCACACCCGTAGGAACCATCCCATTGTCTTCATATCATTAAGTCCATTATATTTGCTTGTTCAAGCGTGCTTTTATCGTTTGTTATTATAACTCTGATCAGTGGCTGACATCTTCATAATGATTTTCAATAATCATTGTTTTATGATTCACAAACAATAGCCGTAATCACAATGCTAATAATAACCTCTACACTTTTATAATTTGCTTAAACAGAATTGAAAGCGATATCAGGGTTGGTTTGGATACGTAGGATGTAAAAAGAAAGTGGGTTAGATGAGACTTTCTATTGTTTCAGATGTTCGCATTAATAATTTATTATAATGTTTGTGCTGTCTATCAATACGATCTCTAAGCATCTAATAATAACTAGGATAATATACTTAAGCTGCTTAAGATTTGCGTCTCATTTGCAAGCGTAAAGATAAGTTTAATTAGGTTACTTAGCGGACATTATGAATATTAAGTAACAGTTCGTCACCATTAAACAATATTTTATTAGTCATATGTGCAACATTACGTTATTAAGTACAATTTTTTAAATACATTTTAGTGTCATAATAATTTCCTTATATGACGCAGGCCATAGCAGCTACGAAGAAGCAGAGCTAAAAACCTATATTATTATATTATTGCATTGATTTAATTAGTGTGATACATCTATCTCAAGATATTTATCCGACTAGAAAAAAAGTGGTCATTAATTCGAATGTGTATTGTTTTACGTATACGATTTCTCTAGTTCTTGTTGAGGTTGAAGTTGAGGAATGCTTTCGAAAAAGGAGAAGCCGGCAGGCACGGATACTTGGAATGTAGTTGTATGTGCTAAAGCGCTCGAATTTTTATTGTCAAGCACTGAAACCCTACAAGACTAACTGAAAACTGTTAAAAAAGAATTGCTTGTTTAACAGTAGGCATAGGTTATAGTTATGCGTCTTATTTGACAAGCGAAATTTGCCTTTCACGCTACACGTCGTGGATTCCCCCCAGGCAAGATATTTGTGTTCATGAACATGTCTGTTTGTCTTGTATCTGGGTGTAATAATCTATATAAGTATGTATTTACAAAAAAAAAATGGAATTTGTAGCATATCAGTTATATGATTTCCATAGTACAAGCTTTGCTTAACTTGGGATCAGATGGCCTTGTGTGAATAATGTCCTAGGGTATTATTCTTATTATTATATGAACTTATATAACAAATCAGCGAACATCAACAATATTAGGTAACCGTTCGTAACAATTAAACAGTATTTAATTGCAATGAATGCAGTCATAAGACACCAAAATAACGCGCAGGTTTAGCATCAATTTTTGTAATTGACTCCGCTGAGCGTGTGTAACTAAATTCTCGAGTCAGGTGGAGCAAAGAGGTCACTGACAAAACACAAAGGAAAATTATGTAATAATAAACAACAGCTCCAGTTTCGAGTGTTGTAACCGGAATCCTTTCCTACATTGTAACTTCTATCCCGATGCGTTGATTGCCCATTCAAAGTAATATTTACCTCTTATGGAATCAACTGGACTGAATTTAAACCATAACAAAGATACTCTGCTTGGTTATTAAAATATAACATAGGTACATTATTGTACTGTGTGGTGACGGCTGTGAGTATTAGAATATCGTCACCTCATCTTATCCTGTGAAGGGCGTAGAAGTCGACCTGAGGGAATATCTACCAGAGAACGGGCAGCAGCTTCTTTCTGTGTACTTTGACCGTCTTTCTTCGATTCTTCGATTATGGCATATCCCCCACGATGATTCTTGAGGAAGGCTTGTCCAACAGTGGACTTCTTTCAGCTGTAATGATTGTTTAAACATATGTACATACATTATAATGATGCTCATGGCCGAATTGACAATCTATAAAGGAAATTTGACAGATTGGGGTAGCTGGATGTACTGGCGTTTGTACGTTGTAAGTAAACTATCCTATATTACTGAAAAACGATACCTACTTGTTTGCGCGAAGGAAAGCGAAACGCATTCTGATTGGCAAAACGTATCACGCCACCGTGAAATTAACCAATCAAAACGCTGCCCGTCGACAGCCCGAAATCATTTAGCACGTTTAGTTTCTTGCAAACTCATACTGAAGCCTCTGCTGTGGTTACGTTAATGACGTTGTTATGGAATCATGTATGTACATACTTAAATATATCTTGTACGGACCAGCTTTCAAGGCTTTTCGCACGTCAGTAATCGTTCAGAATCGAGGTTCAAACCCCAAATGGGTGAATTTGTAGTTATGTTTAGATATATGGCTTGAGCCGGCCCTCGCCTCTATTGTTCGGTGAAGCAGTGAAACCCTAAAAGGCTTACTTTAAACGTCACGTTAAAAAAGCCATCAGGGCACCTAGTTTAGTTGAATAGTTGTTTAATTGTTGCACTCGAACTTGAATTTTGGTAGCAGTATTTCGATTAATGTGAGGCAATGGGGTACCTCCATCTTGCTAATTAATATCTACAACAACTTGCTTAGTTAGTTAGTAACAAGGGATTTTATATGGCCTTCCGATATGAAACGAATAGACATTGGCAAGTATTAGCCGGCACTGGCAAACAAGCTACTGTAGTGCAGATTTTTTAAAGTGTTACGATAAGTATTATCATTAAGGCTATGTGCTACGATAAAAATTTAGTGCTACGTTGTCTATCGGTAACAATTAAGGATGGCAATTATAATATGCAAGTAAGGAAAGCTTAAAAAATATATATACCTTAATAATAATAATGTCCGTCTAGCCGAATTTCGGCCACGGCGGCCAGTCTCAATAGAGATTAGCCATCTGCGCGGGACATATTATAGTGCACAAGTGTGTGTGCAAATATAGGAGCACTTTCTATTCCATCACTCTCATGATGGGACGCCTAACGACGCGACCGGAAAGAGGTGTCTTATATGATGAGGTATCTTAATATGATATAATCTACAGTCCAGTTATAAAAAATCTAATAAAAATCTTAAAATTTCGCATAATTATTACGATCTTTTGTTATTACAGGCGCAAAACATGCAGTCCTTCGCAAATCGCGGATTTAAGTTCAAGACACGTCAAAGTGATTTACCTTTCTTTTGCACTTAAAAATTCGAAGGCCATTAAACCGAACGATACTTGAACGGAGACGATGGCCCGTAAAAGTTTCGCAAGAGTCGGTCGTAACCCATTTCGGTTATAACTCGCCGTGACGCGCCGAGCTTTTACTCGGCGAGCGAAGAAAATAGGGAGACGGGCATCGCCGAAAACAACAATGAGGTACTGTTACCATAATGACACTTTATGAGCACAAACATCGGGCCGCAGTCGAACACGACACGGTCGCGGTCGCGATGCACGAATGTGGTCCGCATTGTTTCCGCATTATGCCGGCATTGAGGACGATGTTGATGCCTCGCGCACAAAGGCACCCATTGCGACAGCCGACCCGCCGGAGCCGACCTCCATCCACATTCAGATCGATTCTCTCAAATGGATTCGATTAGTGAACGAGTAATTTCCGGACTACCAGAGATTTCTTGACAGACGACATAATTTTAGAATTTGTTTGCACTTGTGGCGCGGTGGTTAAGGTCCCTCGTTATACTATCGTTACCGGGCCTCTTGTGTTTTGAGTTCGATCCCCGTAATGGACGACTTCTTGAGTGACTAAAACCTATGTAATTGTTATAACTAAATGCAAGTGTACCGCAGAGGTTTTGAATTCGGTTCTCGAAAAACATAATCTGATCATACAAGAATGATTATACAAGTTGTAACATACTCATACATAGCGGACGTAACTTAAGGTTAATTTGCCTATGAAATTGAAGAGTAATAATCAATTTTTTTCTTATTTCACAAAATGGTTTTGTTTAATTTTTCCTGTTTCATGGGTAGGTTTAATTGAACCCACCTTATGCAACATGTTACTTAATTAAAGCACATCCTGAAAATAGTTTGTTCAGAATCGTTTACTGAATCGATTTATATCATTTTAAATATGGGTATTTTCTACGGAAATTATTGTCATATTAACCCTGTACAGTCAAAACAAATTGAAATGGACCGTAACTCAAAGTATTAAGACTTTTATAATCGCAGTTTTATTGTATTCATACAAATTCCATCATTCAATACAAAATAAAGAAAAATAAACTTTATTCCAAGAAACTAATTTAGTAAGTAACAATGCATTTACTTGTTAAATAAAAAATTGAGTTTATTTATATTGTAATGTAATTAAAAAATGTATTATGTTGTAAGATTACAACATAATATTCTAATCGGGGTGTTTGAGGGTGTGCGTTAATTACGTTACATGTTGTATATGCCTATTGCAGGCTTGTCTTTAAAATAAAAGGCCTCGATGTCTTTAGTAGCTAGTTACATGTTTGTAAAGGCCCCGCGTGGTTGTTTAATATATATTAGGTACATCTAATTTTGTAAATTTTCCAATTTGATTGGAACGAACATGCCGTTATGATGAATTATGTAGCAGTAATTTTTCTTGAAGGTAAGAGTGACCGTGAAGGCAAGGTTAAGAGTTACCGTTCTGTGGTATGGCCTTGAGGCTCCACTCGTAGTGCCCTATTTCCAGTGGATGCAAATGGGGAGTATGACTTTAGGAAGAATCTCAGGATAATAGATCACTTCAAGGGGAATAAGAGGATGGAAAGGTATGACTTCTGAACCCCTTGCAAGGGAGACTCTCTGGAATTCTTCGTGCCGCAGCTCTATTACATGTGCTTAGAGTTGAGATCGGCACTCAAAACAGCCGAGCAATCTAAAACGTATTGGTTTTAGATATTCGGAACAATTCCTTATCGAGAGGTACATAGGCCGATACTAAATTAATCCACTGGTATAACTTATTTATCGTATGCGCAGTGGCTACCCTAGTGTCAGACTTGTTGAAGCCGCCCAGTAGGCCTCTGATATAGCCTAACGACTGTTGTCTACTGACTACAACCGGGCCGACAGCTCAACGTGCCGGCCGAAGCACGGAGACGCTAAAAAATTAAACCACTTTGGTGGTCACCCATCTATGGATTGACCGCGAGCCTAGTTGCTTAACCTCGCCGATCGCTTAC
This sequence comes from Pseudoips prasinana, assembly GCA_951640165.1. NCBI lineage: Eukaryota > Metazoa > Arthropoda > Insecta > Lepidoptera > Nolidae > Pseudoips > Pseudoips prasinana. Next base: position 21,896,393 of record OX621237.1, on the reverse strand, counting down.
GGACTGGTGAGGTCATCTAGCTATGCTAAATGTTCGTATGATTGGGCGGATTCAAGGATACTCAATGCATTGCTCTTTTTAAATAGAACAGTGTGCTCCCTTTCAGAGAGTACTCCCCGGTTGTTTCCAAAAAAATTAGGATTTCTTCGATAAGATGGTTTGAGAAAAGTCTCTTGACTGAGAAATACTTCAAGTTTGTGGTCATAAAAATGCTGCCTTATTACGGGTTAAAACCTGTTTTTGAGACGTTGCTAATATTTGTACACTATGCGTTACTGCGGCTAAAGGGAGTCTACTAATGTGCGTCATATGATGGCTGCGTTGATCCTTAGCTGCATGTCAGCTGAGTTCTCGTCGGATCTCTTAGTGAGTTCCTCGTAGTCCCTGATCAAGATAAAGTCAAGACGGCGAAAGGCTGACTAAGCTTGGGCCTTAAATCCATGAAGATCTTTTGACCTTTAGCTGATTTGCGCATACGATCCACCTGTCTAATGGGGTACCCCGATTCACAATTAATATAATTAATAATCATACACCAACAATAATATAAAATTTAATAATAGTCGACGGATAAAGTTTAAATTCCAAAAACAATCGCATAATTACATTAAAAACTTTTGAAAAAAAAATAATAATCACGCTAATATTATAAATGCGAAACTGTGTGAGTGTGTATGTTTGTGTCTTCTTCACGTATAAACGGCTAGAGCGATTTTAATAAAATTTGGTGTGGAGTTAGCTGACACCCTGGATTAACCTTGGTAAAACCGCGGGGCACAGCTAGTGTTATATAAAGTGAGAAATATGTTTTATGCAAGTTGGTATGTCACCATATTTTCCTTAAATTGGTAATATGGTAAATAAATGTACAGCATAGCACATACCTCAGGTACTTTAGGTTTTCGTACAAAATATGCAAGCGAGTGTCGTCCCGCTGAGCACGGCGCACGTCTGCATCTTCACGTACGAGATGATGAAGCTGTAAATAAATACTTACATAGCCACAAAATTGGACGAATTTACTTGTTCTTATATTCGTGTAAACGATAATAGCCTTAAATTGAGATATCAACTTTCTGTTCCTTTATAACTTTCTTCTTTAATGATATTGTGGTAAATCATTTAGGTCAGTGAAATATCCTTAGATATATATGGTATATATTGCCTTATAGATATTGTGTTGTTGTATACATCTATCTTGCTGGACGGGGTACTGACTATCGTAGGAAATGATATATACAGTGTTGCCAATGTTACGGTTATTACCGAAATCTATGGTTTTTGGGCCCAAATATATGTCACAAGTTGTGAGAAGTCATTTTTGATTCTTGGGTTAGCCAGTGTAATTTTTATCAAAACGAGTTACGAGTAAGTAAGTGACTTGCGATGATTTGCAAAACGCTCCTCGATATTTGGAATATTTGAAACTCAAACCTTGTCTTGTGATTGAAGCGCTGCAATCGCGTAACCGAATGTTTTATGCTACACAATATTGTGATAAAAATATCGTTGATTTTTCTAAGAATTAACCATAAGTAAATAAGATTACTTTTATTCCATAACAATAAGAACATAAGGAACACTTCTTTTACCTATTGGCAGAAGAGTGGCAAACGTGATATAGTGTCTTATGGGTTTGAGGGCACAGTCCAGCAGTCGGCATCAACCGTGTTACCTCACTCATGTGAGGCGGCCGCGTTAGGATTACTCTACGGTTTTATGAAGCATAGACTTTTAGTTAATAATAACCAAAAAAATATACTTTTTAATTGGTAAAACCTGTATACAAAAGCTAAGAACACAATGAACCAGGCATGTGCTGCTTTAAAAAAATTCATTGATATTTCGGAAACCCGTAACAACATCCTATTTAAACAGGTTGCTGCGGCGAAACCACTTTCTGTTCCAATATAAACCTGCTTATTGCTAATCGTAGATGACCGTCTAAAAATGATCATCGGCAAGACTGATACGAGACCACATAGCCGGTGCTCGGTGGGCGGTCGATAGCATGACAAGTATCAACATTAAGTTACACGAGGACCGCAGCGTCGCCGCTTACCGTTCTGCACACGCAATGTTCTTTGAACAAACTGACGTAGCCTGCGCCTGAGCATATGATAACCGGCCGTGTGGTCTCGTAGTTAACGCGATGCTCTCCTTTTGGCCCGTAATGCAATTAACCATACGTATATAATGCACGGTAAAACTCTAATGTCTTTATATTTGCGTCATTCTAGGCATGTGCATAGTGTATGTAAATGAATCAAATAAATAATTTAATGAAATGAAACTAGTAAGGCGAAAATTGTAAACATTCAAGTCCGATGGCGAGGTCTTATCCTAGAAGGACGTATAATGTATATCAAACTGACTGATTGAAGTGTTTATTGCTTTAAAATTAAATATTTTGTTTTTAACATAATGCTAGGAGCATATGTTAAACACGAAATTCAGGCTCATCACATTGTTAAATGAATAATCCTGCCTTTATGTCACTGTGTGACTCCTGACTGACAGAAAATGCTTCACCTCCATTGTGCAAATGGTGAAGCTGAAGAATTTTCTGTCTGAAAGGATTTTGTAGAAACTTTGTATTAATATAGCATATATATCCAAATAACATATACCTAGAACCACGGACGTGCTCCGTGGTTTCCCCCGCGTTAGTATTTAATGTTACCTTACTTTGCTTTTCCTGTCTAATAAATTAAAGTGCTACTAAAGACCTTCCTAATACTTAGATACATTTCTAACCGCAGTTTCAATCGCGTGGAATAATTTGCTGTGAAAACCGAGTGGTTTTCTGGGATCATTGGTATTCAGTGTCTTACTCCTGATTAAGATATACCTTTGTTTAAAATATCCCGTACATTAATTTAGTAACTGAAGCGTGTGGGGTTAACAAACGGATACACTTTGATATCTGGAATCATTGCATGGTTTAGTTACGAATGATATCTGCGAGGTGACAATATCCATAATGTTATACGAATAATGAAATGCAAATAAACATCCCTGAAGTATTCATTAAAATATAACCGTTTTATGATTATTAATTCAAATCATTATGCAGACACATAATTGACAACGACAGAGGATATGGTATGCAAAAGCACATCATACAAGAGGCGCGCGTGGGCCAGGTGTGCGCAGCAATCTCGGCAGTTGTCGTTGCGCACGCGCACCCTCGGTGCGCTTTTAATAAATGTCAGTATGTACGTATAAAAAAGGATCTATCAAAAGATGGTGACGCTAAATAAACCGGGTGCAAGTAACTATGCAGCACAGCGTTTGGGCGCGGATAGGTCGCCCTCCTCGAACAAAACACCGTTTGTTAGGTGTGCAAACAAGTTCTGATTAAATGAAAAGGTGTCCCGGAACGGGTGTGTCCAACATTTGCTCTAAGTAATTACATTTGGTTTGTTATTCATGACTAATACATAGTTTGAATATTGCCCTTAAGAAATGTATCTAAATAAAATTGTTATTACAAATATTGTGTTGCCTTTTTTATATTTATGTATAAATACATAATACATATAATAATTATTAGTGTGTAAGTTAGAGATTAATTTTAATAGATAGGTAATGTTAACGTTGAGAGTCGTTTACTATACGGTTTAAATTTAGTGTTTGAGGGTTGCCCCGCCAGACTAATATCGTAAAACAAAGTTTAATTATAATAGATCTCAAAAGCGGTAGAGGTTATTAATTGTTTGAGAAGTTTAAGGTAGCCAAGACTGGTTACATTTTATTTTTTTAATAGTGAGACCAGTCTTAGTGGATACTACCCAACTACGGTTTACGTTTTATATTGCATATGTTCAATCCCTTATTGTAATAATCGAATGGAACGTTTTTACGACATTAGTATCTTCACCAATCTGTCTGTGCTCAACTTCCAGTAACGAATATGAACAAACTGCTCACCACATCGTTTGGGAGTGTGATCTCTGGCAAAATCAGCGTGATATTATGTTAAACAGCTTGCAACCAATATTTGGAGTAGTTTATTATACGGATCTTGTAGCAACAAGGAACAACTTCCGTGCGTTTAAGCGCTTTTGCCATACCTACTATTGGAATCAAATATAACAGCTCACTTAGGACCCTTAAATTGCTCCTCGGTGCTTTTGCAGCTGGCTTCCCTCGTTGCAATTCTCTCGTTTTATGAGGCTATAGCCTCTTTACATCATTCTGTCCCCCGCTTTGCTCTGGAGGGAAGTGGAACTATTCATTTTCTAACTCCTCCTTTTTTTCTTTTTTCTTGTTGATTAAATTCGGTGCGGGATCCAAGACAGTTAAAGCGATTCGGAGGACTAGTCCCGTATATCTGACATGACCGGGAGATCTGGCGTAACACCAGCAGTCTATGTCCTTTCAGACAAACGGTCTTATAGTACCACCGACTCAGAAAAACTACATAGTACATATGTATACACAAATAGTTAACCTGGGCGGATCCCACACCAAACACGTGAGCGCCGTGGTAGTAATGAGATGCCTAGCTTAACTACTGCACCCCTCGAGCTATGCTACTACCGTATCATTTATTTGTTACCCTTACTTCTAGGTAACATTACAATTCATTCTACAGTGTCAAATCGAGGTAGTCCACCTAAGGCACCCATCTGAATGGCACCTGCGCGAATGGCACCTAGCCTAGTCCACTAACGGCTCCTATCTATATTTTTGGCAGGTGCTCTTTGTGGATTCATTTTATTTTTTACATTATTGTCCACGAAGCGCACCTATACAACTAGAAATGAAAGATATCGATAAAAATCACTAGAACGTTTATTAACACTTTATAGAAAGACATATTTACATCCATAACTTTTTTTGAGCATTATCTGTTATACTTAAGCACCAATTAACCATAAAGCGATTATGGTTCTCAAAGGAACGTCTATCATTCACTTAGGGAGAAAAAAATGTACAGAATAATTAAATTTAGCACGTAAGTTAATCTTAAGTAAAGTTTCTCTTGGCGGGCTAGTTGTCCGCCTAAATTAGCTTAACTTCAGAATAACAATAACTTACCCATATAATGAGTCTCTAATGTGTGAAATGTGTCTCTGGCTAAACAATACTAAAAGAAAAAAAAACACGTACTTAATGTTTTACTCAAAAAAGTAATCTGAATGGTGACAAAATATCACCGACTTATGTATTCACTTATATAATAAACCACCACCACATAATGTCTTACGAAGTTACGTACCTGCTACATTACCATGATATTGACTCGTCTCAATTTACATTCATCAATAAATCGTAGTTCAAATTCTCATACGCACAATAACAGTGCCCTATTTAGTTAAAGATAAAAAAACACAATGTAACCGTTACTCGTCATTTACGGTTCTGTTAATCCTGTACCGAATGATCTACTTGTTCGGTCTCGTCGGGTGCAGCTGCCCTTCGGCCCCAGGTCCTCTCCCCTTCATACCGTAACACTATAAATACCTTTGAGCTAAGAAATGCGAAAAAAAACCTATAACGGTGAGATTTACGAAAAAGTACGGAATGTGGGAAAAGGGCGATTCCTGTTTCCCTAGCTTGCGATATTATTGTAGAGACTGTAATGAAAAAATATTATATTCTTATATGCTATTATTATATTGAACGGTGTGAAATCACGTTCCCGTAAAATGTATAGATTTTCACAAACGCATTACTTCATTATATTATTTTTAAAATGGAATCCATAATAATTTATAGAAACCTATTCGTTACCTATTAAGTATTCTGCGAAATTTATAAAAAAACCAAATCAGAACACCGGGCTTTGACTTGTTTACGCCATTTTAATTCAAAACCGGCCTTAAATGTGGTCCTGAACCTGATGAGCGGCTAAGTTTCAGGTCTTTTATATTAAATTTAAACAACGTACACAAAAGTATTTCCAAAGCAGATCTACACAGAGAAACAGACCTACGGTCTTTTTAGAATTCTAGTTCTGCCCAGTCTGCGTATTATATTGTCTTGTTTGTCTGTTTACTAAATCTATGTCAAGGTGTGAAAAGAAGGCAAGTTAACATAACAAAGTAAATAGCACTGTTCTAGGAACAGTTTCCAATTCGCACCATCAGATCAGTCTAGTAGTTAATATCAAATTTATTATAACAGTTAACCCTAACTCAATACAAGTAGCATAATCCGTCACGGAGATTCAGTAAAAGTATCCGATGTTGGTTTATTCTTTTCATAACGTTTATAGGTAGCTTAGGAGGCTTTCACTGCATAATACAGGCGAAGAGGCTCAAGCCATCTAGCAAATAAGACTACCAGTGGAGGAGTAACACTACCAATAAGTGACCCTGATCACAAGTAGTTGTCCTATGCGGGGATCGAACCGGAAACGTAAAGGCGCCGAAGTAGCAGCAAGGTTTAACCACTGTGCCGCTCGGGAAGTCTTTAATAGAATATTTATAGCAAAGTAAACGGGTGAATACGTTGTCCAACTCGTGTGAGGTACAAAGATTAGGCATTTCTTTCATTTAGTAAGTAATTTAAATGAAGAATTCGAAGAAAAGCAAAAATGGGTCGTTTAACAGAAACCCTAAAAGCTTGATATTAAATTGCTTAATAAAGCAATTATTGGTGATTCGATTGGTGGTCGAATAACCACAGGAATTTAAAAACCTTTTTTCAAAGACGATATAACTGTTGCAACATGCAACTGTAAAAGAAAAGTTGAGCTGAAAATGAAGAAATAAAGATAAAAGTCATGTTTATTTAAAATTAAAGAATCAACATATTATTATGTCACGTTCTTAGCACGAGTTTTGCAAATAGGTACTTAAACTTATTAACTACTAGCTGTGCCTCGCGGTTTTACCCGCGCTAATCATTATAACTTATAACCTTTGTGCTATTCGGATAAATAAGCAATATTACTAGAAAGTTTCTTTAAATTCCGTTCGTTAGTTTTAGCGTGAAAGAGTAATAAACATCCATACATCCACACTTACAAACTTCCACATTTATAATATTAGTAGGATAAAAGAGTTCGATCACTCAATTGACGTGTAGTACCTTGATTGATAATTTCTATGTTGCCGTCATCCGTTTCGCCAATCACAAGGCTGTATGCATTAATTAGGGTTTTGCGTACTCGTAGTAAAGCTATTGTATAGGACTGTTCTGCCCTAGTTATATAATCTTTTGTATTTTACATCATCATATGGGCAGTGGTTAGGTACTCTCATGTCAGAATTGTTCAATCGACCCAGTAAGTCTCTGACATGGTTTGATGGCTGAAATCTAACGTCTAAAATCAGGACCGATAGCGTACCGTACCTTCAGAAGCGTGGAGGCGCTTCAAAATGACTAAACCAATTCAGCGATAACCAATCTGCAGGCCAACCGCGTGCCTCGGTGCTTTACGTCTCCAATCACTTCGCCTTTGCCTCGATAAACGGAGATTCTAAACTTACTTTTACGAAAATTCAGTATCAGGAAACGCGGTCCAATTAAAATATTATATGGAATAAAATAAAATTACCTTTAATTAGAATTAAACGAATATGCACACCTTTGTTATGTCAGAAGATATTCCACATAGCAATGCTGACTTGAAACACCTGACTTAAAATAACTCTTGATCTTAGACAACGCCCGCACAAAATCTCTCTAAATAATATGAATAAATCTATGTGTCAAGGCAGACTTCAAGGAAAATGCAATGTACAAAGTACACCTAATCACAAACCTAAATTTGTATGTCTCCAACCCGCGGGTATGGTCTGAGGTAGTACCGATGGGACCTTGAACAATGCGCCACGAGTGCAGTCAAGTAGATAAGTATCATGTTTATTAAACTTAATGTACTAATTATCTATGTTAAATAAAGCTGTACCTTAATTAACTGCTTTCTAAGTATTCATTAGAACAAATTCCTTAAAATGCATCTGCATTTTTCGTTAACTGCGAAGTGTTGAGAATACATCGCAGTAAACGCAAAATGTTGATATCTTTTTTGTGTGTTGACATTTGAATTTACGTTTGGCTAGCTATCGTGACGTTATCCGCCTAGTATATATGTGAAATTATTAGATTAGATTTCCCTTTACTTAACTTATTTTTATATAAAAAAACGTACAAACAATAATAATAATATCTCGGGACAATGTCACACAGATCATCCTAGCCCTAAACTAAGCAAAGCTTATACTATGGGTACCAGGCGACGATATACATACTTATATAGATAGATAAATACTTATATACATAGAAAACATCCATGACTCAGAAACAAATATTCGTGCTCATCACACAATTATTTGCAATTAACATACAAATGAAGCGAAGACAAGAAAAATGTACAGCCAAATCTATCGAGCCAATCTCAATTCATTTATTATTTTCAAAGATAGATTTTTCTCTTACAAAACAATGGATGAAATAATTTCTACCCTTTAACCTGACTTTGACTAAACATACATTCAAAACATACCAAAAATAATTAACTACTACCTAATATAGATATAAACCATGTATTTCCTAATAGGTTTTACTACTGTTCCTAGAACAAATAGTGTTTTATTTGTATATAACGTTTTTGATGTTTATTTCATGCTGAGATCGTAAGCACATAGCACAAGTATTTTCAGTCTCGCCTTTAGTATGATTTGTACATAAGTTTCTATATATAGCTAGACATAAATAGCTGGTATAAAGAAGGCCGTGGGGAATGCTCGAGGGGTGAAAGGTGGCCGGTGGCGCGGCGGTGACGCACCGGCCGCGTAGCGTGTGCCGAAATCTCAGCTGTTGCTGCGACGCTTATACGGGGAGTTCCTAAACAGCTACTCCAAATAAAATTATAAACATTAGGAATATTTTAAGCTTCTTGATTATTCAATTTATCTTCTTTTATTATTCAATTTGTCACATAACTATCCAATAATATCTACTTCCAACGGAAATGTAATTAATAAATATATAAATAATTGGTCATTAAATGGGGTATGACATTTACCCCATTTAATGACCAATTAATTCCATCTATGTCTATGCTATTTATAACAATAAATGATCAGTGAGGTTAAACACCTAAGCATGCAGTCTGTCTACAGATGGGTGACAACAAAGTTTATTTTCTGACCTCTCCGTGAGTCCGAAGGCATGTTAAGCTTTCGTCTCGGTTTTAGTCCTTACACAACAGTAGTTAAGTCAATTGAGAGGTCAGCCTCTGTCCATACGATAACATAAAGTAATTTCTGTATGAGAGTTATATATTATTATCTAATAAATAACACGCATGCTAAAGGTCATGTTTATAAACACCGCAGCTTAGGCAGCGCCTTGGCCTACAACTACTGTTCGAAATATCGTATTTCGTATTTAAAATACAGAAATCAAAATAATATTAAAGTTAATCATTTTTTGGTAATTTATAAAAAAATACCCAATACGTACCTACTTAGCAGTTGTACTTATATTCTTTAAAAATACATTTCCTGGAATAGAAATTTGTTAATGGGCAGTATTGTATCAAAATATTTAGAGACATATTAAAGACTTTAAAAAAGCTATCAATCCACCTGATGAACAAAAGAAGCTTAACGAAAAGAAACTTAGCATATTCAAGCTTGTTACATTCGAGGCACCATTCGCGAGTTGCGAATCTTTACTGTTGCCAAAGTGTTATTTCTACGAAACTTTAAATCGGTTGTATGTTTTGTAAAACAATGATTATTTATTTGGAGAAATGTCGTAAGACTTATTTTACAGATTATAATATTTAGAACATTTTAGATTTAAGCAATAATCAACTAGAACAAAAAAGAAATAAAATAGGACAGCCTGTATAAGACCCAATCCATCTGTATTAAAAGTGTTTATAAAAGCGTTGAATGGCCCTGTGCGCTTTATATAGAAAACTCTACAGCTATACCATTATTTAAAATTAAACTACTCACCTACCTGCAAGTATACAACTTTTAACTGCACAACGACTTAACTCACATTCATTTTTTATGATTCAATATAAACTTTATGATAGGGAAACATACTTTTACAAAATTTAAATTCCACTGCTATTTGGTACCATATTTCAAAGAACTTAAAGTTTATCTTTGCGTTTTCGTCAATCATGAATAACCGAAATACTCTGCCTTCGCTTCCAAAATGGCGTAGACTCAACTAACAGACCTGGACTTGAGATGTTTTGGCACTATGCATACGAAACAATGAATGGGGGAGACCCTAATCGTACAGCTCGTTTCTAAAAGGTATGAACTGTAGTTGTTATACAGGGGTTGGCATGGCGGTTAGGATGTTTTTGAGTGTAGTAGTGGTTCCATGCAGATGTGCGATTCGGGTACAGGCATGTGATTCTGCACGCGCAGCCAGCTGCCGGCATAGCTGTGCACTGATTCAATACAATGCAGGGTTGGACGCTCGTGGGTGCCTGCGCTTTGTATTACACTATGTGTAGGCAAGCTCAACAAACAATGATACAAACTCATACAATAACAATTATGGACATAGTTCAGGTGTGCCCGAGCTTTAATAGTTCGTTTAAAAAAACAATCGTTAAAATAACTAAACTCTATTAAACTTTTGTCATCTTAAGGCGACTAAGCAATTTTCATAACAAAGTATTTCTCTCATTAAATAATGTTTTTATTTACTACCCTCATTAGCCTCATTAGATAATGTTTTTTTTAATTTATCCATAATGATCGTTTTTGAATCCATTTTGTTGTTTTACTGATTTCCACGTCAGAATACATCTTTGTGACTTTCGTATTCTACCGGTCCAGTCGCATAATATAGATAATTACCCGCGTTAATCTTTATAAATTATAGCCTATGTGTTAATACAGGGTGTCAGCTAACGCCATATAAAATTTTATTAATATCGCTCCAATCAGTTAGACGTGAAGAAGTAACAAACATACGCAGTCACAAACTTTCACTTTTATAATATTAGTGTAATATAATAAATAAGCGACTTCGGAAAATGCCGTGAACGTCTCCCAGTTTCAAGCAGGGGAAATTCAAATATTTTATAATTACAATATACTTTATAATAAAAATACTGTTTTATATACATACTATTTATTACTATTCTTTACCTTGCTCTATAACAACAAATATGAACAAAATTTATATTGCAAAGGATTTATTTTACAATTATATTTCCAATGACTATCAAAATACACAAAAATAGCTAAATTGGCCATTGATAAAATCCTTATTTTTAAAGTCAGTTGAAAAGAAGAATACTGTACGAGAAAGGATTTTTTATAGGATTATAGGCAGTTATGGATTAATTCTATTATTGCTTAAAGACTGTTGACTATTAAATATAAACAGGAACGCTCAACGTCCATCTGAAGCACGGAGAGACTCTGAAATTTAATTACCTAATAGTAACCAATCTACAGATTAACATTAGCAGTCCTTTACAGACATTAAAATCGATTCACAACACATATATAGTCTTATTAATATAAATAAGTTTTATATGCAAGAAATTAACCGCCAATTGTGTGACATTGAGAGCGGCTGGGCCACCTGCTCGGCGCCCCTGTCCATCGCTATTTCCGCCATAGCGCACGTCGTCCCCCGGCAGCTCGTGCCCGACCGTTACGCACGCGCCCCGGCCCCCGCGCGCGCACACCTGGCCGCGCAGCCGCACATCACTTGCAACTATACGATCACACTATGTATTTACCGCTTCTCATTTACATTACATATCTATTTCATATTTTAACTTCGTTGAGTTAATCATGAATTTGATTTTCTATCGTAATACAATTAGTCACTAAAAAAAAAGTTAGTAATTGCTCTTGATTTGTAATAGAATACTTTAAATTTTTTTTATATTGTCAAAACATGTAACACTTTAATGGAAGCGATTTTACTTACATTAAAGTTTTAGTTACTGCTTAATTAATTAAGTTGATTTCTATATAAATAATTAATAATAATTAATTGAAAAAAAATATTGTGTTTTAAGCCTTGTTATAAAAATAGTGGTATATCTTTTATGTTTGAAACCCTTAGGGTGTCTGTGACTAGGTACGTGGCATCGTAACTCCTTAACTTCGTCTACTGTTTTTCTAGGACACCTCCAATTCTGAACCGGAGCAAAGGGGACTAAAGAAATGAATCCCTGTGTCGCGATGTACTTTACGAACATTATAATTGACGGGCACAAACTACATCCAGACTCAGAACAACTATTTATACACAAATCGTTGTTCTACACGGGAATAGGATTCTGTCACTGTCTTAACCGCTGCGCCGCCGTCTGTTGAACCAGTGAAAACCTCTAATTGTAAAAGTCAAAGTAAAAAAAAATCTTCTAAACAAAGCCACTACTACAATTAATCAAAGAAAAGTTCTGTATTCATAACTGTGTAGATACTGGCTGATTAGATATAATTAAATAGAACAATTTTATTTTATTATAACGAGCTGTTAGTACATGTCTATTATCGATGTCACTCATTTCGATAAAGCGATATGCCTAATGTTGTTTACCGTCTACCATCTTCCGGTGTTCTGTTTACGTTTCCCATGAGTTAATTGTGATAACATGTTCATTCACAGGCACATAAAATAATTGGCTAATGAGTGACGATTTGTTTGTTATTGATGCGTTATTTAGTAATTACGGTCAGTGATGTTGAAAGTAGTCTGTAGGATGTAATGACGGAAATATGAAGAGGTATCATTCTTAAATATTATTGTTGATAATCGATCAGTTTGATTAGTCACAGTTTTGTTTAATACAGAGAGATGTTGATGTCAATTACACGTCGGGCCTTCGACTTGATTGCATGCGCTGAGTCATTGGTGCATTTCACCTCCTTGTCGAGCACTTCGTCACTTCGTCATCATGATTCTGATGATCGATTTGAACATTGAACTTGCATAGAAATCATACATATGAAATCATACTGCACGAATGAGACATATATTTTCTCTGTATCTTCTTTCTTGCATAATATAATAATGCGGTTTTCAATCAATACAACCAGTAAAGGAGATACATACACCAGGCCAGCAGCTATGGTCACAGTATTACATTAGTAAAATATTGTGATATTTTGGCCTTAATTTTTCCCGCCATATATTGCTTAAAGTAAAATATAATGAACCAAGTTGCATTGTAGTATAACATAAGAGGAATATTCAATCTTTTGTTTAGTTGATAAAGGAGATTTTTGAACTAAACAAAAGATTGAATACTAATAATAATAAACGTTAAATTAAGAAAGAACGAACGAAAAAGGGTTTATTCAAGTATGTACCAGCATGTTTGTAAATAAATTCTCAGAGGTAAGAATTTGGATAAAGATTTACATAGCGGGAAGTAACACTATCTATCCGAGACTGGAGAAGTCACATCTCGTCGTGTTTTAGTGTTGCTGGTAATTTTAATAGTCAATGGATATCAAAATATTGCATCTACAATTTAAAAATATAATGTATCTACAATACTTTACACTAAACAGAATGTAGCAAACTACGCATTGCATACGAAAAAAAATATATCTATACCTTTCGTTTCGTGTGGCAGCTGTCACATATAGTGTGGACCAAAATATATAAGTTTTTATTATTCTCAATTCACCGGTCTATTATTATAGAAGTATCCAAAATTTCGCTTATAATAAATTGCCTATGAAAATTTGTTACAGACTCGTACTTTACGTCTACTTTCCACAAACAGTTTTTAGAGCCATAGTAACCAAATACTATGACCAAAAACTGTTTGTGGAATGCAAAGATACGGTCACAGTAAGACAAATCCAAACAAATAAATTGTAGACAAAGGCAGTCTGTCAATTTAAGTAGGAACAAACCTTAAGAATGTACATTCATAATAACCAAATGTTTACTTATTAGTGAACAACATTATTGGAGTCTATAAAGCAGGAATTTCTATTTGCTTTAGTTATTTTTATGTGGTTTTTAAATGATTTCTTATTCGGTGTTTTATTATTAGCAGATCATCACAATGGGAAACATCGAACGAGACCTGTACACAGTCCGCATTACCGCTTTATGAATGGGTTTAGTATCGTATTATGCACATAGGTCTTACCGTTGTCGTATCCCTGAACTTGTTTCTGTGAGAAAACCAAAATTGCTCAGCTAACAGTCTGACCTGTGGGAATGAACACTGGTCGCATAAAAAATATAACAAAGACTCTATGGACGTTATTTCCGCGTTGCGAAGGGGTTGATAAAATATCTTGTTTGGTTGATACTCACAAGGAAATGTTTTTGTTAACGATCTGCACTATAAACGGGTTCTCAGAGTTACCAGTTGCTTTTATTACTATTATTGAATTTGTTACCCGTTAGGCGGGATCGTGTGATTTCTGAGTGGACATTTCAATGATTCTGGGAACTGTAATGCTTATCTGTGTAGTTGGATCTGAGAATACATAACGTTTAATATACTTATCTCTACTATATAAACACATTTTTGGCTACGTAAATTATAAGGAAATTCTTGTCAGATGTTCTCTTTTATTCACATCTTGATAGGCATAAGCTATAGATCAATGAACACGTATTTATTTTGTACCTGATCAACATAAAATTTTGATGAGTTTTAAAATGCTAATGCATTCTTTACAATACAACACGTAAGTGTACATTGTCAATATAATGGTACAGATTTTATCAAGAAACGTCTTACCTTCTAATGGTTTCAAAAGGCAAGTGTAAGATATGCAAACTGAACTCTTTCAGTGTAACTAATAGGGATAGGATAATAGTAGGTAATTCTTATGTAACTGTAGTATGTATCGCGAATCGTAAAAGGAAGACGAATGGTAACAGGAAGGAGGGCAAGGTCAGCGTACCGATAAGCATTGCCCGTGTCAAGCAAATTAATAATAACTACTATGTGTCATCACGGTTTCATATAACATGCCTTGTTCATTACTAGGTCGACACGTAATTAGAACCTATTTCGTTTTTGATTACCGTTTGATTTTATATCTGGCTGTTTTCATCTTCTAAATGTGTTATGGAACATTATAAGTACGTGGTAGTGTTCAAAGTAATATTTGCTATAATTTTACTATCCAAAGTTATTCTTAAATATAGTAAGTCGGACCTCAGGACTGGTTGTTAATAGATCTCTATAGTTAATACACAGTTACTTAATACGCACAAGATTGTACTTGTTAGAAATTTGACCATTAAGGTTCTTTTGTCGATGACTATAGACATTAAAAAAGACAAAAAATATTAATCTGTTCTCAGTTTTGACACTCTGTTAGTCATCTCTTGTCAGTTTGTCAGTGTTTCAAAACCATGATAGCATATGTGTAATGTTTTTTTATAAAAAAAAATGACTTCCAATGCGTATTTTATAAAAATATTAGCTCTCTGCACTCCTTCTCGATATGAACTTAAACTAGTCCAAATTTCATACTACCCCGTCTGAAAAGTTGTCGTAAAAAGGGGTACATAGATTTTGCTTTACCTGTTAATATTATTATGGTGATAACAAAATATTTTTTGACGTATAGTTTCTCCAATCGTTTTGAATTGTAACAGTTCAAAAAGTGGCATCTCTCAAAATAGGTGGCAGAAAATTTGTATTTGTTCGCATTCCCAATATTGCGATCGACAATTTCAGGAAGTAAAATAAAAACCATGAAACAATTCATTTTGAGAGTGGATACTAACAAAATGTAGTCAGGTGGCAAATATAGGTAATTAAACAATTGTTGCATTAAATTATTTACAGACAGCATAGCACATCCAGCTACCCCAATCTGTCAATTTTTTTTATAGATTTAACCTTATCACATAAGCATAAGGTTCATTTTCAATTGGGTAATTTTGACAGATTGGGGTAGCTTGATGTGCTGGCGTCTGTACATAAATAGACGTGTTTTATGATAAATACCGAGTACTGAGTAGTCATATTACATAGGTGTCTTATTTAGGTACAGTCAACAGCAAAAGTAGATGATCAAAGTCGGATATTCAATACTAATTATCATAAATTGCGACAAAATAGTGTGGTGGTGAAGAGTATCTAGTTGAAGGTGTGCGTGAGTGTTAAGTGTAAAAAATATTAACTAGTGAAAACTGCCGCCCAATAGCATCATAAACTCAAAACTCAGGTCCGATTTTGATCATCTACTTATGCTGTTGACTGTACCATCTTATGTTACGTTATGAATGCGTATATTCTTTGTTGTCATTGTTAGTAGTTATTACCTACTTACTGATATCGAACTGTGAATACTAACAGAGTCGTCGTCATTTTAGAAAACCTTTACCCACGCAAATAGATAATTACATAATGTTTATTTCTTCAAACCGTTATTAAGTTTCTATTTGGAGGGTAGGTATGAATCTAAATATTGTATGGTATGGTAGGTACAGCTTCGAATATAAGTATAACAATATTTGTAGATTACTAATTTCCTTTATTTCAGGCTGCATTGGTCTGGCTAAATAAAATTCCCCAGCTGTCGCTGATGTTGTCAAGTTAAATACAATAGACGGGACCGCACAAAGGTATCAGAACCATTTCAAAAAACAGCAATGGTTCAGTTCAAAGGTGCTTAACCCCAAGATTCGTGCAAAAAATGGTTCGGTTGGCAGCGAGAGCGACGGGAGTCGAGATGCGGACCGGTGCGAAGGTGAAGCTGGGCATATCGCACTGAGGCAGTTCGGCGCGCCGGGTGCGGAGGCGCAGGTGCCGCCGCCGCCCCGCGCCGCGCCGCGCCGCTATTGGCCACCGCCCCGCGCCCGCCGCCGATTGGGCCCGGCGCACGTGCGAGCCCTACCCGCCGCCACCTGGCCGCACCGCTGACGGGGAGCGCTTTATAAACGACCGACCTTCCCTCACCGCACCACTCGAGCTCTGGACGCCGACGAGCGCACGTAACGTCAGTCGCGCCCCGAACACGACCCTACTTCCGCGAATGCGATCTACCTATGTGATGTTTGGACTGTTACGATTATAGTGAACTTGTGATACGTTTGAAGAACATTTTTCGAAGACTCTTGTGTTTGTGTTAATTGTGCAAGATGCTCGTGGAGGACTCTCAGACCGCTCGAGCTCTGATGTCGAAGAAGTATGCGCATTGTCCGCTGAAGAAGCGGCCGGTGCTGGTGCGGGAGGAGCGGCCGGCGACGCCGCCCACTACGCCGCCTCACCCCGCCCACCTCGCTACCAGACTTTACTACGATTATCATTGTAAGTGTCATGTTTCCATAGTTATGTTTATTTTTTACAAACTTGTTAATTATCACATCCCTTTGAAAATTTTCTCCACGTAAAATTATTTTGCAGTCTTGATAATTGTCATGATTTTTTATACGACTTAAATATAGTATTTAGATGCTTTTTTAAATTAAACGAGATGTTAAAATTCAGAATATCTTATAATCGATAGATTAAACGAGATGTTGAATTCAGAATATCTTATAATCGATAAATTAAATGAGATGTTGAATTCAGAATATCATATAATTGAAATAATCTAACTTAAAAAACTATCACAAAAATCCAAGTCACTTATACTTACCTAAATATGTTATATTAAATCCCCTTTTATTTTTCAACAGGTAATACAGAAAATGATGAACCTGAAAATCTTAGTACTAAGCCTGAAGACCTATCCAGAACTGGCAACTATCCCAGCAAGGCTTCTTCACCGGTTGCAACAGTAGCACCTGTGAAAATGGAACCCCGTGAGTGGCCCCAGCAACAGCTGGACTATCTGGCAGCATGCCGAGCACGTCTCGAGCCGGCACCCGCCGAACTCGCTCGCCCAACCCCACAATACGCTTATATCCCGACACTGTACGCGCCTTACCCTCTTGAAGAACTATACCCAGCAGCGCCGTCGTTGTCACCACCTGCGCACCCGCAGCTATATCAGCACTACTCGCCCGCCTCACCACCCTCATCGTGCTCACCGCCACCCTGCCCGGAAGACCTGCGCTCCCCTGGCTCTGTCTCTTCTGATTCCGGTATATCTGTTTCTGCACCACCGCGTCCACGCTACCAGTGCCCGGATTGTTCGAAGTCTTACTCTACATATTCTGGACTCTCAAAACATCAGCAGTACCACTGCGCCGCCGCCGAGGGAAGCCTCGCGAGGAAATCGTTCAGTTGCAAATACTGTGCGAAGGTTTATACATCTCTCGGTGCACTGAAAATGCATATCCGCACGCACACCCTGCCGTGCAAATGTCACCTGTGTGGTAAGGCTTTCTCCCGACCGTGGCTGCTACAAGGACACATCCGTACCCACACCGGAGAAAAACCATTTTCTTGCCATCATTGTCGTCGCGCTTTCGCCGACAGATCTAATCTGAGAGCACATCTTCAAACACATTCCGATGTCAAAAAATATTCGTGCACCGGTTGTGGCAAAACGTTCTCCCGAATGTCACTTCTAAGCAAACACTTGGAAGGAGGCTGCGGAGTGCCCGGTTCTTCCCCCTACGAGTATAGGCCCGAGGGTATGCCAGCAACGCACGCGCATCAGCTTCCCCCGTCCGCCACTGTGCATGCCTATTAAAAAGACTGAGCCCCACCGGATCTTCGATCTCGTATTTAGCTGTAGATCCACTGATTGTAAGCCTTCGGGTAGCAGCGCTCTAGTTATAATATTTAAAATTAAATTATTTTTGTAAATTTTAGAAGTCTCAATCGTGTGTAAATTTATATTTCTATGCATTACATGTGTAGAGGACCAATGTAAATTAAAGTTAGTGTTAAGTTAGATTAAGATTATTTAAGTTAATATCGAGCCGCTCCAACAGTGGCTTCGCTAGTCATATGGCATTCGCCGGGTGTCATACACTTATTAAAAGTTATATTTGTATCCTAAGCCATGTACAAAGTGCCTTAAGTATAAATGATTAATATATTCTGAGAAGTTATTTTATCAATGTGCTATTATTTTAATGTTTTCTGTTAAAATAATAATTATCAAGAGGCTAAAATTAAGCCGGGTATTCAATCGCGTTCCTTTCTGTTACCTCGACACACAGAAAATTAAACATGACATAAACTATACCTACTTGTATTTTATTCCAACCTTACGTAGCCCTTATAAACCTAATACTAGCTCGAGTAGGTACCAACTCACAACAGAGTACAATTACGAGCATTATTAGATCGCCCAAAGCGCTATGCGCGTGACTAAGATGCGTGATTTCCATTTTGAGAATAAAGTGGTTCTACAAATTCTTCATGTGGAAATCGCGACGGCAATATTCCGATCACGGCCTAATAAAGTACCTAGACAATGACGACAAAAATATAACGAAAGTACACATAAGTAGAATTATGAATTAAACTTGTCTAGAAGTCGCTGGGTGGGGCCCAGCTTAGGTAACGGCCAATTTAATGAGTATTAATATAAGATACAGTTCTTCAGTAAAGTAGATTGGCATATATCGTTTTTAAAAACATTGAATTGAGAGCGATATCCTAAATACTATCTATATATAATCTTTGACAAATAAAAATCATGTACTTTTTGTATCGGAACTAAACTCTGAGGTGAATCCAGAGTTAGTTTAGCTAACTCCATACCAAATTGAAATCGCTCCAGCCGTTTAGACGTGAAGAAGTAACAAATATACACACTCACAAACTATACTCTACTCCATATTGGCAGTAGATCACATGACTTAGGTCTTCAATATGACTTAGCAAACACCCCGTATGGCTTACATTGTACATAATAAAACACATTATGTTTAATTTGTTTTTCTAATCATTATAAATGAACTAGTTCATTTTGAAATTATTCTGCGTAACTTAACTTATTTTTGAAATTCCATTTTTATATTGTCATTTTACTATAACTTAAAACAAATAGATAAATTGATAATTAACACCAAACTTGACTATTAAAATTAAAGTGGGTTTCGACGAAATTATGTGACTTGCAATGTCCATAAATATAACCTTCACCAAATCTAAACTTTTGCCTAGTACATGACAGAGATCTTCGGAACCTTATAGCCCTAAGTTGTCGACAATATAAGGAGTGTAAACTAGTGTAGTTAATTATTAGGTGGCGATAAAGTCTCTGTGAAGCAAACTGTCCCGATACGTAAGAGAGATACGTAACATATTAATCTGGTAGCACTACATGATGATGATGTATTAAAGTAGTAAACTAATTAGGTGATGCTATAGAAATACATAAAGTCAAATAAGTATAATCTGATCTTGAAAATAACATCTGGTCTTTATTATGTGGGCCGTAAATATATAATATCAAAATTATAGAAGAATTGAGTTCGATTCCCACCCAGGACAGATATTTGTGTGCATGAAAATGTCTGTTTGTCCTGAGTCTGGGTGTAATTATCTATATAAGTATGTATTTACAAAAGAAAAGTAGTATAATTTTTTTTTTTTTTTTTTTTTTTTTTTTTAATATTTTATATGTACCCGGTGGCGTCACAAGTAAAAGCAAAGCAGTGAATGTTTGCTGTCGCTGACATTCTATTCATTACGAAGATCAGCAACAAACAATAGCAATAAAACAGGACGAATAGAAATCCCGGGGTGAATAAAAATGGGGAAAATAACCAATCATGTGTACATTATGTAACCATCTCTCTTATTCACCCCTGGGTTTCTATTCACCCAGTTTTACGGTACAGTTTTATATCCCACTATTTAATTGGACAGTAACAATTTCTAGATTATATTTACGTGTGTAAGACAACCATATTTCACGTAAAACAAAATATAGTGTTAAAATTAATTAACTAGGTTTAAGACCCCTTAATAAAAGTTATTTATGATTTTACCAACGGTTCCAAGAAAGATATAAAAACCAACAATGGCATATCCATTTTCAATATATTCATAACTTTAATCGTTATAAACCTGTTGTTGATATTAATCAACAACAAATTTATTATAATGTAGATCACAAGATCTGTGGCGAACTTGATAGTGAAAATTTAACAATAAATTATTGTAAAACAATTTTATATTAAGATCTTTATTTCTGTAATATTACTAACAATGAGAATAGTTATGATGGTTTCGAAGTAGACAACTGTAAGTAAAAATTATAGAAAATAGGATTCAATCAGAACACCGAATAAATATATTACGTAAACTCATAAATGTCTCTGAAATAAAGATGTAACATCAAGCTCGTCTAAAAACCGTAATTCTGAAACGGAACACACACCAGCCCGCCACTCTAATAGACAACAAACAAAGTTTACGTCGTCGTCTAGTTTGGACGCAATTTGTGGTACGGTAGGTGGTAATTTAGCGGCAGCGAGTTTATCGGTGAGACAATGGCGGGCACCGGTCTGATGTGGGTCGAGAGTCGAGCATTCGGATCATAGAGCTTTATAGACGGTGGGCGCCACGACGCGCCGGTCACCCGGCCACGAGGTCACCACCCGGGCCCGACACGCCGCCGCTGCCTCCCTCATACCTAATTAAGAGGAAATCACTTGGACTCACTTTCAATGTATTATTAGGGTCACTTTTTCACACGTAATATTTCATATTCTTAAATAAAATAAATAAGGTTATTATGCACGTAGACTTTAAAAAAGCGCTTGTAAATACTCAGAACATGTTTGTAGTAATATATAATTAATTAATTAATTTAAATCTTTAAAAACGAAGTTCTCTAGTCCCTTTCTCCAAAACGAAATAGTTTTATTATAAGTTGACTTAAAGTTAGTTTTTATAGTGAAATGCCAAATTATAAAATGGGATTGGGATATTTATTAATTGAATCATCGAATTTGTTTAACAGATTTGAATTTTGAATTCAGTTACTTACTAGATATTTTTTGTATTGAAGGGTCTTAAATAGTGTTAAATGATGATATTTTGCCAGTAAGTTAATATACTTACTTGAAATAATTTTAAAGTTAAATACCAAAGTTACAATAAACAGACGTGGGATTTGTTTCCTTGGGGTTTATAATTATTTCAGTATAAAATCAAATTCAGATCCCCAATTTATTTGACTAAACATAGGTACTTGTATTTTTTGTTTATATCAGGCAGTTATAAAATAGCGTTTATGGATTTTTTGATAATATCACTTTGACGGACTCATTGGTCTACTGGTAGCGTGTCCGCACTTAAAGAACTACGGTGTCCAAATCCCAGATGTCGAATTTTTTAATTCGGGTCAAATGTGAAAATAAGATTTTATCGTTAAAAATTTTTCAGTATAATTTAATCAGTCTCGGAAATGGTCCTCTACCAGACCTCTTTTCTGTTGTGTCGACTGGCCTGGCTGGCTGGCGGAATGGGATGGCTAGATAAAGAGCCGGTAGCAAAAAAAAGTTCACCTGCGTTGGCGCAGATATTTGTGCAATATACATATGTCCCACGCAGATAGTTTCCATTGAAACTAGCCGCGTTGTCCAAAATTGTGTTTTTATGGTGAATAGTACCTACCATAGTCAAAAAAAAATTTTTATTGGAAAAGTGTTTTTGAGGAAGATAATTGTAAGCATGTCCTCTTAATAGAAATACCGAAGATTATTAACGTACATTATTCAAAACAATGCAACTTTCCTCTCCTTTATCATCATTTTTGTCTCATTACGCACGCGCAATGTAGGTGTACGCACCTAATACCCCATTGGTTACGAACGTTAAACATTTTCTTAATGAGCTCGTTTGAAGCCTTCGAAATGCATGAAATATGTCCTTTGAATATTAATATAACCGTTATAACATTTTTATGTGTAGGTGTTAGACATTATTTTTTTATTTTATAACAATGTTTACAGGTGAGATATGCATTTTATTCCACAACGGAATATTTTAAAATCTAACCGATAAATTGTTTGTCCATTCTTACTATACTAATTTGACGGGCCTGTTCGCGTGGTTGGCAAATACTTGCTTACGCTGGAGATAGTGGGTTCGATTCCCACCCAGGACAGATATTTGTGTGCATTAACATGTCTGTTTGTCTTGTGTTTGGGTGTATTTATCTATATAAGTATGTATTTACAAAAGAAAAGTAGTATATGTAGTATATCAGTTATCTGGTTTCCATAGTGAAAGCTCTGCTTGGCTTGGGATCAGATGGTCGTGTGTAAATAATGTCCTGGGAAATTATTAAATTGTTGTTCTCTTCTCGCAAATAACAAATAAAGTATACTTATTCTCGTATTAGTGCAAGCCTTTAATTATTTTCAAGGCGGGCAATCTTGACGGAGGTTACCAAGCTGTAGATGTAAGTAGGCAAGTGTATGCGCAAACGCAGTTGTCCTCCCTAATAATCCGATGGGACCGTGATGCGACACGATTGGGGAGAGATCAGACACAGCAACAACGGCTTCACATGCACTTTGAGGTACTAGATACATTTAAAAAACTAATAACTAATAACTCTTTGTACTTTTCTTATGTTTTGTATTTTTTTTGTGTACTATTGTTTAATTAAAATAAATACATAAATAAGTATATATACACACATATATATATATATATATATATATATATATATATATATACCAGTTGCATATGTTACCGTTAGACTAGCAAGGTAGTCGTAATATGTCATGACCATTTAAATAATAATAATGTCCTCCAGGCTAAATTTTGACCTCGGCGGCCATACTCAATGGAGACTAGCATACTATAGTGCACAAGTTTGTGCGCAAACACAGGGGCACTTTCTATTATGTCACTCTCATGATTCGATGGGACTTCTAGCGACACGACCGGAAAAAGGTCAGGTCCAGGATCGATGGCTTTACGTGCTCCCCAAGGCACGAAGGTATAATATCGCCAACTCTTAAGAGTTCGGGCTAATACTAAGAATCTTTTCTTTCTAAGGGAAAATCACAAAACCACTTTTGGCCCGACCCGGGATTTGAATCCAGGACCTCGTTGTCTGCGGTTGGACACGCTACCGCTAGACCAACGAGGCAGTTAAATATATATGTGTCTACAAAGTACACTGATGTATACACCTAGCTGTACTGAGAGATATGCAAATGAAATGGATTGAACCTTACGTCTACCTAATGAGTCAAAGCCGAGACCTGTCGCCCCATTGTTTATCTCGTAGCCAGTCAGTGCCTCCTCTAATAACTTTGTAATTCAAATCATCGTACAGAAGACATTGTTTCCCAACGTTTACGCAAACCTCTGACTCATTCAATGAATAAACATTTATTTAATTGACAACATAATCCAATAAGTTATCGCAACGTAACGTAGATCATGTTGCTTACCGATACGAAAGTTGTCCAATAGGATAATGATCTCGGAGCTAACCTTTGACCCTGTCAGACAAGTGCACGTTTCTTAAACGTCAGATATTTACTATTGCCACTTTTCTATCGAATTGTTTGAAAATAAGATATGATCGTGGCCCAATTATGAAACTAATTTTGTTACAATTACATCTGAACCGAACGAATTTGTAATGCGAAAAGATTAATTAGATTGTTTGTTTGTAAATCTACTTAAAGTGGTTAAAATGATTCTTTCACTCATAGAAAGCTACATTATGTACGAATAATACGAGCTATAATTTTTATTAATTAGAGATTTTTTTTTCATTACAATAATGACCTAAATGTCAAAATTAAAGAGCGCTATAAAATTTATTATCTGACGTACGCTGTGAACACTATAGACGACACAAGTTTTTAGTACCTACTCATCATTCCCCTAAAAGTAACCCGAGAGGATATGTTACTTACTATTGTAGTTAAGTAATATATGATAAACATTAAACATAATAAGCAATTTGGTTCACAATTTATGTTTCTACTATACTTGTAGGTATATCTACCCGTGTGAAGCCGGGGCGAGTCGCTAGTTACTTTATACAGGACTAGTAAAAAAGATACAACCACTCAAATCGACTGTTTAACCGAATGAAAACGTTATTACAATATAATAATGTTAACTGTGCCTCGCGGTTTTACCCGTGTTAAACTTTATAAAATGTAGCCTACGTGTTGTCCGGATATATTAGCTATGTACCTATATTATTATAAACTTTCATCTATATTCGTGCAGTAGTTTTGGCGTCAAAGAGTATCTAACAAATATCCATACATACATACATCCATACATCTCTACCTCTATACATCTATAGGTACATACATCCATAATCACACAATTTGGCCTTTATAATATTAGTAGGATTAATAAAAAGAAAATACAATTTTTCTTTTTTTATATAAACACGATATAACGAGTTGCGTCGATTGACATTAATTAGCTTGTAGAGAAGCTGTTGTCAATGTTTGATAGGCACGTAGCGACATCTATTGACAAATTCTTAATACTGCAGTTGTTGGTCGAAATGTTAATGAATCTGAAGTTATTTAATATTTAGATGGACTATCAACAATAGTGGACAATTTGCTAATATCTCCCGTAATTGTTAGTAACTATTATTATATCTGACCCAAAAGGAAATACAGGAGCCTTGTTAAATTACGTTAACAATTATGCGAAGACAGAAAGTGCTGCAATGGACAGAAAATCCACATTATCTTATACAAATGCCAATTAGTGGTAGTCAGTGAAGACGTGTTGTGGAGAGCGCGAATGCGTGTGCGAGTGCAGTGATTGGTCACCGGCGACCACCGCGGCGCGCACCGGCGCGTGCGCTGCGTCCCCGCGCCGCGGCCAATCCAATGCATTCTCATTAATTAATTCTGTTCCTATTTGCATCGTGATTATCTAATCCGATATCGATCGCTGATATGCTGTACCAATTAGAGTTCACACCTAATAGTCTAATAGAACTTTGAACTTTTCTATTAGTTATAATAACTTATAAGCGATCGCCTTAGAGATAACGCAAACGGGTTTCAACACTAATTTGACCTCGTTCGAGAAGAGCTTCGGTATTGTTGTGTTTAATTATTTATATCTTTTAAACTAGAAACATTATTAATGTAGAATAGATATTCGAGATAGATAGTGCGGAGAACGTGTGTGTGTAGAGCTGTTCGTGAAATATACCAATTTGTAGAGTTACGTAAGGCTTCGACGCGTCGTTACCGTTGAATTGTGCGCGCTGGTGAAGAGCTTCGTACGTAAATATCTAGATCCGTCTAGATTTAAGGCTGGCGGCGGCAATGGAGCAAGTCAAGTCGAGGCGATAAGCATGATTTGTAACGTGGCACGTCGGCGCGTGCGCACAAATAAATGTGATTTCAATGCGCACCTCTCAATAAATTATCTAACCCACTCTTGATATGACATTGTGACGATTTATAATCTCCACACACACTCAATCGATACATTTTCATGTTGATTCGGATTTCCGCCTGCAATGCTTTGTTTTGTGTTTAATAGATAATAGTGTTCAACTATATCTAGACTATAGAGTAAAAATGTTCCTTTTACATATATTAAGGAATATTTTTCCACAATTAATAGTCTGCTGAAGCGGTTAGCGCAAGACTGTTTATTGTGGCGATTGTCAGGTGAGACCTATGTCCAACAATGGACGCTTTTCAGCTGATATGATGATGACTCTCAGGTTTATTCATAATCATCATCATATCAGCCGAAAGACGTCCACTGCTGGACAAAGGCCTCCCCCAAAGATCTCCACAATTACCGGTCTTGCGCTATCCGCATCCAGCAATTTCCAGCGACCCGCACAAGATCATCGGTCCATCTTGACAGGTTTATTATTGTTGGAAAAAATCTAAACAAAATAATCAACACATTTTGAACAAAATAAGAATTGCAGGCATATTTGGTTAAGCAACCCGATACCAGCAAGCGTGTCGCTGTTAAGGCACAGTAGATGGATACACAAAAATAAATGCCTTGACGGAAATTGTTAATGCGATATTAAAAACACCGTGGATATACAAGCATATCAGGAATATAAACAAATGAAATTGCAGAATGAATTGAAGTATCATAAATGTGCAGAATACGCCATAGAAATGATCTGTTATGTTAACATAGTCCATAAACATAGTTTTAGGATATTAAATTATTGTCAACAATTGTGAAGAATATGCATCAATGCTTTGATGAAATAAATAAAGAATCAAAAATATACGGGACATATCACCCAGCGCCATCAATCCCAAACTAAGCTTTTACTATTGATAGTTGACAAGAGACACAAATACATATAACGCAACCTTTAGATCAGATAAGCTACTAATTAAGTGTAATTAATTGTAAGGAATATTCAATATCAAATTTATTTTTATATTTTTATCATCATCATTATATCAGCCGAAAGACGTCCACTGCTGGACAAAGGCCTCACCCAAAGATCTCCAAAATAGCCGGTCCAGCGCTGCCCGCATCCAGCGGCTTCCCGCGACCCTTGCAAGATAGTCGGTCCATCTTGTAGGGGTATACCCACGCTGCGTCTTCCGGTTCGTGATCGCCACTCAAGAACCTTTCTGCCCCATCGGCCGTCGGTTCTACGAGCTATGTGCCCACCCACTGCTACTTCAGTTTGGCAATTCTTTGAGCTATATCGGCTACTTTGGTTTTCCTGTGGATTTCGAAGCATGAATACTCCGAGCATAGCCCTCTCCATTGCTCTTTGGGTGACCTTGAGCCTTCTAATGAGGCCTATAGTAAGCGACCACGTCTCTGTTCCATAAGTCATCACTGGCAACACAAACTGGTCGAAGACTTTCGACTTAAGACACGGTATTTGGGGCGAGAAGATATTACGCAGCTTCCCGAACGCTGCCCAGCCGAGTTAGATTCTTCGATTGACCTCTTCTCGAAGTTGGACTTACCTAGTTGAATGGTCTGTCCTAGATAAATATAGTCGTCTATAACTTTGAGTACAGTCTCCCACCTGCACTTGAGTGGGTGCCACATGGACGTTTGACATGATTTTTGTGTGGAAAGTTGTTTTTCCTATATTTAGTGTCATGGTAAAAAATATCACAATTAAAACTTGTTCTGTATGATTTTAAATATAACTCTCACAGGATGACCGAAGCCCCTTTTTTTTAGACAGAGCATATATTTATTTTATGGCACATTGAACACCTAGATATCTTAAAACCTTAAAACATACATTAAATGACGTTTGACTAAGTACCTAACGAATTATCTAAATGCCATAAAAGCAAATTTGTAGCAGTATTTAATCTAAAAGCCTCATAATATAAAACGTGACATTCTCCTTAATTTAGTGGGGTAATTATTTGAGTGTTGATTGCTATAATAAATGTATTTAATGTTTGTCGGCATGTCTATGCGGTGCGGCGCAGTTACACAATAATATAACCGTGGTGTACAATTAATCAAAAACTATCAACATAACTAGTAATGTATTGAACTGTTACTTGCTAATTACATCATTTGTAGCTTATTTTATTAACAATATGAGCTGTAAGGGAAAGCTTAACAAAAACAATCCTCTTATTTACAAAGATTGAGGAACTGTATAAGTAGGAAATAGGAAATAAGTAATGGCAACTGTACTAAAAATAGAAAACTTAAAATTAAGATATAAAAGCAATTCCCTGTTACGGTTTTCCCAAGAGACTACAGTATGGGGTCCTTCTAAAAGGGAGTTGTAAGGTTTCTAAAGGGTTGGCAATGCGCTAATGATGCCCCTGGTGTTGCAAGCGTTCATAGGCTACGGTGACCATTTACCATCAAGTAAATGCATCAGGGCCGTATGCTTGTTTGACAACTAAGCTGTATAAAAAAATCAAACAAAAGACAAACAATAACCAAATACAGGGACAATATATATAATAGTGGACAATTTGCTAATATCTCCCGTAATTGTTAGTAACTATTATTATATCTGACCCAAAAGGAAATACAGGAGCCTTGTTAAATTACGTTAACAATTATGCGAAGACAGAAAGTGCTGCAATGGACAGAAAATCCACATTATCTTATACAAATGCCAATTAGTGGTAGTCAGTGAAGACGTGTTGTGGAGAGCGCGAATGCGTGTGCGAGTGCAGTGATTGGTCACCGGCGACCACCGCGGCGCGCACCGGCGCGTGCGCTGCGTCCCCGCGCCGCGGCCAATCCAATGCATTCTCATTAATTAATTCTGTTCCTATTTGCATCGTGATTATCTAATCCGATATCGATCGCTGATATGCTGTACCAATTAGAGTTCACACCTAATAGTCTAATAGAACTTTGAACTTTTCTATTAGTTATAATAACTTATAAGCGATCGCCTTAGAGATAACGCAAACGGGTTTCAACACTAATTTGACCTCGTTCGAGAAGAGCTTCGGTATTGTTGTGTTTAATTATTTATATCTTTTAAACTAGAAACATTATTAATGTAGAATAGATATTCGAGATAGATAGTGCGGAGAACGTGTGTGTGTAGAGCTGTTCGTGAAATATACCAATTTGTAGAGTTACGTAAGGCTTCGACGCGTCGTTACCGTTGAATTGTGCGCGCTGGTGAAGAGCTTCGTACGTAAATATCTAGATCCGTCTAGATTTAAGGCTGGCGGCGGCAATGGAGCAAGTCAAGTCGAGGCGATAAGCATGATTTGTAACGTGGCACGTCGGCGCGTGCGCACAAATAAATGTGATTTCAATGCGCACCTCTCAATAAATTATCTAACCCACTCTTGATATGACATTGTGACGATTTATAATCTCCACACACACTCAATCGATACATTTTCATGTTGATTCGGATTTCCGCCTGCAATGCTTTGTTTTGTGTTTAATAGATAATAGTGTTCAACTATATCTAGACTATAGAGTAAAAATGTTCCTTTTACATATATTAAGGAATATTTTTCCACAATTAATAGTCTGCTGAAGCGGTTAGCGCAAGACTGTTTATTGTGGCGATTGTCAGGTGAGACCTATGTCCAACAATGGACGCTTTTCAGCTGATATGATGATGACTCTCAGGTTTATTCATAATCATCATCATATCAGCCGAAAGACGTCCACTGCTGGACAAAGGCCTCCCCCAAAGATCTCCACAATTACCGGTCTTGCGCTATCCGCATCCAGCAATTTCCAGCGACCCGCACAAGATCATCGGTCCATCTTGACAGGTTTATTATTGTTGGAAAAAATCTAAACAAAATAATCAACACATTTTGAACAAAATAAGAATTGCAGGCATATTTGGTTAAGCAACCCGATACCAGCAAGCGTGTCGCTGTTAAGGCACAGTAGATGGATACACAAAAATAAATGCCTTGACGGAAATTGTTAATGCGATATTAAAAACACCGTGGATATACAAGCATATCAGGAATATAAACAAATGAAATTGCAGAATGAATTGAAGTATCATAAATGTGCAGAATACGCCATAGAAATGATCTGTTATGTTAACATAGTCCATAAACATAGTTTTAGGATATTAAATTATTGTCAACAATTGTGAAGAATATGCATCAATGCTTTGATGAAATAAATAAAGAATCAAAAATATACGGGACATATCACCCAGCGCCATCAATCCCAAACTAAGCTTTTACTATTGATAGTTGACAAGAGACACAAATACATATAACGCAACCTTTAGATCAGATAAGCTACTAATTAAGTGTAATTAATTGTAAGGAATATTCAATATCAAATTTATTTTTATATTTTTATCATCATCATTATATCAGCCGAAAGACGTCCACTGCTGGACAAAGGCCTCACCCAAAGATCTCCAAAATAGCCGGTCCAGCGCTGCCCGCATCCAGCGGCTTCCCGCGACCCTTGCAAGATAGTCGGTCCATCTTGTAGGGGTATACCCACGCTGCGTCTTCCGGTTCGTGATCGCCACTCAAGAACCTTTCTGCCCCATCGGCCGTCGGTTCTACGAGCTATGTGCCCACCCACTGCTACTTCAGTTTGGCAATTCTTTGAGCTATATCGGCTACTTTGGTTTTCCTGTGGATTTCGAAGCATGAATACTCCGAGCATAGCCCTCTCCATTGCTCTTTGGGTGACCTTGAGCCTTCTAATGAGGCCTATAGTAAGCGACCACGTCTCTGTTCCATAAGTCATCACTGGCAACACAAACTGGTCGAAGACTTTCGACTTAAGACACGGTATTTGGGGCGAGAAGATATTACGCAGCTTCCCGAACGCTGCCCAGCCGAGTTAGATTCTTCGATTGACCTCTTCTCGAAGTTGGACTTACCTAGTTGAATGGTCTGTCCTAGATAAATATAGTCGTCTATAACTTTGAGTACAGTCTCCCACCTGCACTTGAGTGGGTGCCACATGGACGTTTGACATGATTTTTGTGTGGAAAGTTGTTTTTCCTATATTTAGTGTCATGGTAAAAAATATCACAATTAAAACTTGTTCTGTATGATTTTAAATATAACTCTCACAGGATGACCGAAGCCCCTTTTTTTTAGACAGAGCATATATTTATTTTATGGCACATTGAACACCTAGATATCTTAAAACCTTAAAACATACATTAAATGACGTTTGACTAAGTACCTAACGAATTATCTAAATGCCATAAAAGCAAATTTGTAGCAGTATTTAATCTAAAAGCCTCATAATATAAAACGTGACATTCTCCTTAATTTAGTGGGGTAATTATTTGAGTGTTGATTGCTATAATAAATGTATTTAATGTTTGTCGGCATGTCTATGCGGTGCGGCGCAGTTACACAATAATATAACCGTGGTGTACAATTAATCAAAAACTATCAACATAACTAGTAATGTATTGAACTGTTACTTGCTAATTACATCATTTGTAGCTTATTTTATTAACAATATGAGCTGTAAGGGAAAGCTTAACAAAAACAATCCTCTTATTTACAAAGATTGAGGAACTGTATAAGTAGGAAATAGGAAATAAGTAATGGCAACTGTACTAAAAATAGAAAACTTAAAATTAAGATATAAAAGCAATTCCCTGTTACGGTTTTCCCAAGAGACTACAGTATGGGGTCCTTCTAAAAGGGAGTTGTAAGGTTTCTAAAGGGTTGGCAATGCGCTAATGATGCCCCTGGTGTTGCAAGCGTTCATAGGCTACGGTGACCATTTACCATCAAGTAAATGCATCAGGGCCGTATGCTTGTTTGACAACTAAGCTGTATAAAAAAATCAAACAAAAGACAAACAATAACCAAATACAGGGTGCGTCATAGCATTCCTCACAATCGAAGCTACTGGATAACGTGCCCAGAAGACTGAGACTTGGCACGTTGAATAGCAATGTTTCTTATTTGGCCAAAGAAAAGGCCAGCACGCTCGTCACGGGACGAGTAAACCAAGCGCTTTGAAATTTGACGTAAAAGATCGCAGGCATTCGGATTGATGACCGAGACCTCTGGCGCTCAGCACCTACTTGCACATTGCTGGCTGGAGATCTTGTAGCCATACATACATCTGTTGTGTTACGTGAACTATCTGTAATACGATTGCTAACATATACTAAATTGAACATTATTGGCTCTGTCTCAAAATAAATAATATATCTTGTTTTGATGTTGTTCTTTTCTCTTTCTAAATATATTAAATTTAAAATAATACAGATCTCACATGATATGTTCGCCTGCTAAATACTTGCAAAGCTATTATCTAAATGTTGATCTGAACTGGATTTGAATACTTCAAATGACAATGAGGAATAAATTAGCTTAACTCCTGTATCAGTTCTTGACACGGTGACCCATTTAGTTTCTATAACATAAACTGTATTACTTATTCTTCTATAACAAAGATTGTCACTAACTGTCAACATTTATCACAGACTCCTACATATAACTAGATGAAATTTTGCACTACGTACGTGTTTAATTTGCAATAATGTAATCACAAAAACGATAGCATCTACGTGAGCTAGATTCGTGGAAATTGTTGATAGAGTATCAACATTAAATGAGGTTTGTTAGAAAAAAAAAATGATAATGCTGGCAATTCTGAATGTATACCACTAAATTAAATTAAGTCATTTTTACACCTATCTCCCTCTAATGTAGTTCGTATGAAAAGAACAGGGCATTTATATAACTTACAAACTACTAAAACTGTGCACTACGCATAATTCGTCGGCAGGTTTATATAATACTCAATACCAAAACTCAATTGACAGAACTATGAACTATGAATATGCTATCATACGAACTACGAATATGTTATAAAGAAATGGAATGATATTAAAATATGTTCAGTTAATATTGCATAGAATCGGGGGCATGGAATTGATATTTTTTATGTGTATTGTAGCAAAACTAATTTCGCCTAAATTATGATTGAAAAGGTAGTTTTTATGAGTTTTTGTAGTATTTTATTGTAGCTTAACTCTATTACTTTATAATATTTACTACAAGTCTGTGTTATTTTTTTGTATGACGTATACCGTCATATCAGCGCAGGCGTCATTGTTTACAAAATTTTAGGTACAAAAAGCCATGCACCTATTTTTTATTGTAATCTTGAAAATTTTATCTCTTTACACTTTTTATTACCGCCGTCAGCCGCCAATAACTTGACCAAAATAGTTGACAAGCTATTTAGTTTAATTTTAGGATATTGTATTTTATATGTTTTATATTATATATATAATATAAAACATACACTCAAGACAACATAAATCTCATGGTGTTATTCACCACACCATAATTATATATATATATATATATATATATATATATATATATATATATATATATATATATATATATATATAAACCACATGTTTCTTATTAATGGTACTTGTGGCACTGTCTAACTTTTAACAGCTACTAGTTTGTATGCAAGTTGGAGAAAGCCTGGAGATTTGTCACACAGGTCTCGTGCCTAGTACAGACTCCAACTCAGGTCTAACATATCCTAAACTGTTAAAACTAATGCATGTACCTTTAAGAGAGAAATAAACGAATCGAACCCGCGACAACTTTTCACCTGTACCTACCACCTAGACATACATTGTGGAATGCAATAAAGAATTGAGTATTGAGTATTGACACAAAGTGGCGAGGTGATTATCTTAACCACTGTTCTACACGTGCAGTAGTTTAAAAATCTATAATTTGATTTAAAGTTGAAAAGTACAATGAAAGGAAAAGCTTTTTACCTTAATCTCACCTTTGAACATGAGTTATACTAAGCTCATAGGTTAAAGATCTAGAAATACGTACCCCTGAGGTACCGGTAATGACAGGTTAGATAATAGACTAGCAACATACTGTTAATGTTATGTTCTTGGGTGTGAGTGAGGCCCAGAGCTCACACGTTGTTACGTCACGTGTGTTGCAAGCGTCATAAGCAACAGTAACCGCCTACCATTAAGTGTGCCGTATTCTTGTTTAACCATTTGGAAGTAAAAACTACCCGCATAAGTTTGTTGGATGTTATAGTCGACACGACTGGAAACACCACGTCACAGACAATAACTTCCTAACTCCAGACTGCAACTAAAAATATAACACTTTTGTGACTAGCCAGGGAATCGAACTCTGTATCTTTTTATATTCGACTAAACAATCAGCCGCTAGACCTATGAGGTAGTCATTCAATATAATAACAACATGTCAAAGCACATACACTTGTACCATTTAATTTATTGCTTAGTTAATTGAGCTTGATAATATGTTCAGTCTGATTCGAGTTTCATAACTACTAATAATCCTGTTTGTCTGTCTACAAACACTCATAAATTACAAATTAGATATAATGAGATGTTTAATAAACCGGACCAGTAAAGTATTAATAGCTGGAGTAATATAAGGTTTTCTTTATCCTGGTATATGTAAATAGGTTTTCGATAGCTTAGGATAATTCATCGGCTATTAACGTTGAACTTGCTCGTAAACTTGGTACACTCAATTCAATCTATCAATCATTCCTGTATATCGCAGTCCAGAACGAAATGTACTCGAATGGGACCTTACCAAGGCACAGTATAATATAATCCTCTTCCGCGTCTTGTGTAATGATTACTTACCATATAAGAATGGCATGGAATACAATACAATCCTGATATAAAAGAAAGTTGTAAAATAATTTTAGTGACTTCTTTATTTTTGCAGCTAATTAAATCGTCAATAGCTATAGTGATAGCTGCTATAACTGCCATTTTGTTTAGGAAGGAACTAAAGCTTTTTCTAACTCCTTTTCTGATTAATCTCGTCGCTGGATTTAAGACAGGTGGTTCCCTGGTGTGCCCTTTGGCCTCACCGCTCCTTTTTATT
Source organism: Pseudoips prasinana (assembly GCA_951640165.1). Taxonomy (NCBI): domain Eukaryota; kingdom Metazoa; phylum Arthropoda; class Insecta; order Lepidoptera; family Nolidae; genus Pseudoips; species Pseudoips prasinana. Next base: position 21,861,272 of record OX621237.1, on the reverse strand, counting down.
GAGTGCCTTGCTGGTTGTATATACAGTAGAACCTCGATAACTCAAACCTCGGTAACTTAAAAACCTCTATAACTTCAATAAATAGTATGTTCCCTTCCCATCAGAGCCCAAAACCTCTATAACTTAAAATACGCAACCTCTATAACTAAAATAAGTAATTTCTGTATTGACCCTCAGTAACTTCAAGAAATATTTCCAAAACCTCTATAACATAAAATTGTTTGTCAATGAGTCATTTCGAAAGAGTGAGCAAAACAAAAATTTTCGGTACTTATTGCTTGCACGTGTTCACTAGTTAATTTTTTACGTAAAGAATACATATATCACCTATTGTTTGCATCTTCAAAATTCTTTAAAGCTTTGTGGCGGTTAGCCTTAAGATAACGGCTTACTTCGATCATAAATTTTTAATCATTGTCAAAAACATTGCTTTACCTACTGTGTGATAAAACTGGCTTAAAATGATTTCAAAAAGAAAACTAACAATACTCACGTACGCTGATAGATTATAATTTATGAAAGCAGTGAAAAATGTATTGATAAGCCAGCAATGGTCGGTTAGATAATTTGTAAGGTATGTACATACCTACCTCTATATTAACCTATCTCTAACATAGACCCTTGATAACTTAAAACCTCTATAACTTAAAATATTTTGTGTTTCCCTTGATCTTTAACTTATCGAGGTTCTGCTGTATATAGAGTTGCATTGCTGGAGCCTTTGCGCCCGGCAGGTCTATATCGGTTAGTGCAGTTCTATTCATTCACCGAATATTTGTTGACGTCTAGTTGGATAAGGGACTCCGTGACTTGGATAGCATATTAAGCTGTCGGTCTCAAATTTAATGAGCTTCGGTACAAGTAGTCATAAACCAGATAGGTACAACCTGACACCAGGAATAAGTGACTAGATTACAGGTTCCCTAAAGATTTCGATGCATAGAAGTTACTCGTTTCATTCTGTTAACCTGAATATTCTCCAAATACAAGTGGGAAATTAAGAATGTTGAAGTCGATTTAAAATGAACCTGTGCAACATGTTTTGTTAACAGATGAAACAATATATGAAACAGAAGATGGATAAAAATGTCGGTTAGCCAAGAGGGAACATTTGTACAGCTCGAAAACTTAAAAGAAAATATTAGCAACTCATTCAATTTTGAATCAAATTTGTTTTTAAGATTACAGTTTGTCTACAAGCAAAGTCAATCCGTCAAAGTTGCAACTAGAAAAGGTTTTGAGTGTAAGGAAGAAATTATAGAATTTCCAAGTATATGGCTGAAACGAAGTACTGCAAACAACCGACTGATGTTAACTTAATCTGCCTATATGCTGTGTGTGTTGTTCGTCTCTTACGCTAGATTTCTACTCTGGATTTCTAGAAAGTGCATGTTTGATTCTTTTCGAATGACTAAATCAATTATTTCCTAGTTTTTTATTAAGTAAGGTGTTTAAACTTTTTAGCTAGCACAATACATTAGAAACAATTTACCCAATACATTAGAAATGAACATGTTAATGGTAGTTCAAAGTCATTACGTGGCTTACTAGATTCAATGGCCACAGAAAGTCGTAAACACGATAACCATCTTGACATTGCCACCATCGTTTCCTACGCCGAAATGATGTGCACGGTTATTATTTTTAATATTTTAAGGCTTAGATAAAACTTGTTCGATGCCGAGTCATAGTGGAAGCTCTGTATCCAAAGTCAATGAGGTATGGCGCGGAGAGTCGTTGCGTGGGCGGTGCCACGTTGCGCTTCAACGACTTTGAAAAGATTATTCACTGGTAGCGATGCTTTGTGGATCCGCGTAAATGGATTCTGATGCTTTATTTCCCTAAGCTCTGCCACAGTATAAAGAAATGACAGGATATATAGCCCTCTCACGTTACTTAAAAATTCATGAATATCGCTCTTACTGCCTGCGTAATAAAGTTGTTTACATTGTCAACCCGAATTAGCCGATAAAACGGTGAGACTGTAGCTTAAAAGAATGTGCGTAAAGTGTTGGGTATTTTTCAGCCAGTTCATTAATGAAAGAAGACAGGGAAGCTGTCCTAATTATTATTTTTTTATCGTGACGGCCAGTTAAAATATAGACTAGCCATCTGTGGAGAGATGGCTGCATGTGTTCTTTAAAGCACGAGCGTATAATACCGCCAAATTTAAACTCCGGGCCACTACAAAGATTTCCCTTGGCAATGTCCAATGACATATTTTGTGGGACCCGGGATTCGATCATCAATATCTGAATTAAGAAATGCTACCACAACAATATATATACTATGGCTAGAAGTACAGGACTTTACATTAATCTAAGAGTGCGTACTGTTCTTTTGTTTGCTGTGACTTAGTGCTGGTAAGATTGTATAATCTTAGTTTTGTATCAATTCGATAAACAGAAGTAAAATAAAAGCAAATATTTATTACTTTACTTACTTAAAGTATTGTTACACGAACAATATCGGCAACTTCAGATTTACGATCGAGAAGTTGATGCAGTTGATAGGATAAGCTACACAATAGGGAATGAAAGCTTATAAAGTTGATAATTTAAATGGCGTTTTTTTTCAAGACTTAGTAATCAAGTACAAGTGTATGTTAATACCTAATAGCTGAATAAGCACAAAAAAGTATAGTCTAATACAACTTTATACTTTCGTTATAAGAGTCTAGAATAAATTTGAGTAAATGGGAGAGTTCAGATGAATTGTTCGAGCATATACCTGCTGCCACATTTCGCCACCGACCCTCTCGCCAAAAGTGGAAATTTATCCTTATCACCTGGATGAATGGTCATCTACCACCGTGCGTTTCACAATAATCTTTTTACTTCGCACTACCACTCTGTGTAATCAATTGACTGCGGAGGTATTTGCGATCCGGTATGACATGGCGACGTTCAAGTAGTCTAGCTATTTCCTGTCATGAAGGCCGGCAGCACACTTGTGGCTCCTCTGGTGTTGCGAGTGTCCATGGGCTGCGGTAATCACTTAACATCAGGTGACCTACTTGCTCGTTTGCCTTGCAATTATAAAACAAAATAGATAGCCCAGTCCATGTATTCGGCCTGTCCAGTGTCCTACGAATTCAGAGTCAAAAATATTTTAATTTACTATTAGAAAAATAAACTGTTCGTTAGTTAGCTGTTCGTATACAAAAGTCCTTATTACCTACTTTACGTAACTTTTTACTTTACTTTCTCGTGTGGGATGTGGTCACCTTTTATCACGGCTGTTCAAGTCACCGTTCAAGTTTACAACTATTCATTAAGCCATATCAGAAGCCTACTGTTCGGCTCTTTAAGCTGTAATATTTGAAGTCAATAGACATATATATGCCTATTGACTACAATTAGTGAAGATCCCAATTCAATTCTAAATTATTTATTTATATTTCAGATTAGAATACTTTTGTTGTTTTTTACGTTATTAGGGTGCATAGAATCTGTGGTTGGTGTCCCAACTAGGTCATGAACCTGTACTGACATTTTAATTAGCCTTTATTAGGAAGTGTTCAGTGTTTTACTGGGACATAAAGATGAGCTAGGACTGAAGTTATGTAGCAACTTCTTCTTATATATTTAATACTAATTCACATTATCCACGCACGATTTTGACAACTATATAACTGAGACACGGCATATAACTGAGCAACCAGCGGCATAGCATTCCCTTGGTTCGAATCATAACTCACTTGTTTACTGATAGGGATGTGAATGAGATAGTGAGTGTTTAAGACCAAACTATCACTCTAAGTTAATTCAGGAAGACATAAGCTAGTCTTCCCATTGAGAATGGGAAGACTTAGAAGATTAGAAGAGGCTGCCAGAGCACCTTACGAAAATATTAAAACATACATACACTCACGCCTGTTTCCCAGAACCCCTCTAGGAAACAGGCGTGAGTGTAACGTGTACGTAACGTAGGCAGAGACAACGGACTTCCCTTTGTCACGAACACATTGAAAAAAATAAATTACATAGTATTTTTCTATGTCCGTCAGTTGCGCGAATAAAAGACATCAACGCGTCAACGAGGTTTACCATGAAACAATAAATAGTAAAGCGAATGTATTTCAACATAACGTAATCTTTCATTTATCACACATGTGATGTAAAGTGGGAAGTGTAATCTCTTATTCGTAACTTTCATTCAAATTTTTATTTGATACCAATAAATAAACAAAGATTATGGAAGTGTGTAGGTAGACGTGACTCACGTCTTTAGTATCTCGCAATAAAAACATACTTAACCATAATACTCGGTTCAGCAGCCGCTAACATTAGCATCCAATGTTAATTACGGACCGACTCTCATCGTAACTAATGCGAACGAGATAATAAAATATGCAATGAAGTTTTTACAGTTGGTACCCGTCGCTTTACTCACTGTCGTCACAGGTACTCTACAAGTGCATGTGCCACAAGTGTTACTGTGAACTCGAGACACGGAAACTAAATTTATTTATTTATTTAATAATTTATGTACACACAAATAAAAACACAATAACAATAAATAATACAAGGAAAAGATTGTACAAAGGTACTACTTATTTCAATAGAAATCTCTTCCAACAGACCCGCGAGAGGAGAAACTAAAGTATATCTTGTGTAGTTTACGCTACTATATACGATATACAAAGTATACACTACATACTAATAATACACAGATACCTATTAAGCCTTTATGCCTTTTATATTAATTTAGCTTTTATTTTATAAAAAGAAAACGCCCGCATTAGGGATTTAATCCCTATGTCGCGGGGTACTTTACAAACATATAATAGACGGACACAAATTACATCCAGACTCAGAACAACTATTTATGGTCACACAAATAGTTGTCCGGCGCAGGACTCGAACCCGCGACACGAAAGCGGCGAGGCGACTGTCTTAGCTGCTGCGCCACACGTGCAGTCCAAACATTTGACGGTCACCGTAGCGTAGTTGGTAGTGCTCCTGCCTACGAAGCTGGTGGTCCTGGGTTCGAATTCCGGTAAGTGCAAATATTTGTGTAATGAGCACGAATATTTGTTTCTGAGTCATGGATGTTTTCTATGTATTTAAGCATTTATCTATATATATATATATATATATATAAGTATGTATATCGTCACCTGGTACCCATAGTACAAGCTTTGCTTAGTTTGGGGCTAGGATGATCTGTGTGACATTGTCCCTAGATATTATTATTAAACTCAAACCAAACTAGTGAATCACCGCGGTTTTGTTTCGATAGAAACATAAAGTAGTATTGTTAATTGCTAGGTACAGCAGCCAGCACATCAAGCTACCCCAATCTGTAAAATTTCCCAATTAAAAGTGAACTTTATGAACGATAAAGTTGAAAATCTATAAAAAATATTTGGCAGATTGGGGTAGCTGGTATGCTGGCGTCTGTACTTTAAGTAAAATGATTACTAAAGGTTTAATTTTTGATACCTTGGGGTAACCAAAGGTAAAAAACAATATGGAGATTTTTATTTATTTGTAAATAAAGATTTGCTGTGTGGCTGAGTGGCATAGAATACACCACCCCATCTCATCTCGTAGGGGGCATAGAAGTTGTCCCGAGGGAATATCTACCAGAGAACGGGCAGCAGCGTCTCTCGGTCAACTAGCAAGCGTGCCGATTATAATAATAATAATAAATACATTTATTTCAGACATTTGGTCCATAAATTTGTTAGTAACAGTGTTCTTAACCTAGTGTTAGCAAAAATACAGATCACGAGTAGTTAGTAACAATGTTCTTAGCCTAATGTTAGTAAAGGGTACAATTACGTCAGGCGCTTAATTTCGTGTAAAGGCCTATCCACTGAGCCATCAGTACCGAGTCCCAGCGGCTGGCACACGCGGTCAGAATGGCGCGGTCAGATTATGAGATATCCGGATCCCTCACAACGATGGACACAACTCCATTGTGGAAATCTTATGGGGAGGCCTTTCCCCAGCTATGGATGCCATTCGGTTGACATGATTAAAAATTACTACAAAAAATGTTACCCGCTGGTAATGATAAAGATAAAGATATTTTATTTCGCAAGTATGAGTACATGGTGCATGTTATTGAATATAAATAAAAGTCCAGCCATACCATTTGCCTGCTGGCATGCAAAAAATTAACACAAAATAAATTCCTATAAATTGCGCATTAGCTATCTATAAAACAAATGTAATTATAATTTCTATGTCTTTTATGAAGTAACAATCAATTGAATATCTCAATGTCAATCAATCAAATAAGTATTACAATGTCAATAAATTAAATAATTAATACAATATAATACAATAAATAAATAATATAATTAATACAATGTAGCTTATAGACAAAATAATTTTTAAAATTAGTCAAGTAGTTTGGAGTTTATCCATGACAAACAAACATACGAAAACCAAACCTTTTCTCTCCGCAATTTTAGTTCAGATAAGCAACTAATTGCTGCCAGCAACTTGAACCTTAATTTAATATATTACAGTCGCCAGCACATCCAGCCAACCCAATCGGTCGAAATTCTTTTATAGATTTTCAACTTTATCACAAAAGCATAAGGTTCACTTTCTATTGGGGAAAGCTGACAGATTGGGGTAGCTTGATGTGCTGGCGTCTGTACACTAAAATTAATATGACAACTTTGTCAACTAAATGATTACAATATCAATGAATACTGAAATATCAGTATCAGTTTATAACCTCAAATGTTCCTCATAAAATTTGTTAGTTGGTCTGTAAGCTCTCGTTAAAAATCAATAGCATTGTACCTCGGTATAGGGTAATACTAGGTCTTTTATATAACCTCAGTTACCATTTACCAATATAAATTTACCAATTTAAATTTTTCACCAGTTAGAAGGCTTTTTATAAACTTCTAAACAGGTAAAAAATATTGTATCCTTTTATTTAAAATAGATTCAGTGCTTTGTATAAAAGACTAAAACCCATAGATCAGTAAATGGAGTCAAGAACACCTAGATACTACTATGACCTTTGTTTTGCAAATAAATTTATTGCATTTTATACTAGTGAAGGTATAATCCGATCTTAATAAAGATATTAACACGTAATGGCCCATTAATGCTTACGAGATGATGTATGGACAATTATATGAACTTTTATACATATGTATACATACATAAATAAAAAACCTCTTAAGTCCCGATAAACATAACAAAATCAGAACCAAATGAAAACATGAGCCCGCTATCAATATCGTAGTGAGTGACGTGACATTTATATGTAAAATGTGATACGAATTTAATACGATTGTTACAAAACGCTCGAGGCACTAAGTTATTTTTTACATTTCGAATGTAGCGAGACAGTTACTCGAATCAAATCGAAGCGGTCTTTTGTTCTCGAGTCGTTTCCTTGTATGATAGAGGGCGCGGGCGTTAATACAATAATCTGGTGTGTGCATAAAAATTAACCGGTGTGTAACGGTACTGCGCGTAGGAGGCGCGCTCACCTCGTCACCTCCGACCCGTCGTCGCGCCGAGCGCCGAGCGCCGATACATCACGACGCCGGACGCACTTCTAATTATGTCACTCGACGCTCACCTGTTTATTATACTTTCTTGCTTGCGTAACATTCCATACGAATCTAATGTAGGTCATTCAACATTAAGACATTTTATTTTATTAAATTATATTTTTGTTAATTCCATAAAATATGAATTACAAATATGTCGCTTTCATATTTAACTTTTAATTAAGTAATGTGACGTTACTTTATAACAAAAAAGAAACCAAATCCAAATGATACTAAGCTTTGTTTATCTAATAGAAAAAAGTAGTCAAAATCGGTTCACAAATAACGAAAAATCACTAAACATAATGCGAGAATAAAAAAAACGAATGAAATTGTCATTCAACTTCTTTTTGAAGACGCTTCAAATATTTTACACCGGCAGTTTTTTATACAGGAAAGTTATCAAATAAGTATGTTTTTCTTATAGCGTTTTAGCTTGCGAGACATGGCTTCATTCGCCAACACACACAAAACAACACAACCGCGGATAAGCTTTCGTGATCTAATGAGAGCGCAGAAAGTGAATATTATAATGTCACTAGAATCTACCCAAATATATATTCTATATATTCTATATATATTCTATGTTCCTACAAAATTTCAAGTAAATAAAGTAAAGTACACTACTCGTATATTGTACAGAATAAAATGACATGAATTGCAACTAGAGGTATTAATAGAATGAGTGGCCTTCTTCCTGACATCCTGAATAAGCGACCAGAATTACAGTTAGATTAAATATAAATTATATCAATTATACTAATTTATTGTGCTGGGATTAGATGACAGTGTGTTATTTGTCTCGAGATATTTATTTATTCGTGTGATAATGGGTCCTCATATATAGTCCAGATTACCTGCAATGTTTTCTGAAAGGTGGAGAGCTACTTCCTCTGTCAAGTTTCTAATTGCCATGCTCTACCTATCATAAGTGTATATGTTTCTACAGACAACAAATAAGTAGAACAGAGACCACAAAAATAGGATTTGTGTAGAATCCACGTGGGTGGAGACTCTATTGGAAGCTCGGTGCAGACGTAAACAGGTATAAATAATACAAGTACATGCAATAAGAGAAAAGACTTCAATAATGATGTTCGGGGGCGATACAAACAATCATTTGAATGCCTTATTGTTCGGGTTGTAAAAGTTGAGAACGCACCTTGCCGAGCTCTTACTGCACTTGCCTCAGAGGAAATAATTTGAACCATTCTTTGTAGAAGTTTTTGATCAGCTGGCGGTTATTATTAGGCAATTAGAAATTAATGACCTCATATTCACATATTTGCAGAACTCAAAAAACAATAGTGAAATTACCAAAGCTTTCAGTTCAGATGGTTTGACCTCATGCTTGCCTCTATTGTCTATATTCGTTTTTATTTAATATTAATAATAAAGATAAGGTCTTGTCATCTAAAGAATACGTAGATGATAAAACTTGACATTTACCTACTATTTGACGGAATGCTTTTACATATGTTTATATTAAACTAGCTTAACCGGCGAACTTCGTAACGCTTTATTTTTTTTCCTGTTAATACTGTCAAAAGTTAAATAATAATTTTAATGAATTGTAATATTTGCAATTTTTGGTTTAATACACACATAAAAGAAAGATTTACTCAATTTGCTACAGTTGTTCGGAACTGATGAGGTTTCTATGAAAAAAAAAAACAACTTCTTACAGTCTTCTGTCTCTATCGCACGCTCACTTTTCGGATATTATCAACTAATTGCTTATTTTGTTACACTAACCTTCTTCTGAAAACCAACACATAAAATAAAGATTTATCCCATTTGGTGCCATCGTTTGGAAGTTATCAGCATACAAACATTTCGATGAATCATTTTTATTTATTAATGTATGAATTCTCTTCATATTTACTATATATGCTTAATTTGCGCACCATTACGAACAAAATATGTTATAAATATACTCATTAATAACATCAAACAATGTTCATCATCATGTCTCGGCAAATAAATAATTTGATTTTATTTCACCAGTACAGACCAACTTTATAGACTGGCATCCAATAGGTGTAATAATAATGCTATAAATCCAGAGATCCAATTTCTTACTACGAAAGCGGAACGAGGGACGATTGTATGGACGTACAGTCAATTCCATCAATATTTATACAATTTCGATAATATTAGCCGTTCGAACACTATCAAAACACCATAGCAGTAAAGGGTAAGTTTAAAATTACATGGGTATATGTGTTGAGACCCTAAGAAGTAAAAAGAATTTAGTATTTGTATTGTATCTGTTGAATTGCAGTTTATAGTTTACGCATTTCAGTAAAGACGTATACAATGGAGATAAAATTTTACAAATACAAGTTTCCCAACCGACTGATAAAGATTCTCCAGAGTTATAACTATCACGTAACCAAGATTCATCATGCAAAGGCAAAGTACAGATAGACACATATTTGGCGATAATTTATTAATAGTGTTGATAGACCTAGTTTATTAATTTGTCCACGAAATCTTTGAGTGTTTAACCTGTTTAAATACACGTTTTACTTTTAATAATGAACAATGAAGTAGGCGGCAGATAGAGAAAGCGTGTCCTGACATGAATCAACATTATGCTGATACACCGCGAATATTAATAATTAATGAAAAGGATCATCAATATCAAGCACAGGAAGACGAACATTTATTACACGAAAGTTAATGTTAATGGTGAATTCTCTTTTACTTTCATTTTTACATTGTTTGGACTCGTAGAATATTAAAAACTTAATCATATCAATTAAATCGGCACCGTTCACTGTAAGATGAGATCATTGCTCGTGCGGTTTATAAGGAGAAATCGGCTCGGAGATATAGTCTCATCATTAAGAGCCATTCGTTAAAACCTACAGACAGTAAAATCTGTAACAAGCAACGTAATAAATGCAATAACAATGAATAAAATGGCAATAATAGCAGGTGAAATCGCGACAGGTCCGGGTCTCGGGTCGTCGTCCGTAATTATAAATAAAATACGGCAACTGTGCGCCCGCGCCGCCGCCCCCGCGCCGCGAACGCGCGCGCTGCTTCATGCCGTGTCGCACCGCGCAGCACCACGCCGCACAGCCACAGTATTAATAGTTAGCATACAGAAATGAGTCTAAACTACAATATGATTTTTGTTATTAAGACGAAGGTATAAGCGAGTTCTTACTTCGCTGTTCTGGACCTGTAGCTGTAATCACCACCTATTACATAAAATAAAATAAAAAAGGTTTTTATTAACGTAGACTTTAAATAAGCGCTTGTAAATAGTCAGAACATGTTTGTAGTAATACAATTAATTATACATAATATTTCTAGTTACATAGGAGTTTATAATGTGGTATCGGTCAATAGTGGATATTAAAGAGTAGACACATATCTTAGGTACATCTCACCTACTAATAATGTTTATTGTCAGTCCCAAAGTAATAGTAGCTGATCATGTTATAAGACCTCTACCTACGGTTAACTTAGTAGACTACTAAATGAAAATGACATTTCATGTTAGGAGGGACATAAAAGTAGAAAGTTTGTTATAGCGCTGTATATAAATATTGACTGTTCCACCGAAATTGAGAAATATCAAAATTAACCAGAAAATGTATTTTCTGGTGTGGTATAATAACTTTATACATTCTAAGTACTCTTTTCAACCAGAGATTCATCTTATTGAAATTTGTTTTTCTACGTCATTACACTGACTGTACTGGGTTTCAAAGCACAATAGCGCATTACTTTACGAATATGGACTTTTATACTCCCGCACCAAATTTTGTTACGAGCACAAGCTCACCCACTAATGCAACGATTCAGCCATTATTTGGAAGTTTTGTTGTTCATAAAAACTTACTTAGTCATTTCGTTTTATGGTAACCTGTTGCTGTACAATGGTGGCGAGAATGAGTACTTACTACGACCGCAAAAACCGTCGCTTTTTAACCAAACTTTGGGATAAAACCCTAAATAAAACATGTCCTTAGTGGCCGCGGTGGCCTTAAACACCCTGATCATCCCTTCCGTACCCGATCGTCCTTCCGTCCCAGAAGCGTCTTAGTATGTAGTCTCTTATGACGAGATCATGATATGCCTAAAATAAGTCTGGGTAATTAGAAACTCTCGTTACACTATACACAATACGAAGTATTTGCTGAGATTACGATCACAAACATATCGCGACCACCATTGCCATCAATGTCCCTTGGTGTGCATTCTGTATCACTTTGTGTATTAACGTAAAGCTTACAGTTTCACAAAACCCTTTCATACATCCCTACGTTAGTAAATACCCTGACTCGAGGTTCGAACCCCTAACTTGTATGGTGAAGTAGTGATAGCCTCCTTTTTTATTGTCTACGCATGCCACCCGCAAAAAGTATCTGCGGTTGGGTATGTCGGACTCGCAACGACTAAACCTAACCTGCCGTGAACTTCTTCTGGCGCCTGATAGGGGGAACCCCGGGAACGTGGGTATGCAGCCCCGGTGCCCCTCTTTTACGCCGTGTCCCAGATGGTCGGGACACGCACCCGACAGCGCAGCCTCCTAAGCTAACTGTAAAAGTCAAGTTAAAGTTATTATGGGACACCTTATACGGGGCCTCCCTACAAGGTGGACCGAGATCTTACAAGGGTCGCGTGAATTGTGGAGATCCTTGGGGAGGTCTTTATCCAGGGGATGTCTTACGGCTGGTATGATGATAATGATAACTTTTATTTTACGAGTATAAGGTAGGTAAAATCTGGATTCCATAAAAAAGAAGGGAGTACGGAATCCTAGGAAACTTGTGCATCATAAACTAGTTAATAATAAGACTGTCCATCTTAATTACGTTGCTTGCGGTTAACGTAGTGTGTGTATCCGTATCTGGCGTGAAGTAAAAAAAGACTACTACGACTAAATACTAATGTCTATTAGCAAAACTTACAATTGCCTGCGGGCAAATGGTTCTTTAAAACATGCATTTACCGCTTAACGACTAACCATCGACGGCCGTATTAGCGTGGTTGGTAAATGCTTGCTTTCCACGTCGCAGGTCGTGGGTTCGATTTCCATCCAGGACAAATATTTGTCCAGGGTCTGGACGTAATTATCTATAGTAAGAAGTACAAAAGAAAAGTAGTATATCAGTTATCTGGTTTCCATAGTACAAGCTCGGATTAGTTTGGGATTAAATGGCCGTGTGTAAATAATGTCCCAGGATATTATTATTATTGAGAACCTCGTTGGTCTAGGGGAAAAATGTTGAACAGAAGATAGTGAGGTCCTGGGTTCAAATCCCGGGTCAGCCCAAAAAGTGTTAATATAATGAAAAATTATCAGTATTAATCCGGAGACTGGAAGTTGCCGATGTTACAGGCTACAAATTCCTAGCAATGCACAGGGCATTGCTAGGAATTTGTATCCGTCGATCCTGTACCTGAGCTACTAACTAGTTATCCAAAGGGTTTATGAGAATGAGGGAATGTAGCTGTATTTGAACACACTTTTCTGAACTATATAATATGTACCGCGAAAACATCTAATGACCATTGCGACAAAGCTAGCCCCATGGGTAAAATTTGACTAGGAAGACATTATTGACCATACACGTTTTGCCAGTGGTTTATTATAAAGCTCAGATGAATAGGCGATGATAAACCTTACCCTACTCATCCATGAACTGTAACGTCATCCTTATGCTATTATTAAGTAAATTACCCGATTCTATTCGTTGAATGTGTCGTTTCTTCAAATGTCCTCTAACTTCAATATCACAATGTTATTGCCATTACATTTAATGATCCTTTGGCAATTGTGGTGATCTTTGGGCCTTCTCCAAAGATTTCCACAATTGCCGGTCCTGCGCCACCCGAATCCAGTGACTTCCAGAAACCCTATCAAAATCATCAGTCCATCTTGTAGGGACCTGCCAACGCTGCATCGTCCGGTTCCTGGTCGTCACTCGAGAACCTTTCTAACACAACGACCGTCGTTTCTACGAACTATGTTTTCCGCCCACTGCCATCTCAGCTTGGCAATTCTTCAACACGTTAGAGCTAATAATTTATGTCTCTAACCAACGCTAAATTACCTATAGAGAAACCCAAGAGGTTTTAGAGAAACTTCCTCTTACGCACACAAAAGAAAAGGTCTACTACCTTATCGTTAGCTCAATCAATCGGAAATACCTTTTAAGGCACCACTAGGATAAGACTTTCAAAACCAGAACAAAAGTGCTATTGCAATTTTTCATAGGCTACGGTGAAAAGCTCACTACTAAATAGACCATATGTTTGTTTCCGATAAATAAAAAAAAAAGCAACACCTCGGATGATCCAAATTGTTTGTATGAATATGCACTTGTGCGCTGGTGCGTCGCGGGGCGCATGCCCTTAATTACACGGACGTGTTAATACAGTAACAACTAACAACGTTATCAGCGTCTAAGTCCAACTGTCGCGCACATGACGGTTGGAGGAGTATTTGTAAAATTGTAAAAACTGGTAATGTCGTGGATAGGGGTAGAGGGTGGCACCCGGCCGAGCGTGGCGGAGCGCGGGCCGGCACACGCCGCGCGCCGGCACGCGCCGCATGCGCACACTTGTACATGCGGAATACGTCACATGTCCATTGATTAGCCGTTAAACATTGTCATCGCTATTTATTATTCTTCGCGCCTCCGTGCTCATAGCTAGATGCTCTCACCGATCCATAAGGGATCGGTGAGGTCTAGCAACTAGTGTGTGGCCACCAAAGTGGTTTAATTTCTGGTCTCCGTGCTTCGGAGCTCACGTTAAGCTATCGGTCCCGGTTGTGGTCATTATACAACAGTCGTTAAGCCATGTCAGAGGCCTACTTGGCGGCTTGAACAACTCTGAAACTAGGGTAACCAAGTAAGTATATAACTATTCTTATAACATTCACAACTGCCTTTTATTATATTTTTTGATATGTAAGCACTGTATTTATTCAATAGTAAATAATTCAATTAAATAAAATGAAATTATAAGCTAAAAATTAGATAAACTACAGATACACTAGTTACCCTAAAAGGCGTCCAATAATACCTCCGCGTCGCTTATGGGAAAAGTGACCAGAAGGCTGGCCGCATTGCCACGCTGGATGGCAATGCTGATCCTCTGACCCAAGAATAGACCAGCCCTCTGATCATGGGAAGCGTTGATCAAACGTTTAGCTATTTCCCGAAATATTGAATGTGCGCTTGGGCCCCATGGTCCTAACTCCTAAGGTTTCTATTTGATTATATTTTTTTGATTAAAATACCATATAATGTGTGTCCTACTAAGACGATATAATTTTTTTAATGAATGATTTATAAGTAACATCATACTAATAAAATAAAAATTGTATTATACAAGTGTGTTATGTTTAAAAAGGTGCCGTAGCCTACTCAAACGAAATTATTAATTGTTCTTATATATAATAGATCATTTGTAAATATGTTTTTATGAACAGTGAAGAAATCTTTTAAAAATCAAATCAATCACTGTTCTAGCATTATTTTCCTCGAGAATAGCTCAAATGCTAGTGTTCAAATTCTGAATCAGGTACATGCGTATTATAAGAAGTTGTAATCAATCGAATCATTCGACTGTAGGTTCTTTTTTGTATGTAACGCGATTTATATATGTATAGAGAAGCGATTTGGATCATTCTTTTTTTTGCAATCGAGATGCTTTCATGGCGGTACCATAAAGATTTTGTTCAAATCAGTTTTTTAATAAGTCAAAGTCGGTCCATGTTTTTTAACAGTTGGTAACTATTCTGTTACAGAAGGGGGGTGGGGGGGGGGATTGGCCTTGCCTCCCGTCGTCAAACTTAGATCTTTCCAAATCTACTAAACCCTAAAAATGTACCGTGGTACTCGGAAGTAAGAACATGCTCGAGGCTATATCTTATTTTCTAGCATAGCTAACGTCGTTCCTACGCCTGACATGATGGATGAAATGAAACATGGCGTATACTTATGAGTGAAGGCTCTAGCCGTCTAGAAAAACACACTACAAACTAAGTAACTTGAGCCAGATCTACCCCCATTGAGGTTTGCCTCTAGACTCAAGGCGCTTCCTGCTGCGGAAATACTTCAGAGAATGGTTTTTGAGGGACGTTTTGCGCTGGTCGCTCGTCCGCATTCCGACTTATCTGTGGTGAGCGAGTAGGATATATTGGGTTGTTCAAAGTGAACCGAGAGATCCTTAAAACCTTAACTCCTCATCACCATATCAGCCGAATGTCGTCAAAAAAATTGCCGGTCTTGTGCCGCAATCGGCGGCTTCCCGTAACGTTCATCGGTGCATCTTTTAGAGGGTCTACTCACGCTACGTCTTCCGGTTCATAGTCGCCACTAGAGAACCTTGCTGCCCCAGCAGCCGTAGGTTCTACGAAACGTTAACTTTTTTTGAGTAATGTGTGATCTCGTCCTCCAGATAGTCTAAGTAGTTATTGAAACGACATAACCAACGCAGAAAACTCAGGCTTTGTCGAAATAAAGAGTGCACGTGTTGTTCATATATTTATATCTATCTCTATGGAGAATTGTCTTTGAGGTACAATATCGGCCAGGATTATTAACGTCGCCAACTAAATTGTATGTTGAGTAAACACTTTTACATGGTCACTGATAACCTTTGGCTGAATGAAGTTGGCGCATGGCGTAGGCGATCTAGTTGTTTATTCACGGCGGCCACCCACTGTGCTTTTATGATCCTTAATTTTTTTTCACCTCCTCTCATTTTATATTCATTTTATTTAGTGCTTTTTACAAAGTGTAATATAAAAGGGAACTGCAGGACTTTTGCACATCGATTTAAACAGTTTATATAACTATGGATATATGATAAAGGTGTTATGCATAGCTTGATGAAGAGTTATATATATATTTATATATTATGAAATAACTAACACTCTGATCCCAAACTAGGCAAAGCCAAACCTACGGGCAATTGATATATTTATAAATATATACACATTAGACCCAGACGCAGAACAAATAATCTTGACCGTCACATAAAAAAAATTCCCAGTTAGAACGAAACCCACGACCAGACTTAGCACTAGACAGTCTAGACCGACCAACAGACCAGTCAATAGAACAGTTTGGACTGGTTAAAGAAACGCTGGTATAAGATAATTATGGTTATCAGTCGAGGCCGTATGTATAAGAAGGATTATCAAATCCTTTTCTTCGAATACTCTAGTGAATAGCATTACGCGGGCTGTTGGAGGAACAAATTCTGCGGAAATAACGATACATTCTATTATCTGCCTAATTTCAGAATAATTATATAAACATTTTATTCCACACATACTTTTAATTTTAAATAAAATACAAACAAATAAGAAACTTCTAGGAGGCTAGTACGTAGGTTTTATGTTATCATCGTAGCTTCATATCAAACATATGTACGTATCTGCGTTGTGATCAGATTAACAGTTTGTTAAAAAGGTTACAACGGAGACACAATTTTTTTGAAATAGTAGGTATTTTACGCGCGAAAACTGTTACTTAAAATAGATAAAAAGACAATTCTGTTTAAAATTAATCCGTTTTTCTAACTTTATCTTCTTAAGTACACTATGTATGTTACACGTTGTATAAACGTATCAGTCGTGAAACCCACACTTTTCCAATAATAAGACATTTCAATCGAGTATTGGTAAGAGAATGACCTGAAAAGGCAACGAAATATATTTAGGTATATATTAATGAAGTAATGTAAACTTTAACTGCAGGTTTTATGACATCCAATATTGAAACAAGATGTTAGATATAAATATCATTTGAGGATCTCGCATATTTCTAGTTAAAAACAGGTGAATGTATACCTATTAAGCGGGTACCCGCATGGATTCCTACATATCTACAGAACGTGTAATTAAATGGCAAAATTATTGAAAGAACACGTGCCTTTATAACTGGTTATATATTATATTATAGAATGAATCTAATTCAGACTGATAGAAGAGGCTGTAGCCTTGACAGCCTCTTCTATCAGTCTGAATTAGATTCATTCTATAATATTTTTGGTGGCACTCAAATCCAAATGGCCTCACCGTTCATAAACGATCAGGGTCGTCAAGCTATAGACCATAGTTACGGTCAGAAATCAAGCCTAAATGGTTACTAAAAGTCTCCATGCTTCGGGAAAGACTTTGAGGGCTTGGTCCCAGCCGCAGTGAGAGCCATCATAGAGTAAAAATAACAAAATAACAAAACATCTAGGTTTAGTCACACCACCGCTACTAACTCAGCGCGAACGTTCCAGGTTCAGTCCCCTCATATGGCAACTATTTGTGAGACTCATGCGTAGTCCTAAGTGGATAAGCATAGTGTCCGCAAATTGCATGTTTGTAAAGTACCCCGCGATACAAGGACCAAAGCCCATAGCTCGGGCGCTGTCTGGAAAAAAAATATACCTAATTTATAAAATAGGAAAATTTAGTAAAAACCGTGTTTAAATGTGTTGGAGTATTTTTCCATCGACATCCGTTTTCAAGCCTAATTTAATAGCTCTGTTGGGTGGTAGTGTGAGTATTGGATTGTCATAGCAACGTAGGTGCCGGTATGGTGTCGTCAGGTGTGTGGTGTCCACGGTGGGTGAGTACGGCGGCAAGTGCAGGCGCTGGGTGAGTTCCGAGGCAGTTGCGCACGCGCCACCGCGCGACAGGTGGACGTCACGCGCCGTTACGTTACACCCTGACAACATACCGACCTACTACGTACTCTACCACTAGAATAATTACATTTCAATGTCCTATTATTATTATCGCAAGACAACATGATGGATTGCAATGTCCTCCATGCACAAATGTTGAATCTCTGAGATTTATAATTTGTGAATGGAAACTCCAGATAACTAATTTGTATTATGAAGGTTACAATTACTAAGTTGTATCATGAAACGATACACGAACTTTTTATTTTTGTATTTATTTGATTTTTTTATTTTTTCTGGAGTGAATTGGTCAGGTCATCCCTCCTGAAATCACTTCGTTTTTAGGACTTCGTAGCTGAAACAGGAAAAGGAACCCTTCTAAGATTATTTCATTTTCCGTCTGTCTATCGGTCTGTCAAGAACGTCGAGGAACTCCCTCGAAAAAGTGTCGTCGAGGGAGTTCCTGAGAATAAGCATTCTCAGGAATGCGCGGAGGCTTACATTTGTAATTAATATCACAACATATCCAGCTAGCAACCCAGCTAGCTGGGTATGTTGTGATATTAATTACAAATGTAAGCCTCCGCGCATTCCTGAGAATGCTTATTCTCAGGAACTCCCTCGACGACACTTTTTATGTGTCAAATCTATTGGGTAAGGGTAGTTGGCGTTGAAGAAGCAATGTCTTATAGAACAAGTAAAAGGAAATATCCAAAAGCTATACATTTTATTTAATAGAATTAAATAATATAAAGTTTGACTGCACGTGTGGCGCAGCGGCTAAGACAGTCGCCTCGCTGCTTCGTGTCGCGGGTTCAAGTCCCGCGCCTGACAACTATTTGTGTGACCCATAAATAGTTGTTCTGAGTCGGGATGTAATTTGTATCCGTCTATTATATATTTGTAAAGTACCCCGCAACACAGGGTTTAGATTCCCAGTGCGGGCGTTGTATTTCTAAACTATAAGGAATAAAACCTATAAAATAAAGAAAACTACCACGCACCAACATTCTCCTCCGTTGAAGGGCTGTAGTTGGAGTCTTCCTTCAACAATCACTTCTAATTCAACAATCTAGCTCATCCATTGCGTCGTCGGAAGAGGGCAATTGATTCTGATTACAACCAGCAGCTGATGGTGATGCCTAATTTGATCGCCTAATTAAAAAGTGCCCTCGGGCTAGGGCTAGGAAGTCGTTTGGAGACGTAGATAAAAGATAAATAGGGCTGTTGAAAATGGCCACTACTTGAGCAAACAATGTAGTTAGTTGCTCAAAAGTAAGGTGACTGCTGCCCTTAACGCGTTTAACGTAATGCTTAGCCGACTAGACACCTGCCTTTCAGATTTCAACGAAGTGAGGGGCGTAAGGCGAGAATCCAGAAGAGAGCTTTGATTTGCCTTGACGAAAACGCCATACACTTTCGCGGTGCCAACGAAATTCGTTGGCACCGCGAAAGTGGCTTGCGACGCGCCATAAAACGACGAAAAGTCATAATGTTCTTTTGTACGATCACTAGTAGACAGTAAATATATTATGCATTCGTATATAAGCTATGTAAAAGAATAAAGATAGCATTAAATCACTTTTGCTCCACGTTGCCTTCGATCAAAACGGACCTGCGAAGTCTATTTCGATGGTATCAAATGGCAAATCTATAGTGACTCGTTCTGGGGTAAATTTCCCATCAAAGGTTTTATTGTCCTATCCTGTAGACGATCTCACACAGTTGCACACAGTACGGCGAGCAAGATGTCTGTCGTTTATGGCTAAATTTTTCTCACGCATGAGGGAAAGCAATAGCTGCGTGTGTCAGCATAAAGATGCCGTCTATGTTCGTATTCGAACATATTACATATTTATATTATTTGAATTTGGTGATCTGATTCTTTATCGAGCTGCGCTTGAGACAAAGTATTTGCAGTGCCTCACCTCAGCTACTTTCACCGCTTCTCTCTTTACTCATATTGATTATTCTCTGTTAACCTTAACACAATAAACTAAGTGAGTAAATATAATTGATTAGAGCGCTTCTGGACAGAATTGGTATAATAGAATAATCATTCCTTCAATGTTCTTACATACTTTTATTGCGAGAGAGTTATTCGTGAAGTTTCAGTTTTAAAATATTCAACAGAAGAAAAAAACTAAAATTAATAAATATAAATTCTAAAACTACCACGCGTGAACACTTACAAACCTAGAAGTTGGTACAGAACCGATAAGAACTTGGCCGTTTTCTTTCTATTAATTGTGTGTGTGCGCGCGCGTGTGTGTGTGTGTGTGTATGTGTGTGTGTGTGTGTGTGCGTGTGTTACCCTCGCATCTAAACTGCTTGAGCTGCCTGTAGGTAGTATTAGTTAACGTCTAATGAGTTCTGCTTCAACCGATA
This sequence comes from Pseudoips prasinana, assembly GCA_951640165.1. NCBI lineage: Eukaryota > Metazoa > Arthropoda > Insecta > Lepidoptera > Nolidae > Pseudoips > Pseudoips prasinana. The sequence goes on along the minus strand of OX621237.1, from coordinate 21,840,688 downwards.
ACGTTATATATCCAATGAAACTCATAATATCACTTAACTGATACTAGACTGAGACACTGTGACTATTTATGGTCTCACCACTCATAGAGGTACTAACCACAACGATCGTTTACGGGCCCGTGAGGGTATCAAGCTATGAAAGTCACATACTGCCGCTTATCTAAAATGTCTGGAGCCATCGCCAAAAGTGATTTGAATATAGCTGTAAACAGCATCTCTTCAGTCAATGCCAACATTCCAAGACAATGTTACAGCGATAGCGCGTTATTTGACCGTTCTAATTAGGAGACAAAATATCGATAGCTACTCGATTGAAACTGCTTCGCCACTTATCTAAGGCTCCTGACTCTGCTACTATTCTATTGAACTTTTTGAAAACAATAAACTAATACAACCTACTTTCTAAAACCACTTTAGATCAAATCTGCCAGCACCAGCACTAAAACAGCTTTTTGTCGCAAATGGAGTCCAATGTTGCCGTCGAAAGTGGCCTTGCTTTAAGTACTTGATTAAACTTGCACTTTATCGATGCGTGTAACAAAAGTGACATTAAAATATAATATCGCATTTAAATATCAAATTTAATGTTGACGAAGTAGATCGATCGTGTAGTCATGATCAAGTGCAAAGGAGTTAAATGTTATGGGTTCACTTGACGGCTTACTTAAATAGGTACAGTCACCGTTAAATTGCATCGGATAGGATTGCACTATAAAAATCGCCATTGCTGCCTACTTTTCACTCGTATGGCGACGGACTAGAAAACAATTTTTGTTTTTGTTATGTAAAACTCAACAGAACTCTGGCTAGTATAACAATCTCAATTAATTAATTTATGATTAAACTCCAGTTTCTTGATGTTTAATGAGCCGTAAGCTGTAGAAAGCCAGAGCGAGTCTGTGGCGTGAAATACTTGTTTGTCCCGCCAAAGTCTGTCTGTCTACGACTTCGAAGTAGCCTCCTACTTTCGAGAAAAAAATTGCCATTATATTCTTACTTTATAAAACATCGGCGAAAAAGTACATTTATGACAAAGATACCTGACGCTCGGCACTTACTTGCACATTTCTCGCTGGGGATCTTATAGCCACATGGACATGCCTAATATTTTGTGCTACGTGAACTATCTGTAATATGATTGCTAACATTAAAAAAGTAACTGGCTCTTTGTCAAAATCTATACTAATAGTATAAAGAGGTAACGTTTGTGAGTTTGTGACGTTGTAAGGGGTAATCTCTGGATCTACTGAACCGATTTTCAAAATTATTTCACCAATAAAAAGCTACGTTATTGTGGAATGTCATAGTGTCAAATGTAAGTCGCAATCTAACAACATATTCTTTGTAGATTTGTTCTAGAATCAAATATATATTCCGACTATTTAGAAGCGATTTTTGAAGTTCATTTTTATTTTTAGGTGTATAAAAAGTGAGAGGCTTGTTTTTCAGGTAGTATATTTTTTTTTCTTAAAACCAAGATTTTTCTTACAATACATGATAACAATTATTAATATTATTTACATTTTTATAGTATTTCCATGAGGCTTACAGTTAACTACAGGCGAACGGACGAAGCAGAGCAACGTAGCGTCGACTGTACATTTGAGTACTAACTTATGCGTACCTACTTGAGAGTGGACACTTCGTTGCGGGGTTGGAGATGTTTGCATGAGTACTTAGCCTTCATAATTTTTAGCTGTATCACCCGTTATAGTTTCAAGTTTCTTTATTGCACTCAAGTTTCAGATGTTTTATATCTCTTATATTATATTATTCGCTTATTATTGTTAATAGCACGTTGCAGGTACACCAGTAATGAATAATTGATGAAATTCATATATTTTCCCATCCCTCCATAGTTCAAAAATGAACATGGGTATAATTCTTTACTCATGTCTATTGCTTTGCTAGACGGCTTGATACTTCACTCTCCTCTATTACACGGTGAAGTGAAAACGAACTAGACTATCTTTTTAAAACAATCGCTCCCATCGTCACAGCCGTCATAGCAAAAGGATTTCGACTATGAGTACTTCCATACACAAAGGGATAATGAAAATCCTTTTGCTACAAAATAATATCGAATTTACTTCCAAATATTAAAGTGTGAAATATTAAATATCTAAGTCGATGCGTAATTCTGACATTCAATCCCAGCGTAATAGTTTTCCGAAGACGAACATAAATCAGATGCCGCCGTGGAGAATGTTTCGGGGAACATGAGTCCCACGATAAACGAGTTCACCTACCTACAGCTCAGTCCATCTCCAATCTTCAGATTAAGATCCTGCCTGTTTACAAACATTTTGAATTCCATGGATCGAAAGAATATTTAAAACTCATTACATAACCGTTATGCGCCTTTAACAGCGTGAAATTCTGGTAATTGGTAATATAAAGGTACCTGTGAATACTTATACCGGTCTCTTATAATAATATACTTAACTGTGTGTGGAGATGTAGAGGAATTTATGAGGCAGTGATACTTGAGACAGTGGTACTTAGGATACAGTTTGGTATACATTCGTGCTGTTTCTTGTCCAGTGCAATCTGCGAATACCGAAGGATCCATCGACTAGACCAGAAACATTTTACAGTCTTGTTGTAGAGGACAGCAAGCAAACATTATTTAGTTCTTTATTTTTTTTAAAGGTAACGCCCGCATTATGTAATTTAATCCCTGTGTCGCGGGGTACTTTACAAACTTATTAATCATTTATTTTCAGTCCAACAAAGGGTCCATTTTGTTAGTAACAATACACTTATTCTATGTTAGTGTCAGTATAAAATCAAATACAATAATTTTAAAATTATAATAGACGGACGCTAATTACATTCCGACTCAGAACAACTATTTATGGGTCACACAAATAGTGGTCCAGCACGGGACCCAAACCCGCGACACGAAAGCGGCGAGGCGACTGTCTTAGCCGCTGCGCCACAAGTGCATTAAAATGCAATTTCAAGTTAATGATGTAGTTAGTTTATTAATGAAAACATTTGTAACTTCAGATGGGCTAATAACAAAGGCCCAGCGGCAGGTTAAGTATAGCGGTGTTAGACCATAACTTAACTTAAATTTCTGTTATTTATCTTACCAGCAATAGTGACATATCAGGTCGCAGTTTATGTAAGGATATACTTACGCTATACACGAAGCAATGCGATGTTCACCAATACTACAGTCGTTGGGAGGATAAATTGTCTTTGGTGGCCAGAGCACTTACAAAGTCATCAAAATCGACTCGTTTATGGGGCCGGCAGTTTATAATCAGCTCCCAGAGAGTATAGTAGTGTCAGTTAAGATGCTGTTTAGTAGAACGGCTTTATACGGTGTTTTTATTTATTTGTATTCTAAATTTACTATTACACTAAAAGAAAATAATTGCTTTTCTTTTAAACAACCAATTTGTTTATTTATATTTGCTAAAGTAATGTGTATTCAAGACTTTAGTATATGTATATCTCAATGTAAACATTTTTACATGTAACTACTAACTAAGCTGCGCCCCGCGGTTTTGCCTGCGTTAAACTTTATAAATTATAGCCTATGTGTTATTCGGATATATAAGCTATAGTACTACAAAGTTTCATCAAAATCCGTTCAGTAGTTTTTGCGTGAAACAGTAACAAACACACTCACACACTCACAAACTTTCGCCTTTATAATATTAGTGTGATTATTATTAACAAAAAATACTATTGCATATTGCTTTTTGAGATTGGATTGGACTAAACAACTATTAAGCTCTAATAACACTTGCGAATGCTCTGTCGTTGCGTTTGGCAGTGAGCGGCGGTGATCGTCACTTACCTTCAGATACCTTGTCGATTGCGTTCCTATCAAATAAAAATCAAAGATAAATTGGGACCAACTTGCTGATATCTTTTATCGCATTACAATTTAACAATGTGATAATATTAGATACTACTTGGTTGTGCAGTAGTAATGTCTTCAACCACATTTACTTACTTATAGTATGGGCAGTGGTTAACCTAGTGTCAGAGTTGTTCAAGCCAGGCCTCTGACATGGCTTAACGACTGTTGCCTAAGGCCCGGCGCATATCGGTGGGCATCGGTGCGGCTTGGTACAGCTCGGGCGCCTTTCGGCGGCTTCGGGCGGCTTCGAGCGCCTGAGAGCTGCGTCGGGTGACTTCAGGCTGCCTCGGCAGCCGTAAGCACCCAAGATCATCTTCATTTTGTATTTTGCCTTAAGGCTCCAAGTTTCTCTTTTCTACTGTCTACGAATAAGTTTAAAAGAATTATTAAAGCCAAATTGTGTAGCAGGGCATATTACAACATTTCTGATTATTTAAGTGATAAAAGTGCTTGGGATTGAGTTGTTCTGAGTCAACACACATGATTGTAATTAATCTTAAGTATATTTTATTTTAAAAAAGGATTCCTACTGAGTTTTCTGGCAGTGTTTTTCAGTAGCTGCCACGTCATGCACTGCACGGTAGGGTAAAAAAATATGACGATTCCACATAAATGTAATTATTTTATGGAATAAATGATTTTTGACTTTTGTCTCTTCTTCTTCAGTAAGATGAACAATGAGAACTAATTCCCAATCCACCATTATAAATACACACGCACAACTGTTTTTACGTAACGTTACGACTGCTCAGCGATGTTTCTGCCAACCGAACTATTCTAAGACTACACAAAATCAGCGACGGCGTCCATAGGTGTGCTTACGACTGCCGAGGCAGCTCTCAGGCACCCGAGCTGTACCAAGCCGCACCGATGCCCACCGATAGTGTGCGCCGGGCCTAATGGCTACAACCAAGACCGACAACTTAACGTGCCCTCCGAAGCATGGGGACGCTCAGAAGTTAAACCACTTTGGCGGTCACACATCTATGTACTGACCGGGAGCCTAGCTGCTTATTCTCGCCAATTACTTACGGGCCGGTGAGAGCATCTAGCTACGAGTATATTAGTTAATGAGCTAGTTTTAAATCCCAACTAGGACCAAAAGGATTTTGTTTTTCTGGTAACAAAACTCTTTAGCACAAGCCCTGTTTATGGAAGATGGCGATGTAACTGACCCTTGTTCGGAGAGCACATAAATCTGTCAGTCCTGCTGATGAACTATCTTCACTTTTTTTGCATAGTTCGCCGCATTAGCTCATTAGAGTAAGGGAATAGAACAAAATGTACGTAAACACATGTGAACTAAGCACGAACGGACTCGAACCTGGATCTCAAAAGGATGTGTTTATACATATGTATGTTTAAACACATCATTTTGAAATCCAGGTTGACTTAAGCAACCATGGTCAAAATTTCACCAGGAGTATATTATTATCAACTAGCTGTGCCCGCGTTAAACTTTATAAATTATAGCCTATGTGCTATTCAGATAAATCCATAAAGTAAGTACCGTAGGTATACTAACTTTATGGATAAATCATACTAATATTATAACGGCGAAAGTTTGTGACTGTGTATATTTGTTACTCTTTCACGCAAAAACTACCGAACGGATCTTAATGAAACTTTGTAGTAATATAGCTTATTTATCCGAATAGCACTAAGGCTATAATTTATAAAGTTTAACGCGGGTAAAACCGTGGGACATAGCTAGTAAGCTATATAACTACAAAGTTTCATCAAAATCCATTTGGTAGTTATTACGGGAAAGAGTAACATTCATATGTTCAAACATCTTTACATCCATACTCACTAACTTTCGCATTTATAATATTAGTAGGATTTTTTTTATCGATATGTGATAAATGAAATCAGTCCTTAGTCCCCCTATACACCTATAAGAGAAACTACCTACGTATACGGATTCAGTTAAAATATTTAAAGAACACACCAGTAAGTTCTTAAAATCATTTAGCGTAAAACGCTATAAAAATTCCATAGCATGGTATTTTAAATACCGTATTGAGTGAGTCGCTGAGGCGTCGGTGTCCATTACGCTATAATCAATCATCGTGTTCGGGTTTCAATGTGCGTTTGCGCCGCTTTTGGCCAGGCGAGGCTTTCGACACGGGCGCAATCAATATAGCAGATAAGTGCGATAAGATCCAACGCAGCCTCGTCGCCGTGTTGGTCGTTTTGCAGCACGTTTCCGCGCCTCCTCCGCACCGCGCGCCTCTCAACTAGCTCGAAGACATCTTCATCTTACGAACCCTTAGCTATGTTCACACTTCAGTGCCCTGTCAGCTCTTGAGTTTAATGTTTACTGTTAACTTTGATTGTTTGATACATGGTCATTGATAGCATTCAAAACCATTGATAATAAGGTCCTGGCATCTGATCCCGTGTCAGGTCCAAAAAGGCTTCTCATGAATCATTTGAGACAAACGTCTGCAATCAACTCCTGATCTGTCCTTCTTCGATCAACCCTAAGCTTGTAGTCTTATTTTATGATACAAGACTTAGTCCTAGAGGAATTTTACTGTCTCAGGCGCACTGTAAATTTTTTGATGAATGATCGCTGAACTAATTTTAGTTCTGAGCATTCGCGTGCTGTACGTTATATAACAGAGGTTATGCCATGTCATAGGCGTGTAAAACTGACACTAGAGTAACCACTGCCTATACGATTACATTAAATAGAGAGCTGCTATCTTCATAATATTTTTCAATTCCACATAATTATGAACTCGGACAGAACTTATGACATTAAAGTCATAATTATTCTTTTTTGTCATTTCTCTCATCTTCAGGTACGCTACCATTAACAATAAATACCATCAAAAACATTTTATCACATTACTTTGATGCGTTTTCGTATCGAACTCAAATTTTGTATATTATATTTTCAAATACTTTTGACTCAAATAGTTTTGATATGGGATTGAGTCGTTCTAGATTAACACATTTAACTACATACAATGTACATTAATTATATTTGCTGGCAGTGTTTCTCAGTAGCTGCCACGTCATGCACTGCACGGTAGGGTAAAAAAAATTGACGATTCCACACAAATGTAATATTTTAACGGAATAAATGATTTTTGAGTTGAGTTGATACGCTTTAGTGACGGGTCATTGTCACAGAGCAGAGGTTTTAGACAAGTGGCCAATAGCCATACGCCGAGATCATACGACTTAGCAATAGCTATTAACTATTAACGGAAAAGATAGCGCTGCTTAGCAGTTCCAATCACTTGAACACTTGACTGAGGTCGCACAGCGAATGATCTAATTCTTTTGATGCTAGGTAGCGATATAATTCTAGTTTAACCAATAACTATTGGCAGCTAAATATACTTATTTACGCGTAATTTCTAACTTACCTCTTGCGAATTAAGATCTATATTTTTTCCATATTTGATACCGTCTTAATTGATTCGGTATTCTTCTCCATCTTCATTTTAAAAAATAATGACGTTTCTGCATAGTAGTTGTTTAGAAAAAAATAATGAAAAGAAACAAAAGTTTTTTTTTTCAACAAGCACAAATAATATCTGTAATAATATATATTTTTTGCGGTGATCACTTACCATCAGAAGACCCATTTCCTCGTTCGCCTTGCGATCACATAAAAATAATAATAACGATACAAGTATTTAATTTAACTTATTTAATATATTTCTTCATTTAGAAGCATACAAAATTATACAAACAAGCCAGGAAAAGTCATCTACTTCAACAAATGCTTCAGTAAATAATTACTGTAACTCTGATCTTCCGATAGCACCACAAATTAATGTCACGGATATGGCAATAATTAAGTTGGCTACTAAAATATGGTGCCAATTTCTTTTTATCTATGAAATCAAATAACTTTAAACGAGTAATTCTTGAAGTAAAAGAAACAATGTCTTTGATTCTGTCACTAATAGTTCTATTGTAAGTATTTTGTTTCTACTTCGTATGAGGTTCACATGAGGTACAGATCATAACGATCAGTATTAAGCTTTATTGCACACCAATCTGACAATTACCAGATTAAAACCCCGAATGAAGTAAAGTCACGTTCCTCAAATTATCAATTATCGTGACTCGACATTTATAAAAAAATACATTTTATTCTGCCGTAATGCGTAAGTAGTAAGTGGTTGCCGGTAGCGCGTGCGCAGTGTTATGTGAAGTGCCCTTAACGACTTAAGTGTTGATGTACGGGAGTGGGATCATTTATTATTTTATCGTATGATTGAATCTTGTTCTTGATTCAGTTCAAATAACAGGCAGACATATATCAGACATCCTTACAAATACTTGATTAAATTAAAAAGACAGCAATATGAGAGGATGGAGATTCTTGGTAAACACAACAGCATCGTGAGCATTGAGGATAAACTTATTGAAAATTTGCTAGACCACAAGGATGTTATCTAAGCCTATCTATACCTCCTATCAGTGTAGCTTCGCCAGTTTGCCGCAGACAGTGACTTTAAAGTAAGTAAATCAAAGCAAAATATTCTTTTTTTTGTACACCATATCACCAATAAAAATTAAGATATCTAAAATAGGTAGTAGTAGTAAACTTACTTGATTTGTTATTTCTTTTTGGAACGAAGTTCCTTATCGCGCGTTGTAAAAGGGGGCTAGACGGAAAAAAATCTTACGAAAAGTTGCCACGACACTTTTTGCGGCTGTGCGGCGTGCGAATGTTTCTCTTTCTGTCTCTCTCTCTCTCTCTTATAGAAAGCAAGCCAGATATTTTCATTTCTATTTCGCATTGAACAGTGTGGTGTCGCGACGATTATTTTTCTTGAGTGTGTACAGGTTTTTTGAACATAATAAATAATAAGAAATAACTTCGTTCCATCCGGGTGTCCCTTGACACCTCTCAAGTTTTAATCTATGTATTCACCCTCATCGTATCAGCCGAATACACGTCTACTGCTGCTCAAAAGCTTACCTCAATCCATGCTGCCATAATGGCCAGACGGGTTGAATCATTGCTAGACATCACCACTGTTTAAAAGTTATCCTTGAGGTAAATTTCTTAAGAGCGCGGCCATTATAATAATAATAATATCCTGGGACATTATTTACACACGGCCATCTGATCCCAAACTAAGCAGAGTTTGTACTAAGGGAACCAGACAACTGATATACTAAATATTATACTACTTTTATTTTGTAAATACATGCTTATATAGATAAATACATCCAGACTCATGACAAACAGACATGTTGATGCACGCAAATATCTGTCCTGGGTGGGAATTGAACCCATTACCTCCGGCGTGCAAAGCAAGCATTTGCTAACCACACAAACATGCTCTAACGAAGATGGGTGACCGCCTGAGTGTTTCAATTGATAAACGTCTCGATCATTTGGACAACCCGTTAAGCTGACCGTGTTGTAAGCATTAAACACTACTTGTTAACCCTGTCTACGGGCATGGGCAGCGTGGTTTTCACGAGTTGCTGTTTTCTTGTATGCGGGCGCGGACACTGTTATAGTGAACTCAGAATTGCACTTGACCATTTTTATTTACTATAGTCATCCTAGTTACTGAACTGCCAAGTGATAGTATAGTAGTTCAACTTCAAGCTAAGTATATCTTCATATTTAAGTGTCTAATTAGTTAAATACCCCCAGAAGTATGAAGTTAGCTACGGTCTCTACACCCGAGGTGAGTTTTTTTTAAATATGAATTGTTCAATAAATTTAATACTATATATGTATCTATATGTACGTATATAAACGCGGTGGTCGTAGGGAGTTACACTTCACCACGATCACCGCTAAAACCCTTTATATTTACAAAATTAGGTACCGGATTTTAGGTAATGAGTGTTCACGTAAAATTGTTTACTCAGAATCACGGTAAACAAGTCAAATCAAATTGACAACGTTACCAATGCAACAAACTCAAATACTTTTGGCTTGCTTTACCCTATTTTAATTCAATTTTATCGTGATTTAACCATTCTGAACAACCGATTTGGACTGTAAAAACCTAAAGCCCTGCATATTGATTTTTTTATCTTCGGCCTTAAATATTGCGAAAGAGACCACGTTCGTGACAAACTGAGAGTAAGAATTAACAGGCTCCTCACCTGATATGGAGATGAATAGGTTCATTACGAGACGTGTGCGAGAGTGTGTGCGTGTCGTGTGTACGATATCATCGCTACACAGTAATAAATCGAATTCTAAACATAACTATGTCGCGTATAAGTAGGTATCACGCTGCGTGTGAGTGTGATCATCATTTATATTTAAGCGGGTATGCGGGCACAGGTGCGCACGCGCCGAGTTTGCGCAGGTAGTCCTTACGCTCGTCGTATCTCCTGTCCACCTGTGTTCTTAAGCACTGACCAACATAACTAAAACTTAAGGCCGCCAAAAAATAATTGCCTTAACAGATGTCATTGATTAACACTTTCGACAGAAGGGCGTCGAAAAAACAATGATTATAAACCTTTACGGACCCGGTGAGTTATTAGTTTAATCTCATAGAACCTGAGCGATCAAGTTCCGCTAGTTTTTTGTTTAGTAACTATAGAAACAATTATTTCACATATTTTTGAAGTTAGATATTAGCAATAAATTGAATTAAATTAATAAATAAATGATTTAAAGAAATATACCGTATTTGTTAAGGTTCTTTTCACAATTGAAAATGATTCTCACAATTTAAGCTCATCTTGGTATATGTAAAATGACTCACAATTCAATTTTTCCTAGATTTATGCTTATTTTTGTCGCCCCCGTAATTTATTGCTGTACTTATTCGAAATTCTCTTCCAATTATTTACGATTATTTTCCAATAAATATATCCGACTTTGACCTACCATTATTCGCAATCATTATTTAATAATGTTCGAATTGGATAATTAGGTACCTAGATACCTCTTAAATAACAATGTGAAATGTTGTTTGAAGTCGATTAGTAATGGAAACTATCCATTAATGAGCGACACGAGACGGCTGCTATCGTCGGCAATAAGTTACACGAGCATTAGTGAACTACGGAGTAATTGCGGAGGCGGGCCGATTTCCTATACAGCTAGTGCCGAAGCAATTAATACTCCAACGTGATCGACGCTGTTCCCTCTTCACTGTGCTTTACGAACCGATGTCACTGTTTAGAAATAATATAATTATTTGACTACGCCAAGTGGTCTGAGTTATTAATAATTACTTTACAGTACATTTAAGTAATTAATACGGTTAAGCTCTAAATTAGTCAGAACCTTTTCATAGAGTGGACATAAATAACGTAGAAAGATCTATACAAAAAGTTTAAGTCGCAATTTAACACTTTACGAAAGTTGCGACTGCGCTGTGCTTTACGAACCAATGTCACTGTTTAGAAATAATACAATTATTTGACTACGCCAAGTGTTCTGAGTTATTAATAATTACTTTGCAATACATTTAAGTAATTAATATGGTTACGCTTCAATTTGGTTAGAACATTTTCATACGATGGACATAAATAACGTAGAAATGTCTAAACAAAACGACTAAGACGCAACTTTAGTAAATTAAACACGTTGCCTGCAAAAGTTTCGATCGCGCTGTGCTTTACGAACCAATGACACTGTTTAGAAACAATACAATTATTTGACTACGCCAAGTGGTCTGAGTTATTAATAATTACTTTACAGTACATTTGAGTAATTAAAATGGTTACGCTCTAATTTGGTTAGAACATTTTCATACGATGGACATAAATTACGTAGAAAGGTCCATACACAAAGCTTAGGTCGCAACTTTAGTAAAGTGAACACGTTACCTAAACTTGCGACTGCGCTGTAAATATAACTTGTTTCTAAACAGTGTCATTGGTGCTTAACTAACCAATGACACTGTTTAGAAACAATACAATTATTTGTCTACGCCATGTGGTCTGAGTTATTATTAATTATTTACAGTACATTTTAATAATTAATATGGTTACGCTCTAAATTGGTTAGAGCCGTTTCATAGGATGGATATAAATAACGTAGAAAGGTCTATACACAAAGCTTAAGTCGCAACTTTAGTAAAGTGAACACGTTACCTAAACATGCGACTGCGCTGTGTTTTACGAACCGATGTCACAGTTTAGAAATAATACAAGCGGTCTGAATTATTAATAATTACTTTACTGTACATTTAAGTAATTAATATGGTTACACTTAAAATTGGTTATAACCTTTTCATACGATGGACATAAATAACGAAGAAAGATCTATACAAAATTTTTAAGTCGCAACTTTAGTAACGTGAACACGTTACTAAATTTGCGACTGCGCTGTGCTTTACGAATCGATGTAACTGTTTAGAAATAACACAATTATTTGAGTACGTCAAGTGGTCTCAGTTATTAATAATTACTTTACAGTACATTTAAGTAATTAATAAGGTTGCGCTCTAAATTGATTCGAACCGTTTCATCAGATGGACATAATAACGTAAACATGTGTATACAAACATTTTAAGCTCAACTTTAGTAACTTGAACACGTTACTAAAGTTGCAACTGCGATGCACTTTACAAACCGATGTCACTGTTTAGAAATAATACAAGCGGTCTCAGTTATTAATAATTACTTTACAGTACATTTAATTAATTAATATGTTTACGCTTTAAATTAGTTAGAACCGCGTCATACGACTGACACAAATAACGTAGAAGGGTATGTACAAAACGTTTAAGTCGCAACTTTAGTAACGTGAACACTATAAACATAATATTTTCGTTCAAAAATACCTATTTATTGAAAATAAATAATTATTAACCTAATCTGATAATAGTTGTGACAACAAAACATTAGGGGCATAATATAAGAAAGTATACACTAATTATGTAAAAATCATATACATATATGTATTTACAGAATTGTTTTAAGAAATTTTGGAGTATTTTTTCAACTCATAAGATGATATACAAGTTGATATGCTCTATATGGTGTAGAATTACCCGGAAGAACACGGTTGCCATAAGAGCATCATATGACAATCGTTCAATCAAGAGCATCGTTGGAATTTAACACTTGTCTGACTATGGCTGTATGTTTTCTAATAGATTTTAGCTGCTGTTGACTAGCTACTATCAGAAATCAGTAGCTAGTCACATACCCTGATTATTAATTCAATATCCGTATGCAAACGTGCATACGGATATTGAATTTTTCGTCTAAAAACTACTTCTTCTTCTTTTGTTTTGGCCCTCCATGATATGTCTTAGTAACCAGAACATGAAACTATGAGTCCGGCTTTATATTTTGGTAAATAAGAGAATCATTTTTAAAAATAGTGCGAAATAGATAAATAGCATGGAAGGTATCATCATAATCATATCAGCCGTAAGACGCCCACTGCTGGACAAAGACCTCCCCCAAAGATCCCGGATTGCTGGCCTTGCGCTTCCCGCATCCAACGGCTTGCAGTGACCCTTACAAGTTCATCGGTCTCTCTTGTAGGAAGCCTGATCACGCTGCGTCTTCCGGTTCGTATGGAAGGTATATGATAATATAATTATCCTTTGCATTACGATTAAAAAGTAATTTATAAACATAAAAGAATGAACAGGAACTAAGGTGGTGAGATGACTTGACACATTATTTAAATTTGAAACAGGTCCGTACGTCCGATTTTTTTATTCGTAACTTGATTGTTATGTCGGCCAACGTTGGCGGTGTTCCACCTTGTTTTTGCACAGGGGAACAAAAAATATTGCACCATATGGAGTCATACCGTGCGTCGTTGTTCTAAAATAGGTTGTTTAATGAATAAGGTACGTTAACCAAAACATATGGCCAATTAATTTCTGCTAGCTTTAAAATGAACACGTTTGGAACGAATTCGAAAGGTGCAATAAACTGTTTAAAACCTGCAGTGCCGTACGGAGATAATCCGCAAATGTTGCTTCTTTTTGTGACTTGTATGTTAACATGGTTTACGTGTAGCTAGGCCGAAGTGCATTCACTAGAATCTATCTTTATATTCAAGAGCATATGAAAGCCCAATTTTCAGATACTTAAAGTAACGTGTATCCCATAAAGTTCTGCAACAAAAGCAACCTAACCTAAACATTTCATTGTACACATATATTTGTTCAGTGCAGGAATCCAACTCGCAATCATCCGGGCACGACTGGACGGCTACATCGAGATTGAAAGTTGTTAGTTATTTGGTAACGTAACGATAGTTAGGTGACCAATTACTCCAAAATCACCATTTAACTGAAATAGGTTATAATATTTTGGGAACTTTCCAATGCAGAGAAAAACTCATATAACAAAAGTTTATGACGTAATAATATGTATATAACTTGCTTCTACTACAAAGTTGCAGTTAAGAAAGCCGACACGTTCTCTATGAAATACTATTGATTTTTTTACAATGTTTCTTGAACGAGTCTCTTAAATATGTTTAGACAACTAGTAATATACTTGGATCTTAGGGTCGTAAGAAAGCTTATCATCGCCTGGAGGTGGAAAGCCAAGTATTGGAGTGAGTTGCAGAAAAATATACCTAAAAGGTACTGTCTTGCAAAGACAGTAAATACCTTTACTGTCTTTGCAAGACAGTAAAATAAATATCACGTACTTTTAATGGTATTTTCTGTTATTCGTTCTAACTCTAAATTGTTTGCGAATATGTTCGGGATAGACTTCAACGAGCTAAGAAACACTTTATTTATTGATAATGTTTTTTTTAAATATATTAAGGAATGTACTATATTTTCTTATTGAATTATTTATATTTTACGTAAAATATTTGACGAGATTCATTAATAAATTTATGAGGTGATTATTTCATTAAACATTAGATTTCATTTGATTACTAAATGAAATTATCATGTCGTCGCTGATAGTCCTGTGATTTTGATCTGAGAACTTATTTATACTTATTCATTCGTATATTTGTTGTATAGATACTAAAATATCTTTTCACTTCTTTCTTTCTATATTGTATTTCCATAACATTTTTTTGCATCCTATTGTTAGTTTCCGTTAACTCACACTCGCGGTTCAAATACATATTTTTGTCGAAGCTGCCATAAATATTATTTCACACGTACTCAACAAAATGTTATATATATACCAATTTCTTTTTCTTGCCTGGTAATACTAAAGGTTTTAAAAGTATTGTAAATTTGGTTGCTTAGATTGTCATGAGACATAACTAACAATCATCTTGATTATATTGGCGCATTGGTTAAAGTAGTAGCCTTAGTAGTAGCCCGACGGCCTCGTGTTTCTGGTTCGATCCCCGCACAGTGTAACTACATGAACCATCACTATTATTCTGAGTCTGCGTGTGTTATGTGTCCGTGAACCGTAAAATACAGTGATTTATTTCCCTTGTTCGAGCGTCAACTTTCTATAACCTGAGTAAAAAAAACCAATACAAATGATTTGTTTTGGAGCTATGATACGAAAGACAGCTAGACACAAACATTTACTTTAAAGTATTTATCTGTCGATGTAATCTATACCAATATTACAAAGAGGTAACGTTAGTGAGTTTGTGACGTCATAAGGGGAAATCTCTGGATCTATTGAACCGATTTTCAAAATTATTTCACCATTAGAAAGCTACGATATTGTGGAGTGTCATAGGCATATGAAAAAAAATATCCCGAAGTCAGCGGGCACTGCTAGTATTGGAATGAGTACGTAAATAAATCGGGATGCATTATACCATCTGAATATTTCCATAAAAATGCACATATAGCAGGGCATGGGATGTGACCTTGAAATGCTCAACGAATAAAAAAATTGACCTGTCTACAGTTCGGTAACGATTAATCTTATTTGTTATTCAATTTTTCCTGTATTCAAAAGCGCGAATAAATATGTGTGGTAAGTCACAACCTGCTCAAAAGCGGGTTTCTCGACGTGTCGAGGCGACCATCTGGTGGGCGAGAGCTTTTTTTTATTTTCCAAACGTGTCGTCTTGGATTCTCGTTTTTTGCACTGGCTGGCGCTCGCTCCTATTTTTTTTATATTGCGGAGTTGCAGTTAACAGGTGGCTGGCTGTGTGCAGGTGAGACCTGAGATTTTAACTCGCGTCAGGTTCACCTCGGTGTGAAAAATTACGCGTGCTACCAGTCCAATTAACGTGCTCCGAAATTTTGTTAGCAAAAAGTAAATTCAACCGCTATCCGATAACGTCAAACGGGTATGTGGGTTGTATTATTATTTTTACATTACATAAAAGTACAGTCGTCGTCAGATTAAAAAAAAAAACTGTTAATTTACGTATGTAATATCAAAATTCATTAATTTTTATATCCTTGAACTATTTTAGGTGGGTAGGTACTGAAGCTATAAAACGGTTATTATAGACTCTAGATCTAGATCTTTTTGTTGTTGTTGTATGTATGAATGTCACGAAATACTTCCGTGGATTTTGAACCGTCGGTCTCCAATTTTATTAATTCTGTTGTAATAAAAAGAGATGAACTCTGTTGTATGTTTTTAACCCTTATTTGAACAATGGTGTAATAGTTACCATCGTAGTATAATCTCTATTAAGTTGTAATAAGA
Source organism: Pseudoips prasinana (assembly GCA_951640165.1). NCBI lineage: Eukaryota > Metazoa > Arthropoda > Insecta > Lepidoptera > Nolidae > Pseudoips > Pseudoips prasinana. Next base: position 21,824,271 of record OX621237.1, on the reverse strand, counting down.
ACTAAAACCAATGTATTATGAAGATACTTTATGAACGATACAGGTTTAGAACAGTTTTCTAATTACTTATTGCCAGTGGAACACCTTAAGTTTAAGCACTCATTATGTTATTTTATTTGATAATTGAATTTTTGAGTGCTTTCTTGTTATTGTTTTTAACACTAGTAGTACTTTCAGATTAGTACCTAAAGCCTACCCTAATTCTATAGAATATTCCGTCTCTTTTGCACGGTAATAAAACAAGTAGGTACTGTACAGTTCGGAATGTATAAATTCCATTCCATTCTATTTAGTGTAGTACGCCTTCACATCTCCAAAAGGATTTGTTGTCATAAGATAAATAGATTATATTAAAAGTGTAAGTGAAATTCAATAATTACATTAATTGAAAACAGTATACAGGTGTTGCCACCAGTCTGTGGCCACCAGATAATTGATAAACATACTTATATATTTCTAAATACCTACATGTTATAGATAAATTACAGGCCAGTCAACGCAGTTATATCAGTTATATTATTACATCACCTTCATTATTTACGTCAATATACCAAAAAAGCACATAAACTGGGAAAAGGGAAATATCGAAGAGCATTATAGATAGACAAGTTAGCTAGATACATTAAAGAAAGAGGCTTAAGAATGCGTTTTTAATTGGTCATGTAAGGTCAAATGTTAGTCTAAATGTATTGACATAGTTTATCTACGTACAGAAGTAAAACTCGACGTGCCAGACCAGTCAAAAGTAAAATGACCGCGGGAGGTAGGATGGGATATATTGCTTTGTTAGTAAAATGTTTTTAAAATAAACTATTCCATTGTCTATCCATTATACACACACACGCTCCTGAAAGAGTCGTTTGGATCCAACTGATTCATTCAAGTTAAAGATTAACTACGACACATGTTGTTATACTGTGGTATGGTAGACTCAAGACTACTGTTTCTAATTGGAAAGTTACAGATGATGATATCTCACATAAAATGGCGCATTAAACTACAAGCGCCTCCGAAGTAAAGCCCAAGTAAACAAACAGACATATAATCGGCAGACATTAATAAGTATCGTTAAACAAAGCGTGCAACAATTAAGAGCAATTTGATAAATAATCAGCAACGTTGCATCATTCACGGGTTTTGGGCTCACGGTATTAGTGTGGACTTATGTGAAAGCTTGAAAAATTGTGCCTATTACAGCGAGCGCACTCAATAGGCTGTGCGACCTGCACCGTTAGACTCCAGATCACGACGCGGCGGATTATTTGAGAGCACAAAGAGATCGAGTACCTCGCGTCCGACGGACACAATCACTCATAGCGTCGCGTTTGTCATAGAGAGGAGCGCGACAACGGCGCGTCGATCACCGCCCGACACGCTTTGTCAGCCTGCTCCGATTTGTTAACTGCCGAGAGTTGAGTGCCGACCTACTGACAGCTTCGGCTAAATATCATACCCGATCTATAGGTACTGCCTAAATGTCTATAGACCGGAGTTTCATGCGACACCATTACATACACTAGACATTAAATATGATTGGATATTTTAGTTTGTTAAAAAGGATAACTACGGCCTATCTGATCACTTACCATCAGATAGGTCGTAGTTATCCTTTTCGTCACTGCTACTTTTCATAAGTCCACCAGCGATAGAGATGGCAGCACTCTCGCATTACCAAGCTTTTTCCTCGTTCCAATGAGTTCTGTTGTTACTGCACTGGTATTAAAGAGTGTTCTGTAAGATGAAGTATTGTATTTTCACAGACAATATACACATACAGTGAAGAAAACACTGCTCTCAAATATTATACCAATTAGCGAAACCCAGGGTTCCACTATAAGGAGAATTACATTTCATGGTATTTTATTCAGTAACTGGAATAAAAAATAAGATTGGTTACAACAAATGATTAGAAGGTAGTCTACCCGAAAAAACGTTTTTCTACTTCTAAGTAATACCCGAAATATATTATTTGAACCAAATTTAAAAAGAAGAAAGGTTGTCAATTCGATGCATATTTCTCGGCTATGTAAGGTACGGCATCGACTATGCCGCTGAAAAAAAAATATTTTTAACTAAAGTTATAAAATAATTCTGTTATAAACGTAAAGTTGGTATCAACAATAACTTAAGTTTGTTAATACCAATATACACACACCATTATAAATTAGTTTAAAAGTTACTTTAGAAGTGTACTTTTGTTTGAAGCGTAACAATACGATTTTTTACAAGTATTAATTAAGTTGACATCACACATCTCTAGTTTATAATAAATAAAGAAGCATTTCCCTATCGGCTGAATAAACGGAAATCTGTAAATTAGGCTCCTCAATATTCTTTAGACACCCGCGATCAAGAACAGATAATTAGGTCTGTAACAATATATTTGGTTTTAACTGGAAACATAAAATATACCTAAACTTAAAAATTTTATTTTATAGCATTATTCGCAATGCAAAGCGTAACATACCTATATCTCTACAACAGAGTCATAAAGTTGATGGTACCTTTAAGAGTAAGCAAAACCTACCGCTTCACGCCTTGCCAGTAGTCTTGGGTTACCTGTCCCACCCATTTATGAGAGCGGCTACAAGTGTCTAATCTCCGTTGGGACTGCCGCCAAATAAGAGGTTATACGATAGATATATGTTACCAAAAGATAAGTGCGTCGCTACATCAGTGCCCGCTCCAACTACATCCGTATAGTTACTCTAAATAAGATATTGTTTAGACACGAACTTGAGGTCATTGCAATAAGGAAAACTTGCTCGTACTAAACCTGACTGGGATGATTTCGAAACAATTCCAAAAACTTTCTACAGAGCCGTAGCCATTTGGATTGTCCGAGAGAAGGTTGTAAAAATCGTTCACCCATAAAGTGAAATATAGGTTAAGACGGTCTCTCTCAAAAAATTCATTCAAAGTACCGTAATCTCGTCCTTTTATTTTGTAATTTCTTCTTACCACCAATTTTGAGCAGTCGTTTAACATTTTAGGGCTCGTTTTATGGTCTTGTGTCTGATGAACATCCTCTTTTATTTCTTGTTTTAACTCAACGAATACGAATGTTGACCGCTTCAATGCTCGGTTACCAAGTCTCTTTACAATATTGCTACTGGTTTTATTTTTAGAATTAAATTTCTTCTGATAAAATTACGTAAAAGCGATGCATGTATAGGGAATGAGTGCCAGTATAGGGAAATGCTTTTCGACCTGTGTGGCTAGTATTACGCCGAAGACATATCTTTCTACAACATTCAAAGTCATAAAAGTTGCAGAGAGACGTGAGTCTTAGTCGTCATACTACCTACGCTGGTACTGGAATAAAACCTCCAACTTAATAATCTTTAGATTTATTTGAAATTTCTCATAACGATGAAGCCCATTAGTGTCCCATAGGGCAAGAGCTTGCTTTCACCATGAGAGGGCATAGGCCATAGTCCACCACGCTGGCTAAGTGCGGGTTGGCAGACTACTCATGCCAACAACATTTTTTTTGAGACCTCTCAGAGGGGCATGTTGTTTCACGAGGCCTTTCCTTCACCGTTTTAAGTACGAGTTAATTAATTTCTATTACGCTCATGAACAGTGGCCTTGAATTTGAACTCGAAAACACTGACTCCACAGCCAAACGGTCTAACTAACCAATCGGCTTTCTCATAAACTTTATTGGAATTTAAGACAAGCTAAAAATTTCGCAAGGTAGCTATTTGAAATTTTCTTTCTTTCAATAAACCTTGCAGGTTTTTTAGATACAATATCACCGTTTGAAAATCCAGAAATATATATTACTGCAATGGAAAAAACCAATTCCACAATATCCATAGGACCATATGATGTGACAGGCGACCTTATCGGTAAATCGGAGCGCTTCTTTCATTGGATGGACTAGAATACATTTAGGAATAATTAAAAATGTACAAAAAGTGGATTATTAGTTATAAAACAAAAGAAAAATAAATCTAATACGCAAATGTTTATGAGCAAACTACAGTTGCTCAACAGATATACAGATAGTAGGCGATTGTAGCACGTCAAGTTAACATTACCCGGAGACAGTTAGGAGGTTGGTTTCAGAAGTCAACATGAATGTTAACGAAGAACAATAGGTTTGGTGGTTTTGGCAAGCGCGGTCGGCGCATGCGCCAGCGTATTGTCGGGGCGGCGCGGCGCACGGGAGCCGCGCGCCCACGCCGCAGGAACAGCACCAGTGCCTTGTCCGTGTCAACGGCACATCGTGCGATGCTCACTCGCTGGAATATCTTACTTTCACAATTGTAATAAGCAAACGTCAAGAACTCATCACGTTGGACAACTGTAAGGCACACGGCCACGTGCGCGACATGACGGCGACGATTTACATAATGCAAATATCATTGCGGTATTTTTAATCGAATTTATTCATACATGAAGATTTCTTTATTTGACCACAAATAAATTGATGCTATATCAAGTAAAGAGGCTGTAAAATATACTTTAGCTATAGACGCGATGTAGTGTCAAATGTAAATATACCGTGGGCAAATTAATAACCGAAGGTAAGTTCTTAGATTTTCAATTGAATACAGCTGAAAAGTACAATAATGTTGACGTAAGTATTTGTGTTACTGGAAAGTACAGTTGGGAGGCCCATATACATTTGCCTCTACTAACAAAAATAGAGGTAAGCCAACAAAACGCTCGGTCAGCCTGTAGTTGGGTGGTCGCCAAAGATTATTTTTTCAGTTCAGTATCTAATAGCATTCTTAGGGATGAGACAACACTCATTAATCCATATTGCTACAATATCTTTGACACCAGGATAATCACTATCCATACGATTAAAACGACCAACACTAACACTTTAGGAAAAGAGTAATTAAACAGTAGAATAATGGTACCAACTTTCTTTTATTGCTTCTTTAACAAGTATTCAATCAATTCCGCAGTTATTTAGTTTTCTTAAATAAGTAATAAAAATACGGTACAGTAGTCAACCGTTTAAAAATACATACTACGACCTCAACTTTCATTTGTAACAGCCAATTGAAACAAAATGTACTCGTTTATAAAACCATTTTGAAATCATTACCTGTCGAGTAAAGGGAATTTTCAACATAGTTTCAGAAACAAGGGAGAAATTACGTACATATTTTGAAAACATTATATATTTTTTCAAAATATGTACGCAATTTCTAAGTTGAATTGATAACCTTCTTAATTTTTGAAGTCATTAGTCATCTTTAGCTGTAACTAAGACAGCGCCCACATTACTAGTAATCGGTCTAATGTTGTATAGATGGATAATCCATCCCATATTTATCTTCTATACATATAATAAAATCGTAGGAAAGTCAAAACTGTACATTGAATATTTTTTTAAAAGGGTACTTGGGACGTGATCTACAATCGATATCGGAGCCAAAAATATAGTTTTTAGAATTTTTGTCTGTGTGTCTGTTTGTCTGTATGTATCTCCGGGCTCAACTCAATAAGTTCTGCAAGGATTTACTTCAAATTTTGCATGAATATTACTAAGAGTTCGGGTCAACATATAGGCTACATATTATCACGCTATCACCTACGGGGGAGGAGCTCTGATAATTAATAAAATTTTACGCAGGTAAAACCGCGGGGCACAGCTAGTTTAGTAATATATCCGATGAAGCCGCTTGCTACTATCGTAATTTCTACGGAACAACCTACTAATGAGAGCTTAAATCTTGATGCTCGTAGTATCTTATTCATATTTTGCTATATACACATGCTATTTGGTATGCCACCTTACATTGTTATAAACCTCATTATATATTTATATATAATTATATATATACTTACAATGTTTCTATACTTTTCTACTTCATTTGTTGCACACCTACTACTTTAAATATTTAGAGCTCCTATCCATCCAAAGGTTGTCTGGAAGAAATCGCTTAATGCGATAAGACCGCCCATTGTACATTATTGTGTTATTTATTTTGTCTTCCATATAATTGTTTTGTTTGAGTGCGTACAATAAAGAGTATTCTATTCTATTCTATCTGAGTTATGTACAGACGCCAGCACATTAAACTAACCCAATCTACCAAATTTCTCCAATTGAAAGTGAACCTTATGCTTATGTGATAAAGTTCAAATTCTATAAAAGAAACTTGACACATTGGGGTAGCTGGATGTGCTGGCGTCTGTACGACAAGCTACATACAAGTACACAAGCTGTACACAAGTTGCTCTCTCGCATACCCCACCTGGGGGCGGAGGATTTCGTAACGGGGTCTAGACCCCATGGCGGTGGTATCTAATCGCTAAAGGATTGGTTAGTCCTTGGGTCGATAGGGAGCGGAATACAATGTATAGTGCACCGGTGTGGGAAGGCATGGCAGTTTGCTGCTCCCTCTGTTTGTTAGCTTCTATAGCGTCCCTTCCATCGATCTTCTTGCTATCGGGAGGTCTAGTCTCACCGGGTGACTCGCTCTAGGGCATGAACCCAGCGGGGCTGACCAGCTACCAACAGTGGCGGTATAGGAAGGGACGCTCGTGTTATACCCCCTGAACTGAGGGGTAGATTTGTGTGAGGAGTCTGCTGGGAATGGCTCTCTGGGGTGCCTCGGTGACAGAGTCAGGTGTCACTGTCGGTGGCCATGAGGTGGACAAGCCTTCCCATAATGACCGGGAGGGGGTTTTGCCCCACCTACATCGCAGAATTTCCAAGCAAGGCTGGTCTTAAATTGTCTAGTTGTTCTATACTTAAGATCGCATCGTACGCGTCGGTGAAGAGCCGGAGTCCGTACCATGTCAGCACCGCCATGTCAGACAGGCAATGTCTATCTGATTCATGTAGAATAGTGCGACGTCCATATGAATATGAATCCTCGTTCATCATAAACAGCATATTAGTGAGAGGTAACCTTACTTGCTTCTAGGAGAAAGAAAGGACCATCAATAGATATATTTCGGTCAGTGATTGTCTTGAGATATTGTCCATCCATCCAAAATGTAAGTGCTTGGTACTTGTCTGTGTAGCATTCTCCATTTATTCGTTGTAGAGCCATCTCTTTTCTTCTTGATAACTGTCCAGTTGTAATGTTTCTTTAAGTTGATCAGTAAACTTTCTTCTCGGTCTTCCTGCCTTTCTTCTTCGTCTATCTTCCCTTCTATTATATATTTGTGATAAACTGGTCGTTTCGAATTAGATGTCCAATCATCTTACCCCTTCTGGTTTCTATGTTTTTAAATTTGTCGTTCTTCGTTATTAGATATTGTCAACCCAAGAAAAATACTTTCTCCAAATATAATTGTAATATTAAAGTAGTTTTGTTCACAATACTTTCTCAATTAGGTAGGTACATGCCAGCAAACATGTAGGTAAGTACTGTAGAGATATTATTATATTATAATTTCGATGACTGGCATGATAACTATAGCGTTTAAGATATGCAAATAAAGAACTTTCATTTTGTTGTCGGAACAATGGTGATGCATTCGCGGGGGTTTGTCTAGTTGACAGTACAGATAGTAATATGATGAATAATAATAGCGTGAAAGCATTTCAATTTGAAGCTTAACATTTTATTATCAGTGACAAATAGCTAATTCTGAGAATTTAGTCCTTGCAAAGTGCTTGATAGAAATTAGAAACTGAGAAGGCTCTATATTTATAAAATCCTTAAGATCCTTTCACATTCACGACTCTGCTGTAATTTAACTCAAGTTTTACTTAAGCTACCGGCACTAATAAAATTTATTATATACATTAAATAACTGTTTTTAACAATATGTTGATACTCGCTGCCTGCCCTAACAAAGTTTAAATAAATATTGCTCCCACGACCTCGTCTGTCTTGATTTCTTCCATCCTCTATTTAAGTTATATACCTAACTTATGGGTAACATTTTCAGAAACGGTGAAAGGTGAAGTTCCACAGTTTTAATGTTTAGGCCCCTAAAATTAAAAACCAAGATTTTTTTTTTTTATTTATTTATTAGGTTTACCAACAGAAGCGACAATGTTTCATTTACAGATACAGTATACAATAAAACTTAATTCTAATTGCGCATCTAATTATAGGTAAACACCACATTTTTAGATACACTCTATAGGTAGTAAATTAATCTATATTACATGTTTTATATGAAAATATTATAAAACAAGTACTTACTTCTATTAAAATTAAAAATAAACAAGGAAACGATCAATAAATATTATTAAATATCTAAATTAAATTAATTACTAGAATTTTTCTATGAGTCTGACACTATTTCAAATATTGTTTTACGCAGTGCACTTGATTTCATGCTGAAAAGGTCTATTGGCCCAGTAAAATACCTGTTAAATTGTCTACACAATCTTGGTATAGGAGCATTGTAACCCAGAACCGTTCTACGAAAGGGAGGCACCAACAGCGCAATAGGTTTACGAGGTGGTCGTCGAGATGTTTGATTAAGATACGATGAGATGGGATATATAAAACATTAAAACTGTCGAACTTCACCTTTTCAGGACTAAAATTGTAAACACCATACCTAGGTAACCATAACCAGGAAATTTCATATTTCTTACTCTGAAAATTACTTTCATACGATTCCTTATTTTACGCTTCCTTAGAGGACGCTAACGACATAAGGAATACCAACGGCCCAAATTTCAATTTTATTGCTCAATTCAATTCAATTCAGCTCCAGCGTTGGTGGTCAGTAATTCAGTCAGGACGAGTAAGTAATAATAATAATATCCTGGGAAATTATTTACACACGGTCCAAATCCTAAACTAAGCAGAGCTTGTACTATGGAAAAAAGATATCTGATAAACTACATATACTACCTACTTTTCGTTTGTAGATACAAACTTATATAGATAATTCCACCCAAACAGACATGTTCACGCACACAAATATCTGTCCTGGGTGGGAATCGAACCCACGACCCCCGGCGTCAAAAGCAAGCATTTGCCAACCACGCCATATAATCTGAGACCACAAAACGTAGCAAACCTGTAGCCAATTCATTGCCGACTTGGAATCCACTCTGTATGATGACTGCCACCAGGTTTCCACCAGTAATTCACGCGTACTTGATGGGTTTAGCCCCCGCTCGTCTGTATCGTTTTAATACTAAAGAATTGAAAGCCTCCTAAACTTACTGTTACTAATCTTCAAAAAACAACATGCGGTTTTGTGCTGTAGTTAAAAATTAAAAATTTACACATATAAATCTCATTTAAAGTCGTATTTCAAATATTTAACTCATCAAAACTATACGTAAAAGTTATCAGTGTTACAACAAAACACTATAGATTTTTTTTTTTTTTTTTTTTTATCGTTAAAATTTACTAACTGGGCTCCGCAGTGTGTTAAACTTCATAAATTAAAGCCTATGTGTTAATCCAGGCTGTCTGAAAACTCAATACCAAAGGCAAACGGCAAGAATGTATGGGACTTTTGTACCGCTAGTAAAATTTCGTGTTACGGGATATTTTATGTTTTAATTAATATAATAATGGTTAATGTGATAGAAAAGGCATTTTTAATTTCTTAGATTTTTAGAACTTGGGATATAAAAGTTATAGCCAGTTTTATTTTAAGGTTATGTTTGGTAATCTGTGGGTCAACCCCATGACTGTGGAAACATTGCAGTTCGAAAATCACTCTTACAGCCTAAGTAATAAAGATACTGTAAATATCAAAGAGTGTCTACTGATGTGGCAATGAAATGCTAGTGTTAACTAGTGTACCAATGAAGATTGTTACATATTATATTTACATAAACATTGTTATGGTGATAAAGCAAATGTTGTAGCTCTTTTTATAGTCTTTTACATGGATTTATTCCGAACCTGCCCCGAAAACCCTAACCGGGTCGCGAGGTAGGAGAAGATGCAAAAAACTATTATTTGTTGAGATAATGAAAAGTTCTTTATTTCCATTAATTCCATAGTTTATAACCCAGTGTACATTTGTGTGAGGTTGCGAGGGGTTATATATGAGGTTTTGAGTGGAGGTAAATAAAACAATAGATTCTTTGTTTTTTGTAACTACAATAATTTTATTGATATTATTTTAATGTACCTATAGTATTACTTCATCGTTGACTGCCTCGTTGGTCTAGCGGTAGCGTGTTCAACCGCAGAAAATGAGGTCCTGGGGTCAAATCCCAGGTCGGACCAAAAAGTGATTTTGGGATTTTTCCGTAAAAAGAAAATTCTCAAAATCAGCCCAAAGTCTGGAAGTTGGAGGTAATACACCCCCGTGCCTCGGAGAGCACGTAAAGGCGTCCGTCCTGTACCTGACCTCTTTCCGGTGTGTCGCTAGTCGTCCCATCGGATCATGAGAGTGATGGAATAGAAAGTGCCCCTGTGTTTGCGCACACACTTGTGCACTATAATATGTCCTGCGCAATTGGCTAATCTTCATTGAGAATGGCCGCCGTGGCCGAAATTCGGCCGGGAAGACATCATCATTACTTCATCTAAGAATATCTTCATATAAGTACCACACAATAATTATCACATAGCACAAAGCAACATTGGGTTTATTGAGAACTTCACTCTCTTCGAATAATGCTTGTCTTCTTAGTCGGGGCAAGCGAATGTTGCAAATAACCCATTGCAAACTCGTCATTTTAATTAAATGATAAAGCGTCCTTTCGTGAATCCACTGTCAACAGATATATATTATAGCACGGAGGAACTGATGCTGAACTCACATAATATCTGCAAGATAATTTTCTAAATTGATGACATGTATCAAAACAACAGCAATAAATACTTGACAGATTGTCTTTGCCTGTCAATAAATAATTGCCATGAAGAAAAAAAATATTGACGATGAAAATCGTTCCTATTCAAAATCATTAATTATTTCGTTATAATGCAACTACTGTGCTTACTTAGATATAATAAATAAGTCTATAATTAAATGATTTATATGTAATGTTGTTCCCATTTATAAATAATTAATTATAATTTCGACATTTATATTATTTTACACATGGCAATTTCTGTAAACGTAACTGCGTTTAGTTTACGATTTTATTACGTTTATTTATTGAAAATAATTGAAATATTCTTTTTGATTTAATTAATTAATCCCAAGTTCTAAAAATATTATACTTACATTAAAATCAATACTTTAGTTGTCTTAACAAGTGGTACAAATTATATAGCTGAACAACAAAGGAAGTAAGCGATACGGATTCTGCCATTTTCTTTTAACGTGAACAACTAACAAACATACACACTCGTCATACACTCACACAGTCACAAACATTCGCAATATTAGAATGATTAATTTTATGTTATATAGGATAGTTTAGGTTTTGGCCATGGCGGGGGGATGTGCCGTCGCCGACGTAAAGGTCGGCGAAATTCGGTTCTCCCCGTCGGGCTTAGGTTCGGTGCCCACTAGTGGCCGCCCGCAAATTAGCGGCAATCGGCCGGGTACTAGTGGGCTGGATGTCGGTCCGGGTGGTGGCGCTTCCACCCAGAGCTCTCCAGTGCTACCGCTGCCTGGAGAAGGGGCACGTCAGGGCTCGGTGCACAGGGTGCGACCGGAGCGCGTCGTGCTTCGTCTGTGGCCAACAGGGCCACAAGGCGAAGGAATGCACGGCGCGCGCCCCTCACTGCGTAGTGTGTGCCGACCTTGGCAGGCCGGCAAACCATCGCCTGGGCAGCGGTAGGTGCACGCCACCCAAGAGAAAGGGAGCGGGACGTCCTGCCACGTCCGCTCCTACATCGTCGCGGTCCAACGATCCGGGCTCTGGTCCATGGATGTGTAAACATTCTTTCCCCCCCAACTTATTTTGCAGGGCAACTTGAACCACTGCATCGCTGCGCAAGCTCTTCTTGCGCAGACGATTGCTGAGCGTTCGGTTGCCCTAGCGATAGTGGCGGAGCCTCACTCCGTTCCCGACCACCCTCGTTGGTTCGGGGCGGATGGGGGCCTCGTCACCGTTTATTGGGCAGGGGGGGAACGTGACCCCCATTGCACACTCCTGGCCAAGGGGCCCGGATTCGTCGTCGTGGAGTGGGGACCAGAAGTCGTGGTGGGCTGCTACATCTCCCCAAATTGCGGCCTCGCAAATTTTGAGGCGTACCTGGACGGGCTAACGAGCCATATTAGCTCCTACCAGTCCCGTCCGGTACTCGTCCTGGGCGATTTTAACGCACACTCTAGTGTGTGGGGCGATGCCCGGGACGACGTTCGAGGGGAGTCACTGCTGGAATGGGCCGCCGGACTGGACCTCCGTCTTTTAAATCGGGGTTCAGTCAGCACCTGTGTGCGATGGCAGGGGGAGTCGATCGTCGACTTGACGTGGGCGACTCCCTCGGCCATGCACCTGGTCTCGGGGTGGAGAGTTGCGGAGGAAATTGCCACGCTGTCGGATCACCGACACATCGTTTTCAGCGTGGCCTTCCGTCCGCCCCGTGGCGGCCCTGACCACAGCAGTGTTGTCCCGCCACGGCGCTGGTGCCTACGCCGCTTGGACCGCGACATGTTGACAGCTGCCGCCGTCGCCATCGCCTGGGGGGCGAGTGAGGGTGGAGAGAGGATCCCGTCCGATCCCAATTAGCAAGCGGGCTGGTTCCGGGGCATCATGTCTCGCATCTGCGACACGTCGATGCCCCGGGTCCGTCCGGGTGACAGACGAGGCTCGCAATATTGGTGGTCGGCCGAAATCGCGCGACTCCGAGCGGAGTATGTCGCAGCGCGTCGCCGACACCAGCGGGCCCGTCGGAGGAGGCGAGCCAATGCCGAAGAGGCTGCCGGAGCGCACAGGGCGTATCAAGTCGCCGTCAAGGCGCTATCCACCGCGATATCGGAAGCCAAAGCTTGGTCCTGGAACGAGCTCATCGAGGGACTGGATAGGGACCCATGGGGGCGCCCGTACAAAATGGTACTGGGCAAGCTCAGACCATGGGTCCCTCCGTTGTCGAGTACCCTGGACCCGGATTTCCTGAGGAGGGTGGTGGACACCCTCTTCCCTAGGGTCCAGGACAGTCCCTCGGACCCTCCGTCACCGTCGTACCATGATTGGGACGACCAGTTGGAGGTGACGGAGGGGGAGCTGGACCGAGCAGTACGGCGACTTGCGGCCCGAAATACCGCCCCTGGCCCGGATGGGATACCGGGCAGGGCGTGGGTTTGCGCCCTGGCAGTTCTGGGGGACCGGTTGAGGCAACTGTTCACCAGCTGCCTCTGTAGTGCCGTGTTCCCCACCTGCTGGAAAGAGGCAAGGCTTGTGCTTCTGCAGAAGCCGGGCTGGACCGCCGATTCTCCCTCGGCGTTCCGACCAATATGCTTGCTGGACGAGGCGGGCAAGCTCTTTGAGCGTGTCATAGCCGCCCATCACAGCGAGCATCTGTCGCGCGTTGGTCCCGACTTATCGGACAGCCAGTTCGGATTCCGGCAGGGACGTTCGATGCTGGACGCGATCAATCGCGTCCGCGCCCTGTCGGAGCCCGCCGTTCGGGCGGGGGGGGTGGCGTTGGCGGTGAGTTTAGACATCGTCAACGCCTTCAACTCCGTCCCCTGGCGGGCGATACGGGAGGCACTGGTCCATCATAACGTGCCTCCCTATCTCCGTGGTATAGTCGGGGCATATTTGCGTGACAGGACGATTCAATTCGTCGGTCGGAACGGGATTGAGATCCAGAGGGAGCTCTCCTGCGGGGTTCCTCAGGGGTCCGTGTTGGGACCTCTGCTATGGAGCCTCGCGTACGATGCGGTCCTGCGGATAAGCCCTCCCGGAGTGAGCGTCGTCTGCTATGCGGACGACACGCTCGTCATAGCCCGGGAGGTAAGCTTCCAGCGGGCGGTACGGCTCGCCGAACTCGGAGTTGCGTGTGTCGTCGCGGCCATTTTGAGACTGGGCCTTCGGGTAGCGCCTCACAAGACCGAGGCGCTATGGTTCCACGGCTTACGCCGTAGGGAGGAACCACCCAGTATGTCGATGCGTGTAGGTGACGCAGAGGTCAGGGTGGGGCGGTACATGAAGTACCTGGGCCTCACCCTAGACAGCCGATGGGGCTTCGAGGAGCATTTCGGGCGTCTGGCCCCCCGAGTGCGCCGGGTAACCGGTGCGTTACACCGGCTTTTGCCGAACCTCGGGGGTCCCAGGGAAGAAGTTCGCCGCCTCTACGGAGGTGTCGTGCGATCCATGGTCCTTTATGGGGCGCCCGTCTGGTCTGAACGCCTGACGGGCGCCTCCCGCTGCAGAGCTATTTTGAATAGCCTGCAGCGTGTGGTGGCCATACGGATCGCACGAGGATACCGGACGGTATCCTTTGAGGCGGCGACACTCCTGGCGCGCCTCCCGCCGTTTGATCTCCTGGCGGCAGTCGACGCGACGGTTTACACCGAGATCCGCGTCCGCCGGGAGAGTGGTGAGGCGCCAGAGCAGACGCTCGTTGCCTATAGGCGGGATGCACACCGGCGCGTACTAACACAGTGGCGCGCACGGCTTGAGTTGCGCCTGAACGCGCGCCAACGTGCCGTCGGTGCTATCCTGCCTCACCTCGAGGCCTGGGTGGGAAGGAAGGGCGGTTACGTCACCTACAGACTGACTCAGATACTCACCGGACACGGGTGTTTCGGTGAGTATCTGTGCCGGATCGGCCGAGAAGTGACGACACATTGTCACCATTGCGGGAGCGACCTGGACTCTGCCCAGCATACGCTGGAGGAGTGCCCGGCCTGGGAGGCCGAGAGACGAGTCCTGGTAGCTGAGATCGGACGGGATCTTTCGCCGCCAGCAGTCGTGTATGCGATGCTGGCTGGCGACTCCACCAAATGGGACGCCGTGGTCTCCTTCTGCGAAGCAGTCATGCTCCAGAAGGAGGCCGCCGAGCGGGATCGGGAACGAGCCGACCCCGCTCGTAGACGGAGGAGGCGTCGGGGCGGCGGCGGCAGCCGTTAGCCCTACTCCCCTCGGGGTTGCGGTGGCAGTATGAGAAGTGTCCTCTACTGCCGCCACGTGCAAGCAGCCCCGGGAAGACAGCCACCTGTTTGTGGCGCAGTCGCTGTGCCGTACTGGCAGGAGTCAGCAAATGGGGAGGGCAACCCACAGCTCTCCCCGGGTGCATGTCCCGACCATCTGGGACACGGCGCAAAAGGGGGGCACCGGAGCAGCATACCCGCGTTCCCGGGGCTCCCCGTGTCAGGCGCCAGAAGAAGTCCACGGCAGGTTAGGTTTAGTCGGTGCGAGTCCGACATACCCACCCGCAGACACTTTTTGCGGGTGGCATGCATTAGCATTCCCCCAGCCTTATCAAAAAAAAAAAAAAAAAAAGGATAGTTTAGGTATGCAACACGTCTGGGCGGCTGACCTGACGGCCGGTAGCATTGCTGTTCTGCGGAGACCGCAGAGAGCTATGGCCGTCAGAGTCATCAGGGGATATCGCACGGTCTCCTACGAGGCGGCCTGTGTACTGGCCGGATCCCCGCCCTGGGACCTCGAGGCGAAAGTACTCGCGTCACTGTACCGGTGGCGCGAGGAGATGCTGGTGCAAGGCGAGCGGCCGATGCAGCGACACATGGAGCTGCGTCGGTCGCAGCTTCGCGAGGCCCTGGTGGCGGAATGGCGGGACAGGCTCTCGCGCCCAACCGCCGGCCTCGTCACTATCGAGGCGGTCCGGCCGGTACTCGAGCGTTGGCTCGGGAGGAGGCACGGCTCTCTGTCGTTTCGGGTGACGCAGGTACTGTCGGGGCATGGCTGCTTCGGGAAGTACCTGTGTCGTATAAACAGGGAGCCGGACCACTGCGTCGACTGTCGGGAGGACACGGCGCTGCATACGCTGGCAGAGTGTGCCGCTTGGGAGGAGCAGCGCCGTGCCCTCATTTCTGGAGTAGGCAGTGACCTGTCGCTGCCAGCCGTCGTGAACTCGATGGTTGGCGGCGAGAAGTCCTGGGACGCGGTGATTTCCTTCTGCGAGACAGTCAGCTCGCGGAAGGAAGCTGCGGAAAGGGAGAGGGAGATCACATCCTCTCACCCAGCCCGCAGCAGACGCACCGGGCGTCGGCGGAGGGCGGATAACGCCCTCTTCCAGCCCCCCCCCCCCCTAAATGGGTCCAGGGGCGACGGACTCGGGGGCGTCCGTCGCCCACTACACATCTGGACCCGAGGCGGCGGCGGCGCGCTCTTAGACGTTGCGGGGGGAGTTTAACACCTCGCTCCCCCCGCTAATGCGAGGAGGCCCGCAGACATGGGCCAGCACCAGCCGGGGGTTGCGGAAGTATCGTTTGTTCCCGCGACCCCCGGCGCATGGAACACCGGGGTGGTTTTTAGTCAGTAGGAGTCTGACAGACCCCTCCGCCTCCCCCAAGGCGGACGACATCCATGCAGGATTTTCAACCCCGAAAAAAAAAAAAAAGTTATGCAACACGTGTAAAATTTTATGAAGCCAAGTTGACAGTTAGGTGACGTGTGACGGTTAAATAACGCTCAGTAAAGTTAATTTCAGTTTCAAATCGAGTGCGTAGTTGAACTATGGTATCTGGCTCTATCGATAATCTATAAAATTATATAAACTAAATACACATTAGTGGCTGTTGTTACACTTTGGAGTTAAGGTCACTTTCGAAGGTTCTATAACTGCTGCATAAATGTAGAAATTAATTTTGACAACTATAATTTAGATCTCGCTAACCGAAGTTGTTACTACATAGTAATAGGTCTTTACCTATGAAATTGCCGTTTTGTATGAAAAAATTTAAACGAATTTTTTTCATGAATTTTTTTATTTGTATTAATCGAAGTAATCACCCATGCAATCAATGCATCTTTGCCATCGCAGTGGCAGTTTATTGATGCCCTTCTTAAAGAAATCAGCTGGACGGGAGGCAACAAATTCTTCAAAGGCATTTTGTACTGCCTCTCGGGTATTGAATTTTTTTCCCGCCAAGAAGTTATCCAAATTCTGGAAAAAGTAGTAGTCTGTAGGCGCAAGGTCTGGTGAGTAGGGCGGATGACGGAGAGCTTCCAACCCCAGTTCTTGCAACTTGGAGACCGTCTGCTGTGCAGTATGAGGTCGCGCGTTGTCGTGCAGGAGCAGCGGAGACGAGCGATTGACCAATGCTGGTTGGAGATGCGCCAGCTTCTCCATCATTGTGCTCAGTTCTTCACAGTACACATCTGCAGTAATGCTCACCCCGTTTGGTAAGAAGCTGTGATGAATCACACCGGCGCTAGACCACCAAACAGTGACCATCACTTTTCTAGGGGTAAGTTTTCGTTTAGGGCATTGTTTAGGTGCTGAACCAGGATCCAACCAACTTGCTGAGCGCTTGCGGTTATCAAACAGAATCCATTTTTCATCGCAGGTAACAATGCGGTTCAAAATTCCTTCATTTGTGTGTCTGTTGAGCAGTGCAAGGCACGTCTCGACGCGTACTTCGCGCTGGCGATCATTGAGTTCGTGGGGCACCCATTTGTCAAGCTTTTTTACCTTGCCAATTTGACGCAAATGGACCAATATTGTTTTGACGCTAACGTCGAAAGCTGCTGCTAATTCAGCCGTAGATTGTGTATCATCAGCTTCCACAACCGCCTTTAATTCGTCATTGTCGACCAAAGTCTTCGGACAACCGCGAGGTTCATTTTTCAGGTCGAAATTTCCAGAACGGAAGCGAGCAAACCAATAACAGGTGGTGCGTTGGTTTGTAGTGTTAGCTCCGTAAACGTCGTTGATGTTGCGTGCCGCTTGTGCCGCGTTGCTGCCACGACGGTACTCATATTCCATAATTACTCGAATTTTTAACGTATCCATGATGACGAAAAAGATTGAAATGCGATGAAAATGTAACACTAATCAATAAAGAAATGACTACTTTTGGAAAAAAGAATCCATGTTTTTAAAATAAAATTAATTTGAAATTAGAATTCTTAGCCAAACAAAAATTATTTTGATTTGAAATGGCCAGTACTGCAGAACGGCAATTTCATAGGTAAAGACCTAATATAAGTACCAGTGGATGTCATTCGGCTGCTATTGAAACAATGACGATGATGATACACACAGAGGCAATGAAACATTTCATATTATTTTACTGCTAGTATGGATATATATGGAAACGATTTAATATGACTAGTAGTAGGGATGCAAAAGCAAAAGTAGCAAGGACAAATTTTAAAGGTCCTATCACGTGTGCTGTTAATTTTGATTCTGTATTAGGTATGACAAAAGCGTTTAAACGCATTATACCATGTTGCTACAAAATCTGAATAGTAAACTACTCCAGATATTGAATAATATCGGGAGACAATAATTTGATATGCATCGAGCAAGCAAGAACTTTTACTGGATTATTTTTGCTCGGGATTTGAACCCAGAACCTCATTAACAACTGTTGAACTCGCTACTGTTAGCCCCACGATACATTAATAACTACGATGTGCCTCTAATAAAATGGTAAATAATATATAATAATAATTACTTAAAATATATCACATTAGAAACATTGGCCATTATCAATCCGGTTCCTGTGACGAGACGGGGAACACTGAAGCACATCTCCGCCACGCCCGCTTCCTTCGAGGAACAAGTGAGTGCGCTAATGAAGCCCAACTAAATATTCATGAACCCAGTCATCGCCCGCTCCCAAAACTGGAAGAATAGAACACCTTCTACAAAACGGTCGTGAGTTCCAGGCTACTCGCTTCTGTATAATACTCGGTATACATATTGTTAAGTTACAAGTACGTGGGATGTGATTAGTTTATAACATAATTTGGTACATGTAAAGATTCTTCTACTCATTGTTGTTGTCTTCTTCACCTAATATAATAGTGAGTCATAGACGTTAGCGGGGAATGCAAACTTTTTTTAAAACTCGATTATAAATTACACAGAAATTAAGACTGTATTCTGACAACTTTTTTGATAGTTTCGCATTACACTTGATGATTAGCATGTAAGTAAATCAACGTAGGTATAAACAGTCATAGTGTTAGTCCTCAGAATTCAGAGCGTAGCTTACTCACTACAGTAATTACACTTTTAAACTTTCGCGTATCATAATTAGATAGAAACATTATTTACAGGTTTTAACGTGACTAACTTTTATTGTTAACAATTTTTTAATCACTACAGTAATGATGATAAAAATATGTTATGTCTTGTGAAATAACTGTTTAAAACCTTCCATAAAAAATACATATATATATTTTAAGTGTAGTTCAAAATGAACAAGTAAAACGATTTTATTGTTTGGTTTTTATCGTAATTATATAAAATATTGAAATTAAAATTTCAATATATCACATAGATTGCGCCAAATGTTGGGCCATAAATGATAAGTGCAGTATAAAAGCATATACCTACTTGTGTAAACAAAGGGTAAATCAGGTATCATACATGCACTTGCAACTTAACAAAATGTAAACTAGCCATATCTGATGCCTACACATGACATGACAGAAACAACCACTACTTAATTGCCAAGACTTTCTATGGACGCGTGTTGTTGCACAACAAATATATCTGACTGACATTTAATTCTTAAACTGTATAAGCGATTGAATGCTAAAGGATAATGCGGCTATTGGTTAGTCAAATCGATTTATCGTAAGAAAGCGAGATAAATTAATGATTAATGTTTATATACAAATGGGATGAGGAAATTTCTACCTACGACGAATATGACATTTAAATCGATTGATAAAATCGTTCTATTCCTAATTGTTCGACGACAATAAATCTCTCAATTCAATGTTGATAATCCTAATATCAAGTCGTAACTGTACGAAGTTCCGATGTAAACTCTATATTGGAGAGGCCGGTGATGGTATAAAGGTGTGTCCACATAAAAGTTGCTCTTTACTTCAGGAGCAACGTAAGCAAGAATCATAAAGTTACTTGATATTATCATGTTGCCAAATCATTCCCTATATAATATATAAAAATGCGACTTATATGTGTAGGCACCATTAGATAAACACATACGTTGGAAGCAAATAATCTGAGACTTGGCCGATGACCACGTCTGAACTTCCCCTATACATTTTATCGAAATATCAACTTCACATGTTGGTCAAGGTTCAGGTTTACTATGTTTTGTGACGTTAGTATATGCCTGAAAGCATAATTTCTTGAATGTATGTGATCTATGTTGGATTAACATGTTTACATAAACATTTCATACCTGCAATGAATTTTCAATATTTATTTCTTATAATTTCAGTGTTATAAATGTTATTTATCTTTGAAATAAAATAAATACTTAAACATGTATGTGGTAAGTGAAACAAAACGTGAGAAGGAAAGTACGTGTTTAATATATGCTATGTTAGTGTTAGAATACCACTTTAGCGGCCTCGTGTTTCGGGTTCGAACCCCAACAAATTAATGTGTCACCCATAAATGGTTTTTCTGATTTTGGGTCTGCTTTCTATCCGTTCTTTGCATATCTGTAATGTCCCCGACGATACAGACTCTTCTTTCCCTAAGGGTTAAGGTAAAGGTGGTCGTCATCTTTCCAAAGAAAACACTATTATTGTAAAAAAATGCTGGCGATTCTCTCTTTTACACCACTAAACTAAACTAAACTAATAGTCATTACATGTCTCTTTTATCTAGCTTGTATGACAAGAACAGAGAAGCTCCGTTTTTGCAAGATAAGTAGTTTACTGTCAAATTATTTTTTCATTATTTTCTCTTCTTTTTTCAACTTCCGCATTTGGGAAATTAATCCCTGTGACGCGGGGTACTTTACAAACATATAATTGACTGACACAAAGGACATCCATACTCAGGACCACTATTAATGGGTTACGCAAATGGTTGTCTGCGAGAATTGAACTGCTTATTATACGCGCACCAATTATGCGCATAACGTGTCACGTATTATCCCTCAGAAAACGCATCAAATCAAATTGACCCAACTCAAGTTGCTCCGTCCTTTATATAAGAATCGGGGACATTGACCCCCATGACAGCTATTTTTGCAATTATTTTTCATTTGCACTAGGTTAGGTAAGCAAAAGTTTAAAATAATTATATATACAGCTATTGTTATAATAATATTACTACTTTAAAACTGTTGTAAATGTACAGAAAGGTTTAGTAGGTACCTATACATCTTTAATCAGACACTAAAGATTCTTTTTGGCATTGATTTCGATACTGTAAAATACAAACAGAGACAAAAACTAATAATAAAAATATCCTGGGACATTACTCACACACGGCCATCCGATCTCAAATTAAGCAGAGTCTGTACTATGGAAATCAGATAACTGATATGTTACAAATACTACTTTTCTTTTGTAAATACATACTTATATAGATAACTAACTGTACCCCACCGTTTTACCCGCGAAACTTTATAAAGTATAGCCTATGTGTTGATATTATGTGTCAGCTAACTCCATACTAAATTTTATTAAAATTAGAAGTAACAAACACAAACACTCACAAACTTTTGCCTTTATAATATTAGTGTGATTACAACCAGACACAGGACAATCAGATATCAGGTTCATGCACACAAATATATGTCCTGGGTGGAAATCGAACCCAAGACCTGTGGCGTGGAAGGCAAGCATTTACCAACCACGCCAACCGGCCCGTCAAAAGCTAGCGAAACAATTGGCAAACGCGCTGCTTACAGTAATAGAGGCTCAACTAGTGAAAATACTTGTAATAACATAGTAGAGTTTGAAGAGCAGAGGTGGACGGACTGAGATATAGCACTCAATATTGCAAATCAGTCCGGAGGTCGCGCGGTCCCGCGCCGAGCGGTGACTTGTATGACTCATAAACACCTTGATTTACTGAGCACACTCGTGATTTGTAGTGCATTAATTCCAATGTCGCTGGCCGGAAGATATTACAGAGCCGCAACACCTATACAAATGTTTACACTCAATTATATGCAGTGTTTTTGGATACGAGTGTCGCGTGCCCCGCATTACATATCAAACATCATCGTTCCTATACATTTGAAGCATTAAGTCACGGGTGGTATACGGCACGGGTTCAACATAAAAATCTTATCTTTATTATCTCATTGAAAAACGAACGTGAGTAGGTAATACATCTATAAAAGAGACAATATTTATGACCGTGATTTATGATTGAAATACTTTTACGTGTCGTATTTTTGTGTAATCCATCGTAAATTGTTTTACACGCCGTGCCACCTACCAATCGTTTGCGAGATATCATAACACGGGCGATAGAATCTATCACAAACAATAAAACTTGACGATGCTGTATCTATAAAAGCTACTTGTCAATGGAATTTATTATTAGCTGCTTTAATAAATGCTTCCCATAATTCATCATCTATTTGATCTCTTATGATTAAATACGGTTGGTGTCAATTCTGTATTTTTCGTGTAGACACAAATAATAAAATGCCTAGTATCGATATTTATTTATAGTAGGAGAGACGTGGAAGATCGTCCTTCACCGATCTGATAACCAGATGAGACGTATTTTTTATCAAATATTTTTTATAAACAAATATGCCTATAATTGCTTGCCTATCGAAAAGTGCTCATGGCTATTTTTAATTAAATTAACTTTTATCGATTTTTTTTCATCACCTTCATACTTTTGATAACCAAATAAAATTTATTTCACTGATAGTTTTTAATACACAGAATATGCCTAGGTATGCTTGCCTACTCATTTCTGTGTATAACTACCTGGCAAGCAGGTGTAAACAGGTAAGTCAAAATAGGTGACTCCATCGATCTGCAAGTTATAGACTGAAATGAGTAGGCAAGCATACCTAGGCATATTCTGTGTATTAAAAACTATCAGTGAAATAAATTTTATTTGGTGATCAAAAGTATGAAGGTGATGAAAAAAAATCGATAAAAGTTAATTTAATTAAAAATAGCCATGAGCACTTTTCGATAGGCAAGCAATTATAGGCATATTTGTTTATAAACAATATTTGATAAAAAATACGTCTCATCTGGTTATCAGATCGGTGAAGGACGATCTTCCACGTCTCTTAGACCATTAATGCATTATCACCATAACGTCACATCCCGTGATCCCGTAAAACTTAAAAGATTTTCATCATCCATTTGAACTCTTATGATTAAATGCGGTTGGTGGCAATTCTGTATTTTTCGTGTAGACAAAAATAATAAAGTATCTACTATCGATATTTATTTAATTCTATATCACCATCGCATAACACCCCGCGATTCCGTAAAATTTAATAGTTTATCATCATCTATTTGATTAATCTTTTATGATTAAATACAGTTGGTGGCAATTCTGTATTTTTCGTGCAGACAAAAATAATAAAATGCCTAGTGTCGATATTTATTTAATGTTTTAGTGCAATATCACCATCTCATTGTATTTATTTATTTCAAAAAGACTAGGGAATCACTAGGGAATCAAATCCCTGTGTCGCGGGGTACTTTATAAACATATAATAGACGAACACAAATTACGTCCAGACTCTGAACAACTATTTATGGGTCACACAAATAGTTTGGTGCGGGAATCGAACCCGGGAAACGAAGCGGCGCGGCGACTATCTTAACCGCTGCGCCACACGTGCAGTCAAAAGTTTCAAATAAAGAAGTTCTTAAAAAGAAGTTATACTACTCGTATAGAAGAGTAGTATTTACTAAAGGTTAGCAACCCTATAGAGGGACTCAATTGGAACGTATTGCTCATATTAATTTTATTACTATTATAGTGCAAGCCGCAAATCAACGACTGTAAAAGCAAACTTTGTAAGTGTATATGACTACGCATACAATAATGCGAGGGCTTGAATAGTGGGATTTATCTTTTTTCTTTGTATCCGATTGTGGTAAAAATAACTAAGGAGGATTTATTCTTCATTTTTTTTATTTATCCTGATTTCTATTACACATGATATGTTGAAGAAAGGATAACGAACCGGAAGGCGTAGCGTGGGCGACCCTACACGATGGACCGATGATCTTGTGCGGGTCGCTAGCAACTGCTGGATGCGAATAGCGCAAGACCGGCAATTGTGGAGATCTTTGGGAGGGTGGAGGCCTTTGCCCTGCAGTGGACGTCTTTCGGCTGATATGATGATGATAACGATCATATGTTGTACAATGTAAATTTAGAACAGGTGAAGGAAGTATGTGAATACCTACTTATCTCCTTTCACCTGATCTTAACTACACTGAGCTAGTTCTGCATCTGTCTACGAATACTGGCTCTTATGACTATAACATACAGTATTCGCAGACACGATTTCAAAAAGTTATTAGGATCAGCATGAACACGTGCAGAACGCACTTATACTTTCTTCGGTTATATCTCTCTCTCTCTACGTCTTGACATTATTCAAACATGGCCATCTGTAAATACATACTTACTTATTTATTGTATGGGCAGTGGTTACCCTAGTGTCAGAGTTGTACAAGCCGCCCAGGGCCTCTGACATGGCTTAACGACTGTTGCCTAACGACTACAACCGGGACTTACCGCTTAACGTGCCCTCCGTAGCACGGAGACGCTCAGAAATTAAACCACTTTTGTGGTCACCCATCTATGGAGTGACCGCGAGCCTAGTTGCTTAACCTCGCCAATCACTTACGGACCGGTGGGAGCATCTAGCTATGAGCGCCTCCTAATATACACTATATGGGTGGGTATATACTGGGTGTAATTTTATATACATACTTATATAGATAATTACACCCAGACACAGGATAAACAGACATATTCTTGCACACAAATATCTGTCCTGGGTGAAAAGCAAGCGTTTACCAACCACGCCAACTGGCCCGTCCATTACCAGATGGCTTGATTGAGTCCCTATTGTCCGGTGAAGCAGTGTAAACCTCCTAGGCTAACTGTAAACTGAGCGCTCGCTTAGGGCCTTACCCTCGTCGATCATTTACAGATCTGGTCGAGAGTACCTCAAACTTGTAGCTCTTTGTGTTAAAAAGATATAGAATAGATACGTTCGTTTGTTACATTTTATAACGACGCTATGAATCAATCGGACATAAACGTACTAAGTACTAGGAAACTTTCCACGGTACGTTAAATGAGTAATTAATGCGGCTAACACCCTCTTAAATTTTGTTCAGACTGATTTAAGGGATTATAATTAATTGCAAGACACAGTTTACAAATTGACACTACTTTAATGGCCGATCCCATAAGAGTGACTATATAGTCGGCCTTACAGGAGCTGGTTAAAGAGGTTCACCCAAAAATCAATGGAATTTCTCCGGACAATAATCTTTTTTTGTCGGAGGCAGAAAGTTGTCGTATGTACAGACGCCAGCAAATCAAGCTAACCCAATCTGTCAAATTTCCCCAAATGAAAGTGAACCTTATGCTTATCATATCTTTAATATATAGAATAAATTTGACAGATGTTAGTCGGGGTAGTTGTATGTGCTGGCGTCTGTACCCCAACCCGTGTATGACGACCTATTATCCGATCACATCGGCTTGTCTGTAAATAACTGTATACGCTAAAACAGGTGTATTCTCTACCGATAAACTAACTTCCAGTCTGTTTTTGGGTTACACTTGTTTACTGTCAGTGGTAATTTCTATTCACTGTTGAGGCTGGGCAACATGGCCGAAATTAATTTACACTTTTCACTTACAGGATCATAGGAATTCAGGCGTTTTCGTGGGGCCAAAAGAAGATTAAAAACTATTACATAGTAGCTATTATATACTAGCTTTTAATATAGAAGGGTGATGGCTACATTTTTTTATAGACAACGCCCGCACTAGGGAATTTAATCCCTGTGTCGCGGGGTACTTTACAAACATATAATAGACGGACACAAATTACATCCAGACTCAGAACAACTATTTATGGGTCTGTCCGGCACGGGACTCGAACCCGCGACACGAAGCGGCGAAGCGACTGTCTTAGCCGCTGCGCCATACATGCAGTCATTTATGTGTATCGGACTATTGAAATTACCAGTATGAACTATCTCCATTAGTTTTGCTTAGAAATGATAAAAACGATGCACCCTCACTCACTGATGCTAGGATTGAATTCTAGATACATTTATTTCTCTATTTGTGAATATTTTTTTTGAGAATACAATCTCTAACTTATATCGTAAATAGACTGAATACTGATACTTATACATAAGCTAGTTTCATTCTTCATAAGGTATTTGCGTTGTTGTTTTGTGTTTCAGTCAGCTGTGTACAATACAGAACGTCGTATCAACATAAAAGCCCTTTTTGCCATTTTCTGTGCGCTACATCATAATATTTTGCTGCAGTTCGTGAAATCTAGTGAACAATCTGCCTACAGCACCATTGCCATACCTAAAATAACCTCGTGAATTATGCAATGTTTTCTCTTTGTGCACCGTTGTTGCATTGTACATCTACATGTGACGTGATGCAACGGTCTTACGTTAAATATCAATGGATGCGTAGTTTTATCTCTTCCACGAATAAAAATATGAGAATAAATTAATGTATGTACATATTTTCGCTTTAATATCTGTTGTGATGCATTGTGATCGATGGTTGGCTTATATCACAAAGTCGCATAATTATTCCGATGAAATCTGCCGGTGAAATCATTATCATGAACCAATATCCTGTAGTACGTATCCTGTTTATTTTATATGTGTTATAAGATACTTGCGTTTGCCCGCAAAATCTAAATGCGCGGTAAAACTGAATAATTTTGTGGGTTAGATGCCATAGTACGGAACTAAGGTATATATTTATCTGGACTAACCTATATTCTACAGATCTACGAGAGATCCTAATTACAGACATATACGGCTTGCCAGGCGTGTGAAGGGATAACAAAGAAACTCACAAACAGACATTCTTATGGATATTTAATGAGCACACCTACCTAATAATAAACATAATACCTAATACTTAACAACTTTTAATTTCCAATACAAATTTGGTTTAGATAGGTTTGGTTGTATGTAAATTATATTTGTATTATGTTATTAATTGCCTTTTATATTTTTAGAAATATTAAGTTGGATTTAAATAAACAAACGTATCAGCTAAAAGTATTGCAGATTTGTAAATCAATACCTACATACATACATTGACGGTCATCGCAGCCTAGTGGTAGTGCTCCTGCCTACGAAGCTGGTGGTCCTGGGTTCAAATCCCGGTTAGTGCAAATATTTGTGCCATGAGCACGAATATTTGTTTCTGAGTCATGGATGTTTTCTATGTATTTAAGTATGTATCTATCTATATAAGTATGTATATCGTCGCCTGGTACCCATAGTACAAGCTTTGCTTAGTTTGGGGCTAGGATTATCAGTGTGACATTGTCCCTAGATATTATTACTTATACTTATTATTTTCTACAACATAATTGTAAGCAAGTTCAAGGTCATCTTTATTTCTGAGGGTTATAACTTAGTTTATATGTGAAATTGTGTTATACATTAATAGCTTTTACAAACAATTATAATTAGTACTAATAGTGCTAGTAGTAATATCTATAATACAATATAATAATATCTGGGGACAATGTCACACAGATCATCCTAGCCCCAAACTAAGCAAGGCTTGTACTATGGGTACCAGGCGACGATATACATACTTATATTGATAGATAAATACTTATGTACATAGAAAACATCCATGACTCAGAAACAAATATTCGTGCTCAACACACAAATATTTGCACTTACCGGGATTCGAACCCAGGACCACCAGCTTCGTAGGCAGGAGCACTACCAACTAGGCTACGGTGACCGTCCGTAGTGTTTTGACTAAATGGGTTAATGCGAATAAAACTTTTTCATTTTCATAATGACTGCAAGAGTTGCGCAGTGGTTAGGTAGTCGCCTTATGTTCTGTGTATGACCTCCGTACAGCACATGTATGACTGTTGCGCTTATAAATCATCAGACATTTATTCGCATTTTTTTACTATACACACAATCATACATATTCTATGCGGTGTGGTTCAAGGATTGGCGTGTGTCCATGAATTGTGTGTTTGTTAACTCCCCATACCAATAAAGATAAATGTATATTTCCCTATTGCGAGACATTTCGTTTTATTAGCAAAATACTCATAGTCAACTTCATAGTAAAAAAAAAAAATATATATATATTTTTTTTACATAATGTTACAGACTGATTCTTGTATTTTAACATAGAGCAGAAAACATGTGAAGTAAATACCAATGGTGAAGGTCCTTTAAAGTTAGACATTCGTTAGTTTCTGTCGATGGCTTCGTTTGATATCAGAATATTTGTTAGTTATTCAAAAATATTCGCCCTCGTTATTGACTGTGGTGGCGGCGTGAGCTATTATTGCGGCTTGCTTGAGGAATTCAGTTATAGCACTATTATTGATCGACATCTATTTGGGTTTCTGACTTAAGGGGAATCCCTATGACCAAGACCTCCGCGCATGTGCATGGGAAAGTAAACAATACCAAATCGACAAAGTTGATGTTTCGTTCTATTCTATTTCTTCTTCCAAAATTGAACAGATTTAATTTTGTTCAGTAATCAGACCAGATAGAAATATGAAAATTCTTGCAGATTTCTTTGATTTGTAGCTAAAATAACAATTGTGTTTGCTCTAGCTTAGGTTTCATTTTCTCGTACAAACATGTACCTCAATTTTCTTTCTATATTTTTAGACAAGACTATTTCGACCGTCCGCTGTTAAATGTCAGCTGATATATTTTCGGCAGTTTAAAATAGTTATTTTTAGAAGCCCATAACTTCTATAAAAAGGTCGTAGCATATTAAAGTAAAAAACTGGCCAAGTGTGAGTCGAATTCGTGCATGATGAGTTCAAACGCGAGCAAAAAATATCACGTTTGTTGTATGGGAGCCCCCTTAAATATTTAGTTTACTTTGTTTTTTAGTATTTTTTGTTATAGCGGCAACATAAATATATAATCTGTGAAAATTTCAACTGTCAAACTATCACGGTTCATGAGACACAGCCTGGTGACAGACGAACAGACAGACGGACAGCGAAGTCTTAGTAATAGGGTCCCGTTTTACCCTTTGGGTATGAAACCCTAAAAATAAGTCTTGTCTTAAAATCCAAGGTCTGCCTTAAAAACCAGATAATGAGAATTGTTTTTATGGGAAAATGAATGCTAGAAATGGCTCTTAAGTACAGAGCAAACACCCATTATTATATTAGCGTGTAATAAAAACGAGTCGTGAACTCTGTCCATCGCAGTTTAGTAAAAACCGTTATAAAGATCACGGCCAATCGTCCTACAAAGCTCCGTTTTAAATTATAGATAGGTACTATAGCTGGTGCCTTTCTAAATTTTCTAAATTATTGATTTTTCATGACTTTAACATAACAATGTTACCCTCGCTAGATATTCGGAGATAATAGATATAGCAAAACTCCATTAGACTAACTCGTGACTCATAATTGTACCTATTGCGGCTATGCGAACCGAAAATAATTATGTAACTACATTAAATATTGAAGTAGTTTGATAAATAAACGAGTAAATAGTGTTTTACTTTTATCTCATCTGTGTCAGCATGAATCATGACTACTATATTATTGACGGCCCTATTGGCGTGGTTGGCAATGATTGCTTTTCACGTCAGAGGTCGTGGGTTCGATTCCCACCCAGGACAGATTTGTGTGCATGAACATTTCTGTTTGTCCTGAGTCTGGGTGTAATTATCTATATAAATATGTATTAACAAAAAAAAATAGTAGGTATATGTAGTGTATCAGTTATCTGGTTTCCATAGTACAAGCTCTGCTTAGTTGGGGATCAGATGGCCGTGTGTAAATAATGTCCCAGAATACCATTATTATTATATTAGTCTAGCGGTAGGAAATACAACCGCAGATAATAAAGTCATGGGTTCAAATCCTTGATTGGGCCATTAAGTGTTATTTGGATTTTCTTATAATATAATAACTATTTGAATTAGTATGTTGGACTAGAAAGCACGTGGCGAAGTCAGACCTGCGTCTGATCTCTTCTCGTTCCTTTATAACTAGAACGACAGTGATATTTGTGCAATAATTAGAAATTCATAATGTCCATGGCTGATATGTTGAGTATTTATTGCACAAATGTTGCTATAGCTTGGTTTCTGCAAGATACTTCAAAAGCGTGTGGGACGTATTGGAAAGCAGTTCCATTGGTTTCTGACACTGAGTGAGAGAGTGAGTGAGAGTGCACCTGTTTGTGCAAGAGCACTGTAATGTGCTTGATGTAGTTTCGCTATCTGCGAATATACTTGAGATAGAGACTTCTAACACCTGTCGGTTTAGAACAATTTACGACAAAGGAAATTGCCCATTCTTCTATAGAGCTTCGTCCCTCTGTAAATAATTTTGTATGATTACCAAAATTGCAGGTAAAAGAGGAGTGATATCATGACATATAATAAAGTAAAAAATATAGAAATATTTTGTGGGGTTTTCTTAATAATATAAATCAAAGTTCAGTTTTGAGGTTAGGTGTAGATGAGTACCTACTCAAAAAATATTGGTAAATTGAAAGATGGGCTCTGCAACAATGTAAGAATAATATGAAATATGTCCCCTTTAACTAAATAGTTTTTTACAGGTAAGATGATGCTAGAACTATCAAGCAATAACGATAATGACACTCAATATGAAAGAGAAAGAATAAGCTTTGGCATGTTATTCTTTAATTGAACATTAACAACAGTAGAATTAAGCTAACTATAGCCTGACCTAACAACGAACGGCGGCGACACACTTAATTAAAACAAAAACAGTGGCAACAAACGATAAAAACATCCGAAAACCATGCTTGTTTTTCACCAAGTAAACATGACAGCCAGATAGACATTGACAGTTCTTTTTTTTTACCGTTTGCGGGGATCGTTACGCATACTGTCAAGTGTCAGTTGCTATAGTAAAAGTCACTTTTTTTTAATATCTATCTATTAATTAACGATATTAATACATTTAAATAATGAACAACTTAATATAATGTAAGTTATTAAAATGACAAGACCTCTAGTTTGATATTTACTGCAAGTGATTAATGTGATCGTAATGATTTCAGTCTTTAACTGTCTTTGCAAATGTACTCAAAATAAAAATTAGTCAAATAAATAACCAATAAACATGAAAACTAAAACCCCACAAAGTTTTTGTGCGTAACAAATAAATAATAATTATAAAAATAGGTTATGAATAATGGATTTTATTTCATGATCATACTCGGTTTAATTTAAGGGAGACAGAAATGGGCAATCACCTTTGACGTGCATTGCTTTTGTACACTTAGGTACTCTAAACCGGTACCTTCACTTAGTTATCATTGTATGCATCTTCCTGCCACTAACAGCTCTAAGTCTAATTTCAACTAACTCCCAAAGGGTCCCTCCAACGTGGATTTTTTTTATATCAGTGGACGACAAACGAGTTAGTGGGTCACCTGATGGTAAGTGATCACTGCCACCCATGTACACTCCCAACACCAGAAGCGTCGTGGGTGCGTTGCCGGCCATTAAGAGTCAGCAAACAAGTGTTGC
Source organism: Pseudoips prasinana (assembly GCA_951640165.1). Lineage (NCBI taxonomy): Eukaryota > Metazoa > Arthropoda > Insecta > Lepidoptera > Nolidae > Pseudoips > Pseudoips prasinana. Next base: position 21,792,847 of record OX621237.1, on the reverse strand, counting down.
TTGTTTGCTGACCTAACCCCGATGAGCTCTGGCAACATTACTCACACGCAGAAACACAACATTAAAATTATTAATGTTATTATTAAGGAATGCCCTCTGTAAAGTGGAAGTACTTCCCCAGTCGGGCTGCTCTTTGAGTGAACGAACACTGTGTTCTACCTCTTCACTTACTTTGTATCCTTATTCGCTACATGACTATCCAGCGAAGCAGTCAATGCCGCCTAGGTCAACAGTGCACGTCATGGCAAAAAAGATTCCATTGTTTTACTTTGGCGTATGTGACGTATTTCATGTAACGTAGCGAACGATAGATAGTTCCCTCGCTTCATCATTGAGCCTACTCTATAATTATTATAGAACTTAGGCTATATATACCGCCTCCGATCCTCAATCAGACGAGTAGCCCGCCTGTACATTGAGCAACGATTGCATAAAACGTCGTTAGAAATCGACTCTGATACGTCTTCTAGCAGTAACAACCCTATTTCTTAATTTATAGTCTTACTTAGTAGAGACCTGGAACGCCCACTCGCCTCTATTGTCTGGTGAAGCAGTGAAAGCCTCCTAGGCCAACAGTAAATATCATGTCAATAAAGATAACATTGGTTCACTATCGTCTGCAATGTGTCTCGTATAACGTAGTGAAGGGTAGTATTGTTATTTATTACGGAAGCTCCGTAGCTATTTTATACTTTTAAATACTTGTATATAGGTAATAGGATTTTATATGGTTCCTCCAAACTGGTACCTAGTTCAAAATCGTGATAACATTGCGGTACAAATCAAAATAATGTTCGACAATCGCAAATTTGCTATTACGATTAAACCAGAAACATTGTTTTAAATTTCACGTTATTTGGTTTTCGTAATCGGATGAAGACTGAACATTTTATACGAAGGAAGTATACTAATTACCCACAACCTTGTATCTGAGAAATCCAGTTTTAACTAGTTGACTTAAAATTCAAATTAAATAGTCGTAAAGTCGCCGATATAATTCATGCCTGCGTTTGATGTTTGCCGATGACATTAATTTTTCCCTATTAGGTATCTTTTTTTTATTCATTACTTTGGAAATATACTCAATATACATAAAGGTTTGGTTTGCGAAATTACGATACAAATATGCTTTATTTGATGCAAACAGAGGTGTATGTATTGTTTTAGGTTTATATATGTGTATCCGTTTGTGGCATCGTAGCTACCAAACGGAAGGCCGTTTGGTAGCTACGATGCCACAGACGGACGGATACGATATGATTTTTATTTATAAGCTACTTTAATGTTACAAGTTGTTACATGATTAATATTACACGTACAGACAACACCACATCTAGGTACCCCCTTTTATAGATTTTCGACTTTATCACATAAGCACATGAAGCTACCCCGATCTGTCAAATTTCCCCGATTGAAAGTGAACCTTATGCTTTTGTGATGAAGTTGAAAATATATAAAAGAAATTTGACAGATTGGGGTAGCTGGATGTGCTGGTGTCGGTGATGTGTTATTGTTTAAATTTGTAAACAAGTGTTTATGTCATTTATTAGTAACGAGAAACCAAACCACAGTTAAGTTTTATTCTTTTTACCGAACTCCGAACCTGCAAACAAAAGACGACTTGTAAAGTTGTTTTTATTAGGCATTTTTTTTCATAATTAGAGTTCTCATTCCTAATTATTTATGCTTGTTTGCCAACTCAATTGTATAAATAAAAAGAAACAAACAACGAAGTAATACAATAAAAGTAAATTTTTGGTATACCTACCTACATATTTGGATTGATTTTTTTTTGTTATATAATTTATTTAGCTGACGCCTATTAACGAAAACTTTCCATCTATAGCAGTACATACCTTAAATAAATATAGTCCAAACGTTATGGTTGCCACTATTAAAATGATCGAGGTCTGATTTTTACGAGTATCGGTAGGCATTAAATGCGAGCCCCGCCATGTTTATAGAGCCGTAGATTCAGATTAGTCGCTATTAGTAAAGCAGTGAGCTGGACGCGCTGGGTCGTATGCCCCTGTGTCATTAGCGTCCATAGCAAGCAACATTACAGTCACCATGCCCGCCATACCTCATTACACTAGCTCTTATCGCTATTGATAACATCTTTTTATGTCGTCTAAGTTATTCTGCAAATTATCGTGATACAGTGCGGATCTAAGAATACTGACACCAGTTCGTACTTTATACCTGTTTTGCGTACCTCTATCTAGAAAACCTTTCTCGGTTAGAGTACTGTAAGTAGGTATATTAAGTTGCTCTTGAAGGACTTAAAACTAATATCTAGTAGGCATTGACGTAAGCAAATGTTTGATAATTAACGCTTAATTATGGAATTTTGAGACAAAGATCGGATTTAGAAAGGTTTTGTCACATTAATGTAATGCGTATGTAAAAATACAGTGCGGATCTAAGAATACTGACACCAGTTCTTACTTTATACCTGTTTAACGTACCTCTATCTAGAAATCCTTTCTCGGTTAGAGTACTGTAAGTATATTAAGTTGGTCTTGTAGAAAATAAAACTAAGTTCTAGTAGGCACTGACGTAAGCAAATGGTTCGTTAATTAACTCTTATTTATAGAATCTGAGACAAAGATCAGATTTAGAAAGGTTTTGTCACATTAATTTAATGTAAAGCGTACGTAAAAATTCTACTAATTTGTAAGTAATTAATGTCCACGCTTAAATTAGTCGTTCGGTACTATTGTGGTCATTGTGGACTCTTGTGGACGAAAAAATATTATATTTAGTTAAGTCAATGTTAGTTTAAAGTTCAATTTACCGTGTTTTGTTTAACCCAGTTACAAGATAAAATATTTCCTCGACAGACGTACTGAAAGTAAATTAAGTTGGACTTTTAGGAAATAAAACTAGAGCTATTTGTTTTAGCTGTTATGTTCTCGTCTGTCACTATGTACACACGCCAGCACATCAAGCTACCCCAATCTGTCAAATTTCTCCAATTGAAAGTGAACCTTATACTTTTGTGATCAATTTGGAAATCTATAAATTAAATTTGACAGATTGGGGTAGCTGGATCGGCTGGCGTCTGTATATAAATGCATTGTCAACTTACCCCTTACTTATAAAATTTTGAAAGACAGATCAGATTTCATAGTTTTAGGGGTCGATTGCAACCGCCAAGTCGCTTGCTTCTTCGGCGTAGGCTACGCGTGAAGGGGTCGATGAAAACCCCGGGTAGTGCTAAATGGTAGCCACATTTAAGGGAGGTAGATCATGTTGTTTCTTTATTCTATGAGGAGTGCAGGATGAGAATTACCACAGCCTTGCACAATACACGCTTCATATTGTTAATGTGTTGTCGGCCTTTTCGCTAAGATCAAGTGTTGTATCGGTATCCTTTTCAGCGTAATATCTGAAAGTTTGCTGCTTGGTTGACGGCAAAGAATATGTACACCCCATCCTCTCCCATTGAAGTAGAACGGGCAGCAGTGTCTCTATATGTGGTATGAGCGTCATCCTGCAATCGTCAACCCGTTTCCCAAGCGTGGCGATTATGGCATATTCCTCGAAATGATGGACAAAACCCTATTGTGGAAATCTTTTGTGGAGGCCTTTATGCAGAAGCATTCGGCTGACATTATGATTTTTCATGTTGTGGAAATGGTTGACATGTGTAGCGCCATATGCAACAGTAACCACTAATAATGGCGCATATTTTAAAGTGTACCTTGGTCGTTAAACCATAACTTGTAAAATAGAATCTTGCAAGACCTAATTAAACCAGTTCCTTTTTTCGTCCTCATAACTCCCGTTCTATAAATTAAACAAAAGCATTAGTATCGTTTCTGGAATACGTTCTTATATATTAATATTGCTAACTTAGTAGAGTTTTCCGTTCCATATACAAAGCGCAAATATAAGATATCGTATAATTCAATTTTCCTCTATTTCCGGGAAACATAGTTTTTAAGGGTGCTACAAGTTTCTGTAGTTGTAAAATATGTATCACTGATACATCATGCTCATACATTTGTTTTATAATTTATAAAACGATACACTTAAATATACTGATACAATTTGACTTAACATTTTCCACAACAATACAATTTATTTTGAATCTTGTAATAGTTAAACTTATTAATACCACTAACACAAAAGTCAGAATTACAAAAACATTAATACTTAATAATTACAACAGTCAAAATACCAGTACCATTAACTTATTAACCGGATATCATACGCAAATGTTTATTTATTTTATGTCATGGACTCGTGTAAAAAGTGTTTTCAATATTAATAAGTATATCACGACTCATAAACAAATAATTTCCTGGTAATAAGACAAGAGGTACATAACATTCGAGTGGGTACTCAGATGTCAGGAGAAAGCAGAGCATAGTGGAGGCAGCCGCGAACCTGACACGTGTCGATGGTCGTTGCTTGTCAATTAGTGTAGGGTGTCGGGAGCGACCGCGCACCGCTACGACCGCACGACACAACGGTTACCTGCGGTACTCTACGGCAGCCGGAACGTAACACTACACCAAGAGTTACTACGATCATTCACATCTCTACGACTCTGTGCGCTTCATACCTTATTCTAGATTTTTCTGTAACATTGAGTTCATTTTTGTTAAGCTCAACTTACATACATATTTACACAGATTTCAAAGTATAAGAAAATATCTTAAAATCATATACTTAATAAAAATTATAATAGTTTATATTTTGTTTTATATGATACAAAATCAATTGTAATGTGCGTTTAGTATAGTTTTTTGATCACAATATTTTTTTTTCTTTATCCGTAACTTTGTACATAAGTTATACCAGCTATGAGACTTACGGATGGGTGACCGCCATTGAGATTTAATTCCTGACCGTCTCCGTGCTCCCCAAGGCATATTAAGCTGGCGATTTTGGTTATAGTCGTTAGATAACCGTCGATAAGCCATGTTAGAGGCCTTCTAGGCGGCTTGAACGGCTCTGACTACTGCCCGTAACATAACTCTTTATTGTACATCAAGTAAAATAAAATACAAGAAATAAGGATGCATCAAAATTTTGTATAGTTGGCGGCCTTATCACTAAATGTGATTTCTTCCAAGCAACCTAGGCAGGGATTGGAATATGGAATTATAGAGTTCGGGTAGTTGTCAGTGTAACTATTAAATTCACTGTTTTTAGGCAAGCCTAAATTGATTTTAATAGTTACTACCAACTTATACATTAGCTTACGTACACACTATACCCAATAATACCCATACGACAAAGATCAAAATCTAAATCATAAAACATAGGAAAAAACTTACATTTTCTCGATTTTATTATGGTTTTTTTCAGTCGGAATTCCACGGACTCAATCACTCGCAAAAGCTAGTCTACCTTTAAAAAAGATATCGAAAATCGGTCGCATAATAAGTAAGCACGTGATATAACTTAAGAACATCTCATTTGTAGAACAGTGTGGCAACCCATTCTCGAATATTCACCGAAATTGCTAAAACCTTGTCTTATTTAAAAGGTCACTCATTCACTGTTCTCAGCGAAGCTTATTATAAAATTAATGATAGGTACACAAATGAGTTACGATTAGATATCTGTAACTTCTTTTGTGTAAAAGCGTGTATCGTGTTAAGTAACGAAGTTGGCTAAGTCACGTTTAACTTTATCGATACCACATCGTAAAAATTGCGTAACAAAACAATCATGTTTCGTTAACAATATGGAGATACGGATTCACTACAATGTTGATTGCTACTGCCTTTCCCTATTATCTTTAGGCACACGGACCCACAGCAGGAGTTCGGCGTTCTGCGGTCAATATTGTTTCGTGGTCTAAAACGTTAGTTTCGTCGTTGATAGCTTCGCTTCAACAAGCTTTTGTAGTTATTTAGTTTGTCGGTTTCTGTACTTAGCCTCTTGATTGGGACATTTTTAAGAGAGGTAGGGCATAGCGCTCATTCTTTCAAAGAGCAGCCCGACTGGGGAAGTACCTCCACCTTACAGAAGGTATTCATTAATAATAACATTAATAATTTAATGTTATGTTTCCGAGTGTGAGTAAGGTCACCAGAGCTCATTGGGGTGGGGGGAAGGGTCAACAACACGTGTTTGTTGACTTTTAAAGGCTGGCAACGCACCCGCGACATTTTCGGTGTTGCGAGTGTCTACGGGCGGCGGTGATCACTTACCATCACGTGACCCACTTGCTCGTTTGTCACCCTCTGTAATGTAAAACAATGTGCGTAATCTTATTTGATTACTTAACCCATTTCACTTCTCTCCAGAAGTCCAAGAGACGTTTAGAAACTTTGCCCGTTGGCAGGCTAGGCTCGTGGAGTGTAGCAGTACACATCTGCTGCTTTTGTAAAGTGTCATTTCGCACGATATAAACCAACAGGCGAAGTACGAGTCAGTTCCCAAATTAGTAGGTCCTCGATTCATTACATGGTTAACTTCTGTAATAGTACAATTATTTGCTTTTATAATCACAATTTACAAACTACATTTAGTCTAGGAAACTAAAGTAATGACTACGATAGTAGTTCTTCAGGAAGACGGCTGTTTCCAACATTTGAAAGTAGCACAAATTAAATTTATATACTTTTAAATATCTAAAACCAATAATTTATTTAAGTAGTATAATTATTGATACTTTTAATAATGATACGTTTGCTATTAGAGAACTTTATACGGGACAGCAGGCAACCCCTACAAAATGGACCGATAATCTTGTGAGGGTCGCTGGAAGTCGCTGGATGCGGATAGCGCAAGACCAGCAATTGAGATGTCGATCTTTGGGGACGGCCTTTGTCCAGCAATTGGCGTCTTTCGGCTGGTATAACGATGATGATAATGATACGGAATAGCTGTAAAACTTACGTAACGTAGAGCTAGCTCTTCTGGTGTATGTGATCGCTTACTATTGATTTTTGATTGAGTACTTGACAAGGGTCAACTGAAAATAAATTAGTTGAAGGGGAAACTATAATCTTATCTGAATATAAAAATAATAAGTTAATATTCAGATAAGATTCTTGTTTAAGTTGACGGTATCTGAATAGAAAAATTAATAAGTATATATTCAGATAAGATTCTTGTTTCAGTTGGCGGTATCTGAATAGAAAAATAATGTTTCTATACTATAATAAGATTCTTGTTTCCGACATATTAAATCAGATTACTGTTTAGTTTAGTAATAAAGCAGTATTTAATCGAATTAAGCATTTAATTCAACTTTAAGTTTAAAAATAAATAAGAAGTTTACGGCATGTTTATACAGCGTCTTCTTTGTTTTGTACATGTTAATGCAAATCCTAAATTATAATTATCATGCCGGACCTTATATAGCCAGAATAGTTTATTTAATTGCAATAAACTTAGTAAAAGCAAATATTTAAAAATATATACAGACTGGCAGACGGACTCAGTTATTCTTTAAAACATTTATTTTAATAATGTTTTTAACTATAATCTGAATTGGATAGCATTCAATTTTCACATTATGGTTCTATCATGTGACTACCCATGTGCTGAATATCATTTATTGCATTTGCAATTCTTTTATATACCATATTTTAAATATTGTTTTGTTGATTAGGCTAACTATCATGAGGAATTATATTTAAAAACAATTCATTAATGTTTTAATTGACAACATACGATAAAATAAAATTAATTATATTATTATATTTCTGAAAGTAGATCAGTAATAGAAATATTAACTTTAAACTCTTATTCATTTCTACATCATTATTATTGATTTATTCCTGTCAAGTATTTTGGATTATTTATTATTAGTAATTTAAATTAATCGCATACATATGTAAATTAAAAATCTAGATCTGTAACTCAACCCGTTTTATGATAATTTTTGTTATTTATTTAACTTTAAGAAAGAATGCTGTTTTTTTACACATTATATATTCTGCCAACTGCAGTACAGTTTGTGGATCATCTACCTACAGAATGATCGCTAAACTGTGGGCAGAGTTCTATTACCGATAAAAACATGGCCCCAGATCCAGTTACGCCGACATCGCTGCCATAAACTTTTACTTAATACCAATTTATACATACATACATAGACTCACGCCTGTTTCCCAGAGGGGTAGGCAGAGACAACGGATTTCCATTTGTCACGATCTTTGCATACTTCTTTTGCCTCGATTACTGACATTATATTCTTCATACATGCTCGCCGGTTTAGGGTACTTCTGACCTGCCCTTTCTTGAGAACATCTCCAATTTGGTCAGAGAATGTTCGACGTGGTCTTCCCCTTCCGGTTGTCCCATTCACACAGGCCAGGTATACTTCTTTTGTCAATCTTCTTTCATTCATCCTTTCTAAATGGCCAAACCATCTCAGCATGCCTTTTTCAATCTTTGTGACTACATCCTCTTTCACACCACAACGCTCTCTTACATCAGTATTTCGAATTCTGTCTCTCAAAGTCACACCACACATACTTCTCAGAGCTCTCATTTCCACTGCATTTATTTTACTTTCATTCTTTTTCTGCCATACCCAACTTTCACTTCCATACATTAAAGTTGGCACTAACACTCCATCGTGCACGGCTAGTCGAGCCTTCTTTGATACTTGCCGGCTACTCATAAAGGCGTGTAGTGCCCCATTCACTCTATTCCCCGCATTTACTCTTCTAACAATATCTTTTTCATATTTCCCATCTCTCGTAAACAAAGTTCCCAAATATACAAACTCATTCACCTGTTCGACTTTCTCTCCTCCAATCACAATATCACACGTTGTCGTGTATTCATCCCTCTCAAATACCATTACTTTCGTCTTACCTACATTCATTTTCATCCCTTTCCTTTCAAAAGCTTCATGCATATTTGTTACCATCACCTGCAACTCGTCCGCAGATGATGCAAGTAGAACTTGATCATCAGCGTACAGCAGACATTTGATGAGTAACTCATTCATCCTTACACCGCATTCACTTTCTTTCAAATCTTTTAAACAGCTATCCATGAATAGGTTAAACAACCACGGTGACGCTACACATCCCTGTCTAACACCCTTTTGGATGGACAAACAATAATGGTTATACCATTTCAATAAGTCAATGAGGGGTCAGTCCAATTTGGTTTAAGTGTAAATAGCACTAAAGCGCTTGGTAAACCAATTAGGCATAATTTACAATCATGATATATAGAGTAGTAGAGTAAATATTTAGGTAAGCTTCGTACTATTTTCTATATATATTCAAATAATATATTTGATTATACTCCAGATTAGTGATTCAACTCTAGAAATCAGTGATATTCAGATGGATAGACTAGCATAATTATAGCAATACAAACGTTTTTGTTTCCTACACACCATTTTATACTGAGAGGTAAAAATGTTCGATATCGGCCCGGAGTCTGGAGATTGGCGATCCAACGGTCTAACCACTATGCCATCTCAACTTAATTACTGGTAATAAAATATAATCACAAAACAAATATAATTTATCTATGCTATGTTTATTAATAAGTGACTTACTTACTGAGTATAACTATTAAAGACAGACTATATAGATATCACTTAGTGTTTAAAAATAACAAAAGACGCTTTGTTTACGTTCCCGGCGGCTTATGTTTATATACGATGTATTTATTTAATTATCCACAGTACATCTCAATAGAAATGGGCTGGTCATTAACTCGTAATTGCTAATGGGATTGTCTGGTACAAAGCCTTAAACGACTCTTATTTTTAATCTTATTGTAAGCAATAGACATCACGGGTGCACTAATTACTAAAGTGTTTGTGTATTTTTATTATATTCATGTTACTGTAGATATGTGGCAGATTAGCCAAGTCAAAATGATCTTTAAAAATATAGAAAAACGTTAGTATTAAGGTTGATTTCCTCGTCTCCTTGGAATGTTATTACTAAGAACTATTTAGTGTTTCAGTATAAAAAGCATATTTTTGTATTCTCTAATAAATAATTATTCTGTACTTAGTGTATCTACCTAACTTTTACACTGCAGTTCATCAAGGTTGACTGAGAGAAAATGCCTATCACATTCAGTCCTCCTTTGTACAACTATGTGCTTAAAGTTATAAATAAAATAAAATAAAACAGAGTATAACTTATTTCTTAAACTAGATTTTAATGGAATTTAAGAATAAAAGAATAACAGAATCGGTTCACAAACTAGCCAGAAATCATTTAACAGACGATATTTTTTTTGAAATATAGATATGAGATGATAACTCAAAATTCCTAATTAAATAAGGAAAATGATAATTATTTCTTAAAAACTAATGATGTGTTTATTAAAATTGAGAATCGTTTCTTTTCATAAATTGAATCTTTCAATAATATCTATTGCTTTACGAAAAAGTTAGAACGAGCTTAATATTGTATTTCTGCAGTTAGCTTAGGAGACTGTCACTGCTTCACCGGACTATAGAGGCGAGCGAGGACTCAAGCCGACTAGCTAATATAGACTACAAATTAAGTACCGGCGCCGGAAGGCACCCCCTTTGGGTTTCCAACCTCGACTCTGGGTGATTACTGGGGTGGGTATGCAAGAAAGCGTATCATTTTAGGGATGTTTTGTGAAACTTTCGCTCTACGTTACTACGCGACGCGGGCCGCTCTTCCGATTTAGGTTCGGAGAGGCAATTTCATCGATTCGAATGCAAATGGTCATGGAGGACGCTGGTGGTCGCCTTCGCGGTCGTACTCCTGTCCAACAAGTAAGAAATATCGGTTGGCGTGCAGTGTTACGAGAGTCTCTGATTGTCTTGATTTGTTCAAAGTAGACTGTAATCTCGTTGTCCGGATCGTCCAAGACGTTTCTGGGCCTACGTCGGAGATGAGAAGGGGTGTAATTGACCGCCTGGGTACCTGGGTTGGATGGTGGGTGGCAGAGTCTAAGTACCGTCCCATGGAATATGAGGATTCATTGGCAAAGCGCGGGTGTTGTCTTTTTTATAACAAAGTAAAAATGTCACATAATTAAATAAATACGTACTGTATAGTTTTCCGGAATATTTTAATACTTATTTGTACTTCTAATGGTTTTTGAGTAAACTAAGTACAGGTTAGTAATGTATTGTTAAAACTAAATATAAACAGATATAAACATTATTTAAGGCCTTAGCCGTTATATTTTTTTATTTTCCTCACAACGATAACTGTAGTTTCAAATTATGGAAGATACATTAAATTCAATCCTTGACTTTTATTGAAGTTATGTAGTATTACAGTGTGCATAAACCTGTAAATACCTGAATTTTAGGTTTATAACCGACTTCCTTCTTCTTCTACTTTACAAACCCGTAATGTGATATACAAATAATAGAGTTACACATGGCTCTGTTCGGTTATTTAGTACTGAACAATAAAACAAGCGGTTCAACTTTAACGTGTTTTATTTAGTAAAGCTTTATAACTCTCTTGTTGGTGTAGTTGGGAACATAAATAATATATTTTTATGTAAACGCCATCAACAACAAAGTAAGTCGGTAGGTACTTTTAAAATTCTGTACAAAAAACTTCGTTATTCCAAAAGACATCAACGAGGGCGAGAACTCTTATTAGTGTTTACTTAATTTTTTTTTATTCTCCCCTGCTCATACACAAGGACACGGTAAAATTTAAAAAAAATAAACATACGCTATGGTGGTGTGTTCATAGCGATATTTCAGTAAATGGAATACTGCCTTGAATACCAACTGACTGTTGCATGCAAAATGGCGCAGAATAAATGATATTATATGAAAATACTTATAAAACATTTAAAGGCATTCTTAAACCCAAATTCCACAGAATGTGGCGCTCTCAAAGCTAATAAAGTAATTTGTGTGATGTGTGATTCTTCAGACAAATTAGGAACGCATAACATAATACGTTATGCGTTTCTACGTTGTTATAAAAAAAATGGTATTTACATATTTTTTTACAAAACCATAACAATATTTTAAAAAAAATTAAACAATATGTATATGGGACCCGAAATAAATTCTTATCAAATAAAATAAATGTTTTCAGAAACAAAGGATAACTCATACATACAATAAAAACGGTAGTCAAATTGATAACCTCCTTTTGAAGTCGGGTAGAAATTAAATCGATGGAGCCGTGCGTAACATTACAGTTGAGGAGCTGATTCTTAAATCAGATTGGACATTCAGCACCTTAAATGTTAAGTTGAGCACGACTCATTTTTACGTTACATTTAACATAACAACATTTTATGCAATGCTATGATGGCGTTGCGTAAAATATCATTAGATTTACAACGACAAATAACATCTCATACATCTCAAAAATGGGAAATCATAAATTTGATCGTCCGGCGGGTCTCGAACCTGCACCATCTACCAATCCGGACTAATACGAACGATACACGCTGGCAGATCAAATTTAGGATTCCCTTGCTAACACCCTTCCGGAGGATGTAGGTATTATCTATCGGTTTGTTTTTTTCTAGAAACATGGCCGACTGATATGTTCACAGTTGCATGTGAAAGATCATATCATATTGATAATAACTTCTAAATTATTAAATTTGAATTTTATAGCATTATTCGCAATGCAAAGCGTTTATCTAATCTCAAAAATGGGAAATCATAAATAATTTTAATTTAATAAAAATAATTTTTGATATTAGATAAACGCTATGCATTGCGAATAATGCTATAAAATTCAAATTTAAGAATCATACAGTCAAGAGGTAAAACAATAAATACTTGAATAAAAAGTTCTTCGCCCATTTAAGTTTAAAATTACAAGTCAAACTGGATAGATTGGAAAACTGTAAAAATTGGAGAAACTGTAAAAATTTTAACTGTATGACGGACGAATCTAACGCATGGAATGCATTATCATCATCATCATATCAGCCGAAGACGTCCACAGATGGACAAAGTCTAAAGATCTCTACAATTGCCGGCGCTACCCGCATCCCGCAGCTTCCAACGACCCTCACAAGATCATCGGAATGCAAGATACATAATGAAAAATAAAATTAAATGTGAGTGATGTTTTGTATAGACTATGCTGTTTTGACCTTTTTTAGACTGACTGTTTTGTATATCGATTAGTAAGAAAAAAAAGTAAAGTAAGAAAAAAAAGATAGAAATGTGTTTAGATTAATTGTTTGCGTATATTTAATATTCTCTATAGTATAGAGTCAATAACAATCTCATTTTATTACTACGAATACCGTAATTTTTGTTTTGGCCTTTTTTAGATGTGACTGTTTTGTATATCGATTAGTAAGAAATAAATGTAAAGTAAGGAAAAAAAAGATAGAAAAGTATTTAGATTAATTGTTTGAGTATATTCAATATTCTCTATAGTAAAGAGTCAATAACAATCTCATTTTATTACTACGAAAACCGTAATTTTTGTTTTGACCTTTTTTAGATGTGACTGTTTTGTATATGGATTAGTAAGAAATAAAAGTACAGTAAGAAAAAAAAAGATAGAAAAGTATTTAGATTAATTGTTTGAGTATATTCAATATTCTCTATAGAATAGAGTCAATAACAATCTCATTTTATTACTACGAAAACCGTAATTTGAAGAAAATCGTTTTTTTAACGTTGGGTACTCTCCTTATGTGATTAGTCACAATCTCGTGTTCGTCGTCAACCCAATATGCATGTTATCGTTCAACCCACTTATTCATATTTAAATATACAGTATTTAAAATATAGAGCCACGATAAACTTATCTGTAAACTTCATAACAAAAAGTTCAACGAGTCCCAATGAAATCAATCAGTACTAACCATATTTCACCGGCCATAATAACAACGAATTGGTATAAAAACATCTAGTCCATTGTACATTACGAGGCTATTCTATTTCCCACAAAGTTGGAGGTCCGTAGTAGAAGAAATCGAAGGTGGTTCGGCATAAATCGTGGGAAGATCTACATGGTGGACCGGGCGGCGCGTGTTGCGGCGCGGGGTGAACGTCTCACTTAACTGTGCTGCGCACCTGAGCTGCGCCCGCGCCATTACATACACACAATCAATTCCTATCAATCAGCTGTAAACCCTTCTAGTCCAACGAAAATGTTGATGTTCTATATTCTATTTTGTAAAAAGTGACGTCTAATACGAATTTAATTAATTTCATAGATATGTTATAATAATAATTTATGTAATAATATTCTGAAGATTAAACAGAGCTTGTACTATGGCAACCAGATACTGATATACTACATAATTTTTCTTTCGTAAATATATACTTAATATAGATTATTACACCCAGACTCAAGACAAATAGACATGTTCATGTACACAAATATCTGTCCTGGGTGGATATCGAACCCACGACCTGCAGCGTGAAAGGCTAGCATCTACTAACTACGCCTACGGACATCCTCATAACAACATTGTTGTCAAATAAATATTATTCTTCTTATTCTTCACTATACGGGTCAGATAAATAAGATTGACCCCGAGACACGTGGATGCCAAGGTAGTAGCAAGACTACCTTAACCACTACGCCACCAAGCAGACGAAATGACAGTTTTTGTAATAATATAATTATATATTTTTTCTTTTAAAAAGAGAACGCCCCCATTAGCGAATTTAATCCCTGTGTCGCGGGGTACTTTACAAACATATAATAGACGGACACAAATTACATCCAGACTCAGGACAAATATTTATGGGTCACTCAAATGGTTGTCCGGTGCGGGACTCGAATCTGCGACACAAAGCGGCGAGGCAACTGTCTAAGCCGCTGCGCCACACGTGAAGTCATAATATTGATGTTAAATTCCAACACTAATATTAAATTGTACGGTATGATCAATGTCCTGATTGATCGTATATTTTATATAATTTTTTTATGACTAAATCATTTAAATGAGAATATGTGGGTGTACCTACTCTATTAAATCTAAATGCATGCATTTGAATAACAAGTGTTTTAGGATACCGTATCAAAATGTTAAAAAGGAGCGCTGAGGGATGCCGTTCAGCTTTTCATTCGTCTCTAACAGTCTTATTTAAAAACGCTACTTAAATTTAAGCCGGCCGCTCAACCATGGTTTATCAAATTTTTCATTTAAAAACACGATTTAACTTTGACCCGCGGTTGAGCCATGTCAAAATTTAAACCACGTCGGCCCCTGGTTTAAAGCTTGCTCAAATATGGCGGATTTTATTTGCATCAGCTGACTTTTTGTTTGACGTTTGTTTGTGAATGGAGGTTTTATTGAAGTTACTAACCGTTTTAATTTTTAAATAAATACTGAATTCCAGTGGGAATCTTATCACAAACTTCAAAATCCACCAAAGAAAATCAATAGTCCTTGAAAATGCACTGTTACGATCATAATTCTATCATTCCATGTCTACCATAGAGCAAAAATCATAAAGTTTTGATACATAATCCGATTTAGTCGATTAATTTTGGTCAAGCTCTATACCAGTCTCAGAAATGTTGACAGTGTAAAATAAAATGACGATAAAACCCTACTTAAAGGTTTCTCAGCTAAGTAGCTGAGAAACCTTTAAGTAGGGTTTTTAAATAAAGAAATAGTTGAGCGGGGTTTAAGTGGTTGAGCAGGGTTTAGCTGAAACATGGTTAAGCGGCGGATCAAGGAATTATTTTAAATAAGAGTGTAATAGTAGTACATTTTACTGTACGTTTAAACATTGCTGACCTGTTTGAATATAAAGTACTTTTTTCTATGAAAATAGGTGCAAAACTTACAATGTACTACCACGAGTTCAAATGAGGTTTCAACGGGGAAGATTGACGAGGTTGATGGGATGGAAACAGGATGCTATCTATTTTTTAGGTTGCATTATTATTATATATATTTTACTGTTCTAGTTTATAGCAATAATTAAAAACTACTGCCTATGTTTTTGTGTGGTTTTAAGTAATTTCCAGATGACTGTGCTCTTAATGGCACGCCCCCCATATTCGAAGCTTGTAATTCCTCTCAAGAAATAGAAGTTATTTATAAATAACTAGCTGTACCCTGCGGTAATGCCTGCCGTTAAAGATCAAAGATTATACAACTATCAATATTAGTATTATAAAGCCTATGCATTCATTTTGAGGGTTCCGTAGCCAAATGGCAAAAAACGGAACCCTTATAGATTCGTCATGTCTATCTGTCTGTCCGTCCGTATGTCACAGCCACTTTTCTCTGAAACTATAAGAGCTGTACTGTTGAATCTTGGTATGTAGATGTATTCTATGAACCGCATTTAGATGTTTACACAAAAATAGAAATTAACAATAATTTTGGGGGGTCCCCATACATAGAACTGAAACTCAAAAAAAAATTTTCATCGTTCCCATACATGTGGGGATTGTGGGGTGCTATGGAAAGGTCTTCAAAAATCATATTGAGGTTTCTAATATCATTTTTTTCTAAACTGAATAGTTTGCGCGAGAGACACTTCCAAAGTGTTAAAATGAGTGTCCCTCCCTGTAACTTCTAAAATAAAAGAATGATAAAACTAAAAAAAATATATGATGTACATTATCGTAGAAACTAACAAAGAAAATTGGTTTGAAGGAGATCTAGCAAGTAGTTTTTTTTTAATACGTCATAAATCGTAAACCGCTATTTACCTTTCATTTAATCAACTGAAATACTTGCTGCTGCGGAACCCTTCATGGACAAGTCCGACTCGCACTTAGCCGGTTTTTTTATTTGTGTTTGTATTTTAATACCATATCTAGTGACGAGTTCTGACAGTTTCAATTCGTGTGTAGATACTTACATTGTAACGCTAAACAGTTCATGGTCATATATTCGTTAATTAAAGTTTTTGAACCAGATGAAAGGTTTTCTTGAAGTCCGTATGAGATCAATGCTTTACAAATAAAGATTCTTACGAAAAGATAACACAATGAAGACTTGAATATTTACTCACATAAATTACTATATATTGTACTAATGGCACTCGAATCTGTTATTGCACGATATCTTCACATCGAACGAGGTGATAAATCCTACGCTAGATAGATATGTATCGAAAAATTACATTCGTAAGGCCGGCACTACAATCGAACATCGGCTCTTTTGAGTTTCGTTCCACAAATACTTGGAACAAATATTTTCATAATGAACATAGGTTACGAGTGTTCTATAAATACTGACAATTCTTTATATAACAGGTCGCAGGCATGTGAAGGTGTTCAGAGATCAAAACAAGCCTAAATGTAGGCTATCGGTTCTGTTCATAAGCAACACGACTCTTTGTCTCAGTTCTTAGAAACTCTAACGAAATAAAATTGGAATACCATGTTTTTTATCAGTGTTGTTATAGAATGAGCTTATTCAGCTGTCAACGGAGTAAAATTAATAGCTATTATTAATTTTGAAATAAATGTTAATTAGTTAATTTTTGTCGAGCACCATTTAAATTATAATCGATGCGACATTTTTACGACTGTTTAAATCGTATTAGTAATAAAATGCTAAGATTCTAATAATGTCCTCCATTGGAATATATACATATATCCTCTTTTAATAACATTAAATACTATCGATGGTACATCAGTGACTGCACTTACGCTATAACAAGAGACCTTATTACCTTCGCAATGAAGACAAAAACATTTTGTATAATGGCAGCTTTATTTATTTGCGAACTGCGAATAAGTAGAAAGCACAGGCAGCCTATGTTTTCCCATAGAAGTATAATCTGGCTCAATTCAAAACAAGAGTTATTAAAAAAACTACTGCACAAGTAGATTATATTATCATATCAGCTTCCCATAAGATGAGGTAGTGGTCAATCGGATTGGCACTGTAGTTATCACAAATAACGAAATAGATTATCTGTGTATTATATCAAACATTGAATTATTTATTTAACAGATGGAAAATTTAAAGCTATAAAAACCTTAATATGATTCTGGTTTAGCGTTCTAGAATCCAATTACATGTCTTCGCTTATAGCTATTACAAATATTTTTCTGTACACTATTTCTTACGCTGTCTTTATTTCACGTCTTATATACATATAATATTAATATTATATTAATATTATATTTATACTGATATGAGATATGAAACCGTAAAATATTATTTACACGCATCAAATCAAATCACAAAGAAGTTTAACAGAAATTGTATTCTGCTTCTTGCTTCCCAAACAATATAGTTAGAGCATGCAAATGAAGTGAATAGTAGATCGATTGAAAATAGATCGTGTGTCCGCGATTGGGCTGCAGGGCATGATCATCGGTCCACGAGCGCCAGCGCCCGCGCACGAACGGCCGCGGCCTCCGGCTACACTCGCTACACTTGTCTAACTGTACTGTTTTACTGAAATAAAAAGTATTTTGGTAATTTTAAACATTATTTTCACAAGTTTACACATAGATAATCTAATTATAATTCAGTTTGAAGTGTAACCACATAGTTACTTTAGTGGCGCAAAGATGACAGAACTGACATATTCAAGTTTACAAACAAACACGGAATCATAATATTATACAAGGGATACGTACTTCAAGGCATCCAGTTGGTATAATCCTACCTATAGTTCTAAAAACAATATTCTATAAAAAACGAACATTACTGTATGTCTTTGATGTCTTCACAATAAAATAACAAAAGGTTTTCCCCAAAAACTACGATTATGGTTACTTGAAAAAGTGTATTATCGCATACATGAATTGATGAAAACAAATACTATATTAAATTATGGTCAAATAATATTTAGCCCTTAATTATAATTAATGTTTTCTAATTTAAGAATTTCTTAAATATTTGACATTTTTACATTTGATGTTAAAACTACCAAGTGTTCGGAATTAATATGTTTTATTAAGATATGTCATATACACTTATAGCAATGAATGATTATGATTATATATTTATGTAAGCTGCCTATGCATATTATTGTTCCGAACGTGGCATTTGTGCCATCGTGTTAAATAAATGTGTTGTATGTATGTTGTGTGTTTGTGTCCGTACGTAATCTCTTATACGCAAAGATTATAATAAGTTGAAAATAATTTTTTATTAATAAATATTGATTAAAAATAATGAATCGTAGTAAATTATGCATTAATTATAATTTACGTTACAGATATAATTTCAGATTAATTATACTCTCTTAAAACTACAATTAGGTGTGTGAATAACTGATCTCCTAGCTCCTAGGTAACCTGTATTCAGGAGTTTCAGTCTCGAACTACTTATTTCAATTTACATTTAAAGCAGTACAAATACAATGTATGGCAGTTATTATACATAGGATGATGTAAAAAAATGGTACCGTGTGTGTGTTTGCGTGTGTGTGGGTGAAGCTGTGTGCTTGTCTCTGTGTGTGTATATACGTTTAAAATGTCTGTCTTCCATTATTGTCACTGTATGAAGATAAAGATAAAGATAAAGATATATTTATTTGTCAGAAACATGTGTAGTTAAAAGATATTACATACATATAAAATATTGTTTCAACATGTTCTACCTTAATAGGTGTACAAATCAAGACATGCAGGTAAAAACATCAGCGTTTATGTATAATTAAGTAAACATAATTAGAAAATATATAGGGATTATGGATGTCAAACTTTTGAGAATAATAATAACATGATAATGATAAGCTGCTAGTATGTCAATATATATAAAATAATAATAATAATTCTACAGTAGTCATTAAATAACAGTCAAAACAGTTTATCAGTTAAATAATCATTTATATTATAATAAGCCTTATTGCCTAATACCTTTTTTAATTTATTTTTAAATGAAATGACACTCATATATATTTTTATATATTTATTTTTATTTGTCATTATGTTATTTTATATTTTTGTTGTCTGTGCATTATTCTGAATAAATGTTTTTCTTTCTTTCTTTCTTTCTTTATATCCCTGTAGTTTTTTGGTAATTTATTGTATAGTTTAGGTGCCATACAAAGTATACTTTTTCCCATATGGGCAGTTCTAGCGCTGTGCATACATAGTCTATTATTATCTCGTCTATTTCGGACGACAAAATCTGACACCCGCGGGAAAAGTCCAGGGTTTGTTTTAACAAATACACAAGTCTCTAAGATGTATAAACTAGGCAGCGTGAGTATGTTGTGTTTTATAAACAGAGGCTCTCATCTCGAGCTGCTCGCGCCCCCTTCCGAGGGCGGAGGACTCTGTTAAACAGAGGCTTACAACTATCAGTGACTTTAAGTCCAAACATGGCTCTAATACAACGTTTTTGTACTTTGAATGCTAGATCCTTATCCGTCGAGTTTCCCCAAAAAATTATGCCATACCTTAATATGGAGGCTACTAGACCATGGTAAGCAGTGATTAACGCTTCAGTACTAACTATAGGGGCCAGTTTATAGAGTGCATAGGATGATTTACTTATCCGTTTACATATAATATCAATATGGGATTTCCAGTTCAGTTTTTTATCAATATTAAGACCAAGAAATTTAATATTGTCTACCTCTTGAATTTTAATGTCATTATATTTTATATTCATGTTAGATGAAGTTTCTATTCTTTGACTGAAGTGCATGATATTAGTTTTATTTAGATTTATTTTTAAATTATTATTGATTAACCAAGAAATTATAGATGATATAGAATTATTAATGTCATATTCATAAGTTTCTAAGTCGTTACATTTTATAGTTATTGTGCTGTCGTCGGCAAAAAGTGTCATAGGTTGGTCAATTGATTTAGGTAAGTCATTAATGTATATGATAAAAAGAAGTGGTCCGAGGACGCTTCCCTGGGGGACTCCGAATTTAATTTTACGATGTTTTGATATATATTTCATTTCTTACGATGTTTTGATATATTTTCATATGGAAATTATATAGCGTAAACTAAACTAAATACTAGGTAAAAATTAAAATATCATTATTTATATCATCATTTCATTACATATTGCTAGGTTCCAGATTTTAGGTGCTGAAAAAGAACCATTTGTAAAATAAAATGTTGCCGCACATTAAGGACCCCACATATGTCGCACAATTGATAAGTGGGAATAAAACAGTCGCCTCGCCGCTTCGTATCGCGGGTTCGAATCCCGCGCCGGACACCTATTTGTGTGACCCATAAATAGTTGTCCTGAGTCTGGATGTAATTTGTGTCCGTCTGTTATATGTATGTAAAGTACCCCGCGACACAGGGATTAATTTCCCTAAAGCAGGCTTTGTCTTTAAAAAAAATAAACATAAATATTGGACGAAATTATTGGATTATAAGTAAAGTCTATGTTAATATACATTTAAATAAGTTTCATCTTATTTTAAGTTACTAAATTTTATTGAATCCAGGTAAATCAATATACCAAAATAAAAGCTAATTAGCTTAAGAGATATGCAATATGCTGAGTTTTGCCACTATAATACATCTCATATGTTACTCAACAAAAAAATCTACAACACTCAATGAAAATGAATACCTTACTGAGTATATTTGCAATGAACACAAAATTATATAATAAAAACCGGCCAAGTGCAAGTCGGACTAGCTCATTAAGGGTTCCGTACCATTATCTATAAAATCGAGAAGAATCCAAAAATTCACGTTTGTTGTAATAAATATTAATTTTATTTTGTTTTTTAGTATTTGTTATTATAGCGGCAACCGAAATACCTACATCATCTGTGAATTTCAATTGTCTAACTATCACAGTTCATGAGATAGAGCTTGGTGACAGACGGACAGACAGTGAAGTCATAGTAATAGGGTCCCGTTTTAGCCTTTGGATACGGAACCCTAAAAATGAATTATTGCACAAATGGCTACTGTTTTACGAATTGGCGGTTTTGTACTAAACATTTTATTGGTGGAAGTTCACTTTTAAGAACACAACAGAAATAAAACGATTTCCCACTGACCCCATCCTATTGTTCGGAAACAAAGAGATCGAAGTTACCACAATATAAACACTATTAATGATTTCTTACCATAATTGATACCCTATGTTGTTAAGAAAATTAGTTGCCTTAAACGAATGTAGCTAGTGGATAGTATCTGCAGTCTCATCGAATTAGCATTTTAAAATTAATAGCTCGTGAGGAAATCTTGACTAGTAGATTATTAATAATACTAATAGCAGCTGTGGCCGAATTTATTCTACTGTGGACAATTTCTCCGTGTGGTGACGGACTAAAAATATGTAATGTCACTACCTCATCTCATACGGAGGGTATCGTAAAAGGCGACTAAGGTAAGTTTAAACAAACAAACTAACTCCAAGATTATAACCCTCTTTTTTTCCGGGGTGGAAAATCCTGTATGGATGTCTTCCGCCTTGGAGGAGGCGGAGGGGTCTGTCAGACTCCTACTGACGAAATACCACCCCGGTGTTCCAACTCACACCTGCACCGGGGGTCGCGGGAACGTACGATACTTCCGCAACCCCCGGCTGGTGCTGGCCCATAACTGCGGGCCTCCTCACATTAGCGGGGGGAGTGAGGTGTTGAACTCCCCCAGCAACGTCTAAGAGGGGCGTGCGTGGAACACGTCGCGCCGCCACCTCGGGTCCAGATGTGTAGTGGGCGACGGACGTAAGATTATAACCCTATTCCAACCCGTGTGGGCACGGTGGTATAGTAGGTCATTTTCCAGTAGTGGGACTTTTAAGGGTAATGATGAACAATGTCAACGAGGACCAGTCTACTACGGTCACTAGGACAAAATATAATGCAAAAGGGTATTCACAAACAAAAATTTTCTACGCAGTCACTTTCATTATTCGTCTGGCTGGTAATTGTGACCGGCCTTTTGGTTCAGTGGTTAGTGACCCTGACTTCTAAGCCAGAGGTTCGATCTCCACCCAGAAAAAGTCTTTGTGTGATGAGTATGATCATTTGTTCCATGTCTGGGTGTAATATTCATCCATCCAGCTACCCCAATCTCTCAAATTTCTTTTATAGATATTCAACTTTATTTCATGAGCATAAGGTTCATTTCCAATTGGGGAAATTTGACAGATTGGGGTAGCTTGATGTGCTGGCGTCTGTACGTATTTAGAAATATATAAGTTTATCAGTTGTCTCGTTGCAATAACTACAGGCTCTGCCCAGTTTGGTGGCAGTATTTTAACTGACCCAAGATATTTATTACTATTAATTAGACGACAATCGGGCACAGAGCAGCCCGCCAATTTTCTCACTCTGTACTAATATGGTGTTTTTTATCAAATAATTCTCACGCTTTTTGACCCGATGCCGAAGCCAGATCGTTGTTTTGCGGTTAACCAGATGGCTACCGTTAGAACTACAACACAAACAACATTTAGGTTATCATCTTTACTAATATTCAATATAGCTCGAGTAAAGAAACTTTTTTAATTTATTTATGTTATTTTTTATGGAGTTATAAAATAAAATGTTTTTTTTTAATGATATAACTGTTCAAAGAAATTACGTTACTGCACATGTGGCGAAGCGGCTAAGGGACAGTGTCACACAGATCATCCTAGCCCCAAACTAAGCAAAGCTTGTACTATGGGTACCAGGCGACGATATACATCCTTATATAGATAGATAAATACTTATATAGTACATAGAACATCCATGACTCAGAAACAAATATTCGTGCTCATCACACAAATATTTGCACTTACTGGGATTCGAACCCAGGACTATTTGTGTAACCCATAAGTTTTTCTGAGTCTGGATGTATTTTGTGTCCGTCTATTATATGTTTGTAAAGTACCCTGCGACACATCGATTAGATTCCTTAATGCGGGCAAGGTCTTTGAGAAAAAAAAATACTTTGAATATTTATATCATTCAAAAATAACGTTTTAATTTATAACAATGATGGTTATACCAAGTTATGAACTGAAACAGATTTTTAAATATTTGGTTAATTTATTTATTTGACAACCGTCGTGGCTCAGCTTTTTACAAATAAAAGGCTTAAAAATAAAAGGCCTAAAAATAAATTAAGGATTATAAGAGTAATTTTTAAATAAAGGGTTCGTGAATAAATCAATCTACCTAGATTGATATATTTCCGAACAATGAATCGTAATAGCAGGTCTGTATTATTATTAGAATGACAGCTTTTACATAGACTTGATGCTAATAAATCTCATACACCTTAGTCGCTTGACATTGAATTATGGAAACATAAGGCGCCAGATGAATAGGTAAAGCGTAAGTACAACATTATGATGAAACGTAATTGCCTATTTCATCCAAATGTCCGTCTAAGGTGTCCAAATGTAATTACCAAAAGTCAAAATGGTCCCGCCCACCAGTGCTCTCACGCGCCGTGAGGTCACCATCTCTGACAACCTGCTCACAAAAGCAAATTATACCACTATATTTAGTGAACTGCTTTTTGACTATTATCTTTATTATAGGTTTGGAACATAATGGCTCATTTTTGTTAGCATTGCCATCATACGCTATTGTTTTGTTATTACATACATACATACATACATAGACTCACGCCTGTTTCCCAGAGGGGTAGGCAGAGACAACGGATTTCCATTTGTCACGATCTTTGCATACTTCTTTTGCCTCGATTACTGTCATTATATTCTTCATACATGCTCGCCGGTTTAGGGTACTTCTGACCTGCCCTTTCTTCAGAACATCTCCAATTTGGTCAGAGAATGTTCGACGTGGTCTTCCCCTTCCGGTTGTCCCATTCACACAGGCCAGGTATACTTCTTTTGTTATTATTATTAAGTTAATGTATGCTGTTTTGTTTTAGCGTTTAAATAACTTCATAAAAAGGCATAGTAACAATACTTTGATAAAATATTAATAAACAGGCGTCTTAAGACGTTATGCAGATACTTGTTCCTTACTGTAATCTTAATTGGCTGAGCATAGGTACAATTGATATGATGTTGAGATTTTAATTATGAATATGAGTTCTATATGAGAGTAATGGAAAAAAAGGCAAGCTAAAGTGTAATCTGGCGGGCACATACATAGCTCATAGAACGAACTACCTGGTTCTGTCCCAGTGGCCGTTGCGTCTACGACCTATGTACGGTTTTGGAGTAGCGACCACAAACCGTGAGACCACAGCGTGGTCAGGTCTTAGCACAAGGTGGTTCGACGATTTTAGAAGAGTTGCGGGAACCCGCTGTATGTGGGCAGCGCAAGATCGGCTTTTTATAAAGATCATTAAGGAAAGCCTTTGTCCTGCAGTGGACGTTTTTTGACTGATATGATGTTGAGTTCTATGTTCCTGTTAAGCATGCAAATTTTGTTGAACATTACAACAGGGTACTTTATAATTTTTTAACATTACTTTTACATTTAGCCTAGGAGGCTTTCACTGCTTCACCAAACAATAGTGACAGTGATAGTACATAGTGTAGTGCAATAAAATTACAAACTAAGTAACATGATTGCGTTTGGAATTTTAACCTCGAAACGTGGCGGTTACTAAAGAGCCTATGCATGCGAGGGGCTTTTAAAATATGAACTGGCTTTCAGGTAAAGACACCTTCTTACAGTTTCCTATTCAGACGTCAAAACGGAACTCTAACGCTGCCATTCTACTCTCTTCTTCTCACTGCCTTTCTTTTTGTTTCTTTCTGTTCATATATCAAGGATCACCAGCACCATAATATATCACAGAAAGAAACAAAAAGGAAGACAGTGAGTAGAAGTGAGTAGAATGATAGCGTTAGAGTTCCGTGTTGACTTTTGAATAGGAAAGTGTAGTGATGGACCGATGATCTTGTGAGGTGTCTGGAAGCCGATGGCAGGTAGCGTAAGACCTGCAATTGTGGAGATCTTTGGGAAACGCCTTCGTCCTCTAGTGGATGCCTTTCGGTTGATATATTGACCATGGAACAGAGCTATATAAAATAACACATAAAATGCGTTTTTATATGCTTATTTAGTAAATTATAGTTACTTCTTCTTCAAATTAATGAAATCATCGGACTTTAAAAATTTTAAAATCTGGCTTATATCGCAGAAACTAAACTAGCTAATATCTGCTAATTTACTGAACGCCTAGTACTCGTCTTGAACATGTCCTGTGAACAGTCCCCACCACCACCTCCTACGACACCATCGACGCCAGTTATGCAGTTTAATACACCCCAGCAATTATTATTTACACCACATAGTTCTCCAATCGTCAAACAGGCAGCTAAACGCATGAGATTGGATGGTCACGAAAAAGGTGAAAATAAGCTAGACCTCTTTTTGTATACAATACAAGAAATGTTCGATAATTTTAAAGAAACCCAACAGAATTCTCTTCAACGCCTGTGTGACACGGTGGATGGTATGCGTGCCTCTATTAACTTTATGGCCGCTAAATATGAGGAAATGACGAAGCGTGTAGTAAAATTGGAATCCGAACGTAAGGAGACTACTGATTATATACAGAAGCTAGAAGCTAAGCTGAACACTGCTGAGCAAACTTCAAGATCCACCTGCTTAGAAATTAGAAACATTCCCCTCTATTAAATCTGAAACAAAATCTATGTTATTAAATACGGTCATAGCCACTGGGAAATTGATCAAACTCGACATTCAACCACTCGCAGTGAAAGACGTTTTTCTCATAAAGTCCAAAGATCCCAAAAATAAGACTATCATAGTAGATTTTACTTCTGTGCTTCGCAAGGAGGACTTTTTAGAAAAATTCCGGAAATACAGTAAGGAAAACTCTAAATTAACTACTGAACATCTTAAAATTAGTGGCCCTCCAAAACCCATATTCGTATCTGAAAATCTGTCAGCAAGAAAGAAGCGTTTATTTTTCTTAGCACGTGATGCAGCGAAAACAAATAACTTTGCGTACTGTTGGACTAAACATGGAAAAATATATGTTCGTGAGAAGGAAAGGATGAATTATATAGAAATCAAAGACGAAGAGGACCTGAAAAAAATTTCTAAATCTCTGTGACTAGCCTACGCAAGGTTAAATTCTTGTCTCTTTACTGCCTATCAATTACTATTTTACTCATTAATGTTATATCTAGAACTTAAACTTCTACCTTTTTGTTTAGTTTTTAGTGTTAATTATAAAATACACATAACACACAACACACAATTTAACAAAATCACCTCAAATAAATTTAAATATGCTAAGATATTCTCTGATACCTCAGCAAACCCTGGCATATCCAAGCAACGATTAATTCAGTCTCAACGCGCCCTCTGTGATATACTGTATGCCTATAAAAATAATTTTACTTTACACTTACTATTCGTCGTCAATTTCAAGATGCTAAAACATGAATATTGCATAGAGTAAATAAGTTCAACCTCTGCATTTGTATCCTTTACATATATTTATAATGCATGAATTGTCACATATTAACTCGGATATTGAAGAAATTGTTGTGTCAAAGTCCTATATCTCCATTCCAGAGGAGTGTTGTAATACATTGAAAACTGCTACAAGCTCACTTAAAATTCTTCAGGTAAATATTAGAAGTATTACTTGCAACTTCAATGATTTAATTCTATTAATGCACAGATTGGGCAACAACATTGATGTTGTGATATTGTCGGAATGCTGGCTAAGCAAAGCGCCCACAATACCTAAAATTTCAGGATATTCAAATTATAAGTCTAAATATGCAAACCAAAATGATGGGGTTGTAATATATATAAGGGACTGTCTGCAGTGCACAGTTTCCGAACCCGAATTTAAGGAAGCAAACTGTTTGGTGGCTAAGTTTTAGTCTGATCTTGTTATTGTAGCGATCTATCGCTCACCGTCCTACAAGAATATAACCCCTTTTATAGACAGCCTTGATAAAGTCTTAAACTCATTTAGCACTTGTAAAACACTAGCTATAGCTGGGGATATCAACATTAATATTAGTCCATCGAATAATGACCCTCACGCTGATGACTACCTCAACCTAACTGCCTGCCATGGCATGTTACCAGCCCATCAATTCTCAACTAGGAATAATAGTTGCCTTGACCACGTCATTCTAAGGAGCAACAGACATGCAATCACCTTTGTTTTAGACTCTCCTTTCACTGACCACTTACCTGTTGTTCTGAGTTGTAATGTTAAAAATAGATCACCTCACAGTAAAAGGCAATGCACTTGTACTGACGAAACCGCTGTAATCGCTACACTTGAAGAATCTGACTTTTCAGGCATCCTAAACTCTAATAAAGCCGAAGAAGCAGCAGAAAAGCTTGTATCAATCGTTACAATAGCGATGAACACTAATACTTACTCTATTACCATTTCGAGTAGAAAAAGAATAATAAAACCTTGGATTACTCCGGGTTTATTACGTTGCATTAGACATAAAGATAAGCTTTATAAACGTTCAAAAAAAGAAACTAATAATAGCATCTTAAGACTTATTTACACGAGATATAGGAATTATTGCAACAACTTGTTGAAAAAAATTAAACTAAACTATGAACAAAATGAACTACGTAGTGCTAAAAACAACACTAAACAAACATGGAAACTTATAAAAGAATTCACAAACCTAAAAACGAAAGCAAATAAATCAACAGAACTACTATCCATTGGTGAGGACTTGCTCTCCTCTGCAAATATTGTAAATCGGTTTTTAGTTGATATAGGGAAACAAATTGCCTTGAAATCGAGTGGTAGTGTTTCGGTTAATATGAATCTGCAAAATCCTTCTGTCTCCAACAACTTGTCTGCCTCAATGGCTCTATATTATGTAACTGACTGTGAGATTGAGAGTATTATATTAGGACTCAAAAGTAATTCTACTACTGGTTGGGATGGCATATCTTCTTCTCTCATTAACACCGATAATTTACGGAAAGACGCTAGTGCTATTGACTGGAGTTCACTTATTTCTTCTGACTCTATTGATAATAAGGTGTATTTGCTTGAAACATTATTAATTCAACTATACGACGTTCACGCGCCTATCAAGCGCGTCAAACTAAAACATCTTCCTGCTCCATGGCTCACTGAAAATATTAGAAAATTAATAGATAAGAAGGCAAAAGCCAAGTGTCGATTCAAATCTGATCCTTCAGACAAAAATAAACAAAAATATTATTCGGTCAGGAATCACTGTAATAAGGTGTGTAGGAATGCTCAACGCCAACACATTCATAAATCTGTCCAAAATGGAGACCCAGCAAAAGTCTGGAGATTCTTGAGATCTTTGGGGATAGGGAAGTCACGTGAAGACAACATTTCTAAAGATTTAGATATTGAGTCACTAAATCTTCATTTCTCAACGTCGTCCAATTTTGATAGGACCATAAAAAATAATACTCTGCAGCGTCTTTCATCACTTCCTACCCCTAACCACTCACAATTTAATTTTAATCAATTCTCTGCTTGTGATGTCAAGAAAAGCGTACTATCAATCACATCCAATTCTATTGGAAGTGATTGTATCAGTCGTAATATGGTCCTTCCCATACTAGATGAGATCCTACCAGTCCTTGTTCACATCCTATATTACTCAATTGCTAGTGGTACATTTCCTTCTGCTTGGAAAACTGCGCAAATTACTCCTCTACCTAAAAAACCTAATCCTTCTTCCTTTTCTGAGTATCGGCCCATCTCCATTTTACCTTTCCTCTCTAAAGTCCTGGAGCGTCTTATCCATCTCCAACTGAGTTCATTCCTATGTACAAATTCTCTCCTTAATCCATTGCAGTCCGGTTTCCGCCCCGGCCACAGTACAACCACAGCACTGGTCAATATTACGGATGATATCCGACTAGGCATGGAATGTGGTAAGTTGACGGTGCTTGCGCTGCTAGACTTTAGCAATGCATTCAACACCGTGGACTTTGACATTCTGCTTGGCATATTACGCTCTCTTAACAGATCTCCAAAGGCAATTGATTGGTTTCGTAGTTACCTGTTTGGTCGTCGGCAACGTATTCGCATCGAAGAGTCATATTCTTCGTGGTGCTATACTAGTGCAGGCGTGCCACAGAGTGGCGTTTTATCTCCATTACTCTTCACAATATTTATAAACTGTATTTCCTTTAATCTAACTTCTTCCTACCACCTTTATGCAGACGATCTACAAATTTATACACAGGCACCTATCGAACGACTTGGTGAAGCAATGGGTGTCATTAATAGTGACTTAGGTCGAATAAACCAATGGAGTTTGGAGCATGGTCTAACGGTGAACCCATCTAAAACTCAGGTTATTCTCATGGGAAGTTCACGCATGGTAGTCAAGGTTGACTGGTCACTAATCCCCCAGATTATATTTAATAATACGGTAATACCCTTTAGTGATAATGTGAGAAATCTGGGGATATACTTTGATAAAACGCTTTCGTGGGGTCCACAACTTGAACAAACTAGTCGCAAATTATATGCGGCAGCCGGTTCCTTACGAAGAATGCGTAATTTTCTCCCAACCGCCACTAAAATTGCTCTTGCTGAATCTCTTCTTTTCCCCATCCTTGACTATGCTGCTGCCAGTTATCTTGACCTTACAGAGGACAAACTTGATAAACTCGAGCGTCTCCAAAATTTCTGTATTAGATTTGTATTTGGAGTTCGCAAATACGATCATGTCTCTGAATTCCGGAAAAAACTCGAGTGGTTACCAATCCGCCTTCGCCGTAATACTCACATACTTTGTCTCCTTTACAATATTTTGTTTAATCCGACAGCTCCCATTTACCTTAAGCAACGGTTTGAATTCGTTTGTGATACACATTCTAGGCCTTTGAGATCATCAGAGAACTTAAAACTACATATCCCAGTGCACTCTACAGATTTTTTTGATAACTCGTTTACCGTCCAAGCAGCCCGGCTATGGAATTTACTTCCTGTAGAAATTAGGCGTGCACAAACCCTAGCATCTTTCAAAGTTTCCTTAAAAAAACACTTTTTATCGCTCTAAATATCTTTATCTCTCCTTTCCTTGTCTCTTAACTTCTTTTAGTAACCTCTTTCTGCATAACTCCTTAATTAAAAATATATATAATGTATGTATGTATAGTATATTATTATAGTATAGTATTATTAGTATTTATACAAATATAAGTATATATTTATGAAGCTTGTACATATGTAATGTATGTATGTAATAACGTTTAATACACACGATAGTACACTAACAACTACCGCCTTTTCCATCTTAATTCTTCTTGTCCACCCAACGGTTGTCTGGAAGAGATCGCTATAAAGCGATAAGACCGCCGATTGTACCTATATTTTCTTTATTAAGATATTATGTATTGTGTTTTCTGGTGCAATAAAGTGTACTCTATCTATCTATCTATCTAAAGCAGCTAAACATTTACTTATACCTGCTCTGACACATGTCTGTAATCTTTGTCTTACTACTGGTGTATTTCCACGTGTTTTTAAAAAAGCCATGGTTCATCCTATACACAAAAATGGACCCAAAAACGTGGTAAATAATTACAGACCCATATCTGTGTTGACTACTTTTTCTAAAATTCTCGAAAAAGTTTTAAATAAACGATTGGTTGCATTTCTTGACCAATGTAATTATCTGGCCCCCAATCAGTACGGGTTTAGAGCTGGCAAGTCTACTGATGATGCGGTGTTAGATTTAACGCAAACTATCACCCAACATCTCGATAAAAATCTGAAAACTATAGGAGTTTTTCTGGATCTCTCTAAGGCATTTGATACGGTATCAATCCCAATCCTTTTAAACAAACTGGAAGCAGCGGGTGTTCGTGGGATTGCCTTGGATATTTTCAGAAACTACCCCAGTAAGAGATCTCAGTGTGTCATAATTGATGATGTTGTGAGCGATGAAGAATTTCTTAGCATTGGCGTGCCTCAGCGCAGCGTACTCGGTCCAACTTCATTTCTGGTTTACATTAATGACCTCTGTAAACTTGAACTTCCTAACAGTAAAATTGTCACGTACGCAGATGATACTACTCTCATTATACATGGCAGTACATGGGAGGTCGCTCGAAAAAATGCTGAATCCGCTGTGTCACGTATTATGGATTGGTTAGGAAATAACTTACTTACAATTAATATCGAAAAAACTAAATTTATCATGTTTGGACCAAGGGCTGCTTCTTTGCCTGCAATAACAATAACAGCACATAAATATACGTGTAATTCCCAATACTCTTGTAAATGCCATAATCTCAAACACACTAGAGCTATGAAACACCTTGGGGTAGTACTAGATGAAACCTTAACTTGGAAGCAACACATAGAACAGCAGGTTGGCCGAATTAGAAAAATGATGTATGTCTTCAAACATCTTAGAAAAATAGCAGATATAAAAACCCTAAAATCAGTTTACTATGCTTTAGGACAGTCAAATATATCATACTGCATTACTTCCTGGGGATGTACCCATAAAACGATATTACTGCGATTGGAAAGAGCTCAAAGAGCTATATTAAAAGTAATTTTGTGTAAACCCATTCGATTTTTGACAAGTACTAAAGTACTGACAGTATTAAAGTACTGTCTGTACGCAAGCTCTTTGTTCTGTCGACTGTCTTAAGGAAACATTCAGATACTGCTTACGACCCCATAGCAATTAATAAAAAACGCAGATCCGCAGAATATTCCAACCTGTATCACAAAGAACAGCTCTAGCTGGACGACACTACTTTTATCTTAGCCCTGGTTTATATAATAAAATTAACAAAAAACTCAATATTTATCAGTTTCCTATTAATCACTGTAAAGTAAAAGTCTTGAATTGGCTCCTTCAACTGTCATATGATGAGACTGAAAGTTTACTAACATAAATGACCACACATATACATTTGATCAATTTTCTCATAAACACAATCTTGCATGCGCGCACACACGCACTCACACCAACAAGCACGCTCACACTCCTACACACACACGCCCACACACGTTAGTTTTTAATAGTACAAATTTTATTTTAATATCAGGTTATTATTTTAATTTTATCTTATAATTTAACATTAATTGAATCGTTTTAAATTGTATAACTATTAATTAGCTTTACTTATATTAATCTTAATTGTAATGCTTTAATTGTGTTTTATCTTTAATAATTTACATTAATATTGAATTAACCAGTTTGTAATTCGCACTCATTGTTTTTTGGAAGAAGGCGATGGTAACTGCAACACAGTGGAAACACTACTGCAGCTATTATCGTTCCACCTGTTATTGTAATATCTGGTGTTATGGTTTATTGAATAAATTATTATTATAAAAAAAAAAAAAAAAAATATTGTATTTTTTTTATCTTAGGTATCTACCTAAAGTGGTAAAATTGTAAGTTCTAAAATAGGAGAATGATAAAACTAAAAAAATATATGATGTACATTACTATGCAAACTTCCACAGAAAATCGGTTTGAACAAGAACATGTAAGTAGTTTTGTTTAATACGTCATGAATCTTAACCGTGATTTACCTTCATTCCATCAACTCAAATTTAACAATAAACAAAAAAAAACATATTATGTTACTTGCTGCTATGGAACCCTTCATGGCCGAGTCCAACTCGCAGTTGGCCGCTTTTTTTAACAATGAATTCTAATAAACTTTATTTAATAGGTAGTTTGTCAGTTGTGACTATTTGGATCACATTGAAACTTAATTGTATACAAACATATTCTCTATTACGGGTTGTTACGATGCTATATTAGTCAGAACCCAAATAAAATCAGGTCTCGCATTTGGTCAGCTACTTAATAAATTAATAGGTATGCTGTCTTAATTTAAAGATAAGCACGAATACATTCCTAGAACGGGCAATCTCATATAAAGCAAATGTACAGAGTGGACGGAACGCGTAACTCCTGCGGAGTGACAAGACAATAATTGTGGTGGGCCTGCCGACGCTCGCGTATATCTGCCGCGACAAATTTACGTTTGCCCTGATGATAGACAAACAATTCAACCACAAACCTTGCTATTCATTCAACTCGGAATTCTATAATAAAACTTCATTTGTCGAATCACTAGCACATTAATTTCTACGAGATAGATTAACCCAATAGATTAGACCGGCCGAAGATAAAGCAGGCCCATTAATACGACAACGATTTTATTATGTACTGACTACTGTCAAGATGTCTTTCTTAGCTTTTGTTAAATTAATTTATTATAAATTAAATTTCGAAGCGTTGCCTAGCAACTTTAATAGTGTTGTAATTATTATTACAAACATGAAAAAGCAATGACATCTGCCCATAGACGTACCTAATGTGAAATGTAATGTCAGATGTAATTTGTTATAGATCAGGCTGCGTTTTCACCAATTTCAATGTTTTAGGAAGCCGTGAAGCTGGGCAATGGTGTATTGCAGAGAATTATCTCTCTCTCTCTCTCTCTCTCTCTCTCTGTGTGTGTGTGTGTGTGTTTGTGGGTGACAGTTGTAGAGAACTATATTTACCTAGGACAGAACATCCAACTACGTAGGATCCATCTTCGAGAGGAGGTCAATGTAGCATCTTCTCGTCCCAGAACGTAAGTGATTGTGTGTGTTTGTGTGTGCTTGTGAACGGTTCTGATTTTCCACACCTACCCAAAAGTCCTAGCCGTTCTTACCAGCGCTCATTAATCTATGGTATTGATAAGGCTGCATGCACTTAATCTACTTTTAGTGACTCGATATACCAAAAAAGTTTTATGCATATTAAATTAGCAATAATCTCAATCTCATTTGACGGTCACCGTAGCCTAGTTGGTAGTGCTCCTGCCTACGAAGCTGGTGGGTTCGAATCCCGGTAAGTGCAAATATTTGTGTGATGTGCACGAATATTTGTTTCTGAGTCATGGATGTTTTCTATGTATTTAAGTATTTATCTATCTATATAAGTATGTATATCGTCGCCGGGTACCCATAGTACAAGCTTTGCTTAGTTTGGAGCTAGGATAATCTGTGTGACATTGTCCCTAGATATTATTATTATTATTATTATCATCCGGTGGTAAGCAAACCTGCACCTTCTACCTTGCCAAAGCAGCTACTTCACCGATATTTTTGCGTTAGCGAACAATAAACATGACTAGATCAACTTTACGAATTCAATTTGCGATACGCAAATTAATTCTCATATTATACATACCAAACGATTTCAAGGAATTATATTTGGTTCTTGATATTTTTCTATACGCAATTTCTTTGTAAATATTAAATTAGTTTCCGTTAAATCACACTTCATCTTTACAATCATGCTATTTTAGTGCGCCAAAATTTGTAATTAAAAAAACACATATACACATGTCAATCAAACAATATCACTAGTATAATAGACGAACACGTGCTCTAAATATATAAGCAGTCATTGCTCTCTTCAATATAATATTAAATTCTTTACTAGAGCGCTCTCAGTTCCATCAATTAGAGTAAGCATTTAATCGGATAATGGTGACAGGTACCTAATAATCTCGAGACCGTTAAAATATTTTAAGCGTTTTAAAATAATAATGGCCGGCATTAGTCTCCGCTTGAAGCGAATTATTATTTATTATAATACTTTACGCGCTTTAATCTTGTCATTTCATATAGTACAAGTTGAATATTAGTATAAGCTTATGTTAATAATTAATTATACGTCGATATGAGGCGGGTCTAAATGATTATTAATATTGAACTACGCAACCTGCGTTAGAATGTTTGTTAGGCTGCAGTTGTAATAAATTTTGTAGATGTGTTAATTATTATAATTTGAACTGGAACTTGATCTAGCTGTAACATGATCAACCACAAGTGATAAAGCCTCAACTTCAATTCCTGTGTACAATCAAAAACGTCTGTGGAATTTTCTTTACAGTAACCAGATATTTGGCATTATTATGGGCGCGTGTTCTATAGGGTATGTAAAACAATTAATAGGAAATCCATTGCCCATATAATTGGAAAATAAAATGCATATGTTTGTATATACTGCAGTATAATACATTTTCTTTTCACCCGCAATTTGGCAGTAAATCCCTATATCGCAGAGAACTTTACCAACATACAATTTATTGATAGAAAGCATATCCAGTCGCAGAACAACCAAATTTTTGCCACACAAATATGTAGTTGTTCTGCGAGGATCCAACTGTAACACGAGGCCATGTATCTTACATACTGAGCCACATGGGGAAAATTCTCTACTTTATAAATTAATATGTTATAAACATTCAACACGACTAAGAAAATACTACTCTGTAGACGAGCGAACTTAAAAATAGGTGGTGCTTCTAAACAAAACGTCTGCAAATGAATGAGCTTTAAATCAGTAAAAAAAAGACTTGTGTAATATTATTATAATTTAAACGTTGAAGTAATCTCTAAACAATATTTCGTATAATAATAAATAAATATTAAATTAAAACGTCCTACGTACTTCTTGAAGAAGTGTAGTCATAAATCACATGAACTTTTCATCTTAATAACAGCCCAATAGCAAAGATAATTTAATGGCAACCTCAAAACACCGGCCATTTGCTTTTTAGATCACAACTTAAAACATCACGACATTGTCTCGGTTGAAAGGTAGATGGCATGATTGCATCAGTGAGTGGTGCGGAGTGCCCGCGCCCGTGTCCGCGTCCGCGCCCGCCTCCGCTTGTGCTGCCGACAAACAAGTGAACGCAATCGCTAATTGAATCAGTCGCTAGTCATCGCCACCGGCATTTTCCATGTAGGGCCTCCATCTCTTTCTAGTTTAAGGTCCGGGACATCAAATTAATTTAAACTGTGACAAAAATAATGTACTTAATACTAACTATTAAAATCGCATGGTATTTTTTTGGGTTCCGTACCCAAAGCGTAAAACGGGACCCTATTACTAAGACTTCGCTAAGTCTGTCTGTCTGTACGTCTATCACCAGGTTGTATCTCATGAACCGTGATAGTTACACAGTTGAAATTTTCACAGATGATGTATTTCTGTTGCCGCTATAACAACAAATACTAAAATATAAAATAAAATAAATATTTAAGGGGGCTCCCATAAAACAAACGTGAATTTTTGCTCGTTTTTATAGATAATGGTACGGAACCCTTCGTGTGCGAGTCCAACTCGCACTTGGCCGGTTTTTGTTATAATTAAAAATATACTGCCCCATTGGTCTAGCAGTACTCAACACCCAGATAATTGGTTCAAATCCCGTGCCGAACCAAAAATGTTATACAGATCTTTCTGGCAAGGAAAACACCCAGAAGTAATCCTGTGTATGCATGTTGGCTGTATTATACTCCCTTGACTCGGAGCGCTCGTAAGGCTGTCGGTCCTGAGACGTATTCAATGGCGCCATCACATCGGTTCTGAGCGTGGAGGATGAGAAAAAGAGTACTTGTAGTTATGATATGAAAAACAGATTATGCGGATGAACCAAATTAAGGGGGTCCAGTTTTTGTAAGACTATTTATTCGTTTATTGTTTTGCAAAGTCGTTTATTGTTTCTTCCAAAGACATTAAATATTAATAATATTAAATGAGCATAGATATAGAAATTGATCAGTGATAGCAAGCTGCCGAAGGCACGAATTACAATAAAATTTTCGGTTTGTGATGAATACGTATATAACTATTTATGTTTAGTGAAGTTTTTGGGTGTTCAAATTCAATCTGGCAGGTCTCATGTCTGGGTCATGTTACTTTTAAGAGTTATGAGCAATGGTAAAGTTACCACTACTTACACACCTTGGCTGTCGCGGTTTTTTTTTTTCAAATAAACAGGTTTTCACTCACTCACTAGACTTTAAAAAAGCGCTTGTAAATAAACCCTCACCTGTAAGCACCACCGAATCAGAAACGTCTTGGAGGATTCAGCCGACATTATAGCTAACGTAGAACAAGTTGTGTGTGTTGTTTGTTTTAATTTTTTATTTCAATTATAAATATAACTCTTACAGACTATTAGACTGCAACACAACACAATATTTTGTAAGCGCTTTCACACCCGTGGCACCTTTATAAGTTTATTACAATAGTATATAGGCCATACCCAAAGATCACAACAAAAAATAATCAACATAATGTCCAAACATAAACAAAACTTATGGCATCTGGGATACTCACTTTCAGTTGACGAAATTATGATTTCTTCCGCGTTATCGCACCGACAGATTCCGAAGAATCCCCGATGAAACCGCGATACCGATACAATGCATCCCTCAAGTAGCAGCTCGTAGCCAACCGATAAGTAACTACGAATTATCTTTACATCTGAAGTCCACTCAGCCGGTGAATATACGTAATACATTAGTTAAACGCCTGTGAACAATCGCTCTCACCTTTCATTACTAATCTACTATATAAAAATAAGTCGGGTTTTTCTTCCTGACGCTATAACTTCAGAACGCACGAACCGATTTCCACGGTTTTGTATTCGTTGGAATGGTCTCGGGCTATTACTAAGACTTCGCCGTCTGTCTGTCTGTCCGTCTGCCACCAGTGCCTCTAGCACGAGTTCCTGCAGTTTACTTACTCGATCACACGTACAGTTTCGTCCCATACATTGAGCACCAGAGTTTTAGTTCTTAATAGTTTCCGCGAGAGGCGCTGGTGCTCAATGTATGGGAGGAAACTGTACGTGTGATCGAGTAATTAAACTGCAGGAACTCGTGCTAGAGGCTCAGGGCTGTATCTCATGAACCGTGATAGTTAGACAGTTGCAATTTTCACATAGGATGTATTTCTGTTGCCTAAATAACAACAAATACTAAAAAATAAAATAAAATAAATATTTAAGGCGCCTTGGCCGGTTTTTTAACATGACGTTTACAGTTAGACTAAGAGGCTTTCACTGCTTCACTGGACAATAGAAGCGAGCGTGGGCTCAAGCCGTCTAGCAAATAAAACTACAAACTAAATACCCGGGCCGGAGGCTATTCCCTTTGGTACCCCAAAGGGAATACCCTCCGAAACTCGACTCTAGGCGGTTACTCCGTCAATAACGAGGAGATGCATGAGAGGGCATTTCATCGATATGAATGCACACAAAGAGACGGCGGGCACTCTCAGCGAATTGACTAACCAACTACTGTAATACGAGAATTTGTGCGAAACAAAGGTGTACTCTCTCGCACTCATAACCCGATGAGACCGGCTATCCCGCACGACCGCGAAGATATCAGACGCAGGATTGACCACTTTAGATGCTCTTTGTGGCACGGGTTATTAACACCGCGGCACCGTCAGCTTTCAGACTTCGGACTGTCACATGCCCTACTAACACTTTTAGACATAACCCACTCTTCTTCGTTTGTTTTTATAAAACATGAAAAATTTACTTAGCTATGGAGTTTAGTTTGTGCTATATGTCTAATAATAATGTCTTAATTTTATTTGAATAAGGTCTTTATTTTATTGTAATAATGTTTTAATATTAACTGTAAATATATATAATATTAATAAAAATTAGTTAAATTAGAATTACACTAAAATAATTAGTGTAATTTTTAATTTATTTAATTTTAATTTGTTGCATAAATTGTTGTTGTCATACTAAAGGCGGGGAGGGCACTGTATTCTGTAACACAGGTTTAATAACCTAGCACAGGATCCAGGGACTTCAAATAAACTGTACAATTATTATTAATATAATATAATATATACATTTGTAATTTGTAAAAAAAAATAATGATAAATGATAAAGTTCGTAGGTAAAAAAAAATGTCTGTGTATAAACAATATTGCTACTTAGTACAGTCTATTATAATAATAAGAAAATGGTTAAAACAAACCTTAGCCATTCAGTAACAGTAGGAAACATCTATGTTTCACATTTTTATAATAACTCACCAAAAAATATGTATGTTTTGGACATACATATAAACCATAAATAATAGCAAAAAGGATGTCGAAAAACATCTAAAGAGGCTTGCGTTAGGTGGTTGGGTCAAGAGCCAGATTCAATATCTATGCACTGCTTTTGGACACGGTTCGAATTATCAGCAGGTTCCT
The DNA here is from genome assembly GCA_951640165.1 of Pseudoips prasinana. Lineage (NCBI taxonomy): Eukaryota > Metazoa > Arthropoda > Insecta > Lepidoptera > Nolidae > Pseudoips > Pseudoips prasinana. The sequence continues at coordinate 21,753,088 of OX621237.1, read as the reverse complement.
GTCTCATGAGACGTAACTTACGGTAACATGGACTCTGTATGCTGCCGGTTGGAGTTACATATTATTTTATATAAATTAAAAATGTATTAAATAAGAAAATCTTTTTAATTAAAGGAAGAAAGAAATCTTTTTAATAATAGTAATTTAAATTGTAGCCCTACCCTAAAATAAATTTTATTTGTAAGTACTCCTTGACAAGTAAACGATTTTTACCCCTTTACGAAAATAAAATATGAATATTTATTTTAAAACTTATTACTATATTCCATGTTCCTATATAACCAAGTATTCCAAAATGCCGAAACTATCTTGCTCTGAAAGATACGTAAGTAAAAGAAATCAAAACTAAATATATTAAATCAATCATATTCTCCTATGTCCTACTCCACAACTGATACTATAATTTTGGTAATAAAAAAATAAGCATATAAACTGTCTCGCCGTTTTATTGTTATATTTCAGATCGCCAGATTGTTTTCTAGACATTTGACGGGCCTGTTGGCAAATGCATGCTTTTCACACCGGAGGTCGTGGGTTCGATTCGACATATCTGTTTGACCTGAGTCTGGGTGTTTTTATCTATCATACTTATATAGACTATTATTTACAAAAGAAAAGTAGTATGTATAGTATATCAGTTATCTGGTTTCCCTAGTACAAGCTCTGCTAAGTTTGGGGTCAGATGGCCGCGTGTAAACTAATGTCCCAGGATATGATTATTTAATTTCTGCAGTTTTTAGACTATTGTGTGTCAATAATCCAAAGACTATTTACAACAACATGTAGTTTATTGCTTTTTCTTTTACTTCCACAAAAATAGGTTTAATACAATAAGAAAACGGTCAAGCATAGTCATAGCCGATTGCGTAAAAAGCTATTGGAATAGGTTTACGTTTCTATGAAAAATTACGGTTTGGATTTATTAATTCACTCCTAAACTACTAGTAACTATTAGCGAATTATCATGCAGCCGGAAGAGATACAAACACTCACACAAGAACTTTCTAGAAGCTATGCTTTGCTTTTATAATAGATCAGCAAGGGTAAATGTAGTAAGATGCCACCAAGACATTAAGTCCCATATATAAAAAAAACAACAAAAAAAATGAATGTTTGTCTGTATGTCCTTTATAGAATCGTAAACTATGCATTTGATCATTTGATGATCTTCAGCAAAGTGTTGTGCATGACCCCACATGGGTTTCTGAGACGGTACAACCTAATAATTTACAAAGTATAACGCGAGTAAAACCGCGGGGTACAGCTAGTTAACAATAAAAACAATAGTACCCAGAACATTTTACATTCTTAATCGTATTCTATAATACTCACACAATTTCGCCATATCAAAGACACGTCATTCGGTAAGTCAAATAGTTTGGACGATTCAGAAAAAGTTCAAAAACATAACCTTTTGATAGACTGCTCAAAAGTATTCCATGTAAGTACTTCGTTATTTTGTACCTCATAACAATAGTTTCTGAGATTCGAAAGCAAAATTAGCATACAAACCTACACATCATTGAGTTGATAAGTAGAAGGTACACGCGCGTGGATTTGTTACGAGCCGGTGATAATTATTATTGGCCGACAAATCTTCACTTAAGGGAACCGTTACTCGTGTTTTGTTGCAGTGAAAACATTCATTACTTCATTTGCATACAATGGGCTGGTGCCAAAAAATATTGGAGTGTAAACGGTTACCACGAACGCATTTATGAAAGTTCTCTTTAGATTTATTATTATATGAATATACATATCTATATTGGGACAGCACCATTCTAGTTACGTACGGTATGTTTGTGAAATATGATTAGTTATTATTATATTTACTCCTATTTATTCCTCTCTTTATTTATGGTCATAAGGTTTTTTAATTCTATCAAATTGAAAGTCTGAATGATTATGTTACTCCCAAACAATATTTTTGATATTTTATTAATAATATCGTATGTATGTAATGTACTACATTTTGACATAGGTATTTAATGTGTTAAAGATTTGTAGATTTTTTCAAGTCAGTATTCTGACTTTAAAAAATCTTATTTATTCTGGCTTGGTATTCCAAGCCAGAATAATTTATTACGATTTTGACCAATGTCATGCATGTCAGAATGGAATTTAGCTGAAACCTATAGCTGAGCTATTTTTTTTTAATTTATCAATCCCTATTTATTTGTGGGCCCTTTAATATCAGAATGGTTTAATAACATTCATTTGGCCGATAATATGTACAGCGTTTCGTTAACACGTGTCCAAGTTCCTAATTAGTGGCTCAGGGTGCGTATTAGGTGACTCAGGGTGGGTAAGTATAAAAAAATACAGGTATTAGACAAAATATTTGTTCCAGAGACTTTTCAGTTTTGTAGAGAATAATGGTGGCGTAAGGAACCATCAATTAAATATTCTAAATATGGTCGAAAATAATATGATCGATTTCTATTCTAATAGGCTGTCAACAAAATTCACATAGCGCACCTAACAATTTCCGGCACTGGCCAGTTTCATAAACAATATTTAATAACAAATTACGACATTGAAAATTAAATGGACTCTTTGGCTTTAACATTCAGTTTGTTTCACTCGTTACTTGTCTCTTTTCACTTGTTTTTACATTTTGTTGCCATATTAAATATTGCATGTCTACTTCACGTCATTCTGTAGTGCGATTTACTAATATTTTAAGTAGGTAGTTTGTTACGCCTCAGCAGAGTACCGGTCGCGTTCCAACTGCTTTTGGCGGTAAAGCACCATGCAAGTTGACTGTTTATACCAAGTCTGTGAAATGAGTAAGAAATAAATTCTATATTTATTTCTTACTCATTTCAGAAATATTTGTTTAGAAACGTAATTTATATTATACTTAAATTAGGCAACATAAGTAACAAATTCAATTTTAGTTTTATAGCATTATTCGGAAACCGGCGAGCATATAATATGAAGAATATAATGACAGTGAACGAAGCGAAAGAGGTGTGCAAGGATCGTGACAAATGGAAGTCCGTTGTCGCTGGGAAACAGGCGTGAGTCTATGTATGACGGTCACCGTAGCCTAGTTGGTAGTGCTCCTGCCTACGAAGCTGGTGGTCCTGGGTTCGAATGTATGTATGTATTCGCAATGTAAAGGGTAAATCAATTCTCAAAAATGGGCGATCATAAATTTAATCTTCCGGCGGGTCTCGAACCAGCACCCTATACCAATTCGGGTTACCTTCCCGATTAAATATATGATCATCAGTAACAAAGTCAATCATTATTGTATTGCAATTATAATCATATGTTTTGCACTAATTACGTAAAGTTCTATCTATAAAGAAGTCCCACTTAAAAAAATACAATTTACCTCGTTACTTAAACCATGCACGAAGTAGACTTAAAGATTAAAATACGAGTTTAATGCCCAGGACTACTTTCCTCCAATTGAGTCTAATAAACAATTTACACTAGGTGAAATAATCAGGCTGCTATTTAGCCGTTAAACCGGTCCCCATAAACGTGAGATACAATCGTTTCTCGCTGTAATATACAAATTAGCCAGGCCTGTATTAGTATCGGGTTCATTGTCAATTCTTATGATAATAGTAAATAATATAGTATATATTTTATGGATAATGACTTCCTGGTCGAATTTAAACCATAGTGGCCAGTTACAATGGAGACTCGGCATCGGCGCGGGTCATGTTAGTGCACAAGTGTGTGAGCCAACAAAGGTGCACTTTCTCTTCCTTATCTCTCATGATCCAATAGGATGGCTAGCTGACACAACCGAAAAGAGGTCAGGTATAGTAAAACGGCTCTACTTGTTCTCCGTAAGGGGGGGGGGTGCAATACTGACAACTTCCAAACTCCGGGCTGATATTGAGAATATTTTTACATACCTAAATATCCCAAAATCACTTTTTGGCCCAACCCGGGTTCTGCAGCTTAATAAGCAACCGATAGACCAAATAGTTAAAAATAAATATATATTTATTAGTTGTCTTTCCATCTATTTTACGCACAAACGTTCTTCTTAGCGTTTTGATGGCAAACTCGTTAAATTTCTGTGGCCCAAAACGTGGCCATACTGATTGCCCTGCTTGTGGCATTTTTAAGATCGTGCCATGAACAAGTGGCGGGGCAGGCTGGGCAAGCTGTTAGATGGGCCATGGATTGGACTGATGCTCCGCAAATACAGTCCATTTTGGGGTTGCCCGACAGTCCCCACCTAGACATGTTTTCCTTGCTTCGGCCCACCTGAGTCCGGAGTCTGTTTAGGGACTTCGAGATCCGCCACGGTAATTGATGTACAGGCGGGAGGCTTTCGGAATGCGTGACAAACGTTGAGAAGCAAACAGACGAAAAGTCCAAAAATAGATTGATCAATTAGAATCGGGTCATTATGGTTTCGTCGATATACAAGAGCCAAAACAAATTAATGTACGGCCGCTGTAAAAATGATTAAATGACACTTACAGGTGAATTATCAGAATATTTTAAGTCAAATTTGAGCTAAATTGACGCAAAATGTTCTCTACTGGCAGGTGTTATGAAAGCATTCTTACAGCGGATTTACTCATTCGTATGATTCTGATAAGTTATACCTACCTACACCATTGCAAAAATATTAAAAAATAGAAGACCTATTTTGAATATTATCTGGTAAGCTAATGATCAACATTTTAACTTACACGACGTGACGTGCTTTTGTGTGTACGATTTATTATGTATGCAGCTCACCGAAACAAAAGGTAATTTTTCTGCAAGAGGTGACTTTGATCCCTCTAGCACTACACAAGTATTACGTTCTCAATATATAGGTTACTACTGTATACCTATATAATGAGAACTCGCTATTTTGTTATCTAGCTCAAATCAAGAGATGAAAAGTACTAAAGCCTTACCTCATACAGTTATTGCAAAAAATTGTAAAAGTAACAGGAAAACGCAAATATACAGTGTGCCATAATGGTGCCATACATCTTCCATACCATCCGGAACTTTGGAGCTGTTTCGAAAACGTAGGTTTGTTATAAGTATAGCCCTATTGTGCATCTATGCATTAATCTTCCTAAAACTTGTGTCATTTGCGGCATCATAGTGACTGCGTACTGACTCTGACGCAGTCTATTTAATGCCTATCAAGCATGCTTTTAGTTATTATTACTTTTCATATTTACACGCTTTATATGACAATACATATTTTTGTACACCAGACATTCTTAAAGATGTCTACAAAGATGGCCCATTCACATTTGAACCTGCTATTAATTCATATAAAAAATAAACCGTAATTAAATCGGCCATTGTGGTTCTCCTACATGTGTATGCAAATGTGCTTTTTATTATCTGGTTCGGATGCAAGTTATATGGAGACCGACTCAGTTGTCACAATCAACAATAATGGTTAATTTTGAGGATGGGCGCTTATCCGTGTACGTACCTACTCATAAAATATTCAAACCCTAATCACCGGGGTAAAGATAAAGATAAAGATGCATTTATTTGTATGAAAAATGTGTTACATTTTTTCATATACATGTGGTGTTACAATGATAGTTATAGTGGTATCAACACGTCCTGCCGAATAAGGCGTACAAATGACTTAAAATTTATATATGTAAAATATTATTATTATTTATAGCACGAGAACATGAAAACATACAAATTGGTATTTGAAATGCAACAGTCGGTGAGCGTAGTGTAACCTATGTGCCGCTGGACGCAGGTAGCGCCCGACCGGCAATTGTGGAGATATTTCGGGAAGGCCTTGGTGCTGCAGTGGGCGTCTTTCAGCTGATATGATGATCACGAAACTGCGTACCTACTTATCAACCTATATCGATCTTATCATAATTCATTGATTTTAGCTCTTATTACAACAGTAGAATATAAAATGACGTGGATTTTATTTACGCGGCCAACTGATCCCTATCTAAGCAGAGCTTGTACTATAGAAATCAGATAACTGATATACTACATATACTACATTCACTTATATAGATAATTACACCCAGACTCAGGCCACATAGACATGTTCATGCACACAAATATCTGTCCCGGATGGGAATCGAACCCACGACCTCCGGCGTAAAAAGCGAGCATTTGCCAACCACGCCAACAGGCTCGTCAAATGAGGAATCTATTATACCATTGTCCAATTTAGGGAAATCCCTGATAAGCTGTAAATAGCATACAAAATATCAAATAAGTATGGTAACAATTACCTAAAACGCAGCTGATTAGAGAAAGTACTCGATTAAACAGCTAGGGGATAATTTAACTATATAATTCTATATTATTGGATTAAATAAACTCGAGAACTCAAATGGCAGATAATGTCATCTAACAAATGAAGCCACTTCCATAGTTGTGAACGATCTTGTAGGATCGGCGCGTTCGATCTGGTGATGGTCGATAAACATATTTCGGCACCGAGAACCGAGCTCTTGACGCAGACAGAGTGGACTAACGGAGCTTTTGTAAACGCAATTGTTTTAAACTATTAATTGTAGCGATAGTGCCACGAACAATACACGTTTTACACGTACTAAGTAACAATGAAACCGGAAAATCTTTTGCACTGATGTAAGGTTTGGTGGCCTCTTAAATATCTCACAGTACAATAAATTACAGGCATGCGTGTTGTCTCTCGCTAAGTTGTAATTAAATAATATTTCATATGCAGGTAGTTGTTGAATCATTTTGTACAAGTACCTAACTAGATCTTTGAGTTATTAGCGATTCAATTTTGTTCTTGATGGTTTCTCAACATGAATATGATTAATTTGTGTAACGTAAATCGCTGTGGTGAATTCTAATTTATTTAATGACTTTCCACGTTTTTCACGCACGTTTTTGCCTATGTGAAGTGAAAATTAAAGTTCTAGACGGCATTTTAGAGATATTTATGATAGAAAACAGGGATGCAATTCAGGTGGATTACTTACAATACAACTGGCTAAGCGTAGTTACTAAGTTCATATTAAATAGATGAGTAGATGATGATGTCAATTTATGGAATTGTTCTTATCCACGTTACTGCATGCAAATCTAAATTACAGTTCCAAATTTCAAGCAGATAGCTTTAATGGTAGACGCGAGAAGCAAAAACATATAGACACATAAACCCCAAGCAAGATTTGCCCGGAAAGAACATGAAGGATACACTGAACTTTTCTGTTTGATTTTATTATAAGATACCTACAAATAGGCTATATAAATATGAGTGTGGGTGTAATTGTCTATATAAATTATATGTATTTACAAAAGAAGTAGTATATCAGTTATCTGGTTTCCATATTACAAGCTCTGCTTAATTTGGGATGGCCGTATATGAATAATGTCCCAGGATATCAGGATATTAAAGAACCTGTAAACAGCAATTTAATTGCATAAACATCATAAAAGAAAAACAGTGAGTTGTGGGTGAATTGCGTGTTCTTATGTGTATGGTATATCGTTGAAGATTAGGAGTGTGGGGCGCAATGATTCGGTTTCGCGGGCGGAAACGGGCGCGCCCACGCGCAGGTCAGAGCAGTGACCCCGGAGCTCACCTCGCGCCAGCGCAGCCGCACTGCACCGCGCCTGCTGCCACATCATTGTTCCACCGTACCACTCTGATGAGCGTTGAGCACTATGAGCCACTCACCTATGCGCAGCCATTCAATCTATACAAAACAATCGACTGCTCAGACGGCGCAGTGATTAATAAAGTAGTTAGATCCCGACACAGAGCTTTTGTGGGACCCATCAATTTTAATAGTCGTTGTCTAAGTATGCGTTGAATTTATGCATTAAATATATTATATTTTAACGAATTAAAGCTGGTCTGTGACGAAAATAGAAGTAGTATTTTCATAGTAGTACAGTATTAGGTAATTTAACTTTCTGTTTTGCGCTGCATCAATTTTACTTCTCCTCAAATTGTCATACTGGGTACACATATTTAGGAATATTGTCTAGTACTAATCCATAATGTATACCTCATTGTCATTGTCAAGCAACGTTGTATTGTGATAATTTCATTAACGTATTTCACTTTAAAGACATGGCACCAGAGCACGAAAGATAAATTTAGTTGTAGCAAATGAGCCCACCTAAAGGGCATAGACACACATTTCCTGTGATGAGTTATTCGGTGGTTCGTACTGCCATCTATGTTCGGCCCAGTCATTCCATATTCATAACTCGTTTAGTAAATCAGTTTATACAACGACCGTTGACTTGACTGAGAACAGATTTGTCATGTATTTATAGCATTCTGTTTTGTGTGCCAATAAAATAAAATGGTTAAAATTAAGTAAACAATATACACTACTTGTACGATAAAATTATTCCTTCTGCATATCCATTTAGGTAGTAATCATAAATATGTCTCTTTCTGTTACGTATGTTTGATTATCTGTCTCACCAAATTCTCAATTACACAAATTTCTGACTCAAGATCTATCGATTATTGTTGGCTACGTATTCTCGGACTGTCAAATAAAAATGGGGCTTATGTTCAACTATTTTTATATTCTTCAGGAGCTTAGAGCAAATTACAGTTTACAGCTTAAATTTTAGCGATACGCAATACTTTACGATAGCACAAAAACCAAAAACAAAAGAATATATGAAGTATATCAGTTATCTGGTTTCCATAGTACAAGCTCTGCTTAGATTGGCCTCAGATGGACGTGTGTTAATAATACCCCACGATATTATTATCACAATTATAAAGCATCTAGATTCACAACCCGTTACTTACAAAACTTTAGTTTTGATTAACCCTGTTAATAAGTAAATCGAAAATCTCCACCCTATCTCATGCCATGGGGAGTGTAGAAGCGATCCCGAGGATATACCTACCAGAGAACATGCCTGCTGCATATCCTCTGGTATCACTCGTACCTATCTATGTGAATTATGTCCATCATACTGCGATCGCCAACCCGTCTGCATGCTCTCATGATGGTATTTAAATGTTAATGATGTTATTTAAATTTATATTATAATCTTGATTTTTTGCTTATAGTAAATATTAAACAATACTATTATTTTAAAAATATTAACATTTGTTTACTTACGACCTAAATCTAAATAGACCAGGTAAAAATCTACGAAATTAGTAAAAATATTAGGTATGTTAGATGCCTGAGATATTGAGATGAAAACTAATATATGTAAATAACTACAGTTAAGAGATTTTCCAATTTTCTGACTAGTAAGTTAATATAAAATAAAGCAACGTTGTATTGTGATAATTTCATTAACGTATTTCACTTTAAAGACATGGCACCAGAGTACGAAAGATAAATTTAGTTGCAGCAAATGAGCCCACCTAAAGGGCATAGACACACATTTGTTGTGATGAGTTATTCGGTGGTTCGTACTGCCATCTATGTTCGGCCCAGTCATTCCATATTCATAAGTCGTTTAGTAAATCAGTTTATACAACGACCGTTGACTTGACTAAAGAACAGATTTGAAGTTGTGACTAATATTCATTCGATGTTATAATATCGTAAATTTGAATTATTATCATGTAGATAATAATTATTCCCATGTATTGTATTATATTTATATATTATATTATTGTATATATATCTGCTGTGTGGTGACGGCGACAAATATCGGAATCAGAATATCATCACCCCATCTCATCCCGTGGGGGGCGTAGAAGTCGACCCGAGGGACTATCTACCAGAGGATGGGCAGCAGCTTCCTTCTGATTACTATGACCATCTTACTGCGATCGCCAACCCGCCTGCCAAGCGTGGCGATTATGGCATATCCCCCCAAGACGATTCTTGAGGGAGGCTTGTCCAGCAGTGGACTTATTTAGCTGTAATGATGATGATGATGATGATGATTGTATTATATATTTACAAAAACAAAGGAAATACGTATATATCCGTAGTCTAGTCTCCATTATACAAGCTTTGCTTAGTTTGGCCTAGATGGCGCTGTGTATATGTCCCGTAAATCTTTTATTTATACTTAATTGTTAAAAATGCAGACCTAGTATTAAACAATTTAATTGTTAGTGATAGGTACAGACGCCAGCACATCAAGCTACCCCAATCTGTAAAATTTTCCCAATTGAAAGTGATCAAGTTGAAAATCTATAAATGAAATTTGGCAGTTTGGGGTAGGCGGATGTGCTGGCGTCTGTACATAAAACTTAGAAGGTAATTTTTTTGATGCACTCTTAGTTCCCTTATAATTGGATAGGGAGGCTAGCACAAACGACTAGGAGAGAACACTCGTTGGTGGGATTGCGGTCCCAAGTAAATATGAGAGACAAGTAATTGAGAGTGCACATAATTATATTAGTTTCAGCGGTTTCCCGCTAGATGCGGCATTGATAGCACAAGACCGAAAATTGTGGAGATCCTTGGGAGGGACCTTAGTCGAGCAGTGGAAGTCTTTCGGCTCATATGATGATGATATATTGGTGCAAATATGCACTTAATTGCACTTTAATATATCGTGCACACAGACTATATATTAAAGTGTTCAATAATAATTGAGCACTTTGTCATATCGTCTGTAAATGGCTAGTCCCTATTCAAATTTATGTATACTTCAGTCAGTACATCTAAGAATATATTCACGAAATTTTTGTTCTTCTTATTTTGAATCAGTGTTACTACTGCGAAGATAGGGAAAGTGATGTTTCATAATTAGAAACACCAATAGCGCAGAACGCCCATCAGTGCACAAATTACACCTGCGTCGTAATCCGTCTGGCACGGACATATACGCTTCTCAAAGCAATTCTTTACTCGTAACCGTGCTCAAATTGTATTTATTGCTCCCATCTGTCACACCATAATGACTACCGCGTGATACCTGCTCAGCGCATCAAACAATCAGCTAATCTGTTTGAGAAGCATCCACTTAATGGACGTAATAAAATATGAGTAATGTGTGAAAAGGTAACTTTCTTCTTAATTTTATCGAACTTATCTGCATATCAACAAAGATAATGATCCTTTGTTGATATGCAGTATTGTAAGCAATGTAACTAAACTAATTTTAAATATCACTGATTTCATTGTTACGTAGAAAATTACTTCAAATTCAATCGGCTTCAACGTTGTAAATCAATTCCGTACCATTTATGACGTCACATTTGCTCATGAAAGCCGATTGAACGACTGATTTAGTATTTTTTAACCTACATTTATTTGAACGCCGTTCACGATCACGATTAGTCGAATTAGGTGGTAGCCCCCCAGGGCACCTTAGTCCAGTCAATTACCGCGTAGTTTTGAAGGAAAATAAGCTCATTCCTACTTGTTAACCAACAGGTACCAATAGTCAGTTGCTTACTGTTCTATGTATACCTTGGTCTTTTTATATGAAGTAGATATATAGAAAAAGGTGCACCTAATTACATTTAAATTAGTATAGTCGTGTGAAGTACAGGATTACCATCAATATGATACTAACGTACTATAACTTAACTTGACTTTCACTAAATTTAAATAATGCGTTGAAGTCGTTAGTGATCATAACTTACTGGAAAAATTGCAAAAATTAAGGGCCGATTAACCGTTACGTCATAAATCCGTGCATACCGGGTAAAAATCTCTTACACATAATGTTGGGACCGCGTAAACCGTAGCATTACAATCAATATTTTCGTTTAAGCTACAGTTCCGATCTTGATTTATGGATGTGCAGTTTAAACTTGCAGTATTATTAACAAGTTGTAAATCACTGATCGGAATTAAGACCACGTTGAGTCGACCGCAAAAGATTTGTTGACGAAGTCGACATGGACTAGTTCATATTTAAGTATGTACAACGTTTAGCCCAATCTGTGATTTTTGTCGTCTTTCAACGAACCCCCTTTCATTTAGGTATCTCTTTATTTGATTTCCACAGACACCGGTGGTTCAGGTCTTTTTTTAATAATTTTAGGCCACTAATTTTCCACTTCTAACAATTAAAAATTTGCGCTATAAATGACCATATCCCCATTTTTTGTACTTTATATGAATGGTCCGTTGGTCTGGTTGTTAGTGGTCGTTGGTTCGATTTTCACCCTCAATTTTTTGTGCTATGAACATGATTGTTTATTCTGCGTCTGGGTGTAATTTGACTATAATATGTATGTATTTGGAAATATGTAAGTATGTTTATCAGTTCTCTAGTTTCCAGGCTCTGCCTATTTTGGGAACAGATGGCAGTGTGTAAGTTGTCCCAAGATATTAAATATATATATAAACTTAATTTGACGTTAAGCATCAGGAATTTTTATGGTTTTGTCGTTTTAAAATAATATAAGTATTATTTTTAAATATTAAAATTCAATTAAAATTAAATATTAGCTCTGTGGTGACACCGATGAATATCATCATCCCACCACAATTCTTGGGAGAGTACAAGTCGTCCCAAGGCAATAGTTACCAGAAGAGCACCGTCTCTCTACGAACTATTTCCTATGATCGTGATGAGATCGCCAACCGGTCTGCCAAGCGCGGCGATTACATATCCCCCATTCTTGGCGGACGCTCTTATCATATTTGTGATGATCAGAAAAATAATTATTTTTAATCTAATTTTCCGCATCCGCATTTGTGTTAAGGAAATTTCGATAAATATTAAAACAGACTATTTTTTTGTATCGATAAAAATTGATGGCTCGTTCACAATTACAATTAATATGCTACTTTAATTAAGTGTTAACTTGACCACGCAGTTCCCTCAGTAATATTCTAGACACTAGGACAATTCTTATACTACAAAACCGTAGGTAAATGTCAAAATGGAATTATATATTTGTTTTTCAGGATGAGTCTTACGTAAACGTGCTGTTTTCATGTTTTACAAAATCATTTTCCTTATATATTACGATTCAATAAAAAACATATTAACATTAGAAGCTTAGGGATGCCAAAGTGCAATTTTTATCAGTTAAATGAAAACTTAGTATGATTAAGAACTTATTCATTCAGTAGCAATGCTATATTTTAGCCATTCAATTATAGGTCAATATTCATGGGGAGACAAACTCTAATATACTACACTACTACCTCCAATCCCCGCGAAAAACCTGAAAATACTATTATTAGGTTTCAAATAATTAAAGTAAATAAAATTATTGTTATGATATATATAATAGATAATATGAAAACGTTGCCGGCAGACTGCCGTATGGAGGCAAAAACCTCGATATGGCAGTCTGCCGGCAACGTTTTCAGCAGGCAGGCTGCGATGCCTAAATAATTAAATACCTATAGGACAGCCTAAGTAAGTAAGTCACGTGAACCTTCGACCAGACGTTTCTAAGTGTCACGCAAAGTGTCAAAGCGTTTGGACCCGGAGCGTTTCTGATCCTAACGGCTCAATTATATAGTTGCCTATAAGGTGATGTATAGACGCAGTTTTGCTGCCTCTGCTAAAGTAGAAACGCCAGCGTATCCACTAGTGTATTGAATTTGGGAAGGCCCCAAGATATCTTCGCAAGTTGCATCCCACAGCAGAGGTAACTTACCTTTATATTATAGTAGGGCAGGGGCAAGAGCCCAAAGGATATTTTAATTATCTTGGCGGGGTATTACCAGCGCTACTGTAGAACGACAAGCCGTGGTATAAAAGGCGGCCAATAACTTCTTCGTAATAACAGCGATGCGGAGCGACACAAAAATGTCAAGGTAGAAGACTGGTGCCGAGACGGAACGTTTTGTCATCCAATATACTCGTAGTCCCTATCTTTGATGACGACAACGTCCAGCCAAAGTTACCAGAAAAGTCCATTTTCCTAATAACTCTCGGAAAACGCAAAAATGTCCTATTTCATTCAATTTAAACTGAAATTAGATCAATTAATTTACCAACGTATTTAAATTATTAAGTATTTTTCTAGAAATTAACAAATGATCTATGATTACCACCCGAATAATGAAACGTATATCACCATAGCCTAGTTGGTAGTGCTCCTGCCTACGAAGCTGGTGATCCTGGGTTCGAATCCCGGTAAGTGCAAAAATTTGTGTGATGAGCACGAATATTTGTTTCTGAGTCATGGATGTTTTCTATGTATATATATTTATCTATCTATATAAGTATGTATATCGTCGCCTGGTACCCATAGTACAATATTTGCTTAGTTTGGGGCTAGGATGATCTGTGTGACATTGTCCCCAGATATTATTATTATATTGGGGCTGTGACCAAGGATGAATACAATGTTAAAGGAGTTTTGGTAAGGAGTGTTTTTGGTAATATTTACTTAAATATTTTTATTCTGTCATTCTCTCTACACTAATTTTGCCTTGATCGTTCAGCTTTCATATATCATTCGTGGGATTGAGACAACATTTCTCAAATTGATGATTGGTTTAGGTAGAGGATAGAATGTTTTAATTGGCTAAAAAAATTACTACATAGTTACGAAAGAAATCTTTGAATCATTCCACTATTTACATTTTTTAGCCTCAATCAGATTGACAACCCTATATTTTGATTTCATGAATTACGTTATTGGATTCTCAGAAACAAAAGTTCAAAACATTCAAATTATGTTTTGAAGAGATGTTTTCAGCGTAGTACAGACGCCAGCACTTCAAGCTACCCCAATCTGTCAAATTTCCCCAATTTAAAGTGAACTTTATGCTTACGTGATAAAGTTGCAAATCTATAAAGAAATTTGACAGATTGGGGTAGCTCGATGTGCTGGCGTCTGTACAAAACATCCGGTGGAACAGGTTCAGTGACGTTTTTCTAGTGTTTTGTTTGAATATAAAATAAGATCCAAAAATATTTTAAGAATGAAAAAACATTCAAAATCCTCTATTGCACTTATGTCCGTAGCATTTTGGAATACTCCTGCCAAGTTTGGAACCCCCGCTACGACACATATATTTCGCGAATTGAAAATGTCCAACGGAAGTTCATCAAATATATGTGTTATAGACTTAATCGTAGCTATACGTATGAAGAATATCATAAGCTCTGTGCTGAATTTCACCTTCTACCGTTGGTCACTCGTCGTGAAATAGCCGATGTTATCCATTGATTGTCCTGAACTTCTTTCAAAAATCCCATTAAATGTACCAAGAGCAGCAGCAAGACAAACAAATCCTATACATCTTCCATTAGTACCAACAAATTACAGACAGAATTCATATTTGTGGCGAGCGAGCAGTAGCCTTAATAAGTGTTACAAAGAGCATAAGTTTGACATATTTAATGCTAGACCAGAGGCAGTACGACGGTTACTTAGTGAAGCGTTTTTTTCAAAATATTTGAACTAATTAGGGCCCATATTTGTTGTTATTAAGTGTTAATTTGTTTTGTTTTTGTGTTTCTTTTTGTGTTTCTTTTTTTATCTTTTCTTGCAAGAATGTTCACACTAGTTCGTTCATAAATAACTTAAAATATTGCCTATTAGCGAAGACCTGTTATTGGCTTCTTGTCGCTTATTATATATTGTTATCTTTGTTACCATTGTATAGCTGTTGGTCTTCCAAGAAAAAATAAATAAATAAATTCAAGTGAAGTTCGATTATTATTATATGAGTCGTTTCATTCGAAAATACACTTAACGAGCTAGTTGCCTTATCCTACAGGCACTATTTCCACGTTTAGAGAATCGATACTTCTTTTTTTTGTCTAAGGTTTGTTACTGGCCACCGCCGCGCCTCGCCGGAAAGCTGTCATTTGCCACCTAATGCATGTTTAGAGATAACGCTAAGAATTTTTTAGTTTGGTTGCTGGTAGGTGGGATCCTTGTATCTTCGAAGGGAGTGACTCACATAATACCGAAATCGACTCATATATTATCGAACTTCCCTTAAAACCATTCTTCAGACACAACAAGATAGATGTTCATAGTAAAACATTGGCTTATAGGTAGTAGAAAGCATTTATTAGGTTATAACGCCAACTATGATGAATTCTTCTCAAGTAATCAATTAATAACAAAAAAAGGAAAGAACATAGGTGAGTATATGTATATATTCGTATGTATAGAACTAACTACTTGAATGTATCTGAAGAGTGGACCGACGAAATATAATCATGATCAAGAGGCGACGTCACATCAATTGATAAACTTACACCACGAAACCGCTCTTACTGCTTATGAGGTAGAATAAAAACGCAGTCACTGACGTTTCATCAAATGTACGTGTTATTACTTCATACAATCTTATTATACTCATATATATAAATCTGTAGGTATCAGCCCTGAGTCAGATAACACATCCGTGTCTCAGCAACATCCGACAGTCTTCCAGATGATCTCCCTCTCTCTCTAATCGTAACTGATTATGAGTATGAGGGAGTAGGGACCGCACGTGCGCTTACGCATGCACTTAGTCATTGTTATAACAGTCTAGGAAAGGAAGCTGTTTTACCTTGTGGCAAATTAAAGGTCAAAAAAATGTAAAGAAAAATTATAACTGAAGGTTGACTGGTCCTTATCTACATAGAAATAAGGACTGATTTCCTAACCCAATGTTGATATTAATGAGTGGTTGCGCGTAGAACTGAAGCCCATGTTAATGACTAAACTCCTGATTTGGTAATTGTTTTCTTTGAATAAACTTTTGTTACATATTGATGTTGAACATTCACATAGTAAACATAACTTGCCTAACATCTTTGCTTAAAATCTCGCGCCGATTAATCCGTCATCCATCTCATCGCATTATTAGGGAAGGAATAAAGAGTGCACCTGCGTTTATTCTCACATTACAAAGGGCGTGTTTGACCGATCTCCGTTGAGAATGGCCGCCGTAGTCCGGTTAGGAGCATTATTACATATTATTCAAAGCTAACGAACCATTTATTTATAAATTGATGAAATCTCAGCCTACTCGAAGTTAGTTTATTCACATAAAGGTATAAGAAATCTGGGATGATTGCTGAAGGTACATATATTGGAGAGCGAACATTATGGGACACGCGGGCGACGGTGGGCGGCAAGCGCAAATGCATCACGCGCGATAATGAACCAACTCGTGTGCACGACTGCGCTTGCGCACTCACACGTAATCCACTATCCTCACCTCCAGTCGTGCAACGTTCACTACGCTCACTGTTGCCTTATAAAACAACCCTACTTATGATATTTGGCTGTGTGAACATTACCTTAAAAGTATTGGTACACAGCTTCAGCTATTGTTTGCAATTAATACGAAATGCTAGGTGCCTGCACGTGTTGCTACTATAGATTCAAGATCTTGCGAAACCTTTCGAAGTGAACTTAACATTTAGCATAAATATTATTATCTACTTACTTATTACATTTTACGCAAACATTTAAATAATATAGACAGGCTTTTAAGTAACAATATACCTTAAAATTACTTGGCAATATGTACAAAGTGTCACATAAATAGTGGAGGAAACTGAAGCAGCTTAATCTACCAAAAACGACAGACTACTCCAAGAAAACCAGTTGGAGAAATACAAAATAAGTGATATTAGCTCACCATACAATATATTTCAGTTGATCGTCTTTTTGTACGAAATTTGATTTAATATATATTTCTTGTTGTCCATTGTACAGACGCTAGCACGTCCAGCTACCCCAATCTGTCAAATTTCTTTTATAGCTTTTAAACTTCATATAAAAAGTTCACTTTCGATTGGGGAGATTTGAAAGATTGGGGTAGCTCCACGTACTGGCGTCGGTACAATTTGATGGTCTACGTATTGTGAAAGTAGGTGGGCAAATTAAGCTCCTTATGTTTCGCCAACTGTTTACGATACAGATTTTATATACCTACATATATATAAAAATTGCGATTTCAATGGCTTTTAGACCACGGAACATAATAATATAAAGAAAACTACAAAACAAATCGCTCCTTGAATACAAAAGGGCCACAATTAAAAAAAAAATGAAAATCGTTTTATTGCAAAAATGACACCTGAAACGACTATATTTTATAGTGAAAAAAAAACTCCCATCATTTTTGCTTATATTATGGCTGCACTGACTTACCGCCCTTTTTGCATTTGCTCACTTTGACAGGTAATGTTATTGCAAAACCGCCACTTTGTTAGTTGCGCCCGGAGATTCAACGAAAACGCACGTCGGTTGCGTGAAAAAGTGCCACAATCCAAAATATGTCTGTGTTGGATTCAAAATTTCAGGTAAGTGTGATTATATTTTGTAATACAAAAGTGCCATATTTTGGAAAACCTCCGTTTTGAATTCTAACATAAGTATTTGTAACCATATTTTGTAATACAAAAGTGCCATATTTTTGAAAACGTCCGTTTTGCATTTTAACATTAGTATTTGTAACCATATTGTGTAATACAAAAGTGGCATATTTTTGAAAACGTTCGTTTTGCATTCTAACATTAGTATTTGTTATTAAATTTTGTAATACAAAATTTCCATATTTAAAATGTGTCCTTTTTGTAATCCAATATTAGTTAAGTATAATAATATTTTATAATACAACAGTAGCATATTTTGAAATACGGGACGTATTTCGACGTCGATACGACGTTTGCATTAAATTATAGTGGAATAAATAATTATTTTTAACGTGCTAGAATGGGAAGGCCAGAAATATGGCCGATTTGCATGATAATAATTTTAGTTTTCGTTACAATTTTAAAAATAAATATTACCATTTTGATGTTAATTTTGTTCTATTCTTATTACTTCAGTGATTTTTAACTTAAAATCATACAAATGTATGTATTTGTTTGTATAAACTAAATTAAAGCCCTGTCCCTGTAGCTTTTGTCACTAATTTAAAGTTTTTTAAATAATATTAGTGAGTGTTTATAGGGACCTATAATAATATGGGTAGATATTAATATATGTATAGAATTGTGTGTATTTTATGTTTTTTAGTTATAAAACGTTAAAGATGTTCTTTTTACAGATTGACTAAATTAATAGCGCCTGAATAATGTTGAATATGGCAATAACCGTTCAAGAAGCGGAAAAAGTTCAAGCATTACCTGGCCACAATAATAATGTGAGAAATAAAATTTTCTTTAATACTCCAGCTGCACTCGGTCTACCCGTCAAGTTACCCATAGATTCTTCAGATACAAATTACAATAGCAGACAGTAAACCTGACCCTAACCTATCAACATTAGAGGATGAATACAGTGAAGTAAACTGTGTTACGAATACCAAAGACACAAATAGGCCAAAAATAGTTGTTGAACAGAGTGACTCGATTAACAGTTCAAGCGACTCTGATAATGACTCTGATACGAAATTCCAGCCGATCATCAACATCCAGTAGTTCATGAATTGCAGATTTTTCTTCAGATGAGTGTTGAAGATCCCTACTTTCTACCTGGTCATGAAAGATCTTCTGATTCCGAAGGAGCTATACAGTCAAAAGTAATTGCCAAACCATTTTGTATTTCACCCCAACCGGGCACTTCTCGTGTAAAACCTCACTTACTCATCAATGATAATCTGCCAGTCAATTTGTATACTCAGTCGCCTAATATAGAAACACAGCCATCCAACAGTCACAATCAAAAAGTCAAATGGGCTGATATAAAACTATTAAAGTCCATCGAGATTATGAGAACAAATTTTTCTTCAAGACTTCTTACGAAACTGAAGAGTTTACCTCGGTAGCCACGCTGACAAAAAGAAGATCTGCTAATCCTATAGCGCCAAAAAAACGGTACAGACAAAAACTTAATATAACTGAAATAAAAAAAAAACAGGGTATTCTTAACCTTACTGAGAAAAATATCATTCCTAAGTATTTCCAAAGCTTTTACGAAAATTTGTAATTTTAATAATAGATACCTAATTGTGATAATATTTAGAATAGTTGATTTTAAACGTTCCTTTTGATAATAAAGACTTATAAATTTCATACAAACATTTACATAACAATAATAAATAACGATTATAAATTGTAACTTAAAATAGTTTACGTAAAAAGTGCTTTAAATTGTTTATAACTGTGATTTTGTAAGACTACTTACATTGTTATTGTGAAATATTATATAAGCTATAATATTTTGCTACTGAATTATGTGCCTTTAGAACTGATCTCGTATTTTGTTTTGTTAAAATTATTAATGTTAAAGAGAGACAAATTAGTGTCGTCAGTTGATTATTTTTTAGTTTTTTATAGAATTTATTAATGAATATGGTTATTTTATGTATATTTTTATAATGATTAATACAATTTTATCTCTTGTTTTTTCTATTATTCTCACAAATATAATTGTTTTAGAGAGATTTTTAATTTTACTGAATAATAATTACGTACAAAGTTGATCTAAATTATATTACTTAATAATAAGTTAAGATTTTTTAGTTTAGATTTTTTAATACAATGTTTTCCTGGTGTCCATTCACTTATGTTTTTACCTAGTAATAAGATTAAACTTTTTGATATGGTTTTTTTACCAAAAAGGTACAATAAACCATTTTTATTTGTAAAAATGTGTTTAATTTTTGACATATTTTTTATAATATTGGTTCAAATTTTGAATGCAAAAGGGACTTTTATGCTTTTTTTTCTTAATAGGAAACAGCTATTACAAAGTTTATATTGTATATAGATAGAGCTAAAAAATACGCATCTAATGATATATTAACATCTTACATTTAATTAATAAATAGATGAAATATTATAAAAAAACAGTATTAAAAATTTGTTTTGGCTGTCCTGTAAAATTTATGGATTTTGATTTGTGTCCCTTTTGTATTCAAGGAGCGAAATATTCATGGGCAGGAGTCGTGACCACAAACTTGTTAGGTCCAATTAATACGACCTAAGAATGTCGATGCTGATACTCGTCGTATATTGACCAATATTTGACGAGTATAGACAGGTATAATGATGATATATGACTGGATAATATTCTTGATCCAAATGGAGAGACCAGCCACATGTTAGACGAGCAGATGCGACAGTTTCGATGGCGACTCGAAAACAGCTAGTCACAGCTACAGGTGAAAGTGGAAAACCTAGAAGTAGACTTTTACACGAAGGGATTTCATACAAAAATTGTCAAAAAACAGTGCATATTTCTATTGTACACGATATTGTCGTCGCTACACATATAAAATTACGTCATCAGTGCACAAAACTTACAACGATTCTGTAAAATAGTATTAGCAACAAAAATTCACAAAAAACAGTGCATATTTCTATTGTACATGACACGATATTGTCGTCGCTACACATAAAATGACGTCGTCAGTGCAGAAAACTTACAACGATTCTGTAAAATAGTATTAGCAACAAAAATTTATAAAAAACAGTGCATATTTCTATTGTATATGACACGATATTGTCGTCGCTACATACATAAAATGACGTCGTCAGTGCACAAAACTTACAACGATTCTGTAAAATAGTATAAGCAACAAAAATTTATAAAAAACAGTGCATATTTCTATTGTATATGACACGATATTGTCGTCGCTACATACATAAAATGACGTCGTCAGTGCACAAAACTTACAACGATTCTGTAAAATAGTATTAGCAACAAAAATTCACAAAAAACAGTGCATATTTCTATTGTTCATGACACGATATTGTCGTCGCTACACACATAAAATGACGTCGTCAGTGCACAAAACATACAACGATTCTGTAAAATAGTATTAGCAACAAAAATTCACAAAAAACAGTGCATATTTGTATTGTACATGACACGATATTGTCGTCGCTACATACATAAAATGATGTCGTCAATGCACAAGACTTCAACGATTCTGTAAAATAGTATTAGCAACATATCATCCCCTTTTTTCGGGGCGCGTCATCGTGCACGAAAGCATTTTTTTGTTATATTTTTGATTATTTTAAATAATTAATTTTTGACCTCTGGTAAGATTCAATGTGTAATATTTTCCAAGGAATTAAGTACAGCCTTACTATTTTAGTTGTTTTTATTACATCGTCGTTTTAAGGCGTAAATTTACGTGCCATAAAGGCGCGTGGTAAATAAACAATCTGATGAAATTATGGATGAATTAAAAAAAACTAGTAAATAATGCGACAAGTGTTTGTGGGTATTACAAAAACATCTAAACTATGTGTAATAGTTTTAAGTAGGCAAAAACTATAACACAAAGCATGGTATAAGGGTACCAGGAGTTGAAATTACTTTTGTTATTAAACACGACCGTTTGGTCTCTCCACTGAGTTTTCATTCTTTTGCTAGTTTGTGGTATTTGGCAAGTATTTCTGAGACTTTATTATATACTGCCAAACCAATTCTTGCCCCCTCATATAGCGCTAAACAGACTTATCGAGTTTGTGCGCAGGACTCGTGCCGAATACTGTAACTATTACGTCAACTGCAACGTTGGTAAAGCGGATAAACTTAAAATTAACTATTTTTATGGAAATATCCTTACTCGGGATTCTATGTGTACCATAGAGTCCCGAGTTGTGATGATAAAATAATAATAATAGTAATAATCGTGCACTCTCTAATCCCTCCCTGTCATACTCGGATGGTACCGCCACATGACATATCCGGTAGGAAATCAGGCAGAAGAACAACAATGAGACTTAATAGAAAGATAGAAACAGTCAGTTTAACGTTATTCATGGTTCCATTATGATCCACAGATTTCTTATCTAATATGTGTAACAAATTGAATATTATAACTTAATACAATAATAACTAATATGAAACAGAAATATTAAAAATGGTATTACTATATAACTATTTTTCTATTTGCAACATACACATACAGATTTCTCATATATTATATAAAATATTTCATATAAGAAATGGCATAAAAAGCTATCTAAATGAAACTATAACCAAATAATAAACATTTTTTTTTATTGTTTATTCATGGGGAAGAGCAGATAATAAAGTTATAATGCGGTAATTGAGCAATGTCCCAACACTACTACCGCACCCGGTAATCACTGTATTTTAATATAGCCAAGAAATATTATGGAGTTAGTAATAGCCCATTCCGCACAATTTATTTTCCCGGCCAACTATCTCGAGTACCTACATTTTATTGTGTCCATATTTACTCATAGTAAAGTATAGTACCTGTTAAATACATTTCCAGGACAAAGTTGCAGTGAAAATAGACGCCATTTGTGAACAAGACAGGATCTCGGATTTCTTAAAGTTGCACCTCCCACGTGGTGTCTTGTGCCCTTAACCTTTGCAACGGCCATATCGCAGTTTGTGCGCCTTATAATGCGCTCTCCATACTGGCTTATACGGTTGCGGGTTTTGTCTAAAAATGGAGCTATACTCGCCACTACACAATTAAGGAAAAATTTTAACGTTTTCCTTCTAAATAATCTTAATGTTAAAACGTACTGTCATTCGAAGATAATTGATTTTTGAATGAAATTTAACGAATAGTAACATAAATTTGAATTTTATTATAAGCCCTTTTTATACTACTAAGTCGCCAGAGAAATATGATCCGTCTAATGGTAAGCGACAAATACGGAGTTGACATCGTTACTCACATCACCGTGGATACATATTAACATAATAATCTCTAGAGTGTATTCTGTAAAATGGAGGTATGTACTTGTGCAGCGCTACTTAACCATACCCGATACCCACCCTACTGGTGAAACTTTTGATGACGTCACTTTTTCAAGCTCAGACCTCCGAGTAGTTGGATGACGTGTACTGCTTGACACTTCTTCCAGTGGTGACCGCTTAATCCTGTACGAGTTTGTTCCTCCGTTGGTGCGTAGAGCTACGGCTATTTCCGGTAACTATAGATACCAGCTTAAAGGGGCCGATTGGAATTTTATCAGAGCTCATTATGCCGCGCATGTTACGCATGCTTATTTCACCCGGGATGAAAGAATGTGCTGTAATTATCTTGGATACTTTTACCTACTGTGCTGATATTGCCATAGGCCGCGTTCCTAGCTCTTTATTGGTGGGATGATTACATAATTAGGGTTCGTAGTGAATTTCAGAGAGCACATAGAAATATAATAAAATTGTAGGAGATGTTAGAATGAATAGTGCTTATATTAATTTTAAAATAGCTTGTTCACGTTACACTTAGTCAATAGAAAAAGCCAAAGGCAATCTTATTAGAAAAATAGTCGATAAATTAGAAAAATAAGATCTGTGGTCATCTCTATACCATAACTTAAAAGCAAATAGGTATAAGATCTACCGTATATTCACAACATAAAAATCAACAACACTTCGCATCAACATCACATCAAGACCACGGACTACAATTCGCTCGTATCTGATGATAGTTCCTTAAACGATAATGACTACCACAAGCTGATTAGGTAGTAGGGAAATAATTCAACCTACCTATATGTCATGTCTTTCTACGATTAATACTGTAAAATTATTACCTGTTAACAAATCATCAGGTGAAGATAAATAGCTAAATGTTATATATATATAGCTGCAGGAATTATTCCGCGTACTTAGCGCAGCGGCTTAATTCGTATAATAAAAAAAATGATGATGAACTACCTGAAGTTCCTAAGCCATATAAAATAAAATAAAATAAATAAAATAAAAAAGGTTTTTATTCACGTAGACTTTAACAAAGCGCTTGTAAATAGTCAGAACATGTTTGTAGTAATATAGTTGTATACATTAGATATTATTTCTAGTAACATAGATATTTAGGTACATCTTGTATGAAAACATTTATAAAATTTATTTTATTACAGAAATGATATTTAGCTAGCTCGTATCAAGTTATTGTCAAGAGATTATGTTTAATTATCTAGTTTAAGTCCAATATTTTTACTACATATTGTCAATGGTTCTGTCTATATTAAAGGTATTATTATTATGACGGACCTTGTGTTAATAACGACGGTCGCGCTTTAATGCTACCACCGGATCCAATGCGCCCCAACTGAGAAGACCCAGCGAAACAAACTCAGTGGGTTCATCTACTACCGGTTTCAACACGACCCAGTTGAGACGGTCCGGCGAAACATACTCAAGCGGGCATGAACACGGGATTTGGTCCAATTAGAGTAATTATTTAGTAGGCAAACACAATATATGCTCGATCGGTTGTCTGAATGCTTATTATTTTAGATTATATTTAGGTATACAAAAGAAAAACTTCGAAACAATAACATTATTCATTTTGAGACAGAGTCAATAATTTTAAATTAAGTATATGATAGCAATCATTTACAGATAGTTCACGTAACACAGCAGATCAGTCATGTCTATATGGCTACAAGATCTCCAGCGAGCAATGTGCAGGTAGGAAGTGAGAGCCAGACGTCTTTGTCATCGATGTACTCTTTAGTGGTGTAATAACCCCTAGCCATAAGTACACGTTTAATATGTGTTTTAAAACTTGTGTCAGGCAGATCAGTAATTTGAGTAGGAAGCTTGTTATAAAACCTAATACAATTTCCTAAAAATGATTTATTAGTTTTGCTTACTCTAAAGCCTGGCATGGCTAGTTTGTTTTTATTCCTAGTATTTATATTATGCAGTTCACTTTTCTTTTTATAATTATGAATATTTTTTCTAACAAACATTATATTCTGATATATATATTCCGATGGCACAGTAAGTATATTTATTTCTTTAAACAAATTTCGCAAAGAATCGCGACAGCCTAAACCATAAATGGCTCTGACTGTTCTTTTCTGCAATACAAAAATAGCACCTATGTCAGCCGCCGAACCCCACAGCAGAATGCCATACGACATAATGCTATGAAAGTACGCGAAATACACTAATCTAGCAGTTTGTTCATCTGACAATTGCCTTATTTTCCAGACAGCATAGGAAGCTGAACTTAATTTACCTGCTAACTTTTCAATCTGAGGCACCCTTCACCCCATTGCAATTTTGAATCAAGTGTCAATCCTAAAAATACGGTCGATGGGACTAAATCTAATATTTTCGCATTAAGTGCAACTGTTGGTACAATTTGAGTCACATTCGGCAATGAGAACCTGATGCATTTAGTTTTCCCTGCATTTAACAAGAGATTATTTGCCGAAAACCATTCTGATATAAAGCTGAGTGTTTTATTATGCTCAATAAGATCTTTATCCTTTCTATTTACTTTAAATATGAGCGACGTATCATCAGCGAACAAAACTATCTCTGATACTTTCTCTACCAGATAAGGGAGATCATTTATATAAACTAGAAATAAAAATGGGCCCAATATAGACCCCTGGGGCACCCCCATTTTCACAGGATGACGTGCCGAAGTGACACCGCCTATCGAAACCATCTGTTGTCGCCCCGATAAATAGGACATCACAAGATCAAGAGATGTGCCAGATATTCCATAGTACTTCAGTTTAACAACGAGCGTACGATGATCAACGCAATCGAAAGCCTTAGAGAGATCACAGAAAACTCCCAGCGCATCCTGTGATCCCTCCCAAGCCTCCAATATTGACCTAATTAATGTGCAACCTGCATCCTGAGTAGAGCGGCCCCTTGTAAACCCGAACTGCTTGTTATGCAATATCTCATTCACGTTAAAGTGCGACAACATTTCAATATCGGTCAATAACGTTACAAAAAGGGCCTGTTGGCCTGGTTGGCAAATGCTTGCTTTTCACGTTGGAGGTCGTGGGTTCGATTCACACTCAGGACAGATATTTGTGTGCATGAACATGTCTATTTGTCCTGACTCTGAACACTTCATTGAAAAGTTTTAAAAAGTATAAAATGACTATATTTAGCTATACCATATGTCTGTAACGTGACATTGGTCGTTTCTTTCAGGTTTTACTACAAAGTGTAACATAAATAGTCGAGAAAAGCAAAAAGGCATTAAACTAGTAACTAAAACTGACTGCACGTGTGGCGCAGCGGCTAAGACCAGTGTCCGTCTATAATATGTTTGTAAAGTACCGCGCGACACAGGGATTAGATTCCGTAATGCGGGTGATGTTTTATAAAAATGAAAAACAAAAAAAAATATTTTTGTCTCACCATACCAAATTCCATACCTTATTTTTGTGTAGAACGCTACTATTGTTTTCGTTAATTTTGAATTTTGACGTGTTACACGTTGCTTAGTTTAAGTAATAAGTAGCGAATTAAGCATCGTAGGTTATATCCACTATTTATGTTGTTATAGGTATGTAAGTTAATTCATGTTATTACTTTGTTACCCTATTTGGACATATAGAGAGACTTTTATCAACTTACTAAGAATCTGAATGTATCCATAATAGAATTGTTTTAATGTAATCGCCCCCAATTTTATAGTATGAATTTTTATCACCAGCAAAACAACAGAAACGCAGGCCCACAAGTACTCTATTAAACCTACGATTCACTGTATCGACACTTTAAGAGCAGGCGTTGGAGAAGGTTTTCGTATTATCCAAACTGAAAACATAGCGCAGTTAACTGTTATTATTAAGTCACAGAAAGTGAATTTAAATTGAATTACATAAATATGCCATTAGTAAGTATAAGAATCATTAGATAGTAGTAACTAACGAGTCGTAAGATAAAGAGAGGTGGAAAGGTTAGTCTAACCTATGCGTCAAATACCTGTGTATTGGATATTAATTAGTATAGTTAAGGAAACTAGTATTAAACTCAATGACTTGCTCCTGACCTTTGACATTTGCAGTAATCAAGTCATACTGTTACAAGATAATATGATTCAGATACCGTAATACGAAACCAAAGTGTTGAACCTATAGACATTTATTGATAAATCACCAGGTAATTTTACAGGCAATCAATTGCTATAGCGTAACACTCAAGTGTTCGCAGTTTGATCTCGTATTTAAGTTTAATACTATAGCGTTATCTGAGACCGATCCGCGACAAGCGCGCACCTGTGCCGCGCCGCGCCGGCGCCGACGCCGACGCACTTTCAAAAAAGGCTTACGTACGGTACAGAATTGTTGATATAATACGAGTAAGTTAACAGTTTAGACGCTAAAATCAAAAAAGAAGATTATCAATTCAACTGTATATTTTGTTTGTATTTAAGCATGTCAGGCGATTACTAGGTTCTTAGTGAAATGATTTCGAGGATTCGATTTTTATTCAATAGGAAATGGGCCTCAATAAATTCTGTTTAAGACAATTGTCATACTTAAAGTATTGTTCAAGTCGGTTTCGCCGTTTTGAACATAGAATTGACTTCAATGAATTATGCAACTCGAATGTCGATGTTGTTAATTTATTGATAAGGATATCAATCAACAAGTCCTAAGTCTAATATTTGATTGATCTTAAGAACAACAATACAATTATTGCAATATTTACAATCCTATCGCTATCAAGAAATGTTTATAGTCCACAAACATTTTCATGTCTGGTCTATGATGTCTCCATAGAACTATGATGATTCGTTCAAAAAGAACTGTATAATTTTGTTTAAAATTAATTGTCATCAAGAGTCAGATCAATGTTTTTCACAACTAAAACCTTAATATTAATAATTTTATACTATACATATTTAATATGAGTTGAAAATAGAATCTTATTTAATTTCAATCATAAAATTATTTTAAAATTAGAATTGTAGGTATATGCCTGCAAAGCAATATAATTTGATAGACCGTAGTTGCTATTGTCTTGAGCTAGAGAATATAAAAAAAAAGATATTATACTTACTAATTGTATAAATGCGAAAGTAACTCTGTCTGTCGCGCTTTCACGCCAAAACTACTGAACCGATTTAAATGAAATTTGGTACATTCCTATCTGGATCCTATCTGGTCCTATCTGGACCTAGCCTAAGAAAAGACATAGGCTACATTTTAATGCGGAAAAAGGATTGTAAGGGGTTAAAATGGGAGATGAAAAGATGTATGGAAGTATCGTAATTTTTACGGCTAGAAGATTGAATCTTATTTTGAGGCTGATGATTTTATAAATAAATTTCATTCAAAGTCTGTAAAAGTTTTATCCTCAAGGGTGTAAAATAACAATAGGGAATAGGGGATGAAAGTTTGTATTAAAATATGTACGGTTTATATGAATGTTTTATAAGTTTGCGACAAGAGATTAAATATTTCTGATGTGACATTTCCTTTCTGTTTGGTAAACAAACACTACTCGGTACGAAAATCACTAGTTTCGTCATCAATCACGCACTTTTAGTTAGGTATGAACATCTTGATTGTTGGAAGAAACACATACCTACTATATAAATAACACCAAAAACTGCTTCAAATTAACCATCCAAACACATTAATTCTCTTAAAATCAAAATAATATCAGAATCCATTTCCACAGATTAAAAATTATATTGGCAATTTGACATTTTAAAATGCTAGTTTGTCTTTGGAACTTAAAGAAGGGAAAAGTGAATGAATGATTCTGACCAGTGTGAACTGTATAATTTTTGTAAAAAAACTGAATAATAAAGCATAATGTTTATAAAAGTATATATATATATATCAAGTTATATGTGTGTATGGTAATGTAAGGAATTATTTTTAAAAACTAAAGTTTTTGTTGTAACTGGTCGTAGACTAAAAGTATTATTTGACAAGTGACATTTTTTGAGTTGACGGGAAACGTCCTGTCATTCGTCTCGTCGCCTCCCTTTATGTTGTACGTTACGGTTGCTCTCTGTGTGTGTTTGAAGTGTAACGATTTGGCTTTCTACGGGATTCTGCTGATTCTTTCTGTGATTTGGACGATTTTATTCTTTAGACTGACGACCTTTGGCTATTCTTCAAGGACGTCGATAAAATACAAATTTATTTGTCAGGAAATCCTACATTACGAAAATCATTCGGTTACAGCTGTATGAATTCGTTCAGTCCTTCATTCGATAATTTCCCAACTCTATCAATTGTCTTTGGTTACCAGTACGCCATATTTGTTTACCAAATAAGACAAGTAAAGAAAAATAGACCGTACATATACGGAGTCATTGCCAAATGTGTGGACGCAGCTAGTTTTATATAAATGAGTTAAAATATAAGTTAAGTGAATTAAATATCTTCATTACAGCATTATTGAATTGTGTTATCATTGGAAATCTCCCCTTGAAATACCGGCGCTGTACGTTCGTGGCGATTGCCAGCCAGTGTTACAGAACGAAGACAAAATAATTATGAACCTCGAGTGATGACGGAAATAAACAATGAGATTAATTGAATTCTGGGAAAAAAAACTAAATTTGCCAATAAAACCACTGTCGCAACCACTGTTGACTGTATGTATCAATTTGACTATACAGTAGATATACTAAGTGCCTATACAGTCAAAATGATAAACCTTTAAGGTGAACTTATTTTTATTAAACATGAAAAAGTTGAATAAAAAAAAAGTATTCTTATAATATTGTGCTTGTATCGCGACTTAACACTAGCCCTTTGTAACAAAAACATGATACCAATTTATTTCAACGGGTATGTGTTTTATTTGATAACATAAAAGTGATAAAGCTTTATGAAATCAGCTAAGTGGAAATAACGTTGCAACACAGTCACCATAAGGGCTGCCAAAAAACCGCGTACATATCAGTAACACTCCACTATAGGTGAAACTTTAGGTAGGTTTGCTATCTGGCTGACGGCAAAGCATATCACTACCCCATGTCGAAGTCGATCCGAGGGAATATCTCCCAGAGAACCGGCAGCAGCGTTTCTCTGTGTACCATTATTCTGCGAACGCCGAAAGCATGGCGAATAATATGGCATATCTGTCCAAATGATACATACTCCACTGTGGAAATCTCAGTCTTTGTCCAGCAGTCTTCAATGTGTCGCCTTGGACGTCCACAACATTAAATCATATCAAACATGTGGGATTATCAGGAAACTTTCTGACACCAAGTGACAGTTAAAGACACCTTATATTCCTTTCAAATAACCCGTAATCGAATGTTATAGTGGAGAAAAAAAATTTGCGCGGATTACGATATACCTACCTTGGTGTCTGAATGATTTGTAGACGGTAGCAACATTTAAATGAGCACATCGATTTTTCACTCTGTAAGCAGCTCGACTCGGAGAAGTGCCTTACATAATACGCTGCGTGTAATCGCTTTTATATGTTACGGAGGTGTGTACCTGTGCATGATGAGGTTGCCAGAGCTCATCTGTGAGAAGGTCGGAAATGCGTGAGTGACACCATGTACGAAGAAAACCTCATAGGGCCGTATGGTTGTTGGAGTTCTTACCTACATTCTCAGTGTTGCATCACGGGTCCTTTTTTTTCTAAAGACAAGTATAAGTAGGATACTTTACAAAAGTAATCCCACATTTTTACCACATTGTATGATGTTTTTCTGTTATCCTAGGACGCTTTTACTGCTTCACCGAACAATAGAGACGAGTGGGCGCTAAAACAGTCTAGTAAATAAGTTTAAAAGTAAGAAAACAATTTTTATTAGAACTTATTTTGTTTTATGCTGGAATTGAACACTGCGCTACTTAGGTTTTAGAAACCTTACGGACAGAGACAACAAACACTACTCTGTTGCTCAATGCTAACAAATTCTGTGAAACAAGTTAATTCTCTACTAGATTTTATGTCGGCGACTTATCTATCTGATACTCCGTAGTAAGCAATACACAATATTTTATTTAGTTGTGTCGAGTCTCCCACGCCATTGGATTCAATTATGGTGGAAAAGCAGATAGGTCGGCGCGCGAGTTGTGCGCTCGTGACCCGTAAATTGGAACAGTCCGTCGCACGCCCTTGTCGCACCTCGGCCACGGCGGCCGTCGTCCTGTAACACTGCCAGACATATTGTAACGGCACCCAAAACTACATCTCTACTAAGTATACTAACCATAACCCGCAAACCATTTAAGAACGCTGCAAGTGTAAACGATCCTTTTATGGCTACTCGTTTTCTGTTTATAGAGATCGTTTTCTGTTCAGAATAAAGACATGTTTTGGTCGATAATGTTGGATCTGTCTTTCACATGACTAAATAAATTTAAATATGATTAGATTTGTCTCTAATTCAGCTCGTATGAAAAGAACAGGGACACATAGAACTGTCAAACACTAATATGCGATCCGACCGTGAAATTAGTCGGCAAGTTCTGCTGTATCGCTCATTTTTACTCAGTATTTTGCTCCAAAACTTAATTGACCCACCTGAAGACGCCATGTCCTGTTAATAAGAAATTTATTCTTAAAATAATAATCGTCTAATAATTTCGTAGTCTAATAACAATTAAGTTATAACAATAACATTTTAATAAAAAGTTGCCACACTCATATCGGAACTACATTTATTTACTAATATAGAACTGTGGAAATAATTTTTTATTCGTCTTAGGTGACTGAGTTCAAGGAATAATCAAAACGTTTAAATTGAATATAACAATAACATTGTCATTTTGACATTTGCGGACAGTTGAGCAGGAACGTATGTACAAACCACATGAATGTGTTGATTCAATGTTTTTTTACGCTACACAGATAGCAAATATATCTGGCTCACCCGATCGTGAGTGGTTGTCCTATAATACTTCTAAAACACATGGTTTTCCTCATCGTCGCCGGACCTTTTCGCGTATTCTCTTATCTTTCTTATCGGGTCCTAATCTTGTTTCTTATTATATATTAATACTACTCAGTCCTTTTTTTTAGTGGTGCAAATGCCATTCGCACGTTGTGTAGGGCTGACCCACTAAAACCACCACGGTAGCCAGCCTCACAGTGCCTTTAGCGGGGGCTCTGGGTACTCGTGAACGATCTCGCCTATACCCCCGCTGTACACTGAGCGTCTGAGACTCTCCCCCGGAGAGGGGAAGGGCCCGAATGCCTCCCCCCCTCCCTCCACATCACGCACAAGCGCGTTTAGGCAACCTGAGCTACAGCAGGTTACCTTTTCCCGGGACCGCTTATAATAATAATAATAGCTGGGGAGAAGCCAGACGGGCGCCGCATACTCTCTCGCGCTGAGATTAGCTCCCATCGCCGGCGCTGATGAAGCGGATATTAGCGTCAATGTCCGGTTCATCGGTGCAGTCTCGTTCTTCTACGAGAGGGATCGTTGCGCTCCCTCTCGCGCTCGGTGGACTCCTTGAACATAACAGCTTCACAGAAGGAGGCCACCGCGTTCCATCCGGTTGTCGCCGCCAGCATAGCTGAAACCACTGCTGGCAGCGAGAGGTTCAATCCTATTTCAGCGACCAGGACTCGCCTCTCGGGGTCCCAAGCTGGGTACTCCTCGAGTGTATGTTGGGCCGAGTCCGGGCCACCGCCACAATGATGACACGGCGGTGTCGCCTCTCTACACACACTACACACAATACTACATGCAATTTATTTTTTACTTAAACAATAATGTGGGTAAATAATATGCTTGGTTGTGTCAACAAAATACCTAAGCATAAGTCACTAGAATTATTAAAGTGGCGTCAGTATATATATACTAAAGTATAAGCACGCATCTGAAATTCGATAAATCTTTAAATTAATTGTCTAAAGTAAATTGAAATAGCTAACAACACAAATTTATCGCTAATAAAGGGCATACAAAATTATACGAATCTTCCTAACTATAAAAGCGTAACTAGGCTGAATTTTCGCAAGTAGGTGTCCGATTTTAACAATACCTAACCAGATATCGGCTTTCATTCCGCCATATTCGTTAACACCAGTAATGGAATTACTTTAGTCCGCGTCAGTGGCGATGAGCGATATGCTTCTTAAGTAAGCCGATAACTCGAAAATACAATACGAAACATCTTGCCACTATCAAAAGTTTTGTCATCGTTATAGGCACGAAATCACTTAGTAAGTATTGTGGATGCCTCAGTGAGTTAAAATAAGCGTAGAATAATATACCGTTGCTTCCATAAATGGATGTCGTACATTTGTAGTTATTTTGAAGTCATGATCATTTACAATTCAAAAATAACTACAAATACACGTAAATATGTAGTTATTTTTAAGGAAATTTAATACGTAATTTTCAATATCTTTCTCGTTATTTTAAATTATTCCAGTATAACTCAATATTTAAATATGAAATCTCCAAGTTATTATGTTACTACAAATAATGATAATTACTTACTCCCCAAAAAGGTATGTAATTGTGAAAATTTTATGAGTATGACTTATTGTGTTCAAAAATTGAATCATTCAATAATACCAAACACAAAAAATTCGGAGGAATGGGATAAAACTGTCCAGTATAAACAATTGTAATCTAGATATGCGATAAAAAACCGTTTTACCTAGGTTTAATTTTCAGACCAAACCTGTTTTCGCGATTTATCTTGATAAGTTTCAATGTTCCTCTGTCGCCCAAGTAGATACTGTTTTAAAAAACAAGCCGATAGATTTCGTCATATAAATATGTACTCTTTGCCACTACTACACGAACTTTCTAACTTAACTAAGTAAACTGGTAATACATTTATTAGGGTGCTAAGTTAATAAAGTGGGTTAAGTTAGTATCGGGCTACACTAACAGGTGTGCACGCCGTATTTGGGCCATAATGGCTCAAACAATGGCCGGCCCGGTTGAGACTCGAGCCTTAACAGAAATTCAAATCATAACTACTCTTTATTTAAACGTGTTCAAATTTGTTACCTCTCTAATCAACTCACACACACACGCTCGTGCTATTATAATGAGAAAATATATAGTATGACTGTATAAGGGGTCGTGTAGGTAGAAGATTTCTATTTAATTGTTAACTAAACGTTTCCGTTACCAAATTTACATCGGTAAAGAATTACACTTCTTTATCTGACTGAACATTGTTCGTAGTTAATGGTGTATTTGTATTTTGTAGCAAATGATCCAAACTTTTACTTCAAAAAGAACTTTTTATATGTGAGAATTTTGTCTTGAGTTAAGCCTTACACCAAGCAGCTACCGTCCAATCTGAAGTGTTAGACAATATGGTTCTTGAATCTTATTTGGCGAAATATGTTAAGTTGAACGATGTACAGTTTGGGTTTTATCCTACACTAGCAACCAAAAGTGACTGAATGCTTCCAATAATCAGTCAGTGTAGCTGACTGATTATTTAAAGCATTTCATTTTACATATTTAAATAAATAACTAGAACACCGGCCTTTGTGTTAGACTCGCACACGGAGAAATTGAATTAAAAAGTTATTTTCTTTCTTTAAACAAAAAACTGGGTAGCTAAGATTGTTTATGATTGTAAAAATCTGCGCAAATTAATCACCGCTGTATTATTATGATAAAATTCACGTAAACATATATCAACTACATATTGTTTTTTGTTTCTGATTTATTGCGTCACCTATGCGGGTGATAAGAGGGACATTTTATGTTTTATTTTAAGTCGATAATACAATAATCTGTTTTAGAATAAAGAAAGTTAAACACCCATTTGATCTGATATATGTAGTGTAAACAATTTATGAAAATTATAGTTAAAAAAATAGAATAGGTACTTAAATAATGTTAAAATTTTCGCTTTTTACGGAATGTAATCGAGACCTCATATAAACTTACTAGCTAGATAAATAAATTGACTATTCCGTCAACGTAACACCGACTACAAAACCAAGTTTTAATAAACTTAAATAAAATGTGTTAATATCTACAAGGCTAGAGAACGAATACCTCTAAACTATTTTTACCTACCTATTTTTTTCAGCCAGGATCAACAGTGGCTTACAATGAAATGATACTGAGTGGTGAGGCTCAGGCATGTCCCAGGGAATCGCTTTAACTGTCTTGGATCCCGCATCGAATTTAATCAAAAAGAAACGAGGAGGAGTTAGAATATGAGGGATTCCCAACCAAGTGCCATCATACGGTACTTTCCGCGACTACCTTACCGGAGCACGCGATTCACTCGATTATCGCCCAAGCAAATATAAGTCCGCGGAATTTGCGGCTAGCGTTACCCCTGACGCAGCTCGGTGCATAGCCACTCAATATGAAAGTAATCACACACCGACCACCGCCAGCCACTACACTATGCCCTCTGTCACTGCAAAGTGACAGATGCACCTCCTACGGCTTAAAGAGCCTTGACAGAAGAGAGAGAAGAGAATATTCTCCGTGAACGGTGGTTTCTCCCTTTGCAAGCATGTGAAGAAATCAGCGCCCATGCTAAGGGGGCACCGGCCCAACAGGTGCGCTCCGGATAATATCTAAGGGAATTTCAAGTGTCAGGCACACGAGGAAGTTTCCCGGGGTATCACCCCAAAGAACAAACACCTGTGAAGTCGTAATTAAATTCGCACTCTTTTCAAATACTGTGAATTGTGTGCTTAGGTGAAATTATTTTTTAGTAGATTTTGAGGTCGATATTTTCTTTTTATAACGCGCGAAATCAGGGTTCAAATCCGAATGATTAAGTAAATAAATTGACTAGGTAGGGAGTTCGTAACATTTTTATTTCCTTGTGGCTTATAATATGACGTGATTGTGATTAATATTTTCATCAATATTCATGGGCCTGGCACTTGAGGAAAAATCGCTGAAATATTAAAATTATTGTTGCTTCAACGTAATATGCTAATACGAGGAATCTCACGCAACTACCATGTAAACACTTTCTTAAGTTCAAAGAATGTGGTGATTATAATAATATCTAGAAATTTAATAATAACCTTCTTATACAAGAATGATATTAATCCGTTACTATTTAAGAAGCTATACTACTATATACGCATTTATAGCGTTCTGGAAAACGAATCAAATTGTTTCAATACAATTGCCTGCCAACAATGTTTTCGCAGATATAACTCGATCTTGCTATGGCCTGGCTATGGATATTTATAATAAAAATATATACTTAATACTCTCGATGTTTATAGACTTGTCTGACTGGTAAAGTTTGAAGTAATTAATATCCTGGGATAACAATAATATATTGGGACATTATTTACACACGGCCATCAGAACCCAAACTAAGTTGATCTTTTACTATGGAAACCAGATAACTGATATACTACTTTTCTTTCAAATTCAAATATATTTAATTCGCAAAAAATATGGTTAGATACAGACAGATGGATGGAGTGTCTTAAAGTAAGTTCCACATATTTTGTCGTACTGACATGCAAAAAAATGGTTTACATAAGAAGTAGCTTCATTAAAATATTTGGTACAACTATTACATACTACACACTACCTAATTATTATATTTATGCTCAAAAAAACCTTAATATTATAAAATACATTATGTACAAGCCATTCTTTCAATACCTTCTTCATTCGAAATAATGGTAGTTCCCTGATGCCGTTTTTTTTTGGGAACGTTGTTAAACACTTTTATGCACATTACAAATGAATTTCTTTGGAGTAGCGTAGTTCTGCAATATGGCATTAGTATGCGTGTTGGATCTCTTTTGGCAATATTTGGATTATTGCGATGTGCAGTAATAAATAGGCTTGAATTATTTCTGACGAACATGCATAC
The DNA here is from genome assembly GCA_951640165.1 of Pseudoips prasinana. Lineage (NCBI taxonomy): Eukaryota > Metazoa > Arthropoda > Insecta > Lepidoptera > Nolidae > Pseudoips > Pseudoips prasinana. Next base: position 21,715,855 of record OX621237.1, on the reverse strand, counting down.
TTGAAATATATACATTCCGGTTAATGTTAATAAGTTATTATTTTTAAATAAATGTCTACAACTTTCAAGAGGACTAACGTTGTACAGAGCGCGAACACACTTTTTTTGATTTATAAAAGCTCTGTTAGCATCTGTTGAATTTCCCCATAGTAAAAGACCATAGCCAAGAATAGATTCCACATATCCATGGTAAGCGGTTCTTGCGGTTCTTGCGGCCTGTGGACTAGCTACATGTTGCAGTGTACGAAGTGCATAAACGAACCGATTTATTTTGCTACATACGTTTTTTACATGTTCTTTCCAATTAATGTGTTTGTCTATTGTTATGCCTAAAAATTTTGTATTTGTTATCTCTGCCAATTTTTCTCCTCTATATAATATATTTACTGTTATTGGTTGAGTTTTATAATTACAAAAATTTATGTATTTTGTTTTTGTTATATTTACTTGAAGGTTATTATCTTCTAGCCAGGACATGACGGACTCTATAGTAGTGTTAATTTCGTGTTCGTACACCTGTGACTTATCATTATGCGGTATAATGATTGATATGTCATCTGCAAACATTACTGATTGATGGTTCGTTATGCTTGGTAAATCATTTATATATAATATAAATAGTAAAGGCCCCAGAACACTACCTTGAGGTACTCCATAATTATTTTGAATATAGGATGACCTGTAGTTTATTAACTCATATTTTTTGCTAACTCGTGATATTTCAACACACTGACTGCTATATGTCAAATAGGTCTTTATCCATTCCAATGCAGATCCTCTAATTCCATATTTTTCACACTTGTTTAATAAAATATTATGATCTACGCAATCAAAGGCCTTTGACATATCAAAGAAGATAGCAACTACTGGAACTTTATTGTTAACATACTCAGTAACTTGGCGAATCACTGAGAAACCTGCAAGAGTGGTGGATTTCGATTTTTGAAAACCATTCTGCTCATCTATGATAATATGATGTTTGCTAATAAAATTATAGATTCTACTGTACATAGCTTTTTCGAAAATTTTTGACAATATAGGTATTAAAGTAATCGGTCTATAGTTGTTAAATTCATGACGGTTATCTTTTTTAAAAAGGGGTTTGACTATGGATGTCTTAAGTTTTTCAGGAAATGTTCCATGTACGAAAGAAAGGTTTATAAGGGATGTTAATATAGGAGCAACCTCCATAGCACGCCTCAAGAACAACATTCGCGACGCCATTGCCAACATACCGATTGATATGCTGCGAAGAGTGGATACGAATTTCAAAAATCGACTTCATCAGTGTATGCGCAATGGGGGTCGCCATTTATCCGATGTCATTTTTAAGACTGCATAAAAAAAAATTGGGATATTGTATTCTCAAATAAAAAAAAATTAAAAAAATAACTGAAGTACTTTTTTTTTTATTGACCTTTCAAATAAGTAAGTTTCTCTGGCGCACCCGGTATATAAGCACAAAATCATACATTTGTAACCTGGGACTTCGATACCGCAACACTCAAAGTATTTATCTACCGACACTTCACTACATAGTTTTACTATTTTATATTCTAGTGATTTTTTTAATAGAATACAGACCCCTCTTCGACGTTGTTTTGACCTGCTGAAAGCAGCTGCTAATTTGTATTTTTTCAAATTTACGTTAGGTTCATCTCCTTTTTTAATGAAAGTTTCACTGAAACACAGCTTAGATTGTGACCCTCTTCTATCAATTCTTCAATACATAATTCGACATATTCAGTTTTGTTTAACAACCCTGCTACATTTTTATGTAATAAGGTTATATTCTCTTTAGTTTTATTGTTGTTATTGACGAAAAAATGATGTAGTTGAGTTTGATCGGGGGGTAGATACAGAGTTTGTATTATGAATTATTTTATTTTATTTCTTAAAATAGTAAGGAATGGTGCCTATTTTAGTTTCTGCATCTGTTCTTCGCTGTAAAGTAACTTCCGGGGTTATAAGTAATTTCTTTGTAATGTGCATATCAGTGGTGGTTTTACAACGGTCTTTGACAATGGTTTTAATATTTTTTATAAATTTACTATAGTAATATTCAGAATCTAACAATAAATTAATTTTGGCACAAGTATTTGTTTGGTATTGAACCTTAGACCTACCATGAGACTCAATATAGTTACAGTTTAGAGCTTTGTTACACAAATTCTTAAGCATACTATTAATTTTAAATTCATTTAAATATCTATTATGACATACATTTAATATTATGAAATTAGAGTTCTTTTTAATTTTTAGTATTGCACATACTTCTGCAAATATTTTTAAGGGATTCGTATCATTTTCCCCAACACAAAGGATAAAACAGTTATTTTTATTATCTTCAATTTCATAACAGTTAGGTAATTAAAATATCTTCAGTCCTTGCAAAAGGTTTCGTGCAGGAGAATACTGAGAAGTCTTCAAATTTACTATTAATTCTTGTTTGAATCAATGTTGCTGCCAAACCCACACATTGTTGACCTCCTAATATAAATATGGTTCGCTTTTCCGGGGTATCTTTTACGCTATAGCTGGCATTCTTATTATGTTTTTCAGTAGTTATTGAGCCTGGTGACTTCGTATCCGCTGTGTTCTTATTACGTTGTGAAGAGGTTTTACCATCCGAAATATTTTCCATATTTTTTGGGCTACGTATTGGAGAATAGTATATTTTATCAAGAGATTGGATGTTGTATCGTAGCGAGGTAACCTTTGCTTTGAGCTTATCATTTTCTGAAATAAGTTTAGTAATTTGGTCATCCGCAGTTTCTAACTGACGTTTCAGTGTATACACTTCTTCACGTAGTTCTGTTAAAGTTTCATCACAACATGTTGATAAATCCGGCAAACTAGTTGCTCTTATATTTCTTGAATTGGATGATATGAACGATTCTTCATCTGGAATGCTATTATTAGTAATTATTATTGACCTTTTATTACAGTGTTTCCTGAATGTGACGTATTCTATATCCATTTATAATTCAAATATTTCAACAATGTTTATTTTTCAAACCAATGGTTTGATAGTTTCGATTTCCACACTAATTAAATGCTCAACAAGATTTCCTGTAGCGAGGATCGATTGTACATACACAGCTGCGTAAAAGCGCACGCTTCACCACTAGGCTACTTTCTATCTCAACTAAATGGTAAAAAAGTGCTATACTTCTTTAACTAATAATTTGACCTTTTTATGACGTAATTAACGTTTTTGAATTTGAATTTCTGTTGCAACTGTTTTATTGTTTACACTTTTGTCGTAATTAGTGAATTAAGTTGAACTATTTAAATTTTTCCCACTCACTGTATTTCGAAAGATTTTTATTATTTATTGCAAAAGTTTCTTAAAGTTATAGCACAGAATTTTGTATATTTTCAGGATTTTTGTGGAGAAGGTTCGAGTCCGAAGTCCAAATTATTTTATAAAAAAACACCATAAGTTGTGATAGTTGCATAAAGATAACGTTTCCACTTATTAATTGCACTTATTAATTCACTTTTAATAACATTACTACTAGAAAAATTAGGGATTTATATTATTTAATGATTTAAATAGCGGAGCAAGATGTTTACGTGACGCCCAGCGACATCTACTCTCCTGATACAAATACATACATTGTAACATACATCAGTGAAAAGCAAGGATAATATATACCAACCACGCCAAAGGGCTCGTCAATTCAGTTGACACAGTTGACACAGTTTGGGATCAGACAGCAGTGTGTTAGTTGTCCCAAGACATGTATACAAATATTAGATAGTTATAAGGATCCAAAACAAATGACGGCAACAAACGGGGATAAAAATTAATCAAAAACCTACGTACTATCCCGCGTAGTTCTTAATTAACTTTCAGTATAAGTAATTGTAAGTGAATACACCTTATACCATCTCATACTAAACAACCGTTGGCTTCGTAAATGTTTATGTTTAGGTACGTGTTATTGTTTAGAACAGGAATGTACTGCAATGTGCTCAATTTAGAGATCAAATCATTAGCGCATACCTCAGTAGGCTGTTATGGTAACTGCCAATTTCCCATTTACACTTTTAAACTAATTTGCCGGGGTTTCTAACGGGATATAAATAATGATGTAGGTAGATATATGTACGTACTTATATAATTAAGGTATTTCTGGCTAGGATGACTATCTTCAACGCAGATTAGCCAACGACGTTGGATATAGTTTAGTGCAGGAGTACATATCCATTCATTTACAATCCTCACACCACATTCACACTTGCTTCTGCTTAAATTTCTCATCATAATTCTTTTTTTTATTTTATTTTGTTTTTGGAACGAAGTTCCTTATCGCGCGTTGTGAAAGGGGGCTAGACGGAAAAAAATCTCACGAAAAGTTGTCACGACACTTTTTGCAGCTGTGCGGCGTGCGCATGTTTCTCTGTCTGTCTCTCTCTCTCTCTCTTATAGAAAGCAAGCCAGATATTTTCATTTCTATTTCGCATTGAACAGTGTGGTGTTGCGACGATTATTTTTGTTGAGTGTATACAGGTTTTTTGTACATAATAAATAATAAGAAATAACTTCGTTCCATCCGGGTGTCCCTTGACACCTCTCAAGTTTTATCTTTTTGTTCATGTTTATTATTATTTGATTTTTTCCCTGAACGCTTCAATGTCTGGTAAAATTAAAATTGTACCTATTTATTTTTAACCGAGGGTGGCATGGCACTGGTGACCTGTAACACAGCTTTTCGTTTGGAAACCTACATCAGGCACCAGTCTCTCACATAGGTGAAATTTTAAGGTTCTCTAATTGTAAGACCTACAAGACCTGGATCTATTGTGAGAGAAAAATAAAATTATTTTATTATTATTATATGTGCGCAAACACTTCACGTGCTTTCTGAGACACGAGCGTATGACATCGTCAACTTCTTGACTCCAGGCTACTAATATATACGATTTTCTTTTCAAAAAAATCTCACTAACAGTTTATAGCCTTACAGCTAGGACAACGAGGCACTCAAATTCCCAGTCGTGCTAGACAAAAATATTTTTTAACACTAGTCAAATCAGGGTTTGTTGATCCTATGCATGTAGGTCTAACTGCTTTTGTATGGCCCAAACGTAAGTACCGATTTCAACGCAGCCCTTTTTTATCACAATTCTAGTTCAATCAATGCTAGTTTGACTGCAGGTGTGGCACAGCGGTTGATCTAGTTTCCTCGCTTCTACGAGTTTCGGGCCCAACTCCCCTCAGGGCTGCGGTGGCAGTAAGAGAAGTGTCCTCTACTGCCGCCATGTGAAATGTAATAATTGATAAATTACTATTAAAGTATATAGCAATACTATGTTATCGGACAATGGCGGTGGGTGATAAATCACAAGAGCAAGCCTGAAGCCTGAAAGGATCTGATGATGAGTCGCCACGTTCATGAAATCTTACCTACTTGTTATTGTAACAGATCGTCGACAAGAGGAAGTAGGCACGAGAATTATGGTTTTAACATGTTTTACTTAAACCGAGCGGAATTGTCTTATATGAACCCATCGCCGCAGCTATCGCCAGTTTACATATTCTTTACCATGCACAATCAGTTACAAATCTAAATATAATTGAACATATTATGTATACAGTATTCAGCGTAATGTCTTATTTAATTGGGGTGCAGTATCAGCACTTTATTATATAATAAAACACGAAAGCTTAATACGACTCACTCCTGAAGGTTATCTGTAACAACATAACTCTTGAAAGAAACAAGAATATATCTACACTATATGTCTATCAAACGTTGTTACATGAGGTATACGTGAATTCGAGAGAATGATGAAAAGTAAAAAAGTAGCATGAATAACAAGAAATACCATAGAGTATTGAAAGTCACATCAAAGGAACTACAATTAACACGCGATATTAGCAGCAACCTTTTCTTCAATCAACGTTTTGAAGACGGTACTTTCCAATACTAAATCCGATTTCCTACCACTACATGAACAAGTAATGAGGTGATCTTTCTTTTGCCTAGTTCGTGTAACAGACCGCTGTGCAAGTGGACATATTTACGGAAATGTCGCGAGATTATTATTATAACGTTTAAAACGGGGTATTAAAGTTTAAGTAGACATTATTCTTGTTTTGTTTAAGACTTATGATTGCTTTAATGGTCGTTTCTGAGCTACCAGCCGGTTAGCGCATGCTTCTTAGCTAATTTACCAAGTACGCTAATGGTGCTTGATTAAATGAGAATGCAACAGGTCTCGGAGCACTTACGGGATAGAGATGCACATGTATACTGCGCCACTTTTTAACTAAAATATGCTGATGACAAAAATCCAAGATTTCTAAGATTTGGTGAATCGGCGTTTATAAAATGTGGTGCTGGACGAAAACGCTTTAAACATCACGAAAACTTACGGATCTGCATAAAATTAAAAAAGAAACAAATTTATTTTTTATCAGCTAAGAGTATTCATGCCGGTCATACTGGCAGAAAAACATGTGTCAATATAGACAGGACTTATGATCACCGACAAAATCAAGGTATAAATACTAGTATTTATACCTCAATTTTGTCGCGTCGTCTTACTAGTAAGACGACGCCGACTACGCCTCGCTCGTTGTATGGCCCTTTGTACACCTCACTTGAAAATACGACACTTCTTTTTACTCCAATAGAAAAAGTGCGGTATCTTTAGAACGTCTGATTAGATTCTCACGTAATTAAGATGCTGAAAACAAACATTTTCATTAAACGAGATTAATAATATCCTGGGACATTATTTACACACGGCCATCTGATCCCAAACTAAGCAGAGTTTGTTCTATGGAAACCAGATAACTGATATAAATAAATAAATAAAAATAAAAATAAAAAAGGTTTTTATTCACGTAGACTTTAAAAAAGCGCTTGTAAATAGTCAGAACATGTTTGTAGTAATATAGTTGTATACATTAGATATTATTTCTAGTAACATAGATATTTAGGTACATCTTGTATGAAAACATTTATAAAATTTATATTATTACAGAAATGATATTTAGCTAGCTCGTATCAAGTTATTGTCAAGAGATTATGTTTAATTATCTAGTTTAAGTCTAATATTTTTACTACATATTGTCAATGGTTCTGTCTATATTAAAGGTATTATTATTATGACGGACCTTGTGTTAATAACGACGGTCGCGCTTTAATGCTACCACCGGATCCAATGCGCCCCAACTGAGAAGACCCAGCGAAACAAACTCAGTGGGTTCATCTACTACCGGTTTCAACACGACCCAGTTGAGACGGTCCGGCGAAACATACTCAAGCGGGCATGAACACGGGATTTGGTCCAATTAGAGTAATTATTTAGTAGGCAAACACAATATATGCTCGATCGGTTGTCTGAATGCTTATTATTTTAGATTATATTTAGGTATACAAAAGAAAAACTTCGAAACAATAACATTATTCATTTTGAGATAATTTTAAATTCAATTTTAAAGTCAATAATTTTAAATTAAGTATATGATAGCAATCATTTACAGATAGTTCACGTAACACAGCAGATCAGTCATGTCTATATGGCTACAAGATCTCCAGCGAGCAATGTGCAGGTAGGAAGTGAGAGCCAGACGTCTTTGTCATCGATGTACTCTTTAGTGGTGTAATAACCCCTAGCCATAAGTATACGTTTAATATGTGTTTTAAAACTTGTGTCAGGCAGATCAGTAATTTGAGTAGGAAGCTTGTTATAAAACCTAATACAATTTCCTAAAAATGATTTATTAGTTTTGCTTACTCTAAAGCCTGGCATGGCTAGTTTGTTTTTATTCCTAGTATTTATATTATGCAGTTCACTTTTCTTTTTATAATTATGAATATTTTTTCTAACAAACATTATATTCTGATATATATATTCCGATGGCACAGTAAGTATATTTATTTCTTTAAACAAATTTCGCAAAGAATCGCGACTGCCTAAACCATAAATGGCTCTGACTGCTCTTTTCTGCAATACAAAAATAGTACCTATGTCAGCCGCCGAACCCCACAGCAGAATGCCATACGACATAATGCTATGAAAGTACGCGAAATACACTAATCTAGCAGTTTGTTCATCTGACAATTGCCTTATTTTCCAGACAGCATAGGAAGCCGAACTTAATTTACATGCTAACTTTTCAATCTGATATACTGCATTTATTACTTTTCTTTCGTAAATACATACTTATACAGATAATTACACCCAGACTCAGGACAAACATAAATGTTCATGCACCCAAACACTGTCCTGGGTGGGAATCGAACCCGTCGTGGGTTCGATTCCCTCTGGCATGAAAATCAAGCATAAATTTTAATGTACGTATCCCTTGAACATTGATAGTACCAGATTATGACACGAATTGTAACACTCCTGTTTTTGAATTATGACGAAAAGTTACAACTAACATAAACATTCAGAAATCCTAAACATGTTATTTTATTATTACAAAAAATATCAGTACGAACGCATTCTCTTTAAAATATGAATTGTTAAATTCGGTTATCAAGCAATTAAAGAAGTCGTTTAAAACAAGCATGTAGTTCAATTCCTGGTTTAGGTTTGTTGGTTTATGGTGGTGAATAAAAATAAAGTTCATTACGTCGGAATAAAGTACAAAGTGCGACTCTATGGGTTGATACGGCCAGTATAAAGACAGGCAGCCGCTAGTCGCGTGTCCTTGGCCAATTAATGTACCGCTCTTGGAAAGTACAAAAATTAAAATACTTTCAAGAATCTAAACGTTTCATCTTAATCAAAAGTATAGTGTAAAGCTATTAGAGTTTGTAAAAAGTAAAGAATTCGTCGAACAAAATTGTAATTTTATTTACCATAAGAATATAATTAAATTATAATATTATTCTTCTATTCTCTTAAGTAAAACAAGATGTACAGACGCCAGCACATCAAGCTACCCAATCTGTCAAATTTCCTCAATTGGAAGTGAACCTTATACTTGTGTGACAAAGTTGAAAATCTATAAATGAAATTTGACAGATTGGGGTAGCTGGATGTGCTGGCGTTTGTACACTAATTTCATTTAGCATAGTATGGCTGGCGCTCATAGCCAGTTGTTCTTACTAGGTCGTAATAATTGGGGAGGTTAAGTATAAGGGGGTGAGTGAAATAAATGTCAACATGTTTCTGTGAGTTTCATTGTATTATAATTGACTTTTACTTATTTACTTTTATGACATAAAATGACCCATTTTAAGTGTACTAGACCTAGTTTAGTGGGTATTTACGTTTACAACATATTTTATGTGAACTAGCATGAATATTTGCACCACCGGCCATCTTAGCCTCTACGGTTCACTTCAGTCACTCTCAGAAGTATTGGCTACCAAAATAAGCTTGAGGAGAGTGTGCAGATGACTAGATGAACTAGCCCAGATCCAGAATGCCTCTTCAAAAAGCAGTACTAAAGATATCATGGCCAAAGTGGCTGAAGAGCTTCGGAGCTTCCGGGAACTGGTTCTTAACGCAGCCAGCGTACGAAGTATGTTTTGGCAATTTATAAATAAACTGTTTTCACTCCTAAATCTTTAGACTCCATAGTTTATTGGAACTATCGAGGACCAATAAGCCGCTACATAAATATAATATAATATTCTGCTAATCTGCTATCGTGTCAATCATTTTCCACTTCACTTTCCCTTTAGCAGATAAACGCAGCATTGTCACAATACATTATGTATGGTCAGAAGGTGTAGAAATAGACTTATTTGTAGACTATCATATTATTATCAATCAAGTTTACGGTAACCCAAATGGTGAACTTGATATCATCATCATATCAACCGAGCGTCCACAACTGAAAACAGACCTCATCCGATAATTCTTTTTGTATTGATTTTATTTTTTATATGTTATTTTATTTATATAGTTACAATTTGACTGTGATTTTATTTTATGTAATTTATTGTATTGTAATGAGTCTTAGTTGCTCGAGAATAAATGATTTAATATAATGATTAATTACTTCGTTTGGGGGTATGCCATAATCGCCACGCTTGGCTGACGGGTTAGTGATCTTAGTATAGTGGTCATAGTACCAGGGAGACGTCCGTTTTCTGTTTGATAGACATTCCCGCGAGCCGACTTCTAAGCCCCCACGGGATGAGATGGGATGGTGATTATCGACGCCATCAACCACACAGTTCAAGCTTGATATATGTATGTATATGATTAAAAGTTAAATACGATAAAAAGTGTATCGGGTTAATTGAAAAGTCAATTTTAAAAGTGCTCCATCTGATTTTGTTTTGACTTTATATTTTTAATCTATTATGGAGCAATAGCTCGTACGTTTAGTGGACTTTATATTTATTTATACTTTAAAATAAATATTTATATAACAGTAGCCATGGAAACCGCAGGACGCGAATAGCGGAAGACCGGCAATTGTGGAGAACTTTGGGGGAGGCCTTTGTCAGCAGTGGACGTCTTTCGGCTGATATGATGATCCATGAATATAAAGTCATAATAAAATATTTGAAGCAGCTTCTTATCTCTGTATATCTGATATGCTTTGTAGTTTATACTTATGTTTAACGAATAAATAGATTGATGGGAATGTGACACATCACAGAAAATTTATGGCGATAGTTTTTTTTAAGCACTGAGACAATTTCTTCCAGTGTGATCCAAACTAATATTATAAATGCGAAAGTAACTCTGTCTGTCTGTCTTTCTGTCTGTCTGTCTGTCTTTGCTTCACGCCTAAACTACTGAAACGATTTGTGTGAAATTTGGTACAGACATAGTTTGGAACTTGAGAAAGGACATAGGATAGTTTTTATTACAAAAAATAAAATAAAATAATGCCATCTATTGGTCAAGAGCCGGCATCAATTCAGTACTGAAAATTCATCGGAAAAATGTAAATAAATAGTAAAAAGGTATGAAAATATAATATAATATAATACAACTTTTAGTACAAAGAAAATGGTCTAACGGAGTATAGATAATTCTATTAGTACTATATGTCGAGTTGGTGATCGCGCAATGGTGTCGATCGTTACACGAGTTCGGTTCATGTTATTGTTTTAATTCATCGGAAAAAAGTAAATAAATAGTAAAAAGGTATGAAAAAAATAATATCAATATAACAAAACTTTTAGTACAAAGAAAATGCCCGAACGTAGTATAAATAATCCGAGTTGTCACTATGCTCGATAGATGGCGTTGGGATCGAAATAGAGATCCCGCGAGATCGGGAACTATGTGGGTAAAACCAAGAATCTGCCGGAAGTCACTACTCCACGCGAACGAAGTCGCGGGCAAAAGCTAGTCTACTATATAAAAATAAGTCGGGTTTTCCTTCCTAACGCTATAACTCCAGAACGCACGAACCGATTTCCACGGTTTTGCATTCGTTGGAAAGGTCTCGGGCTCCGTGAGGTTTATAGCAAAGAAAATTTATAAAATTTAACGCGGGTAACACCGCGGGGCACAGCTAGTTTAATAATAAAGGGACGTGCTTAGCGGCTATCTCGGTGAAGCAATACCTGTCAAATTTTGACATGAAAACATATTTTTAGTCGTGACAGTTCACCGTGGAAACGCTACACGCTTCAACGACGCGTAGAAATTGTTAAAATTTATTATAAATGTCAGTACTCTATTTGCCTAAATTTCCGTGCATTGGAAGGAGCCGCTCTCACTGTTAATGGCGATAGATATCGGCACAATAATAACAAATTTTTGTCGCCTAGTGTAGTTGAATGGATCTCGCAAAGATGTGGTTCCAATTCCATGGCGTCACTTACAATACGCCACGAGGTGGCAACCGAACTGCCCATGGAGATCATGAGAGTTAATATAGACCGACTTCTTTCTATGGCCTTTGAAATCTGTAGTCAATGCAGACAAACAATTACCGCCCTAAAGCCCGACATCTCTTGCGTTCTTCATTTAATGAAGCCCCATCAATGCAAAAATGTCTTCCAATATTGGTTCACCATGATACACCACCTACAGCGCAGTAGTGGTGCTCATTTGGCTGAAATAATATTCCGTAAATAATGTCACCGAAAATGCTCTAAATTAGAAGAAAAATTGTGACAACATCACTTAAATAGTTTGTTTTACTACTTAGTTCGAGCGCTTTTCGCTGCGTGGTCCATTTCGGCCATGGGAGCCTTCTGCACGGGACATATTCTGGTTCACAAGTGTCTACGCCAACACAGGGGTACTTTCTATTCCATAACTCTCATGACCTGATGGGGCCACTAGCGTCACGACCGGAAAGAGGTCAGGACCGACGGCTTTACGTGCTCTCCGAGACTTCAATAAAGGGAAAAATCCCAAAATCACTTATTGGCCCGACCCAAGATTTGAACCCACAACCTCACTTTCTGCGGTTGAACGCGTTAGCGTATGCGTGCGCCATACAACATTATAGTGACTACTTTTTCAAGATTTAGCACTGTCATCGTAGAAAACGTTCGCCAAGGCGTCTCTGCATAATAATAAGCATCTGTGTCTTAATTATGTTATCATTCAATGACGAGGTACCGAATGGCCGTATTCATAAATATTTAAATAAGGTACACGTTTATCAGAGCCGTCAAGTTGTTCGCGGAAAGCGACAGGCGTGGCCGCACTGCTCCACTGCCAGACTTTTGTATTATAGAGCAGCCATTGTTCTGCCGGTCGGGGCAGGCACCACGTTTATAATAATAATAATAATTTTATTTCAGGAAATTATTCCCATATCCAACACTAGAAATTATTAAATATAAATGTACATATTATTCATTAAAATTATTCAATCAAAAATAAAATAATAAAAATAACAAATATTAAATATATATATGTTATTTAATTAGGTATGTAGTTACGAAAGTAACTTAGTATGTAGTATTAGTAAGCAGGTTTATGTATATATTTATTTACCACTGGTAAATTCTGTTTTGTTATTATTTTTGTATTATTTTTAAGTTTAATTGTTGTGCACTGTTTCTAACCCATCTCATATAAGCTCTGACTCTGACGAAGGTTTGCTGGAAGAGAACTCATAGTTGAGTTAAGCTCGCCTGTGTACATGCTAGCTCTAATGTTTTATATAAATATGTATTTCTGTGTGCAATAAAGGATAAATAAATAAATAAAATAAATATTAAAAATAAAATAAATTTAAGTTAGAATTAATAGGTACGTCACTCACTTAACAAATGGTGACGAACTGGTGTGCAGGTGCATCCACCTCTCCAACGTCACCGAGTTCCACCGCTCGGACAATACGCTCAGGATTAGATGCAGCACTAACGGTTGCTGCATCTAAAGCGACTTAGCAGCGAGGCACTTCGGTTTGCGCCTGCGCGAACATCGTAGAAGCGCTACAAAACCGCGGCAGCCCTAGCAGCACCCTGAACGCATTGTTATACTGGACGCCTTAGTACCAACGACAATTCTCATATAACACCTCTGATACATTGAAATTAATTCATAAGCCTCGCTCACTGCGGAACAATTAAGTAACGGAGTCCGCCCGTCCCAAATACATTTGTATAAACAAGCGTGTCAACTTGTTACCGGCTGAGGAAAATGAAGAGTCGGTATCAAAGTTACTGAAGGTAAGTATTACTCAAAACATACTTACAACATATATTGTCAAAATAAAAGGGCATAATTTATTGAAGGCGAATATCGAATAATAAATGATACGACGCAATAAAAAATTATTAACATCGTCAGCTTTCCCTTAATACTCATGTCATACATATTTAACAATACTTTTCCCGAAAATATATTTCATAATATTAATACAGGTCTACCTGTTTGTTACTAGAATACTATTCAAGCGATAGTAGAAAAGGTGTTGGTGAGCCCGTGTTTTATAACGAGGTGAAAATGAGGATACTTTGTGGCTAATGATAGGCACATAGCCCGTTTGTTACTAAGTATTAATTAGGACAGAGCAGATAGGCTAAGGTAGAGCTTGTGCTGTCTAAAATAAATAAAACGAGGTCAATATGAGGCGCCCATAGCCAGAAGCTCTCAGCGGTCCGGAAGTGATTGGCGAGGTTAAGCAACTAGGCTCGCGGTCAAATATAGATCGGCTACCGCCAAAATGTTTTAATTTCTGAGCGTCTCCGTGCTTCGGAGGGCATGTTAAGCTATCGGTCCCGTTAGGCAACAGTCGTTAAGCCATGTCAGAGCTCTAATGGGCGGTTTGAACAACTCTGACACTAGGGTAACCACTGCCATACGATAAGTAAGTAAGTACCTAATATGAGGATACAATGTGGCTAGCAATAGACACATAGTTTAACCGGTTTGATACTGGAGTAATACTTACGAGATAATGTGTCCTCCTAGCCGAATTCACGCCACGGCGGCCAGTCTTAAGGGAGACTAGCTATCTGCGCTAGACATATCAGAGTGCGCAAACAAAGGTGCACTCTCATGATCCGATGGGATGACACGACCGGAAAGAGGTCAGGTACAGGACCGTCAGATTTACGTGTACTCGGAGGAACGGGGATATAATATAATAATACCGCCAACACCCAGACTTCGGGCTGATATTCAGAAATTCCTGTTTTTACAGAACAATCTTAAAATCATTGTTTGACCCAGGACCTCGTCATATGCGGTTTAACACGCTACCGCTAAACCAACGAGGCAGTCAATTAAGCAAATTATCTAGACTTATAAATTAGCTATACTAGAGCTCGTGTTGTCTTAATTTTGTAGGTTAGTGGCCCAATTTTATATATATGGCCCAATTTTATATATATATATATATTTAACTTAGAAACAACCACTAATATAACTAAGTAGGTTAACATTTAAAATTTCATAGGTCCTCAGGTCCTATATCAACGAAATTAATTCACGCTAATATTATAATTAGTGAAAGTTTGCCTTTGCTAGACGGTCGCGTGCTTGATACCTCCCGCCTCCAAGAAGTACTCCGATCTGCTGAAATTTAGAAGCCGGGTAGATGTTAGAATGGAGACATGTATAAGGAGGGAGATCTTAATCAGCTCGTAAACACTCACACTCACTGCGGAGATACGCTAGTTTTACTATGAAACTAAGTTCAATTTAATTTCGGAAAAATGTGAGCTTTTCGTGGCTTTTCTGGTACTCTAGTAATAATAATGTCCTCCGGCCGAATTTCGGCCACGGCAGCCAGTCTCAATGGAGATTAGCCAATTGCGAAGAATATATTATAGTGCACAAGTGTGTGCGCAAACACAGGGGCACTATCTATCCATCACTCTCATGATCCGATGGGACGACTAGCGACACGACCGGAAAGAGGCACGGAGGTGTAATACTGCCAACTCCCAGACTTCGGGCTGATACTGAGAAATTTCTTTCTACGGAAAAATCCCAAAATCGCTTTATGGTCCGACGCGGGATTTTGAACCCAGGACCTCGTTATATGCGGTTGAACAAGCTACCGATACACCAAGAATGCAGTCTAGTAACATAGCGTTAAACTAGTACCGGCTGCAGTCTCCACGAGGCATTTGTTTAAACTATATGTACATACGCCAGTACATCCAGCCAACCCAATCTGTCAAATTTATTTTATAGATTTTTAACTTTATCACATAAGCATAAGGTTCACTTTCAATTGGGGAAATTTGACAGATTGGGTAACTTGATGTGCTGGCGTATACCTTGCCCTTTATCTTTCGATTTTTGTGATTTATATATATATATTATTTTTTTTGTTTTATAATATGAAAGGACATATTTAGAGCTGACCTTTTCGTTTAGTTACCTTTTATTGGTGGAAAAGTTTTCATATGAGAAACTATACAGGGTAACTTGTAAAGCAACAACCTCGCAGAACTGGATACCTAACACCATTAGCAACAACCTTTGTTCTACAAGTACGAACATAACTCAATAATAATAATATAATAATAAATACATTTATTTCAGGTAAAGTACACCCATCACAACACATTAATAAATAAAAATAAAAAATTACATAATATGAATTAGAAATAATGATAAAATTATACAATAGAAAAATAATAGTAAAATTTATATAAATACAATAAATTACATTAAAACCTTTTATCCGGCATTGGTACAGTAACATGCCTGCCGCAACAATGCCTGATGAAAGGACAGTCTAACCTTCCCGCAATCAAGCTCAAAATGGCGTTGGAACTGGCTCGCACTCGGCGCACCATGGACGCACGCAGCGCGCTTGCGAATGGTCGCGTGAAAGCAGTCCATGTGCGCTTCTGCAAACATTCCCGAGGCGCTGCAGTATCGGGGCAGCCCCATCACCGCCCTGAACGCATTATTATATTGGACGCGGATGGCGTTGTAACTTTTATTAGTATAGTGAGCCCACAGGCTGCACGTGTAGAGTGATGTACAGTATGCTCTAAACAGCGTCAATTTTACTTCAGATGAACATCGTGCAAACCTGCGGGCTAACATATTAGCTCTAACAGACAACGCCCTCCGCTCCCGTTCGATATCAGCGTGATCGCCGAGGTCGGCAGTAAGGATATGTCCCAAATATTTATATTGTGTTACTCTCTCCAGAGGAACACCGTTAAGCCTAACCGGTGGTATGTTTTTAGGACATTTTGCTCTGCCGGTCTCGAAGGTCAGCCACTGACTCTTTTTCACATTGTATATTAATCCATGGCCACACGAATAATCCTCACATATCTGTATCAGCTTCCTAAGGCCACAATAAACAATACGTGAACAAAAAAGATTTTACACGGATGACTGGCGACTAGACAAATAAGTCAAGTTCAAAGGCGCTAGAGCTGCTCCCCTCTGGTGATGCGCGTAGAGTTACATAAACAGTCATGCGGGAAATTAAATGAATACTTATTGTTGTACGAAACTAAAATATCACAAATTACCAAAGTTGTAGAACAAAAGTTGTTGCTAATGGTGTTAGCTATCTAGTCCTGCGGGGTTGTTGGTGTTTTAAAAGTGACCCTGTATATAATAAAATAGCTAGAGTTTAGAAAAACTAAAAACAACCTTTCCTTTGCATACGATTTACAATAAAAGAAGACGTATGGAATTTCATAATAATAATAAATATCCTGGGACATTATATACACATGGCTATCTAATCCCAAACTAAGCAGAGCTTGTACTATGGAAACCAGATAACTGATATACTACATATAGTACTTTTCTTTTGTAAATACATACTTATATATAATTACATCCAGACTCAGGACAAACAGACATGTTCATGCACACAAATATCTCTCCGGAGTGGGAATCGAACCTACGACCTCCGGCGTGAAAAGCAATAATTTGCCAACCCCGCCAACTTAAATTAGTTTAGTCCCCTAAATACAGAATTGCCACCGTAATTACCATGAAACGGGGTGAAAAGAAATCCGGAATGAATAAAGACGGGATTCAAATTTTATTCAGATATTTTTTATTTAGGTAAATAAATGGTTAAAACGGCGCTCATGGCCCGTTGTTCTCATCGGTTCGTAAGTGATGGATGAGGTAAAGTACCTACCCGCATGGTCGATATCTAGATGGGTAGCCACCTAGGTGGTTTCTAATTGCCTTTGTACCTTGAAGGCTACAATAAACTATCCGCCCCGGTTGCAGTCGTTAACCCATGCCAGAGGCTTACATAGCTATGGCACTCTAGTGTCACAAATAGATAATGTCAAAGTCCTACTCTAGGTATGTATTTTTTTCTCAACAAAACTAGTGCAATAAGTGGTCACATTACCCGCAAGAATTCCAACCACTTATGTTATCCAGAGCACCGATAAAGAACTTCTGAACATCAACGTCACTTGTATTGTGAGATGTTACGATTGTCTCAGTTAAATGTAGCCAGTAGTGGCGAAGGGCGTATAATTCATAAGTTAAGACTCGGCTTTATATATTACTAGCTGACCCGACAGACCTTGTCCTGTCTTAACGATGACTATTAACGCACGCTATCTGTCAATACTATGTCAAATAAAAAAAAGTTACATTAAAAAAGGTTATATTGTCCAAAGCGCTAAGGTTAGATTAGAAATAATATTTGGTTGTGAAGTATTCTTAAATTTTCTTATTTTTCGCGTAATTTTAAATTCTTTTTTTTACATAAGAACCTTCTCCTGACAATAACAAACACAATACCTAAAAAAAGAAATAGTGAAATCGGTCCAGCCGTTCACGCGTGATGTCGTGACAACGGAAAACGGGTTTCATTTTTATATACCTATATAGATATTGATGATGACGGGCCGGTTGACGTATTATACTCGTATAATATGTAAGATGTTTTAACGCGGCTGGATCTTTAATGTACATATATATACATTAAATGGAATGTGTTCATAACGGTCAGAAGAATCATGTAACCACGTCCCATACAGAAAAAAAAGAAAATTAGTATAAGGTACTTTTTATTAAAATATTATCAATTCTTGATTAAGACGTTATGGCGTTTAACAATACATCTTAGTTCTTCCTTTACTTTGTATTGTATAAACTAATTAGTAACATCGTTCTATTTTCTATTCTTTCTCGTATACTTCCTCACTTTAACATTACATACTGAACTGAATAACAATTAAGTAATGAAAATGTAAACAGAGCGAGAACGCTGCCGACAAACTGCTGTGCAGTTTGGCAAAAATGTCAATGTGTAAATGTGTACTTTTTCAATAATAAACAAATAGGTATTTTAGATTACGGTAAACCAAAAAAAAATCTATAACTTTTTTCCCTTTATTTCATAAAAGCTTAGCTAGGCACAGTAAACTAATTTAATATTTTTTAAGTTCAACTTCGACGAGAAGTGAGTATTTGGACACGAGGACACGTTCTCGTAAGGCACACTAAAATTTGATATGATGAAAGAGTAGAAACATAATTATGACGTAGAAAGTAAATGACCTATAGGTACATTGCTATGTTACGGAGGTCGAGCAAAAGAGACAGAAGGAGAAGAGTAAGATAGTATTACGTTATGCACACGTCTCAAACAATAATAATATATAAAAAGTTTAGGTACCACGCATACGTTGTGTTATATTAAGAAATTTTACTTCCTTTTGTAAAGTGCTACACGCGTAATTTTATATCACAGTGTTTTTCTGAACTACCAATTCAGACTATGAACACAATTTACCTAAAACCCTAAAAAAGAAGAGAATATTGGATAAAATACTGTATAACAGTTTCTTATATAATACTATTGGATATTTGAGTTCATTCGCAGAATTAAGTTTGAAATAATCATTTTAGGTTCATGGACCCTACGCCACTGGTAACCAGTCAAATAATTGAAATTGGTAACGGTGTGATTTATGCAAATCGATAGCTCGACGTTCAATTTAAACTGTGAGACACGTTGCGCCCGCGGCGGTGCCGGCCATTAAGCGCTTCGCAGGACACGCGCTGCCTCCTACTGCCAAGTGTGTTATCTCGGTCATCTGACATGTCCACACCAAAACAGTACACAGTCGCTCTGTCCCGCATTATTACAATACACATGTCATGTTGTAACGATCACCAAACTTGTGGAACCATTTTTAGGGTTCCGTATCTAAATCGTAAAAAGGAACCTTATTGTGGGAATCAATCGGTCGCGCCCGTCTGTCGAGGTATATCTCTGCAGCATCTACTAATACTAGTAATCTTAAATATATAACTTTTTTATAGTTTGTGTAGATATTTGAAAATAGGGGTATCAGGTTATAGAATGGCTTCTTCTGTGCATTAAATTAATTTTATTATAATTTACATTAATTAATTATTAAGTTATTTTTCCTTATAATTAAAAATGCTAAATGCTCACCGTGCCTCCTACTCTCTTTTCTCAAAAGTATGTGATAGAAATATCTGAAGTAATTGAATGTGCAAACAGTATTACAATAAAAATAGATCGATACTCGATCGGACTGCACCTGTTAATACAGTCGCGTCAATGCTTCGTGTCCCGGGTACGATTCCCGCGCAGGACAACTATTTGTGTGACCCATAAATAGTTGTTTTGAGTCTGAATTTACTTCAACGTCAATGATATGTTTGCCGCGACACAGGGACTAAAATTGCTAGTACGGGCGTTATCTTAAAAATTAAAAAATATATTTCTAATTAGCACAGTTTTCTTTCTGGAATCATTCATATTTCAAAAATAAACTTCATTTTAAGGTCGGGTTTTTTGTGGTATATGACAAAGAAAATAACCATCCATATAAAATAATCATCCATCATACGCCTAAAGAAGGCACAGCACTCTTGGTGCTGGAGTCCGGGTCGCATTAGGATGGTTTTAATTTCAGGAATTTATACAACTTCACGTTATCCCGTAACTCTTGATGGTTAGCAGCCTTGATAGACCGTATTCTATGTGTTCTTGCCACTTCTAGGGTATCACTTACGCATGGGCGACGCCTTTGCTCTCTTCCATCATTCCTATGAGCACTGGCGAGGGCCGAACATATCATACAAGTAATTTGCAGTATTCTGTAAAATGGACTTATTTTCCTAGTAAAGTAGATCTTTGAGAAAAAATTGAGAGACCTTTCCTACCTCTAATCTCCTACACTCTACCTCTCCCAACAATGGTCGAGTAGTCTGCCTTCATCATGATGGTAAAAAGCCACCAATCATAAATCGTTTTATTCTTCAAGCTCAAAGCTATAATTAAATTTATTGTGTTTGAGCATTGTAAATTTATCTTTGTAAGTCCTTAGCGCGTAGTAAAATAGTTTATTATATCTGGTTCTATCCAAAAAGTTCTACCTAATATATTGGTTAAATTATTTATCTGTATGTATTTTTTATCTACAAAGATCGAGAGAAGAATTATGTGAGTTAATAATTGTAGGTAACCTTCTGTCTCGTTTAGGCTATATATTTTTGTTCTAACCATTTATATTGTTTCACATATAAGGCAGTGATTTCTAAAAACTTGCAATAATTTGTATTCATGTTCCCGATACCAAAATAAATTCACAAATTTCTTATTAGAATTGTACGTTCGTTAATCCCGTGTCTGGCTTTGGTATTTTGGTGTAAAGTAATATGACGGAAGTCCACAACAAAAACCATATAATAGAAATTATAAGTGCCAAGGCTTATAAACTGTTTGCATTTGAATTTGGAAATATTAAACTGATATCAGATTCATAATTATTGACCAATAACAAACGTAATATCTATATGTTCTTTTCCATAGTAAATTCTGCATTCACATTACTAATTTATAACAATTAAATATATCCGATATTTCTTCTAAACACCTTTTATTTGCAATACCATATTTAAAATTATTTTAAGTGCTACGTGCACTATACGGTTATATATTTAGACATGTTTACTTGATTATAAGGTCATCATCTCCATTGTATTCTATAATTAATTATTTTAACTGTTTCTTTAGCTGTGTGTCGGAAAATAATATCACCATCCCATTTCATACCGTGGCGAAGGAGGCGTAGATACGACGATACGACCGTAATACTGCGATCGCCAACCCGTCTGCCAAGCGTGGCTTTTGATGGTACCATTAAAATTACCAAATTCAACTCAATTATCGAAATCTTTTGTAAAGGCCTTTGTCCAGCAGAGGGCTAAATTCGGCTGACAAGATGATGATTATGATAATTCTGTTAATTATTTTTTATAATGATATATTTAGATGGTGTTTTTTTATACTTTATAAACAATTATAAAGTATAAAAAAAACAAAACACCATCTAAATATATCATTACAAAAAATAATTAACAGAATTATCATCAGAAATATAGAGGTACTTTATAATTGTATATATTTTGTTAAAATCTATACAAATATATTTTAACAAAATATATACCTACAATTATAAAGTACCTCAGGCATTTTGACACTATGAAAGTATATTAATTCAGTTAAATAACTCACTTGCTTCAGGCTTAAATAACACAACAACTGTTTAATGAATCAATTAGCTAGGTGCCTTAAATTAGATAAGTAACTGCAGAATTAACAAGTTAAGTATTCACAGAACCTTCACTAAAGTATACAATTGTAAATTGATAGAGACAAGGTACGAGCACGAACAGTGCGACTGAGTCATCAGTTGGAGTGAAAGCGGCGCACAAATTTCGATCGAGATACTAAAATCGATAGCACCCGACAATCGACATAGAGTAAATCACAGGAATAGCAAACCTACACACAGATATATCATATCACTGGCATGTTAAGACATAGATTTAGCATTCGGTACAAGTACCTACCATATAGATCGGCTATACTTTTGTTATTCTTAGATATTTAATGTAACACGGCAGGTCAGTTTTTGAAACACGATAGCCGCCCATAACGGACTTACGTCGAAATTATGTTCTGCCATAGCACAAATTGTAACAGATATTTTGAGTTTATATTTCAAGTAATTAACTATCTTGTTGTTCAAATGGTTAGAATGCTTTAATTTGGATGCAAATTATAGTTTCTCTTAATTGAGACATGCCTTTTAGACTCCAATTGTTAGACTCCAATTGTGAAACAAAGTTTATCTAATATAAATCAATAACTGTAGGGACTAGAACATCAATAAATATAGAGAAAGGTAACCCAGAATATAACCAACAACTTGAATTTGTATTTTGTTTATTATAAGTTTTTTATAGACCACGCCCACACTATGGAATTAAATACCGATATCGCGGGGGATAATTCCAAATATGCAATTAACGTTCACAAGTTTTCCTACGTGCAGATGGAACAGAAAATACGAAGGCGCCGAAATAGCAACATGGCCACTATATTAAACACTACCTGTGCCCCGCGGTTTTACCCGCGTTAAACTTTATAAATTATCACAGATCCTCCCTCGTAGGTGATAGCGTGACAATATGTAGCCTATATGTTGTTGACCCGACCTCTTAGTAATATTCATGCAAAATTTGAAGTAAACCCATGCAGTACTTTTTGAGTTCAGCCCGGACATACATACAGACAAACAGATGAACAGACAAAAGTTCTAAAAACTATATTTTTGGCTTCGATATCTATAGCAGACCACGCCCCAAGTATCCTTTTCAAAGAATATTCTATGTACAGTTTTGACTTTCCTACTATTTTATTATATACCAGACAACCCAACAAATAAACCTTTTAATCGACAAATACAACGGAACCAATTTTGAAAACAACCACCAGACAACCCAACAAATAAACCTTTTAATCTACTAATACAACGGAGCCAATTTTAAATTTACGCGATCTATTTCGATCCCAACGCCATCTATCGAGCATAGTGACAACTCGGATTATTTATCTATACTCCGTTCGGGCATTTTCTTTGTACTAAAAGTTGTATTATATTATATTTTCATACCCTTTTAATATTTATTTACATTTTCCGATGAATTTTCAGTACTGAATTGATGCCGACTCTTGACCAATAGATGGCGCTACTTTATTTTTTATTTTTTGTAATAAAATCTATCCTATGTCCTTTCTCAAGTTCCAAACTATGTCCGTACCAAATTTCACACTAATCGGTTCAGTAGTTAAGGCGTGAAGCAAAGACAGACAGAAAGACAGACAGAGTTACTTTCGCATTTATAATATTAGTTAGGATTAGGATTTTCATACCCTTTTACTATTTATTTACATTTTTCCGATGAATTTTCAGTACTGAATTGATGCCGACTCTTGACCAATAGATGGCGCTATTTTATTTTTTGTAATAAAATCTATCCTTTGTCCTTTCTCAAGTTCCAAACTATGTCCGTACCAAATTTCACACTAATCGGTTCAGTAGTTAAGGCGTGAAGCAAAGACAGACAGACAGACAGAAAGACAGACAGAGTTACTTTCGCATTTATAATATTAGTTAGGATTGCGCTTCTACAAAAACAAAAATACGGTTTATAACTTTGTCACATTTGATTTTAACTGTCGTCCGATCTATATATTGCAGATCTATGACTTATGTGTTGGTTTGTTTTCATATCGCTTCGATTGACGTCTGCTAGCCTCTTACTAACAATACTTCGGTACTTGTTCTTACTTACCGAGAAAACACTTGAAAGTGGTAAAAGAACGAGCAGTCAGATGCCACAATAGCTTGTTGGGGAGTCGCACGTGGACACAGGTTAAGTACCGCTTTAACCTAAGACAGAGAAGGCATTAATGTACAGGGCCCATGTCTTGAAGGGGCCCATGGTTCAAAGAAAAAACTTTTCCGATAAAACTGACAAAGAATCAACAGAAAACAATATACGTACTTACATTAATTATTTTCAAAATCGTTGCTATCTGGAAGCTGGCTAAGATAACTCGGATTGGAAAAAAAGTATGGCTGAAGGTAAGAGTTATTAAATAACAATTTTGTTTCTACTTTATTTTGTTTCTACCTTTTCATTGTAATAGTTGAAACAAATTTCAATTATGTTTACATTAGCAAAGACGTGACAATTTTACAAAAAACAAAAGAAAAAGCATTGTATATGACATCCAATTTGGACGTCGAACACTTATTACGTAAAACCCTGTATAGGTATGTAATTATTGCTGATAATTTGAATTCAGATAATTTATTTGTTTACATTTTTTATGTGATCGGGGGCCCCATATCATTAAATGCATTCGGGTCCAAGCTAGCCAAAAACGGCTCTATACATAGTGTCATCGAAACCTTACTCATAGTTCATTATATTTTGTTTATTGTTAGAACCCACGCTGCTTCGACACTTGAACTAGTGCACACATTGAATAAGTAGGTAAGTATTATAACTTGGTAAGTTTATTAACTTCAATTGAAACTCGATTCTATTCGTATTCAAATCATTCACTTCTGCTGATTACGGTTAACGATTTGATGTCTTAATTTACGCAAAGGCACTTGTATACAAGAAAATTAGGGTTCAAGCTCACCACCACTAGTACAAAAGCATATTATGTTAAAAATATTTCTGTCGATAGATGGATAATCTTTTATGCACATACTCAAGCAGGAAACAAACATTGGATATAAAGAATATATTGTATAACAGACAGTCTGGTCTCTACCAAACCACTTTAGGATGGATATAGTAAATAATGGAGCGTTAGTGTTAATGGTTATTTTGAAAAGGGCTTAAGTGTATTTTTGTAAACTTTTCAGGAGACACAAAAAACGATCTCTTGCAATGTTTTTGTATGGAATGTTAAAAACGTTATATGGCCTTTGATAGACCCTATTAAAAGTATTTTTTTTGATATATTAGTTAGTCATATATAACACAGGAAGAGTAGATAAAGCTCATTTTTAGACCTAAGAAAGGAAAAGAAAGGGCATAAGTCCTTTTCAAAACATACAGTATGTTTTATTATTATGAATAATAATTACTTCACACAATTCTAGCAATTATTCAGCGTCTTCTTCAATTGATTCAGAAATATTGGTGGGCCAATTATTTGTTATTTCACTATAGAAACCTATGAAGTTTGAGGGAATGTGCCTCATGACTTTCTTTCTGTCCTCAATTTTTTTTATTGTTATTAGAACCTTATCCCTATAAGCTTTTTCAGCTGGCCATGATACATTATGTCGCCCGGAGGCCAGTTTGATGTCATGTTTAACTACTTTACTTTACTAATTCATCAATATGTTAACTGGTTTTCACAATACCTGGGTTTGAGCAAGAATAATGACATTCATGAAACAGTGTCAAATTAAAGATCATTTTCTTGTTTTTAGGAACTGTTTTTCCTAATGACTGTATGACATCGCCGTTTTTTTTGTAAACTTAGGTCACCAGCTTTTAAAATCTGTAACCAGCTATCTGCTTAAAATACCGATATTTTACCACTGTATGCACTTGATACAATGCCATCTTCATACTTTTCTGGAAAGTTAATCCTGTCAAAACTTTTAATCTTTCTTTTTACTAGCCCAACTCCGATCACAGGGCAAGAAGGAATGACCTCTGGTTCGAAAATTATGTTATATATTTTTAAATCTGTTGGGCTCGATCAAAGCTAAGAGAAATCTCACCTTTGTGTTATTTTATTTTTGCCAGCACATCCTTATGAGATATGTATAACTCGTCAACCCCAGGTGGCATAAAAGTTTCTAAATAATGGTGTTAAACGAACAAACTTCATTTAGACCCTTATTGGCTATGCCTTCATGATACGAATAAAACATAGCAGTATCAGTTTTTAAATTGTGGACACAAAACTTATTAACCCAAAATTAATAAAATATTGTTTGGACAGGAATGTGAGGAAGTGGAAGATTTTGCATGTAATCTATGCATTTACCGAAAGCATTTTCCCTAGTTAGAATGTCACTTTTCTCTTGTTTAATTATTTTATAGAAATTCTTGCTCTCTACGTTTATGTATAAGCAGCTCTCCCACAGCAACCCCTTTTGCAGATTTCGTAAATTCTGCACATAGTTTTCTTCTTATATTATTTGTAGATATTAATTACCGTATTTTCCGTTTCACTTGCCGAAGACATTTTTGCTAATGGTTTTGGAGGTTATAAGTCAACTAGACATTTGTTATGAAAAGGGCACAAGTCCAGGACTAATGCCTTTTTCAAAATAAACAAAAATTGACTTGACCTGACATATAGACTAGTGCCGTTTTCTGTGAAAACGTGCGGGGATCATAGACAAACACTTCCTCATACTTAACTCAATTTCAGCAAAAGGTGTGACTTGTGTCCTTTTCAAAATAACCTATTCAAGTATTTAATTTCTTTTTTGCTCTAGGGTAATAAATCACTGTATCGCAGGGAACTTTATAAGTATATACCTAATTCACGCACACAAAACACATTTAGTCACAGTATTACCTCATACGATGGGTCATAGGCGCTAATAGCTAGATGCTCACCGGTCCGTAAGTGATCGGCGAGGTTAAGTAACTAGGCTCGCTGTCAATCCATAGATGGGTGACCGCCTAAGTGGTTTAATTTCTGAGCGTCTTCGTGCTTCGGAGGACACGTTAAGCTATTGGTCCCGGTTGTAGTAATTAGATAACAGTCGTTAGGTCATGCCAGAGACATACTGGGCGGCTTGAACAACTCTGACACCCTAGTGACCACTGCCCATAGGATAAGTAAGTAAGATATGGGTCACATAAATAGTAATCCTGTGCGAGAGCAAACCCGAAACACTTACGTAGGAGCTATTTAATTACCTTAACCAACGTGCAACTCGTACAGTAATTTTGGTTTAAATCTTTTAATAAAAACAAAATCGACAAAGAGACCAGCCGCAAGCCTGATTGTACTTTATTGCATAGTCACTAGTGTCACTATTTATTTCAATAAAGGAAACTTCTTCTTCGCCACTATGGACTTCTAAGCGCAAGTTTCATCACAGGTCAACATTAACAATAGTAGTTAATAGAACACCTTGCAATATTATAACTTGTCAATGAACGCATGTGTGAATCTTACCCAACAACTGACAGTAACCTTGCTTGTTTAATTGAGTGCTACTTACACCAGACGCCAATACTTTGACACGAGGGGTCATTCACTGATATTTTGATCTTTTTTAGTGAAGGTGTTAATTTAACTGACGCAAGCACGAAGCGTCATATTTCATATTGATCAATACTGTCTCTGAAAGTATATATAATATTCGATAAAAACTAGGAGCTACCCTCTAGTGTTCAAAGGTAAGTCAAATAATATTTCGCGGTCTAGAAGGGTACAAAAAAATTAAAATTATAGAAATAGAAATTCTTTATTTGTCCAAAAGTGTGGTGAATTTCAACTTTTTCTATATATTTATACTTTCTTAATTTCATTATTATATTGAATGTCAACTATCTTAAGATTATTTCAATGATTACAAATTATATATACTTATCCAACATAAAACATTATTTTACATACAAATTAATTTTGTTTATTTATTTCTATATACCTTCTTTATTACGTAACAGAACCGCTACCGAGTAGAAATTTTTATTAAAGGTTAAAGTGATCAATGGGCATGGTTTTTTTCAATAATCTGGGACGGCATTGTACACTTTATAATTTAAATAATGTTTTCCTTTTATTCCACTTCTCAAATCTTTCATAGAATTTGTTTACATCGTCAAGAAAAAATATTATTAACCTTAAAAATATGCAGAAAATGCTTTTCAAAAGTTTTTCAACACCCAAATAAAATAAAATACTCTTTATTAAATTAGTATAAGTATATTGTTATCTTTCAGCGCTTTTGGAAATAAATAGTCGCGACAAGTTAAATGTAATATAAGGTTAAGTGTTTCCAAGCTACTATTGTGCAGCCTGCGGGGCAGCCATCGCACAATTTGACGGTCACCGTAGCCTAGTTGGTAGTGCTCCTGCCTACGAAGCTGGTGGTCCTGGGTTCGAATCCCGGTTAGCGCAAATATTTGTGTGATGAGCACGAATATTTGTTTCTGAGTCATGGATGTTTTCTATGTATATAAGTATTTATCTATCTATATAAGTATGTATAACGTCGCCTGGTACCCATAGTACAAGCTTTGCTTAGTTTGAGGCTAGGGTGATCTGTGTGACATTGTCCCGAGATATTATTATTAAAAAAAAATTATTATGACACAACAACAACAGTCCTGGTACAGACTTGTATAGAATACCTTGTATAGTATCATTAATGCAGCATATAATTCTCCCGTTATATTGACACCGTTATAACAATTCAATATAGCAAGCCTTCTTCATCCTAACTAACCGTACCTACCCATAATCTTCTTAGCTGATTATGACATGACACCTTGAAATGTGGAGGTGCTGCGTTTTTTATACCACTGCATGGACTATTCTATGTATTCGCTTTTTACCTTTACTTGCCATTTTTATTTGTAGTAGTATAAAAAAATGATTTAGTATTTGTTTAACAAAAGATCTGATTGTGTTAAATCAAATGTACAAATTTTGATTGTGCTTTGTTGACTCTGTAATAATTCCTATATTGTCAATACATGTTGAAGGATTCATCCGCAAACAACATTCAATGTAATGAATATTACATTTATACATATATGGTAATTCATTGAAATCACATGCAAGGAAAGCCGATCGACACTACATATCGTCCAGCAGAGGTTAATGATAAAGATTTCCAGATCTTTGACCCTTACTTTATTATGGCATAGTTCAAACAACTATTGTGCTTTAAGCAGCAGTTAAGACAATCGCTTCGCCACTTCGTATTCCGGTATTCGATTCCTGCACAGGATAACTATTTGTGTGATCCATAGGTAAATAGTAGTTGTGAGTCTTGGTGTGCTTTAAAATTAAAATTAAATTAAATTAAATTCTTAAATTTCAGACAAATTAGTCCATATGGTGATCACGATTGAATAAGAATACTAATAATAATTTCACAATTAATTTTCCTTCAACTACTTATATGTTAATAAAGTATCCCAAGACACAGAAGACCAATAACATATCGCGGGAGCTGTCTATCAAAATAAAACATTCTATTATTTGCCGACATCAATCTGAAAATTTGTTTATTCTCTGTCTATTTTTTTTCAGTATCCATGTCTCACAACCGTAGAGAATAATATTCCATAAGAGAATTTATACTGTGGGAGCTGTACACAAGATGTTCATATATCAGACGGATCATAGGCAGCCTGTACCTAATAAATAAGATGAGATTTAGCAATGGCGTTGATATCTAATTTTGTTCTTGCAAAATATATGTTTTCAATAAACCTCGTTTACTTGACAGGTGACAAGTTCGGGGTTACGCGTCAATCACATCTCTTGTTAAATTCACAAAATTCTAATAATTGCGATATTAAATCTCAACAACTCTTGCACAGTTGACGCCACGGCGCGGTGGATACAATTGACCTTGACATGGTAATTTTTACGTAGTTTTTCGTATGTGGGCAAGCGTGCCCATTGACGTCGACTGTTCTAAATGCTCGAAGGTTCTTAACATATTTATCTTTAAAAAACTTCACTGCGTTAGACCATAGACTAGCATGCATACCTAATAAATTAGTCATTATTCTAAATACTAATATAGGTAACAATGTAGATCTCAAGATTATTTAAAAACTAATTGTGATGAGAAAACAATTATAATATGACAATTTCAAAATACAATGTAAAACCAGCTATTCATCTAGTAGTTTATCATTTATATGATAGAAAAATTTATTAATTAAGAAATTTTCGAGTTTTCATCTCCGGGATTTAAGCTCCAAAATTCGTTATCGCGCATGTTATGCCAGATTTTAGCAAAAGCTACTAGAAAGAACTAGATGCGCTCACCGGTCTGTAAGCGATCGGAGAGGTTAAGGAACAAGCCTCGCTCGCGGTCAGTCAAAAGATGGGTGATCGCTTTAATTTCTGAGCGCCTCCGGAGGGCTTTGGAGGGCACGTTAAGCTGTCGGTCCCGGGTTTTAAACAACAGTCGTTAATCCATGTCGGAGGCCGGAGTAAGTATACTTACTTATCGTATGAGCAGCGGTTATCCTAGTTTCAAAATTGTTCAAGCCACCCAGTAGGCCTCCGACATGGATTAACGACTGTTGTTTAAAACCCGGGACCGACAGCTTAACGTGCCCTCCAAAGCCCTCCGGAGGCGCTCAGAAATTAAAGCGATCACCCATCTTTTGACTGACCGCGAGCGAGGCTTGTTCCTTAACCTCTCCGATCGCTTACAGACCGGTGAGCGCATCTAGTTCTTTCTAGTAGCTTTTGCTAAAATCTGGCATAACAGCGCGATAACGAATTTTGGAGCTTAAATCCCGGAGATGAAAACTCGAAAATTTCTTAATTAATAAATTTTTCTATCATATAAATGATAAACTACTAGATGAATAGCTGGTTTTACATTGTATTTTGAAATTGTCATATTATAATTGTTTTCTCATCACAATTAGTTTTTAAATAATCTTGAGATCTACATTGTTACCTATATTAGGATTTAGAATAATGACTAATTTATTATTAATTTCTTTGATTATTATATAAATTGAACTTAATATTGTGTGTTTGTATTTCATTACTTGTGATTATAAAATAAAACAAACATAATATATGTTACTACTTTTAGAATATTCAGACACAATGTAAAAATTGTTATTGTATTGAATTGAACGATATTATTTAAAATTAGGTAGGTACACCGTAATATAAAAACTGTGAATAAAACCTGTACTGCAAATAAAACCCCGGACACACTAGCAATGGCAACACTAGTTACAATCATAGTAAAAGAGTTTTGGCGCAAACGGGGAAAAAGACGCATTCGTTTTGTTTGGCACTGTTTCATTTTCAAAAACTGGTGTATTTTGCGAGTATTGATGTGTAAATATGGTGGCCGAAAGGCGAGTCCTGGTTCGCTGAAATAAGACGGGATCTTTCCCCACCAGCAATCGTAGGCGCGATGCTAGCGGATGATTCCACCAAATAGGCCGCCGAGCGGAATCGCGACGAGCCGATCCCGCTCGTAGACGGAGGAGGCGTCGGGGCGGTGGCGGCAACCGGTAGCCCAACTCCCCTCGACGCTGCGACGGCAGTGGGAGAAGTGTCCTCTACTTTCGCTACGTGCAAGCAGCTTCGGGAAAACAGCGATCTGTTTATGGCACAGTCGCTGTGCTAGACTGGCAGGAGTCGGTAATAGGGGAGGGCAATCCCGAGCCCTCCCAGGGTTCGTGTCCCGGCCATCTGGGACATGGCGCAAAAGGGGGCACCCGCGTTCCCGGGGCTCCGCCGTCAGTGGAAGTCCGACATACCTACTCGAAGACACTTTTTACGGGTGGCATGCGTAGGCATTCCCCCTGCCTAATCAAAAAGGCCGGAATTCACACGGCTTACTTACTTATCGTACGGACAGTGGTCACCTTAGTGTCAGAGTTGTTCAAGCCGCCCGGTAGGCCTCTGATGTCTAATGATTACAACCGGGACCCACAGCATAACGTGCCCTCCGAAGCACGGAGACGCTCAGAAATTGAATCACTTTGGCGGTCACCAATCTATGGACTGAGCCTAGTTACTTTACCTCGCCAATCGTTTTCGGACCGGTGAGAGCTCCTAGCTATGAGCGCATAAATACATTTACTTCACATCTATATTTTCTCTAGGCTGCAAATAAAATTCGATTGACCATTTTCTCACACGTTTACGTAAAACAGCTCCGAATTTAATTTATACCTATTTACCTATGGAGAGGTATACCTAGGTAAGCTCTCTTAGAAGCGATTTAATGCAAGCTGTCAAATTAATTAATTGAATAGAACACAGATCGTGCACGGCGTTACATGTTCAGAAACAGGAGTCTAGCAACAGGTATGAGTTATTAAAGCTGACTATGAGCTCGTTCGGAAAGGGCGTCACGTCACGACATGTCACGCGTCCCTCGCGCATGCGCCGGAGCACTTGCGCGCCACCCGCCCCACTGCATCGTGTCGCCGCTATCGCTTTCACGTCGTGGTTATCGCCCCAGTGATAATCTGCATAGTGCGAACCGTTATTGAAAGCCACGGTACTAGTTTGTGCGTGAAGGCTACAATAGCGGCACTTTAATCTGATATTTATTGACCGAGAGATCGAATGAAGCTGGCTTAGCTGAGAGGTGACCTAAATATGCAAGCTAATAATGTGTGAGGCTTCGATGCTTACCATAATACACTGAATCAACGGCTTTTCTACATAGTACACACCTAATTAGGTATGTGAGGACTAACGTTTTTAGAAAGTAGATACTCACCCAATTAATTTTATAGGTTATCTTATTAAACATGCATATTTGTGTAGGTATATATTCATCGTGAGTTTTAATATTCTACGTTAAGTCTAGGCAGAGCCAACAATACCTCAAAAATAAAGGTAGGTATTAAAACAAATGCAAAGAAAATAATCCTGTAACACAAACTGATATATCGTTCTCGCCGGCCGAGAGTACGATGGTGAACACGTCGCGCGTCGCGACCACCATCGTCTTCCATGACCCAAAGGGTCATGGAAGACGATGGTGGTGGTTTGCATTTGCATCAGTGGAATACCCTCTACGATTGTCAATCGGACTAGAAAGCTGCATCTTAGCGTACCTATTTACGTACAACGGTCGTTGTACAAAATTTCTTTAAAAGCTATTACCATCACATGTAAATCCACATCAGTTACCGCCCAGAAGTTCAAATCCCAAAGGGGTGCCTTCCACGGCGGGTACTTAGTTCATAGTTAGGCAGTGAATACTGCCTAGGCCAACTGTAAACGTCCTGTTAAAAAATAATTGTAGTATCATCCAAGATTGATTGCTCATTCTGTACATGGCTCTGCTTGCACCCCATGATAAACCTATAAGAACTATCCTAATTGGTGTGGTTTGGACAACACATTCCGTGGAGTACATTTATTAAAATTATTCCTAATTGAAAGTTCTCCTTACGCTTTTATTTGTTTTACCCTTATATTGAGCTAGCCGCTACGGATATCTTAAGTCCATAGGTCAAACCAACGTTGAGTTAGCAGACAGTTTGAGTATGGATGAGTTGGTAAGCAAAGCCAGCGCCAATATGCAGAATTGTTAAGTTTACTTAAAAACCTGTGCTTAGCGGTACTTAATCAAGGCAAGCCATACTGAAAACTATTTTATTCATTAGTTAGCTAGACGTTAGTAGTTCTACATGAAAGTTTTCTTTTTCAATTTGCAGCAATTGTTATCTACATCTAAAAATCTCCGATGTTCATTGAATGACTACATTTCTTTGTTCATTGGTGTTGATGTGAATTTTAGGAATAGATTATCTATACATATAATAAAATCGTAGGAAAGTCAAAACTGTACATTGAATATTTTTTTTAAAGGATACTTGGGGCGTGATCTACAATCGATATCGAAACCAAAAATATAGTTTTTAGAATTTTTGTCTGTTTGTCTGTAAGTATGTCCGGGCTAGACTCAAAAACTACTGCATGGATTAACTTCAAATTTTGCATTATTATTACTAAGAGGTCGGGTCAACATATAGGCTATATATTATCACGGTATCACGTACGGGGGAGGAGCTGTGATCTTATCTATACATATAATAAAATCGTAGGAAAGTCAAAACTGTACATTGAATATTTTTTTAAAAGGATACTTGAGGCGTGATCTACAATCGATATCGAAACCAAAAATATAGTTTTTAGAATTTTTGTCTGTTTGTCTGTATGTATGTCCGGGCTAAACTCAAAAACTACTGCATGGATAAACTTCAAATTTTGCATTAATATTACTAAGAGGTCAGGTCAACATATAGGCTATATATTATCACGCTATCACCTACGGGGGAGGAGCTGTGATCTTATCTATCTATATACATATAATAAAATCGTAGGAAAGTCAATACTGTACATTGAATATTTATTTAAAAGGATACTTGAGGCGTGATCTACAATCGATATCGAAACCAAAAATATAGTTTTTAGAATTTTTGTCTGTTTGTCTGTATGTATGTCCGGGCTAGACTCAAAAACTACTGCATGGATTAACTTCAAATTTTGCATTATTATTACTAAGAGGTCGGGTCAACATATAGGCTATATATTATCACGGTATCACCTACGGGGGAGGAGCTGTGATCTTATCTATACATATAATAAAATCGTAGGAAAGTCAAAACTGTACATTGAATTTTTTTTTAAAAGGATACTTGAGGCGTGATCTACAATCGATATCGAAACCAAAAATATAGTTTTTAGAATTTTTGTCTGTTTGTCTGTATGTATGTCCGGGCTAAACTCAAAAACTACTGCATGGATAAACTTCAAATTTTGCATTAATATTACTAAGAGGTCAGGTCAACATATAGGCTATATATTATCACGCTATCACCTACGGGGGAGGAGCTGTGATCTTATCTATCTATACATATAATAATATCGTAGGAAAGTCAATACTGTACATTGAATATATTTTTTAAAGGATACTTGAGGCGTGATCTACAATCGATATCGAAACCAAAAATATAGTTTTTAGAATTTTTGTCTGTTTGTCTGTATGTATGTCCGGGCTAAACTCAAAAACGACTGCATGGATTAACTTCAAATAATTTTGCATTAATATTACTAAGAGATCGGGTCAACATATAGGCTACATATTATCACGCTGTCACCTACAGGGGAGGAGCTTGATCTACAATCAATATCGAAACCAAAAATATAGTTTTTAGAATTTTTGTCTGTTTGTCCGGGCTAAACTCAAAAAGCACTGCATGGTTTAACTTCAAATTTTGCATTAATATTACTTAGAGGTCGGGTCAACCTAATCTAATGGGAGTTACCTTTGTGATTAATGCATCATTGATTATTATTTTACTTTAGTTGACTTACTGAATTTACTTACGGACAATTGATGACATCGGATAATTTTTTTAAATAACAGTTACAAAGTAGTCTTTAGTTTATTTCATAGCTAGGTTATCTATAGGTTAGGTTTTCTTTAATTTATATTGCTTATTTCTTTTGAAAGTTATATTTTTTAGATTTAGCTAGAAATAAGTAGTAATATTTGTTATCATTCAAAATCGTCGTACAATTTTGCAGCTAGTGCTTATATGGGACAATCAACTTTTAAAGTGCTCCTTTCAGTGGTTTGAACAAGATTTTTTTGAAAAAAATACTTTAACATTTTTTAACCTACTTATTGTGCCGTCACTAAGGAAATTTATTGAATTTTATGTTTTTTATAGTAGCCGCGAAGTTTTTGTTATATTTTCGGATAATTTTTATATTTTATGATTATGGATCTCTCGCGTTACTAAAACCAGGACTTATTATTATGGAATAAAACATTACTTCTACAAATTGTATTATTGGTTAGAGATAATCAAACAGTAGATATTAATATAATCAGACTTTCTTTTTCATTATATTATCACATAATAAATGATGTTTTAAGGTCTACGTACTATTTCGACAGCTTATTTTTTAAAATAATCTTGCTTTAACATAATCAGTATTAATAGTTATATAATATGACAATAAGCTGGTATTAAGGTTTACATTTTGTAAGCTTTTATGTATAAATGAGTGTAAATCTTGTAACAAACTTTCAAAACAAAATCAAAAACATTATTTAGTAACGCTAGAGAAAACTATTTAGTAACAACAGAGAATGTGTTGAAAATCCGCATGTTAAAAATAAAAGATATCTAAGATCTAAAAGAGATCAAAGAAACAATTACAAAATAAAAACAAAGAAAAATATCTTCTCGAATAACAAATACTTAAAATAACCTTCTTCATTATTTTCTGAACTAACAAATATAAAATATTTGGCGAGTTAGATCTACATACAATTAAATTCTGCATTGAAATCGGCATACGTGCAATCAAAAACATTTGAATGCTTTACCGAATAAATTTATATTACTTTTCACTTCTCGAAAATTGGTAATATACACGATGCCCTCTTTTAACTTTTGAACTCCAAGCCCTTTCCATTGCTCTTTGGGTGACCTTGAGCCGTCTGATAAGGCCCATAGTGAGCGACCACGTCTATGTTCCGTAAGTCATCACTGGCAACACACACTGGTCGAAAACTTTTGACTTGAGACACGGCGATATTTTGGACGAGAAGATGTTACGTAGCTTCCCGAACGCTGCCCAGCCGAGTTGGATTCTACAATTGACCTCCTTCTCGAAGTTGGACCTACCTAGTTGGATGATCTGTCCTAGGTAAATATAGTTCTCTACAACTTCGAGTGCAGAGTCTGCAACCTTAACTAGAGTGGGTGCTACATGGATGTTTCAGACCCACTTAATGAGAGTCTGCTGAGGCCATCGAGCATTGTACCGAGGTCTTCAAAGGTCTCAGCCATGAGATTGATGCCAAAGCCTTCCCATTCCAGAAGCTTGAAGACATCTTCTAATGCAGCGGTGAACAGTTTCGAATATATAACATCTCCCAGTCTCACACCTCGCTGCAAGTGGATAGGTTTCGAGTTCTGGTCCTGGAGTCGCATTGACATAGTGGCGTATTCTTACAAACACCCTTATGGCCCCTTTGGAGAAACCTCATTATGGCCTAGGTTTCGACTGAATCCGAGGTTTTCTTGTAGTCCACTAACGCTAAGCATAATGGCTGGTTATACTCTTCGGTTTTCTGTATAACTTGCCGCAGCGTATGTATGTGGTTTATGGTACTAAGGCATTTACGGAAATTCGCTTGTTCGGGAGGCTGGAAGTCGTCAAACCTGCGTGCGAGACGATTCGTAATGACTCTCGAAAACAATTTGTAAACATGACTCAGCAGTGTGATGGGTCTGTACTTCTTCAGGAGGGTTTTATCACCCTTTTTGAAAAAGAGCACCGCCACACCTCTGTGCCATGCTTGTGGCGTTTGACCTTCTAGTATGACGGAGTTAAATAACTTTTGAAAGACCCGTAGGATTGGTGTACCACGCTCCTTTAGAAGCTCTGCTGTAAGCCGTCATCATCAGGCGTCTTGTTGTTCTTAAGCTGTTTGAGAGCCATTCTAATGTCGTACAAGCTGACGTCCGGGATGTCTTCGGTAAAGTGTTGGGTTAGTCGTGCTCTGGGAATATACTTCATCATATATATTTATTCGACTCTTATTAGTAATGTCCTGTAGTTTTTTGGTAATTTTGAGTACAATCAAGTTCATTATCGTCCGAAGATTTAGCTGTATGTAAAGATTGGGGAGCATCATTATTTAGCATATCCTCATCGGAGTGAATATAAAAATGTTCATGATTTTCTGTGATATTCCGCATTTCTTAAATCGTAATTTCAGGTCTCCGAAAACTTGGCGGTGTATTTTCCAAAACTCTGTTTAACATATTTTTCGTTATTTTCTTTTGGAGTTAAATCTTTGACTAATCTTTAGGTTTGTGCTATCGTTCCCTTTGCTTTCTTTTTGCCTCTTCGTAACTCTCGCAATTATTTTCCAATCGTTCTCTATAAAGTTACTGTTTTTCAGCCGCACTATTTGGCATTTATACTTTTAGTTTTGTATTTTAATTCAATTTGAAATATTATATCCTACAGTTATTTAAATATTTAGTTCAGGTATTTGAAAAATAACCAAAAGTTGACGCTATTATTTCAAATAGAGACAAATTATTATGATTGAAATCGGTATCACCTTTGCCATACATTCTCTAAAGTTACCTACAACGCCAGAGAAATTTACAGTAATGCGGGGGAAAAATTAACAGAAAATCTATTATAAATTCAGATTTACGCATTGAAACGAAGTGCTAGTGGTGCTATTTTAAAATTAGAGCAAAAAGGCATTCAATTTAAACAACAAAAGTAACAAATTATAAAATCTTACTCAAATCTATGTCGTAACTTAGTAGAGCGGCAATTAAACCACACACTCCACCTGAGAGCTTGCCGTCTACTGACGATCGACCTGATAGACATTGATCCTGCCGCGGCTTGCCAATGTAGTTATAGACAATCACTCCCGCTAATAACTAAAGCTTAGAGCCATCTCTCGAGAAATTTTAGAATTTTTTTATATAACGCAGTAGAATTGATGTTTTAGATTCTCGTTGGGGACAAACACTTAAAAAAATAAAAATGTACGTTATAATTAAAAAAATATGTATCAACTGTCTTTTTAGCTAAGCTTACTCAAATAGCTATCTAATAAAAATATTAAAAACCTATGTCTCTAAGCAGCTAAGTCGAAAAAAAGGCAAATGTTTGTTAAGACCCATACCTGGGGACATACTGTTTTTGTACGAATATCGACAATGTTCCCCTGAGTTTTTACAAAAACGCAACGAATAATTTAAAAAGTTGTGCATATAAACATGCTAACATAACATCTAAGCATCTTATTCCATAATATAACAACAATATTTAAAAAATATTCACGTTTAATATTGTTTTTGGGTTTTAATTTCATAGGGACACGAAAGGGTTTACACGAAACTTTAAAAGTTGATTGACCCATATAACGATGTTTCGAACAAACATACGTTGTATTATAATCGTAAAAAAAATAAGCAAATGTGTATACTTAAATTAGGTACAGGAAATTAAAAGATACACCATAGATATAAACCTTAACCCAAATTATAAAAAAATAATGTAATGTTCAAACATAGGTTACAACTTCCAACTAGGTACTATTATTATGTTTGTATTATTATTATTGTTGTGAGTTGTTTATACGATTAATGTAAAACCCGGCAATGACAGACGGATAGCTTAACTCACTAATAGTCTTAAAGTAAAGTTTCATTAATATTTGGAATCTTAATATAAATTTCATTAATAATTCCAACTTTCATATAAAT
Organism: Pseudoips prasinana; assembly: GCA_951640165.1. Taxonomy (NCBI): domain Eukaryota; kingdom Metazoa; phylum Arthropoda; class Insecta; order Lepidoptera; family Nolidae; genus Pseudoips; species Pseudoips prasinana. The sequence goes on along the minus strand of OX621237.1, from coordinate 21,676,645 downwards.
AGTTCATGTAGGCTCAATCGTATATTTTTAACATTCTAGTTTAATCATTGGTACACATTACTTGTCATAACAACACACATGTCATGTCACTTATTAACGCCATCTAGTTCACCATTAGGATACTGAAATGTCATCCGTCGAAAATAAAAACCTCTCCTACTTAAAACCCTGTATAGCCTATTGAAGGTACTTCTTCCTTGCTTTTTTTTTAATTTTTGTTGGGTGCAGCTCCCAGTCAGACCTGATGCGGCTACCAGAATGAATTAAGTGACTGTCTTCTGACCACGAAACAAGTAGGGATATACTTACTTAGTCATTGGTTTAAATAAGACTCATAACTGGAAAATCATAATTTTTGTATAGCATAATAAAATAAATATAAATAACTTAGGACAACTAATAAAATGACAGCTGAGCCCCCAACTAGGCAGACCAGACAACCGATAAATGAATATTTATGTTATAAAAATAAATAAATATACTTACATATGAAAGATAAATTACACACACACACACAGAACAAATAATCGTGCTCATCAGAGTCCTGGGTAGGGATCGAACCCACGACCTCTGGGTCACTAACTACTAGACCAATAGGTATAATGCAACAATACAACTATTTTCATCAGAGTAAGATCTACCTACTCTTTTAGGGCTAATTACCTCAAATGTATATATTAATATGGATATCACAACAGTATTCCGGGAAATAAAATACTTTGTGACTAAATAACAATTAAGACAGTAAAACTAATTTCTATTTTACGTTACCTAAATTTATAAAATATCTTAAAAAAACTCTATACCCAACTTGCCCACGACCACTATCTGTTTGAGTAACTTTAGTCCATTACCCGCACTTTATTGCATATGGAATATAAATAATACAATATGCATGGAACAGTATTTTGCAATTGGTGGCCTTATCACTAAAGCGACTCTAAGAATCATTACCAACCAAAAATTTAGAATATTTTTTAAATCCCAGTGAATCCTGGGAGCTCAGAGATCTCCATACTATGAAAACATGTCGAAAGTACTAAAAATATCTAGGCATATCACTGGTGACCAGTAACCAGGTAATACATTCTATTAGGCTTAAAAAATGTTCTCTTGGCAACTTAACGTGCTCTCAGGCTCCGATGGTAGTCCCTGAATCAACCAGATCCCTAATCAAAACTAAATTTTTACAACAAAAATTCACCCCCAGCCCTAAGATCCAGACAAACACAATGACAGCTAGCCCATCGTAGATGTCTATAAATTGAATCCTATTAGTTTACTATAAATCGTGAGATAAAACTTCATACTCTGTCTCATATGTATCAGCATTATTAAAATGAATTGCCAATTTTGAGATACAAACTTGGTGAAATTAAAAAAGAGTTAAGTTTGCGGTGGGCGTGGGCTGGTGGCAGGACGCGCGCGCCCCCTATCAATGATCAATTTTGGTTCAGGCGAGATTATCTTTTGATCGAAGCAATTTCTCTTCGCTCTTGTGTCTGATAAAATCTGGAGAACAACGGTTTGCATCGTTCTGCATAATTATAATCCGGGAATGTACTTCGTGACTTTACCGTATGATGTGATACAGCGCTTATCTTATTGATTTTCTTTATATCTCTTACGCTGACTGCTTGTTTGGTCTAGCTGTAGCGTGGGCAATCGAAGATAATGAGATCATGGGTTCAAATGCTGTGTGAGGTCAAAAGTATTATTGGGATTTTTACTGAAAGTATAAACTCTTATCACTAGACTAACAGGCAAGAAATAAGTATACACAATTCTTGGTGGTGTTAAGTTGAGGGTATGGAATTGACAGAAATCACACAACGCACATTTAGGCAACGCTAGCAAGCATAACTAAAATCAACACGGAATAGGTATGTATATATAATATAATAAATGATAATAATGGCGATTCTTATAAAACAGATTTTCATATATATAGGTACCTATTGAATGCAGGTAGGGTGTGGAATTAAAGCATGGAAATTTACTATTTTTCAAAACAATGTATCTAAGGTTTCTGTATATGATCATATGTGTGTGAGGCTTAACTATAAGAGTTTGTTACACATACCTACCTTATTTTATAACTAAAACAATTTTATTGTATTAATAATAAATATTAATAAGTGTACAGAATTGTTGGTGTAGCCTTCTCACGTGCAACTTTTATACTGAATATGACACTTATATGAAGCTAACGATATGGATTTGACACAAACTACTACCTACTTCATTTCATCACTTTAATTGATATGGTGATAATGATGGCGATCAATATAATATGTACCTTATATAATATTTAGCTGTTATTATATATCATTGGGTTGTTTTACATAAGAAAGAAAGATAGAAAGAATTACATTTATTCGACACACGAGAAGAAAAAAAAGAACATGGTAAACAGCTTATTGGTTACCTAGGCAATACACAATATACAAATACTATACAAAAAATCATATTACTTAATCAATGATGTTTCTCGGTGTGATAGTGTGTGTCAAAAAGGCTTTAGCTCAGCATTTTTCTGCAGGCAGCATACAGCCACTGATTTCAGCTAAAACCTAAATATATATAATAATTATATAAATAAGTAATATAATATTAATATCATGCCCTTTCTCTATGTACAAGCTGTTTTCTTTTTGTTATGAAATAACCTTAAACCAGCTCTTTGGAATTGATAAAGACAGAATTAAGGGAATCAGTTATCCACACTTTGTAAGTATGTTAATGTGTGTGTACCATACCGGTTAATGTGTGAAAAACGGATTATTATTTATAAAATTAAAATTAAATTCTTCAGCATCCTATGATTGTTTGTGGACCAGATAGTACTGATAGTAGGTATACCTACCTACTATCAGTACTATCTGGTCCAGACTTTTTCTTTATTACCTATAGGTAATAAAGAAAAAGTAAGTACTCTATTCATGGGAATAAATAAATCGAGCAACTATCTGTCGCAACAAATGGTGAAACAAAAGTAGGTACACCCAAGTAGGAAGATAAGCAAATATTCCGTAAGTATCTAATAAAAATAAGAACGGGGACGTCGGGTAGACGATCAAAGTAGGTACGTAGAGAGAGAGGCAATCAGAAACAATTTTCTATTACTATTTCTCGTTGGACATATTCCGACAACAAACACGATCGTCCCGAGAGCCGTGGGAATGCCCCAGTCGAGTAACGGACGGACGGACAAATGATGTTGGCCGATCTATTGCCTGTAATTGATGACGACTATTGTATGCCTTTGAATGAGCCACGAATGTTTGTCTTCGTTCTGTTACCTTCTGTTTGTTTGTTGCATTGTTCATACGAGACTTGTCGCCTTAATTCGCGCTCCATTATCAACGCTTGAAGACCCAAGATTAATTCATTTTCTCATTGATAGGTACACTTGACGTTCTCTGACACCGTTAAACCACTTGACATAGTAAACATCGGGACTATTAGTTGTGTAACTGTTTGTTTGAATGTTAGGTACCATTAGAGGTAATGTAGAGTACCACCGCGGTCTGAATGGCTCTATAGAATGTGTAATATAAATAGCGAGGGATACTTATGGACATCAATTTGTCTATGGAACCGAACTTGTATAACCTTAGTTCACAAAATACGCAAAAACGATTCACTTCCCGTAGTGGCGAAGGTAGATGGAATAATCCTAACTGATATTATAAAATTAAGTTAGGTAAGTGTAGTAGTAGTTTAGACTAAATAATTATTAGTATCTCTCTATCCCGGCAAACTTCGTATCACCATATTCTTTTCCCGTCAATACTGTTTAGTCTCATATTTTAATAATTATTTTAATGCATTGTAATGTGCAACTTTTTCTTGTGGGAGAAAACAAATAGTGCTGACGAAACAGCGACAAAAAAAGCAATATCTCACAGTCTTAGATCTCATCGCATAGTCGCTTTTATGATATTTTTAAATATTTACTATTTTTTTTTCAAACAAACTCTCTCCTGACTCTTACGAACTCATAAAAGAAATTTATCAAATTTGGTTCAGTCGTTTACAAGTTATGAGCGAAATGAATAACCCAAACGCATTGTAGAGTTTCTGTGATTAATTTTTATTAATATATGAAAATCGCAGCGTCACACAGAAACAGTCCTACTAGGCTGTATAGTCTAAACCAGTGTTTTTCAACTTGTGGGTGTCTACCCCCTGGGGGGTCGCGCAGCCTGTTTGGGGGGTCGCGATGCTGCTATATGGCGCAATGCTATATTAGTGAATATTTGTCACAAAATAAAATACATGAAAAGAAAGCAATGGTTAGGGGGGTCGCTAGATATTTATTCATACTTAAGGGTCCGTGTCATGAAAAAGGTTGAAAAACACTGGTCTAAACTTTTGGTCCGTAGGCTTAAGCCCTGGGTAACGCTAATCAGTAAAAGCATTTATTAGGCATAGACTTGTATCTCTCTATGACCAACTCGACTATTGAAGTTAACCTTACAAAATATCAATATGTTAAATTGGATTCCTACACTTGAGTAAAACTCCTTGGTACGGCTTAGCTCATCGGGGAGGGGGAAAGGGCTTGAAAGCGTTATAATAATAATAAACATTGCTGTTGCCAGAAATGACCATCATAATATCTGCCAAAAGTTTAACTAAGACTAAAAATACTATACACAAAAATTGGAAATTACAACATCAATCCATCCAAAGGAAGAATTCGTTGAATGCGATACGAGCGCCAATTGTACAATATTATTCTTGTTCAATGTATATATTTAGATAAAGTCAGCATATTAGGACTATTTTAATTGCTTTACTTTTACTAAAAAACGTTACCCATAACGAGATAGCAATTGTGACGTTACCAATGTATCATATCGACTGCCTCGTTACTCAATCGCAGCTAAACATGCCCTGGGTTCAAATCCCGGGTCAGGCAAAAATAGAATCAGAACCCACTGGTCACCTAATAATCGTCCCCCTGAATAAAATTTGTAGATTCAGCGCCTATATTGTCCCGCGCCGCGGTAAGAAAGTAAGGATTCTCGGCGTCGACATCGAGAGTGACGTCAAATTTCGCGGTCATCTGGAAGACAAGGCCAAATTGGCCTCCAAAAAGCTGGGTGTCCTTCGCAGAGCTAGGCGATATTTCACATGGGTCCATTGCCTCCAATTATATAAAGCGCAAGTTCGGCCGCATATGGAATACTGCTGCCATCTCTGGGCCGGGGCACCACAGTATCAACTTCTTCCTTTTGATCGCATACAACATCGTGCAGCTCGAATGGTCGTTGACGACGGGAGTCCCACTATTTGGCTTGATACTCTTACCCTGCGGAGAGACGTGGCGTCTCTATGTGTCCTTTACCGCATTTACCACGGGGAGTGTTCAGAGGAATTGTTCGAGCTTATACCTGCCGCCACATTCCGCCACAGACCCTCTCGCCAAAAGTGGAAATTTCATCCTTATCACCTGGATGAATGGTCATCTACCACTGTGCGTTTCTCAAGAAACTTTTTGCCACGCACTACCGCTCTGTGGAATCAATTAGCTGCGGAGGTATTTCCGATCCGGTATGACATGGCAACCTTCAAGAAGCGAGCCTATTCTTTTCTTAAAGGCCGGGAACGCACTTGCAGCTCCTCAGGTGTTGCGAGTGTCCATGGGCGGCGGTGATCACTTACCATCAGGTGACCCACTTGCTCGTTTGCCAACCTATTATATAAAAAAAAAAAGAAAGGAGTCAACATTAATTCATTTTTCTTCGGGAACCATGGTTATGAGGGAATAAATAGTATCTATCTCGCAGATCCACAGCTCACGCAGACTCAGCACAACTAGGTACTAAAGGATTACACAAATAGTTGTCCTGTGCGGGATAGACCATGGGGACACGTAGTGGCGAGGCAACTGTCTTGCAACTGCTGCGCACGCATGCATTGGATTCACATAAAACAATATTACAATTGTATATTGAAACTAGAGTGAGAAAAATGTAGTCATAATTAATATTGCGGTGCCTATTTAAAGTTAGTGTGTAAACTAACCACATGTTTTCGGCAATGCATTTTAAACATCCGCAGGCAAATAAAACCAGCAGCTGAGAGTAGCCATAATAGGTATGTTGGAATAATATTCTAGATTAGCAGTGTAACATAATTGAGCGTGTAATCTACGCTGTAAATCATTTGCTACCCAGCCTACGCTCCACGTTTTCAACACCAATTAACCTTTACTTTATATTATTGACCTCTACGACAGTCGTAAAGTTATAAGCAATCGAATTCAATAGCTGCTGTATTTCTATTTATCGATTAAATTACGATTACAACACATGAGCTTGCAAAAATCGATTCCAGTCCTTTCATTCGAATAAATATGAAAGAAGCCTATTCTAAAGTCTTATTCAATAAGATTATGAAGCTATAAATCAGATCTGGGTCTAGATCAAGCATAGATCTTTGCTTTGGCTAGAATTATAGATGCCTTTATTGAACAGTAGAGAACGCGTGGTAGGCGCATACGAATGGTGATAAATTTAGAAAATAGCACTGGGCGCCGGCGCCTGCGATTGCTATCAGCGACATGAATCAGCGGCGTCGTCGCATCGGCGACCACCCGGCAGTGCACACTCGCCGCTGGAGCCCGCGGCCTGCGCCTACACTGCACCACTACCTACGACGCTGCCCCCTGCACTAATGCTTCAAGCATTTGTATACGCCCTCCAACTAATAAGTCTCTAAGCTACATTACCTTGCATTTTCTTCCGTTTCAGATAAAACAAATTATACTTTATCCATCCATTCATAAGGTTGCACACGTATCTATACCTAGAAGACTTATTAGTACCTATATTAACAAATATGGTTATCTTTAAATCATTGTATCACTTTACTGTAATGAAACAGTAAAGTGATACAATGATTTAAAGATAACCATATTACGGTTAAAGATATTTTATTTTTCTCAAAAAGATTACAGTAATCGCTTACAGAGAAAAATACACTTAAATACTAAATATTAACCAATTAGCGTATCTAGTTGTAGGGTAGTTTGAAAAAATATTAAAAATGTATCAGTACAATGACATTCCATGTTGCGCTAAAACAGTCCAGTTGGCGTAGAAACAATACAAGTTTATTAAGGCCTATGGCTTAGTGATGTGTCGCAGTTAAAATGTAGTGTCGAACTTTATGTCAATTTATATACAATTTGATATGGCGATTTAAAGTAGTAACATAATTAATATATATATATATATATACATATATGTTTGGTGGTTATGCTTTTGTAATAATTAAATATATTATGTGTTTAGTCGTTATGTCATATTTATAATAGTAAAGTGTATTTAGTAATAAATAGGTAGGTCATCATATATATTTTATTACTTAGTTTTTACTAGCTTTTAGTGTATTTTACAGTAGGTATGTAATATGTATTTAGTACGTGTATAGTATGTATATAGTGTTGGTTTGTTTTACAATGTTTTTATTTATATTTTGCAATACTTTTAGGTTTTTTTTTTAAATTTAATTTAATAATGAAAAATCCTTTAAAATGTGTCCCTTTAACAGTTTTTTAAATGATAACAAAGTTTTAGCTTCTTTTATATTTTTTGGCAGCTTATTGTATATTTGAGCTCCTTCGTATAGAATGCTCTTTTTTCCATAATTTGTCCTCGGTGGTCTAAGACATATATTATTAGCCTGCCTAGTCAGACGTTTGTAGCAGTCTATTCTTTTAGTGAATGTGAGTTGTGAATGAACATCTTTTGTCAGAACTTTCCTAATCAAGATGCAGGTATTGTATTTATAAATTTGTGTAAGGTTCATGAGTCCAGTTTCTTTGTAAATTTTGATAGTGGGTGTTAAATAATCATATCGGAATAATATTTTAATCAGTCTATTTTGTGTGGTTTGTAATAACTTTAAATTACTTTTAGCTGCTGATCCCCAGACTTCAATTAAGTATTCAATATGGGATTTGACTAATGAGTTGTATACAGTATATTTCACATTTTTAGGTAGACATTGGGCTATAGGTCGCAGAGCACCTGATACTGATATAATTTTGTTACGAATTTTTTCAATATGTGGCTTCCATGTAAGGCGTTGGTCCAATACTAGGCCCAGATATTTTTCCTCACTAACTCTACTTATTTTTTCGCCATTAATAGTCAAAGGACTATAGTCACTGATTTTTTTATTTTTAGGAGAAAATATGATGTAGTTTGTTTTTGATGTATTGACAGTCAACAAATTTGCTTGTAACCAGGTGTGTAAAATATTGAGATCATGCTGTGCTTGATTTATTACGACATGTGCCGAATGACCCGAATAAAACAAACTAGTATCGTCGGCGTACAAAGTGATGTCTCCCTTTAGTCCAATCTCATGTATACTGTTAATATATATTAGAAAAAGTAATGGACCTAAGATTGATCCCTGAGGAACGCCGCAGGCAATAAATAAATAAAAAAGGTTTTTATTCACGTAGACTTTAAAAAAGCGCTTGTAAATAGTCAGAACATGTTTGTAGTAATATAGTTGTATACATTAGATATTATTTCTAGTAACATAGATATTTAGGTACATCTTGTATGAAAACATTTATAAAATTTATATTATTACAGAAATGATATTTAGCTAGCTCGTATCAAGTTATTGTCAAGAGATTATGTTTAATTATCTAGTTTAAGTCTAATATTTTTACTACATATTGTCAATGGTTCTGTCTATATTAAAGGTATTATTATTATGACGGACCTTGTGTTAATAACGACGGTCGCGCTTTAATGCTACCACCGGATCCAATGCGCCCCAACTGAGAAGACCCAGCGAAACAAACTCAGTGGGTTCATCTACTACCGGTTTCAACACGACCCAGTTGAGACGGTCCGGCGAAACATACTCAAGCGGGCATGAACACGGGATTTGGTCCAATTAGAGTAATTATTTAGTAGGCAAACACAATATATGCTCGATCGGTTGTCTGAATGCTTATTATTTTAGATTATATTAGGTCTTTACCTATGAAATTGCCGTTCTGCAGTACTGGCCATTTCAAATCAAAATAATTTTTGTTTGGCTAAGAATTCTAATTTCAAATTAATTTTATTTTAAAAACATGGATTCTTTTTTCCAAAAGTAGTCATTTCTTTATTGATTAGTGTTACATTTTCATCGCATTTCAATCTTTTTCGTCATCATGGATACGTTAAAAATTCGAGTAATTATGGAATATGAGTACCGTCGTGGCAGCAACGCGGCACAAGCGGCACGCAACATCAACGACGTTTACGGAGCTAACACTACAAACCAACGCACCACCTGTTATTGGTTTGCTCGCTTCCGTTCTGGAAATTTCGACCTGAAAAATGAACCTCGCGGTCGTCCGAAGACTTTGGTCGACAATGACGAATTAAAGGCGGTTGTGGAAGCTGATGATACACAATCTACGGCTGAATTAGCAGCAGCTTTCGACGTTAGCGTCAAAACAATATTGGTCCATTTGCGTCAAATTGGCAAGGTAAAAAAGCTTGACAAATGGGTGCCCCACGAACTCAATGATCGCCAGCGCGAAGTACGCGTCGAGACGTGCCTTGCACTGCTCAACAGACACACAAATGAAGGAATTTTGAACCGCATTGTTACCTGCGATGAAAAATGGATTCTGTTTGATAACCGCAAGCGCTCAGCAAGTTGGTTGGATCCTGGTTCAGCACCTAAACAATGCCCTAAACGAAAACTTACCCCTAGAAAAGTGATGGTCACTGTTTGGTGGTCTAGCGCCGGTGTGATTCATCACAGCTTCTTACCAAACGGGGTGAGCATTACTGCAGATGTGTACTGTGAAGAACTGAGCACAATGATGGAGAAGCTGGCGCATCTCCAACCAGCATTGGTCAATCGCTCGTCTCCGCTGCTCCTGCACGACAACGCGCGACCTCATACTGCACAGCAGACGGTCTCCAAGTTGCAAGAACTGGGGTTGGAAGCTCTCCGTCATCCGCCCTACTCACCAGACCTTGCGCCTACAGACTACTACTTTTTCCAGAATTTGGATAACTTCTTGGCGGGAAAAAAATTCAATACCCGAGAGGCAGTACAAAATGCCTTTGAAGAATTTGTTGCCTCCCGTCCAGCTGATTTCTTTAAGAAGGGCATCAATAAACTGCCACTGCGATGGCAAATATGCATTGATTGCATGGGTGATTACTTCGATTAATACAAATAAAAAAATTCATGAAAAAAAATCGTTTAAATTTTTTCATACAAAACGGCAATTTCATAGGTAAAGACCTATTATTTAGGTATACAAAAGAAAAACTTCGAAACAATAACATTATTCATTTTGAGACAGAGTCAATAATTTTAAATTAAGTATATGATAGCAATCATTTACAGATAGTTCACGTAACACAGCAGATCAGTCATGTCTATATGGTCTATAAGATCTCCAGCGAGCAATGTGCAGGTAGGAAGTAGGTCTAGGTTCGCTTTGATGCTTATCAATTTTTACAATTTGAGACCTATTTGTTAGATATGATTTAAAAATATCATAAGCTTTATCCACAACACCTATGCCCCTTAGCTTCGCCAAAAGTATTTCATGACTCACGGTGTCAAACGCCTTTTTTAAATCAATAAATATGCCTAAAGTTGTTTGTTTTTTATCAATATTTAGTCTTATGTTTGTTATAAGATCTACTGTCGCGGAAGTAGTATTGGACTTTGGTCTGAAACCATATTGCTTCTTAGATAAAAAATCATTGGATGTTAAGAATTGATCCAATCGTATACGTAATATTTTCTCAAAAACCTTAGATAGCACTGGTAACACTGATATGGGTCTATAATTACTTGGATCCGTTTTAAGTCCCGATTTAAATATGGGGCTGACTTTTGCGATTTTAAGAGAGTCAGGAAAGTAACCTTCTTCTAAGCATTTATTAACACAACCTGCAAATATTTGTTAATATAGGTACTAATAAGTCTTCTAGGTATAGATACGTGTGCAACCTAATGAATGGATGGATAAATCATTAAACTCACCTGAAGGAACACTACAGTTGAATATTTAACTTAGATACATGTCTATCTAACTGAAACAGATATACCTAGACATATATTCACGGATTTAAAGTGCAATACTTCAAAATGTTTGAACCGAATGTGCCCAAAGGTTGTTCGTTTTCTTCACGTTAACTGATTTCAAAGCTGCTTGTGCTTTTGCTAATGACGTTTTTGATGTTGTAGCAAAAATCGGTAAAATATTTGCTAGTTAAAAAAAATGAAGTAAAAAATAACGATAAAATAAAAAAAAATATATAATTATACAAGTAATTAGTTAAAACTAAGTTAGTAGATATGTATAAAGAATATTTTTACTTTGACTTGGACTAGGTAAGGATTATTACGGATTTACGTGAAAATCGATTCGAATTATGAGCTATATAATAGAAGCCATCTGAGGGGTTTTATAATAAGTGTGAGTATGTTCACCCTTTATCATGTAACTGATAATAGCTTTTAAGATAATAGCTTCATCGGTACATCCCTCTTCTATTGACGTCGGTTCCGAGTCTTAACGTGTAGCGACTAATTTCCAAAATTAATCGAGCGACTGACATCTGGTGGAGGACAGATATCAGTCGCTCGATTTATTCTAACTCTTGAAACCCCTAGGAAACTACTGAACCAGACCAGCTAAGACGGTTAGAACAAGTCAAAACCTTAACTTGCTCTCTGAGGTGAGTGCTCCCTCAACTAGCTAGTCCCCGAAACATATCTGTCTTTATATAAAGATTCTTGGGTACAGGAATCGTACCGGCATGCTCCCGAACTTCAGATGATAGACGACTTAGAATCAGATGATATCAATTTATTTCCGAATGTCACAAGGTGCTACCCACCGTATAGCGCATACTGCGAAGTCTTGTTTTAGCGACACAGCTAATGCGTTAGTGGATTTGATTGCAAATTTTCCAGTTATGTATGTCGGTATAGGCTCTATTATCTATTTCCCTTGTTTTTTTAGTGTGTAACTACACTCAAATCTAGTGTAGATTTGAATGTAGTAACACACTAAAAAACGCACACGTATCATCCGGGTCCCCCTTACCAGATGAAATGGAAATAAGTAGTACCTACCTTTTTTGTGGAAGAAAGACTGCTTTAATTGAATGTAATAAGCCTACATTATTTTATTTACTACAAACCACTAGGTACTTAAGTACAACTATTTAAGTATGAGTTACAGAAATAGTTTCACAAATCTTTCACACTCAACTAAGAATATTCCATGGAAAAAAAGCCGATGGATAACACCCACATCCTCCGTAAGCGTGGTTACCTAAATTAGTTCGTAGCTTAACGCAGAACAGATTGGTAGGTGTTGCTGGTTCGGGACCCGCCGGACGATTAAATTTTGTTTTGCATTGCGAATTATGCTATAAAAATAAAATGTACCTAATAGTTTACCTATACAAGGATCGAACCCAAAACACGCGACCACCGAGTTTGAGGTTGAAGGGATATTAGGGAAACAATAACTTGAAATGTTTTGTGATCTCACATAATCTATCAATACCTTATATTGAGAGATGTAAATACGAAATTAAATTGAGATTTAAAAAAAAATTAACCGAATAGTTAATCATGAACCATTCGGTTTATTAAAACCAATTTCCATTTTTTTATTCTAATAATATAATTTGAACCCGCATTAACGGGGGAACTCAATACGTTGCCAATTAAGCTAAGGCGAATCCGGTTAGGTCACAATTTATGATTATCTTGCTATAACATTCTACGGAGAATTTTGGGGCCATCTAATGGTATCGCTTAGCTATAATTACTCGACTGAAATATCCACATTTACATGTCGATGTTCATAACAAATTGACAGAGTCGCCCGAACTTTCCTTTTTATTTAAATATTTTTAAACTTTGAGAACACAATTTGGAATACAACTAACATTGCAAAAATGTTTTATTTAAAAGCTCAGTTTTTAAAGTAGGTCGATAACCTTATTTTGGTATTAAAATGTTATCGTAACTTCAAGACTTTCATTCTTTTCCCATGGCTGGAAATCCTATCAAATCTTGACTTAAAGTTCAAATAAAATTATCTATTCCTTAAAATTAATATTGAAACACTAGTAATCATGTCTTGTTTTTTATTAATTAAAATAAAAACATAAAAAGTTCGTTACCAAATTAAGAATATTATTAAAACAAAACAGTGGAGCGTGGGTGATGATGTAATACAACACATAGATGACTGTTTATACACCCCTACCCCCCTTACTCATAAAACATATAATTTCATTCGACCTCAAATGTACATTTTTTTAAACTGATCCATGATGACGAGCAACCACGCTAACAAAAGACATGGTGATTAGAGACTGGCAAGAAATCAAATTAAATAATTCTGCAGAAGATGGAAATGTCAGTTATGAAAAATGTTTAAAACAAAATTACTCGAACAGAAGTCTTTTCAAATGTTTCGATTACATGTAGTGTATTATATATTATTTGTAAAAAGCATGGTAGCCTTATAATTCTTTATATTATTTTCATGAATTTTATATTGCTGTCCTAAGCAGGTTTGGTCAAATTTTCCTTCACTTTATGCTCGTTGGCTATAATTTTTTCGATGTCTGCAAGTACTGTGTAAACCGCCGTGGGTCTTGCCAGCCTCTTAAGCCATTTGTAAATGTATGAATAATATGTCGGAAATCACATGACTACTACAAACAATACTCTTACATCACTTAACAAAACTTAAGTACATATTATAATAACAATAATTAAAACTAAATGAGCCGCTATTAATACATTGAGAATTGATTTAAAAGGAATGTACAGTAAATCACAGACATGTTAATACTATTTTATATAATAGATTTTATCAGACAATGCCGCGCCGCCGACTCCATTCAAGACCAGCTAAACTAATTTTTATATAATTAAAACTCAAATTCTCTAAAGTGCGCAGTTTTAGCAGTTTGACAGTTGTATGTCTTAAAGAGAATTTAATAATATTAAAATTATTTTAGTGGTGTGAAAACAATCGCCAGCAATTTTAGTTATACTTATAATAAAAAGAACAACTTATAGTTTAGTTAGTACATTTTAATTCATATTAAAATCCCGAGGACCAATGTTGACCTATATTTAGTGCGACACCGAATAAAAATCTGAAATCTAAAGCAGAAGTAGTACTTTATTGCAGAAAGAATATAAGGAGAAAAATATAAATAGAACAATATTTTGTAATTGGCGGCCTTATCACTAAAAGCGATCTCTTCCAGACAACCTATTTGCGTTGGATGGACAAGAATTCATTATCAATGGATAATGGTAGCAAAAGTACTAATTTATTGGAGAAATGTTCTAAATGTTCGTACAAGCGCCGAAAATGATTTACTTCTTTTTAGAGTTCCTTATCCAAGGGTTTCAACGGAACCCTAATACTAAGCTTCCGCGTTAAACCTTGATAAGGAGACAGTAATTTTTTTTACAGTGTTTCTATTGTCGCTATAAAAAATACGAGCGAGTACAAGAAAAATTAACACACGTGCGTGTCTGACTCTTAATTGGCCGGTTTTATCCTTTATATTGATGCATAACATAAATGTCTAAATTTCATACCTTCAATTTTTATTATTTTAAATATACCTATAGAGAGCTTTCAGTCAAAACTGGACCGCACGATTACTGCATTACAGATTTGAATAACAATTTTTAACTTAATTAAAAATTGTTATTCAAATTTGTAATTTGTAAATTGACAGCATTTAAGTTATAAATTGTTATTACAATTTTTTGTAAGACTCGTAAGTCCAACTGAACTTTTAACAAATAAAATTAAGTAAAAGCGCGGTCCAGTTTAGTGTGAAAGATCTCTACATACTTAAAATAATTTCAATTAACCTCTTGATTTTTATTTCGCGATACGATCTGGTTATGCCAAAAAGTTATGGGCGCGGGCCGGGGGCGCCGGCCGCGAGGGCATCGGTCATTAATTTTCCTCTGTAAATATTGCCTCCATATTATGCGATTGTTTTACGATTTAATGCTCTCTCCTCCGACCTCTTTCCGATTTAAGGATCCGCATAAAATAAATAATTTCATTTCTAAAAGATTGGTAAGATATGACTCGATGTGTGACTCTAATACTTTTCATAAAATAAGCATAAGTACTTCTTCATAAGAAGCCTCTTAATTAAAAGCTTTTACTATGGATACAACACAACGGATAAAAATACTTATTTACTTTTTTGTAAATAAATACATACAATAATAAAACATACAATATAAAGTCCATGAACACTAATAGGTGCAGATGTTACCTACATGTTTACGATAAACGTATAAAGACGCTCTGAATCCAAATAGAGTATAGTTCGATTTCCATCCAAATGAAAATCTATTTTTATTTTGTGTACCGCCCTCAATATCGCAAATTAATACCATCAAGTTAGCACTCTTGCTAAGCTAGCTCGTGAATTGATCTGCCGGTGTATCGTTGCAGAGGGCCTACTCCGGATAGGTAAAAGGTGTTGGTTCGAATCCCGCCCGTTGAGGAAAGTTATGATTTCGCAGTTTAGTATTATATGGAGTGTAATGAAATAATGAAATTTATTCAGCACTTGGGTATTTACATACACTTGTACTTGTCAAGCTGTTGTAGTTGCATGTAGCATGTATCAAGTTGTTGTAGTTAATTGGACGATACTGTATAGATGCCTAAGCTGGCAGTATCGTTCTATCATTTTCATAGGCCTGACCGGTCCGATAAGGATCAGTGAAGTTAAACATCCAGGCTCGCGGTCAGTCCATAGATGGGTGGCGACCAAAATGTATTACATTTCTGAGTGTATGTGTTTTGGGGGGCCCGTTCAAATGTTGTTAATTTGACTGAAAGGCGGTAAGTCATGTCAAAGGCCCACTGGACGGCTAACAACATAGTCACCTGATGGTAAGTGATCACCACCGCCCATGGACACTCGCAATACCAGAGGAGTCGCAAGTGAGTTGCCGGCCTTTAAGTAAGAATAGGCTCGCTTTTTTTAAGGCTTCCATTGCATACCGGATCGGAAATACCTTCGCAGTTAATTGATTCGACAGAGCGGTAGTTTAAATAAATATAATAATGTCTAAAGTAAATATTTAAGTTTGATCAAATATTCCAATACAAATTTACGCACACAACTCACCAAATATACACTCAAGCCGTTTCTATACTCCGGTTTTAATGGATTATACTCCAAGTAATTACTTACAAATGTCAAACAATAATAATATATGTTCACAAATTGAAGACAATTTACTGTTCCCAAAGGTCTCAATATTAATCGTAACAGTACAAGTATATAACTCACATGGACATCGGCTCTCATCCGATCTCGTGCACAATTTATCTGAATATCGCAAACTGTAATTATGGAACTTACGTTCGAAGCGCTGTTACAATTAAACTAGCGGTGCGTTCGCGAAATAATAAATAAACCAGATTACATCAACAACATTCATTGCTATTTTTAACCGACTTCAAAAAAGGAGATTCTCAATAAGACTGTATGTTTTCTTCTATACAAGGTGTAACATAAATCAGTGAACGCAGCTTATAATAATAATAATATAATAATATCTAGGGACAATGTCACACAGATCATCCCAGCCCCAAACTAATAAAAGCTTGTACTATAGGTACCAGGCGACGATATACATACTTATATAGATAGATAAATACTTAAATACATAGAAAACATCCATGACTCAAAAACAAATATTCGTGCTCATCATATTTTCACTTACCGGGATTCGAACCCAGCTTCGTAGGCAGGAGCACTAACAACTAGGCTGTTGTAACCAAAAGGTTAATTTGCTCATCTTACTTACTTATCGTATGGGTAGTTGATACCCTAGAAGCGGCCCAGTAGGCCTCTGACATGGCTTAACGACTGTCGTCTTATGACTACAACCGGGCCCGACAGCTTAACGTGCCCTCCGAAGCACGGAGACGTTCAGAAATTAAACAACTTTGGTAAGTCACCCATATATGGACTGACCGCGAGCCTAGTCCTGGCCGATCACTTCCGGACTGGTGAAAGTATCTAGCTATGAGCGCCTCATAAAACTAAGCACTAAACACATTTTTTTCATGAAACTAAGCAATGTGTAGAAACTCTAATTGCAATGTACAGTTTAACTTCCCAAACAATAATATCAATCACATGGTGTAATACATTCAGTCAAAAAAGTATCGGGAATGGATGATTTGTTTATAAATTCACTTTTTGTATTTTTTTTGTTGTTGTTAGATTGGCACAACTGTTTGCCATTTTGGCGCAGAGTTTGAGTTGCATCTGTTATTTATATTAAATACAGAGCTGGTTTTAGTAATATCATATATACACTATATATATAGCGAATTTTGCATGCAATGTATAGCGAATTTCATAATGGGCAAAAATATCGAACAGAGAGTTTGTCTTAAATTTTCATCGCTAATGGAATTTCGTGTTCGGAGTCACTGAAAATGTTACAGAAGGCTTACGGTGAATCGACTTGATCAAAAACTCGTGCTTATGAGTGGTTCAAAGCGTAAAAAGCGGTTGAGATGTGATGAAAGATTTGCGCATTGCAAACGCATTGTTACTGGTAACGAGACGTGGGTTTACGAGTTTGACATGCAAACTAGTCAACAAGCTTCCGAGTGGCGCCTTCCAACTGAAACGAAACCGAAAAAACCACGCCAAAGTCGATAAAAAGTCAAAGTAATGTTGACTGTTTTCTTTGACTATCACGGTGTTGTGCACTCTGAATTCTTACCGGAAGGTCGAACGGTAAATAAAGAATATTATTTGAGCGTTATGCGGCGTTTAAGAGAGCAAATTCGACGAAAAAGGCCAGATATGTGGAAAGAAAATTCTTGGATTTTGCACCACGATAATGCGCCTTCGCACAAGGCCATCATTGTGAACGAATTTTTGACTTAACATTCAACAAATACCATCCAGCAACCACCATATTCACCAGATATGGCTCCAGCTGACTTCTTGCTTTTTCCTAAACTCAAATTACCACTTCGTGGTACCCGTTTTCAATCGGTAGAAGACATAAAGGAGAATTCGCGGCGAGAACTAAACTCAATTCCGAAAGCAGCGTTTAAAAAATGTTTTGATGAATGGATTATTCGTTGGCGTAAGTGTATCGTTTCTGAAGGTGCATACTTTGAAGATGATAAAATAAATTTGGATGAATAACAAACATTTTGTATATTATTGATCTTTTCCCGGTACTTTCTTGACAGAGTAGTATGTTTGGGAAGTGAAAAAACTGTGAACATATCAGTTTCATAGAAAATAAAGCCTATATCCTCCGAATGGGTATTAGGTAGAGAATCCTTAATTGTATCTGCCAGTATGTATCGTTCGTAGTTTAACGGAGAGCGCCTACCTGGGATTGGTAGAGGTGTCAGTTCGAGACCCACCGAGACAATAAAATTTATGAATACCCATTTTTAAGATTAAGCTAAAAGAAATAATAATATTTTTATTCGCTTAATATAAAATTGGGAAAATTCTTATTTCACTAACAGATTTTCTTTCGTTTATCATGGGTAGAAGCGGCCTTTCAAATTTCTTCAAGCCAATAAAATATATATTTTTCACAATTTTGTTATTGTTAATGTTGTGGCACAAAATTACAATGCGGTCTTATAAATATAATCAAATGTAAAAATGAAGTCTTTTCGTATTCTAATTGTACTAAGAAGTAAGAACACGTACATTTAGATACTGAAAAAATATTTCTGTTTGTCTCATTTACGATAAGTTTCAATATCAATCATTAAAACTATTCTTAATTTTTAAGCACTAAGATTAGTAGTTGTTAAGATAATATGTCGTGGCATACTTACATTATTTCTGTAGAAACATTAGTTAGAAATTGATCAATAAGTATTTTAATTTCTATACACTGTGATCCAATAAAACATAAGTTATTTTGACCAACAGTTTCAATTATAATTCTTTCTCAACACAGGTTTTCTTAATATCAGATACATACAGATACAAGGATCAAACCGAAGAATGAATATAAACGTCCGAAAAATACGCAATTATAATAAATAATAAAATGGCGAAAAAACGATCCTACCCATTTATTAAAAAGAACATAATTTTCTTTATTGTATTAATAGACAAAGCGACATCTTGTATCATCAATGTTAACTACGATTACGACTAATGTAAGCTGTCGATTTTAATTCTCTACCAGATGGCACTATTTGTGGAGCGAATTTTGATTAATCTATCTAAATCGGAAAGTAATGGAACATACGACTACTACCCATATGGGGATTAAAAGAACAAAACAAGCATAAAATGATTACTTTCAAGTTTTTATTTACGCTACTGCCTGAAGGTGTATTATGATTTTTACTGTTTATTACCTACATAAATATGAGTTACGAGTTACTTTAATACTGTAAGAAAGATGTAAATAAGAACTAAGTTATAAAGTAAAACCCCCTCCACAAAAACCTTATACAACAGCATTTGAACAATCATATTAGGTAGACAGAGTCAGTTGGATACGAAAACACACGAACTTAAAAGGTACGAGTTACTTTAATACTGTAAGAAAGATTTAAATAAGAACTAAGTTATAAAGTAAAACCCCCTCCACAAAAACCTTATACAACAGCATTTGAACAATCATAGTAGGTAGACAGAGCCAGTTGGATACAAAACACACGAACTTAAAAGGCCTTCAACTAGAAACAAAGTAACTCAAACTTAACTTAAACATTTTGAAGGGTTTCGGATGCATAGAATAAA
Source organism: Pseudoips prasinana (assembly GCA_951640165.1). NCBI lineage: Eukaryota > Metazoa > Arthropoda > Insecta > Lepidoptera > Nolidae > Pseudoips > Pseudoips prasinana. The sequence continues at coordinate 21,656,795 of OX621237.1, read as the reverse complement.
ATATTAAACCTTATGATGGGTATGAGTCAGTCCCTCCGTCCATCAGGTATACCTAGTGTAATTAATAATGCTGCCGACCTACTTCATTGAGAAAATAATTTTTTTTTTAACATTTTATATATAGGGTGGCCGAGGGTTGACGTTCAAAAGCATAATTTATATACTTTATGATGATAAGTATCCGAAACACCGCCACGTATGTTCTACGATTTCGCGTTTTAGATACTTTGAAAATTTATGAGTCCTGAGCTCGAACCCTAATTTTGAACTTTCGAATAAATTCTAAGTCAGTTCTGCAATTATTAGATAAACCATACTTTTTAGGGTGTTAGGTTAAACTACGTTTATTAGTTATCACAAAAAACTGAACCAGAAATGTTCAACAGAACAAGAAAAAAATCTAAAACTGATGTTAGGTGGAATTTACGAAATAAAACATTTAAAAAATTCTATCTCGAAAACTACGCAAAATCGTACTCCTCATCATAAAGTACCTATATTTTGCGATTGAACGTCAACTCCTCGGTCAGCCTGTATAATCGTAATACGGATGGGTTTTTTAAGTTCGAAGTTGTTCTTGTCATATGATATTCCAGTTTTTTGTTCTATTGGGGTATCGTGTGAAAGGGCTTCTTTTGTACATTTCAAAAGCGTTGATTGAGTTAATATTTACTTATTTAAAAAAAATACCACGAATGTCAGTCTCTGTATAGATTCAAGAACTGTCTTCCATCTAAAATAGAGACATTTTGCAGTTATTATGCCTCATAATTGACTTGCGTGATGTATGCTACTCTGAGCTAAATGCACACCATTTCAGTAAACGTGACCGTTTAAATAACTGCGACGACTACAATCATATATAAACCTTACTAGGTCAACCACACTGGCTGTCCATTCGACAACGCAGAAACCTGAGATCATTTACCACACTATTTTCTTTCCTTGACTCTCCGTCTTCAGATTCCTTATTTTTCCTCAAATTTTGATAACCTTAGTGCTAATCGACCTCAATAGTTAATAAACGTACCTATTAACTACGACAGGTACTAAAAATATAATATTATAAAGTCTAGCGCAGTAGAGAGTTTGATAAGTTAAAGGATAATACCAAGATGCCTTAGTAAAGTAATAAATTAATATATTTTAGAAAGAAGAACGTTAGGAGAATAATTAATGAAAAGTGTTTAAAGGTACAAGCAATTAAGCAAAAAAATATAGAAAAAATCTAACTATTTAAATACAATATGTAACATGCTGTCTACTAAATAAAAGAACTCCCATGGAAATAAATAAATAAATGGAAACCAGCGCCATCTACTCCAAATGGCCCAACAGTTAATCCAAAATTTTGAAAAAAAAAAAAACTCACTCAGAAATGTTATTAAAATCGATGCAGCCCTTTACGAGTAGAACAATGACAAAACAATATAGATTTCTGTCACGACTATGCCCAACCATTTCGTTTTTGTGAATAAACCCATTTCTGTGTAAACTACAACTACTAAAATGAATTTAGCGTCATCTATCCCATAGTAAGCAAAGCTTGTACTATGCGTACTAGACACGAGATAGAAATACTTATATATTTTTTTAATATATACAGACAATACATGGAAAAACCCAGACCAAAACAAATACATAAAAACATGAAACTTGTACATAAACACAAATATTTGTCTTGTGCGTGAATCCAACCCGCAACCTTAGAATCAGAATGCATTTCACGAGCCTATTTCAAACTGCTGAAAACAAAAGTAGTATTAACAAATCTGGCGACTAGAAACGAAACCAAACAAAACGGTCAGGTATATATAGCCTATTATCCTGTTTCTAGATATCTGAAACAAAAATTGAATTCAGTGTAAGAAAATAGGAGAATAAGAAACCTCGATTTCGTATTTATCAACTGATTCCTCTTACAAGACAAAGATAGCGAAAAAACGGATTTAATTTTATATACTTTAAATTATCTTCACATCTAGAAGTGAACATAATTTAAATTAAATTAAGTATAATAATATAAAATTAAATTAGTTTTTTCGGTATTTTTGCCTCATGCAAAGGTTAAATTGGTAGAAAATTCCAAAAAAATAAGGCTGCCTTGTAAGATAATTACTTAAATTACCAAGTTCCTAGTTTACCACCTGGATAAGCAGAACTAGTTTGATCCCTGGTTGCATGCTAAGGTCATTTTCAGATTATAATTACTTGTTTGAACTTTAAGTTTTTTTATATCTCCTTTCTGAATAATAAAAAATATTTAATAATTAACAATGTGGCGCATTCTTTTAACAAACTCAATCTAACATGGATATGGTTGACAAGGAAAAGAAATTTTTTTTACATCCGTACTTAAAGATGAATTACATAAGTGTTATCTCTAAAGCAGCCGTTCTGACTAAAAACGGTCTTTCTTTTAATGGACACCTTTAATCAAACTAAAGGATCTGATTAAAATATAAATACTAAAATCGGCCTCTCACATTAAGTTATACACAGCTCCGAAATTATTTATCTATATATACATAATAATATATAAAAATCAATGCCACTTTTCGTTGTAATGTCATAACTCAACAACGCCTTTACCGATTTGGCTAATTTTGGTCTTGAATTATTCGTGGAAGTCCAGGGAAGGTTTGTACGTAGGGCAAATTTAAAAAAAGTCTTGAAAAAGTGTAAAATCAACATCTTTCTATACTCCCATATACAAAAAATTTGTACTAATACTTAAAAGCGTAGCTAAGCACGTACCGGGCCGCTAGTTCCCTATATATTGTAATTATCTTCGCCTAGGCGACTTATCATTCGATTATTTATTTGTACAGAATTAATAATAAGAAACTTATAACAAATACAATACGTTACTTAGATACTTAAGAAGCTCACTCTAATTTATGGATCATAATAAGTAAAACATCAGTTTGGAAATAACACGTAGATTGTTCATTTTCTTAAGATTCATATGTAATTATCTCATTGATATTTTGCAAACAAATGTTCAAGAAGTTCTTTAGTTTCATAGGTCACGAGATATTCAAGTATCTTTATTATTAATGTTACATGTTGTATACATAACTAAACTAATAATTTCGAGTTAAGACCAAAATTCGAAATTGAAATTGCGCCAATATTCAACAGACGTTCTAGTAAGTACTAATAAAAACAAGTATAACATAACTTAACTAATAATTTCGAGTTAAGACCAAAGTTTTATCTTTTAATTGAGTCAATATTCAATAGATTTCCTAGTAAGTACTAATAAAAATAAGTATAACATAACTAAACTAATAATTTCCAGTTAAGACCAAAACTTGAACTTTAAATTGTGTCAATATTCAATAGACTTCCTAGTAAGTACTAATAAAAATAAGTATAACATAACATAACTAAACTAATAATTTCGAGTTTAGACCAAAATTTGAACTTTAAATTGCGTCAATATTGAACAGACGTCGTAAGTGCTATTAGTACAACATAGTAAAAATAAGTATAACATAACTAAACTAATAATTTCCAGTTAAGACCAAAACTTGAACTTTAAATTGTGTCAATATTCAATAGACTTCCTAGTGAGTACTAATAAAAATAAGTATAACATAACTAAACTAATAATTTCGAGTTTAGACCAAAATTTGAACTTTAAATTGCGTCAATATTGAACAGACGTCGTAAGTGCTATTAGTACAACATAGTAAAAATAAGTATAACATAACTAAACTAATCATTTCCAGTTAAGACCAAAACTTGAACTTTAAATTGTGTCAATATTCAATAGACTTCCTAGTTAGTACTAATAAAAATAAGTATAACATAACTAAACTAATAATTTCGAGTTTAGACCAAAATTTGAACTTTAAATTGCGTCAATATTAAACAGACGTCGTAAGTGCTATTAGTACAACATAGTAAAATAAGTATAACATAACTAAACTAATAATTTCGTGTTAAGACTATCATTTTTACTTTCAATTGAGTCAATATTCAATAGACTTCCTAGTAACTACTAATAAAAATAAGTAAAATCAATATCACAATAGTACGTAATTAAGGCACTAACTAAGAGATACTTCTTACAATTCCTCGTGAGATTGTCGTACTCCGGAGACCTGGAGAAAATCATTGAAGTCTTTATGCTTACGTACGTGATTCGCACATTTTTCAACCAATCGTAGAAATTCAAGCACGTCGAAAGAATAGTTCGTGAATTTTGCGTGCGAGCCACCGCCCGGACCACGACCCTACAAACATACATAATTTTGATTATAATTAATTCATTAGCCAAGCAGTGGTCTATACGGAACCACAATAACCGAGACGCAGCGGAAAAATTAGGGCCAGGCAAGCCAAGGATTTATTCTTTATTGCACACAGAAACAATAAAAATAAATACAAGTCTTTAAGTCTATTATATTATCTTCTAATTCGAGACAACAGAGAAGAATGAAATGGCGAGGAAATTTCCTTTATTTAAATTTAAATATATACTTTTATATAGGTATCCAAACAAATACATTGACTTTTTTTTTTTTAATGTACCTTACAGTTCAAAAACCTCGGCAAATTGATTCATTGATCAATTTCTCCATACAAAATTTATATTATTATTCTATTTTATTTGATAGGTACAGAAACAGATTATTTGAAGTAATACATAAAATCATATAAATATTATGCGGAAATTAAAGCTTCAAATACAAAAATTACTCACTTCGTCTTGCTGCACTAATTTTGTGTTATCTTCCCATGTAACATATTTGAGACCTCTTAATCGCGTTAAGTCTAAATAACAGTTGGGATCTTCACAGTTGTATCTGCAAAACAAAAAAAATCTGTTTAAGGAGACGCTGTTGGTTTTAACTTTAATCTAAAGTAGGTACTATTGGAAATTTCTGCCATGGTCAGTTCCCAGTAGCAACTCGGAGTCAGGAAGTGGTGACGACTCGATGTTTGGATCCGTTTTGATTAGTTATTTTTCAATATGAGGTCCAGATTATCCCATACAAATTATGTAAAAATAGATTTAACGACTTTATTACTCATAAAGAGCAATGCAAGTTCACTTAATAATGAGTTTTAACTGATAATAGCAGAGAGTAATATACGGAGACCTTGCAGAATACACTTCAAGTAATTGCATGCGAGTAAAGCCGCTAGAGCTCAGCAGGACGGGTGGAATGGGTCAGCAAAATATGAGAGATGCCATGTGTGCAATAAGCTTTGTTTGTTAGAAAACAAACAAATTGGTGGCTTATTCCGGTTTTCCCCCCTGAAAATCCCCCTTAGGGGGGAAAATCGGAATAAATAAAAATAATTCCAGATTTCCCCCCTGAGAATACCCCTTCGGTGGGGAAACCGGAATGAGAACAAAATAAGTCCAGATTTCCCCCCTAGTTGTCCCCCTTACGGGGTAAACAGGAAAAGAAAAAAATATTTCCTGAAATCCCCCTCATGTTTAATAAAGTTTGTTCTGAAATTATTATGTGTTATTAAAGTTTAAACAGACATTTAAATTATAGTTTTATAGCATTATTCTTAATCCAATCTCAAAAATCTGCATGCTTGATCTAGCAGTGTTTATCGTTCCTATCTCAATGGCAGATCTCCTACCCCGGTTTGCTAGAGGGTACTGGGTCAAGACCCGCCGCTGGACGATTAATTTAAGATTTTTCATTTTTGTAATTAAACAGACATGTTGTTTATTTATTTTATTGATAAAATGTGATACTCTTCACGGTGCGGCAACAACATCAGATTACTTGGTTTTAAGTTTAACCATCAAAATTAGCATAAACCCCCTACATGGATGGTGGATACTGGATCGAGACCCGCCGCCGGACGATTAATTTATGATTTTACATTTTTGTGATTAAACAGAAATGTTGTTTATTTATTTTATTGATAAAATATGATACTCCTCACGCTGCGGCAACAATATCAGATTACTTGGTTTTAACCATCAAAAATAGCATAAGCCCCACATGGATGTCACAGGCAAAAACATTAATTATTATTAGAAAATCAGATTGATCTTACATCCTTACTTTAAACTATAAACAGTAGGTATGCATACTGACTCGGGTATAATTTCTCGTGGATCTGTTCCTGGAAACGAAACCGCAACTTTAGATTTTCAAGATCATAAAACTTGTGCGCTTCCACTTATTCCTTGAGGGTCACTTACATTATAGAGTTTTATTATCTTATTGTTTACAAATAATTCAGGTAAAGGATGAGCCGCTATCCATCATTTTAAGTTAGTTATGCAGTCTTGATAAAAATATTTAAAATTATTGCTTCCACCTCCCGTGATATACCAGCGCCAAATTATATATACAAAAAAAATCTGGTCTGAGTCTGGATGCACTTTGTGTCCGTAAATTACTTGTTTGTAAAGTACACCACTATACATGAGTTTATTACAAAAGGTGGGTATTGTCTTTAAAAAAAATCGACACCAGACCAAAGAATTTTTATTTACTTAAAGATCGTAGACATTTTAATTGGGAGGATATGGTGGAAAATGAAAAGGGGACTTTCTGGACCTTTTATTACATTAGTGTCCAGTTTTTCCCCCTGGAGCAATTCTCTCAAGGGAGAAAACTGGACTATGTCAAAATGACAAGGGGACTTTCTGGACACTTTTTACATTGGTGTCCAGTTTTCTCCCCTGACGCAATTCTCTCAGGGGGGAAAACTGGACTATGTCGAAATGACAAGGGGGCTTTCTGGACACTTTTTACATAACTGTCCAGTTTTCCCCCCTGAGGGGATTCTATGAAGGGGGAAAACCGGAATTAGTCAAATTGGTTTCAGATTTTCAAACTTCAAACTATGTATAAAAACCGGCCAAGTGCGAGTCGCACTCACGCACGAAGGGTTCCGTACCATTATCTATACAAACGAGCAAAAAATTCACGTTTGTCGTATGGGAGCCCCATTAAATATTTATTTTATTTTTTTGTAGTTGTTGTTATAGCGGCAACAGAAATACATCATCTGTGAAAATTTCAACTGTCTAACTATCACGGTTCATGAGATACAGGCTGGTGACAGGCGGACATACAGACAGACATCGAAGTCTTAGTAATAGGGTCCCGTTTTACCCTTTGGGTACGGAACCCTAAAAATGTCTGCCAGAATATTTAAGTTAAATTAAAATTTTGTTTTTATATTCGATATGATGGGCGTCTTTTAAAGCGTAGCTAGAGGCAGTGAGCTGGCGCGGTTAAATGTATCAACTTGAAACTGGATTATGTAACATTCCATTTCAAACCCAGTATAGTATATTTTTAATTTCCATTATCAAAATCAATACTTTAGTTACAGACTGTGTCACAAAAGTTTCTACCACATTAACAATATTTATAACTTATAATTTATGAGATACTTGAAAAGACATGGTTTCCAATTAAAATACTTAAGTGTCACCCATGTTTCTAGAAATAAAACGGATGGATGGCACCCATAACCTCCGTAAAGGTGTCCAAGGGAACTTATAAATTAATTCTCCGATGGGTATCTTTCATAGCAGGTCTAGCATAACAGCAAAGTGCATACTTAATTTACGGGTAGTTACAAGACGGCCCTATTAGGGAAAAGGGTTTTGCGAATAAGACCTGATCTATAATAAAATACCTTAAAAAGTTAAAGATCATAACATTTATAAAGAAATTGACATAACACTTTTGGTGACTGGCAGAAAACGCTTTTGGCATTAAGTCCGCCTTTGTACTATTTGATGTGCATAAAGTTATAAATAAAAAAATAAATGACAACTGGTTGAAAAGATCTCCTATTCCGTAAATGATTTCCTTAGTGATGATTTTTATGGATTCGATTTGTTATCGCCAGCAACTCTTTTATTTCTGTTACCAACATTCAATAAAATGTTTGACAATTAAATCTATGATTTCCCAATTTAGAGTTAAATAAATCTTTCTTATAATATATAATAATATACCTATAATATATGTCGGTGCATGCGCCTCGTTACTGCGGGGACGCCGGAGGAAGGTGCGGGGGACAAGCGGCGGCAGCGGACCGAAATATAGATATCTGTTAGTCATTTAAAAGTATCTCAAAAATTGTCACTCACACTTCAAACACCGCGGCCCAATCCGGCAAAAAGAGAAGGTGTGTTAATCCAGCGCCATGCATTCCAATAAACACATCAGTGTTATGTGTGATCTCCAGCTGTTTCCTGAACGGTACAGTTTTATCGTACACCACTCTCCGAACCTCGTATCCTTTTACTTGTCGTAGAGCGTCGACTATCGCTTTTTCATTCAATATTGATCTGTACATGGTACCCCTCGATAAAAGGGTTATTCTCACTTTGTCATTGGTCCGTGGTTGTAACTTTATGTCTAATGAATAGAGGATATGTTTCGAAAAGGCATGAAATATTCCGCTCTGTTCACACCCATAGATCTGGAATAATAAAATATAAATATAGAACAAATTAATTAAATATTAGGTTTATAGCATTATTCGCATTGCAAAGCATAAATCTAATCTCAAAAATAGGAAATCATAAATTCTATAGGCCGCCAGGTCTCCAACCAGCACCCTTTACCAATCAAGCGTAGATAGAGGGTGCACATCTTACACTTCTTAGGAGATGAGCCACTGATTTAGTAACATGGTACTAAATAATTCATAATTTAATAGAAGGCCTTTTTTGGTTTTCCAAAAACTTGGAAATGCAAAAGCACTATTTACATTAACAATGTTTATTCGTACAAAACTTACCAAAGGAGTGTTGTAAAAAAGACCAAAGATCATTCTCGGTAAAAGTGGTAACACCACATTCTTGAAACATACAACTTTTCCCCTAAAGGTTTTCAAATCCCAGATGGGATTGTCAGTAAATGCTTTAAATGTTTCTTTAAATGCAGATTCGTATGTGAAGGTTTCCCACACCAATATGTGATTGTCTTTTGAGAAAGTAGAGGGGTGCGTAGAGTTGACGTGAAGAGAAGCATATAAGTTGAAGAAATCACAGAAGTGGTGGTACATATTAACAGCTGAAAAATAAAAATGGATACAACCCTGCCATAATTTTCAAAGACAATATAAGGTATATACATCGCTATAAAATACGTTATAGACCATCATATAATACGTTGAAAATGTTAAAATCCGGTCAAGTACACGTCGAACGACGCACACAAAGAGTTCCGTACAGTTAACACTACTTTACTTCAATGAATTAAATTTTTACTATTTTTTGTTGTAGCGGCAACAAAAAGTACGTTGTATTTCAATATATGATTCTCATTAGTGATAGAATTTTACGTCGTACTCTGCATGCATTATCTCCCAAATCGTAAGTTAAAGTTTATTTATAGTCTTCTAATAAATATCCCTTTAAAAATAGCTACTAATTAAAGGAGTTTGCCAACAAGATCAAAATATCAGGAATTAAACAGTTTCTGCTCAAATTAAAATTTAAGGTATTTGTTGATTATTATCTGGTGTAGGTCAAAATAAATAAATGTGTGTGCCCCGAGGTTTCATCCACATTCAAATTTATAAATAGCATATAAAATATATGTTCATCAAAATCCTTTTCGTAGTTTTAGCGAGAAAGAGTAAGAAATCCATACATCCATCCTCACAAACTTTCGCATTTATAATATATTAGCAGGATTTATTTGAATATTGTTTTCAGCAGAACAAGCTACATAAAATCCTGAATGTTATGAAAATATTGACAGTCAGTACATAGTTCTAAGATGTTGAAGTGTACTGAACCCCAGGTAATTCATTCTTTCTTAGTTCCTCTACAATATCTTGTATGGGAACAAAACTTACTTGCATCTAACTTCATAATGTAAGTTGGTTTCTGTATAATTATATCACACATGCCATCAACTATAGGTCTCCGTGGAGTTTTGACAAAATGCACCAGCTCTGGAGCCCAAGACTGTAGCGCACTCATATGCTCTGCCTCTTTCAATAGTCTTTCTGAGTAAAAGTTGCAGTAGCCACCTAAAATAAAACGTAATATTCAATTCAAAAGAAAGTTATAATTAAAAAAGAATGTACACTTTTAACAGACATGAATAAAAAAAGTAATTTATAGATTTTTATTTATCTATACTATATAATTTCTCCATGTCTGTAAACCAATTTTGTTAATACTTCAACTATTTCCCATATACATTATGTTCAAATTGGTTGTTATAAACATAATTGAACTTGACAACATATTCACAAATTATAGTATGTAAATTCTTGCTCTGTGGTTATTTTACAACAAAGATAACACGGGGCTTTGAAGGTTGAAGCCTATACTAAGATGTAAAAAAAAATTGCAGGCATTTTTTTATATCAGAGGGCGACAAACGAGCTAGTGGGTCACCTGACGGTAAGTGATCACCGCAGCCCATGGACACTCGCAACATCCGAGGAGTCGCGGGTGCGTTGCTGGCCTTTAAGAGTCAGCACACTGGTGTTGCTGACCCTTCCCCCCACCCCAATGAGCTCTGGCTTTTTCACAAATTCTCATAACATAGCCAAGTTACTGCTTCTTGCTGCGTGTATATTTGTAAAGGCGAAGAATGATGATGTGCAGAATTTTTGATCTAAAATTGTACATTCACGTAATTACTTTTTATCGAATTTTTATTCAATTGAATTTTATTATGAAAAATAACTAACATAATGTCACGTTCGGGCTTCGAACCCTAGTACCAGTAAGGATTTTTGATGGCTTTTGGAACAGCGCTAGAATGTTCTAGATAATACCAGAACTAAATAAAAAGGCAAAAGAAGCATGCAAAGATCGTGACAAATGGAAATCCGTTGTCTCTGCCTACCCCTCGGGGAAACAGGCGTGAGTCTATGTATCATCCCCTTCCCCCGCGGACTCTGCACAGTGCGGACGTGTGTACAGCTGTCATTAATTTTATTTTGTTTTTAAAATATAGTCTAAATAACAGTTCAATAAATAAAGTAGTGTACCAGGAGCGCATAGTTGCGGAAAGGTGTCAGCGTGCGGAAACGGGACAGTACAGCGCAAGATAAGGACAAGCATAAGTGCGTGAGTGCATCGCCAATCTTAACACCCTACTTACGCATCGACTTAGAACGCTTACGCATAACCGTGCCCCTTCCACGCCTAAAGTCCATAGTCTTTACTGGCGCAACAACACTCGGGCCTAGACTGTCAAGATGTCTGTACGTAGATCGCCGCAACCGATAACACCGCGCATGTTTAAGTCCCCAACTAGCCCAGATCACTATAAATCTGACTCGGCGTTAAATGTGGCTAGCGACATGGATCTAGAGGAAGTCTTTAATAATGTTACAAAGAGACCGAAGCGTACGGCAGACGAGTACCCCGAGACTACTATTACCGCGATGAAGGCTTTATTTGAGAATTTCCAGTCCCAACAAGATCAAAAGTTTCAGCAGTTAAACTTAACAATGAGTACTATTATTGAGCAAAATAAAAACATTCAGTCGTCTCTCAAAAATATGTCCGATAAATATGATGCATTAATTATTAGAACGGCTCAGATAGAAAAAGAAATCCAAGAATATAAATCTCAGATTTCTAGCCTTGAATCTAAGATTGATACACTTGAAAAACGTCACATCAGTTCTTCCATTGAAATACGCAACTTACCAAAACAAGATAAAGAGAACAAATTAACCTTAATTTCTTTAATTCAAAAAATAGGAAAAGAATTGGGGCTCAGCTCCCCTATTCAAGATTTAGAGATAAAAAACGTATTTCGATCGAAGTCGAACGCTGTCTTTGCTGAATTTATTACCACTCACAGGAAAGAGTCCCTTATATCGACATACAAACAAGTAATCAAGACCCGTCGTGCAAATAACCTTCCTCCATTTAACACTGAACAGCTACAGCTGCCGGGCACTCAAAAAACTATCTACATATCGGAAGCTCTAACAGCAAAGTCTAGTCGATTATTTTACGTTGCTCGTGAATATGTCAGAGAGAAAAAACTGGCTGCTGCGTGGACTTCATTTGGGAATATCTTCGTTAAGAAAGACGAAAGCGACGCCCCCATTCGTATCGTAGATGAACCCCAAATTAACAAAATTATTCAATGACTAGTTTATTTGTACAATCTCTTTACTTTCTATGGATATTATTATAAGATTTATTGCATGCCAGTGTCTTTTATGAGTAACTTAGTAAATACAAAAAGTGCTAGTTTTATTGATTATTTTTTCATACACATTATTTATTACGGAGAGTTTTACATATATTATTACACTTCAAGTACACTACACCAACCATCACACCAATTTCACCATACTAATCACTTACCCAAAATTAACATAAACAAACGAGTATCGTCGTCTTACATAACTAAAATTAATAATCAAATAAAACTATTTTTAAAATATGTCACATTATTCTTTGCCGTTGTTAGTTTCCAGATCTTAGTTTTTTCATTTATACTTCTACAAAACCTAAAGACACGCTTTAGGCGTGTCTGCTTCAATACATATTAACTTACATAAACATGAATAACATTGAAACTTTAAACTCAGAACTGGATTCATTACAAGTGGCAAATACAATAATTTGTGACATAGACGATGCAAATAAACATATCTTACATTCAAAATTCGGTACACTCAATTTGTTATCCCAAAATATCCGCAGTATTAATTGTAACATGTCAAATTTCTTTACTCTCTTACATAGATCCCAAGTGGCTTGGGATGTTCTAGTTTTGACTGAATGTTGGTTACACTCTGCCAAACCTATACCAGAAATTGAAGAATATTCTTATGCCTCAACCACCATCCACAATTCACAAAATGAAGGTGTAGTCATTTATTATAATAAAAACCTAAAAGTAACCGTTGAATCACCACAGATTAAAAATGCAAACTGGCTCATTATAAAGCTCAACTCAGATATCTGTATTATAGGTATATACCGACCGCCTGGCCAAACAGATACCACGGAATTTTTGAATTCTTTGGATGCTCTACTTTTTGAATTAAGAAGAGTTCAAAACATATTTCTATGCGGTGATATTAATATTGACATAACCCCTAATAGTAAAGACAATCGAGCTCACGAGTACCTTAACATCCTTGCTAGTCATGGTATGCTCCCAGGTCATACTATACCCACTCATGGACGAACTTGCCTAGACCACTTAATGATAAAAACTAAACTAGAAGTCAATTGCCTTATCTTCGAATCTGCAATTACAGATCACGAAAGTGTAGCTTTTAGCGTTAAATTAAAATCCCGTTCAGACTACTGCCAAAAAAATATTTTCAATATAGATTTTAGGGGACTCGACAAATGTATTGAATTTATCGACTTTGAATCAATTTTTCAATGTATTGATGTTAACCAAGCTACAAATCTACTTGTTCAAAACCTTTCCTCGGCTATCAGTAATAACATGAAAATTATTAGTACCTCTAACCGCAAAAGGATCAGTAAACCCTGGGTTACCTCAGGAATACTTCGTTGCATGAAGAATAGGGACAGTCTTTACAAGAAACTTAAACGAAATCCCGACAATGATATTGTAAAAATAACCTACAAGAGGTACCGTAATATGTGTAATTCTATTATTAAAAAAGCAAAAAGGAATTATGAGAAAAAAGAGATTGAAAATGCTAAGAGTAACAATAAAAAGTTATGGGAAGTTATTAAAAATATCACAAATTCTAAAAAGACAGCGGATCATTCGCCGTGTCTTCTAAGTCCAGGTAGTTATGATAGTGACCTAAATAAGGTTAACAGCTTTTTTGCAGAAGTTGGTAAGAGTTTATCAGAAAAAATCATGTCACAAAACCAAAACAATCAATTAAATCCCTACTTTACCAAAAATACTAACTCCTCACCATTGAATTCCTTCATGATGCTTCCAACTGACGAAAGAGAAGTATTTTTGCTTATTATGGAATTAAAGGAGAAATGTGCCGTAGGTTTCGACAAAATACCATCTAAAGTAATTAAAAGATATATTCATATACTTACCGGACCTATTACTTTCATTTGTAACTTGGCTATCTCTACCGGAGTTTTCCCGACTGCATTTAAAATTGCTTTGATCAAACCCATTCATAAGGGGGGGGTAAGGGACTGTGTCAATAACTATAGACCTATTTCCATCTTGCCGGCTTTGTCAAAAATCCTGGAACGCGTCATAAATAGTAGGCTTATCCACTACCTTGAAAAAAACAATTTAATTGCCTCAACTCAATTTGGATTCCGCCGGGGTAAGTCGACTAATGACGCAGTACATGAACTGCTTAATTTGGCTATAAATAATATCGATACCAAACAGAAATGTCTAACAGTGTTCCTGGACTTAGCCAAGGCATTTGACACAGTCTCTATCCCGCACCTACTGACTAAATTGGAGGTACTTGGAATTAGGGGAATCTCTCATGACTTAATAGAGAGTTATCTTACTGGTAGAAGGCAAAGAGTTGTAATTGATAATAGGTCTAGCAATGAACTTCCAGTCACTTTCGGGGTGCCACAAGGCAGTATACTCGGACCAACTCTATTCCTGGTATATATCAATGATCTTTGCAAAATAGATGTAAAAGGGGGGCAGATAATTACGTTTGCTGACGACACTGCTCTCTTTTTTCGTGGTTCCACCTGGGATGAGGTCTTTGATGCTGCACAAAAAGGTTTCGATAAAGTAAAAAAATGGCTGCTAATTAACATTCTTACCTTAAATGTAAGCAAAACGAAATACATTACATTTGCACAGAGATCAAACTTACTCCCACCTTCTTCTTTCACAATTACTGCGCATGACTGTAATTCTGCGACTTCAACGTGTTCTTGCCCCGTTCTTGAAAGAACTGAGAGCACACGATATCTTGGAATAGTTATTGATCAATTTTTAAACTTTAAACCTCATATACAATGCCTTGTGCCAAGACTACGTAAGCTCATCTACATTTTTAAGAGTCTAAGAGTTGCCGCAGATTACAATACAGTAAAATTAGTTTACTATGCCTTATGCCAATCTATTATAGACTACTGCATAACTTCTTGGGGAGGAGCAGCTAAGACCCACTTAATAGAAGCTGAAAGAGCACAGCGTGCAATCCTAAAGGTGGCTGCCTTTCTGCCGTATTGCCATCCCACTGTGGATGTCTATAAGAGATGGAATGTGCTCACGGTAAGACAAAGATTTATATTGCTTACTGTACTCTTTAAACATTCACAATTACCCTACGATCCTAATAACAGAAAAGATAAACGTAGAATAGGTCATGTATGCCCTCCAAAACCACTTAATACTGCTCTTTCCCATAGATTTCATTGCTTTTTAGGTTATTTTCTATATAATAAAATAAATACAAAGCTCAACATATACTCCTGCCATAAAAACCGCTGCAAATTTCTAGTTACTAACTACCTCAAAGGTCTGGACTATCTGGAGACAAAAATTATTAACGCCTCTCACATAAAATTTTTCTTTGGTACTCGTTACTCACTAGCACAACTCACTCACACCGACACATAGTTTAATTCCACTAACACATCTTTCTTTTTGATTTTTCATACCTGTGGGTGCAGGTGTGAAGGGACAAAAAGAAAGACACAACATACGACCGTAATAATTTCAATAATTAACACTCTATCACACACTCACATATCCCTCTTCTTTGACACAAATAATCACCATGCACACGCTCTTAACTCTTCACTTTGATTATAAGGATGATTATCTTAGCAATAATAATTAGAATTAAGTTTACATAGCCTCTCTGTAATTAGTAGTTATATAAGTGTGTTTCACCTTACTTAATCCTGTTACAACGCTGTTACATAACGACTTGTTCATTTTTCGTTGTTTTAAAATGGCTTAACCGCGGGAGGGTCCTGGTGACCTGTAATACAGGTTTTGTTAAAAACCTAAATCAGGCACCAGTCCCTCACAAAGTTGAACTAATGAAGATCTATGTACATTAAGTTAAATATGATACTATTGTAACGTTCATCTTGTGAGGAGAGAATAAATGCTTATTATTATTATTATTATTTGTATGTAAATAAAAAGGAAATACAAAATTCTTCATGTAAAAATTTACATTATATGTTTTCAGAATAATTATAAAGAGATAGAACGAGTTTTATTAATGAAAAGAATGAGATAGGTGAAGACAAGGACAAAAGCATTACGACTAATCTGTCATATAGGCGAATTTCGAAATGTTTTAAATTTGGAACGATTTAGGGGTATTTTACGGAATGTTAAAGCAGAACAGTTTAGTTTTGAATTCAAGTGAAATCGAAGGCGAATTAAGAGGAAGATATCTAAGTGGAAAGCTGAACAAGTGCAAGGGATTAGTGAAAGTAAAGTCAGCGCCAAGTGTTCCCTACACAGTGTGAAGTGTGCCATGTACGTCAGGACTTTAACTTCGGCAGTGCTCGTCACGGGAACTGTACTGTACGTTCTGAAGTGCGCTACGTGTGGACTCTAATCGAGAGCTAGTCGCACACAGAGTCCCGTACGTGAGTTCCTTTATCTTAGAGGTCAACCAACAGTCACTGTCGACGCCAATAAAAGTTCCTATGCAAACACTAGTTTCTTTTCCAATCCCCTGACCCACCACTCGCCACAATAGTTTAATTCTCTAGAACTGTAGATAACGAAGTAATTTAGAATATAAAACACCAATTTGAAGTTCTAACCAATAAATTAAGTGGAGGTGATGCCCTGAGATTTGTGTGGAAACACATTTGAACAACCGTCTTCTTTAGAAGCAGTGACCATAATTCTCATACCTATCTGTCCAGGTCCTAGAATATCCATTTTATATCGTAGGTTGTCACCTCGCCCAACAAGTCCAGTAAAGTTTAACATCATATTTCGGCCGCAGCAAAACCTGTAATGTAAAATAGCACTTTCAACACATACAGCATTTTATAATAATGTGTATAGTAGATGAATTTAATTTTATTATTTTTATTATATTAATCTTTCTATATTATGAGCATTAGGACCTTGCCGTTCCATAAAAAGTAATGTCGTAACACTAGTTAATTTAGGTGAACTACCATTCTTGTCTTGACCTTCACTTTATTTTACAAGCATTAATAATCACCTATTACTTTTAGCTTATTTGCAGGTCATTATACAGTAATATAATTTCCGTATATAAAACATTGTGCATAATATTTTTTATATTACTCTTAAACATAAAAAATATATTGGACGTTTTGCCAGCAATGACCTACAAATCTTAGCAAAACGTACTCAATACAATATTGTTACTTGCATTAAAAAAATACCAATAATGACTATAAAGTAGGGAAATCAAAAATAAATAAAAGTAGCGGAAGATAGCAATTTTTGTTTGCTATTAAAGGCCATTTATTGTTCAGAAAAGTTGTAATATTATTATGTTTCATGATTAAACCATTTTTACTATGATCTGAGAAGGTTTTAAGATAATTCTATTATGATAGAACCAGCATCCACAGTGATTACAGCAGTAATAAATGGATACTTAAATAAATCGGTTTTTTTTTATTAACTTATTAATGGTACTCAAATTAAAAGTTGTTAGAAATTAGACAACCAACTAGTCTAAGAGGCAAATCGTGTCTAGATAATTTTCTAAAAAAAAATGTTATTGTGAGGTAATCGATTTTGCCCTATCATACCATTCAGCTCAATTATTAAAAGTGCATGTAAATAAAACATGACCAATCAACTCATGGCATATAAAAAGGCAAGGTTCATCTACAGATAATAAAATTCAGTTTAAAAAACACCTAATAGGCATGTCTTTTTCAGAAATATTTAATACAAGTTATCCTAATGTGGCATATGACAATTTTATAGAATAATTTCATTTTATAGAAATATTTCGTTTACTACACTATCTATGCAATAATAATTAAAATACAATCTCAAAAAAATACCTAATAACATCATTAAATTTGTTGTGGATGTCATAGCTTCTCCCTTGAGTCATATTCTAAACCATTGTTAAGTTTAGGCATCTTTTCATCATCAATAGCCCAAAAACAATAGAAAAGGTGATAAAGAAAATATGTCAAATTATAGAACAATATATCTAACAATTATAATTTAATAAATATGGGCCATGTAGTCTGAAATAAATTATTTTTATTTTATTTTTATAGACCAGTGTCATATATTTCGATTCTCACCTAGATTTGAGAAAATGTAATATAAGAATCAATAAGTTCTTTAATTTTATTTCCAAATAGATACATACTTTGATTTACCTTTGAAATGAACAGATGGCGTTCAGGAAGATCAAAAACAGTAGGATTACTATTTATGACCTATTACAGACGATTAGGACAATAATTGAGCATTACTTTACTGTCATGATTAAAGCTGTTGACTATGTGGATCACAATATTCTTCTACAAAAACTTGACAGCTATAGATACCTTATAAATTTTACTCAATATACAAAAATCTCGAGAATGTGTCTTAAACAAAAATTGGAATTTAAACATATATCTGACTGTAGGGTTGTATAATTTGGAATACTACAAGGAAGTGTACTCGGTCCATTGTAATTTTTAGTACATATTAACCATATACATAAACAAGTTCAACAGCTGATGGTGATATTTGTTGATGATAGTATGGAGCTACTAAAAGATGGCAGAACAGGCATCTTTCATAATAAACTGAATGTACTGGTGCAAAAGTGCTATTATTGTGCGAATGATTTTCTAAGCAATGATTCTTTATAGCATTATTGATTGTCAACATAGTTATTATTGTATGCCAAAAGAACTGATTTATTATTTCATGTAATTTAATTTATGTTTAACTATTACAATATAATTTGACCAGCATCATGATGACATATTGAATTTGACATTTATTTATATTGATCTATGTACTTACTAAATTTAATAGTAACATTTTTGTGTAATTTGCACTCCATTATCTTACAACATTATTTAAACAATTTTATTTTTTTTACCTACATTCATGGCAATAAAAATGATTTGATAATGATTTTAAACCATGTTTATTCACTAAAGAATAAAAGCAAATATTCTTGATCCATACCTTAAATACTTTGAACACTCCAGTGAGGTGTCATCAGGATAAGAAGCTTCACACATTACCATCAACTCATTTATTTGTTCCTTGACATAACCTGGAAATAACAAGAAATTATGTGCAATTTAATGTGATATGTAAAAGATTTCCTTGAATTAATATATTTGATTATAATTCCTACACCTAACTTTTTAATTTGTAATTTTTTTGTAAATATGTTAATGTACGGGCAAAATTGTCTTTAATTTGCAAGGATGAAACTAAAGGACCTCAAATTTCCTATATAATGGGACAATATGAAAAACATCCAATAATGAATGCAAAATAAAATGTCAAACAGCTAACCCATTTTCATATTGGAAAATAAAAAGTATAATTTTACATATTTCACAAACTGGTTCTTAATTTGTTCAATATCATAGGACTTACTTTATAGACAAGCAAGTACATTTTGTTGAAGATAGAATGTAGATAACAGCAGAGATTTTTAAAAATTAAATAATAGGGCCTATTCTTATTAAATTAAGCCATGTAAATTTTAATTTGAAATAAGCAACTCAATCAAATTTATATTAATATTTTATTTTCTGCATTTTGATAGCTAAGCCAATGAACAGATATAGGAAAAATCGGAACTAGTCTCACAAATAACTTGAAAACGAATCACCTAAACAAATACCTGGTTCAAATCTGTTCAAATTGAAGGTCAGTAACCTACATACCTGCGCACAGCTGATACCTACACAAGGTTGTGTGTTGTGTGGCCATGCAGAGATCAAATCATTATGTACCATATTTGAGCAAATAAAGATTTGATTTGATGCAATTAGTTTCAAAAGTAAACATCTTTTATTAGGGATATATTTACTTTTTAGAACTAGGCTATATCAAAATTTAAAATACATGTTTATTCAAATTTTTTTAAGTTTATATTCTCAAAATATGTGCTGAGTTTACTATTGACCTATATGTATTCTACTAGACACGCAATCCCATATTGAGAATTTGCTCACTGCCAAAATTGCTAACTGAGTTGCAGCGCCACGCTGCAACTCAGTTGGCAATTTTGGCTGCCGCGCCCGCGCCCCTCACCTCTAGCACAGCCGACTGGGACAGAATTTTTATTCAAAACAGCGTGTGTAGTTATACATATAAGTCAATGAGAGTTTACCAAGTTTTCCTGTATATCTTTCAATGATGCATTGTGCTGTACCAGAATTAGAATCATCAGAAATTTATACATGTTTAACAAGACCCAAGTACCGAAACAAATATCAGTGAGTACAACAATCAAGTAATAACAACAAAATAATGCAGTAATTTTTCTATACTTCATTTTACACATTTTATAAAATTATTATAATACATTTTATAAAATATAGGTCAACAGAATCTAAAGAAACTATTAATTTGTCAACATCAAGTCTGACATCTTAACTAGATCACAGTTGATAGATGTGTAAATATTTTTTATTATAATATATTTAATTATGCCAAGTTAAAAAAATAAATCTGATCAATCAGTACCATTAAAACATGGCATTAATTATATGTATTAATATTTATATATGAATATAAATTCAATTTGAACAAGTTTCAATATTTCAGGGTACACCTAGTGTGAACACAAAAGTTAAAATCGCTAGAAATGTTTAGAACTTAACATTATGTTATTCTAATATTCTATCAAAATCATACCAAAGTCTGCCTGTGTAAAGAATGTATCATATTGCGCTTCTTTCGTTTTCACCCAGCCCCGATGATCACCAGGGCACGTAGGACGCACATGGTACGATACTTCTTTGTCACAACCAGGTTCGTAGCCCCAACAGGCTTTGATCTCTGCTAGTTCTTTATAAGGACACCGCGTATCTTGTAAACAGCTATGAACAATACTAGGAAAAGCATTAAAAACGTACTTTATATGCGCTGGAGGTATATTAAGATCATAAATATTGATTGAATTAATGTTCAAAAACAACACCGCGAGATAGAAAATGTAAAAGAGCAACCGCATTGTATCGTATTGTATAAAACTTTAAAATAATTGGAAACTAGAAATATATTATAGTTTTTAATTAAATATTAATATGTGAAATGTAAATGTTTTATAAATAAAATAAAAAATCATTACGAAAAGTACATGAACATTTTCAAACTGACAAGCAAAGAGTATTTAAACCTCAAATGACAACCAAAGAGAATATAACAAGCATAGTTCGGTGACAGCGAACCTGTGCAGCGAACAAATACAGTGGGACAAGGATCTTTATGAACGTGACTGACATTTGTGGGAGGGCGACACTATGTCGGCAAGGGATGCTTTTAAGAAAATTTCCCTAATATTATGCGAAAATTTTAAAATGCCCATAGATTGTATCCATTGTATTTTTTATGTCAATTATATAACTTTGACGGGCCTCTTAGCGTACTTGGTGTTTTTTATTCGCACTCAGGACAGATATTTGTGTCCATGATCATGTATGTTTATCTTGTGTCTGGGTGTTTATCTATATAAGCATGTATTTACAAAAGTAGTATATTAGCTATCTGATTTCCATCGTACAAGGTTTACTTAGTTTGGGATCAGATGGCTGTTTCAGGAATATCGAACTCTAAAAGTTTATTGAATACTCCACATATTATCCTCCATATGGGTTGGGGGATGGCATTGTTGGCGTGGTTGGCAGATACGCTGCCTTTTACGCCGCAGGTCGTGGGTTCGAATCCCACCCGGGACAAATATTTGTGTGTATAATATATATACATAATATAATATGTCTATTTGTCCTGAGTCTGGGTGTAAAATATGTATTTACAAAATAAAAATAGTATATGTAGTATATCAGTTATCTGGTTTCCATAGTACAAGCTCTGCTTAGTTTGGGATCAGATGGCCGTGTGTATAATGTCCCAGGATATTATTATTATATAATGAGCATAGTACTTAAGCAGCACACAACTCTTCCCTACAGCAATGATTTTACTTATAAAAGACGTAAAGATAGAGATTGCACACAAAAGATAAAAACAACACATGCCTTCACCTCAAAGTTCTACATAGTTTTAGGACCGCTTCTCTACAATAGACAATGCAATTGTAGACATTTATTCCCTTAATTACAATAATTGTAAACAAGCCCTTAAGAATGCTCTCCAAGCCTTATCCTACGAAGATACAGAGAAACTTTTAGTCGTTTTGAAATAAAGTTGTTTTGTACTGTTTTATAATATTGATTATGTAAAGAAATTGATGATTTTTGAGAATGTGAAACTAACAAAGTCATTATGATGTAATTGTTATAAATTAGCATACGCATCAATTACAAAAATTTATGAGAAACCAATATACAATTTTCCCAACAAGATGCGCACAGCTCATCTCCTTTTAACACATGTAATTATTTTGCGGACATTAGTGTGGGTTATACGTTTATTTAATTTAAGTTATCATATAATCTGCTATAATTACTGTAACGTATAACTGTTTTGTGTCCCAATAAAGAAAAATAAAAATTTTGGGTTCAATAACATTGTACGTTACCCAAGTACGCGCTTTTTACCTTTTTGCAACCATTGTTAGAATAATCATATCACGTATATTATAATTATTATATTATATAATTATTAAGTAAGTGACTATTGTTAGAATATATTAATACTAGCACTTCTTTGCCTGAAATACAGGACTACCTAGTTCTGGCACACCTGTAACGTTTGTAGCGAATTAAGAAAAATTGTAGTTGTAGTTTTTTTATGTTTTAGTTGTTAAGAATTTTATCTAAAATAAATTATTATTATAATAAATATTGATGGCACCAGGGAAGAAAACAGTCATTTTTATACGTATAAATTAATTTATTTGTAAATTAATATTTCATTCACATTACTTAATACTACATTAATGTAAAAATCAAACGAAAAATTAATACACGGGTGCGATTTAATCAAGCATAAAAAATCAAGCATGGTAACATTTACGTATCGAGGCGGCAACTCGCTCGTTAACTTTTTCAAATGGAATTATCGGGCCTACATTGTATTTTTCTTTCATGATAAGCTCCTTAACCTTTAGGACTATTTCCCTGACACCACTTTCTATCACTTTTAGCAAATTGCTAGTGTTTAATAAATAATACAATAATAAACTTAGAAACAAGAATCGACAAAGCAAGCTGTGGCAGAACTGTCGAAGAGACACTTTGCGAGATGGCGGCGTTAGTTCCACTGTCAGCCACGTTCATAAATACCCTTGTCGCACTATACTGGATACAGACTTAAAAATTGACGTTTGACATTAGTCATTTAATTTATAGATGTTTTTAAATAGAACAACCCTGGTCCTCTTTAGTTCTGAGTCGACTGTTTCGAGTCTGGAAGGCGCGCTGAGCTGGATACCAAGCGGGATGAGTTGAAAGCCAGACCACCTGCGGCGATCAATTACAATTATTACAATGGTGTGCTCACATGCCCGCAATGTGCTAGGACTTTCTCAAATATAATTGGCTACATAATTCACATGCGAGCACACGAACGACTGCTACAGTAGGAGAAGAAGCGGTCGCCGTTGCTGAAATCAGCCGGTACCACATCATCATCATCATCATCATGAAATGGGTGGAGCTAGCAAAATATTTAAATCATGATTAAAATGGTGCTAAAAGCGTGAGGACCAAATTAAAATGAATATTCTGGCCTCGCACTATTGTGAAATTGATTTTCGGGGTTTGTATTTTGCGAACATCTTAAGGATGTTTTTTGTAAGATCTCCTTTGGGGCCTTCTCAAGGTGAAGTACCTACTTACCCAGTTGCACAGATTTTATGGCGATCTCGCTTTTTGTAAACTTTACCAAAGAGAATATAACAAACTTCGTTTAAATTTTCCGTTGACTGACATGCTCAGTATCAATCTGACTCCAGCATGGAAGTCAGGAGACGATTAGGATTTAGGACTATAATTATTCCGATAACTAATAATAAAACACTTTACGGATAGCAATAACTATAGTCGATCTCAAAAGTTTTCGACGGCATGCTTGCCACACAACTAAATACATATGTGCTCTTCGATTCATGATAACTAATTTGGAGTCCCAAATTGGTTTTCATGTATCGGGAGTAAGGGAGTACGGGAGTTCAGGGTTATTAATAGAGAGTGCGGTGTTAAATTAATGCATTGTGAATATTTTCGCGTTATTCTTGGATTTTCCTTCATTGACCGGTTTATTTTGCACAAATGAATGAGAATGTAAATGCTAGCAGCCATGGGCGCCGCCATATTTGGACATGCAATAGGTGAACGAAAAAAATTGATGCAAAGTAAAAAGTGTCTCTTTAAACAGTATTAGTAAGAAAAAGAGGAGTAAATATTTTTTTCTAATACTTAATTAACATAAATGTGATCTTAAAAAAATAATTGATAATAATAGTAAATTGTTACATACAAACCTATTTTATTAAATTATTTTATGTATTTTTCAATTGGTTGTTGTCATTATGAACAATAAAAACATCCGAATGAAAAAAAAATATCGTTTTATAATTAGTAAACATAATCATGTTGTCAGGGAAATATTTTTGTGAACTATTTATCGTGGCGAAACGCTTCGAGCATTTAGGATGAAACGGTTTAGAATCGCTGTTTGGGTTGGACTTTAATGAAAGTTTCACTATTGGTTTTGACTTTAAATGTTAGTACCGAAAACCACGTGTTTCTCACACATAGCATGGCTTCTTTCTATATCCCAAGCATCACATAAATAATTCATGTATCTAAAGCTGTATCTAAAATGTCACATTCATTGGAGATCATTAGAGCATCAAAATAATTTCTTCAAAATAATTCTGATCTTTGTTTTCTGTATAAAATAACCAATAATAAAATACATTGCAGCTCTCTTCTACAAAAAGTACCTTTATCTATACCTTAATCTTACCCTAGACACAAAATCTGCAAAATATTTCATACGCAATTTTCTAAGATGAATTTGGGCCGTCAATCACCTACCAACCGAATTCTTGATCTCTTCAAAGTCGCGATCCAAATGTTGACATATTTACTAATTCGTTTGGTGAATTTAAAACTAAATAAAAAAATACTTTTGCCTATTTAATTCCTAGTCGTTACACACATGTTCTACGTTGTTATAATTTTTAGATTTAGATTTTGTTTTTTTTTTAATTTTAATTCTAATATGCGTGTCAAAAATACTTCTAATGTTAGCTGGTAAATGTTATGTACACCTTAATTGTTATGCATATCAGATGCAAAACCATGGAATTATTTGTTTTTAAATGTGTAATATGTATAAAGTTGTTGTACTGTATATAAATAAATAAAACAAAAATGGGAACAGAAATAAATGGAAAATTAATAACTGATATGGAAACAGCGCATTTATTTTTAATCTGTTATAAAAGCTATGTAGAGTTACCCTAGTAAAAATATATTTGGCGCCTTTTCAACGTCGGAATATAAAATTCCCGGTGGAAGCCACGATTGGTCCCGATGACCACGTGAACACAACAGCAGTAGGTATCCAATCAGCTGGTAAATCTAAAATCGCCCGCCCGCCTCTTTCTATTCTGTCTGCCGTTGTTGAAATTGAGTAATTAGTGCTTTGTTTGTATTTTAGTGATAATTTTTCCATGTGATGTTGATGGGCTTAATGTTGTACTGTTATTGAAGTCATCTAATGAATATTTATTATAATGTTGGCTGGATTTTTCTGACCTTCGAAGTTAACCCAAAACTAATGTCGCCATTTTGACCATTCAATGATTCAAAACTACTTTTATTAGGTATATTTATTTTGTTTGGTCGTCAACAAATGTTTAAATGCTGCATTCGTGACTTGCGTAAATGGATACACAATTGCCAGGAATACGGAGAAAATGTCTCAGACGAATAGCACTGTAAATTTTCTAATTCATGACGCTAACGGTTAGTAGCAAAATGCTCGTCGTGAAGCATATTTTCTGTGATATTTTTATAAATTTGATAAAATTCAAAGGTTCCTTAACCTATCATTCTGACGTTACCATTACTACTGAAATATTTAAAGCCCCAGTAACATTTTTAATGAATTTTTACGTCTTGCGATCAGTAGCTTGTGTTTATATACCGGTGGCGCTATAAATTACACGAACTAAGTAGATAAATAATATTATGAATTGTATTACTTAGTTCAATGGTTACCGCATATTTAATTGCATGAGTGCGTATCATTTCTGTAGTAGCATTTACCTGCAATTATTGGGAACCTTTCACAGCTTATATGTATAAATTGTCATGTTCTAAAGTTATGCTTAACAATACTTGTGTTATTTTAGGGCACCCTCAGATGGTGAAAGTTGTTCAAAATACAAGCCACCAGCCCATCGCTCAAATTAAAATTAAGCCTAATCCAGTCAAAGTAATCAAATTGCCAGCCACAGCTGAAGGAACCAACAAGGTAACTATAACAGAATTGCAGTTCATATATAATTTAAATGACAAAACGCTCAAATCGAACCATTAAAGCACTTTTTGACTTACAATCTATTAAAATGTTTGGTTCATTAATTAGCATTTTGTTAGTTTAATATAAGGACCATTTAAAATGATGACTGGTTATTAATTAAAGATCACTTCAGAAACTGTTGAAAAGCATGTCTAGAAAAGGAGCTTGGTAAAACTTATCACATAATGATTTATATACCTCTATGGAATAATGAATAATATGGACTAATACATTTTGGAGAATTATACCCTCTAAAATGTATTTACCAATGTAGTCTCTGAGATACTTAGCTAGTAAAGTATAATTACTCATTCTGTCATTTACTAACTACTATAACTTATAGAATTTATGTTCTCTAAGTGAAATATGAACTGTTGTTTTTTACTAAAAGTGTCAGCTCCTTACCATCTCTATGGGAAGTGTATTTTTGTATATCTAGTTCTCCAGTTATATACTGATTACATGAAATACTCTTGTATGTTAATTTCTAAAATTAAATTATAATGATACAATTCTCATCATATATTTTACAAGTGAATAAGTTAGTTTGAAATGCTTTAAATATTAAAGCATAGTTTATTATAAAATTAATAGTGGTGAATGGAATCTGTGAGCAATTACATATTAATGCAATATAATAGCAATGTTACTATGTGATTACCTCAATTTACTTATTTATTATATTATTAAATTGTATAATTTATATTTATAATTCCACAACATTTGTAACTGAAATGCATAAAAAATATATATACTAACAGATATGGGGTGAATAGAAATCAATCAGAATTTGTAAAATACTCAGGGTAAGAAAATAAATTGAATAAATATCTTGGCACAACTAACACACCACCTTCTGATCTCAAACTAGGCAGAGTCTCTATTATGTTAACCAGCCAACTGATAAACATACTTATAAATTTCTGAATACATACAATATCATAATAGCAGCGGAAATACATTCACTGCTGGACAAAAGGCACACCCAAAATACATATTATAGATAAATTATATACCCTGTAGAAAGGTTCAAGTATTTATCTCTCAACTCAATAGATACATGTTAGATAAGTTTGATGCCATTGTCATGTGTCTGTGTGTATTGTGTTATTGTTTTTTCCCAAAAGAATGGAATAATTTCAATGCATAATGTTTTTTATTTTGTGTTGAAAAAGCTTACCTATCTAATAGTTCAGCTGATTGCTATATAATGAAGATTGTTTCTGTCTGGCCAATAGTTCTCTCTACTATTATTGTGAGTGGGGATTTTGACATTTATGTTAAAATATTAGTTTTTGGAATTTACAGTTAATAAGTGTTATATATAAGGTACACTTATTTTACAACCCCTCCTTTGTCATGGCATGTTCATTAGTAAGATTGAACTAATTAACAAAGTAACTTGTATATATTTTTAGTCATACTGTTACTAGATTTTTATCAGTTTAACGTCAACATATGTGGTAAAAACAATTTATATTGAATTAGTCTGTCACTTCAAATAAATTTATTTATCAATTTATATAACAGAATGTTGAAGTATTTATAACATTCCATTTGCAATTGAAACTCCCAATTCTGCCACATTTACCACTAGCTTTGCCCTGCGGTTTTACCTGCTTTAAACTTTATAAATTATAGCCTATATGTTATTCGGATATATAAGCTATATTAGTACAAAGTTTCCTCAAAATCCATCTGGTAGTTTTTGCGTGAAGAAGTAACAGACATACACACTCACATACTCACAAACTTTCGCCTTTATAATATTAGTGTGGTAAACAATGTTTTTAAGTCTTAAGTGAAACTAACCAAAATATTTTACTGCTGCTTTCATGATCCTTACACCATTCCTAATGAGTGGATAAACTTATTCAATTGCAAAACTTCAACATAAGAATATTCTTAATGCCTTGCTTTTAACAGATTATGGTGATTTTTGTGGTGTGATTGTAAGCAGCCACATGACAATAACTATGGTTTTCCAGTTGAGGAGCTCGTAGAGCAAAATATTGCTATACTAATCACCTCTTTTACCTTTCATTCTGTACCTACCTATAGATATAAACTTTGCTTGTGGTATACTACATATTATTATATTATTTAGTTAAAAAATATTATGATATAGACCTTATAATTTAATTTTGACAAAAATCTTTTCAGTTCTTTATGATAAGGCAGTATCACTAAATGGCACTAGGCTAATTTTTTACTGCTTCATTATAACAGACATCAGTTTTCAGGGTGGTAAAGTTAGCTGATGTTAAAATGCATCAAGTATTTTTTTTAAATTTGGCAACCTTTCAATTGCTCAAATCAAAAATTTCAGCAATTTCTGCCAGTGTCATGTAATGTTTGCTCATGAGTAATTTTGGAAGTATTTATGGACCTGGAACAAAGACAAACGCAGAATACATACAATAGCTATATTTACAGTAAAATAGACAATACATATAATTTTTCTAAGACTTTATCTTGTAAGTATATATGTATTTAATAAACATATTGATAATTTAGGGGTCAGGGAAAAATGAGAGAAGATGTCTGACATTACCTGATTTGTTGTTTATTTTTATTTATTACCCACCCATTACCTGTGTTTAATTTTGAGATGACATGTTCAAAAGAATGGGTGCCATATAGTTTACAATTTAGAAAGATGTGATTCAAAGAACCTCTAGTGCAACTTTTTATAACCTATCCATTTGCTGAACTTATTTTAGATGGTTTTTATAAATTTATGAAGCTCATGTCTCCAGTCAGAGGAATTAAAACTCCAAACAGATGAGCCAATTTCAATTAATTTTGTCAGCTAGGTTTTCTTTTTTCTTTTCTAGTTAATTAAATCAGTACAAGCTGTGATAAAGCTTCTCTTTCTCTAATAGAGCATAAAATAGTATCCTTGTTGGTAGTCCATAGTTTTCAAACGGGTTTCAAGTAATTTTACTTTGTATTTTTCTGAAACCTAGTTAAATAAGGATGGATATTGCTATATATGTATGTTGTAAGATCTAACCTAATTTAACTAGGTTTCAGAAAAAGATTAGATCTTACTATACTTAGCAAAATCGATCCTAATTTAACTAGGTTTAAATAAAACACTAAGGTACACAATATAAGTTTAGATGTTCCAAGTTACTCTTCATTTACTAGTTGCAGTTGTGATTTTGAGCGGTTAAATATTATCATCAGTCCTGCATTCAATCGCACTAATATTATAAAGGCGAAAGTTTGTGAGTGTGTATGTTTATTACGTCTAAACGGCTGGAGCGATTGTATTGTAATATAATTAGTTATGGAGTCATCTGACACCCTGGATTAACCCATTTATGAAGTTTAACGCGGGTAAAACTGCGGGGCTCAGCTAGTTTCATATAATATTGCAATTTTATTTCAGAATTGATGTAGGTTCCCATTGAGACTTAGCCAAATAAACATTAAGTATATTAGAGTTGAGCCAATGGGTACAGAGTCATCTCAGGTAAACAAAATAATATTACTAAAAGCTGATTTGTATCAAAGTTATGCATAAAGATCTGAATCTACCCATGGGATGTTTATGCGCATTTTGCAATTTAATAAACTACAAGGTTATGTAGTACGCTAATTTGCCAAATACGCAAATAAAACCATTTTCATGTTATCAGTTGATCAGATGAAACACTTTGTAGAACAAAGTTATTTGCCAAATACGCAAATTTAAAACCATTTTCATGTTATCAGTTGATCGGATGAAACACTTTGTTGAACAAAGTTATTTTGCGTGT
This sequence comes from Pseudoips prasinana, assembly GCA_951640165.1. Lineage (NCBI taxonomy): Eukaryota > Metazoa > Arthropoda > Insecta > Lepidoptera > Nolidae > Pseudoips > Pseudoips prasinana. The sequence continues at coordinate 21,626,473 of OX621237.1, read as the reverse complement.
ATATCTAATTGGTAATAGGTATTGTAGTTCAGATACATAGATAGATTACTTATGTATTATTTATTTCTATGTTATACTAAGGGTTTTTTCATGGAGGGACGACTCGTCGCGCGATTGCACTACGAAAACTGCCCTTAACGCATACCTACGTATTACGCTATCAAGATCAAAATGTATCTTCCGTGGTGTGTTATGTTGTGCGTAGCATTGTACGTCGCGTTGCGTTGTTTACTGGAAATTATGGTCATGTAAGAGAGCGTCCATGCAGAAAAGTGTGGTCTATCCAACTGTGCCTAACGCAATATGCAATCACATACAAAAAATATCGCAGATAGACAAGGATAATAAGAAGTGAAATTACCGAATATTATTTTGAATAATATTAAGTATTTTTTTTTAAATATTAATATCTATAATATCTAGGGACAATGTCACACAGATCATCCTAGACCCAAACTAGGCAAAGCTTGTACTATGGGTACCAGGCGACGATATACATACTTAAATAGATAGATAAATACTTAAATACATAGAAAACATCCATGACTCAGAAACAAATATTCGTGCTCATCACACAAATGCTCTTACCGTGATTCGAACCCAGGACCACCAGCTTCGTAGGCAGGAGCACTACCAACTAGGCTACGGTGAACAATACGCATATGACTCTTTAAAAAACGTCTGGGGTCCATAAAATCCACAAATTCAGCTACGTCATGATGATATTATTTACGAACTAAATAACTTATAGTATTTTCTAATTATACGACTGCGCAATTTTTTGCTTGACGACATTATATGCTATTAAAATGCTGAAAATGTGTATTTTACCTAACAATATATTATTAAAACAATATTGCTCGCGCGAGACGATTCGTAACAACTCTTGAAAACAACTCTTGAAAACAACTTTTAAACATTGCTCAGCAGTGAGATAAGTTTTAATTCTTCAATAGAGTTTTATCCCCTTTTTGAGGAAACGCACCGCCACACTCCTGTGCCATGCTTCCGGCGTTCGGCCTTCAAGTATGATGTAGTGCAATAACTAGGATCGGTTTACCACTCGCTTTCAGATGTTTAGCTGGAACTCCATCGTCACTCCACTCTTTATTTTCGTGCCATCCTAATCTCGTACAGGCTGACTTCCGGGATATCCACGGTGTAGTGTCTCGTAAGTCTTGCTCTTGGAACTTAGGCATGACTATTGGCAAGATGTTGCCTTGTCGTGTACAGTTGTCCGTAGAAAAGCTCGATCTCTCCCAGCAACTCGGGTTTTGTCTTCAGTTTCGTCAGTTGGATGTGCATTACAGACAAATCTCTTGTGAAAACTTTTAAGCCTTTGCTGCGCTGTTTAAATTGGCCTATGTATGTCGTGAGTCATTGATTTTGAGATATGTCTGTTCAGCTTCCTGTGCCTGGCAGCATCTTCTGAGTACGTCAGCACTATTTTCCGTCTTTCGTCTATAAGCTGTAGGGCAGAGTCTGAGATCTTTTTGGGTCTACTTCTACGGCGGTTTTTAAAGAACTTAGAAAACCCAGCCGTAAGTATTGCTTCCACGAACCTGTCGTGGTATGCGAACACTTTCTCGCAGTCTTAAAGGCATTGGAATCAGTATTAAAGTTCGAGCTGAAAGAGTTCCGGATTTTGGACGTGGAATGGTAAAGGACGGAGCGTAGACTTCATCAGTTCGGAATTTTAACAGATTCAATGAGCCTCTGACCATTCATCATTTCCATAGGGAAATCATTGAATATTTGTCTTCTCGTTGACACGATGAAGTCTATCCCGTTTCCGGTTTTCCCATCGGGCTCACCTAGCTCCATTTACGGTGTTCCGGCTTCTTGGAGAAGGAACTTCTCATAAAGAGTCACTCCTTCTCCATGAAGTCGGCCAACATCTGGGCACGGGGATTCCGAACTCCATTTCCAAACTGCCTCACGTTCAGCTCATCGCTGATTCTTTCGCCTACCTTCACATTAAAGTCCACTGCAATGAAATATGAGTTGAGAGGTATGTATGGCTCTAGATATGTTGTCATACATATCCGCGTTCCCAAGCGATATTCGTTCAAGATCATGTATACCTACTTGTATACCGGATGCGCCTCCCAAATCGAACGTCTAGTAATCGAATGCCTAAGTAAACGAATGAATTATTCATTTGTTTTACTTTCGTTTAATTTATTAACCATTCGATATTATGAACGTTTTAGACATTCGATTACTTGGCGTTCGATTTGGCATAGTACACCCCTTGTATAAACTTGTATAATATAATGAATATAATAGTATGTAAATATAATAGTCAGAACATGTTTGTAGTAATATAGTTAAGTATACATATAATTATTTCTAGTTACATAGAATACACGGATTGTATGAAAACATTTATAAAATTTATTTTATATTAGTAATGATATTTAGCTAGCTTGTATGAAGTTATTGTCGAAAGAGATTATCTTTTAAGTTTAATTATCGAAATTTATAGTTATACTAGCTGTGCCCCGCGGTTTTACCCGCGATATACTTTGTAAATGATCACAGCTCCTGCCCCGTAGGTGATAGCGTGATAATATGTAGCCTATATGTTGACCCGATCTCTAAGTAATATTGATGCAAAATTTGAAGTAAATCCATGCTGTACTTTTTGAGTTTAGCTCGGACATACATGCAGACAAACAGACAAAAATTCTAAAAACTATATTTTTGCTTCGATATCGATTGTAGATCACGCCCCAAGTATCCTTTTAAAAAATATTCAATGTACAGTTTTGACTTTCCTACCATTTTATTATATGTATAGATATAGAATTAATGCTGGAATTTGTATGTATTTTACTACATATTGTCTGAATGGTTCTATCTATATTAAGTTACGAATTCAAAATATCTATATAATAACTTTATTCTTGGGAGAGGCTTTTGTCCAGCAGTGGACTTCTTACAGCTGTTATGATGAAACTCTTAAAATCATCAAAGCACGTTTTTGAAAATTGCATACGATAGTTAGGTATCGATGTGTGAGTGCATATGGATACAAAATAGAGTAGGGGAGACAGGGGCTACAAGTTCCGATTTTCAGTTAACCTCAAAATTTGTTAAGAATTTTCGACTTTAATAGTCCTAGGCTGCAATTAAAATCAGCTTACATATTTCAGTTTGCTATTATGATAGTATTCTGGATAATTTATTGTGAGATTTATTTGTTATTAATTTTTTTATAACCAAAGCCGGAAAGTAACAACTTACCCCAACTCGGGGCAAGTTGTTCAGAAGCCGGGGTAAGATGTTACCATATCTGTTAATGCTATTGTTTGTGAAATAATAAATAATAATAGATTATACTTGGTCTGTTATTTGGTAGTAATTAATCAGCAATTAGGTAAGGTAAATATATACATATATGTTTCAACATTTAACTATTATTTATCCTTAAACAATTATTGAAGTCACAATGAGCAGTTCTCAAAACTTGCATCTCAAGTCTTGGTAATTATTTCAGTCCTAAATAATTTGTCTTATCTTTGGCTTAAAATATCAATCATATAACATAAAGAAACAAGTAGGTAACTATAATTTGTATTTAAACAATTAATAAACATTAAGAGCTTATCGCAGCGTGGGCAGGCCCCCTACAAGATGGACCGATGATCTTGTGCAGGTCGCTAGAAATCGCTGGATGCGGATAGCGCAAGACCGGCAATTGTGGAGATCTTTGGGGGAGGCCTTTGTCCAGCAGTGGACGCCTTTCGGCTAATATGATGATGATGATAAAGAGCTTATCAAATAACTTGCAGCTATAAGACATAATAAGCTTTAATCGTAATAATTATCAAGGCTGATTGATAATTATTACGGTTAAAGATTATTATGTCTTAGGCTGAAAATAATAATCATAAATACACAAAGAAATGCCATCATAGGCAAAAATACAAATAACTTATAATTAATCTTCTAAAGATATATCGGAAAATGCCTACAACTGGAATATGGCCAGATTTTACAATCTTGACACTCAACACATTCTTTTCCAGCACGTGCACAAGAGTAACTATTACAACACACTAGGCAATAATACTCTAAGCTGTCCTCTTCACTGTCAGAATTTTCACTACTTTTTAATACCTCGTTTGATCGTTTAACAGATTTCGCCTTGCCTTTTCCATTTCCTTTCTGTATTTTAATCTTCCTTTATGTTTTTCCTTTTCTTTTATATTTTGCTTTCCTTTTCCTTTATATTTTATTTCCTATATATTTTTTAATTTCACTTACTTTTATTTTCTTGCTTTGCTCTTCTGCTAAAACCTGTTTGTCAGGGGTATCCGTTAGAATTGTGGTCTTTCTTATACGTCTTTTGTGCGTTCTAATCCTTCGAGGTGCCTTTGGAAAACGACGTACAGTTTCTGGAGGAAAAAGTCATGCTTTCCAAGTTGTTCTCCTATAACACCAGAAGATGGAGGCAGATTAACACCCCTGATGGCCCTGGAGCACTTATTCTTTTGGCAGAAGGATGAAGAAGATTGAACAACAGTTTAATATATGCCGACTTATCTTCCTGTTCTTCTGTAAATACGGCTCTTGCTTTTTTGTAGCCAGTTGTGATATTTTCTTCTCCAGATCTTACTTTTTTACGAATTTGTAAAATGTCATATGGCAAATGTGGCAATAGTTATAATTTTTCTGCATTCTTTAATAACTGCATGCGCTGCTGTTTGCAGCAACTCCTTTGAAACTGAACCTCATGTCGTTTTCCGTGTGTAAATTCGCATGCTATAAAAGAAAATAACAATATTTATACCTCATTTTTGGTACAAACGATTTAGGGCAAGTAGTTCCGAGGACACAACCTGCCCCAAAAAAAAGGAACATCTAACCCCAATTATAAGTGTTGAATAAAAAGCAAAATATAGGTTAGGTTACAAAACATATGTAATTTACGGATAGTGTATCACACCAATATATAAATCTTCAGATTGAAATAATAAAACACTGAACGCTAATCGTTAAAATTTGTGACACTGACCAAAAATGCTAAATCCGAAAATATTAACTTACGTGAATCAGCGACACACGTGCTGCCGTTCCAATATTCCCGGCGGCACTGGCCTGTCAAAGATGGTCGCCATCGGTGCGCTGTGGCATTGCATTTTATGACGCGTTTAAACAATATTCCTATCCCTTCTCCTCGAAGAGCTATTTCAATCGGAACAACTTACCCTGGTAACTTCTAGCCCCGGTCTCCCCTACTATGCTACAATTTTTTTGTGTGTCCTGTTTCATGATAGATATGTTTTAATAAAAATGACAAAACGTTTATAATTACATACATATATAGACTGACGCCTGTTTCCCAGAGGGGTAGCCAGAGAACGGATTTCCATTTGTCACGATCTTTGCATACCGTTTTTGCCTCGATTACTGTCATTATATTCTTCATACATGCTCGCCGGTTTAGGGTACTTCTGACCTGCCCTTTCTTGAGAACGTCTACGATTTGGTCAGAGAATGTTCGACGAGGTCTTCCCTTCCGGTTGTCCCATTCACACAGGCCAAGTATACTTCTTTTGTCAATCTTCTTCCATTCATCCTTTCTAAATGGCCAAACCATCTCAGCATACTTTTTTCAATCTTTATAATTAGATTGTGCAAATATAATGTTACAGGTCAAACAGGAATCCCTGAAAGAAGAAAGAAAGTTCGTACTTCCTATATCTGAACCAGCTACTGTTCAAGTAAAGTTTGAGAACGAAGTGACAAGTACGAGCGCTGCTGACACCTTCACTATGTCACATGCATCACGGAGACGACATGACTCCGACAATGATCCTCCAGCAGAGTAGTAAGTGACTCTTAAACTCAAGTCCTTCCAATAGGGATAGATAGATATTTATTTCATGTTTTTTTTAAAGACTACGCCCGCACTAGCGAAGTGAGGCCCTGCGTCGTGCAGAAACATATCAAAGACGGACACAAAGTACAGACGCCAGCACATCCAGCTACCCCAATCTGTCAAATTACTTTTATAGATTTTCAACTTTATTACATAAGCATAAGATTCACTTTCAATTGGGGAAATTTGACAGATTGGGGTAGCGTGATGTGCTGGCCTCTGTACGTCCAGCTGATCCTAGAACTTGAACGAATGATTTAATCATTTTTAAACTTCATCTTTTGAACGCCGATCATGATCAAGATAATCGGCGAATAAGCCAACAACATAATATCAACTGTGATTAACAATAGTTATTTTTAGTATATATTTTGTTGTTTGTTTTCTTGTTTATTGAGACTTTTCTCCCGCAGTCAACCCAACTGAGCTTTTGTGGGGTATTCTTCTGTACTTGTGTGTTAATATTAAGGAAACAATAAATAATAATAAGCGGTAGCTCCGCTGGTTGGCTATCCAAATTTTTTCAGTGTCAGGTGTAGATAGAATTTATTTCCTGCACTATTAATGTAACTGCCAATATAAAATAATATCCTGGGACATTATTCACACACGGCTATCTGATCCCAAACTAAGCAGAGCTTGTACAATGGAAACCTGATAACTGATATATTACATGTACTATTTTTTTTTTGGAAAATAAATCCTTACATATATAGGTAATTACACCCAGACTCAGGACAAACAGACATGTTCATGGATACAAATATCTGTCCTGGGTGAGAATCAAACCTGCGGCGTGAAGGTAATGTATGCATAAAAGTTGTTTTGACTGATGCAAGCTATGCTTCGACAAAATAATGATTATAGGAAAGGATGTTTAAAGGTACGACTTGAGGTTGAGGTTCTTCAAAATATGGTCAAATCTGGCGTAAGGTTATTTTTTCACAAGATTAACCTCGGAAGTATTGGCTAAAAACTCAGGCCTTAATACTCCATGTTACCAATTTCTGAGCAAATAATAATAATTTATATCTGCTTCCTATTCCATCTGTGACTATATCGAGCATCAATGCAGGAGGTGTCTGTTCTATATTTAGACTTGTTTATTTTACGGCCCATTCAAAATGTGCACCTGTGCATTGTAACTTTACGATATACATCAATGCATACAAGTTTTATGTTATGATATTTTGTAAAGCTGTAACAGATTACTATAGATAGTTGCTACTACTATACCTGCAAATTATTACCACCCTCTACCACGCTGCCAGGGCAACCTCTTCACTAGGTACCCGTAACACACGTTGTTTCCTAGCACGGAAGTGGGGTGATTTTCCTAGTTTTGGGTTTAGGTTGTTTTTGTATGTAGTATTAATTTCCTGATGTATGTTTTATTGCAAGAAGATTATTATAATATACAAGCTGCGCCCCTCAGTTTCACCCGCGTTTAAGTAGTTTTGGTGTACAAGAGTAACAAACATACATACATGTATCTATACAGACAAACTTTCGCATTTATAATATTAGTAGAATGCGTACCTCTAGCGGTTTTGGAAGTACACTCCGGAATAGCTCGCATATGGTATATTTTTTCCTACTTGCTTGACACTTCATATTTTGGACAATGCACCCAATATATTTAGAAATTGTTGCCTATGTGTTATTCTGACGTATAAGCTATATTATTGTAAAGTTTCATTAAAATCCATTCAGTAGTTTTTACGTGAAAGTGTAACAAGCATCCATCCATACTTACAAACTTTCACGTTTATAATATTAGTAGGATTACGATCGTCAGGATATTTAGTGTCATTTAGAAAGTGCAGCAGTAGCACGAAGTGCTTGTTTACTCCACGGCACGTGGCGCAGCGGCTAAGACAGTCGTGTCGCGGGTTCGAGTCCCGCGCCGGACAACTATTTGTGGGACCCATAAATAGTTGTTCTGAGTCTGGATGTAATTTGTGTCCGTCTATTATGTTTGTAAAGTACCCCGCGACACAGGGATTAGATTACCTAGATCGGGCGTTGTCTTTTAAAAAAAAAGAAATAAAATACGTGGCGGAACTTAACTATGTCAAATATAGTTTTTAATCTTTTTCCAAAATTCACCAATAAGGGCTAAATACAACATGCCCCCATGTAAGCATACATTTAAGTCCTTTTCCAAACTGATATAAACATTTCTTTTTACAGCACAACAAAAAGACGTAAACATGCAGACAAAGTGGGTAAAGGCTTAAGACATTTCTCTATGAAAGTGTGCGAAAAGGTCAGAAACAAAGGTTTCACCTCTTATAATGAAGTTGCTGATGAATTGGTGCTGGAGTTTGCAGCTGGTATGCATGGTTCAGCTGATAGTCAAGTGAGTTTTGCCTGTAACTGACACACTCGAAACATATTTCATGACGATAACCCAAGTTTTTTCTCGATTACGAAATGACATTTGAGTTAATAAAAATATTATGATTAAACTACGATCATAAATAATGTTTCAGAGTGCGGCAGTCCAAAGTATGAAACTATGTTGATATGTACCATCAGTAATTTATTTGGTGCACCACCGCTAGGGTCTTGGGAATACCTAGCCTCTTCCCTAGCTTAAATGGCTTGATGGATTTTAATGTGTGAAGTTTCGATTGATGTTGCAAATTGAACGAAACCTTGTTTATTACAATCAGTTTTGGCTACTGAGTATTACAAAGAACCAAGTGGTGGTGCACCGTAATTCTCGCTAATGGTACAGGTCTGGAAACATGTATTGATGATCATTTCAGTTAAGAATCAGATTTAGTGCACTTTAGCTTAGTAACACCAGATTTTTTATCCAAAATACCTCTATTGTTTGGCATGTATTTCGCGTATTTTGGCAACTGATAATAACAGTTTCATAAGTTAATTGATTATCGGTATTCGCCACACAATAATTGTCGTATATAAATATAAAATTAATAAACTCAAGAGTTTGTTTTTCATTCCAGCAATATGATCAAAAAAATATTCGCAGAAGAGTGTATGATGCATTAAATGTATTAATGGCAATGAACATAATATCGAAGGAAAAGAAAGAAATACGATGGCTTGGACTACCTACGAATAGTGTACAAGAGTGCTCAGCTTTAGAAAAAGAAAAGCAATCAAAAATAGAACAGATACAGAAAAAAACACAACAATTGCAAGAACTTATATTACAGGTAATATTTATAAAATAGAAGATGTGACTCGCGGTTTCACCTGCATCAAACTTTATAAACCATAGCCTATGTGTTATTTGGATATATAATCAATATTATTACAAAGTTTCATCAAAATCCGTTCAGTAGTTTTTGCGTGAAAGAGTAACAAACATCCATACATCCATCCATCCATACTCACAAACTTTTATATTTATAATACTAGTAAACTACTAGTATTATAAATATGAAAATTTATCCTACTAGTGTGAAATATGTATCTTTCAAATATGTTTACTGCCTTTGCTAGTGACCTTTCAAGCAACTATCCGCTTGAAAGGTCACTAGCAAAGGCGGTAAACATATTTGAAAGATACATATTTCACACTAGAGGGCCGTTAGACCGCAATTAAAAGGGTCTTTATTACTAACAAAAGAGTTTCATGTAACATATAAAGTTACATGAAAATTTTATCTTACAATCAAATTAAAATATTTTACGGATTTGCAAATTGTTTTTTTTTTGAGTGGACGAGTATTGAGAGTAAAATTTTAAGGACGTTTACGCACATTTAATTACAGGAGTCACGCCATAGAAGTGGACCACGAGTGATTTGCAAAATTTCTTGTAAAACAGCTTTATTGTGAAGGATATTTTTGGGAATATTATTTTCAGTTTCTTCTAGACTTGTCGCAAAAAGTTTAGAAGAAAATGGAGTGCACTCCATAGTTGGATTCCATAGGTTCAAATGAGATCTTTGAGGCGCACATGACCATGTGGCTTAACTTCTGAGCATCCCTGTGCTTCACATTGGTTGTGGTCTGAGTTGTAGAACTGCTAGTCGGCTCGAACAAATGGGACACAAATGTAACCATTATCCATACTATAAACAAATGAAAAGATCGGATTCATCTTATCTTAATGATGTTGTATATGACCAATTTTTTCCATGTATGATTGATTGTATTTCTTTTGTGTTAAATTTATGTGTTCTTTTCATATGAATTTGATTGACAGATGTCTGAAACCCGTTATTATTATTTTTTTTTTTCAATTTCCAGCATATTTCATTCAAGAGTTTGATAGAGAGAAATAAGGAAGCGGAGAGCAAAGGAGTGAAACCGTCGCCCTCGTCAGCTATTCATTTGCCTTTTATTGTTGTTAATACTAGTGATAAAGCTTTAATCGACTGCAGTATTTCTAATGATAAGTAAGTGAATATTTTTAATCCATACACTACACTCCTTACGCTATAGGTTAAATAGGGTATGATAATCTCTGGCGTGATGCGCGTTGGCTCCTGCGTATCTAGCATGGCGAGAAGACTGATGTTTCTCCACAGCACTCTAACAATCCTAAACTCGCTATCATGGACGCAATGTGTTTTTCTGTGGTTTAACGGTTTTTTATTATCGGGACTTGTCCCTCCCTCTTACCCACCACTGCAACTCCTGTAAGCCAGGATCAACAGTGGCACACAATGAAATGACACTGAGCGGTGAGGCTCAGGCATGTCCCGGGAATCGGTTTAACTGTCTTGGATCCCACAACGGGGTCCAACAGATGTTTGCCACTTAATTTAACGACAGTCTATACAAGGGTGACCCTTAAAGAAGTTTAATTTCTGTGTGCTACCGTGTTTCGAAGGGCACTTTTAAATTTCGATCGCCTTATGCCATATTAGAGGCCTACTATGCTGCTTAATCGTCTCCCACTACTAGGATTAAATTAATAAATAGTTATAAATTGAAAATAATTATTGGCATGATTGTCTGTCTCAGCAAATAATCACAGAGAGAAATTTCGATTTTTCAGTTCATATAATTTAATCTTTGTTACGATTCATAATAATCCTCATGTCATCTGAAAGACTAATGGATAAAGGCTCCATCCATTGGCTTCCCGCCATCTTCGTAGCGCCCACGAACACTATTTTGATAAGTAGACATTCCCAGTTTTTAAATCTTATCAAAATTAGTTTACACGAAGTATGTATTAAATAATGTAAGAACACTCGAAAATCAACTTAAGCCGAAATGACGGGAAAATAATAATTATGATACACGTAAATGTAAATAAAGCATGAACTTAGTTTGTTGTTTAATAGAAGATCGAGAAATCTCAATGTTCATGCATTTGATATTAAACAATTCTTCATTTTTATTTCAGGACAGAATACATGTTTAACTTTAACAAAAGGTTCCAAATACACGACGATATTGATATATTAAAACGAATGGGACTACTCTTTGGTAAGTTTCGTAATATTTTCTTTATTACGTATTATTTTGAACATAATACAGCACTTATACATATTTTATTGGTCTACTAGTTAGTGGCCCTGACTGCTAAACCAGACGTTGTGGGTTTGATCCCTACCTAGGGGAGCTTTACTTTCGTGAATGGCGTTCAAATAAATAAAGGTAAAAATGACTATCAATCGTTAAATCGGCTTCAACGTTGACAATCGATTCCGGACCATTTATGACGTCACATGTGGTCATGGAAGCCGATTTAACGATTGATTAAGTCATTTTTAACCTTTATTTATTTGAACGCCATTCACGAAAACGATGTTCGGCGACTTAGCCGGTAGAGCCCCAGAACAAATCTTCGTGATGAGAATTATTAGGTATTTGTTCTATATGGGTGTAATTCTATCTATTTATTTAGAAATATATAAGTATGTTTATCAGTTTTCTGTTTGCTTTCGGATCAGATTGCGGTAGTTGTCCTTATATATTTATGATTATTATCACAAGTTTATTACCATTATTAAGTTATATGTAATACAAGGGTATTTTAATACAAATACAGCTTATACTATATTTGGGCTTCATGGATAGAAATTTCCGCACGATCAGGATGCGGAAATTTCTCCTGCCAGGGCATTCTCCAGCAAAACCGCGTTCTGCATGTAACTCTCCAGCCAGATGTCAAGTCCTAAACTTGCAAGGTTGATCTTCAGGGATTTAGGATACTTCAGGGATTAGGATTTATAGATTTAGGATAACAATAGGTGATTGCTGGCCTTTCGATTCTCCATATTTGGGAATATTCAAAACTTAGATCAAAATATTTTGAATTTTTTTTTTGATTATTATTATAATTATGGATTAGGGTTTATTTTTACAAACACCTTAGTTTTATCCACCAATAGGTTTGCATAGTTGTTTTGAGACGCCATCCCTTATTAATAGAATAATTTTGCATTACCGATTAGGCCGCTTTTTATTTAACATATACTCTTAGCCAATAGAGACGAACGGGGGCTACAAACTAAGTATCTCACGCCAAAGTACTGCAGGTACTAGAACTTTATGTACAATTCTCATAATTAGGTACTAAAATATTATATTTTATTTTACAGGTTTAGATAAAGGAGAATGTTCAGAAGAGGACATAGAAAAGGCAAAAAATATGGTTCCAAAATCATTGAAAACATATGTAGAACGTGAGTATTCTTGATTTTATGTTTGCCTTTAAACAAACTATATTAATCCATAATGTGGAGTTTGAGTATTCTGTGGGTTACGTCAATTTTAATTATAGATGTCGGATATTTAACAGTAATTCAAACATTTTTATTTAATTAATGCCAATCTGTGACGCACGATTATGCCACTTAAGAGAAAGAATAGATTTATTGATATTTTTGTAGATATTCGCGATTCTAAATACAGATAAAATATAATATTTGTGGCAGGTTGTCTGAGCGTAATCCTTAAAATACTGGGAATATTACAACACAGCCAGTACCTATTTGACAACTGTTAGAATAATACGAGTATAGCGGTTTCAGACTCCCTCCAACCTGCAATATTCTAACCGATATTTATGTCTGTTAAAATATAGCAGGATTATTTATATATTTTAAATCCGCGCGCTGTGCGCGCACGGATATCAAGACGCCATGGTGCACTCCATGGGCTTTGAAATTGCGCCCGTTTGAAAAGAAAACCATCATAGTAATCTCAGTTACACACATCTTAATGTTTTGTAAGATCTTAGTTACGGCAAGCTCCTTCTCGTATGTCTTCGATTTCTGTAAATAAAACCAATTTATTTGTATATAATTATTATCAGTGGGACATTTTTATGCAGGGTTGCCTATAAAATATGACTGCAGATATTGATGAAATTGTGTTGAATAATTTTTAATTAATTGACAACAATGTTCAAATCAATTTGGATGGTAGTTTCGACCATCAAAACAAAATACGTTTACAGGTTTATGGAACCCATAACTACCAATTGTCACGAATAAAACATGAGTCTAATTAAATATCTCGTACCTTAATGACACTAATGTTTGAATCCACCGTACTTAGGGCCAGGCCACAACAGTGCGTTGCGGCGTCGCATCGCAAAAATCAACGACGCCGCACAACGCATCGTGGAAATTTCCGATGCGCTGCCGCAACGTACAAATCTGCGATGCGACAACGCTTTGCCGTTTAGTCGGTGTCCATACTTTGAACGATACGTTTTTTAAGCGATATGGCGCAGTACGATGTCGACCACCTGATATCTTTAATTTACGAACGTCCCGTCCTTTGGGACAAAACTATATCACAATTCAAAGACAAATTTTTAAAAACAGAAGCATGGAGGGAAGTGTGTACAAGTTTATATTCAAATTTTGAGGAGTTAAATAGTGTTGAAAAAACAAAACTCGGTAAGTACTTATAAACATTTATATTTTTGTTAACTGCCAACTAAGACCTCCAATGTTACTATTAAAATAATTACAAAATTCGTTTCTGATTATGTTAGCTCCTGTTCTACTTTCATGTGTTGTTTCGTGTAAAATTTGCAAAGAATCGTCAATAATCATTTCTTCAAACGTTTGTGCGCCATCTCGATTCAATACAAAGTTGTGTAATACACAGCATGCTTTTATAATGTCTATTGTGAAATCGTAAGAAACATTAATGGGTCGATGAAATATGCGCCATTTATTTGCGAGTATGCCAAAAGCGCTCTCAACATAATTGAAAAATAGGGATCCACTGTGATCCGGGCTCAATATACGAATGTGTTTTCCATCTAGCGCTCCTATACAATTAGGAAAGTTGGTCTTTTTTTCATACTCTTGAGCAATTTGTTCCATCAGCTCTGTTGTAATTTTTGGTAATTCCAACCTTTTAAGAATGTTCCATACAATACGACAAACAAATTTTATTATTCCTGTTATTGTAGATTTTCCACGATAATATGTGAAATGCATATCTTTAAAAGTATTTCTCGTCGCCAGGTACCTGAAAGAAAACAAAATAAATCATTATTCGTCATATTTTTTTAGGTAACGATGTCATAAAGAAATGGAGAGGAATCAAGGATAATTTTACAAAATACGAAAAAAAATTAAACGAGCAATGTAAATCCGGAGCTGGGGCCAAAAAAATTAAACAATATCATCTATACGACCAGCTCCTATTTCTGAAAAAGAATTCTCAAAATAAAACAACATCAAGTCTTGACGATGAAGAAATAAGACCAAGCACCTCAACCCAACAAAGCCAGCAACCTGTCATGCCACGTTACCAGCCTGCATCGCGTAAAAGAAAAATTGACGAAGACGAATTTGAGAAGAATATTATAGCTGCTTTAAAAACACCTGAAAGTAGACATTTATCTTTTTTTAAAGGATTTTTGCCATCATTGGAAAAATTGAATGATAATCAAACAATAATTTTCCAAAGTCGTGTCCTACAGATATTAAGTGATTTACACCAACCATCATACTATCCCAGCCACTATCAAACTTCACAAACATCCGTCCAAGCAAACTATCAAACATCTCAAACAACTGTTCAGACTGGCTATCAAACAGCTCAAATGTCTATGCAGAGTGGCTACCAATCAGCTCAAATGCCTATGCAGAGTGGCTATCAAACATCCATTCAACGCAGTGCCTTCCAAAGCGGATGCGAAACATCACCGGCACCTATGCAATCGTCTCCACAAACGCCAAGGAATGATGATGTAAATGAGCCAGAACAAATTCATTTCGATGAGGAACTAACAAATTTGACGAATGACACACAATCGGAATACGAGTTTTGAATAACACTAAATTATGAAAATGATTAAACAGTATGATTATAGTAAAAATAGTTTATTTTTTTCTTACCTTACAGTTAATCCCAGCATCTCCAGAGGTTCGATGGGTTTTCTAAATATGTATTTCTTTTGTAAATGAGGCTTTATCAAACTAAGAAGTTCTTCAAAACTTACTACACTCATCCTAAAGTAATCGAAAAATTTAACCTCGTCCACTTTTAGCGCCTCATATTTCCTTTTGAAGTGGTTTCCATCTTTATTCATAATTGTCAGTAATGGGTGCACCCAGTACTTTCTTTTCTGTTTCTTTTTCTTAATACGCCTTAACGCAAGCAGAAGTAGAACACGCGCAGTGCGGTCCATGTCTCACTAGTAACTGAACTGACGGTTAGCGTCTTGTCGTACGATGTCGTATCCGATGAAATTTTTGCGTTGCGACATCGCATCGCATAGCTGTGCAATGTTGTTTTTGCGATGCGACGCCGCAACGCACTGTTGTGGCCTGGCCCTTACTTATCGTATAGGCAGTGGTTACCCTAGTGTCACCAGAGTTATTCAGGCCACCCAGTAGGCTTCTGACATCACTACAACCGGGACTGACAGCTTAACGTGTCTTCCAAAGCATGGCGTCTCCGTGCACAGAAAATTAACCACATTGGTGGTCACCCATCTATGGACTGACCTCGAGCCTAGTTGCTTAACCTCGCAGATAGCTTACGGACCGGTGAGAGCATCTAGCTATGTATCCACCGTACGAAATAAATATTTTATTCACCTGACATTCAATTCCATTCAAAGTTCATTCATTCCTGAACTTTTTACATTTATGTGGAATCATCATTTTATTTTTTACCCTACCATGCAGTGCATGCTTTAGCAGCTACTGCGAAACACTGCCAGAAAACTCAGTAGGAATCCTACAACACTAAGAACAACTTAATAAAACCAGCAACTACATAATAATCATCAAAATTGTATTGTATCTAATACTTTATAACGATTCTTAACTAAGCTAGTGTAACTGGAATTGATATAATTATAGTGCTTAATTTTCATTACAGAAATGGGAAGAGGTATTATAAGTAATTTAGCGACCATAATCGATGAAGACGAACTAGAGGAAGAAGGGGAAGAGGAGGAGGCGCTGGACGAAGCCGAGGCCGAAGTAGAGGACGAGGCAGAAGCCGAGCCCGAACCCAACGAGTACAGCGACGACAGCAGCGACGTCGACGTGTAGCACAGGCGCTCCGCACAGGGGAGCTCTGCACATTATTTTGTTTATTATCTAGGTGTTACTGTTTCATGTGGCCTACGTTTATGTAATACGCCACACGAGTTCAAACATTATATTAGCTTAAACATATTTTGACACGATGTATTGATTTATAATTATATTTAAAACAATTCCAAGGATAACATGATAATGAGTTGATATTGAAACTCATAGGAAATAGTATTGGGTAACTGTTCCGTCGCTAGATGATATATATATTGTGCGAGAGTCTTGGACGTGAAAATTGTATGTATCATAAATAGTGTGGTAGTATATTTAGGAACCTTAATCTACTTAGGAACATGATCAACTTATAGTCCATCAGTCTGCAGATAATGTAAATAAGTTTGTCTACATTTTTAGGGTTCCGTACCCAAAGGCTAAAACGGGACCCTATTACTATGACTTCGCTGTCTGTCTGTCACCAGGCTGTATCTCATGAACCGTGATAGTTACACAGTTGAAATTTTCACTGATGATGTATTTCTGTTGCCGCTATAACAACAAATATTAAAAACACACAATAAAATAAATATTTAAGGGAGCTCCCATACAACAAACGTAAATTTTTTTGCTCATTTTTTCTTATCATATTTTGCAAGATATGTTCTTCAAGTGGTACAATTTCAAGGGGTTAATGAGGGCCTTAAATGGCCCACACTATTTATTATACATATTTTAGTGTAGTTAAAATGCTCACAAATTATACTATTAAAAGCTTATTTTATATCTTTTGATATATAATGTTTGATCTCAGGACAATTCATGTTAAGTGGATGTAAAGTATAAAGAACATTTTCATTGGTATAGTAGTATCAGAGGGACAGTGTCCTTGACGCCGATCTTTTACAATAATTTCATTGTTTTAGCTAATTTGATGTGCAAGGAAAAGCGTAATTAAATACTCACATAGATACATGCATTATCATATCAGCTGAAAGGCACTGCTGGACAAATGCCTCCCTCAAAGATCTCCACAATTGCCGGTATTGCGCTATCTGCATTCAGCTATTTCCAGCGACTCTCACAAGATCATCGGTCCATCTTGTGGGAGGCCTGCCCACGCTGCGTCTTTCGCTTCGTGGTCACCACTCGAGAACCTTTCTGCCCCAGCGTCCGTCAGCTCTACGAGCTATGTGCCCTGCCCACTGCCACTTCAGCTTGGAAATTCTTCGAGCTATGTCGGTTACTTTGGTCCGCCTGCGGATCTCAGCATTTCTGATTCGATCTCGCAGGAAAATTCCAAGCATAGATCTTTCCATTGCTCTTTGGGTGACCTTGAGCCGTCTGATAAGGTCCATAGTGAGCGACCACGTCTCTGTAAGTCATTACTGACACTGGCATCATACATACATAGTGCACAGAGGTATAATTTCATTTTATAATTTTGAGTTATCATTGAGACCAAAAATCCTACCACTTCCACATTCGTAATTGAATAAAGATACCTTCAGCTAGTTTTAGTGTGGCTATGGTATGATAGGGTGGCTATGATAAAGAACTTGCTACAAACCATCGTCGTTGTTAAACATACAAAACTTAGTTAATAGGTAAATAAATTAAAATCCCGTTGACATGCGGCGTGTTTATCAAATTTTCTCAATTAATATCTGACCTAAAATATCAAAAATCTAGAAACATTCACTAAAACTCTGACGCCAGTATTAATTACGCTTTCCTTTACACCCTGTGTAGTTGAAAAAACAAAAACCTATTCAAAGCTGCTTGTAGCTTTTAAATCCCATGACATGGTGAACTTGTAATAACACAAATGTATTTATATACAACACTTGTGCTATATACTCGAGAATAAAGATGTATTAAAGCCGAAAACATACTGGCATCGTGTATTTAACATGATTTATGAAATGCAAAACAATTGGAATATATCCTTGATGTTGCGTTAAAACGAGGTGAATAGGAACAGGAACATAATTGGTTTTTTTTTTAACGGTAACTTCCGTCTAAGAGGATCTAGTCCTTGTGTCGCGGGGTACTTTACAAACATAATAGATGGACACAAATTACATCCAGACTCACAACAACTATTTATGGGTGACACAAATAGTGGTCCGGCGCGGGACTCGAACCCGCGACGCGACTATCTTAGCCTCTGCGCCACACAATATGGATTCGAAGCAGTACCAACTATAGTAATTTTAATATTATTGCATTTCTTTCTACAGTTCTTATAAAACGGACAGGACGTCTGTAGAGTACTGTCAATTTATTTTGGCACGTAATACTAAAAGAAACACGCTCCGGACAAGCAGTTTTATCGTTTGTTTCCACTTTTGTAAAAACTCCTACTGTAGAACTAATGAGATTTTTTTTCTCACTAGTCCTATGATATAATGTGTTACTGATTAGAAGAACTCAGCAAGACAAGACTCTTCTTAGCAGCAATTTAGATTTATGACGTATTGCTTTTTTTTAATTGTATTGTTTGTTATTGTCATATTTTTTCTGCCCCTCGCTGGCTCGTGTGTTGTATGGTCCCAATTCTAACCTAACCTACTTTTCAATTAGCGAAAAACTTTATTTGTAACGCCCACAACTTTTTTTTTCAAATCAAATCAAATATTTTATTTGCGAAAATGGGTGGTTTACATTAGGTATTACAAAGGTAGTAGGTATCACCATAATCAGCTTTTAGGCATGCAAATATTTTAAAAAAATGCTCGCAAGACAAACATTTACCTAAAATTACAAAATATAAATGTGATAATTAAAAAATGAATGTCAAGAGAATTACAGAGAAAATAACGAAGAAAATAACTAACACCTTACAAATATAAAAAATACATTAAAACAACATGAATTATAAATATTTATCCGTCAAATAGTCGTTAACAGCATAGTAGCACTTTTCAATAAGCCATTTCTTAAGATTACGCTTGAACACCACAAACTCTAATGTTTCAAGCAGTTTGGTTGGTAAGTGGTTATAAATTCGAGGGGCCATGCAAAATATGCTCTTATTTAGTAATGCAGTTTTGTTTAATGGAAACCGTATTTTATTGTTATGTCTGCGATTACTTAATTTTTCAAACATATTTATATTACTTCGAGTAAATAATACTACTTCGAGGATATAGATGCTAGGTAGTGTGAGTAAATTAAGTTTTTGGAAATATTGTTTACAACTATCTATTGGTTTTAGTTTACAAAAACTTTGGCTCGTATACATCTCTTTTGTGCTTTGAATGCTGTGTCCTTATCTACAGAATTGCCCCAGAACATAACTCCATACCTTAAGAGGGGAGTAACATGACCGTGATATGCCATTAAAGCTGTTGATATATCAACTGTTTTCCTTAAAATATATAGTGCATATGAAAATTGGTTAATTTTTGAAACTATTGAGTCTAAATGTGAGGTCCAGTTTAAATTGCAGTCAATATTTATGCCTAAAAACCTTGTTTCGTCAACTTTTTCAATTCTGTGTCCTAAGTAATTAATGTCAATGTTATTTAATTTATTTACCCTATTCCAAAATGTCATAAATTTTGTTTTGTCTAGATTGATTTTTAAATTATTTAATGTTAACCAATTAATAATATTATTCAAATTATTATTTATGTCCTGCTCTATTTGTAAATTGTCGTTTCCAGTGAAAATAACCGTACTATCATCAGCAAATAGAATACTCTTGTGATCAATGTGTTGTGGTAAATCATTTAAATAAATATTAAACAAAAGCGGTCCCAACACGCTTCCCTGAGGGACTCCAAGCTCTACATTTCTGAACTCAGAAGAATAGATTTCAACTTTTTTTAGTGTAGAGTTTAGTCTAACAATTTGCGTTGATTGGCATCTATTATCAAGATACGACTCTATTAAACCAAGTATATTTCCTCGAACGCCATACGCAAATAACTTGTCTATCAATATTTTATGATCAACATGATCAAACGCTTTTGTTAAATCCATAAAAAGTGCACATGATCGATAGCCTTTATCTATACTTGTACTGACTGTGTTTAAAAAACTGTGTATTGCCATATTAATACCTTTATGTTTTCTAAATCCAAATTGTTGAGAGGAAAATAAATTATTAGTTTCAAAAAAATTATAAATACTCTTATATATTACCTTTTCATATATTTTTGAGATAACAGGCACGAGCGCGATGGGTCGATAACAACCCATATCGTGCTTGTCACATTTCTTGAATAAAGGTTTAATTATTGTAAGTTTTAATTTTTCAGGAAATATACCGTTGACTATGCTTAAATTTATTAGATGGCTTAGTATATATGACAGTTTTATTGACACACTTTTCAATATTTTTGTTGAAATTCCGTCATAGCCAGTAATTTCTGTATTTTTTAAATTTAATATAATGTCATTGATGTCACAAGGAATTGTCGGCTGCATAAATATAGATTTAGATGTTTTTTCAATTGTTGTAGCTTGATTATAAGTTAATTTAGTTATTTGATTGATGAAAAAATTATTAAATGAATTAGCAATATCTTTTGGATCGGTAATGATATTACCCTCTACACATATTTGTTGAATTTGCTCTTGTATAGTATTCAGTTTATTATTATTTACTACGTTCCAAGTAGCTTTGCACTTATTAGGGGCATTGTTTATATAGTCCATGTTACGTGACTTTTGTGTCATCTTTGTAATTCTATTAAGTCTAGACGATAATGCAATATAGCGTGCTTTACTGGTCATAGTGTGACTTTTTCTGTACTCCCATAACAACTGTCTTTTACGTTTACAGCATTTTCTGATACCTTTTGTAACCCATTTTGGTCGAACTTGAGCTGAAACTCTAATTCGTACTTTTGGGAAGCACAAGTAATAAAATAAACAGAAAAGATCATAAAAACTATTAAACGCTAAATTTGGGTCTTCACTATTTAGGGCGTCACTAAAACTGAGGGCAATTATGCAATCTTTAAATTTTTTTATGTTATCATTACTAAAGTCACGTTTTTCGATATACCAGTATTTTAAGGAGGTGCATTTTGATAGGACATATTAACAATTGAGCTGTATGGTCGGATAGAGCAAGTTCCAATATTTTGGTTTTACAGCCTCTTATATTATGAATAATATTATCAATACATGTGCCACTTGATAATCGCGTTGGTTCCTTAAAACCAAGTTTAAGGTTAAAGCTGTATAATAATTGAATGAATTCAGTCGATTCCTTGCTTTTATTAAGGATATTAATGTTAAAGTCACCACACAGTATTAATTTATTTTTATTACGACAGAAATGACTGAGTAATGAAGTCAGTGTTATAAAGAACTTGTTTAAATCCTCAGAAATAGTTTTTGGTGGTCTATATATACAAATAATACATAATTTGTGTTCTCGTAACTCTACGCCTGAGCACTCTATAATATTCTCAATAGAGTATTTATTAATTTCATTAATAGGGTTAAATTGAAGAGAATTATGTACTAGGATACAAGAACCACCGTGGCGGTTTTTCCTCGCGTATATAGAACCAAGTGTATAATTCGGAATTTTCAACGAACTTTTATCGCTTCCTATCATATTATGTTCTGAAATGTATAAAACTCCAACACATTTTTGTTCATTTTGAAGGGATTCTAAGTTAATCGTTAATAAATCAGATTTTGCAATCAGACCATTGATATTTTGGTGGAGTAAATTAATTTGTTGGTAAACGAAAAAAATCATCTGAATTTTGGGACTTCGGTTGGTTATTATTTTCATGAAGAATTTCGGTCTGTGTACACTTGTCTAATAAGATAGGTTGGTTATGTTCCGGATTGTCACGCTTCTGTTTACAATAATTTTCAAACTTTAGTTGATAGTCAATTCGTAAAATCTCCTTAAGTAAGGATCGACATTTATGTAGAGTAAAACTTTGACGTGCAAATCAGTATATTTGATATATGATGATTATGTAACTGATGAATATTATTTGATTGGTGACAAATTCTTTGATGTGTACATATTTTATCTTGTACAATAGAACAGTATAAGAAGTGGTAATAAGAGTCCCACTAGATCTATTATTCAGTAACACATTATATCCTAGAACTAGAAAAAAAAATTCACACTGGTTCTACAGTAGGATTTTTCACTAGAACTAGAGAGAATTGTCTTTTATATGTTTCTAGTATGTCTTGTCTTTTTCATATGATCATTAATAGAAAGATTGTAACAATATTTAAATTAGTTAGGTAGTGTAAAATATAGAATTGCCAGCAATGTTCCTATCCCTATTTGTCCTGCTTTACCCATATATTTGTATTGCTCATTTTATAATATAGGATAACGGAAAAATATTTTTGAAGTTGCATTGGGGTAAGATTGACTACTGGTTGAGTTCATATAAATCTATTTTCCCAAATTGTTGTTTAGCCTCATTTTCCACAATGCCATGAGTGTTGTGCAATTACCTGCCATTAAAATTATTGACAAATTTGTAAGAAACTATATACATACGTTGGTTTCCAATGAGCGTTGTGTTTCTTCATTAAATTTTGCCTGCAAATATGGCATCATGCCTTTATAAAATGGGCTCAGCGAAACTATTTAGTTTCTACATAATTAAGAAAGTTTATTATTTTATTTTATAGTGGCTTCACTCAAAAAACTGTTTTGTTTCTATTGTTACTGTGTTAAAAGAATAAAAATGTTAAATTATGAAAGTTATAACAGTTTTGGACGAATGCCATCTAGTTGTTAAATTTAAATTTGTTCTTTCTCTTTCTGTAATTAATTGTACATTCTTGCATATAATTTTTTCTATCTTCTGCAAAATGTCGGCTAAAATATCACACACTGCTCAATAGAGGCATTTTTGATACCTTTTTTTCGCATACTATTTCCTTTGCATTATATATTTGAGATTTGATATGATTTTCAACAAGACTACTCACATTTCCTCTACAAGTCCTTATAATTTTTATACTAAAGTTCTCGCAATATGATGACAGATTTTTACAATAATGTCTACACTTCATTCATATGTAACAAACCAATATGTTTACAAGAGAAATATCAGTATGTTATTATAGGCATTACATGTAAAATGTACTACAAGAGATTTTTTACTTAGGTAGACATGGAATTGTTTTAATGATAAGTGAAATAAATGTCAACAATTTAATTTTGAATTTTTTATTGAACAAACCTTATACCTAGTATATAACCTATGTATTTATAATTATTTTTACTTCAAGTCGTCGTCATCAAACAGGTCTTCAAAATCTGAAAATGTAATAGAGAAGATAAGGTAAAAATTTTAGTCACTACAGCAACTTCTTAGATCTTTACTTCAGTCCGTGGTCTACAAGTGTTATATGATGCCAGGGACAAAGGTCGAAGATTTTGTTACCATGGAATCTGACATGTTTTTAGCACCTGCCCCACTATAACCACAGGTACAATTCACCATACTTCAATTTAAATGTACAAGACACTTTTGTATAATAAATTACATAAATCTGTAACATAGGCGTGTAAATGAACTAATAAGTTCAACTCAAAGTCACTTCAAAGATTTTAAGCAATATAGTATAGGTACTATATGTATAGGTTATATTCCTAAAGATTATAGGTAACCTTTAGGAATATGACCAAAAGACAGGAATTTATTATCTTGAAACCTACAAATACCAATTTGAAAATTAATAGGAGGCAATGTAGATAATGCAGTAATTGATTTTTTAATTTTTTTTATTTAAGGAGCTTTTTGTCCACAGATGTATCAGCTCTGTGAATAAAAATACAATAATATACAAACTAAACTAAAATACTTGCCATTAAAGAAGTCTGAGTGAACAGCCTTCTCATTTGCAGCCAAATCCATGAGCAGATTAGAAGGGCCACCAGCCTATACAAAAATATACCAGGTAAATTTATGGTTGAATCATTATTCAAAACTGTCACAATTTATTATAATTATGCGTTCCTTTAATTTTGTTTTGGGCTGATTATGAAATACTACAGTAAGTGACAGCAGCAATCCACAATAGTCATACCAAATGAAACTATACCAGTACCATACCATATTATTATCATGTATATATCAAAATATGATCATGTATGGTAATGATAATGAATCTTATATTCCTTCAGTATGAGTTTTATTCTATGCTATTTATATATTTAATGCTATGTGGCTGACAGTGTAGAAAATCACCATCCTGATGGGAAGCATAGAAGTGGACCCGAGGGATTATCTCCCAGAGATTGGGCAGCAGTCTCTCTGTGCACTCTGACCAGCTTTGGAGCTTCATATTTTTTTTACATATAGATATTATTTATGTAAACACATATAAAATCGCAAATACCGGAACCGCATAGTTTTCGAGAAAAAAAATCGAAAAGTTACGATATTTTTTATTATTACATAGTCTATAAATAATTGAGCGCGTATCATGACATCTTTGCAAAAATGTACTTTTATGAAATAATTTGGGTTAGGTTAGAACTGCGACCATCGTGCAGTGGTAACGGCTGCTGAGCGCTAGATATACTTTTGTTGGTGAAAACAGGTATTGAGAGTAAAAAAAATTTGTCTGACATTGTTCTTGACATTTATTGGGCACAAATTTTGACCTGCCAAGAAATCTCGCCACCCTTAATACTCCCACTATCATTTATAAAGTTTTGGCGATTTATTTTTCGGAAACCATGACTTTCCGTATTTTGGGAATTTCAAAAACACACTGAAAAGACTATATTCTACCTATAAAAAAATACTACCATATAAAAACCGACGGGACCTAATGTACAGTGCTTCCAAATAATTAACAAAGTTTAAACTAGCGGACACCAGCGACTTCATACTCGTGGATTGTGTTCCCACCAGGTGATGTATGTATCTTTACATAGTATAAAATGAAGTCACTTGTGGTGTCTGTTCTGTTTGCTTACATCTTTTAATCTATTCAAAGCATTTTAATGCAGTTTCCAGCAATAGATAGAATGATTCAAGAGGAAAGTTTATATGTATACGACATATATATTTTAGGGCAGAAAAGCCGAAAAATTCGTAGATTTGTAATGTGACGTTCCTCTTGAATCACTTTATCTATTGCTGAAAATTGCATTGAACTCCCTTGAGTAGTTTAAAGATCTAAGCGCGCATACAACGGGAGTGACTTTATTTTATACTTTATAAAGATATTGTACAAAGAGTGTATGGACTACATGAGACAACTTACTTCTTCTAAATCCATGTAAGGCCCAACGCCTTCTGGAAACATTTCGTCAGCAGCAACTATAGGTTTCATTTTCAAAACGTGATAATGCAATTACAGAAGGGAGAGCTCAACAAAATTTACAATTTTGACAAACAAACAACATTTGACATTGACAATAGGGATGCTCGGTATTCCTCGATATTTCATAAACATCGATGTTTAGCTGAAAGCCATAGATGTTTTCTATAACGTTAACACATTTATGTAAAAGAATAAAACATCGAAAGTCAATAATTCTATGCTGATTTTAGTCTCACGCTCACCACTCAGCGCTGAGGCTCAGCGTGCCGCGTGGCTCGTTTTAGTATCGTACTGAACTACTGACCACCTCATTGTACAGACGACGACCAAAATGCGGAGTGTATTAACCCTTTACCGCATACAGTGCCAAATTTGTCACACTAACTTACATTCGTTGCAGAGGACTAGTGATGCCATCGTTGTTTCTTGTTTGCCATTAATATGTTAGTTCATGGACTGTTTTGTCGAAAAAATAACAGATGGCAGTTTTGTTGTACTGCTTTATCACCATACTCGATCGGTAAAACAGTCGATTCCGCCATTTTGCCCTTTCGTGAGTTTGCAAAGTTAGGGAGAGAGATTTAAAGTCATTTAAAGTTTAAAATAAAATAATTAAGTGATTAACGACATAGAAAAATGGATCCCCAACACTTCTATGGAAAGAAACGTAAGTAATGACATGAATATCTTGATTATAATGTATTTCGAAGTTTGTGCTAAATATGGAACATCATGCAGTTCGGGAAAAATACACACTAAAATGCTTATGGCCATATTTGGAACATCATGCATTAAGTAACTTATTTAATATTTTGTTACAGACAAAATGTCTACTCGACCTCGTGTTGTGACCTTTGTCCCAGACACTAGTGAGGATGAAGATATTTCAGATGATGATGATTGGATGTAAGCAAAAGTCCCAAATATATTGCCAAAAGTGCAAATGTTACTTGTGCTTGAACAAAGATCGTAATTGTTTTGCTCACTTTCATACTTAGAACTATATTATATTTTGTTATTTCTGTATAAAATAATGTGTTTTTTTTTATTGTAAGTACCCCACCAATTCCAAAATATGTAAACTGCATGAAGTTCCAAATCTGGAACTATAACTTTCGTATGCAGTGTTGCATGTTGTTCCAGATTTGGAACTAAATGTTTTTTGACTGTAACTTTCCTGAAAGTATGTTTTTATTTTTTTGAATATTTTTCTTGAATCATACTAAGCCTGTAAAGTAACATACATTAATTTGAACAAAAATAAAAAATTCATGCGGTAAAGGGTTAATTACTGCTGCTTTGTACTATCTATCCCAAAAAAAAAAAACCGGCGCCGACGAAGACTCCATGTTCCTCCATTAATTGAGCAGAGCCGTTGCAGGAGACTTTGTCTTGTTATATGGCAGTTTGAGGGTTGACGAAAGTAAATTATTGAATTACTTTCGAATGTCAACTATAAACTTTTGACGAATTACTGGCAAAGATACAGGATAAAATGGTCCATTGCAGCTTACGACGTGTACCTATACCACCGATGAACGACTAATGGTGACTTTAAGGTAAGAAAAGAACATATTTACACGTTTAATCATTATGTTTAATTATAGTAAAGTAAGAGAACAACATATTTATTATTATAATGTTAAATAATTCACTGATTTATCAACTTCATTCTCAACTGTTGGAGCTAGGAAGCTTAATTCGTCATAATAGATGGACATCTATTATGACGAATTAAGCTTCCTATTTGTACTTTTTGTATTTTGGTGCAGCACTTCCAGAGGGCGTTTTTTTAATTGCGTTCTTTGTTCTAAAAAACGCGTCCCGGGCTGTTTTCCACCTTTGTTGAACCAGTTTTCCTGAAATAATAAAACATTTTTTTCAGGTTTCTAGCTACGGGTCGAACATATACAGATTTGAAGTATTCATTTAAAATAAAATAAATAAATACAAAAGCTTTTTATTCACGTAAACTTTAAAAAAGCGCTTGTAAATAGTCAGAACATATTTGTAGTAATATAGTTGTATACATTATTATTTCTAGTAATATAGATATTTAGGTACACATTTTATGAAAACATTTATAAAATTTATTTTATTTTTTTATTTAGGATTGGAATCGCAACAATCAGTAAGATCGTGGACGAAGTGTGTAATGTAATATGGGAAACGCTACACGATGAATGTATACCATCAAATACACCTGATATGTGGCAAAATATTGCTAACGGTTCTCTACAAAAGACCAACTTTCCAAATTGCATCGGAGCTATTGACGCACATCCGAATCGTAAATCCAACCGGCGGTGGATCAATATTCTAAATTTTTACTCCATAGTTCTGCTAGCTATGTGCGATGCAGATTATTGTTTTACATATGGAAAATCTCGGACTCGACTATATTCCAAAACAGTACACTATACAGGAGCCTTGAACAAAACACTTTAAATATACCAGGACCAAAGCCACTGCCTGGAACAAATACTTCAGTTGAACATGTAATTGTGGTGGTGCGTTTGGAAAATCAAATAAAATTTTCAAGCCATATGCATGATCCAATATGACCCACAAGAAAAAAATATTTATTTATGGACTGAGCCGCAGTAGACGATACATAGAATCGACATTTGATATCATGTCAAACAAGTTCAGAGTGTTTCATACACCTATGTGAGTTTTGATGTTACAAAGAAAATAGTTAAAGCATGCTGCGTATTGCATAACTTTATAAGAATTCGAGATGGTTATCGTATTGAAGACACACTTACAATTGAGGGTATGGTGGACTTGCCAACTGTACCTACAAACAGGACTGGACACGCTCTGCGAGAACATTTTGCCGAGTAGATTCGTGTATATTTTAACTTGAAAAGACTTTGTCCTGTAGTGTAGGTATTCAGATAATAAAATAAGAAAGTAAACAAACCAAGTTGTTGTTTTTCTTCTCCTGAAATATTTTCAAACAATATGTCCACAATATCCTCCCAGGCTTTGTTTCTTGCATCTTTATTTTTGTAGAGTGGATCGGATGCATCCCACAATATCTTCCTCAGGCGTACCTCATCGATAACTCGACCTGTATCCACTTCCCGATTTGCCATGACTGTAGGCGCTGACGACGTCCGCTCCGCTCGACACAAGAACGCTCAATGCTCACTGAACGCAGAGCCGCTCGTGCGATCGTCAGCGCCGACAGCTATGCGAGACCGACGCGCGACGCTTACGGCCGCGTAGCTATCAGCGCGCACGGTGGTCAGCGCTGACCACCGTGCGCGCTGATAGCTACGCATCGTTTAATAACGCTTCCTAGAAGTTCATATATCTCGGACATCAGCGCTGACGGTACGCGTGCCGTCAGCGTAAGACTAAAAAAAATCAGCCTTAGTATTCCATCTAGCGTAATTATACTTTCCTTATTCTTTGTTTCAAATATATAAAATAAATAAATACACATTTCATAAAATTTTTGTCAGTTAGTTGTTTGTTACCAAAACATCGATGTTTTAGATACCATGGATTTCAATTGATACTTTTGATTCGTTGTAAACATCGATGTTTTTCTCAAAAATCATTGTCTAGATATAAGATAAATGGCTATTTTTCATATCCGTAAGTAAGTTTTGGAGCTTAAAACTTAGTTTTAGATATTCAAATATATTATCTTTGTGTGCTAAGACGGTAAATACGCATCGAGACATTGTTTCACTCTCTTAACTTGGTGTAAATTCGAGTTTTTATGTGTAAATATTATGGATTTTAGACAAAAACGTCATCGACAATGTACATAAATGGAGGAAAGTGTATATCGATTGATTGTGATTTTCCGTGTTGATTCGAGAACTTCATAGAAGCCTCTAGTAGTCTCCACTGCTTTATAACTTGTTACTTGTATACTTTGTACAGCTCCGCAAACTTATCTGACCCGCTGGCAGCGTCGCTGTTATCGCATTTAGTGTTGCTAGTAATTATTTTTTGCAATAAAGTGGGTAAAAATAATATGCACATTGTAACGTAAATGTTACTTCACTAAAAAGCAAACAAATACTGTCATTACAATTCGTTATATTTTTATACAATAATTATGATCATTTACATAAAAGGTATGCTGGGTGTTCTCTAACGGATCTCCGGATTCCGGTGACATAATAATACCTGGAGTATCTACTCCAGGTATTATTATGTCACCGGAGTGGTTTAATTCAGAATTCATTTCATCATCATTATCGGAATCACTGCTTTCACTTTCACTACCTAAATGAATGATGAAAGGCTCGTCTAAGTATCCATCCCTTTTTCGCCACACATTTTCAATATTTTTTTACATGATCGCAATGCTTTTGCCATTCATTGACTGTTATTTTATCAAAAGCTTCTGCAATCAATTATAGGATTTCAGAATTTGATCTACCAATATTCTGATCTGCTATAAATTTTTGCATCTGCTTGCTCTTTTTCTTTCACAAGTTTTCTTACAAATCGCTCGCGGACACCTACAAAGGAAATAGCAAAAAATAATTAAATAATGAATGATTTAAAATATGTATTTTAAATTAAAGAGCGAGGGGGAGTTTCGTATTTTTTCAGAAGCTGACAACACTAACCTGTAGCAGCAGCTACGCATTCATACAACTTATTGAAGGGTATAATTGGTGCCTGAAGGCGTTATTCTTCCTTCATATAATTCAATACTTTTAATATAACGTTCCCCGCATCAATTTTTAAAGCTTTCGGCATTTTTCACAATTAAAAACCACAAAAAGAAAAATAAATACGCGCAACAAACAATCAATAGCAGTAATGTCATGGATTGACATTTCAAACTGGCGTCGTTAGTTCTACTTTTGGCCACCGGGCCAGATAAGTTTGTAGCACAATACTAGGATAGTAGGACTTTGACTTGTCTATGACTGTAATTGACTTGAATTAAATTATGAAAACGCTGAACTGAATTTAGTTTAAAAAAATAGGCAACATTTTGTAAGTCATGTTGGTGAAACCAAAGATATTATAATATAACAAGATTGCGCACTGAGGGAGCAAAAACGGCCCGAGCAAGAAGTAGCTGTTTTGGATGGCATCTCCTTCTAATAGAGTGACCATGCGTCGTGGAATTATGCGAATGTTTTAACGCGCCAAATTTAAAATTTTGTTTTTATGAGAATTAATAATAATAATAATATATAGGGACAATGTCACACAGATCTTCCTAGCCCCAAACTAAGCAAAGCTTGTACTATGGGTACCAGGCGACGATATACATACTTATATAGATAGATAAATACTTATATACATAGAAAACATCCATGACACAGAAACAAATATTCGTGCTCATCACACAAATATTTGCACTTACCGGGATTCGAACCCAGGACCACCAGCTTCGTAGGCAGGAGCACTACCAACTAGGCTACGATGACCGTCCATACAATGAATGAATAAACTTACTTTTGAAGTATAATCATACTACCTGTGCAGTGTTTTTAAAGTTACTGTTCGCCCCACTGCATACCTAGGTATACGTATTCGAGATGTTTTCGTTACTTATACTTTCTTTATTTTGTATGCCTCTCTGCAAGCAATATAAATTAAATTATACCAAGATTATTTGTAGATTTTTTAAACGTTTGGAAATTATATAATTATTTATAGTACAATTCCCGCCTAATGTAAGTGTGAGTAGTGGTAGATATTTTGGACAAAGGCAATAGACTTTCCAAGTATTATATATTCGTAATGTATCCAAATAGTTTTCAAGTATATTATATGTTTTATTTACTTATATTCTTTTTCGCAACAAGTGTTTTGTGTCAGTCGGCTATAGTATTCTAGGATAATTATTGTAATACATATATTCAATATAGATTAGATTGTGAAAATCAGGTAACACTAATAGACTACAGGCCCGATTTTTAAATTTATTCCACGGGTAGTACTATACTCACTACCTTAATTGAAAATATCTTCTAAGTGGCTTAATCTAAACAACTGAGATAATTTTATATCTTTTGTTATTAATAAGAGTGTAGCAATTGTCTATTTCTTACCTACTTACTCATAACAAACACTGACACGAGGAAACAGTAGCCTCGTTTTAGTGTTAGATATAGTGAAATAGACAATTATTCATCATCATCATCATTACAGCCTAAATAAGTCCACTGCTGGACAAGCCTCCCTCAAGAATCATCTTGAGGGGATATGCCATAATCGCCACGCTTGGCAGGCGGGTTGGCGATCGCAGTATGATGGTCGTAGTACTCAGAAGGAAGCTGCTTCCCGTCCTCTGGTAGATATTCCCTCGGGTCGACTTCTACGCCCCCCACGGGATGAGATGGGGTGATGATATTCTGATTCTGATATTTGTCACCGTCACCACACATCAGACAATTATTACGTAGGTATAAAATACCTAATATACATTACGACAGGTTGGAAAAATCGTTTGTTGTAAGAGGCAACAATCTTTTGTGTCAATGTGCAAAAACTCTAAAACAAATGTGAATGTTATTTGTAATAAAACAGTTAATTGCTATATCAGATTATTATTTACCGGGAACAATATTCATCCATTTTTGTTTCAATTCCTCGTTTTTGGGAAATCTAGAAAAACGATCCATTAAATACGTAACGAATGGTTACCCTGTTGCTGAACTTAGCCAAAATATAGAAACATTACAAGATAAAAATTACTTGTGAAAAGATATACCACTCCCCAGATGACCCTCACTTTTACACCCTTTTACGCAACAAGTTAAAACCATTTTTAAGCAAATTGGAACTGGATTGGAGCACAATACGATAAATAATTTCAAAACAAACATTCCCCATATTTGTTTACAAATTGAGTGTGGTAAACGTAATTTCTTATAAATACTGCTATTGAATTTACTAAACCCAAATTAAATGTATTTAATAAGGTATCAAAGAATAAGACATAGTTTAAAAAAACGTTGTGTACGTCTTAAATAAATAAAAATTATTTAATTATAGTTATATGAAAACATAATCCTAGGTGTTTGACCAAAAATTCTACTATTTTATACGTGAAGTAAGTTATTTTTAGGCTGGCCATCTGTTAGACAGGGACAGATTCCAAAACGAGAGCCTCTCAAGTGGTCCGTTTTTTCCTATTGGTACACTACAAAGAGAAATGGACTGTATCTTAAAGACTTTGAGTTCATTTTACTTTGAACTAAATCTTGGAGTGCGCAATCTTGTTATATTTTATTATCTTTGGGTGAAACTGAATGATGACAGCTGATCAGCTGAGTGTAGTACTAATATCTGTGGAGTGTAGTGACAATAGGTGACAAATTGTCAGCCAGCAAAAGAATGCTTTGAAAGCATGTATTTTTGACCAAAATCAAGTCGATTTTATAACACGTTGCAATAATTTAGCACTTCGTAAAAATGATATCGTATGAGAATAAAATAATACTAGCGCCGATGGTGCGTATTGGTACATTACCCATGCGTCTTTTAGCCCTGCGTTATGGGGCAGACCTTGTGTATACAGAGGAATTGATAGATTGGAAGTTTCTACGATCAAAACGTAAATACAACGGTTAGTAACACAATGTTTACTTACAAACCTATACACTTAAATCAACTATTGTATAAAACGTGGACATGGTCTTATCGAATACCGTATTAAAGGATCATAATTGGTGCCAAAATTATCAATATACGCTATGCTAATGTGTCCGTTTTATCTGATAAGAAATAAAGAGCCTACTGAGCATTATTTTTGTGCAAAGATATTTCTCATGCTAAATGCATATAGTGTATAATTTGTTTGTATCAAAACAACAAAATTATTCTGAGACTTTTCAAATTCTAAAAAGTCTATGGATAGGATCTGGATGTAATTCTTTCTTAAAAAAAAGGCTACCTACCATAATTATTCATTTATGGATGACTAACTTCTTTAACATGTTCATTGGAATTGATTTTAGAATTGGGTCCACCAGTATTTAATTTTTAAATGCTACAGCATCCTAATATTTTTCAGGGAGTGTGTGTTGATCCAAGCAATAAACTTGTTTGGCAATTTCCATGCAAATCAATTGAGCCATTGAGTTTCTGCTTGTTTGAATATCAAACCAACCTTTCACAGTTAGTGGGACTATATATATATAACTTTATTAGATATATACTTGTTTGTGTTAAACTTTATTATTGCCTATGTGCTATTCACTGATATATAAGCTATATTACTACAAAGTTTCATCAAAATATGTTCTATAGTATTATTTCCATGAAAGAGTAACAAACATCTCTACTCACAAACTTTTGCATTTATAACATTATTACTAGGATGTACTACTTATTTTATATTATGGACTGGCCTGTTGGTCAAGTGGTTAGTGACTCTGACTACTAAACTAGAGGTGGTGGGTTCAATCCCTACCCAGGATAAATCTTTGTGTGATAAGCATGATTATTTCTACTTACTGGCTGTAATTTATCTATAATATGTATGTATTTAGAAATATATAAGTATATTGGTCAGTTCTCTGCATGTGTTAGTAAAGGCTCTGCTTAGTTTGGGAACAGATGGCAGTGTGTTAGTTGTCCCAAGATTTAATCAAAATATTTCATGATTGACATCATATTAATTTGTAATTTCATATTGATACAATGATACAATAACATTATAATTGTAACTATTTCAGAAATATTAAACACAGTTGACTATGTGGATCAAACAGATGGCACTATTGTTTTTCGAACTTGTGATGAAGAGAAAGATAAAGTCATCTTACAGTTAGGAACCTGTAGCGCCGAGAGAGCTCTTAAAGTAGCTAAACTTGTGTAAGTACTTATAACTCCAAAAAATAATTAGCTTATCTATAATCCCTTTTGATTTCAGTGTCTTTTTTACAGAGAAAATGATGTAGCTGCTATAGATATAAATATGGGGTGCCCTAAAGAATTCTCTATAAAAGGTGGTATGGGTGTAGCTCTACTAGCCAAACCTGATAAAGCACATGAGATTCTAACAACCTTGGTTAACAATCTTTCTATCCCAGTTACTTGCAAGATCAGGATTCTCGAGACACCTGAAGAATCATTAAGAGTTGTAGAAAAATTGGTGAGTGCAGGCATCAAGGCAATAGCAATACATGGCAGGACCCGTGACGAACGACCTCAACATGCTGTCCACCCTGACATAATAAAATACATAGCACAAAGGATTACTATACCAGTAATTGCAAAGTAAGTCTTTTGAAAGGCTCAAGACTAAAATAATAATGTTTTACAAATACTAATTTAAATATTTACATAACAACTGTTTTACAGTGGAGGATCTAAAGAAATTGAGAAGTATACTGACATTCAGAAGTTTAAGGATATGACAGGCTGTTCGAGTGTGATGCTTGCTCGAGCTGCTGAATGGAATTGCTCCATATTCAGGAAGGAAGGCCTACTGCCAATGGATACTGTTATTAAAGAATATTTGAAACTAGCTGTTGACTATGATAATTCACCTGCTAACACAAAGTATTGCATACAAAATATTTTAAGAGAACTGCAAGAAACTCCAAGAGGAAGGCAGTTTCTGGAATGTCAAACACTGGAACAAATATGGTTGGTTTGATGTAATTTAGGTCCCAGTAAATCTTAAATCAGTTATTAGATTTATTATATTT
Organism: Pseudoips prasinana; assembly: GCA_951640165.1. NCBI lineage: Eukaryota > Metazoa > Arthropoda > Insecta > Lepidoptera > Nolidae > Pseudoips > Pseudoips prasinana. Next base: position 21,591,186 of record OX621237.1, on the reverse strand, counting down.
TCCTTTATTTCAGTGCCATTTGGGATCTAGGAGAATACTGCCAACAAAAACAATCTTCTTATCAAAAATTGGGTATCCAAGGCAGGTGGCAAGTGTGCCCACATGAATTGGAACCACCACAGAAGAGAATGAAATCAATGGATACCACACTCACCAATGTTATTGAGATGAAAGTAAGTTTAAATGTTGTTTTTTATAATATTTACAAAGTTACAGCTCAGATTGTAGGCATAGTATTTAAACAAAGGCTTTCACTATATATCAGTTTTTATTTACATCTGATTGAACCTAAAAATAAATGTTTATCATTATTTCAGGTTTGTTTCATTCGAGCAAATTTCAATGACCTTAATTTGCCCAAATCGAGACTTCATGCTTGGGCAGGTAAAAATGGACATAAATTACCAAAATATGAAACTCAGCAAGTGGAAAAATTGTTTCGTACAATAATTACATTTGATGAAAAGAAATATACATCATCCTTCTGGGAGAAGAATAAAAAGTTTGCTGAGCAAGGAGCAGCACTTGTCTGTTTGTTCCATCTGGGCTTAGTCACAGAAGATGATTTATTTAAACTTGGGAGCATAATAAAATAATAAAAAATGGTTCATTTTAGTTTTATTTGTTTTCAATATTACTCCATAATCTTTTCCATTCCATTTATGATATAGCTCATGTGCAGTGGGAATTATAATTACTGATAAATATGTATTATACATTAATACATAAAAATAACAAGATACAACTGTTTGCAACTATTATTTTTCAAATAAAAATTGAGACTTAGAAATGACAATGTGAAATACGAAACCTAATATTAATTCTTACGATTGTTTTTTCATATTTGCTATATTTTCCACTAATTTATGGTTAAGTTCATCCAATTTTGAATTTATTTCGCGCTGATGATCAATACCTTCTTGTAACTGCTTAAAATTCGCGTAAAACGTATATGCGCTTCGAAGTATGTCACTATCATCATTTGGTTTCATGTTATAATTATTTACTTGCACAATATCATTATCAGAAATATCCTCGAGTACATATTGTGTTGTAGGAATCTTCGGAATTGTGTATCGATCCATGGTTCTAGTCAGCTGTCTCGCCGCACTGTATAATTTTACTCTGATATTAAATCAATTTAGCAGAAAAGCAACGGACGTGTCTCTTTTTAAATAGAACCCACGTCTGGACTACATATAATTATGATCATAGATCAGAATTAAACATTTGCTATTTGCGTTAAATGTTGTGAATTACTTTGTCAATTCGCAGCATCTGATCTAATTCAATATTTTGATTTAATTCCGTCTGACTGACATGCATATCGAATGTAACAAAATCTGACACGTGTCAATTTGACGTTCAGTTTTTTGTAGCAATAGGTTTGTGTTTTAGCAAACAATCGACTATTACTTTAAAACCGTAACTTAAACTAAGGATGAAATGTCGCAGTGGGTGAATAATAACAGCTGGGTTAAGCCTGCATCCACACTCTGCTCATAAAATCCTAAAGATAATCATAACCAAAATAATGGTTCGGCTTTATGGAAGAATACGATATTGGACCTGAAAAAATTGAACAAATCAAATTGATTTCTTAGATACTATATTATACTAGGTTTTTCTAACTCCAGTTCATATGAACTTTGCACCTTCGCCTTTTTTAGTAATTGTTTCATTTTTATATTAAGTATACTAATTTTGTACTGTATAGACTATAATCGACGTACATACAAACATAGACTCACCACGCTTGTTTCCCATTTGTCACGATTCTCGCACACCTCTTGTTTCGTTTACTCTCATTGTATTCTAATTGACGTAGGTACAGTCAACAGCAAAAGTAGATGATCAAAGTCGGATATTCAATACTAATTATCATAAATTGCGACAAAATAGTGTGGCGGTGAAGAGTATCTAGTTGAAGGTGTGCGTGAGTGTTAAGTGTAAAATATATTAACGAGTGAAAACTGCCGCCCAATAGCATCATAAACTCAAAACTCAGGTCCGATTTTGATCATCTACTTATGCTGTTGACTGTACATGGTTACTAAGTTAAAAGTGGGTATCAGTTCAGCCGACATAGGGTAGCTCTAACTGTATAGTAGTCTTTGGTAGGTACTAGCGTTTATAGTTCCCTCTTTTGATTACAGATGTCGTTAGATGTAGGTAAGGTTATTTAGTAACTGATTATACAACATGTAACGTAATTAACACACACCCTCAAACACCCCAATAAGAATATTATGTTGTAATCATAATACATACACTGAGTTATTAATTTAACATTTATATGCATTGTTATTTACTAAATTAGTTTCTTGGAATAAAGTTTATTTTTCTTTATTTTGTATTGAATGATGGAATTTGTATGAAGGTACCTACAAATCAAATTTCGATTTTAACATTCTTATTGCTTTGACTTACGGTCCATTTTTCCTGCGCGCGATCTATTGACAGGATATTGATTACGAGAGTGAGTGTAGGTATAGATAGTGTATAGATATCGTTTCTCGTAGAGACTGGCCGCATCGTAGCCGAATTTCGACAAGAAACACACTATATTAATTAGTCCGACGTCTATTGGACTGAGGACTGCCAAAGCTGCAAATATAGCAAAAGCCTTGACGACTATGGGCACCGTGTATATAAAGATATATAAGAATGAAAACGGAACATCGGCATTACTAGCGATAGTGTGACGATGAGAGAAAAATGGAAATAGCAGTGTGCTTGAATAGAAAAAAACATCCAAATGATTGTGCCAAATTTTAAATATTGGTATTTTGTTGTATTTACCTACCTTTATGTTTGAAAAATATAAGTTATTTTATAGTAGTCTCATAGTTCCAAAAAAATCTAAGCAACCATTTCGTTATTGGCATGAAAAAGTAGACAAAGCCTTACCCTATTTACGTTTTAAATCCTCTGGGCATTGATGAGAGGACATTGATCTGTGTTTCAACTCTTTCATTATAAACAGTCTGACTGGTGTGTATAACAATAAGTAAAAAATATAAAATACCACAAGTCTGCCACAGTAAAGAACTCACTTCAGTCGGCGCAGTAATTTACATTATTCATACCAATTCCACGTTAGGAGTAGGTCCAGATAATAAAAAAACTTCATCCATCATCAATTCATCACTATACTTTATTGCTAATCCCACAGAAAACTAACATTTTGCCTGAAAAAAAAGTATCGCGTTAAAATTAGGATTTGTGTGCCTATTTCTTCCAAATATTTGTAATCGATATTGCGTGATTGAGTAACAAACATTAGATGTTTCAATTAAGCAAACAACAGAATTACGCGAAGTTTATATGTTTTCATTTATATCTATTACTACAAATATCACATTTATAATATTATTACGATACACTGGTATGAAACTTGATATTTATGTCTACATAGTTCACATGACATTTTACATCTCGGACATATCTAGCTAGATTTTCGTTATAACTGACATTTAGTTCAAGCAATCGACCAATACAAAAAGACATAGAAGGGCAAATGTGACCGTCATGAGACGAACTTTGGGTCTGAGCTTTGAAGTAATAACCTGGGATATCTTAGAGATATTAGAGTTGATGACAGGTTCCCCAAAAGAGTTACAGTCGTGCTACTACTCTTTTGTGTACTGTGGCTCTGTACTGTAGTTATTTAGATGGATAGTTTGCGGTTTCCTGTGCCGACCGCGACTGGTTCGACCTCGATTTCATGAGCTTATGTTACGCTCATTTACTTCAGAAATAGAACATGGCTACGTTGCATTTGGCTTTCCTTTTTTATGAAACAAAGTTAGCTAACAAAATATGGCCCGGCTAATGCTAAGCGATTAACTTAGACTGTGGACACCTGTAATACCATGGGTGCCTACTATTAATACGTTGTAAACTCATCCCCAGTGGGCTTTGTCAACCTTAAGCGACACTTACACCAGAAATACTTAAGTATCGATATAATGTACCTTTGAGGCGTACAATGTTTAGATGGTTTTAAATAATTAGCTAGTGTTACTTCATATAATTAACCCGTGCACAATGATTAACTTTGATTATGTTATTTATAACTATTTTAAAATCGTATTTCAACATACTGAAATATCGGAATATTATCTTATATGTATATGCGTGGTATATGTTTAACAATTCTTCTTTGCATCAATAGGGCATAATAAAATGTAGGTATGTAACTTGGTCTTATACCTGGGTCAACATGAATTTTTCAATTTGTCTTCAGAATCGACACTTAGAATTTAGTGTTATCAAATAAATAAATAAAAATAAAAAAAGACGGGCCTGTTGCCGTAGTTGGCAAATGCTTGCTTTTCACGCCGGAGGTCGTGGGTTCGATTCCCACCAGGACCAAGACAGATATTTGTGTGCATGAACATGTCTGTTTGTCCTGAGTCTGGGTGTAATTATCTATATAAGTATGTATTTACAAAAGAAAAGTAGTATATGTAGTAAGTATATCAGTTATCTGGTTTCCATAGTACAAGCGCTGCTTAGTTTGGGATCAGGTGGCCGTGTATGAATAATGTCCAAGTATATTATTATTATTATTATGAAATAAAATAATATAATAAGTAGGTACACTTTATTGCGGCAAATATTTTACAATCCAGATAAATAAGCTACATTAATGTTAGTGCTATAGGCGGCCTTATCGCTAAAATGCAACGTATTGCATTATAGCCAATTGTAATTATATTTGTGTGTTTATTTATATATCAGCACTAGTGTACCCACAGACGACGACTTTGCGACCGAAATAAAACCTGTACTTGTAGGTGGTAGGTATCGTGTGTTTATCTGTACCCTATTTTAAACGAATATGCGGGGTAGAAATTACTGCTACATAAATAGGTAGTATAATGAGCAATAATGACGAATAGCCGAATTCTGTTTTTCGGGGTCGGATACTGAACTAATTAGGTACAGACGCCAGCACATCAAGCTACCCCATTCTGTCAAATTTCCCCAATTGAAAGTGAACCTTATGCTTGTGTGATAGTGTTGAAAATCGATAAAAGTAATTTGACAGATTGGGATAGGTGGATGTGCTGGCGTCTGTACCTACCTACCTAACATAAGAAATGAGAGCACCATTATTATGTGATGCAGTCTGTCTAGTTAAATAATAGGTATTCTCAGTAACTATAATTGTATTTGTTACCGTTTTATGTACCCGAACATATTTTAATATTTTGGGAATACTGTGCTTTTATTTAATTTACAAAAGCCATAACTAAAACTCTAATGTTGGTTTATAGATTAAACTAAGCATTCTAGCTTAGTTGAAAGTATTAATATCATGAACCACAACTACACGTGTGGTCTTAAATCTCAAACAGTGAGTCTCGATAGCGGTTGACAGGTGTCGGGTTACACTCTGATCATATCATCACTGAACGCTTCTGTGATTATGAATTTTGTAATAAGTTAAGAATCTGGTTGATTGAGCCTCGCTAGCCGCATAAACGGGTTTCAGTAAAAAATCGACTTGACGGATGGACGGACAGATTGCAAATCTACTGTTTATTCGGCCATGTTCCTAGAAAACAGCCGATAAATAATACCTACATCCTCCGGAAGGGTGTTAGCAAGGGAATCCTAAATTTGATCTGTCAGTGTGTATAGTTCGTAGCTTAACGCAGAGAGCCTACCCCTGATAGATGGTGCAGGATCGAGACCCGCCGGACGATTAAATTTATGATTTCCCATTTTTGAGATTAGATTAACGCTTTGCATTGCGAATAATGCTATAAAATTCAAATTTAATACTGTTTATTACTTTTACCATTTTGGTACGGAACCTTAAATACAATAATGAGAACAAGGTGTAATTTGGATTTGTCACCACTGTGAGAGTGATCTGGGCTCTGAGCAGCACACTCTCGCTGAGTGCTCGCCCTGGGAGGCGAGTGGGGCGGATCTGTCTAAGGAAAAATGATATAAAATTTTGAAAATGTCCCAAAGTCATTTGTACATTAAATAAATCTTAACTTTAAATGCCAAACAATAACGATGCGTTGGTGCAACTGCAATACCGCGTTATTAAAAATGTCTGCTACGCATTTATAATTCTTATGCTGAGATGAAAATAGAATATTATAATGGCGTAGAAAACTTAAAAATTAGGTACCTTTAATGCTGTTTCGTGTTGTTCTATAATTAAGTTGTCGTTTCTTGAGAATTGATCTCCACAGAACTAAATTTCCGTGAAAAAGCAGCTATCGTATAAACTTTACCGTATCGAAGGTCGCTGTTACCGCGTCGCGTCGACACGAAAGATTAGGCCTTAATGGACTTTTTTTACAATAATTCGGTGATGAAAATAGTAGACGGCGATTAGTATGAGGTAAAACAATTTTTTTTATCGAAAAGGTGTGCAGGTAAAATAATTATCAATTAAGAGCGCTTTGAAAAACAATACTTGAACTATTAAAACTACTTACTTATACAAAATTACGTACTTATAATTTTATTATTAATCTTGTGATTTCTTTCTTAATTAGTTTTCAGAATAGTCTCAATTTGTGTAATGGCGGTTCAATAAAGGTCGTATAATAAGGGTTTCTTTATAATTCCCAATTATATTTTCAGTATTTTGACATGTTAAGTAGACAGATTTTATATCCTAGCTTATTTCACGAATTGGTGAAAAGGGCTTCAATTCCTTTACTGACGTCACTTAAACATAAACATTTTTTTAAAATTACGAATTAATTACTGAGTAGTTCATTTCGTTCATTTAGTTCGTTTTTGATCAATAATGACTTAACATAAATAATGAACGTAACTCGAGGTCCAAGAATAACGATGAGCTAAGTAATGCATTGTGTATGGGGAACCACATTCATTCAGTTTTCAGAAATTGCTTTTGTTTAGTTTCAAGGGAAAATAGTGCTCCTTAAGTTACGTGCACTTTTTAGCTTTCTTCTTGTATATTTTTGACATCACTTCAAAGCAATTAAAAACATGAACGAAGTGTTACAAATTTATAATCTTTGCATCTGTTTAGGAATCTCGAAGGAGTGACATTGTAAATTGCTACGGAAGGTATTAAAATAACATTCGTCGTTTGAGTCATCTGTCTCTTAAAGCAATAATATATTGGATGTCGGGCCTGGCGACACGGGCACCACCCGCGCGTCGGCGCTCGGCACGCGCGACCCTTTACATCTCCTCCGACGCTAATAACTTAACCCCCTTTTGTTTTTCTATACAAAGCTTTCAGTTTATTTATGAGATCTACTGATTATGCCCTGACACGCGTCTCAGTCTAATCGCTCTCAACAAAATAAAATCTTACTTTATGATCCTTTTATAAATCAGTCTAACAACATAATAAATTCATGCTTTTGTAGAACGGACTAAAAATGGTAGTGACCTAGTGCTGTCGTGATTAAATTAATGTTTAAAATTAAAAAATAATCTACACCTAGTAAAATGTTAGAATTTATTCAGAATCTCGTAGTTTCTCCCAGATCTCTAGTTAATTACTGCTTCCATGACGTTTATGGAACGAATGCGAGTCTCAATCTTGTTTTGTAGGATGTTATCTCACTGTTTATGTATAGCTGTTTTGAACTGGCTAAGTGTATCTGGAGCAGCATCTCTCGCTCTGACTCGTCTCTCCAAGATATTCCATAGGTATGCCATGGGATTCATTTCCGGGCGGGAAAGTCCATAACCGTAATACTGACTTCGCTCACGTATTCGTTTACAATGACGGCGATATGAGCTCTTGTATTTTCCGGCATAAAAATTAACTCTGCTAATAGACTATGTGTAGGGCACATGAGGCTCCAAACAGTCTGCCATGTAACGTTACCAATTAACGGTAAGCGAGGTCCAGAGATAAATGCCGCAATCGGTTTTTCTCCCAAAACCGTCCATGAGCCAGCACCGTAATTGACTCTCTTTTGAATGCAGCGCGGTGTAAAACGCTCTCCCGCTCTACCTTCTTCTTCTATCGTTACGTGCTGAACACACGTCTACATATCAAGCTATAAATTTCCAATATAACCAGACCTCTCATTGTATGAAAATCCTATACAACGCGAGATAAGCTTATACTGGAAACAATAGTTCAGAAAAGAGAATCTTGCTGACGTGCAAAGGCATCCTTTTCGTTGGTCTACCGTCATGTGGAGGTTTAGGTGGTTTGAGACCACACTTGTCCAATCTACTTCTGAAATAATAACTGACGCAATGTACAGGTCATCTTGCTTAGACTTGTCTCGATACATATCAGTATTAGTTAGAACATAGGCAATCGGACAGAACCCAAATAAAAACAATCTCTACATTAATTTATTACATGTAAAATTGAAAATTCAAATTCATATTTTGAATTGTAGTAGGTACCATATATTTTATATCTAGATATAAAATATATGGTACCTACTACTGGTACTGCCACCAAAATAGTTCTGAGGTATTGTTTCGTTGTTTTTATGAGAAGTGTATATTTAGGTAAATATCTCACAATTGTACTTTTAGTATAGCAGATTTTGGTTTTACAACGACCATAAATATTAAAACGGCAACTGTACCAATATCATTTCTTGCTACCTCTATCCGTATATACACCAAAATAATTCAAATGGCATACAAATATGTGAACAATTTTATTTTCTATCCCCTGCATTAAATTGGAACCCCGTAATGAGATGCTCGAATGAGAGTATTGAAGAGACACTCATTGAATTGTCCAAAATATTATGCCTTTGACGTCGAAGTGCGCGAGTGTCGTGTTGCTTGTCATTTAAATATTAAACACAATGCAGGGTGTCACGCCATGCGGACCACTCTCACAATCGAGTCAAAACAAAGCTCCAATAGGGAGAATTTTTGCCAGTAGAATGTATAGCGACAGCGCGATTGCCTTTGTTAACGCTAGGTCTTAAGGCAATCTTGTAACTCGTTAATTAACAAAGATTAAATGGTTACATTACTGGAGACGCAATAATGAAGAGTTATTTCTTACAAAAAGTTTATGATGTAATGAGAAAATAAATATTTAACATTTATTTTATATAGTTTCATGAAGGGCTCCTTAAGTAACATATGTTTTAATCGCTAAATTAGTGACATATCATCTACTAAATTACAAAAAAAAGTTTCGAAATACTGTCAAAAATCTGTAGGTATTCACAGATTACTTAACGTAGTGTGTTCATGGGTACAGCAGTAGGTATTCATTTCATTAGTTATACCGTTATTCAAAAAGTGCTTACTTTACAACACCTCCGTCATAAGCCGAAACCTTCTTGTTCTTGTTATTTAGAAGGATGAGATTGATGAGAATAGTAGGTTTAAAAAAATCGTCTAGAAGTCTCTTTCAAGTTTCCTAATGGTATAATGTACATCATTCGGTCTTAAAATTGCCACGAATAAGGAACGGTTAGCCCCTTATTCTTGGTGAGACTGAAAGAAGATCGGTTTTGTTAAAATTTAGCATTGTCTCAAAGTAGGTACCCAGCGGTGCTCCTCGATAGTACATTATTCGCGAGCTGACCCCAATATATTTATGGTTTGCACGTTTTGTCGAGAATGAATCTTTTTCTTAGTAGTTTTTTGTAATTTACATCCATAAAATCCCACATCAATGGAGTTTTGAGATAATTTAGTTTCTTGTGTATGATGTGCATGTGCATGCGGGCATCGGAGACGAAGTTTGTGGTTTGGCCGGCTGTCGGTTGCGGTCGCTGTCGTCGAGTGCTGCGATGAGTTGTAATTTCGCGGTTTCCTTCGAATAGGCGGACATTATTCTTTGTAAGTGAATGTGGTTGTAAATCAAAAAACTCATTAGAACTCCAGCCTCTCGCATACATACCACAGAAATGAATGCCATCACAAAGAAATGTTTTCAGTTGCTTAGTCGTAGATAATGCAAAGTAGAACAGACATTAAGTAAAAGACGACCTTTTTCTGTTCAAAATAGGCATAACATATTTTTTAATATATAATTTAATTAAATTTTTATTTAATTTAAGTTGATCAAAAAAGAAGGTTGTTTTATATATTTTTTTTACTGTTAATTGTGTGTGTAGTGTGTATTGTATTATATACTTTTAAATTTTCATTTTATTGTATCCATTCATAAGTATCTATAGTTTATATAAAGCGAAAACTGATTTGCTCTTCTGTGACTCACCATGGTAGGTAGCTGAAAAGCAGTAGGCAGCGTTGTAGCTGGACTCTGGCTGTAACAGTGTGCTGAGCTGCCTACCAATTGAACACATTATACATTAATTATTCGTTGTAATTTGTTTCTTTTTATTTTTTTTTCTTAATCTTGTTTAGTTTTATGTCAGTAAATATAAGATTTGTACAAACTTTATTTCAATGTGGGTGTGTGTATATGTAATCAATAAAAACAATTTCTTCTTCTTCTTCTTCAAATATGGTAGACAAACATTTTTTTTTCACGGAAGCATTTGAACTCAGGAACTCATTATCTACGGTTGTACACTATAACGATAGTTAGATACCTAATAATTAATATTACCTTTTTGTTACGCGATCGTATCTTTCAGGTTATATAAAAATAATAATATCCTGGGTCATTATTCACACACGGTCATGTGATCCCAAAATAAGCAGAGTTTGTACTATGGAAACCAGATAACTGATAACTACATATACTATTTTTTTTTGTAAATACATACTTATATAGATAATTTACACCCACACTCAGGACAAACAGACATGTTCATGCACACAAATATTTGTTCCGGGTGGGAATCGAACCCACGACCTCCGGCGTATCTACCAACCACGCCAACAATTTATGCACCATAAATGTTTACAAAGGAATATAGTAAACATTTATGGTGAATAAATCTTTATTGTTATTTGTATTTATTTTATACATTGTATTAATAATAATAATAACAATAATATCTACGGACAATGGCACACAGATCATCCTAGCCCCAAACTAAGCAAAGCTTGTACTATGGGTACCAGGCGACGATACACATTATATAGATAGATAAATACTTATATACATAGAAAATATCCATGACTCAGAAACAAATATTCGTGCTCATCACACAAATATTTGCACTTACCGGGATTCGAATCCAGGACCACCAGCTTCGTAGGAGCACTACCAACTAGGCTACGGTGACCGTATTTGTTATAGAGTTTTCCACAACGCGGCAACACGCGGCTTACTGTATTCTGCAAGGTACCTACTTGGTTCCTGTTGCCATCATCGATTAAAGATTCAATTTGGATGCTATTGGGCATTGTCCTAGTTCTTTGATTGTAGCACCGAGCGGCAACTGTCAACTGACTCACTCGTCTTCTTGCCTCGCCGATGCTCGGAATCCGTACATACACTCGGACCCGGAAAAATTACTAAAGCCAAGGCATATATATTTGTTAAAACAACAACAGATTATTTAAATATAATGTGATTGTTATAAAGCAAATACGAAAAAAGAGATTTTCTCCAAAGAAACTTGTTTTTGACCAGTATATACATATTCTACTTTTAAATGTCTTTTGAACGAATTAATTATCTCAATATCAAAGTGTTTTCAGAAGCTTCTATTAAGTTTAAAAATAAAAGTAAATTGAGATGTCATAAAAAAGAAATAATAAACTGAGATATAAATAACGAATAACACAATTTTTATTATAAGCTTAAACAAGTTTCTTACGTTTCATACAAATAGTATGATGTTGTACTTTATATAAAAGATTTTTTTTAAGACAACACCCGCACTATGAAGATTAGTCTGTTTATTCCGGAGGACTTTACACACATGCAATTCAAAGACACAAAAGACATCTTGAATCAGAACAACTTTAATGGGTCACATAAAAAGTTGTCCTATGCGGGGATTGAACACGAGAATTAGTACCTACCGAGGTAACCTTTGCTACTGCGCCACACCTGCAGTCAAGTGAGTTTTGCTTATCCCCTACTTATTACATTTAGCGTGATACCTAAGTTACTCTGTAACCTAATCTTTAAACAACATATTTGTCAAATATAGCATATTAATTAAGGAAGGAATTATAGGATACATTAACAATAAGTATAAGTGAAAACATTTTTTTGTACCTGGCTGCCTACATTTTTAAAGTAATTAGGGGACAAACAAATAAATAAAGCTTGCATTTTAAGAATTGTAGGTATTTGCACCCCTGATAGATATGTGTGGCGTCGCCGTCAGCCACCACTGTTGGCCGTGCCACAGGGGCGCACCAATTTACTCCGAAAGGCACCGCTGACACGAGCACTGCACACCTTTAACCAGGTAGCGGATAAAATTGACTTGTTTTCATGTTCTCTGAATGAATTCACGAAGATAGCTTTATTTGTAATAAGCTGCAATCAATAAATAGTTACACTATTATATTAGGTTAAAACCTGTAAAAATAGTTGTAAGAGAAGTTAAATACTTATATAAATAAAAATATCATTTCTCATACTCAGAAAGTAGTGTGTTTATTGGATCCGATTAGCGAGTTGAAGGTGCTACTTCCCACTTTTGGGCGGTAAAGACCATTAAGACTCATAGCAATTACTTCCCTCCTTATAGTCGGAATACATTTTAAAAATAGAAATAATTTTGGTTAGGCAGTCGGCTGTAAAAAATCTAACATAACTAACCTCTTCGGAAGTGTCTCACGCGTAAAATTGATTTTAGAATTTTTTTTATTAGAAACCTTAGTATAATTTTTGAAGGCTTACCCATAGATATCCCACATGTATGGGTTTGATGAAAACTAAAACTTTTTTGAGTTTCAGTTCTAAGTATGGGGAAGCAGCAATTTTGTTTGAAAATCTTAATTCGGTTCACAGAATACATCTCCTTACCAAGTTTCAACAGTATAATTCTTATAGTTTCGGAAAAGAAGGAAAGGCTGTAACATACGGACGGACACACAGACATGACAAATATTATAATACATAAGGGTTCCGTTTTCTGCCATATGGCTACGGAACCCTAAAAAGACCGTTTTGCGAATATTCGATCAGGTTACATGTTCTGACGCGAATTTAATTAATTTTACCCAACCCAAAAAAGTTTCCAACGCTGCCATTGATAAGTAGATCAATGAACGCTGCTAAAGAAGATTTCACTTCAAATATATATAACTGCTTATGTATTACATTTAGCACTGACGTAAAGCTCACATATAAACCATATACGTAGACATGAACGAATACCTGACACAAAAATATTAGTAAAAATGTAAACTATAAAGCTATAATCGGCACCAAGAAGCGTTCCTAGATGAGGTTATATTTTTTTTATTTGTTTAGTGTTCTGTTTTTAATATCTTGGAATTGAAGTTGGTAGTATTATAAACCATAGATCCTGAAAATAAGTCCTACTTGTTTATAAAACAAATCAGTAAAAAAAACAAAAATAGAAGAAAAGTGATACTGTTTGGATCATTTCGTGCCAAGTGATATATGTTTAACGGCGACACAAGCCAACTGCTACGGAATTTACGAGCGTGCTTCAACACGGCAAATACATTTGTTAATAGACACATTAGCTTTAAATGCTCCGGCTCTTAATTGCCGACACATCGGCGTATGTCGCCCGCCCGTCCTCCCTTCACAATCAGCCGTTTGACGACCATTAAATACAAATTAACTAACATTTTTGAAGGGGTTACAAATTGATGCAGGAGGCACTTAAGGATACATATGTACATCATTTTATACCTAACACATTCGCATCAATGATAGGCCGCATCCGATCGTCAATCGGACGAGCAACCCGTACCTATGGACATTAATGTGCGAAAATTTGCATTTTTTTTTATAGTAACAGGGCTGATTAGAATAAAAAAAAAATGCAAATCTTCTGTATCTCCACGTCAGTAACACTGAGCTGACGTTTGAAGTCCCCAAACCCTTCTTGCTAACATAGTTCTAATCAAAATCTTAAGTTATTAGTTTTGATATTTGGATTTCATACTGAGTAAATATGGAGATCGAATCAGAAATACTGAGATCGGCAGGCGAACCAAAGTAAGCGAGATAGCCCGAAGAATTGCTAAGCTAAAGAGGCAGTGGACAAGTCTCCTAGCTCGTAGAAACGACGGCCTCAGGGGCCGAAAGGTTCTCAAGTTCCAACCACGAACCGGAGATGCAGCGTTGGCTCGCTCTACAAGATGGACCGATGGAGTTGTGAGGGTTACTGGAAGCGGCAATTGTGGACATCTTTTAATGAGGCCTTTATCCAGGTGTCTTTTTCTTGATATCATGACTGAGTAAATCGTTAGACCTTTCGACTAAGTATATGCGTATAAATGTGCGGTTTTAGTAGTTTGACAGTTCTATGTATTTATTATCCTGTTCTATGTATTATCCTGTTATTTCATAGGCGCTATATCAGAGAGATTTTATGACATTTAAATTAAGTACTTCAGTGGTGTAAAAGACAGAATTGGCAAGATTGCAAATATACATTTTTTATCTCACTAATATTATAAATGTGAAAGTTTGTAAGTAACTGTTTCACGCAAAAAGTACCGAACGGATTTTTATGAAACTTTGTAGTAATATGCTTATGTATCCAAATAACACATAGGCTATAATTTCTAAAGTTTATCGCGGGACAAACCGCGGCGCTAGGTTTTATTATAAAGAAATAACCAAGAAATTGTAATAAAATCATGCTATATACTAATCTATATTCTTTTCTTCATAAAATTTCGGAATTCTGAATATTTTATTATCTATATTCTTTTCTTCATATTTTATTTTCGTTCGCTCTAGGGTTCCATTTATTATTTCTCTGTTAAGTCATCCTCAATCCAGTTTTGCTTTCCTCAATTTAAAACATAAGTAAAAAAATAGAATACAAAAACAGAGGCTAATAATAAACCTGATTGAAGAAGTCTCGTTAAATTAATATTGTTCATATATCTGCTCCGATAATTTTAATCTAAAACACTGTGAAAAGTTTGTGTTTGACACCGTGATATTAAAAACTTGATAAATAAACGTTCCAAGAAAATAACTAACACATTCCTAAAGAATTTCTGTGTGTTTTGTGACTCAAAATAGTGAATTTAAGTTTAACATTGACAGTGAACTTGAACTTGTTATTGAACACTAGTGAATTATAATAATCGGAATACCGTCATATTATACACATGTGATGTGTCGCCGCTCAAACTTGTACCATAGTGATCAACAATTTCACGTAGAACCATTAATGTGACTGTGGCACGGTATAACAGACCTGAGCCTCATAACGATATAGTCCACTGATTGCTAGATCAAACCCACGACAGACTGGTGAACTATTTTTGTGCATTAATACTAAATAACAAATATGTCTAGTTGTGATACATGTGGAAAAATAGTAAAAAAACAAGATAGATTAACATGTTCAAACTGCGAAAACGACTACCACTACTTATGTGTTAATTTGAACGCGACCGGGTTTAAAAAACTTAGTAAAACTGCTTCAGCAGCATGGCAATGTTCGAATTGTAAAATTCATAGTCAGCCTACGGCTAAAGGAAGCAAGGTTAATGATACACTTCTGGCCCAAAAATCACCGTACACTGAAGATGATAGCTCAGACGATGCAACTAAACAAGGTGATATAAGGCGTATTATTAGGGAGGAAATCCGTAACTCGATGCGTATAGAGGTTAAAAACATGACCCGTGAACTTAGAGCCGAAATCGAAGACATCAAAAATCAGCTGGAGGAATTAAAGTTATCCGGTTCTTTCGACATATCACAAGTTCAGGAATTAGAAACCAATTACCAACAATTGAAACACGAAAATGTTGAACTTCGGGCACAGAACGCGACTATGCAAGGAACCATAAGTGAATTAAAAACTCAGTTGAATAACATGGATCAACTCATGCGGGAGGCTAACTTGGAAATTCATGGCTTGCCGGAAAACAAAAACGAAGTTCTTTCAAATATATTGCTCCAATTGGCGAATGTCGTTTCATATAAACTAAATGACTGTCAAATAATGAAATGTACTCGTGTCGCTAGTCTTACGAACAACAAGTCACGTCCTCGAACTGTTGTGGTCAAATTATGCAGCCCTAGGTGCGGAGACGAACTATACTCAGCTGTAACCCGATACAACAAAGCCAACAAAGATAATAAATTAAACACATCCCTTTTAGGCTACTCTTGCGCCAAGCAACCCATTTATGTTTCTGAGCATCTCTCACCTATTAATAAGTCTCTACATGCTGCCGCTCGGCTTAAGGCTAAAGAAAAATCGTACAAATTTGTGTGGATTAAATATGGGAAAATATATGTATGTAAAAATGAAGATTCCAAAAGTATTCTGATTAAAGATGAACAGTCTTTAGATAAGATTATTTAAGGTTTTTAACAGTTTAGGTGACGTAGATCCCTATTTCTTTTGCAATTATTATGGTTAAGTTATCTATCTTTTATCAAAACGTAAGAGGAATAAAAACAAAAGCACAAGAATTTTTCTTTTCAATTTTAAACACAAATTATGATATAGTATGCATTACAGAAACTTGGTTAGACGAAGCATTTTTATCTTCGGAATATTTTGATCAAAGATACACTGTTGTACGTCGCGATCGTAGCGCGGCTTTCAAACAAGTTTATTCAAAATCTTATGGTGGCGGGTTATTAGTAGCTGTTAGTAATAAATTTACATTTGTGAATAAAATACATTGGCAAACCTCTGTAGAGGATATTTGGTTATGTTTGTCAACTGGAAATGTCTGTATTAATCTTTGTCTTGTCTATCTACCTAGTTATATACCTCCTGACGTTTTTAATGAATTTCTATCTAGAACCGAAGAAATATGTCTTGGATACCCGGAATCAATGTCACTGATAATTGGTGATTTTAATCTTCCACATATTAATTGGTCACATACGAGCAACCCTTTTCTCGGACTTTCTGATCCAAAATCCGTAGCCCTCAAGAACTTTCTTAGTATGACAGACCATATACAAGTTAACAATATTTGTAATCAAAATAGCAATATCTTAGATCTCATTATGATGGATAGTAAGATGAGTGTACATGTCACCGAAGCGCCGGCCCTTAGTAAACTGGATATTCACCACCCGCCCCTAGAGTTAGTGTACCAGATACAATTTGAACCCAATCTGAGTCATAATACATCACATATAAATTTTAATTTTTCTAAAACTGACTATGAATCTTGTACTAATGATTTAAAACGTATTGAGTGGGATCAGTTTTCTAACTTGGATTGTAACGAGTATGTTCAACATTTTTACAATATTATGTGGGAAATTATTGAAAAATATACTCCTCAAGGTAAGCCTAAGAAGGGTAAATATCCAGTCTGGTTTTCATTGTCATTAATTAGACTTCTTAAAGAAAAGGATAAATATCACAGCCGGTTCAAAAAGTTCCGTAATCCTCGAGACTATGATACTTTCGATTGTTTACGATCAAAAACTAAATTAGCTATATTGAATTGCTTTCGCGGTTACATAGAAAGGCTGGAGAGCAAATTAAAAAGTAATATCAAGGCATTTTGGGGTTACGTAAAAACAAAAAAGTCTTATAAAGGTGTTCCGCACCAGGTCTTATATGGTGATCGTGTTGGAGAGGGAGGTACGGATGTGGTTAATCTCTTCGCAGAATATTTTTCTTCAGTATACACTAGTAACAGCGATAAATCACAGTTAATTAATCAAGAGGCGCACCTCAAATCCAGCTACACTTTACCTTCTATCAGTATATTAGAGACTGACATCAAATCAGCTATAGTAAAAATTAACTTAAACAAAGGTGCTGGGCCAGACGGTATACCTCCTACTTTCATTCGCGTTTGTATGAATGCTCTCATTCACCCGCTTTTTATAATTTTTAATAAATCGCTTGATGAAGGTACTTTCCCTGAAATATGGAAAATATCTCATATTGTCCCCATACATAAATCTGGAAGCATGAATGACGTCACTAATTACCGGCCTATTTCTATTATTTCTCAATTTGCTAAATTATTTGAAGGTTTAATATATAAAGTAGTTTACTCGCATCTCAGACACTTAATTAATCCCCGACAACACGGCTTTGTCTCTGACCGGTCTACAGCTTCAAACTTAATTATATATACAACGTTTATTACAGATACTTTTGAAGCTAGAGGTCAGGTTGATGCTGTATACACGGATTTTGCCAAAGCATTTGATCGGGTAGATCATTCGATCCTTTCTACGAAGCTAAATCATGCAGGGATTCACGGTTCTTTATTGCGTTGGTTTGAAAGTTACCTACAAAATCGTTGCCAGCTTGTATCTCTGTCAGGTTATGAATCAATTCCATTTATTCCAACTTCCGGTGTTCCTCAAGGGTCCAAATTAGGTCCTTTATTATTTTTGTTATTTATAAATGACCTCCTGGATTTACTGCAATGCGAATGCCTGGCATATGCAGATGATCTAAAGATATTTTCTCAAATAACTGTTGAAAATGACTGCTCAAAACTTCAAAACGATCTTGACCTTCTCCAGCAATGGTGTGTGGACAATAAAATGACGCTCAATATAAAAAAATGTCATTACATAACATTCACAAACAAAACTAAATTTATAGACAGTAAATACCACATTGACGGAGTGTATCTCGACCGAGTGCCTGTTATTCGCGATCTTGGAGTTTACTTTGATGCCTCTTTATCATTTCGCCAACACATGGATTACATTATGCTTAAAGCAAAGAAAACTCTGGGATTCGTTATTAGAATGACAAAACCCTTTCGGAATAATGATAGCATTATACTTCTATATAATGCTTTGGTAAGGAGTACTCTCGAGTATTGTTCAGTCATATGGTCTCCCTATTACTCGACCTATTCGAAGGGTATTGAATCCACCCAAGCTCGCTTTATACGTTATTTGTCCATAAGAAATGGAATCCGTAAGTCTATTCCTGACTACAATGACAGATTGGCACACTTCAAAATACTATCGTTAAAGGAAAGACGCGAAATCTCTGATCTTCTATATCTCCACAAGATCATAAATGGCTCTGTTGATTCCCAATTGATAAAACATTTTAACTTCAAGGTGCCTCAACGCTCTGTACGGCTATATCGATTATTTGATATACCCAAATCCACTTTAAATTCTTCATATAACAGCCCCCTTACGCGTTTTGCAAGGTTATATAATGAAAGTTTAACAAATAATACATCTTTAGACATTTTTTCAATGAAATTTGTATCATACAGACATTTCCTATTGTATAAATAATATGTATCTAAATCTTGTACGGCCTACTTACTATAGTTCTTTAATTTAAGTCTGTGTAGTTATTTTTGTGATTCTTAAGCAGAATTTTATCTGCACTGGAAGTCTATAAAGACATTTTCAACAATGTTATGCATACCTGTTATCTGTATGATTACTAACACATAACATTAGTTAACAGAATAATTTATAAGTCTATGTAATTGTACTGTTGGTGTGCTTATTAATAAAAATAAAATAAAATAAAATAAAAAATACCTACCTATAACCTTTGAAAAAAATATATAATCCTAAATATATCAATAATACAAAAAGAACCCGTCGCCAGTCTTTAGCACACTACATTCTAAACATAATAATAGGTCATGTTATAAACCTAACCGACCTTTTATGAATTAAAGAGCGAATCTAAACAAAACTATGCGCAATTAGCGTAATGGTAACGTATTGTTTTAGTTTTTGTTGTTCTGTCGCTAACGAGCTTCAAGTGGCGCGTGCACTCACTACAGCGACTCCTCTTGTTTCGCGCACTGTGCTTTATTCATTAATTCCTCTCCCTCATTCGCAAATCTGAATGTCAACGTTCCTTAAGGCCCTGACAACATCCAGTTCTACCAATTCAAGCCACTTCCTCGCTCGTTGTGCAAAAAATACGGTACAAAATAGAGTAGGTTAACATAAAACTATAAAAAAATGTTAAAAGATATAAACTTTGAAATTAATCTCAGACTATAAAGTTCCTAGTTATAGTTACCGAGTGGTAGATACTCTTGGTTCCACTTTTTTTGTATTGAGGAAAAGAATCGTGTCGTGAAATGAATGTTATTTTTAATATTGTAATTTAATATAGTGTTCTAAAATCAAATACAAAAAAACTAATGTCAGCTTCTTAATGGAAACTCTAAGATTTATTTTAGGCGCAAATTGTAAATTGTGGGTTTTATAAATATTAGTCTAATAACGCTCAACTGTGCTATAACAATCAGTTACATACTCGTACTTTAATTGTAAGAAAATATTTTCTCACATTTCCTCAGTTGCACGAAAACGTTAAGAAAAATGGAAATGTCTTCAGGTGGAAACCATGCTAATTTTTCTAGATAGAAGGTTAAATATTAAACACAATAAAAGTATTAAAAAAATTTACCTACTAGGATTAATCTCGGTCAAGTAGATCAGAATGTAATCACAGCTACTGCACTTATTTAAACTTTTAAACGTACCTATCTGTGTAACAGAGAACGCTAAAGCCCAACAATACGCACAAAGACGCGACGTCGCTATGTCTAGCAAACTCAATAAACGAAGCTTTCGCTACGATGCACTCGATAACAACTGTACAATGAATGTATTTCATTGATTGTTAAGGAAAGTAAAGCTTTATTTAAGAATAGTGTAGGACAGTGATGGGTAGCGAACACGCGGACCACCGACAACGCGGGTGCTCGGCGCTTCATAAGTCGGGCGATGAAGCGCATACAAGTATCTACGCACTGCAGTGAATCCAGCCAGACAAAGTAGTTCCCCGTGTGAGGACGGGTTGGAATTCAATAATTTCTCGCCTCAATTTTAACTATGAACTTTTAGTTCGTATGACCGAAATTGCGATCTAAATTTTTCCAAATAAAACTTTAATTTGTAAAATTTTCGATCGCATCTATTGACGTTTACCTTACGAAATCTTGCAGAAAGTTTGAAGTTGATACTTACCTATAGTATGGCCAATTTAATAGATCACATTTAACACTTCATTAAAATTCAACAACGTAACGTTAACCGGCGGGCATTGAATATTATTTATTTTTTCGTAGTTAGAACTGCACAATTGCTTAATTTTTTTTATTTACGATTTATTTTTAATAACTTAATATGAATACTAAAATTGTAACTCCGTATTGTTTGTAAGTGCTGCATATACTTTGTACTTAATACTACTTAAAATAAAATAAATCTATTTATTTGTAGCAGTATGGTCTTATTGTGAAATGACCATTCATCGTGCTGCCATTGAATACCAATCAATACTTGCATGAAGATCTCTTGTTCACGCATACTTTAACAAACAACAAACAGTATTGCAACTCGAACGTCGCACCTCTCTCGTTCACTTCACATCCGTTCATACAATTATCTCTTTTATTCCATAGATGTTAAGATCTAATTTTATTGTAAACTACTCAGAATCGGAGGCGGCATATCATGACACAAGGTAATGTTACCCATTCTTCAATAATCCATTGTACAAGCTTAAATCTCTATAAAAAGTTTTATTGAAATGTTTGGCTCTATGTTAGTAATTCGATAAAAGAAAATCCATCGTTGAATACATTTAGAATTTACAATAGCTTCTTTTATAACGTAATTGAGAATAGCAACATACTTATGGAAGTGTGTAACATTTTTAGGGTTCCGTAGCCAAATGGCAAAATACGGAACCCGTTTTCGATTCGTTATGTCACAGTATTTTTTTCCGAAACTATAAGAACTATACTGTTGAAACTTGGTAAGTAGATGAATTCTGTGAACCGCATTAAGATTTTAACACAAAATTAGAAACAATACAAGGTTCCCCATACTTAGAACTGAAACTCATGTTTTTTTCATCAAATGGATATGGAATGGATATCAATATAATTTTTTATAAACTGAATAGTTTGCGCGAGCGACACTTCCAAAGTGGCGAAATGTGTGTCCCCCACCCCCTGTAACTTCTAAAATAAGAGAATGACAAAACTAAAAAAAAAAATTCAATTACATTACCATGCAAACTTTCACTGAAAATTGGTCTGAACGAGATCTTCTTAGTACTAAGTAGCAACTACTACAAGAACTTTTATATTATGTTACTTGCTGCTACGGAACCTTTCATGGGCGAGTCTGCCTCGCACTTGACAGCATTTTTTTATTATGCATCGCATAATTATGGAAATGATGCTATATATCAGTGCTTAAATTATTTTCTTTAAAAAACTACACTGCCTTTAGTTATAGTCCAGAGGCAGCATGTTCATCCATAAATATTGAATTGTCACTTTTGATTTCTGGGTCGGGCCAAATATTCAGTACATGGAATAGGAGTTTATTTTAAATCATGATTATTAACGCGGTCTACGATTTATATCTCCAAAAGAGGTTATTGAAGATAATAAAGATTCCAAAGTTACCACGGATGAGAGCCATAAGTGTTGTCATAATGGGTTTATTCGTATGAAAAAGTACATTGAAGCTAAGGGGTAATATTTTGAGGACAATTAGTACACATTTTTAAACTAGTCATCTATACATATAATAAAATCGTAGGAAAGTCAAAACTGTACATTGAATATTTTTTTCAAAGAATACTTGGGGCTTGATCTACAATCGATATCGAAGCCAAAAATATAGTTTTTAGAATTTTTGTCTGCATGTATGTCCGGGGTAAACGCAAAAAGTACTGCATGGATTTACTTCAAATTTTGCATGAATATTACTAAGAGGTCGGGTCACATAGGCTACATATTATCACGCCATTACCTAAGGGGGAGGAGCTGTGATAATTTATAAAATTTAACGCGGGTAAAACCGCGGGTAAAATTTTTCTTATTTATTCCAGAAACGCTAAGTGCTCCGTACGTTTATAGAAGATTCACTGAACACTTACAAAACTAAATATAATTTGTTTGATATAACATTTAAAAATGAGTAGGTACCTAAGCTATAAAATAATTTGGATAAAAGGTGCCTACAGAATAAATTTATAGTTTTGAAATTGGATATTTGATTGAATTTAGTTTCGACAAAACAATTATGTGCGTCTGCATAAAGGCAATGATTACAGCAATGGTAATCGGCTGCCAGTTTACGCTCGAAGCAGTGAGCAATATAAAACGTGATAGTGGAAGCGGTCTGGGGCCCGCCTCGTCACGTCCGAATCGACCCGCTCCGAGCTTCTGTTATTTGCTATCAGCACATACCCTCTTATTATAGCCAATAGTAATATCAGAGGCAATCAGTGCAGCGTTCGTAAGCGTTTCTTAAATTATTGATACAACTCATCTTTTCAAGAACCAAATGATAAAAACTATAATTGTATCTAGAGGTAAGAATCGCTACAAATGAGCTAATAATACAAAAAGAAAAAAATAGATCTTTAGCATGTTTTTTCTAGTAGTTTAAACTCAATAATTTCTTTTGCAATTTAAAAATATCTTCACCTACAGGAAATCAACATGAACTTCAATTAATAATAAGAAGATTACTACGAAATTAACAATAATGTGAAGGGATAAAAAATTGCCTATAAAGCTCATTATTTGGCGTGCCTCCGTATCGAAAACTGATGATGATGTAGATACTTGGGATTTCATGATACATAAAACAAAGAAATTGAATGTGTATACTATCCAATAGGTAGCTATAAAATATCCGTGAGGTTATTTGTTACCCTAAGAATTTATAGTTAAGTCACAATAACCGTTATTTGTTCAAAATACTGATATAGGTATCTTTCTGCCCATGTTAAGCTGAACAGGCCGCTGGATAGATTGTACCAAATTTATATAAATGTACTAAAGATAATAATAATACTTATGATTATACATATTTGATCTCACGTGTGGCGCAGTGAGTCCAAAATGAGTGAGTTCTATGCCTGGATACCAATCCGTAAATTTATGTGACCCATAAATAATTGTCTGTATGAGCTGTGTCCGTAAGGTTATATGTATTTGTAAAGGTCGCCGCAATGCATGAATTACCATGTAGTGCAAACGACGACATCGAATTTGGACCATGTGAATTTAAACTCCGCAGCTCCGGTTCCTGGCAGAAGTATGTATAAAACTAATGGATCTCTTTTGTTTTGTTTTTATACTTCGATCCATAATAGTACTATTATTATTCGAAGGTTTTATATCCATTGTTTTTAGAGCGGTGTATTGTAAAAATCTTCGTCGTCTGTAACTTCAGCTTATCTAAATATTTACTTAGATAAGTTGAAGTTACAAACGGACGATTTTTATTTTCAAATAGAATTAGTAGTTACTAATGCTATTTGAAAGTTAAGAATTGTTTAAACGTTGTTTTTCTTACCTTAATAATAAAATAATAAAAAATCACAACATAATTTTAATTACTTTAAAAACGAGTTTAACATACGAGTACAACAATATGAAGATGCTTTCGTGCTTATGAATAAAAATCCCAAAAACACCTTCAAACATGTTCCTGCCTTGATAACATTAGACAGAAGTTTTCGTCAATTTTGTATAATAAATAGAGCGATATTTCTAACTTTTACAATTTATTTGCAAATTGATGATTTTAGAAAATCCTTTTTTAGCATGACGTATATGTCCCCCACCGGACAATAGAAGCCATCGTTGGCTCAAGCCGTCTAGCAATAAAGAGTTTCAGGAACCCCTTCAGGAACTACTTAAGTATGTGGTCCGGTATGTCGAAGAGTTATAACTCGATAAGTAAGTCCGACTTACTTGGTCGGTTTTTAAAACAAAAACGGTTGAGACGCAACATAATGGACGGAAACGAACATTTATCGTTGAAGTTGCAGTTAATTATTGGCGTCATATGTTAACATTATAATAAACAAGGTAACTGAGTCATTAAAGATCGTTCAGGGCGCGCCGGCCCGCCCCCGACGCGCAGGCGCAGCGCGCAGGTCCGCAATCCTCACTATATCATCGCATCGGTCACGCGCGCCTCGCTTCAATTTATCCCTCCATAAAAAGGCACGACAGGAAGGGTTGGATTTTAATTACGATATTTTTCTATTATTTCCTCCGCTGTCTTAGTTTCGGGGCAAGGGTCGTGAGATGTAATAAATTCAGCTTTTTATGAGGTCACGGTGAACCCTCTTGATAACGTTTATCGCACATCTGGTGAAATGAATGGGCTTTTGTTATAGAGACGTTAATGTTTTAGCAATATCACTTACTTTACCCAATTTTGCTAAATCAATCTAAAAATGTAAAGCAGGTCTCGAAAACTATGTATACATCAAAATATGTATAAAGTAGTAATCATACAATGAAAATAGTATTATAATAAATTGGTTGAAAATTAAAAAAATTGACGATTCCACACAAATGTAATGTTTTAACGGAATAAATGACTTTTTCATTTTCATTTTCGTTGAACTGAACTTCGCAGTGTGGTGATTGCATAGAATATCGTTACCCCATCTCATCCAGTGGGGGGGGGGGGGGGGGCGGTAGAAATCGACCGAGGGAATACCTACCAGAGAAACGCTGAAGAGGAAACGAGAAACACATGAAACTGCGATCGCCAACCCGTCTGCCAAGCGTGGCGATTATGGGATATCCTCCTCTTTGGGGAGGCTCTTGTCCAGTAGTGGACGTACTTTGGCTGACATGATGAACTTCTCAAAAATGCAGGATATTAGAAAAAAAAATGTTATATTTAATTCAGCAACCGTCATCTGAAGTGAAACAAGATTAAAGAAGTCTTTTGATTATATCTTACTATTTAGTTTAGCGTTTGGTCTGGTCTGGTTCTGGACTGGAATCGTGAAGTTAGCGGTGCGGTAGTTATACTCCTGAACCATGGAGAGTACATGAAGGTGTGCGTCTTGTGCCTGAGTTTTCCTTCCCCCAGTCATTATGAGTCACCGTCCCATGGGCCATGAAATTAAGGAAATGAATATTGCACCTGTGTTTTGCGCAAATGTCCTGTGTAGTTGGCTAATCTCCGTTAAGATTGGCTGCTGGAACTAAAATTCGGTAAGGAACAGTTTTATTATTTTTATGTAATTTATTATCGATATTTAGAATAACCGTAAATTTAGATAGAATAGATAACTCTTTATTGCAGTTTGACAGAAGAAAATTGCAAATGGCGGCCTCATCGCTAAAATCACTCTTCCCCGGGCACTAAGTATATTCTGCAACCGATTCAATATAAGTATGTTTAAATTCTCGTGTGGCAGTTACTCAGGAAAATTTCGGTTACACAACTCAAGTAGGTACACATATAGGAGACGAGCCGTGCTCCGCGGATTTACCCGCAGTAAACTTTATATAGCCTATGTGTTAATTCGGGGCGTCAGCTACCAAATTTTATTAAAATCGCTCCAGCCGTTTAGTCGTAAAGAAGTAAGAAACATATACACTCACAAACTTTCGCCTTTATAATATTAGTATGATTAAATCAGTTGTTCTTATTCATTAGTCTGTGATCTCTACCTAACTAACATACGAGTACAACAACATGAAAATGTAATCACTAAATGGTTGAACATTACCTAAGTATTTACTTTCTTACCCAAAAAAATAAATACATTGGCGAAATGACACACAAATTACATACATACATCTTCTATCTGTAGTGTATGTGAGACAGCTAGTGATATATCACACGAGAACATGTCACGGCGACCTGCTCCGCGATGCGTGAAATGAAGAGCCCCGCTTTAACATTTTCAACCGATTGCCTCCGAGAAGCGTGAGTTCGGATCATTTTATTGATCACCTAATGTACACGTTCCACTGAATTCAATAAAAAATGTATCAAAGGGTTTAATAGTTACAAACGCTGGTATTGTCCCGTCAATTTATTTTATGATACGTGACGTGATGGGTGTGATATGATAGCTTTATATTTTAGCACTTTGTCTAACCTTGTTAAATACAAATAAGATTGTTTTAAATATACTAGTACTAAGAAAATTATTTTATTTGTACGATGCAAGATAGTGAGATGTTAGTCTTTTGGGTATATCGAAAGCTGCGGTGGATATTATATAACTGTTTACGAAACGGTGTAGTTACCACCTACAAAAATATGTAACGACCTCTCCCGGCCGATTTTTGGCCACGGCGGCCAGTCTCAATGAAGACTATAGCCAATTGCGCGGGATATATTATAGTGCAGAAGTGTGTGCGCAAGCAGAGGGGCACTTTCTATTCGTCACTTCTATGATCCGATGTGACGACTAGCGACACGACTGGAAAGAGGCCAGATACAGGACCGACAGCTTTACGTGCCCTCCGAGGCACGGGGGCGTTATACTACCAATACTCAGACTTCGGGCTGATACTGAGAAATTTATTTTTACGGAAAAGTCCCAGAATCACTTTTTGGCTAGACCCGGGATTTGAAGACAGGACCTCATTTTCTGTGGTTGAACAGGCTATTACTAGACCAACGGGGCAGGCTCAATTGTCACAGTAGTAGTAGTAGTAGTAGTAGTAGTAGTTCGTACTTAGAACTGTAAGAAACATAATATTAACATAATTCTTGAAAGTAACAAGATTATGGTTAACGCTACCATAATGGCAATTATATAACACGAACTTTTACGTGAGACATAAGAGACATTAAAAAAACGACAGAATGTATTGAAATGGCATCAATAATCATTTGAATATTTATTGTGACGATAAGAATGCTACAGTTTTAAGCGAAGGTTTTAAGAGTAAGCTGGTGACAGTAATAAAAAAAGAAGAGACTTTAAAAGTATGGTTGTTGTCTGTAATAGACTATATATATATATATATATATATATATATATATATATATATATATATATAGTCTCCCTGTGTCGCGGGGTACTTTACAAACATATAATAGACGGACACAAATTACATCCAGACTCATAACAACCATTTATGGGTCACACAAATAGTTGTACGGCGCGGGACTCGAACCCGCGACACGAAGTGGCGAGGCGACTGTCTTAGCCGCTGCTCCACACGTGCAGATATACAGCATAGACAATATTTAAATACAAAAAAAAAAATACAACAAAACTTTTTTCTTCTATTCGGAATTAGGTAGGTGACCTGAAATAGAAAAATATATATTATTTTTTCTGATTTATCACCGATACTTAGGATACCTCTGCAATTTTGATTACTACGTACTTCAATTT
The DNA here is from genome assembly GCA_951640165.1 of Pseudoips prasinana. Lineage (NCBI taxonomy): Eukaryota > Metazoa > Arthropoda > Insecta > Lepidoptera > Nolidae > Pseudoips > Pseudoips prasinana. The sequence goes on along the minus strand of OX621237.1, from coordinate 21,563,041 downwards.
AAGCACGTAGATAGAAACGTGCGTCAGTGATATTTTATACTTACCAGAATTTCCTCAAATGCTACGCGGCGGGCGCGCGGCGGTGAAGCTTTTTCGCCGACATTATGCAAACATTATAATACCTCGTCGTATGTAGATGGAAAGGATTGCTGTCGGTATAGCTATGAATAATTATAATTCGTTTGTCGCGAGAATGGATTTGTGTACTTAAGCGATTAAAGTTATTTGAATACGGCTTTATATCAATACGTGTAAGAGTGGGAGCGCCATACGCAAATACAGATGTTCACACTTAGGGATCACCATGAATTGTTCATAGGTATCAGATCGATGTAAGCCCTTTAAGCTTAACACTGAAACTAATGGAATAAAAATGTAATAAATAAGATATGATTTGAACAATAAGAGGGCTAAAGGGGATATATTGTTTTATTCTTGCTGCTATTCAGAGCATATACTCTAACTATGAATAAAGAGTTTTATAGTAAGAGTATATATATATATATATATAGAGTACCATATCATACTCTGAATATATTAATATCCTAATATAATAGCCTGGGACATTATTTACACTCGGCTATCTGGTCCCAAACTAAGCAAAGCTTGTACTTTGGAAACCAGATAACTGATATACGTACGACATTTTTTGTAAATACGTACTTATATAGAAAATTACACCCAGATTCAGGACAAACAGACATGTTCATGCACACAAATATCTGTCCTGGGTGGGAATCGAACCCACGACCTCCGGCGTGAAAAGCAAGCATTTGCCAACCATAATCTTTATTCATATTTTCTTTATACAAAACTAAAATTACTTTTTAATAATTCATTATGTTCATACTACCAGGTCAGTAAGAAGGAAGGTTAAAAATATTTGGCAACAAATAGAAAGGAATCCTTGCTTTTCGTAAAAAATTTAATGTTGATACAATAATTATTGCAGTTAAACTTTTTTATGTAATAATATATTTTATAGTATGCTTACTCGCATATTCAACTGTCACGGTAGTGTTTAATTTGAGATAGTTGTTTATTATCATGAGGATGTTTGTTATAAAAGCGTAAAAGCCCTGTCATAAAAAACTGCTAATTTTGACATTTGCTTAATGTTAACATTTGTGACGCTTATTCATGATTTTTTGGCATAGATATTTTTATAAATACACGTAAGATTTAAATAGTAATTGTACTGAAATACTAGGTATTTAGAAGTATTAAATAAAATATTGAAATAGGTATGTTTAGTTAGTTCGGCGGCTGTGACTTACCGTATAAACCTACGAATACAATTTTGTTATTGTTGTCTATTTTCTATATCTTTTATGTTATGGAATGCAATAACTATTGAATACCCGCCATTCTGAGAAAATTCCCAGTATATGTATTGTGATAATTACTATTTCAACTTCTCTTTATATGTCTGATCTGAATTTAACGAAATAGATTACTCGAAAGTATCCACTATAACAATCACAAACAACGGAGCAATTGGATTAAGAACCTCCTCTGTTTTTGAGGTTGGTTAAAAATATAATATCCCTTAAAACGCTCTCAGTTTCGGTGATCGATCACGCGACACGTGGTTCAACAAGGAACGTTTTTTTGGATAAAAAAGCTATTTTATCAAAAAAGCAATGTTCGGAACTTAACAATAGTTTAGATCGCGATAAAAGTAGGCGCTCAAAGATAGACAAATATTTGAGCGAGGGCGTAGCGGAGCATGAAACTCACGAACAAAAGCATTATGCAAGGATTAGGAGGGGTATTAACGTTATTTGATTACTTAGACACACATACGAGGATGAGAATATTAGACGGTATTCTTTTCTTAAAATGTATAAAGAAGTGATTTTTGTTAAGAGGATTTTGTTGCTTAGTAAACAAACAAGCTACCTAACAGTACCTAAAATTATCGTTGTAAAGTCGGTGTAGTGTTATACCAAAACATTTTTAACTGTTTTAAAAAGGTGAAAAGTTCGGCTGTATATATATGAGCGTTTTTGAGATATGGTTTCATATATGTATTGGTCAAATTGGTCGTTATTCCGGTCGTAGGTAGGTACTTTAAAAAGAGGGAGGTTATAAAAAATATTTTACCTATATAAGTATTTTTTTTGTATGTCGCGGGATTTTGATAGTATACCTTTTACTCCATAGGGAATGCTTGTTAAAGGTGGTCTTCTATAAACGACTGAATGTCTAGTTGGTCGTATATATTTTAAAATATTAATTTAACATCTGTTTTACAGTTAGTCTATGGAGGTTACCTCGTTTCACCGGTTAATAGATGCGGCAAAATACTGTTGTTATGAATATATTATTCTATTTTAAATAAACAGCACTTTTCCCATTTTATTTTAATGTTCACTTCGCAATGCATCTACTCATTTAATAATGTCATTAACAACTTAATAGGGGAGATCAACGTTTAGATAGTATTTTGTTTCTTTAAAGAGGAACTTGTAGGCGCGTGCCGGGATTCAATTTTGTATTCATAGCTAATTAAAATAAATTGGAACGATAACACCTTCTTCCAATAAAAGAGTGAACTGTTTATTTAGTTACTCAGATCGTTATAAGAATGAAACTGATTGAAATTACCGGATATTATTTCGCAGACCTTAGGAGCACATTTTATTTTGCACATTTGCCCGCTATAATTAGTAGATACATATATAAATAGGTATAGTAGTTAATCTACAAACCAGTTGAGATTTCAAATTCTCATTCTATAATGTTCTTATTATAATATAAATCATACATACTTGCTTCAGTTTTAAGTGAGTTAGCTGTCGAAGATTGAACTGAGTCTGGACGAGGATCCGTCCTACAGTGCTAAGGAAAATGAGATTAAACATAAAGGGAGCTCGGGGTATGTGTAACAAGCTACACTTTTTATCTACCGAGTTGAACTACTATCTGTAGCTGTGCTATATTTCCATTTTTTAAATCTGGTTTACCAGCTGCTGTAATATCGCTGTACATTTACGTACCTATTATGAAGTAGGCATTGTAACCTTACCGTAATTATTAAAGTAAAAATGACTTATAGGCTTTAACTTTAGAGACCAAACTTTTATTGGTATAAACGTTAGCATAGAAGTTAATGTTCCCACACGTATAATAAAAGGATTTAATAAAATAATATAAACCGATATATTGGTCTAAATCGGTAAAATATGGAGCGATAAGGCACCGGCATTAATCATGAGACTAGCGTGAAATCAAATTACCGTTTACTAGTCACAGACTAAATGAAAGGGTTGCTGCCACCGCACACTCCCAGTTTATATCAAAACCCGTTCGCAAACTTTCTATCTCGTTTTAACACGCGTGATGATTAACTCAATAGACAGAGATATAAAATATGATTCTGTACGGAGTCCTCGCTGAACCGCAAAATAAATGAAGAATGCACAAATCTAAAATGCAAACATGATCATGAAATCGGTATTGTGTAGGCGATAAAATAAGTTATTATTTGTAATGAAAAGGTCAGGCAGGGACTCGCGTACTATTCCATAAAACTACGATAATGGTGTGTAAAGAGGATCAGCAATCGAATATAATTTTTGCAATAACATTATCGCTCAAAAAAAAAACATATGAAGAAATTAAACTTCAGGTCGGAGCTTAACTTATACTTGAGTAGCTAAAATTTGCATCTCAAATGTAAAATTAACTGCTTTGGATTTCATCTATCAATACGGGCTGTAATGTGCGGCTGATGTAAGAATTGAGAGAAGTTGAAAACGTGAGACGAGAGAGACGTTTAAGCCTCAACGGAGAAGATCAGAACAATTTTGGCAAATTTGCTCAAATTAAACATGTTACTTTAATTTGACCACAATTGTTGTGATCTTCTGTGGTTGTGTGCTGTTGTTACTTAAACGTTCGACCAGGTCTGAAATTACGGCTTATTATACTAGAAGCTGTTTGAACTAGATGTGCCAGATGGTTTCGTGCACATCTTTCGTGGCAAACGTTTAGGTACTACGTCGAAGGAGCTTATTCCACTCCCGGTCTGATTCGATTAAGATTTCCCCGCGCCGTCCTTTCCCCGCTTCTGTTCTCGGTAGACCGAGAACGGGAGCGGTAAACACCAGCGACGTCACCATCCCCGAGAAGGCTTATAGGTCGTCTTCGCAGACACCACCGCTCTGTATTTCTCCAACAAGAGCCCGAGTACCATCCACGATCAATGCCAGCTATTCCAGGCGAATGGTTATGGCAGTGGAGCATCAAGGCGAACTTCTCTAAAAGCACAGCCGTGCTCTTTTTTGGTGAACCGCAGGCCCTCATTAGAACCTAGAGTCCGAATTTTCGGCAAGCCTATGCCTTAGGATAGGAAATACAAATATTTGGGGGTGATCCATGACCGAACGCTAAACTACAGCGATTCCCACGATACACACTTGCTCTTAGTCGTATGTGTTTCCACTATCAAATATACGCCGTGGGAGCCCTTTGGTACGTTGTTTGCAATAAAAATCTTTCACGCCCATTCCCAATTGCCTACCATTAAGAACTAGATGAATCAAGCGTCTTAAAGCTTTCTCAACTCAGCCATGCACTGTCCAAGCCCCTTGTCGGTCAAATGCCCTGTCCGTCCTGTCCCGTAAGACGATTGTGCCGTTTTAATAACGACTTAGAAAATCCTGACGACGCGATTACTTCTAACCAAAAGCATTTCAAGACTTTCACTCTAAAAACTATCGTGACACTGTACATAAACCGATCTATGGTACTCGCCGACCGAGACCACCAGCGACCGCCATGACCCATACTAGTAGTTTGCGTTCGTATCGATGAAATGCCGTCTCCGATGTCCAATCTCTGGCGAGGGTTACCTCATTTGCAGTCTTATTTATAAGATGGCTTGAGTTCCGCATGCCTCCTCTTTGTCTGGAGAAGGAGTAAAAGCCTTCAAGGCTAACTGTAAAAACCATATTTAAAAAATCAAACATTCTGAATCACATTGAAGTTACATGCAAATATAGTTCATTTGCCTACAATAAATCTAGAAAATGCACATAAATACTCGAGTACTCTATTAGCTGTGCTTACTAGCTATGTGACTGATAACTACTATGACTTAATATTGATGTACATACGCCAGCACATCCAGCTACCCCAATCTGTTAAATTTCTTTTATAGATTTTCGATCAACTTTATCACATAAGCATAAGGCTCACTTTCAATTGGAGAAATTTGACAGATTAGGTTAGCTTGATGTGCTGGCGTCAGTACCTTCGCTTTTTTCTCTTTATTTATCTAGCATTTATAGTTAGCCTAGGAAGATTTAAATGCTTCACTGTACCATAGAGTAGAGAGTAGAGAGACGAGTAATTTGTTTTTGAGAAAACGCCTACAGTAGGGAAATAAATCCCTATGTCGCGAAACAACTTAACAAACAAACATGCAATTCAAGCAAACATAGACTCACAACAAATATATTGTAGTTGGGCATTCGAATGATAATATAATAGCAAGAGGACTACTAACCTAAACCACGGCGCCACACAGTCAGCAAACAAATAATTCTTCAATAAGTGAAATTTTGTAGGTGTACCTGAAAGTGAGAAGACTGTATGATTTAGTATTAACTGTGCTTAAGGAGCTGATTTTGGATTATGCTAATTTTCTAGAGTATCATGACTCCGAGCTAAATCTTATCTCTAAGTACTTGCCTTATTACCTGTCATCACCATGAATGGTTCTATATCCATTATCAATATTATTGTACAGATAACTATCGTCTGTCCAAATTGAATGTCAAAATTTTAATCTCATTTCCAAAAGTAATTATGAAAGGCACAACATCTTGCATAGATTGACGTCGTAATAGCACTACCAGGACATACAAAAGGCAATAAATACATACCCTGAAACGGTCCGTTCACGTCAAACATTAATCCCGCGATTGACTTTTGTAATAGGGGCTCGCCGATTAATTAGAGCGAATGGTTCTTTGCACAGACGGACGTGTGGGTACAATGCACAAATGATTGACACAAATTACCTCTAATCGATAACACCGTAACAAATGCCGGTCTCGAGCCCATAAATTTGAAGGCTTTTCACAGAATTTTGTGCAATTTAGTCTTTTTATTGTAGGCGGCAACATGAATTTTGTAATGGGATAAGATTGTTCATGATACTTTCGTAGTTTTTGTGTTATTTGTAGCACGTCCGGTTCCATCGAAGGGTTACACAGAAAGTTTACTTTAAAATTGAATTTAATTGTATTTTAATCCCGGCGATAAACGTCAATCAAGTCTCTCCTGCGACGTGATATATGTATCACAAGAGCTCAGCATTACATCGCCCCCATCGCCATTCAAAACGGATTTCGAGCAAGGGTGAAATTAAAATGTCAAAATAGTAGCGACCCGGCGCGTTGTATTTGTCTCCGGCTTTATCAGACGCTATTGTGTATTTTTCATTCTCTAAAGCTTGCATGAAAAACGATACCGTTTAAGCTCTTTATTATTGGTAAAATGTTAAAGAACTCACTGGCTACCTGCGCCTATTCTTGTAGCACGAAGTAATGACGTTATAAAACACTGTAAAACATCATGTAAAGTTCCGACAGCAGTAAAATCTGTCGCTGTTATGTAAACAATTGCTATACCGACGCCGCCGCTACGAGCCGGATGCACCAGGTCGGGTATGGTGCATTTACAATTACAGCAACAGTTATAGTAGGTTTTTAGTAAACAGTGCTATTTGTCTTAATTACCTACTTTTGTTATTATTTACCTGCTTCAATAAAGTTTTATATTTTTAAGCTAACCTTCTCATTTTCTTTTCAAAATATGCCTTACTGTTAAAGCAAAAATTAATAAGTTGAGCTCTGCCTTTATTTTGAAGGTTTATTTATTACACAGTAAATACTAAGCAGCTGATGTTTGATTATTTTCAATATGAAAACTATTGAAAATAATCAAACAGAGCATAAATAATATACAAAATAATTTAATAGTCTGATTATTAAATTATTCAATATATGAAATATACAAAAATGCCAGAAGAGCAGCTTGGAATATCATGAAAGGCAACAAATATAGTACTACAAACAAGAAATCGATACCATATAATTTAGCTTGAGCTATACCCGCTTGAGTATGTTTCGCCAGACCGTCTCAACTGGGTCGTGTTGAAACCGGTAGTAGATAAAGCCAGTGAGTTTGTTTCGCTGGGTCTTCTCAATTGGGGCGCATTGGATCCGGTGGTAGCATTAAAGCGCGACCGTCGTTATAAACACAAGGTCCACCATAATAATAATACGTTAATATAGACAGAACCATTCAGACAATATGTAGTAAAATATAGCTTTCGATAATTAAACTTAAACATAATCTCTTTGAGAATGACTTAAAGCTAGCTAAATATCGGCTTATTGGACGCTTTGCACGAATTGAACTCGAACGAAACATGCGAATCGACTCTTTTAAAAAATATTATTTTTTCTGAAGGCGATTCGCACGAAGCTAATTTATTGGTGTGTGAATCGACACCTCCAAAATTATGTAGTAGGCTATACGCACACATTTTATTTTAAGGAATAAAAAAAAATAAGTACAGTCGTAGGTACACAGCCGTTACTGTTATAAAACTAAAAAATAATCCAAGTATTCATAAAAATATTTACTTGAAAGTAAGAAAGATTTGCATTCAATAAGTAATAATTATGACTTAAAACGTGGCATATCTACATATTTATTAATACAAAACAATAAGAGCAAGACAGCATAATTTGCCTATTATAGGAAAAAAGAAAGAGAAGGCACTATATGCTATCACGCTCACTCGCGTAAATCTATTTTTCATCAGTATTTTTGATAGTTTTTTATTTTGTACTTGCGGTTAGTGACACTTATCTCTTACTCTGTGATCGATATTTTCACATTTTTATCCTCAAATCATAAAGTTGCAATGGGTCCCAGCTCACATCGGTCTACGTGGTAATGTCTACGTGGTAATTTTGATAATCGGTCAGCCTCCTGCTGACCGATTATCAAAATTAGCAGCTGTAGAGGGTACCCTAATTTACTATTTACCAGATTATTGGGAATATATATCTAAATTTAAAATTACTTGTTATAAGGCCTGGAAACAACATTTTGATAATATAAGTCACCAAAAGGGTATATGGTATAAGACCATACAAGCCGAGCCTTGTCGTGTGCCTTGGTTCAATGTTGATCAACTCAGTAGGAACTATGTGAAATTAATGTTAAGACTTCGCTCTGGACACTATCCATCAGCGAAGTTTGCATTCCTTATGAAAAAAGCCGATTCGCAAATTGCAGAGAATGTAATCAGATTGAAGACGTGCAACATTTGCTAATGGATTGTACACGGAACAAGCGTGAGAGGGAGTCACTTTTGAGGGAACTAGACCTAAATAAATTAAACGTGGGGTTAATCCAGTCAATTTTATCTCAACCAACTTCAGAAGGTGCTAGAAAGTTATGCCGTTTAATAACAGTTCTTCATCTGTGACTCCATTTCACCCTTATCACAAATTATATTAATAGATATACATATTATTTAGTTCTTCAATGTAGTTAAAGTATAATATTAAGTCCTAATGTTATTTAATGTAAAAGGCACGATGGGGTTGGCATATCTGTTTAGATAAAAAACCCCAAATAAAAATAGAGTTAAAAAAAATTTCTCAAATAAGGTCATAGTGAGTTTAGAGGATGTAAGTACTTAGTTTTAATTTTAATAAAGAGATTTTTGATTAGTTTGTATTGTTTGTTTGTTTTTCTTTCGTATTAAAACACATTTTACCCTTATTAATTCTGTCCTCAAGTGTACTTCATCGTAATTGCCTTTCATAAATGGCTAATAGCTGTGCTAATAGCCTACTACATATTTTTTGAGGTGTCGATTCGCACACCAATAAATTATCTTCGTCAAAATCGCCTACAGAAATATAACATTTTTTAAAAGAGTCGATTCGCACGTTTCGTGCGAGTTCAATTCGTGCGAATCGTCGAATAAGCCTAAATATCATTGCTATTATAAAATAAATTTTATAAATGTTTTCAAATAATCCTGTACCTACGTATCTATGTAACTAGAAATAATTATGTATACTTAATTATATTGCTAATAGCTAAAAACATGTTTTGACTATTTACAAGCGCTTTTTAAAGTCTACGTGAATAAAAACAATCTTATTTTTTTTTTCTTTTAATAAAAAAAACATAACACTCCTTCTTCATCTCTTAAAACCCCAAAATTTAATTTTCTTACACCTGTTGTAAGATATTGAAAGAATGCGCACCAAGTGCATTAACGTACAGACGCCAGCACACCCAGCTACTCCAATCTGTCAAATTTCTTTTATAGTTTTTTAACTTTATTACAAAAGTATAAGGTTTACTTTCAATTGGGGAAATTTGACAGATTGGGATAGCTTGAAGTGCTGGCGTCTATACATTATAATTTTTTCGGTAAGCAAAGGTTTCAAACTTGCCACTAAAACCCTAATACTACTAACGCTTTTTGGTCACTGGCCAAATCGGTTTAAGCGAATTTCTGCTGCTCTTCACCATCTCCACTGACTAAGTCAGACGGGTTGATAATGGAAAGGATAAGGCAGTGAACATATCTATCCGAATACCTTTTCACTAGCAACTCTTTTCTAGATGCCACCAGCCAACCTTCACCTTTCTCCGGCTTCGAAATGTTGGAGATAAGCATACACTAAGAACGACTAAAGCTGCGTGGACTAGACGTGAGTAAAGCCAGTGACCCCGATGGGATCAAGGCGGTAATTTTAAATTCTGGTGCATGTAAGTTTACACCTATCCCTATGCACATATTCTAACTCGTTCTGGGAAGGGTATAAGGTATAAGCAAAGCAGGAAAAGACATCATATTAAATAGAAAAGAGTAGAATTCTCTTTCTTTAATGAACTAGATAAGCAATGTTTCAAGTTAGTTTCAAAGTAGCATATATGTATGTAGTTTTTGGTCTCTGCATACCATGCTGAAATGTTTTAGCCACAACGTCTGTCGAAAACACACATCATTCGAAACTAGGTACCGGGCCCTGGACGATCAAACACTAGCCAAGATTACACCCTAAATAAATATATTTTTTACAAGGTTTAATTACGCAAGTATAATCAATAAGTTCCAATACAAAAAATTACGCTAGTACTGGAAATCCACTATCATGATGATGAAGGCCATAAGATTCTCTCACATCCATACGTCATGTGTCGGATTTCTGATGAAATTTAATAATAAGATAGTATCCCGGACTCTTAATCCTTCGCTTACTTGCTTACCAAGCTGTCTACTATTTAACCAACTTCAAAAAAAGAAGGATGTTCTCAGTTCGACTGTATTTATCGTAATGTAGAAGACCATTTCAGACGTTGAATGTAGGTGATCTGATTTATTACCTACAAATAAATCAGATCACCTACATTCAACGTCTGAAATGGTCTTCTTGAATGAATTCATTACTTCTTCGTAATTATGGCATTCATATTGCCTAGAGCTAACATCAAAAATATGTGCTTCACATTCTTCATATTTGAAACGACTATTGCATTCCCTTTGCATTTATTTGTTTGGCTGTTGAAAGCCCGAGTGCGCAAGGGCGGCGAGGGCTCGGAGGGCAAATAAATAATTACACGCATTCTGCAGATATTTGCCTCCGGCATCCGTGGGGCGAGCGTCTAACTGACGATTGTGCAAGGGCGGGGCTTCTGTATAAAAATAAACTATTAGACTACTTTAAGTATTTTATTAAAAATTCCTTTACTTGAGTACGGTGTTTTTTAACGAAATAAGAATATGAGTATTGTTTACCTAATTATGTTATTGTCAGTGTTTGTATCTGGGCTCCCGGAGTTAAATATATATAGAAAAAAATCTCAATAGTCAGTTATTGAACTTACGTATATTGCGCGCACGCACCAAATACATGTGACAGGAGAGCTGTTTTTTTAAACAGGATTTTTCAAGTTAGTTTTCTCCTGATTCAGATGATTTAACCTAAACCGGGAAAAAACGGAACGTGGACGCCTGTGGTGTCGTGAAAATAGCCAGTATTACTTACGTAGATATGTAACGGTCGCCTTATTAATAAAAACTGGTATGTGTAAAAAAGAAGATTCTTATATGTATTTTATATAGAATAAGTATTATATGGAAGGTGTATCTTTATGAACCCGGCATTTTGAGATGAGAGGCTATGGCCACGTTATGGCACAACTGCGGATTGGCACTGCCTGCGCCGTAAATTGGTTATTAGGCAAGATGCTGCTAAGGTGGGTTTAAGAGAAAGATTATTAATAAATAAGAACCTAATCATGAAAAGAGGTAGTCATACACAAGTTTAGTTTCCTTTGTTGAATGTTCAAATGTGCCAAAGCCGCTTAGTTTCCAAACGTCTCCGTGCTTGGTAGGGCTGCGGGTTGTAGTCGTTCTAGCTATGGCTGAACCTTTGAGCGGCATGAATAACTGTCACACTATAAGAGTACATAAAGTAAAAATAAAACAGAAAATAACAATTGAGTGCAAAAATACTGTTTTTAAAGAGTGTGTACATATTTTAAAATGGTTGGCCATATGTAAAAATTATTCCCTAGTGACTTAATAAAATGAGTTTTCGAATCCCGAACGTTGGATTTTCATAGAGGACATCTAATTTTATTAACGAACTAAGAAGCTAATCGAATGTTACATTAGTTTATAGTTAGTTTCATAATTCACAAGGAACCCTTATAGTTTGGCCATATCCGTCTGTCTGTCTATCCGCAGCTTAGCTCAGAGAGTTTTAGTAGTGACCCGACTAAGTGGTAAAATAATATCTTGCAAAAACAATAGGATAGCTTTTTTTCTTGTGTACTCCATTTTTTTGTGTGTTGTTGGAGTGGTCTTGGGAAATGCATTAAAATTGTGGAGAGACTTTTTTATATTAAGTTCCTTTTTCCTTTTAGTACATAACTCCTCGAATCTACGGTCGCTGGGGTAGAAACGTTCTCGATCTGGAAGATGCAGCGCGTGCAGGCCCCCTACAAGATGGACCGATGATATGGGCGGGTCGCTGAAAGCCGCTGGACGCCGGTAGCGCAAGACCAGCGATCGTGGGCATCTTCAGGAGAGGGCCCATTTCCAGCAGTGGTCGTGTTTCGTTCGCTTGATATGATCAGCCTATGTGTGCCCGTTTTTATACTTTATGTGCTACCGAAACCGTTAACGTTAAATGTTCGTGGTATGATATGGCAAAAAGCCCTCATCTAAGTCCGCATTATTGTGATGTGCAAATGTGGAACTGAACAATGCGCCAGCCCCGACTCGTTTTTGCCCGGTTTTTATCATTTCTTTAATAAAACCAAAAATATGCCAAATATCAACTCAATTTATAACTTTGTTTTAATGGGACAGATATGGGCCTCGAACCGCGTCATCATTTAATATGATCTCCATAGAGAAAGCAAATTACCTACTCGTATGTCTGCAAATATGTGTATAAAAACGCGCGCGACGCCGTGATATTAACGGCATTGCGTTGTTATATTTGCAGACATAGGTATATGCATTTTTTTGTAAATGTAAGGGAACGTCGAAATCAATGCTTTTATGCGCTATGACTTATTTTAGTGTGTCAATTAGAGTTCTGTGTACCGACGACGCAGCGTGAAGTGACGGCGCGCGCCGGGGCCCCCAGCGGGGCTCCGCCACCCTCCTGCTCTCCTCATTGCATATTCGGACAAATTGATCGTGTTGTTTCGGAACAAAAATGATTTTGCAGATGTTTGTTCGTTTTGTTTTGTCAATGTGCATATGTTTTCTCTAAAATTCCACTCAAATGTTCAACATGTTTTGCTCCTGCTGTGTTGTTTTATCTATCTTCACGTTAAAGATATTTGTGTATACCTATTACTCATCACATATTATTTATTTTCTAAATTTGCTATAATAACAGCTAACTCGTTCCGGACTGCTACTGTTAACACTTTTTGGTACCTAATCCGGGACTACATTATCTGTAATTAAACGCGCTTTTACTAACCCATCAAGCCGTCGCCACATATTAGGCTTCTAGTCCTCATGTGATCGGTGATTTAAATTTCTATGAATCTCCGTGCTTCGGAATGCCGTTAAGCCAGGCCCGGTCAAGTCGGTGACTTGAATGACACCAAGGTACCCAATTCCCATACCATAAACAAGAATTGCAATTATATACTTATTACCTATATTACTTTGTACAATACAGTATTCTGGTGAGTCATCAATACCTACAATATTATGTGAATCTTTTATATTTCACTTTAAAAATACTATAACATCACCTCAGCGCGTCGTTGTAGATGACTAAGTAATTATGTTTACTGAGAATTTTATAACTATAACAACAAAAGGTGTTCACAGAAACTTTTTATAGCTTACACGTATAGACGAAAAAGCAATTATGATGTTGTTCATAGTCGCTACTTTTAGTCGAAGCTACCTGTGGCGCTGCTCTATAATTACGCTGTGAGTGACATTTCCAAAGCCTTTGTAAACGATAACGCGGAAGCTGTTGCTAAAACTTAAAAAACCAAGTGAAGTATTGTTACATTAATGCATTTGGGAGTAAATATTGAGGAGGCAAAAAGCGGGGTCCGACAACCCTTAACTATAGTCCGCGGGGTGCCATTAGAACGGTTCAAAGAGTTGGGTGTTGCCCACGGAACTGCGAGCACCGACTTTGTAAATCTAATTAAAATATCAATATGTTCAATGGAGTCCGCGTTGACAATTTGATTTCACGCCTTCTGCCCTTGCGACCCTGTAACAATATTAAATAAAACATTGCCGCGGCTTTGATATTAATTAGTTTCAATGTTGTAGAAAACAATTTATTCTTTTTTTTTTATCGGCATCGATTTCTTCTATAAGTCGACTACTGTAAGTACTTACTGTGTACCAGGATCAACGGCAATCGAAAGACTATTGCAGGTTTCGGGATTTAGAAGAGCAACAATTTAAACTGTATTAACACCGTCTTTACAATATGTTTGAGACGGATTTTTAATGTTTATACCTTCTAACTTTTATCAAAATATGCTCCCACAAATAATATTATCTTCTATATTATCTATTTTTTAGTAAAGGACAAATTATGACTGAGGATTCACAGAAAATTAAATCCAAGTTAGTTACTATTTAAAATCGTATTCAATTCAAGAAGTTCTGACGTAGTGATTATTAACTATTTTTATGGCTTGTATAACTGCCAATACTGTTTATATTAATTTAAAATATTTGTCTGTGTTCATTCTTTAATTTATATATAACGTTTATGTCCTTGTCTCAAGAACTATTATATTAAAAGGAACTGAATTTTTTGAGCAGTCGGATCGTTGGTGGTGGTTGGATGGTATTGATAAAATAACATAGTTCCAATATCCTCTAGCTAAAATTGACCCAATTTAAGCTGATGAAGTAATCCAATTCTTGTGAAATTTATAAGATATATCGTTTCTGCGAATGCGCATCAATTATCCGGTGGACATTTTTAAAAACACAATAAAGTCAAGTCAACGACTCTTCTATAAAACTGTCATATTCTTTTACAGAGTGGCGTGAAAGACTCCAAACTGTCGACGCGTATCAATAAGTATTACCTTTATTTTTTTTAAGGAATTTATAAAAGAGCCAGGTAGCATACAAACAACAATAAAAACGTGACATATCAATCGCTCTTTTTCAATCGATGTCGCAAATTCGCACAAATCAAACATTGAAGTGTTAAAACTTTCTGATTACAATGGGCTTTTAAAGTCGTTTGACAGCAACGAGCAAGAGCATTGTGACACGAAATCATTAGTTAGCAAATGTCATGCCCGAATCCGTTTCTTTTATAACGCAAACACCCTTACAAGAAGTTAAACAACAAGGTAAATACTTCCCAAGCTGCGCTGTGATTTATAGTTTATTTTAAAGTTGCTGCTCTCGATTTATTTACGGTTCACTTGTTGCTGTTTATTTAAACGTAGTGGTGATGACCAGTCTTCAACTCTTCTCTGTAACTGCCTAATAATTATTAGTAATATATTTTAATACTGTTTATTTTTTTTACTAATGAAATTGTTTTACTCTTGTAGTAAAACTTCTTTAGGCACGCTTGACTTGGGGTGTGGGTTGCTGGTGAATGCATTACGAAAAGTGTGATCGGGCGAGGCGAAAGGATGTTGGGAGGGAGATATTAGAGAGTGAAGATATAAAGAGATATAAAAGAGAGAAAGAGCGAGATTTCGTCTGTGAAAATTGTAAAGATTTTTTGTCTTTGTTGAATATGTGGTCACCGTAGTCTATGAAAGCTCTTGACACCAAACAAGTATAGGCACCACTTGATGTTAAGTGGTCACCGTAGCCTACGGACATGTATGTTTTCGATTAGAGGTTTATACGCGTTCTAAGAAACGGCTCTAAATATTTCTTTTAAAGATTTCAGGATTGGGATATTCGGGTAAGAGAACTCAATTTGGGTAGAACAAAACGGAATGTAGTAAGTATAACACGATTCATAAGATATGGACGAAACGAGCAGATCTTGGTTGCCTAAGTAGAGATTATAAAAATAAATCATATTTTTTATCTTATTCTTTTATTTTCACGTGTAAATTCAAGCAGTGCTCGGCAATGATTTAGGCGGCCCCTAAAAGTGCCCGCTAAAAGTTTCTTATAGGAAACACCATCGTTGGTTGCACTTAAGGGCGAACCAAGTCTTCCTTTTCGAATAGATGGAATGAAAAGAAAATTATTATAGTCGCACCCGTAATAAATTTCTTGTCATTCTACTTTGCCGCGCACTTTTTAAATTTGGAACATTTTAGTGTTCATCGCCAAAGAAATATAACACAAATATGATTTGAATACAGACTGGCTGGTACGGCGGCCGATAGTCTCGCCACCGCGCTAGCTGAATAAAAAAAGAAATCAAATTAAATACACGCGAACTATAATACAGCTATTCATGGTTTTGTTTTCAAAAATGAATTCTTCAAGTGACAGTGAAAGTATAGAATTAACTACTGAGAGTATTTGAACTGACGCTAGAAATGTGATGGATAATCTATTATCTGAAAAATCTCGGGAGATTTGAGATTTGGTGGTGAAGTTTATTCCGAGAATGGTAATTTTATTTAATGGAGAAATGCAAGAGGCGCGTAGATTATTTTACAGAATCTGTGTTTTTGGCCTACTTCCAGTACTATAACTAAAAAAAAAAACACAATAAAATATGAGGCGCCTTTTATTTTCTCATAGACGGTCATGAATAGTAGAGCGTGTCACTCGGGCGCAAAATATATTTTTGGCTCAGGTGACGTACTTTGAATCCCTTGCTACGTTTAGGATTCTACTGAAGAATCATATACTCTAGAATCTCCCACAAAAAGCGCCTTCGCCGTAAATATACAGGTATTTTGCTGTCTAATGATACAATCTACTATTACTTCACCTAAAATAAAGCACTAAAAGCTTTCTAATTAATTATTCGTAATAATAGTTATATTGACCTCAGCGCCTCTTTGTGTTTCAGTTTCGATTGCCTCGCAGAACAACTATTTGTGTGACCCATGCATAGTTGCATATTTGTAAAGTCCCTAATTTTTCTAGTGCGGACGTTGTCATTTTAAAAAGCAATATAAACTTGCCTGTTGGCGTGGTTGGCAGAGCTTGCTTTTCACGCCGGAAGCCGTGTGTTCGATTCCCACCCAGGACAGAAATTTGTGTGCATGAACATGTCTGTGTGTCCTGAGTCTGGGTGTAGATAATCTATATATATAAAAATCAATGCCACTTTTCGTTGTAATGCTATAACTCAACAACGCCTTTACCGATTTGGCTAATTTTGGTCTTGAATTATTCGTGGAAGTCCAGGGAAGGTTTGTAAGTAAAAAAAAAGTCTTGAAAAAGTGTAAAATCAACATCTTTTAGCAATTTAAAATATTTTTATGTTTGAATAAATGAATTTAATAATCATTTTTGAAGTTATACTTCTTTTGGCGCGATGGAGAAAAATGATGAGAGTGAATTTTTACGATGCGCGCGCACACCGACACCAAAAAATTTAACAGCATGAAGTTAGTTCTAGGTGGTATGAGAGTGAATTTTTACGATGCGCGCGCGTCAAAAAAGTATGGATGATTTGTTTATGGTTCCAAATTAAAATTTTGTTTTTTTTGTTGTTGTTAGATTGGCACAACTGTTTTCCATTTTGTTATTTATATTAAATACAGTGCTGGTTTTAGTAATATCATATATAGTGTGTATTGCGAATTACATAATGGACAAAAATATCGAACAAAGAGTTTGTCTTGAATTTTGCATCGCTAATGGAATTTCGTGTTCGGAGTCACTGAAAATGTTACAGAAGGCTTACGGTGAGTCGACTTTATCAAAAACTCTTGCTTACGAGTGGTTCAAAGCGTTCAAAAGCGGTCGAGATGTGATGAAAGATTTGCCTCGCTCTGGTAGGCTATCAACGTCTGCAACTGAAGTTAACATCGCAAAAGTGAAGGAAATAGTGACTGAAAATCCTCATTCAACTCTGAGAGAGATAGCCGCCGAACTTTCTGTATCTCACGAGTCTATTCGTACCATTTTATCTAATCATTTGGGTATGAAACATGTTGCCGCTCGGCTAGTCCCAAAAGATCTGAATTTTCTCCAAAAACTCAATCGCATGATAGTCGCTGAGGACATGGTAGAACGAGTCAATTCCGACCCAACATTAATGAAACGCATTGTTACTGGTGACGAGACGTGGGTTTACGAGTTTGACATGCAAACTAGTCAACAAGCTTCGGAGTGGCGCCTTCCAACTGAACCGAAACCGAAAAAACCACGCCAAAGTCGAAGAAAAGTCAAAGTCATGTTGACTGTTTTCTTTGACTATCGCGGTGTTGTGCACTCTGAATTACCTTACTTCTCCGGAATCTTACCGGAAGGTCGAACGGTAAATAAAGAATATTATTTGAGCGTTATGCGGCGTTTAAGAGAGCAAATTCGACGACAAAGGCCAGATTTGTGGAAAGAAAATTCTTGGATTTTGCACCACGATAATGCGCCTTCGCACAAAGCCATCATTGTAAACCAATTGTGTTGACCAAACACTCAACAAATACCATCCAGCAACCACCATATTCACCAGATATGGCTCCAGCTTTTCCTAAACTCAAATTACCACTTCGTGGTACCCGTTTTCAATCGGTAGAAGACATAAAGGAGAATTCGCGGCGAGAAATGAACTCAATTCCGTAAGTGGCGTATTCAATTGGCGTAAGTGTATCGTTTCTGAAGGAGCATACTTTGAAGGTGATATAATAAATTTGGATGAATAACAAACATTTTGTATATTATTGATCTTTTCCCGGTACTTTCTTGACAGAGTTATATCAGTTATCTGGTTTACAAACTACACGCTCTGCATAGTTTGGGATCAGATGACCGTGTGTAAATAATATTCCAGGATATTATTATTATTTCAATGTATCCTAGCCTATTTTTAATCCTATTTTGACTAAAGCATAAGAAGTCTTTTAAAACTATAGCAATATTAGATGTCATTAATAACAACTCAGTGTATTGTTATAAACTAAATTGGTAGTAAGGAACAAATGTTACAATGCACGGCTTGTGCAATATTTTATCACATCGTTCCGGCAAAAACGTTACCCTTTTTTTGTTTTCAATTGTCACCCTTTCGCTTCTATTTCAATTAAATAATGTCTGGTCATTTGTGAGGCGCGGGCTCCGCAATGCAGTGTCGTGTTCGCGCCTCCCTTTAACCCTCGGCGCAAAGTGCGCGTCATCCTGTGAGCACATTAATCACTCCTATTATTAAACTTGTTATTGTGTTCATTTGAAGATAACGTTTTATAAACGGTGCCGTCCGTCCGCTACAAAATAAGCTTTATGTAATAACGTGTAAGCGAGTCGCTTAGAAACGTATTGTCGCTAAAAAGATTTGATTAATGATCGTTTGTGTTTATCGATAACAACAAATCCGATTAAACTAGTAAAATACTTTTCTGATTTATGCCTGCTTTACTTTTTACAAATTTTAGTACAAGGTGTAACTCAAGGAGCATTTGCTTATGATAACGAACACCGTGTATGAAGTCAACATGCAGAATACGAAAAAAAATCCCATGCAAGAAAATTTATCAACTGATCCATTTTGAATGAGGAGCCCAAACATTTTTCTTGATTTTTGACATATACTGATTTTCTCCTTAAATTTCCACTACTATTTATGTTACGCCTTCTTTATACAAATATACCTACTTTTTTCAACAATAAATATCTTGGGCGACTAACACACTGTTATCTGACCCCAAACTAGGCCAAGCCGAGCTACTTTGGCAACCAGACAACTAATAAACATTCTTATTCTGTAATACATTTCGACGTTTATACGTTGGAGCTACTAAACTTGACAAATTGTAAATCAGTCGCTACGCAAAGGTAGTGAAAATATAAAAAAACGACTTCGTAAGAACACAAAGACCTTTTGGAAGTCAAATTTAAGAAATATATTTCTTCAAACTAAAATATTCATCTATTATGTCTTGAGTCTGCCAATCCTATAATAAACTAGTGGAATGTATGCAATTTATAACGTTTAGCGTTAGCCTAGGAAGCTTTTAATATTTTTTTTAATTAGTGGTAGTACTACAACTAAGTAGTTATCACTATTAGTGTTAAGTTATTATCACCGAAGTTCTTACACCATACACTAACCCCTACTCCAAATTCCTTACAATATGGTCCAACTAAAGGTTGTCTGGAAGAGATCGCTGTAAGCGATAAGACCGCCAACTGTACCTTTTATATAATTAACTTTATCATAAATTGTGTTCTGTAAATGATGTACAATAAAGTGTATTTATCTTATCTTTATCTTTCACTGCTTCACCGGACAATAGAGGCCAAGCAACTAACCATTGCGCGGTTGACAAAATTAATAGACAAAATAATATTTGACTATCTTACTCAAGTCTACGTCTACGTAAAAAGATCCCAGATACGCGTTAAAAATAAAAACATACATACCGCTGTCTTTGCTGTTGCAAAGTCGAATAAAAACCAAAATACGTCTTTTACAAGAAAAAAATAATACGAGTAAGTACATTTATAGATATGGTAAAACCCATGATGTTAATAATTGACAAGTTAAACACTTAAATGCAGAAGACAGGTTCTATGTTACATTCGGTATAAAGTACCGCTGTTCACGGTACATTGAAATAGACAGTCACGATAGGAATTTCCGATCTTGACTTGACTCTTGACGTAACCGAATGTCGAGGTCTACCGAACCAGGCGCGGCGCGCGCCGTGACATTTCTAAGAAACACGTAAAGGCCCGTTTACCAATTAAAGGTTATTTTTCCTTGTTTACTTTATATTTTAAGAATATGAAGATAAAAATAGACACGCATCACATTTTCTCATAATTTCTAAGGTCTTCTTGTTCTTTATCGCACAGGCGGTGGTTACCTTTGCGTTAGAGTTGTTCAAGCCGCCTAGTAGGCCTCTGACATGGTTTAACGATAGTTGTCTAACAACAACAAACGAGTCAGATTTCAGTATGAGTCCCCCATCACATGTCTTGAGTTCATAATTATCGTCACGTAAGAAAAAAGTGTTATATGCCATGCGACATTCTTTCTCCGTCTCTTCCTATTAAATATATATCGAGATTCGAGCAGACCCGATAGAACCTTCTTTCCTCAAACCTCAGCTCAGGGCGGTAACTGACGTAGAGCTAGATGAGAGGGTCGGGAAGGCGATGAGGTAGTGCTCATTTTATTACATAACGTTTACCAAGAATAAACTTTTGTATGACTATTTGCGCAAATTATGTATTAACAAACGGCGTCTGCGAGACTGGGGAATACCGTGTAGGTGTATCATGTACGAAAAATGTATATATTTATTTAAGGTATTTAAATTTCTACTCTAAGTACGTCGTCACGCGGGTTTTATATTTGCACTTTATCAACTTCTGGGGTTTTGAAGTGGGTTTTAACCTATTTTACCACGATTCACTGCATTCTAATTATTTATTCAACAAGTTAACAGGTGGAAAAATAAACAAACTGAGATTTAAAATTTTAACACTTGATATCTAACTAATGATGGATATTAATTATTTTTAAGTACCGAGTTCCAGCCAGAAATCGACGGGCTCCAATCACACCCTTCTACCCACCACTCAGAAGAACTGTCGTGGGTGCTAAATCAGCGATCCCTCCATTTTGCAAGGTTCTGAATGGTTGCAGTGATGTTGTGGACGTGCACGCTAGCTCTCTCATGAGATTTCGCAAGCTTGTACTCAAAACCTTAGTATGAACCTATTAATCTTGTGTTTAAATTTGTACAATTTTATTGATTGATTTGTTAATGTTGCAATCATTTATTCAATTTTATATTTTAATGTATCCTTCGGCTAATAATTAATACAATATTTACATGTTATATTTTATTTATATTCAAATTAGGAAATTTAAAATGGGTTTTTAATTCTGTGATTATTAATTATTATATTTCAAAATTTAGACTAACGACATAATGTTCCTGTAGATGTGCTTACCTATAAGTGGTCGCTATACTTGGTTTATTTAATGTACATTTTGATTTCTCGCTGATTGTATTAGTATAAGTTGCCGTTGGTGAGCCTAATAAATAGATATATAATTTTTAAATAAATTTCTAAGATCAATGAGGGTTAGAAAGACAAATGAAAATTCCATCCATAAATGTCTTGATATTCAATATTTGAGTCCACATTTATCTTCTTCATGTGACATTAAGAAGAGCATTATCTGAATTACATCGAAAGCAAGCAGTGATAACATTAGCTGCAATATGATGCTCTCAATCCTTGATGAAATTCTTCCCATCCTCCTCCTGATTGTGGACTGTGGACAGCCTTTGACTGTGGACTGTGGACTGAGGACTTTCCCATTTCTATGGCTGTTGAATTACTTTGGGCGTTGAGTATTGATTAGGGGCATTGCTTGGTAAACAAACAAAATTGTTAGGCCCCATTTTGAGGGCAACAAACAAAGGCCTCCTCAAAGATGTCCACAACTGCTGATCTTGCGCGGCCCTTATACAACAGCATCCCTTCAACCCTTGTAAGATCATCGGTCCACCTTGTAGTGGGCCTGCCCACACTGCGTCTTCCAGTTCACGCTTGCCACTCGAAAAACTTTCTATCCGCGCGGCTGTTGGTTCTACGAGCTGTGTGCACCGCCCACTGCCACTGCAGTTGACAATTCTTCGGGCTATGTCGGTATAGTTTGATGCGACTGTGGATTTAGACATTTCTGATTCGATGGCGTAGGGATATACCGAACATAGCTCTCTCTATTGCTCTTTGGGTGTCCTTGAGCCTTCTTATGAGGCGCATAATAAGTGACAACGTCTCTGTTCCGTAAGTCGTCACTGGCAACGCACAGTTCTTTTAAGAAGCTAGACCTACCTTATTGGACGGTGTACCCTAGGTAGATATAGTCGTCTACAATTTCGAGTGCAGTGGGTGTAACGTGGGCGGTCAAGTTGATCTTAGTCTTAGCCATGTTTTTTTAAGACCCACTTGTTGAGTGACTCTATTGAGAACATCGAGCATTGTATTGGGAGATTCCATGGTTTCAGCCATGACTGCTATATCAACGGCGATTTGAATGTGAGTGACTTACTCGCTATTGAAATTGATGCTAAGTTTTCCACTCCGACACAGTGAATAGTTCCGGAGATATGACGTCACACTGACTCACATCTCGCTGTAGTTGGATAGTCCACAAACGTTAATCACTCCCCAGATTGTACTCCCCAGTCTTCTATATAACTTGCCGTATCATATGGTATGGTGCGTCATTTGAGGGCACTTGTCACAATCGCCACGGTTGGCAGACAGGCTTGCGATCGCAGTAAGATGGTCATAGTATGCATAAAAAACGCTGCTGCGTGTTCTCTAGTATATATTCTCTTGAGGCGACGTCTACGCCACCCACGAGTTGAGATGGGGTGGAGATATTCTTGACCATCAACCACACAGCTTTGGCACTGTACCTTTTTTGAAATTGTTTTTAAATAGTTTTGTGCTCAAATCCTGACTGAGTTGATGAATGTAGCTGTTTTGTTCCCTTACGATCCGACTCAGGTTGAGTTCCAGATGGAGAGGAACTCACCCTGGATCGGAACTTAAGGAATAACTTTTCTCAGTCTATAAACTACATTTACATAAACTACATTTAAGTTATTAAAAATAAGTATTAATTTCGAGAAATTGTTGGCATACATTAATATATATTTTATTGTACCGTCCGTCCATCGTAAGTTAAAGACGAAGCCCCCAGGAGACCGTTTGCTTGATTTTAGTGATTATTTTAACGATACTCAGTTATGTATATGCAGATTATTTTAAATACTTCACTTTGCACTTTCGTCTTTAATGGCTGTTTAATATCACAGGCATTAAAGTAGGATATCATAATATATCTCTCTATCCATCAGCTTTTACCGACGTCATATCGTTTTGAACGATTAGGTTTGGTCTAAATGCTGTGTGAGAATTTAAGCTACATAGAGTTGGGGAGATCGACACGACGCATTTACGAGTAAAGGGTTAAGCCAGTTCCCCAGGATCTTTTCTTGTGAACATTATGCTGAAATATTAGGCAAAATCAAATACTTAATTTATTTCAATAACTAAGGAGACATTCAATGTAGTAGGGAAATATACATTGAAAGAGATTGAGCTATATCTACAATTGGGAGCTATCATTAAAGGTACGATATATTATTATTTTGCTCATAAGTGTTAAAATTTAAGGTGATGAGACCAAAATGATTGACATACAATGCTCCATTACAATGGCACAATGAATACGCGTTATCTACTTATTGAGAAGGACACGGCACACAGGGAATTCCAAAACGTGAATATTGTTGGCAAATAATACAGAACGGTTCGCTGACGAAATTATGCTCCATCATAGCCACCATTTTTCGCTTACAATAACACTGATGCGCCCAAATACATTCTCTTAAGTACTTTCACAATAAGACGTCATAAGCCGAGGCCTTGACCTCTGTGTTTCATGAGGCAGTAAAGTACTCTAGTAACAAGCTGGTTTACTTAGAACTCTAAGAGGATCTCTGATATGTTTATGAAATACTGCCCGTAGTCTGCAATTTATACTACTGACAAATAAAGTTTATTTGTATATTATATATTTAATTAATTAATATTTAATATATATTTGTATATATTTATTCAGTTAGGTCAGGTGTATTACATATAGTAGGTATTTACGAGTAAGACGTGCTATTGCTCGCGCCGTGTTAGAAGCAAAACAACGGATTTGATGAGATAACCTTCCTAGAACTCAAGGGTCATAGTTGGCTTTCAAAAAGTGATCTGCATAGGTTCAATTCAAAGCTTTTCGCAGGTAGGTAGAATTCCGATTCTCGGAATACACTAGGATACTGTACTGTAAAACGTACATATATCGAAATAAAGAATCAAATTTCGAACTAAAACAAAATTGAACATAGCCGATATGTTAAATTTTATAGCTAACCTTAATTTCGAATTTTAATCGAATACATATTTATGACTCTGACGCTGTGCCTACCTAAGATATCTATTAAATTAGTCTCTTAAAACACATCGTGTATAATAAATTCAGTAGTTCCCCTAATATTAATTAGGATAACACGCAATCGAGTCGAACGATGTTGATTCACTCATGTTACAAAATGTTTTCTATGCAACAAGAATACATAAATTAACTTATATTATATTATCAGTAATAGGTACATATAATTGACATTTACAAAACTTTAACATCATAATGGATATTAGTCATACCTATCTTTCATCATTGAATCTTACGAGAAACTATTTAACTATATAAATTTTAATTTAGTTCATATTAAATGACTAAACACTTGGTTATAACTAATAAGAAATTTTCCGCACTCATATCCCACGTCATACAAGACAATCGATGACGGTTACGGGTTATGTTGTAGACGGAACTAACAAAACCGGTTCAATACTGCCGATACTTTAGTATTCGATGCGAACTCATAATGATTCATATCAAATCATAATAATCTATAGCCGTACAATACTACGCAGTACTTAGGTTTATACCATTGTTTGTGAAGTTTAGAAGTATAGTTATAGCAGATATGGAATGCTATGCCTGTTACCTAATGGATTCTTTGGCTTTATGACTTTGAAAGAGAAAGCAGATGACTTAATAGTATAAACATTTTATTGATCCTTTATAAGCACCCATAGAAAGCAGGTATTCCAGCACTAAAACAAGGTTTAACTGTTACCGCTTCACCCTCATTACAAACAAAATTAACAATAGTTGAAAGTTACACGCCCATAAAACAATAGTCCCTTTACATTCCGACCCGGTTGGACTCTTCTGTAACTATGTTTGCAGCTTGGACGCTCAAAATATTCTAAATTTAACAAAAGCTAATTTTGTTGCATTTTATTGCTTTGAAATAGGATCAGCGACCATTAGGGCACTTTTTGCCACGCCTTTTATTAGGGTGTCGTCCGAAGGCCGCGCGGCGAGAGACAAAGCTGTTGAAAGACAAAGTTGACCGGAATTGCTCGCATAAACAACGTTTGACGGCTTCTTTGCCAGTTTACGATCACCCACCGGTTCTGGTGCTGCTAGTAGGCGGGATACACTAACGAAATCGATATAATGAGCCTTTTAATTTGCATATTTACCCGACAGTGACTGAAGGAATTTAACTATATTTTTGTCCCTTTATTTTATGTAGGATAATTTACGCCTTATTAAGTATAATAGTATTTTAAATAAATGGGTTAATTTGAATGCAAATAGTCATCTTTTTTTCAATAGGCAGATATTTTAAGAAGGGTGGATACGCATCCGTACTATTTGGATTGTGACGTGTAGGTATATATTGTTTGAATATTAAGTTAATATCGTAAGCTAAATTAGTGCATAACACATTTTACTTTATGAAAAAAAATGGCCAACATTCATTCAAAATATAAATAATGTGAAAGTTGGCAATAGATTCACAAGAATATCGATAAGCTCAAATTTTGTTTTACTACAGGATTGGGCTATAATTGGCTATAAACAACCTACTTCTTATCAAATAATATCCTAATTTATTATTTAACCAAATATCTAAAATCATGCACTACTTTTTTATACTGAGGGTGTGTAGTACATATTTAATTTACTTTGACAATAATCGGCAACATTTATTAAAAATGTAAACAATACGCTACTGCTATAAAAAACCTACTTTTTAGCAAATTGTAGAGTAATAAATTTGTTGAAATAAATCTAAAATCACCAAACATAAAATATCTAGAATAACTAGCACACTGCCATCTGATCCAAAAACAAGCAGAGCATGTACACACGGCTACACATCAAGCTATACATTTCCAGTATAAGCTGATCACGCGTTGTATCGGATTTCCATAGTATGAGAGATCAGCTTCTATTGGAAATGTACAGCTTGATATGTAGCCGTGTGTACTATGGCCAATAGTAAGTTGATAAAAATTCTATATAAATAACATACGGACGCAGAATAAATGATTGCGCTCATCACAAAAAGATTTTTCCTGGGTGGGAATCAAACCCACGACCTCTGGCTCAGCAGTCAGGGTCACTAACCAATAGGCCAACTTTGTGCAAATCTATTGCACAACTTTCTTTCTGTTTACATATTTAATCAATGTTGCCAATTTTGGTACAGAAAACTGTTTTGCACACTCTCAGCGTATCCAATGCCCTTAATAGGTAAACTGATATTTTTTTTATAGAAAGGGCTACAGGAAGAATTAATAGCCCGTGATATCCGTATAATTATTATAAAAACCTGATTATTACCGTTAGCTAATAACATACGTAAGATTTCTAATGTTCTATTCAAAACGAAGTCAAGAAATTATGAAACAAAAAACGGAATAGAAGGGTGGCAATAAAATAAAAGATCGTAACAAATGACTCAACTGCCCGAACGCGACTCACATTAAAATACATGTTAATGGGAACACGTTGTTATTGTAACCCTTTTCTTTATTGTATACTTTTTGTTTTATTATTAAGGGTCAATGCGTACTTTTTATTCTGCTCTACTACTATGAAAAGGTTTATGAATCAATTAATTAAATGTCTCCACGGTCATTGTCACTGTGTAAATATGTAAATGAGGTAGACAGTAACAATGCTGTGATTTATTGGCTATGGACATAAAAAGCTTGTACTTCCGAGGTGAGAAATATTCGACTTGTATAAACAATATGAATGACATGTTGGCAAAGGAGAAATAGGATAATAGCTAACAGTTTTTGTTACTAGATTATTTTTTTGTTAATAAACTATAACAAAATCCCAGACTCCAACTAGAACTTTAAGTAGACCTTTTGGACTACAGAACTGATTCTCATGGATAAGAATTCGATCTTAGAAAAGACTTCAATCTTCTAACAGCCTTATTCGTGGAGTAAAAATACCGACATTTGAATATAATGAGATTCAAGACATACATATCTGTCATTTTATTCTAGTGGCATTTTCTTGTTAAATAAAGACGCAAAACCATCCAACCATTTTGCATCTCAGTAACTTTTACGATACTACGTGTACAATAATAATAATAATTATAATATTCTGGGACATCAGTGCATTAAATACCTTTTATCTGTGCCTGGGACATTATTAACGCACGGCTATCTGATCCCAAACTAAGCAGAGCTTGTACTATGGAAACCAGATAACTGATATACTACTTTTCTTTTGGGAAAACATACTTATATAGAGAATTTCCCCAGACTCAGGATAAACAGCGTTCATGCACACATATATTTGTCCTGGGGCTCTACCGGCTAAGTCCCCGAACATCGATTTCTTAAATGGCGTTCAAATAAATAAAGGTTAATAATTACTTAATCAATCGTTAAATCGGCTTCAACGTTGACAATCGATTCCGGACCATTTATGGCGTCATATGTGCTCTTGGAAGCCGATTTAACGATTGATTAAGTCATTTTTAACCTTTATTTATTTGAACGCCATTTAAGAAATCGATGTTCGGCCACTTAGCCGGTAGACTCCCTGCGGCGTGGAAGGCAAGTATTTACCAACCACGCTATCACCGTATTTGATTCCACTTTAACCAGGTGCAGATGTGACCCACGGTGGAAAGCTGGAATTCATGGTGAGTGGGACATGTAATATTATTATCCTATACAATGTTTTATAAATGGTGTCCTCGGACGTTCGGCGGGTAGGTTATATAGCAACTGTTCCCAATTTATTTAATAATAATAATAATATATCGTTTATTTCTCACCATAGTACAATACAGTTTGGAGAAGGTGCACATACATTTTTTATCACAACAATATATACTATGGTGGGTTGATACCTGAACTAGGATGGTTCCTGTGTCTCAAGTTATCAACCCTCCACTCCAGTAAATGGTCTTATGTCTAATTTAAGTATATGTATGATATTGAGATCACATTTCTTTTAGTAGGTAATTTACAAAATAACGACGCGCCGATGCGACGCAAACAAGTGACAAAGTCAACCACAGCACCTACATAGTGTTTGGCCGAGTTCAGCTGCAATTACTTCATAGTTTGCCTTGAAAGTATTGTATCTGTAAGAAGAACTACATTTCGTGGGTATAAATTGAGTTTCTAGTGTTGTTAATACACAAAATAAGGGGTGGTAAGCAACGGAACTGTAATGGCAAGTTTTCGCTTGAAAACTAACATACTGCCATCTGATCCCAAACTAGGCACAGCCTGTAGTACTATGGTAACCTGAGAACTGATAAAATTACTTATATATTTCTAAATACTTACATAATCTATACATATAACAAAATCGTAGGAAAGTGAAAACTGTACATTGAATATTTTTTTAAAGGATACCTGGTGCGTGATCTACAATCGATATCAAAGCGAAAAATATAGTTTTTAGAATTTTTGTCTGTTTATCTGTTTGTCTGTATGTATGTCCGGGCTAAACTCAAAAAGTACTGCATGGATTTACTTAAAATTTTGCATGAATATTACTAAGAGGTCGGGTCGACATATAGGCTACATATTATCACGCTATCACCTACGGGGGAGGAGCTGTAAAATTATAAAGTTTAACGCGGGTAAAACCGCGGGGCACAGCTAGTACATTATAAGTAGTTAAATTACACTCAGACACAGAACAAATAATCCTGTTCATTACACAAAGATTTGTCCCGTGTGGGAATCGAACCCACGACCTCAGGCTGCCAGTGTCGCTACCACTAGACCAACAGGCCAGTTATTCATGAATGTCTTCAAGATATTTTGTTCGTAGTGTGAGTTGTGTATTATAAAATTATTGATGTAAGTACCTATTATTTTAACTATAACTTGATCAAGGACTATCAAAAATATCAGGAAAAAAAATTGTGGACAACATGGAAACTCTTTATCTAACAGGATGTGGTTTACTTTCGTTATCGACAAGCTAGGTATGTTATGTCATAAAAGTACCTAGTTATATTAAATTGATACTACGAGTACGTGCAGCTGGCAACTAGCGGCGTAACCTTTTTTTTTTTTTTAAGGCAGGGGGAATGCTAATGCATGCCACCCGCAAAAAGTGTCTGCGGGTGGGTATGTCGGACTGGCACCGACTAAACCTAACCTGCCGTGGACTTCTTCTGGCGCCTGATACGGGGAGCCCCGGGAACGCGGGTATGCAGTTCCGTTGCCCCCCTTTTGCGCCGTGTCCCAGATGGTCGGGAAACGCACCAGGGGAGAGCTGTGGGTTGCCCTCCCCATTTGCCGACTCCTGCCAGTACGGCACGGCGACTGCGCCACAAACATTTCGCTGTCTTCCCGGGGCTGCTTGCACGTGGCGGCAGTAGAGGACACTTCTCATACTGCCACCGCAACCCCGAGGGGAGTAGGGCTAACGGCTGCCGCCGCCGCCCCGACGCCTCCTCCGTCTACGAGCGGGGTCGGCTCGTTCCCGATCCCGCTCGGCGGCCTCCTTCTGGAGCATGACTGCTTCGCAGAAGGAGACCACACCTACGATTTAGAAACTTGCTAGCTGTGCCCCGCGGTTTTACCCAAGTTAAACTCTATAAATTATAGCCTATGTGTTTATCCAGTGTATCAGCTAAATTTATACCAAATTTTATTAAAATCGCTCCAACCGTTTAGACGTTAAGAAGTAACAAACATACACAGTCACACACTCACAAAGTTTCGCCTTTATAATATTAGTGTGATTGTAGTCTAGGTAAGTGGTTATAATGTAGGTATCTCCACTGCTAATAAATAAATACCAAATCTGTTCAACCTAGGTTGCGTGGTTAAGAAACAACAGAAATCTTTCACACTTTTACATGATGATTATGAAAACGCAGCCTTTAACCGTTGTACCGATAACTATCTACCGTTTCATTGAATTTGACCGATAACGGTGGAGATAAAAAACAACAGTTTTATGGCTATTAAAGAAATTATCTTAGGCTACAATTAGATCAATAGAAAGGCTCTCAATATCACGTCTTAAATTTCCCATTCTTTATATTCTTCATTTAACCTCGTGAACCATTATAAATTGTAGCTTAAGTGTTATTCGGATATACAACATGTAACGTAATTAACGCAAACCCTCAGACACCCCAATTAGAATATTATGCTGTAATCATAATACATCCACTGAATTTTTAATTTAACATGTATATGCATTGTTATTTACTTAATTAGTTTCTTGTAATAAAGTTTATTTTTCTTTATTTAGTATTAAATGATGGAATTTGTATGAATACAAATAAAACTGCAATTTTTTAAGTCTTAGTATTTGACTTACGGTCCATTTCAATTTATCTTGACTGTATAGACTTAATATGACATAATCTCCGTAGTTTTAATTATTTTCGAAAAATACCTATATTAAAAATGATAAATGGATTCAGTAAACGATTCTAAGCAAACTATTTTCAGGATGTGCGTTAATTAAGTTACATGTTGTATAAGCGACATAACTACAAAATATTGCTTTCTGAGATAAAAACTCTTGAGAAGTCCCTAGCAATCTCATATCACAGTTTCCAGTCATACAAAAATGAAATGCAATTGCTAGCTGGAAAGTGTAATCCTGAAAGCAATAGGACATTGGAACCGATTAACACCAGTAGTGCAGTAGTGGAGTCATACACACAGCTGGGATCAGAGTCACCAGTATCTCCACAAAATGACAATACTAAACATAGCTCCATACTGTATTCCGATGAAATGGGTAAGGGCCTTGGTACCTTGCTTTGTAATAAGCTGAGTTGTTCCTTTGTCAACTATTGTATGCCAGGATTACATTATAAAGATATAATACATAAATTAATTCAGAATAAACACAGTGCCAAATCATGTATAACTCTAATGGTAGGAAATTGTAAAAACTTAAAGAAAAAAGACATTACAGATAGTTTCACTGAGATGTTAGAATTAGACTGTAATAAGATAATATTGTGTGCCTTCCCCTATGTGTCCAATGTGCCTGATAGTACAAAAAAATATATCCACAAGCTAAATATGCACCTACAGTTTTTGGTTAGCCATTATAGTGATAAATTTATATTTTTGGACACAAGTAGTTTTATAGATTCTTGTAGGGTAACCATGAGTACAGTTACTGTCTCAAGAAAATTTTTGAACATACTTGCAAGTTTAGTAGCGGCACATATTAACTCAGTCATAAGTAGTATGATGAAGTCACTTTTTATACCATCTTTTAGTAATGTTATTAAAATCAATTTAGTTAGTAGTTTAAACATGTAAGCATGACAATAGAGAAGTGTGATAACTTTCTAATTCTATCACATCAAAATATAAACCGCTTCTCTGGCAAAATTCTAGACATAGAACTTTTTAATGAAAATTATGAAATAGATATCCTTTGTTTTACAGAAACATGGCTGAAGGCACACAAGATGGCTTTTAGTGTCTGTGGCTATAGGGTCGCCAGCTTTTATAATAGGGTTTCGGCAGAGGGTGGTGGAGTACTGATACTACTTCGAGACCAAATTAAATTTAAAGAACGTAAAGATATATGCCAACTATCTATTGAGCGTGTGTGTGAGGTGGCATGTGTAGAGACGCAGTTTTATTGTATAATATGTGTGTATAGACCACCAGCATCCGATTTAAAGCTTTTTACAGCAACAATAGAAGACATTCTTAGGAAAATTTAAAGTAAAAAAAAAATCCTTGTATGTGGTGATTTTAATATGAACATTTTAGCAGATTCACCTGAAATAAACATATTTCTATCTGTATTTCGGTCCTTTAACCTTAAATGCTTGTTTTCTGAGGCCACGAGAGTCACACCCACATCTGCTACTTGCATTGATAACATAATTACCAACTTTGATGTCTCTGAGAAGTGTTTGGTGGCTGGTGTTCGCTCTGACCATAAATGCCAAATAGTAAAGATAAAAAATGAGATAAATATAAATAAACAAAAAATTAGTTTTAGACCTTTAACAAAATCTAATTTGGGAAAGTTCAGTAACAACCTGGAGAATAGTTTGTGCCATCTATTGCCAAACAAAAGTAACCCTAACGATATGTACACTACATTATTCCACTGTATTTGCAAAGAATTTAATAAAGCTTGTAAAATAAAAAACATAACGGTTGACAGTAATAAGATAAAATTTAGTTCTTGGGCAACTCTAGGCATTAGACTGAGTAGAGATTTTTTATATGAGTTGTATGACAGAAGGTCCTATAACCCTGATGTCAATTTCATTAATTATGTTAGAAATTATTCAAAAATTTTTAAAAAGGTTTGCATTCAAGCTAAATCTTTATATATAAGAGATAAAATTAAAAAATCTGATAATAAAATAAAATCAGCTTGGCAAATAATTAATACTGAAACTGGTAAAAGTAGATCAAGAGATCATACATTAGTATTGAATATTGGTGATGAACTGGTTTCAGACAAGCTTACCATTGCCAATTTTTTAGCTGCTTTTTTTACAAATATACCCGTGGATATTACTAAGTGTCTCGCATCATCACCAGATGTGGCTGAACTCTTTTTAAATCAAAGCGTAAAACAAACTGTACCTAACTTTAGTTTTAAATCCGTAACAAGTGATGATATTATAAAAGCTTTTAAGAGTATTAAAAGAAAAGGCACAGAAGATTTGTGGGGACTGTCTGTTAAAGCAATTGAATCAATCATACTAAACATTGCTACAATCCTTGCAGCCATCTTCAATGGCTGTATAAGTGATGGTGTCTTTCCCGATTTAATGAAAATAAGTAAGATAATACCCATTTTCAAGGCAGGTTGTTCAAAAAATGCCACGAATTATAGGCCTATCTCAATACTGCCAGCTTTAAGTAAGATATTTGAAAAGCTGATGCTCAGCCAAATGTTGTCGCACTTTAACGTGAATGAGATATTGCATAACAAGCAGTTCGGGTTTACAAGGGGCCGCTCTACTCAGGATGCAGGTTGCACATTAATTAGGTCAATATTGGAGGCTTGGGAGGGATCACAGGTTGCGCTGGGAGTTTTCTGTGATCTCTCTAAGGCTTTCGATTGCGTTGATCATCGTACGCTCGTTGTTAAACTGAAGTACTATGGAATATCTGGCACATCTCTTGATCTTGTGATGTCCTATTTATCGGGGCGACAACAGATGGTTTCGATAGGCGGTGTCACTTCGGCACGTCATCCTGTGAAAATGGGGGTGCCCCAAGGATCTATATTGGGCCCATTTTTATTTCTAGTTTATATAAATGATCTCCCTTATCTGGTAGAGAAAGTATCAGACATAGTTTTGTTCGCTGATGATACGTCGCTCATATTTAAAGTAAATAGAAAGGATAAAGATCTTATTGAGCATAATAAAACACTCAGCTTTATATCAGAATGGTTTTCGGCAAATAATCTCTTGTTAAATGCAGGGAAAACTAAATGCATCAGGTTCTCATTGCCGAATGTGACTCAAATTGTACCAACAGTTGCACTTAATGCGAAAATATTAGATCTAGTCCCATCGACCGTATTTTTAGGATTGACACTTGATTCAAAATTGCAATGGGGTCCTCAGATTGAAAAGTTAGCAGGTAAATTAAGTTCAGCTTCCTATGCTGTCTGGAAAATAAGGCAATTGTCAGATGAACAAACTGCTAGATTAGTGTATTTCGCGTACTTTCATAGCATTATGTCGTATGGCATTCTGCTGTGGGGTTCGGCGGCTGACATAGGTGCTATTTTTGTATTGCAGAAAAGAGCAGTCAGAGCCATTTATGGTTTAGGCAGTCGCGATTCTTTGCGAAATTTGTTTAAAGAAATAAATATACTTACTGTGCCATCGGAATATATATATCAGAATATAATGTTTGTTAGAAAAAATATTCATAATTATAAAAAGAAAAGTGAACTGCATAATATAAATACTAGGAATAAAAACAAACTAGCCATGCCAGGCTTTAGAGTAAGCAAAACTAATAAATCATTTTTAGGAAATTGTATTAGGTTTTATAACAAGCTTCCTACTCAAATTGCTGATCTGCCTGACACAAGTTTTAAAACACATATTAAACGTATACTTATGGCTAGGGGTTATTACACCACTAAAGAGTACATCGATGACAAAGACGTCTGGCTCTCACTTTCTACCTGCACATTGCTCGCTGGAGATCTTGTAGCCATATAGACATGACTGATCTGCTGTGTTACGTGAACTATCTGTAAATGATTGCTATCATATACTTAATTTAAAATTATTGACTCTGTCTCAAAATGAATAATGTTATTGTTTCGAAGTATTTCTTTTGTATACCTAAATATAATCTAAAATAATAAGCATTCAGACA
This sequence comes from Pseudoips prasinana, assembly GCA_951640165.1. Classification (NCBI taxonomy): domain Eukaryota; kingdom Metazoa; phylum Arthropoda; class Insecta; order Lepidoptera; family Nolidae; genus Pseudoips; species Pseudoips prasinana. The sequence continues at coordinate 21,528,063 of OX621237.1, read as the reverse complement.
ACCGATCGAGCATATATTGTGTTTGCCTACTAAATAATTACTCTAATTGGACCAAATCCCGTGTTCATGCCCGCTTGAGTATGTTTCGCCGGACCGTCTCAACTGGGTCGTGTTGAAACCGGTAGTAGATGAACCCACTGAGTTTGTTTCGCTGGGTCTTCTCAGTTGGGGCGCATTGGATCCGGTGGTAGCATTAAAGCGCGACCGTCGTTATTAACACAAGGTCCGTCATAATAATAATACCTTTAATATAGACAGAACCATTGACAATATGTAGTAAAAATATTAGACTTAAACTAGATAATTAAACATAATCTCTTGACAATAACTTGATACGAGCTAGCTAAATATCATTTCTGTAATAAAATAAATTTTATAAATGTTTTCATACAAGATGTACCTAAATATCTATGTTACTAGAAATAATATCTAATGTATACAACTATATTACTGCAAACATGTTCTGACTATTTACAAGCGCTTTTTTGAAGTCTGCGTGAATAAAAACCTTTTTTATTTTATTTTATTATTTTATCATCAAAATCCGTTAGATAGTTTTTGCGTGAAAGAGTAACAAACATCCATTCATCCATACTCACAAACTTTTGCAATTATAATATTAGGACGATATTGTGACCTTGCAATTTGGTGTAGATATATTGAAACAGAAAATGAATTGATGGCGGTTTTGCAGGAAAAGCATTTCATAGATTATCAATAATTTTTCAATTCATAAATAACTCCAATTATTTATTTATATAGATTTTTTTTTATGGCCTTAGTAAGCAGACGAGCTAGCGGCCCACCTGATGGTAAGTGGTAACCGCTGCTCATGGACATTCGCAGTGCCAGGGGGCACAGTAAACCGCTGCCTACCGTGATATTAGTACTCTTTTTAAACCTCTTTTGAAGAAGGACATGTCGTAGCGCTGGGGAAACACCGCAGCAGGTAATTCATTCCAGAGCCGGCACGTACGTGGGATGTATGAACGCTGAAAGCGAACCGTGCTTGACGAGATCGCTTCCAGGTGATACGGATGAACCTTACTGCGAGTGCGCGTGGTCCGATGATAAAAAGGGGACGGTGGCACCAGCTCAAACAGTTCCTCAGAGCATTACCCGTGATAGAGACGGTAGAACACGCAGAGAGATCCGAAGTCTCTCCGCTGCTCTAGCGACTCCAATCTGTCCGTAAGATTGGAATCCCCAACGATTCTAATAGCACGCCTTTGGAGGGAGTCAAGTGGGTCAAGCTGGTATTTAGGGGCTCCTGCCCAGATATGTGAGCAATACTCCATGTGCGGGCGGACTTGTGCTTTATATAGCGCAAGCCGCTGTCTTGGAGTGAAGTACCGCCTAGCTCTATTCAGGATGCCCAACTTCTTACTTGCCAGTTTGGCTTTGTCCTCCAAATGACCCCTAAATTGGCAGGTGCTCGAAATTTCGATTCCGAGGATCCCAATACTCTCGGATACACGGAGATCCACCCCTTGGAATCGGGGCGCTACGACAAATGGGTCCTTCTTGGCAGTGAACGCGCACACTTGTGTCTAATTGGGGTTAAACTGGACTAGGTTCTCTACACCCCATTCATAGGCCCGCCCGAGAGAACCCTCGACTTCAGACACAAGTTGCAACCGTTTCTCTTGTACCGAGCTGCGAGAGACATTCTGGTGGCCGCTATACTGCGCATCACCCGTGCTGTCATCCGCATAGCAATGCATGTTTTCTATAGATAACATGTCAGAAATATGTTCCCATCATATTTTGATACATATCAGGTTGACAAATTTATTTTTCAAATTGAATTTGTAATGAGGAAAAATGTAGAAAACTTTTTCATGCACAATTTCTAACATTGAGAATTTATTATTTTGAGCACTATCATTATAATTTTGAATTTGTTTTGGCATCATTCTGCAAGAGAAGTCCTCCATTGTTAATTATTCGTAATTTCAAATCACTAGTGTTAATGCACCCTAAAAGTGATTCTGAAACAATTAGAAATATCCGTAAGTTTATTTAGAACCATAATTTTGTACGGTTTTGCACATAAATAAATATTTCTTAAAAACGTGTAATATCGTCAATCTCGCAAGACTTCGCTCGACTTTAGGCCGATATCAATCTCGGCTAAACTAACTTGGTACTAGCTCGTAATAATAACCTAAATTGTATTCCCTTAATTTAAATAAAAATATATTATGTTTAAATATAATCATTGTTATGTATTTGTTATCAGTCTTTACTAATATAAACATTGTCAGAAATAATGTAGTGGGCGTGAGAACAGTATTGTGGGAACGACGTTATCAGTTAATTAATTATACGTACTTTAAAACGAATATTTGGCTGCTCAATTATTATGATGCCATGCTCTCTTTGTTGACGACTTTATGGAATAATTATATTAGTGTTCCTGGCCAAATATAAGCTACATCGCCAAATCTCAACGGACTTACAAAGGAGATATTCTCAACGAACACAAGACAAATCAAGCAATGTACACAAGTGAATTCACAAACTCTGCCATCTCTATTCCTTCGCTTCTCTAATCTGATATTTCAGCAAGCCGAACCACGGGGGGGAGCTCATGCGCAAAGCAAATGACCACTTTAAGTGCCCTTCAAGACACGGAGTAGAGTTCAGACCTGCAACTTTAAACTCCGGGCTGCTACAGAGAGTTTTCCTGCTTGGACAATTCCAATAACACTTTTTGACGCGATCCATCCGGGGTTTGACCTTTCAAATTTTCAGTCAGAAAATGAACTTTGGAATAATAACAAGTAAAGCAGTACCTATTAACTACCGCAACGTAAGATAACACACCATACCATGATATAATAATATGATAGTGTGTACCAGTCTATCAATGATAAGTTAGAGTTGTATATGTATATTGCGATCGCCACCCAAATAGTTGTTTTAAATCATTTAAAGTTTCGATTCAGATTTCTGACATTTCATGGAAAATAGTTTTTAATTTAAATGTTCAGTACTATGACATTCTTTTTGAAGATAAATGTCTTGTTGTCATGCTGCAAAATAAAATATAATTCGTAGAAAAAATGGTGTATAGCTGGTTCCTTTTCCGCCACAAATATTTAGACCCATCCTGCTTCCCACAATAAGTAGCTACTTATTTCGTAGTAATTAGGTACGTGTAGTTTGCCGTCGCACAATGTACCTACATAGCTACTATAAAACAAAATTAGCGTAGTATGCCGTAGTAATTAAATACGCATGAAACTTCTAGGCTAATAATTGTAATCGCCATGTAAAAATAAAAAAGGTTTTGATATAACGAAGCTAGCCCGTATAGCGTAGAAATATTTATTTATTTTTTTATTATAAATTTTACTAGCTAGTAGTGAGTAGCGAGTCTGGTATGGCGCGGCTGTATGTCTGTGTCTTTATAAGCTACATCGCCCAATCTCAACGTATTAACAAAGGATATATTCTCAACTAACACAACACAAATAAAACAACGTACCCAAGTGAATTCACAAACACAGATGCCATCTCAATTCCTTCGCTTCTCTAATCTGATATTTCAGCAAGCCGAAGCGACCGGGGAGAGCTCATGCGCAAAGCAAATGACCGCTTTAAGTGCCCTCCAAGACACGGAGTAGAGTTCAGACCTGCAACTTTAAACTCCGGGCCGCTACAGAGAGTTCTCCTGCCAGGACAATTCCAATAACACTTTTTGACGCGATCCATCCGGGGTTTGACCTTTCAATCCGGGGTTTGACCTTTCAAATTAAATACGCATGAAAAGTCTAGGCTAATAATTGTAAACGCCATGTAAAAATAAAACAGTTTTGTTATAACGAAGCTAGCTCGTATAGCGTAGAAATCTTTATCTATTTTTTTATTATAAATTTTACTAGCTAGTAGTGAGTAGCGAGTCTGGTATGGCGCGGCTGTATGTCTGTCTTAATATTTAATTATTCTTCATAGTGGAGTATATATTTTTACTAAGCATCATACATAGCTTCTAAAAATATGTGTTTTACGATCTCAATGAGTATTTTGCCAAATGGTTATTTTCTCATAAATTGTAATGAAGAATTCCACAAAATATATAATATATTATAATAATAAGAATCGTTATCTACCATTATGTTTATTTCATACATACTAAAATCAACGTAGCCCATTTTAGATGTTAAAACAGAACTTTCCCTAACAACTGTCTCTAACGATATTTGGAAATTTGTCTGCAAAAATACTGTGTGTGATCATTCTACAGAAAAAGAAGATTGTAAACAACATTTAAATTATCGACATGTTATATATTTCTATTAATTACAAAATGCAGACTTAATAAAATGCAGTGTAACGGCTGGCTAATGCGAAACAATCAGTTTATAAGAAGGAAGTCTATTTTGACTAAAATATGGTGATATAATACCAAAGCGTGGTAGGTGGTAATGCCGTGGTTTTTAAGTCATAAGGAGCACGGTATCATCAACCTTTTATACATACACACTTACTATAACTCGTATAGTTAAACGAAAGCTGTACTATTGGTCAAGTTGCTGTACTTTTGTAGGCATTTGAAAACGTACATTACATGAGGCCACTACTCACAATACGTACGTTAGGTTTGAAGCGCGTGAACTTCGGTTTGAAGTAGGTACAGACGCCAGCACATTCAGCTCCCCCAATCTGTCAAATTTCTTTTATAGATTTTCAACTTTAACACAAAAGCCATAAGGTTCACTTTCAAAGGAAGAAAGGAGAAATTTGACAGATTGGGGTAGCTTGATGTGCTGGCGTCTGTACATCACTGAGGTACATAGACATACGACTTCATTCAGTAACTGGAACCAATAAAATAACCAGAGAAGTGCGAGTAGAAACTGCGTAGACGGTTCTGTACCATTACTATGGAATTAATTATTTCAAAATAAAGGTATATATTTGATACGCCCAAAACAAGCCTTTCTACTGGTTATATTTTTTTATTTATATGAATATCACACATAATGCTTGTGTTATATTTATATCAATAAAAATATAACCAGTAGAAAGGTTTGTTTCATATCAGCTGAAAAACGCCCACTGCTGGACAAAGACTCCCCAAAGATCTCTTTAATTGCCGGTCTCGCGCTAGCCGCATACAGCCATCCTCACAAGATCATCGGTCCATCCTGTAGCGGGCCTGCCATCCAACCTTAACTTGAATGAGTGCAACATAGATGTTAGACATGGTGTTCGTCTTATCCATGTTTATTTTTAGACCCACTTGTTGGAGCCTCAGCTGAGGAAATTGAGCATTGTACCGAGGTTTCCAAGATCTCAGCCATGGCCATGACTACTAAGTTTATCGTCGGCAAATCGAAGATGCCAAATGCCAAAGCCTTTCCAGCCCAAAAAGCTTGAAGAGATCTGCCACTCCAACGGTGAGCATTTACGGAGATATAACATCTTCCTGTCTCAAGTCTCCTACAAGTGGTTTCAAGTTCTGGTCCTGGAGTTAATACGAACTTATGGGACCCTAAAAACGAAATTGAATGGCCTAAATGTCCACGAAGTTCAGCCCGTCACCGTAACTTTTATTGACAGTTCAGTTCGTCAACATATCTTTTATTGGCAGTTCAGCGGGGGTGAAGACGCATTCGATTCTAATGAATGTTCCGCATTACGGAGTTGCACAAATGCGCGCACAGATCAAACGTTGTGCGCCCGACACGTGACCCTCACTTCCCCGAGACGAGATACGTGACGAATTGAAATATTTGAGAAACTTTATTGGAACAATTTATAGCAAATGTGTTTTGATTTTGATCACGTACGTATTCGAAAAACGATATGACTGTGTAGCAAGTCAAATTTGTTGAGTCCCTGCTCGAAATGGAATTTACTGAAATATTTAAGTTCTCTTACTTAAATATTTCAGTAAATTCCATTTCGAGCTGGAACTCAATAAATTTGACTCCATTATTTTCCGCTGAGACGATTTATTTGCGAAATTTTTCTACATTTTGACTGGTCTGTTGGTCTAGTAGTTAGAGACCCTGACAGCCAGAGGTCGTGGGTTCTATACCCACAAAAAAGCTCGATATTTGGGTACCTCTCGAGCTCACTGAAAGAAACCTAATGAACCGTGAACTCATTTGTGGTTAAAATCTTTGTGTGATGAGAACGATTATTTATACTGTGCTTGGGTGTAATTTACCTTTATATGTATGTTATCAGTTATATGGTTGCCATAATACCGGCTCTGTTTAGTTTGGGATCAGATGCCATTCTGTTAGTTGTCCCAAGATATTTAAAAATATGAAACGTGATTATTTAGTTTTAAGTTAAATAGATCTTATTTAACCAATTTCAAATGTTTACCTTCAAATAATTAAGGTTTTGCAGGACTAAGGATTCTAAGGTTCTAACGCAGCTAAAGCAATTCCTTCCATCTCACCCTAGCGAGTTCGAAAAGCTCACGATTGACCTGCATGGTGCGCCTATACTGAGATCTGTGTAAAGTTAAACTGTCTCTAAACACTGGCAATAATAGGAACCTATCTATCACGTAACGTTATCTGTTCCGTTTCATAATATTAATACAACTGTAGATAATAGTTATTTTGTGCACAATTTGGTTCTTTCCTCCCTAATCATAAGTTTTAATATTATGCTTAAATTAATATTATAGCTCTCATAAAAAGCAAAACTGTACACAATTAACAGCAATGTTGATAAAGGAAGGTAGTCATAAAATACTGAACGGAAATTGATCGTTGCTGGAGCTGGACAACTAAAATTAACTATGTAGGAATTTATCCATCCCGTCGTTATTATATTGTAACAATATTCATATGAGCGTTATCCAGGCCTAATCAATGGAAGTTAATGTTTATTAATATGAATTCATGCAATCGAATTTCCCACTATAATAGTTCGGGTTCGCGGGAATGTATACTCTAATTTTTTTACGAGTTATCATATTAATATCTATTGTTGCCGCCATGTATTTTTTTTGGTAGTTAAGATTAATATTATGAATTTTATTATTCAGTCTTTGGAGAAACTTTTGAGCTGTCTCACCGACTGTCAAACACTGAGTAATATTTATATCTTTCAGCCAGTAGGATGCTTTAAATCATGTTATCTCCATACGTGCGGGAGAACATGCGGTCTATATTTCATTGTGTGCGGCAATTTTTAATGATGCAAGAATAAAATGGGGGTTGAAGAAGTATCTAAAACACTGAGTAGTAATATTTTACACTCTATGCGTTATGACATCTGTCATATCTACAGCATCTATGGCAAAGAGTACATACGAAGTTTTTATTATTATGTAGGTACTATTAGCCTGTGTATCCTTATTGCGTGCGGAGTAACTCACTCGTATGTTTATATAAAACAATGGATTATTGTTAGCAAAAATAAGATGATTAACTTTGAGACAGAATTATTTTCTTCCAACCCGATTTTAAGGTTGATGTTTAGGTCTCTTAAGCACTTTAATAAAGATCGGTTATGAGATTTAATAGATCGCCGCCAACGACATTTTATCAGCAATGCACATATTATGATTGCAGATTAGATACTTAAATAAGGCTGAAAATGGAATCTGGAATTGATACAATACAAAGAAAAGTATCAACTGATACTGGGCGTGTTCTTGATAAAAAGTAAGTTAAAATGGTAGCGGCGACACAAAGAAACAGTTGTAATATAAAAGCTAGCACAATTCCAACACTTAACGTTGATTATCGAGAGCCGATCGCTTTCGAACACTTTGAACAACACTCGATACATTTCACAAAGCGCGCCGCCCATTGTAACAACAAGCACATTAAACGGTTCGATGCGATTACCAAGACGTTTCACTTCTGTCCAAATGTTTAGATTTATATCTATTAATTGACACTATGTTTGTCTAACACACTACAATACAGCGTTAGGAATAAGAAAACTCAAATAACTAAAGGCCATTACCCAGTTTAAGAACGTTTTGGGTCCGTTTCGGAGAATTGTGAATTTTTATAGTGTGTACTAAGATAAGTAAGTTAAATAGAAAAGGTATCAATACATTAATTTTGCAAGGTATAGTCTTGAGTATGAACTTGCATGCTTACGTAGTAGATCATTTTGATATATAAATATTAGAAAATTTTTAAATCTCTCGTGTCACTGTACACAATCCGATATTCCCTATCGCCAGCCGAATTGATGGCTGCGCGGCGTTAATATTTCATGCGTATATATGAAATGCCCCATTCGTTGAGGAATTTGCTGAAAACTCAGTTGGAACCTCCATTTGCCTCTGTGAAGCAGTCAAAGTATCCACGCTATCTGTAAACGTCAAATTAAAAAGTAAACTTCAAAGAGGCTAAGACAGTCGCCTCGCCGTTTCGTGTCGCGGGTTTGAACTATTTGTGTGAACTATTTGTGTGACCCATAAATAGTTGTTCTGAGTCTGGATGTAATTTGTATCCGTCTATTATATGTTTGTAAAGTACCCCGCGACACAGGGCTTAGTTCCACTATGCGGGCGTTGTCTTTTAAAAAAAGCAAGTATGAAGTAGTTTGCTTAATTTATAGACCTTACCATCAAAGAACGTGTATGAACTTCATTAGTTTTGGCGTGTGTTCTACAAGTGCAATGGAGATTTATCTCACTAGCATGTTGTAAATGGTATAAAATAATTGTTTGCATTGTCTAAATATATTTCGGCAAATTTGTGAGATCAATATCCCAAAGATTCATAGAAAATATACAATGGGAAACACAGTTTTGGTGCACTTATGTAGAAAGTACAGTCCGTGCCCCAAAGTCGTACCTATTATAAATTGTAAACCCGATAACTGCTTTTTGGAGGTAAATTAAAAAGTATAAAAAGCTTTGCATTTATATACCAATGAAAGGGCTTATTGTGATATTTTTTAAGGGACTGGTCACTCCCTTTTACTCTCTCCCTGCTGCAACTCCCGGAAGCGAGGATCGACAGTGGCACACAACGAAACGATACTGATATGAGCGCTGAAGCATGACCCGGGGAATCGCTTCAACTAATTATGTAAGGTCTAGATAGATATAGATTAGTTATTATCTTGGAAGCAGCACCAAATTTAATCAGACAGAAACTAGGAGGAGGTGGAAGAAAGTTCACTTCCCTCCAGGACAACGTGGGAGACAGAGTAATATGTATAACGAGCCTAGAACCTCATAAACCGATGTAATTGGAACCAGAGCGGCTAGCTGAAAAATTACAAGGGAATAATGTAAGAGACTTATCAAGTGAGCTGTTAAACTTGATTGGACTAGTAGGTATGGCAATTAAGCGCTTAAACGCACGGAAGATGGTCCTTGTGGCTACAAAGTCTTTTTAATAAACTACTACAGATATTAATTGTTAGCTAATATCACGCTCACGCAATACACTCCCAGAGTACATAAGTGGTGATCGGTTTGTTCATATTTGTTATAGGAAATAGAGTAACGACCGACTGGTGGAGATAAAAACTTACAATTTACTTTTAATATTTCTGTGTCCAGTAAGAAATTATGCCACACAATAGAAAGGTCTATGATTAGCCAAGTTATATTTAACCCGTTCGCGAACGTCCGGAAAGAATTTATGCAAGAGGCGACCCATTGTTAAATATTCCATCTAGGTTCCCAATTATTTAGCATTTCGTCATTTCCGTCGGCTAAATAAAATAGTAAATAAAAAAGGGTTTTTATTACTTGGATATTAACTGTCAATAGGTACTAATATATTATGTTCTGCCTATATTGATTGCATTCAATATTATTATAAACACGGACCTTGTGAGTATTCATGTGATTGGATAACACTTACATGGGGTTGGGACAATTAAATACTTATTTAGTAGGCGAACACAATATCTGCTCAATCGATTGTCTGTATATGTATAATTATAAATTTATATCTTTCGGAAGAGAAAAGAAAAATATAAAATCTTATAACAATATTATTGATAATACTTAGATATTAGCTTAGCGACGGGCCAGTAATTGGCGTGGTTGGCAAATGTTTGCTTTTCACGTCGCGCGCCGGAGCTCGTAGGTTCGATTCGCACCCAGGACAGATATTTGTGTGCATGAACTTCTGTTTGAGTCTGGGTTTAATTAGCTATATAAGTATGTATTTACAAAATAAAAGTAGTATATATAGTGTATCAGTTCTCTGGTTTCCATACAAGCTCTGCTTAGTTTGGGATCAGATGGCCGTGTGTAAATAATGTCCGAGGTAAGTATATAAAAAAAAATACACACACAATTTTTTTTCGAACTGGTGTTGCTTACTCAAGACCTTTACTTGCTGTGTAACAATAAAATTATACTTTTAAAATACAATTTTATTGTTACACAGGAATTTTATTTGGTTACCTACTATATTTAAAAAGCTGCACAATAACGTAACTGAAAAGTGTTGTACTGTTACTACTTTAGTAATACTATAATAAACTACTTACAAATATGTGTTAATAATATTCCCGGATATTACCCGAATATGCATTGCCAATAAGTGCAGCTTTCATGAAGGTATTATACAAAAACATCAAGTTTCACGAGTTGTATCACTACCATGGGACCCAAATCCCTTTAACCAGCACCCATATAACTTACCTATATGATGTGACTCTGGCCTATCTGCTGTTATAAAAACATACCTACCCGTAATTATGCACATCCAGTTTAGAGTTTATTCCTCCAAACGCATTCTTAAGATATCTTTCCGGGATATGATTGTCCCAAACATAACCGTTAGACTGTTACCTACATAATAGTATCATTTACAAATACGTGTTAATAATAATTAACAGGCTCATACCAGACCCTCATATTGGGATTTATGCCATGGTGGGACTCAATTAGGTTACTACGCGCCCAATAAGTGCAGCTTTCATGTAATACAAAAATATCAAGTTTCACGAGTTGTATTCCATCCTGGGATCCAACTCCCCTTTTATAACACTGTATATAACGTACATTTATCTCGATACAAAGGAACAAAGAAACTGATTCAAATACATAAAACACTCCAAACGTTGAAAAAGGATAATGCCCATCATTATACATTCATGTGTTTTGTCGCTTACAGTATTTATTTTGAACAGTTTCGAGGGGGGAAAACCCTCTTTTCGCTTGAAAGCTCCCGAAAGCGCGGCGAAGGGGCGTCGGGCGGCACCGAAGCCCAGCTCGATTGGCCCGTGGCTCCCCTCCAAACGGAGACTCCGCCTTGGCTTGGTAGAAATTCTCCCCGGATCTTCGCGCGATTATTCATTCAGTAAGCGAATGTCAGCGTGGCAGGTAGCTGTGTCGTACGGACGTTAAGTGTTGCCTACGTTAGCTAAGTTTGAATCATCGGTGTCGCTGAGTCAGTGCGGTGCGCGAGTGGACAGTGATGGTGGACAGTATTGTTGTGCACTCGTAGCTTAAATACGTGTAATGCACGCAATGAGTGACCCGACCGCTTTGGCTAACATGCTGCCTTTCGACTCCATCGGGCTGTACGAACAGCCTAAACCTCGTTTTATATTCAAAATGCCGAGGGTCGTTCCTGATCAAAAAGCCAAATTTGAATCAGATGATCTCTTCAAAAGACTGAGTAGAGAAAGTGAGGTAAGTGGTAGTTAAACACTTTAATATTTACTTAATTATGCAAATCATTACATACATCACACACATTATCAACCTGGTATTAAACCTGGTATTCGTTCATTTAAATTAAATAATAATTGTAATATTGTTTTGCAACAATCTGTCAGAACAGGAAAATATGAAGCATTAAGTACTATATCAATTGTGAATACAATTCATTGTATTTGTTATTCCTTTAATATTGTTTTCCCTTTATTATTCGTGAGTACATATATTCATTTTGACTACGTGCTTATCATTTTAATTTTAATGATTAATACTAGTGATGGTGAGTTGCAAAACACCTTCAACCATAGCCTTATTTTTTAAAAGTAGGTAGGTACCTCCATTTGAATACCTAGAAGGCACGCTGATTCACTGTCGACGCTGTCGTCGTCACGTAACCGTAAACACGATGAGTGTGTTTGTTATTGATGTTCTGTCTTTTGTGTTAGGTGAGGTACACGGGGTACCGCGACAGGCCCCCGGAGGAGCGGCAGATGCGGTTCCAGAGTGGGTGCCGCGAAGGCCACGCTGAGATAGCCTTCACCACCACCGGCACCAACTTGCAGCTGGTCTTCGACCACTCCCCTTACAACAACCGGGGCTGTGACTTCCAGAAGGAAAATGGCAAGGTATTGTAGAAATTTTACCTATTTAAATAAATACAGTTTAATTGTATACCTTTTAATTTAAGTCAAATGATAGAGGTGGCAATTCTGTATGACATACTACTCGTATACAATTCTAATTTCTATTTTACAATTTATATTTATAACACCTTCATTATCGATTTCATAAGGGTTCTTAAAAGACGAGGTTAAAAGGTTCTTAAATAACATGTCACTATTTCTTCCATTTAGCCGCAAGTAAACTTATTTGATAGATAATTTACCTTCAAAATGTCCCCAACTTCAACTAGTGTAGGAGATAAATAAACCATTTTAACTATTACATGTAAATAAACTCATAGAAGTTCCGTTTGGGAGTTAAGATGCCGCCAACAGACACACTGACATACATAAGTTTCATAATTATAACGCCCCACTTCATACAACGAGGCAAAATAGGTCTGCAAAGATCGTGACAAATGAAAATCCGCTGTCTCTGCCTACCCTTCTGGGAAACAGGCGTGAGTCTATGTATGTATGTATGTACTTCAAACAACTTTTTGGAAATAGTGTTTAATAGTACGAGGAACTATTGAATGAAATCAAAATTAGTTGAAGTAACTCAATTAATACGTGTATATAAATCAGAATCGTTGCCACTATCATTTCATCGCTTCGTTAGAAACTGAGCGTTTTTCCCCGACTTAATGAGGCTCCATTTATCATACGCAGATAGCTAAATTTATCTTAGTCGCGTTGTATTAATTAGCCAGTACTAACAAATGAACCAGGTTACCTAACCTTAACTTATCGTAATGTTGTACTTAGCCGTTGAAAAAAGTTATGGAAAAATTATTTACTAAATTGACTCGACTATTTGAAAGCTAAACAGGTTTTTACATTTGTTAGAACATTGATCATTAAATGTTATGAATCTCAGTAACTACACTAACAGACACAGATAGCTAAATTTATCTTAGTCGCGTTGTATTAATTAGCCAGTACTAACAAATTAACCAGGTTACCTAACCTTAACTTATCGTAATGTTGTACATGGCCATTGAAAAAAAATATGGAAAATATCTTTACTAAATTGACTAGACTATTTGAAAACTAAACAGGTTTTTACTTTTGTTAGTACATTAAGTACGTAGATTGATCATTAAATGTTATGAATCTCAGTACCTACAGTAACTATAAGGAAAGGAATACTCTAAAAGCAGTCAACGTCACGCTAGTGGAAACACTTTCCTTGAAAGCGTCTCTATACCGTAGGCTACTAGGTGCTGTTTTCGTAATGTAGAAATCACATAATAACATGTAGAAATCAAAACAAATGATATGCCCACTTTACTGCCTTTTGACTGCCTCGTTGGTCTAGCGGTAGCGTTCACCCGCAGAGAACGAGGTCCTGGGCTTAAATCCCAGATCAGCCCAAAAGTGATTTTAGGACTTTTCTGTAAAAAGAAAAATTTCTCAGTATCAGCTCGAAGTCTGGGTATTATACCCCCATGCCTCGAGCATGAGCACGTAAAGCCGTCGGTCCTGTACCTATCCTCTTTCCGGTCGTGCCGCTAGGCATCCAATGGGATCTTGAGAGTGATGGAATAGAAAGTGTTCCTGTGTTTGCGCGCACACTTGTGCACTGTAATAATAGATATGTCCCTCGCAGATAGGTAATATCTATTGAGACTGGCCGCTGTGGCCGTAATTTAGCTAGGAGGACATTTGTAAGGTAAAATGCTTTTTATATTAATTTACTTTTATACAGAAGCTAAGAGTTAAGAAACTTTTAATTAATGACTATGTTCAAAAATGATATGTTATACTTAGTTACCTTCATAATGTTTGTTCTTGATTACCATCTTTTGATAAAAATTAAACGCTCATAGTCAGTTTCACATAAGGACTTGAACGCGATAGAGAAGGTTATTTAAACTGACCGCTGGGTCAGACTATAGATGTAAAAGTGCTATAATTTCTGAGCGTTTTTATGCTTGTTTTTATGCTTCAGTGAAGCTGTCGGTACCCAACTTTACTCATTAGATAACAGGCGATAAGCCTTGTAGGAAGCCTGCTGTGTGACTTGATCATTTTTTCATTTATTAATTCGTTAACAATATACATTGTGTCCGAAATACAATTCACTTAGCTTTAGCACTTAGCCACACAACAAACTATGGCTATCAACTATGATAGCCATAGTTTGTTGGCAATAAATGGTTGAGAAAAAAATATCCTGCGACAATTAACACACTGCCATCTGATCTCAAACTAGGCAGAACCCGTAATATAGCAACCAAACAACTGATAAACATATACTGATAAACATTTCTAACTATATATGTACATATTAAGCACAGAACAAATGATCGTGGTCATCAAAGATTTGTTGCCCTGAGTGGGGATCGAACCCACGACCTATGCTTTAGCAGTCAGGATCCCTAACCACTAGACCAACAAGCCAATCATTAATTACTTATTATGACACATAGTATTTTTCTAAGTAACATGTCATCAAATATCGGGATACCTACTACTGTAATTTAAGTACCGTTACATCGATATTTTTTCTTTGTTTATCAATGTAATTTTCCACTATACTCAATATCAAGTAAAACTTTGTATTTTGTACAGTAAATATTGAAAATACTCGTGAGTCACAACGCAACTGTTGACAAATGAATAATATATAAGTGAAAGTATTTATTAGAAGTCGTCATAATCTATGCAATTATTTGTCTCATACATTTGATGAGTCGTGGCAGGAAAGATGTTAAATTAGCGGGGTGTGACGGCGGCATCTAAAATATTTGACCAACGAAACAACGAAAAAAAAAAATATATATAAGTACCTACCGTATAAGTACTGACTATTATTTTATATTAAAAAAAAACCACACATCCTACCCAAACTTTTGATATTTGTATAGTTTATCCGTTTAAATTTGTTAATTTACAGATTAATTTAGCATTTTTGCATATGCGGGACGCATCGTGGGATCCCAATTGTGAGACAAAGTTTAACATAAGATAAACTGTTTACGAATTTCTATAGATTACCTTATTACATGTAATGCGAAAACTGTAAAGCTTCGCTAACGGTAGCAAGAAAACTTTATTGACTTTACGAATATATTATTTTATAAAAATAGTGGGCGTAACTTCTCTCATTTCTCAAACTGAATTTGTTCTCCCTCTCCTTAAGAGGGAGAACAAATTGAGTTTGAGAAATACGAAATAAAATTTCGTCAAACTGACGGTCGATTTATGTACATACTCGTACATAACTATGAGAAAATATGACATTATAATTATGTAAGACAATATGATTTGTTAACTATACGTACTAATTAAACAGTACAGACTTGGCACAATTATGGGTAAGTTTAATTTCATGAAGTAAATAAAATATATGAATATTACCAACCTTACTTTATTCTACTGTCGTTACAGCTGTACCTTGAACTAGGATAGTAGTGTAGGTTCGAGCATATCTCATTAATACCACGTTAATTATACTGGCTGTGTTAATACTAAACATGAAATCTTTAATCATTCCTGCATAAACATGTAGGTTTGTCCTGAGTCTGGGAGTAATTATCTATATAAGCTTGTATTTACAAAAGAAAAGTAGTAGATTGCCATAGTATGTACAAACTTTGCTTAGTTTGGGGTCAGACTCCATTTTATTATAATATAATTATTTTTATCATTGATTGTAATTTGCATTATCCATATTGTTATTTTTTATATCGTAATTACTTTTATAATTCACCATATTGTTTTTTTTTGCATTAGATATATGTAAAAAATCCAATATGGATATATATAAAATAAAAAAATAATAACGATATAAAAAATACCTATACCAAATATAAAATAGGTAAATAAAAGGAGCTACGCCTCCCAACAATATACTTTGCAATTTGGAAATTGTGTAAAGATATATAAACACGAAACAAAAACTTTTTTTTTTTCATGACTTGTAGTTGTTCAAGCTCCTAGCACACAGCTCACCTGAATCACAGACGACGACGGACCGATAGCTTAACCTGAACCGATCGCTATGAGTGACTTATATTACTTGTCGCATTGTGTCAATATTAGTGTCATATGTTTAAGGAAAGATAAATAATTAGGGATAACTTTATAAAAAACGACCTGCCCAACAATTCATTAATAATAATAAATCATAAATAAATATCCTGGGACATTATTCAGACACGGCAATCTGAACCCAAACTAAGCAGGGCTGGTACTATGCAAACCAGATAACTGATATATTACATATACTATTATTCTTTTGTAAATACGTACTTATATAGATAATTACATCCAGACTGGGGACAAACAGAAATGTTTATGCACACAAATACTTGTAATATTAGTTCTTAAAAGTACATTGTATATGCACTTACACCGGTGCGGGCAGAAATTGTACAACAAAAATTCGTACAAAAAATATTATTAATAACTACCCAGGCTGTTTATTAGAACCAGTTATATGATAAAACTAATAGAGTAATTCGTCAACAAATGTCATTATGTGTTAGGCATGGCGGTGCGTCATCAACGCGCCGAGTTTCCGGCCCACATTTCATAACAAAAATTAAGACATAAATAACTTGATGGCCGCTGATGATCAAATGTGAAGGCGGTAACACCGCTCACAACGCGCTGGTCACGCTCGCGATCGTAGCTTTACAATCAGACATGAGTGAATGACATATTTTCTTATAGCTGTAATCATTATTCTTCTAATGTCCACTTGAAACATGGTTATGCATTAATTTAGGAGCTGATGTTATCATCAGCCGTCCCATCAGCTGGGCCATATCTTTATTTCCTGGGAGAAAAAGTATCTACTGCTTCACCTTATTGACGGCACGCTTGTGGCGCAGTGGTTAAGACGGTCACCTCTCCACTTGGTGCTCCGGTTTCGATTCCCACACATGATAACAGTTGTGTGAAACATAAGTAGTTATTTGTCCGTCAATTATATGTTTGTAAAGTACCCCGAGACAAGGATTAATATCCCCAGTATAGGCGTTATAAAAATTCTAAAGAAAAAATTGGAGACCAAGCTTAGACCAAGTTTAGACTTCAAAACTAGTTGGGATTTCGAGCAAACTTAGATTATGTACGATATTTAATGTTGTGCAGCTATTAATTAGTATTTGGGCGTACCTAAACGAAAAATAATCATAATCTAGCGCATCATAATTTTCAACCTCTGAGTCATTAATGCGAAGTCCAAAAGTTTCCTGTTCAAGGCGACCTATTGAGCGACTTGAACCTCTTTGACATACATAAAGTGATAACTACACACAAGCAAAGAAAATACCTGTTGGATACTCGGCATTCAAGTGAACTTCGCTTACTTTACATTTCAACTTAATCCAATATATATTCTATAAAGTCTTGAAATAAGGTTCTTCCATTCAAAGTGCTGTTACACAAAATTCAATAGAATCGCATAGAACCCTTACAGAAATGTATTACTTGTTAAATGTAATTCATTCTACATTTATATTAAGAGATATATTTCTATATTCGAATACCTACATAATTTTATTTCAAGGAGAGTCCATTTGGTACCATTTTATTGAATTTAGCCCCTGCCAGTTTGAAGCCGCCCGCTGCGTTGCTGTATGAATACTTATATTTATTTACACTCGGTTCATTTAACAAAGCGCTCGAGTACGCTTGAACGCTCATCTTGTAACGATGTTTTATTATACTGTACTTCAAATCTGTTACTACTTATATTACACATTTTAATACGATATGATTATCTTCGAAGATTTAAATTGAGAGTAGTTGGATTAAGATAGAAAAGTTTACAATTTCGAAATGTTTAATACAATTAATTACGTACTACGTGCTACGCCGTAGCAGTCGGCAATTACAAAATAGAATGATTTTTAACTGAGTTCAAAAGAAGGTGTGAATCTTATCAAGTCAATTGAATTCTTTTAACCCCCGGCGCAAAAAGAGAGGTGGTATAAGTTTGACGTCGATGTCTGTCTGTGTGTGTGTCAGTCTAAACATATAATTTGATTTTGAATTTAAAATAGTACATATAGGCCCTTTTTACAGTTCACCAATGGCTTTCTGCCAGGTAAACAGTAATTGGAGGCTATCATATGTTAGGCACTGTGGGTACAATAAGTGCAGCTAATTTAGTACTTGGCTGTACATGTCGTCAAAAAATATTGTAAATAATATGTTAACATTCTTCTATTGATAATTAATGGTTCAATCCCTCTAACTTTGGCTGCTACCATCGCTTAGAAAACACAATAAGACGTCATGGCCATATTAACTTTTGCCTGACTTGTGGTGTCGACTTTGAGTTCGTGAGTTCGATGATCCCAACCAGGAAAAATCTTATGTAATATTTGTTGTCTCTAGGTGTAATTAGTTTTCTATAATATGCATGTGTATCAGTATCAATAAATATGTTTATCAGATTGGGATCAGATAGTTATGTGTTAGTTGTCCCAAGATATTTATTTATATATTCAGGGAGTAAAAGTCATGCATAAGTAGCTAGTTACGAACCGAAAAATTATTGTCCAGAACTACGTTTCTTTTCTTGACACTTAAGTCACTTCTCGTGGCCAGTGATGATGTGAGTAGAAAGATATAATTGCTCTTCAGGAAGTATGTATATGGTTATGGTTTCATTTATGTATGAACGAAGACATATCATATTTGATGGGCCTGTTGGCGTGGTTGGCAAATGCTTGCTTTTCACACCGGAGGTCGTGGGTTCGATTCCCACCCAGGACAGATATTTGTGTGCATGAACATGTATGTTTGTCCTGAGACTGGCTGTAATTATCTAAATAAGAATGTATTTACAAAAAGAAGTAATATATGTAGTATATCAGTTATCTGGTTTCCATAGTACAAGCTCGGCTTAGTTTCAATCATGTCCCAGGATATCATGTCGGTTTCCTTTTTAATTTTAATACTAATTGTTCGTTGCATGCCTTATATTTATGTAAATGTTTCCCACCATTTAAACATAAGGCATACGGTATACGCTCCCGCGTATCTCCTAAAAGTAATAAATAAATGCAGTACAACCTAATCCTTAGGGAGAGGGGGAAAAACATTTCCCCTGAAATCAATAGTGGAAAAGCTTCACCATTGGAGGGCGTCCCGACGCCGCGCCCACCCAGCCAACATGGCCGCCGCCGTCGCGTCACTGTTCCCTCGTTATCCAGCATCTCATTTAGCTATACAAATAATATTATAAAGATCGGTATTTCAATCTAATCGAATCTGAAGCTACTTTACGAGTTTCATACATTTGCTGCGTATAAAAAGTAACAACAAATTATATAAATTACAAACATACGGCAGGCGTCGTTTCACAACATTTCATTTATAAAGAGTCAAAAGAGAGGTAGTTATTAGTTAAATTGCATCCTGGTCGAATGTCTGGCTCAATATAAGGTTGGTTTGTTTGAGGCGGATGCCGGAACAAAGCCAGCACGCGATCTGGATCCGAACACGTCTGCCTTATGTCGTTGTGTCCTTCCTTCTGTTTTATAATCATTCCGAAGTTAGCTTGATCGTATACAACTGTAAGTGTTTCTTCGGTATTAGGTGAAGTAGATGTAAAATGTTGAAAACCTAATACACTTTTTTTTGCAAAATATTCTACGTGAAACATTAATATGTCTCATTTAAGACATTCAATCTATTCGTAAAACTGAAACACTTGTCAGAAAGAAAGTTAAGTAAGTGAAGAATTTGATTTATATAACATGAAATATTTCTTTACCCCAGTATCCGAGGCATTCCTCCTCTACATTTGCCAAAAGACTACGGTACTTAAAAGTTACTTTTATACAATTCTTGAACTTGTCACAGGGTGGTTATACCTACTCTTGACAATTTAACTTGAGCGCAGTAGTGGCTGGGTGCTCAGAAATCTTTTTCAATCTAAATCAAATCAACTGACTTCAAACAATATGCCGAAGTAAACTAATTTTTGATGTGAAACATCTATAGCCGCACGTAAAAAAGATTTCTGGGTGAGCGACGCGTCGCAACGTTTTTTTTTTTTTATGTGAGACAAAACAATCGACTGTGCGATTATTAATCGTAATATTTTATTTTATCATTATGCCATATTTAGTTCATATCAAAATATGTTCTTTTCTGCATATTAATTTTAAAAAATAATGTCGATGTTTCACATCTGCCATGCGTCCCGTGGCGGCTCAAACTTTTTTTGAACCAATTTTTTTAACATTAGCTTACAATTACTCGTAAAATAAAGGCTTCTGATTGCTGAAACCTTAGCGCACTTTGAATCATGTTGATAATTATAATCATGTGATATTATACAAGTAATTCTAGTACTAGTATCTACTAAATACTAAAAAAATTGCATTTTTTCTAATTAGTGCTTACGCATGACCTAGGTCGGGCAGTAAATTATGCAATAAAACATGGCATTATAATTGCAACGTAACTATATTATCTTTTACTAAAAAACCTTAACTCCCACTTTTTTAGTCCAATCTACCTGTGATTTTTTCAAGGATCACTTCCGAGCCATGTGTGTCTGATAAATGGAGTTCGCTTGCCACCAACGGCGTCACAGTTTTTGTAAGCATTTTTTTGATAATTGATGTTTGTCATCAGGCCCACATCGTATCCCGATTTATCATGAACGGCGTGTGTGTGAGATGGCGAGGTTGGATCGACTTGGAGCGGTTGGACGGAGTCGGGTGTTTGGAACTCGATGAAGAACGAGCGGCGATTGAAGATGCAGCGTTGCGCGATCAGATCGAGAGGTACAACCAGAGGCTACGGGACTTCGAGGATAAGCAGAGAGCGTACCGTGAGCATGGCGAGGAATTGCGTGCGCATTCGCACGTGCACGCGCAGCGCTGTCACCAAGCGCGCCAGGCGCCACACGCCGCGCACCCGCCGCACCCGCACCCCGCGCATCCCGTTCACATCAAACCTCACTCACAGGGCGCACTCATCTCCTAAATGTCAGGAGATAATTAATAATATATATAGATATTTGCTTAGGCATGTTCTAGGTACAAGTATCAGTCATCATCAGAAAACTTCAATAATATACCTACGGATAAGATTATCTTTTTTAATGTTGCTGTTTATTGTACCTAGGTATCAGAAGCATCATATGTAAGAGCGATGTGTAAATCAAAACTCTATTGATATTAAAAGATCGCAAGCGGGATTAGGTTAATAAATACGCATTATTTCTTTTTTTATAACAAACCTTACATAGTGTTTAATATTAAATCTTCACTTTCGCTTTAGAATACTATAATAATATTATCAGGCTTTCAAAACTTTTTTTATTTAATCTTTGTTACGACAGATGCCAAATGATAATGGAAAAATATCCTTCATATTTCCAACATTTACTAGTTAACTTCTTCTGTCTGATCTTGTACCTAGTTAAATAAACGTCACTAATTGTCGACGAATTGATGCAATGTTAGGTTATAAGTTAAATACTTCTTATAAATATTATTATTAAAAGTAGATATTTGTATCACTTTAACTTGTTTGCATAACTTACGTTACGACGTGAAAATTTTATAAGGGGTACTTTAATTAATTGACGTAGGACTGATATTTCATATGCACAATACGAGGTGTCAGTAAAATCCCAGAAAAAGAAGGGATAATCACGTATTGTTCTTGAAAAATCGTTGGAGATAAACACCACTACCGATGGTACCTTTGGTAATGTTAAACTACTTAGACCATACTTTTATCAAAATAACGTGGAAGTTTTAATCATTTTTATTTAGAAGACCAGGAGCAAATAAAGCTATGGATTATTTATTAACTGTGGCCAATCATGTAAGAGTAGGTGTTTTTATGTTAGTTCATGATCTCTATATTGTCAGCAGAAAAGTTTCAAAAGTGGCCAAACAGTCTTTAATGCAATTAATACCACAAAAAAATCAAACGAACTGCTTTCCGTTAAGCAGTTACCGCAACCAATGGAAGCTTGCAAAAATGAAGCATCGCTAATGGGTCGCCGTTGACCTTATTATATATGTTTACTACCTGTAGAATAACTTGGGCACCTAGAAAAGAAGCCAGACCAATTTAATCGACTCTCTTATGAAATATTTAGGCATGAAGAGCTGCCCGACTTGTGTAATTTACCGTATTGATTACTGGAAAATATATCGTAAGCGATCCCGTTCTGATCTTTTGACTTCTTATCTCGGGCTCCAGTAGTTAGTAGGTACTTACTGATATGTAACTAAGAACATTAAATACATCTAGATTAGCAATTTGAAACGCATTAAAATTCTTTATTAATATTTCCAATGAATATCGTGATTGTTGCTCGTATTGTCTCATTAAGTTGTCATTAAGTACTAAGTATTATTAATTAACTTTCTTGTTTAGTTTGTGGTAGGTAAATGTTATTTATTTTTAAGTTGATTTTATCTATCGAATAAAAAAGTAAATTGTGATAATAATGTAAATAAATGTCTACCTAATTTTAAAACGAACGTTTCTATTATTTTATTACTTATATATAATTTTCTATCACCTCTACCTACCCATCCTTATTTTTTAATAGATATTGAACCTAGTTCAATATAGTGTTGTAACTAACGGTTATAGAATCTTTGTTTCTCAAAAAGAATAATACATTATTCGCTTACTTGAAAACTTATGTATAAAAGTTAACAATATTTTGGAGAACTTACTTCGCTTTTCACACCCAGAAGTTCAAAAAAGGTTTTGTGAAATTGAATATTCTTACTTATACCTACTAATGATATGCAAAAATTGTTGTGAATACAAAATGAAATTTTGAAATTTTCCTAAATTGCAGCTAGGTATGACTCTTGAATAGCTAGTTAATTGATTGCTGTAATGAAATAACCAAGCAGGTTTTTATCGCATTAGAGAATACCTACAAAATTAAAGAACATCATCGAAAATCTTACACAATTTTTTAATAGTAAACGAAATTGCGGCTACGAAACTTTGGTGAAAGCTGTAGGGCAATCAGAGATCGGCTGTATTGGAGTGTAAGCAAGAGAGATTTAAATTTTCAAGCTTCAACCGTTTGGGAGGCGAGTGGCCTGTCAGAGATTTTTTGCTGTATCCGTAAAAACGATCGACGCAGAGTCGTTTTAAGGATGTAGGATGATTAATTCAGAGCACATATTATGCCTACACTGCCGTAGGTAGGTATACCTAATATGGGCCAAATCATGATACATACCAACAATCAGTATTATAACTATTAAAACCTGACCGTCTGCGTAGAGATGAAAATTTGGGGAGGTATCTAGGAACAGAGTTGATGAAAATGGAGAATAGTTAGGGAGATAGAATGCTATCCTGAGGCATACCCGCACTTGGGTTACAGCAACTTGAGAATTACCTACTTTTCAAGACGTACATACTGTGAGCGTACCTACCCGAAGATGAAAGTCAAACCCGGTTCAGATGAAAGGTGACATGGTGAGTGAAGAGAGAATACCGAGAAGAATATTAGAATAAACAGAGTTAAAGCTGTGCTAAAGTCAATAAGTTTATGTGTTCGGTGAATTCGCCGAGCAGTTATTCTGTAGTTCGACCACTAACCATTTATATTTAACCATCTCCTAACGAGTCTGTAACGTATAAGATTTAATTTTTAATACTGTCAAATTAGTTAAAACACCATCATATTGCATAAGAATTAATTAATAAACAGATTCTTACATAATTCATAATTTTCCTCTGTAACACGCACCTAAGCTGCGTTTGTTTCATCGATTGACATCAGTCATAGTCATCATCATCACAAGCCATTTTAGACCATATTGGTCTAGCCTTCTTTATGGAAGACTTCCAATCCGTTCTATTTTGTGCAGTTTTTAGCCATTTTTTGCTATCCGATCTCATTTACGTTATTCGAACTGGTATTTTACTGTCCCACGGCATATATTCCAACACTTGCCTGAACCGTCATTCTAGTACCCTGGCTACATGTCTAGCCCATTTCTGCGGTTACTTAGTTTACAGTAGTAAATTGATATACGGCTTGATCACCGCTAGCCGTCTATTGTTTAGTGGAGTAGTGCAAGCCTCCTAGGTTCACTGTAAACGTGAAATGAAAAAAACCCATGATTTTAATGTTAGGGACATTAATATCATGGGTTTTCTTCTTACTTTTACTTTTAAGCTTACCGATCCGTAAGTAATTAGCGAGGTTAAGCAACCAGGCTCAGGGTCAGTCCATACATGGGTAACCGCCGAAGTGGTTTAATTTCTGAGCATCGCCGAGCTTCAGAGGGAACATTAAGCTGACGGTCACGGTTCCAGTCGTTAGGCAACAGTCGTTAAGCCGTGTCAGAGGCCTACTGGGCGGCTTTTACAACGCTGACACTAGGATAACTGCCCATACGATAAGTAGTAGTACAATAGTTTTTTTTTTTTGGTACCTTAATATATCGTAAATTTTCTATTTTCTTTATTGTATAAGGCATGTGCAGATACTTTAACCATACCGGCTGCGCCACACGTGCAGCTTAATGGAGCCCTCTGCCAACTAAGAACCAATAGGTACTACACAACGAATTAGTTTACTCGGAAATAATCAATTTATTACAGTCTAATGCCTGTATAACTACCTGACAACACCGACGGGGCTTCGGGGCCATTTAATTATACCTAAAATGAGGGTAGCAAGGGCAACCCTCGTATGGCTACACGCGAGTGAAATTGGGTATAATTAGCCAAGTTGTCAGACCATGTTACCTTTTACTAGCAAGTTTTAAAAGGAAACAGTGAAGGTACCCCGTAGCCAGTATCATATTGAAGGAGGCATATGTAAACTAATGTTCATATTTTTAAATAATATTGGTATTTATAAATACACTAGCTGTGCCCCGCGGTGTTACCCGCGTTAAATTTTATAAATTTTCTTTGCTATAAACCTCACGGAGCCCGAGACCTTTACAACGAATGGAAAAGAGACGTAGGTAGATATACTATGAATCTTCATGTTTGTAAAATTCCTGCGATAGCTACAGGGATTTGTAGCCCTAGTGCGGGAGTTATCTTTCAAACGAGAAAATTAATCATATATATTATCGCGATTATTTATATTACACAAAAAGGAAAAATAAAGTTATAAAGAGCTTGCTAGAAATCTTTAAAGTATGTGCCATTTTCAAATAAAAATGCAACCAAGCCAAAATCTTACAATCATGTATTTGTCTTGTACACGTAAAGTAAATTACCGATTACCTATATCATACATAATTATGATATAGGTAATCGGTAATTTATTTTTTCTTGTATTGCAATAAATCGATCCGCCGCGTCGTTACACTCTCTTTCGTGCAATCTAAGTGTAGGTAATGTGTTTTCAATCCATGTGCGAATATCTTCTCCAAACCGCATGTTTAACCTTTCAGCTAAAGGAATTCTAAACATGAAGTTAAAGCATAGATTTTTTTATACCATGAAACAGACTCATTTCATATATTGTATTGTATTGTATAATTTTATTGCGGACAAATAAATCCATAGAGTGTTAGTAACATAAAAATAACTTATTTTCTAGTGTTAGTATTTACAATTAACCTTACAAAACGGCAAATAATTGACGACTTGTGGTTCTCGGCTATAATTTTCAGAATGCTATTCTGACTGTCTCTCACTCTTCGCACAAGAGATGCTGTTTTTTTGCGTATAATCGCATGAAAATCGTCGGTACGAGCTTGCGCAAACATTTCCGACGCACTACAGTAACGAGGCAGTCTCAATAGCATTCTGAAAGCATTATTATACTGGACGCGGAGGACATCTAGCGTTCCCTTGTTGTAGTTGAACCATAGATTGCCCGTGTACAGACTCTGACAGTATGCCTTAAACAGGGTGATCTTAACTTGGTCTGTACATCGCGCAAACCTACGGGCCAACATGTTGCTCCGGACCGCCAGAGCCCTCCGTTCCCTCTCAATGTCCAAATTGTCCTTGAGGTCGTCAGCAAGAAAGTGCCCTAGGTATTTAATGGTGGATACCCTGTTAATTATTGAACCGTTCAAAAGTAGATCGGGTCCATTCCATAGACGCTTGCCACCGACCTCAAAGATCATATATTCACACTTTTTTACATTATACAGGAGACCGTGCGAGTCAGCATAGGCCTCACATAACCTAAGTAACTCTCCAATTGAATTCACAGTCGGTCCCAAGAGCACCATATCGTCTGCATAGCTGATGTTGTTTACACTAACTCCACCAACGCTGCATCCGACACGCATGCTGCTAAGTCCGGCTACGAGCTCATTCACGTATAGGTTGAAGAGCCTAGGAGACGAGAGACCACCCTGCCTCACTCCGCACTCCAACCTATACGGATCAGAGAGTGTACCGTCCCACTTCACATGGTTGGTTTGGTTTCCGTACCAATACTGAAAAACTCGGCAAATCTCAGTCGGTATACCCCTGTCTCTCATTTTTCCCCATAGCACATCATAAGAAACTAGGTCAAACGCCTTGGAGAGGTCGAGGAAACAGGCATACACCGGCGTTTTGCGATCTAAATAATATTGAACAGTATGCTTGAGACTTAAAATTGCGCTTTCGGTGGATAGTCCAGGACGAAACCCGAACTGTGCATCATGAAGATGTATGTAGTTATTTAAGCAAGAATCAAGCACTCTGTCCAACACCTTCGCTATTACCGTTGCCAGTGAAATAGGACGATAATTGCCCTTGTCCGATATATCACCAGTCCTGTTCTTCACAATGGGAATTATGATGGTCTTCATAAGATCAGCAGGTAAGTACGCGTGGCTAATACACATTGTGAAGAACATAGATAGGACACGCGACAAATGGACACCCGCATGTTTTAGGTGCTCAATGCTGAGCCCGTCATGTCCTGGAGATTTTCCTCGGCTCATATTATATATGACTTTGCTTACTTGTTTAGCTGAGAAACGTATCAGAGGAATCTCTCCACGACAGCCGGACTCAGGAGTGATCACCTCAGTTGAGGGGCCGAGTGGGGATTTAATTAATATATTCAAAAATATCACTACGCAACGAACGCAATCATTTAAAAAGTTGCGGTCTCGACGAACGAATGTCGGATTATTTGTTTATTTCACAGGGAACTGTAAATAACTTGTACCTACAATAACAATACTTAAACTTGTACCTACACTCAAAATTATGATCTGATAGATCAAACTGAAACGCTGGAAAACTCATGAAAATGTCGGAAATCACGTGTAGTAGTCAGTTTTGCACAAATTTTATTGTGCAATAAGTAAATGTTGAACAATAAAAGGATTGCACTATGTGATGTGATTTGATGCAATGTTTCGTTTGAGGAATTACGATTATTTTCTGCCATAATTCGAGGTAAATTTTAATTAGGTCCAGGGATTATTTCAGTTTTTTTATTATTATTATTTTTATTTAAATACATTAATACACGATTCACATAGGAGAAGCATCTAAAAGCCACTAAGGTTTAACCCAGTGCTACCATGAGTTCTCTTCTATAAATAATAATTTTACATACCTACACACAAACATATAAAATGTAGATAAAAAAGACCAACACCCGCAAAAGGTAATAAGTAAGGCACACTGGGAGAAGAAATAGGTATCCAGCAAAAGTATTTCGCCAATGTGAGGGTCGAACCCGATGCACCCAGTAGCAGTGAGAAGACAAACCCCGCGTAGCCAGTTACATTTCGTTTTAACTAGGCCCATTCATTTCACTATTAATACAAGCCGGTTTTTAAGAAGCCTTAATAAGTTGTAATTTTGCTTTATGCAGCATAAGGCTGTGTATGGTGAGACACGCGCGCACCTGTGCGCCCGCGCCGCGTCTCCCCGCCCTCACTCATTATATGCAATTTACTCAACTGAGGAAACGTTCTTATTCATGCTCGTTGAACACAACACATGCAACCTGTGTTTAAACGCAGCCGTTAATGTTTACTGCCATCTAATAGTTTGGAAATAAACGTGTTTTTAACGCATGAAATTATAACTAATTAATAATAGTACTAAACTAAGTGCGTCTGGGATTTAGTGCGGCGATTAATCTCAACTATTCCAGTCATCGACTACTTTGCACCTGCACTTGCTGTTTATTACCTGTCATAGTCCAACTTGACCGGAAAGCTACCAAAAAATATGTTTGAAACGAAGCACTGAGGTTTAACACAGGCATCAGCGTATACACTTAGAGCCGCCGTCGTTGAAAGTTTCCTATCATAACAATACTTTTGGACCTAGCTCACAACAATAATCGGACCCGGGACACTATTGAAAGACAAATTAACCATTTAAATTGTCTAATATTTATAAGTAGATGTCTGAATGTCGGGAACTCACGTGAGTTCCCGACATTCAGATAAGAGTTTTCCAGCGTTTTAGTTTTGAATTTACAGATCAATATTTTAAGTGCAGGTTCAAGTTTAAGTGCCGAATACTTATTTCGCACAACATTCTACTTTTTTCAACATCAGTTTTCTATCAAACTACTTGTTGATACACATCCATTTTCTACTAATATTATAAATGCAAATGTTTATATGGATGTTTATTACTCTTTCACGCAAAAACTACGAAACGGATTTGGATGAAACTTTGTAGTAGGTATATAGCTAATATATCCGTGTAACACATAGGCTATAATTTATTAACATTAGTAGCGTAGCTAGTGTAAAACACAAAAAAGTACTTCGGCTGATCTACTACTTTGTAAAGGAAATGGCAATATATTTGTATTATACATGTACCTAACAAGTACTTGATGTACTTAGTTATGTACATATCCAAACCATACTATTTATTATAGACATATGTCGCAAGTCAAATATAATAATCATACAATATAATAAACCAAATCGTAAACAAAAGTATAGTGACAACAATAAATGTATGTATTCAAAATAAATTTCAAAAAGTTATATTAAAATATCAGGGACATTATACAAAAAAGTTAAGAAGGAAGGAATAACATACGAAAATACGGCTAATACTAGCTGCGATATACATCTTTATAAAAATGTTTGATTTGCTCGTAGATACAGCAAAATTATACGCGGAACTGAGCTTTATCCGGAGACAGTGTTGATATTATCTCAAAGTTTTATTGTGACGTACGGCACCTTGACTGTCCAAATTGAGCAGGTACCTTTTTTATTGGGCATGATCTCTGATCGATGCTACAAAAACCTTGGTATTTTACAATGCATAAATCGGAGAAGGCTATCCAGAGGCGGTATACAATGAACCCGTGATTTATCGGAGCATTCTTTTTGCGCAAAAAGTTCGGGTCAGTGTAGCAACGAAGCACCAAAAGGGCATTTTGTGTAATCCGCGCGCGCACCGTGGGAACGACGCTGCGTACGTTATGGATATTTGATTATGATACTATCTATCTACATATACAACCTGTGCTTTTGCGTGTGTGAGTATTAAGGATCTAACTCTATTCAAGAAACTGAACAAATTGTCTATTAAATTAAAAATACTCAGGTAAAATATCTTTATTTCGGACAATATTAATTTAAACGGATCTAACAGAAAATCTAGGGTTATTAATAAAATTAATATGAGATGTCATGGGAGATCCACATCTTTCAAATAATCAGTCTCCTCATGAACTTCACTCAAATAGGAGAGTTGAAACTCTCCGCCTCAGTTTTCACTATGCTGTTGGGACTGATTCTCACATGCCTAATGATAGATGCGGTTATTTTACGAAATTAAAAATGTTGTTTATACTTAAGGTTATTTCATGCAACCTGCGACAAGTGATAGAAACGTTTGACCAGACGTGACTTCGTTTTCCATACAAGGAACTCATTCGATGTTACCTAAATAAGTACCATACGCTTTCAAGACAGTTATGACATCACTCACACATTACCAACCTTCAGGAACTCAGGCGATCTTATACGCGAACAGTACCACAACATAACATAATAATACTATTAGCCACAGCGTATTCTCCAACGTGGTAGAAATTGAACTACTGGAAGTCAACAGTCAAGTTGTTCATAGCGCTAAAAAACTATATAAACTACTATATTCTTGGTGCAAATTTAACTTGAATGTAACACAAAAACTTCAAAATTACCGAGGCGATTGGTACTATTGGGCAAGCTGTGCTGTCAACGATCCGGTTTTTTGCTCTCCTAAAGCCTACGGAAGTAACATTATATTGTTGATGTGATTTATGAGTTTTCTCTGTATGCCGAGATGATAAGAGACTCTTAAAATTTATTTAAAAGCATGGATTTAAAAATAATAAGCCACTTATTTGGATGTACTTAAGTTTAAATATGATGTAAGTGTCAGCAAAGTGATTGTCGGCATCGTTTTATGAGGCCAAGAAAAAAACCTTGCACACCTGAACCCTGAACCTTGGGTAAACGTTACAGACCGAACTAAGCTGTTATTCAATATAAACTGTAGTAAATAATATGTATGATAAAAACGACGTCATCCGTGTCCGAGCGCTTTAGGTAAGCCTTAAGGTGGAGTCTTTCGACGCTGGTTCGATTCATGTACCGAAAAACAGCAGACTTGCGTATGGTATAATACGTCGCAATATTAGTATATTACATAATTGAAACATACTAATAAGAAACATATGTATATACAACTCTACTGTAAGCGTGCGCAGTTGCACGCTTACAGTACAGTTGTCACCCGCGAAATCTCCGGAAAACATGTTTCAGGAGGACATTGAATTTGATGGAGTAATTATCCCAGAAATAGATTAAATATGCTTAATTGGCCCAAGAAACTGTATGAAAAACGTGTTACACCCCCACTTTGAATATACAAAAATCAATTGACTAAGTTCTCATACAAGGATAATACATTAATTATCAACGGATGTATTTTTTGGGTAATTAGACAAAAATATTACACAAACTGGATTTCTTTTTGTTCACTTTCGTGAGTAGATAAGCGCTCCGTAAGTTACCTCCACTATTTTATGTAATACTAGCTGTGCCCGCGACTTCATCCGCGTGTTAATTAGCTAAAATAAAATAAAAACTTTTCTAAAATAAAAGTAGCCTAAGTTACTCCTTATTACATCAGCTCCCTGCCAATAAAAGTCCCGTCAAAATCGGTCCAGCCGTTTCAGAGATTAGCCGGAACAAACAGACAGACAGACAGACAAAAATTGTAAAAAATGTTATTTTGGTGTATGTACCGTATATATATTCATATTTATGTAGTAAAAACCGGTTATTTCAATATTACAAACAGACACTCCAATTTTATTTATTTGTATAGATAATATTACGAATAATAGTAATAAATTATAAATATAAAATAGTTGCTGTACGGAGACTCGATCCTACAGTCAAACCGGTAACACTGTTTTGTGGTAAAATAATAATAATAATAAATATGTTATGCACTTTGTTTTATGATCTACCTACTTTTTTTATAATAATAAATATTTAAGGACAAGTAACATACTCATATCTGACCCCAAACTAGGCGGAGCCGAACCGAGCTACTTTGGCAACCGGACAACTGATAAACATGATATTAGGTCTTTACCTATGAAATTGCCGTTCTGCAGTACTGGCCATTTCAAATCAAAATAATTTTTGTTTGGCTAAGAATTCTAATTTCAAATTAATTTTATTTTAAAAACATGGATTCTTTTTTCCAAAAGTAGTCATTTCTTTATTGATTAGTGTTACATTTTCATCGCATTTCAATCTTTTTCGTCATCATGGATACGTTAAAAATTCGAGTAATTATGGAATATGAGTACCGTCGTGGCAGCAACGCGGCACAAGCGGCACGCAACATCAACGACGTTTACGGAGCTAACACTACAAACCAACGCACCACCTGTTATTGGTTTGCTCGCTTCCGTTCTGGAAATTTCGACCTGAAAAATGAACCTCGCGGTCGTCCGAAGACTTTGGTCGACAATGACGAATTAAAGACGGTTGTGGAAGCTGATGATACACAATCTACGGCTGAATTAGCAGCAGCTTTCGACGTTAGCGTCAAAACAATATTGGTCCATTTGCGTCAAATTGGCAAGGTAAAAAAGCTTGACAAATGGGTGCCCCACGAACTCAATGATCGCCAGCGCGAAGTACGCGTCGAGACGTGCCTTGCACTGCTCAACAGACACACAAATGAAGGAATTTTGAACCGCATTGTTACCTGCGATGAAAAATGGATTCTGTTTGATAACCGCAAGCGCTCAGCAAGTTGGTTGGATCCTGGTTCAGCACCTAAACAATGCCCTAAACGAAAACTTACCCCTAGAAAAGTGATGGTCACTGTTTGGTGGTCTAGCGCCGGTGTGATTCATCACAGCTTCTTACCAAACGGGGTGAGCATTACTGCAGATGTGTACTGTGAAGAACTGAGCACAATGATGGAGAAGCTGGCGCATCTCCAACCAGCATTGGTCAATCGCTCGTCTCCGCTGCTCCTGCACGACAACGCGCGACCTCATACTGCACAGCAGACGGTCTCCAAGTTGCAAGAACTGGGGTTGGAAGCTCTCCGTCATCCGCCCTACTCACCAGACCTTGCGCCTACAGACTACTACTTTTTCCAGAATTTGGATAACTTCTTGGCGGGAAAAAAATTCAATACCCGAGAGGCAGTACAAAATGCCTTTGAAGAATTTGTTGCCTCCCGTCCAGCTGATTTCTTTAAGAAGGGCATCAATAAACTGCCACTGCGATGGCAAAGATGCATTGATTGCATGGGTGATTACTTCGATTAATACAAATAAAAAAATTCATGAAAAAAATTCGTTTAAATTTTTTCATACAAAACGGCAATTTCATAGGTAAAGACCTATTATATATTTCTAAATACATAGGTAGATATTATAGATAATTCATACCGAGACACGGAGCAAAATATATCGAGTTCATCGCACAAAGATTTGTCCTGTTTGGGAATCGAACCCACTCTGACATAGCAATCTGGGTCTCTAACCACTAGACAAACAAGCCAGGCAATAGATATATAGATTCTAATTGACCCAAATAGTAGACCATCTAGGAACATATTTCGTATGGTTAATATGTACCTACACGATAATATGAACGCATGCTAAATTTATATTGGCTGAACATATTTTGAACTCACAAACAGCATCTCCACTTATATTTTGTGCCAATAATGCAAATTACATTAATTACTGACAGATACCAACAGCGTTTATGTTATTGGTACCTAAAAAATAGAATTTGATATTCTTGTTACGAGAGAAGTTGTAAGGAGGTAAGCGGTTTGAATGTGACACCATCTCAACCGAAGCTTGTAAGGCTTCCCAAAGACACGTGAGTCGACCAGTCTCGTCTCACACTTGAGTGAAGCGAGAGGCACGCATGCGTCAGGCTTCCCGACCCAACAACAGAACCACCGCCATGTAATGTGACTCGAAGAGTACTGTAGCAGCATCAATATCTAAGTACACTTACAGCTTCCATCTGTTTACATTGTATCTAGGTATATTAAAATGATATGGATCGAAATGTCTTAGATTTTTTCGACAAAAGGATAGAAATAAGCAAGGGGCATTTTTTGTATTTGTTTCTCTGACCGTTGGTTAGTTCATCACAAATTATTAACGTAAACAAAGAAAGACTCTAACTGTAAAGAATAGTGCAACTAAAAATTAAATGTAAGTATAGGTATGATTTGTCAGAATCGTACCAGCTATAGGTACTCGAGATATAACTTGACACCTCAACTGTATGAACGTAGAGATCTTCGCTTGTTTAATGGATATACATACATATTTCGAAAAACATCGTTTAATTATCTAGCTCAATCTTCATAATAATTCATTTATAAGCAAAAAAGTTATTATAAGTTACATATTGTGCTTAATCGAATGAAGCCAATTTCGACACACGAACGGAGAATCGAGCACAGTTTTGTAACATTAGCGATCCCATTGTAATCTTAGCTCTAAGATCTTGCTATTATCCTGTGAAGCACTAAAAGCCTCCTAGGCTAACTGTAAATGGCATAGTAAAAATATGTTAGACTAGCTGTGCCTCGCTGTTTCAGCCGCTTCAAACGTTATAAATTATAGCCTATGTGTTATTCGGATGTAGGTATAAGCTATATTACTACAAAGTTTCATCAAAATCCTTTGGGTAGTTTCTGCGTGAAAGAGTAACAAATATACTCACAAACTTACGCTTTTATAATATTAGTAGGATTATGCAAATTTACAGTAGGTACCCGAATATAGCTTGACAGCATAGTAAGCAGTAACGTGCTCAGCCGCAGTGACTTTGGAAGTTGGCAGTGTTACAGCTTCACGAGAAAAAGGTTCTATTTAAATGTATGTAACTTTATTTCTTCGTGATTTCTCCGTTACTTATTGAAATGCTTTCTGTATGGTCGCAAAGAAAGTTGTAGTCGAATTTGTTTTTTTTAAACATTAATTATATCATCATCTACTCAATATTATTATAATAGATTGAGTGGACTTTAGAAATAGTGTGTAAAAATGCTACATAGAGGTAGATATTAACCATGTTAATGCGCTAAACCACTATTGGGTTCTTGATGTTCTGTAATAGCCATGGAAAGACGTTAGAACTATTCAAAGATGCTTCGTTTTAAAAACCGACTTCTAAATAAGGGGCTAATCTATTCGACTGTTCTTTTTGTGTGTGTGTGTGTGTGTATTAAGCATAGTATCAGAAGTTCAGCTGATATGTGCTCAATAGTAGGTAGGTATTGGTTATAATGCTACGATAGAAATGTTTCTTCATGTTGTCAGATAAAGACATTATTTACGTAACTCAACTTTTAATTATGTGAAGTCGTAAAACATATTAAACTGTTTGTTTATACGAGGAGTCTAAATGACGGGGCTGCAGAGCGCAGATACATCAAATGTTTGAGTTTTATAGCCGACGGGCAGCCAGCGGCACTTTGAAACCGAGTACTGCCATTTCATCCATATGTTTCCTCGAATTAACGTCTGTTTTCTACGAAGAAAACG
This sequence comes from Pseudoips prasinana, assembly GCA_951640165.1. Taxonomy (NCBI): domain Eukaryota; kingdom Metazoa; phylum Arthropoda; class Insecta; order Lepidoptera; family Nolidae; genus Pseudoips; species Pseudoips prasinana. The sequence goes on along the minus strand of OX621237.1, from coordinate 21,492,785 downwards.
GCTGTCATAAAACTCGTTATAGATTTTATGTACATAAAACATTATTAACTGTTAGTTTATAATAAAAAAGAATAAAGTTGAACTGAATTTAGTATCTAAAGCTGTACTGTTGGCCATTCAATAAATTAATAGGCGCGTAAGTCAAAATGAAACTAAAGTCAGGGTTTAATTAATCTTTTCAGTCTACTTAGCCCAAATTTCAACACGCAAACATATTTTAAGCACATATTGATATTTCATATTTTAATCATTTCAGCCTATATAGGCCAAATACCATAATTATTTAATAAATTTAAGGGATTTATGCCATAATAGCCACGCTTGGTACACAGGTTGGCGATCGCAGTCTGATGACCATAGTACACAGAGTAACACGGCTACGCTTTCCCTGGTATTATCTGGGAATCCCTTGGGCCGACTTCTCGCCCCCCACGGGGTGAGATGGCGTAGAGGTATTCTGTTCCTTAAGTCTTCAGCCATACGGGAGATAGATTGATGTATTAAATGCAAGAAAATCCAAAAAAATAAGCTTCGCTTATCTTATGAGATTAATATAGCAAAATATTCAAACAAGTTTTCCAATGACTACTAAATTTGATCACTGATCAGTGATCATCACTAAAGAGATTTGATACGAGCTAGCTAAATATCATTGCTATTATAAAATAAATTTTATAAATGTTTTCATACAATCAATACAATGTGTAGGTACCTATATATTTATGTTACTAGAAATAATAATGTATACAACTATATTACTACAAACATGTTCTGACTATTTACAAGCGCTTTTTTAAAGTCTACGTGAATAAAAACCTTTTTTATTTTATTTTATTTATTTAAAGATAGGTACATGTTTTCCTTTAAGTTTTCATGTAATTAAAGACATATTCTTTATATTTTTGAATATATAAGATGTCATAAAAAGACCGATGCACATTCTTCAAAGTGCTGGCTTGCGAGTGTAAGAGTGTGTTTCGTACTGAATAACTAAATTCTGGGCCTTAACCAATTTGAATTCGGCTACAAACACAAAGCAGACCTAGATTTAGATGTATACTATAATAGGTCACATCAATAGTTATCAATATATCAATAGATACTGTAACACATAAGCGCTGAATGTGGAAGGAAACCACCTTAACCACTGCGCCACAGGCGTATTCAATCAACTCCAAGAAAGTATAAAAGAGGTGTATTTTTGTTTGCCTACTAATAATGCCGAATTTCGGCTCTTCGGAGTCTAGCAAGAATACATTATAGTATACTGAGGGCGCAAACAGAGATCCACTTTCTTTTCCTCATTCTCATTATTCTATGGGACGGCTATCCGACATAACTGGGGAGAGATAAGGTGCAGAACGCATGTCACTGCCACTGTCAAGCCGGACTGCTACCGAGATTGTTTTTGGCTGAAAATCTCCAATAGCACCGATATTACTTACGAATTGCTGCCTAGACCATGTTTAAGAATTTCGCACCATGCTCAAGAGACTACCGATATAGCCTCCGTTGACATACTCATTTTTTTTTTAAATTCTGTAACATTTTTTAATCCTGCCGCCCCATTTTACTTCACAGAAGGACAGATCTAGTTCTGTATGAGGTAAAGATTTACTCTTCTTTTGATACATATGTTACTGAGACATATGTAGGTCTCTGTTAATTTATCATGGTAATTGTTAAAATATTTTTAGTACGCGTTACGAAATGTCGCGCACAGCCGACTATTGCCTATTACCTATTTCTTTATTGCCTACCGGTTGGCGTGGTTGGTAAGATACTTGCCTTGGGTGGGAATCGAATGCACGACCTGCGGCGGGTCGTGGATTCGATTCCCACCCAGCATAGATTTTTCAAATTCAAATGAACATGTCTGTTTGTCATGAGTCTGGGTGTAATTATGTATGTACCTATTACAAAAGAAAAATAGTATATGCAATATATCAGTTATCTGGTTTCCATAGTAAGGCTCGGCTTAGTTTGGGATCAGATGGCCGTGTGTGAATAATGTCCCAGGATATTATTATTATTACTTACAATAACAAATTACTTTTGTCAATGACATATAAATAAATATATCCTTCACGTATTCAGATTGAGAAGGATACAAATAGAACGCAACAAATTAAAAATCAATAAAAAGGAATTAAAGCAGGTACTTGAATAGGGAATCAGATATAAGGGCATAATCCTAGGCCACGTGTGGGATAATCCCAGCTAATTGAGAGCGCGCGTCGCTGATCCCTCTCGCTGATCAGGTGCTCAGCCTCCCGCGACCGGCCGCGCGCTTATAATCACCTCTCAATCCATATCGATTGGTACGCATACGCATGTGCAGTTACATCCTATTTTTTGATATCGGGATATTTTAGGAACTAAGCATAATAGTATTGATAACATAGAAGTCCTATTCTGAACCAAATCTTTCTATTAAATTTTCAACGGACTTTAAGAAAAGGTGGATTTCAATTACCTACAAAAAAATCCATGTTCCTACTTTACGTGTTAACTTATTGAACTTGATCATTGGATCAAACACGGATTATCGGGCACATCACAAATTTAATCACAAAAAATAATATGTTCACGGCTATAATTGTGTATAAAAGAATAGAGATAGTTTTATATGTCTTAGCGTACACATTATTTATTAATCAGCCTTCAAGATGGCCGAATGATTTGCAGTTGTGATATTGTTTAATACTATAATAATAACTACCTCGTTGGTCAAGCGATAGTATGCTCAACTCTAGACACTGAGAAACTGGGTTCAAAGCCTAGGTCCGGCTGGAAGTGATTTTAGAATTTTTCTGTAAAAAAATATTCTCAGTTTCGATATTTTGGATTTTCTGTAAATTAGATTTCCAGCTAATATTAAAACAAATCATATAATTGTAAAAATATAATTATTACTTAAAATAAATAAAATAAAATACAAAAGGTTTATATTCACGTAGACTTTAAAAAAGCGCTTGTAAATAGTCAGAACATGTTTGTAGTAATATAGTTGTATACATTAGATATTATTTCTAGTAACATAGATATTTAGGTACATCTTGTATGAAAACATTTATAAAATTTATTTTATTACAGAAATTATATTTAGCTAGCTCGTATCAAGTTATTGTCCACTTATATACATTATCCTGGGAAATTATTTACACACGGCCATCTGATCCCAAACTAAGCAGAGCTTGTACTATAGAAACCAGATAACTGATATACTGCATGTACATACTACTTTTCTTTTGTAAATATACTTATACAGATAATTACACCCAGACTCAGGACAGGACAAATATCTGTCCTGGGTGGAAATCAAACCCATGACCTCTGGCGTGAAAAGCAAGCATTTGTTAGCTACGTCAACAGGCCCGTCAAATATATGATCTAATTATAGTTGTACCTAGAATTAATATATATTTCATTTGTAATTCATGTTCTTGCTATTTACAAGCGCTTTTAAAATGTATGTGAATGAAAACCGTTTTTATTTATTTTATTTTATTGACAATTTCTATCTGTGAGCTGTTGTTTGTAAAATTTATTTCTAGCGGCATTTTTTTGGTGAAGGGTGGACAGCTCTTATTTTTGTTAAGAAAATAATATTTCAAGATGATGTTAATTTATCTAGGTTATTGTTTTATTAAGAGGTTTTAATTTATATTTTCATTATCATGGCAAGAAGTGAGAAGAGGCATATCATCTGCAAGCAGTAGGTATACACGGTTCTTCTATGATCTTCGGCAGATCGTTATATAAAACTTAGGATTATCAAACAACCTTTGTGGGACAGATGCATTGATTTCTATAACCCAGAACTTTTATTAAGTCATTATGGATCCCTTTTAACAAGTCTTCTCCACAGTCTAAATTTTTTTTTAATTTTATCCAAAAGCTTCGTACTTTTTTATATACAAGCTGACAAAAAAATGTCGGAGAGTAATCAATATTATTGTACTTATATTTCTTTAGGTTTAGGTACCTACCTAAGCTATTAATCAACATCTAATAAGTACCTACCTATTCTTGCAAGCCAAGGCTTTTTGAATCATACAGACCTCTAAGAATTTACTTAAACTTAAACTTCTCAATATATTTACGAAACTGCAAGTTTTATCAGGATTCAAATCCCCTACATTTGAATAATCATACTAATATTATTTGTAAAGGCGAATGTTTGTGAGTGTGTCTGTTTGTTACTTCTACACGTTTAAACGGCTGGAGGGATTCTAATAAAATTTTGTATGGAGTTAGCTGACACTCAGGATTAACACATAGGCTATAATTTATAAAGTTCAACGCGGGTAAAACCGCGGGGCACAGCTAGTTCCTGATATAACTTGCAGTTTCGTATATATATTGAGAAGTTAAAGTTCAATTAAATTCTTAGAGGTCTGTATGATTCAAAAAAACTTGGCTGGCAAAATACCTAAAGAAATACAGTAATATTGATTACCCTCTGACGTTAGTTAGTTTTATGTTAGTATTCCTGTGTCCATATTTGAAATTTACTTACTTATCGTATGGGCATGGATACCCAAGTGTCAGAGTTTTTCAAGTCGCCTATTTGGCCTCTGACATGAAGCTTAACGTGCCCTCCGAAGCACGAAGACGCTCAGAATTCAAACCACTTTGGCGGTCACCCATCTATAGGCTGCCCGTAAGCCTAGTTGCTTAACATTGCAAATAATCAATTCACCTAAAAGCTTAAAACTGTCACATAATCAACGTAGCTGGTTAAATCGCATTCCTAAGTATTGGAAACATTTTAAGTTAAAAATAATCCTTAATCTCTCACGAACTGAATCCATTTGTGAGTATTGGATATGTTATACCTATACAGAAGCTGTTGGTGCACTTTTAATTAAATAAATAAATAAACTGACCAACTCAAACCCTTGCATACAGAGGCTTAGAAGGAAAGTGGCGAAGTGACTTATAACGCCATAGCATAAATCCAGTCTCCAAAATAACTGTGGTCTTATAGCATAATGTTTGGCATACCAAAGGCTAAACCATAAGATTAAATAATGTAAACGATTAATGGTGTTTCTCTCTATTTTAGGCCATTAAAGATATATAAAGCCAATTTCAACTTACAAATACAGTAAAATTTATGAAATTTTATAGATCAGCTAATAATATAAATTAATTTTATATATTAAACATTTATTATAAGTTATAAATAGCTCCGTAAGTTAGGCATGTGGATCTCGGGACCACACTTTAAATGTTCTATTGTTTTTCATTTTGAATCAAAATCATATCTTTAAAAAAGGTGGACAAGAGCCACCCTTTTTTATCAATAATTCAGCCGAAAGCATTAAAAACAATAAATATTAAAGGAGTAAAAGTAATATCGCCGCGTGCCGTTACATTTCTTCTGGGTGGTACTACAGAAAATGTGGTCTCGTGATCCACATTATCTGACATTACTGGAAATTCAGTTTATTTAGTGGATAAATTATAATTTAGGTTCCTTTGTCTTTTCTACTAAATCTTATGAGATAGAGATGTTAACGTATTTGGAGTATTAAAAAACAACTTACTTATTAGTATTAGTCGATTAAAAAGTAATACATAAAAAAACCGTAATTTATTTCAATCGTACAGCCCTAATGTTGTGTTACATCTGTCAAATATTGTCTCTACTTGCCTGTCACTGACAAGTGTCAAACTAATTATCATGATGCTGTCATTCATATTTCATTTTGGTTCCAAAATTAATATTACATTATTTAGTTAGTAAGCAATCTTTTAGTATTTTTACATTATAATTTGTATTTTTAACAAAATATAATATACTAAGTATAAGTTTATAGTACAATAATTTCATTATGAATGACGAGACGAGCAATAATAAGGAGGCCAGAGAATTATATTCCATGTTTCACCAAGAATATGTAATAATGGCAGAATAGTAAGTATAAACTAGCTAGTTTCTCAATTTACTATATGTCTTATGTGTATACGAGTCTCTTATGAATGTCGGTTCGATTCGACGTGTGGGCCGGAAGTTATATGAACAACTTTCGACCCACACATATGACACTAATAAACAATAGCTCTATTTCTTTTAGCCGTATGCTGCAAACAGAAAACTTGCAAGGAATTTACGTGATTCCCTCATATGAGAACTCATTTTGTAAGTATTCAATAAATTATTGACTTGGCTTCATTGGTAGTGGGGGGAACAATCAGTGTGCCATACTGTTTACTAAGTAATTATTCTTTCTATTTTGATTTGTGCAGTTATGGGTCACTGTTATGGCACTTTTCTGGAACATTATATTACCTGTATTTTATTAATGTACCCCAATACTCTCGAGAACTCCTCCCAGGCTCCAGTGGCATATTGTGATGTACTCACAAGGCAAGCCTGTCACGGGAATAAGACTATTTTTTAATTAATATTTTGTATTTAATTATAATATTTGGTAAGGAAAGGTCCTATTCTCATATTAGGCTACATTTACGTACATCCCTGCAACCATAAACTTAACCAATTAGATCATATAGACTGTCTAGCCTAAAAAAAAAGAACTAATACTAAATATCTATTTCAGTATGGTTTGGAGTTATTTTTGTGAGAGCTGGATATTATGAAGGAGGGGTGTTCAGATTTACATTAACTTTGCCAGATAAGTTCCCTGAAGAAGAAGTTCCTGTAAGTCACAGAAAAGTTAATATTGTAATGTCAACCAGTCTTATTCAAACAATTTAATTAGTTTTTTTATGAAGGGTACTTCTTTTATATACTTCATAACTAAACTAAAAAATAAATATGAGAAGTGTTACATTTTGCCTATAGCCATTGTAATTTTTTTATTTATAGTTCATAGTTGATATTATTATTTAGCCACAGAAAGACTACTAATGTTGGAGGTATTGTCATAACCTCATATGCCTCACACTACTAATCATAATGGCTATTGGGCATAACCCAATAGTCTGACAAATTTTATTATACATATTAACCAAATAGTCATTGTACTTGTATGGATTAATTATTGAAAAACCACACAGACATAGCAGAGGCTATGGTATATATTGATATACATTGCTGTAACATTGTTTCTGTTATAGGTGCTTGTTTTGCTATTGATTCATGTTAATGTTACTTAATATTGAACTTTATTTCAGGTTTTGACATTTACATCACATTTATATCATCCTGCAGTAGATGCTAATAATGGCATTCTAAACCTGACAGAAGTTTTTCCACAGTGGGATAGAAAACAGAACCATATTTGGCAAATACTGAAATATTTATTCTCCATATTTCATAATTTAAATGTTAAAGCACCTGCAAATGTTGAAGCCTCAGTTGCGTAAGTATATTATCTACAAATTACACCAGAAAGTAATGACTAGTAGTCAGCCATCTAATAGTTACATTTCTGTACCTTTTTCTGGATGATAGACGGGCAAACAATTTTTTTTGCCATAATTAAAAAAGTATTTTTGTGACATTACAGAAAGAACCTTCAATTTTATTTATTTATACAGATTGATTAATAAAATACAGATATTGAGTCTGGTATTATCAAATTCAACCACAGACAATCAGATCCCAGGTTGCAATGTTCTGTTCCACACTGAATCTCTTTGTGGTATGTGTTGTATATCCCATTAGTTTCTGAACAGAATCCTGTATTGGCAGAGATTGTCTATATGCAACACACATATACAAGCTGTAACAGTGGAGGAAACTTAAGGAGCTTAATTTGTATATGAAATGGAGACCAAAAAGATATTAACTTCCATATTTTTGTATGGAAGTTAATATCTTATATCAATTCATATGTTGATTACCTGATGTAGTTTGTATAGTGTGATATGTTTTTATAATTGGTTATTTGTAATTTGCTTGCTTTCAGAGGTAGATTTTCCTCCACTGTTTATGTGATACCTTGTATATATATTCCATATCATAAATATCTTATTTTATTCTCATATTATTCTGAGAGCTGGCTGTCAGAAAATGTCCAAGGCATTAAATCCACCTCTGTTCAGCAACTTGAATAAAGTTTTAAATAAATTAATAAGAATAGCAATAGATGAAATCAAGAAATTAATCAGATCTAATTTACTTTATGTTTCAGCTATAAAAGCAATAGAAAACTATTTATGGAAAAAGTGAGAGAATGTGTTGAAATAAGTATAGGACATATTTATGATGACCCGCCTACAGAAGATAAACATTATATTACATTTAAGCCATATGATCCTGATGTACATGATAATGCTAAGAATATCATGTTGAAAACTACAACAACTGAGGGAGTTAATCAAGGAATATCATGGGTACAACAATTGCAACCCTTTTCCAAAGAAGAGACAACATAAATAAAAATATTTATAAATTTATTTACATTATAAAAATCGATGCTATTGACATAACTAATATACAAACATTTGTTCATTTTGATCGCCATAAATGTATCCTGTGATAATATCCATATTGTTCTGTAATTTATTATTGGTACCACCAAATAAATTTGATTCTATTATAATAATATGATTTATTATTTTATCTATAGTTCACTCATCACTAAGTTGCTAGCTGCATCTGTCAGTGTAAACACCAATTCAGTTCTTTTTAAATTAAACCCACATCAATTAAATTCCTGTATTGTGGGGGCTTTACAAACATGAAATTGCTAGCTTGCACACTTGAGGCCCAAAATAACAAAGAAACACAAAGGCACCATGGTTGTAGAGATTACTAACCAATTTTTACTAATGAATATCTTGAATGCAATCAAAGATGCTAGTACTTGCATCCTTGCTCTACATCAGACACATGAGCAACTCCATATGTGGAACTAGTATGGTATGGAGAATTCTAAAACCAAACAATTGTGCTAAGTGACTATAATAAATCATCTGGTGTTGACCTTATTGTTAAGTTATGCTGAGCTACTTTTTCATCAAACCATTGGAAATCTAATTCAATTTTTTTATTTTGCCATGTGAAGTGTGTAGGTGTTTGTAATTCACTGTTATTAAATTCAAAATTTTTACTTAATTCTATAGCAAGTTTAGATTTTATTAAACCTACTCCTCCATACTTGTCATCAGCAGGATGGTACACCCTTCCTGTACTAGGTAACATGTAAATTTTTTCAGGAATAAATCTTGTAGTCAATTTGTCACCTGCATATCCATAACTTAGACAATGGATATTGTCAATATTTACTATATTTGTATATACTATAGGTACATCATCACATCTTATGTAGTTCCTTTCTCTTCCACACAAGGAAATGAAAGGAAATTCTTCTTGATATCTACCAGTCTTATTTTGACGAATTCTCTTGAAAAAAAACTCCAGGAACTTCTTTTCTTTAAAACATGATGTAAAATTTTTCATCTTGGAATCATCTAGGAATAACTGAAACATAAAATAGACACATTTCTGATTCAGCAAATTACTGATGTGGATTCACGTATAGTGATGTGTGCTATATCCATTCGGCAACAAATAATATCTCCAATAACCACCATCATACAAAATAATGACTTAAAAACAGGCTCAACTTTACTCTCAAGTTTTGATGGAGAGTGATGTTAGCAAACACTACTATATTCAAACCAACATGCGTAATACTCATAAAGAAACAAACAACTCATTACTATAATATTGGATTAGGGCAAGGGATTATGCATATAAAAGCAAGCAGATATGCTGTTAACAGATATTGATATAAAAAGTGATTAGTCCAGAACCACATTCAAAGACCTCTATCTGTAGAGGTCTTTGAATGTGGTTCTGGACTAATCACACTAGTTGATCATAGGTGTGAAATTAATTCATCCCAGCAACTAAACAGATAAAACAAAAGTAAGCATAGGTAAGTCCCATGTACAAACTAGACTTTAAGGTCCAATGTGAGATGATATAATAATAGTAAGTATATAACTATGTTTTACCCGATTTTTTCAATTTACCAAATTCATTCTTTTTTATACTTGCCTTACCTTTATTTCCACCAGACAGATATTTGTGTGCATGAACAAGTCTGCTTGACCGGAGTCTGAGTGTAATTATCTATATAAGTATGTATTCACAAATGAAAACTTTTCATTTGTGAATACATACTTATATGTATTACTTTTCATTGAAAAGTAGTATATGTATGCTTAGTTTGGGATCAGATGGCTGTGGGTAAATAAAAAGCTTGTCTATTTATAACTTTGAATTAGTAAGCAAATTAGAGTTCCTACCTAACTACAACCCCCTGTCCCTACACAATACTAATATGTACAGTTCAAAGATCAAGTAGGACTTACCATACCTTGATGATCAATGTAATAAAAATATTCTCTTATTTTCGGTTCTAGCTCTTGGCCTTGAACATAATGGATGAATCTCACTAGTGGAGATTTCAAAGCCCATATTTTCCTATTGATTCGTAAATAATTTCCAGATAGCATTTTAAGATTAAATTTAAAACTTTTCCAATATTATCAAATTGTCTTTGTTTATTTTTGATCTCTTGACATTGATTTGACAGTAGTTATTTTTTTTTTTTTTTGCCCACTTTGGGCAGTCTAAGGTCTGTGACCATACCGCCTCGTCTTCAGTTATAATATTTCTGTTTCAAAGTCAGTCAGTCATGTCCATCACGTCCGTCACAGTCAAGTCATAGTCCCACCTACCCCAGTAAAGCAGTGGAGACTTTAATAGAGGCTTCTATGGAGTTTTGGTTTCAACACGGAAAATCACAATTCACGGCAATATCGCACTTTCCTCTACTTGTGTACGCTGTCGAAGATGTTATGTCTAAAAATCCACCATATTTACACATAAAAACTCGAATTTACACCAGTTTTTGAAAATAAAACATAGCCTCGTTGAGTCCTTTTCCGCGTTGGCGCCAAAACTCTCAATGACAGTAGTTACCTATTTCTTTTTTATTCGTTCCGTTCCGAAGCATAGAGGGAGAATACTTGGAGAATCATATCAGCCGAAAGACGTCCAATGCTGGACAAAGGCCTCCCCCAAAGATCTCCACAATTGCCGGTCTTGCGCTATCCGCAACTTGGAGAATACCTATAACAAACTAGAAGTAAGTATGTAATCACTACGGTTCCCGTTAGTTCCAATTTTTGAACATAATTAAAGTCCGGTCGCTGCGCTACGCTGAAAGAATGACCTGTAGGTTAAATACTCTTTGAGAATGACTAGGGACGCAAATAAACAAATTTCATGAAAAAGTATATTCTTTATTGTCAGTTGACATAATAATATAGTTTTTAAATGATATTTATTTAGTACGGTAAATAACGTATTAAAAGAATCGTAAAGTCAACGCTAATTCGCAGTAACGTCGTACATAATTTGTCACGTCCTGTCGGAACGTATTCGTACATAAGATAGGGACGTCTAAACAAAAAGATGCTGGTCAAGTAGTTTTTTATTCGTTCAAAATTTTGCCATACGCATTTCCATTTCGCATCTGACATCGGCAGAATTGTCGGAATTGGAATTATTTGGCATTTGGTAAAAAGAATTGTTCTAGTACAAGATTAATATATATGCCCTTGCCTGCAACTGTAGAGGACGAATAGAAAACGAAACGTTCTAGTTTTGTTTACTGTGCTACAAACTTATCTGGCCCGGTGGCCAAAAGTAGAACTAATGACGCCAGTTTGAAATGTCAATCCATGACATTCCTGCCATTGATTGTTTGTTGCGCGTATTTATTTTTCTCTTTGTGGTTTTTAATTGTGAAAAATGCCGAAAGCTTTAAAAATTGATGCGGGGAACGTTATATTACAAGTATTGAATTATATGAAAGAAGAATAACGCCTTCAGGCACCAATTATACCCTTCAATAAGTTGTATGAATGCGTAGCTGCTGCTACAGGTTAGTGTTGTCAGCTTCTGAAAAAATACGAAATTCCCCCTCGCTCTTTAAATTAAAATACATATTATTTTAAAATATTCATTATTTATTTAATTTTTGCTGTTTCCTTTGTAGGTGTCTGGGAGTGATGTGTAAGAAAACTTGTGAAAGAAAAAGAGCATGGTAGATAGAATTCTGAAATCCTATCATTCATTGCAGAAGCTTTTGATAAAATAATAGTCAATGAATGGCAAAAGCATTGCAATAATGTACAAAAATATTGAAAATGTGTATCGAAAAAGGGATGGATACTTAGACGAGCCTTTCATCATTCATGGTAGTGATAGTGAAAGTGAAAGCAGTGATTGCGATAATGATGATGATGAAATGACTTCTGAATTAAACCATTCCGGTCACATAATAATACCTGGAGCATCTCCGTTAGAGAACACATAGCATACATTTAATGTAAATGATCATAATTATTGTATAAAAATATAAAGATGTTATAAAGATTAGTAATGACAGTATTTGTTTGCTTTTTAGTGAAGTAACATTAACGTTACAATGTGCATATTATTTTTACCCACTTTATTGCAAAAAATATTTACTAGCAACACTAAATGCGATAACAGCGACGCTGCCACCGGGTCAGAAAAGTTTGCGGGACTGTAACAGCAACTTAGTATTCTTCTTTTTCTTAGCGAGTCGATGGCAATCTAAATTCTGTCCGCCCAGAACTTGGCCACAATAATCGCATTGTGAGTCGCAAATAATCGCATCAGTTCTTTATCGCTAAGGACTTCTCCCTCAGACCCTTTTGAGACAATTACATTTTATATTGTACTCCTTTTCGCCAATTTTTGTTATATTTACACTCTGTGGTTCCATATAATCATCTGACTTATTTATACGAAACATTTGTCACTGTTGACAAGTGACAGGTTTAGAAAAGAAGAATTGACTGGTTTTGTGAACTTTCAAGCAAAAATACACAAATAAATAACTCCATTCCATCATCAACATGTAAATTAAAATATATGTCTAGATCATCCAAAGCAAATATTACACAAGAATTACTAGTAATCAAACATTTACCCTCAGTGTAAATACATTTTCGAGCGATTATTTTTTCATTCCACAAGGTTACATTTTCCGTACATGGAATTTACCTGAATCAATAGCACGATGGATAACGTCCGACGATCATGGAAATTGCGTATGTTTAGCTTATATATTTTTCTTTAATAATGATGCAGATAAAGTAATAATAATAACCTATCATTGTTTGTAGAGGAATTTGTTGCTCACAAAGCAAATGTCAACTGTCTGGCGATGGGCCACAAGTCCAACCAAGTGTTGGCGACTGGTGGCGATGATAAGAAAGTTAATTTATGGGCCATAGGAAGACAAAGCTGCTTGATGGTCTGTACACCCACCATGTTGTGTTATGCCTTTTAAAAGTTACTTGACCCACAAATTTTGTTTAAATCCATATTTTATAGTTTGAAAATGTTTTTGTCCTTTCCAGAGTTTAAGTGGGCACACAACCCCTGTAGAGTGTGTATGTTTTGGACATTCTGAAGATTTAGTTTGTGCTGGTTCACAAACTGGTGCCTTAAAAATTTGGGATTTGGAGGCAGCTAAATTGTTGAGAACATTTACCGGTCATAAAGGGGCTATAAAATGTATGGACTTCCACCCATATGGAGATTACTTAACAACAGGCTCTTGTGATAGTAATGTAAAATTGTGGGATACTAGGAAAAGAGGATGTATTGTGACTTATTCAAGCCACCGCCTGGCAGTCAATAGTCTTCAATTTAGTCCTGATGGACAGTGGATTGCATCTGCTTGTGATGATGGTATGTTGGAAAACAAGTATTTCTCTATTGGTTACTTACTGTCTTGTGTCACTTTTTTTTAAGAATAAGAATAAGAATAATATTTATTTGACAACAAACACAGGTACATTAAAGGTGTTATAAATTAATCATGGCCCACTATGTTTTGCTCTTACGAGCGTACAAATATTTTATGAAGCTAAATACATTACTATTTTTCAAAAGCACAATCTAACAATATTAATGTCAATTTATAATTTAAATTCAAAGAAATCATGAATGCTATAAAAACATTTTTCAGCAAGCCACCGCGTTAACTCTTTTTTAAATTTAGGAAATGTCATTGATTTAAAATTATTAGGAATCTTATTGAATATTTTAATACACATTATATAACTATTATTACATGTCAAAGTCAGCTTAGTAAAAGGTCTACATAATTTATGCTGATGACGCGCCCGTCTACTATAAGAACTAGAGGCTTCCTGAAATAGGTTCTTATGCTTAAATACAAATATACATGCATCCAAAATATACAAGCATGGAACAGTTAAAATTTTTTATTGCCTGTAGAATGGCCGGCAAGAATCTATTTGTTGCAGCCCAAATATGGCTCTTAGGCATTTTTTTTGCATTATAAACACATTGTCTATGTCTACACTTCTGCCCCAAATGATAATACCATAACGTAGTATGGAACCAACATACCCATAATATGCCGTCATTGCGGCTTCTTTAGAAACCACTTGACTTATTCGTCTCAACGGATATACAAAACTATTTAATCTTGAACAGATATCTGCTATGTGACTTTTCCAATTACAAAAACGATTGATTGTGATGCCGAGAAACTTATAAATCCCTGTTTCTGACACTGTCACCCCATCGTACGAAATATTTAGCTTTAGAGGTTTTGATTTGTAGGTATGAAATTGCATGAAATGAGTTTTTTGTATATTAACGCTCAGCTTATTCACTGAGAGCCATTCGATAGCTGTGGCAAGGGCCTTATTTATATCGGATTCATAGTCACGTCTGTTAGTGCCCTTTACCACAATCGAGGTGTCATCAGCAAATAACACGCATTTATGATTTAAAGCACTGGGCAGGTCGTTGATGTACAGTAGAAATAAAAGTGGACCCAGTATACTACCCTGGGGTACACCATGTTTGTTTTCTAGGTAATTTGATAGTGAAGATTCCAGTACTTTAGAACGTTCATTATATTTAGAAACTCTAACGCATTGTCGCCTTTTTTCTAGATATGAGATGTTTAACTTTTAAATTCTCATGCTGTGTATGCATGTTTAGGAAGATTGCCTTATACAAATCAATTATGTAAATATACCTCATCTGTCACATATCAATAGTATTTTGATTCCTGTGCCAATAAAACAAAATAAAAATGAATTTTAAATAAACTGTCAATGATTTCACAGGAGTAGTCAAAGTGTGGGATGTGCGAGTTGGGAAGGTGCTCCAAGAGTTTGTGGAGCACACAGCAGCAGTGACGTGTGTCAAGTTCCACCCACATGAGTTCCTGCTAGCCAGCTGTGGAACTGATAGAACTGTAAATTTTTGGGATATGGAAAAGTTCCAACTAGTCTCTAAATTTGAAAAAGATAATACTTCTGTCAGGTAAGCGTTTAAATTGTCATTGTGACTAAGTATATCAACAGTGACATGACAAAAATACAATAAAAATCTAAGATATAAAGTTCTGTCACTTTTAACTAGTCTATTTGAAAATGATATTCCATCAGGTCTATCTCAAATCTCAAATCTTTTATTATTCATTACAATATAGATTTATATAGATTTGTTCTATTAATTAGTTTTAATAGGTAAATATAATCTTTTAAATTCCATTGGAAACAACAAATTATTAACTATATTCATAAGTACTGCATGAACTCATGTAATTTACTTTATCCTTCATGATATGGATTTAAGATGACAATTTGACAAGACTTGGGAAAATTTGCTTAAGTTTGACAAAAACCGAAAGTAATGATGCTATCATAATTGTCATTGCTTTCCTAGTTTTATTGATAGAACATGCACTCGGAGCAAGCTACTAATATGGCAGTTTAAATACTGTTATTGTCATTGACATTTAGTGTTAATTCTTATTTATAGCCATAATTTAGATCTTATCTTATTAACAGGTTTTGGTCCTGGTTCATAATAGAAAAAAATATTGGATTCATGATCTTAGTAAAAAACTGTATACTATATACTTAGAATATATTCTAATTTATTTAAAGGCATGCCTCTTGTCAAACATCTAGATGAGAAATAAGAATTGATATTTAGGAAAGTCTTTTTAAATATATATGGGCAAGGAAATATAGATAAAATAATTGTCATTGGTCATTGGATTATAAATTGTAACATTATTCATCTTATGTAATATTTTTAGGATCTGCAAATTTCTAGAAAATGAAGTGCATTGAAGTATTGATCTTCTAAAACCCCTTATATACTTGGACCAATTTGGACTATGCTCTGTTGTGAATAGTTGTGTTCTGTTCCATATGTATTTATCTATTATTACTTGAAATTAGCAAAATCAATATTAAAATAATTGTTTCACACTAAATAAATTAAAATTAGATCATTAGCAATTTCACATTCAGTCATGTAAATAATTGATCCATAAATATACAGGTTTTGACCATCCCAATTAATAAGCAGCTTCAAAATATTATTTGAGTATCATGTTTAAAAAAATTTAATATATTTTTTTAGGCATATGGTGTTCAGTGATGATGGCACAACACTACTTGGCTGTGCAAATGATGGATTACATGTAATTGGATGGGAACCCGCCAGAGTATTTGACACTGTTCCTGGACATTGGGGACAGATTCATGACATAACTGTTGCACAAACACAATTAGTAAGTTATATTTCTCTTGCCCTACAAATAGTGAAATTACTACTTCTGCAAAACACTGTTAGAGTGAACACAGTAATGCAGCAACCACAGGCTTTATCTTTGATAATGGATTAGAATCCATATTTTCACTACTCAACAAACATATCAGAAGACATTACAAATTTATATTTTGAAGTAATTAGTAAACATTGACGTATAGAAAATTTTATGATATTAAATAAAAAATCTAATACTAGATAATCACCATGACTATTATTAAAATATAATAATATGGTGTAGAATAACTAGCATGTTTTATTTAAGGAATTCAATCAATACATAAAACATCATTGATTTGCATTTATAAGTGCAAAATCAAATTAATCTTTTTTTCCTTAAATTTTTTGCTGATATATTTTGTAAGAATAATAAAAATAAATTGGTAATGTTTTTTCCAAGTTAGCCAGTTAAATGTTAAGTGTTGCCCAATTTGTTTAATTTATTACAGTTACATAGAAAATAAACCAGGGGGTTAGGGTTGCAAGCAAGTTTACTTTGTGTCAAATATTTTCTTATCATTTGCCAAATCTCTGTTATGCAAAATATACAATAAATGAGAATGTTATTTATTTAAGTAAATCCTCTAAATGTATAAATCTGTCATTTAAAAATGAATGATATTTTAACATTACAGATAGCAGGATCTTTCCATTCTACATATGTGGCCCTGTCAGTTGTTGATCTCAGTAAAGTGCATCCATTTGGAGGGCCACCTCCAGTTTCTCAACCGGTTGTAAGAGACTTGTCACCTTTCCAGAAGAGTCATTCTGTTAGAAAAAGTTTTTCTAAAGAAAAACCACCTAAAGAAGGTAAATAGTAGAGTGGAACTCTTTGGATATAAACTAGCATACCCCTCTCCCACGATTTGCTCTATTAATAAGGCAGATTGAGTTTTGGGTAGAACACAATATGTTAATATTTGAGTCTTAATGCAGTTCACTTAATTATGATATGTTTTTGTTTTTAGTAATGCATAGACCAACCCTTTTGGATGAGAAAACTGCTGAAGAATCAACATCAGGAACAGAAGCGGATGAGGATTCAGGTGCTGTTATATCCAATATTAATGACTACACTGAAATATTTCGCCCTTCTAGAGCATGTGAGTAGTGTCGCATCTTAAACCACCTATAATAGCATATAGAAATGTTGGAGTGAATTAATCTCCTTTGAAATTATCAATTAATATTTATGTTTCAGTGAATCGAACACCGCCTCCTGCCACTAGTCTCTCCTCAGATGATTACTCTTTACCTCGTAAGTTTTTTTTTTTAATTTTTTCATAAACCTTTGCACATGCAACCACCTCCAAGGTGGTATTTTCTGAAAATGTATAATTTCACTTATTTATATATACCTACTATTCAGTGTAGATCTCTCTGATATATAAGCATATCGATTATATTTCTGATCATCCAACTAATTAACAATCCATAGAAGAAAGTCAAAATAAGATAGAGCAGTGAAACCATACCTATCTGGTATCTGTTATATAGCCACCCGTGTTTTTTTTAACGTGAGGAAATCCTTTACGGATCCCGATGGGCAAGCGACAGGGTATGTCGGGCTCCCAGTAGATTACCGGTGTACCGACTAAAACCCCACGGTGTTTCCACAACTACCTTTAGTCTAGGTCACAGGATTCGCGCGAGCACGCACCGCAGCCTAAACAGGTTTTGACCCATCTGCACGTAGGTGGGCCCGACAGAGGGATCAATTCCCCTTCCAAGCAAGAGACGCGAAAAACACGAGCGCCACCTTCTCGGGCCTGTTCTGATCAGGCGGCAGACTGCCCTAAGTCTGTCACCCGCATGTTTGACATACCTCAAGGTGGATGAAGATCCACCACGAATGCTTTCCGACTCTCTGATACTCTTCGAGGTCTCCTGGCGCGGGCAGGGTCAGAGCTACTAAGCTCTCGCTCCCGTTCGGCCACCTCCTTTGCGAACATCACCTCCTCGCAGAAGGAAGCAACGGCAACCCAACTGGTCTCGCTATCGACCATGGACAATACTATGTCCGGTAACGAGAGGACCCTCGCACCAAGTGCGGTGACCAAGGCACAACGTTGGACTGCCCATGCTGGGCATTCCAGTAATTCAATCTCTCGAAATTGCCAAAACCACCTGCGTAACTAGGATGATTTGATACTCTAGTTCGAATGACGTTACCTCGATGTCTCTACCTCGACGGTACACTTCACCGATGGTTCGTTACCTCGAAAGATCACTACCTCGAAGGGTCTCTTCCTCGACGGGTCTTTTCTTCGATGGTAATTAATGTCACATCTCAAACCCTTCTTATACCTAACGAAATTTTGTACCAAAATATACCAAAATAATATAACAAAACCTTTTATCTATCCACCCGGAAATAAAAATACGAGATATCTAAATTAATTAAATGGCTACTTACACTATAATACGATGATACAGAAAAAATAATTAATAGTGACCCTTAAAAAATATTAAATAGAAATCCTAAACATTTTTGTTAACCACCAATCGAAACACAACTACATACTCGTATCCGCGTTCCAGCCACGTACACTATCATGAATACACCTCTCAAATATTGCGGAGAGAGCTTGGAGTACACAACTCCAAGCTCTCTCCTACAAACCTCAACTTAGTTTAGACTCCAGACTTTCACAAGGATCTCCATTACCGTAAAAAGAATCTAAATTTACCCATTAATGTATTATGCGCTTCTGTTTCTCGTGAAAAGTAAATAAATCATTTTTATTATTATCAATATACGCCTTGAACGATTAAAGGTTAAAAAGATAGGAAGATTTCGTGATTTCATTAGTTTCTACAGTGTTCGACTGTAGAAAGGCCTGAGGCTACACAGCCAAGCCAGCCCAGCTTATCATCACTCCCTACTGTTAGGCTCGTTCTGCTAGGCTTTCCTACTGTTTCCTACTCTTTTGACGTCCCTAATTGGAACACGTCTCTATAACAAAGCACTCGTGACGTCAAACAGCTCACCAAATCTCATCAATCTAGATTAATTAATAAGTATCTCAAAATTTGGTACCAAAGAAATGGTAGTGAGCACCAGATAGAAAACTCGACTACTTAATTTTTTATAATAGAACTGGTGGGAATAGATTATCCATGTTAAATTTGTAGCCTTTTCAAGTCCTCCCAAGCTTCTAATGTTTTGATTTTGTTTAGCTCAAGAACCACTGGGTAACTTAGAGTCGACGGTATCAACGTCGCTGCGCTCCCTGCTGGTGGCTGCGCCGGCGCGGCCGCCGCCGCAGCCGTCCCCGCCGCAGCGCCAGCGCGCCGATACCTACTCGCGCATCCCCACCTCCACAAAAGAACATTACAATGTTGTGGAAAAGAAAACTGAAAACATTACAAGTGAGCTGTTTGTTAATATTATTAAAATGGGTTTGCATTTGCGTCGACAATCGGATGCAATTTGGTCCAGGATCATGAATAAGAATTATATAAGTAAACGCGCTGCTTAATTATAATGCCTTATAAAATCACTGCATCATTTTTGCCGCTTTTAATGCTTGCTAAGAAATCACAGTGCAGGTTATCTTATTTAATCTTTGATTTGTTCTAATATTTAATAATAATATGCTGTTATGCTTGATCAGGGGTGATGGACAACACTAAAGAAAATAATACATTTACGGCAACGCAAACATTAAGAGATTATACCGCCAGCCCGCTCACAGCAAACTCGCTTAATCGACATAACTCTTATAAAGAAACGAAGTCTACCAATGATCTATGTAAGTTGGAACAGATATATCATTGCTAATAAATGTTAATGCCAAAAATGTATGTCAATTTATCGCTAAATATTCTTTTTTGTCTTTTTGTAGCCACCACGAATCTTCGGCCTAGTAATAGTGACATATCTCTGGGTCCGCCCTCATTAGGTCCTAGGTCGTTATCCTTCACCAGAAGTGCTACAGATACTGCAAGGTACGTAGTATCCATTGATATCTTATCTTAGCTAGTGTAGACATGATAATCCCACTTTAATTAAATAGCATCTAAAATAGCAGCAGTTACTTATTGCAGAGTACGACTTAACTTACCTACTTTCTTTCTTTGGTATAAAATTTGCTTATTCTACGTTTCGCATTTCCTTTTTTTATTAAACATACATTACAGCTTTACATAATTTGTATTACAGGCGAAGAGATACCGTTGCTAGAGAAACCTTAACAGTGAACCGCAGCGTGGACGCGCCGGAAACCGAACCGGAGCCTGAATTTGTGCCTTACACCACCGACCGACCAGTTGGACTCGATCTTGAGGAATTTTTACCAGTGAGTAAAACAATTTTAAAATTTACTTTTTAACATATCCTGATTTTGGTCGTTGGAGAGATATCAATTATAACTTTCTATTTGGTGCTCCTTGCATTTCATAATAAGTTATTTTTTGTTTTAAAAGAACGCCCGCACTAGGGTAAATAATCCTTGTGTCAGGGTTACTTTACAAACATATAATTGACGGACACAACCCAGATTCAGAACAACTATTTATGGGTCACACAAATAGTTGTTCCGCGCGAGAATCGAACCCGAGACACGAAGTTGCGAAGTGACTGTCTTATCCGTTGCGTATTTGTTTATTTTGTGGGCACAAAACAAATTTCTTATTATGAAATGCGAGGAAACAATCATAAGAAATAGTAAGATAATAATAACACATAAAGACGAAATTTAAGAAAGGTTATGTTAACAAAATCTAATCCTTGTATATGCACAAATAACACAATCACATAGTGTGTTATGGTGACGTATTCAAATAATATCATTATATTATAACTAGCTGTGCCCCGTGGTTTCACCCCTGTTAAACTTTAGAAATTATAGCCTATATGCTATTCCGATATATATAAGCTATATTAAATACTACAAAGTTCATTAAAATTCGTTTCCAAACTGAGCACAGCCAATACAATGCCAACCAGACAACTGATAAAGATCATATATATTTCGAAATACATACATATTATATTGATTTAATATTGGCAATTTTGGCACTAAAATAAAAATGTATTTTGCACACATACAACCTATCTAATTTAATTATATTGGACCGCTTTATGGCCATAACGCACTAAATTACGACATTAAGCATTTTACATCTGAGTGATAAGGTAAATCATTTTCCACATAGTTATGTGTGTTAACGCTTTCTATGTAGAAGGCATAATGGTGTGTGTGCTTAGCGCGGGCTGGCGGGCGCGGGCGCGCGGCGCGGCGCGCGGGGCGCGGGCGCGGAGCCCAGCGAGCAGGAGGTGCTGGGCGTCATGATGCGCGGACACGACTCCATGATGGCCGTGCTCACCGCGCGCCAGCGAGCCATGCAGGTGCGTACTCATACCAAACAGACAGTGCTACGAGAACTAATACCAACCAAACAGACACCATTGTTTAATTATTCTGTCTGTAATGTGTGCCGCTTAACGTAGTATTAAGATCCCAGTGCTAAATTTAGAAACTATGTGTTACGAATTATGGTATCAGGAGTTCAGGGGCAGAAGTTATGGCTTGAAATGAGTCCTATTGTATGTTGTTTTTGAAACAATTTGTATATTTCGTGTAATAAATTAGAATTACATAACTGAACCGACAATATTTCGCGGGAAGAATTCTTTTGTCTACGTTTTTGAACACACAACTACAACTACTTAACTTGTTAAATTTAAAAAAAAAGAAAATTATTGCACAGATAACATAAAAAAATTACTTTCACAGTTAATGGTCTAAAACAGTGCCATCTACTGAATAAAACCAACTGCGATAGATGACACTATGGTATAGAAAGATGTTAATAATAGTGAAGGCCTCGTATATTTTCCAGGGGCTTGCAAAATGCGCATTCAGAACAATAATACAGAATATGAGTGGCTGTTCACATGGTCTTCTGTAAGACTCCCTAATTCGCCTTTGTCGTAAAATGCGTTCTTAGTTAGCATTTCCTACTGCCAAATTTGGGCTTTATAGATGAAATATTTGTTGAGATTTGTGTTTATTCAGTGAGCGAATCAATGACCGGATTTTATATATTAAGCTAAACATAAGAAAGACGAAAGGGAATAAGAGAAGATAAATATCAACTACAGAGCAAGGCTCTAGCGCTAGCCTATGTCAACAAAAAACACTAATGTCACCACTATAAGTGAATTATAATAAAAGTGTAGTGCACTAACTTAAATACTATAATTATATATTTTTTTAATTACTTTCATGAATAGTGTTTTCTAAGGGTACTATTTCCAGTCACCAAAGTCCTGGTGACAGTGTTAAACTATGTGCTCGCCGCTCCAACTGAACTTCACTGTCCAACCTTGCGACATTGGTAAACTGCAGTATCTTTTTGACAGGAGTGACGCTAATAAAATCATGAGCTAGTAGGCCCAGAACGGTGTTACGGTTATGGTTGAAATCCGTGTAATAGTGTATTGTCTATTACATTGTAGAACCTATGGGTTAAATATATTGAAATTGTTAAAGCCTGGCTTTTACACATTTGCATATATTTTTGCCGTTTGGCGGTTAACTACCTCAGCCGTTACTTTAAACAAATGTTTAAAGATGATCAATAAATCAATACAATTTATCAACTTATAATACCAGCTAGACAATATGTTTTTGAATGTATTATTTGAAGTGTCCCGACTTTCAACCCCTATATACTTTATGGTATTTCGCATTCGCTAGTTCCCCAGCGTAGCCGTAGCGACGAAGACTCTTATATCTCATCAGCTTATTATGTATCAATTTATAACAGCGGCTGGGTGAACATTTATATACTATATTGGATTTTCGTACTTATGGTACATAACGTAGGTACCTACTTAAAATCCGACAAAAAGTGCATAAAATACTTAATGTATAAAGCAGGCGAAGAGATACCGTTTTTAAATGTATAATTGGAAGTGTCCCTAATAGAAATTCAAATTCCCTATTTTATGTTATTTCGCCCTTAAATTTCACCAGCGTAGCCGTGGCGACTAAGGCTCATTTATCTCTACAGCGTATTATTTATCAATATATAATGTAATTATGCTTTTTCTATTACAGATCTTTCATTCCGTCCGTGTGAACAAAAGTTTGAGATCTGCTTTGGAGTCAGTAATAGCTCTTGAAGACACATCCGTCATTCTCGACATCTTAAATGTAATGGCTCATAAACCGTGAGTATTTTGTGTGGTGTATTTTAACAGTTACAGTTTAGTGAACCCACTGTGTTATTACAGTAGGTAGGTCACAAAGGCATGAGTTAACTCATGCCTTTGTGACTCCTATTAGTTGTCGATGAAGGATAATGACAATGGTGTTTTCACTAGCTTCTGCCCTCCTACTACACTTAATTCAAAAAGCACCGTATATTTTTGTTTAGCTAGTTTCTTCTTCTCTCTTAGCAAGCAGTCAAGTTTTATGTCGGGATTGCGTAATTTTTTTTTTTTAATTTTTTTTTTTTTTTTTTTTTTTTTAACGGGACTAGTCCCTCCCTCTTACCCACCACTGCAACTCCTGTAAGCCAGGATCAACAGTGGCACACAATGAAATGACACTGAGCGGTGAAGCTCAGGCATGTCCCGGGGAATCGCTTTAACTGTCTTGGATCCCGCAACGAATTTAATCAGAAACAGAAAAAAGGAGGAGTTAGAAAATGAATAGTTCCACTTCCCTCCAGAGCAAAGCGGGAGACAGAATGATGTAAAGAGGCTATAGCCTCATAAAATGAGAGATTTGCAACTAGAGAAGCCAGCTGCAAAAGCACCGAGGATCAATTTACACAGCGAACCTCCGACGCACTGAGCCGTAGCGTAGCGGGAAGGGAAGTGGGATTGCGTAATAAAGATAACTACTATCATTCTTATTTATAATGTTACCAGAATCCTAAAATAGTCCATAATCTAATCAAGATTTATTTTTCAGGTCCCTGTGGAATTTAGATATCTGCCTCCTAATGCTGCCCAAGATATACGAACTGTTGCAAAGCAAATATGAATCGTATGTAAACATTCCTAGAACTTTTTTTTTATAATTATTTCTCTTTTTTTTTACCCAGACTATATGGACATAATAAGCTATGATTTACATAGTCCTACGGCCTTCGTAAATTACTAAAGTGAAAACCTGGTTAAATTATGAGTATATCCATTGTCGATAAGATTGGAACGACAAACATAAGCATAAAGCGTATTAAAACAATACTGAAGCGACATTTCTTAAGTAATTATGAGCACATCTAGTGTTTGAAAAAAAATGTACTCAGAAACTCCGTAACTTACAAAATCTTGTAATTAAAAATAAGATTAGCGGTTAAGTTTGTAAATTTATTATAATTTTTATATTGAAATAAACAGTTCTTATTATTATTATATTTTTCCATATATTGATATGACCTACACTAGAAAATGCGGATAGCAAACAAAGCTCACTCTGAGACATTTGTCTTAGTTCTCTAGTAACAAGCTGGTTACAAAGAAATTTAAACATTCTTTGTTTTTCAGTTACATGCAATGTGGTTGCAATGCGCTAAGACTGATCGTGCGTAACTTCTCGTCGGTGGTGCGAGCCAATGTGAGCGCGCCGGTGCGCACGCTGGGCGTAGACATTCCGCGCGAGGAGCGGTACGCCAAGTGCATGCAGATACATCGACTGTTACTCGACGTTCGCGCCTTTTTGCTCAAAAGACAAACGCTCCAAGGACGTCTTGGAGCTGCCTTCAGAGATCTGCACACACTTATGCAGCAAGGTCTCGACTGATGTGTTAATTATTTGCATATTCTATAAAAAAAAATGTATTAATGATGATTTGTATGAATGAATAATGTAAAAGAACTGACAAAATAACGTCCCATCCAAGTATTAATTTGTATTTAAGAAACTTAATTTTCAATTTAACCATATCATAGACAGATTTATAACATGTACCTAGTTTGAATTGCATACATACAACTTATATATTTATTAACATTAAAATAAACCAATATAAGCAGTTTCTGTTTTACTAATACACCTAGTATAACCTGCCTCGTTGGTATAGAACGTGTGGCGCAGCGGCTAAGACAGTCGCCTCGCCGCTTCGTGTCCCGGGTTCAAGTCCCGCACCGGACAACTATTTGTGCGACCCATAAATAGTTGTTCTGAGTCTGGATGTAATTTGTGTCCATCTATTATGTTTGTACAGTACCCCACTACATAGAGAATAATGCGGGCGTTGTCATTTTAAAAAGTATGTTCTATTATATTAGATAATTTGGCAATCTTTAAGTTTGCATGTGGTGTTACCCTGTAACTGGTTGCTACACAAGAAAATGTATTGTGTAAGTTAAGATATACCAAACTCAAATTTAATGTGTAAGCAATTGTTGGTTAACCTAATAAATAAAAAATATTGAGTTAGTGGGTTCAGATTTCTGGTCGAAATAAAACTGGTGTTGTCTTTTTGTGGAAAGAAAAACGCCCAATAACAGCCTTGGGTCTGGAATTTACTTGGGTCTGGCCTATGAATTTCTGCCCTTGTTTTTGAGTTGTAAGTGAACCTGCCTGCTGGTAACTAAGTTGCATACATTCAGGTTGTGTTTCATTTGTAAGGATATTGAGATTTTCTTCACACTTTTTGACCACTTATTGCAAGTCACACAATTTAAATAGTATACCTCACTGTTGCTCTGGAAGATGGACTAGAATTCTCAATACTTCAGTTATAAAATGGTTCATTGACACTCATCCCTAGTTACTAAGGTGTTGCCTGAGGGCCAATAAAACTAAGGAAAAAATAAAAACAAGAATACCCTAGAACTTTTATTGGCCCACTAGATGGATATTTGCGTTTTTTAACCGACTTCAAAAGGAGGAGGTTCTCAAGTTCACCGGTATTTTTTTTTAATGTATGTACACCGATTACTCGGAGATTTATGATCTGATTTACGTGATTCTTTTTTTGTTTGATGCGAAATAATTGCCATTTGGTCCAATAAAAATTTCATAAAGTTTGGCCCAGTAGTTTTCATTTTATGGACATTTTTGTTTGAAAATTTTTGTTTATGTGGACGATGTAATTGTCTTTGGCACAGACGTGTGTAAATCTTAGCAAGTCAAGCTAGACTCATTCTGTTCAAGTGTGTCTTGGCATGAACATAAAGAACAATTTCAGACGACTAGCGTTTAATACGCTCGTGATTCTTCTTTAGTTTGATGAGGAATAGCTGCCATTTTTGGGGTTCTGTAGCGAAATGGCAAAAAACAGAAACCTTATAGATTTGTCATGTCTGGCTGTCCGTCCGTATGTCACAGCCACTTTTTCCGAAACTATAAGAACTATACTGTCGAATCTTGCAAAGGCGTAAAATGTCCCCTCCCCCCCCACCCCCAACTTCTAAATAAGAGAATGATAAAAGTACAACAAATAGATGATGTACATTACTTACCATGCAAACATCCACCGAAAATTGGTTTGAACGAGATCTAGTAAGTAGTTTTTTTTAATGCATCATAAATCGTAAACCACAATTTACCTTCCATTCTATCAACTAAAATACTTGCTGCTACGGAAAGAAACATTCCGCCTTTCACGGGCGAGTCCGACTCGAACTCTCTCGACTCGTTGCGTTGTCTTGATCATCAATACAAGGTTGTATTGATGATCAAGAAGCAGAAGGCTCATGACTAGGTAGTCTAACAACAAAAATGAATAAGACCTAGTCTAACAACCCTCTGCTCAGAAGAGTCATTAGCTAATCAATCATAAATAAGACCTAGGCTTGTTGCTAGCTAGCTAGTTGGGGACCTAGCTCTTTCAGAGCGAGGGCCAACGCACAACCGTGAATCCCATCGGGCCCCGGAGCCCCGTTTTTGGCCCGGAGCCGCATCACGGCCGCCCTCAACTCTTCCTGTGTCACCTCTGGGACGCTGATGGCGTTCTCCTCTGTAGGCTCTGCGGCTGTGGGCAAAGCCATCGGCGGTGGCGTGTGCTCCGCTCTTGCCGGGAAGAGGGCTGCCACTACTTCCTCCAGCAGCTTGGGTTGGAGACTCTCCGTGAGTGGAGGCGCCGCGGCTCGAAGTTTCCCTCGAAACAGCACGATAAGGGCGCCCCCACGGATCTCCGTCCAGAGTCTCCAACATCTCCTCCCTGGCTCGCGTCTTGGCTTGACCGATGGCCAGCCACAGAGCCTCCTTCGCCACGCGGTACGTCTCATATAGCGTGGCCTCTTCGTCAGGGACCCGACGACGTCTCCTCCGGTTTCGGCTATACCTACCGGCGCCTGACCGCCACGCACGCGACACGCGCGCTCGGCGGTCCACCAGTACACCTGGCGCCTTCCTGTCGTACTGTGCAAGTTTTCTTACGAGTGAACGTAATTTTATGTTGTTTTTCTTGCTTTACAAACGGTCTTTTCGATCATTCACTGTCTCGCAAGAACGTGAAAAAGAGTTTCGAACAAAAATTTTGTTGGGACCTATAGTTTTGAGGCTCGCGGCACCTTTCGTAGTCCTACCCATAGCTAGACACTAAAAAGTAACAAATAAAAAAAACTTCGTTTAAAAAACCGACTTCAAAAACTAAAAAGTATAAAAAAATATCTTAATAAAGATTTCATTTAATACATCTCTTATGCAAACGTAATACCTGTAATATTAATGAAATAATATAATTTGTATGTGCAACCTATTGATAGGTTTGAAGTCGGTGCCAAGCCAGTTGTAATAGTAGGTACCACACTCGCCGCGCGTTTCTTCCAGCTGGATAGCTTCGTATTTCTACACAAACAACCCAATCGGGCAGATGACGTTGACGGTCGTCTCGAACTGACTGTGCCTTCGTAGACTTAGAAAAGGCCTACGATAGAGTGTTGAGGAGTGAACTATGGTCGGTACTGTCCATGTATGGGTTGAACGACAACCTTGTTCAAGCACTGAAATCTCTTTATAGGGATTCCAGAGCTTGCGTGAGGATTAACGGGTCATACACCGAGTGGTTTAGCATCCAAAAGGGTGTTAGACAGGGATGTGTAGCGTCACCGTGGTTGTTTAACCTATTCATGGATAGCTGTTTAAAAGATTTGAAAGAAAGTGAATGCGGTGCAAGGATGAATGAGTTACTCATCAAATGTCTGCTTTACGCTGATGATCAAGTTTTACTTGCATCATCGGCGGACGAGTTGCAGGTGATGGTAACAAGTATGCATGAATGTTTTGAAAGGAAAGGGATGAAAATGAATGTAGGTAAGACGAAAGTAATGGTATTTTGAGAGGGATGATTACACGACAGCGTGTGATATTATATTGTGATTGGAGGAGAGAACGTCGAACAGGTGAATGAGTTTGTATATTTGGGAACTTTGTTTACGAGAGATGGGAAATATGAAAAAGATATTGTTAGAAGAGTAAATGCGGGGAACAGAGTGAATGGGGCACTACACGCCTTTATGAGTAGCCGGCAAGTATCAAAGAAGGCTCGACTAGCCGTGCACGATGGAGTGTTAGTGCCAACTTTAATGTATGGAAGTGAAAGTTGGGTATGGCAGAAAAAGAATGAAAGTAAAA
The DNA here is from genome assembly GCA_951640165.1 of Pseudoips prasinana. Classification (NCBI taxonomy): domain Eukaryota; kingdom Metazoa; phylum Arthropoda; class Insecta; order Lepidoptera; family Nolidae; genus Pseudoips; species Pseudoips prasinana. The sequence goes on along the minus strand of OX621237.1, from coordinate 21,463,592 downwards.
TAAATGCAGTGGAAATGAGAGCTCTGAGAAGTATGTGTGGTGTGACTTTGAGAGACAGAATTCGAAATACTGATGTACGAGAGTGTTGTGGTGTGAAAGAGGATGTAGTCACAAAGATTGAAAAAGGCATGCTGAGATGGTTTAGCCATTTAGAAAGGATGAATGAAAGAAGATTGACAAAAGAAGTATATCTGGCCTGTGTGAATGGGACAACCGGAAGGGGAAGACCACGTCGAACATTCTCTGACCAAATTGGAGATGTTCTCAAGAAAGGGCAGGTCAGAAGTACCCTAAACCGGCGAACATGTATGAAGAATATAATGACAGTAATCGAGGCAAAAGAAGTATGCAAAGATCATGACAAATGGAAATCCGTTGTCTCTGCCTACCCCTCTGGGAAACAGGCGTGAGTCTATGTATGTATGTACAATAAAACAATTATTTGATAATATTAAACAGAATTTATTAATTCTAACACCTTATTTTATAATAGAAAATACACAAAACTGTGCAGGATATCATTTATTTTTTCAACATATTTTATTACGTTTTATATTGGCCTTTGTACCATTTTCGGTATCTGATGGCCGTTTTCTTTTATTAAATGCTGCCATTTTTTTAGCTAGAATATCATCTGCAACATCTTTCACCATCTCCCCATTGGGTTTGTCATCTATAACATTGTCCAATTCCATGAGCCGTTCTATTTCAGGATTCATTCCTTTGAATGACTGCCGTCCTTCAAGCATTGTTTCACAAAAAATGAAACTTGATTCTGAAATGAAATTTCCAGAAGCACTTCTCATTTCATTAGTGATAATTTCTGAATATAAACTACTATGGTCCTGAAGGTTTGCTATTTCTTTTTCTATTCTTTCTTTAGATTTTTTCATGAATTTCATGTCCAATATAGCTTTTGGAAGTTGGATTCTTTTTGCTCGTCCCGCCATGATGAGATCTTCTTAGATTCCGTCAGTGTTCTCTAAGTCGGCTCACAAATAGAATATAGTACAGTTCATGCAGTAATTATGTTCAAGATTTCAGTAACTCATACGTAATAGCACATTTTGAGTTATCTAAAATGTTTTGTTTTAAGTAATGTTTGTCAAATAGCATGAAGGTGCTTCATAGAAAATGGTTAAATAATTTAACTATACCACATTTCTTAGATAAATAACAACTAATAACAAAGTATCATATACATGACACATAACCTCAAAACTTGTTTTCTTTCCCTTTTGTCCAATCACAGCAGAGAAGTTTAGCTATAGTGTTTTAAAGTTACAAAAAACCGTACCTAATAATATCGATATATTTTCATTGCAATCGACTACAATGAGCCTGGCCAATGTTTTATTCTAGATATGCGAAAGTAATCCAGAAGAAAATACAAGAACATCTGCATTTTTACTTTTTTTATGTTCCCAAAGACAGCTGAGATAATAGCAATCAAAGTACGCATTTTCGAGCGATATTATTTCAAACCGCAAGCGGCGTTTGATCGCGCTGTGACGTCACGTGTCGCCTCACGCAGCGCGCCGGCCGGTTTGCGGGTACAAATCTAGGTACTATTCATTTAATCACCACTCTGGTGGCTCGTACTTGCGATTTTATTACGAGATAATTATTAGAAAATGCCGTGTAGTGCCCAAGAGTTTTAATTCAAATGTTAACACACCCAAAAAGTGTTTTTAGTATACCTAAATATCCTATGATAAGGAAGAAATGGATGACCGCAATACGCAGACAGGATTCAATAGGACTGAAAACTATTGCATTTTGTTATGAATATTATTTTGATGTCAATAACTATTATATTTATACTTTTCTCAGGAAGCACTACGTTATCTATTGGTGCATTTTATAATCAACTTCTGACAAAGGTAGAAAAACTTTTAAGTTTACCTACCTTTGTCATTTAAGGATTTTACAATTTAATCTTTAAATAAGAGACATTAATATTGTTCTTATCTATCAGGAACCTTGATATCAGGATGTTATAATAAATATATAAACCAACAATATCGTATTTTTAAATGAGGATAGGTAATGTTACCTAACTTACTGACGTAGATTAAACATGGGATATTTGGAAAAAATATATAATAACCACGAAATATTTTACCTACTTATACAATATTTCGTGATTATTATCTACGTTTGACTTTAACCACTAATACTTAATAAGTAAAAATAGGTATGTTAAATATAAGTGAAGTAAAATTGACTGCAAGTGAGGCGCAGCGGCTAAGACAGTCGCCGCTGTGTGTCCGAGGTTTTGTTCCCGCGCTGGACAACTATTTGTGTAACCCGTAAATAGTTGTTCAGAGTCTGGATGTAGTTTGTGTCCGTCTATTATATGTTTGTAAAGTATTATAGTATTATTATTGTCTTTGAAGAAAAAACGTTAAGAATGGCAGTGGTATTAATCTACAGCAGTTAGCGGGCCGCTGAGTATAGTACTTACCTGCGTACGTAAGTATACTTGGAGATGGTGTACAAAATTTAACAAACATTTTGCTAGAAATATAATAGTTCCGGCCTTCATTGTATCCTAAATACTAGACATATCGTTAACACTTTTGAAGATTAATTCACAGAGTGAGTTTATCCTCTGCCGTTTGGTCTTATTTTGGTCGTCTATAATGGCATTAAAATTTGGAATTATATATAAATATAAAAAGGTACCTACTTATAATATTTTTATTTTATATTAGTTTAGTTAGTTCTTTATTAGATTTAATTAAAAAGGTACTGAAAACAAAAAAAAAATTAGTAAGTAACTAAGTCGAGAGTATATTAAGAAACTTTGGATTCTTGACGCCGCATGCTACTGTCAATCAAAGTTTGTCAGCCGTGTAAGGAAATCTACCTCCCATGTAACCCTCTTCCAGGGTGCAGATATATAACTCACAAGGTATTTAACAGGTTGATGTAATACAATAATAACAAATGAATAAATAAAGCAATGATACAAGTACAGCGCGCGCGCGAGTCTGCCCTTCAATGTGTTTCATATGGCGCGGGGCACGAGCGCACGGAGCGACCGGCACCGAGCCGACAGCTGACGTCACGTGTCGACCGCGCGATATCTTGGAAATTTAAAAGTGCTCAAAACTTCTCACAGTCATAACTTCCGTAATAGTGCATTGATTTATAGCTTTTGGTGCAATATTCGCATGTGTTGGGCACCCATATTGAGATCCATAGAGGTAACGTCTCGCTAGCTTTTTGGGCACCTTACCCGCAGATGGCGACTTGAAATCAGTTTTGTATCTGTAAGTTACACTTTTATTAGTAATTTAGTATTTTAAGATTATAATAATAGTTTTAGTTTGTATGTAGTTTTAATCTATTTCCAATATTTATATCAGTATAGTTTTAATTTATTTAATCGCGTTTAGTAACTTTATAAATTATAGCCTATGTGTTATTCGGATATAGAATATTTATTTTCTACAAGGTTTCATCAAAATCCGTTCGGTAGTTTTTGCGTGAAGAAGTAACAAACATACACACTCACAAATTTCCGCCTGTATAGTATTAGTGAGATTCATTATATTACTACAACTTACAATTATTATGAAAACTGATCAACTACAAAGGTCATCCAAAAATTCCGATGCACAAAACTAGCTGTCAATTAAACGTCAAAACAAAACAGCATTGGTGCCTGTGTTGTGATTGCAATGTGATGATAAATTTGTTTTAAACCGTTAAATAGAACCTTATTAAATATCAAAATGCAAGTCTCTGAGATTGATAATGTTAAAATTTATAATCTTAGCGTCGGAAAATCTCTTCCAGATGTCAGTAACCTACCCCTTTTTAAATAACCTATTACCATCTTAAGAACTTCGTTTAGGTATAAAATACTTTAATTCTTTTTTGTATTGCAGTGGTTAACAGAAAGGAAAAAGCGTGCACTTTTGAAAAAAAATGTAGATTTACGTCGCAGGATAGAATTAATCCAGGAATTTGATATGCCAGGTGTAAGCACAAACTTGCGTGTATCTAAGGATGGTCAATACATAATGGCCACAGGTATCTACAAACCACGAATAAAATGCTTTGACGTAAACAATTTATCTCTTAAATTTGAACGATGTCTCGATTCAGAAGTTGTGACTTTTGAAATACTTAGTGAAGATTATTCTAAGGTGAGAATTTTATTGAGTTTCACTTATTAGCTTACATACCAGCATCTACATATTATTGGGGTGCAATTCTTACTCACAAGTGTGGAAAGCTACACACAGCTACTCTACATGGTGTCTGTTGTGTGTTCCTGAACTAACAATAGAGAGATGTGGAGAAAAGTACAAAATTGTAATATAAAGGCCTAATTAAATACATTTTTCTTTCAGATAGTATTCCTTCAATGTGATCGTTACGTAGAGTTCCACGTAGGACATGGTCGGCATTATCGTCTTAGAGTACCTCGGTTTGGACGAGACATAGCATACCATCGGCCATCTTGTGATCTATTTGTTGCTGGGGCCTCATCAGTAAGTTTGAAAGTTTAAACATATTAACATTATACAATGTGTAACAGAAAGTGTGAACGTAACTTAAGGGGGTTATAAGGTATCAGGACGGCTACCTATGGACGAAACTTCAAACAGAAATAATCATTTTTTATTCAACTAGTAATTTATTTTTATATTGACAACCTAAATCAACAAGTAAGATTACCGACATTATGAACAACACTAAAAACTCAGCCGCAAGGGTAATGAACCTTACCTCAAACTCTTTGGTTACCTACTACTTAGACTGTAAATAAAAAGGGTGGTTCTGTACAGTCACATAATTTATTACACGTGTTTATTTTAAGATTCAATCAAATGTTTAACTGAATTTTTGCTCTAATTTTTAAAGGTTCCCTGTAACGACATTTTAATCATTCATACAAATTTGATAACTAGGAAAAATCACTTAATTTAATTTAAATTGATATTCCTCAAGATGTTGGATCTAGGAGAAATAAATAATTTAATTGACTTATGTAACTGCAGATATTTTTTTGTGTGTTAAATAGTAAGAATATTAAATTTTTCTTTCAGTATGTGAATTTAATCTGGCCGGAAACGAATAGGTACTTAATTTTTAATACAAACTAACCAGATAAACACACGCAGTAGACTACTGATAAATTACGAAAATATATGAATAATGTACTAGGCTCATATGAACATTAGGGGACATTTCGAATTCCGTCCTGATTTTGTCGCAAGGAACTCTAATACGGCGGCGAATACAAAGGATTGATGTAGGTAAATAATAAATGGTTAAATATTGTTTAATATTCATCAAAGCGAGCCCCGCGCGTGGCGGCATCTTTGAGAGACTTAAAGATGCCGCCACCACGCGCCGCGCCATTTGAATGTGTTCGTGTATAACTCATTGGTCTAGCGGTAGCGTGTTCAACTGCAGATAATAAAGTCCTGGGTTCAAATCCCGGGTCGGGCCAAAAAGTGATTATGGGAATAATGAAGTCCTGGGTTCAATTCCCGGGTCGGGCCAAAAAGTGAATATGGGATTTTTCCGTAAAAAGAAATTTCTCAGTATCAGCCCGAAGTCTGGGAGTTGACGATATTACACCCCCATGCCTCGGAGAGCACGTAAAGCCGTCGTTCCTGTGCCTGACCTCTTTCCGGTCGTATCGCTGGTCGTCCCATCGGATCAGTGATGGAATAGAAAGTGCAGGGGCACTTTCAATTCCACCTTTAAAATTTAGAGTGATACACTCTAAATTTTAAAGGTTTTCTGTAACGATATATTAATCATTCATACAATACATACAAATAAAAAAATATGAATAAGGTACTAGGCTTATATGAACAGTAGGGGACATTTCAAATTCCGTCCTGATTATATCCAAAGTTACACTAATATGGCGGCAAAATTAAAGAGTTGATGTAGGTAAATAATAAACGGTTAAATATCTTTTAATATTCATGAAAGCGAGCCGCGCGCGTCGTCGATACCTAGGCGGCTCTTTTGAGTGGACTCAAAGACGCCGCCAAAGGGGCCGCGTTCGAAGCAAGCCGCCAAATTCATTAAATATTGTGCATTTATTTAAAAATATTAAAATCATCAGTTGTTCGTAAACTGCTGTCTACTTAGGTCGTGTTTAGTTACTAAATCGTCTAAAATGTCGTTTAGTAATGAGTAAAGTGTTCCGCGAAATCCTTAACTATGTCGTTTAGTGATCGTAATAATTTTGAAAATTTCGTGCATTCATCTATGAAAGAATAGCCTCAGACGTGCACTTTGTGATGATGAGGATTCATAGGTCACAGAATTTAAGGCTGTTTAATTACGAGGAACCTATGTCGTGAAGGGTACAGTGTCGCGATGGAGGCCACGCCTCTTAACTAAGAAACATGAAAGCTTCACGATTCTATGAATATGTTGTACATGAGAGAGACTCGTGTTAGTTGGCAAGTCTGAGGCTGAGATCTATAGAGCGTACTTAGACTTTGCTCAGACTTAGAGTTAAGCTTTCGATGTCGGTGCAGATTTAAGTGAACGTGAAATAATGAAATTCTTCCATCAGTTCTGAAAACAACTTCAACTAGAAGTTAAACTATAAAAAGATTCTCGTAATGTGTTTGTGTATCACATACTTATACGATGTAAAGTATCCAATAGCTATTCAGCAGTGCTATAAATAAAAACATAACTCGAAAATAAAACAAAATATGTGTAGTGAGTGCAATCGGAATCAAACTACCAGGCGTGCATAGAAACACAGAGGTATGTCAAACAATTTCTAGTGTAAATCAGAATCAGCTGTGCTGTGTTAGTACGGATGTTCGTTATATCGATAAAAATACTTGTCGATATATTGAATGGTATATTATTTTACGATCAAGTTTAAAATGATGGTATTTCGGTATGAGATTTTGTGTATAGGTAGGCTTAAGGAGACCGTATATGCCCCTTAAGTTACGTTCACTCTTTCTGTTACACATTTTATACACATGGACAAACAATGCTGAAAATGACACATGGTTATGGCCATATTGTATTTAGACTGCAATATATATATATTGCTGCATTCACTGCAGTAATTTAAAATGATCTCAGTCAGTTGAAGTGTATATGTTGATTGAAGAATTAACTAACACAGGACCTATGGAGTAGCCTGGCTATGCCATTTAATTTAATTTTTAAAAAGAAATTTCAATTTCATATGTGTAATACATGTCTTACTATGTATAATTTGGTTCCTAATTCCATATATATTGAATTGGGAGCCAAGCTATGTAATATCTATGTATTAAAATCATGTGATATTTACCTAATGATTTATACCTAATTGTTGGTTTATTTATGACCATTAAAACAAACTTACCTTTCATAAGTATTTGCTTATTAGTATATTTTAGGTATAGGTATTTATTGAATAGGTATGTTTCAAGTTTTAAGGTTTGAGATTAGTGTATAGACACCATGCTCATAGTTAAGTTTTATTGATGGTACACAGATGTCCATTGTGTTTGGGTATTTAATAACATTTTTGGGTATTCCATTTAGGACAAGACGATTCTTGGGCTGGCTTTTGTCCAGTTGTGGACTTCTTACAGCTGTTATAATGATGATGACGATATTTGGACAACATGCCATTAATACTATTTATGTCATACTTAAAGTGATGAATATGCCTTGTTATTTTTTTTGTATTATTATTATGCCAAATGTTTTTTACAGGAAGTCTATAGGTTGAATTTAGAAATAGGTCAGTTTCTTGCACCATATCAAACAAAAGCCAATGAAATTAATTGTTGCGCTGTCAATGAGGAGCATGGCTTGTTGATGTTGGGCACAGAATCCGGCCATGTGGAAGCTTGGGATCCTCGGAGTAAAACAAGACAAGGAATACTTGACTGTGCATTACATTGTACTGATTCAGAATATAGGTATGAATTTAATTTAGTTTTCCAATAACTTGTTTAGTTTTATGCCCAGGTACTCACTTATAGTTATCAACAGTCATTTTAAAGAACCATTCTTAGCTGCATATTTCCTTACAAAAGTATTAATCATTTTCTTTTCTCAATTTTAAGACTAGCAATATATTGTACATAATATCAGATTCTATCACCACAATGCTTGAACTGTATTTCTGTGCATAGCTTAGTTTTGCACAAATTATGAACTTCCAAAAGTCTATGTAAAGCCTATTTCAATCTACTGAAAATAAATGTCTGGTAAAAAATCGGGGTCTTGAACCGGTTTAATGGTCAAGGCATAGCCTATATTATTGATGTTTGATTACTGAAAAACAGAATTAAAATCAATTTAGTATTGGTGGAAAAAATATGAGGACATGTATGTGTGACCTTGATATTGTCAATATCATTGTTGTTTTCAAGTCAAGCACCTGTTTGCGCAGTCTAACTATAAATAGGTGATTGCAAGGCCCTGTGCTTTGGACTGCCTATTATTATTTAGATAGTGCATCTTAGTGTCAAATTTGTATTATAATTATTGCCTCATAATTAGTGCCTCAATGGTTTCCAATTATCATGAAAAATTAAAGGTGTTTCAGTGAGTCTAGTCTAGGTAACAGAATTACATTAAACCTGGCCTAATTTTTTAATCAAAGCACAATATCTCCCAGTGGTTCAAAGGAGCTTTTTAAATGACTTCAGCCTGTACCAACACCATAAGCCACCTGGGGAGCTACCGGCTAAGTCTCCTAACATTGGGATAGTGATCAGCGTTCAAATAAATAAAGGTAAAAATTAACGATTAAACAATTGAATTTTAAACCTTTATTTAATGGAACGCCTATCACTATCCCGATGTTCGGCGACTTAGCCGGTAGCCCCCCCTGTTGTATATAATATTTATGTTACACCTTGTGCAAAGAATTTTATTTTCTACTTACAGGAATGACAAGCTACCTGCTATTACCGCTGCCAAATTTGATGGTCCCCTTAGAATGGGAGTTGGTACATCTACAGGTCATGTGCTTTTATATGACATTAGATCAAGTAAGCCTCTACTGGTTAAAGACCATATGAACGAAATACCAATCAAAGCACTAGAATTTCATAAACAAACTAATCATGTTTATTCCATGGACTCCACCGTTGTAAAAATATGGGATAAAAATACCGTATGTATGCTTACCTTAGTAACTAATGATTCTGATTTTTGAAATATGGTTTTCTATATTGTAATTGTTATATTGTTTCAGGGAAAACAATACACAAGTATAGAATCAACAGTAGATTTCAATGACTTATGTGTTATTCCAAATACAGGATTGAATTTGATGGCAGTTGAAGACCAAAAAATGCAAATATATTATATACCCTCATTAGGTTTGTGAATATTGTATGTTATAAGAACAGTTATAAATAACCAATGAATTTCCAGGAATCAACTTTATTAACTAGGTGTTTGTAAGAAACCACTAAAGACTTATTTTTTAAAGACAATAGCTGCAATTGGGCAATATATCTCTGTGACATAGGGTACCTTTGAAATATATAATTGAATTATGGTTCACACAACCCTTATTCCTGGAATAGCACTGGGACACAAAGTGGAGAGGTGCCTGTCTTACTTAACCACTGTGCTACTTGTGCAATCAAACATGCTTTTGAACGCTTTGCTTTTGTATCAGGAGACAAAACATAAATATATATTTTATTTTAGGTCCGGCACCAAGGTGGTGTGCGTTCTTAGATAATCTAACTGAGGAGTTAGAGGGCGACTCAGCAGGACTAACGGTTTATGATGATTATAAGTTCATTACAAAGCAGGACTTAGAATCACTAGGTTTGGATCATCTACTGGGAACTAACTTGTTGAGAGCCTATATGCATGGGTAAGTAAAAGACAATATTTATAATACACTAGCTGTGCCCCGCGGTGTTATAAACCTCACGGAGCCCGAGATCTTTCCAACGAATGCAAAACCGTGGAAATCGGTTCGTGCGTTCTGGAGTTATAGCGTCAGGAAGGAAAACCCGACTTATTTTTATATAGTAGACTAGTGACTGTTATAATGATAAAAGCTTTTATTTACACAAATACTACTTATAAAAAATAGCCAACATCAAATTTGAGATTAAAAGTGCGAGTTGCATCAGGAAATTATTATTAGAGCGGACCTTGAAAGTATGACGAACATCGCGCTTTAGCTCTTCTACCGAATTCAAAGCGGCCCAACTGACTTAAAATATTGTAACTAAATTTGATTAACATACACTAAAATGTTAAAATAAAGCTACATGCATTTCCACATCATTCTTGTTTCCCACTGATTTACATACACGTACCATCATAGCTGCACCATCGTCGTACACAGCATCTTAAACCTTTATTAAAACTAAGTAATTCTTTTTCAGATACTTTGTTGATGTACGCTTATATAAACGAGCTAAATCTATTGCCGATCCATTCGCATTTGAACAATATAAAAAACGGAAAATCCGAGAGAAGATTGAGCAGGAAAGACCATCCAGACTTAAAGTGGAAGATAACTTACCCAAAGTTAACAGAGATCTGGCATCAAAACTTTTGGACGATACTGGCAAAAAGAAGAAACAGTCGGCTAACCTGCTCAAAGATGATCGTTTCAAGGTAATGTTCAATGATTAATTAAAATAAATAAATGTATAAATAATACATTATTAAAATATTTATACCTAAAAATAATATAACGTATAAGCGCTTTATACACAGGTTATCACTAAAAGCACCGTAACGCAACGCATCAACGCAACACATCGCTGACCCAATAACTCCGTTCATTCATTTATTTTCTTTTTTTATTAAATTTACAAAAACAATACATTAAGTCAAATTATATTTATTATATCTGTATAGGTGGTTACTTGTTATGCACGGGCACTTCACTAAGTGGGAGTTTACGTCAATAAAGCATGACATTACTGTAGTACATTATGTCACAAAAATAAACAGTAATTCATGGGAGTGAGGTGTCAAGAAGATAATAAACAAGTGGACAGAGTGTAGTCGCTAAAACTAACTTACAAAGCTAAAACTAAATTGATCGGACTAAACATCTCTCTTCTTCTTATAACAACTATGTTACAAAGACATACAATAATATTAAAATTTGATGGTGTTGCATAGAATTGGAGGCATTTTTCTAATAAATATAATCTTATCATTATCATCATGTCATCCGAATGACTTCCACTGCTGGACAAGAGCCTCCCCCAAGAATGGGGGGATATGCCATAATCGCCACGCTTGGCAGACGGGTTGGCGATCGCAGTAAGATGGTCATAGTACTCAGAAGAGCTGCCCGTTCTCTGGTATATATTCCCTCGGGACGACTTCTACGCCCCCCCCACGGGATGAAATGGGGTGGTGATATTCTTTTTGGCTGTCAGCCACACAGCCGAATATAATCTAATTTAATAGCTACAATAGAATCCTATCATAAGAAATGTTAGATGAATTTTGTTGCAACTGTATGTCATTTTATTGCGACAAGGTTATATTGTGGCTTAATAAATTACGACAGTACGTGAAATATTTGAAAAATTACCATAAGTAGTTTTAGTGATGAAAAATAACAAATTACAACTTTATTTCTATATATTTTTAGGCAATGTTTGAAAATCCTGATTTTGAAGTTGATAAGCAAGCTGAAGAATTTCGTCTACTTAATCCAGTTTTGTCCAGATATGACAAAACCAAGAATAAAAAGGCTGAAGCTGAAGTTATACAGGTAAGTTTTACCACACAATCAATCAATCAATCATGGAATTAAAGTACACGTACGGATGAATATGTACCGAATCGATTATTAGAGCTATTATTGCTCCGTCTATCGTGGGATTGCGTTCTGGCTCCTTTACGCTGTCTAAATAATCCGGAACGCGCCCACCGCAGTGCCGCAATTCTGTAATGTGTAATATCGCTTCTAAAGTGACACAGAACTAGTTTATCTATAACAATAAGAGGAGTGCTTAAGACGTTTTAATTAGAGCTTTTAGATACAAAAGCAATTTTTTTATTTCAATTGTTATTTAAAAAAGAAACCAAACCAAAAATATTTAAAACTTGAAAAATTGTTACGTTTTTTCTATAGACTGATCCATAATGTGAGAAATACTTCTACTTATTCTATTTCAACTAAAGAACAATTATATATATAAGTGCTCTAATAATATAAATGATTTATTCTCGATTAGAATCTTAATTGTTCAATATACAAATTTTAGTGACAGCTAAACCACTAAAGATATAGTTATTTATCTAGTAAATAATATCGTAATGTATCCTACATAAAAAGCGAATTAGTAATATAACCACCAATGTGTAACAACGCCGAGCGGAACACTAAGGAAGGCGGCTTTAGAAGCCATCGCCTCATTAGATAGCTAATGAGCCAATGCTGTCTCTATAATTTGGACATAAAAAACACTATCTTTTCGGTGATTTTTGCGGCACTGGAAAACATAATTTAATAAGTTCTTGGTAGGTGATTGTCCTCACTAGTCTGTAAACCTTGAGCGAGGTAAAGCAGGCGCGCAGACTCTCTATACATATAACTATATGTATTTGTAAGTGTGACAGCCAAACTGATTAAAGTTTCTGAACTTAACCTTGTGTCGGAAGTGAGGGTCGTGCCCGGCGCCCGAATATGTGGTTATAACGCTGACGCCCGTGTACACTGTAAATATTTAAAAAAAGGATTCCTACTGAGTTTTCTGGCAGTGTTTCTCAGTAGCTGCCACGTCATGCACTGCACGGTAGGGTAAAAAATTTGACGATTCCACACAAATGTAATATTTTAACGGAATAAATGACTTTTGATTTAGATTTTTGACTGCTTATAAATACGTAAAAAGAAATATCATGCTATATGTCAATATAAAAGGTTTTTTTTCTTTCGCTTAGGTGGCAGAAACCGAAGATAAAGATTCTGATATGGAGTTGTATGGCACGAGTGACGAAGACAGCACAGATGAAGATCGATCCTGGGTGAAGGAAGTGAAAAAACAGCACAAAATTATAAGAAAAAAATCCCGACAGGACGATGAGGATCAATCAAATGAAGAGAAAGTATATGAATTTAACAAAGCTCCAACTTCTACTAACTTTATTAAGAGTATCACTAGAGTAAATAAGTCTAGTCTAGGAGATCGATTAGCCCGAGAAGGGCTTACGTCCATGATTACAACTACAGGAGGAAATAAAGAAATGAAGTTTAATATGAGAGGAAATAAGACAGAATCCGAAAATAACAGGAAAATGAAGAAACATTACCAGGAGAGAAAACAAATAGTACGACGCACAGGTTTCTTGACGAAAAAGCAATTGCCTAAATCGTTATGATGAATTAATATCTTGTCAATAAAAGGATTTTGTTATATGTCAATAACTATAGTGTTTTATTTTATAAATTCCCTGGATGTGTATATCATTCTAGGTTGCCTGGAAGCGAAACGCTTTGTGATAAGGCCGCCAGTTGTACTGTTATAATTTGTACGTTTCTTTGGTGTACAATAGAGAGTTTATCTATCTACCTATCTATCATCATTAGATTGTGCAAATTCATGCCACTAACCTAAGCGGGGATTCGTTTGTTTTACATCTAGGTCAATGCATTTTTCAACTTTACAAAGTGCGGAGAGGCGCTTCTCATTGTCAACTGCCCTATACGAAGGTTGAATTCTTCTATGCCTACCCATCGCACAATATTAACAGTTCCGTTATTCTGCACCATTGGTTTTAGATACTTAACTAAAATCTTCTTAATTTTTTATTTATATATATAAAAAAGCAAGCACACCAAACAGTAACACAGTAACAATTGGTAGTATGTATGTTACTAATGACTAAACTCCACCTTAGAGATAATTGCGAGGTATGAAACGGAACTCAACATTACTCGCCGAACTCCCGTCTCTTTTTTAGAAGTAGGTATTAATTAGGCACCTATTATTTTGAGAGTACCGTAATCAAATAGAATTGTAATATCGTTAAAATTGGGGGCAACCTCAAAAATGCCTCGTTTCATCTGGATTTTAAATAAAATAAATGTCTGAGGACAACTAGATAACACACTGCCACCTGATTCCAAACTAGGCAAAGCCTGTACTATGGCAACCATAAAATGATAAACGTACTTACATAATTTTTAAATACATTCATACATAGGTAATTAAAGATAAATTACGCCCAGACACATTAAATAATCTTTTGGAAAACGAACCTACGACCTCTGGCTTAGCAGTCAGGTTGACTAACCACTTGACCAACAGGATTTTGTTGTCAGATGTTAGCTAATTTTGAACTCAGTCATGCACCACCACCCAAGTCTTTTGGTGGCCGCGGCAGACAAATAGGTACACCTCCATCGTCCTTTAGCACTATCCATTTCTGTAAGCACCATCATCCCAGAAACGGCCTAGACGGACCCGACGTCGTGATCACAGCTTACATAGCAAGTAAATATTTTCGTATGATTGTATAATCTTGTATAACGTACTGCCGCGCCGCGCCGAGAATACGAATAGCGCGAACGAGCAATAACCACTATCTTCGTCCTCCAACCTTATTTTACATTCCTATTTATAAAAAGCGCTCGCTAAATCTCGACTCTCATGCATTTCCGTAAACATCACTTCAAGCATCGAGTAAACAACATGAATCGAGGTTTAAACCTCAAAGGAAAGTTTTATTTTGTTAGAACGCTTGCCTCGTAGGCAACTATAGACTTACTGTAAAAAAAGAAACTGAATTGTTGCTGCAACAGCTTTGGCTACATGTTAAGATGCGAATGTCTACGGAACCATACAGTAAGCGTGACCTCACATGCTCTACACCATTTTTATTATCTTATCCGACAAAGCGGCACCCGGCGCGCGGCGTCTTCTTTATTATACTTTGATATAAGAATTAGCCGTGACCTAATTTCACCCGTACGCGAAAATTATAATGATTCAAAAGGTATACGCCGCGTCGGAATGCTTAACATCAGTATTTATCTATTTTTAGTTTATCACAAGTTCAACTCAAATTACATAAGGCCATGTAATCCTTTTTCACTTAAGCTTCTCACTGCCGCGATTCACTTTTATTTAGAATAGCTTCTGATCAATAAATCACACTTAAAACTTAGAGGACTAATAATATCAGACACGATGACATTAATATCGTATTCGTTATTTATCAAAAGTTAATGCACCCGGCGCAATACAAGTAAGTACATACACATACCTACAATCATGTTATTACATTTTAAAAAACATTCCAGTGAATTGTTTGCTCTTACTGTTCGTGAATCACTCTTCGAAAGTAAAGTTAATAGTTAGAGCGGAAAGTTAAAGTTCGATTGAAAGTTTTTGTGTTTAGGAACAGTGCCCATGTAAAAAAATGCAAAATGACAATGCGTCATACGGCAGCGGTGAGTTAAATATTTCTTAGAGTAAAGTTTTTAATTATCTACCGTCACTATTTAGAAGTGCATTATGATTGCTACGTTACATTATTAATTTATTATCGTTTATATAATGTGCTCATTGGTAATTAATGTGTAGATATGGGCAATAAACTGAATAATGTAAATTTTTTAAATGATTATGTAGCTAGTGATTTACTGGACAGCCATGTTCTGGGCAACGACAAGCTTGCCGAACCCACAATGGAAAGATCAACGCGGTCCAGTCTCGATGCCAATAGTGTGGATGTGAGTATCCTTTTATTGTATTAGTGTACCTACTACCTACTAATATTAGAGTTTATTGCACTGATTAATATCTCTCACACAGACGAGTGATATAAATGGAAGTAGGACCTGTGAAGGGGCGTAAACAGGATTCATATTCAGCGAGAGGAATGGTCATATAGAACTTTTAAATCACTTCCGCCCTTTTTATGTGTATTGGAATAAATTTTATCATTAAATATATTTCCTATTCTATATTTTAATATACACATTCATTCAAGTTACAGATGTAAACTCCGGCTGTGTCATGTCATAATGTAAATGATATTAAATATATTATGAGTGAATATTAATCGTTTTGAACTATTTTGCAGATTGGAGAAATAACCGAATCGCCTGATACCGAATACATGAGTACGTCTGCTATACTACATTATTGTAAATCAAAGGTGAGCACAAAATATTAAAAATCTACAGTAACCTAACAAATGTGAGTGTTCTGCAAACACAAAACTAGTTGAAGTGACTGTCTCGTTCGTCTGGCCGAAGCGTGTTCAACAGACTGCATTATGACTCAGTTCTGGATTAAATCCCTGGTCCAATGTTATTGGGATATTTTTGGCAAGGAAAACACGCGTCAAGTGAATTATTGAATAGGTCAACTACATATTTCTGTGGTCCATTTGTACTTGGATGTGTTTTGTGAATACATAAAACCCTCCGCTCCCTATCAGGGGATGATACCTATCTGTTGCTAAAATTGTGTAATTATATGGTAAAATCATATTGTCACGGTCAGTTCACTAGTAATAATTCCGTCACAAATCGAGTACAATCAAGTATAAATAAACTCGTAATTTTATTTACAGACGCAATCTTCTCACTTCCTAATGGGAACCTAACCCACTGGAAAGTGATAAGGATGGGTAAAGTTTGTACCGTAATATCATATTGGGTCAGCAATATTAGGTATGGTCGGTAAAATTTGTATTTTTTGGTTATTTAGTCATTTTGATTTAACGGCACTAACTTTATCGACCTTATCATTTCCTAATGTGGTTTTCCTGGAAAATAATAAAATACTTATTTTCGTATATTAACTTACTTTCATCATATCAGCCGAAAGACGTCCACTGCTGGACAAAGGCCTCCCCAAAGATCTCCACAATTGCCGGTCTTGCGCTATTCGCATCCAGCTGTTTCCAGCGACCCGCACAAGATCATCGGTCCATCTTGTAGGGGGCCTGCCCACGCTGCGTCTTCCGGTTCGTGGTCGCCACTCAAGAACCTTTCTGCCCCAACGGCCATCGGTTCTACGAGCTATGTGCCCCGCCCACTGCCACTTCAGTTTTGCAATTCTTCGGGCTATATCGGTGACTTTGGTTCGCCTGCGGATTTCGACATTTCTGATACGATCCCGCAGGGAAACTCCGACCATAGCCCTCTCCATAATATAACTTACTTAATTTATTTTGCAGGTACTGATTTCGTTCACATTTTTTTTTCATTCGTAAATTATAGTTGTTTTGTATAGTATAGTGTGACGGGCATTTGTGTATACCTACGGAGTCGTGTAAAAGCAGAACTATGCGTGGCGAAGCCAAATCTTCATAATTTGAGTAATATTATACTTTATCATTATTTCAGATACTACTGCCGTATTTGAAGCTACTAACAATAATGGGACTTCGGCCCGTACTGGACGTGTCCAACTCATCGCGGTGTGCTATATGTTGCTCTCACTTCCACTCGTTACAAGTGGCGGTGCTGATGTTCATAGGATATATTCTTCAATACATGGCGTGTTTCAGGTAAGGTCCCTTCTTTTGTTTAAGTGTCAACTTAATCCACAATAATAATAATAATAGCCTTTATTTCAGACCAATCCACAATAACACTTAATTAATTATCAACGTAGGTACTACCTATGTCCCGCGGTTTCACACGCGTTAAACTTTATAAATTGTAGCCTACGTTTTGTTTTTTGTTTTGTTTGTTTTTTAAAAAGACAACGCCCGCATTAGGAAAATAATCACTGTGTCGCCGGGTCCTTTACAAACATATAATAGACGGACACAAATTACATCCAGACTCAGAACCACTATTTGTGTGACACATAAATGTGTCACACAAATAGTTGTCCGGCGCGGGATTGGAACCTGCGGTGAGGCGACTATCTTAGTCGCTGCGCCACACGTGCAGTCAGATATGTACCTACCTATGTGTTATTCTGATATATAGGTACCTAAGTTATATTACTACAAAGTTTAATCAGAATCTGTTGTGTAGTTTTTGTGCGCTAACCATCTGCTCGATGTCTTCTTTTTTTTTTAATTGTAACATAATAGTATTAAACCTAAAAATAATAGTTTAGTAATTTTTATTTATTTATAAGTAATTTTTAACCTTTATTTATATGAACGCCGATCACTATCCCGATGTTCGGCGACTTAGCCGGTAGCCCCCAGACTTTAACGGTAGTAGTTGCCGGATAAGTGACAGTAGGGCCTAGAGGCTGGCCACACTCATGATTTGTCCAACTAGCGACAGCAGTAATGATCCGCCTGGCTACCTACTAAACCTTTGTACCTGGCTTGCTATCATTTGCCATACAATATCTGCAAGGCACACTTAGCGCTCTGGACAAAATGCAACACATTTCAAGCAAATTAGATTGACGGTTTGAAGCCTGGTGAATCTGCAGCTCGGTTAATGAGAATGAGAGGGGCAATGAGACATAAATATTTTGATTCTAAATAATTACTTGTGTTATTTTCTTTGTTGCAGACGTGACAGAGGGTTTTGTTATAAGCTTGTACCCTTAGCGCTAACATCTACTCTAGAGTACGAAACGTATAAGCAAGTGTGTTATGGAAATGTCATATTTACTTATATTGGACCCAGTATATTGCACTTCGTTGGATTTCTCTACGCTTTGTATTTATTCCGAATTTCGGACAACGAACAGTTGCAGAATCTAATGGAGAGGGTGAGCATATAGTATCTATACATACAATAAAATCGTAGGAAAGTCAAAACTGTACATTGAATATTTTTTTAAAGGATACTTGGGGCGTGATCTACAATCGATATCGAAGCCAAAAATATATAATATATAGTTAGTAATATATAGTTTTTATAATTTTTGTCTGTATGTATGTCCGGGATAAACTCAAAAAGTACTGCATGAATATCACTAAGAGGTCGGGTCAACATATAGGCTACATATTAACACGCTATCACCCACGGGGGAGGAGCTGTGATAATTTATAAATTTAACGCGAGTAAAACCGCGGGGCACAGCTAGTCTACAATAAATTTCGGCGGCCATTGTGACCAGCAGTCCGATTTGACCCTATATTACATTAATATCCTGGGACATTAGACACACACAGATATACCTCTATGATCCCAAACTATGCAGACATTGTACTATGGAAATCAGATAACTGATATGTTACATATACTACTTTTCTTATGTAAATACATACTATAACGCTACGCTAAATATATATTTAGAGAGTTACACCCAAACTCAGGACAAACAGACATGTTTATGCACATAAATATCTGTCCAGGGTGGGAATCGAACCCACGACCGGCACGCGGCTTGAAAGTCAAGTATTTACTAAGCGTTGGCGTGGTTAGTAAATGCTTGACTTTCACGCCGCTGGTCGTGGGTTTGATTATGGCCCGTCAGGTAATTCAGTAACCCGTGACTTCGTTATCTGTTAAACAACGTTGGGTTTATGTCTACCAATTAATATACTACCTATATATCTACATACCTACACTACCCACTGCGTGTCCGTTTCTAAACAGATTGATACTCTTAGTGCTCGGCCACAGTGCAGCGCGGATAAATCGCGAATTTTGTAAGGAACGTTACTACTTCAATTGTTGTTTTCTGCCCGTGTGCATGTGGAACAGATCCCTTGCCTGTCCACCAGACATTACGAGGCAACGCGACACCTTCAGTTCATTTCGACACTTATGTTACAATCATATATGCATACTTACTTATATAACACACTTATGTTATGGTGGAAATACTTTGTGGTTACTGCAGCAACGTGTGTTCGTAGTATGATATCCAATTACACTATTTAAATGCTTGTAATATGATGCCCCTCTCATCCCGTGGGGGGACGTAAAAGTCGTCCCGTGAGAAATATATACACCAGAGAACGGGCAGCAGCGTTCTCCTGAGTACCATGTCCATCTTACTGCGATCGCCAACCCGTCTGCCAAGCGTGGCGATTATGGCAAATCCCCTCAAATGAAGGACACAACCAAACCGCGGCCCCCAGTCCCCGGCAGCCCTGCTATTCCCAGCCGTGGTAACAGTCGTGGTTACGGCAGGGCAGGGGGTGCTAAGAATCCCCGGCAGATTCCACGTTACCAAAAAGAACGACCTCTGGCCCTGGCAACGTTTAACACACGTACACTGCGGTCCGACGAGAAGATAATCTTGTGCGGGTCGCGGGAAGCCGCTTGATGCGGGCAGGACCGGCTATTGTGGAGATCCTTGGGGGAGGCCTTTGTCCAGCAGTGGACGTCTTTCGGCTGATATGATGATGATGATGAATATGATGCTATCTATTTCCCTCCGGACTAATTTCGATCTAAGGCAGACCCAGGGACCCAAATTTGAAATTTAAGATATGAAAATGAAACAAACACTTTTGAACATTATAATATAACTATGAATTTGATTATACTTTCCAAAATGACTGGTCTATAAGGCTGTGTTTCGTTTTAATTGGACGTTTACAGGCAAAGAATAATAATGTAATGCTTTATATCTTTCAGGTATTCTTATTATCATCGTATGCTCCGCAAGGGATGCCCACTGCCAAACCGAAACGACTCTTACGCATGTTATGGATTTTCATAATACTCAGCGTTTTGTGGATGTGTCTGTCTTTATGTTCAGTCAATTTAATGTTAGCGAAAGGAAATATAATGTTCACGTGGATGGAATCAAGGTAACTAAGACACTTGTCTCTACTAATTATAATTATTATATGCTAATAACGCAAAATTATAATCAATCCGTAACGGGAAGCTGAGTAAGGAAACAATTTGCTTATTGCAAGCTTCCAAAAATATAGGTGTCTATGAAGTCTAGAAATACAGACCTTCCCTCATCATCATAAGTATAGATATAATGATATTGTCAGAAGAAAACTGCAATTCAGTTCAAAATCAATCAGGAATTGAAGGACTGGAATTATATTTAAAAACTTAAGAGTTCATAATAATATTACGATATTTATTAGGCTAGGTGTATAGATAATCTAGTTGAAATAACAGAAGGTTCACCGTGCATGCTGCTCTTTATGCATATAAAAGTTTTAATATAAGCGGTGATGCGCGATACTGACACTCATATCCCGAAAAGCGTTTTTAAATACAATTATAAAAAATTCTCTAAAGTAAGTATATAATACTTAGTAAAGCAGCCATTAGTTTAGAAGCCGCAGAGCAAAACTAAATGGTTTCCGCATTGGTACCTATTTCAATCATTTATATGGTTTAATGTTGATTGCCTCGTTGTTCTATCGGTAGCGACTTCACCCACAGAGAACGAGGTCCTGGGTTCGAATCCCAGGTTGGGCCAGAAAGTGATTTTGAGAATTTTCTTTAAAAAAAAAAGGAAAAATTTCTCAGCATCAGCCCGAAGTCTGGGAGTTGGTGGTATTATACCCCCGTGCCTCGGAGTGCACGTAAAGTCGTCGGTCCTGTACCCGACCTCTTTCCGGTCGTGTCGCTAGGCGTCCCATCAGATCATGAGAGTGATGGAATAGAAAGTGCTCCTGTGTTTGCGCACACTCACTGGTTTCATGCCCGCCCGATCCGCGCAGGAGTTCCTCAGGGGTCAGTCCTCTCCCCCCTCCTGTTCTCGCTGTACACCAGCGACATTCCCACCCCCAAGGCGGCCCAACTGGCCCTCTTCGCAGACGATACCGCTCTGTATTACTCGGGCAGAATCCCGAGTGCCATTCATTCTCGACTCCAAATCGCAGCCGACGCCTTAGGCGACTGGTTCAGGAAATGGAGAATCGAAATAAACCCCTCCAAGAGCACTGCCGTGATCTTCTCAAGGGCAAAACCCAGCCCGATACTACCACCTGTCCGAATGTTCGGCGAGCCTATCCCTTGGGAGAGGAAAGCCAAATATTTGGGGGTGATCTTCGATCACAGGCTAAACTTCAGGGGGCACCTGCGGACCGTTATCAATCGGGCCGCATTTGCTCTTGGTCGATTACACTACCTCTTGAATGCACGCAGTAAAATGTCCCTTGAAAACAAGGTGAGAATTTACAAGACGTGCATTCGACCGATAATGACTTACGCGAGCCCGGTGTTCGCGCACGCTAGTCCCAGTTCCCTATACCGACTCCAAACGCTTCAGAATCGGTTTATGCGGCGCGCCGTGGGCGCACCATGGTACGTCCGCAATAAAAACCTACACGCCGATCTCAAACTGCCTACCATCAAGCAGTGGATGAAGCAGGCGTCAAAAACATACTTTGACTCGACCACTCACCATCCAAACCATTTGGTGGTAAAGGCGGTCAAATACACCCCATCGCACTTCTCACGTAAGCACCGTCGTCCCAGGATCGTCTTGGACGAACCGGACGACGAGATTACTGCCTACTTAGAACAAATTAAAGTCATTAGAAACTCTCGTGACACTACACACAAACCGATTATTCGTACTCCTCGGACGAGAGTACGACCGCGAACGCGTCGCGACCACCAACGCTTTCCATGACCCTTAGTTTGCATATCGTATCGATAAACAGCCCCCTCAACGCGGAGGGGGCCGCGTCATGTCATTAACGTAGAGCGAAAGTTGCACAAAACTCCCTAAAATGATGACCTTGCCTTCTCTCCGCCAGTAATCGTCGTCCCCAGACCCAGAGTCGAGGTTCGAACCCCACAGGGGGTGCCCTCCGGCGCGGGTTACTTAATTGCTAGACGGCTTGAGCCCTCTGCTCGCCTCTATAGTCCGGTGAAGTAGTGAAAGCCTCCTAGGCTTACTATAGCGTCACGTCAAAAAAAAAAAAAACTGGTTTCATGATGTGATAAAGATTTGATATACTTAGGTTATTCAAATAATGAAATAATAACATTTTTACTGTTATTTTCAGTTCGTACGAAGTGAGAATAGTACTGAAGACATTGCTGATTATATGCACTTTGATCCATGACATGGTCCAGGCTACCATCATCACGAGCTACTGTCTGCAAGCACAACTGTTGCAGGCCCATCTCATGTTCCTCAAAGAACGGCTACTCAATAGGACGATAACTCCGCTTAACTGGATGAGAGTACGTTTTCTGATTCTATTAAGTAGAAAAATGTTATTTTGATCTTGGTATAATAACGATTTTGAACAACCAATTTTCATTCTATACAACTGAGTTGGCAAACAAGCATACGGCCCACCTGATGGTAAGTGGTCATCGTAGCCTATGAACGCTTGCAACACCAGAGGGATCATTAGCGCGTTGCCGACCCTTTAGAAACCTTACAATTTTCGTTTTTGAAAGGCCCTATGTAGTCCTTTGGGAAAACCGTAACATGGAGTTCATTCCACAACTTCAACGTACGCGGGAGGACGTTTCGTACCGTACGTGATCGAAAAGGTTCGAGGATGTGAGGATAAACTCCCAGTCTGTGGCGAGAGGTGCGATGGTAGAAGGTGGTCGTGGTCTTTAAATCAAATAATTTCTCTGAACCCATCCCATTCTATAGACGGTAGAACACAGAGAAATGCAAAGTCTCAAATTTTAATGTTTTCCGTCAATATACTTTTATTTCGACATCTCACTTGCCGACTATTTTTAATATCGTAAAATAATGATAAAATATTTTTCTCTTTTACTTTTACAGGAGATAGCAGAGTTCCGCAAGCTTTTAAAATATTTGAACGATGACTTAGCCCCTGCAGTATGCTTGTTCACTATAGTGAATATCTCTTGGGCGACGTCGGGTGTTATGTGGCTACTCAATCTGGACAAAGTGGACACAGAGACCGAGCCTTTGGTTGGCATTAGTATTCTCAATGAACTCTTGTGGGTATCAGCAGTTGTGGTACCTTTTGTACAGGTTAGTGCACTATTTACTATTTGTGAAAAATATGTTTCGAGTGCTTTTGGGTTAGGTTAAAAAATTATTATAAATATTATTAATAAATAGCAGCCCAGAGTTTGGAATTTGGTAGTGTTAAACCCCCGTGAGTAGGGGAGCACGTAAAGACGAGAAAAGAGAGAAGCTGGTAGTGCACCTTACGTCTTTTCGGTTGTGTTGGTTAGGCCGTCCTACCGGATCATGAGAGTGCACCTGTATTACCCAAAAACTTGGACAGTACAATATGTCGCGCGCAGATGTCTCACCTCCATTGAAACAAGCCATTTGTCAAGCCACATTTTTATCTTTCATCCGAAATGACCATCTACTGCTGGACAAAGGCTTATCCCAAAGATCCCCGCAATTGCTTTATTATTATTATTTATATTATATTATCTTGCGCTATTCGCATCCAGGGGTTTCCAGCGACCCGCACAAGATCTTTAGCTGGGCATTAACTCGTTAATCCGATTATATAAACATTTTATGATTAACTAGAATTATTACATCGACATATTAATAAATTTTAAATTTTGTATAACCATTGCATGCCGTAATGGTAGAACATAATGGGAAAACACATTCACTCACATCTGGAAATGTATTGTTAAAAAATGTATGTACCTATGTTCGACAATGATTAAATGAATTATGAATCGTTAATTAACGAAGTTAACTATTTGATCAACGGTACCCAGTTATGACAAGATCATCCGTCCATCTTGTAGGGTGCTAGCCCACGTTGCATCTTCCGCTTCGTGGTCGCCACTCGAGAACCTTTCTGCCCCAACGGCCGTCGGTTCTACGAGTTATGTGCCCCGCCCACTGCCACTTCAGCTTTGCAATTCTTTTTTATCATAGCTCCATTTTAATTCAGTTATCTTTTTTAGGCTGCTCGGTTATCGAAGGAATGTCGACGGACCCAGTCCGTGGGCCATGAGCTGTGCGTGCGCCCCTTCCTTCACCAGGACACGTCGCAGGAGGACATCGCCACGGTGCTCATGTACGCGTCCACGCTGCGCCTGCACGCCAAGCTATTCCACTACCCCATTGCGGGCCGATACCTGTGTCTAGTGCTCACCATTACTGTCGTTGTGCTTTTTTCATTAGGAATGTGTCACTTCCTACAATGATCATACCATTTTATTTATTCTTATACCCGGAAGACATTACGCAAGAGCAGTTGATGCTGTATCGGTGGATATAATTTGAACATGGCCGCTTCTGGTCAATAATGGCGGTTTTCGTAGTACAAAATTATCCACTGACGTAATGTTTGATAGACTGTATATTGAACATTTTCAGATCTTTTTAACGTGACGGTTGTTTAAAAGATCCTACTATTCTCCGGTAGATCGTTGGATACTCCGAAGAACTTCCGAAAATTCTGTGGCATAGTGTTTATAGGACTGAATTGTATATAAATTATCAGGGCTCGTGTATACAATAATAATAAATGTAAAAATAAGGGTAAATAACTTGGTGTGACCGGATTCTCAGTCTTTGTCTGCGAAGCTAGTGAGAAGCGGTGTTCGGGCATATTTTGCCGAGCGATTATTTCCCTTATCGTCCCCAACCTCGCATGGTCGCATTATAATGGCAAGCTTGAAAAGAAAGCATGGCATAATATAGAAATAGAAAGACAATTATAACATACTTTTTGATAATCTATTTATATAATGTGATTGATAATTAATATTTTATAATTAATTGGCATGTTTACAAGAATATTGTGATGTTTTCTTACGGAAGTAATATTCAGGGTACTTTCTGTGATATAAAATTTCCGTAGAATGTAATATTTAAGAGAGAATAAAATATGATTAGATTAATAATGTGTTTAATTTTTAACTGTTAAAATTACTTCCGCCTTTGGAGGTCGAAGCCCTACAGCAGCTACTGTCGGGTAGAAACATGACATAATTAGGGTAGTATTGTGCAACTGGCGATCTACGCTAATTCTCTAATTTGACTTTGGATCAAGGAGGCCATTTTGAAACTAACGTCATGGCGGACGTTTAGTGCCGTATTGTGTAGTAGTTTCTAATGTTCGCTTAGGTTAACTTTCGGTCAAGGATAACTGCCAAAAAATTGACTCGCATAGATAGACTCTAAAAGACTCAGTCGCATAATGTACCTTTCGCAAAATGCACCCCATGCGCAAAACGTACCTTACTCACAATGTAGGTTTCTCAAAATGGACGACCTATCGCAAAAAATAAGTATATTTTTATCTTTAAAAGGTAAGTAAATTCTTTCAGTTGTTTTTGTCGAACGTTTTCACTTCGAAAATGCGTGTTGTAAAAGTCAACAAAACCTAGCACTGTAAACAAGTTAATGTAAAAAAGATACTTATCTTTTGCGATAGGTAAGTGCATGTTGTGAAAGGTAAGTAAAATATGCAAAAGGTACATTATGAGAATGGTACGTTTTGCGCATGGGGTGCATTTTGCGAAAGGTACATTATGCGACTGAGTCTTCAAACTAAACTGAGGTCCGTGTTAATTCGTTGATTACCTGGTAACTCATAGGTCACACATTAACTTATGGAGTGTCTAATTAGTAGTTAAAAATTATGGTCAATTGAAACTAATTGTCTACGTGGTAACTATCTGTCGGTACGTTTGTCCGCACAATGAGCATTCTAGTTGTAAGATTCCTGTTATTTATACGCTATGGAATGTGTGCCACTTGACATATTTAAAAAAAACAGTAACGATGGAATATGTCAAAAAGAATTTATTTAAAATTCCTACGACATTACATGTCTTTAAAAATAATTTACAAACACAAAGTGCATCTAGACTAAGAACCTATTACCTAGAATTGTCCTGCTCAGGGTAGAATCCGGGACACGATGTGGCGAGACGACTGTCTTAACCTCTGCGCAACACGTGCAAGCTAAGTTTGGTTGAAATAATAAACATCCTAAGAACGCCGTATCATACGTAAATTGAAATAAAATTCTATAGTATAACATAAAACATATCGACAGATAAATTATCTACAGTACTTTCAAACAAACAAAATATTATATAAATGTAAGCAAAATAAAACTTCAAACACCTTAATAATAAACCCAAGCCGCACCCAAAAAATTCGAAGCAAACCCGAAAAAGGACTCTGTCAAAGTCAGGGGAGCCATTCGTCTGTTCCCTAGCTCAGAAATAGGGAACAATCCAAAAAAAAAAAAAAAAAAAGTTTGGTTGAAACGAATTCAGTGTTAGGCAGAATTGTCTAATCTATACTAACACAAAAAAAATACTAATATTATAAAGAGGTAACATTTGTGATTTTGTGACGTAAGGGGTAATCTCTGGATCTACTGAACCGATTTTCAAAATTATTTCACAAATACAAAGCTACGTTACTGGGGCCTGTCCACTTCACGTGAAATGCCCCTACTGTGGAGTACCATAGGCTATGAAAAATTCCAAAATGTACCCCGAACTTTTAACCCGAAATATTACGCAGGTCAAACGGGCAGGGGCAAAAATATTTATAACGCGGAACGAAGTCTGCGGGCACTGCTAGTGTATACTAAAACAGTTCTATATTAAGGCACAAGATAAAAAAATATAGCGAGACATGTTTATGGTGGATGTATGCAAGTAGCAAAAAGTAAAGTCTTTCTAAACAATGAGGATATAAAATGAAAACAAAATAATGTATTTATTACCATCTATTTTTATTTCAGGTAAAGTTTGGCACTAGCAAAGTAACATTGATCATATATATCTAACATGTAACGAACATTTATAAAGTGTTACAGACACAAAAATTAACATTTATCTATTATATATATATATATATACTCAGTTAATTCACTATAAAAATCTTACATCATTCCATACGTGTACAATATTAAATGTATAATATTGGGCTTCCTTCACTTTTACTCTATTTCAATTCAAATCTTAAAACTTTCTGACAACTTTTCACCTATACCATAAATATTACATTCAATAATAATAATATTTATTAGATCTTTTAGATGCAGTTAAGTTTTGCCGTTAAATACGAAAACCCCTAGCTCCAAAACGGACAGAATATTTTATAGGCAATCATAATAACTTTGTTATTCAATCTCTATTCATTTAAAGAACTGAAGAGAGTGGTTATTACGGACCTAGGTCCGTAATAACCACTCTCTTCAGTTCAATGATGTGAAAGGACCCCACTTTCTTTTTTTTTAAAGACGACACCCGAACTAGGGAAATTATTCTCAGTGTCACTGGGTACTTTACAAACATATAATTGACGGACATAGTACATCCAGACTCAGGACAACTATTTATGGCTCACACAAATAGTTGTATTTTTTTTTATTCCGCGGGCGACAAACGAGCAATTGCGTCACCTGATGGTAAGTGATCTACGCCGCCCATGTACACTCGCGACACCAGAATCAGCAAACAAGTTGCTTGTTGCTTAACGCTTCCCGCCCACCCCAATGAGCTCTGGCGACCTTACTCACACTCGGAAACACAACACTAAAATCGAACCCGGGACACGAAGTAGCGAGGAGACTATCTTAACCGTTGCGCCACATGTTATCTACGCTATGGCGAGCCGGGAACCTGTAGTATAGGGTCCGGTCTAGTCAGCGTCGAGTATGGCAAGCCGGGCCACCTGGCCGTCCCACCACGAGCGCACGTCGTGCAGGGCCGGCTGGTCGCGCGAACCGCCGCTGTTGTGGCTCGACCGACTGTTGCTCTTCACCGTCGCTGCAATTCCAATATATAAATAATAAAATACACTTACTGTACACAAAAAAAACCGGACAAGTGCGAGTCGTTCTCGCACATGAAGGGTTCCGTAGAAGCAAGTATTTTAGTTGATTAAATGAAAGCAAATTACGGTTTAAAAAAACTACTTGCTAGATCTCGTTCAAACCAATTTTCGTTGTTAGCTTCTATGGTAATGTACAACATATATTTTTTTTAGTTTTATCATTCTCTTATTTTAGAAGTTACAGGGGGGAGGGGGACACTCATTTTACCACTTTGGAATTCAGTTAAGACAAAAATGATATTACGAACCTCAATATGATTTTTGAAGACCTATCCATAGACACCCCACATGTATGGGTACGATGAAAAAAAAAAATTGAGTTTCAGTTCTATGTATGGCGGCCCCCCAAAATTATTGTTCTTTTTCTATTTTTGTGTAAAAATCTTAATGCGGTTCACAGAATACACCTACTTACCAAGTTTCAGCAGTACAGCTCTTATAGTTAGTCTTATAGGTAAGTACGAAAACACGTAAAGTCCCAAATAGAAAATACATCCTGAAGCCCTGGATCACGCCTGGTCTGCTGAGATGTATAGCTCACCGCAATGCCTTACATATTAAACTCAATGAATCACCAACTAATGAAGTCTTAAAGATTTCCTACTGTAGATACCGCAACTATTGTAACAATCTCCTGGCTAAAGTCAAAGAAAAATATGAAAGCTCTGAAGTAGACAAATGTATCAGTCCAAAACAAACTTGGGAAACTATACGCAGAATAACAAACACTACCCGAAAGAAAAACCCCGCTGAAGTGTTATTAAATACGGCCCCCAATGATCCCCTAGCTTCTGTGAATAAAATTAATCATTACTTTGCTGAAATTGGACAGAAACTTGCAAGTAACATCAAACAGGACCATAATCTACCCAACTCATTGTGTGACATAAAGAGCTCTTCTCATTTATCATCCTTTGTCCTCCTTGAAACCGATGTAAAAGAGATTAACTCTCTTATCAATAACTTAAAAAACGACTCTGCAACAGGCTGGGATGGCATACCTGTGGCATTTTTAAAACGGGTAAAAAATATTATTAGTCCAATACTAACACATATTTTTAACTTGTGCATCAATAAAGGGATTTTCCCTAATATCTTTAAACGTTCTATCATACACCCCATTCATAAAGGGGGAAGTGGAGACTGTGTCGAGAACTATCGGCCAATTTCTGTGCTTACTGCCATGTCTAAAATACTAGAAAAGCTCATCAACTCACGTCTGATGAAATATCTAATTCAAGAAAAAATCATTGCTACAACACAATATGGATTCCAGCCCAACAAATCAACTGAAGATGCAGTAGTACAACTTGTCAACCACCTTGCTAGTAAATTAGACCATGGCCGAAAATGCGCAGGCATATTCCTGGATCTAACCAAGGCGTTCGACACAGTCACTTCTCATTTGCTACTAAGAAAGATGGAAAACATTGGAATTCGCGGTCTGCCTCTTCAAATGTTTCAAGACTTTCTTACAAATAGGTCCCAAGCTACAAAAATAGGTACGTATATTAGCGTTCCACTGCCTATTACTTGCGGTGTCCCGCAAGGCAGTGTTCTTGGCCCAAGTCTCTTCCTGATTTACATAAATGATCTGTGTAAATATCTTCCATCTAAAGGAAAAATATTTTCCTACGCAGATGACACAGCTATTATATTCGAAGGGGAGACTTGGGCCGAAACCAGTCTTCACGCTGAAAAAGGTCTCTATCAAATCTCTCAATGGCTGAATATGAACCTTTTAACACTTAATGTTAGCAAATCAAAATTTATCACTTTTTCTATAAATAGTACTACTCAACCGGACTTCCATAATTTCCATCTTAAAGTACATACATGCAATAATATTAACTCTTTGACATGTTCCTGTCGGCCTTTGGAGAGAACCAACAACATCAAATACCTAGGCGTCCAACTTGATAAAACACTCTCTTGGAAGGCACACATAGACCTGCTATCGGGGCGAATACGCAAGATGATCTGGATATTTAAAAAGCTGAGAAACGTACTTAAACCAGCTCTTTTGCAGACTATCTACTACGCCATGGCTCAATCAATAATTGACTATTGTATACCAGCTTGGGGTGGAGCGTGCAAAACAAAAATTATTACAGTCGAACGGGCCCAGAGATCATTACTTAAGGTAATGCTTAGAAAACCCTTCCGTTTTTCAACAACTGCCCTCTACAATACATCTAACGTGTTAACCGTAAGACAACTTTTTGTTCTGCACACCACACTTCAAAAACACAAACAATTAGCCTATATCCCAACAGTCGCATACTCTACGCGCAGAAGAAACAGGATATGCGATCCTGTCACTCATCACACAGCTTTCTTCAGAAGGCAATATTTATTCCTAGCACCACAATTCAATTCTAAATTTATATCCCAAAACCTCTAAGAAATGTAGACCTATTATCAAAAAATACTTGCTAAACCTAAACTACAACGATACTGAATCTCTCATAAATATTGTAAAATAATAATATTTTAGTTTAATTATAGATCTTCAACTACTAACTCACATACGCACACATATATATTCACACACACACACACACACACACACACACACACACACACACACACACACACACACACACACACATACGTACACGCACATAAACACAATTCGGTCCATAACGTGGATCACCATACATATCTAATTTTGTAGCAAAACTTTTCTCAGGCGAGTGTCCTGGAGTCCTGAAATACAGGGTTTCCCTAGTTTAGGCTCCAGTCCACCTCATTAGTATATAAAATTATAAGTACCTGTTTTATTTATTTGTATCTAGTATTTACTGTGTGGTGGAAAATAAATACATTTTTATTTTATTATTATTATTATTATAGTTTTGGAAAAAAGTGGCTGTGACATACGGACGGACGGACGGACGGACAGACAGACAGACAGACAGACATGACGAATATATAAGGGTTCCGTTTTTTGCCATTTGGCTACGGAACCCTAAAAAGGATATTTTACAATTAAATATTGATTATAAAGTTAAATGGGCGGTCTTACAGCATAAAGCGATTTCTTCCAGACAACCTTTGTATGGATAGCAATAGGCGTTCAAATACATAAAGGTTAAAAATTACTTAATTAATCGTTAAATCGGCTTCCATGACCACATGTGACGTCATAAATGGTCCGGAATTGATTTTCAACGTCGAAGCCGATTTAACGATTGATTAAGTCATTTTTAACCTTTTTGGTGAATTCGCCGGTAGCCCACCTGGGTGGGAATCAAACCAACGACCTGCGGGATAACAAGCAAGCATTTACCAACCATGAAAACTGGCCCGTCTGATGGTTTCTGTCCCTCCCGAATAATACTCGCGCAACTTGATGTCTCCTTCAGGTATTCATTCGATGGAAATTGGGCATGCCTTACAAAAAGCTATTTATTACCGATTAGAGAAGATAAACACAAAAATGCGGACACACACCGTTGCTTGATAACACTATGATCCACATTTTTGTGTCTTCTGATCTTCGCTAATCGGTAATAGATTTTTGTAAGGCATGCCGAATTTCTATCGAATGAATATGCTCACAGGAACCATCATCATAATACCCATGTAAACATAAATATTATGTCAACTTGTTCAGTTTACGGATATTCAGGATAAGTTGAACTATTATCAGAATTATAATATGGAAATGTTACTTACGTGTAGATTTTTTATTAAGAGTGGGGTGTGGATCACTGAGTGTCGGTTGAAGATACTTCTTGATTGGGCTCTCAGGTCTAGAACAATACAAGTTTTCTGTTAATATTATGTGATGTAATGATTACTCACGACAGTATCACAGTGACGAGGAGTATTACATATTTCAAAAGTACCGGCCATATATAAGTCAAGCAATGGTATATAAGTCTTTGTAGCATATGTATGTACATATAATTATGCGTAGTCAAAATCTCTATTAATGAATTATTATTAATAGAGATTTTGATCATGCGTAATTATATATATATTATATAACTATTCGAAATTGCTATGCCTTAGAAATTATGTTATGACACATAATAGAGGCCTGCGTCAATAGTGTTAGGTTGTGGCATTGCTAATATTTTGTTCTCGGAATACCTACATTGTCTTTATTTTTTATCGAATGTATAAAATCACTTTTCTTTGTTAATACACTCAATACGGCTTTGTGAATTCTTGTTAGTATAGTAATAAGCTTAAATTAAGTATCCTGTATTTCTCAGATAAATGAATGTATTCTTTATGAGAAATAAATGTCTTAAACCATATATTATATGAACGAGGATATTATCTGATTTCAAACTAAGCAGACCTTGTACTATGGAAACCAGATAACTGATATACTACTTTTCTTTTGTAAATACATACTTATAGATAATTACACCCAGACTCAAGACAAACAGTCATGTTCATGCACACAAATATCTGTCCTGGGTGGGAATCGAACCCACGACCTCCGGCGTGAAAAGCAAGCATTTGCCAACCACGCCAACAGTCCTTTTAACATCTATTACATGTACAGGACCTTTTTTTTGATAACTCAGGGGGAATGCCAACGCATGCCACCCACAAAGTGTCTGCGGATAGGTGTGTTGGACTCGCACCGACTAAACCTAACCTGTCGTAGACTTCACTTGGCGCCTGATGGAAGGAGCCTCGGTAACGCGGGCATGCCGCTCCTGAGACTAGTACAGAGTCTAAGTATGAAGTTTGGAATAGACAATAAATCATTGGTGGAATGAAATGGAACAGGCCTAGATGTACTATTAGAAATAAAATACTAGTTGAGACAACCCGAGATCTCCGTAAAAATAGGTGTTTATAGTTTCATAGTACAGCTTATAAAGAATTTGATAGCATCGACTGTGATCGTCATTAAAATAGATAGCTTGATTTCAAGTGTCCACTGTTAAGTATCATACATCATCAGCCTGATATTGTTCACTGTTGGACATAGGCCTCCTCCAAAAGTTTGTATAACGTTACCATTCGGAGGGGTTTGCCGTAGTCAAAGCACTTGGCATGCCAGTTGGTGACCGCGGTTAGGTGGTAACTAGTACACTGGTGGCAGTGCTGCCCGATCATCTGGTGTAACCCTTAGTCTTATACGACACCCAAGGGATGGTATGGGGTGGCTCTGTTATTCTTTTTAGGCCGGAAACCACACGGCTAAGTATAAAGGAACTGGTAAGTACAAAGAAATAAAATGCTCTAAAATAATAATATCTGGAGACAATGTCACACAGATCATCCTAGCCCGAAACTACAAAAAAAAATAAGCAAAGCTTGTACTATGGGTACCAGGCGACGATATACATACTTATATAGATAGATAAATACTTAAATACATAGAAAACATCCATGACTCAGAAACAAATATTCGTGCTCATCACACAAATATTTGCACTTACCGGGATTCGAACCCAGGACCACCAGCTTCGTATGCAGGAGCACTACCAACTAGGCTACGGTGACCATGAATATATGTCAAATAATTGTTAATGTTAACTCAAATACTACTGTTAAATATTTGATATTGTTTCATATAATTTACGGCGAAAGGATTCGTGTCAGAGCGAGCTTCTTCGCTAATATGTATACTAGAAGTAGCACTAATATAAATATATCATAATAGTTTTAATACCTTGGTATCGTAACAGATGGCAAGCCGGGTCTCTTGAACTGACTTTTGGTGGAGGACCTTTTCGGTTGTGAATCGAATGATGAAGATATATCTGCAAACAAAACAACACCTGTATTAGACCAACGAAAGATTTTTATTACAATATATTTTTTCATAATGATTGTACTGACTCCTTCGGTGTAGAAAACATCCGTTTGTGTTGATGAACCCTGAAGGTTGCTGATTCGATATCCGGACTAAACAATCTTGTAACGAAACGAATATTTGTTTCGGAGTTTGGTTGTTTAAACCTTGAAGTGCACGTTAAGCTGTCAGTCCTAGTTGTCTGTTGGCAAGCCAGATGTCGTGGGTTCAATTACCGCCCAGACCAAATCTTTGTGCGATGAGCATGATTATTTGTTCTGTGTCTGGGTATAATTTATCTATAATATGTATTTATTTAGAAATGTGTATGTTTATCAGTTATTTGGTTGCCATAGTACAGGTTCTAGTCTTGGATTAGATGTTTTCTTGCTTGTTGTTCAAGTTTTTCAAGCCGTCCAGGAGGCCTCTGACATAGCTTAACGACTGATGCTTAATAGCTACAACCGGGACCGACAGCTACTAGTACCCTCAGAAGCACCGGTGAGAGCACCTGGATGTGAACCCCTCAATTATAAGATGGCCGTGTGTTAGTTGTCCCAACTTTAATCTTATTTATTTTAATCGTTACAAGTAGTCTTCTTGGAATCCGAGGCCTAGTCGAGCCATCTTAATAACTAGTTCTCTATGGCCTGATCATTTGCTGCCCTAGGAATCGACCCCAATAGAAATAGAAGAAGAAAATGATACCCACTTGATATTACAGGTTGAGAAGTAGACTCTGTCATTTCTGTACGTCCTGTGTTTGCTATAACTTGCTGCAAAAAATAATGAATATAAATTAAAAGGGGGAAAAGACTTCGCAAACCTAAATGTTCAAAAATTAATTTATTTAAATAAATATCCTGTATGCAGAAAGATACCTGAGTTTCAGCTTCTTGTTTTTCCTTGTCCAGTTTCTCGTTGCCCATGTCTACAGCTTGCTCATTGGTCTTACGAAGCCCAGCGATCAAGCTTGTTTGTTGTTTCTGTTGAAAAGTGTTTCAAGTTAATGGAACCGTTTTAAAACCATAATAACACCCCCAAATCTATTGCAACAAACAGAACAGTACGTTACAAAAAATTATGGATTCCCACCTGTAACTTTTCTCTTTCTCAGTATTAAGAATGACCACAAATAAAAAATAACATTAATTAACTTAGTGTATAAGTATCTTTATCCGTTGTCTAGTATCCATATTCCATAGTACAAGCTTTGCCTAGTTTGGGCTAGATGGCGTTGTGTGATATGTCCCGGATATTTATGTATTATTTATAATGTAACTCACTGAAAAACACGTCAGAAAACAGTCAGAATACACTACACTACTTAAGAGAAATACTTCTTGGATCACTCATACTTT
The DNA here is from genome assembly GCA_951640165.1 of Pseudoips prasinana. NCBI lineage: Eukaryota > Metazoa > Arthropoda > Insecta > Lepidoptera > Nolidae > Pseudoips > Pseudoips prasinana. The sequence continues at coordinate 21,427,845 of OX621237.1, read as the reverse complement.
ATCTATAATATTACTTTATAGTCTGATGGAATGGCATACTAGAGGAACCAGAGCTTATTAAGCAGATGACGTTACAAGCTCTCTATATATCTACAGGAATATAATAACTTCTTTACTGCGGGCTATGACCCTCAAAACGTCATGAAAGAAAAAGTCTCTTAGACGCTTTTGTACAAATATTACTAATAAATAGTCGACCAAGTTAAGCAAGGTGGTCGTGGAAGCACTTACGCTGCTATTGGCACGGATTTTCTTGAGACAGCCTTCGAGCCAAGTGCGTATGGTTTGCTTGGCGACCTCCTCCTCGATGAGGAACTCGAACTCCTCGCGCGCCAACAGCTCCTCCATCTGCAGCGATTTGCGGATGTCCACCGTGCGGTACGACAGCATACTACAAATAATCGGATTTAATTATAGTTGTCTTTATAGAATAAATCAAAAATTATATCTGTTAACTGTTCGGGCCATATTAAAAACGAAGTTTTCTAATAGCAGTTTTATAAATGCGTTGGGATATTACATGAAATACAACACAATGGTACAAAAAGGACGGGGTTAAATAATAAGTTTTTACACTTGATCGTCCAATCTTGACTTATCTGATGATCACCAAAGAATAAAGGAAAAGTTCAGTTTGAGTTGTAGTATATACCTATGTGAAGTTTAAGTTGAACATAAGCGTCCATAACCCATTTTTTTATTAATGATATTTTTTTACGTACTCACATTTTGCATTAAAATACAGATTAAAACAAAATAGAGAAAGTAAACTCTTTTAATTTTGTAATTATTGGAAACCATGCAGTTTAGTTCAGGTTGACCACAAGGTTAAAAAGTGTCGAATTCAGATTTCATTTGGACTGTATTTACTCTATTGTGGGAGATAATACTAACTTGATGACATCATGGAAAGTAACATCTTCACCATTGTGCAGTCGTTCAAGCTCGTAGCACATATATTTGAACAACAGCCGCTCTTTGTGCGTGTCGCATTCTAGGCGCCCCTTTAATAACCGTAGAATGAATTTCACCTGCAACATACAATATTATCCTTCAAATTAAATGTTATTTTTTGTTTCTACAACAATGATGTTAGCTTGGTACAATAGCTCCTTATAGAATAGCGCTATTGTTATTCTTACAGTTTATTTGAGGCTAGGACCGGCCCAAACTTCGCACGGAAATATAGATAAAAAGATAAATTCTGGTGTAAGTGCTCTGACAAAAAATAGAGCAATGAACCTACTGGTATGCGCTGTGCTTGACAAAGCTTGGGATTGGCAAAGTCATTCTACCTAATATTTAGGAGTCCACACAACCAATAAAATATCTTTTGTCCAATAATCGTTTAGTCCAGAGAGGCGTTATTAACCAACATACATAGGTACAATAGCTCCTTAAAAAATCATTAAGAATTTGTTTAGTTAGAAAGATTAATATCTTGATACGAATGCCATCTTTGGATATAACCCGTGTTTTGATTGACTAATTTGAAGAAAAGCGATTATGGTGAGTTTATTGCTGATAATGTAGTTTTCTATCAATGTAAGAATTTTAAAAATCAGTGTATCAAATTCAAATTGTGTGTTAGTTTAGAATTTATTATTTTATATTTAATTTCAATAAATATCATACATTGAGGGATTACAAAATCAAAAATATTAAGTGAAACTAAAAACTAAGTTAAAAGCATTGTTAGGATATGAGAAAGAACAACAATAATAGTACGTGTATCCGTAATGGCAGAAATATAGTAAATAAGTAACTACCTTATAAACTTATAAGGTAGCTTAATCATTGCAAACAAATACTTTAATACTAGGAATGCTTAAGGAATGCTAGTTGAATAAGAGCGAGTCGCCTACAAACTGCGGTAGCCGTTTGGCGTATATGTTATGAACCATTGTTACATAAGACTGAATAAATTAATAAAAAAAATGCCGATGAAAACAATGTGTTACCTTCCTTACTGGTATGACACCTTTCTGATGGACATCCACAACGTTCCAAGTGTTCTGGAAGTTTCTTATATCGGCGTACGATAGCAATGCATCTTCTTCGTTCGAGTAAAACAATGAGAAATTTTCCATGATAATAGCTGCAAGAATAAAATTATAATTCGTGTATTGTTTAGATCGACAATGATCTTCTCGCATGTTAGGGTTTGGCGCCCTATATTCGTAGAATTTCAGATTAAAACCCAGTTAACTAACTGCTACATTAAAGATCTTGCATTACCTATCGTGGCGTCTATACCTGATTTGTGCTTTACAGCATTAGGTAATCGGGGAATGTTCTGAAGAATCATTCGAACTTAAACCTGCCGTCACGTTCCGCAGATCCTCTAGATAAATGGTCGTCAACCACCGTGCGTTTCACAAGAAACTTTTTACCGAGCACTACCACTTTGTGAAATCATTGACTGCGGAGGTATTTCCGACCCGGTATGACATGGCAACCTTCAAGAAGCGAGCCTATTCCTTTCTTAAAGGCCGGCAATGCACTTGCGGTGCCTCTAGTGTTGCGAGTGTCTACGACTGTGATCACTTAGCCTTAGGTGACCCACTTACTCGTGTCTTGCTATTATATAAAAATAAATTAAATCTTGTGTTATACTTAATTATTGATTAATTACTTGATTTGTTGGGATAAAATTGAGCGCACTCAAAACGACAAAGGCTTACCTAAGTATAAACTATTGAAAAATGAGAAAGGAGTTGGAAGTCAAAACATACAAAAACGACTTATTTCCAATGTGTTCCCATCTCAATGAGTATTTTTCCAAAAATAATATTTTTCTCACAAATTTTAATTAATTATCCCACAAATATATAATAATAGTTGTAATCTACTATTACGTTTATTTCATTAATCTTACTGTTGCACGCTCGATGCGGGTAACTGTTGATACTCAAAATTGTATACCATCTGCAACCATGTCGGTCCACAGTTTATATAATAAAGAAATCTTTGTCTTTGTAAAAAATAAAAGTGACGTACAAACGAGTATTATTGGATAGTCGAGAGATCGAGGGTTCGAATTCATTTAGTTTTCTGTAGATATGCATATGGATATAAGTATAAATGCCAACTGACCCACTAGCAGGTTGAGCACGATGTACGTGATGATGACGTAGAAGGTGCAGAAGTAGGCGAGCGAGGCGGTGAAGTTGCCGCAGTCGGTCTCCCAGTAGTTGTCGGCGGGCGTGCAGTACGGCGGCGCCACCATGCAGTCGTGCATGATCTTGTTCCAGTCCTCGCCCGTCACGATGCGGAACAACATCGCCACGCTGTGGATCGGCGAATTGAAGTTCGCGCGTCTGGAAACAATATGATATATAAATGTATTTCTTTTATGTTTAAGATCATCCTCACATCCTCCAACCTTTTCCATCACGTACGGTTCGGTTTCAGCGAAACTTCCTCCCACGTACGTTGTGGTTGTGGAATGAACTCCCTGCTACGGTTTTCCCAAGAGAGGTTTCTAAAGGGTCGGCAACGCGCTAATGATGCAAGGCGTTCATAGGCTACGGTGACCTCTAACCATCACGTGAGCCGTATGCTTGTATGCCAACTAAGTTGTATAAAAAAACTTTTCTCTGATTTACCGTTGAGTTTTATTCAGGGTTTACTATTTATCTATCTATCACACTAATATTAAATAGGCGTAAGTTTGGGAGTGTGCTAGTGTGTATGTTTGCTACTTCTTCACATCTAAATGGCTGGAGCCATTTTAATGAAATTTGGTATGGAGTTAGCTGATACACTGGATTAACACATAGGCTATAACTTATAAAGTTTAACACTGGTAAGACCGCGGAACACAGCTAGTATTACATATATTATAAATGTGCAAGTTTGTGAGTATGTTAGTTACTCTTCCAGGCATAACTACCGAGCGGATTTTGATGAAACTTTGTAGTCATATAGGTTATAATAGGTCTTTACCTATGAAATTGCCGTTTTGTATGAAAAAATTTAAACGAATTTTTTTCATGAATTTTTTTATTTGTATTAATCGAAGTAATCACCCATGCAATCAATGCATCTTTGCCATCGCAGTGGCAGTTTATTGATGCCCTTCTTAAAGAAATCAGCTGGACGGGAGGCAACAAATTCTTCAAAGGCATTTTGTACTGCCTCTCGGGTATTGAATTTTTTTCCCGCCAAGAAGTTATCCAAATTCTGGAAAAAGTAGTAGTCTGTAGGCGCAAGGTCTGGTGAGTAGGGCGGATGACGGAGAGCTTCCAACCCCAGTTCTTGCAACTTGGAGACCGTCTGCTGTGCAGTATGAGGTCGCGCGTTGTCGTGCAGGAGCAGCGGAGACGAGCGATTGACCAATGCTGGTTGGAGATGCGCCAGCTTCTCCATCATTGTGCTCAGTTCTTCACAGTACACATCTGCAGTAATGCTCACCCCGTTTGGTAAGAAGCTGTGATGAATCACACCGGCGCTAGACCACCAAACAGTGACCATCACTTTTCTAGGGGTAAGTTTTCGTTTAGGGCATTGTTTAGGTGCTGAACCAGGATCCAACCAACTTGCTGAGCGCTTGCGGTTATCAAACAGAATCCATTTTTCATCGCAGGTAACAATGCGGTTCAAAATTCCTTCATTTGTGTGTCTGTTGAGCAGTGCAAGGCACGTCTCGACGCGTACTTCGCGCTGGCGATCATTGAGTTCGTGGGGCACCCATTTGTCAAGCTTTTTTACCTTGCCAATTTGACGCAAATGGACCAATATTGTTTTGACGCTAACGTCGAAAGCTGCTGCTAATTCAGCCGTAGATTGTGTATCATCAGCTTCCACAACCGCCTTTAATTCGTCATTGTCGACCAAAGTCTTCGGACGACCGCGAGGTTCATTTTTCAGGTCGAAATTTCCAGAACGGAAGCGAGCAAACCAATAACAGGTGGTGCGTTGGTTTGTAGTGTTAGCTCCGTAAACGTCGTTGATGTTGCGTGCCGCTTGTGCCGCGTTGCTGCCACGACGGTACTCATATTCCATAATTACTCGAATTTTTAACGTATCCATGATGACGAAAAAGATTGAAATGCGATGAAAATGTAACACTAATCAATAAAGAAATGACTACTTTTGGAAAAAAGAATCCATGTTTTTAAAATAAAATTAATTTGAAATTAGAATTCTTAGCCAAACAAAAATTATTTTGATTTGAAATGGCCAGTACTGCAGAACGGCAATTTTATAGGTAAAGACCTAATATATCCGAATAACACATAGGCTATAAATTATAAAGCTTAACGCGGGTAATACCGCAGGGCACATCAGTATTACATATAATCTGCCGTACATATGGTAAAAAGCCGTAATGTAGTAAAATTTGCCAGGGTTAATACTACTCTGTACAAACGTAATAAAGTGACTTTTGCATTGATACATTCTTTTCTGAAACGGCATTTAAGTGATTGGACGACATCTTTAAGATGTTTTCACTGCTTTACCCTTGTCTTAGTCAATAGCTACTTATTTTATCTATTTACTTTTACATTACTCTCTCTTCTGAGGTGAATAGTTATGTCGCAATCCACGTGTAATTTATCTATATATACTATACCAAATATTTATCAAAATACTGTGTACAATAAAACTTTTAACTTGCCCTTGGCAAAGTCATGTGTCGATAACACGAATTACCAATAAATAAAGCATAATGCTGTGTGGTGACGGCGACAAATATCAGAATCAGAATATCATCACCCCATCTCATCCCGTGGGGGGGCGTAGAAGTCGACCCGAGGGAATATCTACCTTTGGATGGGCAGCAGCTTCCTTCTGATTACTATGACCATCTTACTGCGATCGCCAACCCGCCTGCCAAGCGTGGCGATTATGGTATTAGGCTTGTCCAGCAGTGGACTTATTTAGCTGTAATGATGATGATGATGATGAAAGCATAATGTAACAAAACTGTGCATGTCCATGAAAGTTCTGCGAACGGTTTTTAGGTGACTGACTGACTCTCAACCATCCATTTATAGTTTTGTGTTTGTTTGTTCGAACACTCATATCAAATCTACTAAGGAAGAATTCCTTTAGTAGATATTTCGTGGTGTTGTGAAAATGAAATGAAATGTTTTAAAGTGTTTTTTAACATTACGTTTACATGTTCTTAGACGGCTTTCATTGCTGCACCTTTAAATTCTACCATTAGACTTAACATGGAGATATATTCCACTTCGCTAGGATGTCAGACAAATATGAGTAATTGAACCAATCAAGCAATCATATATTTATCCCACATGGAATTCAAGATTGGTTATGCTAGGCGCAATAAGTTTAGGCTCCGGTATGTCTAACATGACATAACCTATTAACTCATTTATACTACATCTATTAATTAAATATAGAATCCAAAAAGTTCTACATTTTAAGTAATGTAATGTAGATGTGTATAAAGTGGGTCGGAGCGGAGTACTTATAACATTGTTTTCATCTATTATCTAAATATCAACAACATAACAATTATCACGACCCAATTAACGATATCTCATATTATGGCTGGGGCAAGCTCACTCGGCCAAGGCAATACAATCATCTCGTGCCCAAAATACATTGTCTATATCGATAATAGAATATATCGCTGCTGTATCCATTTTATACAATTTTAATTCAATCGCAAAGTAGGCTTCAGTTCACGTTAATTAAACATATAATAGACGAACACAAATTACATGCAGACTTAGAACAACTATTTATGGGTCACACAAATAGTCCGGCGCGGGACTCGAACCTGCGACACGAAGCGGCGAGGCGACTGTCTTAGCCGTAGTAGTAGCTATATATATATATATAGAGGAGAGCGCGAGAGGAGAAATTAAAAAGAATTAGAGAATAGCATGTGTAGTATTACATAAGTACATATATACATACACTACATGCTAAAATATATATACAAATACATATACATCCAACTAGGAAGAAGAAAAGTGATAATATGCTTTGATACCGTATAAAAATATAGATAATGTTTAACAGTGGCCGATGTTTGAGGGAATATAATTCCACAATCTGACTGCCTTAATCGCATAAGAATAGGAGTACAAATTTTATGTTGTAGGTATGTACAGATAGATACTATAATTATTTTTACGTTTAACCTTTTGCCCGCCACGGTCAGGTATATATGACAAACCTAATGTGCCCAATAATAACGTAAAGGTACGACTACATAGTCGTGACCGTGGCGTGCTTGACACATATTGGTTTGTTGTCTATAGCCGACTGCGGCGGTCAAAAGGTTAATATAGCTACCTAGAGCAGTGAGTCAGAATTTTCTAATTCAAAATTAACACAATACTGACCTTCCAATCCCTTCTCCATATTTAACATTCCCGAACACTATAGTCCCGGCGAGCGCATAGAAGAACACGAGTAGGAACATGCCGAATATAATAAAGAAACTTTTGCACACGCTGACGCCCACCGTCAGCATCAACATCTTCAGCGTGGTGTGCTTGCCCGTGATCGTGAAGAAACGGAGGATCACCACCATGAACCCCACGAAATACGACAGATCATTCTAAAACAAGTAAACACAAAGTTTATAATTATCACACTAATATTATAAATGCGAAAGTTTGTGACTTTGTGAGTATGTTTGTTACTTCTGCACGTCTAAACGGCTGGAGCGATTTTAATAAAATTTGGTATGGAGTTAGCTGACACCCTGGATTAACACATAGGCTATAATTTATAAAGTCTAACGCGGGTAAAACCGCGGGCACAGCTAGTACAACATAATCAGCAAACAATTATACCGGTAACCAGTTAGTATAGAATAGAATCAGAATCAGAACCAAAACTTTGGGTTTAGACCCAAAGTACTCACTCATTTCCGTCTCTGGAAAAATCTTTTCACTCCTGATTTAAAATCCCTACGCCCTAGTCCCACATGAATATTCTCATAGAATAGAATATCTTTATTGTACACCATAAGAATACATATGACAGGAGATATTACCACAAACAAGTTGTACAAAGGGCGATCTTATCGCATATAGCGATCTCTTCCAGACAACTTTACGGAGCTGCAATTTGATTGGTGGGATTGTGCAATACCAAGTCACTGATACGTTTAAACAAGCATATAGCGTACCTAAATAAAATATCATTACCACTATTTTCTGAAACATCTCAACGGAAGCTTGTTAAAAAGTCTAGTCTATAAAATTTATATAAAAATTAAATATCATAAAAGCTCTAAACAGGGAGTTCAAGTTCAAGCATGCACCGAATAACAGCGAATTTAATGGGATTTAAAATAAAACGTGTCAGAAACAAGAGGCCACTGAAGACGTGCAATTACTATCAGGGCCTTTAGACCATTAATATTCATTTTTGGGTATTAAAATCACAGTCACTTCGGTCGACACTATGGTCTTGGTCTTTCCTAAAGAGGCATATGGGCATTACTGTAACTCGATAAAATTTTATTGAAAATTTTCCCATAAATTCTTTGTAAGAAAATAAAGACGAGTATATATGAAAGTAGTATAGCCGTTGGTGGAAAATTGAAGAAATTATGTATTCAATTTTGTTCCTTCTAAAGTGTTGCTGTGTGGTGACGGCATAGAATATCATCACCCCATCTTATCCCGTGGGGCGCGTAGAAATCGACCGAGGGAATATCTACCAGAGAACGGGCAGCATCTAACTGCGATCGCCAACCCGTCTACCAAGCTAGACGATTATGTCCATCAGTACACATCTTTTGTCCAGCAGTGGACGTACTTTGGCTGACATGATGGAAGTGTTGTCTATGCTTACTGTTAAAATAAAATGCATGAAGATCCATATGCAGCCCGCGACGGTGACGAGCAGATCGTATCGGTTGCGGCGGCTCTGCCAGTAGCCGCGCGGCGTGAACGCGATCGTCTTCAGCAGCACTTCGACCACGAACACCAGCGTGAGAAGCGACGATGTTAGCGCCAACTGCTCCGTGTACGGGGAGTACCGGGACCACTACAACATATTATTTATCGTTAACACGGTTTTACTAACTACCTCTATCAATTAATTTATTTGTTGATTGTATTTGGGTCTGATAACAGAAATGATGACCACACGCTTTTACAGAATTCCATTTTGAAGTATTTTGGTACAAATAATAACACAAAATTTCTACAGAAAGAAATTCGAAAATCACTACGTTTCACAGATAATCTATTTAGAAGAAGAACCGTCCACTAATTCGTTTAGACGAGCTACCAGACTAAACCGGCGAGAGCGTTACACCGACGGATTTATCACACTAATATTATAAAGGCGAAAGTTTGTGAGTGTGTATGTTTGTTACTTCTTCACGTTTAAACAGCTGGAGATATTATAATAAAATTTAGTATGGAGCTAGCTGACATTCTGGATTAACACATAGGCTATAATTTATAAAGTTTAAGGCGGTGAAAACTGCGGGGCACAGCTAGTGCTAAATACATACACAAGTAACAAAAGCCTAATTTTCAATAGAAGATTTCATTTGATTTCCCAAGTACGTGCATATCTATTTATTTATCCTTTTTTTTTATTTAAAGACACCTTCCACACCATTTTCCGCATTAGGGAGATGAATCCCTGTGTCGCGAGGTACTACAAACATAATTATATGTTTTTAGTACCTCGCGACACAGGGACGGACACAAAGTACATCCAGACTCAGAACAACTATTTATGGATCACACAAATAGTTGTCCTGTGCGGGATTCGAACCCGGAACACGGAGTAGCGAGGCGACTGTCTTAACCACTACGCCACAGTTGCTGTCAATATATCGATAAAGCCGATATCGGCGGTTTATTGTTACCCGATTATTCAAGGAGAGTAATATTTTGTTCAGATACCGTGACGGCGAGCAATCCACTGTTGATAAGCACGACTATAGCAATCACTCGCTTGAAACTCAGGTTCTGTGTGACGTCATACGCAAAAGCGCGAATCTTCCTCTTGTTCGGCCGCGGGGGCAAGTGCAGCGGCTGAGCTATTTTCAATCTCTTCTTTAGGTCACACCTAGAAGAGAGACATAATAATATAACAAGCGAACCGCAATAAATAATAAATTGATGGGTTTTACAACAATAAATAAAACTAAACAGTTTTGTAAGTGACTGAACATTATGCCATTAAACATAGCTAAGATTTATTCAGAGCAGTTCCTGAGCAATATCTTTCAGGGATTCAAAGTAGTTTTCAAATTGGTATCATTTTTGTAACAGATTGGAATATTGAGAGTTCTTTATATTTTATTGTTTGCGATTAGTTTAGGATAGTATAGGAGTTGGAATTGACGAAATAATTAGCTGAGTGTATCTGTCACTAAAACATTACAGAATTTTTATCATAGAAAATGTTATTAATACCATTAGTGTGAGGCGGTGCAGCTGAACTATTTGTAACCAGAATGTTGTACAAAAATTGTCTAGATGGGAATGAAAGATACGAACGAATTCATTTTAAAATTGTATGTAGAACTGGGGTTTTGATCCTAAAATCTTATATATTTTATTAAAATTAGTAAACAAATAATGATACTAACCAACGTCTCTGGTCAACGGTCAGCAAAGCTGTACCTTTGTTCTCAGAATAGTTTGCAATCACCACACCCACGAACAAGGTCAGTCCAATCATACACCCCAAAAATATATAAACGTGTATGTAGATTGCATGCACCTGAAAACAGACAATATATAAACATGCATGTAAATTGCATGCAGTAGAAAAATTCATGCTTTTTCAAAACAAAAAAGTCATTATAATACCCATTACATAAAAATTTCACTGTTTTAATGGTTTGCTGGAGAAAAATCCATTAATGAACTAAGCTCGAATATGTACATGCCTTTTCTTTATATTTTATGTTACTTCATTGTATGTGTCTGTGTGCAATAAAGAATAAGAATAATAGAGATATTAGTGTTTTAATTGGCCATCTCTTTTTTATTAATCCGAAATTCTTGTAACCTATTAGCTGTAAGTTTTCGAAATTTGAAAATAAAATAAAAATAAAACTAGTTTATTCAACAAATAAGAACACTGACACATACACATATATGTATGAAAAGTCAGTAAGTGGAGGGATGCATTGGTATGTCGGACGGATATGAATTGGTCCCGTCTCAACTGCAATATTTGACTATTTTTACTTTAAATCCTGAAGGGAGCAAGTTGAAAATCTCACATGATGCTATTTAACGACCATATTCTTTAACATTATAAAGTGGTCAATCGATACTCATAACCACGATGGTATCTTTGTCTGTATTACCAACTAAACCATTGAACGGATTGTAATGCATCTTATGGCAGGGAGATATTGACCCTGAAGGCGCGGCGACTATAGTAAGACATAAATATACTAACCGGCCCCAACGCTTTTATCAGTACATCTCTGACATCCAACCATCCTTTGAACGAAAGCACTTCGAATAATGTTAGCAAAGCATCACCAATGTTATCGAAGTTGAATCTTTTGGGATTTGCCCTGAAAAATAATGCGAATTAAAATCTTATAAGAAAAGCGATTTGACAAGCCATACTAGTAGGCTCAAATTAATGTAACAGCAACATGGGAATTTAGACTTTATGTCCATATTTTAATTTGATAATACATACCACACTCTTGGCACGAGCATCGAAGGAAACGTCTCCTCCTGTCCAGGACGAATTTTCATCTTAGTAACAAAGACGCGACGTCTGAAGACGCCTACGCAGTCCGCGCGCAACGTTATTGTGGGATCATTGCATCGTGCCAACCTATAGAAACAAATATTCATCTCTTTACATTTTAATTCATATACTGCGGAGGCACGTTAAGCTGTACTTAATTCCCGGCAGTATATAAAGATCAATATAAATAATAAAATAAGTAGATTTCCACTAATCAGAAATAAATTTATTCAGATTATCAATGGTAAATAATTATATTCATCATCATCATATCAGCCGAAAGACGTCCACTGCTGACAAAGGCCTCCCCCAAAGATCTCCACAATTTCCGGTCTTGCGCTATTCGCACCAAGCAGTTTCCAGCGACCCGCACAATTTGCCTAATAATTATATTATTAGGTACTAAATTACAGATCATGTTTGTATTAATAAAATCATTATAACGGTGAATAAATCTTACGCCACCATAACATTGTGACTTTGTATCTATTTCTATGAGACTTGAATGCCAACAATAAGATAGTTAAAATAGTTGTAAAAATCAAGTTACCTGCCGCCATATAACTGTAGACCGTAGCTCGCGAACACGAACATGAGCAAGATTAGCAGAGTCGATACCTGCGGAATATATCACTGAATTTAGATGCCATCAATACATCATATTTGCGTTAAGTTCCAATCTAAACTAAACTAAAAATAACAATAATTGTTATAATTGTAATTGTCCTCCTGGCTGAATTTAGACTTCGGTGGTCAACCTCAATCGAGACTAATTTACTACGCAGGACATACAACAGTCAAGGCGTGTGTGCACAAACATTCTATCCCCTCAGTCGGTCCTCATAGGACCGACAGCTTTACGTCGTGTCTGAGGCACCGGTCTGTTTAATCGCTAACTTCCAGAATCTCAGCTGATTTTCTTAAGAGAATTATCCAATAAAAATTTTACGCGCAACCTGAGATTTGAACCCTGTACCTCAATTACCTGCGCTTCAACACGCTACCCCTTGGCCAACATATTATAGTCACATTATATAATATGTACCTCCAATTGTATTTATAACACAGTTTTATTATATTTCCCGGAATGATTAGAAGACAGTCGTCCAGCGTCTAGGTATGGAGTTCTCCCCGCCTCAGTGAATGCAATGGCCTCGTCTATATCCTATCTCCGGGTATTGTCGATCGGCATTAAAGCCAGTCTGCCTAATACCGTGCCACATTTCCAAAGCCCTAGACTAAATACAAACCAGTAGGATCTCCTTGAAGCCGCGACATAGCTCGTAGACGACCTTGCGCATGTGTGGAACGAGCGTGAATATCCTTAGCGGCCGCACGCAGCGCAGGATCATTAGCATTTGAGCGGCCGAGCCCGGCGGCACCCGCACCGGCATCCAGCACAGGAACGTCAGTGACACCTACGCGCGACAACCAAACAGTCACTTTAAACTCCGATACTGAATTCTATAGCCTATTTACGTGTCATCACTAACAAATGTATGGAGGCAAAATCAGGCTAGTCGTATGATCGGCGTTTTTTTTTAAAGGCAGGAGGAATGTCTACCCATGCCACCCGTTAAAAGTGTCTGCGGGTGGATATGGCGGACTCGCACCGACTAAACCAAACCTGCCGTGGACTTCTCTTGGCACCTGATGGAGAGAAGTCCGGGTGTACGCGGGTATGCTGCTCTGGTGCAGTAAGATCGGCCTATATTTTCTGATGGGATATTTCAAGAGAAATGTAGATTAATCTTCATCTACGTACTTTTCAAACTAACTTCAAAATCAAAATCTCTTCATTTGCTAAATATGGGTACATATAAGTAGATGTTAAGTTATTACATATTTGTCCTAGACCACATTTTACCTTTAAAGGTGTGCAAATTGTTTCAAGACAGTTGTCACCTATCACATTTTGCATTGATATTATTACATATTTATTTATTTATTTAGGCAGCCTTACATTCAATTATATATTATTTACGCCAGCTCACTCTACTACTCATATCATGACATTCACCACTATCCTTTAATTCACTTGACACAAAGGCCTAACAACTCCATTAAAATATATGGAATATTTTTATAATTTATATGAAATGAAATATTAAGAAAATGTCAAAAATAATAAATATAAAATAAAAGAAACCAATGTCAGAAATATGTAAAAAAAAGGATCATGTCATGATATTTACAATTTATAATAGAATATTATATTATATGTATTATATTATTATATATCACAAATTATCAGATAAGAACTCTTTTACATTATAATACGCTTTATCTATTAATATATTTTTTAATGTTTTATTGAACAGCTTATTATGTCTAGACTCCAACAAACTTTTAGGTAAATGATTATAAATCCGTGGTCCCACGCAAAATATGCTTTTATTAAAGTATGTGGTTTCATGACGTAGACAGCAAATTTTATGCTTGTGTCGTTCACTCTTATAATTTCTGTACAAGTTCGAATTATTTCTAATGAAATTAACAACTTCATATAGGTAGAGGCAGGGCATTGTTAATATTTTGAGGCTTTTAAAATAAGGTCTGCAACTATCGGTTTGTTTCAGTTTACACATTGCCCTTACACATCTCTTCTGTGCCTTAAACACACGTTCGTAATCAGTAGAATTACCCCAGAACATGATTCCATAGCGTATTATGGATTCAGCGTATCCATGATAGGCGGTAAGTAAGGCAGTTTGGTTAGCCACCTTTGAAAGCATGTACAGCGCATATGATTGCTGATTAAGTTTCAAACATAGATCTTCAACATGCATTTTCCAATGAAAATGTAAGCTACAGTCAATCTTTAAACCCAAAAACTTCGTAGCATTTACCGCTAGAATTTTTGTTCCCATGTAGCTGACATCAATGTCAGGGAATCGCGAAATTCTATTTTTAAATGTCATTAAATACGTTTTTCCTATATTAAGACTTAAATTATTTGATGTCAACCATTGTACTATGTCATGCAGTGTATTGCTAATATCAGTTTCTAAAGATAATTTATCATGTCCAGTGAAAACAATAGTACTGTCATCAGCAAACAAGATTATTGGGTGCCTCGTAACTTTTGGCAAATCGTTTATATACATATTACACTAAAGAGATCCTAGAACACTGCCTTGTGGAATACCTAGTTTAACTTCTCTATATTTTGATGTATATACTTTTTCTTGTCTAAGATATGGACACATTTTTGTAATTTGTGTACATTGGAATCTATTGGTAAGATATGATTTTATGAGCTTTAACACATTTCCTCTGACCCCATATGAATACAGCTTATTTATAAGTATTTTATGATCGACGCTGTCGAATGCTTTTGTGAGATCCATATAAAGTGCACATACTGGTATCTTTTTATCAACATTTTCGACAACCTTTTGGAGAAAATTATAAATTGCTACATTAATAGACATATTTTTCCGGAAACCGACCTGTTCTTTTGCAAAAATATTGGTCGTTTCATAGTATAATCTATCATTTATTACCCGTTATCATATAGTGGTCCCGGGTATGACCTTAAACTGCCTCTATCGGGGGCTCTAGAATCTTAGGATTCATCAGAGGCCTACGATAACATAGTTACTATCAGTACAGGATAGTAACTTAGAGCGGCGGCGGAAGAGTAGGCATAATTATGCATACCAACGGCGGCGCTCACAGGCCGAGTTAGCTGGCTTACTGTACGCTCACCGAGACGCAGGGGACGAGCACAAGTGAGCTATTTAGTCCGAGGGAGCATACCTGAAACAAAACCCCGATCCAAGGTGTTATCCGACCCGTGCTGAGGGATCCTTGGCCAGAGGGTATTCTGGTCGATAACGGAGGGTGTCTATGTTGGCGGTCATAGGACACAGCATGGATCCGCCTTACCCCCGTATAGGGCTCTGCGAGGGTGGACCGTTTAGTCCCTAATACTCGTGGGAACGCAATGGTTATAATTCATTTTAATCGTTCAAATGGCGGCGACGTGGTCCGCCACCCGTCACGTCTCGTTTCCCGGAGAGGCGAAAAGTGGCCAACGGAGAGCCGTTTTGCTACGTTGAATGTGGGAGGAGGAATAGAAGGTAAGATGGACGAAGTATGTCAGCTGATGAGTGAAAAGCGGATCGATGTGTTGTGTGTGAATGAGACGAAGCGGAAAGGGTGTGATACTACAACACACGGACAATACACGGCATATTGGTCTGGAGTACCGAACACCACCAGAGGTTGCCAAGGTGTGGGTCTCATTCTTTCCACAAGTATGTCTGAGTGTGTGACTGAGTTCGAATGCGTGAATGCAAGAGTAATGTGGTTGAGAATGAAAGTTGGTATGACCCGTATCTTCCTAGTAGGAGTGTACGCTCCTGTAGATATGGGTGCAGTTGTAATACAGCGAGAACAAGAGGAAAGAAAGGCATTCTGGGAGACCCTGAGAGATGTGTTGCGGTTAAGTCAGTATAATGAAAGAGTAATAATGTTAGGTGATTTTAATGGATGGGTTGGGGTAAAACGTGATGGTTTTGAAAGAGTACTAGGTCAATTCGGTGACGAAAGTGAGAATGAGAATGGGTACAGTCTGCTTGAGATATGTTTGGAATGGGGTCTTTGTGTTACAAATACTATGTTTGAACATAAAAGAATCCATACGTTTACACGAGAGAGGAAAAATGTGAGAAAGAGTATGATTGACTTCGTGATTGTAGATGAAAGACTGAGAAAGAATGTTCTAGACACAAGAGTCTATCGTGGGACCGCAATCCATACAGACCACTTTCTGGTAATGAGCCGAATAAGTGGTCTATTCAAAGGATGGCGCCACCGAATCCCTGAGACTAAAAGTGTACTTGAGAGAATAAAAGTAGAGGAACTGCAAGAGGAAGAAGTGGCAGATGAGTACAAAAGTAAGTTGGTTGAGAAGTTTGAGGGATCTGAAGACATAAGAGAAGTAGAAGAGCTATGGAAGGTAGTCAAAGAAGGTGTGGTGAGTGTAGCTGGTGAAGTATGTGGTGTAATAAAGAGACGAAGAGGAAGAAAGATGAAGAATATTTGGTGGGATAAAAGTGTACAAAAAGTTGTATGTGAAAAGAAGAAAGCGTGGTTAGACTGGCTAGCCACCAGAGCAAACGAACGAATGCATAAGGCGACGAATGAGGATATAGAAAGGGCCTGGAATGATTATAGGAAAATGAAAGGAATTGTAAAGGATGTGGTGAATGAAAAGAAAAATGAACAAAAGGATAATTTTGATAGAAGGTTGTCTAAGGATTTTCAGACGAACATTAAGTTTTTCTGGAAATCCGTTAGATCAGTAAGAGGCATAACTCAAACCTCAGAACTGAAATCCATACGAGACCAAGATGGAAATATAGTGAAAGGGGAAGAATGCGTGTTAAAACGTTGGAAGGAGTATTTTGAAAGTTTGTATGAAAGAGGTGTAACAGAGAGTGAACGTAGTTCACTAAGTATAGACAAGAACAAATGTAAAGATGACATTGGTATGGATGAGATTGTGAAAGCTATTAAGGGTATGAAATCAGGTAAGTCACCAGGGTATGACAGGATAACTTCCGAGATGCTGAAGGCTGGACATGGCGTCATAGCGAGTCAGCTGTGCAGCCTATTCAATTTATGCTATACCACCGGCCAAGTGCCAAGTGATTGGTGCAAGGCTGTCATCGTACCTCTTTACAAAGGGAAAGGCTCACGGCAAGACTGTAAAAACTATAGGGGCATTAGTCTACTCAGCGTCGTTGGTAAGTTGTATGCAAAAGTATTGGTTGAAAGAGTTGTGAAAGAAACCGATGCGAAAATATGGGATGCACAGGCAGGTTTTCGGAAAGGAATGGGATGCACGGATCAGGTCTTTTCTCTGCGAAGCATAGTAGAGAAGTTTTTGGGCAAAAACCAAAAGGTTTACTGTGCCTTCGTAGACTTAGAAAAGGCCTACGATAGAGTGTTGAGGAGTGAACTATGGTCGGTACTGTCCATGTATGGGTTGAACGACAACCTTGTTCAAGCACTAAAATCTCTTTATAGGGATTCCAGAGCTTGCGTGAGGATTAACGGGTCATACACCGAGTGGTTTAGCATCCAAAAGGGTGTTAGACAGGGATGTGTAGCGCCACCGTGGTTGTTTAACCTATTCATGGATAGCTGCTTAAAAGATTTGAAAGAAAGTGAATGCGGTGTAAGGATGAATGAGTTACTCATCAAATGTCTGCTGTACGCTGATGATCAAGTTCTACTTGCATCATCTGCGGACGAGTTGCAGGTGATGGTAACAAATATGCATGAAGCTTTTGAAAGGAAAGGGATGAAAATGAATGTAGGTAAGACGAAAGTAATGGTATTTGAGAGGGATGAATACACGACAACGTGTGATATTGTGATTGGAGGAGAGAAAGTCGAACAGGTGAATGAGTTTGTATATTTGGGAACTTTGTTTACGAGAGATGGTAAATATGAAAAAGATATTGTTAGAAGAGTAAATGCGGGGAATAGAGTGAATGGGGCACTACACGCCTTTATGAGTAGCCGGCAAGTATCAAAGAAGGCTCGACTAGCCGTGCACGATGGAGTGTTAGTGCCAACTTTAATGTATGGAAGTGAAAGTTGGGTATGGCAGAAAAAGAATGAAAGTAAAATAAATGCAGTGGAAATGAGAGCTCTGAGAAGTATGTGTGGTGTGACTTTGAGAGACAGAATTCGAAATACTGATGTAAGAGAGCGTTGTGGTGTGAAAGAGGATGTAGTCACAAAGATTGAAAAAGGCATGCTGAGATGGTTTGGCCATTTAGAAAGGATGAATGAAAGAAGATTGACAAAAGAAGTATACCTGGCCTGTGTGAATGGGACAACCGGAAGGGGAAGACCACGTCGAACATTCTCTGACCAAATTGGAGATGTTCTCAAGAAAGGGCAGGTCAGAAGTACCCTAAACCGGCGAGCATGTATGAAGAATATAATGTCAGTAATCGAGGCAAAAGAAGTATGCAAAGATCGTGACAAATGGAAATCCGTTGTCTCTGCCTACCCCTCTGGGAAACAGGCGTGAGTCTATGTATGTATGTATGTATGTATTTATTACCCTCTCAAATATCTTCGAAATGGTTGGTATTAGTGCTATAGGCCGGTAACAGCTCATATTCTCTATGTCCTCTTATTTAAATAGTGGTTTTATAACTGTAAATTTCAGTTTATCCGGAAAGATTCCATCAGTTATACACAAAAGACAATGAGCAGAAGTGGTCCAAATTTCCACCACCATTGAGGGCTATGTAAGCTTAAAGTCGACTAAATACCATACAATTTTGATTACTAGGTGAAAAAAATATATTCACTCAGAAAAAAGTTATGACTGTTTTAAAAATACGTATTTTTAGTTATTTAACCGTTAATTTTTTTCGCACATAGCCACATTTCAAGCAGTAAAAACATGGTAGCAATGATGACGCATTCCCCCTGTTCTGTTATGCGCTCAAATTGTCTGCAAAGTATACAATGATAACCTTAGCGCACCTACCCATATAAAAATGTAATCGGAACGGTTCGCAATCGTGCTAAAAGTATTTTTTAATATTTTTGCATTTCGGAACCCGGGGATTGCTAGCGTCGACTCGTAGATGGAGATAGCATTAGTTTTGTCCCTTTCGCACTTAGGAAGCAATACGGTATACGCTGCGCCGACGACGTTGAACTGGTTTTTACCTAACTACCTGACCCAATCAACACATATTGTGTCCCACGCAGTCGTTCGTTTGCTTGCTTTCGGTGCGTACTGTGCATTTTCTGGTTATATTTTCCCTGCGACTTTTGTGTACTTGATTTCTTCTGATTCTCTACTTTCGACTACGGCTATATCTCATCGGACTATTTGTTATTGCTTTGTGTATCTGTGACAATGGAAGCGGAAAGAAGAAACTGCATATGTTGCAGTTATTCATTGTTTCAAAGAAGAAACTATCAGTTGCTTCAACCGTTTCTGGATAATCACCCAGGAACTGCAGAGCATATTCAAGGACTTTTAGCACCTCGACAGGTTAGTACATGCATATGTGTATTTTATTTCAAATGCCGTGCCCCGACTCCATTTGAGATTGTCGGAAGGCGTGAACAATAAGGCTTCTGACAGATGAACGCGCGGCGACGCGCGGTTGGTTCGGCGCGCGGTTTGAGATTGTAACAAATCAATGTTGTTGTGTACATGACCGCGTGACACACGACGCGCGGTCATGTACACAACAACATTGATTTGTTACAATCTCAAACCGCGCGCCGAGCCAACCGCGCGTCGCCGCGCGTTCATCTGAACTTAGCCTAAGATTACTTGTAACGAAAGATCCCTAGAAAAACCTTTTTGAAGCGAAATATTTTGGACGTTTTCAGTCTTGATCCATTTTTGTTACTATTGTTTGTCAATTAATCAATATTTTAGTATCGGTAGTAACGTCATGTTTTAATCATCATTACCGTTTTTTGTTTTGAATACATAAGTACATAACATAGATAATATATCCAGACGTGGGATGGCGTGAACAAAAAGATTACTTGTAAGTAACACTTTTGTTAAGTTAGTTAATCAATATTTTACTATCGGTAGTAACGTCATGTTTTAATCATTCTTACCGTTTCTTGTTTTGTTTTGAATACATACTTATATGGATAATATACCCAGACGCACAGAATCAACACTAGCTTATTGCCGGAGAGCCTGTATGCGGAAGGAATCGAACCTAGGACCTCTCTTAGCGAGTAGACATGTTAGCTAACACACGCAGTTAGACAGAACGTCATGAATAAAGGTGTTGTATTTGTTGCAGTTAATACTGGATGGCGAGCAATATATCTGCCGCAATTGTTGGTTGCGGGTAAGGTATGCAGTTGACCGCAGTCAAAACCAAGCTGACCAGCCGCCTCCTCGTGTCGGAAGACCATCTGGAGGAATCTTCGAAACCAATGAATTCAAAAGAGCACCAAATACATCTAACACATGCATTTATCATGAATGTGGCAATGCAAGTAGATGCCGTATTCCGGCGTCTATCAAACTAGAACTGTTGGTACACTCGAATTTATACATACCTCCAAACGCAAGAGTATGTCAACAACATTTGGATGAAAATCAATGGGGTCACTTAATTGATGCTCCAAACTTATCCCACGATTTTACCGGAGAAATGTTCGTAGACATTACGAAAATCTTACAAACAGCCGTTCTTAATAGTTCCAACACAATGGACTTTGAAAATATACAAACTATGGATCCAAAAATATTGCATCATCGTGTGGGCATCACTCATAACGCATTTGAGCAAGTGATACGAGAAACCCCTTCATTGCAGCAAGAAGTAACCGACCCCAATACTGCACTTGCTATTTTTTTGATGAAGCTTCGGACGGGTGAGTCGAACGAAAGACTCAGCGTACTTTTCAGAATGAGTCGCCGTACGCTCGAAAGGAAAATGAATACTGTGCGCAAATGTTTGGTACAAGATTTCGTACCAAGGCACCTGGGCCTGGATCATATTTCAAGAAATGAAGTAGTTGCGAAAAATCTGACTGTGCCAAATGGTCTTTTTGGAAACCCAGATGCACCCTTACAAGAAAGGAAAGCTATTCTGGTGATAGATGGAACCTACGTCTATACTCAGAAGTCTTCCAACTTCCTTTTCCAGCGGAAAACATACAGTTTGCACAAATACACGAACCTGTTAAAACCATTTCTCATTGTATGTTGTGATGGCTACATATTAGATGTTACTGGGCCTCACGCAGCAACAACATTGGATGCCGTTATAATGAAAGGTCTTATTAACGAAAGAGAAGACAATCCATTCCATTACTTTTTTGAAGCAAACGATGTTTTTATCTGCGACCGCGGCTTTAGAGACGTTATTGGTGACATGGAATCGTGTGGTTATGTGGCACGTATGCCAATTAGCAAACGGCGTGGCGAAGACCAGTTAACCACGTTAGAAGCCAATAAAAATAGGGAAGTGACGATATGCCGCTGGGTCGTCGAGGTCGTAAACGGACGTTTTAAGCGCGATTTTCGCCTATTCAGGCAAGAATTTTTTAATCGTGCTATGAGCCACATGATGGATGATTTCCGGGTGGCTGCTGCGCTTATTAACGCTTTTCATCTTTTAATCGAAGATAACGCGCATGCGGAAGAATATTTAAGAATAATTAGAGAGAGATTGCATGTACCAAATCAATTGGGAGCATATGTTACAAATAGAAATATAAATAGAAGGCGGGCAAGTTTTCGAAATATTGAAGCCGACGCCATAGGAGCAGATGAATTTCCTGTTCTGACTCAAGAAGACTTGACATTGTTTGCACTTGGTTCATATCACATAAAACTTGCGCGTAGCTACTATAGCGAACACGTACGCAATGGCGTGTATCAAATTGAAGTAGCAAGAGATGGAGCATTTAGTGAAATAGTTGATTTTGGCATTGAACCTGAAAACGCTATGTTGTTACGCGCAAGAATACAATCCCGACACGCACGTGCAAGACAATACTACACGTATGTAATGATCCATAATCGAGAAACCATTTCGAACTACTACTGTTCTTGTCTTTCTGGAATGCGAACTGTGGGTTGCTGTGCCCACGTCATGGTAATTATTTGGTATTTTGGATGGGCGAGACACCAACCCACAATTCTACTTCCAGCTGCGAATCTGGACAATGTTATTGTGGATGAAGACATATGAGATGTATTCTTTTAAGGACAGACTCCACACTGTGAGACAGGAATAAATAAAACTTGAACGTGAAATATTTTTGTGTTTACATTTTTCCCAGTATTACAAATATTTTAAAATAAATATAAGCATTGTAAAGATAGCTATAAGTCCTTTCATTTGATTTGATACCCCACATGATAGGGTTTGATTTTTTGACGTAGCGAGGTACCTACCGCTACCGCTACCGCTGGTTGTTATAAGCTATATTTTGGCTCATATAGCTTATAACAACCAGAATAACGTATGAATTACAACGAAATGTCATACACCTAAATCAATCGAGTAGTTTAAAAGATATAGTGAAATAATGAAGCGTAAAAAGGTTTTTAAATTGCAAGTTTTCATGGGGTCATAACTTTTTACTGAGTAAATATTTTTGGTTGCGGTCTTCTTATAATGATTCAGAACGCAGTGTTCCATCATATGTCATAGTTCTTATTGATGGTGGAAATTTGGACCAAGCTCCATATATTTTTGCCCATTCTTCTTTATTAGATGGCTCAGTTTTTGCGATATTTTGAAAGGCAATTGTTTTAATATCATAGTGCAAATATGGTCATAACCGGTACTTCGTGTATTTTTTAAGTATCTTATTATATTATATATTTCTTGAGGTGACGACGATGTCATTAACAAAGAATTAATAGTATTAGAGGGATAAATAATATTCATGTCAGAGTTATTTTTTTTCACTTGGTCAATAAATAGATTATTAAATGAATCAGCTATACGTTGCGGATCATCCGTGACCGTTACGTCGTCAATTTTAATCTGTCTTATTTCATGTCTAGGCTCATTCAACCGCGTATTTTTAATTAACTGCCAGGTTGCTTTACATTTGTTTTGAGCGTTATGTATAAACTCATCATTTTGGGCTTTTTGCGTCAATTTTATGATACGGTTTAATCTAGCAGACAACGATTTAACCTGCACCTTATGTATAGTAGTCCGCTTATTACGATATTGCCATAAAAGCTGTCGCTTCCGCTTGCAACACTTTTTTATACCACTACTTATCCACCTTGGTCGCTTATACGCACTTATCCGAATGCGAGTTATCGGAAAGCATAGGTAGTAAAATAATGTAAACGTGTCATAAAATAATTCAAATGCTACTATAGGGTCGTTCGTTTCAAGTACTTCGTGAAAAGTAAGCGAGTTGATTCAATTTTAAAATTTTTCGACATTTTCCTTACTATAGTCTCGTCTCTCAACATACCAATACTTAAAAGTATAGCTCTTTTTTACAGGGCAAGGTAGCAGTTGGCCAGAATGATCAGATAAGGCAAATTCTAATAATTTACTCTTACATCCACGAAACTGAAAATAATACAAAATATTGTCTATGCATGAACCGCTTATTGGTCGCGTCGGCTCTTCAAACGCCCACCTCAAATTGTAACATGATAATGTGTCTAAGAACTCTAAAGTTAATTTAGTTTTATGTAGTATGTTAATATTGAAATCACCGCATATTATGATTTTATGTTTCTTGTGGCAGAGTTTAGTGAGTAAAGATCTAGGGTTTGTGAAAAATATATTTATATCGTCATGGGCAACTTTGGGTGGCCTATAAATACACAGTACCATTATTTTATGATCATTTTATTTTATGATCAACTTGTTACTAGAGTAGTTTATAAGAGACGGCAGACTAACTCAAGCAGAGCTTGTGTTGGCCATAATATCTGGGTCATTAAGTATAAAAAGCGTCCCAGCATCCAGTGCTGTAAATAGCCTTTTCTGCCTCCTATGCGAGGGAGCTTATCAGAGGCAAGCCGAACCGAAACCGAAAAATAATAGTGCTTCCTGGTCTGGCCATTCTTACGCCCCTCAGAGTCTGAGCCTGTGCTCCAGTAGCAACGCCCTATTTACGGCACTGCCAGCAAAAATACTAAATCAATGTACAGAGTTCTTGTAATCTCGTTAAAGTATGGAAAGTATAGCATCATGCTCTCTTAGGTATGACGGAACGATTCTTACAACTTTGCTCAGAGCCACAGCTAAGTTTTACTGGTCTAATCTGAATTGAAACTGTTTGTCTAAGAAAGCATACCCTATCTGCGGTTAACACCTAAACTCAAAAATTGAGATAGACCAGTTCACTACTACTATACAATACTTACAATATATATGAACACGTCGAGTACTGCAGCAGCGTCTTTGAGGTAAGCTTTAGGTGTAAAGAATAATCCATCGGCCAAAATCTTCAACGCCAGTTCTAAGCTCATGAAAACCACAAACCCATATTCCGCGATCTAAAATAAAAATGTTAACTGTATTAAAGAAATAAAAGTTAGCAAAATCTAAGCATATAACTAAAGCCTCAAAACAACAACGAGCCGAGATGTTATTAAGACAATAATTAACAACCTGGTAACTTAAAAATCACTAAAACGATATATTTTTTATTACACATAAAATTAAATAACACACAAACTAACACAGTAAAGTTTTGACTTGGAAGGGTCTTTAGACGCCAATGAATTTTACTACTTATTTTTAATGAAAAAGTAGGTAATCAGTTTCCAGGAGTTATGATACTTATGTTCTAATATTTGAGTCTATTTATTTAAGAAAAACCGGCCAAGAGCGAGTCGGACTGTTCCGTAGCAGCAAGTATTTCAGTTAAATGAAAGCAAATTGCGGTTTATGACGGATTAAAAAAAACGACTTGCAAGATCTCCTTCAAACCAATTTTCGTTGTTAGTTTCTATAGTAATGTAAATCATATATTTTTTTTAGTTTTATCATTCTCTTATTTTAGAAGTTACAGGGGGGGGGGGGGGGGGCACTCATTTTACCACTTTGGAAGTGTCTCTCGTTTTTGAAGACCTATCTATAGACACACCACATACACGTAAGGGTACGATGAAAAAAAAAATTTGAGTTTCAGTTCTATGTATGGCGACCCCCCAAAATTATTGTTCCTTTTCTCTTTTTTTCTTATAGTTCTTATAGTTTCGGAAAAAAGACAGACAGACAGACAGACATGACGAATCTATAAAGGTTCCGTTTTTTGCCATTTGGCTACGGAACCCTAAAATGATACTTATTTACAATTATTAGATTTTTACCATTATATTTTTTCGTTTGATGGATTCCAATACATAAAATTATTCAAATTACCAATATTCAAATTAATAAATATTGTTGGTCATGGCCCCTGAGGGGTATGTACCACAATTTCGAATTCATGGAAGACAAATTATAATAGGTCTTTACCTATGAAATTGCCGTTTTGTATGAAAAAATTTAAACGAATTTTTTTCATGATTTTTTTTATTTGTATTAATCGAAGTAATCACCCATGCAATCAATGCATCTTTGCCATCGCAGTGGCAGTTTATTGATGCCCTTCTTAAAGAAATCAGCTGGACGGGAGGCAACAAATTCTTCAAAGGCATTTTGTACTGCCTCTCGGGTATTGAATTTTTTTCCCGCCAAGAAGTTATCCAAATTCTGGAAAAAGTAGTAGTCTGTAGGCGCAAGGTCTGGTGAGTAGGGCGGATGACGGAGAGCTTCCAACCCCAGTTCTTGCAACTTGGAGACCGTCTGCTGTGCAGTATGAGGTCGCGCGTTGTCGTGCAGGAGCAGCGGAGACGAGCGATTGACCAATGCTGGTTGGAGATGCGCCAGCTTCTCCATCATTGTGCTCAGTTCTTCACAGTACACATCTGCAGTAATGCTCACCCCGTTTGGTAAGAAGCTGTGATGAATCACACCGGCGCTAGACCACCAAACAGTGACCATCACTTTTCTAGGGGTAAGTTTTCGTTTAGGGCATTGTTTAGGTGCTGAACCAGGATCCAACCAACTTGCTGAGCGCTTGCGGTTATCAAACAGAATCCATTTTTCATCGCAGGTAACAATGCGGTTCAAAATTCCTTCATTTGTGTGTCTGTTGAGCAGTGCAAGGCACGTCTCGACGCGTACTTGGCGCTGGCGATCATTGAGTTCGTGGGGCACCCATTTGTCAAGCTTTTTTACCTTGCCAATTTGACGCAAATGGACCAATATTGTTTTGACGCTAACGTCGAAAGCTGCTGCTAATTCAGCCGTAGATTGTGTATCATCAGCTTCCACAACCGCCTTTAATTCGTCATTGTCGACCAAAGTCTTCGGACGACCGCGAGGTTCATTTTTCAGGTCGAAATTTCCAGAACGGAAGCGAGCAAACCAATAACAGGTGGTGCGTTGGTTTGTAGTGTTAGCTCCGTAAACGTCGTTGATGTTGCGTGCCGCTTGTGCCGCGTTGCTGCCACGACGGTACTCATATTCCATGATTACTCGAATTTTTAACGTATCCATGATGACGAAAAAGATTGAAATGCGATGAAAATGTAACACTAATCAATAAAGAAATGACTACTTTTGGAAAAAAGAATCCATGTTTTTAAAATAAAATTAATTTGAAATTAGAATTCTTAGCCAAACAAAAATTATTTTGATTTGAAATGGCCAGTACTGCAGAACGGCAATTTCATAGGTAAAGACCTAATATTACTAAGTTGACAAAAAACCGTCACAAAAATAGTATTTACTTAGTGTTCTATTTCAATGTGCCCCACAGTACAGAACTTATTACTTTTGCTGTGTCAATATTGTGTCAGTGCGTTTAACAGGTATGTCGTTTATAAAACTATTCAGCGATCTTACCTGCAAGACGAAGTTTTCCATAACTCTATAAGTGGGAGTCTCGAACATCATAGACAAGCACGATAGAGTTGTCACCATGATCATAACCCAGTCCATGTAAGTCACCAGTCCAAGAAAGTTGCTGTAATTAAATGGATATAGAATGTAAATTAAATTTGAAATAAGATGAATATTTTAACTACTAGTTAAACGTAACGTGATATAAAATAGTGACTAATTTAGACTTTGTTAAGTCACAAGCGTGAGTTGGTGTTTTTTTACTTATCTCCATGGTATCACTTGCCATAGGAACGTTTGAACAGCCCACACTTAGTAGGAATAGAGAATCTCTGGAGTTATACAGTTTCATGGGTAGGTTGGGATCCTTTAGTACCCTGCACTATCTATTTACCTTTTCATTTTATTTCATGTAAATCGCAAGAGTATAGGAAAATATTACGCTTCATACCGTTCAATTATACATTCTTACTCGGCTTATGCAAATGTTCCCGGTTACGTTGGGCCGATTGAGAAGATGGCATTCGAAATTCTTTCGGTCCAAATTATGCACCATTACCGCACTTTATATGATACATTGGCTGGACCGCAATGGTGCGTTGGCAATACTTTACCCACCGATAGAGAAATAAAAATCCAGCAATGGTCAAAGAAAAATTAGAATCCCACGTGCGTAATTAATCATAAACTATCTATATTCGAGTAAAAATATTGAGAAGCATACAGTATCTACCCCCGTGGGCTATATCGAACTTTCTTGCATCGTAGCGAGAGTCGCTATTTATTCAAGTTATCTGACAAAGTGAACCTTTTATAGAGAAAAACGGAAGCGTGTGCTAGCTGGTTATTGTTAATTTAGTAATACTTTGGAGGCTTGAGTTAAGGTATGGAGGACTGGGAGGGTTGACTTACAGTAGTCCATACTCGTGTAGGATAAATATCCTGATTCATAATACACAAGTTTACTTAGAATTATAGTAAAATGAGAAAATCATATATTATAATAATATGACTCTGGATTTACATGTGTTATCTAGAATAATAAATTATTAATGATGAACGTACTGGAAACTTTTGTAATGTACTTTTCTCTCGTTCCCGGTGACAGGATCTCGGAGGCGAGCGTCGTAGCGCGCGTCGACGATGGCGCGACATATCTTCCGGAACCGCGACTCCCGCGGTACTATCAGCAGAGGAGTGTCAAACAACGGGTGATTCTCGCGCAGGTCTTCTTCACGTTGATTCCTGATAATACACCGGTAATAGTAATGCCTATTCTCTTTTTACCTATTTAGTTTAAGTGTAGTATCCCAATGCAATGCGTATTTTTCATGTGTATATATGGTATGAATATCTATTGCCCGGCGTTTAGAAACCTAATTACTTATTGTATGCGCAGTGGTTGTGTGCAAGCCACCCAGTAGGCCTCTGACATGCCTTAACGACTGTAGCCTAATGTCTACAACCGGGATCGACAGCTTAACGTACCCTCTAAAGCACGGACTCTCAGAAATTAAACCACTTTGGCGGTCACCCATCTATGGACTGACCGCAAGCTTAGTTGATTGACCTCACCAATCACTTACGGTCTTACAGACCAGTGAGAGCATCTGGCCTGAGTACGTATTGGGCATGCTTGCGAAGTGAACTAAAATACATTTTGATCAAATCAGATTAGAATGTTACGATTTAAAAGTTTACAAAAATCCTTGTAATATTACGCTTTTCTAAATATAGACTAATGAGACTTAATAGCTGTATCACAATAAAAAGTCTAAAATAATAATAAGTACTTAAATTCGCGCCCTATTATATTCGGCACCAACGTGAAATATTATAATTTTAATAAAACTGAAATGATCTTTAACTGTGTAGTTAGTATTGAAGTCAGTCATTCGGTTTTTTTTAATTATACATGACTGACCTAAATAGAAAAGGCAAGGCTGTTTCTTTGCAGGTACTGTCAACTAGGTAAATACTCGCGTGGAGCGCTCATAATTAGTAGACCTTATACTTATCTATACATATAATAAAATCGTAGGAAAGTCAAAACTGTACATTGAATATTTTTTTAAAAGGACAATTGGGGCGTCTTCCAAAATCGATATCGAAGCCAAAAATATAGTTTTTAGAAATTTGACTGTGTGTCTGTTTGTCTGTATGTATATCCAGGCTAAACTCAAAAAGTACTGCATGGATTTACTTCAAATTGGCATGAATATTACTAAGAGGTCGGGTCAACATATAGGCTACATATTATCACGCTATCACCTACGGGGGAGGAGCTATGATAATTTATAAAATGTAACGCGAGTAAAACCGCGGGGCACAGCTAGTTTTTAATAGATAAGAAATGAAATGGTCATGAGTCAAGACGTACCTTCTCATCTCGGCCTGCTGGCGCTTGGCCTGCAGCAAGCGTATGTCGAGGTAGGGCGGGCGGGCGCGCGACGACGGCACGACGCGGGAGGCAGCGCCTATGTCCCCGTTCTCCAACAGATGCTCGTAGGTTTGCTTCAGCTTGATAGACCCGCTGCGCACAGACCGCCGGATTGACCGCGACCCAAACCTGAGAGCCATATTATTTTTTACCCGTCAATCAGCTATATACGTTAAACTTCGGTCTTAAATTGATGCCAAGCTTAGCAATAACTCTTACCATTAAAAGTGCCCTGTGATTGTAGACATGGCTTATTATTAGGCACTGCGTTGCATTGTTTGTTGAATTGGAGGGGTATTAATTTACTTAGGGTTGCTAAAGATTTTCCAATTCCCAAGAATCTTATTATTATATAACACATACATACATAGACTCACGCCTGTTTCTCAGATTGGTAGGCAGAGACAACGGATTTCCATTTGTCACGATCTTTGCACACCTTTTTTCCCACCTTTACTGTCATTATATTCTTCATACATGGTCGCCGGTTTAGGGTACTTCTGACCTGGCCTTTCTTGGCCTGGTTAGAAAATATTCTACGAGGTCTTCCCCTTCCGGTTGCCCCATTCACACAGGCCAGGTATAATTATTTTGTTTCATTCATCCTTTCTAAATGCCAAAAACATCTCTATATAATACATACAGGGTATAATATGGGACATATTAACCTTTAATCATTATTTATCATTAAGCCAAATGGAAACACTAAGAATATGGTTTGGTATGCTACGTCATACAATGAAGTGTTACACCATACCACCTAACTAGTATTGTGCCAATCAATAAGTCTACATCATACTAAAGCAATGTTGCATGCTATATATTTCTTGGCCATCGTAGCATATTACATATTTGTAATATGCTACGATGGCCGTATTCGACACATTAATTGTCGTATTCGACACATTAAATACTACTACGCCGTGTCATGTAGTAAGCATATTAGTTACTACTACTTCATGTTCCTGGGCTTTTAGTTAAAAGCGCTTAAATATTTTTTTTTTTAAATTCCAGCCCTTATCAATACTTCTCTGGAAAGCTTTTATTCACTTTTAAAAAGGGGTATTCGCAGATACCCGGCAGTCCTGCATTTATATATTTATTTCATTTTGGTTTCGTTGTTTTTAGAGTACTGTGGATTGAAATAAGGCATGGTGGAGGGCCGTCTGTGACCAAACTAGATACATACTTCTTTTGATCGACGCGCAACTGCTTCGCACTAGATATGGTTCCCTGCGGCTTCAATCCGGATTTACCTCCTGTCGCTAGCATGGCGGAGTCGCCGAGTAACGGTCTGTGGTTATTAGAGTCCCTGTAATAGATAATACATTAGCATAAATTGTAAGTAGACCAATAACATTTAATGGCAGAAATAAAAATAAAAAGAAAATAAACCTGAATATACGAAGATGATAAACAGCAAGAATAATACCTGCAAATAATAAGAAACAATAAATAAAAATAAATTATATAAAAGAAATGTATTTTAGGGTTGCGTATCCAAAGGCTAAAGTGGGGCCCTATTACTAAGACTCTGCTGTCTGTCACCAAGCTGTATCTCATGAATCATGATAAACAGTTGAAATTTTCACAGATGATGTATTTCTTTTGCACAGTAAAAACAAACTAAAAACAGAATAAAATTAATATATATAAAAAAATCTGGCCAAGTGCGAGTCGGACGTGCACGAAGAGTTCCGTACCACTATCTACAAAAACGGCAAAAGAAATCACGTTTCCTGTATGGGAGCCCCCGTAACCCATACAGGAAACGTGATTTCTTTTGCAGTTTTTGTAGATAGTGGTACGGAACTCTTCGTGCACGTCCGACTCGAACTTGGCCAGTTTTTTTATAATTTCAGGTCGGTTCAACTTAACTGAAATCGGTTTGTTCGATTGCGTGTTATAATGCAGACACAAACCTTGACCGCATTTCGCTTTGGTTAGTAAGAGCATCCAGTTTTGGAAGTCGAGTTTGTGAAACATGTTCTTATTATAATGTGGGATTAATTTGGAAGCATTCCCTAGCGACAAAAATATCAAATTGCACTGCAATTAACAGCCTCCTCTTTTTAAACTCGCGTAAAAATTTGATCTTTTAATTAACATGAAACATTGCGTTTGGCGACGGCATCAAAGCATCAACCAATCACAACATTGCATTTTAGCGAAGACTTCCAATTCGTTATACGTAAACACATACACCATCTTCCTACAGCGATAAGAAAAACTTTACTTTGATATACACGAGGTATGAGAAAGATGTCAACGCCCGATGCTCTTTCTTGTGCAGATAAAAATGCGATTTTTTATATTAATTTTTCTTTATCGTGTCAGAGTTTTTCAACCCGCCCAGTAGGCCTCTGACATGGCTTAACGACTGTCTTCTAACAAGAACAACCGGGATCGACAGCTTAACGTACCATCCGAAGCACGGAGACGCTCAGAAATGAAACCTCTGTGCCTCTAGCACGAGTTCCTGCAGTTTACTTACTCGATCACACGTACAGTTTCCTCCCATACATTGAGCACCAGCGCCTCTCGCGGAAACTATTAAGAACTAAAACTCTGGTGATGTGTGATCGAGTAAGTTAACTGCAGGAACTCGTGCTAGAGGCACAGATCACTTAAGCGGCAAAGGTGAGTGAAACTGGCAATGAGCGTATTCGAATGGTAGTATATATTTACGCATAACGGTTGTCCACATCCCCCAAAGAGGCCTGGTAAGAATTTTCCTATGTTAGTTGGTGAAGTACTGACTCGATGATGCTGCTGACGACGTGGCGGCGCAGCGCGGAGCTGGGTCGTTGGGAGGGCGGCGCCACCATGAGCGTCTTAACAAGGCATCGCTTGCGGTATGGGAAGGCGATCTTCGCCACGCCAATGTACTCGAAAGTGCGGCGTGATACGTCTCCACCCCCACCCGCCACGCCCACTTCTTCCTCGCCTTCCACGTCACAAACGAACTGGCGCATGAATGATTCACGGACCTGGTGGAAGACAAAAGTTTCAGCAACCATCATTTCTTTCGGTTGTAGTTTTAGGCAATTAGTGTCGACAGTCTTCTACATTAATTGCGTTGCTAACGTTCAATCGATACTCGATCAATGTAAACTTAAAACCATAGAAAGGTTGAAGTATCAAACGCCATTTGATACTTCAACCTTACTATGGTTTTAAGTT
This sequence comes from Pseudoips prasinana, assembly GCA_951640165.1. NCBI lineage: Eukaryota > Metazoa > Arthropoda > Insecta > Lepidoptera > Nolidae > Pseudoips > Pseudoips prasinana. The sequence continues at coordinate 21,395,124 of OX621237.1, read as the reverse complement.
TACATTGATCATTTTACGACCGAACATATTTTTTTCCCGTATTTGCCTTCAATGATTCTAACGATACTTATCACCTAAATATCATATCACATCACATCATCCGCCTGATATCGTCCACTGCTGCACACAGGCCGCCCATAAAGGTTTTACATTTCCATTTGGAGCAAGCGACTTTGCGACCGCAGTTTGGTGGTAGCTAGTACAAGAGTGGCACTGCTGTTCAACTACCTAGTGTATCCCTTAGTCGCCTTTTACGACACCCACAGGAAGGTCGGACGGCTAATATCAAGTACACACAAATTTTAAGTTTTATTTCAATACTTTGTAAATATTTCAACAATATTTGTTGTGTGGCGACTAACATCACCATCTAATCCCTAAGACCAGGAAACGAACAGAGTCGCTCTGTGAGTTACGATCGTCTTACTGGGAACAATGTCTGCCAAGCGTGGCGATAATGGCATATACCTCATTATTTGTAACTGACATGAAATATTCTAAATCTTATCAAAATTGTCAAATGGCCAGTTTCGATAAATATTAAAACTGCACTTTAGATCTCGTAATAATTGCCGAAAATCTATTCCAATAATAATTGAAAAATAAACAGTGCGTGCTATCCATCAGCAATCGCATTGGTGTAGATTTATATGCGCTTTATCCCTGTCAAATTAAGTCACTTTACCTTTGGCAAATTAAAATCGCCCGGAACCTTGTGCAATTTGGTCATCTGCGGACTGTCAGGAAACTTTTCGAATATCCTCAGTCGAAAAGGTAGGCTCTCTTTGATTTCAGCACTTTGTTGGCGGTATCTTAGTTGTTTTAATTTCTTTATATCTTCGTCCAATTCCAAGTTGTCCAAAATTACGGCTACGAAAAGTGATAGCACAATCTGCAATAGTTCATATATACAGAATTCAGTGACCCATGTACACAGTGCATACAAACACACCTGTATGCATTATTTATGATTTTGTATTGACCCACAGAAAGTGATCCAATGAGATTTAACAGTTTCTTACCAATGTGACAAACAGATGGTACAATATGAAGTAAATGGCCACTAAAGGAGTTAATGTTTGACTGGTTCGAACCATTGTCTCATCCATCACCTCTACCCACGCTTCTTGAGTCAGAATTTGGAACATAGACATGAAAGCCTGTAAAAAATAAAGGAGTTTTGTGTAAGTATATTGAGTAACGTAATAAGGATTGCACTTCCAGGAGATGCGGATAATAAATAATAATGTCCTCCTAGCCGCATTCCGGCCACGGCGGCCAGTCTCAATAGAGATCAGCCATCTGCGCGGGACATATTATAGTGCACAAGTGTGTGCGCAAACACAGGAGCACTTTCTATTCCATTACTCTCATGATACGATGGGACGCCTAGCGACACGACTGGAAAGAGGTCAGGTGCAGGACCGTCGAACTTTACGTGCTCTCCGGGGCACGGGGGTATAATACCGCCAACTCCCAGACATCGGGCTGATGCTGAGAAATTTTCCTTTTTTTTAAAGAAAATTCTCATAAATACTTTCTGGCCCGACCCGGGACTTAAACCCAGGACCTCGTTCTCTGCGGATGAACACGCTACCGCTAGACCAACGAGGCGGATGAAGTGTATGCAGTATTACACGTACAAAAACAGTTGCAAGTCCGAAGGCCGAAGGGTAATATGAGTAACGGTTAAACAATATGAAACCAAAAATCTAAACAAAACAACCTATACAAGGATTCGGCTTAGGGCTGATGAAACAAATCGTTTCCTCCACAAAGAACGGAGGAACCCCAAAAAAGAAACATATATATGAGTAACGGGCGTTAACAACCCTTGACAGCGAGAATTTATTTCAGAAAGTCTGTTTTGAAGTGCGTACGGATTTTCTTTTTATTTATAACTTTTACCGCAGTGATCCTTCTGTATCAACTACAGTTTCAAGTTAAATGGTAATTGAAATCCACAAAATATAAAAATACAGACGCGGCCTATCTTACCATAATTACGTTCGTTATTAAAAGTCATATTTACCTCGTCAAAAGTTTCAAACTTCGTGAATTCGCAGAGAAAACAAAATAGTTGCATGGAAATAGAAGAACTGATGATCAGTAAGCACATGGTGAAAATGATTAAGCTCCCTAGTTTCTTTCCCGGTCCGAAGATTTTGTAGACAAATCCTTCCAATAAAGGCGATGCCTTGATAAGTCTTACGACTCTGAGAACCTGAAACACAATATTTTTTTAGTTGATTATGCATTCTCTCTAACACTCTATGGAAATATTCATGCAATCATTAGCCTGTCCTCTAAAAAGAATGAAGCTACGCCAAGATTAATATTGCATAATCTCATGAGCACACAACCATACTCACACGCAAAAACGCCCGAATGCAAAATTAAATTATATGGCTGCTATAAAAGAAGTAAATTATTTACGCAGTAATATCTGAGACAGACGACAAAGTATGATAAAGTACCTTGGATTAAACATATTTATTATATCTAAAAATAAACTACCCCTGTATAGTTACAAATACCTAAGGACTCTGGTATAATGCAAACGCTGATATTGATGAGTACACAATCTACATACAACAGCAGACCCCTCGGTTTTCTATTTTGTCACTAGAATTACTTATCACGTCCAGTTGCTCATTGCAACGAACGAAAAACGTATTGTTACATTTAACTCTACTCGAACGTTTTAAAATCTATAGTTTTTACCTGAAAGTATGTGAACCCAGACATGTATAGCTGGGGAATTGTGTGGAGTGTCGTGCCAATTGCCAGAAGTAATTCAAACTTGTGAACCGAATGTTTGAAATAGCCCTTCAGACCTAAACACCATATTTTTATAAGTGCTTCCAAATCTAAGAAAATAGTAAATGCAATCTGTAAAGATAAGCAAGCATTTTAAATTGTAATTATATAGTAACTCATTGTAGGTTTGTACACTAAGGACTGACACTCACATAGTGTGGTCGTAGGTCTTACTAGGATAATTCTGTAAACGTCAAGTTAAAAGAAAGTGCATTGTAATATGCCTTTAACAAAAAGCTTTCAGGACGGCATTAAGCTTATTAACATACTTGTTTAAGTGAGATGTAAGCCTTATACAGGGTTATATTATTACTAGTTGTGCCCCGCGGTTTTACCCGCATTAAGCTTTATAAATTATAGCCTATGTGTTATTCGGATATATAAGCTATATTACTACAAATTTAATTTAATTGAAAGAGTAACAAACATCAATACATCCATCCATACTTACAAACTTTCGCATTAATAATATTAGTAGGATGTAATTAGTGTTCAGCATTAAAATTTCTTATACTTACACATTTTAAACATTAAGTAGAAAAACTAGACTACCTATTTTTCTCGCTTCCTTTTGAGTGAAATAATAGCAATTAATTTTATTCTTTATTTATTTAAACATTTTAGCATAAAACATACTGTACATAGGCGAGCACAATGCCATTGGCATTATGCACCAGTCAATCTTTGGGTGGTGCAGAGAAACTGAACATCGTTGGTTGTAATTAATTTATTACTTAAATCTTTTTTTAAGTATCTTGCTATTATATACTATTTAGATATTTATTACGATAAATTATTATTTACGATCTGAATAACCAATTTTGAATCAGTAGGTACACTAGTAACCCAAAAGCATGTATTTTTCGGTAAAATATAATAGAAAATAGGTGCATAAAACTAAATATTCTGACCAACTAATACCTGCCTAAGATAGTTTACATACCTCTATGTAGTAATATTTCTCATAAAAAAACTCTCTAGGGTTGTCATCATGTTTGAAGTTCATAGTAGCTGTAATGACTCCATTTGCTAAAACCATTCCCATTACGAGCAGGCGGAAGTAAGCAGACCTCAACAATTTGTGGAAAATTTCTGGTGCACTACCTGCAAAGTCCAAATTCAATTAATCAAAATATTTACTTAATACGACAATTTCATTCAAACATTAATGTTAAGTAGGTAGCAGACTGATATTAGTACCTGTGTAACGTAAGACAGTATATATACAAATATGAATTTAGTATATAAATCTTATACAAAGTGGTTTTTATCTTTGTCTGAAGTAGTACACAGTGCCAGGCCTATAAACTGAGAGAATTGATATCCCGCTTACTGGAAAGTATATATGAACAGATCTGTTTGACGAAGCTCTTATTAAAGTTTTTGGTAACCCTATAATACTTTGGCAATTGTGGAGATCTTTGGGGGAGGCCTTTGTCCAGCAGTGGACGGCTTTCGGCTGATATGATGATAATACTTTCACGGCATTTAAATTATCGGTAACAACACAAAACACGACTGTCAGTTAAAACGTATTTTATAAGCAAAATAGGCATTAATAGGAATAATGCTTTTTTCTGAAAGAATTAATAATAACAAATAGTTAGTCCATCTGAAAGCAGATTAATATTGATTACGCTAAGAATATTATTTACAAACACAACATTCTCTTCTCATGCATCCAAAATTACAATCGTAAATCATATTTTCCTTATTTAATTGCTGTGCCGGAGAAGGTCTATGTTTCATCAAATGATTAAGTTATTTAAGTTAACACCCGTATGACACATAGATTGCAACAAAAAGATTGAAGTCTGTAATGTTATTTCTAGGGGAATTGTCATACACGTCTAATGAACAAAGGCCTCTTCATGATATGCTTAACCCATTGTGATAAAACAATTCAGTTTTGGTTTTTTTTATATTATCCATTAGAACTACTGGTACCTATACAGAATTGAAAAAAATATTGATCTCTTGTACGCCAGTTTGGCGTGATATGGTAAGAACCCAATAGGTTTACAACAATGTAAAAATATTGGCTTTTATGGCTTATTTTTTATGTATTACACTTTTGGAACTAAAGGAACATATTTTGGTCAAAGATTTTTGTGCCAAAAGCAGACTACAGCCCAATTTTGATAACAAAGAATCTCAAGCACTTATACAGTTTATTATTATTATACCAACAGGAAAACATAGCCACTTCAGTAGTCCATAAGACTTTCGAAACTAGTTGAAATCCTGTCCTTTTCTGTAATACAGGGGTGTGACATAACATACTTGGAATTATTGAAAAATACCTGAATGTTTATTTTCATCAATAGTGACCAATTTCCAGCCATTGTCATCGCCAGTGAAGAACTGGGTGGTACTGCCTTTTGTTATAGGGTTCCTCACACCCCACATTTGTTGGAATTGTACTCTGATTTCATTAAATGTTTCTGTAATGACAGCTATGAAAACATTCTTCACGAGCCAGGCCAAAAAGAATATCATCGTGCTGTGATATAAGAAGACAAGAATTCATTTATTAATTTACTTCAAAGTTACTTTGTCAAATCAAGTGCTACTTGCTATTGATTGTTATCAGAGATTAGCTAAGATTTAAAGGTCTTACCTGAAGTATAATGCTGATCTCCATGTAGGGAGGGAGTCTATTGCACGATACATAATAAACACCCAGCCCTCCTGAGAAGAAGCTTGGTAGACAGTGAATAAACTTGTTGCTGTAAAATTTTATATTCCAATTAATTAATTAGTCGAAGGGAGGAAGGTTCACTTTATAACAATCTAGATTATGCAGATGCTGTGTCTAAACATAGGTATATAAACTAAATCAGCATATTACAGGCTAAAACATATTTTAAATGTTACTCACTGAATTCTTCAAATCCATTGAAACCCATAATGTATTTGGATAATTTGAGTTTCATACATTTCATTCCAGGTGGACATTGATAACCAGAACCAGGATCAGGAGAACAAAATGTATCAGGGATGGCCAATGAATTTATAGTTACTGCACTGGAAAACAATAAACATTATACAATTCAATGTTTCATTATGTGGTTATCTGTGCTATTTGAAATACTAGTGAAAACCATTTTCATTAGGTATTCAATGAATAACCAAACTTTTATGGTGTTTTAATTAAGCAACATTATTCAAGCTGTAAACTTATATCTATGCATCACACTAATATTATAAAGGCGAAAGTCAGTGAGTGTGTATGTTTGTTACGTCTTCACATCTAAATGGCTGGAGTAATTTTAATAAAATTTGGTATGGAGTTTGCTGACATCTTGGATTAACATATAGGCTATAATTTATAAATTTAACGCGGGTAAAACCGTGGGGCACAGCTAGTTATAAATAAATATCTTGTGACAACAAACACACTAACATCTGATTCCAAACTAGGCAGAGCCTGTACTATGGCAACCTGACAACTGATACAAATACTTATATATTTCTAAATATGTACATATTATAGATAAATCCAACCCAGACACAGAACATATAATCATGCTCATCACACTAAGATTTTTTCTGGGTGGGTATTGAACCCACAACCTCTGGCTTAGCAGGCAGGATACCTAACCACTAGGTAAAAGGTCAGTCACTTATATGAATACTCGTATGCTGCCGCACAATTTATAAAGGCAGTAAAGTACATGTAAACAACATGTAATTTACTGCCTTTATAAATTGTGCAGCAGCATGGGCAAGTTAAAATTAATAACTGTAGGTATACTATTATTGTTTTAAAAAAGCTTTACAAACTCTGGATTGGTATCATTCCTGACACAATGATGTGTCAGTTCTCCAAAGAATTGCACTCCAAGTAAGCTGTACAATGACATGAAGAACAAGAAGAATAATGTTACATTGTAAATCTGTTGGCTGGAACGTCTGTAAAAAAAGAAAAATATTATGAAGTTTCTATGGTATATTTGCCATCTAGACTCAATAGTGTCTAGTCTATAGTAAAAAGACTATTTAGGTGGCGAAAATAAAATAAATGAAAATCTTTTTATTCACCTAAACTCGTTAGGAGTGTTTGTAAACAAAACATTAAGGCACCCAGGTAGTAGCAAGACAACTGCAATTAGTGAACCTCACATGCATTAACATAAAATTCAGCATGTTCATTTAAGCATGACAGACACTTTCAAGAGTACAGTCACAGTTCAGCATAAAGGTGCGATTCCACCAAAATAGTGTGCAGCACATTTGCTTGCAAACATTTTGTGCAAAACTCCAACAGTGCAGGTACTAAGCTGGTGTCGCATTTGGCTTCCGTCTCCACTGGTAAGGCTGTGCGTAACTTTTGTAAACGCACAGTTCAGCACACTTGTGCGCGAACATGTTCACTAAGCAGAGTTTCTGCCGAGACAGTTCAGTAGTTAATATGAACGGGCAGGAAAACGTAGTGCTTTGTGCTGCAGCATGTGTTTTACTATGTAGACTCCTTAAAAAGAAACGAAGGAAGAAACCGCGATGTTGGGTGAGGCCGTTACTACAGCGACGGAATGAAGAAACGAATAAATTTCTAGAAGAAATAAAAATAGATCCATTGAGTGGATTTAAAAACTTCACACGTATATCTTGCGAAGATTTTGAGTTGCTGGTTAATGTAACTAGTCCTTTTATTGCTAAGCAAGATACCAACTACAGAAAATGTGTCCCTGTTTCAATAAGGCTTGCAATCACCTTAAGATATCTTGCTACTGGAGATTCTTTTGCAAGTTTAATGTTCTTATTTAAAGTTTCAAAAGAGCTTATTGCTCGGATTGTACCTGAGACTTGTAAGGCGTTGATAAGCGTGTTGAAAGAAAATATTAAGGTAAGAAAATAAAAATAATATACCATTTTATTTTAGTCACTTTTATTGCATTACATTTCATGCCAAGATATTGTTTCGCCATCATTCTGACGTAAAAGATCTGAATAATCATTATCGCGGACCTGAAAACTTGAAGCCGGTCCTTGACTCTGACAATTTGACGAATCTGAATACGGTGAAGGCATTGGAGTTGTAACATATTTTCCAGTACCAATAATAGCGTCATACAATAAATTATCTATATCCCTTTGTACTAAAATCTTGGTTCGCTCATCTCTAATTTTCCTTAATTTCGTTGCGACGGCTGCAGCAAAAATGTCTTCGTCATCAGGTTTTTTTGCTTCCATCTGCTTGTTTACGTTATTCATAATGGACAAAGCTTGGGCGATTCTCGGGTCTTCATCGACAATACGGCGTTTAAGCGAGTTCTTCGGAGCCTTAAACTTTTCGACTGGCCTTTCATGAAGAGACTCTTGATCTTCATTTACTGTGTCATTCTGGATAATAATATCTTGTGATACCTGAAATAGTAATAAAATTTCCTTTTTCAGATGCCTAACACTTTAGAAGAATGGATGATCTTAGAGCGCCAATTTGACCATCTTTGGAATTTCCCTCATTGCATTGGGGCTATGGATGGCAAACACGTTGTTATTCAAGCTCCAAGTAATACTGGAAGCGACTTTTTCAATTACAAAGGTGATTTCAGCATTGTGCTTTTAGCACTGGTTGATGCAAATTATAAGTTTACGTACGTAGATGTCGGTTGTAAAGGAAGAATATCGGATGGTGGTGTTTTCAAAAATACTGGTTTCTATGCTAATCTTCAGCAAGGAAAATTAAATTTGCCTGAACCTTACCCGTTACCCGGAAGGAACAAACCAATTCCACATGTCATTGTGGCAGATGATGCTTTTGCGTTAGATATAAATTTAATGAAACCATATCCCGGTCAACATGACAAAAGATCAAAAGAGAGAATATTTAATTATCGGTTGAGCAGAGCGAGACGTATTGTGGAAAACGTATTCGGCATTATGTCCGGTGTATTTCGCGTACTCAGGAAACCTATTCTGTTAGCTCCAGAAAAGACACAATTGATAACACTGACATGTTGTTACTTGCATAATTTTTTGATAACACAAAAATCGTCTTCACAACTTTATACTTCTGCTGGCTGTTTTGATACTGAGAACCAAATTACTCATTGCACTATCGATGGAAGTTGGCGGCGTGATGCAGGCATGGCAAACTTACTGCCTTTAAGACATGTTGGAAGAAGACCCCCTGGCGATGCGAAAAACATAAGAGAAGAATTTGCACATTATTTCCAAACTGACATCGGAATGGTGCCATGGCAAGAAACACTGGCGTAAATAGTATAGGTATCTAAGTAATAATATTAGAGGTAAGAAAATAAACATTTAAAACGTACCTACCTGTTCATTTATTTCGTCGTGTGAGTTCAAGCTGACGTTCGGCTCATCCCTTCCATGAAAGAAATTCAAATATGCATAAGCAAACCATTTCGGCTTATATATATCTAAAATCCCAGAACCTGAAGATTTTGAGTCCGCGATTTTCTTCTTTTCTCTGCGGTATTGAGCCAAAATAATCTTCCATTTTCTCATTACTTCAGTCGAGTCACAATTGAAACTTTGCGCCAACTCTTGAGTGGCGTCGTGTTTTTTGTTTTTATTTTTATAATCACTGTGACTAGAATCCCATAATACAGGATAAGTTTCAATAGCTTGAATAAAATTAATAATTTTATCATTCGTCCAATCCATATTTAGCTTGGTTAATTAACAATGTACGCGCACAAATCAATGTTTTCACTCCGGTAGCGGAAGCAAGACTGAGTTCGCGCACAACAGGTTTGTACACGTCGACGCAAGTCCACTGACTGCATGTGTGCGCGCACAAAAGTATACAGATGTGCGCGAACATTTCTAGAATGTTCGCGCACAATTTGTTATTGTTTGCTTTAGTGAGTCGACCAGAATAAACATTTGTGTCGCACAATGTGCATGGCAGTGCCGCACAGTTCTGCACACTGGTGGAATCGCATCTTAATAATCACAAAATTATGATATAATATTCCATATGCTTTTAAGTCTATATAGATTGATCATGTAAGTATATTATCAACTGGTACAACACTATTACTTAAATCTGTCAATCATGCTCATCAGTGACTATGTCTGTGATATAAAACATATTCTTCCAATTACAATACATCATAATAATGTTGAGTAGCAATTAATATTGCTTATTGCATCAATTCCTATTAAAAAGGCAGTAAAAACCACTTACTTGAATATCTGGTTGATTCGGGATTTAGGCATGGAGAATTTCAAGAAGACTCTCAAAAATCTGATCATTATCAATGGTCTAGGTGCTCTTAAAATACTAAGATAACTGTATCTTGGCACAATTCCAGTCAATTCAAACATTTGAAGTAAAACTGATACCCAAAGAAAAAATACCATGGAAGCATCAAATTGGCACCAATGATCTTTCAAATACGCAACATCTCCCTGAAATGAACAACTCAGTTTAGTGAAAACCAATATAAGTTTCTGACTACTTTGAGAATGTATACCAGTGATACCATTGTAACTCAATACAATGGTATGACTGGTTATTTAGTCAAGGGATATAATCTTGCCCGGGTCTGGAGACTCGATGGATCTTCCTCTTCTCAAATTTCCTTTACCCCCCTCCTTAAAAGACATGCCTGGTTTTTTTGCTTCTAAAAATCTACATGCAAATGATTTTAATAAGAATTAAAAACCAGGTATTGAATAGCTTCCCATTTCCTGCCCCCAACTCTACAACCTCTTACTGAACCAACATTCTTCTAAATCATCTGTTGTAAAAATCCTTTATGTTGATTTGACTTACCACTACAGTTCGAGCAAACATTTATAAAAGGCAATGAAACAAAGTAGGTATTCTACATTCTAAATATATTTGGAAATATTCAGGTATTTTTAAAAAGTAATATTTTACAAACCTTAAGTATTCCTCTTATATGCATCTTAGCTATCATTTCGGCAGTAAATAGAAGAGTTACACAACAGTCCACAGCAAAAGTAATTGTTTGTAAGTATGGATATTTCTCAAAGGATTTAGGAGTGTTTAGAGATACTGACATTAGACTTAGTAGAGCGCATAGTCTCAAAATTCTTCTCACCCATAACTGGAACACAAAATTCCAACTGTACACCACGTATTCTCATAACAATATTTTTAAAGTTCACTGTAGTAATAAAATGAGGTACCTTGTTGACCCACTCAATATCAGCGCTTTCATTTAATGATTCTTCTGGGCCGTAGTCCGCTAGGACCGGTTCCCCTTTCAGGCTTTGTTTTCGACCCAACATTTTCATGAACTTAATAATTGTAGTTTTAATTTACACGGTAAATATAAATTTATAAGCCTGGTGTTGGCTTATTTATAGTATGTTTATAAATTCTGGTTTAAATAGTGATTGGCACTATTTTAGATAACGTGCTGTACAAAGAATATGAAAATCATAAACAACAAAAAAAATCACGGGTTTACTATTAGTTGAACGCCAACAAAGCGTATTTTATTTCAGGATTTCCAGAAAAACTAAACTTGCTTGAGGAAAAGCTATTATTATTGATTTTTATTTAAGTTACCGGAAACAGTAATCTTTTTAATGTTACCTATACTGTAAAAGTTCCATTCTGCACAGCTTAGGGATCTATAAATAATACACTTTACTTTTTACATTGCCAAATAATTATTTTGACATTTATCTTGTTTCCTTCGCTATTTTATTCGATTTAAATCAAGCCAGATTATGTGGATGAAAGTATAAAATCTGATTTGATGTAATATTGAAACTAAACGACGGCCACTAACAGATTGCGTTCCCAAAATCTTTCAGTTCCAATAGGTACATAAGTTTTCTAGTATCCAGAGTTGTTCAAGGCGCCCAATAGCAGTAGCATAGTGAGAGCATCTGGCTATGAGCGCGTCGTTAAAAAAAAACTTGTGTGTACTTATGTACACGCGTTAGAAGTTATACTTCTTAATATACAACTTGAACATAGTTATCAATTTTCATACCACCTAGAACTAACGTCATGCTGTTATTTTTACGATGCGCGCGCATTATGCGCGCGCATCGTAAAAATTCACTCTCATACCACCTAGAACTAACTTCATGCTGTTAAATTTTTTGGTGTCGGTGTGCGCGCGCATCGTAAAAATTCACTCTCATCATTTTTCTCCATCGCGTCAAAAGAAGTATAACTTCAACTAGATGGCTTAAGTCGCCTCTAATCTCCGAAGAAGCTTTGTAAGCCTAAGCTAACAACTACACAAACGTTATGTACTAGTGTCATGTATTATTATAATTAATATTAAAAGGAAAATGGTGAAAGGTACAGAATATTAAAAAAGCAAGAAATAGAGGTTGAAACGTAACGGCGTTTTTGGCGTCAACGCGGAGAAAGATTCATCGAGGCATTGTATCATTTTTACAAAAACTAATGTAAATTCGAGTTTTTTTTGTGTAAATATGTCTAATAACATAACGTCTTCACCAACATTACACAAGGTGGAAGACGGTGCCTTATTGCCATGAATTGTGATTTACCGTGTTGATTCGAAAACTCCATAGAAGCCTTGAGTGAAGTTTCCACTGCCTTACTGGGGTAGGACTTGGATATGACTGTGACGAACTTTATTAGACTGTGGCTAAATTACGAATATGCTACATACATGCCATAATGTTAGAAAAGAGAGATTTTTTTTATAAAGTCCGGGATAGAATTATATTAACAAATAAATATGGTTAAAATAAAGTTTTTTTTTCATGTAGTTTTCGATAACAACGGTTGCTTGCTTAGCAAGATGACAAGACACAGAAAAACAATCAAAACTGATATAAAAAGAAATACAATGATCAAAGAGTTTCACTGCTCATTTATTAAATACTTATTCAACACATACCTAATGAGCCCATTTTTATTATGAGTTTACGACTGAAGCATTTAATACCCATCCATGGTCAAGAAATAATTTAAAAAAATACGATACCTCTACCGGTCTACCAACCTTATAAAATAATATGTTTGTGTTGAAGTTGAAATGTCATGTTAAGTTTTCAAAATAAAGGTTGAAAAAGTTTGATTAAGCACGCTTAATATACATACCTTTTCTATAATAATTATCCATCAAAATAATATTATGTTATAGGGTATGTTATGCTGCACTACAACGACTATTCGTCTATTTTAAGCTAATGAGCACTTACTACTAAACGTACAAGAATATAGTTTTCTTTTTAGTAATTACGTCGCCTAATTAAATTTTTAACTATATAAAGTAATAAATAACAAGTTAAAATGTTCATTTATATGAGTAAAAAGGTAAGTACATTTTTATGTGATTGAAAAAACTCCAATAGTTAAAGTTGTTTTGATATTTTATTACTATAGCAACTGACTGCTTTGTTGATTCGGCTCATCTTAACCACATACACGTCTAATAGAAGAGACCGCGGTTGGGCTAAGGTACGATATTTAGTTTCAAATGTAATATTGATGTTACCTATGAGCAGTTTGAAAGACTAGACCTTTAGTAAAATTAAATTCAATGTCAAGTAAATTAGAAGAGCTTTACATAGTATTAAAACTGTGTGTATTTTACTGCTTGTACAGTAAGCAGTGTTTGGAAGAATTTTATTTCTGATTTTACCCATGACCACTTTGTATGCTTAAGTTGTCATCAACTGGGAGCCCATATCACCATTACAGTTAGTACAGTTAGTTATTATTATATTTATTATATTATTTATTATTACAGTTAGTACCAGAAAGTACAGTACAGTTTTGTACTGCACTTTCTTGGAATCTTCATATCTTGACTGACAATGAGTAGATTATGCAACTGCTTACTACCTGGAGCAAATTGCTGAATACATGCTAACCAAGATTAAAGTGACGTCCCTGGTGTTGCAATAGGAAACAGTACCTGCTTATCAAAAAGTGGGCTTTAAGAATGTTTGCCGAGTTGTGCTTAAAAAGTTGCATGAAAATTTTACTCAAACTTACAAAACTAGTTATCTTCCATTGTTTTACTAGACTGACTGTTTGATAGATGCTATTTATCAATCTATCAAGGAAATTTAAATGAGAAATCTCTTGATCTGTAAATAATATTTTACAGAATTCACTATGTAAATGTTGCTAAAAGCAAAAAAACCAGCCGAGTGCGAGTCGGACTCGCACATGAAGGGTTCCATAGCAGCAAGTATTTCAGTTGATTAAATGAATGCAAATTGCGGGTTATGACGTATTAAAAAAAAAACTACTTGCTAGATCTCGTTCAAACCAATTTTCGTTGTTAGTTTACATGGTAATGTACATCATATATTTTTTTTAGTTTTATCATTCTCTTATTTTAGAAGTTAGAGGGGGGGACACCCCTTTTACCACTTTACAAGTGTCTCTCGCGCAAACTATTCAGTTTAGAAAAAAATGATATTAGGAACCTCAATATCATTTTTGAAGACCTATCCATAGACACCCCACATGTATGGGTACAATGAAAATAAATTTTGTGAGTATCAGTTCTATGTATGGTGACCCCCCAAAATAATTGTTCTTTTTCTATTTTTATGTAAAAATCTTAATGCGGTTCACATCTACTTACCAAGTTTCAGTAGTACAGCTCTTATAGTTTCAGAAAAAAGTGGCTGTGACATACGGATGGACAGACAGACATGACGAATCTATAAGGGTTCTGTTTTTTGCCATTTGGCTACGGAACCCTAAAAAGGGACTAAGACTGCAATATGTTATGTTGGGTTTCCTTCTTTCAGATTGCAATACCCAAGCAATCAAATGTTACATGCATATCATGGAATCATTCTTCAGGATATATAGCTGTTGGTGGAGAAGATGGCATGTTAAAAGTGCTGAAATTGGAATCTGGTATGGTCTTGAAAATTATTTTATGATGAAATATGTTATTTTATGTTTAATTATTATGAAAAAAAGTAAACTAGGCTTCACTGACTTTCCTACCTAAATACTCTGAAATTGTTAAATACAAGTTATTTAAATTTTGTTTATTCCTAACTTAAAAACACCAGCTCTACTACCACAAGTCTGCTATTCCTTTTAAAGACATTTAGTAACAAGCAGGTTTAACTTCAGAAAGTTAAATGCAAGAGCCTAACTTAAATACAACGAACATCATTCTATGAAAAAAAGCAACTAAATTTTATACCACATCATCATCATCATCATTTTGTCCCACTTATATGCTAGTGGCTATGACTTCCGCCCTTAATCTCGATGAGGACCATTGTATGCGAGACTTAATACCACTTCCACACTAGTATATTCCAAAGTAGACCAGCTGTATTGTGTTTGAGTTTAAATAAACATTTTTTCTTTTGCTTTGTTAGTTTTTATAGATTAAAACTTAGCTTAAAAATATAGGGTTTAGGTTCTACTTAAAATAATGGTGTACTTGTGAAAGGTTATTCAAGTTTTTAATTAATATTTGCAGGAGGAGGAGGGAATTTGTCTATGAATCTGAGTTTAGAAGGACACACTGGGCAAGTTTGTGTGTCTATATGGAATGAGGTATTTCAGAAGCTGACTACAAGTGATGAACATGGAGTCATCATTGTTTGGATGCTTTATAAGGTATCAGTTATTATTTTCTACTGTAAACTATAAATTTGTAAATTAAGCTATATAAATTAAATACTGAATACTTCAAGAATTTAATACCTAAAATGCTATTAGGTATACAGTTCTTAAAATATAATCACCTTCTATTACTTCAGGATTTAATCTATACAACCTGTGAAACACTTGTGGCTAGTCTTCTTTGAGACAGGCCTCCAAGGCCAAAATACAACTAGGAGGAGATTATTATTTTCTTTCATTATTTTGTTATAATGATAATAATAATGTATGTATTTATCTCTATTACAAAGGTTTGTACACATTGTCACACGAAATATATAATGAATCATCATCATCAGTTCCAGGTTTTATATAAACGAATATCCAGGTTTATTTCATAATTTGGCGTTGTCTATTTATATTTATTTATCTGCTTAATTTTAGTGGAAAGGGTTCTTCCAAGGAGAAAGGAAGATCCTTTTTTTTCATTTATTTACCAAACACAAAAGATACATATTATAAATAGTAACAGTAATAGTAACACAAACCTTTTGGGCTTGTGCGTGCTACTTTTGTAGTATGTTGTGTAGCTTACAAACATAAGAGCTAGGTTCAACTTATATTCTTACCTAAGGTACTTAACATTATAAAGAATCCGATCCTCCGATCGGGCGGTGGTGTGCCCGGTGACCGCGGTCCGTTGGTAGCCTTCTAAGCTTTAACATAAGTAGGCGTAGTGTTCCCAATTTCGCTATCGCGGCGGCGCTGTGATGGACGGAGCTGTTTGCAGTCTTTTTGTAGTAGCTATCTTACTTGACACCTTCTGGCCCTGAAAAAGGATTGCTATGTTGTTGTAGTCCCAGTTACTTGACAGTTACCAAGTTGTGTGACACCGAGAGTCGTTACAAGTGTTGCTGCGAGTAAGTGTAGCGTGTGCGTGGCGACTGAGCTGCGTTGACCAAAGTGCGTAGTGTCGTTGATGCAGGAGCCGCAGTGGCTGGAACTGACGATGGAACCAGGCTCTGATCTGGCAGGTGT
Source organism: Pseudoips prasinana (assembly GCA_951640165.1). Classification (NCBI taxonomy): domain Eukaryota; kingdom Metazoa; phylum Arthropoda; class Insecta; order Lepidoptera; family Nolidae; genus Pseudoips; species Pseudoips prasinana. The sequence goes on along the minus strand of OX621237.1, from coordinate 21,378,731 downwards.
GATTTACCGATGATGCTTGGCTAGCGGCAGGCCACTAGCTTGATGGTTAAGAGTGGAACGCGCTTCATCGCGTTGGTGTCAAAGGATGATAAGTTTCCTCCGCCAAAAAAGAAAACAGTTTCTGATCCGGTCACGAGCACTCTCCATGGAAATAGATCCGTTTATATTATAGTATTCATTCGAATTTCGCTCTCCTCATGCACTGGACTGTACTGTTTAAGTCGACGATAGATGTCGCAACGACATTATGTTTCATGCAACAGGGAATGATTATATGATATATAGCATAGATATATGAATATGATTATTTACAACAACGAAATATGTCTTAATATTAAGCTGAATTAAACAAAATCATAATGGCATTATATTGTCTCATTGCTAGATTTGTGAATGCCATTATACGCAAATAGGTACTTCATATTTGTCATTAATTTTGTTCTCTTTATTTGTTCTGTTATCAAATCTATAATATATTAATATATATATAATATATTAATATATATAATATATTAATGTTTCATTGTTTGTTTTTCAGGGTTCTTGGTATGAAGAAATGATAAATAACAGGAATAAATCAACAGTGACAAGTATGGCTTGGGGCTCTGATGGTCAAAGAATTTGCATTGCATATGAAGATGGTGAGAATGGTTATTTGTAGAGTTCAATTGCATTTAATACATAGTCATGAACAAAATAGATGTCAATTTCCATCCATTTATTACCTCATCACAAATGGAGTTGCTTAATACATAGGAAGTTACGTTTCAACAAACAAAGCATATTACATAAGCAATAAGCTCAAGTAATTTGCCTTCTAGCTAGACCAAGGATTAATTATGGTCATGAGAAAGATTTGTCAACACTTACAGTTACAAAATGCAAAAAACGGTATAAAAATCTATAATGTCATGCATGCAAATGCTGGTGGTCCAATATCTAATGGCAGTTGTGATGCATGTGATCTCTCGGACCTAAAGATCGTGCACCTTGTACCCCATCAGTGCTTAGCATCACAAGACTAAGAACTTAAAATGTGCAATATTTATCAAAAAAGAATGACATCCTTTATATACATATATTTTTGTGTTTCAGGAGCGGTTATTGTTGGTTCCGTGGATGGGTCACGAGTTTGGGGCAAAGACATCAAAGGGCCAGGACTCTCTGCAGTTCAATGGTCACCAGATAACTTGCAACTTCTTTTCGCACTGTCAAATGGCGAACTACACTTATATGATGAACATGGAAATTTTATTGTATGTATAAGCGTAAAGACTGGCTTTATTTATTGCTCAATATTAATATTGAACAAATATTTGATTAGGACAATGATACAAATCTATATATATAAAAATCAATGCCACTTTTCGTTGTAATGTTATAACTCAACAACGCCTTTACCGATTTGGCTAATTTTGGTCTTGAATTATTCGTGAAAGTTCAGGGAAGGTTTGTACGTAGAGAAATATATAAAAAAATCTTGAAAAAGTGTAAAATAAACATCTTTTAGCAATTTAAAATATTTTTTCTTTGAATAAATGAACTTAATAATCTTTTTTTTTATTACTATGCCTTATACGTAGCGAAGCACGTACCGAGCCGCTAGTGAGTTATAAAAAAGTCAAGTTGAGGTTCTTTTGTAGATGCCTGCTGCTGTTCATGGCGTATCAGGATCGATGGAGGTAGTTAATATGGACTGGTATTCTGGCAGTGCACCACTCAATAGACCTGTACTAGCGATATCTTACAGAAGTGGTGTAATATTACTAATGAAAAACTGTAATGAAGAAGGTAAGGTTGTTTAGTCATGTCACACACAGAACAATTTCAATTGAGTGGCTGTGTAATTTTACTATTAACCATATCATGATAATGATTTATAAATACTGCTACCTCAATGTAAAAAGTAGGTTACAAAACCGGTGAGTAATATAAGGAATATTATACTGAATATCATATTATGGAGTTACCGATGACTCAGACAGTCGCCTCGCAGCTTCGTGTCGCGGGTTCAAGTCCCGCGTAGGATAACTATTTGTGTGAACCATAATTAGTTGTTCTGAGTCTGGATGTACTTCGTGTTCGTCAATTATATGTTTGTGAAGTACCCCGCGACACGGATTATTTTCCTAGTGCGGGCGATGTGTTTTATCTTTAAAAAAAACTACAATACTAACATTTTTTTTGTTAGTGGTACATTAATTAATTAATGCTTGACGATATCGTTGGAGCATGTAAGATCTTTGATGATCTAGTAGTATCCCGTAAAAAGCTGTTAAAATAACTTAATAATGTCCTCCTAGCCGAATTTCAGCCACGGCGGCCAGTCTCAATAGAGATTAGCCATCTGCGCTGGACATATTATAGTGCACAAGTGTGTGCGCAAACACAGGAGCACTTTCTATTCCATCACTCTCATGGTCCGATGAGACGAGATAAAATGACTTAGACGAGGACCAAAGTCACCACTTATTTTTGCCTTTTTATTTTCAGATAGCGTGGTGGTAGACACAAACATGTCTATCATTGACTGCCACTGGAACCACAACGGTAGTATCCTGGCGGCAGCTGGTTGTACGGCTGACAAAACCAATGTTGTTCAGTTTTTTGGTGCTTATGGAGAGGTATTATTATTGTCATATTTGTTGCCATCAATTCATATAGTATGGTTCTATCTCATTTCAAGTGGGGTTGATCCCCTAACTCATGCATTAAGCTGCGTAACCAGTAATTGAGATTTTTAGACCAGGTCCCAGATTCTATTTGATATCTGATCACCTGTGGCAATTGTGCTAGATGCTCTTATCAGAATCGCAAGCAATTGAGCGTGCTCTGCCCGATTCAGAACAGTGGCGGAAAAGTATTGGGTGCCCCAAACACATAATGATGATTTCAATTTATTATTTAACATGGAATTGGTAGGTACGTGAGAACCTGTGCCTTTTGGTTTCCATATTACATCTTCAACTGCCTTAAGACGCTTGCGGTCTATTGTCTACACCTAAGCATTTCTTCTATACAGTTGGGCTCTAATAGCATGTTGCAGTGTTGCATAGTACGCGTATCCAACACCCTCTTAATGGTGGCATACGTTTTGGTGCTGGCTGAAGATTCATGTCTCTCTAGAGTTCGATCAATCCCCATGCTCGTGGTCATAGGCTTGTGTGATCTAATTGGTGGAACGCTATAGAGATACAGGATTATACGTTGTTATGACTCAGACTTTACGGCGCAGCTATCTCCGGCATATTTAGATATATTATTGACTGACTACAAAAAGAAGGAGATTATAATAGGTACTCTTTGTGTGATTTCATTGGTCGAACGCCTCGACTCTACTATAACGTCGAACTGGTTTTCGGTAGTCGGTGGTAAGTGGATCAAGCGCCTAAAAGCCCTCAAGTCGAATTACACGAACCGCTCAATGCCTTTTACATTGAGCGGTACCACTAGCCGTAATGGCGTCACTCGCAACTTTAGCAGGACCACAACATGGATGTGTATTGAGTAAGTTGGATATAGGTACTTACCCAGTTCTTGTGCCTAAAATAATGCTGTGTCCTACCTTACTGTATTTTTTTATATTGTTGCTGCCCAGTCATGTTTAAGGTTACGATGGCGAACGGATTCCACCCCCAGATCCGATTCCCAATTCGATCAATCTTAAGTTCCAGCTCCTTTTTAGAAGGATACAATAAAATTAGAATTTAAAATAAAATGTTGAATAATGTATTGTATTATTTTCAGCACATACGTACGTTACGTGTACCTGCCGGCGCTATGAGAGCTCTGTCATGGGAACGTAAATCACTTCGGTTGGCCATAGCTATAGATTCGTTTATATATTTCGCTAACGTCAAAATGGATCACAAGTACGCATTTTATGGAAACACTTTAGCTTATGTATCTGGTACAGATACTGTCACCTTTTGGGATACTGTTACTCATCAGGTTTGTATGTTTTGAGTTTTTATTGACCAGGATTGGATAGAATACGATATATCTTTGAGGAATGTTGTAATTATCAATAAAACAGTGCACGCTTGGCGGTAGTGTCTATTGATCTTTCTAGGCACCTCTTACGCAGACTACACTCCGCTAAACAGTTTTCTGTGTTCCGTAGTGTATGCGTAAGACAGTACGAGAAAGGCAATTTGTGACCTACTTAGTATAGGCAATAAAAACATCAGTCTGTAAACATTAAATGAAATATATATATAAATTTCGCCCAAATGATGCTTAATTGATGAATCAATCAATAAAAAAAATAAATGAATGATACTTAATTTAGAAAAAAAATGTAATATCACACATTCACACCGCATACCAGTTGATATTGGGTAGGATCCCAAGTGTTTTGTAATTTGTATTTTTCTTCTGTATGTACATACATACATCTAACGCCCCTAACTTAAAGATCCACATTTCTAGCACACACATTTTCCTGCTCTGTTTTCTTGAAAAGCTCAAGCTTGACTGCTCAAGATTAGAGTTAGGTCTGTTGGCGTGGTTGGCAAATGCTTGCTTTTCACGCCGGAGGTCGAGGGTTCGATTCCCACCCAGGACAGATATTTGTGTGCATGAACATCTCTGTTTGTCTGGGTGTAATTTATCTATATATGTAAGTAGGTATGTATTTACAAAAGAAAAGTAGTTTATCAGTCATCTGGTTTTCATAGTACAAGCTCTGCTAGGTTTGGGATCAGATGGCCGTGTGTAAATAATGTCCCAGGATATTATTAGATATTATTAGTAGTAGTGCGTCTGTAGCTGAAATAACATGTTTAAACCTTAATCGGTCATAGAACATGTTCATAATTAATTGGGTTTAGCTCTTATTACAACAGTGTATAGATTAAAATGAGATGGTAACTATTAAACCGGAACCCGATTAAGTTGAAGATTTTTGCTCATTGGACCATTTCTATTTTATATTGAATTTTCATAGTAATGTTATTATTTTTAGTCATGGATCAATCACGTACCTGACGTAATTGACATGTGTGCCGTCGACGAGTACTGTGTGATAGCTACGCTAGGCACAATCATCATATCGAATCAACAAGGGATCCAGTGCGACGGTAAGTCATAATTCACGGGGTTTCTTAAAGCTACAACTTATTCTCATTGCATGGTACTTTATGCCATTTTTTCTACGTTTTTAATTTGTCGATCCTTTTTTACAGCAAAAGCGGTGAATATTCCAGTAGTTTATGTGACAATCAATAGCAAAGCAATTGTGGTTGCTGCGTCGAAAGAATCATTCATTATTTGGAAGTTCTCCATACCATCTAGACCAAGTATGCATATTTATAAAATCCTCTATTAAAAACCTATAAAGGTGCGGCATGGGTCGACACCTTAACCCTATCTCACCTTCTCAGTGCCACCGCATTGGCACCGCTTCGGGCACTGCTGAAACATGTGCAGGGACTCTCAATTTGATTGGAAATTACATATTTCAATTTGGTTATTTGATTAGATATGTTCAGAATGTGGGAGTCCAATGCGCGCTAGCTTCATTATCACATATCGACGAAGCTCTTGGTTGGTTACCCGCGTGCCCAGTAGATAATACCTAGTATTATGCTATTTAACAAGCGTGTCAATATTGTCAGTATTCCAGAGTAGGTTTTCCCAAGGCTTCAATTCGGAAGAACATTTTGACGCCCTCGTACATAGATGAATAATAATTAAATACTGGGCATCAGTATAACGACCTTAACAATATATGGGTCATACAAATAGTTCTAAGAGTGCAGTTTCTGAGATACAGAAGAACATTTTGACGCCCTCGTACATAGATGAATAATAATTAAATACTGGGCATCAGTATAACGACCTTAACAATATATGGGTCATACAAATAGTTCTAAGAGTGCAGTTCCTGAGATACACCGACAGACAGACGAACAGACTGAAACTAACAAAAACATTACTTTTTAACGTTGCGATAGCTTAAAACTTATTATTATTGCCCTATTGAAGAATGCTTCTAGTATTTAATCGACATTTTAGATATTAACCAAATGATTCCAGGAGCGTCTGAACTGTTCTACCATGCAGATGGGTCTCCAGTGACATCCAATGATGCAGGGTTCCAAGATGATACAATATGCTGTATAGCATGTTCCGATAGCCACTTATTAGTGGGTCGAGACTCTGGATCTATATTATTATTTTCACTTGTCAATTTTAAGAAAATAACGTCGATAAATATGAATTCTCGACCCTACAAGTTGGGGCTTAATTCTAACTCCAGGTATGTTCTGCATTAAGTCCAAAAATTGTCTTGTGTTGTGATGTTGTAGAATGCAGTTAAAGTCGATCATATGCGCGAGGGTCAATGCCTATCATATTAGTTTACACAGTGTTTGAGGTAATTAGTATTTACAAAGTAATTAAGCCGAATCGTTATAATCTTCTATACAAATAAATAAAATTGGAGTGTCTGTTTGTAATATTGGAATAACCGAGTTTTACTACATAAATATGAATATACAACGTGTAACAGAAAGTGTGAACGTAACTTAAGGGGGTTATAGGGTATCAGGACGGCTACCTATGGACGAAACTTCAAACAGAAATAATCATTTTTTATTCAACTAGTAATTTATTTTTCTATCGACAACCTAAATCAACAAGTAAGATTACCGACATTATGAACAACACTAAAAACTCAGCCGCAAGGGTAATGAACCTTACCGCGAACTCTTTGGGTACCTACTACTTAGACTGTAAATAAAAAGTGTGGTTCTGTACAGTCACATAATTTATTACACGTGTTTATTTTAAGATTCAATCAAATGTTTAACTGAATTTTTGCTCTAATTTTTAAAGGTTCCCTGTAACAACATTTTAATCATTCATACAAATTTGATAACTAGGAAAAATCACTTAATTTAATTTAAATTGATATTCCGCAAGATGTTGGATCTAGGAGAAATAAATAATTTAATTGACTTATGTAACTGCAGATATTTTTTTGTGTGTTAAATAGTAAGAATATTAAATTTTTCTTTCAGTATGTGAATTTAATCTGGCCGGGAACGAATAGGTACTTAAATTTTAACACAAACTATACAAACTAACCAGATAAACACACGCGGTACGACTACTGATAAATTAAGAAAAAATATGAATAATGTACTAGGCTCATATGGACATTAGGGGACATTTCGAATTCCGTCCTGATTTTGTCGCAAGGAACTCTAATACGGCGGCGAATACAAAGGATTGATGTAGGTAAATAATAAATGGTGAAATATTTTTTTATATTCATCAAAGCGGGCCCCGCGCGCGCGCCGCGCCATTTGAATGTGTTCGTGTATAACTCATTGGTCTAGCGGTAGCGTGTTCAACTGCAGATAATAAAGTCCTGGGTTCAAATCCCGGGTCGGGCCAAAAAGTGATTATGGGAATAATGATGTCCTGGGTTCAATTCCCGGGTCGGGCCAAAAAGTGATTATGGGATTTTTCCGTAAAAAGAAATTTCTCAGTATCAGCCCGAAGTCTGGGAGTTGACGATATTACACCCCCATGCCTCGGAGAGCACGTAAAGCCGTCGTTCCTGTGCCTGACTTCTTTCCGGTCGTATCGCTAGTTGTCCCATCGGATCATGAGAGTGATGGAATAGAAAGTGCAGGGGCACTTTCAATTCCACCTTTGAAATTTAGAGTGATACACTCTAAATTTCAAACGACGTATTTGTAACGACATATTAATCATTCATACAATACATACAAATAAAAAAATATGAATAATGTACTAGGCTCATATGAACAGTAGGGGACATTTCAAATTCCGTCCTGATTATATCCAAAGTTACACTAATATGGCGGCAAAATCAAAGAGTTGATGTAGGTAAATAATAAACGGTTAAATATCTTTTAATATTCATGAAAGCGAGCCGCGCGATACCTAGATACCTACGTCGTCGATACCTAGGCGGCTCTTTTGAGTGGACTCAAAGACGCCACCAAAGGGGCCGCGTTTGAAGAAAGCCGCCAAATTCATCAAATATTGTGCATTTTATTATTTAATATTTAAAAATATTAAAATCATCAGTTGTTCGTAAACTGCTGTCTATTTAGGTCGTGTTTAGTTACTAAATCGTCTAAAATGTCGTTTAGTAATGAGTAAAGTGTTCCGCGAAATCCTTAACTATGTCGTTTAGTGATCGTAATAATTTTGAAAATTTCGTGCATTCATCTATGAAAGAATAGCCTCAGACGTGCACTTTGTGATGATGAGGATTCATAGGTCACAGAATTTAAGGCTGTTTAATTACGAGGAACCTATGTCGTGAAGGGTACAGTGTCGCGATGGAGGCCACGCCTCTTTATAACTAAGAAACATGAAAGCTTTACGATTCTATGAATATGTTGTACATGAGAGAGACTCGTGTTAGTTGGCAAGTCTTAGAGTTAAGCTTTCGGTGTCGGTGCAGATTTTAGTGAACGTGAAATAATGAAATTCTTCCATCAGTACTGAAAACAACTTCAACTAGAAGTTAAACTATAAAAAGATTCTCGTAATGTGTTTGTGGATCACGTACTTATACGATGTAAAGTATCCAATAGCTATTCAGCAGTGCTATAAATAAAAACATAACTCGAAAATAAAACAAAATATGTGTAGTGAGTGCAATCGGAATCAAACTACCAGGCGTGCATAGAAACACAGAGGTATGTCAAACAATTTCTAGTGTAAATCAGAATCAGCTGTGCTGTGTTAGTACGGATGTTCGTTATATCGATAAAAATACTTGTCGATATATTGAATGGTATATTATTTTACGATCAAGATTAAAATGATGGTATTTCGGTATGAGATTTTGTGTATAGGTAGGCTTAAGGAGACCGTATATGCCCCTTAAGTTACGTTCACTCTTTCTGTTACACGTTGTATATACGGTACATACACCAAAATAACATTTTTATCAATGTTTGTCTGTCTGTCTGTTTGTTCCGGCTAATCTCTGAAACGGCTCGACCAATTTTGACGGGATTTTATTGGCAGGTAGCTGATGTAATAAGGAGTAACTTAGGTTACTTTTATTTTAGTGAAAATCTTTTATTTTACCAAAAAACAAAATAAACTAATTAACACGCGGACGAAGTCGCGGGCACAGCTAGTATAGAAATAAAAAAAAGCAATACATTTATCAGACAGTGGATACAATTAAAAAGGGACAGAGCAAATCGCTAGTAAACACAGGAAAAGAAGAAAACGTGCTATCACTCTAGCCGTGTGTGCTATTTTATTTGCTATGGATCCGGTGGTAGCATTAAAGCGCGACCGTCGTTATTAACATAAGGTCCGTCATAATAATATCACCTTAATATAGACAGAACCATTGCCAATATGTATTACAAATATTAGACTTAAACTAGATAATTAAACTTAAACATAATCTCTTGACAATAACTTGATACGAGCTAGCTAAATATCATTGCTGTTATAAAATAAATTTTATTAATGTTTTAATACTATCAATACAATGTGTACCTAAATATCTATGTTACAAGAAATAATAATGTATACAACTATAATACTACAAACATGTTCTGACTATTTACAAGCGCTTTTTTAAAGTCTACGTGAATAAAAACCTTTTTTATTTTATTTTATTACTTTTTGTTAGGCCTAATTCTTAGGTGTTGCTAAATGTATTAGCTTTAAATATATTTTGTTGTTTCTTATAGTAAATTCTACGTAATCGACCAGCCTGGATCCCTTTACTTGTTGGACACAGACATGGCTAACAATATAAGTATAGGTCAAGCATTACGCAAGGACGTGTGGAGCGCTCTTTGGGCCTCCGACAACCCTCAAATGTTGGCTGTGGCTGAAAAGGCCCGGCTTTATGTGATGAGGGATTCGGAACCCGAAGAACCCTTGACTATGCAAGGCTATTTATGCAAGTTTAAGGTACGTATTTCCAAAATGTTTTGTGTTTCCTTTGCCACATACATAGTTATCATGTGCACCATTACGCGGTAAATCTGAAATGTGAGCGTGGATTTATACATCTTTCATTTACGAGGGTTTGTTTTGGTCTGATCATTGCAGCATATACGGCTTTGACTTTTGTCGCTCGTTAAAATATTTTGATCGTGCCAGTGTACTTAAAGCTTCGTTTCAGTAATGCCCAGTGCGCCCAGGCTTGGTGTGCTGCAAACTAATTATGCCGCCGCGTCGCCTTCTATGCGTCAAAACTAGTACCTATACATTCTACCAGGGATTGAACAGCCACTTATGAAAGTTGTTAAAAGTGTGTTTGCTTTTAAGGAACTGGAGATCACTACAGCGCTTTTGGACAGCGTAGATGAGAAATGCACGCCTCAGCACATAGTGAGAGTCGAAGTCAAGTCCTTGAGAGATACGCGACAGCTCATTGAAAAAGTAGGACTGAAAGAAGCAGAAAACTTTATCAAAGACAATCCTCATCCCCAGTTGTGGTAGATATAATTCATTATTGGATATATACATTGTGGCGTCCGCTGGGTCAGGGGATTGGACAGACATCTAATGTTTTCAAATGTAGCCTTTCTTGACGTCGACAGTTGGTGCAACACTAAAATCCCCGAACACACTTAAACCCACTTAAGAGCCCCGGCGACAAGCACTGCGTGAGGGTTCAAACGTGACGAACTTACAGATTCCTCCGGCTGTACTGTGCGAGACGTACACAGTTCACTTCTCACTTGCACTGTACTCTTGGCATTGTTTACTTTCACTGATCACTTGAAATTTTTTAGCTTTACTTATGCTCTTGATTCGCCTTTACTTAACCTTTCAACTTGCATTCCTTCACCGATTTTACAAAAAAACTACACAATTATTTATAATAACAATATGTCATTTGAAAGCCTGAAATATTATCTTTAATTTTATAACATTATCGATTCATCCATTATTTTATAAATTAATGATATCTGAACGTAAATTTAGGAAATATGGAAGTTTAGCACAAAGTGCTGTGGCGGGGTATTTTCCAAATTAAAATAACATATAAAAAAATAAAAAACTGAATGCTCCCACTCTTCTAATAATGCTGCCTTCAGGTCTTCTACGCCTCCAGGGACTGGATTTCTGGACCCTTCTTTTGAGCTCATCCCATAAGTGCTAGTTGAATGGTTGAGTCAATTTGGTTGCTCGGGAGTGTAGTTGACCTGTCTGGCTAAGTTTATGGTAATTTCTGTAATACATATATTCTATTTGATTCATTTGGACCATTGACTTATACGTGAGGTAAAATTATTTAAATAATCATTATTTTTAAATAGTTCGTCAACTTAAAAGATGGGATGCTTACTTGTTTTGTTTTGTAGGTTACTACTAGCCGAGGCGGCTTTAAAGAATTTCGAATCAGAATCAGCTTTGGAAACGGCAGAAGCTGCATTCGTGAGGCGCAACGATTACGCAGGAATCAAATTTGTGTCACGTCTGAACGCGCTACATTCGAATGCATTGAAAAAAGCTGAAATACTCGCATATTTTAAAGATTTTGACGCAGCTGAAAAGATATATCACAATGAAGATAGACGGTATGTAAAGGTATCAATGTAGTTTAATGATGAACCTGTTAGATTCACCATAGGTCGCTGGTTCATATCCGGCTCGAAGGACCAATGTTCGGTGTACGGATGGATATGTAAATGATAAAGTTTGATATTTGATATGATATTTAATTATTACCCCAAAATGATATAAAATTGATATAATGTATTGCTTGCTTGGTTATCGTATGGGTAGTGGTAACCCTAGTGTCAGAGTTGCTCAAGCCGCCCATTAGGCCTCTGACATGGCTTAACGACTGTTGTCTAATGACTACAACCGGGACCGACATCTTAACGTGCCCCCCGAAGCACGGAGACGCTCAGAAATTAAACCACTTTGGCGGTCACCCATCTATGGGTGACTGACCGCGACCCTAGTTGCTTAACCTCGCCGATCGCTTACGGACCGGTGAGAGCATCTAGCTATGAGCGCCTATATATATAATATATTGATATATGATTTATGTCAAGCATTGAACTGACCGCGAGGCGAGCCAACACACCGCGGCCCGCATTCGTTGTGTCAGCGTAATGTGATTGCCTAAATGTTCGATTTACGAAATCCGAACACGCGTTATTGACCACCATGCCATGGCTAGAGTACTTGTAGCATTTATCATGGTTTTGAAGGATTAACTATGTATGTTTGCTGTATAATATATATAAGCTCGTGTTAGCTATTCTTTCGATGCTCCAGGTCAGCTTGAAAGCAGTGATGCCATATTACTTATTATTTGCTATTGTATGGTGGTAAGCAAATTTTTAATATAAAGAAGGCTGTCGCTTCAATCTAACATTCGCTTCGACCAAGCTATCTTGGAAGCTATAAAATTATGTATATAAGTATGTATTTACAAAAGAAAAGGAGTATGATATGTAGTACATATACCAGTTATCTAGTTTTCATATTACAAGCTCTGCTTAGTTTGGGATCAGATGGCCGTGTGTGTCCCAGGATGTTATTATTATTTGAAAATTTTATAAAAAATTTTATCAAAGTTAGCCTGCTTGGTGTAAACGTCCAACCTTGATATAGGCATTAAGCAGTGGTAAAATCCTTTACCACTGCCTAATTCCTATATCAAGTATTTGAGAACATTATTTTCTCGCTTACATTTATTTCTTTGACTTTAAGTGACTTGGCGATAGCGCTCCGCAAGCGACTGGGACACTGGTTCCGCGTCGTGGAGCTGCTTAGAATGTCTGCAAGCACGACGGACGCGCAGGTCAAACAGGCGTACAGCAACATTGGCGACTATTACATTGATCGACAAAATTGGTAATATTTTAATTAAATTGTCTATAGGTAGCTTGTACCGCTCCAGATAATGGGATTCCAAGCCGAATCTCACGTAGGGATTCTGCAAATATCGTTTCGCAAAGAACACAGTAAAATTGCGAGCAAACTAGATTGTTTCTTTACTAATAATAGTGCTTAATTCTACATAATAAAATACGGACCACAGTTTCAATTTCTTGACTACGTTTTGTCTTAAATACTGATGTTATACAGAAGGAATAAATGAATATCAATCGATTTGATTGAATTGACAAAACTTACGTTTTTTTTTAAAGGCAACATCCGCACTATGGATATTAAGCCCTGTGTCGCAAGGTACTTTGCAAACATATATTTGACGGACACAAAGTACATCCAGACTAAACAACTATTTATGGGTTACACAAATAGTTCTCCTACGCGGCAATAGAACTCGAGACACGAAGTAGCGGTGCGATTGTCTTAACCGCTGCGCCACACGTTCACAGTCAATTAATAAGAGATGGGTTTTGGTTAAAAGTTGTTTATTTCTACTTGACTGATATCCCTGAGTTTTTTTATTGGTTTTGTGTGTGTGGTTTAACTTCTACTTCTGTCATGGGATAAGACTGAGTGGTGATATTCGTTATCACCAACCAGAAAAGTGAAAATACAATATCGCTTTGTTTTCAGGACAAGTGCGCTGGAGTACTACACGATGTGCAACAATACAGAAGGCCTGAAGAAGTGTCACATGGCACTCGAGGACAACGAAGCCTTATCCAAATTGTATACCGGTTCACCAAAAGTGACCAAGGTAACCAATCTGTACAAACAGTACGGGATACTTTACTTTTCCAAAATACGCAAAACATTAAATTGTATGTGCTAATTAGCTGGCGTTGAGGCTATGGTTACTCGGGTAATTTGATCTTCAAGCCGTTTAGTATTTTCTGTCTTACCAAATTTAGCAATGACATTCTATACACATGGACTTCGCATCAGTTCGCTAAACGCGGAATTAAAGTGTGCTTAAACACGATATAAGAACATTATATTGATACTGAACTTAGGCAATTACCTATAGCTATTTTAACAAATCGCCTTGTATTTTTACAGGATGTCAGTGGGACAAAACAAAACGTATTGGATGAAATCAACGATGTTAACCAAGTACCAACAGTGCAGGGCGTTTTACAACTGAAGGAAAGCGGTAGAATGCTGCAAGCTGCAGAGATGGCTTATCAGGCAAGATCATTTTAAGATGCATTACTTTGTTATTTATGCAATGTTGTTTTACCAAAGTTTGACGTTAGGTGTCGCGGTTATCTACTGAGCCCGTAAGCCAATTTTAGGGAAACTCGAAACCACAGTAAGGTTACTAAGCCTAGTTGATTAAATAATTACCTACGCTCTATTGAAGCTGTATTGTTGTAACTTTAATGTTTTAGATACCTATTATTATTAATTTTGTTTTTGTATTTTTTTTTAATTCTAGGATATTATTATATTCTAGGATTATTTAGGATAGGAAATACACAAATATATTAAAACATATTTGTTTTATAAATCAGCAGCACGGTTAAAATACGAAAGCTCCCAGTCTCAGTCGAATCATACGCAATACGCACGTGGATTTTTAAAGATATTGCGGAGATAAACTTATACACGACTACTCGTTTTGACGCAGCACTCACTACTGACAGCACCGCCACAACCGCTTAGGGGTCTTTTCGATGCGCATGTTTGTGTGAGCGTGCCGTTTCGACCGTTTGTAGGTGGTTTCCGAACTGGTCTATTTTTATACTGAGCCGAAACTTTATAGTTCGGTCCCGGCGGTTGGCGGGTTTCAGGGTATTATTATTGAGCGACCGGGAAAGTCGATTCAGTAAATCGAAAAATGGTAAATGTAATTTGCTGGATAATTCCGGCAAATTTTGCCTTACATCTCCAGTAGGTAGTTAGAGTTAAGGTCGGTTTTATATATTTTTAAAAGTTATTATCTATTTCAGCTTGCGAATTTAGAAGCTTCTAAGAAGGCTTCTCCTTTGCGAATAAAGAAACTTTACATCTTGGCAGGCCATCTGTACAGCCAGAGTTCTGTTGGTATGTCTGTTAATAATCAATTTTACTAATTCCTTTGCTATACTTTATTAAGTAAGAGATCGATGTCTTACCTAGTTATAAGAGGGTTTTGGGTAAGATCCTAAGACTAATAAGTGTACTATACTTACATCGCAGTTGCCGATAGAAAGTATATATACATATAATAAAATCGTAGGAAAGTCAAAACTGTACATTGAATATTTTTTTAAAAGGATACTTTGGGCGTGATCTACAATCGATATCGAAAATAGTTTTTGAATATTTGTCTGTATGTATTTCCGGGCTAAACTCGAAAAGTACTGCATGGATTTACTTAAAATGTTGCATGAATATTAGGTCTAAAAGGTTGGGTCAATATAATAATATATGTAGGCTACATATTATCACGCTATCACCTACACCATCTTTGAAGAAATAAACAAATAATGTGTTTGTCTGTTTTAGTATCATTTAGTACTTTAATATGGAAATATGTAGTAAAAATATTAGATTTAAACTAGATAATTAAACATAATCTCTTGACAATAACTTGATACAAGCTAGCTAAATATCAATGTTATAATAAAATAAATTGTATAAATGTTTTCATACAATGTGTACCTAAATATCTATGTTACTAGAAATAATAATGTTTACAACTATATTACTACAAACATGTTCGGACTATTTACAAGCGCTTTTTTAAAGTCTACGTGAATAAAAACCTTTTATATATATATTTTTATTTATTTAAGATAATGGCAATGTTATTAGGGAGTAAAATAATTAAAGTGTGCCGATTTGAAATTTATAATAATAATAATAAGACTTTATTTTCAGACCAAATTAGTGTCCAATAAGTAAATAACAACTTTCTTAACAAATATATTATGACTTTATTCGTAATGTGTTTATGCATATCTTATGCAAAAACCAAACCAATTACTCATATAATAAAACATACGTAATTTATTATTTCAGTCGTGAAACCTCGCATTTCGATAGTGGGGGTAATTAATACGATTCTCATTAGTGACTTGGCTTGTTATGTTTTTACTTTCTAATTTCCCTTATAAACTAGTGTTAGTAATAAGTATTTTAAAATATATAACAAAGGAGAAGGAAATGACTCCATTCATTCCTGGGCCCTGGTGTTAACTGAATCAAACTAGCCTTATTTGTGAGAGGATATAATAACAGGACCTCACTGAAATTTTGGTGAAATTTGGCTATCCAGGAATCAAGTTATATGAAGTATAGTAAAAGTGAGGTTAAATTATAACATTGTAGTTTTGTACAAAATATTTTTGAATGGCTTCGGTTGTGTTATGGTTTTATGCATGGAGAGTGTGACATGTTGAAGATCTGGCACGTTTGGATCCCCCGCGCCCCGGCAGTCACTACAGTCGAAGAAAACCACAAATAAATCATGGAAAATATGTGCGCACTTAAAACGAACGACAACGAACGAGTGACAGTCAAAGAGCATGTAAAGGCTGTCAGGCAGATAAATATTGCCCGAAGAAAAATTAAAGGAATACGATCCGCTATGAATCGATTCCACGAAAAACACTTGTCCCTCGATTTTCTAACATATTCTGAGATTTATTATTAATCGATTGCGAACAATTCATGATTATTTTATCGATTATTTCGTTTCATAACTTAATTTAAGTTTTCTCGCTTCCTAGATAGAAACATGATACCATATTTTATGATTTCCTTTAGAAAAATATAACGGTTTTTTTAATCCACATTTCAACCAGTTAACTGCTGGGCCCAGAAGTTTCCTTCTCCTTTACCATTAATTGCTGCGTTATTCCATGCAAAATGGCGCACCCAAATTTTATTATTTTTATTTTATCGCCTACCCAAATTTTACTAGCTGTGCCCGCGGTTTTACCCGCGTTGTAAGTGTTAGTAGTAGTGTAAATACTCCATACCTACCTACCAAATTTCTTGGATGGATGTTGTGGATTGATGTTGTGTGGTGTAGAAGGAGCGCGCGGGCGCGAGGCGGCGCGGTGCTGGCGCGCGGCGGGTGCGGCGCACTGGGCGGGCGCGGCGGCGGCGCGGGCGCGCGCTCGCCCCCCCCGCGCCGACGCCGCGCTGCGCGCCGCCGCCCGCCTGCAGCAACACCACAGACAACTACCCGCTGCAACACACCTACAGGTACACACTTCGAATCAATAAAATGCCCGGCGCACCTATAATAATCATCGAATATACAGCTGACAATCACCGTCGCCCTCCTTGGCACTTAAGTTTTCATTCGTATTGAAAAATCAAAGAATTAAAATGCCCGGCACACCTATTATTATCATCGTATATACAGCTGACAATCACCATCGCCCTCCATGGCACTTAAGTTTTCATTCGTATTGAAAAATCGCCTACCCAATTCTCAATTTGATTAGAGGCTTCACGTTTAACTTAAAAGGACAGTTTCCGAATATTACCCTAAAATTTGATACCCCATGTACCCATTCTTAGTCGTTAGTTAATGGGCCTGTTGGCGTGGTTATAAAATGCTTGCTTTTCACACCGGAGGTCGTGGGTTCGATTCCCACCCAGGACAGATATTTGTATGCATGAACATGTCTGTTTGTTCTGAGTGTGGGTATAATTTATCTATATAAATATGTATTTACGAAAGAAAAGTAGAATACATATTATAGTATTTCAGTTATCTGGTTTCCATAATACGAGCTCTGCTTAGTTTGGGATCAGATGGCCGTGTGTAAATAATGTCCCACGATATTATTATTATTAGTCGAGCCACTCGCCTAGAGCACTCCCGCCTACAACTATCGACCGCAACAAACCTAGAGGTACATATTACACGTACGATTAACAAGCAAAGTTATTAGAAATTTTCCTGCCCCTATATTCAATCAGATTATGTATTGTATAATCGAAGTTATTCGCCGACTGCGAACCCACCGCTGCCATCATTGTCTTCCATAATCCTCAGTTTCGTTTGCATTCGTGCTCACCCCTATCTTATTATCGGCTTCTAGTTGTCGCGTGATAGCGTAGGGCGGCAGTTGTACGCCTGAGACGGTGGCGGGCCGTGTTCCGCGCGCGCCTCACTTGAGGAGGGGGCAAGGGTGCCCACAACGGTAGTGGGGCTCACTGAAAAGTGGGCCAGCACCTGTCCAGACTGCGGTGAATGCGCGAGCGAATCTCGTGGTCTGGACTGTAGGTGGCTGAGGAACACCGTGGGGTTTTAGTCGGTAAACCCAGCCAGATGGTAGGCATCTGGGTGGGAGTCCGACATACCCCGTCGCTTCCCCATTCGATCCATAAAGGATTTCCCCACGTAAAAAAAGGGCGGGAGTTGCACCAATTCACTCGTCAATAAAAGTCCCGCGACGAGATTGAATCCCCAAAACAAATGTCCAAATATTACAAGCATGCAATGACTTGGGTGCGGGGCAACCTATCTTGGGTGTATATGCTACGGCTCGCCTGTGTGGGCTGATAGGGCTACCATCGGAGCTGCTCGCCGTAAATTACTACAAAGCCAGAGGTTGGCGTTGATATTTCTGTGTAAAGCCTATAGAACAGTGAGCACAGAGGCCCTACCTGTCCTAGCGGGTGTACTACCGGTTGATCTTGAAGTACAAAGACGAGCAGCAATGTATTATTCTACGCGCGATAATTTAGAAAATGATTTCTTATCATTACGCGACCGTGCGAAAATAACCAGGCTATTTATGCCAATAGCTGACTTAAATAACGAACTACTAAATGAATGGCAATGTAGATGGAATACGTCAACCAAGGGTCGCCATCTGCACCAGTTCTTTCCGGACGTACGCGAACGGTTAAATAAAACTTGGCTAATCATAGACCATTGTGTTGCACAATTTCTTACCGGACACGGCAATTTTAAAAGTAAATTGTATAGGTTCAAATTAGTATCTTCACCAATCTGTCTGTGCTCAACATCCAGTAACGAATATGAACAAACTGCTCACCACATCCTGTGGGAGTGTGATCTCTGGCAAAATCAGCGTGATATTATGTTAAACAGCTTGCAACCAATATCTGGAGTAGTTTATTATACGGATCTTGTAGCAACAAGGAACAACTTCCGTGCGTTTAAGCGTTTTTGCCATACCTACTATTGGAATCAAATATAACAGCTCACTTAGGACCCTTAAATTGATCCTCGGTGCTTTTGCAGCTGGCTTCTCTAGTTGCAAATCTCTCATTTTATGAGGCTATTGCCTCTTTACATCATTCTGTCTCCCGCTTTTCTCTGGAGGGAAGTGGAACTATTCATTTACTAACTCCTCCTTTTTTCTGTTTCTGATTAAATTCGTTGCGGGATCCAAGACAGTTAAAGCGATTCCCCGGGACATGCCTGAGCTTCACCGCTCAGTGTCATTTCATTGTGTGCCACTGTTGATCCTGGCTTACAGGAGTTGCAGTGGTGGGTAAGAGGGAGGGACTAGTCCCGACTTGGGTGCGTGTGAGTCTTTTGTGTTACGGTTTGACCCCAGTGCAAGATCTTAAGCACAGATACCTAAGTAGATCTCGGATGGAGCATGCAAATTCAAACACCAAAATAAATACCTACCCTTGCGTTACTATCTACTAAACTTGTTTTTATTACATGTCTGGTCTAGGTCTGGTGCACGATTGCGTCAACAGCGATTCAAGCTAGAGCCTTCGATGTGTGTTCTAAGGCGTTAATAAAACTGGAGGCTCTTGATGTGAGTATATCATATTAAACATTTTTTCAGCGCGGAACCTTATATATTACCAACTAGCTGTGCCGCGACTTCGTCCACGTATTTTAATGAATCCATTAATGTTACATTAGAATATATATAATATTTATCATTCACCTTACATATTTGCATATTGTTATTTTACACCATTGCGGGTAAAACTCTTATAAACTTTGAATGTCGTAATGGTTTATATCGAATCAACAGCCTAAAAAATAAGTTTCCAGCTTATAGCTCTAAAAAGACGATACTTCCATACAAATTTTCACCCACTTACAACCCTTTTTTTCGCATTTAAAACGAGCTTATGTTTTTTTCTCAGGGTCTAGACTATCTGTGGGTGTACCAAATTTCATTTAAATCGATTTAGTAGTTTAGGCATGAAAGCGCGACAGACAGACAGGCCGAATTACTTTCGCATTTATAATATTAGTAAGAATGTTAAGATCACGGATTTGCCATTGCTGGCGATTATATATTTTACACGACGAAACTGAAAGGTAAAAACAATTTAAATGTCGTTACATCTCGCTCTATTATAGCATGTATGAAGAGCGTATCCGGCATAAGTACCTACTTAAAAGTGACAAACGATTAAAACTACATTTTCGGAGCGTATAGTTAGTCTATAGGTTCTAACGTGTCGCTTATTTCTTCAGTATTAGGTAGGCATGAAATCTAAATATGTTCTGCCGTTTCATAAATACTATGTTAGAAAGAAATGTAAAATTAGTTTAACTGGTAGGTACTGCTTAGAATTGGAGTATATAGGTATGTTATAGGTACAGATGCCAGCACATCCAGCAACCCCAATCTGTCAAATTTCTTTTATAAATATTCAACTTTATCACATAAGCATAAGGTTCACTTTCCATTGGGGAAATTTGACAGATTGGGGTAGATTGATGTGCTGGCGTTTGTACGTATGACCCTTGTTATGTTATATCAACTTCAAAATGTTTGTGAATGGACTGTGAATGTAAAAAAACATTTCAGGCCTGTCTGAGAGTATTTCGAACTGAACATACTACTTTATGACAACCGATTGAAACAAAATTTCTATGGACCATTTAAAACGTTTGTAATCCCTTTTTATTTAAGCCGTTTGAGATGAAAGTACCAACACAAATTAAGGCAAAAAATACGTAACAGATTTTAGCAACTGTTAAAATACGTATTACATTATTGTATATGGTGGTATTAATTCCAAGGGTATAAAGGCTGAATTAAAGAAATATAAGTTTAGTTTAAATCGGTTGTCATAGACATCATTTGAAATTAGTTACCTGTTTTTAAAAACAGTAATTATTACTGGACTAAAAATATGCTTGTCAATGTACTCACCCTAGTTAGCACTTGTTGAACTTTAGTGGTAGTCAATCAAGTTAGGCACTTAACATGAAATTGCATCTTCTCTATTCCGTCTACTTAATGACATTTTGTTTTTATCTCGTTCTAAGTCCAGGTGTATTTTTACTTAGAAAATTTTCTGTTAAAATAACTTCTTTTTTGTTTGCAGCCAAAAACATTTGAAAGTCTAGCTATAGAAGTATTTACAAGATTCAAACCAAAAGACACAAAAATTAATAAGCTTGATTGTCCGAACTGCGAGGTCTCCATGCCGGAATGGTAAGTAAAGAGATAAGCGTCACCGCGGTGAAAGCGTCGAATTATTACAATTGATGGCAGTTGTAACTTTTGAGTTATTACGAAGAATGGTGGTTCAACAAATATATAATATAATATCTATATCTAGGGAAAATGTCACACAGATCATCCTAGCCCCAAACTAAGCAAAGCTTGTACTATGGGCACTAGGCGACGATATACATACTTATATAGATAGTATAAATACATAGAAAACATCCATGACTCAGAAACAAATATTCGTGCTCATCACAAAAATATTTGCACTTACCGGGATTCGAACCCAGGACAACCAGCTTTGTAGGCAGGAGCACTACCAACTAGTTCGGCTACGGTGGCCGACAAAATCAAAATGAGCAAGTCAAGCAAAATGAGAAACACGAATGGAAAAAAATCAGTTAAGTGCTTACATCTATCATAGAATATAAGTATATAAAAGAGCCGTGTGGTTTCCGGCAAAGAAAGAATAACGGGCTACCCCATTCCATCCCGTGGGTGTCGTAAAAGGCTACTTAGGAATATAGCAGTCTGACAGCAGCACTGCTTGTTTACTTACTACTACGGTCGCCAACTCAAACCAAATTCAAAAATGGCATGTCCAGCGCGGTGACTACGGCACACCCTTCCAAATGGCTTTTGGAGGGGGCCTATTTTCAACAGTGGCTAATGTTATAAAAGAAAACCCTGATTCATTTACTGACTGAATACCTACTCTGATCTAGCCCTTTTGATCAATGGTAGATTTTTGAAGCATTTGCTTTAGAAAAGAGCCTTAGGTACTTTTTGTGCCCTTGTCATATTATCATTAGATGTGAAAGATATGTTAATTAGACTACATGTATGTAAATCATTTTTATACAGGGTGTTTGGTGCATCGTGTGACAAATTGAAATGGTCGACAGGGGCCTCATCTGCTATCCTTTCAGACCCCTAAACACTATTCATGCCCTGTCAATTATTTTCACAGACTTTTTATTTTTTTATTAAAAAGATACCCAAATTTTCCATTCAAATACAATTTTTTTAAAAGTAAAAGATAATTGTAGTATTTTGTGACTGTATTCACAATTCTAGCGAATTCACAAAGTTGTAAAAAGATTTTGATGGCATGTGGCACATCACTAGCAAGAGGATAGACTAGAGAATTTTTGAGGGAGTTCGAAGATCCCGGTCCCTTTTGGTTTTTTTTTCTTATAGCCATGTAAATAGCTCTAACATGGACATCTTTAATTGAAGTCCGAAACTTTGCGAGTAAATTAAAAAAAACAACTAGATGGCTAATGTCACTAATATTGATATCAGAAATACTGTCATACAATACACATCTAAACAAAATTAAAATTCAGAGTCTACGACTTATACTTTTTTTAAATTTGTATTTGAATGTAAAATTTGGTTATTTTTTTCATAAAATTATAAAAACTCGATGAAAAAAAATCGACAGGGCATTAATAGTGTTTATGGGTCTGAAAAGATAGCAGAGGACCCCCCCTGTCGACCATTTCAATTTGGCATACGATGCACCAAACACCCTGTATAATTTAAAAACTGCCACGGTAAAGATCCACATAATAAATCTAAATATCAGCCGATTCATCTATGGATATTTGTATTACAGATTTGTTTGTTGACAGGATGTCTTCGTGTCCGGGGTGCGGAAGTGAGTTCCCAGAGTGCGTGGTGTCGGGGCGCGCGCTGGTGGCGCCGCACACGGTGTGGACGTGCGCTACTTGCGGAGCGCGGGCTCAGCAACATGAGCTGGTCTTACGTCACTCATGTCCAATGTGTCATGCACAACTTTCCTAAATATATATTCTATTTTTAATATTGATGGAAAATTTGTGAAAATAACAATAATATGACTGAGTTCGCTAACACAATGGCCCAATTCAAGAGGATAAATGCAGAAACAGAATTAATTAGTTTAAACAATCCGTCCATTTTAATTTTGCAATGCTGCATTTAAATAATATAATTGAAAGTTATTGAGGTGAAGAAAAACCTACATTTCAGTCATTCAGGTCAACTTAGGTTCACAAGAATATTTTATAAATATTCTTAAATATGTGATATTGAAAGTGTATACTTGTGTGTGAATTATTAAAAAAAAAAGTTTAACTTTTTAACTTTCAATGTGGCGTGATCAAATTATAGATGCCCTGTATGGCACAGGGCATTTTAAATTATATAATGTAGAGTATTCATGTAATTAGCACTTATTAGATAAACAAATACACATTGAAGCACAGCAAGGAATATTTATAATTATACTCTGTCCATTAGTTTATTATCTTATTGACAGTTAGAGACAGCTCAAAATTAGTGACCCTCCCACATTACCATTTACCAATAATAATAGATTTCATATACGAAAGAACTTTGAGTTGATTTAATGCATCAAAATATTACTAATTTAACTATTCGTTTTATTAGTGGCGTTATTTAACTTTTAATAAAAAATGAATATAATAAAAAATTGATAAAATTATAATATTTATGCATATCATTAATATAAGGTATAAGCGCATTATAAACAAGTCGTGATACTCATGACGCAATGCATTGCTGATCCAATAAAGCTGCTTATTAATTCATTTTCTTTTTTGTTTGAATACAATACTAACAAAGTTAAATTAATTTTATCATATGATCAATTTATCTTATTTCAAGACCTGTTTTCTAGTCTGTGGTTGTATGTTATGCACAGGACACTTCACTCAATGGGTGTTGCCCATCAATTAAGTATGACAATACTGTAGATAATTAACAAATGCACAGATTATAGTTACAATTTATATAAGAGTATGAAAGAAATAAAATTTCCAATTTCAATCTATGTTTTATTTCATTAAATAGGGTTGTATAAAGAAAGAACATGTGCCACCATGATCATTATAATTATCCTGACTAGAGAAATAACACAAACATAATATTATATACCAGTAACATTTTATACATTCACCTATTTAACATAAAATTTGTACTGTTGGAAAAACATTTAAGGTGTAGATGTACTGAATGGGACAATAAAATAGTTAAGTGTCATAGTGGTTAGCTACATACAATATAACATTTTATACAGGTTTCATTTAGATCTACACTTTGAAATGTATACAACATTTTATAGTGAACATTTTCTCTAGATTTGGAACTCTGGACAGACACTGGTTCTTCACATTGTTGAGTATATTCATTTAAACTTTTTTTAAACTATGTAGTTTACAATACTAAACATAAAATTTAGATTACCTATATTCACCCTATTAATCTATAAAACCAGTCCCTTCTTAGAACAATTTGCACCAAAAGGCAATCATTGCATTATTGTGCAAAGTTATTGTTGGGTAGGTCCATTTTTGAAAATTGGAGAGTATTGTCAATAATTTGGAACAACTCTGGTGGCTGTGGAATCCTTCCTGTTTCTAATTTAGACCACAATGGAATGCTGTCTAGTGATATTTCAAATGCACCTGATGATACAAGTTGTCCTTCTAACATGTTGGCAAGGAAGAATGTCATCATGCATGCATATAGTTTGTTCTCAATGCACCAAGTCCACCATGCCGGCTGTGGCTTGTTTAGCCAAGCACATACATTGACACCACTAAGGATGCACATAATAAGTATCATCTTGCCAAAACCCTGCAATATAATGTCAATATGATTAATGTGAAAATAAATAATGTCAAATACCAAACATTAGATAATAAGTGTTTGAAATATGTTACTTATAGGTGTAATTATTTGGATAAACTATAAACGAATCAGACTTACAATAAGTCTTGATAAATACATGTTAAATCCAGGTGGATCATAGTTAGCTCCAATAACTGATATTTCAGGATACTTTTGTTGTATTATTCCTGCATAATCTTCAAATACTTTCCGGTATCCACATGAGTAACTGCAAACGTTAACCTCAATTATTGAATGCATATTCAAGAAATATTAGTTAAAATAAAAAATAACCTTACCAATAATATATATTCATAATATGGCCTACACCTTGTCCAATTTTTGAAATGCTCTCGGCATCATTTTCGCCCATAGCTTGCGCATAATTATTGCTAGATATAACAACACAAGATATTATTACTGTAAGCAAACATAGTGATAAGAAATTATTAGACAAAGACATCATCTTAGCACTTTCTAGAATAAATTTTTAGTGCCTATTTTAAACCACGAATATTGTTAATGTAATGAATGCACATTTAAATACAATTAGATACACGTAATAAGATAATTATTAGTTGTTGAGATTAAATTAAAATCTCATTAAAGTTGATTCAACACTGACGACCGCAAGCAACAGTGTTGCAAGTTCTAACCAAAGACAATACGCACGATTGATAAAACCAAAGATATTATAATATAACAAGATTGCGCACTCCAAGATTTAGTTCAAAGTAAAATGAACTCAAAGTCTTTACGATACAGTCCATTTCTCTTTGTAGTGTACCAATAGGAAAAAACGGACCACTTGAGAGCAAAGATATTATAATATAACAAGATTGCGCACTGAGGGAGCAAAAACGGCCCGAGCAAGAAGTAGCTGTTTTGGATGGCATCTCCTTCTAATAGAGTGACCATGCGTCGTGGAATTATGCGAATGTTTTAACACGCCAAATTTAAAATTTTGTGTTTATGAGAATGAATAAACTTACTTTTGAAGTATAATCATACTACCTGTGCAGTGCTTTTAAAGTTACTGTTCGCCCCACTGCATACCTAGGTATACGTATTCGAGATGTGTTCGTTACTTATACTTTTCAAGTATATTATATGTTTTATTTACTTATATTCTTTTTCGCAACAAGTGTTTTGTGTCAGTCGGCTATAGTATTCTCGGATAATTATTGTAATACATATATTCAATATAGATTAGATTGTGAAAATCAGGTAACACTAATAGACTACAGGCCCGATTTTTAAATTTATTCCACGGATAGTACTATACTCACTACCTTAATTGAAAATATCTTCTAAGTGGCTTAATCTAAATAACTGAGATAATTTTATATCTTTTGTTATTAATAAGAGTGTAGCAATTGTCTATTTCTTACCTATTTACTCATAACAAACACTGACACGAGGAAACAGTAGCCTCGTTTTAGTGTTAGATATAGTGAAATAGACAATTATTCATCATCATCATCATTACAGCTTAAATAAGTCCACAGCTGGACAAGCCTCCCTCAAGAATCATCTTGAGGGGATATGCCATAATCGCCACGCTTGGCAGGCGGGTTGGCGATCGCAGTATGATGGTCATAGTACTCAGAAGGAAGCTGCTTCCCGTCCTCTGGTAGATATTCCCTCGGGTCGACTTCTACGCCCCCCACACACAAACACAAACGAGAGCCTCTCAAGTGGTCCGTTTTTTCCTATTGGTACACTACAAAGAGAAATGGACTGTAATGTAAAGAGTTTGAGTTCATTTTACTTTGAACTAAATCTTGGAGTGCGCAATCTTGCTATATTATAATATCTTTGCTTGAGAGGCTCTCGTTTTGGAATCTGTCCCTGTCTAACAGATGGCCAGCCTAAAAATAACTTACTTGACGTATAAAATAGTAGAATTTTTGGTCAAACACCTAGGATTATGTTTTCATATTACTATAATTAAATAATTTTTATTTATTTAAGACGTACACAACGTTTTTATAAACTATGTATTATTCTTTGATAGCTTTTTAAATACATTTAATTTGGGTTTATTAAATTCAATAGCAGTATTTATAAGAAATGACGTTTACCACACTCAATTTGTAAACAAATATGGCGAATGTTTGTTTTGAAATTATTTATCGTATTGTGCTCCAATCCAGTTCCAATTTGCTTAAAAATGGTTTTAACTTGTTGCGTAAAAGGGTGTAAAAGAGAGGGTCATCTGGGGAGTGGTATTTCTTTTCACAAGTAATTGTTATCTTGCAATGTTTCAATATTTTGGCTAAGTTCAGCAACAGGGTAACCATTCGTTACGTATTTAATGGATCGTTTTTCTAGATTTCCCAAAAACGAGGAATTGAAACAAAAATGGATGAATATTGTTCCCGGTAAATAATAATCTGATATAGCAATTAACTGTTTTATTACAAATAACATTCACATTTGTTTTAGAGTTTTTGCACATTGACACAAAATACTATTCCCCACTACCAGCCACTAAGCATACCTACTCGAGATTGTTGCCTCTTACAACAAACGATTTTTCCAACCTGTCGTAATGTATATTAAGTATTTTATACCTACGTAATAATTGTCTGCTGTGTGGTGACGGCGACAAATATCAGAATCAGAATATCATCACCCCATCTCATCCCGTGGGGGGCGTAGAAGTCGACCCGAGGGAATATCTACCAGAGGACGGGAAGCAGCTTCCTTCTGAGTACTACGACCATACTGCGATCGCCAACCCGCCTGCCAAGCGTGGCGATTATGGCATATCCCCTCAAGATGATTCTTGAGGGAGGCTTGTCCAGCAGTGGACTTATTTAAGCTGTAATGATGATGATGATGATGATGAATAATTGTCTATTTCACTATATCTAACACTAAAACGAGGCTACTGTTTCCTCGTGTCAGTGTTTGTTATGAGTAAATAGGTAAGAAATAGACAATTGCTACACTCTTATTAATAACAAAAGATATAAAATTATCTCAGTTGTTTAGATTAAGCCACTTAGAAGATATTTTCAATTAAGGTAGTCAGTATAGTACTATTGGAATAAATTGGTGGAATAAATTTAAAAATCGGGCCTGTAGTCTATTAGTGTTACCTGATTTTCACAATCTAATCTATATTGAATATATGTATTACAATAATTATCCTAGAATACTATAGCCGACTGACACAAAACACTTGTTGCGAAAAAGAATATAAGTAAATAAAACATATAATATACTTGAAAACTATTTGGATACATTACGAATATATAATATTTGGAAAGTCTACTGCCTTTGTCCAAAATATCTACCACTACTCACACTTACATGAGGCGGGAATTGTACTATAAATAATTATATAATTTCCAAACGTTTAAAAAATCTACAAATAATCTTGGTATAATTTAATTTATATTGCTTGCAGAGAGGCATACAAAATAAAGAAAGTATAAGTAACGAAAACATCTCGAATACGTATACCTAGGTATGCAGTGGGGCGAACAGTAACTTTAAAAGCACTGCACAGGTAGTATGATTATACTTAAAAAGTAAGTTTATTCATTCTCATAAAAACAAAATTTTAAATTTGGCGCGTTAAAACATTCACATAATTCCACGACGCATGGTCACTCTATTAGAAGGAGATGCCATCCAAAACAGCTACTTCTTGCTCGGGCCGTTTTTGCTCCCTCAGTGCGCAATCTTGTTATATTATAATATCTTTGGATAAAACAGAACAATAGATGACTTAATTATAAGTTCAGCAAAAAGCGGTCAGCGTTAAATAAATCTTTGTAAAATAATAATCACACTAATATTATAAAGGCGAAAGTTTGTGAGTGTGTGACTGTTTGAGTGAGTATGTTTGTTACTTCTTCACGTCTAAACGGCTGGAGTGATTTTATTAAAATTTGGTATGGAGTTAGCTGACACCCTGGATTAATCAGGAGAACCGATTTAAAAAATTGTTTAAATTGGTTTCTCATACAGAAAAGTTGAAGTTGGATGAATGGTTGGATGTGTTTAAAACAGCAATTATTTAAAGTTTTTACCATGGGGCTTTATACTCCCGTGTGGTGCCAAAAATAAGCGTGTTATTTGTTTTGTTAATACATACCTATAAATGTTAATCCAATATTTGTCAGGGACGTTTTACTCCTAAAGCTTTGTGTGCGTCACGATTGCTCCGCCACGTTATCCAAACAGAAAAAGAAATCGCTATATTTTTTGTCAAAATTAGTCAAAATCGAAAGGTACAAACAAAAAATTTGTCAAAGCAGAAATAAAGAAGTTACAGGGTTTTTAAGTTGGCCGCGCGAACGTAACGTGCACGATTGCGCGGCCATGGAGATCTCAGTAACTACTTGGGATAGAGATCTAAATCTTTTTGTTAATTGAACATTTCATTTGTCAACAATTGTCAAAAAAAGAATTATAAGACTAAGATCAATATTTCACGAAATATTCACCTTGGAAGTTATGGCCGCGCAATCGTGCACTTGATGTTTCTTTAATCTCGATTATTTCTTCAAAACTTAAGATATCATGCAGTAAAACTGATACTAAAAGAAATGTTTTAATATGTCAAAAGTACCGAAAGCATTTCATGCCACCAAAGTTTATTTAAACTGACGAAATCAAGGCAAAACAAAAGTTACGTGGCCGCGCAATCGTAACGTTACTTTGAACGCTGATATCTCATTATCTATAATTGTTAAGATTTCGGTGTTAACATCCATTTATTCTTAATATTAACCTAATCAGATTGACATAGCGTTTTACCCTCAGGACAATTTTCTAAAAAATAATGAGATCTCTTATAATGTTCTAGTAGAGTGACCATAATTTCTGTTAAATATGGGGATATCTTATGCTCTACTAGACGAAAATGTACCTGTTAGGAATAATTGTTGGAGAAT
The DNA here is from genome assembly GCA_951640165.1 of Pseudoips prasinana. Taxonomy (NCBI): domain Eukaryota; kingdom Metazoa; phylum Arthropoda; class Insecta; order Lepidoptera; family Nolidae; genus Pseudoips; species Pseudoips prasinana. The sequence continues at coordinate 21,348,847 of OX621237.1, read as the reverse complement.
TGGCTAAAATAAAAGAGTTTAATACACTTTCCTTTTTCCGTTTGTCAAACGACTTTTATGTTTTGTTATGTATTGACGAGTTATAATTTTATCAATGAAACAGTAATGGTAATGGCAACAGTATTTCTGTTTGGAGTTTCGACCATTTACGTAAAATCGATAAAGTAAGTATAATTATTACGAATTCGCTGTGTGGTGACGGCGTAGAATATCATCACCCCATCTCATCCCGTGGGGGGCCTAGAAATCGTCCTGAAGAAAAACCTACCAGAGAACGGGTAGCAGCGTTTTTCTGTGAACTTTGCGGAGGATTTTCTCCAACTGTGGACGTAATTTGGCTGACATGGTGCAATATAATGTTTTTACGGTCATAAATTATACGAAATATAACGCGATTGGTTCCCACATTTGGTTCCTAATTTAATATGTATTTTAAATTAGGAGTCCAATTTTCGTGGGTTAGTAATGCTAGAAATATAAAATAGAAATGTACAGACTCCAGCACATCAAGTTACCCCAATCTGTCAAATTCCCCAATTGAAAGTGAACCTTATGCTTTTGTGATAAAGTTGAAAATCTATAAAAGAAATGTGACAGATTGGGGTAGCTAGATGTGCTGGCGTCTGTACATAATTCGAAGTATAAATTTTCTTCAAAATGAAAATAAATAGAATTGCTATTCCGCAGGTAGAGTCCCTCCGTTCGAGTCAGTTCTAAAATCATCACACGTAGCTTTGAGTTCATAATTGCTTACTGCCTATTAACCGAACACATTTTAAATTCTTTTCTTTTTCTTTTCGTTTTTAAAAGACAACGCCCAAACTTGGGAATCTAATCCCTGTGTCGCGGGGTACTTTATAAACATACGTTTGTAAAGTACCCCGCGAAAGACTAGCTGTGCCCCGCGGTTTTACCCGCCTTAAATTTTATAAATTATCACTCCTCTCCCGTAGACCTCTGTGTAAAATTTGAAGTAAATCCATGCAATACTTTTTGAGTTTAGCCCGGACAAACAGATAAACAGACAAAAATTCTAAACACAATTTTTTGGCTTCGATGTCGATTGTAGATCACGCCCCAAGTATTCTTTTTAAATAACATTCAATGTACAGTTTTGACATTCCTACGATTTTATTATATGTATAGATATAGATAAATTACTGGAGTACAAGCAGCAATGTCGCGTCATGTGGTGAAAACAGAACTAAGTTCCATTGTTTGGCCTTGTTTTGTATAGCATGATTTGAATATAGAAGAAAAGAATGTTGTATTGAACTGTCTTATCTTAGCCAATTCTCCAACAATTATTCCTAACAGGTACATTTTCGTCTAGTAGAGCAAAAGATATCCCCATATTTAACAGAAATTATGGTCACTCTACTCGAACATTATAAGAGATCTCATTATTTTGAGATAATTTTAGAGAATACACGCGTAGAAAATTGTCCTGAGGGTAAAACGATATGTCAATCTGATTAGGTTAATATTAAGAATAAATGAATGTTAACACCGAAATCTTAACAATTATAGATAATGAGATATCAGCGTTCAAAGTAACGTTACGATTGCGCAGCCACGTAACTTTTGTTTTGCCTTGATTTCGTCAGTTTAAATAAACTTTGGTGGCATGAAATGCTTTCGGTACTTTTGACATATTAAAACCTTTCGTTTAGTAACAGTTTTACTGCATGATATCTTAAGTTTTGAAGAAATAAGCGAGATTAAAGAAACATCAAGTGCACGATTGCGCGGCCATAACTTCCAAGGTGAATATTTCGTGAAATATTGATCTTAGTCTTATAATTCTTTTTTTGACAATTGTTGACAAATGAAATGTTCAATTAACAAAAAGATTTAGATCTCTATCCCAAGTAGTTACTGAGATCTCCATGGATGGCCACGCAATCGTGCACGTTACGTTCGCGCGGCCAACTTAAAACCCCTGTAACTTCTTTATTTCTGCTTTGACAAAGTTTTTGTTTGTACCTTTCGATTTTGACTAATTTTGACAAAAAATATAGCGATTTCTTTTTCTGTTTGGATAACGTGGCGGAGCAATCGTGACGCACACTCGTAGAAACGGTACGTTCCAAAGATAATATGATTTCTTTTTACTTTTTCAAATGCATAGTCAAACGACTAATGACAATGCAGCTTCTAAAATGACATTGACTTTATGACAGCCAGGTAGTTAGAAGAACAGCTGCAAATATAAAATATATGATTTTGTTGTTGTATTGTTTATAGCAGTTGGTTGTTTCACAACTCGTGTTTACGAATAATATTACGTACATACTCTATCATGTCACACCATCATTGTCATGGTCATGATCACCATGATCATGCCGACTCCGATGAGATGGGTTTTCAATATAATTTGTATGAAAAAATTGATAAAGATAATCTACAGTGTTTAAATGAAAGTATTGAAGGTTCTGGCACAACTGTGTTCAAGTCATGGGACAAACGACTGGACAGAATACATGTTAGTATTGCACACCATTTCATACAACAATATGTAGGAAGGAAATAAATTATTTTTAATTCTGCTGCCTCTCACACAGCTCAGCTACTTATTCTACCTCAGCTATGATTGCAGCAACCCATATATTTATATTACTAATATTTATTCAATATTCAATTTTCTTTGCAACAGTTTACCTTTTGTCCATTTAAATTTTACCACTACTTATTTCTCTCCATCAAGATTTTAGTGGTGTCAACATTTAAATAACAACAAAAACTAATATGAAATGGCATTATTACAAATATCAGAATGTAGATATATACATAATCAATAAGATCAATTAGGTAGGTATATACTTATAACATCATGTGTTTGGCACATTAAATAAATGGGAAATTGATAGGAAATCATTCCACTGTACTGTTATTTACTGTACTCTGAGGCACACAATATTGTATTTCACTATTTTATATATTTCAGTTTGTGGAGAGTGATGCAGATGAAGAACTTTTATTTAATATACCATTCACAGGAAATGTCAAATTGAAAGGAATAATAATTTCTTCAGAAGACTCAGATTCCCATCCTGCAAAGTTAAGATTGTATGTACATTCATTATGTTATTTTTGATGATGGTAAAAATACAATATTTAAACTATTAATCAAAATTTTCAGATATAAAAACAAACCTAACATGAGTTTTGACAATGTGTCAATGGAACCAGATCAAGTTTTTGAACTCCACAAGGATAGTGAAGGTGTTTTAGAGTATTCTCCAAAGTAAGTAAGCATTTTACTCAAAGGAGTGACTAGGGATAAGAAAGTGACCGAATAGGTCTATAGCTTTTATGTCAATACATTAAGCAGAACATGGATATACCTGGGAGCGAGGCTTCTAAAAAGTGAATCAATACTAACATTAATATTTAATACATTTTAGATTTTTATTTTCCATGCAAATATTATTACAACTACTAGTATTTAAAACTTGACAAGTTTTCAATTGAGCATAAAGAGGACAAATCCGCACAATGCACATTCTCTTTATTTATTATATAATTAATTGTTATTGCTTTGAACTGTTTATGGAAGTACTTATTCATTATTAATTGGTACAGACGCCAGCACATCAAGCTACCCCAATCTGACAAAGGTCCCAAATTGAAAGTGAACCTTATGCTTATGTGTTAAAGTTGAAAAGCTATAAAAGAAATTTGACAGATTGGGGTAGCTGGATGTGCTGGTGTCTGTACCATTGTCTATTATCAGCCTGAAAGACTTTAATCATTTTGGTTTTTATTTATTTGTGATAGCTGTATATAATAATCACAATATGAAACAAGCTTACTGTTTGTGTGTTTGTCTGAAAAATATAAGCAATAATACTCATATGCCCCAAATTTACTTGCCCATATTTCATTTGCCCGAATTGTTTGTTTATCATAAAAGTATATGTTAGTAAAGTATATGTTATATGACATACTCTTGTTTGCCCATACATTAGATTCCATAATGATACGAGTGCCATACGTATGGTTATCCATTTTATTAATTGCAATAATATTATTTAATGGAATATTTCAACACCATACTAAACTAACCTAGCCTAACCGAACGCCTTTGTCCTAAAAAGCGATTGGCTTTTTTTGTTCTAACCTAAGCGAACCAAACCCTCAATGGATATGAGCAACAATATGAACCTATTGATTGTTTAGTATAAAGCAATTTATGAAGCATTCTTGCAATGATGATAACAATTGATGTTATTGAAATTCACTTTATGGGACACAAAGTTTCTAGCATGTGACTAATATAGTAAACAATGAGTATGACATGAAATTATGACAATACAATATTATGTACGTTGACGTTGATATTATGACAAATTTAATTCTGGCAAGTGGGTGTAGCCCAAGCTTACTCTGTGAAAATATTAGTTTTCGTTCCACTGAAGTTAACTATGATTTATTATAAAAACTTTTTTTCAGGATTGTGACATTTTCATCAGTTTCACATTTAACCATGCATTTTCCTAGCAATTTCGGTGCAGATACGACAAAGATTTATTATATTGGACTTAAAGGAGAGTGGACACAGGGGCACAGACACGGAGTTACTATTTGTACTTACGAAGTTAGGCCGAATCTTGACGATCATAAATTAAAAAACCTTGATTCTGTATCAAGACACATTGAATAATAAAATTTCTTAATATGGAAACAAATTTTGTAATTTTATTCATTCTATTCTAATTAGGTACTATCTAATCCTATTTTATAACAATATGAGTTCTGAAAATTGGCTCCAATGATTTTGATAAAATTCATAGGTTTTTAGGGAGACAAAATCAATCTAAGAATGTTCTCACTTGTCCAGTCCCATCTACTGTGCTTATACCGGTATGTTACCACTAATCAGTATTATTATTGCGTGAAGCAGTGAAAGCTTGCTAGGCTAACTATACATATATGTCAAGTTAAAACAAGTTAATCGCAAAGATATCTGTTAACAATCGGTATTTTAGGGACGTTTTATGTCTCAACGTCTCCGCATATTAACGTAGAGCGACAGTTAACTTAAAACGTCCCTAAAATGAAATGAGCCTTTCATACATCTTTTCGTCAATAACCGCCCAGAGGCAAGGTTGGCAAGCCAAAGAGGCGTGGGTACTTATTTGTAGTAGATACATATTTGCTAGACGGCTTGAGCCCATACTTCTCAATGAGGGTGACCAACACATGCGAATATTGCACTAAAAGCTACTTAACAATAAAGATTAAATTACGTACATTAGATTAGTATTTATTTCACGTAAATCAATGCAGTATTACGGAAGTTATGACTGTGAGAAGTTTTGAGCACTTTTAAATTTCCAATATATCGCGCGCTCTACGCGTGACGTCAGCTATCGGCTCGGTGCCGGTCGCTCCGTGCGCTTGTGCCCCGCGCTATATGAAATATTGAAGTGAAGACGCGCGCGCTGAACTTGTATCATAGCTTTATTTATTAATTTGTTATTATTGTATTACACCAACCTGTTAAATACCTTGTGACTTACATTATATCTGCACCCTGGAAGAGGGCTACATGGGAGGAAGATTTCCTTACATTCATTTTACACGACTGACAAACTTTGATTGACTTTAGCATGCGTCGTCAAGAATCCAAAGTTTCTTAATCTACCAATAATGCTCTCGACTTAGTTACTTACTTATTTTTTTGTTTTCAGTACCTTTTTTATTAAATCTAATAAAGAACTAAATAAACTAATATAAAATAAAAATATAAGTAGGTACATTTTTATATTTATATTTAATTCCAAATTTCAATGCCTTTATAGACGACCAAAATAAGACCAAACGGCAGAGTATAAACTTACTCAGTGTAAATCTTCAAAAGTGTTAACGATATGTCTAGTATTTAGGATGAACTGAGGGCCGGTACTATTATATTTCTAGCAAAATGTTTGTAATATTTTGTACACCATCTCCAAGTATACTTACGTACGCAGGTAAGTACTATACTCAGCGGCACGCTAACAGCTGTAGATTAATACCACTGTCATTCTTAACGGTTTTTTTTCAAAGACAATAATAATACTATAATACTTTACAAACATATAATAGACGGACACAAATTACATCCAGACTCTGAACAACTATTTACGGGTTACACAAATAGTTGTCCGGTGCGGGAATCAAAGCTCGTACACACAGCGGCGATTGTCTTAGCCGCTGCGCCACACTTGCAGTCAATTTTACTTCACTTATATTCAACATACTTATTTTTGCTTATTAAGTATTAGTGGTTAAAGTCAAAGGTAGATAATAATAACGAAATATTGTATAAGTAGGTAAAATATTTCGTGGTTATTATATATTTTTTCCAAATATCCCATGTTTAATCTCGGTCAGTATTAGGTTAGGTAACATTCACCTATTCTCATTAAAAAAATACGACATGGTTGGTTTATATATTTATTATAACATCCTGATGTCAAGGTTCCTGATAGATAATAACAAAATGTTTCGTATTTAGAAGAATCAATAAACTATTTGTTATAAGATTAATTTGTAAAATCCTTAAATGACAAAGGTAGGTAAACTTAAAAGTTTATCTACCTTTGTCAGAAGTTGATTATAAAATGCACCAGTAGATAACGTAGTGATTTATGAGAAAAGTATAAATAGAATAGTTATTGACATCAAAATAATATTCATAACAAAATGCAATAGTTTTCAGTCCTATTGAATCCTGTCTGCGTATTGCGGTCATCCATTTCTTCCTTATCAGAGGATTTTTAGGTATACTAAAAACACTTTTTGGGTGTGTTAACATTTGAATTAAAACTTGGGCACTGCACAGCATTTTCTAATAATTTTCTCGTAATAAAATCGCAAATACGAGCCACCAGCAGCGGTGATTAAATGAATAGTACCTAGATTTGTACTCGCAAAGCGGCCGGCGCGCTGCGTGAGGGGCTACGTGACGTCACAGCGCGATCAAACGCCGCTTGCGGTTTGAAATAATATCGGTCGAAAATGCGTACTTTGACTGCTTATATCTCAGCTGTCTTTGGGAATATAAAAAAAGTAAAAATGCAGATGTTCTTGTATTTTCTTCTAGATTACTTTCGCATACCCAGAATAAAACATTGGCCAGGCTCATTGTCCGATGTAGCAGGGAAGCCTGTGCCCCGCGGCTTAACCCGAGTTAAACTTTGTAAATTATATGTGCCTATGTGTTATTCGGATATATAAACTATATTACCTACTACAAAGTTGCATCAAAATCCATTACATCCAACAGTAACAAACATCCATACAAACTTTCGCATTTATAATACTAGCTGTGTCTCGCGGTTTTACCCGCGTTTAACTTTATAAATTATAGCCTAAGTGTGAATCTAGGGTGTCAGCTAACTCCATACCAAATTTTAGTGAAATCGCTTCAGCCGTGTAGACGTGAAGAAGTAACAAACATACACACTCACAAACTTTCGCCTTTATAATATTAATAATGTGATATAAAGGTGGCTTTAGGAACATCCAGAGATTGGTGTCTCCCATATGAATACGAGTCTTCATATTTGAATTCGGATCTCTGTTGGAGAACATTTTTACAGGAAGAAGAAAAAATTGTTTTATTTCAAAATAAATAGCTAATGGTGGAATCCATAAAGAAAATGGTTGGTATTTTATACAATCGCCCTCTTGTTACTTGTTAAGAAATAAAATAAATTGATTATAAAAGTGATATCATTTAATTACTTTGAAGTTCATGTTGGAAATGTATCATCATGGTCGCACACCTTTTTCTAGAAAATACTGTTTTACCTCTCACGGTTTTTACCTGACTATTGATTCAAGTCGATACCATAGCGTTCACGTATGTCCATCTCACGGTACCTACACCGCCGTCTTAAACTAAGTTGGGGCCCTTGGGCACACAAGAATTGGAGGCCCTTTTGGAAAGTAAAAAACGCGAATTATATTAACATTTTTAAAATAAGTTTAAAAATGATGATGTTATATGTCATTAATGATATTCGAATGCTGCTATTTTTTGGTTCTGATTACGATAATGGTTTCTTTCGGGATTTTTTGTTGAGCAAAATCTTCTAATATATCATTAAAGTAAATGTTTTGAAGGATATCACTTTCAACAAATTACTTAGTCGTTCTTGTAACATTGTTGTTCGCAATTCATTTTTTATTCTCTTAAGCTGCGAAAATGATCGCTCTCCACTACAATTGGTAACCATCAGGCAAAGGAATATTCTTGTAGCAATTTCTACGTTTGGCGAAGTTTCTTCCAATTTATCTGCTTTTATTAAGTTATGTAAGGTTGAGATATTTAAATCTGAAAAACATTCTGTTTTGAACTCATCTGCATTTATGTCTTCATGATAAAATTCTGCATATTATTTGCATTTTTTGGTCAACTCATCAGATTCTATTGTTGTTAACTGACAAAGAAAACTAAATCGACAATCAATTACTTGGTATGCTGCCGAACGTTTTTTTAAATGTGTCAATTATGGGAATTAAAGTATCTACATGAAACTTTTCCTTGCCTCTCAACTGTGCCGCCTCTGATGATCCTTCAAAAAAAGTGATGGTTTTGCTGCGAAATCTTTTTCTTTCAAATGTGTCTTTGTAGTCAGCATATGGATTTTTTTCTTTAGCAGCCGTTTCGTACTGATCAAAATTATCGCGTGCGGTATTGGCATAACTGATCAGAGACTCATAAAGTTTCGTTACAACGTCCATGGTCATAGTGCTATTCTGTAAACTTAGACTTGTTTTATTCATTATTCCCAAAATTATAAATTATTCCATATTTCCGTTAGAAGAGCAGTCTCAAATTTTTCTATTTGTTTTGCTAGGCTCTGAGCTTCTTTTCTAGTGTCTCCTGGTTGATTAATGTCACTTGCGATTGAAAACAATGCTTTAGAAATATTTGAATAACCATTTTTCAAAGCATTAATAGCATTGGCACGTGCAGACCATCTAGTTTCCGAAAGAGACTTCGAGACGAAGACGAAGAAAATCTTCCATCGTTTTGTCGAAGCCGAAAAAAAGTTTAAAAAAAATTGTACAAATTGAAAGAATGTTACTGCTTCACTAACACACTCAACAGCCTGAACACCCACTAAATTTAGCGAATGTGCCGCACATGGAACGTAAATCGCAAATTCACAAACTTCTTTTATTCTTTACTGAACACCAGAGTACTTTCCAGACATATTTGATGCATTGTCGTAGCTCTACCCGCGACAATCTTTTATAGAAATATCAAGGCTTTCAAAAAAGTTTAAAATGGTATCTGCTAAATATTGCGCATTATGTTCATCCATAGGCAAAAATTGCAAAAATCTCTCAATAGGCTGTCCGTCTTTTACGTATCAAACTATAAAAGTCAGTTGGTCAACGTGAGACAGATCTGATGTAGAATCTAATCTACGCTAATAGAGTAGTACTTTGCTGTTTTAAGTTCTTTGACAATGGTTTTCAAAACTTGATGTTTCAAAAATTAATAAATTCATTACAAATATTTGCCGGTAAGTATGATGTATTTCCTTTTCCACGATTTCCGCAGTTTTGTAAGTGATCAGCAAGAAAAGGATCAAACTCAGTAATCAGTACGAAGCATCCCAAATAATCCTAATGTCTCATTATCACCACGTAAAGCAAGACCTCTTGAAGCAAGCAGTTCACTACTGCAACAATCCTCTTTACATTCTTCCAATAGTTAATCTCTCTATTGTACAGCAACTCAGTATCAATTCGTCCAGTAGTTTTCATTCTTGCAACATAATTCATCATAAATTCCCTGTGCTGTAAACTGTTCTCATGTTCTATCAATAAGTTACTAATATGCTTCTAATCTTTATATCCATTAGGAGAACTTAAATTATGTCCAGCACCAGTAGTGGTATTAAATAGACGGCAGCCACTCCGAAGCTTGTTGACTAGTTTGCATGTCAAACTCGTAAACCCACGTCTCGTCACCAGTAACAATGCGTTGCATGAATGTTGGGTTGGAATTGACTCGTTCTACCATGTCCTCAGCGACTTCATGCGATTGAGTTTTTGGAGAAAATTCAGATCTTTCGGGACTAGCCGAGCGGCAACATGTTTCATACCCAAATGATTACTTAAAATGGTACGAATCGACTCGTGAGATACAGAAAGTTCGGCGGCTATCTCTCTCAGAGTTGAATGAGGATTTTCAGTCACTATTTCCTTCACTTTTGCGATGTTAACTTCAGTTGCAGACGTTGATGGCCTACCAGAGCGAGGCAAATCTTTCATCTCATCTCGACCGCTTTTGAACGGCTTGAACCACTCATAAGCACGAGTTTTTGATAAAGTCGATTCACCGTAAGCTTCTGTAACATTTTCAGTGACTCCGAACACGAAATTCCATTAGCGATGCAAAATTTAAGACAAACTCTTTGTTCGATATTTTTGAACATTATGAAATTCCCATAGTACAAGCTTTGCTTAGTGTATAATATCTGGGGACAACGTCACACAGATCATCCTAGCCCCACACTAAGCAAAGCTTGTACTATGGGTACCAGGCGACGATATACATACTTATATAGATAGATTAATACATAGAAAACATCCATGACTCAGAAACAAATATTCGTGCTCATCACACATATATTTCCACTTACCGGGATTCGAACCTAGGACCACCAGCTTCGTAGGCAGGAGCACTACCAACTAGGCTACGGCGACCGACAATAGTTCTTATAGTTTCGGAAAAAAGTGGCTGTGACATACGGACGGACAGACAGACATGACAAAACCATAAGGTTTCCGTTTTTTGCCATTTGGCTACAGAACCCTAAAAATGGGAGCTATTCCGTATCAAACTAAAGAAGAATTACGTAAATCGGTTCATAAATCTCAGCGTAATCGGTGTACGTAGGTACATAAAAATGCGCTTGTGCTAAAAGGTGCGCCTACATGCGCTTCCAAATATGAGCTTATACGCGCGTATTAAACGCTAGTAGTCTGTAACTGTCATTAATGTTCATGCCAAGACACACTTGAACAGTATGAGTCTAGCTAGACTGGCAAAGATTTAAAAACAGCTGTGCCAAATACAATTACATCGTCCACATAAACAAAAATTTTCATATAAAAATGACCATAAAATGAAAACTACTGGGCTAAACTATATAAATTTTTATGGGACCAAATGGCAACTATTGCGCATTAAACTAAAAAAGAATCACGTGAATCGGATCATAAATCTCCGAGTAATCGGTGTACATACATAAAAAAAAATACCGGTGAACTAGAGAACCTCTTCCTTTTGAAGTCGGTTAAAAATTAGCTCAGACAAAAATTGTAGATTAGATAATTCTATAAAAAATGTCTCAATACTTTTTTTCCTAAGAGCCACCGTTTTTTAGATATAACGATTCAAAAACTTGAAATAGTAGGTAATCGTCATAATATGCACACGTTTCCACGCCACCCTTGAGGTGTGTACTTAGCGCGTTTTTTAATGTGGTTTAAAATATCATGTTGATTGTCTATTCAGCATATAAAGGTTAATGTTCCTGATTTTTCAGTGATAATAATTTTATCACCGTACTCAGTCTTAATGAACCTTTAACGTCCTGCTATCTTTGTTTGTAGTTTTGCTAACATTTCTCAATTCGTTCAAAGTGAACTGAAAATCTATTGTCATTGCCAGATTATGTCTAAATTGACCGGACTAAATATAGCCGTCAGTTATTTTCAAGATCTATCTTTAATGTCGTACTTCTAAGTATATCTTTATGATATCGTAGAGGTATGAGCAAGCGACACCATAACCACTAGTTTTGCGGTATTTAAAAAAACGTTATAATCCTTAGGTATAAGTTTGCACTCTATTCGCTTACTACATTAACATTACTTACAGTCCCTTTCCGTCCAAAGGTTGTCTGGAAGAGATTGCTTAAGGCGATAAGACCGCTGCTGTACCTACAAATATTTTGTCGAAGTCCAATGAATTTTGTAGCATTCTGTTTGAGCGCTATCAGTACTTATCAGATTTGTGTCAGCTTGATGGGAGAAGGGGATGCTGTACAAGGTTAGAACTTTGAGCTTGTAAGATTAAAATTATGGATAGTACAAGATGGACTAACCATTTCTATGGGGTTTACCTCATTATAATTACTATTTGAGTGAGGGATTAAGACTACCTCGTTTACATATATAAGGTTGTTCGAAGTCTGGGTGTGATTTGTATCAGATAATTGCATGGTTCTATAATACCTACATCAACGAAGACAACGTTCGCACTAAGATAAATACTTCTATTGTGGAAAGGCGCGTCTTAGTGCGAAATTTGTCTTCTTAAAAATTAAAAATATAGATTTCATTAGCTACTTAAATGCTTAGTTAGGTTTCAACTATGAGTAGAATAGATTATCTCACTCCTTTGAAATTATTATCAGCAGTCTACGTATGGTCCATGTCAGTTTTGCTAATAAATAAAGTCTGATTCTGCGCCCTTCATGTCCTACATCTCATTAAGGAGTCGGGGAATCGTTGAACTCTCTATTTTCTCCTAGTACCTTGAATATCCCTAACTTTTCAGTCCAATTGGACGGCCTGTAATACGGCTGTGTATGACACACAGCCGTATTACAGGCCGTCCAATTACCTAAAACCTACAGTTTTCACGTTAATGAAGAATTTAAAAAAAAGGCCTTTAGAGTGCACATGTATTGCGCACACACTTGTGCATTTTAATATTTTGGTACTACGCAAATGGCTAGGCTCCATTGTAAATATTATTTAAATAATGAAATAAAAAAGAAACATTACTATGTTTTATTACATTATCTGTAAGTAATTATATTTACAACACTATAATAAATTGCAAAATAACTAGTTAAAAGGATTAGTCCTTGGATGTTGATGTGAAAAATACACATTTACGAGGTTGATACATTGTATTAGATACAAGTACAATAGAGTTGTTGTTTAATACATTGAGTATTCGGCAGAAATATAATTCGATATTTCTTTCTATTCATCAAGATTACTCCCGTGTTTCGTAGTGAAGACGCCGCAGTAAAATAAGCTCAAACTAGGAAATAACATCCGACACGAATGCCATTGCCGAAATAAGTGACAGTCGACAGACTATAATTATTTTATGAATGAGAATGAGAATTTAGACTAAATGAGAATTTAGACATGACCTACAGAGCGCACAGAATTGATGTAAAACAATAAATTTATTTATTAAAAAGCCATTAATAACATTAATGGTTTTAAGCGAAATTAAAAATAATCATAATTATTAACTAAACAAAAATGATTATGTTATTAGCAAGGAAAATTCCATACTATTGTGCTCTCTCTTTTATACGATGTAAGCTAAGAGATAGAACCCAGCTCTATATGTAGAGCGGCACGAATAATCATAAAATATTTAGGTAATTGAGTGTGATAAATAATTTAAGTACAATTTGTTTTTATAACAAACAATCTTCTGGAATAAGGTAAATATTTCAAGAATATGCATACTTAGACACATAGGTACCTCCTATTTGGTGCAATAAAATTGAAGTAGGTATGTAATTACCAGCAAATTATTGGAGTATTATAACTCTGCACAAGCATCATGGATATATATTTAACCCAGCTTCGGCTTATTTTTCTGCGACATAATCGTTTCTTTGGTAGGTAAAGTTAGCGTCATAAATGGAGTAGGTAACATTTATAACCTATAATATGAAAATATTAAATATTGTTAAGGATTTGGTGACGTAGATATCTTATACATAGTTACATAATAAATTGGCAGTGATATTAAATTATATAATCTTGTCTCAATTTTCATTCTAATTGTAGAACACATCACAATAATAATTATTTTAGTCCTAAGATACAATTTTATTTATTTATTATTCACTGTCGGCGTCTTCCTCGTACGACACGATTGCGTCGGTGGTAATATGGGCGGGCATAGTATGGTCGGTTCGCTGGTCGTCGAATGGATGCGTTCGGAACAGAGTTCAAATCTCCCACTGACGGTAAAGGTGCGGTTTTACGCGGCACCCAATCTCTTAAACAAACAGCACATCTGTAAAGAAACAAAAAAAATTATCTACTTGCATCGCATCGTGTCCGCAGACCATTTTAATTACAATTAATATATACCAACCAAAAAAATAACGTGTTTAAAAGGGTAGCATATAGCTATAAACTAACAATACATGTTAGTTTACCTATATAAATAATAGTTTTGGATAAACACAAAAGTAATAACTTTAAAATTGAGCGTAGTGGAATATAACGGAAAATATGTTTAATTGGAATTATTGTTATATGTACTTAAATATAACATTGAAACTGTTATGAACAATAAAGTTTCCAAACCTACTTAGAACTAAAAGAGACGCTCGCTAAATAATTTATATTCTTGTTTTTCGAAAATTCTTAAAGGCGGGATGATCTCTCCTCGTAAGTTTAACTCACTCACACTTGCCCGGTTATTGTATTCATTATATAATTATGGATAAGACAGTCCCTTAAGCGTATTTTTACGCTGGAGTAATTAGATACAAAAGAAAAGAGTGAACTTTAAGCATAGTACAAACCTGCTGACTATTGATACCAAATCTGCTTTTAGGGTTTTTGGTTCGGGCCGAGAGAACATTTCACTATCTTGAATGACTGAGAGCCAATAGGAGACCGATGTGGCGAAGACGTTGCATCGACCAATGCCGTTGCATTCGATGAAAGGACGGGCGCGGAAATGTGGCATGCATGAGCCAGGCGACACGAGGCTCTGTCCTGCCGAGTCTACTCCCACCGCGGTGTGCTGGAAATACAAAAATAGAACTTCATACACTTAGTCGAGCGCTTGGAAAGCTAGCAGGATGATGTACATATCTGCACCAGTGGCGAAGGGTACATATTATTTGTATAGAGATAAATCATAAGCAATTTCATAACTGAAACTGGATTGTTTAAGTCGGTTTACAGTGACTTTATATTTAAATAAAGCATATTATATTTTAGTTACTCTTTTAATATTACCAACAGTAATCTTAGAAACAGTTACTGCAAATATAATTTCAAACATGCATTTATTTGTCATAAAAAGATGGATATCCTATTTCTGAAAATAAAAAAAATGTGAGCCGTCACGGGACGCCTGGCAGATGTGAAACATCGACATTATTTTGTAAAAGTAATATGCAGAAGTCGAAGTCGAAGTATAAGTCGCAGTCGAAGTCGAAGTATAAGTCGCAGTCGAAGTCGAAGTCGAAGTCGAAGTCGAAGTCGAAGTCGAAGTCGAAGTCGATGTCGAAGTTGAAGTATAAGTCGCAATCGAAGTCAAAGTCGAAGTCATGTCGAAGTCGAAGTCAAAGTCGAAGTCGAAGTCGAAGTATAAGTCGCAGTCGAAGTCGAAGTCGAAGTATAAGTCGCAGTCGAAGTCAAAGTCGAAGTCAAGTCGAAGTCCAAGTAGAAGTCGAAGTCGAAAAGAACATATTGTGATAGGAACTATTAAAAAAAAAACACGGCATACGTCGCCACGCCGGAAATCTGTTTTACGTGCGGCTATAGATGTTTCACATCAAAATTATTTGAATGAATGGAAAGTAACACAACAATAAGTAGATATTATTATTGTAGTTTCTGAAGCTTGCTTGTGGAGCACTGTAATAAAAAAGTATAGGTATTACTGTCGGAAAAATTTACATTTCCCGCATAGTACGCGGTTTGTCGGTTTTAAATTGAACAACGAAAAATAATGAGCATAAGTCGAACGAAGAAGTCCATCATCGTCCTGTTGAGAAGCTGCTGAATCCAGTTCTGATGTAGTACGCTGACCTGTTTTCATGTCACGTCTTCAAAATAGGTCACAACTTTTGTAACCTCGGATTAGAAAGACAAAGTTGTCACTTTTTTGTTTCTTATATCAGATTGTACTGTCTTTTCTGCGTCCGTCATATAACATAAGTAGTAGAAATCAGTAAAATACTAAGAATATATTAAAATTAAAATAATTATTTTTAAGATGTAGGCCTTTAAGAAGCTTCACACACAAAAGAACCCTTCATATTTTTTAATCATTTCGCAATAAATACGGAACAGCTCTAGTTATGTTTTGCTTTATTCGTTCTAATGACTTACTTTAGAATCACAAAGTTCTTAATCACGCTTACCATTAAGAAACTGTAGCCTTGCCAAATTTCTCTCCAGCCATTTGGACATTGGGGTACAAAATTGCTTTGACTGTGCACAGCAATGCTTCGGGTTGGTGCTTCACACACTTGGCATCTGCAAATTGAGTACAATGTAGAACCATCAAGAATAAACTACTATGTCAACCAGAAAACTGATAAACATACTATTTGCACCCGAAGCATTGCACAGCAATGTTTCGGGTGCAAATAGTCTTGCAAATTGTTATTCGTCGCCCTTTCCGTTACGTTTAACTGTCCTAACTACACTCGCGAGCAACCAAATCGACTCAAGCCTAGACGGCGCACATATACATTGATTTTCCTAAAACGATAAATGGTAATTACAAAAGTGATATGTCATTCGAAAGCTGAAGAATTAGGCTTTCAATTAACATCAATACCTTAAAAAAAACTAAGCGCTGATTTATTGACACATTTTAATTGGCCGTCAGCGTAAATTACCTCTTTAGGAATCCACGACTTGCGCTACCTGCTCCCGCTATAAAACCCCCCACTTCCGGTTTATCTTATCAGTTGCTTGTTACAGGTTGACCGGTACACATCTCCGTAAATTGCATTCCTTGTTTTCGCTAACCCATGGATACCACACCAGAAGAAGCCGCTCAAGTTGTTGCCTTGTTGCAACAAGGGTTAAGTCAGCGAGCAATCGCTGCCCAGCTCCACTTGAGCCAGTCTTCTGTATCCCGAGTATACAGACGGTTCCAAGAGACTGGTGCCTTCAATCGGAGACCAAGAACGAGCCGCCACCGGTGCACTTCAGAGAGAGACGACCGCTTCATTGTCTCAACCTCGCTGCGCAATCGACACCTTACGGGCGTTGATGTGCAGCAAGAACTGAGACGTGTACGACAAGTGGCTGTCAGCGAGTGGACAGTGAGAAGACGCTTGAAGGAAGCCAACTTGACGCCAAAAAGACCTGCGACGGGCCCTAAGTTGACTGCAGGCCACCGACAAGCGCGCCTTCAATTTGCTCGAGAGCATCTCAATTGGAGCGTTGCGCAATGGCGATCGGTCCTGTTTACTGATGAGTGCAGAATGTGTCTGCATGGCAGTGACAGGAGAGGCCGAGTCTACAGGCGTCCGGGAGAACGATTTGCCCAATGTTGTTTCGCTGAAACAGTGGCATATGGCGGCGGTTCCTGCATGATGTGGGCTGGTATCTCTTTAGAGGGAAAAACCGAACTTGTTTTCGTGCCTGGGGGCGGCCGAGGAGGCGGGCTAACAGCTGATCGGTACATCACCGACATTCTACTGGATCATGTTGTGCCCTACGCAGGGTTTGTCGGTGAAGACTTCGTGTTAATGCACGACAATGCCCGCTGCCACACGGCACGAGTCACTCGACAGTTTCTGCAAGAGGTCGAATTACGCACGATGGACTGGCCTGCGCTCAGTCCTGACATGAATCCCATCGAACACTTATGGGACGAGCTTAAAAGAAGAGTTCGGGCCAGAAATCCAGTCCCTTCAAGCGTAGACGAGCTAAAGACAGCATTATTAGAGGAGTGGGACGGCATTCCTCAAGAAAATGTCAAAAAATTGATAAGGTCCATGAAAAACAGACTGCGGGATGTAATTAGGGCTAGAGGGGGCAATACGAAATACTGATTTAAATAAAATAATTTTATTTTTAATTTTTTTTGTTTAATTTGTCAAATACGAGACACATACCCTTTTTCCTAAATTCCCGTTTTTCCTACTCTTGCATTCAGACATCATTTATTTCAAAAATGATGGATGGATTTCAATGATAATGATATCAAATTAAAGCTGACATCTTAAGCTTTCGAATGACATATCATTTTAATAATTTCCATTCATGATTTTAGTTGTATCAATGTATGTGTGCGCCGACAAGGCTTGAGTCGATTTGGTTGCTCGCGAGTGTAGTAATTTGTGTTTTTCCAGGGAAACCGCTTAGATTTGTTTTTGGTGTTACCTTACTCTGAAGCTAGTAGTAACCGCAAATTGATAAGGTGTATATTTATGTATTTATAGTCATTTGTAGCAGATGCGTCACTCTGTGAGACTTTGTTTTAGGTATTACTTGTATCTATAATGATGTGAGTATTTCGTGTAAAAATATAAATAAACCTCTTTTAATATTATTTGATGCACCTCTTGTAATGTTATGTAACGATTTCCGTTACTTTAATATCATACATACTGTATATAATTATTTTTTTTTAAATTCAGGGTTATACATTTTATTTTTTATTGAACATAGGAATTAGGTTGGCAATTATCTTTTAGAGGTAAATAACATATTTTAGAAGATAAATTATATTAAGAAACAACAACTCGGTTTTAAAATAATCATAAAACAAAACAAAACGAAAACAGTAAATTAAAATAATCATAAAATGACAATAAATTAGTAAGAAAGAGTCAAAGAGTGTAGTTTAATGGCTGGGGCATCCCATGTTGATAATGATTTCAAGTCACTACATGTTTTCTTGAAACTATGGTTTCAGATTGAGAATACTTACTCCTGTCAAGAAGGCAGAGAGGCAGACCTGAGTCCTAAAATTAGCTGCGTGGCTAATCTTAAAGAAACATTTTCCCCGGTTCAGCCTTGTTGATGAAAAATTCTATAGTTTCTTACCAGTTTAAACTTCAACGCTCATTTTTTATTTTATTTTTTTTATGTCAGAGGTCGGCAAACGAGCAAGTGGGTCACCTGATGGTAAGTGATCACCGCCGCCCATGGACACTCGCAACACCAGAGGAGTCGCGGGTGCGTTGCCAGCCTTTAAGAGTCAGCAGACAAGTATTGCTGACCCTTCCCCCCCACCCCGATGAGCTCTGGCGACCTTACTCGCACTCAGAAACACAACATTAAATGATTAATGTTATTATTAAGGAATGTCTTCTGTAAGGTGGAGGTACTTCCCCAGTCGGGCTGCTCTTCGAGCGAATGAACGCTGTGCCAGACTGCTGTGCTCATTCTACATTTTTACAAATTGTATATATTTAAATAGTTCTTCACTCACCTAGATATGTAATTTTGTACTTCTCTGGCCCCAATAGGAGTCATAGACATTGGCATTTCTTCTGCTGTTGATAACCAAAAACTGTAATCTTCTCTTTGCGCAAAATTGCAAACGTCATTAAAATTGCAGAACATGTAAGGCATAGTAGAGAATTTGCGTAAACAACTTCCAGGAGCACCTAAAACGATGAAATGGTAATATTAATTAATTTCATAACAACTTGCCTATGTAGTTAGCTACGTGGGCATTATGCGATATTAGTAAAAGAAATACGCATGCCGCATGGCTCACATCCGCATAATTCGAATGAGATAGTATGTTCACGTCACGTGACATACACTATTTCATCTATAAACTTCAGTGTTTTGTATCCCCAGTGGAATCTGAATAATCTGTTTAACATTAATAGTTTAAGTCCAAAGAGGCGTATTTTATCCGACATCTCATTGATAAAAATTATAGGTATTTAAAATTGTCCATTTGTGCCTAATATTTTAAATGTTAAAATAAATCAAATCCACTTCTCTACTGAAAGTATGGGTGCTCGAGAACAAATAGACGCCGGTTTTACCGACTAAAGTAAGGCATTTGATCGAATTAATCACGACTTATTTCTTGACAATTATAGAAATTTCATCCATGAGACACCTGTTACTTTCTTAATTCCTTTTAGTTCAACAAACCATTTCATAATTCCTTTCTTAGTAGAACCGCTAATTATATCAACCACATTGACCATTTTCCTGATTACGATCTATGTAACACTACGTCTTAAAAACTTTAATCTATTGTTTGGAAGAACTGATTTGGTGCTAATTCTTAACAAACTTAATATCTATCTGTATTAGCTCTCCTGTTTTCTCTTTGTTTTTTTCTCTTTCTAGAATTTTATGCATATTAAGTTACATATTATGTAGGTATATAGTGATTATGCGGAAAATGTTAAACAGAGTTAAGCTATCCTTATTTTAAACTATTTTCCCAAATAAAATAAATAAATAATTCTATTGATTTTTATACATTATTAAGTTAAATAATCAACACACAACATACCTAAATCTTGTCCATGAGCTCTTCCGTCAGCAATAATATGAATAAGAGAATATCCAACCCAAAGAGAAGAGGTTCCATCAGGACACTTTGGTATGTCTGTGCTTTGTGAATGTACCGCAAAATGAAAACCTCGAGATTTTGGTGCTGGTTGTATTGCTGGACGACCCGCAAACCCTGTGTTACCACGATATCCTTGGAAGCCTTTCAAACCTTGTATTCCCTTCTGGCCTTCTCTACCCATCGCACCTATAGGTCCTGGGGCCCCAACGTAACCTGTATCTCCCCTTTCTCCTTTGATTCCGGGTACACCATTACGCCCAAAGGCACCTGGCTTGCCATCTATACCGATTCGACCATCAAGACCAGGTGCACCAATGTCTCCATCTGGTCCAGGTCTGATTTCAGATTCTGGAATTTGATCACCTGCATCACCCTTCATACCCTTGAGTCCTTCTGCACCATAATATCCCTGTTCACCAACGTCACCTTGGAATCCTTTGATTCCTTTTAAGCCCTCCGTTCCTGCCCATCCAGATATGCCATAGTCACCTCTATCACCTGCTTGTCCCTGGGGACCATAAAAACCAGGCATTCCTGTTGCTCCTGTTTCTCCTTTAGCACTGAAAGAGTCGCCAGTTTCTCCAATATCACCAGGTAAACCTCGCAACCCTGGGAATCCCTTTAATCCAGTTAATCCTGGCCGGCCTTGGTACCCTCGCGGTCCCGGCTCTCCTTGCATACCTTGCATACCCTGAGGCCCTTGGAATGATAAACCTGGAGGACCAGCTAAGCCATCAGGTCCATTGAGTCCATATTCACCTGGTGCACCTTTTTGCCCCATAGGTCCAGGCCAACCTGGTAATCCATCGTGACCAGGTCTGCCAGGTAAACCTTTTGGTGCAATTTCATTTACACCAGGTAATCCAGGTGGCCCTATGTCACCTGTTTCTCCTTTAGGTCCTTGTAAACCAGTATCCCCGGTTAGTCCTTGGTAACCTTCATCACCACGATCTCCTACTTGGCCACGGTATCCTGGAAATCCTGGTTCACCAGTATATCCGGTATCACCTGGTAGGCCGTCCATACCTATATTTCCCATATCACCTCTTGTTGGGGCTACGTATGCGGTTATTCCAACTTCACCACGTTGTCCTTGAACACCAGTAGAACCTCGGGGTCCACTACGCCCTTGTTCTCCTATTTTTCCTTGAAAGCCACGAGCACCGTTGCGTCCTGGTAAACCCTCCATACCATCATCTCCTTTAATACCAGGTAACCCTGGACTACCTCTGAAACCTTGCTGACCTTTGCTTCCCGGTATCCCAGATCTCCCTAGCTGGCCAGGTAATCCCTGGGGGCCATTATCACCCGTATCACCAATTTCTCCCTGTAAACCTACGTCCCCTATTTGTCCTTTTATTCCAATGATACCATTTCTTCCTGAAAATCCTTCATTTCCTTTTTCACCTTTACTTCCAGTTTGTCCAGGAATACTCTGTCCTGAGAAACCTGTATCACCTTTCATTCCTTTAAATCCCTTAAACCCTGGTATTCCGTTCCTGCCGTGAAGCCCAGGCTGGCCTTCATCACCTTTTCCACCACTTACGGCATCTACACCTTTCAGACCTCGCAATCCTTGAAAACCGCTATCCCCTATTACACCCTTTATACCACGTCGTCCATTAAGTCCAGGGACGCCTGGACGGCCAACATCCCCTGAAGCTCCTTTGATACCTGGTAACCCCTGTAATCCATCTTTACCACGCACACCATCGAAACCAGGTGCTCCAAGATCTCCTCGATCTCCTTCCTCCCCCTTTATGCCAAACGATCCATAAAATCCTCTAGCGCCCATTCTACCCTTTAAACCCGTAAATCCTGTCTGACCACGATAGCCAATATGTCCTGTGTTGCCCTTCATGCCCTTGGGTCCGATATCACCGGGTATTCCATGGGAACCTTGTAAACCTGGCTCTCCGATAGGTCCGATTGTCCCAGGTTCTCCTGGTAAACCAGCCATACCCGGTGGACCACGGATGGATATTCCCATCGTCCCTTTCCTTCCCTGCAAGCAAAAAATCTTGTATTAAAAAATATTGTATAAAAATAAATCAGATATCTATCTATATTCTGATTATTTTAATAAACTTATTTTTATTTAAATAATTGATTAGGAATAGTTTTTACCTCTGGACCTTCTTCTCCATCTAGGCCTGTATCTCCAGGAAGACCCAGTTGTCCTTTTGCACCGAAAGAACCAGGTCTACCTTGCATTCCGGAATATCCTTGATCACCCCCTTCACCTTTGGCACCAGTAACACCATGGAAACCCTTAACACCCTCAATTATGGCGTAACCAACATCGCCGCGAGTGCCTTTCTTTCCCTTATTTCCATCAAAGCCCGGGAGACCCGGTTGGCCTGGGCTCCCAGGTGTTCCATAAGGACCGTTATCACCTTTTACTCCAAAATATCCTTTGTATCCTTTTGGTCCTTGTAATGACCTACCAGAGTCGCCTTGATCACCTGGCATACCTCGGTCACCATCATAACCCATTTCACCTCGTTCTCCTGTTACACCAATCATACCTAAAAATAGAAGATAAAGTTTTTTATACAGTTGAAACTGTATCAATTGAGAGTGAATCCGGTCTTGAGTGAAATAGGCGTGTTTATGACGAATTTTTTTTTCATAATTATTGGATCGAAGATTTCTACCTGTACAAATTAACATAAGTGGATCTTAATTTGCCAATGAAACTAAAAATATGAAAAATACAAAAACAAAGATAACTTCCCATACAAGATTACCTAATGTATTTCACAAACTAGTTCTTTAATTTGTTTAGTTTATGGGTAGAGAGAGCTCTTTTAGTTACGTCCACTATTTATGTTACATCTTGTATTCCGATCACAGAACTGATTGAATTGAACCATGTTCATCACCCCAGTTTTCAGTTCACATTAAGGTAAGAAAGGTGTAAGGATTACACGTTTTTTTCTTACAAATAAGTATCAACTACTACTACTATCAACTTCTTTTTAAGTGTTACATTGCTTTTTGTGTTCGTAATTTTTTTATAAATATGTATATTGTAATATATATCGTGGTCACTTATTATGTAATACGCTCTATTGTCATATATATTCTAAGAATAAATGCGGAAGCTAACTGACCTTAGAGTTTACGCTGCCATATTATTTACTAGCGCTGCCCCGCGCTTTTACCCGCGTTAAATTTTATAAATTATCACATCTACTCCTCCGTAGGTGATAGCGTGATAATATGTAGCCTATATGTTGACCCGACCTCTTAGTAATATTCATGCAAAATTTTAAGTAAATCCATGCGGTACTTTTTGAGTTTAGCCCGGACATACATACAGACACACAGACAAAAATTCTATAAACTATATTTTTGGCTTCGATATCGATTATAGATCACGCCCAAAGTATCCTTTTAAAAAATATTCAATGTACAGTTTCGACTTTCCTAGGATTTTATTATATGTATAGAATAGATTAAGGTTTTGAAATTAGAATATGATACAAGACTATTCAATATTGAGAGTATTTGGAATCTTAAATACCGGGTGGCCCAGAAAGATGTAAGATTTTAAAAACATTATGCTCATACAGTGCTCTGTCATGCTTTTCAAACAAGCATGACAGAGCACTGTGTGAGTACCTATCACTTTTCACAGAAATGTTGGTCGTTATGGAGCATTTCAAATGGTACAAAAACTTGACGTTTATTTCGTATGGAGTTCAGGTTGACTGATAAGTTCGTGGACCGATACACAGTCACTAGATGTTACGATCTTTTATTCCCTCATCTAATATCCGAAGCCTATAATCGTGCGAGTTGGTTTCAAAAACACGATGTGACATGTTATACACCTACTGGTGAGTGGTGGTAGTGACTAGTGGCCCTCGCAAACGACAGACTCATATCGCGCCAAGATGATATTCCGTATCCCAGGTCTTATTTCTGTGGTTGTAAGAATAGTAGTATGCCAGTATGTTTTGACCTATTTGGAGGAGTGCGATGGTGCATAGGTGGAAGATATAGTATCTCTCAGATTGTTATTATCTTTTTTATCTAAAGATTGATTTGTCTGTGTATCTATAATTTTTGCTTTCACT
This sequence comes from Pseudoips prasinana, assembly GCA_951640165.1. Classification (NCBI taxonomy): domain Eukaryota; kingdom Metazoa; phylum Arthropoda; class Insecta; order Lepidoptera; family Nolidae; genus Pseudoips; species Pseudoips prasinana. The sequence goes on along the minus strand of OX621237.1, from coordinate 21,324,445 downwards.
TTGTTTTATTGTTTTTTCAAAGTCACCCAACTTTAGGGCCGCCCTGTAAATAGAGGTAGTAAGGCATTTTAAGTACAGTTGAACTAGGTAAATTTCTCGTGCAGAGCGCATTTTGAATAGACAGGTTCCAATCTGAATTATATTTTGAACCGACTTCAAAAAGGAGGTTTATTAGTTCCAATGGTTTTTAAAATGTTATTTTTTATTTATAGGAACACGCTTTGTTATTTGTGAACCGATTTGATTATTCTTCTAAATTATAGGTATAAAGCAACATTACTTAAAATAGAAATATAGGTTTGAGATCTAACCTTTACGGCCCGGCCCTCCGGGTGGGCCTCTATCACCCTTGGTGTTAAGTCCGAATCCAACGGATTCTCCAGCTTCACCACGTAGACCTTCTTCTCCTGGTTCACCACGTTCACCTCTGAAACGCATTAATTTATTATTATGAAATTTCGATGTATTTTACTTTTGACACCGAACGGTCAAATTGCCCAACTTATTTGTTCTAATGAGGTATAGTATTGAATTTCATTGTAAAAGCTTGTTTCCAAGCTCACACTTGCTTTTGTTAAGTAAAATAATAAAGTGATCCAATTAGTACATGTGCGCAATTTTTTTATAATTGCATCTTTAAATTGCGGCGACATGACTCGGCGACTGCGAGTTATACCATTTCACACTTATCTTTCTGCTTGACCGTTAACCTAACCAGGAACTTGCTCGTCTTTCAAATACATAAGCCGCCGAGTGCAAGTATATGACATATCAATTTATCGTGTTGATGTTATTCGTGCCTTCGGAGCATAAACTACGTGTACCTAACATAAATAGAATGGGATATCTACTTAATGGGCTCAATGTACTTGTGACTGTGTATGCTTCCAACATCACATTACGCTATCAGTTTATTCACAACTCAACTGACTCAATCAGAATTGCCCGGTGAAGCAGTAAAAGCCTTCTGGGCTAACTGTAAATGTAAAAGTATAAAAAAATTGAGTAATTAGTGAGAATAACCAAATAGTTTGATGTTATAATGTCATTTAATATCTCACACTATTGATGTTAGATGTTGTGTAATGATTGATTTTGCAGCGTATTACTGTCCCGCTGCAGGGTAAGGGCGTCCTTTTATAATGAGAGGGCATAGGCCATAGTCCAACACGCTGGACTAGTGCGAGTTGGCAGACTTCGGCGGCGGTTCCACTGAGGCGGAGCAGAGGAGACGTGAGACGAGCTGTGCCACGTTCACCAATCACATGGCTTGTAATGAAATGTAAATTGAATGAAAAATATAAATTCACACAGGCACAGCTCATCTCCGCTATCGTCTCAGTGGAACCGCAGCCTTCACATGCCATCTCTTGATGGCATGTGAAGGCTTCATTTCATTACATTCTGGACAACTTTCAAGCATGCAGGTTTCCTCACGATGGTTTTAGATGAGCGCCTTGGGTCTACCTATTAGGCTATCCCGACTTGTACAGTAACATTGAGGTTGTATAATAACAAACAATAATTACACAAGACCAGGTTCTCCCTTCTGTCCAGTAAGGAATTGTTTAGGTATTTTTGCATTTTGTCCATCTCTTCCAGCACTTCCGTCTCGCCCTTTCATTCCGTCTCTACCTGGCCAACCAGGCAAGCCATCTTCTCCGGTTTGCCCTTTGTAACCGTTAATTCCTGGGTCTCCGTCTCGTCCTGGCCATCCACTGTCCCCTCTATAGCCTTGTGGTCCCATGAAACCTAAAATACCAATCATGAACAATTAACACGTTTATCAATTCGAAGGCAACTAAATGATTCTTAGATAGGTCCCCGCGCTCAGTGCTGTCTGTCGTGACATATGTTTCGCTGATTACTGTGCAATTATTTATGAGTGTGCCTTGTTGATATCTAGATCGGTGACTATTTTTACAGTAGGTACGTCTATATTAAATTATCATATCATTGTAATATACTTAAATTCTTTATTATTTCAATGTAAAATCATCACGAGGTGTATAAAATATTGTATTTAAAATATGAACTGTGATTTTTAATTTAAATTATTTAATTCTTTTTGAAGTGAAAGCTTCTTTAGCGGCGTTGTGCACTTTTGGGATGGGTAAAAAATTTTAGGTACCTAAACGTGTCAGGACACGTGACCTGATCGAATATTCATAAGACGGAGGGTCTTTTTATTAATTCACATTTTTGAAGTGAAAACTTCTTTAGCGGCGCTGGGCACTATTTTTTTTCTTAATTTTGTTAGATTTTTGACCATCTACTGCCTAACCAAATTTAGTTCTATTTTTAAAGCTTATTCACACCATAGAAAGGGAAGCAATTACTATGAGTCTTTACCGCCCAAAGGTGGGAAGTAGCATCTTCCACTCGTTACTCGGATCAAATAAACACTACTTTCAGAGTATGAGAAATTAAAAAATAGTTTTCACTGTAGGTACCTTGGGGTCCTGGCACACCTTCTTCTGCTTTTATCAATGCAAGCGGAGGATCAAAAACGACACGTCCTTTCTTCCCCTTTAGTCCTATTGGTCCTCTTTGACCTATTTGGCCTTTAATGCCCTTGGGTCCTTTCAGACCAGGAATGCCTGATCTACCAGATACACCTTTTGATCCTCGTGGTCCTTGGAAGCCTTCAGAACCCTTGTAGCCTTTTAAACCTGCGTAACCATCATCTCCCCTAGCGCCCTTTAGTCCGGGTAGACCTAAAAATAAAAGTGATCATTTTTCCTTCCTTTCTCTTTCTTAACAATATTCAAAAAATTAAATATAAGTAACAATTCTTGTACTCTGTGTATAGCTTTGATTGAAAATAACAATTAATGTTAACAAAATTTACAAATGATTTAAAATTTTAAAGACTTTAATAATTACCTGACTTGCAAAATGGGCAATTGTCACCACGTTCTCCTTTGGGCCCATAAAAACCAGGACGTCCTGGTGTGCCTGGGTCGCCATATGTCCCCGGTTGTCCAGGTGGACCTGGAGGTCCTGGGGGCCCATGTCCTCTTACACCGGTTCCTGGGTAGCCTGGTGGACCTAAATCACCCGGATTGCCTCGATCTCCCCGCTGACCGGGTATACCATCGGCACCAGGCATGCCCTCTTCTCCGTCTGGTCCTACTACCCTAGTTCCTTTAAATCCTTTTGGACCCATGGGACCCCGTTGCCCTGGAAAACCTGACAGTCCTTTGAACCCACGGTAACCTTTAAATCCATCGTTTCCTGGTTCACCTTTAATAGATGTGCCTATGTTACCAGGCCTGCCTTGCATGCCTTTCATTCCAGGTAACCCTGGTATTCCAATAATACCAGTTAAACCACGTGCTCCATGAAGTCCTGGAGCTCCAACAGGGCCTACAGGACCTTCTACTCCTTGAGGTCCCATACTTCCCATTGAAGGTGCAATATCCAATCTTTCATCATATATACCGGGATCTCCAGTATATCCTTGTGGTCCGGGATTTCCAGGAAAGCCATCTTCTCCTAAATCCCCTGACAATCCTTGATCTCCGTCTGGACCAGTATATCCTATAGCACCTGTGTCTCCTTTAGGACCGGGATGGCCAGGTTGCCCACGATGTCCGGGTTTTCCTCTTGGTCCGTTAGGACCTTGGTCACCTTTAACTCCTTGTGATCCATCAGGACCGTCTGGACCCTAGTGAATAAGTGTAATGAATTAATTTTTAAAATCATTACTATCACATAATGTTCAAATAGAAATTTATTTTTATATTCACGGCTTTTTTTGCATATTTCCTTCTACCTACTACTTATTACTGTTTTTATTTTTATTATGAACTTTAAGATAATACACGCCTGAGAAAATAGATATGAAATATCTGTACTTACAATTCGCCCAGCTGAACCGAGCATTCCTTTCGTACCCTTCACACCAGTTTGTCCTTTCAATCCTTTATCACCTCTGTTGCCTTTGGCTAAGATCGTAATGTTTTCGTGAACTTCACCAATCACATAAACATCTGATGGCCGTCCCGGTTCACCTCTTTCTCCAAGGTCTCCTTTATCACCCCTTGGTCCAACGGTGTCGTCACCTTCATTTCCTCTGTCTCCTGGCTCTCCACGACGACCCTTGGGACCCTGTTATCAAACATGTTTATTAATAAGTATATATCTTCATGCGATGATAAAGTCACGTACATAAGATTCAAACAACTGAAGAAAAAATAATAAATGTTTTAATGTTTTATTCGCGCAATCAGTGTTACGTAAAGTTAAGCGGACTTTAACTAATTTAATGTAATGTGTTTATTTAGTTTTATAAACGTTTTGAACCATATGATCTACTAGTTAAATAGGGAAGCCATTTTCAGACTTGGTCGATGAAAATCAGTTTTTTTTATAATTTTCATGCTTATTCAATATGTCAATTTATTTACAGAGTTACTCTACATCACTATTCAATTACATGGTTTGACGATTTTATAGGACTTTGTAAATGCACTGTAGATGGTGGTTTGGTCAGTACTGTACTGAGCAAAATACACGACATATATTCTGCCGCGCAATTTATAAAAGCAGTAAAGAACACTACCGCGCAATTTATAAACGACGTATAGAACATGTCGTTCACATGTTGCGTTGATAAATTGTGCGTTAGTGTTCTTTACTGCGTTTATAAAGTGCGAGGCAGAATTATTAACTCAACCTTTTATTATAGAGGCCACAAACACGTTGCAGTCATGTTTTAGGGCCGCAAGTAAAATTTATTTAGGACTTAAAACGTACCTAATTTCAAGTTAACGATGTAGTTCCTTTGTAATGAAAAAAAAAATGTAACTACAGATGGGCCAATAAGAAAAGCAAAGCGTGCGCCCCATGGGCCGCAGGTTAATAGAGGTTGTATAATATTCTTTAGCCACACGTTGTATCAAGGTGTTTACTAAGTTTTGGTAAAGCTTGGTACTATTACAATACACGTTACCTCCTGCAAAGTAATAATTTATACAATTTCCACACACTGTCTTTAATTTGGTACCCAATTTGGTAACCAGGTTTTTTTAACTGAAAATTTCTTTGCTGTTATATTTTTCATCAGTGGTGGGCTATATTTTTATATAGGGTTTTCAACAGGAACTTTGTTTTATCCATTAAACAAAAACATTAAATTTAAATGACAATAACATTTTTGTTTAGTGTAAGTATTCAATTAAATAAGACATTTATCAGATATCATTTTGCATTCATAATTGCCAAACTTAACTTAGTTTGGTAATTATGAATGAAAAATTACTACGGCTACATTTATTCAAGAACAACCCGTTGGCATTTTTGATATTCTTTTTTTCAGACGAGTGCCGTTTTCTTTTGCAATACGTCAACAAGCAAAAATGTCGCACTCGGTCTTCTGAAAATCCAAGACTCAAAATTCGTGAAGTGATTAACGAAATAGATCCACCATTTTGTCATCTGTAATCGTGGTCGTGATGGATTTTTATCAAATTTCATTTATAACATCTTCAAATTACTTTAAAAAAAAATTCATCTAAATTATAATTATAATAAAAGCCATTACTTTTAGTTTTAAAAGACTTCAGAAAAGACTACTACTATACAATTTACATACAGCAAAGAAACACATTCTATAAGCTCAACCTTTTAACGTTTATGCGTCAAATACCAATTTCAAATCGTATTGTAGTATTACAATATTTGAATTGAATCGATTTTGTATATCTATACCTATAAAGAGGTGACAGAGAACTCGCTGATCTCATGTCTGGAAAAGCTTTCTGCGTTTTTCGAGTTGTAGATAAACAAAGCAATAGCTTGGTCGCTCGAGTTGGTCGGACGCGAGATTGCCTTAATCTTTTTATATAGTTACCTGAGGTCCGGGTTCTCCCGGTAAACCACTGTCTCCTCTCCAACCCTGAACACCGACAGGCCCCCGATTTCCAGGTCGGCCATAATCTCCTTGGTCGCCCTTTGCACCTCTTGAGTTGACACCTCCTTCACCAGCCATTCCTTGGTCACCTTTATCCCCAACACGTCCAGGCATACCTCTGTCACCTGGGCTCCCCATTATACCAGGAACGCCCATAATACCATCAACACCACTGCAGCCTTCCAACCCTGGTAAGCCAGCTACTCCATCGATACCTAGCTGGCCCTAGTAGAAAAAGAAATAGATATATAATAATAATATCTAGGGACAATGTCACACAGATCATCCTAGCCCCAAACTAAGCAAAGCTTGTACTATGGGTACCAGGCGACGATATACATACTTATATAGATAGATAAATACTTAAATACATAGAAAACATCCATGACTCAGAAACAAATATTCGTGCTCATCACACAAATATTTGCACTTACCGGACCACCAGCTTCGTAAGCAGGAGCACTACCAACTAGGCTACGGTGACCGTATGATATATATATACAGGATTAAATGAATATATTTGAATTTTGACTCTGTGTTCTTACCACCCACGGCATTGACGCCCACGAGTTTTGGGTTCGATCATCGCACCGGACAACTATTTTTGTGACCCATAATTATTTTGTTGTGAGCCTTGGTGTATTCTGTATTCGTAGATTGTATGTTTGTAAAGGAAAGCAGACACAGAGTACGTAAACTGTAAATCTCGGTAATATTTCATAGAACTACTACCACCAATTAAATAATTAACCAAGCGCTATGTAACGTGCTCTTAACAAATCGAGAAAATTATTTATTTTATGTTCATAGTACATTCGTGTAACATTCTATCGATACCGAGTATTCTTTACATACTTATGACGATTAATTTGCGGCAATTGTTTTGAGATTTTTTATAATTTCAGTAACTACTTGTATATTATAATAGTATTAAATTGTTACCTGTGGTCCAGTATCTCCTCTGCTTCCATAAGGTCCAGAGGTACCCTAAAATTAAAAAGATGGTAATGTTATATTTTCTTATATGTATAGTGTAATTATTTTAAAGTGAAAATGGTAGGTACTGAGTTTAAATTTCATGGGCGGTAACTTTGACACTGCATTATAACAAATACCACGGAGCTCAATAACAAAATAACCTTTAGAAATGGCATATCGTTTAAACCCGATTCATAAGACTCGGCTTGAGAAAAACCAATGATTTTGAATATCGAGTCAGGATTTGCAGAAATTGATAATGAGATCAAACGCAATTTGCGTTCACTGGTACAATGTATACGCTCATTTATTTTTGTCGGGGCATTTACTAGATATTTATTTATTTATAATTAAACTTCTAAACAAATTTTCTGACGAAAATGAACGGGTACTTTCTTTTATTAAAATTTATAATTCGCACAATAAAAAAAAACCTTTAATGGATTGGATAAGTAATTCTGATGCATTTTTAGGCCCGTGGCTTTTGGTCGACCTACCACTTTATGTATTAAATTAGATTCTTACACGATCACCCTTGTCACCGAAATCGCCTCTGTCCCCAGGGTCACCCGATTCACCTGGTCGCCCAGGAAGGCCGTAAGGTCCATCTTCGCCGGAGTCACCTTCTCTGCCGGGAACTCCAGGCGGTCCTATTGTCCCAGTGTCGCCTTTGAGCCCTTCGCAATGGCATACTGTTTCATTGCAAACCTGTAAGATAATACGTAAAGTTTAGAAAAATAAATTTTAACAATTCATCACAGAACAATTCTACTTCTCCATAGGTACCCATTACTCTAAAAACCTTTAATAGCGACTTATAAATTAGGAACGAGAGATACTACCTACTAAAAGTTCTTCTAGGACCAACATGGTTTGTCATATAAATTATTTCTGAACTCGCCATTTTCTATTTAATTGTAGCGGCAGTGGCTACAGACCTATTTAACACTAGGTTCAAAGATGTTCTAGCTGCCGCGGCACCGTTAAGACTACAACCGGGTCTGATATCTTAACGTTCCGTCCGAAGACAGAAAAAATGCTCTGTAATTAGACCACTTTAACTTTCATTAAAAGCTATAACTGCAATGTATAGTTTTATGCTATTAGTTGTATGATGTAGGTATATCTTATACTTAATATCCACAATTAAAAACAGTGTAAATTGTCGACAACAATGAACGTGCCTTATCGTTGGGACCTCTGACATACATTCGACTTGGGTGTAGAGCCGGTGTAGGAACATTGCACTTCCTACTTTATTGTAGAGCATGAGATTAATTTGTTATATATTCGTAAACAGCTTTTCATTTAAATTTACTGTCTTATTATCATCATCATATTACCCGAATGAGGTTGGCTGCTGGACAAAGGCCTGCCCCAAGAATCAGGGGATATGCTATAATCGGCACAATTGGTAAACAGGCTTGCGATCGCAGTATGATGATCATAGCTCCCAGAAATCCCTCCTCTAGAACGCATTCTTTCGAGTCATCTCTTAGGCCCCTCACGGAATGAATTTGGGTGATTATATTCGTCATCGTCACCACACTGAATATGTTACTAAAATAAAAATGTTCTTTTAACCATATCGCGGCCATGGAAACAAGTCTCAACAGTGACTAGCCAGCCATCTGAGTGGGACTTATCACAGTGTTCAATTGTTAGCGCAACAGGTGCAAAGTAGCAAGTTGATATTTGGCAGAACCAAGTTACAGGTGACTATAATATTCCAACTTGAGCTTTGTACAAAGTTAGCAGCAGTTTCTTTTGGTCGTCTCCCGTTATCCAGAATACCAAGTATTTTAGGCAGATTACTTTGTTTTAGGCCTGACAGAGAGTTATAAAAAGTTTACTTAGCACAATTTTATAAAACATAACAACGAATTAGAAACTAACTAACAAGTATACCATAATTTCAGTTACACGCTAAATCATAACATGATGTCATTTAGATGTATGACGCAAATATTTACGTACATAATATGTTCCCTACCCCTGTAACAGCAATCTCTTGGCAAATAAGTCATAAACTATTCTTCTAAAACTATTTCGTCCTGTTACAGTTATTGTGAATGGTAAAGTTGTTTAAAATAAAAGCAGTCTGGAGAAGACTATTAAATAATACATTATAGTTCAACGAAAAATGAAAAAAAATAACATTTTGAAAATTAAATTAAGGGCATGAATATATACAAAAATGAATAACTAAAAAGGGCCTTTCTAGCGTTATGTTATTATCAAGTACGGTATATTTTCAGCTATATCCTGAAAACAAGTTAAATAGTAAGTACAATTTAACTTGTTAAATAGTATTTGGAAATTTTGAAGCCATTGATTGGTTTTTAAAACAAATATTATTTTTTCATCCGAACGCGTTTTTAATTCGCACTTCTTATTCGTGTAACCATTTTGAATAATTTAGTATCTGCTCCACATAGCTTTTATTTTAACTACTTTACCATTCACAATAACTAAAACAACGACGAAATGGATTTAGCAGAATAGTTTATGACTGAAACATGATGTCAGCGCGAAGCTATTACATCATTCTTTGTACGAAACCAGATTTTGTTCAACGGCCGGCCTTCATCACAGTTTTAAAATGAATATCCCTAATTATCCTTTGCTTAAATAAGTATAACATGTAACATGAATAGGTAGTACTGATCCTAGTGGTAAACCGAAACCCCAACCGAAAGCAATAGTCACTTGTTTTACCAAAGATAAGAAGAATTGGGGTTAAATCCGGGTTGAGGTTTACTAGTCTTAAGATTTTAATGCAAAGAAAAAATTGCGGTTGGAGTAGTGTTATTCCCCCTTGTCTCCGAAATCCATAGGTCGTGCGCCAGATGTTTATTCAGTCATGTGATATTTGCCACCCTATTAAATTAAAGACATAAAATTGTAAAGCGCTCACGAGTGTTTACGCAGACACTTAAGAAATCATAGTCTTCATGATTTCTGCTGCATCTTTGGCTGGCTTCCGCAAAGAAGCTGGCTTTTGACTGAAATTCGGCAACAATGGCATCGTTGCTGAATTTCAGCCAAAAGGCACGGAGGTGTAATATCACCAACGCCAAAATTTTCGAAGTCGAATTCAAAATAACTTCTATAAGTGAAAACAGCGGCGTTGTGCACTTTTATGGGATGGGTAAAAAATGTTAAACTCGTGTCAGGACCCGTGACCTAATATTCGTAAGACGGAAGGTCTTTTTTTAATGCACACTGGCCGTTTATACACTCACATGACCGCAGCATTTTTTTTCTTAATTATGTTAGATTTTTTACAGCCGAAAGCTTAACCAAATATAGTTCAAGTGTTTTAAATTTATTCCCCTCATAGGGAGGGAAGCAATACTATGAGTCTTTACCGCCCAAAGGTGGGAAGCAGCATCTTCCACTCGCTACTCGGATGAAATAAACAGTAGTTTCCGATATGAGAAATGAAAAAATAGTTTTAACTTCTATGGGCAGTCCCCAAAGACTGTTATTTATTCCGACCCAGGATTTGATTCCAGGACCTCATTATCAGCGGTTGAACACGCTACCACTTGACTAACGATGCAAACTTTAATATGTCCCGCACAGCGACAAGGAACAAGATGTCAAAGTATTAAGCAATATTTTATATTTACCATGTGTCGAAAAACTTTCTAACAAAATGGTCCCGTGTGTTGTATATTCGCAGTTATTTGCTGACTTGGTTTAAAGTATACTAACAATCACTACATCCTGACCATATACGTACCTATACCTATAACTAAGGCACTAGAAGATAGGTAGCATAGTCTCATTTATTAAGACGCCATTTTAAACGTATCAATTTACAGTAGACGACATTGCTAAATTTGCATGACGACGCTATGCAATAGAACACACATACGCGACACCGAGCTACTTCTAAATTAATAGTTTATTGTGATGCCTGTTAAGGATAATTTTTAGAGCTTGGGAATTGAAAGATCTATCGCTTTAATTTAATACCTTGTTTATTTATACTAATCATCGTGAGCATAAAGGACATATAAAGGACATATGTACATTGAATGTATTCTGTTAGTAGGTATTCTCTTTTGCCCTTAAAAATTAAATGTGAAATTTAATTATGAAATAATATAAGTTTATTTTACACATACACACTCGAACTCCTAAAGCTCAGACCTATGCAGTGCTTTATTACAATATTAAGCTTACATTATAAGAAACCAGATTTTAGCTGATATGGCCCAGTCCGTCCGTGCGGTCTATTTTATCACGTAAATTTTGTGAAGCGTTAAATAAATAACAAGGTCCTTTATAATGTAATAAATTTATATTATATTATAAAATAGCTTCTGTCCACGGCTTTGCCTGCGAAATTTATGCTGTCAGTCGCTGAAAGTCCCCTCAGATTTGGTTCGTCCGTTTCAGAAATTAGCCAGAACAAAATGGACAGACGTAATTTGGTTTTTATTAAAATTGCCATATAATTCATTTAGGTACTAAAAAGTAAAAAAATATATTTGACATTACAAACCGACACTTACTTTTTTACTTTTTTTTACTTATAAATATAGTAAATGATATGGAGACTCCGATCACGAGGCGTACCCTGTTTTGATACCGAATTTGAAAGTTAGGGTTGCGCCTGCTCTATTGTCTGGCGTAGCAGTGAAAGCTAGGCTAACTGTCAACGTCATGACGAAAGACCGAATTTTGAAGGAAAGTTTTTTGTGGATGTTACTTTTAAGCAACAAATACTGAATATATCACTTCATTATTTAGTATATAAATAAAAAAATTGTCCAATATTCGATAATGGAGATTTGTCTCTCGTTAGGTCTTTTATTCTTTACAGTTACGAATATATTTCTATACTAATGTTATAAAGAGGTAACGTTTGTGAGTTTGTGACGTTGTAAGAGGTAATCTCTGGATCGACTGAACCGATTTTCAAAATTATTTCACCATTAGAAAGCTACGTTATTGTGGAGTGTCATGGGTTATGAAAAACGGGCAGGGACAAAAATATTTATAACGCGGAACGAAGTCGGCGGGCACTGCTAGTCATTTTATAAGTTCATTCAAGGTTTATATTTTTAATATCATTACATATACCTAAAGAAAAAAGTTATCTCTATCAAATCTTATAATATAGGTACCGGGATTTTTTATTGCATTTTTGGATTATTGTTACCCAACCAAGCAAAAAAGGATGATTCAATTTAAACGTAATGTTTGGAATGGAATTAATAAATATACTACAGGTAGAGATGGACTTTAGAAGGCGAATAAACATGTTTTACAGAAATTATTCAACATTAGTACTTGGTCATATGATGAAAAAGCCATGTTATTGTATGTAGGTTATATATATTGTATATAGGTTTCCACTGCTCACTGCCGCAGTCCATCATTTATTCGCGTGCATGCGTGCAGATTTGTATGACTACGAGTGCATTTGCTGCGTTCCTCCGGAAGGGGTGCGTGGGCGCAGTACGCTGTCGTCCGGTGTCGTAACTTAGTGGACAGTGGACACATCACAACCGCACCATGACAAAGAACAATCTTTTTTCTGGACGTACGTTTTATTTTTATATTAGCGTAGTGTTTTATGTTATTACCTATTAATTGCTATTATAGAGCTCTAACAAATATATTAATTAAATATGACACCATATTGTATTTCTCGTTAGAATGAAAATAAAATTAACATGATGAAGTAACTACATTGATACACCGATATTTGTTATTTTTAAAGAAACATCAAGATGGGTTTTATAATTTAGAAGTCTATGTCCGTGTGTCTGTCATTGGGGCAAGATAGCTTTCAAATTCAAAGAAGATGAAACTTTCTTAATTTGTCGTTTCACTCACCCAGTTCTCTTACAGATGTACAGATGGCAGCACATCCAGCTACACCAATTTGTCAATTTTCCCCAATAGAAAGTGAACCTTATACTTATGTGATAAAGTTGAAAATCTATTAAAGAAATTTGACAGATTGGGGTAGCTGGATGTGCTGGCGTCTGTACATGTCAGCTAGCACACTTTCTATATAGATTGAAGAACATTTTCATATATTTTCCAAACTTGTGTTCTACAAGTTGTTCATTTAATGGTCATATATAGTGTTATGTGATATAACCTATTTTGAAATATATATCATCTATATACCCGTAAGTCAAGGATAACATGTTATAATATAGACAGAACCATTCAGACAATAAGTAGTAAAAATATAGCTTAAATAAAAAATTTCGATAATTAAACCTACACACGATCCTTGACAATAACTTAATTTAAGTTAGCTAAATATCGTTACTATAATAAAATAAATCTTATTGTAAATTATTTCCTACAATCCGTGTACCTAAATATCTATATGTACCTAGAAATAATTAAATTAATTATATATTACTACAAACATGTTCTAACTATTTACAAGCGCTTTTTTAAAGTCTACGTGAATAAAAACCTTTTTTATTTATTTTACATCAGTTAGCTTAAATTGACTAACACATGAATAATTACTAGAACACCGCAGTTTACATAATATATAAAAATGGCTCTAAGAGCAAAGTGCGTCTGCAGGGCTTTAGTGGAAAAAATATTTTTCCCATCTTCTACCATATTATGATAAATATGCCAAATATCGGATCGCATATCACAGAGCTTTATCAAACCTACAATGTGTACAATCTATTACTGTTAGATGTAGAGACGCATTTGGTTCTGGCCTTAAAAGAATACCAGTCACAGTACTTGGCATGCGAGTGTACATGGTACGGAGGGGCCATACCATCCCGTGGGTGTCGTAAAAGGTGACTAAGGGATACACCACGTAGTCGGGCAGCAGCGCCTCTTGTGTACTAGCAACCACCTAACTGCGGTCGCCAACTCGCATGCCAAGTACGGTGACTACGGCAAACCCCTCCAGGTGACAACGCTATAGTAACCTTTGGAGGAGGCCTATGTCCAGCAGTGGACGACATCAGGCTGATGATGTGTGGAGATGCATTTAAGATAGCCAGATAGTTTAAATCTAAATTTTAAGCAATGAGGATAGAGGAGGATGGAATTTGCTACACCGACAAATGTTCAGCACTTAAAATGTAGATGATGATTACATATTATTCATACTTTAGTCGTATGTCGTAAATCATACAATACATTATGGAGGCAAACAATTATAGAACGCATGAGTCATTGGTTGCAATTCAAGGAACAGGCTGGATAAACAATCATTGCAGTGTCCAAGGCGATAACGGCCATTCGCACATCCCGCAGCCGCGGCGTCCGCGCCCCGCGGCCCGTTCCCTGTCCTGGGCCACGTGTACCACACATCATCCTCCTATTTCCCGTGTGAGGACGGGATATACTTCTTTACCACATGGTACTATCCTCACATGTAAGTGTTAAGCCAAGTGGACTTTTATGTATTTGTCATATAAGGTGTATTTGAGAGAGTCGCAATTAGCAAATAAAGCATTTACAATTGTAATAACTGCAATGTTAGATGGATAGATGGAGCGATGATCTCGTGAGGGTCGCTGCCAGTCGCTGGATGTGGGTAGCGCAAGTTAGTTAGTTCTTTAAGTAATAAAGATATGCTCTACAAGTATTTTACAAAAAGTACCATTAACGAATCTTCGGTGTTTTTTCAGAGATTCAAAATGCACGTGTAAGTAATTAACACAAGGCCTCTGTATTGATCGGACAAACAATGATTTTCATTGTGAGGGAGTGGCATAAATTACCGTTACTCTGATGTTACTTTTGAGGGATCTCTTATGTCCAGATAGAGAGACATTAAATGTCATTTGTCAACCGAACCGGTGTTCAAATCTTTAACTACCATTTGGCTAGGCCGGCTTAATTCCTTCGTCAAAAGCACGGAATATCACCTAATTGCGGAGGTATTTTTTTGTCTCTATAATGATTCATATTATGCAGAACAGAAGCGTCAAATTCGAGCAGATCAATCTATTTTGGGGTTTAGGTGCAGGTTTACTTATACTTTTATACGAAATGTTAAGTAATAGACTAGGAATATAACTAATCTGGATAGAAATAAACAGGTACATTTCATGAAAACGCTATGAAATATACGTTTAATACAATAAAAACATTATCACAACGGAAACAAATATTTAATACAGCCTAGACAATTTTTCCATTACATTATAATTACTTGTTTATTGTACCAAGCTATTATTAATTTCATTGTAACTATGTCAAAAGTCAAAAATGGGGCATACGATTTACGATCATTTGCCGGAATCTGGTGACCCCGCCGCGCCGGCTCGTAAACGCGTTCCCGATATACGCCCGCACTGTGCGTGTGGCTCCTAAAACGCAACCTGTGCTAAACGCTTTTGATTTCATCTTTCCTGAATACTAAAACTAAAGTCTTGAGTCAAGTAAAATTTTCACTCAATAGTTAACGTACAGTTACGTTCTGTATTATCTGTACCTACTGCCCCATTTTCTATTATTATGGAACATATAATGATGGAATAAATTGTATTTATATCGTCAGACATAGGTCCTATATATAGATAAAATGCTATAAAAAATTACCATGTTTCGCCGAAAAACATACTAAATTATCCTACTAATATTATAAACGCGAAAGTTTGTAAGTATGGATGGATGGATGTTTGTTAATCTTTCACGTAAAATATAATACTGAATGGATTTTGATGAAATCATAATATAGCTAATACATCAGAATAACTCATAGACTACAATTTATAAATATATTGTGTTAACTGTCAAGTATCAAGTAAGTAGAAAAAAATTTACCATCTGCGAGCTATTCCGGCGTGCACTGCCTAAACCGCTAGAGGTAGACATCCTACTAAAATCATAAATGCGAAAGATTGTGAGTATAGATGTACGGATGTATGTTTGTTACTCATTTACGCCAAAACTACTTTAATGCGGGTGAAACCGCGGGGCATAGCTAGTAATAAGATAAAATTACAACCGATTAAGAATTAAATAAACTATGGCACAAATAAAAAAGCAAGTATATCGAAATAAAGAATGTTATTACTATAAAGATTAAAAAAAAAGATAACGAGGTAAAATTACTTCAAATAGGTAAATGGTTTTTCATACTACAAAGTCGGCAAAAAAAATTACGGCCCTCCACCTCATGGGAAGCTGTTATTCATCTTCATTCGGGATTCATATACTGGATAAAATATATTAAGTATTAATTGGGCTATATTGAGCAAATTACTAATATTTTCTGTGAAAAACATCAACAGGGGAACTCTAGCCCTGTTGATGTTTTTCACAGAAAATATTGCCTATTTTGGAACACTGGCATTATAGAATTATCATAAATATATGAATTAT
Organism: Pseudoips prasinana; assembly: GCA_951640165.1. Classification (NCBI taxonomy): domain Eukaryota; kingdom Metazoa; phylum Arthropoda; class Insecta; order Lepidoptera; family Nolidae; genus Pseudoips; species Pseudoips prasinana. The sequence goes on along the minus strand of OX621237.1, from coordinate 21,308,202 downwards.
TTTAATCCAATCAATATGTTATGTATCAGTTCCGTGAATGTCTCATTGTTTGTCAGTTTAATAATTCTTAATGCAAGTAATTTGGAAATAAATGAGTTTTGCTCTGAACTCCAATTGGTGGTATTTATTATTGGTCCAGGTCCTGGTTCAGTTTAGCGTAGGTAATGTTAGGATAAGTGCGATTCGGGTATAATAAACTTCAACTTATATGATATTATTAATATGCTGATTAACATTTCCATACTTTTTAGAAATCATTCGTTTACATAAAATAAAGTTTAAAGTAGACTACTAAATTTGTTCATGTCTAAATTATTGTTCGGAATCGTCATCAAATTAACAAGATAAATACATGCGGGACAGTCTTTGGGGAATGCTGATAGAAGTGAAAACTATTTTTTCATTTCTCATGCCTGGAAAATAGTATTTATTTGATCAATATAGCGAGTGGAAGATGCTACTTCCCACCTTTGAGTTTAATTTTTTTTACCCATCCCATAAAACTGCAAAACGCCGCGCCACTAAAGAAGTTTCCACTTCAAAAATTGGATTTAATTTGCGATTGACGACATTACAAACAGAAGTGTAATAAAGCTTATATTTTTTATCGTTTATCGTGATCTAATAAAGCTTATGTAACACCAACTGCTTTGTGGCTGACGGCAAAAAATATCATCACATCCCGTGAGGAGGTATAAGTCGTCCCGAGGAAATATCTCCCAGAGAACAAGCAGCAGCGTCTCTCTGTGTACTAGTTAGTTAGTTGGGCGATTGGTTTCCGCACTTAGCCTCCTAATTGGGCCATTATACGTGAACTTATTTGGCTACTCAAACCATTTTAGTTCCATCCAGAAGTCCAAGAGGCCTCGAAAGCTTGGCTTGAGTACTCTGTGTACTGTATGAACATCATACTGCGATCGCCAACTCGTCTGCCAAGCGTAGCGCTTATGACAAATGATGGACATAAGTTGTAATTGTGGTGGAAATCTTTAAGGGGGCCTTTTCCCTTAAAGATTTCCACATCCTTATCCAGCAATGGACGTCATTCGGCTGACATGGTGATGATGATGACCACCAATTCGTATATATTATTGATAAAAATACATTATTTTCTTAATTTTAGTACTAGTTACTAAGTAGTCTCAGTGTTGATTTAGCGGTGACTGTACTGTCAGAGACCTGCGCTAAATATAAGTGGGATATTGCTGCACATACAACTGGCTTTGTTACGGCACTGTAACTATTGACCTATTTCACTTTACTGGAAGTAAGCAATAACTTTCAGTGCAATGGCCGCACCATAAAACCGAGTTGTGAGTAATCATACTGTGGACGGAATGCTAAAACGCATTCGAAACTGTCCATTCGTTTTCATTTCATCACATTTTCGGAGCAAAAATATGCGTTATCCTATACTATTAAAAACAATTATGGTATGATGGTTGAGGTTAGGTTACGTTAGGGCGGTAGGATCGCCGGCAAGTTATATGTACAAGGTGTAACATAAAACTGTAGGAAATTCAAGGAGTGCTGATCTATCATTTTGAAAGAAGTTAATTTTGATTTTTGAGTATTTCGATTGTTGAGTTGATGTCGACCTGATACATTTTGTTGAGCTCCTTTCGGTTCACTACTTATTTTTCAAATTGTAAGCCAATACAATTGTGATCTAGCAAACCGAAGTCTCTCTGTGTACTATGACCATCATAGTGTGGCTATTATGGCATATCCCCCCAAGATGATTCTTGGGGGAGGTTTTTTACAGCTGTTATGATGAAAATGAAGTCATCACACAAAGTGTATCTGTATAATGTCCTGAATATGAAGTAAACACTTATCTATAATTAGCTTAGTAGCACCAATCCGTATTCGATCGACAGCACGAAGTACACCTTGTCACATAGGTGGGGTTTAGCTTCAAAGAGTATTCTAAAATGTGTCGGTTCCGGCTATCGTCATTAGACAACAGTCGTTAAACCATGTCAAATGCAACTTGAACGATAATGAAAATATGGTTAAAAAGCAGCAACTGATGTAAGTCGAATCTGATCTTTACATGAAGCCATTTAAACATAGTTTAAGAGCTAACAATTGTAAAAAGAAATTGGTTGCATCCACCGGAGATAATGAGGCCTTAGAATCGTGTTATTGCAATTTTTCAGGACATTTAAAAGCACAGAAGCACCCTGGTGTCTGGAAGTCGGCGGTATTACGCGTCCGTGCCTCGGAGAGTAAGTAAAAAGCTATCTTGGTTGCTCTCCAATCGCCCGTAGAATAACAGTTTGAATGGTTATGCGAGTGAAGGAATAGAGTGCACTTGTGTGACCTTCGTAAAAATAAATAAACACGAAATATTCGGCTATTGACATTAATCTATAAGTATTATTAAAATATTTGTACCAGCATTGAGACAGTTAATATTTTTTGACGACAACCAAGGACAGAAATACATTATGAACTTTTTTCCAAATATTTACATACAATATACAGAAAACACCCAAAACTGGGCAAATAGCCCATGTTCATAAACACAAATATTTGTCTGGTGCGAGGATCGAACCTGCAACTTTTGGATCAGAAGGCAAAATCACTATTTACTACCACGGCGTTCGTAAAATTCTAAATTTTTGTCAACTTAAGCGCCCGTACAGTTTATTATATGTTACATATTGTCTGCACACACTAACTTTACAATAGTTTTTCTTTGTAGTCAAGGTTGGCAACCATAATTAGTTCAATCAGCAGCCAGCATGGCGGCGTAGACTTTAGTCTGTTTATTGCGTTCAACCAATTTAATCATGAAATCATTCTATCACATGATCAAAAAGACAAATTTCTATTCGAGATGTCAAAAGCAGTAGAGAGACATTTTATGTCTACATTACCACCGTAATAGGCAAGGCTTTTTTCAATATAATCTGATCGATTTTGGTGTTATGATTCATAAAAACTATAAAAGCGTTAAAATTTTCAGCTACAAATTTCGGTTAGCTGGTACAATCTATGTATATGCCAATTGATATGCTAAATTTAAAAATAAAAAGAGATCACCATTCAGCTTCCAAACAAAACTGTTAATGCCGACAAATGTAGAAATTCAGTTAAGCTGTGCAATAGATCAGTAGCATTACATACTATCATGGACATCCTGTGATTCCATCGCGTAATTTGAAGATTCCACGCAAGTGCAATTATGAGTCGCAACGTCGCCTCGAATTTTGATAATTTATTATGATATTGAAATTATAGAATATTTTAGGAGAACCTCTTTTGGCATAGTTGCTGAGATATTTGTAGTCAAATACAGGTCTTAAAAATTCATCTTAATGAATCAATTTTATCAATAATTATTACAATTACATGAGTAATTAATACCTAATATTATGGCAATAATCTCATCTAGTATTCCTTAATCAAATACTCATAACTACATGTTTATACTAATTTTATTATTTGCCATGATATGTATTGAACTCTAGTAATAGAGTAGATATTGCCTAGTGAAGCACACACTCTTCTTTTTACTAGGTAACCCATTTTTAAAAGGGTGGAGTTTCTTGACTGAGTACTCCATTTATCCGATCACTTCAGAAATCTGCTTTCATATTTATTAAAATTAGATAGAAATGCTTTTTAAAATAGGAATAATATTGTAAAACTGAGAGCTAATAAACCATTTACCTATCCAATTTATTTTTTCATACCATTAATAGGTACGCACAGAAACCATATCAACAAACGTAAAAAAATGAGGAGCATTTGAATACTTCCTTTTGGGTTCAATGTTCTGTTTACGTCACGGTGATAAAAGAGACTCATGAATGAGCTCGTACATTGACAGGGCGACTCACCCCGAAATAATCTGACCGACCGTTTACCGACAACGACATCAAAACAAAATGTTATATTTAGGTATATAATAGCATCGCGTAAGTAATCAGTACTAACACTGCTGGGACTAAAATAGGCAGACAGGTGTATTGTTAAGATTTCGGTTAGTTTACCTACTTACTATTAGCTTAATTTATTTTTACTATCAAGTCAATAAACAAGCATTTGATTCGATCTGTTAGGCCTTGTTTGTGGCCAAATTTAATGCAGAGAAATAAAGAAAAGATTGTCCGCACCCCTATTATCGCATACATTAAGGATTAGGTTTAAAATAACCATATGAAATAAATTAGATAATAGTCCTACTTATACAAGCTGTAACGTAAATAGTGGACTCTATTTAAGGAGCTTAATTTGACTACAAAACTAAACAGTTTGTTTACATTAACGTGCAAATAAAACAAAAATATACATTACAATCATGGATTTTGTATTTTACATATTGGTTCTTTTTAATTTGTTAATTTATACGGCTTCCTTAAATATCATCTACTTATGCACTGCGCAAAAAATTCTTACAACTTTAAAATATGAAAGTTTGTATTTTTAGATGTTTCGCAAAAACGGCCGAACAGATTTGGACGTAATTTTAGAAGATAGGAATACCCGGAATTAACACATACCCTACAATAAATGGCTAAATCGTGGCTAACACCGCAGGGTGCAGCTAGTAAGGTATTCGAAATAAAAAGCTGTAACAGATTCTACAGTCACATATATATGATTCAAACTTAGAACACCACATCTTTGTTTATTTGAAAGCATATTTTGTTTTGCATACATACATATTTTTCACACATTATGATTTGAAAACAATACTATAGAATAAATAAAATATAAAGATAGTGATGGCATAGGCTACTTTGCCGTCCTTCCAGTATTTGGGCTGCAGTTCAGCATGAGCTTATCCTCCCTCCTACTGCTGTATGAGAGCCTACCTTTTCAACATATTACAGAATATTTTTATATCCTCTTGTGTTCGGTTTTTAAAATTATAAACGTACATTTTATTATTATTCAAAACGGCGCCAAATACTTGAATTGGTTGTTAGGAAGTATTACTGTACTTTTTTAAATAAGTAGGGACAGTTGGCATATTCTTTATTCTTGGAAAAAGGATAAGAATTTCCATTTCGTTTCATAGCAATTGCTAGTCAAGCGTCCTCAAGGCCTCTATTCGGATGCATATGTTTACGCACTTCATAGCTATATATTATTATTCATGCTTACACTTCAATCTTTTGTATTGTTAAATAAAATATTATTTTATACGTACTTACTATAATTAATATTTAAATAACATAGAACCGCTCCGACTTTTTATAATAACCAATTTCAAATATGTATGGGATCATACAAAAAGCATTTCTTTGAATAAAACTATTATCATAATCTGTTCAACAATATCGGCGAAATTGCATACATACAACAGAAAAAAAAAATGCGGGCGTATTCTTAACTCCCTCTCTGGAGACTAGTAGTAGGTTAGTAAATACTAATAACCTCTATTTTTTTACTTTTTATGCTATATGCTTATAAGGTATCGATTTCAAAAGTTCGTAGAAGCGTAGCCTTATTCTGAATTAATTGTATGGTAAGGTACAGAATAGCGCAGTGCTGTATTTATTAATTATGTCGTTATTGATTTATTTTCATATACAAAAAATTACCTCCTTGATTTTTAAGATTCTCCATTTTCCTACAATTATATTGCATAAACCCATTGTCGTACAAGTTATAACCACCCAAATGTCAATAAATAAGGCTATTTCCAACTGCTGAAGTTAAATGTCTCGTAAACATGACGGTCGGTAGGTAATCTTATATAGGTCTGTATGGGTCTGAAAGTAAGGCTGGGAAATCTGCTCAATTTTGGAATAGGATTTTAGTATTATTTTCGCACGTCTCGGCAGTAGGAATTCTTCTTTAGAGAATCATTGATGTGGGTATTATTGTTATAATTTTCGTTGAAAGGGTTAAAGTTAAGTTAAATGCCTTTAATTAGATTAGAGTTGTTAGTTTGGGACACTTTATTGCAGCAAATTGAAACAATACAGTGTTAGGTGAGTTCTCTTAATTGTGCGTAAATAATAACCCTTGTAACATTAGTCAATCCTTTTTTGACTTACTATACTACATATAGATAGATGCGCAAAAAATAATCAAGATGGAATTGTACTCTGCTAACTTTTCAATAATATCTATTTTCTATATCTTCTATTTTCTATAGTTAAAGGCTCTATCGAAACGAATGTGTGTTAAAGTTAAAGCGTTTATTCGTTTCAACTTGAACGGTTAGAGAACATGATGATACAGGGATAGCTTGATTACTAGTATTAATTTAATTGTATCAGTTATTCGTAATGAATAAATAGAACGCATGTATTCCGATTATCTAGAATGTACACAAATATTCATTAAACTCTTTTAGGTTTCTTAAATAATTGAATAAAATTACGGATATCTATTAAATACTAAAACATCACAATAGATAAAACTCTGACCTTATATTTAATTTAAACAAAAGATTACGCTGTCGAAGTCGTGTTTTTATCTCTGCGACACACAAAGCCTGTCAGTGACAGATACCAAATCGTGGGAGTTATTATATTATTTCGGCAATAATTGCAAAAATTGTGCTTTATACATAACGACAAGTTGATAATGGCTTCCTGTTGCTGTGATAACGAACCCTGTTTGTGTCGTGACCTCCTTTTGAAAGCTCTGCCAATGGCTGATTTTGACCTAATTATAAGTTCATTTGATAGACCGCCGTTCTACTCTATATATTTCTTCTGTTACCGGTTTGCTGTCCGTGATTCGCGGAATTAGCGCTTCCTAACGGGATATCAGCCAAAGATAGTGTACCCACTTGCATTGACATTATCAGCAGAAATTATGACATACCTACTTAGTCATAATAACCAGTACATAACAAAGTATATTTAGAAATAAGTTCATAAAGCATCATGACATCTTTTTCTCCGCCTGACAAGGATATTTATTGCTTCAAACAACAAAATATCCAGGCTTGACGTTATCAAATCGAACTTTGCCCTTTCTTAGTCGCGCTTATGACCATTGCCAATCAAGTGAAAGTTTTATTAAGTACTTATTTATATATTTGCTTCCGTTTCGAACTTCTGTACATATGATTATATGAAACAGACATAGGGTTCATTATACTATCCACAGATACGAAATGTTAGATATTTTCGATAGATCTATAGAATTGTAATCAAAATATATCACAAATACATACTTTTTAACAATAATAAATAATCATCATCTGATTTAATATAATGTGATACTTTAAAAAATAATGACTTAGTAAAGTAAATTGAGAAGCCACAGCTTTTCAACTTACGTTATTTAAAAGGTAAAAGACAGACCACATAAAAGCTAAAATTATGCTCTTTTTTATTACCAGGAATTTTGTTCAGTCTCAACGTGGTATATCTTTGTCGTTTTTTCAGTGAAATGTTTAACAAAGATCTTATTGAACATAATAAAAAAGTAGCAGAAACTCAGCAAGTTTCGCTGGGTCTCCTCAGTTAGGGCGCATTGGATCCGGTACGGTGGTAGCATTAACGACCGTCGCTATACACAAAAGGTCCGTCATAATAATAATATTGAATTCTTACCTCAACATACACCGAATCTCAAAATACACAACCATTTTGACAATAACTTTAAGAAATTCAGCTATTTCAATAAAACCATTACTACTCTCATAAATTAAATTATAAATAGATACATATGATCGAATATTAGTCGAGATCTTATAATCTATTTGTACCTAACTATAATTTATATGTAGTTAATTTACTTATTTTACTACAACTCATGTTCTGACTATTTACAAGCGTTTTTTTAAGTCTACATGATAAAATTACTTTTCTGGTTTTATTAATTTAGTTAATGTAAGTTGTTAGTCAAAAATATGGTTTACGGTTTTGTAGGACAAAAAGATACAAAACTAAAACCTTAAATAAAACACTTAAGAATCTTTGTATCACGGGGCATTTTATAAACATGCGATTCACGGACATAAATCATGCTCAGACTCGGAACAACTATAAGTGTGCTATTAATATAGTGGCCAATTTTTTATTAATTTTATTAATTATTAAGCCTTTACTACAGCGGATAGTCGAATTCACCATCCTATGTGTGCTGAGCACTTGTAGACACTAAGTAAATAAGTGATATTTTGTGTTTTGTGCATTCATAAATATTATTATTAATATAAATGCAATACACAAAACTGTGATAGTAAATTATATAGTGGATCTGTCATTTAAATTACAATAGGTACTTACTGTCAAATAATAATTGTCTTTTTTTTAATACATTGCATTGCTCTCAGATTTCAAATTCGGAATTGGAATACTCATATTCTCTCAAACTCGGAATCATTCTCAGAGAACCATAGGTTTACTGCTACACCTGTAAACGTTACCTATCTATGGCGCACACAAAAATTCTAAGTGGTTATTCGTGTTTTTGACTTCTGCTATATGATATTACTAAGACTGCAATGAAATGACACAAAAGATTTTGTGGAACCGCCATTAGCAACAAGTTCTAAATTTCTCGGAATCATGAAACTGCGTGTATGTCGCATGGATATCGCACGGCGACCGCGCATATATCACGCGGTTGCCGCCCAGACCGCGTTCAAATGTTCGTTAATCTGTTCCTTCTTAAATTTAAAAGGTACTCGTAGTTCCCAAACACAGTGTGCCTTTGGTATAACAGAGTGGTCTTTAGACATACACGCGGTACCCTGGCGGCCTTTTTGTAGGCCGAACCTTCAGGTCGTGGAGGCATTTCAATGAAAAAATTAAAAATTTGTGAATCTTAAATAAAAAATTGGAACTTAACTTGGTTGATATTTGTTAATATTCTGATACTAGGTATCTTGTAGAATACTGGCGATAGAAAAAAATACGTGTACTTTCACATAATATAAATTTGCAATTCAATTATTGTTCAAATTACAGTATCACTTGGTTGAAATAAGATATATAATACATATGGGGTCGGTATATCATAACCTGTATCGTCGCTCGGCAGCATGGTGGGCGGGCCGGCGCTGTTTCTATAGGAAAAAAAAATACATATGCCCGACTCTACCCTACTCGTTATATTACGTCGGAGTTGTAATAGATCTGCGTATGAATATGAGCTCGCGAGCAGAATGGAGCAGTGTGATTCGTTGTTGCTTTGGTGGTGTCAAATATTTTAAAGCTTTTGATTTGAGCCCTCAGTAACAGGTTTAGAGCTCAAATTCATGTGACTCGCATTAAGTCTACTTGTATATTATTACCAACTATACTGCAGGTTTGAAAAGTAACTCATACAACAAAATAATTCTTACTCATCAACCTTACAATCAAGGAAATCATTTTATACTACATTTTAATGCTTTACCAGACTATCTGCTTGAACAACGTTGATCTATTTTAATACGAGAATAAAGTAACTGGGTCGTATATTTAAAATAAGTAGGATTTCATATTATAATGCGTCATTCATCCGCTAGTTTATCGAGGGTTATAACCTTAAAAATCGAAATTAGTTTAATTATTTAAATGATAAGATATTGGCGTGTCTCTACCTACTTTGTTGGCTGTTGGTTTATATAATATTTGAGTTGTACCTATTTCTATCAGCAGAAAACGTTGCTTACTACACTTGCGATATTATCTTGCTGCCAAGGGCCGTAAAGGGTATCTGCACGAATGAGATAGTATAAAATCATACCTACTTATAGGAGCATGACAAATGTAATCATATTGGAAATATTCGCTTATGGTGTTATCCATAGGGGTCAAATTTGGCGACAACATTATGTGACAATATATGTGTCACAATTCACGTTTCTCACGTATAATTGTGACAATAGCAAATTGATACTTCACATAGTATATCTATACATATTTCTATGTGTAAATGAAGACAAAAAAAAACGCTAAGCTCAACCCAACTGTGGGATAAACAAATATTGATGCTCATCTGGAGCGTAAGAATATGTTCTGGTCAGCATGAGTTGAAAGATCCGGAACAGTGCCTGCCTTAGGAATGTATGATTTCAGAACAATTCTATACCAGATCTTTTAGTACGATCATATTAATATTAACTAATATTACTGTTTTAAACGTCGCAATAAGTTTACTACGTTGTTTTGAGTAATGGTAGTAAGCCTTAGTCTACAGTAGCTTTATTGCTAGGCAAGTAAAACATTTTAAAACTAAGACTTAAGTATAGACCTGATATTTTAAGCGATACGAGGGCTCAAGGCATTTATACGACTAACTTTGCACCCTGTGTACAAAAATCACGCAAATGATGTGCGTCGTATAGTAAGATAGACATATTAATTAGGACATTGGCCAAACACAGAGCCTAATGTTGTGAGATTTACAAATTGGCAATTTAAGGTTTGTAGTTAAGACGAAAAGGTTAAGGTTTACAGTTTTTTATTTTATTTAGACCTTTATTTTGGCCAGTTTTAAATAGACTTGTTATTAATTTCTGGAGAGTCGTAATTTCTATAAAAATCTTTTTCACAACGAAGTTCGGGTAAAGTCATAGCATATATATATTGCGTGAATAATATTATCTAGTCTGGGAGGAAAATGTAGAAAAGATTTGTGGGGTAAATAGCATCCACTAATGGGATGCTATTTACCCCACAAATCTTTTCTACATTTTCCAACCAGACTAGATAATATTGTTTTATTGTTATTGTTGCTCTTATAGCAAACTCTACTAAAGACTGAACCATCTTAATTGATCGGAAAAGATTTTTTATTTAGGTCACGAGGCTATGTAGTGATAAACATTGTTGTTGCCTATAGATAAAACGTGCCAAATAAAAACTTGAACGATATAATAGATCAAAGGTTACCGTAACAGAAGATTAACTGAAGTACATTTAATTTAAACACATTTATATTAAGCAACATTCTATTCATAAATACTTTTATCTTCATAGAGTCCTTCCACACTTAACGAGGATGAGCATAACAATGATATTTCGATATTTTAATATACGTTTGCGGACAGTTGAGCAGGGGCACATATTGTGAGATTTTGGAACATAACTTTTAATTGATTCCTAATGATATAACAATAAGAAACGATAATGTCTACCATTATGGCGTGGAAGTCACAGGACAGCATAACATTAATATTATGAGAATAGTAGTACATACTTCAGTAGATTACAGCCTCACCAAATTTAGGCAAAAATGTTTGCGTTCACCATTTAATTAGGTGCTTTGATAATTGTAATGCTGCCGAATTTTAAACATTCGATATCCTGCTGTAATTATCATTTAAGTTTTATTAATTATCTTCCAAGTGATGACATCAACTCAGTGTTTTGTAACTGATAGCCTCTGTAGTATCAAAGTTCTTTATCACTTAAGTTGAATTTAACAAACTTATAAATGTAACTTTTTGTCTACAAGGCGAGGTCAATTGCTCGGGATTGTTTATTGTAGTAGTTCTAATTAATTAATGTTGTTTATGAAATTTGGACTGAAAAATATGTAACGGTTTCTAGTTTGAAGATTGTTAATATGAGTGAACTTTAATATAATAATGCGACTTGACTACTGAAAGAACTAAATGTTAAAGAGAGTATCGATTTAATGGTTATGGCGTAATCAACTCCTTCCAGACTATCCAATTTAATATTTAGTTCTTCAGGTAGTCTAATCATAAGGTCATTTTTTTATTATTTATGTCCAAATGACTTGACTACCTAAAGAACTAAATATGTCGGCGAGTCGATTAATTGTGAATGCGTAATCACAATCAAATCGATACTTTTATTCTTAGTTGTCTTCCAGACTATCCAATTTAATATTTAGTTCTTCAGGTAGTCTAGTCATACGGTCATACTTTTTTATTTGTTTATTTTGTCCAAATGACTTGACTACCTAAAGAACTAAATATTAAAAATGTCGGAAAGAGTGTCGACTCATTGTAATTGCGTAATAACATTGAAATCGATGCTTTTTTTCGTAGCCCCTGACTTGTAGATTATCCACTTTAACATTTAGTTATTTCGGTAGTCAAGTAATATCAACGTATTATTATTTGGGATAAGTGTTTATACAAGATGATAGTACGTCCAAATGATTTGACTTCAATGAGGGAGTTATTACTAAGTCGATTAATAAACATAAGGTTCTAGGTGACACTTATTTTCAGATAAAGGGTTAGGTTATAGAAAGGAAGTTGAAATTAGCGAGCGAATCTATGAAGCAACTGAATTGATAAATAAACTAATTGAGTTGATGATAAATATATTAAGTGGTGACAGGCAGGTCTGTGAGAAGCTTGACTAGAGAAGCAACTCCACCACACAGAATATGCCTCAGGTCCTGGTGGCTAGAATATATAGAGGGCGGCCATGTGTGTCGTAGGGGTATACGGTGACCGCTTATCGTAGGCTCGTTTACTGACTTTGTAGAATAAAAAAACGGTTTTTATTGAGTTCCATATTTGTTGACAAAATATAAGAAAAAAAAATCATATTTTAATAAATTTAACGATACTGACAATGTAGTATACTTAAATAATATATTGTCACTAGAATACGTCTTTTTTATTTAGGTTCACGTCTGTTAACAATCGTCTTCTTGAATAAAACCTACTTTGTGTATTTTTGTAAGTTGTGAACTAAAGTGAGTAATCAGTTGTGTATCTTTTCACTCAATCAAATTTAAGTTAATACAACTCATGGGAACCTTCAATTTATCCAATTAACTTCATAGCAGATTCCTGCTTAACATTTATTTTTATTCGATAACAAATTGCAGCAAAATATAAAAAATATGTTAAATGTATTTTTTATTTAAAACCGTCGTTGAATAAGTATATGTAAATTTATTTTTGTAATTTATTATTGATCTTTCCTGTGACATGATACTTAAGTACTCTACTTACTATCTTAAACTAAATACGAGTTTTAATACTTACAATAAGATAATTCAAATTAACATGAAACTCCTTTTTACTTTATTCCGTGTTAGAACATAACTAATTTAATCTTAAAGCTAAAAATAATATATACTTATTAAGAAAAACAATAAACAATATTAACGATGTAGATATAAAAATAAATTAAACAAAATCAATAACCTAAGATGACCTCTGGATCTGAGTGGGACAAGTCTTCAAGTTTGGCATATTTGTACCGTGGACTCGATTCTCAACACCGAACAGTATCTGTACGATACTTACTGTATTAAAATACATAGTACCGTCTTCAAGATTTCTTTATGACAACCGATTTAACATAATCATATCTAAATATACATATTATACTGACCATACTGAAAGTTTTCTCCGTCGAATAAAAAGAATAATCAACGTGTTCACAAAAAATGAGAAATCTCGAAACATACATACAAAACAACATGCTATCTATTTGATAAGCTCGTTTTTTAAGTAAAATCGAAGATTAGCTTTTAGGTTAGGTTACTTAGGTTACTGGTCTCTTATATCTATCGAGGTTATAAGGCAGTCGCGCGATTCATTATGGTAGCAACGGGATAAAGGTAAGGGACAAGAAGAATTAAATAACCTATGAACTCATCAGTCAAAGAACTAATTACGCATATGAAACTGTACCTCTACCACGAGTTTACTTACTGGATGAAACTTACAGTTTTTACGGGTATTTTTAAAAAACCGTAACGTTGATTAGCAATGTTGTATATGTTTTTAAAATATGTTATTTTCATGAATGTGCATGCAGTGCAGCGATCTCTAAACACGCGTTCATAAAACAATTATAATATATGATTCCGCTCAATATTACGCGGATGCCTCTACATGTTTGTGGTAGGTTCTCAAATGACACAGATATGATATAATCGTATACAATGTACCCGTATTCTTTTAAGGAATACATTTATTCCAAAATATCCCCAGTAATACGTTTTATGACTTCAAAGTAGACATTTCGAGGTAAAATTTACGATATAAGAACGCCTGGAAACGCTACTAAGCACATAGTTGTTCCCAGTGCTACGAAGTGCTATGAGGCAACGCTATAAACCTCATCATTTAACGAAGTGCTACAAAATACAACGAGGATGCAAATTGTATTATCATTCATTGCCTCTATTGCATTGTACCCTATATTCAGGAATGAAATGACACAATGCTACGAAATAACTGCATCCGCAACGTTGCGTTAAATGCTACGGTATGCTACGAAGCTCTAACAGGCTCTGTTGTGTGAAACGCTACCAATATTGCTGTTTTTGTTGTTAATTAATGATAAGTCAAATCTCATTTAGCGTAATATTGGTACTATTCATATTAAATGCTGTAGAAAAGTAAAAGTGTTTAAGATAAGATAAGATCTTTATTCACATAACTTATGGTAATAGGTACGTAATATAGGTTCACGACACAGCTCATTCAATGGCACAGATCACTTAATTAGAAAACGACGTAATATGATTTAGATTAGTATTTCGATAGTTCTTTATTAATTTAGTAAATATTTAGATATCGTTAAAATTTAAATCTGTTATTCTGATAACATGAATCTGTTATGTGTTTTTTTTTTATAATTTCGTACGAAAATTGTGATACACTCTTTTTTTATTCAGTGAACAGGAAGAGGAGTAGGATTAATCAAAAAAGTTTTAAGATTAAAATAAACAAAATATATGAAAATATAGATTGATATTGACAAATCACACGCTCAAGCCAAAATAAAGGTCAAGGTCATTTAGGTGACCCAAATCACCAATTGTTGGACTGTTTTTTTGTTCGAAAATCACCCAAAAACTATGATTCGAATGAATCTTTTAACGTTTCACAGCTTACTAGTGGACAAGAAGCTGCTATTTAATATATGTATTGTACGGCATGTTTACAGAAGCCGAAGATATACAATAAAACCATGAGGCCATAGAGACCAAGCCTGTATATAAAGTTTGAACTTAATATTTAACTTTAGGTGAACACGAACCGGAAGACGCAGCGTGGGCAGGCCGCGGTCGCTGGAAACCGCTAGTTGCAGATACCGCAACACCGGCATTTGTGAAGATCTTTGGGTAAGGCCTATGTCCAGCAGTGGACGTCCTTCGGCTGATAAGTCATAAGTCATTTATTTCTTAACAATTTACATTGTGTTGAAACATTTGTTGTACAATAGATATTTAAAATCTAAAATACAAAATAAAACTAACAAAAACTATCATACATAACGGTCAAGAATACGTTGTTACATTTGTCGTTTGTCATTTTTGAACTCATTAATACTATAATACGCTTTCTTCAATAAAAATGTACTCAATTTGTTTTTATATAAGTTAACTCTGTGTATAATTTTAAATTCTGATATGATGATGAATATATATTTTTTGCTGAGATAATGTTATGACCTTCAGGCGAAATTGTTCCTTCAAGTTTATTGTCAAATTTTTGTAAGATGTAGTAGTATTTCGTCAAGATGAGATGTTAATTTAATACGTTTATAAATCAGGATATGAAAAGCCTCATGTGTTGAGTACACATGAGGCATTTTTTTCTCGTGATTACTTTCCTTTGTTTGTCTTTGTTTTTTCTCGTGATTACTTTTCTTTGTTTGTCTTTGTTTTTTTTCGTGATTATATTTCTTTTACTTTTCTTTAGTATAAGCTCTATACTAATAAAATGAAAAAGTAAATCCTGATTGACTGACTCACCAACACCCAGCCGAAACTATTTAGGATACACGAAATGTTTCATAGTACTTTTTAATGGTAGAGTCAAACAATAACAAAGGATTTTAGGCAATTTAGGACGACAGTTTACGTGAAACTTTGTCAACTTATGAGTGTGGAACATACATACACTAAGGTTTAAGTTAAAAATACATGTAATTTTATTTTAACAACCCCATTAGCAGTATATTAATAATAATAATAATAATATCTGGGGACAATGTCACACAGATCATCCTAGCCCCAAACTAAGCAAAGCTTGTACTATGGGTACCAGGCGACGATATACATACTTATATAGATAGATAAATACTTAAATACATAGAAAACATCCATGACTCAGAAAAAAAATATTCGTGCTCATCACACAAATATTTGCACTTACCGGGATTCGAACCCAGGACCACCAGCTTCGTAGGCAGGAGCACTACCAACTAGGCTATGGTGACCGTCATATTAAGTGTTAGAACTTTTTAGTGACAAATGAGGAAATTCCGTTATTATTAAAAAACTTGAGAAAACTTTGTGTATGAGCGTGGGAAAAAAATAATGTATATTTTTTAATTCTACTCTTAACAGAGGGTACAAAATGAATTATAGTTTATATGAACTTCGTAATTTTTTTTATTTACATTCATGAAAGTTAGTATATCAACTAATGCTTACACAAAATGATAATATAGGAGCTTACATTTTTTTACCTATGTAACGAAATGATATGGAGTGAAAGCTGTATTTAGGAAAGAACCTAATGATGAAATGAAATTCCGTTGCTATTGAAAAATAAAAACTATATTTAGAGAAATTGTGCTTTTCTCACAAAAGAAACCCTTACAATTATTATTTGCTCCTGAAATACAAACTGATGTACAGAAAAATATCATCATCATCATATCAGTCGAAAGACGTCCACAGCTGGACAAAGGCTTCTCCCAAAGATCTACACAATTGCCGGTCTTGCGCTATTCGCATCCAGCTGTTTCCAGCGACCCGCACAAGATCATCGGTCCATCTTGCATGGGCAGGCCCCCTGCCCATGCTGCGTCTTCCAGTTCGTGGTCGCCACTCGAGAACCTTTCTTCCCCAGAAAAATATATTAGGAATTTAATCCCATGTAAAATCGTCGGTCCACAAAGGATCGAAAGTAGTAACGGTAAGAATTCTGTTATTCCGGCTAATCATTAAATTCTATAACATGAAGAGAAGCGAGGGTGATTATCTGGCGTACCGAATAAACATTCTCGGGTGAACCTAGTAAAATTATAACACTAAGTCCCTACTACTAATGCTAACTACAAGCATAAATACGAAGTGCTGTAATCGGAAGCCTTCTTAATTAGATGCCACGTTATGATTAGTACCTATCAAGTACCTACTATTATTATTTTTTTAATGAAAATATTAACTTCTTTTCAGTAATATTTCATGTACATATTGGCATAAAGCCACGGCGGATGACAAGGATTGTAGGTAATTCTGTATCAAGAATAATAAATTATAACTGTAACACTGTCTGTATTATATTAATAATCTTTCCAAATATTTGCATAATTAATATGCATTGTCGTTGAAATATTACACGCTGACATCTCGGCAGACTGTGATTGATCCATAAATATTCCTGTAACAGCTCTTATGCATACTCATACTCAGTAAATAAATAAATAGAAATATTATCAACGCAAATTTTTCTTTTTATGCAATGCTTTCATTGTAATAATTAAAGCATGCCAGAAAATTAAGATAAAAATCGTTTATATACATATGTGCGTGAGCATATAGTCAGGGTTACCCATATACTATATCGTAGTCTTTTGTTGTAATCAGGGCAGTTCTGTTATAAATTACTCACAGTTTTATTTTTTATGTGTTTGTTTTTGGTGTTGCAAATGTATTAGAAGTATATGTATATATACAGACAGTCAACATCATTATTGTATTTATATAGCTAGATGTTACCGGTCCGTAAGTGATTGGCGATGTTAAGCAACTAGGCTCGTCTACGTGCTTCGAAGGGCTCGTTAAGGGGCCTTTTACAGTCCACTAGCGCCGCCAATCGAAAAAATGTCATAACTCGTAAATAGAATCAAAAATACAAAATGTGGTTTATTATTACTGTAGAAAAGGCAATAACGTAATTTTATAACACATTGTCAACACTTGAAATATAGCTGATTAGCTAAATCGTGCATTTGTAACAAAAACGGCCGTTTATGTTTTGAATGCACGATTTAGCTAAACAGCTATATTTCAAGTGTTGATAAGGTGTTATACAATTACGTTGTTGCCTTTTCCACAGTAATAATAGAACATATTTTGTATTTTTGATTCTATTTACGAGTTATGACATTTTTTCGATTGGCGGCGCTAGTGGACTGTAATAGGCCTCTTAAGCTATCGCTCCCGGTTGTAGTCATTAGGCAACAGTCGTTAAGACATGTCAGAGGCCTACTGGGTGGCTTGAACAACTTTGACACTAGGGTAACCACTGCCCATATGATAATTAAGTAAGTATCACAACTTTAGTTTGTAACCTGCTGTTCTCCGCGGTTTATAGTCTGTGTTATTCGGATATATACGTTATATAACTACAAAATTCATCAAAATCCGTTCGTAGATTTTGCGTGATAGAGTAACAAAAATCCATACATCCATATTCACAAACTTTCGTATTTGTATTATTAGTAGGATTAGTCAAGAGATGTATTAGGTGTATATTTGATGTATTCTAATTCGATTTAATGCGTTCTTAGACCAGTTGCTTACCATTAAGTGGGCCGTATACTTGTCAATTACGAAGTAGGTAAGAAAATTGTATTATCAAATAGCTTATAAAGTAATATACTTATAAAGTTCGATCAGTTTGCATTGTCTTTGTCATTAAAATGTAATTTTACATTCGAGGGAATGAAAAAATACATTTATATTGCTAAACCGCGTAGACCGTGTATCTGTTTATGAATGAAATACGATATCAGCTGAAAATTACCAAACAACAATTTAGAAATAAATTTACTATGACGCACGTGGTAATAGCAAATATTAATTTGTATAGGTAGTATCTTCAAAACAAATAAATACTTAGGTAATATACCTACGTACGTACCGGATAGCCTAGCAGAACCGATGACTTAGTGTCTTGCGATCATGAAAATGTAATAATCTCACTCCAAATTGATATTAAGAATTTCTATGGATAGAAAAATCCCAATATATCATTTTGGCTCTTTCATATCTATATGACTCTATATCATGGTGACTCTATATCAGTTCTAAATTTCAGGTTCCTCTGTGTATTCTTAATAATGAGTTACTGGATAAAGCAGTTTGGCGGAAGGGAGTGAGCCTTCAACCTTAGTGCCAAATAACTCAAATCAGTTTACGCTTATCTAAATTGGGAAGCCGATAGCTAAATCTGATTAATCTATCAGCTTCTCCAGTTAAACATAAATTAAGTTAACTTACTGATTTTTGTCAATAAATCCAACCCTTAGCGTCCAATAACTGAACTGCTTGGTCCTAGAATTACTAAAATAGTACCGTAGATTCCTATTATTTAAAGAACACGAGAGGAAAGCCGTATATAATTGAGGTACATTAAAAGAGCTTAAGCTTAACTACTAATAAATAAATGAAGAAAACTTGCGTAGGTTTCACTTAAAGCGTTAATTATTATATTTTTTTTCTTAATAAAACAATAAACCTATTAATACAATAAAACAACAATGTAACAAAACAATATGGAATTTTAAATGGTTTCTTTCGACGTACCAAAGCTTGGGACTTATCACTGATAAGAGTTGTATGTTTTATGTATAGCTTTTTACTACACTGGTTACGGAATTTAACAGATATAAAAGTTGCCAACTTACATTACCATCACCCCGCTTTTCGAGGGATAATTAACAAAAAATATTGTTTACAAATACTGAATTAAAGATAGTAAGTGTTCTCACTTGAAGAATACATGTTTTCAAAAAGTGTTCTTTGATTAAAAAAACGAAATCACACTATTGCTGATTATTACTAAGATAGGATGAGTATTACCCTATTAGCGTTATTTATGATGCTACAGGGTTGTACCATAGGTCCAAATTTATATTTTCATTGTCATGTAATGCGTAACAATTATTTAATCGGATTTATTCTCCGTTTGATACACTTGATAGGCAAGTTTTTCTAAGTAAAGCTCACGCGTTGAAGTCTTTTACACCTGTTATAAATCCAAATATGTTTGGAAGCATGATGAACTTATAATGGAGGAGTCGCGGTACTTACCGCAGAAGATGGAGTAGGAGTCCATAATAGAAGTAGAAATGCAGCGGCGACTAGCTGAAGCGCGAAAGATCGCGCACGCGCCGGGCCCGACATGGCTGCGCCGCCACTACTGGATGCGCGCCCTCCGAGTAGCCCGAGCCGCGGAGCCGCGGGCGCCTGGCGGGGCGGGGGTGACCAGGCCGCCGCCCGAGCGCTCCTCTATCCTCTTAGTGTCCCGGCACAAACGGCGCGCGCGCACGGGAATCTGGCTGGCGCAGCGCGCACCGTGCTATGGCGGTGTACGTGCTATGGTAAGTAAATTTTACTAAGTCCCAATGTTTATTATCTTCTGAAATATTCAATAGATTCTTTAAAAATACGTTTGTTTTAATGAGAAATTCTAATAGTGATTTATTTTTCTATTGAGCTCACTATCTAATTAATTATTATTTTTAATGTAGTAATAATTGTGCTTTTAACTTAATTTTATCTCGTCCAATAGGTTGGTAGCTGCGTTGGCACCGCTTCTAAAAATAAATGCCCAAGTAAGTAATAAGTAATAACTATATATTAAATACATTAATATTAAAAAAAAAATTAAATCTAGTTTAATGTTGTAGTTCAGTGTTACTAATTCAATTTCGAGTGTTAAACAAAAACATTAGTGGAATTTGGGAATGTTGCGGGACCACGGCTGCAAAGTTCCGTGGGGCGGTGCGGCGGCGGACGGGTTGACCCGCCAGTCCGCTTGCACTCGTCCTTTTGCAATTTCGCCAAAATGCTAACGCTAACAAACATTCGAGAGTTTGTTGCAAACGGCAATACTATATATATTATTTCAGGTATCGGTTCTTCTATATCACAGCGATGTGTTGAATCTTTACCTTATACATCACTTTATAATCATATCTGCGAAACTGATAATAGTCTCTTTAGTTTAAGACAAAGTAACTATATAGGTATATTGTAATATACTTATTATTTAAATGGAAGACCGACAAAGTTTATCACCGGTCGGATGCAGTGCGTCGGTGTTGCGCAAACAGCATAAACCTACTATTTCCTATATAGCTATAAATGTGTCAATATGTATTCTTGAATCCAATAACTTCTCGAACATTATCAATTTGTAAATTACGCGAAATTAAATCGGTGCATAAACAGACACGACGATGAGCAAGCGTACTTTGATGTATGTACAGCCAAAAAAATTCGTGTAGTGTAAATCTAAGTGTAGAATTAATCTCCTGTAATAAGAATGTGTAGAGCTTAGCTTAGCTTAATTAATAGGCATGTAGTTTATATAATAAGCTCAGTCCGTTTTATATCAGGGTTAATGAGTACAATTGCAGTGAAGTCAAAAATAAGTCTCACCGAAACAATATTTTAAGGTACGATTTAATTAAACTTAAATAGGTTACAATTCCTGTAGTAAAAGGAATTGAAAATATAGTTTTGTAGCTAACTGTACCTTTGTTCTATAACGGTATTTTTATAACACTATTAATTCAATAATTTAAGAAGTACTTAGATACCTACTATATATATTGAACAAGTTACCTATATGTGTGGACAGGGTTTATATTTTTTGACCGGCCGGTTGGCGTGGTAGTAGATGTTTGCCTTTCACGCCGCAGGTCGTGGGTTCGATTCCCACCGAGAAAAATATTTGTGTGCATGAACATGTCTGTTTGTCCTGTGTTTGGGTGTAATTATTTATATTAGTATGTATTTACCAATGTAAAAATAAACGGCCAAATTAATTATAGTTTCCCGATAAAAGTAAGAAAGTTCGACTAATTATTTTAACGTTTATTCTAAAACTCGTTGATTGCAACGTTCGTTACAAACGCAAAGTGAAAAGTTTTTGTCCTTAGTTGATATATTTTATGTTTACGGTCATCGTCTTTATAAAACCATTTTGGAATAAAACATTGTACCTACATGCAAAATGGATGAAGATTCGATAAAATTACACAAAATGGTTTATATATCCATATGAGATGTTTTCTTAATTAAAAACCAAATAAAAAATTAAAACTTTACACAATATTATAAAATAAAATAATATAATTCGACATAAATTTCTACAATTTTATTGTTACCATTTATATAGATTCCTTTTATTAGTTCAAGAAATGTCTAAATAAATGATAACAATTAAAATGTAGAACCGATAACAATAAATATAATATCTAAATTATAAACTTATTCGGTTACATATGATTAGAAAGTAGGTATGTATAGTTATAGGTATGGTACAAATAGTACCTTGTAGCGTAGTAATTTGTACACCAGCAACCAACCCCATCTCTAAAACTCCTTCCCACATAGGTCGCTAATTGTACTATGTTAATTTATATTTTTTTATCGCTTTGTATTGTTGTAGGTGTACAATAAAAAGTTTATCTTTCTTCCTTTTTTCTGTACTACTACTGTAGAATAGTTACTAGGTTGCATTAAGGCTTTTTCAATTGGTCTCCGGAAACATAATAGAGAGGTACAGCAGAGATCGAAGAGGAATTCAACTGAATAATTAAAGTCGAAGTCGGGTAGACTTCAACTTTTCTTTATACCAATTGATCTGAACAAAATTTGTAAACACACCATTTTAAAATTCTCTATCTAATAAAAAAAATAAGTATCATCAAAATCATACATACATACATAAAAAAACAAACACTTGAATTGATAGTCTCCTTCTCTGAGTCGGTTAAAAAGTACTTTATCTTTATAGAACGTCTCCACCAAAAATTGGCTTGTCTCCCTA
Source organism: Pseudoips prasinana (assembly GCA_951640165.1). NCBI lineage: Eukaryota > Metazoa > Arthropoda > Insecta > Lepidoptera > Nolidae > Pseudoips > Pseudoips prasinana. Next base: position 21,285,536 of record OX621237.1, on the reverse strand, counting down.
TATGTGAGTTATGAAAGGGGATGTATTAACCTGCACGTGTCTACAGGCTATGTTAAACCGCTTATCATCCGGCGGACCGTATATAAATAGGTTTTAAAAAGAGATCATTGATATATAAACTGATATATTAGGCTGTGGGAACGAACTGCTTCTACGAGTGCCTTAGCGCACTCGCGTTTTGGGTATGATCCCCGTGTAGGGCGATTTTTTTATACGACCAATATATACCTAGTGAGATTGCAAAGGGACCCCTTATACAAAGACCTTTTATCTTTCTTTTTCCTATATTTTAGAATTGTATCTTATATAAAACTTATGGTATAATAAATATATTTACTACATATAAAAGCAGTAATCTATCAATCAAGGTCTCGTCAAATAAGGTACAACGGAAGGACATAAAAAAGTAAAAACAAAAAGGTTTTTATCATTAAAGGTTTGCACATATCTAATGGCACATGCATTCGGTAAAACACACTTCGATTTATGTTATTTATGTAGATTTAAGACCGAATAAGATTCAATTATGTTACAGACTTGAAACTTACATTCACGTTCATTTTCGGAAACCTCTAGGAGGTCTTAAGTATAGTGTGTGTCTTTTTTACGTTGCATTACTCTACTGGCTGGCAACGTGCCGTGTGCACAAGTTGAGTCAAAACGAATCGGGCACATTCGGACATTCTTTCAGAATTCTGACGTTAACATAATTATGTTAACAACCTGAAACATAAATAGTGGAGACAAACAGTAAAACAGCAGTTTAGTAAAAAAAACTTGTCTTTAATAATGGGACTATTTATATGGGAAGGAAAAATATATATATATTTTTTTTATTTACGTAGACTTTAAAAAATCGCTTGTAAATAATCAGAACATGTTTGTAGTAATATAGTTGTATACATTAGATATTATTTCTAGTAACATAGATATTTAGGTACATCTTGTATGAAAACATTTATAAAATTTATTAGAATTATATTAAAATTTATATTATTATATTTATTTTAATCGGCTAGATTGGTGCTAACTTGTTGTTGTGAACTGTCTAAATTCATGTTTTCTCGTCAATTCGTAGTTTGCAACTACGTTAGCGCGAAGAAACACGGAAGGGCTCCTAGGTAAACTATAAGCGTCATGTTATAAAATAAACGCCAACAAATATGTTATTCTATCGAGCTTCTTTTTGTTTGTCATAGACATTACAAACAACCGATTTGCCCTAAAAATTGTACACTACTTATATGTTTTTATAAATAAATATGCAATCCAGTTCCGGTAAACGGTCATATGAGTTTCGATAAAATTAGTATTTTCTTTTTGGTAGTTTTTATCTATGTGTCTAGGTATCATGTCTGGAAAATTACGATCTAGTAGCTTACCGAAAAATTATATTCGCCCCCCGAGTTCAACTTACGCACTATCGTAGGTTGAACTCTTGGGTGTATTCAAGATAATTCTTAAGATATACTATTAAATGTATTCGTAATTGTAATTTTAAGTATGATGTAGGTATACGCTCTTTATTTATCTGCGAATTATTGGTATTTTGTCCTATCCTTTATAATTATAAATGCCCGAATTAATAAAAAGATGACTTAATAAACAAAACGATGATTACGTAAACATTAAGTATAATAATGCCAATAAAAAGAGTAGGAAATAGTATTAATAACGGCAGCAACTTGAAATTATAAAATTACTAATGTACTGTACTATTTAAATTGCTTTATACTTTCTAGCTTGCGCTTAAAGTTGGGTTTTTATTGAACTGATCATAAGCATCGAATAAATCGGTGCCATATAGAATTGTAGAACGAATTAGGAATTGTAATTTTTAACAGAGTTCGAAAGAGGGACGCCTTTTGATATCTACATAATTTGCCATTGAAACTTAAACAAAAAAACACCTCAACCGCGTTTAAAGATACATACCCCCTATAATTATTAGACAATGTTATCGCTACGAACAATTTACCCGAATTCAGCGATTCTGCAGTACCTAATGCAAATGGCATGTATGTTACGGTACATATCAGCTTACCGGCAAAAGCTGGCGCAGCGAAAGATCGTGTATCACTCACGTTGGTCAAAGTGCGTTGCATATGCTGGGATATCAATAAAAACAGCGATAGTTTAAAGTATTTCTTTAAAGTTAATTTTGGTACTTAATTATTATACAGGGTTTTAAGGAATTAATGTTTACAGTCCTAATTGACTATCCATATTTTTACTGTGGTAAATGTGAAAAAGAAAATATTTTTTTTTTGTATTATTAAGTTATAAAGTTGTTTGTGTTGTTGTTGTATTGTCGAACAATTACAACCAAAAAATCATTATCCCTATCTTGTCCCAATGCAGGGCAAATGCGTCCCTCTACATTTTCTACTATTTTCGGTTGTGTCAATACAGGCTAAACCATATTAAAGAAACTTAGTTCATCTTGCCGTCTTTGTCGTGGTCTAGCGCAAGGTATTTTATTGGGTACATATTGAGTGATCATTTTTGCTCGCCACTCATCAGAGATTGGAAAGATTTTATATCTTGGAAGCACTTACTTATTATTAATAACAGCAAAAAAACGGTCACGTTTTTTATGGAAAACCAATTTCAACGATTAAGTATTTTTTATACCCTAACCTGTATACTGTGGGTAGTTATCGTCATCTCAGCCTCATATTTTGAGAATGTGTTAACAGACCCAGTTAATATAAACAGCTGAACAACAGAACAGAATTGATTAAACATAGCTAAGAACTATTCCGAATAAACTAGGTTTCAGGAAAGAAAAATAGCTTTCTGTTCAGCAACACACTGAAACAAAAGCACGCTGCTCTTAGTTTATCAGCCGTATTTTATAAAATTAAAATAACATTTTTACTTTATGCTAACTATGAACGTATAAAATTGTTTTTTATTAGTTATCTTAATGTATCGTAATCGATTAAGCATTATCGCTCACACCTACAGCGGACCTTCAATGTGTCTAGCTAGATGTAAAAACCAGTAAAACTGTCCGGCTATTGTGATAACATTTTTTATAGGTCCCCAAGCAACATATTTATTATTATACTATAACGAAAGTATAATTATAATTTATTAAGGTTAAGGGCAGGTGGCAGGGGGTAGCAATCGTCATAAGTGTCCGGAAATTGGAGACGAGATTTCTAAAGTTATCGCGAAGAAAACATAAAAAAAATGTGCTTTGTACTTTAACGAAGTTTAGGTACTATTTTCTACACATTTACTACCTGTTACCTGCCAAAGTATCCACAACCCAAACTCAATAGTCGCTGGTCATTCCTACCTGTATAGGGGACATGCACAGAAAAACTTTCAGCGTTTATAAAATAAAGAAGGTCTGGCCGTGGGCTCTTGCTCTATAAGTACATCTAGATAAATCCGTTTGAAGTATCTACTACAAAAACTCTCAAACGTTTACTTATTTTATATCTTTGTTATTTTCCTTTCTCAGGGTTACGATGACTACAGGCGCTGGCAAGAGAATTCAGCGCGCAATTCATGGCCGAATGAAGATCAGCAAGAGCAGAACGCAATCCCATCCCCACGTACCACATACGGCTTGTCCAATCGGCTAGATTTATCTCCTCCCCCACCATATCCCCCCACCAGTGGTAGGGGCAGTAATTTTGCTGTATACGATCAGGTCACCAGACAACGAACCACTTTAGAACGAAACTGCACATCACCAGGATGTTGTGTCCCTAAGTGTTTCGCAGAAAAGGGTAACAGGGTAAGTACTTTTAATCGGTTTTTTAAGACGAGCTCTGTGTCCGACTGGCCTTGTCTTGTCTGGCCTTGTCTGTTGGGTTTCAGTGCCCTGGAAATTAAACAAATCTTAGTGTATGAATAAATGTTTAATGGTTAGGGATAGCCGTCCCATCGCATAATGAAATTGATGCACTCCTGCACTATAATATGTCCCGCGTATGTGGCTAGTCTTCGTTGAGATTGACCACTGAATCCAAACGGGCTATGAGCCTAGTAATAGCGCTCCTAGCTTAGGCTAGTAGCTCTATTACATATGTACTTCCAAAAGAATTACTTGCTTCTGTAACAAGGAAAGGAAAGGTCCAGTATTAGTATATTATATTAATAATAAAACAAGAATGATAGATAGTTAATAATTTATAAAAAGGAGGAATTAAGGACAATAGACATTTATTAAGTTTTATATCAAGTTACACTAAATAGTGCATTTGTGCTATCTCTTGTATATTACTAACAATGTCGCTATATTTTCTAGGGCTTCCCAGGAATGCCTGGACCAACAGGTGCTCCTGGACTTCAGGGCCATGATGGTCCCGAAGGGCCGGAAGGTGCTAAGGGTCAAAAAGGCCAAATGGGTAATCCAGGTCCGAGAGGACCAAAAGGCGACCGTGGAAAACCTGGTGAACGAGGTTTTAATGGGATAAGTGGGCCACCAGGTTTACAGGGTAACCCTGGAGTACCAGGTCTAAACGGAAGAGATGGATGCAATGGGACAGATGTGAGTAAACCGCCATATTGAAATATAATAATATTAATTTATTTTAGGATATTTAGGAGAGCTAATGAAAACAAATAGATCAATTTTAACAAAAAAGTCCTAATACCAAAGTTTTTTATTTATTTAATACACTTTTACCAAACCTTTTGCAACAATACTCAACATTTTTAGATATAACGAAAATATTAATACAACAAAATAGTTCTAATAAATTAATGGCACACCACCATGTTCAAGTGTAATAGTTATCGCCCATAGATTATAATATAATAACTTATGCAGCGTAACTCATAATTTTGAAAAGTTAAATACGATACAGCGAAAATTTTAATGTCAGAAAATAGTTTTAAATAAATATAAATTTTGTCGTATAAAATAGTTAAATTTTAATGGCACTCTACAACATTCAACTTCCACAATGGATGTAATTTGGGGGAAATGCCAAAAGATTATATAATTATCTGCAATCGGAGGGTATCAGATAAGTCTAATCGCATCGTGCAACCACCAATATCCCAAACCGCATGATTTAACCAACATATTATATCACATACACACAGACATAAATGTACTAAAATGTTGTTATCCTACTTGATCATAATATTGAAAATTATTTTGCAAAGGGACCACCTGGTATGAAAGGAAATCAAGGTGGGCCAGGTCCTCGTGGTTATCCCGGAATAAAAGGAGACAGGGGAGACAAAGGAGAACCCGCTTACACTGGCAGATATCCAAAAGGACAAAAGGGTGAGCCTGGCGCTGATGGATTGCTAGGAAGTCCGGGACCTGTCGGGCCTCCTGGACCCCCTGGATTGACAGGAGCTCCAGGAACTGGTGGATCAGTGGTAAGTCTGTGTTAAATGTATGAACTGTATTTAATGTTTAACACACATAATATATATATAGATATATGCTTGTTAGCTTAGAAATACCTAACGCTATTTTAAAACTGTAACGCTTGTTATTCTTCATTGTAGGTCAACAACTTATATTTAATACAAGTAGGACTTATAAAGCTTTACATGTGAGCTTGAATATTGATTTCATTTTCATATTTAAGGGAGAACCAGGTTCAAAGGGTGACAAGGGATATAAAGGAACCAAAGGACAGGCAATTCAAGGTGACAAAGGTGAACGTGGTGACCCAGGAGACAGGGGTCCTCATTGTCCTCCACAAATACAGCCGTATCTAGGAGATAAAGGTGCCGTTAAAGGAGTACAAGGAGATCAGGGTTCAAAGGGAGAAAAGGGTGAGCCTGGTCCCTTAGGCGATAAAGGAGACACTGGAATTATGGGTGAACCAGGACGAGCTGGACAAACTGGTTTAAAAGGAGAAAAGGGTATTATAGGAAATCCTGGTGAAAGGGTACGTATATATCAATAATTATATAACATGATGATTAAAATAATAATAATATCTTTGCTCTAATTGCATACATTGTCAAGCCACTTGCATGACCATCTGCGCAGTGTGGAAATACACGATAGTCAAATCCGTGGTTAGATTCACTTCGTACACAGTGTGACTAGCACATCTATGTGTTGGGTCGCAGACGCATTCGACACTTTTGAAGAAAGGCCACGACGAGAATGTTTAAATTTGTTACACATTATTAAAAATACTCTCTTTCTCGCTTTTATTAACCACGATATTTTTTATGTTTGTCCGAAATTACTATTAGGTACTACGATTATTTGGTGCGATGAAATAATACAATTATTTGTTTCTTGCTTTGATTGATATAGTGCGTAAGACTTAACATTTATATGAACGACTTACCAACTATTTTAATGAAAATGCTTGAAAATTTTAGGGTCGTGACGGAATGTATGGTGCTCCGGGTACTAGAGGAGCTAAAGGAGATCGAGGAGTTGACGGATTGGCTGGTTTAAGCGGAATGAAAGGCAGCAAAGGTAACCCTGGAAGAGATGGCGCACCTGGTGCCAGAGGTTTGAAAGGTGTGCCCGGTCAGCCTGGAGGGAGAACTGGATCTCGTGGCCCACCAGGTCCAGAAGGACAGAGAGGTTACCCCGGTAGACCAGGACCAAAAGGAACTGATGGCTTACCCGGAGAAAAAGGAGATATGGGACCTCAGGGTCCAATTGGAGGTCCTGGTGAGCCGGGTGCTACCGGTATTGAAGGACCAGCAGGACCGAAAGGTGAAAAGGGAGAGCCTGGATTGAACGGAATGCAAGGAGATGTTGGACTTCGTGGATTTGATGGATCCCCTGGAGCCCCCGGACCTAGAGGACCCAAAGGAGAGGATGGCCTCAGTATACCTGTAAGTATAAGTAATATGCTATATAATACTTGCACCTTAGTGTATTCTATATTTATCAAAAAAATTAATAGGAATATTTAAAAGTACGTATCATATCTTGAAATTATAGTATTACACAAATGATAGTAATATCAATCTCAATTATGTTTCTAGGGTCAAAAGGGTGCTAGTGGACAGTCTGGAATTCCTGGTTTTAAAGGAAATAAAGGAGAAAAGGGATATGTAGGATTGCGTGGTACACCCGGAAACTCCAGTCTTGGTACACCTGGTAGTCCAGGAGAAATAGGTGAACCAGGAGAAAAAGGTGACAAAGGTAGTCCAGGCTACAATGGATTGCCAGGAACTCCTGGAGCAAAAGGAGACATTGGTGGACGTTGTAATGAGTGCTCGCCTGGTGGTCCAGGACAAAAAGGAGACCGCGGTTCTGATGGCTATACCGGACAGAAGGGTGAGATGGGACTCCCTGGACCAAGAGGGCTTACAGGGGAGAGAGGTTCAGATGGTGCTAATGGTATCCCTGGCCCGGCTGGTGAATCGGTAAGTTACACAGTAATAAGGATATCTTTGTTAATAAAATAAGACTGCTAATTTGAGACGTATATTTTGGCGGTTATCCATATAATATTGAATAACACAAAGGTAAATCGATTTATGACTTAATTGTGTCTAGGGTGAACGTGGTGACGACGGACCAGTAGGACCTACTGGTCCGCGAGGAGATGACGCAACCTTCACCGCATTGAACTTAGTCAAAGGCTCGCCAGGGCCACGGGGTGAACAAGGACCGCCAGGAAGACCTGGGCCAAAAGGTGAAAAAGGAAGCATCGGGCTCAAAGGCAATCAAGGCCTTGCAGGATTACCAGGACCGAAAGGTGACCATGGTCTTGAAGGTGCACCCGGGGCCGACGGAATACCAGGAACAGATGGTACACCGGGACTTCCTGGTAAAAATGCATTATCTATCAAAGGAGAGAAAGGTACCCCCGGAACAAGTGGCCTTAAGGGAGACAAGGGATTCCCTGGATTATCAGGTCTTAAGGGCGAACCAGGTTACTGTCCAGCAGAACTGACAGCACTAACTAAGGGAGAAAGAGGTGAACCGGGACTTCCAGGACCGCAAGGGCCTCCAGGTAACTTTAATATGTGTCATAGTTGTACCAACATAAACTTAATCTTTTCCAAAGTGTTAGAATGCACTCGTAATATGCTCATTAATAATAATTAATTAATTATTTAAATATTCCGTTACAAAAGCATTATATGTATTAATAATGGTTTTACAAAAGAAAAACATTAATGTAGTACATCAGTTATCTGGTCTCCATAGTACAAGTTCTGCTTAGTTTGGGATCAGATGGCCGTGTGTAAATAATGTCCCAGGATTATTATAGTACTTAGGTTTACTATTTACGGAATATTTACATTACACACCTAAGCGAGTCCAATTAAATCAATGACTATATCTTCATAGGAATTCAAGATAGCATGCTTTAAATGTTATATGCATCAAAATAAAAAATAATTAACCATTTTAAATTAAGTGTTTGGGGGATATACTCGTAATTCAGAGAATAAAAAATAAATTACCACCGACAGGATTCCAAGCCGCATTTTGAATAAAGTCCCAAGAGATTCTTAATTGAGCTACTAAAAGCTAAGAGCAAAGAGAATTGCCCCACTCAATAAAATACATCTCTGTAAAACGCTTTGTTACTTACTTTGTTTCTCTTGGTTTCTTAAATTTATCAGAAATTTTCAACTTACCTACGTACGGCCGCTGTGAGAATACTTCACGACTCCTGTCAATTCAGGACATTTTAAGCCAAATTTCACATAACGGATAGACGGTAAAAAAATTCACTAAGAAACAAAGTGAGTGTAGCAGAATTAAACTTGTAGGCAATGCTAAATACTACCTAATAAGCAATAAACTTAATTATTTTCAAACTTTGATTTAAACAAACAAATCAACTTGGATATTTAACTAATTCTTAACGAGCTAATTTAGGTATAATTTATCATCTAGCCACTAGGTTTTGTGAAATTAGACAAAAGATTATATAGGATTACATTTCATTGCTTATTAATCTAAACGGATTGACAACAAAAAATTTATAAATTTGTAAACTTGTGATGCAACTAAATTTAACAGAGCTTAAAAATGAATATACATATTTTGAATAACTGACTTATTTAAACATCACGTGGCAAAAACAAAGAAATAAAAATAAATATTTTTATGCAATCGCTGCATTTGCATAGGTATGAGTAAGACTAATTAATTGTGATTCATTGCGCACGGATTGAAAATAAGTCAAATCCAAAGGGATGGGTAAATCACCCACCATTGTTTTAAAAATATGCTGCGTGCATTGTGAACGTTAATTTCTGTTTTCCTCGCCTCTTCCAAGCAAATCGACTTCGATTCGATTTTGAGATTAAATTGACTTCATTGCTAGTTTTTCCATAGTCTTCTTGCTTCTTCCAAATAATAATGCCTACGCTACATTTGGACATGTTACTTTACTCGTGGATGATTCAACATATTCCTACAGCTTAGATATAATTCCTCTACCCAAAACACCTAGTTCAGCTACTCTATCTCTGTTCCGCCATATATATCCATTGTGCCTTTCTTGTCTGAGACGCACTTCATCGTCAACTGTCTACATTCCTGTGCATTAACAACTTAGCTCATGGTTAACGTAGATTCCATACTGACCATTATCCCTGCTCTTCGCAAAGTATCTCGATGGTAACCGCTTTTCATAAAAAAGATTTCATTTCATACTGGTGTATTTCCATTTTACTAACGCATTTAACTGTATTGATTTAGTTGTCCTCTTGTATATTTAATAGTTACTCACCAATGTAGGTCATCTAGCCGAGTTCTATTATCGCTCTAAGAAGACCAAACATTTCTCCCATAACTTTTTCGGTGTTTATAATACTGTGGTACATCAATGTATCCATGAACTGAGTTATTTGTAGAAACTTTGTTTCCAAGCTATTAAATCCTTTTTAAACATATAAATAAAAATGAATCACTGAAATGTGTGTACGCTCATTTTTATGTGTCAGGAGAAGGTTTGAAGGTTATGAAAAAAATAGCACAAAATTTTTAAAATAAAAAATAATATACTAGCGAAGCCATGCATATGCGTGGTTTTAATTATAATATTACATGTCCAGAGCATGCAGTTTGCAGGTTGGTTGTTGTAAGGAATAGGATATTTGGATAGCTTCGCTCTTATTTTTTGTATATGAGTCACTCAGATCATCAGAAAACCTGTAACTAACCTTACCAACGCATTCCACCAATTTCTTCAGCAAGTCATTTACTGTTGTAGCTGCTCGTCTCTGGAATGTGTTACCAGTATCTATAAAACGCGCTCATTTTTTATCTACGTTTAAAAATCTTGTAACAAAACATTATCTGTCACAGTTGCAATAAATGTTCCTTTTTTTCTTGTCCATCATATAACCCTGCTAGATATAGTTGATATTTCCATCATAACAGAATATTAATATTTTTATTTATATCTATCTATATATATATATATATATATATATATATATACCTCTATTAGTCTTAAGTACTTAATCATATTCTATTTATATTTACACCTTTTTTATAATTATTTGAGATCCTGTCACTTTTATGTCTAATGGTGTACAATAAAGTGTATTTATCTTATCTTATCTTCCATTTAATGTGTTTTTAGCAATAATTAACTTGCTCTATTTTTGCATCATTTAAATTTTATTGAAGTCAATGTGACTTTGTGCTGCCTAGTTGGGCTGCATTAGAACCTAAAGTAGAAATTCAGCCGAAACGTCGTCATATATACGGTCCGCTCTAATAGTAACTTTCTGAATGTCCACCTAAATATAATTCAAAGAAAATTATATAATATTATTATTAATTTAGTAGATCATAAGTAATATTCAGTATGTGTACACTACATAATATAAGTAATTATTAATTCCATCGCAGTTTTAATCTCAAAATTAAAAATTTTAGGCCGGCTGAGCTTATCGAGGGTAATAATATGAAGCCATTACTTAAGCCATTCAAATAATGCGAGGGTAGATTCAACATGGTATATTAACCATAGATAAATATTTATAGTAAGTTGTTAACCCAGAAAACAATAATGTGAACAGCATACTTAATAATTTGATTAATTTCAGGTGAACAAGGATATAAAGGAGACAGAGGATATTCAGGCCGCCTAGGTGAAAAAGGAGATAAGGGTTTGGCTGGTAATCCAGGTGCTGTTGGGCCACGAGGCTTAATAGGAGAAAGAGGAGAGAAAGGTGAACTTGGGGCCATCGGATTCCCAGGAACACCAGGAGAGACGGGGCCTAGAGGCTTCCCAGGCACACCCGGTTTCAAAGGTGATAAAGGCGAGGTTGGCCCGTCTATGGCTGGACCCCAAGGTCCTCCCGGCTTACCAGGAGATAGAGGTGAGAAAGGTGATAGAGGCATATCTGGTAAGCCGGGCTCTGATGGACTGCCTGGCTCTGTTGGATTACCCGGAGAAAAAGGTGACCGTGGTTATCCTGGAAGACCTGGTGGAGTTGGACGTCAAGGGCAAACTGGAGATCCAGGTTTACCTGGTCCTCCTGGAGTATCTGGTGTGCCTGGTGCAGCTGGAAGAAATGGGGCTAAAGGTCAACAAGGATATCCAGGCCCTGAGGGTAAACCAGGCATGGTTGGGCTTCCTGGTGCAAAGGGAGACACTGGGATACAAGGAATGCCCGGTCCAAGGGGTTTCCCAGGGATCACCGGACGTCCAGGACTTCGAGGTTTATCAGGTAATCCTGGAGCTCCAGGAGAAAAAGGAGACAAAGGAGAACTTGGATATAGTGGACCACCTGGAAATCCTGGTATGGATGGACATATCGGTCCTGTAGGACCAGAAGGCTTAAAGGGAGATCAAGGGTTCCCTGGACAACCTGGTTTACCTGGACAAACGGGACAAGCTGGCGAAAAAGGTGACAGAGGTTATGATGGTTTGCCTGGTCCCCAAGGAGAACCCGGGCGTGCTTCGGAAAAGGGCGAAAAAGGTGAACCAGGTATACCTGGTTTAGCAGGTTTAGATGGTACACCAGGAGCAATAGGTGACAAAGGAAACCAAGGTAATCCTGGATTGCCAGGATACGGTATTCCAGGAGCCATAGGAGAAAAGGGTGATAGAGGGTTACCTGGAATGAACGGTTTACCCGGGGAGGAGGGACCCAAAGGCAATATGGGTTTACCGGGTCCAAAAGGACAAAGAGGATTTGCGGGTATACCGGGTACTCGTGGACTACCTGGTGCACCTGGAATGAATGGCGCTCCAGGTCTGCAGGGAGATATTGGTTTGCCTGGCTTAGAAGGAGACAAGGGTGATAAGGGTGGTAATGGTTTACCTGGACGAGATGGTTTTGATGGGCTACCAGGTCCACAAGGTCTTCCCGGACCTGAAGGACCTATTGGTCCACAAGGTTTCCCTGGCCTTAAAGGAGATAGAGGACCTCCTGGTGTATCGATCAATGAAAAAGGTGAAAAGGGTGAAATTGGATTACCGGGTCTCAAAGGCATACAAGGGGAAAAAGGTGACAAAGGGATGATTGGTGTTGGGGGTGAAAAAGGAGATAAGGGTGAAAGAGGTTTTGAGGGCAAGAAGGGAGAAATGGGTTTAATTGGTCGATGGGGTGAAAAAGGTAAATCGATTTTATTATTCAATAATACGTTTGCAACCTGAGCATGTATTTTTGGGTTGTGTAAATAACATTCAATAAAATATTGGAACTGGCTTAAGTACAACGCGTACTTTAAATACTGTGGGATACGTAAGATGCTAAACGTAACCATGAAGGTAAACAACTTCTAGGACATCAATTTGCTAAATACCCGAAAGAAAATACTTCTCAAACAAGTAGGTATGTCAATTTGCTGACGCTCATTCGTATTCACAACTTTATGTTCTGCAAGTTGTTTAACTTCATAGGTAGATTGAATTTCTTAATTTTGTATCCACACTATTTAGGTATGTTGTATTGCTTTGAAAGATCATGAAATAGATGGATAATGTATTAAAATCTGTTCAAACGGTAAAGGTTATTTTTCTAGTCGAAGTCGGAAATGATTGAATGTCAAATTAGAACATATTGATAATTATCATATTTTTAATTGAAATTGTATGTTATAGGTGATCGAGGGCCAATTGGTCCATCTGGAATATGCGAAGCAGCTAGGCCTGGTGAAAAAGGTTTACCAGGTTTAGACGGCAAACACGGGAAACCAGGTGCAAGAGGAGCACCTGGAGAGAAGGGAGATCTCGGACTTACTGGTTTACCTGGAAGGGTGGGAATACCAGGTATGCCAGGTCTGCCAGGACCTGTAGGACAAAAAGGAGATAAAGGACAAGAGGGTGTATCTGGACCCCCTGGATATAACGGCGTGCAAGGGGAGCGTGGTGAGCCTGGTACACCAGGAGAAAAGGGTGATAGAGGCGAAAAAGGTGCAACTGGAATTGGCTTACCTGGAGATAAAGGAGATCAAGGTTTTCCAGGAGCACCAGGTATCATGGGACTCAAAGGTGATAAGGGTGAACAAGGTTTTAGAGGAACTGATGGAGCGCCAGGTGCACCAGGTCTGCCAGGTGATAAAGGTGATCGCGGATACTCTGGTGTACCTGGAATTATGGGTAAACAGGGAGAGAAAGGTGACAAAGGTGAATCGGCACGATTTATATATGGTCCCAAAGGAAACCCTGGATTGCCTGGCAGACCAGGTACAAACGGATTCCCAGGAAGAGACGGTGCTCCTGGCCCTCCCGGAATGAACGGTGCACCAGGAAAGAAGGGAGATCAAGGCTACCAAGGCCCACCAGGTATTGCAGGACCTATCGGACCACCAGGTTTGCAAGGATTGCAAGGAGAGCGTGGTCTAACTGGTGAACAGGGAGAACAAGGTTTAACGGGTCCACCAGGAGCTCCTTGTGTTGAAACCGATTATCTAACTGGAGTCCTAGTCGTGCGCCATAGTCAAGAACAAAAGATCCCTAAATGTAATGATGGAATGGTACAACTATGGGATGGCTATTCCCTACTATACACAGATGGAAACGAAAGGGCTCATAATCAAGACCTGGGACATGCTGGCTCATGTATACGCAAATTTAGCACTATGCCATTCATGTTCTGTGACCCTAGCGAAGTGTGTAACTATGCTAGTCGCAACGATCGAAGTTACTGGCTCTCTACCAACGAGCCAACTCCTATGATGCCGGTAGAAGGCTTAGGTATCTTGGATCATGTCTCGAGGTGTGTGGTCTGTGAGGCGCCGGCGAATGTTATAGCTGTGCACAGCCAATCCAATTCAGTACCTGACTGTCCAAGAGGATGGGCCGAACTTTGGATCGGATACAGTTTTGTCATGGTAAGTCTGATGAGTTACCTTTTTTATATGTATATCAATTGTATTCTATTATAGGCATTGCTTCGTTGGTGTAGCGGTAGCGTATGTATGCAGAGAATTTGAGGTCCGACTACAAAACGTTATCGGTATTATTTTGACAAGCGAAACTATTATAATCCCGTATTCAGGAAGATACCAGTAATGTCATTGTTCAGAGAACACACAGAGCCTTTAATCTTGCACCTTATCTCTCTTCAATTGTATAGACTTGATCATCCCATTGAATTTTTATAATGAGGAATTAGATATCGGCAGATACGTGTACGCCTAGGTTGAAATGTATCCTGTACGACGTTATAACATTTTTAACATGACATTACCTTTCAGCATACGGGCGCTGGCGGGCAAGGAGGTGGTCAAGCTTTAGAGAGCCCCGGTTCTTGCTTAGAAAACTTCCGTACAGTGCCGTTCATAGAGTGCAACGGTGAGGGAGGCACCTGCAACAAATTCGCGAATAAACTTAGTTTCTGGTTAACTACAATAGACGAAGGCGACCAGTTTGCAGTGCCAAAGGGACAGACATTCAAAAGAGGATATCTTGTGGAACGGGTGAGCAGATGTAAAGTTTGCATGAAGAACACCAAATTTTAATAGTGTAAATAAAACAAAATATATACCTATGTTAAACTGAAAAGCCGCGACGCGCCACTCAGATTTTGGTTTATATTTATGTAAATATCAATTAGGCATTCACTTGATTTGTAAACGTTCTACAAGAATGTGTTATTGATATCAAATAAAGAGGCTGAAAGCAGTAGGTGCCCATGTGCCTGATTTAACATTTAAATACGAAAGTCATTGGATAACTAATGAGTTCCTGCTCACCAATAATAAATACGCCAAAGCAATTTTAACCTAAGGTTCTTATTTAATTATTTTAAGTATAACTCACAAAACATATACTTATTACAGCATTGTTACTTAAATTTCTTTCATATTTAGTACACACAAGTATGCATTTACAACAAAACTAAATCATATTTAAAACAATTATATTGACATTGCTAATTCATATCGAACAAATGTTGTGTTTTTACAAATACAGAAGACGTTACCCCACCATCATGATCGGTTGAAAGGTTTGGAAACCATGAGCCTGTTAACTTAGTTACTGAGCGGAAAGAAAGAGAATTAGTTTACAATTTTACAATAACCCTGTTCTATCCGGCATGATTCCACATCATTTTCGTAAAAATATTTTTGGCGGTCCGTTTATTTTTATTTTTTTTGTTGACGTAGTAAATATAGTAGATATTTGAATTTAATAAATTAAATCTAGTTTGAATTTACACAATTGATGGCCATATATAATAAGACATAAGTACTAAGCTATGACTTTGAATTCATAGACTTTGAACTCATAGTTTAGTAGACGTATTATAATAATTTTGGAATACCAAAATACAAAGCCACAGTTCCTCAATATGATAACGCCTTGCATGCAAAGCGTATAAAGGAATATTTCATACTAATGTGCAATGTGTAAATTTCAGAGTACTTACTGACTGACAAGAGAAAGTGTTTACTGATTTTGAAAAATAATTTAACAATTTTCGAATCTCCAAACCATAAAACTAAAATCGGAATGGATGGTGACGGTACTGACTTTAAATCCCTCTCGTTTACATTGACACTCCGTATGTGATAATTTAGATTTGTCTAAATGTATTTGTATATATTAATAAATGATTATAAGTCATAAAAATACACTTATCTAATATAAAAATAGAGGTATAATTAAAACCATCCGCTTATCTGTTTAGGATTTTTTTAGACTTCACGATAGTTATAAAGGTTTCCTTAATATTATAATTAAGTAATCAATATCGAATCTGTACCTATTTAAGCACCTACTAACAACGTTTTTAATGTACCTACCTACATACCAACTAATTAAAATGTGTATTGTCTGTATCTGCCAAAATGTGAGTAGAATAAAATTATGTTTTCGTGAACACTGCCATATTGTAGATAGACTAATGTTGAATTTAAGAACTCGTACACAATAAATGACTTAAAAAGTTAATGTGTTTTTACAATTTTCTGCTTGGGGTGCACCATCAGACCTGGGAGCCAGGAGAGTACGAGAAAGGGAGGTAAGGAGAGAACGAGCGGCGACCTTTACTAAGGTGTAGGGTGTAGGTATGTATGTTCACAAAAAGACACTCCGAAAATACGCTTGGCAACCTACATAGGGTAGTGATATTCGCACAAATTTATTAGGGGAAGGGTTTTCCATTTCATCAGTCGTAAAACCATATGCAACAATTGATGGTGTACACAAAGACAATTGTTTCTATGTGCGCTGACTACACTAAATCAGACTACGTATTGAAACTGGCAGGTTCGAATGATGTCAGAGAAATCAAATATTCATTCAAACATAATATATTACACTATCATCATCAGCCTGATATCGTCCACTACCTACTGGATCTTTCTAAAACTTTGTTATTTGGAGGGGTTTGCCGAAGTCACCGCGCTTGGCTTGCGAGTTGGCGACCGCAGTTAGGTGGTAGTTAGTACACAGGAGGCGTTGCTGCCCGACAACTTGGTGTATCCCTTAGTCGCCATTTACGACACCCACGGGATGATATAGGCCTCCCTATATCATCCCGTGGGTGTCGTCCTGTTAATCTTTCTGAGCCGAAAACCACACGGCATTTACGCTACACTTTGTACCAATTAATGACTTCGAATGTGTGCATGTATGTCAAATCTGTGAAAATTCGCCTTTTGCTTCATATGATATAAATAACTATGTGAGAAAACCTTACTTAAATAAATGTTATGCAAGTAGATTGATTCACAGATAAATGTTACAATTAAGCTTCATATTGATTTAGAAGAATAAATTGAGCATAGCAAATAAATAAATGAATAAAATAGATGTAAGAATTCTAAGAGAGGCGCCACTGAAACACACACAGAAAGTATTCACAGATAACTGCCCATAAATAAAACTCATCAATTCCGCGACACAAACTAAAGAAAATAGTAAGTTATTTTTTTTTTCGAGTAGAATTAAAATAAAAAATCAGTTTGGTAAGAAAATAAATATAACATTGCATAGTTCTCAATTCAAAATATGTATTTTCCTCCAGGATATCTGCGAATCCATAAAAAATGTAGAATGTAGAACGAACAAATAAAAAGTAAGAATTTATTTACAATCGCTTGAAAAAGAGTCGGATTATTTTTGCTTAAATGACCGTTTTTAGGTTTCCTTTAACCAAATGGCAAAAAACGGAACCCTTACAGATTCATCATGTCTGTCTGTATGTCTGTCCGTCTGTATGTCACAGGCACTTTTTTTCGAAACTATAAGAGCCGTACTGTTGAAACTTGGTAAGCAGATGTATTCTGTGAACCGCATTAAGATTTTTATACAACAATAGAATAAGAACAATAATTTTGGGGGTTCCCCATACATAAAACTGAAACTCAATTATTTTTTTCATCGTACCCATACATGTGTGGTATCTATGGATAGGTCTTCACAAATGATATTACGAAACGAATGAATACGCACAGCAAAGTTGAAAAGGAGATGCCATAAATAAGGTAAGAGGGCTTAGAATTTGTAGCGCAAGAGATGTAATGTCTCTACTCTGATCTAATTTTTCTGTTGTTACCGAAGTCATAACGATAAGAATTTTGACACATTGATGAGTTGTTTAGAGAAATTGTTTAACTATTTGTTTAATAGGAATAGCATTATTTGTGGCGACTTTAATATTGTCGTGATAGCGGAGACCTAAAAACATACCGAATTTAAGAGTCTTTTAACATGATAGTTGTACTCGTACACAAATGGGTGATATTAAAGGAAAAAAAAAACTTTAATATCGTGAAAAAATTTGCAATTCAAGAAATTTAAACAGGGACATTTTGAAGGTAATAAATAGGTACCAATAGAATAATTCCAATACAAAAAGAAATCCGATTCATCATCATCATATCAGCCGAAAGACACCCACGGCTGGACAAAGGCCTCCCCCAAAGATCTCTACAATTGCCGGTCTTGCGCCGCTATTCGCATCCAGCAGTTTCCAGCGACCCGCACAAGATCATCGGTCCATCTTGAAGGAGGCCGGCCTGAAGTACCGGGATAAGATCAATAATATACAAAATGTTTGTTATTCATCCAAATTTATTTTATCACCTTCAAAGTATGCTCCTTCAGAAACGATACACTTACGCCAATGAACTATCCATTCATAAAAACATTTTTTAAACGCTGCTTTCGGAACTGAGATCAGTTCTCGCCGCGAATTCTTCTTTATGTCTTCTACCGATTGAAAACGGGTACCACGAAGTGGTAATTTGAGTTTAAGAAAAAGAAAGAAGTCAGCTGGAGCCATATCTGGTGAATATGGTGGTTGCTGGATGGTATTTGTTGAGTGTTTGGTCAAAAATTCGTTCACAATGATGGCCTTGTGCGAAGGCGCATTATCGTGGTGCAAAATCCAAGATTTTTTTTTCCACAAATCTGGCCTTTTTCGTCGAATTTGCTCTCTTAAACACCACATAACGCTCAAATAATATTCTTTACTAGCTGTGTCCGCGACTTAGTCCGCGTGTTAATTAGTTTATTTCGTTTTCTTTTGTAAAATAATATACTTTTTCTAAAATAAAAGTAACCTAAGTTACTCCTTATAACATCAGCTACTATATCTATAGCTAATATATTTAATACCAACATAATCCGATTATACGATGTTCATGCTCCCATTCGACCTATTAAAGTTAAGCATTTACCGGCACCGTGGCTAACTGCGGAAATAAAAACTCTACTGTCTAAGAAAGCATCAGCTAAGTCTCGGTATGCGGGTCGACCTAATGACGTCAATCGTGAGAAATATCTACGTCTGCGAAATCACTCTAATAAGGTGTGTAGGAGCGCACAACGCCAACATATTCACAGCTCCGTTGAAAATGGAGATTCTGCAAAAATATGGAAATATTTACGATCATTGGGAGTTGGAAAAGCTCGAAATGATGCAATTCCAAATAATTTAGATATCAATTCACTGAATAGTAATTTCTCTACTTCGCCTATTTTTGACAGGGCAACTAAAACAAGCACTTTGAATTATCTTTCATCCATTCCATCTCCCAACTATTCTTCTTTTAGCTTTAGCCAATTTTCTGCTTGTGATGTTAAGAAGAGTATTTTATCCATAGCATCGAACGCAGTGGGCAGCGATAATATCACCCGTAATATGGTTCTTCCAATACTTGATGAAATCCTATCCCCTATATGTCACATCCTCAATCATTCTGTATCCTGCGGTGTATTTCCATCTGCATGGAAAAATGCACACATCATTCCTCTTCCTAAAAAGTCCAACCCTGCTTCGTTTGCCGATTATCGTCCTATATCAATATTACCTTTCCTCTCCAAGGTCCTTGAACGTCTAGTCCATAAGCAACTTAGTAGTTTTCTCTGTACTAATAATCTCCTTAATCCTTAATCCAATCTGGTTTTCGCCCTGGGCATAGCACTACTTCAGCCCTGGTCCATATTACGGATGATATTAGAACTGGAATGGAACGCGGAAACCTAACGGTGCTTGCATTATTAGATTTTAGTAATGCTTTCAATACTGTAGATTTCGACGTGTTGCTAATGATTTTACGCTCTCTTAATATATCTCCAACAGTCATTGGCTGGTTTCATAGTTACCTGTCTGGCCGCCGGCAACGTATACGCATTGATGATTCTCACTCCTCTTGGTGCAATACTACTGCTGGCGTGCCGCAGGGTGGCGTTTTATCTCTGTTACTTTTCGCAGTTTTCATAAATTCTATCTCAAATCGACTTCTTTCCTCCTACCACCTTTACGCAGATGACCTTCAAATTTACTTACAAGCTCCTCTTAATAAGCTGGCTGATGCTGTTAGCACTATTAATAAAGATTTTATCAGTATTAGTGAGTGGAGTCGTGCATACGGTCTGCAAGTTAACCCTCTTAAGACTCAGGTCACTCTTATCGGCAGCTCAAGAATGATGTCTAAGGTTTGTTATTCTCAACTCCCTAAGTTTTTATTTGAGGGTACTATTTTGCATATAAATCGTGAAGTTAAGAACTTGGGGGTCTATTTTGATCACTGTTTTTCCTGGGGTCCACAGCTGCAAAATGTTAGTCAGAAACTTTACGCGTCCGTGGGATCTCTACGAAGATTCCGAAATTTTCTGCCTATACCCACCAAAATTATGCTTGCTGAGTCCCTCCTTCTTCCAATACTAGATTATGCAGATGTCAGCTATCTTGATCTCACCGAAGCCCAATTGGATAAACTTGAGCGACTCCAGAATGTTTGCATTAGATTCATATTTAGCCTTCGCAAATATGATCATGTCTCTGAATTTCGAAATAAACTCAAGTGGCTGCCTATACGCCTTCGCCGGAATGCTCATATTCTATCACTTCTATACAGTATACTGTTTATTCCTACTACTCCCTCTTATCTTAAAGAACGTTTTTCTTTCCTTCATGAATCACATTCGAAAGCCTTGAGATCTAATAATAATCAGCTGTTGAAAATACCAGCGCATTCCACAAATTTTCTTGATAAATCGTTTGTTGTACAAGGTGCTCGTTTGTGGAATGCGCTGCCATTGTCTATTAGGCGTGCGCAAACACTTAGTGGATTCCAACAACTTGTCAAGGATCACTACTTAAAGCTTAGCCTTGAAAGTACTCCGAGCTAAGGCTTTAGTTAATTTTCAACGATGCCGATCGTTTATTTATCATAGGTACATAATTTGAACAGACATTATGATAAATTAGTTAATAAGTGTAATTATAAGTATGGTACAGTAGTACCTTTTAGGAAATTTGTTGTGTACACCCGCAACTACCCCCATCTCTGTAACTCCTCTATTCTTTCACTACCTAGGTTGCCTGGAAGAGATCACACCTTGTGATAAGGCCGCCATTTGTACTGTAATTTATTTATGTTGTCAGTTCGTATTGTTTCTTGAGGTGTACAATAAAGAGTTTTATCTATCTATCTATCTATCTACCTGCCAATAAAAGTCCCGTTAACATCGGTCCAGCCATTTCAGAGATTAACCGGAACAAACAGACAGACAGACAGACAAAAATTGTAAAAAATGTTTTTTTGGTGTATGTACCGTATATATTCATATGTATGTAGTACAAACGGGTTATTTCAATATTACAAACAGACACTCCAATTTTATTTATTTGTATAGATGTATAGATATAGATGTATGTAGTACAAACCGGTTATTTCAATATTACAAACAGACACTCCAATTTTATTTATTTGTATAGAAAACAGATGCAACTCAAACTCCGCGCCAAAATGGAAAACAGTTGTGCCAATCTAACAACAACAAAAAAAAACAAAAATTTGAACTTGGAACCATAAACAAATCATCCATTCCCGATACTTTTTTGACTGAATGTATATTAAGGTATAAATTCAGTATTATTATTATAACGGACCTTGTGTTTAAAACGACGGTCGCGCTTTAATGCTGCCACCGGATCTAATGCGCCCCAACTGAGAAGACCCAGCGAAACAAACTCAGCAGGTTCATCTACTACCGGTTTCAACACGGCCAAGTTGAGACGGTCCGGCGAAACATACTTAAGCGGGCATGTAGACGGGATTTGGTCCACTTAATTATTTAGTAGGCAAACACAATATCTGCTCGATCGGTTGTTAGAATGAATATTAATTTAGATTATATTTAGGAAACAAAAGAAAAACATCGAAACAATAACATTATTCATTTTGAGACAGAGTCAATAAATTTAAATTTAGTATATGTTAGCAATCATATTACAGATAGTTCACGTAACTCAACAAATTAGTCATGTCTATATGGCTACAAGATCTCCAGCGAGCAATGTGCAGGTAGGTGGTGAGCGCCAGGCGTCTTTGTCATCGATGTACTCTTTAGTTGTATAATAACCCCTCGCCATAAGTACACTTTTAATATGTGTCTTGAAACTTGTGTCAGGCAGATCAGTAATATGAGTAGGAAGCTTGTTATAAACCCTAATACAATTTCCTAAAAATGATTTATTCGTTTTGCTGACTCTAAAGCCTGGTATTGCAAGTTTGTCCTTATTCCTAGTATTTATGTTATGCAGTTCACTTTTTTTCTATAGTTAACTAGTTATTAATATTTTTTCTAACATACCTACAATATATTCTGATATATATACTCAGATGGCACCGTTAGTATATTTACTTCTTTAAACAATGTTCGCAAAGATTCGCGACTACCTAACCCATAAATGGCTCTGACTGCTCTTTTTTGTAAAATGAAAGTAGTACTTAGTACTTATATCATCACGATATACTGGTAGTCGATTTGGCACCTTATGAGAGACGACACGGCATCAGCACGGCCCATTTTTCGATAGAATCAAAGGCTTTCTCATAATCCACAAACGCTAAGCACAGTGGCTTGTTATACTCTTCGGTCTTCTGTATAACTTACCGCAGCGTATGTTTGTGGTCTATGGTGCTAAAGCCTTTTCGGAAACCAGCTTGTTCGGGAGGCTGGAAGTCGTCAAACCTGCGCGCGAGACGTTTCGTAACGACCCTCGTAAACAACTTGTAAACATGGCTCAGTAGTGTGATGGGTCTATAATTCTTCAATAGGGTTTTGTCGCCTTTTTTGAAGATGAGCACCACCACACTTCTGTGCCATGCTTGTGGCGTGTGACCATCTAGTATGACGGAGTTAAATAACTTATGAAGGGCCCGTAGGATTGGTATACCACCCGCCTTCAAAAGCTCTGCTGTAACTCCATCATCACCTTGTTGTTCTTGAGTTGTCTGAGAGCCATTCTAATATCGTGCAGGCTGACGTCCGGGATGTCTTCGGTGTAATGTCGGGTTAGTCATGCTCTGGGATCTGAGGCATGACTTTTGACAGGTCGCTGTGTTGTCGTATATAACTGTCCGTAGAACTTCTCGATCTCTACGGTTTAGACGTGACGATTCTACCGTCCTCAATCTTCAGCTTCGTAAGTTGGCATAAAGAGCTCCATGAAGTCGGCCAACATTTGGCCCCGGGGGTTCCGGTCTTCAGTTTCAAATTGCCCCACTCTCAGCTCATTACCATATCGTTTGCCCAGCTTCGCGTTAAAGTCCTCCATGACCACTGTGAGATAGGTGTTAGAGGTATGTATGGCTCTGGAGATGTCCTCATACATAACCTTGACTGCATCGTCGGAGTGTGTCGAAGTGGGTGCGTATACCTGTATAACCTTCAACGAATACCACTTGGTGATTCTGAGTATAAGGTACGCAACCCTCGTTGACACAATCTCGATTTTCACTAGATTGTTCACGAGGGACTTGTGGACTATGAACCCGACACCACCTTGAGATAGTTGGTCACCCTTCCGGTAATAGAGCAGGTTTCCAGATTTCAGTATTATCGAGTCCTCCCCCTCTCTTCGGTCTTCAGATAATCCTACAATATCCCAATGTAACCTGCTCAATTCTTCCTCCAGTTCGGTTATCTTCTCGTCGGACCGCAGTGTACGTGTGTTATACGTTGCCAGGGCCAGAGGTCATCGGTGTTGGTAACGCGGAATCTGCCGGAGAGTCTTAGCACCCCCTGCCCTGCCGTAACCACGGCTGTTACCACGGCTGGGAATAGCAGGGCTGCCGGGGACTGGGGGCCGTGGTTATTTGTGTCCATCATTTGGGAGGATATCCCATAATCGCCACGCTTGAAACACGGGTTGGCGCAGTAGGATAGAATTGTACTCAGGAGAACGCTGCTGCCCGTTCTCTATATATTCCCTCGGGACGACTTCTACGTCCCCCCACGGGATGAGAGGGGGTGGCCATATTCTTTGAGGCACAGGGACAGTTACAGGGAGGGGGGGGGCACTCATTTAACCACTTTGGAAGTGTCTCTCGCGCAAACTATTCAGTTTAGAAAAAAAAATATTAGAACCCTCAATATCATTTTTGAAGACCTATCCATAGATACCCCACATGTATGAATACGATGAAAAAAAAAATAGAGTTTCAGTTCTATGTATACCCCCAAAATTTATGGTTTTTCTTTTTCTATTATGTACCAAAATCTTCAGGCGGTTCACAGAATACATCTACTTATCAAGTTTCAACAGTACAGCTCTTATAGTTTCGGAAAAAAGTTGCTGTGACATATGCACATTCACATGACGAATTTATAAGGGTTCCATTTGGCTACGGAACCCTAAAAAATATTTTAATATTTGATGAAATGTTTCAGCAGAATTGTCTACAATTCTGCTGAAACATTTCATCAGGAGCAGGGAGTTTTAACTTAGTAGATAAGCGTTGTTCTTTATCAAAATTGTAAAATGAGCGTAGCAGTTATTTGCCTGGATTTAGGCGATTCGCACACTGCCCCGCGATGACAGAGACGCATGCGGGTGTGAGAGTACAAATCTGCATTCTTATCCAGATCTCTCCGGACAAACGCGCGGAGCTGCAGTGAAGTCATGAGGTGGCCGTAGATGCCTGATTTTCTAAATGATAATGGTTATTGATTTAGAACTCATTCAGGATGCTTTTTTTTATTTGCTTTAGCAAGCAGACGAGCTAGCGGCCTACCTGATGGTACGTGGTAACCGCTGCTCATGGACATTCGCAGTGCCAAGGGGCACAGCAAACCGCTGCTTACCGTGATATTAATACTCTTTTTAAACCTTGTTTGAAGAAGGACATGTCGTAGCGCTGGGGAGACACCGCAGCAGGTAATTCATTCCAGAGCCGGCACGTACGTGGGATGTATGCACGCTGAAAGCGAACCGTGCTTGACGAGATCGCTTCCAGGTGGTACGGATGAACCATACTGCGAGTGCGCGTGGTGCGATGATAAAAAGGGGACACTGGCACCAGCTCAAACAGTTTGGTGGCGGCTATACAGCGCATCACCCGTGCTGTTATCCGAATAGCATGTCATAACATGTCATTGATATGCAGAATGAATAGCGTAGGGGAGAGCACCGAGCTTGTGGTACGCCAGCGTTAATGGTTTTGATGTCGGAGCAAAAACCGTCTGCTACGAATTTAATGCTCCGACTGTCCAAAAAGCTGGTGATCCAACTGCAGAGTCCTTCGGGGATTCCCTATGATGGGAGCTTCGACAGAAGAGCCTTTCGAAAGCCTTGGCGATGTCAAGGCTACAGGCTAGAGTTTCACCCTTGCTTTCCAAGGTTTGTGTCCAACGGTGTGTCAAATGCACTAGAAGATCACCAGCTGAACGACCGTGACGGAAGCCATACTAACGATCGCTTATCGGCTGGTGCTTCTTTAGGTATTTTAGGAGCTTAGAGTTGACGACTCTCTCCACGACCTTGGACAGCAATGATGTTACCGTTATAGGCATGTAGTTCGTAGGGTCCAACCAGTCACCCTTTTTGGGAATAGGATGGACGTTTGCTACCTTCCACGAAGATGGAACCGTTTTAGCGCTGTAAGAGAGACGCTAAAGGCGCGTTAAAATTGGGGTCAACTCAGGGGCGCACGTCTTTAGCACCACCGAAGGGATGCTATCTGGCCCGCTCAACTTATGGACGTCTAGGAGCTTAAGCTCCCGCCTAACCGCATGTTGCGTTATGTGGATTTTGGACAGAGAGCAATCACACCGTGCGATGGAAGGAGGTATGGCATCCGCATCGTCCAAAGTCGAGTTTGAGGCAAAGGTTTGGCGAAGAAGATCTGCCTTCTCCTTAGCACTATGGGCCAGACTGCCATCGTGTTTCTGCAATGGTGGGAGATTGGACTGGCAAAAGTTGCGTTGAGCAGCTTTGGCGAGCGCCCAACTCCCGGAGTGATACTTTCCTAAAATAATCCTAATGCTTCAGTTTTATTATCTGTTTGGTTTTTGTATGATCTTAAACCTCTATAAAATTGCTTCACGCCTTTCGATTGCGAATATAAATCGGTTGACATCGAGATCCATTTCGAAATAGTCCATCTACTAGCCCTGTCAAAATCACGCACGATACTGCAGCACTCGGTGTGTCATACCTTGCGTCGTACCATACGTAGGCGCGTGAATGCATTTTCTGTGGGTTGCACTACGCGGGTTTTATATACAAACACAGATACTTGCAAACAACGTAAGAACACGCACTCCCGCAATACACTCCGTGACGCGGAGCAGTGTACGAATCGCCTTAAGCTCTGCGTTCGACACAATTGATCACTACGTGCTAATAATAGGAATACCTACTATGGCGTAAGTGGTACAGAACTAAAACTTTTCTTCTTACTTAAGTAACAGCAAAATGTGTATTTATGATAAACGGGCATACGGAGAATTTTAGGTCTTCTTTGATAAATATTTCTGTGGGTGTTCCTCAAGGATCAGTGCTAGGACCTTTATTATTCATTTTGTTTACAAATGATCATTATCAAATTAATGCTCGAGATGCACCTAGTAGTGTTTGCAGATGACACGAATGCCATAGTCGCGTCAATTGACATTTCATATCTTCTTGTTAAGGTAAATTCAGATAGCTTTTATACCTGGTCAAACTAAAAAAAATGCGTTTTATCACTTAGTACGAACCACCTTAACCCCCCCATATACACACTTAACTCAAATTCAGACGACTCGATATGAGATCCAACCCAAAGAGTGAAAAAATTGCTAGGTACTTATACCAATTATCTATATTAAAATAAAACTATTGAATACCTACATTAGATAGAAATTTACTTATTTGTTTTGTTTGTAATAAGGCTTCCTGAACCATGTATTAGATTTGTTTCATTAGGTACTGTGACGACCTTCTTGGTTGTCACCTTCGTTCGTCGAAACATTTAAAAAGAAATAATTAAAAAAGAACGCGTTTGAAAATATTTCAAACGAAAATTCTTTAGAACAGTCATTTTCAGTCTACGAAAGAGCTCTCTAAGGTAAAAAGCCCTGTTACCTATCATAGTAAAATTGAAGAAAATATACGACGTATTAATCAAGTTCAGTGTATTATTTACAATATAAACAAGATCCTGAAGACGATCTGAAGCTGCAGAACGTCATAGTACTTTAGCCGCTTCAGCAAACTAGCGAGTATTAAAGCCTGCAAGTACCTAGTTAAATAGGTACTATTAAGTTTAAATCCTTAACAATCATCATGATTTCATTTCTTCTAGCCTCGTTATGGATTTACTCCACAATCTGAGGGGTAAGTGCGTAACGTTATCGCCTACAATATGAATAAAATAGTATTCCTGCTGTGATTGTTCGCTGGTACATTTTAAAATTATGATTATTATGATTTTATTAAGCCTACATCAACTTCTTACCGTCTAATTTATTCAATCAATAATGCTGGCACGATTATAATAATAATATTTCTTTATTTCAGACTCAATATCCATAAAACAATATATTACATATATAATACTCGTATAATAGCAATGGGATTATGTTCGATTGGCATAACATGATAAGACGGCAGAAGACAATCATATAGCCGTGGTAAGGGTTTTCATACCCAGTATGCACTCATAATCTCAGATTAGTTGCAAGTAAATGATAATTTAAGGACACGGATCAACTTCTAATCTTAAAATCGATCTCCACATTTAAAATGAGTCAATCTTAATATATGTAGACAGTTTAGAGTAGAAAATTGGTGTGGCTTCGTGTTTCACCAACAATGGCGATATATAGGTACGTTGTTGGCGGTGATGAGAAGCGCCATCGTATCCAGTCTATATCTGATGTAGATAATATCACCCAGGAAGACACATCTGCATCAAAACCTGCGCCAGCTGCCCCGGCAAAGGTTGTGACGAAAACTAAGCGGTTAGCGGCTGCTAAAAAGTAATAGCTTTTTCCACCTAGCTCATACATTTTTCTTGTTTTGTCTACTGCATGTCGTACCGTCCATTAAATCCACACAATATAATAACAATTCGCTCAGTGTAGGTTAGTCAACATTTTATTATAGTGCGACAAGGATCTTTATCAAAGTGGCTGAAAGTGGAACTAACAGCGCCATCTTTTAAAGGAGTTTGATACTCTAGTTCAAATGTTACCTCGATGGTCATTACCTCGATGTCTCTTGCTCGACGGTACACTTCACCGATGGTTCGTTACCTCGAAAGATCACTACCTCGAAAGATCTCTTCCTCGACGGGTCTTTTCTTCAACGGTACATTTGATCGATGGGTTGTTACCTCGAACAATCATCAAAAGTACAGTAAAAGTAAAGTATTTGTGTGTGTAACTGAAAGGTGTAAAAATACTAGTGAATTGAAATGAATATCAATATAATAATAGAGGCAACATAATTATTGTGATCAACCTTGGTACCTACACATATTTTTAATATTTAAACAACAAGCTGTAATGAATAATGAAATGAAATAATGAAATTTATTCAGCACTTGGGTATTAACATACACTTGTACTTGTCAAGTTCAAAATGCAGTACACAAACATAGTCGAACACAGTATAAAAATTACAAAAATATAATTAGTCTAAAAAAATTTATCTATTATTTTGAAATTTAGTTGAAAAATATTAAAATTAAAGAATTGAAGGCAATGAGCATTTGGCTAGCGCAGAAGGCTCTTAACCAGTAGCTTATATTAAACGATTAATACCCGAGGCCACCCTTTTAGAGTTCGGGCCACAGCTCAGGGGGCCGCTGAAGCAAAAGGACAGAATTCTAAGAGAGGGTGTGATCAGTTAGTAGTTTAATATATTTCAAAATCAACAAATGATTACAGCTTTTTGTTTATATATTATAATATGTGTACTGACTTACATTTATGATCACAATATTATGTTGCCTCTATGATTATATCGATATTCATTTCAATTCACTAGTATTTTTACACCTTTTCGAGGTAACGAACCATCGGTGAAGTGTACCGTCGAGCAAGAGACATCGAGGTAATGACCATCGAGGTAACATTTGAACTAGAGTATCAAACTCCTTTAAAAGATGGCGCTGTTAGTTCCACTTTCAGCCACTTTGATAAAGATCCTTGTCGCACTATAATAAAATGTTGACTAACCTACACTGAGCGAATTGTTATTATATTGTGTGGATTTAATGGACGGTACGACATGCAGTAAACAAAACAAGAAAAATGTATGAGCTAGGTGGAAAAAGCTATTACTTTTTAGCAGCCGCTAACCGCTTAGTTTTCGTCACAACCTTTGCCGGGGCAGCTGGCGCAGGTTTTGATGCAGATGTGTCTTCCTGGGTGATATTATCTACATCAGATATAGACTGGATACGATGTCGCTTCTCATCACCGCCAACAACGTACCTATATATCGCCATTGTTGGTGAATCACGAAGCCACACCAATTTTCTACTCTAAACTGTCTACATATATTAAGATTGACTCATTTTAAATGTGGAGATCGATTTTAAGATTAGAAGTTGATCCGTGTCCTTAAATTATCATTTACTTGCAACTAATCTGAGATTATGAGTGCATACTGGGTATGAAAACCCTTACCACGGCTATATGATTGTCTTCTGCCGTCTTATCATGTTATGCCAATCGAACATAATCCCATTGCTATTATACGAGTATTATATATGTAATATATTGTTTTATGGATATTGAGTCTGAAATAAAGAAATATTATTATTATAATCGTGCCAGCATTATTGATTGAATAAATTAGATGGTAAGAATTTGATGTAGGCTTAATAAAATCATAATAATCATAATTTTAAAATGTACCAGCGAACAATCACAGCAGGAATACTAATAGGTCTTTACCTATGAAATTGCCGTTTTGTATGAAAAAATTTAAACGAATTTTTTTCATGAATTTTTTTATTTGTATTAATCGAAGTAATCACCCATGCAATCAATGCATCTTTGCCATCGCAGTGGCAGTTTATTGATGTCCTTCTTAAAGAAATCAGCTGGACGGGAGGCAACAAATTCTTCAAAGGCATTTTGTACTGCCTCTCGGGTATTGAATTTTTTTCCCGCCAAGAAGTTATCCAAATTCTGGAAAAAGTAGTAGTCTGTAGGCGCAAGGTCTGGTGAGTAGGGCGGATGACGGAGAGCTTCCAACCCCAGTTCTTGCAACTTGGAGACCGTCTGCTGTGCAGTATGAGGTCGCGCGTTGTCGTGCAGGAGCAGCGGAGACGAGCGATTGACCAATGCTGGTTGGAGATGCGCCAGCTTCTCCATCATTGTGCTCAGTTCTTCACAGTACACATCTGCAGTAATGCTCACCCCGTTTGGTAAGAAGCTGTGATGAATCACACCGGCGCTAGACCACCAAACAGTGACCATCACTTTTCTAGGGGTAAGTTTTCGTTTAGGGCATTGTTTAGGTGCTGAACCAGGATCCAACCAACTTGCTGAGCGCTTGCGGTTATCAAACAGAATCCATTTTTCATCGCAGGTAACAATGCGGTTCAAAATTCCTTCATTTGTGTGTCTGTTGAGCAGTGCAAGGCACGTCTCGACGCGTACTTCGCGCTGGCGATCATTGAGTTCGTGGGGCACCCATTTGTCAAGCTTTTTTACCTTGCCAATTTGACGCAAATGGACCAATATTGTTTTGACGCTAACGTCGAAAGCTGCTGCTAATTCAGCCGTAGATTGTGTATCATCAGCTTCCACAACCGCCTTTAATTCGTCATTGTCGACCAAAGTCTTCGGACGACCGCGAGGTTCATTTTTCAGGTCGAAATTTCCAGAACGGAAGCGAGCAAACCAATAACAGGTGGTGCGTTGGTTTGTAGTGTTAGCTCCGTAAACGTCGTTGATGTTGCGTGCCGCTTGTGCCGCGTTGCTGCCACGACGGTACTCATATTCCATAATTACTCGAATTTTTAACGTATCCATGATGACGAAAAAGATTGAAATGCGATGAAAATGTAACACTAATCAATAAAGAAATGACTACTTTTGGAAAAAAGAATCCATGTTTTTAAAATAAAATTAATTTGAAATTAGAATTCTTAGCCAAACAAAAATTATTTTGATTTGAAATGGCCAGTACTGCAGAACGGCAATTTCATAGGTAAAGACCTAATATTTTATTCATATTGTAGGCGATAACGTTACGCACTTACCCCTCAGATTGTGGAGTAAATCCATAACGAGGCTAGAAGAAATGAAATCATGATGACTGTTAAGGATTTAAACTTAATAGTACCTATTTAACTAGGTACTTGCAGGCTTTAATACTCGCTAGTTTGCTGAAGCGGCTAAAGTACCTAATGAAACAAATCTAATACATGGTTCAGGAAGCCTTATTACAAACAAAACAAATAAGTAAATTTCTATCTAATGTAGGTATTCAATAGTTTTATTTTAATATAGATAATTGGTATAAGTACCTAGCAATTTTTTCACTCTTTGGGTTGGATCTCATATCGAGTCGTCTGAATTTGAGTTAAGTGTGTATATGGGGGGGTTAAGGTGGTTCGTACTAAGTGATAAAACGCATTTTTTTTAGTTTAACCAGGTATAAAAGCTATCTGAATTTACCTTAACAAGAAGGTATGAAATGTCAATTGATGCGACTATGGCATTCGTGTCATCTGCAAACACTACTAGGTGCATCTCGAGCATTAATTTGATAATGATCATTTGTAAACAAAATGAATAATAAAGGTCCATGAAGATATCCATGGTTAATGTTTTTCTAGCGCTCGACGGCCGCTGCCTTGCCCTAATGAACAATTCAGTTTTGGGTATTTTTCGGATAAATATATATATATATATATCTATCTATCTATATATATCTTCTAAACACGAAAGCAATGTTTTTACGTTGTTTTACAACGCTGTATGTGTCGAAATCGCTACGAAATGTATCAAAATTGCGTTCTGTTTTATGCATTTGTATGAAGTCTTATGATTTTCAAAAATTAATTAAATAATTTTGGCGCCTCTCCGGCAGAAAAAAATGCGTTTTATCACTTAGTACGAACGCCCTTAACCCCCCATATACACACTTAACTCAAATTCAGGTGACTCGATATGAGATCCAACCCAATCAAATAGCTGATATACTACATATACTACTTTTGTAAATGCATACCTAAACACCTGGAAATGGGACGAACAGTCATGTTAATGCACACAAATATCTAACCTGAGTGGGAATAAAAAACACAAACTAAGCCAACTGGCCCGTCAAAGTTATAGAATACAATTGTTACAAAATACAATGGATACAGTCTATTACCATTGTTAAATTTTCCCATAATATTAGGGAAATTTTCTTAAAAGCAACCCTTGCCGCCATAGTGTTGCCCTCCCACAAATGTCAGTCACGTTCATAAAGATCCTTGTCGCACTGTATTTTCCAAGTACCATAAGGGACGTAAGTGTCAAAACACTTGTCAAACGACAGTTGCGTTCCAAAGTCCTTATTTACAATTGTTAATTGTGGTGGTTATCCCACAAGTGCCACAATTAAGAGTTGAAGTTGTTACAATTGTTATGAGCCATTTCACGACGAACAGTCATGTTAATGCACACAAATATCTAACCTGAGTGGGAATAAAAAAAACAAACTAAGCCAACTGGCCCGTCAAAGTTATAGAATACAATTGTTACAAAATACAATGGATACAGTCTATTACCATTGTTAAATTTTCCCATAATATTAGGGAAATTTTCTTGAAAGCAACCCTTGCCGCCATAGTGTCGCCCTCCCACAAATGTCAGTCACGTTCATAAAGATCCTTGTCGCACTGTATTTTCCAAGTGCCATAAGGGACGTAAGTGTCAAAACACTTGTCAAACGACAGTTGCGTTCCAAAGTCCTTATTTACAATTGTTAATTGTGGTGGTTATCCCACAAGTGCCACAATTAAGAGTTGAAGTTGTTACAATTGTTATGAGCCATTTCACGTTTTTGCGCGAATTTCTAAGATTTTGGGCTCCTCTATTACAATCTTAAGTAATACCCAGAAATTATTGAAAACATGTTAAATATGGAAAAATCGTTTTTGTTGACGTTTAATGTATCACATTTACCAAAAAAAATTAGCTTGCTCTGTAGTGACTCATCTCCCACAACCATTTTAATGTAAAATCGCCGCAGAGTCAATTTCAGAGTCCTGTATCTACCAATAATACTTATAAACTAAGCTAATAAAAATACATTCAGCATGAGACATATATTTTATTCGTCGTTTAATGTAACAGATTCTTGAAATTTGTTACCATTAATTAGTAAAAAAATAAATCCTTACACCAATTTTTAAGTTGTAATTTGAATTTCATAGTGATTTTTGGTTTAAATCAAGCGTAATTACTAAAATAAAATTATACCAAAATAAACTATGTTCTTTGGAGAATCGAATTCTACAGTTTTTTTTTAAATACTTGCAATTAATTTGTCATAATAGACGGGTGGGCAACGATTAGTACGGCGCGAGCGCCCATCAAGGTAGGACCTGTGCCATTTTTCCCGCGTCCCGACTTTCGAGCGCTCGTATAGTGAAGTAATTCATATACTGCGACCACATAGTTTTGATTCGTTTTGTATTTTTTCATAAGGTACGGTTTTATTGTTGTAGAATAATTATATAGTTTTGTTTCATTACTAGCTGTGGGGCGCAAGGAATTTGTATACCGTTGCGTAAAAAAAAGGAAACGTGATAATTCTGCAGCTTTAAAAAAAGCGCCAGAAGTGAGGTAGATACCTATTTTTTTATTTACAATATTCGTATTTACTGTTACCGATTCTTGTTATTTTTCTATTTTTCTGTGAAAATTTTAATGCGGTTCACAGAATACATCTACTTACCAAGTTTCAACAGTACAGCTCTAAGTTTCGGAAAAAAGTGGCTGTGACATACGGACGGAGAGACAGACATGACGAATCTATAAGAGCTCCGCTTTTCGCCATTTGGCTACGGCACCCTAAAAATAGTCAGGCCGCCAGTTCATCGAGACGAGATCGAGACGAGATCGATACGACGCTGACGATAGAAATGGAATCCGAATTTTACAGAGGTAACAGTAAAATTTCGTGTCTTCTTTTATTAAAGAAATAATCATTGTTTCAGGTCGCAGATTACGTAGTTCAAGGACGAAGGATAATTGATTTCCAGTTTGTCTTAAATCAACTGTTTGATATTGAGAAACATGAGGAAAAATTCGGTTGCAATCTGAGTAATATCAAAATAGTTAAAGAAAAACAAAATGGACTAATATATGTTTCATTTTACGTTTAATTATCCTTCTACCATCGACTATGTAATCGTCCTAAAAAAAAATCGCATCGCATAAAATAAAATTTGAAGAAATATTTTTACTAGCACATAAACATTTAGGATTGAGTCTGAAAGTTTCATTGATTCGACTAGGTGTCGAGGGTCTACTGCAATATGTTTTTTCCCCAATAAATTTTTATATAATTATTGACAAACACAAAATAAACTTCTGTTTCAAACAAATAATTGTTAAAATGTTACGTAAAACTTCTGTTATCTTATCCATCCTAAGGTCGTCTGGAAGAAATCACTTTATGCGATGAGACCGTCCTTTGTACAACTGATCTATTTAATATTTCATGTCATATGTATTCTTATGGTGTATAATAAAGAGAAAAAACGGCCAAACAAAGACAATAAATATGTATTATAAATATTATTTCTATTTTATTGAATCGTATTTCTAAGGGAATACTTCCCACTTCCTTGACATACAAAACGTCAACGGACAATTACGAATTTATAAAATAACGATACTTAAAAAAAAAATAATAATACGAATACCACAGTCTAGGCGAGCGAAACCGCACCTAAACACCGTAATGAAAAAAATAATTACATTTTTAAACCTATTGTTTTTTTTTGTACTTTTCAATCAATCAATCTATCAATCAATCACAAACAATAATAACAATTTACTCATTAATAGAACAAGTATCAAATTCTTTTGGTCGTTACGGAAGCAGTGTAGTGAACTCGTGACCCCGAGCTAGTCGTCGCCGTGCTTCAATATACCTTTTTTTTTTTGATAAGGCAGGGGGAATGCTAATGCATGCCACCCGCAAAAAGTGTCTGCGGGTGGGTATGTCGGACTCGCATCGACTAAACCTAACCTGCTGTGGACTGCTTCTGGCGCCTGATACGGGGAGCCCCGGGAACGCGGGTATGCTGCTCCGGTGCCCCCCTTTTGCGCCGTGTCCCAGATGGTCGGGACACGCACCCGGGGAGAGCTGTGGGTTGCCCTCCCCATTTGCCGACTCCTGCCAGTACGGCACAGCGACTGCGCCACAAACAGTTCGCTGTCTTCCCGGGGCTGCTTGCACGTGTCGGCAGTAGAGGATACTTCTCATACTGCCACCGCAACCTCGAGGGGAGTAGGGCTAACGGCTGCCGCCGCCGCCCCGACGCCTCCTCCGTCTACGAGCGGGGTCGGCTCGTTCCCGATCCCGCTCGGCGGCCTCCTTCTGGAGCATGACTGCTTCGCAGAAGGAGACCACGGCGTCCCATTTGGTGGAGTCGCCAGCCAGCATCGCATACACGACTGCTGGCGGCGAAAGATCCCGTCCGATCTCAGCGACCAGGACTCGTCTCTCGGCCTCCCAGGCCGGGCACTCCTCCAGCATATGCTGGGCAGAGTCCAGGTCACTCTCGCAATGGTGACAATGTGACGTCACTTCTCGGCCGATCCGGCACAGATACTCACTGAAACACCCGTGTCCGGTGAGTATCTGAGTCAGTCTGTAGGTGACGTAACCACCCTTCCTTCCCACCCAGGCCTCGAGGTGAGGCAGGATAGCACCGACGGCACGTTGGCGTGCGTTCAGGCGCAACTCAAGCCGTGCGCGCCACTGTGTTAGTACGCGCCGGTGTGCATCCCGCCTATAGGCAACGAGCGTCTGCTCTGGCGCCTCACCGCTCTCCCGGCGGACGCGGATCTCGGTGTAAACCGTCGCGTCGACTGCCGCCAGGAGATCAAACGGCGGGAGTCGCGCCAGGAGTGTCGTCGCCTCAAAGGATACCGTCCGGTATCCTCGTGCGATCCGTATGGCCACCACACGCTGCAGGCTATTCAAAATAGCTCGGGAGCGGGAGGCGCCCGTCAGGCGTTCAGACCAGACGGGCGCCCCATAAAGGACCATGGATCGCACGACACCTCCGTAGAGGCGGCGAACTTCTTCCCTGGGACCCCCGAGGTTCGGCAAAAGCCGGTGTAACGCACCGGTTACCCGGCGCACTCGGGGGGCCAGACGCCCGAAATGCTCCTCGAAGCCCCATCGGCTGTCTAGGGTGAGGCCCAGGTACTGCCGCCCCACCCTGACCTCTGCGTCACCTACACGCATCGACATACTGGGTGGTTCCTCCCTACGGCGTAAGCCGTGGAACCATAGCGCTTCGGTCTTGTGAGGCGCTACCCGAAGGCCCAGTCTCGTTATGGCCGCGACGACACACGCATTTCCGAGTTCGGCGAGCCGTATCGCCCGCTGGAAGCTTACCTCCCGGGCTATGACGAGCGTGTCGTCCGCATAGCAGACGACCTCCGGGAGTGAGGCTTATCCGAGGCATATTGACCCCTGAGGAACCCCACAGGAGAGCTCCCTCTGGATCTCAATCCCATTCCGACCGACGAATTGAATCGTCCTGTCGCGCAAATATGCCCCTGGCGGGCGATACGGGAGGCACCGGTCCATCATAACGTGCCTCCCTATCTCCGTGGTATAAGAGATAGGGAGGCACGTTATGATGGACCAGTGCCTCCCGTATCGCCCGCCAGGGGGCGGAGTTGAAGGCGTTGACGATGTCTAAACTCACCACCAACGCCACCCCCCCGCCCGAACAGCGGGCTCCGACAGAGCGCGGACGCGGTTGAT
The DNA here is from genome assembly GCA_951640165.1 of Pseudoips prasinana. NCBI lineage: Eukaryota > Metazoa > Arthropoda > Insecta > Lepidoptera > Nolidae > Pseudoips > Pseudoips prasinana. The sequence goes on along the minus strand of OX621237.1, from coordinate 21,248,441 downwards.
CGCGTCCAGCGTCGAACGTCCCTGCCGGAATCCGAACTGGCTGTCCGATAAGTCGGGGCCAACGCGCGACAGATGTTCGCTGAGACGGGCGGCTATGACACGCTCAAAGAGCTTGCCCACCTCGTCCAGCAAGCAGATTGGTCGGAACGCCGAGGGAGAATCGGCGGTCCTGCCCGGCTTCTGGAGAAGCACAAGCCTTGCCTCTTTCCAGCAGGTGGGGAACACGGCACTACGGAGGCAACTGGTGAACAGTTGCCTCAACCGGTCCCCCAGGACTGCCAGGGCGCAAACCCATGCCCTGCCCGGTATCCCATCCGGGCCAGGGGCGGTATTTCGGGCCGCAAGTCGCCGTACTGCTCGGTCCAACTCCCCCTCCGTCACCTCCAATTGGTCGTCCCAATCATGGTACGACGGTGACGGAGGGTCCGAGGCACTGTCTTGGACCCTAGGGAAGACGGTGTCCACCACCCTCCTCAGGAAATCCGGGTCCAGGGTACTTGGCGCGGCAGCACGATCGGCCTCTTTGGAGGCGGAGGCGGCGGTGGCCGATTTTGGCGGGCAGCCTTTGCCCTGGCCTTCCGGCTAATCACCTGGGCCCATGTGCCTTCAGCGGGTGGCGGTGGCGCTGGCCGCACCGGTATCGACGCATGCCTAGCCGCAGCAGCCTCTGCGGCGGCAGCCCGTCTCCGCTGCCGGCCACCCCACTTCGCGGTGGGTGGAACCTGTAGCGGCGCTACGCTCCTAGCGAGCGGTGGGTGGATGGCCCTGCCCGGGAAGATCTCCGCCATGACCTCCTGACGCATCTGGACCAGACGTTAGTCCCAGATGAGCCCCATCTCTCTCATTTTGCGGTCCATGATGGCCGCAAACCTCTCTTCTTGCGAGAGCTGTTCTTCCCGAGCAGGAGCAGAAGGAGGAGCGCCAGCGCTGCTCCTCCGCCGCTCCAGGGCCGCACGTGCCGCCTGTAGGCTCCTTTCGGTTGCTCGCGGCGGCGACGGATTCGACAACCGTGGTGGTGGTTGTGGCGGTGACCCCAGAGGAGACCGCACAGAAGGTGACGGCCGGGAAGGCGAAGGCAATGGCGGAAACGCCCCGAACTCTCTACCGCGGAGCTCCGCCATCTCCGCCGACATGGCGGTCATACGCACCTCCAGGGAGGCCAGCTGGGAGCGCAGCCGCTGGTTTTCCAGCTCCAGTAAGCTTCCGCTGGTCCTCCCGTGTAATTCAGTGGCGGCCGCCTGAGCTTTTCGCGTCGCAAGACGTAGGACACGCACGAAACTTCCCTTTAGGTTTCGGGACGTGTCCGCCACCTTCTCAACCGCCGCCAACGACTCCTGGATGACTGCACCCAGGTCGGCTGAGGGCTGCTGGCGTAGCTCCTCTACCAGTTCCTCGACCCGGGGCAGTCGGCTCTTGTTTTTAGATTCCGCCGGGCCCTGTGCAGGGTCCACAATGAATGCCAAGTCCGCCTCGTCATCCGCATCCACGCACAGTTTTGCGGCCTTGACCCGGCGCCCATCCTGCCCGGCGGGGTTCGATCGTTTCGAACCCGGAGTCCCCGCGCGGCCATCTCGACTGGATAACGACTCCATAGACACCGCGGACCTAAGAGAGCTATCGCTCTCCATGCCCGCGGCCTGATCTGTCGACGCTCGAGGTACCGGAGTGGCCGGGCGGGAAAAGTTCTCCCTGACCCTCCTCGCGGCCTTCCTCTTGGCAGCAGCCTTCGCTGCCGTCTCCTCCTCTTATACGGGCTGCGCCACACCTGGCACACCCGTCAACTCCTTTCCAGTTAAGGCCGTAACCTTAACTACTGGTTGGGCATTATTTTTGTTCTGACGATCCATGGAATACTTCTTATTTAGCGTTCACCAACCCAATTCCCCACCCTCCACCGCGTTCTCAAAGGGGATGCTTTACAAGCACCAGGGATATTGGGCGGTATAGCCATGGGATTAGGCCAATCCGCGAGACCTCCAACGCGCACCGATACTGGACAGCCCAACGTCCAGCACGGCGCGCGCCTTCGTCTGCAGACCGGCACACGGCGCCAGCCCAGACGCCACCTGCAGATACGCCTACCCATGGCTAGCCTTGACGGCCGTCCGATCGGACGTCGCAGCCGATTGATCGGGGCCCGGCTAGACCCCGACCACCCGTTTAAGGGGAAATCCGACCCAAGGAGGCGTGTTGTGGGTGAGGGATAACTACTGCCCGACTCCTCACCAACTCAACCTCCAGGACTCCTTCATCCCCCCGTACGGGTCCCCGCGCACGGCACAAACACGCGGGTGGTCGGCGGAATTCCGACCATACATGGATGATGTATGGAAAGTCCGCCAAGATACGACCACAGGACCTTGGCAGATTCCGCCCCCCCCCCCCCCCACCCCTGTGTCGGAATATTAGCCACAAGCAGTAACCCTTTCACGTGGGACTAATCCCATTACGAGAAACGATTACTACCTGCGCCCGGCGTGCACCGTCCCATAAACTTCTGTTCCCACCGAATATGAGTATTCGAATGGGACCAGTAGTCTTAGGCTCGCGAGGAGGTTTTCCGACCTAGCACGCCGCTTCAATATACCTAATATTTCAGAATGCAATTTTGTAATAGGCCTGTTAACACGGGATTTGTTTGTACGAACACCTGAAATTTATACTGAACATTATAGTTTTTAATTACGGAAATTTTGTTGATTGAAGTATCTACTAATGCATTTTATTATTATTATTATTGGTTTTAAGTGTGATTCATGTGTTTTGTTTCTGTGCTTTTTTTAAATTTTACTATACTTTGCGATTATGTAAAAGTTTGCCTTTTTGTTTTTTATTATTTTATAATATATATTATATTCTATAGTGCTCATATTTGTTTATAGTATTATTATTTATTATGTCGGATTGTAGTAGTGATAATGAGAGTTTTTACTTTTGCAGTGATAGTAACTGATCGTACTCGAGTCAATATCACCAAACAAAAACCATAAGAATCAATGTAATAAAACACGTATTATTTTCTGAACGAGATATATATTTTTTTTTTGACTTGACGTGACGCCATAGTTAGCCTACGAGGCGTTCACTACTTCACCGGACTATAGAGGCGAGCAGAGGGCTCGAGCCGTCTAGCAATTAAGTAACCCGCGCCGGAGGGCACCCCCTGTGGGATTTGAACCTCGACTCTGGGCGATTACTGGCGGAGAGAGGGCAAGGTCATCATTTAGGGAGTTTTGTGCAACTTTCGCTCTAACTTATTGACATTAAAATCACAACTCATGTCACTATTCTGCGGTAACGAAAACATACCGCCTTCTATTTCGACGGCAACGCCATCTAGGGAAAGTCTATGAAACTAAAACTACAAATATTGAACAATCCGCCCACTAAAAGGATTATTTCCTTTTATTACCACCCACTATGCTGTGACTACATCTCGACACTCTTTCAAAGCAATGGACTGTATACAATATTTAATTTTATTGATCAAGTAATGAGCAGCTCAAGCTCAATTTAAAGCAGAATATAATACCTAAGACTTCTAAGTTAGTCGTGAATACACTAGTGTCGTTGTTGATATTGCAAATTTTAACAAAATCCCTTAAAAACAACAAGTTCACTAGTTAATTCTTATATCTATATAGAAATAACTACCTTCTAAACACAAAATAAACTATTCAACTTACAAAATTTATAGTAACAATAACAGTATAAAAGTATTAAACAATTAAACAAAAACATTATAAACCTTAAAATAACAAGTGCTGCAATACTCAACAAATATAAATAAAAAAATATTGCGCTATTCAAAATAAAACTTACAACTATAAATTAATCTGTCACTGGGAGTAAACATAATTTTGAAGCTGGACGTTTAATGCTAGAACCTTTACAACGAAGTGTGACGACGCGTGTGATATTGTCCTTTCCCGGATGCAATTGGACAACTCTACCATACAACCATTTTGCTGGAGGTAAGTTATCCTCCTTCACTAATACCACATCGCCTATCTTAAAGTCAGGAGTTCTACAAGCCCATTTATGTCTCTGAAAGAAATGGGTCAGGTATTCCTGATTCCATCTCCGCCAAAAACTCTGTACCATTCTTTGTACAAATTGCCATCTGCAAAGTGTACTCAATGTGCAGTGCTCGTAATTATAGTCAGGGGCAACTATCAATGGCTGTCCTACTGAGAAATGTCCAGGTGTTAACGGAATCGGATCATCTGGATCCGAAGTGCCTTGAGTTAGTGGCCTGGAGAGAAGCAAGCCTCTATTTGGGACAGGACCGTTGCCATCTCTTCATATGTAAGCGTTGAATCTCCAACGACGTGCCTTAAATGATGTTTCACACTTTTTATCCCTGCTTCCCACAGTCCACCGAAGTTTGGAGCATGGGGAGGGACAAAGTGCCACTCAGTATGCGAATTTGCCAAGGTTGCTGCTATTTCGCTCATCATAGTACTATCTTGAGAAAATAGCACTTTTAGCTCTTAAGCAGCACCTACGAAATTCGTGCCGTTGTCACTCCAGATGTGGCGACATTGTCCACGTCTGGAGACAAACCGTCTAAACGCTGCCATAAATCCATCTGTCGACAAATCAGACACGGCCTCAAGGTGTACAGCACGAGTAGCCATACATACAAATAAACAAATGTAACCTTTGTATGATCGCATACCACGACCTTTGGGAACTCTTAATTGAATGGGGCCCGCGTAACCAACTCCCGAATTCAGAAACGGTTTACTGTGATTGGCTCTGCAAGTTGGAAGCTCACCCATCAATGGGTTTGTCGTTGTGGCTGCGTATCGAATACAAGGCACACAGTCGTGGATGTGAGCACGCACAATATTTTTAACTCTAAGTATCCAATATCTCGTACGTATAAAATTCAATACAAGTTGTTGTCCTCCGTGAAATGTATTTTCATGGGCATCAGCTACGATTAATTTTGTAAGAAAAGAGTCATGAGCTATTATAATCGGATGCTTTATATTATCAGATAGCTGGCAATGTCTCAGTCTCCCTCCAACACGCAATAATCCGCTATCGTCAACGAATGGTGTCAATTTGTATAGTTGGCTCTTCTTTGATTTATCAAAGAGGAGCCAACTATACAGCCTTTAGGCTGCTTAGCCATTAGAAGTGTTATCTCTTCCCCGAAAGGCTGTTGTTGACTTTTTCGAATGCAACAATCTAAAGAGTCTTTGAGTTCGCTAACAGCCAGGTACGTTGTTAAATTTGCCCTAGCATTACGGGACTTCATTACAGATATAAATCTTCTACCCAGCGCTACTACCCTTATTAATTTTCGGTGTGAGGAAAACCGAGACCACAAACTATCATCATCATCTGACGGTAATGTACTTGAATGAACTTTTACGGTTTTCTTCTCTAGCTTGGTGCATATTCCACTAGGTCTTAAGTATTTGATCACACTGTTTTGTAACCAGCTTGGGCCGTGTTTCTATAGATCGCTATGAAGAAGAACATTCGGAGATGCTCCTCGTGAAGCAATGTCAGCAGGATTGTCCTGTGATTGAACATGTGCCCACTGTGTACTATCTAGCAATGTGAGGATCTCTGAAGTCCGATTTGCGACATACGTTTTCCATCTACTAGGGTGATCACTTAACCAAGCTAGCACTACTGAGGAGTCACGCATGTAAGTTTGACTTTGGAATTCCTAGTACCTCGGACACTTCAGTCAACAATTTAGCGATTAAAACAGCACCATTAAGTTTCAGACGCGGAATAGATAGCCGTTTTATTGGGGCAACTTTTGTTTTTGCTGTAAGGAGGTGGCAGTGTACTGATCCATCCCAATCCACAACACGACAGTAAACAGCGGTTGCATATGCCATATCCGAAGCGTCCCCAAACCCATGTAATTCAATTACAGCATTTTTGTCGCTCTTACCAATCCACCTGGGAATATGATACTTAACCAGTGTTTTGAGTTCAGCTTTATAATTTTTCCATTCTTGCCAGAGTTCCGGTGACAGCTCTTCATCCCAATCTATTCTAGCGATCCAGAGCTTCTGAATAATCACTTTCGACTTCATAATGCAAGGAGCTATCGACCCCAGTGGATCATATAGAGTCGAAATTTCTGACACCACAGTTCTTTTTGTTTCAGGCGCAGTTTGCGGTGAAAATCTGACTGAATAGACAAACTCGTCGCTGTTTCTATTCCACGTAAGTCCTAGAACTTTTGTTATTTTATCTGTTTATATTTTCAGATCCTTGCTATCGTCCTCCTTTAATTCTTCTAATAATTTAACGCTATTGCTTGACCACTTTTGCAGTTTAAAACCTCCCTTCTCTAATAATTCATTTAATTCATGGTATATTTTTACAGCATCAGCCTCTGACTTACAAGATGTCATCAGATCGTACATATAAAAATCTGACTTCACCCTTTCAGCAGCTAATGAATATTACTTCCCTTCGTCACAAGCCAGCTGCTGCAACGCCTTAACCGCTAAATATGGAGCACAGGAAGTGCCAAATGTAACTCGTAAAAGCCGAAAATCTTCAATTTCAAGAGAAGGATCCTCTCTCCATACAATTCTTTGGCAGTCTACATGGTCATCTGCTACCTTGACTTGGCGATACATCTTTACGATGTCTGCCGTAAGACACACCGGATACTGTCGCCATCTTAGAACAGTATGACGTAAATCTGAGGAGCTGATTGAGGGGATCAACAGGGATCCATGGGGGCGCCCGTACAAGATGGTTATGGGCAAGCTCAGACCATGGGTCCCTCCGCTCACCGAAACGCTCGACCCCGAGTTCGTGGGAAGAGTGGTAGACACCCTCTTCCCAAGGGCCGAGCGCGGTGACTCGGTCGCTCCACCGCGATCTATACCGGACTGGACATCAGACATGGATGTGACGGAGGACGAGCTAGAAAGCGCAGTAAGGCGACTCGCGGCGCGAAGCACCGCTCCTGGGCCCGACGGTATCCCAGGTCTGGCCTGGGTGCTGGCCCTGTCGGTGATAGGCGGTAAGCTGCGTCGCCTTTTCTCTCGCTGCCTCCACCTTGGGGTTTTCCCGTCTGAGTGGAAGGAGGCCAAGCTCGTCCTCATCCAAAAGAGAGGGAGAAATGCGGACTCTCCCTCTTCGTTCCGACCCATTTGCCTTGTGGACGAGGTGGGCAAACTCTTTGAGCGAGTAGTGTCTGCCCGTCTTAGCGGGCACCTGTCACGGAATGGGCCTGACCTGTCGGACTGCCAGTTCGGCTTCCGTCGCGGTCGTTCGACGGTGGACGCAATCCGGCGGGTCCAATCCCTGTCACAGGACGTCGTTCGGGAGGGGGGAGTGGCGATGGCTGTCAGTCTTGACATTGTCAACTCCCTCCCGTGATGGGCAATAAGGGAGGCACTGGGTTACCACAACGTGCCCCCTTACCTACAGGGGATTGTTAGCTCGTATCGAGCGATAGGCTCATCGTATACACGGCTCGGGGCGGAGAGGGAATGTCAAGGGAGGTCGATCGCGGGGTTCCACAGGGATCTGTTTTAGGACCCCTCTTGAGGAACCTCGCTTTTGACGCGGTCCTCAGGACGAGGCTCCCCTTCGGCGTAGATGTCGTTTGCTATGCAGATGACACTCTCGTGTTGGCCAGGGGGAGCAATTTCACGGATGTGGCACGGCTTGCCGAGCTGGGAGTACCCTGCGTCGTCGGCAGTGTCCGCGGGCTGGGCCTTCAGGTAGCGCCTCACAAAACTGAGGCGCCTTGGTTCCACAGCCTCCGTCGGGGCAGGGAACCTCCCAGCACGCGGATTCAGGTATGTGGTGAGGCGGTCCCAGTTGGGCAAACCCTCAAATACCTCGGGCTGACGCTGGACAGTAGGTGGGCTTTTGACGCCCACTTTGTCCAGCTGGTCCCCCGACTTCGCGGAGCGGCGGGCGCACTCCAGCGTCTGTTTCCCAACCTCGGGGGACACCGGGAAGAAGTCCGCCGCCTCTACTGTGGGGTTATCCGGTCTATGACCCTCTACGGCGCTCCCGTCTGGTCTTCTGGACTGGCGAGAGCTCCCCGCTGCAAAGCTCTTTTGAATAGCGTGCAGCGGGTGGTTGCCATCAGAGTGGTCCGTGGATACCGGACGATCTCCTTCGAGGCGGCGACTTTACTAGGACGATTCCCGCCACTGGACATCCTGGCGGACATGGACGCGAGAGCTTACGATCTCGTCCGTGCCCGTTCGGATGCCGGGGGCTAACAACCGGACTGGACAAACGTACGGCGGGACGCGCACCGACAGGCCTTAGAGATTTGGCGCGAGCGGCTTGAATTGCCGAGAGGCTTGCGTCAACGCTCTGTCGATGCGGTCCTACCATGGTTTGACGAATGGCTGCTCCGGAAACGGGGCAGCCTAACCTTCAGGTTGACACAGATACCGGACACGGGTGCTTCGGTGAGTACTTGTGTCGAATAGGTAGAGAGGCGACACCGACGTGTCACCATTGTGGCAGCGGCTCGGACTCGGCCCAACATACACTCGAGGAGTGCCCAGCTTGGGCCCCCGAGAGGCGAGTCCTGGTCGCTGAAATAGGATTGGACCTCTCGCTGCCAGCAGTGGTTTCGGCTATGCTGGCGGTGACAACCGGATGGAACGCGGTGGCCTCCTTCTGTGAAACTGTTATGCCCAGGAAGGAGGCCGCCGAGCGCGAGAGGGAGCGCAACGATTCCTCCCGTAGGAGAACGAGACGGCGCCGATGAACTGGATATTGACGCGAATGTCTACTTCATCGGCGCCGGCGCTGGGAGCTTATCTCAGCGCGAGAGAGTATGCGGCGTCCGGCTGGCTTCTCCCCGGCTTGGGACCGCTGGCGTTTGGAGGAGGGGCACTCCACTCGTCTTACATAAGCGGTCCCGGGAAGAGGTAACCTGCTGTAGCTAGGGTTGCCTAAACGCGCTTGTGCGTGAAAGGGAGGGGAGGAGGCATTTGGCCCCCTCCCGTCCCCGGATGAGAGTCTCAGACGCTCAGTGTACAGCGGGGGTACTGGCGAGATCGACTTTTTGAAATTACTAAATGCTTTTTCTATTTGGTTTCTTATGTCTTCTAGCACTCTGAAATCCTTATCCATTTTTGTTTTATCCAATAAAGTCACAAACTCGATGCAATTCCAATGATATTTTGTTAGTTTTTACAGGTTACAGTTTCGTAGAAAACAGTACAAAATCCAATAGAGTGCAACAAAAATAATTTAAAGTGCCTTGCAGACTATGGCTCAAAATCGTCTAAGTGTTTAGGACTTAGTTTATTTCGCTCAGAAATCGGGCGTGGATTGTCTCAACCAAATTTAGACGATTATTCCAAGTCTAAAGTAAGTAATCCGCGAATTTTTTAAGTCCATGCATTAACTTATAATTCTTCTCGACACTTAGAATAATTATGAATTTGTACTCACAGTTTATCTTCCTTATGTTGCACTCAGATAATATATGGATAATATTCAATCAAACAACTCGTACTACCAGCGAGAAGCGATAGCAGCGCCGCCGCCACCTTCCAAGTCTTGATTCACCAAAAACGCCCTTCGGCTCGTAGGACCTTGATCGTACCCGAGTCAAAATCACCCGAAACCCCAAGAATCAATGTATTATATCACGTATTTTACTTACACTTAAGTTACTCAAGTCACTATTCTGCGGTAACGAAACCATACCGCCATCTAATTCGACGGTAACGCCATCTAGGGAAAGTCGATGAAACTAAAACTACAAATATTGAACAGTGACAGTTTCATGAGTGTACCTTCCCTAGCAGATACCTTAATAACGCAGTTTTCTGATGTACCCAAGAATTTCAATGTGGTTCATATAAATGCCCAGAGTATTCCAGCCCATTACGCGGATATGCTAGCATCTTTTGACTGTAAATTCTGGCATGATTCAGAAATGAGTATGGCGTGAATATTCATTCACGCCATACTCATTTCTGAATCATGGGCCATGGCTCAAGCCATGTCTTCCATCTACGCTATACTCACCCACCGGCTTCAATCTAATTAGAAATGATCGTGCGTGTGGTGGTGGTGGCGGGGTTGCCATTTATTTGCGTACCAATATATCCTTTTCTATTGTGGATACGTCAACTCAGCCATCTTTTTATTGAAGTTGAGCTTAATCATTGGAAAGTTTTACTTGGTGTATATTATAGCCCATCTTTAAGAGTAATTTTTTTCTCCTCTTTGGAAAAACTCCTAGAAAAGGTTCTCCCGCTCGTCTCGCCTTGTCTCTCTTATTGAATCTAATAACTTATCTAATCCTTTCACTAAATGCTACACATAATTTTCCTAACTCTACTCCTTCACTTCTCGATCTTATTATTATTTCTTGTTCTCAACACGTTGCCAAACATGGACAATGTTCTGCCGATGCCTTCTTTCATCGTGATCTTATCTACCTTTCATACAAAATTCGGCCACCTAAGGCAAAGTCAAAAATTCTCTTGCAACGCAATTTTGGTAGCATTAACATTGCTAGTCTTCTTGAGGATGCCAGCAACATTGACTAGAGTTGTCTCCTTAACGCTGACAGCATTGATGAGAAAGTTGATATTTTTACGAAAATAATTATTAACCTCTACGACAAACATGCTCCTGTACGGCCTATCAGATTGAAACATCTTCCAGCACCTTGGCTTTCCGATGACATAAAAGTACTTTTACATAAGAAAGTTACAGCATCCAAAATGAAAATAAGAAATACTGATCACCATCGAGATAAATATATCAATATAAGGAATCACTGTAATAAGGTGTGTAGGGATGCACAACGCCAGCATATTCACAAATATGTTCAAAATGGAGATCCAGCGAAAGTATGGAAATTTCTTAAATCTATGGGGGTTGGGAAATCATGACAAGATACCATTCCTAAACACTTAGATCTCGACCTACTTAATCAGCACTTTTCAGTTTCGTCCAACTTTTATAGGACTGTAAAAACCTTCGATCATTAAGGTAAAAACCTACACACTAAACTATTTGTCATCTTTTCCGGCTCCCAACTATCCACATTTTGTCTTTAGTCAATTCTCTGTTTGTGATGTTAAGAAGAGCGTATTGTCAATAGCATCCAATGCTAATATAGCGACTGTATTAGCCGTAACATGATCCTACCTATCCTTGACGAAATCCTTCCTATTATCTGCCATATCCTCAATTTTTCCATCTCTAGTGGTGTCTTTCCATCCTTGTGGAAAGACGCACAAATCATTCCTTTGCCAAAGAAATCCAATCCCACGTCCATTTCTGAGTACCGTCTAATATCTATACTTCTTTTTCTATCCAAAGTTCTTGAGTGACTCATCCATAACCAACTCAGTGTGTTCCTTCGCAAGAACAATCTCCTTAATCCTTACCAATCCGGTTTTCGTCCAGGTCACAGTACGACCACAGCCTTGATCAATGTTACGGAAGATATCAGGACAGGCATGGAAAATGGCAATATGTCAGTGCTAACATTGTTGGACTTCAGCAATGCCTTTAACACGGTAAATTTTGACATACTGTTGGCCATTTTACGCTCCATTATCATATCTCCAACGGTAATTAACTGGTTTCGCAGTTACCTGTTTGGACGTCCGCAGCGGGTTCGCATAGAATATTCTTTCTCTTCTTGGTGTGATACTACTGCTGGGGTACCACAGGGTGGCGTTTTATCTCCTTTGCTCTTCGCTTTATTTATAAATGCTATTTCTGACCAACTTACTCCAACCTATCACCTTTACGCGTATGATCTACAAATATACACCCAAACGTCTTGTGACAAGCTATCGGAAGCCATTAGGGTTATTAACAAAGACTTATCTCATATAAGTAATACACTTAAACTTAAAGTAAGACTTATCTCAATCACAAAACGTATTTATACATATGGTTAAACAGTACTATCTCACTTTATCAACTCGGCAATAAATCTACTGCCGTCCGTTTGTGAAATAATATCCTTACATTCATTTATGTATTGTACCTATATATGTATTTGTATATATCTATGTATTTATTTGTTTATGTAAGTATATGTATAGTCAAATGTATCTTATTACGTAAGTACATAACTTTTCAATCGCAATTAGTAAACCTTCTGCTACCTTTATTAGATTCTTTCAATTTTGGTCCATTCAAAGTAAATCGGTTGCCTGGAAGAGATCGCTTTTAGCCATAAGGCCGCCAATTGCATTAAAATAAGCAAATTTTATTGTTGTATCTATTGTTTTGTATTACTTATTTTTGAAATAAAGTGTTCTTCTTCTTCTAAATAATTAAGGTTAATACTACGAACTAGTTACTTATCTACAAAGTATACATAAATACTTTGTTTTAAATTTACCCATTAACGCTCAAAAACTAACTAACTTAGTCTGTTTCCTTATTCACACTTAAGTACATTCGGAGCAATTAAAACACAATTTTGTATTTATAACTGTTTTATTCAAATTCTCATACATATGAAATTAAAAAATAATATCGAATTTAAGAGGCCTATTACAGTCCACTAGCGCTGCCAATCGAAAAAATGTCATAACCCGTAAATAGAATCAAAAATACATAATATGTTCTATTATTACTGTGGAAAAGGTAATAACGTAATTGTATAACACCTTATCAACACTTGAAATATAGCTGTTTAGCTAAATCGTGCATTCAAAACATAGACGGCCGTTTTTGTTACAAATGCACGATTTAGCTAAACAGCTATATTTCAAGTGTTGACAATGTGTTATAAAATTACGTTATTGCCTTTTCTACAGTAATAATATACCACATTTTGTATTTTTGATTCTATTTACGAGTTATGACATTTTTTCGATTGGCGGCGCTAGTGGACTGTAAAAGGCCGCTTAAAGTAAAGAAAAAATCTTTAGACTTTTAAAAAGTTGTAACAAAAAGCCATTGAAACCACTGACAAGACCCTTGTGGTTACAATGTTTTTACATTTGTTTTTTTTAAATCTCAAAAGACTAAGAACCTAGGGCCTCTGAATTAGTAAAAAAAAATAACTAACTGCTGTCATCGAGCGGGAATTGAAACATTCAGAATTCAGACAGGCAGGCAATTTACAGTCCTATCCTCTTAGCTGGAATATCTAAAAAAACACGGATATATAGCGTTGTGAAATTATTTGTGTTATTATAATCATTATAGTTAAAACCACATTATAGAAATGTTCGAATGGGCATATAGCGGGGCAAACAAAGCAGTGCCTAGAAATGTGGGTCCTGAATGCGCATATTTTTTATCAACCAAAAGACAAATAATTGAAACTTTAATTGTGACTTCAGTCTGTTTGTATATTCTTGTAAGTATGTTGTACATTATCCGGCTGCATTATTCGATATATTTTTAAGAGAAACTTGTATCTTTATTAATTTAATATATTATTCTATTCTACACTACTATTAATTCTATGCTGGTAATTAAATTAGTGCGTCCTTTAATTTGCTTGTATTCTTATTAGTAAGTTATTGACTGGCTGGTTGGTGTGGTTGGTAGATCGTGGGTTCGATTACCAACCAGGACAGATATTTGTGTGCATGAATATGTCTGTTTGTCCTGAGTCTGGGTGTAATTATCTACATAAGTATGTATTTACAAAAGAAAAGTAGCATATGTATAACAGTTATATGATTTCCATAGTACAAGCTCTGCTTAGTTTGTGATTAGATGGGCATGTGTGAATAATATCCTAGGATATTATTATTAGTTTAGCCTATAGTTAAATATATTTATGTTAGCAAAATAATTTATCTAATTGAGTTTCTTATTGTGTATTATTAACATGTCTTATTATATTTGCATATCTAAGAGTAATTAGATAAGAGTTATAGGTGCATAAGTTTCTTACCATTCATTTTATAATTTAGTATTAATATAAAAAAGTATTTCATAATTTGGCATCCCAAATTTTGAGTTTCATCAATAAACTTTGCCTTAGGAAGGTTGGTTTATTTACAATGTTTTGATGATGTAAGTACATATTTACATAGGTACGAGATTTCTTATAGATTAGTCTATAAGAAATCTCTCTGCCTAAATCAGATAAATCCATCAATTCACTGATACCAAGCCCACCCAGATCAAGAGAACATTTTAATTATAATAAACTTTTTGACTTTACAAATCACTCACCCAAATGGTTACCTTGCACTGTGATTGAACCAGGTTCCCTCATTCAAACAAGGCTCTGTTTGCAAGTAGATTTTAAAATATACATGCTTAAAATCAATGATGTTCCAGATTAAGACAATACCAAAATTAACTTTATCTCAAGATGTAAATTATGTTAAAAATGATAGAGGAGGGAAAAGATTGTTAGTCATCCTTCTGGCACTCTTGTGGGGAATGGAGATTGGCTTTAAATTTGCCTCACGGACAGTTATATACTTGTTAAATCCCTGCCATGTTACTACATTGATACAAGTGAGTACATATTTTATAATATTTCTTGTATAATTTATTACATAATTATGCTTAATATGTTAAGTATATTGTGTTCTTAATGAGGAAACATATTTAGTCTATTTTAGGATGTTTTTCCTTAATAATGAATCATATTAGGTATTGGAACCAGGCATTGTCTTTGACAATCAAGAAGAATAATTTGTAAAAAGTAAATGATATGCACCAGTGTGTAATTTGTTAACTAATAGTATTGTTACATCTGCATATTTATTGTGTGTCCACAAGTGAAAATTACATCCAGGCCTGATTAATTTATTATTTTGAATCATATTACTGAATTAAATAGTGTAATATAATAAATAAACAACACATATACTAGGTTTTCTACTAAGTATGCAAATATCCAATATCTAAGATTATGCTTAACTATTTGGCCATAAATAGTGTATTGTAAATGTGTTGTGATACACATGTCTTATCTACTATCCTAATTATCTTTAGAAATATCATCTAGAATTCTCACTTTACATATGCAAAGTCAAGGGTTTATTAAGTGGTAATCCACTTAATAAACCCTTGACTTTGCACACTTAAATATATTTGGATTATAATATCCAACATCAAATGTTAAATGCTATACATAGAAATAAGTTGTGTAATTTGTTTTGTTTTGTTTTGTAATATTCATTATTAAATGAACTTTTGTAATTTTTTGAGCAGGTTATTCTGTTTATAAGATTTGGTCCGGAATTTGAGATGTAAACATATTAATCTTGTCTATCCTGGATGTATGTTCTCCTTTAAATGTCATAATTAACATTAAATTATAGTTCACTAAGTTTTTAAGTCTAGTTTTCTGCAAATCAAAAATCCATGACAAATAAGATTAAAATAATGTTTTACTCTGAACTTTTCAATGTACTCTTCTAATAATAGATGCAAATGTTTAATATATCTTTGCATTATTCCAGATCTATTTGTTGGCTGCTCCACCGAGCAAGAATGTTACTGCATTGTTTCGTATTCACTTAAATTTATTGAATGGGCCACTCCTAGCATTTTTGTTTCCTGAAACTGCTTCAAGGAAGGTAATGAGTTTTAATTAGTTGATATCTTTTGAATTACCTCACCTGTTATAAAATTGAGCTAAATCTTGCCTCATTTCTAAATATATTTGAATTCTATGTGCTGAGATAACATGCATGTTATCCCAGTATATTATCAACACAACCAACCATCCCCGACACCAGGAAAAGTCTGATAATAAACGGTTTTACTGTGTTCCATCTTGTTTGAAAGAAGGAATTGAATAAGTAATGTTATTGAACTCCATAGAGTCTGTTAAATGTTTACCATTAGGCTGGTTGTATGTTTGTATTTCATATTAGGTTGTATGGATAAAAATAAAATCTATGTTTTCAATATTGTAACATCTGCATAAAACTCCTTGTAGCTTTGTTTCTTCTATGATAGAGATAGCCAAGAAGACTGAACTATATAAAATGTTTTTTGATATCAGATATTTGCTGAAGCGGCTCTGTATTGGATACAACATGGAATGATGTTTGTAATTCCTTACTATCTTCTGAGGATCGGTGGTGGGTGATATTGTTTATTTGTGTGTTAATATTATAATTCTAGTTTTATTACTAATTTACAAACTGTGCCTGTAATTTTTTCCCCTTTGGTACCTATGACATACAGTGGGTCCACTGTAATCTGGCCCCTAGCTAATGAAACTGATGTCAATGACAAGGTCACAATTATGACCCTTATAGTTACGGGGAATAACGTGAGTATGATTGTGCAATAACATTTATGATGGCAAATTTTATTAAAAATGGCAAACCTTTTTTAACATTATAGTTATATAATTGTTAGTATGATTGTGCAATAACATTTATAATGGCAAATTTTATTAAAAATGGCAAACGTTTTTTAACATTATAGTCATATAATGCCTTAAATACAAAAATAAAAGTACTATAAACATTTTACTTTTTGTAAAGATTAGATATCTTTACAAAAACTTGCATTATTATTTTATACAGGACGTTTTGCAATGCACAAATCAACAATAATTTTTAATTACACCTTCCAATAATATTGATCATTTAGCAAAATTTCCATATGTTTTAAATTAACAATTTTATTTGAA
This sequence comes from Pseudoips prasinana, assembly GCA_951640165.1. NCBI lineage: Eukaryota > Metazoa > Arthropoda > Insecta > Lepidoptera > Nolidae > Pseudoips > Pseudoips prasinana. Next base: position 21,231,856 of record OX621237.1, on the reverse strand, counting down.
CTTTGGTGTGGTTTTTAGAAGAAAAAATACTTCTTCATATTACAGTACCAATACACTTACACAGGCTTTAGGTAGGTAATCAGAGTGCACTGATCAATTGGGGTCTATAGAATACTATTAAGAATTTGAATTTGGCTTGTCAAAAGGTAAATACGCGTTTTTTAGGAGCAGCGAAAAGCTGCGCCGTATTCAAAACACGATGAGTTGAAAGCCCGACAACCCGCGAATATTCAATACAATTTATGTTGATGGGAAACTCACGTGCGCTCAGTGCGCACAACAGTTTACTAAGAAGATCGGCTATGGCAGCCATCTTCGGGGGCACGAACGCAGTACTGACTAGGAGTTGAAGTAGTCGCCATGACTTATAATCGGTCGGACCATTCATCATCAGACATTTGAGGGATTGTACAGTGCCTAAAATTTACAAAAAGGGTATCTCCACAGATGAATGCCACATAACACTCATTAATATAATGTTGTACTCATATGCTCTTTAAATAAATAAGTTAGATTTTGATGGATTTTAAAAATACAATTGAACAAACAGGCAAGTAGCAACAAAAATAAACATGAAGTGGACTTTTGATCTAAGTACCATACCTACATATATCCTTATTGACATTACAGACACTTTAATTTTTAGAATTAATGTTTTCTTTGATGGAATAAAGATTCTGAACAATCTAGTTAGACAGATAACAATATTTACTGTATACCCTGTATAGTATTATATTAGGTCTTTACCTATGAAATTGCCGTTCTGCAGTACTGGCCATTTCAAATCAAAATAATTTTTGTTTGGCTAAGAATTCTAATTTCAAATTAATTTTATTTTAAAAACATGGATTCTTTTTTCCAAAAGTAGTCATTTCTTTATTGATTAGTGTTACATTTTCATCGCATTTCAATCTTTTTCGTCATCATGGATACGTTAAAAATTCGAGTAATTATGGAATATGAGTACCGTCGTGGCAGCAACGCGGCACAAGCGGCACGCAACATCAACGACGTTTACGGAGCTAACACTACAAACCAACGCACCACCTGTTATTGGTTTGCTCGCTTCCGTTCTGGAAATTTCGACCTGAAAAATGAACCTCGCGGTCGTCCGAAAACTTTGGTCGACAATGACGAATTAAAGGCGGTTGTGGAAGCTGATGATACACAATCTACGGCTGAATTAGCAGCAGCTTTCGACGTTAGCGTCAAAACAATATTGGTCCATTTGCGTCAAATTGGCAAGGTAAAAAAGCTTGACAAATGGGTGCCCCACGAACTCAATGATCGCCAGCGCGAAGTACGCGTCGAGACGTGCCTTGCACTGCTCAACAGACACACAAATGAAGGAATTTTGAACCGCATTGTTACCTGCGATGAAAAATGGATTCTGTTTGATAACCGCAAGCGCTCAGCAAGTTGGTTGGATCCTGGTTCAGCACCTAAACAATGCCCTAAACGAAAACTTACCCCTAGAAAAGTGATGGTCACTGTTTGGTGGTCTAGCGCCGGTGTGATTCATCACAGCTTCTTACCAAACGGGGTGAGCATTACTGCAGATGTGTACTGTGAAGAACTGAGCACAATGATGGAGAAGCTGGCGCATCTCCAACCAGCATTGGTCAATCGCTCGTCTCCGCTGCTCCTGCACGACAACGCGCGACCTCATACTGCACAGCAGACGGTCTCCAAGTTGCAAGAACTGGGGTTGGAAGCTCTCCGTCATCCGCCCTACTCACCAGACCTTGCGCCTACAGACTACTACTTTTTCCAGAATTTGGATAACTTCTTGGCGGGAAAAAAATTCAATACCCGAGAGGCAGTACAAAATGCCTTTGAAGAATTTGTTGCCTCCCGTCCAGCTGATTTCTTTAAGAAGGGCATCAATAAACTGCCACTGCGATGGCAAAGATGCATTGATTGCATGGGTGATTACTTCGATTAATACAAATAAAAAAAATCATGAAAAAAATTCGTTTAAATTTTTTCATACAAAACGGCAATTTCATAGGTAAAGACCTATTATTAGCACATTGGTGAGAAAAATATAACATGAGCTTTTCTATCTGCCAAAAAATGTACCATATCCAATCACCCCATTCGTATATTTACATATAGGTAGGTTTATCACCTTTTGGAGCTAGTTTTATTTATTAAATTTAGTAATGTTTTCTTGTTTTGAAAATGTTAAGAAACGACATCTTTAACATCATTTTATATTCGATGGAATTGAGGTTTTAATAAGCTATTTAATTATAAGAAAATTTAGCTTGCTTAGCATGGATACGAAGACTCATGTCTCTGTACAGCGTTCGACCAATGAAATCACAGAAAAACACAAGCTCATGACTGCGAGCATTGGGATTGGTCTAACATTATAGTGAGACATGAGGCTTCGTTGCCACGCTAGCTATACCGATATATCATGATTACTAATTGTTGTCATTATTTTATTTTTAGGAGTTTATAACATTGAACCCTTATGGGATTTTAACTGGGCTATACTCAGCTATTGTTTGAATATGCTGTATCACTTTATTGTGTTACAATTTATTGCAATTGTAAGTATACCTTTTAACAATATACATACATATACCTTTTGTGGTCTTCCACAGTAAAGGTATCATCATTTAGATGTTATGTTTAAGAGGCTGACAATACCTAATTCGGTTTGTAATATTAATTGACAATTATAAAACCGGCCAAGTGCGAGTCGGACTCGCACATGGACGGGTTCCGTAGCAGCAAGAATTTCAGTTGATTAAATGAAAGCAAGTTGCGGTTTATGACGTATTAAAAAAAACTACTTGCTAGATCTCGTTCAAACCAATTTTCGTTGTTAGTTTCCATGGTAATGTACATCATATATTTTTTTTTAGTTTTCTGATTCTCTTATTTTAGAAGTTACAGAGGGTTACACACTCATTTTACCACTTTGGAAGTGTCTCTCGCGCAAACTATTCAGTTTAGAAAAAAAATATATTAGAAACTTCAATATCATTTTTGAAGACCTATCCATAGACACCCCACATGTATGGGTACGATGAAAAATATTTTTTTTGAGTTTAGTTCTATGTAGCGACCCCCCAAAATTATTGTTCTTTTTCTATTTTTGTGAATATCTTAATGAGGTTCACAGAATAAATCTACTTACCAAGTTTCAACAGTACAGCTCTTATAGTTTCGGTAAAAGTGGCTGTGACATACGGACGGACCAACAGACAGACACGACGAATCTATAAGGGTTCCGTTTTTTGCCATTTGGCTACGGAACCCTAAAAATGGGATCCATATACTTAGACCTTTATTAGGCCTCGTTAACCTTTATTAGATTAGTTTTCAGCTTTGATAGCGTTTAATATAACAAAACTAAATTACGTCGGTATCGTAGCCTGACTACTTACATATAAAATAATACATAAAATAAATAGGTATTTAGAAACAAGGTTATTTATCAGTTGTCTGGTTGCCATAGCACAGGCTCTTATCTAACTTGGGATCAGTGTGTTAGTTATCCCATCATATGTTTTATTTAATTTTTACAATGAATACATAATTGTTTATTTTATAATTTTTGCATCTTGTTTTTATACAAGAGCTTTATGATCAAAATTAATGGGATCTGTATACAATATGTAGTATTCGCGAAATAGTGTCAAAACAAACTACACTCGCCGCTGTCAGCCTCTTTACGTTTATTAATATTATCAAGTAGCGATGCCAGTTAAATTGCTTAATTGCAACTCAAAGTGATGGTACCTTTCAATGTGGATTCCCATGATATATTGAATATTATTAAGCAATAACTTGGAAGTAAGTAATAACAAAAATCCTTTCTTTCAGCCTGCTCAAGTAAATTTGAATCACATGCTCTGCCCAGCTATTCTGGACCCATTCGATGGACCGTGGTATCGGGTAGCGGCAGTTTGTCATCAAGCACTCTTGTGTCCTTTGCTGTGCAAAGTATATTGTCTTGTATCAGAATTTTGTCTTACGAAATTTCCCCCAACGAAAGTCAAGCCATGTATGAAGGATTCACTTATGGATGGTAATGTTCTAGAAAAACGTATTGAACAACCACATAAAGACTAGTTTCTGTGGCAGCTGAATTATACACGCAGCAGCGACCCATCTCAGGGTAGGTAATATCTACAATATAAATTGCCTTTTGATTTAGAGAACAATATTTCATCGCGTCCATTTCGTTTTGGTGGTTATTATAATGATAAGATTAAATTTATTCTAGATTATGAACTTATGCAAAGATTTTGTGATTATATTTGTTGGTACTAGGTATATAACAACAATTAATCTCAGATATTTGATGTGGAAAATGAGCCCTTTATCCGACTTTTAAGAAGGGTGTAAGTCAAATGTTTTAGACAAGAATGACTTGGTTTATTTAATACGGCTAATGTGTGATAGATTTTTATATTTAGTATCATGTACAGTCAACCGCTCCAATAACATAAACAACTATTAAACAATCAGTTTATGAAATCATATGTTTTGGGCTCGTTGTTGAAGAGCGCCAGCTGTTGGCAAGTTTAACTAGTGTTCTGCAAGTCGTTCAAATTTATGTATAAGTCGAACTCCTTTAATATCCAATATTTTAAAGTTTTTTTTAACGCTGTGTTCATGTAATTCTTATCTATAAATGGCTATAAGGAACGAAAACTTGACTGCACGTGTGACGCAGCGGTTAAGACAGTCACCTCGCCACTTCCTGTCCCGGGTTCGATCCCGCGCAGGACTATTTTCGGAACCATAAATAGTTGTCTTGGGTCTGGATGTACTTTGTGTCCGTCAAGTCTATGTTTGTACAGTACCCCGCGTCTCATGACACAGGGATTAATTTCACTGGCGTTTTCTTAAAAAAAATATATATCTTAGGTAAATTGGTTGCCCAAAATCGTTATTAGACTAGCTAGTAAATATAAAAATGCAGCGAATATTTCGAATCGCGAACAAATCGGATTTTGTTTTCGACGTTATCAAAATTGTTCAAATAACGATGTTGAACTAAATACCGCAATGCTGAACCTGTAGGTAAATGTTAATTGATGCAGCTGACTGTACTTTAGAGATACCATGTGTACTTTTTACGCTTACATTTTTTGCTTATATTTATTTGCTAAGAATCTTTTAGATATATCAAAACAAAATGCATTTATAATTTGAAGTATTGTTTAGTTACTAAGCTGTAAACTATATATCCTCGTCCCACCACCTACTAATTGGTATAGTTGACCAGGAATAGACGGGCTTAGGTAATTAGTGTCCATCCGGCTAATTAGTTGTTAGAAAGTTGATTACAAAACAGATTTTCAGGTTTGTTGTCGTTATCGAGCGTGAAATCAATAAATTTACCGATGATCTAGCTTAATTATGCTTTTTATTCTTTAATTTATGTATTTGTATATGATCACTTTTTAGAACTGTTATTGGCTTGGATGGACACTAATTATTAACCTAAAAGTTCCTAATGCCGGTATAAAGATACAAAAATATTAAACTTGAATCTTTATTCTGGGTATACCCTTAGACGTGCAATACGAGTAGTCTTAAACCGTGTTATCTACTACCTACTCTAAAGACCCCTAAAGTTAGGGCTACTTAAATAAGACATTTCCAGAATTTTCATAGGTGTTGTACCTATATCGGTTGATGAGTCGTACGATTATTGATACCTGAGGGCCGAGGTGCATATGAATCCGCGATCTAGCTTGTGTCGAAGGATTTATCGCGACAAAATAATTTTACTCTTGTAAACATTTTTAAAAATCCTATGGACAGTGGAGAATTTTCAGAATCATCTATTCGGGCAATGTGGACGCTTAATTTGTACACGTTACCACTAAACATAATAAAAAGGTTTAAGGTAATGGTTAATAATAAATAATTTCCAACCGCCAACATCTTCAATGCGTCTAAAGGGGTGCTAAGCAACGCTATATTAGCGTTCTTCTTTGGTCAGGACTTATGTTCCGTAATGTTATATATTTACTGCTCAATTACATTATTTCTTGCTCAATGGTCCTATTAACGTCAATGTTGTCGTTTTCATGTTGAATCTTAATGAACACGTCCCTCAGAGCAATAACATGGCACTGTTGTTTATATAAATGAACTGCAACTAAAAATATAATTAGGATTAATATTCAAGCTTTTTAAACAGTGGATGAATCACGGCAATTTTTTTACAAGGTATGTTACTAATAGTTTTAACGTTCGGCTATAATTCGAAGTAGGTCAAACTTCGAATTATAGCTGAACGTTTAGACGGGCACAGATAGATGCGACCTGGTTCGCTGGTTCTAAATAAGTGTAGGATAGATATACTTATTTTGGACTAGCGAACGATCACACCTATTTATAATCTACGCAAGTGGGTGATAGGCTTAACCTAATGCATTTGATGTATCCAGTTTGTTTCTGTGGTTGGTCGCAGTTCTAAACTAAGCTTTAATTAATTGCTTTAGAAGGACCCGCGTAACCTTAGTCGTAACCACATTTAGCTTTCAGGCCTAACATATAAAAAGCATAAGTAGCTTCGCTTCTGCTGTCTCACAACATTTTTTTATGAACGTCATTTCTAACTTTTAATGATCTATATTACTAGCAAGTAGATCACATGGTTTAGGGCGTTGTACAAATTAGATTTTAGACTTAAGTTATTACGTCAGTTTTAAACACGATAAGAAAGTATTCAAAATTTCAACTCGTGCTGTAATTGTTAAGTTTCTTTTCAGTGTAGATACGTACTTATTTCTAGATGTCTGTTTTTTATATCCAGAACATGTACCGTTTTATATACTAATCGTATAATTTTATACGTATAGTTTTCATAGAAGATGTGTAAAAAATGTATTGTTCACGCTGCAGAGAATAGGCTTATTAGAGGGAAGTTTATCGAGTATTAATTTAAATTGATTCATACAAAAACGTACTTGTTACAGAATACTTTTAACCATTTTTACATATTACAAAATACTTGCATCAATTGAAAGGCCAGACTTCAACGCGCGGCCATCTTGCTCGCACATTCGGATGTTTTTCAAAAGATCTGTAGGATTAGTATTAGTATTTTTAAAATGTGCTACGGTAATTTTTTGAGAGTAATATTCCAAATAATGCAGTTCACATTTATTATTAGCTAGTCGAATTCTGGGCCGTAATTCCAAATGGGAATCCGAACGCGACCCACGAACCATGGACTAATCGGCCTAACGCGCGCTAATCGCTCAACCACCGCGCCGTGGAATAATACTTAAAGGATATTTTCTCATTTGAACAGCAAGAAAAAATACTAGGTATGTACATTATATAGCATCACACTTCATAGAACAGAAGAAAATAAGTAGAGTTACATTAGGTTAGATAGGCGTAGTGTGATTTTGCCGTAGTGAGTGGCTAGAACCTACTTATTTTAAGTCACCACCACAGTGAGTTAAAACTAGTTAAGTATGTATTGTTACTAGGTAATTAAGTAGAGACTACATATGTATGTGGTGACATAAAAACCTACTTCATTTAAATGCGCCAAATCGTTGAAGGGCTTCGCCTTCGACACGTAGGTATAATACCTGATTTGTATGACTACAGAAGGGTATTATAAGCGTATTGGATAGTCTCGACGTGTGGAAAATATTATTTTTTACCAGAAATTATTAGCAACGTTAATTTAATATGTATACAATAAAAAAATTGGGCAATAAATATTGCACGACATTTGTTTATTTTAGGCTTTTTTTTAACTCTTGAAGTAGAACATAATTTGCAAGGTTTTATTTTAAAGCAAATTGTAGTCCGTTAATTTATTTTTTAATTCTTAATTTATCGAAAGTCTTTTCTACTGTTTAAATTTTGAATTAAGTATTGTTATCTAATTAGTGTATTGTCATCGGCTCTCGATAAAATTACAAAGTTTGAATGAAATCTGACCGTTTAAAGCGGGTCAAAATCGCGCCCAAAGGAGTAGGTTACGAACTAACATACAAGTGAAGCTAATATAAAGCGTGGAATAATGTGTTTCGCACACATTCAGCCTATTCATCACCCTTAAATCGAATTAGTGAGCGAAACCTAAGGTAGGTAAGAATTTAAGACATCGATTTATATTGATAATATTATTTAAGTTCGACACCGAACAAAAAAATAAACAGATGGTAGTTTTGTCCACTAATTTAATTATAACTTGCAATTAGCAATTAATCCGTATTTGAAGCCACACCGTAACGTCAAGTATAGAAGATTTTTTTATAGAACAAAGCCCTCTATCGCGGTACTTTACAAACATGTAATTTAAGAACACAAAGCACAGATAGACTCAGACTAACCATTTATGGGTCACATAATTAGTACCCCTACGCGGCAGGCGAACCCGAAATACGAGAACCCGATGTAGTAACAAGCTCTTGTAGAAAAGTGGTTAACCACTTTTCTACAAGAGCACCCAATTGATGATATTTTGTCATGTCTACCGTTCGGTTAAATTCTTTATAGTTAATATGTAAAATAAAAGTGGACGTAACTTGAGGACTGTTATTTGTCTATGAAACTGAACAAGATGATTAACATCAACATGTATAATTATATTTTCCATACAAAAATATCGATCAGCCGATAAGTTTTGTACAAAATCGATCGTCGATTCGTCGATCAGCTGATACATTCTGTTGCTTCACGCGTTGTAAATCTTTATATTACTTTAAACCTTGTATATTACTCGTCCTTAGGGCTGTAGATATATCGTATCCATTGATGGTGTCTTTTACTGTCAGCTCTACTATTCCTCTAACATTATCTTTGACACCTACTGGGTGTCTTATGTGTGTGTGTGTGGATGCGCGCGCTTGTTTGTGTAGCATTTACAACGTGTAACAAATAGTGTAGAATATTCAATATGATACAAACACTTAACTATAAGCATAAATAAGCAATGACCAACTAGCTGGCCTTCTGATTATTCCATTAGCCTTATGCAAATTATTTTAGGGATTCTCATGTGGACATGACAGCTACTGGCTTTAGTTCGCAGACGTTAGATAATTATTACGTAGGTATTACTTCATTTACTTTTTGTTAAACAGTGTGATAAGTTATACGTATTAAAATACAAATTTAATATGTAGCGTTTCTTCCGCTAATTGTCAATTTAATTAAGCCGGGATGCAAATTACACCGCAATAAAAATGCACATGCAAGAAGTACAATTTAAAATGTATTCTAACTCGGTTGTACTCTGTACCTATTGTAGTGTTTAAATGATAATGAATAATCAGCATATTATTATTACCACTGCCTGCTCGAGCGGGAGCGTGCTCAACCCCAGATAATGAGGTCCTAAAATTGGGATTTTCAGGAAAATAAATTCTCACTCTTTGCTACACCCCCTTGCCTCGAAGAGCATGGAAACCTGTCGGTACTGTAAGCACACTCGCAGCTGCAAGAGGTATTTCTATACGGGATCTAGGGAGATCTTCTCAATGATAACACATGTATTCACAAACAATCACTGATTTTATTTAAAATAATTATATTAGATTCACAATGTTTACTTTAGCACACCATTTTTATAACTATTGACAAACATCAATCAAACGTAACACCATGCTTTTTATTTGATTCGAATTCTATTCTCATTTTAAAAGCTATGTTTAGTTATTTTAATAAAATGACCAGAGCTACTAGCTATCTTGATAAAAGAGGTTTTATTCTATAGGAGGGCAGGTAATATCATTACATCACCCCCTCCCCAAAAAAAAAATTTGGAAGTCTTGAAACACTTCCAAAATTCTGTTACCTTCCTACATTATAACTGTCTACCTATGTTGGGAGTTATCAAATACATAGGTGCAATAAAAAAGAGTAGAATTGAACCCAGGACCCACTGAAAGTCTAGCAAATGGGAGTATGAGTCCGACTTGCTCAAAGTATAAAAAAAACCAACCAAAAATTATACTTTCAAGGCCCTAATTCTACTTTCCTAACACTAGCTAAACACTACCTAATTATAGCTATCCTAGCTAAAATAAAATATTAGTAAACCTTCACACACAAAAGCTTCAATGATCATACTTGGTCCTATCACCAAGTAAAAGTACAGAAATAAAAAAAAATGAAAATAATTACAACTTTTAACCATTTAAATAAATCATAAATTAATGATCTGAAAATAATTATTTTAAAAGGGCAAACTTAATTATAACAACTGGTTAAAAGTTTAATCCAAATTAAATTATTACAACAGTTGACCGTTCAACTAAATTATTAATGATAATCTGAAATAATTAATTAGAACAAGTGGTTAAAAATTAATTGAAGCATGTATAAAAGTTGGCTAATGGCTATCCTATTATAAAACCTAACTGCTAAACTATCCAAAATAATTGATAACAAAAAGATATCAATCTTATCAATCAAGGATGGGGTTCCAGAGAGTCAGGACCATGATGGAAGATCATATACCAACCAAGATTAATGAAAAATAAATATCTCATTTATACCAATTAACCTACCCTATCATCTATTTGTCCCCAGACATGAAAATAAAAGTGTTAGGTAGAACAGAATACCCATCAACATCATGGAGTCCATGAGGTTCTCCCACATCTATCGGCTACTATGTGCTAGATGTGTGATGCAAATGAATAATTAAATTCTATCACCCACTCTTAACTATTGACGGAAATATCCCCTTAATCTACGCTTCACCCATTTCCTAACTCCCTATCTCTACCTGGATATTTACTTCTTGTAAATCCCGTTATTCATTTTCCGATCTTCCATCATGTCCATTGTGGTTGTACTGGAACACCGCCCCTGGTCATCGTTGCTCTCGTACGTTTCACATGAAAACAAAATTTATGCGCGAAAGTATATTCATATATTTGACAAATAAAATAAAATTGTAATTATAAACATTCTCATCAGTAACATAAGTAAATGGCTTATCTATTCTACCACTGCCATAACAACAGCAATAAAACTCACAGTCTTATCGCAGCGCCATCTATCGGGTCTATTAACAAATCTAAGTCATCGAAAGACATTTGATTGGATGCAAAAAAAATTATCCAAATAAACATAAAATTAAATTATTGTTACTAAAAAGAAAAAAAAAATAGATAGGGCTTGGTAGTAAAATGGTGAATTTAAAGTTTTATTTAATGTTCAATTTTTTTTTTTTTTTTTTTTTTTTTTTTTTTTTATTAAAGGCAAATATTTAGTAGTGGTTCACCCTTAAACTTAAGGTAAAAAAAAAAATATTCGCCAGATATTCGTACAAAATTTTTATGCGAATCGGGCCAGCCGTTTCGGAGATGTTTGGTCGCAAACACCGTGACATGATAATTCCACATTTTTGATGTAATCTATAAATATCGTGTGTTTTCTGGCATAAACAACATAATAACAAGACTTGGTTAGTCTAGGAGGCTTTCATTGCTTCTCCAGACAATGAACATCCTGTGTGTGTGCCCCAAAAACGACTCTTTTCAGGGTAACACCTGATAATCATGTAGCAGCGCCACTTATACATCATCACCACCAATAAAATAAGTCATAAGTGTGATGACTATAGTCAATCATAACCAGTATTAAAATTATGAAAATATTTGGGCTACGCCCATGTCCAGCAGCGGACAACATTAATATTATAATTTTATGCTAATCGTACAATGTTAAATAACAATAACGGAACAAATAAAATAACTCTCATTAGACATAGGAGCCCAGCATATCAAGTATTTATTCAAATCTCCCTTGTCTGGAATGATTTCATCCGATTGATATGTACTGTGTCGGATCTATTCCGTCCAGGCTTTCGCACCACATAAGTGACATCACTTACACGTCTAACCACCACCCATGGCCCTACAAATAACCGTTGTAATTTGAAGTTCTTACCAGAAATTCGTCTCGGAGTGTACAAGAGCACCAGATCTCCCGGCTGGAACTCTCGCCTTGACGCTCGCCTGTCGTGGCTGGACTTCTGTTTCTGCTGCGCCTGGGTTATGTTGTTTACTGCTTGTGTGGCTAGGTTTTCCAAAGCAATACCTATAGAATAAAACCTCTTTTATCAAGATAGCTAGTAGCTCTGGTCATTTTATTAAAATAACTAAACATAGCTTTTAAAATGAGAATAGAATTCGAATCAAATAAAAAGCATGGTGTTACGTTTGATTGATGTTTGTCAATAGTTATAAAAATGGTGTGCTAAAGTAAACATTGTGAATCTAATATAATTATTTTAAATAAAATCAGTGATTGTTTGTGAATACATGTGTTATCATTGAGAAGATCTCCCTAGATCCCGTATAGAAATACCTCTTGCAGCTGCGAGTGTGCTTACATGGTGGTAGGCGCCTTTGGTTATTTGAAAAGATTTTGAAGTTTTCAAAGGGGAGAGAGATTAAACAAGAAAACTAAAAAGAAAAGAAGAAACCATGGAATCGACAAACGTTCAAGTAAAATTATTCAATGGCATAGAACAGGATTCAAAAGAATTTTTAAAACAGTTTCGAAAATTGGCTATTATTAAAAAATTTACAGACGAAGAAAAAATTGCGATTTTCCCGTCTTTCCTACACGGTACCCGGCGCCTCCACCATGTAAGCACACTCGCAGCTGCAAGAGGTATTTCTATACGGGATCTAGGGAGATCTTCTCAATGATAACACATGTATTCACAAACAATCACTGATTTTATTTAAAATAATTATATTAGATTCACAATGTTTACTTTAGCACACCATTTTTATAACTATTGACAAACATCAATCAAACGTAACACCATGCTTTTTATTTGATTCGAATTCTATTCTCATTTTAAAAGCTATGTTTAGTTATTTTAATAAAATGACCAGAGCTACTAGCTATCTTGATAAAAGAGGTTTTATTCTATAGGAGGGCAGGTAATATCATTACATGTGCCTGACCCCTTTCCGGTGGTGGTAGCTAGCCGTCCCATCCGGTCATGAGAATGAAGGAATAGATAGTATTAAAAAGTGCACCTGTGTTTGCGCCGCTTGTGCATTATAATTTGTCCCGTGTAGATGCCTAGACTATTAAGACTGGCCGCACTTGTCGAAATTGACCTGGATGACATTATTATTATTATCACTGAATAATCTGGTGGAAATGGCTGGCTGAGTAGCACTGGTAACAACATAATACTAATATAAAAAACGGGTGTGAACGCTAGAGCCAGTAGCTGTGTCCACACGAAAATTCTTATATAGTAGAGGTATGGCACAGCGTTCATTCGCTCAAAGAGCAGCCCGACTGACATGTTCTGTTTCTGAGTGTGAGTAAGGTCGCCAAAGTTCATAGGGGTGAGGGTGGGGAGGGTCAGCAATCATTGTTTGCAGAGTTTTTCAAGCCGCCCATTAGACCTCTGACATGGCTAACGACTACGGTCTAATTACTACAACCGGTACCGACAGCTTAACGTGCCCACCGAAGCACGGAGACGCTCATAAATTAAACCACTTTGGTGGTCACCCATCTATGGACTGACCGCGAAACTAGTTTCTTAAGCTCGGCGATCACTTACGTACCGGTGAGAGCATCTAGCTATGAGCGCCTCACTAGACGTTGGAAGAATTAGTTATCATCATTCGTGACCCCCGCACCCGAATTACTCGATGACGTGTTTTGTTATTTCGTCGCTATGGTAACTGAGTTTAGCTATTTGTTACCTCGTCTTCTAATACGAGCAACTAATAAACTTTAGTTCAAACCCTCAGTTGTTATAATGCGTCTTTGTATGCTTAAGCATACATATTTAAGTTGCAAAAGAATGGAATGTAGGTAATTATGAAATCGAGGACAGACCACAATCGAATGTAAATTTGGTCCAATTATAAGCAGGTCACCTGTTTACCCAGTTTTTTAATGTGTGAGTACTTGAATAACAATAATATTTCACTAATACCCAAGTAATGGGAACAACAACGTCTCATTCATAACTTCACATTTCATAAAAGCGATTTTATACCAATTCCTTCACTGTTCGTGTGAAAAGGTGGTGGAATATCCTTTCGTAGTTCCTATACAATATATTAGTAAATATTAACCGACATGCCCGAAAATTGCCAAACTTAAGCAGTGGGCGGGCCACAAAGCTCGTAGAACCGACGGCCGCTGGGGCAGAAAGATTCTCGAGTGGCGACCACGAACCGAAAGATGGGCAGGCCCCCAACGGGGACCAAAGATCTTGCGAAGGTCGTGGGAAGCCGCTGGATGCTGGCAGCACAAGACCGGCCATTGTGGTGATCTTTGGGGGAGGCCTTTGTCCAGCTGTGGACGTCTTTCGGTTCATATGATGATGATGATATTAATAAAAAATATACCTATTTGATTTCGTGTTCATTGTTTGTATGGCTTATATGTATATGCCATATTCATAAGTACGTATTTTATTTTATATTTATTTTCTAATGAGCAATGCCTTTTTACTATCCATTTCCTTAATTTTTTTAACATGTCTTCTTTTCATTGCTTCGCCGGACAATAATTCCTTCTTCTGTATTGTTCTCTGTTCTTTCCTATGTGTAAGATTTAATTAATTACGTTTTCTAATGAAAAGTGTAGCTTAGTTTATAGTTTGGATATAATGGAAACCACCAGTTTGTTTACTAGATACATAAAAAAAAAACAGGACACCAGGTTTTTTTTTGTTATGTTGATGAGTATCCTAGGAGTTCCACTGCTGCACCGGATAATAGAAAGCTTGTTTGATGTGACTATAATGTAAACATGGATATTGATAGACATAATAGCTATATATGATGAATATGCTGAGGTGCCAATAAATAAATCAAATTAATAAAAACGTAGTGTTATGTTAGTAATATACATAATTTTATTATTTTTATGTGTATATCAAAGTACAGGTCACTAGTACTCCAGCAAGTACCTATCCTAGAGGTTTATATAGTTATCAGGGAGAGAAGAGAACCCGAAGTGCTTAGAAATACCGTCACGACTTGCGGTTTTTTAACCACAGTCGCTGGTAACTCAAATAAAACCACGTCAATATCTGAGTTATATATAAACATGTTTGCCTATAAAATGGTCATGGTCATATGGGCGGTAAGAATCTTAATAAATTTTAAAGTTCAGTTTTTGTAGTGTTAGCTCTTAGTAGCTCACTCTTCTTATACACGTTGTATTCGTTATAGTTAATTTTGTTCACTACTATCTGTATAACATAATGAATCCCCATTGTACCTATGCCTATCCAATTTAAGTACATAATTACAAATATATCGATTTTACCTAATATCGATTGCTAATAGCCTTGGCTTTGAAATAGTCTATGGTTCAACTCGTAGTTCAAATTTTGCTAGTCATTCGTAGTCTCTAGGGAGTTATTTTGATCGTCATTTATTTCGTTAGTTTCTTCAATTGTGTGATTATTGTTTTAAGTAAATGAAGACTTGTACCAAGCGGTGAGTTCAGAAGTATCCCTAATGTACCTATGTCCTTCACCAGGCTTTTTGGCTTGTGATAAAATTCAAAGCCAATAAATTAGAAACTTATGTTTATCAAGGGTTAAAACGGTGTTTTATTTTAATACAGTAATTATTATAATGCATGCATTCTACGAGTATAACAAACTTTTTTATGTACTTATGTTACATACAATAATTTGAGACACTTAGGTATGGAATGCAAACTACGTAAGAAGTTCTTTGTAACCAAAAACTTTTTCTGCAATTTCGTAAAGTGCATCTCATGTTTGCGTGTGTAATATTTTTTTTTATTAAATTTTCATATTAATGCTTGTTCTATTTCAAGGGTAGTTTGATCTCGTTATGTACTCTACACTATTTACGTTGCACTTTGTGTGAATGGATTAAATAGCATTGGCAAACGTAACATTATAAAAATACTAGTCCTACAAAATATATTCATTAAAAATTGTTAAAAGTAGCATCATGATTGTTTTTATTTTCTCCGGCGTCTAAACTTAGATCGATGAAAAATATAATTGTATATTTGTTGTGCATACCTATATGAGGTGGCCATTGCATTTATCCTCATCATCATGCATTTATCATCATCATCATGTATTTATCATTATTATCAAATCAGCCGAAAGACATCCACTGCTGGACAAAAGCCACCTCCAAAGATCACCACAATGGCCGGTCTTACGCTCCCGGGCCCGCACAAAATCATTGGTTTATTAAACGAGATGTTATTATTTCTGTAAGTATTATGCCACCTCTTAAATTGTAAAATTATAATAATACTTTACGCCGAATTTAGGTTACGGCGGTCAATCTGAACGGAGACTAGCCAGTACGTATGACATATGTAGGTAATATAATGCGCAGGAGTGTTTGCGCATCCACAGGTACACTATGTACTTTCTCACTCTCATAATCATATAGTACAGTTTGTCTCGATCGGGGTGAGATAGGCGCTGGATCGACATCTTGACGAGCTCTCTGAGGTATGAGCGATTTTGACAAAAGAAATATATATAAATAGCACTTTTTAGCCTGAACCAGGAATTGAACCTAGGACCTCATAATCTACGATTGAATACGCTACCGATTTACTGACGAATCTTCTTTATCGTATGGGCAGTAGTTACTATCGTGTCAGAGTTGTTTAAGCCGCTCAGTAGGCTTTTGACATGGCCAAACGACTGATTTCTGCAGACCGGGACCGACAGCTTAACGTGTCCTCCGAAACAGTTGGGGTAACCGATCTCCTTTCTGATTCTGCTTCGCCTCTGTGATCACTTACAGACTGGTCAGTTCAACTGACTATGAGAGCAAGGTGTAATATATTTATAATAGGTTGGGGAAAAAGTTTCTTCGCATTTTTTAAGAAATATCAAACCATTTTTTAATGTAGTTTATTTACATTTAACTAAAGTATGTAGGTACCATTTTGTTCGATAACTTTATGCCATCTTGTAGGTAGGGACATGATCCCATTCCTATAGAAATTTTGGGACTTCTGATCAAAATACCGCGACAAGTGGTTTTGGTAGTCCTCTCGTGATTTTAAACTGACACTGCCTAAAGAATTAAGAAGAGACCGAAACAGGTGGAAATCTGAAGGTGCAAGGTCAGGACTATAGGACGGATGCATTAACACCTTCCAGCCAAACTCTTAATTTTTGCTGAGTGGATAAAGATGTGTGAGGACTAGCGTTATCATGATGGAAAACCAAACCCTTTCTGTTGATTAATTCCGGTCGCTTTCTCTCAACTTCTTGCTTTAATTTCATCAGTTGTTCGCAGTAGAGTTCAGAATCGATAGTTCCAATTCCAATCCCACCACACACACAGCATCACCTTGTTGCGAGTTAACCCGGGTTTCGCCACAGTCTGTGAAGCCTGACCGGCCTTTGATCACGACCTTTTTCGCACGTTCTTGTCGTACGTACGTGATCCACTTTTCATCACCAGTTATCAGCTTCTTCAAAAATGGTTCGGTTTGATTACGTCGTAATAAAGAATCACAAATGAGTACACGGTTCATTAGGTTTCTTTCAGTGAGCTCGTGAAGTACCCAAATATCGAGCTTTTTTGTGTACCCAGTTTTTTTCAAATGCGCCAAAACTGTTTTGTGGGCAATTCCCAGTTCTTCAGCTACGTCGTAACTACATATATGCCAATCATGCTGCACTTTTAAAAAAATGGCATCCATTTTATCCGTAATAGGGCGACCAGAGCGACCTGCATCTTTGACATCAAAATTTTCGGATTGAAAACGCTTAAACCAAATTTGTGCTACTCTCACAGATACTACTCTAGGTCCATAAACATCGCAATTTTTTTCGTGGCTTGCCTTGCACTTTTTTGAGGGAATATCTTCCAGAGAACGGGTAGCACGGTCTCTATGTCTGTGACCATCATTCTGCGATCGACCCGTCTTCCAAGCGTGGCGATGATGGCATATCTCACCAAGATGATTATTGGCGGACGCTTTTGTCCAGCGGTGGACTTTTTGAAGCTGTTATGACGATGATGATGATGATCGTTTTTGTTGTGATACACGTCGTACAGTTACAGTTCTATAGGCAAATTATGCTCCATAATTTATGTCCACTATTATTTTTATATCGCATTAATCCAGACCTCCGTAATATACCTCTGTAAGTGGACTTACAGACATATTACGCACCTACTTTATTTACCTATTATTTATTAAGTATATAAATAAGTTAGTAATTAATTGTTAATAAGATATTTATATGTAGATACCTACCTATTACATGCCTACTAAAATAGCGTGCTGAGCACTGATATACTTATTATCTGTAAGAATGTTTAAAATATGTATATTATGAATAAAAAATTGTAATGAGTGTTCACGCTCGAAATTGGTTGTTCAGAATAGTGGATATACTTTCCATAATGGTCCATCGATTTGAAAGTTGATATTGTTTTTGTAGGTAGTGCTCATAAATAGAAATTCTTTAGTTTCCATCAAAATTGGAAAATAGCACGCCAGTTGTAAAGTTTAGAGGTTGTATTTTATGATAAAATTCATTTTCACATATATTAATTTTTGGTGTGTAATTAATGTGGACTATAATAATATATTATTTCGTGTCTGGATATTCCTTTACGAACCGGCACGTAATGGAATATCCAAAAAGTCAGTTCGTCATAAAACTCATAAATTCTATTTAATGCTTGTTACCTACTTACATTTTATTAGGTTTGTTTACGTTAGCAAAATTACGATCCAAGATTTTACGATCTAGAGCACCTACTGTTTCTTTGTATTAAAGATATATAATGGTGAATGCCTCGTTGGTATAGCGGTAGCGTGTTCCACCGCAGATAATGAGGCCCTGGGTTCAAATCCCGGGTCGGGCCAAAAAGTGATTTATGATTTTTCCGTAAAAAGAAATTTCTCAATGTCAACCCGGAGTCTGGGGGTTGGCAGTAATACACCCCCGTGCCTCGGAGAGCACGTAAAGCCGTCGGTACTGTGGCTGACCTCTTTCCGGTCGTATCAGTAGTCGTCCCGTCGGATCATTAAAGTGATGGAGTAGAAAGCGCCCCTGTGTTTGCGAACACACTTGTGCACTATAATATGTCCTGTGCAATTGGCTAATCTCCATTGGGACTGGCTGAAATTCGGTCGGGAGGACATTATCTATGCAAATAAATAAAATTGGAGTGTCTGTTTGTAATATTGAAATAACCGGTTTTAACTACATAAATATGAATATATATATACGGTACATACACCAAAATAACAATTTTTATCTGTCTGTCTGTCTGTTTGTTCCGGCTAATCTCTGAAACGGCTGGACCGATTTTGACGGGACTTTTATTGGCAGGTAGCTGATGTAATAAGGAGTAACTTAGGCTACTTTTATTTTAGATAAAGTCATTTATTTTACTAAAAAACAAAAATAAAAACAAAATAAACTAATTAACACGCGGACGAAGTCGCGGGCACAGCTAGTTTATTATATAATGATATCATAACTATTCTGAGCAACTTATTTGAGGGCTACACCAAATACTTCAAATCTTGTATTTTGATGAACATAACGCGCTTGTCAGTATATCGCTTTAAAAGGAACAGCGACATTTAGTTATATAAGGTTAAATGAACTTAGTGAGTGATACTTTGCGTTAATGCTAGTTATATGCAAGGTTTAACATAAATGGGGAACGTACCATTAGTAGCTTAATTTACTTATAAAATAACGACACACTTGGTTATTTTATAAATTTAATTAAGCTCCTCCGACTTCAATTTGCAAATTATATTCACCTCCTTAATTTATACAGTATCATAGGACGACTGCGGTCAATTCAAATTTATTTATTGCTGCTTAAATATCCCCTACTAATTATCTTTTACCTTGTATAAAAATAATAAAAATATTTTTCGATTCGTTCAAGCGTGGAACAAAATAAAAAATATTTTTAATTTAATAGATATTATCTGTTATCGATTTATAGCATTCCTTCCAGGTTTTGCTCACTAATAGGTATATAATTGTTAATATATATAAAGGGAAGTTATAATCCCATTCAAAATTAATTTATTCGTAAAATGAGCTAATAATTATAATTAATATTCTAGTATTACGCGTGAGTAAGTGAGTAGGTAAGTGATTTAGCGCGATTCCCTTTATGCTGAAGCTGCGACCATTTTGTTGAATATTTTTCTTTGTTTTGTATATAACGTGTATCGTTAAAAATTGTAATTCAATTTTATCCCATATGTCACTGGTGATATCGTAATATCCGACTTGAACTATTCAAAGTCAGTTCAGTATTAATTATCGTATATTATACCTACACATTTAGATGTATATTTACGGTGTTGTGTATTATTCGGTTTTAATACCTAAATCAATAATTTTAAATAATTATCCATTTAGTACTCTCATTTTATATCCAAGTACTTATTATATACAGTCAGCTGCATTTATATGAAAACAAAATACATGGAATTCATGTAATAAATGGATATACTTTTGCTATAGAGCATACTAAAGCTGTATATTAGTGCAGATGGCTGTGTATCCCTATACTGACTTACAACAACTAAAATCATTTAAATGTCATATTTCTAACAAACTACTTATACAATTGGGAGGGCCTTTATATATATATATATATATATTTACTAGAGTTGCGTGTTGGTGAAGCCAGCTTACTCTACTAATTATTGGCTCCGTAGAAGCAATAAAAACGCATTGTCCTTTCCAGTAATCTCAAACGAATGAGAGATTGATATGATACAATTATATTAATTAGATACAGGAATAAAATACAGAATTTCTATATGTGGATACGAAACTAACTACCTAACAATAATGTTTTTTTTTAAAGATTAGGTACATTATTTATATCCTATCAATGTCAATTTAATTTCGGTCAGTTCTATAACTTCTTGAGTAATAAATAGCACTTACCGGAAAAGCAATTTTACTAGTTTGCCAGTACTAACAATACCTACTCTTTAACTTTCCCGATCTGTATTAGAAAGATATATAATGACATTTGAATTAGTTTAGTCGTGTATAATTCAGAATTGCCACCAATTACGTATTTAATTTTAGTTTCGCCGCGGGCCTATTTATAGGGGCCTAATATAAATAAGATATGATGTATTTTATGATTAGATACACGCTTTCACGATAAGCAATTGTGATAACATTTAGAGCATTAAGACTAGTCTATTAAGCCGAAATAATTTTAATATTCACGCTATATCATCAAAGTTGATAAGTATTTTCGCCTATTACAAGCACTTAATCATAAATTAGATAAAAAACTTGTGACGTAACGAAAATTACATGAATATTTTTATTTCATTATCTAATGGTCATTTCCAAACTAACATTTGTGGCAACCCACAGACAGCGCTTGGGCTAAGGAAAAGTTTCATTGGATTCACAAAATAAAAACGAATTTTGAATTTTAAAACATTTCAGAATCATTACGTTATACTGTAGACCGAAGAGTACAACCAGCCATTATGCTTAGCGCTTGTGGACTATCAGAAGCCTTTGACTCCATCGAAACCTTGGGCTCTGTCGAGTTCTCTCCAAAGGTGCCAAATTGATTATCTACCGATATATCTAGGTGTTCAAGTGTTTGTATGAGAACTCTACTATGCCAGTCAAACTTCAGGATAAAAGTTGTTGCTTACAATGTTAGCAATGTAATCCTGCGAGGTTGTTGGTGTTTTACAAATAACCCTGTTTATTTAACTCGCAAATCGATGATCAATTAACCTTAGAAGTTCGGTACTATGAAGCGGTTCAAGGCTTTTAGCAAAATGAAACAACAAATTAAATACCTTCCCCGCGCCAGCAGGCACCTTACATAGTAGAAGGTTATACAGGGTGGCCGGGGAGTTAACGTTCAAACGCAAAATTTAGATACTTTATGATGAGGAGTATCGGCATCACCCCGATTGTAATTTTACATCATTTCGATTCTTTGAAAATTCATGAGTCATGAGATTCTGTCAGTTCTGCAATGGCTAATCATTGCAGAACTGGTTTATCTAAATAAGCCATACTTTTTAGGGTGTTAGGATAAACTGTGCTAATTAGTTATCACAAAAAAACTGAACCAGAAATGTTCAACAGAACGAGAAAAGAATCGAAAACTGATGTTAGGTAAAATATACGAAAAAAATCATTGAATAATTTCTAACGGAAACGATGTACCTACATCGTAGAAAATACATGGGGGTGATTCGGATACTCGTCATCATAAAGTATCTAAATTTTGCGTTTGAATGTCAACTCATCAGCCAGACATGTATAAAGTTCGTTCATTTTTAGGCAAGTTTTGTGAAACTGTCGCTACGTAAATATGCGAAACGGTTCATCCTTCGTCAGATTAGTTCGAACGCCGACTAAGGGTTATGGAGAGCAATAATGGTCCTGGTGCGTACTCCGATCGTGATCACGCGAATCTCTTATAGTCGCGACTTGGATGGTGCACGGCAGTGTTGAAAAAGCGTCCATAAATACGAGGGCAACGGTTTAAGTATCTGTGGTAAGGGACTCTTAGAAAACTTTATATTATGTAAGTTTAGCTAAGTGCCTACTGTAATGTTCTATACTAAAGGATAGCCAACCGAAAATGAACGCAACATACATACATAGGTAAATGATTATCGCCATAATTATTTTGACTCATTCATAGCTTGCAGCTTGACTATAAAAATAATTATAATTTGACATATGTATACAATTAAATACATTGGTTTGCTATTATGTATTGAGTTGACATTTATTATTTTACCCAATATTTATTTTTACATTGTTTTATTTAATTCCTTTTTAAGTAGATACCTATTGTGTAACTTAACTATGTAGGTACAGACGCCAGCATATCCAGCTATCCCAATCTGTCAAATTTCCCCAATTGAAAGCGAACCTTATGCTAATGTGATAAAGTTGAAAATCTATTGAAGAAGTTTGACAGATTTGAGTAGCTGGATGTGCTGGCGTCTGTGCATCGAAATTCTCTTCCACCTATCTCCTGGTATTAATTTTCACTTTTTCATTCCTCCTAAGTATCACACTAAAATGTTAGGTTTTCTAAGTATTTTGTTTTACTTAGGTTATGGCTACTATAAGGGAACTTGATCTTGTATGAGGACACGAACACAGTACTTTCTCGTCGCACGCTGGCAAGAACGTGTGTTTTAAAAGCATGCCATATGTTATAAATGAGCGAGCGATAGAGACGATTGCATACTGAATTCTGGGCTTTTCTCTAACAATGATGGAGTCTTCATAAAACGAACTGCTTGGTTTCCTAGATAAGAAATTGAAATATTTATGTAAAGTAGTAAGAGTCGAGTGCATTAACTTAAATAAGATGATGCTGTTTTCTTACAGCACCGTGTAAGTTTTTTGTGCAATATGATAATAGCCTTATTATATATTTTAAGTAAGTACTACTGCTAAAATAAAACAATAAAATATAAATAATTAACAAAAGTGTTTTATTATTTTACTATAAATAACAGAAATATACAAATACTTAGTTTATTAAACATTATAGTAAAATTATATTAGGTATTTTACAAATTTATTTTAAGTTAAAGTTTTTTGGATGTTTGCTGAAAGTGGGAATGTAGATTCTGTTAACATTTTACAATAGAAGGTGCAAACGTCTTGGAATCCGCATACTCGACAAGAAGAAATGTCTTGAAAGAAGTGGTAGTACTTCGTGAGAGAACAGGCCTTTTTGATAGAGTAAGTATAACTTATTACATACATTTTTGTAAGCGATTTTATGAACATCGTCCTCCCAAACCAAGCATGTATTGGGCTAATATTTACTTAAAATTTAGGCAATTTCTACATAAAAATGGTTGAGAACGCTCGATATTTCCAAAAAGTCTTACTTGGTGCACATTTCTTGTAAGGTTATGAATAACAGTGGCGATAAACACTTCGTTAATAAAAATTAAATTCTGAGTAAGCAGCATTCGATACTTATCCCATTTTAAAGTTATCTATATAAAAGGATAAAATGATCTATGATAAAAATTGGGAAACGCCCACAAACAACACGGTAATTATCTCAATGAACAGAGCTGAGATATTGTCATTGTATTAGTCGAAAATGCACCATTGGCCATTTTCTGAATTAAAACTGGTCTGCTTTGCTCCTAAAATAATCCGATAATTCAAAATGAGAGTGATTTGTTTTGTACCTACTGTAAGATTATTTTAAATAACGGCCGAATAGACAATAATCAATCTGCAAAGTGAAGAGATTCGCCATGAAGCTCAAAAAGAACTAATACCTTTATGTACAATTTGATAAAAATATACTTAAATTTAGCTATGTCTAACTAGCTCAAAGCATGATTTCTTGGTGTTCAAGAAGCTTTCAAAGGGTGCGAAATCTCTAGGTTCACTAAATTTATTTTCATAAATGTGTGATTAGGTAATCATGAAAATAATGTTAGTTAAACCAGACTTTAAAAAACCGGAGGTTCTCAATTCGGCTGTATATTTATAGATATGTATCTATGCGACTTCTCTAATATTTGACACCGATTAAAAAAAATATAGGGTGAGATGGCACCATATACATTTTAACCCTTAATCGGAAAATGGTTCCAACCTCATTTTGAACTCTATATATATCTCCAATAATTTATTATCACTCTAATAAGACCGATTACGGGTTAAATTGTATTACAAACTATTCTAAATTTATACTTGCTTGTTATGGTTACAGTCGACTTAAAATACATGAACTTGTATCACAAAATACAATATCGTTGTAGTACAATATAAATAGTGAAGGATACTTGAGAAGCTCTTACATTAAGAACTTGTAGTGTAATCAGTTAATCGCCATCATATTATAGGAAGATTAAAAAATTGGCCCAATGGGTTTTATATAAATGGTTGTTGTAGTGTAAGTAAGCCTGTAGGTGTCTCCAAATGGTCCCAACAGTCGTGTCGGTAAAGTTGTTTGTTCAGCATTGTTATCATATCACCTTTTTATATACAGTTACATTCGAAATTAAAAGCAAAACATTGAAGAGGCAAATACCTGACGCATTTATCTACTAACTCAAAGATTAAACATTACATTTTTAGTATTAAAAGATCTTTTAATTTTGTTAGAATGCTGCCGCGTCCGCTGGATAGAGCTGTGGGAACTCTACATGTGACCTCAGGATATGGCTAAAAGGTGGCAACATTTAAAATTAGAGAGTTTTTTTGTTTCATGAACAAGTGAACCTTTTGATTTGCTATTATATATTGAGTTGACATTTATTATTTTATCTAATATGTATTTTTATATCGTATAAGTAGATACCTATTGTGTGACTTAACTATGTAGGTACATCAAAATTCTGTTCCACCTATCCCTGGTATTAATTTACACTTTTTCATTCCTCGTAAGTATCACACTAAAATGTTAGGTTTTGCTATATAAGTGAACTAGATCTTGTATGAGGACACGAACACAGTACTTTATCGTCGCACGCTGGCAAGAACGAATTATAATTAATTCGATATAATTTTTAATGAGGTTATATAATATTTATTTCGAACTAATATCAACTTTACGCGGCATTATAGCAAAGAATAGCATAAAAGTAGAACTAAAAAACGGACTTTAATATTTTCCTTTGAGTCGCTCTTCAGCTCATCAGGCGACGAAGAACGAAACGCGATATCGCTTGCTCGACACAATTTGCACCAACCTAATAAATTTATCCCAACATTTTAAACCTTTATATTTCTTGTTATTGTTTAAATTCAGAATCTGTTCGGATTTAACACAATTGTGTTATTATCAATATGTCAAACGAAAACCTCGATGTTTTTCACTTTAGTTTTACTTACTTATGGTTCAATATTGACATAACTTTCATAGAAATGTGTCAATATGGTTTGTACATTTATTGATTTTAAACTTTATCCACAAGCACATATCGTTATAATTTAGCGGCAGCTATATTGCCACTACCTGGAAACTAAAGAATCCGTAGTTTGACTATTAAAACGCAGAATGAAAAAGTCTAAGATGAATCTATAGACACCCGGTTTGTTAATGTTAATCTAATCAGCCAATTAGACGTTCGGTCGGGACAAAAAATATGACATATTAAAAGAGTTGATACCACCAACAAACAAGATAGCCATTGCTCCATAATAGGAGTCAAAGAAAAAAAAAGCAAACAAGATATTTGATTCTGGCTGTTCCAATTTTAAAGGTGTTAAATTAACAATACTGAACTAACTTTATCTATTAGACCAAGAATTACTTACCTACACTAAAAAATTGTCAAATACCTACTACCTGTAGGTATTTGACAATTTTTTATAACTTTGGAATTCCAATCTTTTAAAAAGTACCTACTGAGTATTAGGTAGAAAAGTTACCTAATTCTAATTAATTGTAAGATAAATCGAGTTAAAAATTAATATATTTTCTATTGTAACACAAAATTGGTAGGTAACAAAAAGTACGTATTCATATACATATGTAGTAGTACACTTTCCACACGATTCAACATGGCTTCTTTCATCAAATAAATGATACCCGTGATTAAAAATATTAAAACAAAGATAATTCCATCCAAAAATAATTAAAAAAATATATCATTGCTTTTCTTTCTAAAATAGTTCTTATACAAAGGACATGTAATTTTTTGTTGTGACATTAGTTTAGGCGCGAAACGCTGAATTAAAAAATGATACACGTTACAATCCGTCGACTAATAAAGTCCAGTGCGCGTATAGTGCATAGATTTAGTTGTTTGGCAATTTTATGTAAACACTGTTCTTCACATAGGAGGAATGTTATAAAGAGATGTAATGACATTTTAATTAGTATAAAAGATGAATCGCCAGCAATTGCGATGTTGATTCAGTTTTACTATAAGTGTTTATCTATCCAAAAAATGCCACAAATATTCACATAATGCACACGTCAATATTTTATAAATAATTGTAACTTAAATTACTCACAATAAAGAATAACAGCTACAAAGGAATGCAATGAAATGGTTTTCATATAACTTAAATTTATAGTAAATTATAATTAAGTTTTGGTTATTTATCTAATTAATCTTGCATTAATAATGTTAGTAGAGGATGATAATAGTCATACCTCTAAATATAATGTCACGGTGATGACGATGAGTTACAATAATAAATATAATAAATCAATAATAAGTCAATAAAATAAAAATAGATTTTACATAGGCGGCCATGCATATATTACGCCTCACGTACCTACCTATCGGGCGAGTCATGAAATTAACATTCTATGTAAGTATCAACACCAATGTTCAAGTTCAGCCTCGTGTAAAGTATTATAACACTAGCATACGACTGTAACGTAAATTCGAACTGTAAAATATTCAATACCAACGCAAGCAAGATTCAGAAAAGAATCAAATTTGGTTATAGCATTTATTTGCACATGAACCGCTATAGTCTGTTAAGTTGGTACAACCAAATTGTACAGAATGTACTCTTATTTTTAAATAAAGAAATTACAAAATATGTGAAGTCACACCAGGCGAGGGGTCATATGTGTTCACCACCTAAGTTTACTTGATGAAGCTATACTGCAGTATCTATTAAAATGTGTTCGTCCCAGCAAAAGGCACTTTGACGAGATATAAATAAACTTTTCTTCGGTTAGTTCTTAAACGCGTATTATTAAATACAGATTGTAAAAGAAACCTATCATTTTATCAATCCCACAGGTTCTAACAAAATAATTATAAGTGGTGTAGCAGTTATTTATATGTATACTTATATAAAAATTTGTCTCAAAAAAAGAATACACTATTCAATTCTAATTTATAGGCATATGGGCCTGCAGCAGAGAATAAAGTGTATTCTTTTTTTTAATGTATTTTACAAATATAACTTAATTTTTCAAGGCCCTTGGTAGCGTATTTTGGTGTTTCATACAATATACATACATACGTTTATTGTTTATTTTGTAAGATTAATATTTCAAAATATTCCGACCGAATTATAACCGTTATATGATTTGTACTCACCCAAAACCAAAAAGTTTTCTCATATTTTGTAGTCAGTACAACGAATATCAAAATGTTAAATTCAATGGCCGCACCCAGCTTCTAGCAGCGCGAGACCGACAATTGTGTAGGTCTTTATCCAGCAATCTTTCGACTTATAATATAATGATAATCTCAATTGATGACTAAATCACTTTTTATACCTAATATGCATAAAAAATAATGGTATAGCATGTCCTTAAAATATCTAAATGCGTAAGCGAGATAGCTGTGCGCTGAAATGGGTCTTAACAACAAAGATTAAAACTAGCTGTTTTGTTAGTTAGTCGAGGTCGTAACGTATAATGTACGTAAATGTTGCAATAGCTAGGATGTTATCGTCCAAGTAATTTGTAATTGCCACATTAAAGGTAATTTTGTAACCGCCCGTATAATTTTACGTTAGTAAACTAATTTGCGATTTCATTTATCAAATTGGAGTAAACGTAACTATTATTTCAAGAGTTACTTTGGAAACCCAAGGAAATAATAAAAGTTTCCGGATCAATATTTTAAAATAAATATTCCGATATACAAATTAAGAATTCTAGTGCAAAACGTTACTAGATATAAGAATAATCTCATGCTACCCGTCTCTACAAAATAAGTAACTCTTTTATGGGGCAATGTATAAGATTCTATAACAAACTTCCCAATGATATTAGAGAATTGTCTACGAATAAGTTTAAAAGAATTATTAAAGCCAAATTGTGTAGCAGGGCATATTACAAAATTTCTGATTTATTTAAGTGATAAAAGTGCTTGGGATTGAGTTGTTATGAGTCAACACACATGATTGTAGTTAATCTTAAGTATATTTTATTTTAAAAAAGGATTCCTACTGAGTTTTCTGGCAGTGTTTCTCAGTAGCTGCCAATCATGCACTGCACGGTAGGGTAAAAAAAATATGACGATTCCACATAAATAAATTGTCTATGGAATAAATAATTTTATACTTTGAATTTGATAAGGCCGGGTTCAAATTTGGAATACTAAGTAATATTAGAAGGGTCAATAATAAAATACAATATATCATAAGTTGGCAGCTGCCAAGGCGTATAAGTAATTACATTAGAAGTTAAGGAATTAGTGAAATCAAAGGGTGGCCAGGCAAGGTGGTTTTGGATGCTAATTAAAATCAAAGATTTCGATAAAAAAAAAACAATCTATCAGAAGTATTCGATATCGAGGAATTTAATAATCAAGATGTATCCGCATTTTGACGAAAGCAAAATATGGGATCGTGTCAAAGCTCCTTCCGGCTCGCATTCGATCCGCGAATCTTCTGTGTATGGCCTTTTACTTATGTCTCCCAGTACACTCTTCAGCTATTTAACATCCTTCTATTAATGTGGCCAACATTACAAGGAGGATGTAGTTCGGCGTTAATTTCTGTTCTAATAGCACGATTTCTAAGTCACATCCGCTCATGGTTGCGAGTGGGACAATCGATTAGTTTTATACTACACTAGACAGGGCTAAATATTCTCAGTTTCAATGGACATTAATAGTAGCTATACGTGACGGAGATTAGTCTCAACTTGGATTCTTAGCATAGGCAACACTAAGTCTCTTATAGGTAATTATGGGAAGGTTAATAGTATCTGACGGCAAATAACGGACAAATCGTAAGTAACTTTCGCCATCCAAACAATACTACTGTTACAAAATGTTGAACCTAATCTTATACATTGGTTAAAATATTTTACAGTACGAAACTACAAAACAGGAAAGAACTCGCACGGCAATTTGATTAATTCTAACTAATTGGTTGATATTCATATTCAATCAAGTAATTAATTCAAAAACACCTTTTTGAAGCTACAAAAAACAACAATAAATCGTTTTTTATGACACAACAACAGCGTAACTACATGACTTCGTTCATGATTTGTACTAATTATTACCTAATATGTACAATGAAGTTAAGCCAGATTACACTTTGTTGCTTTGAAAGTGTAAGCTCGAAGTCACACTGTCAATTGATAAGTCCAAAATATCATACCATAGATACACGTCAACTAATTGTATCGTACTTATACTTATAATATAGCAAAATGTAAACCAGGCATTAGTGGAAGCAGGAAACAGAACTGCTTGACAACATGTGCAGAAGGGAAATAACAATACCATTCCTTGTATTTTTCCTCTTTTCACCTTAAATATACTAGAAAGCAATGCCTTATTGCAAAACTTTAAAGATTTGTATTCAAAATTGATTCGAATAGTAAGTATTATGTTAATATTATTGCTGGCCTCAATATTAATCATTCATAATTGACGGTACTCAGCAGTACGAAATAAAGCAATTTAATTAGCGTTCAATACATAAATAGTAGCCTCAAAACTGTAAATTATATCACATTATTGCGTTTTGACTAGAAATGGTAACTTTCTAGACATAATTATTTACTATCAGCCATCAACTGGAGGGCCTAGATATACCATAGACACTTCAGTGTTACCATATACAGCTGATACTGTTGGGTATAGCTTTTTGTTTGGAAGGCCTGAAATCAAACGAAATAAATATTATTTAGGTATATGCTAGCGTATGTTAAGTATAGGTGTAGAGTGTTTCTTAGACAGGTAACTTTTCTAATAATGCGTTATCTAATAATAATAATATCCTGGGATATTTTTCACACACAGCCTTCTGATCCCAAATTCAGCAGAGCTTGTAGTAAGGAAATCATCATCTTTTCTTTTGTTTATATAGATAAATGCTTATCTAAGTTTCATACCAAACAAATTGACCTTAACCTTTGCTAACTTTGACACTTTATAGCAGAATTGACACACAGCTTCAAGGTCTAGCTTAAACCAAATGTTCTTCTACAGTATTGTAAAGAAATATAAAATTCGTTAGTTAGGCCACTTTTTAATACCTAGGTGACAGTAACGCAACGTAAAAATGCGTAGGTACAGGTTACACCCAACTGGTATAATCCATCTAAGAGGGTCAAAGCTGAGATCTTCCTGCGTCTATGCTATAATGATCAACCCAATCCTATGGCAGAATGAAACATACCATAGCCCCCTTCAATTGGCAAAGTGCCATTACTGCTACATATGCCATTGACTTACTATTGTATTTGAAAATAGGTTACTAATCTTTGGGTCATACTAAGTTATTAAAAGTGCTACATGTTTTATTGTGCCCTGTGTTGTGGGTACTTTACAAACATAGCATTAGCAGACACAAAATATACCCTGACAAATTAATAGTTATATTACAGATATAATAATAGTTATAATTGCTTACCTCTGAATGCAACTCCTAAAAATTCATAATTTCTTTCAAATGATAATGTGTTGTCTTCACAATCTAGAATTACTCTAATTCGTTCACCAATCTAAAAAGAAATCTTTTCTTAATTCAAACCAGGTTATTTTTGAGGATAGTGATTATCCTTGCATAGCCTGACATTGTCACTATCACAAACCAAAAAGATTTACATGCCTTCTGAGTCATGGGCCAATATCCCCATTTTCCTACAATCTCCAGGCAGCTACTGTGAGCCTTTCCAAAATATCCTAATAACACTTTTTAACACAACCCAAGCCAATATTTAGAGCAGCCATGTAGGCCCTTGTAGTTATTTAATCTGCCATCTAAATCCTGTCATCCAGTATTTTTCCACCAGAGATGTGCTATGTAGCAGGGCAGGTAAGAAATGACAAAAAGATGCACCGCCATGCAATGAGCTGGATGAATGCTTACTGTAGCTACTCTGGTCTGCATATAGCTCACGCATATATATGTATATATATTTTACATTACCAAAAGCTACCTCTGTTGAAACAGATTGGTTCAGTAGTGAAGAAGTTATTAACAACAGAAGATTACGAACATTTTTAGTACTATAATTGTTGTTAAGAATAGCATGTCTCACCTGATATTTTGGACAATTGTTCAGGAGTGGATAGTGGCCTTGGATATCTCCATTATGTAATAAGTGATTATCAACTAGATTCCAGCCCCAGCTCTGTTCGTCGGAACCCAACAGTCCAACATAGCCTTGACATTGTAATGAAGCCTCCTTGGTTGATATACCAACTACTGCAACAGTACCCAAAGGTCCTTCCCACACTACTTCCCAAGCATGTCTGCCATGATGAAATCCAATTTTACCTCTACATGCATCTGTACTTTGAGCAACAGGATTCCTGGAAACCATAAAGTTTAGTCTTAAAGGACTTTTATTGGCATTCAAATTAGTTAATTAATTATAACCATACAAACAACTTCATTCGTAAAAGATAGATAGGTAAACTTTATTGCACATCACACAATATCCACATAGAGATATTTAATGGTTTTAATGTTCTTGTGATTCTTATGCATTAATGAACATAAACCTATTTGACATTATGTGTACAGAGGAGGGAGTAGATTAAGGATAACTTATATGGATCAAATCAAAGGATAGGGAGGAATGAAGATATAGAATTAGGTAGATAAAATGTTCAAATGGCAGTCTTCACATCCAGACAATTAATTGGATAGACTATATGAATGGTGTATTGTTTAAATAAATATATGTAATCAAATCAAATTGTATAAAAATATATGTACTAAAACAAATCATATTGTTTAAATAAATATATGTAATCAAATCATATTGTATATAAATATATGTACTTAATCAAATCATATTGTTTAAATAAATATATCTACATAATTATTATTCTTTTATTTGGGGGCCATTTCTGTTCTGTTGTAGCATCATGTCTGTTTTGTAATAGGTCTTAGTCCTATAGCTTGAATAACACATCTTCATATACGGGGTGTAAATATATACATATAATGGCTGTAACTTAAGGAGTGCTATATACCCATGGAACTAAACAAATCAAACAAGACCACTTTGTGTTATAGAAAAAAATATATTTGTACCCCATAAAAATGGATCACTTAATCATTATTTTTGTATGGGCAGTTCAAATATTTTTTTTTGTGTATATTAGATACAGAGTTGTTCAGTTTCATAGGCTAACTAAGATCCTCAATTAATGTTCACTACTTATGTGACACCTACATATCTCATAAAAATAAGTACACACCAAAAAAACAGCAATGTACAAAATTTAGTGAAGGCAAGTAAACTATAAACCTAGTTTAGGGGGATACACTTCCTTCACTGAATTTTGAAACTATTTGAGAGGCTTTAACAAAAGCTGCAGCTGTTAAAATACATATTATAGGTAATGGTTGTACCATTTCACAGTACAGATAGGCAGTTGCAGACTTTAAAGGTGTGCCTCCCCTTTTTGTAGGAGTAAAAATGATATAATTTCATACCTGTGTAAAGTAAATCCATTTGGTTTGACATAAATATTTCGGGAACAGTCATGAGGATTCCATGCATGGAAAAACGCCCGTAGTTTTGCTTTATATGTTGTAACAGTTGAAAGTAAATCTGACTTCAAAACTTCCTCCACCAATCTTTCAATACAGTGTAATCGCCAAACATCATTATTTTCGTCGTTCAGAATTCTATACCAACTTTTACATACCAATTCACAATTGCGAATATCTTTTAAATTGAGATAAGAAAAAATGTTTTCTAAAATGTGATCAGGTACAACCTCTGCAATTGCATAGTCATCATAAACGTCATAATCATTCATTTTCACTAGTTATATTTACATGCATAAAACCAAATATTAGTCAATATAACACAATAATGTTTTTTGATGCTTTTCTTTCTTAGTTAATATTTCCAAAACTACAATCACAAAATCATAGCGTAAACATTATGTCAATAAAATGTCAAAATATGTCTATCTATATCCTACAGCGCAGCGCGGTGCTTAACTAGGTAGGTATAGTTTATGGTACGCAAAACCTGTATAACATGTGCTAAATAGTACGCCTAAAGTACCAAACCTAAAGTAGTGTAAACGGTGTAACAGCTAGTTTAGCTAGTCGGCTCAGAAATTGGACATACGGTATTAATATGCCCATACTCCTGCAACATCCACGGAGTCTTTCGTCTATTTCGTCTTAGCATTGTATGTACATATTTAACTGACTGCTTTTATATTAGGTCTTTACCTATGAAATTGCCGTTCTGCAGTACTGGCCATTTCAAATCAAAATAATTTTTGTTTGGCTAAGAATTCTAATTTCAAATTAATTTTATTTTAAAAACATGGATTCTTTTTTCCAAAAGTAGTCATTTCTTTATTGATTAGTGTTACATTTTCATCGCATTTCAATCTTTTTCGTCATCATGGATACGTTAAAAATTCGAGTAATTATGGAATATGAGTACCGTCGTGGCAGCAACGCGGCACAAGCGGCACGCAACATCAACGACGTTTACGGAGCTAACACTACAAACCAACGCACCACCTGTTATTGGTTTGCTCGCTTCCGTTCTGGAAATTTCGACCTGAAAAATGAACCTCGCGGTCGTCCGAAGACTTTGGTCGACAATGACGAATTAAAGGCGGTTGTGGAAGCTGATGATACACAATCTACGGCTGAATTAGCAGCAGCTTTCGACGTTAGCGTCAAAACAATATTGGTCCATTTGCGTCAAATTGGCAAGGTAAAAAAGCTTGACAAATGGGTGCCCCACGAACTCAATGATCGCCAGCGCGAAGTACGCGTCGAGACGTGCCTTGCACTGCTCAACAGACACACAAATGAAGGAATTTTGAACCGCATTGTTACCTGCGATGAAAAATGGATTCTGTTTGATAACCGCAAGCGCTCAGCAAGTTGGTTGGATCCTGGTTCAGCACCTAAACAATGCCCTAAACGAAAACTTAACCCTAGAAAAGTGATGGTCACTGTTTGGTGGTCTAGCGCCGGTGTGATTCATCACAGCTTCTTACCAAACGGGGTGAGCATTACTGCAGATGTGTACTGTGAAGAACTGAGCACAATGATGGAGAAGCTGGCGCATCTCCAACCAACATTGGTCAATCGCTCGTCTCCGCTGCTCCTGCACGACAACGCGCGACCTCATACTGCACAGCAGACGGTCTCCAAGTTGCAAGAACTGGGGTTGGAAGCTCTCCGTCATCCGCCCTACTCACCTTGCGCCTACAGACTACTACTTTTTCCAGAATTTGGATAACTTCTTGGCGGGAAAAAAATTCAATACCCGAGAGGCAGTACAAAATGCCTTTGAAGAATTTGTTGCCTCCCGTCCAGCTGATTTCTTTAAGAAGGGCATCAATAAACTGCCACTGCGATGGCAAAGATGCATTGATTGCATGGCACTTCGATTAATACAAATAAAAAAATTCATGAAAAAAATTCGTTTAAATTTTTTCATACAAAACGGCAATTTCATAGGTAAAGACCTATTATGAACCACTTACATAAATACTTCTTTCAAAAGTTGTATGGGTCTTAGATTGGCCCGACTGTAACTTGACCAAGGCTTTCAAAGTCGTGCGTGGTAGCTCACAGGCAAGTAGGTACCTACACAATAACAGCCCTATTAAAATTATACTTTTCCACCTACATTAGAATGATAGATGAAATCCAGGACAACCGCTAGTCATGAAATTAGGGGCTCGTAAAAAACTATTTTGACGGTTTCTTTGGTATCAGTTATCAGTATTTAAGCATATACTCAGTTGGTGGAAGGTGCGCCTGTTCTCAGCCGACCCACCGCACGCCGCCGCCTTGTATTATTTAGTTTAGAGGAATTTCAGTAATAATATTTTTAATAATGATATAATTATTGTTCCATCAACCAGTTTAAGAATATAAATCTTCATACCATTCATCACACTTTTCGAAATCACTCGTGATCCGGGTTCGAATCCCGCACAGGACAACTATTTGTGTAACCCATAAATAGTTGTTCTGTGTCTGGATGTACTTTGTGTCCGTCAAATATGTTTATAAAGTACCCCGCGACACAGGGATTCATATCTCTAGTGCGGGAGTTGTCTTTAATATCTCTTTCTTTACGCTATCTTTTTATTTAGACGTGGCCAGCTTTCTGGGCACCTTGCCCGCAGGCAACGATTTAAATTCAGTTTTTTATTTATAGGTAGGTATTAAATATTATAGTATGTAAGTTTTGGTTATTGTTAATATGCAAATTAATCTCTTTAAGTTGTGATAAATAAATTATACTAATTTAGACGTTAATTTCTAAATACATACAATTAAGTTATCCTTGATTTGTTGAAATCATCCTCTTTCAAATACCCTTTACAAATATATTTTCTTTGATAGAGTAAGTCATTCCAGTGATACTCACTTTTTAGACATAATTATTTATTATGTAATCATGTCCTAAAAAACAAACTTAAAACATTTTAGATATACCTACATATATCATCCCATTAAATTATAATCGACATTAATCATTCAACGAAAATTGTTTCTTCTCGTAAGTTAGTAAATATGACAGTTCTATTCTGCTGAAATGCTACGCGTTGTGATTACATACTCTCTGTGCGACACCCTTTTGTATTGTCTGGAATCTGTCTCTCTTCGTTTACGAATTCAGATAGAGGTTATTTTGTGTATTTGTTTATTCGTGGTAATAACATACATACATACATAGTACCTACCTCAGATCAAGATAGTACCTGGTTTGTTATTTAAAATAAATAAATATAATGTCACGTTTTAAAACTTTAAGGATTCAGATATTAAATACTAATAAATAGAAACTGTAAGTTTATAAATAATTGTGTTGTCTAAGCGTCTTAAACTGATTTTAGGTAGTCTTGTGGAATAAAAATGCCTGGGATAGATACCCCGTTAAGTGATGAAGACTACATAATAGCTAAAGCTAAGGATGCGCAAAAGTACAATATACACTCTGCTAAAGCATGGATGCTCACGGCAAAAACATTATTTCCCGCAAATTTTAAAATTCAATTCGAAGCTTATTTGATGGAAAAGCAATCTGGAAATGTTCAAGAGGCTGCCGAATGTTTTAGTAGCCTGATGAAATCAAGACAAAATTTACCGTCGCTATTGCCGGAAATATCGGCCATCGCCAATGCTCTGAGGTCACCTGAAGGTAGTTTCCTAAGCCAAATGTTCGACAATATATGTCCCGACATTCAGTTAACAATATTGAAAACGAGTGTTGAGAATAGTGATGACACCATGGAACATTGTCGTTTGTTAGTACTCTTACTAAAAAAATTTCCTCAACTTGGGGTAGACAGTCTTGTGAAAACATTGATCAATGCTGAAAAATTTTTTTACGACAACCGCTATGCAAGGTTGTTAGTAGTGGAAACATTACCACTCCTGAGTTCATTGGAATCACCAAGATTGTTGCAGCGCCTTGTAATCAAAGCAATTGAGTTTTATAATTCATATGTGTATGATGAAACAGAACATGATATTACAGACCCTTGGCAGAGGCTGTATGGAGTTTTAGACCTTATGGGCAGACAACTTGGGTGGGATAGTTACTATGTCACTTACAGTAATAGCTTAAATAAAGAGACATACTTCCAAAAATTATTAGCTATAAGAAACAGTGAGGACTGTCGGCAATTGTTATATTGTGGAACAACATTTTTTCTTAGATCTCTTTATGAACAGAAGTCACTGAAAGGTAATCACATTCTAGTAGAAGCATTGACAGATCCTGAACTCCCTCCTTCTAAAAGGAGAAAAGGTGATATTGAGGTAACTGGTGTATCTTCACATCAGTTCCAGGCAGCAGCGAACTGTTGGGAGCTGTTGCACAGTAATGAACTTATATCCAGAGAATTCACAAAACTAGCTAACCAGCTACAAGTTAAGCCTTGGGCTGATGGTTTTGCTGATGAATTTGCTCTTTACAGAGGAAAATTTGATGAGGCATTACCTCAAGCTAATGTGACTAGTTTAACGGCTAATATAGTCAGAGTATCTATTCATTATTTTCAGAAGAAATATGCTGCCTGTATTGAGAGTATATTGACAGCACTGCCTCTTTTACCCAATGTGGAAGGGGTGTTAGAACCTGAATTGATTGTTGGTGGGAAACATAGACATCTACATTTTCTGCCACTTACTAAAGTGGCTATCATGCACTACTTCTGTACTCTCTTGATAAGAATTTTGTTGAATACTGGAAATAATACTGATGTTACTTACGGTCACATATTAGTACTGATGCAGCTTGGCTGGCCACAAGAAGAAAATGTATTCATCCACATATTAGATGTTATAAGACAAAAAGGAGTTTTTCACTATCATCTTTTCTCTGCAAACATTATTCATATTGATATTTTAGAAGAGCTAAGTTTTATATGGAATGAACAGGGAAATAATATTGTCCTTGATATACTTCCGAATTCTCAGCACTTAGGTCAGAGACGAATAGGGACCCGTGGAGCTGACAAAGGTGTGAAGGAAGATTTCAAACAAGCAATGAAAGCCCAAGTAGCCAGATGTAATGAATCTATATTAAATTTAATGATACAATTTATTACTTCAGAGAGGTCTTACTTTCTTCAAATATTATGAAAGATATGCCCATAATGCAATTTGTGGCAAAGATTTGTTTGTACACTTAGACTCTGTATCCAGTTGATTACAGTAATTTAAAAAAAACTGCAATAAAAGCATATTTTGACAAAATATTTGCCATAGAGTGGTTTTACAATTAGTCTCCTAAACATCCTAGTTTTTGCCAACCTGGTGAAACATCTTGGATGTCCTTAATTGCCTCTTAAAGACACCAAATATATTGTCAATATTTCTGTAGTGTTTTTAATCTTCCCTGGTTATTTATAGTAGTTATATACTATAGAACTACAACCTGTTAAACTCGAATACTCAGCAAACTACATATTGATTTTAGACAGCAAGATCAGATATTTTATAATCTTGTATGAAACATTAAATATTTTTATTAATTTTGTATTTTATGCCTTGCCTTTTCCAATGGTATTGGAGTCAATTTCCAGTCTCACCTGTTGCAGCAGCAAGCTAACAGAAGTAATTGAACAACTGCAGTATGATCTTGAAACCCTCATTTATTTAATAGGCGCTTGACATGTATTAATAATGTTTCTAATTACTGATGAGTTATAGGGAACTTAACGCCATACCAATACCTACATTTGCAAATTTAACCACTTGCAGTCACCTATCTATAGATTTAGCACATGCCTAGATCCGCTATTGATTATGGACAAGTGAAGGCAAACAGGTGCTGCAAAACCCATAGTGAAGCACTAATTAAGATGGTTAGTGAAATTCTATTAGGCGTCTGACTGTATTGTCCATGCAATGTCTTATTCATACCTAGTATTCCTGCGAAGTTTCGCATTGATATGATGAACCTTTAATGTATTAATGAAATAAAAAGCATAAATATTATAGATTCCGAGATTTTATTTATTATACCTATTTCTTTAACTGAATCAGTAAAATGAGACTTAAGAATAATTCCACAGATACAAAATACTTGCAGTATATTATTAAGAACTGCCCTCATAGGAACCGACAGCCAGTAGTAGATTACGCCGTGTGAAATGTAATCCTTTTATGGGAGAATTTTTAGTTGCGAAAGAGCGCAGCAAAAACTTGTCATCTTTTTGGACTGGATTGTTAATACCAGTCTCTTCACCATTGGATTCTTCAGTTATAGCTGTGAAGTCCCAAAGTTTGATGGTGCAATCCAATGAACCTAAAATCAAAAACAATATTGTCAAAATTCACAAATCTAAAAGCTTCACTAATTTGATTATTATTGTTATGGTGTCAACGGAAATGATGCCGTACGTGGGTTTACATACGTAAAAAAATTGAGCCCATATTTCAAACTAAATAACGACGACTTGACGTATCTGTATATTGAATGAATCGTTTTATTTCCATTTTCCTTTTTTTGGTGAATAAATTGTCTTTCCACCCAGCACACCATGGTCACTACTATGAAGTCTTGCTGGGCTTGTTTGATAATCCATATATCACTAGCACTCAAAAGGTTATTCTTTAATAAGGTTTGCTAACAAATATAATAATAAATTTTAGAACCTAAAAAGCGTTTTCTTCAACGTACATATAACGCATAAGTCATTGAATAATAATTATATCTTGGAACATTATTCACACACGGCTATCTGATCCCAAGCTAAGCAGAGCTTGTTCTATGGAAACCAGATAACTGATATACTACATATACTTTTCTTTTGTAAATATCTCTATCATACTTATATAGATAATTACACCCAGACTCG
The DNA here is from genome assembly GCA_951640165.1 of Pseudoips prasinana. Classification (NCBI taxonomy): domain Eukaryota; kingdom Metazoa; phylum Arthropoda; class Insecta; order Lepidoptera; family Nolidae; genus Pseudoips; species Pseudoips prasinana. Next base: position 21,191,626 of record OX621237.1, on the reverse strand, counting down.
GGATAAACAGACATGTTCATGCACACAAATATTTGTCTTGAGTGGGAATCGAACCCACGACCTGCGGCACGCCTATTTGATCATAATATACGTGACGTTTTAACATCCTGTAGCGTTGGTAATCGGCTTTACACATGCAGGACCTTGAACCATATCATCAGACATTAATAAAAAAGTTACCTGAGGATAAAATGGCGCCATCCCGACTAAAAGCTAATGCATGTATTGGAGCTGTGTGTAAAGGCGGCAGAACAGCGGCAGGTGTGCCCGTCGCTATGTCCCACACGTACAGTTCGCCGCCACTGCCGCCGGACGCTAAAGATCTTCCGCAAACGGAGAACGCCAGCGTGAACACTGTGGACTGTAAATGAAAAAAAAAAAAACAAATTATATTGACTATTGACAATACAAATGTCAATTGTCATGTAATTGTTTTCGTGCCCCGAGGGTCATGGGGTCGATTACCACACTTAACTAACTTTGTGTAAAAACAAAGATTTGTTTCGGGGACAGGGTAGTTGTGGGGTACCCTGCGTGTCTCGGAAAACACGTTACGATGTTGTTCTCGGTTATTATGAAAACATCTATGACAATCGTTGCAGCAAAGTCAGAAGGCAAATGAAATCTGACACTTTAGGTTCTGGTTCTTTACGGGTTTCGAGGTCTGGAATAATTCTGATATCTAGGCGCAACAGGTTAGACTAGGAGACGACTACAATATAAAAGACAACGCCCGCACTAGGGAATCTAATCCCTGTGTTGCGGGGTACTTTACAAAAATATAATAGACGGAGACATATTACATCCAGACTCTATTTATGGGTGTTAGCTGCTGCGCCACACGCGCAGTCAATAGAAATGGGGAAAAAGGTAAGGTTTCTGCCTTACCTTTTTCCCCATTTCTATTGACCAGCATTTCTTTCACCTATAATTGGACGTAGTTATGCTACAACGTTCCAACCCACACGCAGGTCGAACTGAGTAAATCGCGTTTTTGTAATTTTGTGGTACGCTTTTTTTTGGTAGCGAGTACAATTAAGTAGTATGTATCACATCAACTAAATAAATAAACATTATTTTATTATATACTTGTCATTAAAATGTATTAATATTTCTCATACAAATTATGAAAAAAATGCACTTGGAACGTTTTTGAAAAAAGGCTTTTTGTATGGAAGTAGCTTTTAACTTAATTTGCAAAAACGATCCAATATCTGAAAATTTGTATATTTTGGTAGTTAATATATTTATTTTCTAAAACATAAGTATAACAATGAAATAACATTATTAAAAAAATATTTATTAAGAAATAGTTGTTGCAAAGCATGGAAAATCATCACAATTTATTCATCATCCAGATCGAAATCCAGCTCATTACCAAATCCATCGACATCGTCAATGGCGTCATTAGACGCTTTCAATGTTTTATAAAAACTAAGGCAATTAGCCTGTGACTTTTCGATTGAAAATTAGGGTGAATTTTCAATCGAAAAGTCACCCGTCAAAATATCAACTTTTTTAAAAAAGTTGGTATGTTTTCCGTTCGTTGAAATCTCTACTTTCCGATGGTGAAAAAAAAAATATGTTACTATAGTAAATCTTCTCAGAAAATGCAAAAAAAATATATATATATTTGAAATATTATAAAAAATTTTGAGCAATTTATTAAAATTAACACTTTAATTACTCGAAAAACGTATGATTACATGTTACATTGATTAAAAATATTGCAAATAAAAATATACTACTATAATTAACAAACAAATAAGTTAATTAAATTAATATTTAATAAGACATCTACAATATTTGGAGAAAGTTGTCGGATCTTCTTTAAATTATATGCGTAGATGTCTATTTATATTTTAAGATAAATTATATACCCGAGTGACCTACGAAAAATAGTAGCTCAGGTATTTCATGGCGATGTGGGGAAGAGGCTAGGTGGGTCTGGGTCTTACTACATACATACTAATAATAATCTCCTTAATTTTGCACAAACAAATTTAGTTAATCCCCTGAAAAAAAAAAAAATTTCAAAATACATAAAAATATATTAAAAATCTATAAAAAATATATAAAATGTATATCGTAAATATATTTTTAATAACAAACGTTTGGCTGATTTTCATATATATTTTATACATTTCAAATATATTTCAGATATATTCAAAATAAATGAAATATACATGAAAATCAGCCAAAAGTTAGTTATTAAAAATATATTTACTATACATATTTTTTATATATTTATAAATAGATTTCTTCATTTTTCATTTTAAATAGATTTCTTTACTATATTTTTGTTTAAAAATATTGTAATGAATAACGTAATCAGAATAAAGTATCTACATTTAATTGTACGATTTACATTTATATTTATATATAATGAGATTTTCTATGACATAAATGTAATTAGCACTAAATAAATCAACTTTTTAATTGAAACAAATTGAAGCAATCACATTTTTAGATGAAATTTTTTATAATAATTAAAAAAAAATCAAATTCGAGATTTTTTCGATTTTTTGCATTTTCTGAGAAGATTTACTATAGTAACATATATATTTTTATTCACCATCGGAAAGGAGAGATTTCAACGAACAGAAAACATACCAACTTTTTTAAAAAAGCTGATATTTTGACGGGTGACTTTTCGATTGAAAATTAGGGTGTTTTTTCGATATTAATTCAAAAATAAGGTGAAAAATAAATATTTTTAATCAAATAAATTACAGCGTATTTGGGACATAAAAAGGTAAGTTTTCACCAAATTTCGTTAAAAAAGAAAAATTTTTGTAAAAGATAAAAATAAAAAACCAAATACTTGGTTTTTTGAAGTTTTCGCATAAATTTTGAGGTTATGTGAAAAAAGTGTAAATACTAAAGTTTTAGATCTTTTTATTACCTAAAACTTTGCCATTTGACTTTTTTTGATAGGACTTTTAGTTTTGCCGGATATCGAGAAAAACCGTTTTTACCCTTAAAAACTCACCCCCATCCCCTTCCCGACCTCAGATCACCCGTAAATTATTTTTCCTTTCATTTTTATAATATTCCCCTCCTTTTCTAATGGGTTTCATCCTACTATTATTTTTTTTCACTTTTTATTATTTTTAAAGGTTTCTACCCTGGTCTACTAGGGAAGCGGAGAGACAAAACATAGAACACACCAAGGCGTGTGAGTAGGATGGTAAATATAGGTAAGCGCCGCGCCGTCGTCGTTACGTGAGTTTAAATTTAATTTTATTATATTTATACAAAATCAAATTTCCCATTGTAAGTTACATTCATGTAGTTTGAAACATTGTTAATTTTCATTTTTTATTTACAAATCAGGAAGATAAGGGTCTTGAGTCACACTGTAAGCCGTGTAATGATTATTCATAAAACGTTTCAAATGACAATGGAACGTTTTATTGTTTACCTTTATTATTTTAGTGATAACGTTCCAGACTCCATAACACGTAATTTTTTTTCAAGTTTCCACAATATTTCGCTACCTAGTTGTATAATTATAATTTTAGACAAGGCCTTATTATAAAAAATACAAAAGTGATGGATCGTTTAATGATTAGATAACTGTATGTTCCTACCAGTATACACGTTTTAAATCGTTTACTTTTATTGTTGTCTTTTATTTACGCGAACACGATATATTTAAATGAAACTACTTTTACGGGTTATTGCGCGATTTATTAACATTTTATTTAACCTGACGTTTCGGTTTACCTTTTTCCATTATGAATTATTATCGTACTGATTATAAATTAGGTACATGGAATGTTTTGAAGAAATAGATAGTAAAAAAAATAATATAACAAGATGAATGGATCATTATTTTTATGTTATTCAGTCCAAAATGGATTGAAACATAACGATCCAAATGAATTGTCTCTTTTTAATATTTAAAATTGTTATTTTTAAAACGTTCCAAGTTGAATGGATCATTATTTTTATTTTATTCAGTCCAAAACGAAATAAAATAGTACGATCCAAATGGAAAGTCACTTTTTAAGATTTAAAATTAGTTATTTTTAAAACGTTTCAAGATGATTGGATCCTAATTTTAATTGCGTTCAGTCCAAAATGAATTAAAACAGTACGATCCAAATGTAATGTCACTTTATAAGATTATAATTAGATCTTTTGATTCGTTTTATCATTTAGACCGCTTAATTACTTCAATAGTTATTGTCGTAAGAGAGTCAGTGTCTTCAGCACTAGATAGGACGATCCAAATTACCTAGCTTGGACTCATAAACTCAATTTTGACCACCTTGTGGATTGGAACGTTGTAGCATAACTACGTCCAATTATAGAAAACACATAGAAAATGTAATTACCGTATAATTACTGAATATTATGTAAATATGTTTAGTACCTTATGTCCAGTCATAATGCGAACTTGCGTTCCAGTAAGACAATCCCACATGCGCACAGTCCTATCGCTGGAGCCTGTAGCTATGTAGTTTGAATTTGGATGAAATTGAACACACTGTCAGGAAAGAGAAAAAATTTAAATTTTGTAAGTAAATAATTTTGCAGTAGCATTTCGTACACAAATAAACATTAAATTTCGTTTCTCGGTTTATACAGGAAAATAAATCTTGGTTTCACAGAGCAACACATTGTTTGATTTGTCATCACTAGAAAAAAATTATAAAAACAGACTTATTACTAGGGACCGCGGGGCACAGTGCCCCGCGGTCCCGACCTCTTAGTAATATTCATGCAAAATTTGAAGTAAATCCATGCAGTACTTTTTGAGTTTAGCCCGAACATACATACAGACAAACAGACAAAAATTATATTTAAAAAAAACTATATTTTTAGCGTCGATATCGATTGTAGATCACGCCCCAAGTATCCTTTAAAAAAATATTCAATGTACAGTTTTGACTTTCCTACGATTTTATTATATGTATAGATAAAATATTATATACATCCGTTATAGATATTAAGGTTAATTCGAAGTTAAAGTTACATCAATGTCGGACAGATGTCCGGAGAATATCCGGAGCGGTTGGTGGTGGTCGGTGGCCCAGAGGCGCGCGACGCGGTCGTGGCCGGCCGACACGAAGTAGTGGCCGTGTGGCGCCCAGCGCACGTCCCACACGGGCCACGCGTGCCCGCGGTACACCACAAGGCACGTCCAGCACTGCAGGGACCACAGCCGCACTGCAACCAACACCACAAACATATCATCGCATGATCCCATTAGTAACTGACCAGGGGACCTACTGCCTAATTCGTGAGGTCATTGTGATCGTGATCGGCTTTCAAGTAGATGAAATTCAAAAATTACTACATTTTTCGTTCAATCGGCTTCAACGTTGAAAATCGGGTCCCGACAATTGACGGTCACCGTAGCCTAGTTGGTAGTGCTCCTGCCTACGAAGCTGGTGGTCCTGGGTTCGAATCCCGGTAAGTGCAAATATTTGTGACGAGCACGAATATTTGTTTCTGAGTCATGGATGTTTTCTATGTATTTAAGTATTTATCTATCTATGTAAGTATGTATATCGTCGCCTGGTACGCATAATACAAGCTTTGCTTAGTTTGGGGCTAGGATGATCTGTGTGACATTGTCCCTAGATATGTCCCCTAGATGACGTCACAATATGTGCTCATGGGACTTGATTGAACGAATCATTTAGTAATTTTTAATCTTCATCTATTTGAACGCTGATCACGATCAAAACGACCGGCCGCGGCGGATCAGACGGTAGGTCCCCTGAGTCGACGCTGGAATTCTAAAAACGGTGCCCTCTGTCGCACCCTTATTTTGTAGCTTTATATTTTTAGAGGGCTTGGGGGATTGTCCGGTGAAGTAGTGAAAGTCTCCTAAGCTAACTGTAATAGATTTTGTTATTTATCCCTTAACCCGCTTGCTTCTGCTGCATGCCATAGAGGACAGCAGACCAGTGAGATTACATTCTGTTGATCGTAGTACGAGTGTATGGGTTATGTAGGAGAGCTCGCTTGCTTACTACTACTACTCTTTATAAAGGACGCGCACCGATGAGAAGATACATTCTGATAATCGCAGTATCAGGGTAAGGGTCGTAGCACACATATCAAAACGGAAAGGGATCGTCACCGCCTAGCCTTTCTCCTCAGCGTCAAACAGTCGTCCACTTTACGTAACCACGTAACGTAAGCGGATCAGAAGCTCCGCCCCATCGACTCAGCTACAGCTAAGCGACGCCGCGCTTACGGCTCGCCGACCGCTGGTTGACGGCTAGACGTTGTTAGTTCAATCAAGTTTTTATACGTATTTTGGTTTAAATAAAATGAATAACACTGTTTTTTACGAGTGTACATGCGCGAACGTTCGCAAAGGCTAACTTCACGGTCGCCTCTCTCGTGAATCGTACAGCACGTGCGGTAACGCAGACCGCGCGGGCGGCGAGTGGACGAAATACGTAAGCTAGCGTACGGAGAGCCGTAAGCGAGGGTACGGAAAGCCGACAGCAAGTTGACCGCGCACTGCACCGCGGTTCGTGAGCTTGCCCGAGGCGATGCGATTACGTTACGATTCCGATTAGTGTGCGTTGCAGTAAGGAGTTTCATACAAATGAAACGGCTCGAGTTGATACGGTGACGATTCCTTTCCGTTTTGATATGTGTGATACGACCCTAAAACTGACGAAATGCCCGTATAGATCTGCCGTACAATCACTAGATCGCCGTAACAGGACAGCAGCTAGTAAACTAAATCACACTTTAAGACGATTATATAGAGTAGCATTTATGACTCTTTTTTAATTTATAACGGTACTTTAGCAAATGCACGGCAGATATGGCTTTTAGACTGTATGTGTGGCGCAGCGGTTAAGACAGTCGCCTCGCCACTTCGTGTCCCGGGGTCGATTCCCGCACAAGACAACTTTTTTTATATTAGAGGGCGACAAACGAGCAAGTGGGTCACATGCCAGCTACCAGCCATGGTAAGTGATCACCGCCGCCCATGTACACTCGCAGCACCAGAGGAGTCGCGGGTGCGTTGCCGGTCCTTAAGAGTCAGCAAACAAGTTGTGCTGACCCTTCCCTTGATCTTGACTGGTTTATTTAAGCACATCACACTAATATCATAAAGCAGAAAGTTTGTGAGTGTGTATGTTTGTTACTTCTTCCCGTCTAAACTCCTGGAGCGATTTTAATAAAATTTGGTATGGAGTTAGAGGACGCCCTGGATTAACACATAAGCTATATAATTTATGAAGTTTATCGCGGGTAAAACCGCGGGGCGCAGTTAGTTCATTATAAGTTCAAACGTTTTATATTTCAAAACTACCTTTATTATAAATTGACTATCTGCTCTGTTACTCTTGATTTAACCAGTTACTTTAAGCCTACGTGTTCATTCAGGCCATAACCTCTCCTAATTGTCCGTTTCAAATTTCATCCAAATCCTTCTACGTGATTGGCTTACACACGTCCAACCATTCATATTTTGTAATAATAATAATAATAATAATAAACGTTTATTTATCCTCTCACAAAGATTTACAATAAGTAGACATAGTACATTTTGTTAAATTACCTAGTGACCTACTTTGTGAGAGACTGGTGCCTGTTGTAGATTTAAAAATAAAATCTGTATTACAAGTCACCAGGTCCCCTCACTCAGTTAGTTTACTGTAGGATAACAATAAGATACCAGTTGACATACACACAAAGAATACAGATACTAGAAATGTTATAATCATCTTTAGCTTTAAAGCGTGTATATTGTGAACTGTGTGAGGGAATTGTGAGATGTTGTGAGTTGGAGTGTGAAGTGAAGTATGTGAGTTGAAGTGTGAGTGAAGGAGGAAACAGCACAATGGGAGTGTAACAACTATATAAGTGTATGTACACACTAAATAAAAATAAACTTATAAACATAATATAACAGTCCGTCTACTGGTAACTACTTCACGAGATCTAGAGTAGTATTTACTGGAGATAGCAAGTTGCAGTTATGTTAATGGAGAAAGTAGCTTTTCTGTTTCGTCGTAATTCAAAAAGCCGTAATATTAGTAGCATAAAGAGAACCCTAAAAGTATTACGATCCACTTGGGAAAGAGATAGCTACATACCAGTAGAGTCTTCAGAACAGGATAGGAGTAAATTCCTGAAAGGATCAAACGACACTTTGTATACCGGGCCGGAGTGTCCGAACAAAGTACGACATGTATCTCTGTCACGCTCTTCCATCATTCTCACGAGAACATCGCCTGAAAATTAACAGTAATATATTTTCTTTCCTTTTATCTATATTTATTGAGCGAAAATACGGGAAAATATCAAACTTACGAAATCAATATAACACAAATTCTTTGATACTATATGTTGCAAAAAACAAAGATGTAAATTTTTTATTCAAGCCTATATTATATCGCGTAGGTGCAGAATGAAGCTGCCAGTGTTTTCGTCGGCTATCATTTTACAAACATTTCAATATTTCGACTGCACGTGTGGTGCAGCGGCTAAGACAGTCGCGTCGCCGCTTCGTGTCCCGGGTTCGATTCCCGCGCCGGACAACTATTCGTGTGACCCATAAATAGTTGTTCTGAGTCTGGATGTAATTTGTGTGCGTCTATTATATGTTTGTAAAGTACCCCGCGACACAGGGATTAGATTCCCTAGTGCGGGCGTTGTCTTAAAAAAAAAAGTAATAATAATTTTCTTCTGGTTGAACTTCGGCCATCTTAACCTATCTCAGAAGAGACTAGCCTTCTGCGAGGGGAATATTAGAGATGCACATCCACTCATGCTCATGATAAATGGTTAGCGGACATGACCGGAGAAAAGCCAAGTGCAGGATGCACGGGGGTGTAACACCACTTACTTCCTGCGTTTGGGCAGTTACTTAGCAGAAAAATCTCAATCACATTTTTTTTGCGGAGCCTGTGATTTGTGTGGTGGCAGACGCTACTACACAACTAGCCGTACATCCCATAACATCTCGTGGGTGACTAACGGATACACCAGTTGGGCAGCAGTGCCTCTTGTGTACTAGTTACCGCCTAACTGCGGTCGCCAACTCGCTTGCCAAACGCGGTGACTACGGCAAACCCCACCAAATGGCAATTTAATAAAAACCTTTGGTGGGAGGCCTATGTTCAGCAGTGGACGATATCAGGCTGATGAAGTGATGTGACACGCTACTACTCTCGTTCATTAGTGTTAAACTTTTAGCCTTTGTTTGTGGCATTGTAGCTCCCTTACATTTGAAACGATTTTAATGCGTTTCTTTAGTAGAAGTTTCTACGTACGTGTAAATACGTACGCGTATGTTTATTACGTAGTTAGGTTACCAATAAAGTAAAATATGTTTAGTTAAGTACATACATGCTTCCCGGTCGATGTCCATTAATTTTTCAGCAGATTTCATTCCGCGCAGTTTGACCGGAGTCAATGTCCATACCTTAAAATATATATTAATGATTAAACTCAATAAGTTATTAGTGTGGTAACGTTACTCCCTCCGGAAGGAAAAACGACAAATGTTGTACATTACAATGCATTAAAATAATTATTAAAAACTTTACGACAGTATTGGTGGAAAAAAAAATTGGCGGTACGAAGTTCGTTGGGACAGCTAGTATTTAAATATTTACCTTAATGACCGAGTTGCTGAAGCCAACAGCCAGTAATGTGGAGTCCTCACAAATATCAGTACAGATAGCAGTATGGCCGCTGTTCAGCAAGGTGTAAAAACAAATGGAGGGTAAACTTTCCGGTCCCAGTTGAATTCGCTTCGAAGCCTCACGCAGCGCTTTTCCTTTCTCAACTTTATCAGTTTCTTTCCTAACAGTTGAAAAATATAACAAACTATAGTATCGGGTAGGTCAATGAATATGACGAATTGTCGCCTATTTATTTTGTATGGAGTTAAATTCGCAGACGATGTGACAAAATAAGTTGACTACTCTGTGTGAGCTGTCTAGAATACAAGACATAGTGCAAAGAGTATAGGCGTTTTTTTTTAACATAACTTGACAGTAGATTACCTGAAAGGCAAGCATCACAGATTACCCCCCATAGATACGCTTACAAGACATGATACGGTCACAACACATACTTGATTTAACTATTATAAACAGGCACGCCTCCAATTCCAACTAATTAGTCTCGTCCAACCGTGAGAACCGTGCGAGAGTGCGAGTGTATTGTGATTTTAATAGTAAAAATACGTTTAAAATGGCTTCATGTGCAGTGAAATGGTGTGGAACGTCAGCCAAAACCGCAAGTTACAAAAAGGATGGCATAACATTTCATCGGTCAACATTCAGGTTTTCAACATATTACAAGCCACAGATTTCAGTTTATTCTGGATCATATCACTCTCGTCTCTTTCACTCATTACGCTAAGTGCCATAGTTATCCTTGTCTAACTAGAGCATGTGTAAGTTACTGTTGGGTATCATAAGTTAATCTGCTCAAGTTGATGTCGATATTTCTACCGAATAATTTAGAAAACTCCAGTTAATATATGTCCGTACAAATAGCTTACGGTTAAAGCTTGGTGTGTGGTATATACCTGATTGCTCTTAGATACAAACGGAAATAGAAATGAAAAATAATTTTACATGTATTGAAAGGTAAATGTGTAGTTAATTTGTTTTTATAACTGTAAAGGTTACGAGTCTGGGAAGAAATAAACTATTAGATAAATAGACAGCGCTTACGAGTGGAAGGGTTTAAGGGTTATTTTTAGTATGAGATTGTATTATTTTTGCCCAATTTATTTACAGCTAGTTGAACTGCGTAAGCAGTTTTGTGGGGCTATGTAATTAGTTTAGAGCAAGCCGTTTTAAATATATTAATGCCACTAACTTAAGCGTTTTTGTATAATATGTAAAAATATGCAATTTTTTATCGACATACAAAGCGAAAGTAATAATCGACATGTATAATAAAAAGTTCTACAGCTACCCCATCCTGAGACGTAGTGATTGCCTTCGTCACTGTACTCGAACACGTATATCGATTGCTCTCACGGTTTTATCATTGTCATAACATAATGCTGTAAATATAAAATATTTGAAATATTAAAAGCAAACATGACTGACTCTAAAAAATTGTTTGTATTTTTACGGATGTTTGAAATGGGAGAATATAATAAATAAGATTTATTAAATTTACCTCTCTTACTCGAAATTTGAATAAAATTGAGAAATTTGTATTTCCTTACAATTCGCCAAGGTGATATTAATAATAAATAAGCCTTAGGTAATTTTATAAATTTTTTGGAGTCTACATAAGTTCGATTTACGATTACGATTTACGATGTTTGATTTACATGAGTTCAACCGTAATTCAAAGTTGATCATTTTTTTTCTCGTGGGTAGTTGTGTAAGGTGACATCAAATAATTTTGCTCTTCAATAAAATTATTATATATAATTAAATAACCAAGTTTATTTAACACTGCAATGTATATTTATGTAAGGTAACAATATTCACCTACCAGGCAAGTGTTATCCTTTAATACTTTTACACATCACCATTGTTATACAACAAAATATCCAAAATGGACACAGTCAAGGCTATTACAGACCTCAGAGAGATTCTGTTATCCCAAATGGAGGATTTTAGAGCTGAGCTTCAGAATACACCTGACAAAACTGGTCTGGCGGCAAGGTTCACTGCATTCCAAGATATAGTCCTGAAGTTGTTTGATGGGCTGCAACAGCAAATCAACACTCTTGCAAGAGATGCAGATCGCCAGGAGATGAGAAGTCGCCGGAAGATGTTGCTGCTTCATGGTCTCAAAGAAGAGAAGGATGAAGACACCTGTGCAGTGATTGTGAACATGGTTCGAGCTCACTTAAAAATCACGAGTTTCTCGTCAAGTGATGTCAAACGCTGTCATAGGATGGGGCAAACCCCGGCCTCTAAGAAACCGCGACCTATTGTATTGAAACTCCATGACGCAGCGCTGCGAGACCAGCTTTGGTTTGAGAAGACCAAGCTTAAAGGCTCAGGCATGACGATGTCTGAATTTCTCACAAAGGCTCGACACAAAATCTTTGTTCACGCCCGACAGGTTCATGGTTTGTCACGAACATGGTCCAATTATGGAGAAATATATGTTCTGGGGCCTGATGACACGCGCCGCCGCGTCCAATCCATGTCAGACGTCGATAACATCGCGCCTCAAGCTCCCGTTGCATCAACATCGCAACCTGTGATATCGGCCCCTGTGAAGATCCCGGCGAAAGTGAAGCGGTCATGCGCAATCAAAAAGTGATATTTTTCATAATCCCACACAGTCCAGCCGCAGTGTGTTTGTGCTCGATATTAGGTACCTATCGTATCCTAACTTATATAACTTTTACGTAGTGTTTATTATTTTGTTTATCGAGGGTTGACAGTATCAACTTATCCGTCCAATGAGTATGTAAGTAACTGTCTATAATACAACGTCATTAACGATTTAGCCTTTTAGCATTGGTCTTAGTCCGACAAACGGGGCCAAGAGACACAAAATATATATTTATTTGACTGTAAAATATTTCTGTTGACCTTGTATTTTATTATCGCATTAAGGCATTTCTTTTTTTTCTTTATTGTATTGTTTATTTATTTATTTTGTTGGTCTGTGTGGAAACATTTGTTAACTTGTATTTTTGTTTCGTTCTTAGTTTTAAATAATATTATTTTGTATAACATTAACTATAATTAAACACTAGCTGGTGGGTGGACCTTAATTTAATCTAATAGATTAAAATATCTTATATTAGTTATAGTATATATTTCAATTTGTATTTATATATATTATTATTTGAGTATTTATTTATTTTATCTTCTATTATACTCGCATGTTAGACTGTAGCAGTGATAATGAGAGCTTTTATTCTTTAAGCAGTGATAATGACAGTTTTACAAGTTTACCTTCACTCGCAGATACTTTAGTGACGCAGTTTTCTGATGTACCCAAAAATCTTAATGTTGTTCATATAAATGCCCAGAGTATTCCGGCTCATTTCCCAGATATGCTGGTGACTTTTGACTGTAAAAATATTCATGCCATCCTCATTTCAGAATCATGGTTAAAACCTTCTCTGCCAACATCTTCATATTCCTTGCCTGGTTACAATCTGATTAGAAACGATCGTACAGGTGGTGGTGGCGGGGGAGTTGCAATATATCTGCGTAATAATATCTCCTTTTCTATTGTCGATATGTCAACTCAGCCGCCGCCATCAGCTGCTGGCGAGCATCTTTTTATTGAAATTGATCATCACCATCGTAAAATACTACTTGGTGTTTACTACAGTCCTTCTCTACGTGTAAATTACTTCTCTTCTTTGGAAAAACTTCTAGAAAACCTCCTGCCTTCTTACAGTCACACCATAGTCATGGGGGATTTTAATACCTGCCTCTTAAAGGCTGACAACCGCTCTTCTCGTCTTTTATCTTTGCTTGAGTCTAATAATTTAACTATTCTTCCCCTAAATGCTACGCATCACTTTCCTAACTCTATGCCTTCTCTATTAGATCTTATCTTCATCTCTTCTCCCCAAATTGTCGCGAAGCATGGACAGTGTCCTGCTGACGCCTTATCTCACCATGACTTGATATTTCTGTCATGCAAAATTAGGCCGCCTAAGCCTAAGCCTAATATCCTATTACAGCGCAATTTTAGTGGCATGAATTTATGTAATCTTCGACGTGATGTTAATAACATTGATTGGACACCACTATTTAGTTCTGACACCGTTGATGAGAAAGTTAATTACTTCACTTCTACAATTATTAACTTGTACGACCGACATGCACCTATTCGGGCAATCAAACTTAAGCATTTTCCTGCACCTTGGCTTACCGATGACGTCAAACGACTCCTTCACAAAAAAGCTGCGGCGAAATCCAAAATTAGGTCGCACAACACCGACTATTTTCGAAATAAATATGTCTCCATTAGAAATCACTGCAATAAGGTGTGTAGAGATGCACAACGCCAGCATATTCACGAGTCCGTTCAAAACGGAGACCCAGCAAAAGTGTGGAAATTTCTAAAATCTATGGGGGTCGGTAAATCTCGTCAGGATGCCATTCCTAAAAATTTAGACCTTAACTTGCTTAATCAGCACTTCTCTGCGTCGTCCAACTTTAATAGGACAGTAAAAACTAGTACATTGAATCATTTAGCATCCTGTCCGGCTCCTCAACATCCGCAGTTTGTTTTTAGTCCATTTCCGGCTTGTGATGTTAAGAAGAACATATTATCCATCGCATCTAACGCTATTGGAAGTGATTGCGTGAGCCGTAACATGATCTTACCTATCCTTGACGACATCCTTCCCATACTTTGTCACATCCTCAATCATTCCATCTCCCAAGGTCTTTTTCCACGTCTGTGGAAGGACACCCAAATCACACCAATACCCAAGAAATCCCATCCTAAGTCAGTTTCTGATTTTCGTCCTATCTCTATACTCCCTTTCCTTTCCAAAGTTCTTGAACGACTCGTCCATTCCCAACTCAGCGCTTTCTTACACAAGAACAATCTCCTCAATCCTTATCAATCCGGTTTCCGTCCTGGTCACAGTACCACCACAGCCCTGATCAATGTTACGGAAGATATTAGGTTAGGAATGGAAGATGGAAATCTGACAGTGCTTGCATTGTTGGACTTCAGCAATGCATTCGGCGCTGTTGATTTTGATATTCTACTGGCTATCTTACGTTCACTTAACATATCTCCAACGGTAATTGACTGGTTTCGTAGCTACCTGTTTGGTCGCCAGCAGCGTGTTCGCATAGAAGATTCTTTCTCTTCCTGGTGTAGCACTAATGCCGGTGTACCACAGGGCGGCGTTTTATCACCTTTACTTTTTGCTATTTTTATAAATGCCATCTCTGATCAATTAATTTCCTCTTACCACCTTTATGCAGATGATTTACAAATTTACTCCCAAGCACCACTTGAAAAATTATCGGAAGCCATCGAAGTTATTAATGCAGATTTGTCACGTATCAGTAAGTGGAGTATGAGATACGGTATAACAGTTAATCCTACGAAGTCCCAGGTAATAATTGTTGGTAGTGCCCGAAAATTCCTAAATATTGACTATTCACAGATTCCTCTTGTTGTTTTTGACGGTACTATTATACCTTTTTTGGACAGAGTCAAGAACTTGGGTATTGTTATGGACAATACCTTATCGTGGGGCTTTCAAATGCAAGAAGTAAGCAAAAAGATTTTTGCTTCTGCAAGTTCCTTGAGACGTCTGCGAAACTTTCTGCCAACTGCTACCAAGATTGCACTTGCTCAGTCCCTTCTTCTCCCTATCCTTGACTATGCTGACACCAGTTATCTTGATCTAACGGAGGAACAACTTGATAAACTTGAGCGACTTCAAAACTTTTGCATACGTTTCATATTTGGTTTGCGCAAATATGATCATATATCCGAATTTCGCAATAAACTCAAGTGGCTACCAATACGTCTTCGTCGGAATACTCATATCGTATCACTTCTATACAGTATTCTGTTCATCCCATCTACTCCACATTATCTCAATAAACGATTTAATTTTCTTCACACAAATAATTCAAGATTTTTGCGGTCATCAGAAAACTTACGACTTAAAATGCCCTGCCATTCTACAAATTTTACTGACAAAGCTTTCAGTATACAAGCTGTCCGATTGTGGAATGCATTACCTATCAAAATAAGACGCGCCCAGTCACTTAGATCTTTTAAATGTATGGTTAAAGAACATTATTTGAACTTACCTAGCTGCCGTTGAGACTTTACTTGAATCAGCCGAAAGTATGCTAGTTTACATATTAGTTTTTATGTGAGTATAATTAGGTTTATATATTTATTTATATATGTATATATTTATATTAATATATATGTATATATGTTGTGTATGTATGTATACAGTACTGTATATAAGTATTATTCTTACGTATATGTATATACGTAAGCTATCTTTTCTTATTTTCAATAAATTCGTACACCTTTTGCTACCATTATCCATAGATATTAAATTCTGGTCCATCCAACGCAAATAGGTTGCCTGGAAGAGATCGCTTTTAGCGATAAGGCCGCCAATTGCAAAAATGAGGTTCTATGCATACTGTACTTTGTATATTATTTATGCAATAAAGTGTACTTCTTCTTCTTCTTCATTTTTAGGTTTCCGTCCAATCCAAATGTCAATGATTTCACGTCATAGAATGCTTAAATTACCACTTATCGATAACATTCTCTCGACTACCCGTTGAACTCACTATAGCCTGTACTGCCTTTGTGTGAGTGCATGCTGACGCGATTTGCACATTGTATGTATTAACAAACACATAAATCCTTTTTGAATGTGTTACCCAATGGGGGCGAAGATCTCCAAGAGTGCGTAAATGCAATGTGTGCGTGTCTTTGTATTTATTCAGCAAGTCATTATTACATCATTCATTTGTGGTTGGAATGCATTTGGTTGTGACCTTGAAATAGCCAATCAAAACGCATTTGTTTCAGTCCACACAACCCGCGCCTTCCTCTAATTTTGGTGAGTTTGAAACAGAACAAAGATCTTGTGATGCGGTATCTATGGGGGGTAATCTGTGGCAAGCATGAAGATGGTTTGCCACATAAAGTCTACTATAAAGTTACATTTTAAAGACCAAGAAAATTTTTCCTTAATTATTTAAACTTACAATTCCGGTAATGGAATCCTGTCATTTGGGGGAGCATTGGGATCAGACTTCGGTTTTTTCATGAAAATATGTTCTTTTTTAGCTTTTTTCTTTTTAGGTTTATCTGGTGTTTCCTCCACTTCTTCCTCGTCTTCTACTGGTGCAGGAAGTACTTGTATATCAGGTTCTTTTAACAGCCCGTAATACACCTTGGTGCGATTTTCTGCAAAATAATTTCAATTATTATAAGAAGTATACAAGGAGAAATATAATAATACAGGGGTCTTATCTTGGTAGGGGTGTACTTGCGTACAGCACTTCGACCTTTCAGGATCTTTTGTACTATATAGGGGTCTTGTTAAGGTATCAGTTCCAGTTAGGTCATTCAACAACAGAACAGTTGTTAAAACATGACATCCCTATTCATCTTATCACCTGAACATGTCCACTGCTCAACAAAGGTCTGCTAAAATTTTTTGCTTTGTATTTGATATTCCTATTTCATAGTAATAATAATTATAATAATAAAAAGTATTTATTTTCTCTCACAAATAGGTTGGATACATTAACAATAACATGTCTCGCACTGCTAAGCCTATGTACATAGAATTCGTAAGTATGCAACCTGTTTTATGAGAGACTGGTGCCTGAAGTAGGTTTAGAAAAACCTGTAGTACAGGTCACCAGGATCCAATTCCGCGGATTGTATATTACATGTGACAACATTGTGAGCTTTAGTTACATTTAAGGTAACAATCGATTGTTATGCCAGAGAAAAACAAATTAAAATAAATAACAATAAAAATAAAAGACAAGGAAAACAATATTTACACTAAAACTAAGAATTCTTATAAATATAAATTTAACAATAATTTTGGCTTACTGTATTTGTTGTACAAAAAGATATGTGTAAAAGTAATCTGGTCAGTGTGATAGATTTATAGTATTGAAAATACTATAAATCTGTCACACTGTATCATTATGTGCATATACTTCTTAAACTTTTTTATGTCAGATTCGCACCAACTAAACCTATCCTGGCGTGGACTTCTCTTGGCGCCTGATGGGGGGAAACCTCGGGAATGTGGGTACACTGAATTAAATAAGTCAATATTTACCATTCCTCGTAGCTTCTCCCAACAAACCTCCAGCTGTAGCTCGCACTTGCGCCTGTGTCCTTCCAGGGCCATCATGCACATCCACTTGGATATGGTTGTTTATGATGTTTATTATCACAGTAGAACTTTTCTGCTCATGTAGGAAGCGTTTGAGTTGGGACGATGCATCTCGCGATAGTTGCACCACAAACTTATTCGTACTGAAATATACACAGAGGTAAAAGAAAATATTATCGTATGGAATGTGTTATGGAAAATTAGATGAGTACCACACCTTATCATAATAATAATGTATGTTCTTAGGGAAATTACGAACCTTATGTAATTTATTATAAGTTATTATTTATTGTTCTCAAGTAAGTGACATATTAGTTGCTCTGGTTGATCAGACCACAAAAGAGATAGACAGGCGCATGGGAAATGCCTGGAAACAGTTTTGGAGCTTGAAGGAGGTCATGAAGAATGGTGGTATCAGTATAGGCATCAAACGGAAACTCTTTGATGTCAACATACTCCCTGTACTCACATATGGCTGTCAAACTTGGGCACTCACCAAAGCAAATATTAAAAAGCTGGAAACTTGCCAAAACTCCATGGAAAGAAGTATGATGGGGAAAAGACTATCTGACAGAATAAGAATGGATACTATAAAGAAATACACAAAAACAAAACATGTCACAACAACAATAAAAAAGCTAAAGTGGAGATTTGACATTTTCTTTTCTGCCATTATTTTTAATATATTTTTTTATTAGTATTATATAATTTATTAATTGACTTCATTGTATTAAATATTAGTGCAGGTCTATGAACCTAACGAAAATTTGTACGCCACGTAGATGTGGCAAACATGACTGTTAAATCTTAAGTTTACTACTATCTTGCATGCAAATTGTGTGTATACTCATGTTTGGACAAATATCTTATCTGAATAAAGGCTATTATTATTATTAAGTGACTTATTTGTTTTTATTGAGAATAAAGAATCTTTAAACCTAAACCTAAATGATAATAATTAGAATAAAATACAGTTAGCTGCAAAAAAAAAGTTATGAATTTGGAAGGTCAAACTGGCAAGGCCGGTGAAGTAAAATCATCATCATCATTTCATCATATCAGCCAAAAAAAAGATGTCCACTGCTGGACAAAGGCCTCTACGGACTAAGGACAAGGACCTCCACAATAGTAAAATACTTGTACTTTATGTATTTTTAATTTTTACTTAGGCATAAAAATAGAAGTGTTATCTGAAATAATGAAATTTATTCAGCATTGCATTACATTAACAAAGTCAAATAAGTTGAAACAGCAACTTTTTTTTAACTTGTTGTCCATGTGGTCATTATTATTAGTTTTTAAATTATATTATTTAAAGTTTAGATTTCATCATGTTAAATACTGAAGCAAAAATTCAATCATATCAATTATATCAAATAACATATATATGTAGATATATACATGAATCAATTACCTGTAAATTTCAGCTAACTCATTGCCTTTTACTTGGTCTTTATGTTTGACTATGGACAACTTTTTGAGATCTTCTTGGCAATAGTCTTCTTGCTCTGGTCCAAATTTCTCCAAGAAGTTAACAGCATGTTCATTGTGGTCATACAATACCAATAACAAATACATATGCACAAATACTGGATACAGAAGGGTGGACAGTTCATGCTGTGAATTATAAGAAAATAACAATACATAAGTTCACCATATTCTTAGGCTAGAAAATATGCTGTAAAAAATGTCCATATTTCATGCTCCAATCAAAATAATGATTGGATCTGATGCGGACAGGTTAATGATTACAGTATGATGGTCATAGTACACAGAGAGATGCTGCTGCCCGGTCTCTGGATATTCCCTTGGTTAGATTTCTACGCCTCTCTTATGATCTAATGGGGTGGTGCTATTCTTTGCTGTCAACCACACAGAACATTAATTACTTTCCTTTACAAGTACAATTTTTAATTTTTTTTTATGAAAGTTTTTCATTTCAACTGCTATTTTTAATGGTTGGCAAGTGTCATAAGAATGCTATAGTGAATTTGAGGACTAGACCTTGTTTCTTGGGTGGGTCCTAAGCAGTCTGTCTTTGATGGTCAGGCTTTACTAAAATCATATAAACCATTGTATCTTCTGGGTCTATTTTAATTATTAAATTCAAATAAAGCAAGTGTCTGTGATTACCGGGCCAGGGATTTACTGCCTGTACCACCCCACCTTAGTTGTTTTTCTCCAGTGCTGTGGGGAGAGGCCATCCGTCCTTGTGTGACAAAGCACAGGAATGTGAGTGACAAGGTTTGCTCTCCCTCAGCCCATTTGATTTGGGGTGGGGTAGGGCAGATAAGACCAAGAGGAAAGTGAGGAGCTTCTCCAGTAGAAAAAATTACATTTTGTTGCTTAGTTCAATCCCCATAATTATATATAGCCCCCATATACACACTAAACACAAATTTAGGTGACTCTATATGAGATTCAACCCAAACAGCCCACAAAAATACTAATTCCATAACATTTCTTCTATAGTTCTAAAATTCTTCCTTAAAAGGGTTTTTTTCTTTAAACCCTGATTACCCTCTACTATTTGGTCTCTAAGAATAGTTTTTAGTCTTTAGCAGGGACTTTTGTCTTCTGGATCACTCTGCCTTTTAATTGCCAATTTATCTCTTTGATAAGTTTTTCAAGTTCTATTTTGAGATACTGTACAGTACCACATTGGTGCAGTTTGTAGAGCATGCTGATCTTACCTTGTAAATGTCTAAAGAGTTCTCAATAAACTTCTTGAGATTGTCGTACGCAAATTCGTAACTCAAGGGGTCACTTTCCGTATGATGTGCAGTCAAAATGCTGGCCAACTCCACCTCTGGTAAATCTAAATTGTCAAATTCTACATCGCCTAAGCTTGCTTCTTTTCGTAATATATCTTCTGTTCCCTGAAAATGCAATATTTTTATTCAGTTTGGGTAAGTTCCATTTCATTAGATACGCGACACAAATCAATGAGGTACAAACCTTAAGACTATACTTCCTAAGAAGTTGTAACACTGCTAAAAGTGGAGCATTTTTGTCCCCCATGTTTTAAAACAAGTTCTTATTTATGTAAAAGAAAACAACCCTCCAATAATTATTTATTTTTGATATACTTTGTAAATTGTAATGTAAATAAATTTCTGTTTCGTTCTTCGGATTGACATTGACGTTTAGAAAGTATTGTCCCATAATGAGTTATAAATCCCCGTTTTGTTGAACATATTTTATTATACTCGAATACACCTTTATTAATTCTATGTCATATAGTTATCATCCATTTATATAATTTGTTGAAATTAACGTTAGCAAATTTTTATTTGTTACCGTTAATTTCAACAAATTAGCTTAGACTTAAATTTTTAAATAAGTTCTTTATTTTTTTTGTTCAGTGCTCTGCCATTATAATTTAAAATCATTCTGTGACTGTCATTTAATAATAAGGGCAGTTGTTTCTAAACTTCATGCTGAATTCGTAACAGCTGTTGGGAGAAGAGAATCGCATTGACGAACTTTCCATAAAGCAAAACTTCATAATAAATGATGTGCTATCAAAAATAAAACACCATTGTGCAATATTTGAGTTTCACTATCCTTACTTAATAGTATGAATACGAAAGTAACAGTGTATGTCGCCCTTTCACACCAAAGCTACTGAACCGAATTAAACGGAATTTGGTAAACAGATAATGTAGGTAGAGCTTCAGAAAAGACATAAATTACTTTTTAATGCGAAAAACTGGTTGTAAGGGGCATGAAAGGGGGGATGAAAAGTTGTATAAGGTATTGTAATTTTTAGAGCTAGAAGGTTAATTTATTTTATTTTTTGGCTGTTGATGCGATATAAATAAATTTGACATAGTGAAACTTTGTCGCTCACAGCGTTAAAATTAATTCACAGTCGGATATTTTTCATCTCGCTGACCGGTTTATTTGACTAGTGAGTGAGACAACCACAACATTTATATCAATACACTAATCAAAACACAAATACCGTGGAGCACTTGAACAAATGAGTGAGAACGTAAAAGCTACAAGGTCAGCTGATGCGATTTATAGGCCCCGTCATATACTGACATGCGATAGATGAACGAAAAATTTAAACTGTGTAAAAAGTATGTTTCCTATAAGCTCGCGAGCTACACCACACATTAACAGCTCAGGAAACTACTCCTAACCACGTGAGAAAAGTGCCGTTTGACCATGTCAATGTCGTAAAAACATCCATATTCACATTAATTTACGATTAGATTAGATATAGTCTTTTAAAATAAATAAAATGAAATAAAAAAGGGTTTTATTCACGTAGACTTTCTAAAAGCGCTTTTAAATAGTCAGAACATGACCGCAGTAATATAGTTGTACACGTTATTATTTCTAGTTACATAGATATTCAGGAACACCGATTGTATGAAAACATTTATAAAATTTATTTTATTTTATAAAGACAACTTTTTCTGGCAGGCTTGACTTTTCTGGCAACTCTGTCTGGCTGTCAACACGTCGGTGCGAAATCATTGTGTTTATAAATATAAATTGGACTGTTTACATTGTGAATGTTTGCTTAAATTGTGCAGAACTGCTTTAATTATCAGTGTTATTGTAATTACTAACAATAACACTGATAATTAAAGCAGTTCTGCACAATTTAAGCAAACATGCACAATGTTCAAATACTTTAAAACCAGTGCAAAATAAGTGAAACAAAATTGTGAATGAATATTATTTTTATACCCTCCATCAAGATTATTAAATAATTGTCAAAACAAAAAAAATATAAGAAATCACCCGGCCAATTATAAGGGTTGTCAAGTTTATAAGGAGATCTGGGGCAGAAAAAAAACACATACTAAAAAGTTACATAAAGTGTCCGAGAAAGAGGAAAACACTTTTCAATCCTCCGTCCATTATGGATTTTCCACCACTGAAACCGTCTAAATTTGGTAAATAACACGCTGCTCATAATGAGAAGAGTAAAGGTCGACCACAAACATATACAACTATCTCCACAAACTCAAACAACTTGCATCAAAAAACAGAGAACCAACTATCTCATTCAACAAATTTACTAGAAAATATATTTTTTATACAATCAGAGAAGATAGATATCCTCATAAAACAGATAAGCTACCTAAAGGGACTTATTGCCACTCTAATAGCCAAATGTAACAAAATTGCTCTAAATCGCAACATGGAATATAAATGTCTCCAAACAATCATGAAGTAGAATTGTTCATCAACCATAACAAAATAGACATTCTCTTGTTATCAGAATCACACTGCAAAAATCACGGGTTTTAATATCTACTATTGCAGCCACCCGGATGGTACATCGCATGCTGGTGCAGCCATAATAATAAAGGAGAACATAAAACAACAAATTCTTCCTAGCTTCAAACACACTTACTTACAAGCAGCCATTATACCGCGGCAGGGGACACTGAACAATGCTGCCGTATATTGTCCTCCACGAAATCGCATTGATGAAAAAATGTTTAGTGACTTCTTTCACATACTCAGCAACAGATACATTACTGGTGGAGACTGGAATGCCAAGAATAACAACTCACAACCACTAGAGGAAGAGAGTTGAAAAAATCGGTGGATGTACTGACAACAGGTGAGCCTACATACTGGACTCCAATAAAATTCCTAACCTCATTGACTTTTTTATTATTAAAGGTTTTTCTGGATTATACACTAAGGTAGAATCATGTCTAGATGGTTCATCTGATCACTCACCAATAATATGTACCATCAGTACTACAGTTATATGGAAGGAACCTCTAGAGACCTTATATAACACTAAAACTGG
Organism: Pseudoips prasinana; assembly: GCA_951640165.1. NCBI lineage: Eukaryota > Metazoa > Arthropoda > Insecta > Lepidoptera > Nolidae > Pseudoips > Pseudoips prasinana. Next base: position 21,168,020 of record OX621237.1, on the reverse strand, counting down.
TTGGGAAACATTCAGAGAATACGTAAGTGACAATGTCAATCTGCAAATACCTCTAAAAACTGAAGAAGAAGTTGAATATGCTACCTGGTACACTACCAATCTCATTAAGACTGCTGCTTGGTTGGCTACACCATATATGGAATCCCCACAATACGGCAAGGATGTATAATCCTTGCCGTATTGTGGGGATTATGGAAATAAAGCACAAAATCAATGAAAAGAGAAGACTTAGAAGACAATGGCACACACACAGCACACTGTCACCATATAAAAGAGAAGACACACTTTGGAAAATTACAAAGATGCTCAAAAGGCCTAAAGAACATGTGCCCCTTAAAGCAAAGAAACGGTAATTGGACCAGAAACTCTAAGGAAAAGGCTGAACTATTTGCTCAATTTTTGGAAGAAATGTTCACACCTAACGAAGCCAATAATGCAGAGTCAGATCAAGAGATAGAGGATGCCTTAAATAGTTACCAGCAAATGTCGCTTCCACTAAAACCAGTGACCACCATGGAAGTCTTCAAAGCTATAAAAATCCTAAAACTCAAAAAGGCTCCTGGCTTTGATTTAATAACAAGTATAGAAAGTCAGTCACTGAGGTCTCCTCATACAGACCCATTAGTCTACTTCCAGTGATGTCAAAACTGCTGGAGAATTTGTTATTAAGACGTTTACTACCAGTACTTGAAGAACACAGAGTGATACCCGAACATCAATTTGGATCCAAGCGCACCACGGAGCCACAGAGCAAATACACAGAGTGGCTCAATCAGGCAAACAATGGAGAACAAAGAATATTGTTCAAGCGTTTTCCTTGATATGCAACAGGCGTTAGACCACGTATGGCACAAAGGCTTGCTTTTCAAACTTAAACACTTAATACCAAATAGCGCCTACATGCTCCTAAAATCTTACCTAGATCAGCGGATATTCCAAGTCAAAATCGATGACACTGTGTCTTCCTTGCTACCAATTGTAGCCGGAATTCCCCAAGGCTCTGTACTGGGCCCAGTTTTGTATACAGTGTATACAGCTGACTTACCCATCTCAGCACAAGTGTCACTGTCAGTGACTTACGCGGATGACACTGCTATCCTATCCTCAAATAAAGATCCCAGCGTAGCAACTCAGAGGCTACAAGAACATCTAGACAAAATCAGTATTTGGTTCAACAAATGGAGAATTAAAGCTAGTTCTGCTAAGTCAGTTCATATAACATTCACATTGAAAAAAAAGACTGTCCTACAGTAAAACTTAATGGCATTGAACTTCCACAAGAAACCACGGTAAAATATCTTGGAATGCACCTTGATAGGAGATTAACTTGGAGAGATCACATAAAAGCTAGAAGAGAACAGGCAAATAGAAAAGTAAAAAGCATGCACTGGTTGATTGGAAGAGAGTCTTCTCTAAGTTTAGAAAATATACTTATTATCTACAAATCAACGATAAAAACTATTTGGAGATATGGTATTGAACTCTGGGGATCGGCATGTCACTCCAATATAGAAAAATTACAACGCTTCCAAAACAGTATCCTTAAACTAATATGCTGTGCACCTTGGTTCTTATAAAACACAGAGGTTCATGAATACCTGGAAGTCCCTACTATCAAGGAACAATTTAAAAAGTCTTGTGAGGACTACAGACATATACTCAACCATCACAGAAATGTATTAGCCAAGGCACTCTTAAATACAAATAATTGTACATATCGATTGAAACGGCCACGGCTAGCCACAATATAATTTTAAATCATAATTTAAATAAGAGAGACCACATCGCAGGATGTGCTAATCTCATAAAAGCACTCAAAATAAACACAAGATCTGGTTATAGCTGTGAGGCTGATCGCAAATAGACAGAATGAAATGAAAAAAGAACATTAATTTACTGATTTACAGTCACACAGGGCCAGATATTTTGTCCATACACAACATTTTGCTAGGTTTGAGGTGTCTGTCTTAAGTTCCTTGTGACAAAATTAGAAATGAAACAGTCAATTTATATTACAAAAGATTAGATACTACATTTTCTAGGAAATGTCTTTTGATGATGATTAGGCTTATAATTTTTCCAGTTTTCTCTGTCTTTTTTTTATTTTCTTGTCACTCCCCGGTAAGACTTTTCTATTCCCAGAAATCTGCCAATTGCTCTGTAACCAGTAGCACTGCTAACCAGACCCATCTAGTGGTAAGATTCTGAACTAATGACTGTGTTGGACAGTAAGTTTATCGTAAAATGTACTTTCCACATGCATGATCAGTTCTGCAGTCAATTTGTGTTTATATTTCTTTGCCTTTTGTCCGTTGTGGGAAAGGATGGTGAAAAAATATAACTGTAACTCACTTAGGAACATGGCAGATAAATCAGCTTGGCGAAACTTTACTGAAGCGTGCTGTAAATCCGTTTTTTCAAATATTATCTGAGAGGTCATAGTAACGCCACACTTATGGGCTCAAAACCGACCTACACTGATGAACTTTTGTGGCAAAGAGCAAGTACTGTGTGTTGCTTTGTGGTTAAACGTTGGATACTACTTGCAGTTGCCGGCCAAACTACCCTATGGTAGTTTTAGATGATATTAGTTTAAGATCCAACTACCTATATACCTAGATAATTGAATAAAAATGTTTGATAAGCCAGGTTCACGGGTAAAAAAGCAGTCGCAATTATTTTTATTATTTAACTAGGTAACCAAATTAAAATAGTAGGATGTAGGGGAACAGAAGGCAAAACGGACCCTGTGGGCAAAACGGAACACATTAATAATTTCGGAACCAGTAGCTCCATCTATGAATGAGTTGTGCCATTTAATAGGCAGTCATGTCATTTCTCTCGGTCAGTGTGCCCAATGACATCGCCCGCATGCACACAATTACAGCGAGGTAAGTTTGTTTTTTTAGATTTTGATGTAAAATTTTGGATTTTTGACTGGCCTCCAGTTTCGTTTGGTTTATGATAACGTGTCCCATTGGATTCCATGTTTAGAATGTTGTATTATTGACCTAATATTTAATTATGAGGGCCATTACATGCGACATAACCTCAAAATTGTTTTGTTGTGTTAATAACACCTAAAAGGCAAAACGGCCCCAGGCAAAACGGACCGGGGTGCCGTTTTACCTTCAATATAAATGTGTTCTTGGTATATATTTTTTTTTTGTTTTGTGGTTTTGTTTTGTTACATATGATAGTATTTCTTGTTTTAGATGGTTAATAATTATAGAAGAACGTCTAATCGGAATTCATGGAACGAGACTATCATGAAAAAAGCTATTGAGAAAGTCATATCCAAGGAAATGGGGCTTAACAAGGCTTCTACTGAGTTTAATGTGCCAAAAATAACATTAAAACGTAGGTTGGAGAAATATATGACTACCCAAGATATGGATAGAGTTACAGAGAAGAAGTTGGGTTTAAACAAGTATTTAGTAAAGACCAAGAATTTGAATTAACTTCTTATGCCAAAGATATGGAAAATCAGATTTTTTGGACTAACAACCAAAGATATGCGGATATTAGCATATGATTTGGCGGAAAAGAATGACATTAGTCATAACTTTGACACAAGCAAGAAAATGGCAGGCAGAATATGGCTTGAAAATTTTCTCAAGCGTAACCCAGATCTCAGCCTTCGTAAGCCCGAAGCAACCTCCGCAGCCCGAGCATCCGGTTTCAACAAAGTTTCTGTAGATAAATTCTTTGATTTGCTGGAACAGGCTATAGAAAGTCACCAACTGACTCCTGACCGAATTTTCAACGTAGATGAAACAGGCATGACAACCGTTCCGAAGACTATGCCCAAAATAATCGGAGCCAAAGGGAAAAAACAAGTTGGGGTATTAACTTCTGCTGAACGTGGCCAGTTAGTGACCGTCGTGTTTTGTTTAGGGGCAGATGGTTCTTACATGCCCCCGTTATTCATCTTCCCGAGGAAGAGAATGAAGCCCGAATTGATGATTAATGCACCCCGTGGTTCTTGGGCCGATTGCCATGAATCGGGATGGATTCAGAAAGAAATATTCACCTCTTGGTTCAGAAAATTCATAGTTTTCAGTAGAGCTTCAAAGGAAAAGCCAGTGCTTTTGATTCTAGACGGTCATGCCAGCTATACCAAGAACTTGGATATCATTGATTTGGGGCGAGAACATGGTGTTCACATTTTAGCAACTCCTCCACATTGCACTCACCGACTGCAGCCGTTAGATGTGGGTTTTATGAAACCTTTGTCAACATATTATACAGAAGCGTCAAAAAACTGGTTGAAGTCCAACTGTGGTCGGATCATAACACAGTTTCAGATTCCAGAATTGGTTGATAAAGCATTTCAAAAGGCTGCTACGATGTCAACAGCATTTAATGCTTTTCGCGCTACAGGAATTTGGCCTCTGAATCGTGACATTTTCACTGAAGCTGACTTTTTAGCAGCAGCAGCCACCGACATTGCAGTTGCGTGTGATAGTTCAGTAGCGTCTACTTCTGATACCCGCCAAGAAGATAATAATTCAAGTACCCAAAGACCTCATGCAGCCATCAACTTCAAGAGCAGACAATGTATTGGCCACAAACATTAATGAAACCCAACCATTGGAAGATACCAATGCAACAAGACTGACTGCTAAAGACCCTGACATAACAGTATCATCGCCCTCCATGTTGGATGATAGCCATCATGAAAACCTATCTTCTACGTCACTCACGGCAAGTGCAATATTATATGCAGAAGACATTGTAGATGAGCCCCAACCTTCTACATCAATGGCCACAAAAAATGTTGTTAAAAAAAGTGCGTTTCTGGTCGGACCTAAAGATATAACGCCAATTCCAAAAACAACAAAGACAACATCAGACGTGGTAAAACAGCAATTATCACTTCATCACCGTACCGTCTAGAATTAGAAACTTCTCAAAATAAAAAAGCTGATCAGGTGAAAAAAGGACTATTTAGAGATGACGAACACCGAAGAAAAGAAAAGCAGCAACCAAAGGAAAGAAGTCTTTACTAAAGGGATCGAAGAAGAAAATGACAAAATATAAGAACGACACCATACAAATATCATCGAAAGGCAAAGCTAGTAAAAAAAGTGATATAAAGACAACTAAAAAGAACAGAAGTGACAGTTCCTCCGAAGATGATGATGCGGAATGCCTTTACTGTGGCCACATGTATTCGGAATCAACAGATGGGTGGGTGCAATGTCAAGATTGGGCACATTGCGGTTGCGCTGGAGTAGACGACAACGATGATGAAGTCATATTTGTGTGCGAAAGATGCTCTGATTAGTGGTAGTCCGTTTTGCCCTTAAGGGTGGTCCATTTTACCTTCTGCATGAAGGTAAAACGGACCAAAGTGAGTTATTAGAAATCATCTAATATCTTCACAAATTGTGATTTGATTAAAGTCTGATTAATAAGTAAGATAAAGATTAAAGTGTTGATTAGTTGTACTGATAAAAGGTTTACATAAATATAACATTTTTTTTTCTAAATGCCTTTTTCCTTAAGTGGTCCGTTCTGCCTTCTCTTCCCCTACTCAACTTAACCTGAAGTTTAGATTTTGATTTAACACAGGTGTTATTTTTTTAAACCGTCTTATAGTTACATAAAAATTTGATCTTGCTGGATTTGAACATATCTAAATGATTAGGGTACTATATTAGATACATATTTATTTACTAAAAACTTTAGCACAAACAACATTGTGCATCGGCGGGCGTACTTGCCTACCTACCAAATTCTATGGTCATCTTGGTCGTATGTTAATTAAATGTTTTGAACACGCTACTACTGCAGTTACCGAATCGATAATGAATAAGATTTTACACACTACATTCCCAATTGCTTCAGTAACTATTACTGTAGTAGTGAAGAACAACTGTGGTTTCTATTACCTACTTTATAAAGTTCAAAACTGACCTCACATGGATGGCTTTTGTCACCTTTGGGTGGAAGTATCTATTCTTATCAGCTTTGGCCTTTTGACTTACTTACTTCACTTTAATTATGATAAGACGAAAAAGCCAAGAAAAAGTAATAAAATCAATCATAGCCGCAAGTGTCCGTTGAGAGCTCAAACTTTTTCGATATTTTGGAAATTAAAATTAAAGCGTCTGATCTCTACCTAACAACGCTTTTAAAGAAACTTCCTTCCTATGTAGGTACATACCTACGCTAAGGCTGTGGAATAAGTTTCCTGCTACGGTTTACCAAGAGATTATAGTAGGTACAGGGCCCTTCAAAAAGGGCTATAAATTTATAAATAAATAACCTGGACGTTTAGCCCAAACTAAGTAAAGCTTGTACGATGGATAATAATACAACATGGACAACGGAGAGAAATACTTTTTTTTCCGAGTGTTAAGGACCAAGACATTGTTCATGAACACAAAAATGAGGGTTATTCGTGGATCAAACTGGCATCCTTTGGATCAGAAGGCATGTTCACCACGAACTGAGACCCGGCGAGCATCAAGAGGTTTCTAAAAGATCAACAAAGAGTGAGTAATGCTCCTAGTTACAAAATGTTCGAATCAGTGTAGGTAAGCTCATCTGAAAAAAAAATTTTTTGGGTAGGAAATCAGATTGATCTGAGGGTGGGAAAGTAAAAAGCAGTGCGTTTGTAATACAAGATTTATTTTAAGTTTTGGCATGTACTTACGATCTTTTACAAAAAATGTAGGTATAAACTCTAACAATGACTTTAAATTAGTCAAACCTATCTGACCTACTGACAATTAACAAAGATATAAAATGTTTCATAAAAAAAAAACCTTACTTTCCCTAACAGCTGGGAAAATGACTTAAAATTCCGTCTACTAATATTGTTTTATAGGAAAAGCTTATGATATATTTTTGAGAAAATTACTCAAGTCTTTAATTTGGCATAGATAAACAATGACAAAAGTTGATCTACCAAAGATACAGGTAAAAGGTACTACGGAAACTCCATAAAAAGTATAGTAGTTGGTATAGTAGTATGTAAGTGTTAGACTTGGATTCTTAGACAATTCTAAATTGAAAATTAATATATAGTAGGACCAATTGTTAATATTTGGTGGATTTTCAGTGCTATGTCATGTCATATCAGTGTTGCTTATATAACCTACATAATCATCATTTTTATTGATTTAGCTGTCAAAAATAGCGCATCGGACAACTTAGTAAAACGAACCTTAACAATTATATGTAAGTAAATATGTGTCCAGGAAAATACTGATTAAAATATAAAAAAGTATTGCTGTTTATAATTGCCGCGAAAAGATAACATGTTAAACTTGATGACATACATACGCAGGTATGTATAGATTTCGTGCAACTTATTATATAAATGTTTTGTTAAGTGTTAGTGTCGTAATGGAACGAAAATATATCGAACAAATCCGTAGCCTATAAGCAAATGCGAGTTTTTTTAAAGACAACGCCCGCACTAGGGAAATTAATCCCTGTGTTGCGGGTTACTTTACAAACATATAATAGACTGATACAAATTACATCCAGACTCAGAACTACTATTTATGGGTCACACAAATAGTTGTCCGGCGTGGGACTCGAACCCGCGACACGAAACGGCGAGACTGTCTTAGCCGCTGCGCCACACGTGCAGTCAAAGTTGACACTATCGCGCGGCAGGAACGTCTTCATGTCAGAATAATAAATTGATAAAAATATTTTAAATTGAAATAATTTTAAGTAAATTAAGAATTTTTCATTATTACCGTCCGATTACCCAGATGTTTGATGACATATAGAGGATATAGTGATTTAACAAAAACTGTTCACTTTGACATCTTATCTCTTATGTATTTTGTGCATTTGACAGTTCTTTAATTATTATTAATGTGAATATGGGTTGACGTTTCTTGACATACAGAGTATCAAATGAATTTAACAGCTTTATCTTTTTTGAGAGAGTGGTGTTAGAGTGTGCTAGTCATACATTAGGGTTCTGATATAATGTCTGTTATCTATGGCTCGTATCTACCTATTTGGTGATGACGCTCAGTTTGGAGCCGGGCTTATGTTCAAATTTGTAGCGCTGAGTCGTATATGTAATTGATTAAACATAACACGTATTGAAACATAGTCTAAGGACCTGTCTAGTAGACAACAATACAGGATTTACTTTCGTAATAAAATATACTTACCTAATGTTTATAAAGTTTTAAGAAGTAGGCGATCAGAAATGGCCCTAACGAAAGAGATATTTGGTTGGTACTAAACGCTTTACAAAACTATTATAAAATCCTATAAGCCCTACAAATACGTATAATTTATCTAACAATCAAGTTTCTGGAAATTACCTAAATAATTCCAACATTGTTTTATTTACTTTAATTTTAAAAAATCCAATCGAAGTCAAATATACTGTCCAACAATTAATTATAGAGCGTACTTAGTTCAGTTTTTTTATTGAGATATGTCTCACAGATCTTCCGTCACAAAACTTCCTCATATTTTGAGCACATAATTGAAAAAGGAAATTACTAAATTGTATACCAACATCAAGTATAAAAACCAGCCTGATCCTTATTTGTCATAGGAGTGTATCTTCTCTCGTCTCTACATATTTTTTAGGTATAATCAAATATGGAGATTTAGAATGTATGGATACGATGCAACTAATTATTATTTGACTATGTACTAGTGTTATTTTCAGTTTCCAGTTTTTGCTTATTAATTTTGTTTCGAAACATACATTAGTTTAAATATGTATTGACCAATCAGTTCTACCAATTACTAATCGCCACATTCATGTATGGATAAGACAAAACGGGCAAAAGATATATTATAAGCTATAAATTGGGTGGCAGTAATTAGCTAATATTTGGTACACATACCAATTACATACTTTAGAAACACTTTACCACCACCACTTTTTGACGCAATTTACGATCATAAGTATTGAATGTCTGACTTTGATGCTCTACTTTTGCCGTTGACTGTACCGTGGCGTGCTGGGCCAATTTTAGTTTTTACACAGTTTCTGGCAATAAAATGATCAATGTCTTAATCTATACTTGACTGTGGCGGTCTAATTGCTAAAGTATATTAGAACTGAGAGTGGATAAGCGTTAAAAATACTGACCTGACTGAAAGACAGCAATCGGTAATTAGGAATTTATAAATTTCTCATGTAAAATTACAAAATGTATTTGTATAAATATATTTACCGCACAAAAAATATTCTTGTAACTTAATTTTATAAACCTCGACCTGTGAGTTCTTCAAAATATTCTATTTTTATTTAATCATCCTGTTAGTTGTAGAGAAATGTGCCCATGATGTTCATATATATATAAGGTACATAATGTACCTTATATATATACATACTTAAGATATATCGGACAGTAACTTTTGTAAACACACTTTTTGAAGAATGAGATGTGACACCATGCTGACTTAGATATTTTTTTTCGTATATATCTGTTGCACTATTGGTATCTGTTCTTGTTATTTAATGTTTATAATAAGTTATATTCGTTGAATATTTTTATAGGTGCACTACCTGCAATAAATCTATGTTTTTTTAATTGCCAACTCTCACTGGATCAAGTAGGTTTTTATATCTTACATGATGTTTATAATAACATATAATATTAATAATGTGGGAGACTTAAGGTCACCTTAAATATCCACTCATGAAACTATACAACTTGTTCAACACTACAGTGCATCATACAGCGCGTGTGTATGGAAAGTGCATTTTATTAGTGTATTTTTTTATTATCATGACAACTTATTATTTTTACATAATATAAACAGTTATATAATGGATGGACAATGTATAATAGAGGTGAGCGAGCTGCTAGACGGTTGGAGCCCTCAAACCGTCTAGAAATATTAGTCAGAAATAAAAAAAATAAGTAACGCGCGGATCAAACTTCAATTTAACGTTATGTTGAAAGTAAAGAACTTCAATTCAAGGCGGTTACTGTCGAGAAGATAAATAATTAAATATTAGGTCTTTACCTATGAAATTGCCGTTCTGCAGTACTGGCCATTTCAAATCAAAATAATTTTTGTTTGGCTAAGAATTCTAATTTCAAATTAATTTTATTTTAAAAACATGGATTCTTTTTTCCAAAAGTAGTCATTTCTTTATTGATTAGTGTTACATTTTCATCGCATTTCAATCTTTTTCGTCATCATGGATACGTTAAAAATTCGAGTAATTATGGAATATGAGTACCGTCGTGGCAGCAACGCGGCACAAGCGGCACGCAACATCAACGACGTTTACGGAGCTAACACTACAAACCAACGCACCACCTGTTATTGGTTTGCTCGCTTCCGTTCTGGAAATTTCGACCTGAAAAATGAACCTCGCGGTCGTCCGAAGACTTTGGTCGACAATGACGAATTAAAGGCGGTTGTGGAAGCTGATGATACACAATCTACGGCTGAATTAGCAGCAGCTTTCGACGTTAGCGTCAAAACAATATTGGTCCATTTGCGTCAAATTGGCAAGGTAAAAAAGCTTGACAAATGGGTGCCCCACGAACTCAATGATCGCCAGCGCGAAGTACGCGTCGAGACGTGCCTTGCACTGCTCAACAGACACACAAATGAAGGAATTTTGAACCGCATTGTTACCTGCGATGAAAAATGGATTCTGTTTGATAACCGCAAGCGCTCAGCAAGTTGGTTGGATCCTGGTTCAGCACCTAAACAATGCCCTAAACGAAAACTTACCCCTAGAAAAGTGATGGTCACTGTTTGGTGGTCTAGCGCCGGTGTGATTCATCACAGCTTCTTACCAAACGGGGTGAGCATTACTGCAGATGTGTACTGTGAAGAACTGAGCACAATGATGGAGAAGCTGGCGCATCTCCAACCAGCATTGGTCAATCGCTCGTCTCCGCTGCTCCTGCACGACAACGCGCGACCTCATACTGCACAGCAGACGGTCTCCAAGTTGCAAGAACTGGGGTTGGAAGCTCTCCGTCATCCGCCCTACTCACCAGACCTTGCGCCTACAGACTACTACTTTTTCCAGAATTTGGATAACTTCTTGGCGGGAAAAAAATTCAATACCCGAGAGGCAGTACAAAATGCCTTTGAAGAATTTGTTGCCTCCCGTCCAGCTGATTTCTTTAAGAAGGGCATCAATAAACTGCCACTGCGATGGCAAAGATGCATTGATTGCATGGGTGATTACTTCGATTAATACAAATAAAAAAATTCATGAAAAAAATTCGTTTAAATTTTTTCATACAAAACGGCAATTTCATAGGTAAAGACCTATTATCTTGGGGCAACTAACACACTCCCATCTGATCCCAAGCTATGCAAAGCCTGTGGTCATATATTTCGAAAGCGATACTTACGTATCTATTTCAGAAAGATACGTATTAGAGATAGAACAGAGATAAATTACACCCAGACACAGAACAAATTTTCGTATTTATCTCACAAAGATTTGTCACGGGTGGGAATCGAACCCACGACCTCAGCCATAGCACTCAGGGCCACTAACCATCAGACGAACAGGCTGTTTTTAGGTTTGTTTAGTGCAACTATCCCTCAGCGTTAAGTAGCGAAAAGTACCTAAAGCTTATCCATACGAACGCAAACTACCACGACAAGTGCTGATTTACAAGTTGTTCAGTCTCATTTGTAGATTTAAGCCCCTCAAATATTCCAGACAATTTGTAAGTCACGTAATACCTATATAGCATAACAGTAAGTCTTTATGTAAGGAATAATAAACACATCTTAAGATACGTAACACTAACGGTTGAGCCTTATTTAACATTGCCGCGTACACTAAGTAATTAATTTCTGTAACTCGTCAGTCTTAAGATCCGTCTATTATTACCGTTGTATTGACAAATATAGCTAGGTATATGTACATTGTACATTATCTACTAACTAATATTGCGTTAGGAGGTACAAATATCTTAATACTAAGGTATCGCGCGCATCAAAATTATTTATCTTACATTAAATATGTAATCAGATTTCATAATTTTACTAATAAACTAAGTACAATAAACTACATAAGTATTATTTAAGAAAAATCAGCAAGATTTGATTTGAATTATTATTTAACTACGTTTACTGAAATGTTATACTTAGTGATGCGGCGACATGTACATATTAATTAATAGGGTCAGTTCTAAGGTATCTAATACTACAATTAACTATTATTGGTCGTTGATAAGGTAAACCTATTTATTTATGCAGTGTGTTTTCGTACTAGTAACCTGTTAAATTTTTAACCGTTATTGTGGAAAAAATTTCAAAGTTACTGTCGCGGCATTTCGTTACTGCTGTAACGTAGTCAATATTAACTTTAATAATGAACAGGAGAAAACTTTCCTTGAAAAAGACTACCGTATTCAAGTCTTGTATTTCGTGAAGACCTTTTTCGAGTTGCTTTGCATTGATAAGATGGGGACGAAGAACTTTGTTAACGTAATAAGGACGTAGAAAATGTAATGAAATGAGACTGGAATGTTTATAACACACTGTATAAGATTTATACGTTTGTTTATTACTTACTTATCATTTTAATGCCATATCGTCCAAAGGAGATGGCCAATTTATGCCCAATAATGTAGGTATGTAACAGCGTGTACAGACATGAAAAAGGTTGACATTGAAAGAGTACCTATATGGAATAATAATGTTCCTAATAACTGCGAATATGCAGAGTTCAAGCGGCTGGAAATAAGCTATTCTAAAATCCTCAATTGGTTTATTTTAGGTCCATTGCATAATTACTTATCTCCACAAATACAAAGGCCGACCTACCTTATGAAGTTTTTATCTAAATGGTTTAAACTTTTCAGCAGCTATTATATCATATCTGTACACCCCGGAGTATAGTTCCATACAATTTCAGCCCTGTCTTTTAGTTAAATTATTCTATAATTTAATAATTATTGCTGTAATTATTATACGCAATTTGTATTAGAATATCAATAAACATTAAAAAGCTTTAGGGATCAGTTCGATAAATATTTGTAAATGCATAAAATAGGTTCTTAATTTTATATCTAAATAAATTAGTCTATTATTCTTTAAATAGACAAAATATCGAATCACACCTAGACGGACGATGATAATGAATACAGGGTAAAATTATATAGGTATCTATGTAATAATTAGACTAATTAATTAAAGCTTGATAACACAATAATGTTGCGGCTGATAGCCGCTGTTGCTAAAGGTTTAAGGAATGGAATATTCCATAATAGAGTTCATGAAGTCCGTACATCGAACCCGGTGCGTTGACTCTAGGTACATAATATCTCAGTATCTCAGGGTTGTAGCGTGGGCGAGACCAGACAATCAAGTAAAAAAAGTGATCAGCAGACGGTTTTCATTAAGTTTTTGTTTTAATATGAAACAACAATGAGAAAAATATGAAATTTATCGCAACTAACTTCATGTTTAAAAGTTGCAATTTAAAAAGTAGCATATTTTTTACTACCAATTACTCTGCATGCTCCCACAGATTACATTGTGCTTTTTTAAAAATAGGTATTGTGTAGATTTCGCTGTAAATAAAATTCAACAACAAGTTGTATCTGTACTAAGTATTCCAGCTGATAAATGTACCAAGAGAAAAGAAATACTACAGTGAACTACCACTTTAATATACGGCACCAGATATGTTGTTCAGAATTACAGAGCTCTCCATTTGGTACCCCATTAATAGTGATTTATATGGAGTAGTTAACTGCGTCTTGTGTCAATCCTATAAAATTTATAGGTCTTGGCTTGAACAGTTATGTGAATCAAATATTTTCGGCGGGACATCTTCGTAGGGTATTACGTGGGCCGACGCGAGTTCGCGAGCCACTCGCTCTGCTGCGCTCATCACTCGCAGAAGGTTGAGCCCAGCTAGTTTACGAAGCTCTTCTATGCTCCAACCTTCTTCCATAAGCTCGGCGAACAGAAGAGGGTACGATGAAACGTCTTCTAGTCCTTGGGGTGTACTGTTAAAAACAAAATAATGTTGTAATGCATCAATATCAGACATACTTACTCTCACATCCATTTAAACAAACAAAACATAGGCGTACATATCTGACGTTATTTGTATTTGTATAGTCAACAATATTTATTTCTAAAGTTAAGTTCTTATTTCTAAAGGCACTGTGCATAGACAATACTTTATAATTAAAGGTAAAAAATGCATAACATTTGTGGGAAGGTTAATAAATTGCGAGGGTTCTCATTAATAAATAAAAAAGGTCATTTCACTTCTTGGTGTCCTTGTTTGCTCACAATATTTTTTCAGTACATTGTTAAATATAGATAACTTGCAGTCGCGGCTCAGAAACATTATCTAGCATGTACCATAAAGTATAATCACTTCCAATTGTTTTTTATTTACCTTAGCTTCAGCAAAATGTCCACAATCGAACATATTCTGTTTAATCAAATTAGTGAGACCACTGATCTAATATTGTAATAATAATAAAAATATACGCTACATGACCGCCGCCCCGCCTCACAATACCAGAAATATATTTCTTTATTTTTATGTATTGTGTATGTTTCTTGAATTGATACCTAGTACTCTTTGCGTAGTGTTTAAAATCGATATTAGAAAACGAACTAAAATATTTTATTTTCATTTTCAAATTTAACGTGATTTACTACAACAATTATTTTAATTAACAAATTTTGACGGTGTATATTCTTTGTAATGGGTACCTATTTGTATTATAATTGTGCTTCGGTTTAATTACCTTCAGGATCAAATTGTGGTAGGTATCTAAGAAGTATATAAAGTTTTACACATAATAGATATTAAAAAAAAATCTGGGTTCTGCTTGACGAAAACATATTTTTGTAAAAGCAAAAGTGTAAAAGTATGAGAAGCTTAAAGTTTTTAAATTGACAATATCCCGGCTACTGAACAAAGCATATTTTGAAGTTGTCGTTTCACTGTGGACTATATATTTATTATACGGAAGTTGCGATTTTCTTAAGGAAAAACTTCGTTAGTGTGGGTGTACAGGCAAGAAATGTTATTAATTTTACATGATACACGCCTCTCATAGGACCTGGAATATAATATCTGTAATATATTGCTATATTATCAAAGGGTGGAAATATAAATAAAGGTTTTCAGTGATAAAAGGAAGCCAAATTGAATCGCTATTCCGAGAATTTTATGAATGTGTAGCAATTTGTGGTCTGTATCAATCTGATAAGAGGTCGTATACAAAAGACATTTGCTACAAAACAATTGAAGCATGCCAATTCCAATACCCATTGGTCAGATGGACTCGATGGCGGAATCTGACTGTAACTTCGTTGCGGATATATTCTGCTAAACAAGCTTGACAACGGAATGAAAAAAAATCCAATGGAAACAAAACGATTGAATCAGATTCTAAATATTATAATATTAAAATTTGTTTATTTCGGTTGTAAGTACAGACGCCAGCACATCAAGCTAACCCAATTTGGCAGATTTCTGCTTTTGTGATAAAGTTAAAAATCTATAAAATAAATTTGATAGATTGGGGTAGCTGGATGTGCTGGCGTCTGTACATTGTCTTATAGATAACAGTTTTGTAGAATTTCGTTTCCAATTTTTTTTATAGAATCCTACTAATATTATTAACGCGAAAGTTTGTAAGTATGGATAGATGGATATTTGTTACTCTCTCACGTAAAAACTACTGAAAGGATTTTAATGAAACTGTACAATAATATAGCTTATTCATTAGAATAACACATAGGCTACAATTTATAAAGATATTGTGTGAATTTTCCAAAATATGACGATAAGTGTCAAGTAAGTAGGAAAAATCTAACATCTGCAAGCTATACCGGCGTGCACTGCTAAAACCGCTAGAGGTACACATCCTACTACTATTATAAATGCGAAAGTTTGTGAGTATAGGGGTATGTTTGTTACTCTTTTACGCCAAAACTATTATAATTTATAAAGTTTAACGCGGATGAAACCGCGAGGCATAGCTAGTAATCAATATGCAGACAATTTACTTGAAAGAATAAATCATTGATGTATACCTAATGTTTTTATTTATTTAATATAGTACCAAGTATAGTACTTTATTTGTATTAAAATCTAGTCTAGAGACTAATAAGTAATTTTATATTTACCTAAACTTCTACATAAACATAAATAATTCTAATAATCAGGCCACCGACTTTCCTTAATCATTTTTGTTAAGGGGAAGACACTTTGTTCATTGGTTATTCTTATAATTATATTATTTCTATCACTAAAGTAACTAATCACGAACATGTTCATAGCGTTTTATTCCTTTTAATCGTCTGACTGATTCTGTAATATCGAGTAGCTGGATGAACTCGACGTTCACATGATATTGAAGCCTATGTTCTGTAGTGTAGTTTCGAATGATCTCAGCAACGGATTCCATTTTTAGATCCAGAGTCATTTCTTATATTTACAAAGTAACAAATAATTTAATGTTTCGATATGCATTTCACACAATAACAAATCAAATTCCTATTCTTTATCCTTAAATAAAACCTATTACCAAGTAAAACACCCCGAGGCGATCTGGCCATCGGCAAAGTACCCCTGTGTTTGCGCATACACTTGTGTACGCACGCCTACATATCAAGTTATACATTTCCAATATAAGCTGACCTGTCATTGTATGGAAATCCTATACAACGCGAGATCAGCTTATACTGGAATAGTATGTGTAGCTGTGTGTACTAACTACTATAATATGTCCCGCGCAGATGCCTAGTCTCCATTGCGAGTGGCCGCCGTGGGCGAAATTCGGCTAGGAGGACATTATTATTACTCTAGTTATTACTGGGTAAAGCTAAGTCTGTATAGAGAGGGACAGCTCTAGCTAATCCTCATATTGGGCTAGCTCTATGTTACGAGTAGGTACATAACTTAGACATGACAGGCAGCATCAGTTCTGCTTTATTTAGTCAGCTGTATCTTATCAAGTAAAGTAATATTGTCATTCTGTTTGAATTTTGGCCAGTCTGATTAGTCTCAATGGAGACTAGCCATTTGCGCGGGACATGTTTTAGTGCGCAAGTGTGTGTGTAAACACAGGGGCACTTTTTATTCTCTCTTCATTCGACGGGGAATACGAAGGAACACACGATTGCAAACAAAAACAACAGGACTCCAAGTCAGGGGGAGAATACTGCCAACTCCCAGATGTCGGGCTGATGCTGATAATTTTTCTTAAGATACACAAATAATTTTGACCTGACCCTCGATTCGAACCTAGGACCTTATTATTTGCAGATCTGCAGTTGATCAAGCAATCTATTAACTAATTATGCATCTATCCGCGTCTTTTAACGAAACATTAAACTAAAGTTGCGTGCGCAGGTTAATTAGTTTGTAGTTTTATTGTGCTAGATGGCGTGGGCGTTCTCCATTCTCAGGTGAACTCTTCTCTTAGGCGAACTGAAAACGACATGTTATAAACTATTGATTCACTATAGTTACAAAGTAATAGCAGAACGCTGACTGAAGGAAGACAGAATGGTGTCCGAAATCATACTAGATGTAATCCTCGTAACTACCTACATTGTGATTATCAATAGGTATATGCGGGGAGAAAATAGTTAATGCATCTGTATTTACACACACACACTTCTGCACCACAGTAACTATTTCCTGCATACCTAGTTGGCAAGTCGTTGTTCGTAGCCGAAATCCGATTATCAATTTAACTTTAAGAAAAAATACGAAAATATCGTTTAGCAAACTAACTTGAGGTAACTAAAATAGTATCTTATTATTTCTATAACTATAATATAGAAATAATTAGATACTTACTATTTTAAAAATATTATTTTTTTTTATTAACTTAACTATCCTAAGTAACAACCGATTTTAACACATTTTATATGAGGTATATCTCATATAAAATGTATAATTAATAAATAAATCTGTTCTATCATGAATGTATTGCCATCGTGGTTCACAAAATTTATGTGCCGTATAAAAAATATACGGTACATAAATGACAGAGATATCCTGTAACATAATCGCGAAAATAACATGCAACTGAATATATAATTTCCTTCTTTGTGAAGTCTGTTAGTAACTATCAAAAAGTTTCACAATAACGATACGAACTCCTTGATAAAAACTAACAAAAAAAAGAGTGAAGCTGATAATGCGAAAAATATACATGTGTAACAGGATACGAGTTCACAACAGCAGTGAATGTGACATATTTTTGTTGTATAACACTCTGACCCTATTTTTACTTTACGGTGTTCGCACAGGTCAGGACAGGTGTACAGTGAACAAAAGCTAACTTACCGCGCTAAAAGCTATGTTAATCTATTTAGTTATGTTAATGGTTCCTCTAACTAACCCGGAAAATGATCAATTTATGATTAATTCCGCTTTGCCTAATTCTAAATCAATTTGTCGAAATGGTATGTGTATTCATACTTATACCACTCACTTAGGTACCGAATTCCAATTTGGAATTAAGATAACACCCAAATAAAAACACAGTATGTATTAAAAAATTAAAAAGGAAATAACTGTGGCACTGCAGTCGTCATTATCGCAAAATGTGATCTCTTTCAGACAACAATAATCGATAACCATGTTTTACACACATTGTTAAAACCCGTTAGCGATTTTGGGATCAGACAGAACACTGCTTTTAATACAATATGAACTCAAATGTTTTTGGCTGAACCCTTTCTTTTTGAAGTTATACTTCTTTTGGCGCGATGGAGAAAAATGATGAGAGTGAATTTTTACGATGCGCGCGCACACCGACACCAACAAATTTAACAGCATGAAGTTAGTTCTAGGTGGTATATGAGAGTGAATTATTACGATGCGCGCGCATCGTGCGCGCATCGTAAAAATAACAGCATGACGTTAGTTCTAGGTGGTATGAAAATTGATAACTATGTTCAAGTTGTATATTAAGAAGTATAACTTCTAACGCGTGTACATAAGTACACACAAGTTTTTTTTCATATATCATATTATCATCATAGATTTTTGTAAAAGAGGATACAATAAGCTGGCCTAAATTCATTGACCTATATGAATACATATAAGTCTATGCCTTAATTGAAGGTAATTCGAGACAAATTTCAAAATAGTTGTTCAGACGCCTTATTATTAGAAAACTGTATATTATTAATTTTCCATAACAGTTTTGCAAATCCAGACCTAATACATAAGCAACAAGTACCTACTCATCATAGCAATTATATTTATTGTAGTGGGGATGATATAAAAACCACAAAGTCTTTGTTCTATGTCACTCCCATTTTGAACAAACTCTCTTTCATGTAATATAATATACTAGGACCTAAATATGCTAAATTCTTAGTAAAACTATCATCTATACAAATAAATAAAATTGGAGTGTCTGTTTGTAATATTAAAATAGCCGGTTTTTACTACATAAGTATGAATATACATACGGTACATACACTAATACAAAAAACGAAATAAACTAATTAACACGCGGACGAAGTCGCGGGCACAGCTAGTTGTCTATATAACTAATCGAGTCATCAGTTTATCTAACAGGGTTAACTTTCATTATCTTAGCATGTATGACGAATATAATGACAGTAATCGAGGCAAAAGAAGTATGGAAAGATCGAGACAAATGGAAATACGTTGTCTCTGCCTACCCCTCTGGGAAACAGGCGTGAGTGTATCTTCTATCTTTATATGTATCTTCGGTAAAATATTTATTTATTTTATTAGTAAGACCAACAGCATTTAACTAAAAAAATATTTAGGATATTCATAGGTAGCAGAAAGCCATTAACAAGTCTTCACGAGTAAAATACTAACAATAAAAAAAAAAAAAAAAAATCCACAAACCTGTAGATATTTTTTTTGTTGAGTGTACAAATACAATATTGTGACGGTAGGTATGTACTCACTAATTAATGCCGTCGTAGCCAGCGCCAAGGCCCACGCTGTCCACACCCGCTACATCCCTTATATGATTAATGTGAGCTGCAAGAACATTGGATATTTATTACGTGAATGGATTTGAAAGCCATCATATCCACATGAATTTTAAAATAAAATTACAACAGAGGCACAGTCTAAATCACATGAACATTTTAGGTAAAACAACCATACTAATTCTATGTTTCTTTTTAATATATCTCGATGTTTAGTCCTTCCTATATCTGTCAGTTATAATGAACTAACAGGCTTCAGACTTAGACAAATTAACACGTTTAGAGGTTAGCTAGCCAAATGGCAAGTTAGTCGGTTAATATTATAATTTATTTATTATTATTATAAATTTATTATAAAAAATAGTCAATTAATAACTGCTCATGCAGTAAATGTCATTGACATGAAATGCTCGCCCGCATGGTAAACCTAAAATTTCTTTACCTTTTATAGAGAACTGTTATGTCATCACGTATATTAAATATAATTTCTCCATCTACCTAGATCAGGTCTTCTATTGTAGAAAACTACTTGCTGGATAAGGGTTCCATGCAGTCCTAAATTAGCTACAAGTCATACTTCTACTACTACGCGAGAATAGCTTATAAAAGTCACAAACCATTGTTGACAGTTTGAATAAAAGAAAATAATAAAGACCAAGCAAAGATAGTTTCTAAGAGCCGCACTTCAGGATGACATATTGTACCTATGTATGTATGTCCGGTCGTAATGTCGAGGAACAATAAAAAAGTATTTTACCTCAAGTTTCCACTTACACCCATTCTTTTAAAAAACGTGGTACTTATGATAATCAAAATCAAAGACGACGAACCTTACTAAGATTCCAATTATAAAATATACTATTATATTATAGTGGATAATTGAGATCAGAAGTTTCGGGACATTTCTTCCCCAAAACTAAATAATGGCTGTATCTATTTTGATTGAAGAAATGGGCACGACTGTCAGCCGAGAAGGTAAAGCAGAAATTAATAAATATCCATTCACATATTATTAGACTTAGTGGTTATAAGCGAAGCACTTTTGTCAGCAGTTATTATACTTTGAAATGCCTGATTATTACTATATAAATGAAAATTGTTGGAATAGACAGTTATCTTACCAATCGCATCCTGTACAGTTGCGGTGTCCTTACACGTTAAGAAGGAGGTGTAAAAGTTGACCATGATGAGGCCCTTGTTGGCGGCCAGCAGGCGGAGCACTGCATCGGGCACATTGCGCGTAACGTTGCAGAGAGCGCGTGCAGACGAGTGCGAAAAGAGCACGGGCGCGCGTGACACGGCAAGCGCGTCGCGCATCGTACGTTCCGACACGTGGGACAGGTCCACCAGCATGCCCAGTCTGTTCATCTCTTTCACGACTATCTGTTAGGAAAATTGTTTACATTAAGAACATGATACAATATAATAATAATAATATCCTGGGACATTATTTACACACGGCCATCTGATCCCAAACTAAGTAGAGCTTGTACTATGGAAACCAGATAACTGATATATTACATATACTACTTTTTTTTGTAAATACATACTTATATAGAGAATTACACCCACACTCAGGACAAATAGACATGTTCATGAACACAAATATCTGTCTTGGTTGGGAATCGAACCCACAACCTTCGGCGTGAAAAGCCAGCATCATTCCTTACCACTAATAAAACGCAAAAATAAGAATAGGTTATAATTTTATATGAAGCCTCGTGTTGCCAAAAAATAATAAGTAGGTATTTTGATTAAGTTTAATAAACAGCTTAGTACTAGTTTCACTCCAAAACCTATACTTCCAAAGCTTTAGTCCTCTATTGATGACCGAGCCTAAACAGTCTGGCTAAAGTGAGTCGAAATAGAATATTAGACAGTGAATAAGTACTAGTACATGCCCTATAAAAATCGGGTCATACAAAAGTATGTCTGACTCTCACAGAATCGATTCCATCGTCTGAGAGAAGGTAAGAACACATAAGTAAACACGCGTAAAACTGTGTAGGATCTGTATTTTGAATCAGGGTAAAATATTTTGTAAACAGAGTTACCGGCAAAAAATTACCGGACTACGACTCAAATCTGTGAACGGATAGAATCCCTCGTCTGCGGAGCACCAAGTTATAGTTAAGTTATGGTTATTATGTATTAAAATACATCCTGTAGTTAAACTTAAGGTTTAATTAACCAATCAGTTTTACGAATCAGCTCCTCAAGTTTATATTCCTCAAGCATAAGTACATGTAATCTTGATATATACAACATGTAACTTAATTAACGCACATCCCGAAAATAGTTTGTTCAGAATCGTTTACTGAATCGATTTATATAATGTTTAGTATAGGTATTTTTTTTCAAAACCCTATACAGTCAAAACAAATTGAACCGTAAGGCAAGGTAATAAGACTTAAAATCGCAGATTTATTTGTATCTATTCATACAAATTCCATCATTCAATACAAAATAAAGAAAAATAAACTTTATTCTAAGAAACTAATTTAGAAATAACAATGCCGTGTATGTATTATGATTACAACATAATATTCTGATTGGGGTGTTTCAGGGTGTGCGTTAATTATAATTACGTTACATGTTGTATAAATTCGCTCAGACTTTGTGATAATAACTTAACAGAAAAAACGTTGTATAAAAATACAGTTTTTACTTGTATACCTATGTATTAATTCCACAAAATTTATTTAGTGAAAGCACATACCTAGTTTTAAACAACATACAAGCGAATTATTTTTAAAACAGCTGTGTTATAGTGGGTATTATGAACTGCAAATAAAGCGCTGCTGGTTCTGGCCTTTGCATATTTATCATAATGTACGTAACTACTTAATACGTGCGCTATTGTTCTAACCGCTTTTGAACTTCGTATGAGTTTACGTTGTTTAAATTAATCGCCAACTTCTTGGAACCTTTGTGGCGTGGGGGCAGGATGTCGACTCACAAAATTCGAGAGCTACAAATGATCCTCATTAATTTCCTAGTTTCCAGTGTCAGCAGCAGCTGAGTAATGTAAAAAATCAAGATGTAAAGTTCCTTACGTATAAATATAACTATACGTACGAGAATTGGGCGCAAAATTGGCTACTTGAACGGTGAATCGTAAGTGTCTATCATCCTCTCTTTATTACCTACTCGCTATAAATGACAGCTACAAAGAGCCGAGCTTAATTATACTCGAGCGGAAACTGTCGAGGTGGTCGGGAATGCTCAATCAATAGCTGCGACGAGCGACTTCGAATGTAACCGAAAGAACTATTAAGTCGGCGTGTAAGTAGTCGGGTAGACGATAGTAGTGCGCGACGCAGCCAACGTAGCATAGCACGCAGTCTGCAGTTTAAACAAAAGAAAATATTTCGAAAAGTATCGTTGGGGGTAAACAAAGAACTGGTACCGCGAGCAGCCCGACTTCTTACAAAGAGAAATATTGCGGTACGCCAGGATGTTTATGATTATGGCACACTCACTCTACTCGACGTCTCAATCTTTACAGTTGCGTTTTAACTACTTAGCAACATGTTTTAATACTCCTTCGTATATTACAGGATTTGGATATTACATATAGTACCTATATCAAGCATCATATTATAATAGTTACTTAATGAATCTATGCCAAAAACCACATAGAGATATGCTTACCTTTACATCGGACTGACGTTTCGCGGTTAGAACAATTTTAAAACAATTTGACAGCTCATTATCTAAATTCTAAATTTTATTCTAGTTTATACGAAGACTCGGCAGGATTTTAAGGCACAGTTTTAATTAAATGGTTACACACCTACCCTTAGGCATTTATGAAAGTCAAAGTTTATTTGTTATATAGGAAAACAATAGAGATTTTTATAATGAGTCGACTTGTTACAAGTCCATAATAACGCAACCAGAGAATTTAAGACAGTAAATCTTGTCTTAACGCGGTACCATTATATGTACAGTCTGTAAAGAGGATTATAACTTCATCTAATCTTAAGCAAGAGATTTAAGAAAGAATTAAGGCCAGATAACTCACAAAGTTGGCCTGTAGAATAAATACAATTTAATGCTTTATTACTTTCTAATTTATTTGCCTTGAATAATTCTTCTTGTGGTTTGCATTAATAAGCCGAGTAATTAATAATACAAATTTAAATGAACATAAATATCTGACTTGTGGATTGAGTAAATAATTTAAAGTGTTGGAACTCTGTAAGTAATCGCACTAATATTATAAAGGCAAAAGTTTGTGAGTGTGTGACTGTGTATGTTTGTTACTTCTTCACGGCTAATCGGCTGGAGCGATTTTAATAAAATTTGGTATGGAGTTACCTGACACCCACCCACATAGGCTATAATTTATAAAGTTTAACGCGGGTAAAACCGCGGGACACAGCTAGTAAGTAGTATATATTCGTATAGACTATTTTATGAGTTTCTATAGGTCCACCTAAACTTTTCATTCCATCGTAGAAATTGAAGCGAGTGCTATGGTTAGTTGCAGTTACTTTGCTGAAGGGCGTGAGTTCTCCAGTTTTAACTGAGCAATTTTTTTTTTCATTTAATGCTAAGGCAAAGCAATCGTAGCAGGTTTGTATCATGTAGGTACATTAACCGATAATGAAATTGAGCTTACCTTGCCAAAGGGCGTGAGCCCTCCTCTGGGCGAGGGTTCGGGCTTGTCAGCGGAGGCGCACTCAGCCCACGGAGTGTCACACGTGGAGGTGAGCGTCAGGTACCGAACACCAACTTGGTACAGTGTCCGCAGGACCCCGAGTGAACCACCGATAGCATGACCGCCTTCTACACCCACTAATGAACATAACCTGTGGTTGGCGTGCGCTGATACTATATCTGTGATAGAAGACAATTGTTATAATTTTCATACTACATTTTAAATATTCATTGACTTTTGATATATAAGGGCACTCATTCTATTCGATTAAATATGATATTCATTAACTAAACCGTTAATAATAAGTAAGAGATAGGAATCCATCTAATATGAGTAGCAAATCCAAATTGTACGAGCGATTTTACTTAGACAGTTTAGCTTCGATAGAGATTCATAAAGGAGAAGGAAACTTCTGGGCCCAGCAGTTAACTAGTTGAAATGTGGATTAAAAAAGCCGTTATATTTTTCTAAATGAAATCACAAAATATGGTATCATGTTTCTATCTAGGAAGCGAGAATACTTAAATTAAGTTATGAAACAAAATAATCGATAAAATAATGATGAATTGCTAGCAATCGATTAAGAATAAATCGGTATAATCTCAGAATATGTTTGAAAATCGAGTGACAAGTGTTTTTTGTGGAATCGATTCATAGAGGATTGTATTCCTTTAATTTTTCTTCGGGCAACTCTTCTCTGCCTGACAGCCTTTACATGCTCTTTGACTGTCACTCGTTCGTTATCCGTCGTTTTAAGTGCGCACGTATTTTCCATGTTTTATTTGTGGTTTTCTTCGTCTGTAGTGACTGCCCGGGGCGCGGGGGATCCAAACGTGCCAGATCTTTGACATGTCACACTCTCTATGCATAAAAGCATAACACAACCGAAGCCATTCAAAAATATGTTTTAAAAATCTACAATGTTATAATTTAACCTCACTTTTACTATACTTCATATAACTTGATCCTGGATAGCCAAATTTAACCAAAATTTCAGTGAGGTCTTGTTATTATATCATCTCACAAATAAGGCTAGTTTGATTCATTTAACACCTGGGCCCAGGAATGTATGGAGTCATTCCCTTCTCCTTTAAAATGTCAGTCGGGCCCGTAATTTGGGCACGACTCACATTTTAAGATAGTAGTCTAACATATTTTCTTTGAAATGGGCTTCGGATAATTGTGTCATATGTACCTGCAATAAACACCTATTAGTTAGACAAGTTTAAAAAAAAATTCCGTATAGATGAAAAGCAATGCACGTTCGAACGGGTATTTTCGGGTGAACTAATTTGTAGAACATATCTACTGTCTGACATAAATACGGAAACAAACATACATGGCCATTAGCAAAGTAAAGTAATGGTCGTTAGTGCCGATGTGATGTGCTACAGTGGTATGGTTACCCACATTATAGGTAGGTAGCTAAAATAATGTCAGTTATATTTTGACCATTGTAGCCAGCCTCGTAGAAGACTACTTAGAGATATGTATTATGGATACAGGTGCTAATGTATACATATGTATGCGTTTTATTCCAACAGTAGGTATTATAGTCCAACGCTGCGCAGCGCTGGCCTGATCCGTGGGTATTCTCTCGGGGTACGTGTTCTCTTTTTTTATTGTCTTTGGTTTTACATATCAGAAAGACAGTTAAAAGTAGGTTCTTATTACTTGGCTTCAATATTCTGAAACAAGCCCACGTACTACCAAAGTCTATCTGGTCATTGTTTTTATATAGTACTAGCGGAACCGGCAGACTTCGTACTGCCTCAATCGATAAATTAAAGACCTAAATTTTTGTTTTAGAAAACGTTTATATGGGAAAAAGAAAAGGGCTGTTTTTAGGGTTCTCCCGGCAATTTTCGAATTTTTGTCACCTTTTAAACCTTCCCTAGACCTCCACGAACAATTCAAGACCAAGATAAGATAAATCTGTTCAGCCGTTCTCGAGTTTTAGCGAGATTAACGAACAGCAATTGATTTTTATATATATAGATACCACATAAGTAGTAGATCACATTATTTAAGGTTTTAATACGAATATCCCCCTTGCTTACAAAAATATCAAGACTCTTACAAACTTGATCACATTTGAATGACAAGGTGAAACTCCAATAACGGCATATTTTTATGAGTATGATTAGTCTCGTCATCGTGCCGATGGTATATTTATAAAATCTCTGATCAAAATTGGGTAACACTGTCAGTGCGAGTTAAAGTATCATATAACTTCTAGTGAGCACAGGAGGGACAAACAGACATAGACCTTAGATTGGGCAACCCCCAATGTCAGGTCCATTTATGTCGGTTGTCGCCACATATGTTTTGTCATGAGGGTCAAAACCTCCATGAATGTAACGACCAAGTTATGCCACAAACAACGCCTGCCCAGCTAACTTCCTGCTACGATAAATGACAGAGATAGTGCGTAAACAAAACAATTTTATGCAATGCTCATAAGTTTATATCTTTCACTCTCTATTCTTTAGAATCAGCCAATGTTTATGGGTTTGTAACAATCCCACCGTCATAGAGCTATGCCTATTGAAAAACTGCTTATCATTATTTGTGGAAATATTTTATTGAATACTAGCTGTGCCCCGCGGTTTTACCCGCGTTAAACTTTATAAATTATCATAGCTCCTCCCCCGTAAGTGATAGCGTGATAATATTATGTAGCCTAAATGTTGACCCGATCTCTTAGTAATATTCATGCAAAATTTAAAGTAAATCCATGCAGTACTTTTTAAGTTTAGCCCGGACATACATACAGACAAACAGACACACGGACAAAAATTCTAAAAACTATATTTTTGGCTTCGATATCGATTGGAGATCACGCCCCAAGTATTCTTTTTAAAAAATATTCAATGTACAGTTTTGACTTTCCTACGATTTTATTATAAGTATAGATGGGACAATAGAGTATGACACTTTTGAAAGTTATATGAAGTATATATGATACATTTTGCAGTTATTTTGTAATCAATGATTACCTGTTTATAATTCTTAAAAAAGTACAACAGTCATTTCAATTATTTTGTTACTATATAAAAAATCTATTCGTCAAACAATTTGTAAAGAAGAATTTGTAAATAAAAAAGCAATGAAAATGTGTCCTCTCGATAAAGTTAGGCTAAAACAAAATACCATAGAAAATAAAACTATACAATTGTACCTATTTTTGGTTTATTTTTGCAAGGAGATGGAAGCAGTGTTTAACAAACGTAGATAGTCACTTTATTTTTAAATTTTACTACACGTGTTTGACTAACCTCATACTGAAATCGTTCAGTTCGTGTACTCTCTTACTTGTCCGCAAAAATACACCCAACAATTTTCAACTTTAAAAGAGACAAAGTGGTTTCATTCTATAAATAACAGATACACTGCTTAGAATCCGCAGTCAATAATAAACTTAAACGTGATTACCGAAGTGAAAATGATAAGCATTGTTATGTGCACGGGTGCCAAGATGTTGCACCTGTGGGGATGAACATATTAGCCATATCTTGTGTTCTTAACCTGTGATTTGATAAGCGAAGTCTCGACACAGATGAGAGGTATCATCACTTACATATTTTATCATATAGGCATAGGTTACCATAGTGCCACAGTTGTTTCAGACTCTCAGTTCGCCTCCGTCATGGCTTAAAGACGTTATCTATAGACTACATCCGGGTCCATTAACGAAGGCTAAGGCCATTATTATTTTATTATGCAGATTCTCAGAAATAAAACCAATTTATTGGTCACCCATCTGTAAGCTAACCGCGTACTAAAATGCTTTACCTTACCGATCACTTACAGCCTATCAGTGTTAAGACAGTTGCTCTTACAAGACGGGAGGTATTATAAATTTGAAGTCCGTTTATTTGTCATTTCTGTTAGTAAATGCTAGTTCAATTAAAATAATTTTTGAAGAATTCTATTAGACGTTAATAAGTTGCAGTTTGTTTTGTTAGTATACATCTTACATTTTTTACAGTTATATTTGGTAATAAATTAGTTTTATAATTAATTTTGTTGAATAGGTTTCCTGGCCAAAATTGCTCAACAAATATGCAAAAAATGTAGTCTGAATGATCGATGTAGTCTGAACCGTCCATTGGAAAGCGCAAAGTTTACAGTTCAAGTGCCTCTCACGTTAAGCCGTATTGTTATATCCAAAACTATTTTTGTAAATACATTTTATCTCACTTTATAACAATTCTGATATTATTATCTGCCAAATCCACTTCATTTTATATATATATATATATTTTTTTAATAATAATAATATTTTTTTTAATAATAATAATTATTTGGTTCATACCCAGACGGTGCCATTTAGCAATAGAATTCAGAAAATAAGTCTGATATCGTCCACTGCGGGCCATAGGCCTCCCCAAAGGTTTCCACAACGTTGCTATTTATTTGTAGGGGTAGTCACCATGCCTGGTATGCGAGTTGGCAACCGCAATTAGGTAATAGCTATAGTAAACAGGTGACGCTGCTGGCCGACTACATGGTGTATCCCTTAGTCGCCTTTTACAACACCCACGGGAAATAATGGGTAGACCGTGTATGACCATGTTATTCTTTGTGGACCGGGAACCACATGGCATTCAGTCGGTTGTACTCCTTCAAGCGTCATTACTTTTTGTCTGTAAGCTCATGTTGACACGCCAGCACATCCAGCTACCCCTATCTGGCAAATTTCTTTTATAGATTTTCAACTTTATCACATATGCATAAGGTTCACTTTCAATTGGGGAAATTTGACGGATTGGGGTAGCTTGATCTGCTGGCGACTGTACATCAGTTTGTTTTAAAATCAAATATATCACTTCGTCTACAACTAGGTATGTCTGCCAGCGGTCTGTATTACAACAATGTGTTATAACAACAATAACGATTTCGACTTGCACTTGGTTTGTTGTTTTTAATCGTAACTTGACCCCATACGTTTGGTATGGTATAGTTTCTTGTCCTGTTGATTGACTCTAGTAAAAAATATTAAATTCAATTCCGTCCATTGCGAACTACGATGGTACAGATAGACATACTTAAACACCACATTTACCTGTCATTGAACAATTGAAAATTTTCTTAAAATATATGCCTTGACTTTTCTTTAACATGTATATTGCAAAGTTTATTTCGTGTATTAGTAAGAAACGTAGAACTACGTCTATTTTCCTTCCTAATTCTTCTGATTGGAAACTAACTTTTATATATTCCAACTCGGTGAAGATATCTTACATTGTTAAAAGTAAATACATAATTTAAACTCTGCATTTACGGCAATACCAATAATTAAACGTTTAAATTGAGTGAGCTATGTCTGCATTGCAGTAATATAGCCACAATTTCAACAAGAGCAAGAGAATCGATTACAAAAATGATATTGTGCGAACGAAAATATACCTACTTTTATAATTAGTAGGCTAATTTATGAAAATGTAGGAGTTATTAGTATAAAGTGATAGATTGCTCAACCAAAATTCGTAAGCAGTTCTTCTTTTTAAGATTTATTTATCTATATCCAGGTAATTAACAATAAAAAGAGAAATTAGGCGTCCAATCATAGGCCATAAGGTTTAAGGGGCTATCTTTCCATCTCATGTACTAATCTTGCGTTGCGTGAAATTCATTGAATGACCGAGGCAACCTAACATAGATGTTACAAGAAATATACTTGCAATAAAATGAAATAAAATTAAAATTACAAGAATAATCTTTTTTTAGTTTTGAGATCCCTTCTACAACTTATGCGAATTTTATAAGTTTGATTATGTGCCGAAAAAAGTAAATGTTCTATTTAATAATAATACAATAATTACAGACACGTAATTAATTACGGCTTTTCGTACAATAAAGGTAAGATAGAGTCACTGTTAGGTTAGTTAAAACTAAATTAATTTAAAAACTAATATTATCACGCAACAATGAAATAATAATAACGATTTATTTAAACGAATTTAATAATAAAACTAACAATTAAATAAATGTTAAATTAACTCACGCCTGATTCCCAAAAGGCTAGGTAGAGACCACGGATTTTCATTTGTCACGATCCTTGCACATCTCTTATATACACTATTACATTGGTATCTATACCGTTATTTAGATATCCTAGTATTTCTCGGAGCGCTCATAACCAACCTTATCTGTTCGTGATCAGCAAGGTTTAATTAAGCAAATGCATAGATGCGCGGCAAGTCTAACAAAACTGTTTAAACAACTAAACTTGGGTACATTTTTCAGTCCCGGTATTTCATAATAGTCGTTATAATTAAAGATACACCACAAGAAAATAGGTATTTAGTTTAGTATCAGATCCGTTATATGGTTCTGATTGATTGTATTTATGAATTTATAAAAAATGTTAAATGTTAAACAAATCGTTAAACCGTCACGTTCAGAAAATAGTTTATTAATTCATACATACATTTCAAATAAATGTGAAATCTGACAAAATGTTAAATCCTTAATGTTGTGTGTGAATTAAACATTTTGTATTTTATGAACATGAAAAAGTAATAAAAAATAAAATTATTACATCACAGAGGTGTTGAATTTCATATACACATATTCATATACAGTTTTACATTTTGAATGATGCTATAGCTAAAACCCGGTAGGTAGGTACCTATGAAATACGGTAGTATTACTGAATCGTTGGAGGCGGTATCGGGGATTTCTAAGGTTCAATACGAATTAACAAAAAACTGCTAATTAATACAAGCTAATCGCGATTTGAAAATATCACTGGGTATTATCTGACAAGAAAAATACCCGGTGGCAGCCCGGATTCTGGAACTTGGCGGTGTTAAGACCACGGTAAGTGGTCCTGCGCTTAATGTCTTTCCTGGTTGTGTCGGATAGTAGCTCCATCAGATTATGAGAGAGAAGGAATAGAGAGTGCATCTATATTTGCGCAAACAATCCTGCAATATCTACTGCCAGATTGGCTAGTTGCCGTTGAAATATGTTGCCTTAATCGACATTCAGCTAGGAACATTATTATCGCAATTCGAACTTCCGATGTTGCAATTGCATCGAAAACTCAGTTCTGTCACAGTTGTAACTTATGAAATGTCAGTCCATCACTTAAATTGGAAGGAGCCTAGTGTTTCGGATTTTAATCGGCGTAAAATATATATCTGCATTGTTTTATAACTACTATTATTCAGGGCAGATTAATTATATTTGAGCCTTGATGAAATATTAATGTCTTATATTAAAGCTTGGTGAAAATATGAGTTGTTCCTTGAACATTGTTGTCAATTTTCTATTATTCATACATATTGACAACAGGAATTTATGAAATAATTATGAATAAGTATGTCTTTTCTCCTACAAGTATATTAAAATTCTAAGTATAGAGTAGTATACTACTATACCTGTATGAGAAACTATATTGTTAATCACTAGTAACACATTAAAATTTTAACTACTTTTAAAAATTTAACAGAGAATGTTATTTCCGTGTTTATCTACCATACTCCAATTTTTAATTTCAATAATGCAACCATTTTTATACATATTTCTGTAGTATTATGCGTTCGTGCGTTATCAATGGGGCTTGTTAGAATACCAGTGCTGCATCCAATCTCGTTATTTTGTAACTTTTACTGAAGCAGGCATCCCTTTATGGTACACTTATCAAGGTTCATTATTTTTCTTTGTTTTGCATACCGAACCAAGAGCGTCATAATATATAAATAGGTACTGTTCTTTCTTTTAACTTATTCATTTGTTTTGACTAGAGCATTAATGAATGAAATTATAACAGCACGTATACAAAAAAGAATCCAAAATATCTTCCTACCGTATTGTTATCTATTTCATTATAAGTGATAATAGAGCATATCTGAAGAACAAGAGTAAACGGAACCCTGGTAGATGGGAAAAAGGTGTATTTATAAATTGAGTAAAACTCAACGGAATATATCGAAAAGCTTGTGGGTTTTCTATTCATCATATTACTTTTATTCAAACATGATTGATTTGGACTTTTACTACCGTCAAAAATCAGTACATAACAGCTTAAAATTTTCCCAATAAAAATTGAAAAGACAGCTTTGAATATTTCTTTTGTATAGACATTGACAATATGATATTATGAAATGCGTATGAAATGTTATGATCATGTCAAATTTCATGGCTTGTGGACCACTTGGCCTGGTTGGCAAATGCTTGGTTTTCACGCCGAAGGTCGTGGGTTCGATTCCCACCCAGGACAGATATTTGTATGCATGAACATCTCTGTTTGTTCTGAGTCTGGGTGTAATTATCTATATAAGTATGTATTAACAAAAGAAAAGTAGTATAGGTATGTAGTATATCAGTTATCTGGTTTCCATAGTATAAGCTCTGCTTCGCAATGCTTCGCGCTTAGCAAAGTTCCGAGCAAAAATATTTTATATTGACTGTATGTACATAGCCTCAGTTTGCTCCAACCTACAATATTCCTATTCTCTTCATTGTGGTATAATCTGTACATAAAAGGTTCTCTGTTCCCGAACAAAAATCACGCTTTTATTTGCAAACAATACCTACGCAAAGTGAGTCTAAAAGTCGTTTATTTTAATCGAGTTCATTTAAATTACAAAAACAATGAAGCTAAAGGAAATGCATGAATTAATTTTACGAGTTTAATTTTTAGAGAGTAAGGCGTGTAAATTACGATATTTTTATGTAAATACCTACATCTTTAGGTTTTAAGGTAAATAAATAAATTACCTTTTACGGAATTCCTTGAGTTATTTATTTATTTATCAATCTGTTTATAGCCCGTTTTATTAAAAAAAAACATTATCAATTTTTGAATTAACTAAAAGTATAGTTAGTATAATATGATTTTAACTCTTAAGTATTTTTTAAGGATAATTTATTATTTTATATTATCTAATGAAATACAACTTTATTTGCTCTAAGTATCTGTAGATAAATTTTATATAGGTACATTAGACTCTTATTTTTAATTACACGTAGTTGTAGTCTATAATAGTAGTATAATATTTATAAAGATTTTCATGTACGTAGTAGGATGCATATTATTATGCATTTTAATTTTATTGATTACTATGTAATATATATCCAAGAGTACATTTATTTAAACGCTTTGTGCATCGGCAACTTCCCGTGACTGTATCCTTTTTCCTTTCCTTAAGTAGGTTGTCTGGAAAAGATCACATTTAAGTGATGATACCACCAATTGTACTGATCTCTCTAATGCGTATTATTCATGTATTGTTTAATTCTTTGGTGTACAATAAAGAGTTCAATAATAATAAAGTAAGATGTACGTGTGCGTTATTATATAAACACGGTTATACATGGATAATTTATTTTGAAAATGCTTTATAAATTCAGGCTGCTAAAATAAATAAATTAGCCATTCCCAACATTTCGTGGAACCTCTCTTTACGTGCCTCGATCAATCAATCCATCGACAAGACAAAGGCCTCTCTCGAGCTACGCTACTACCCATAACACTAGCTTTGAATAAATGGGAGGTCATAATAAAATAAGAATAGCTTGCTCATTACAAAAAGTTTCATCCATTTATTGTTAAAGTATGCCCAATCCGTTATTTGAAATTATTATTTCGGCGTTTCTTTGGTGGTAGATTTTTTTGGTCATTGATGTAAATATTTTTTAGTTTTATCGAATTCGCTAGGTATAACTAATTAATATAATTCAATTTTGTTTAGTGATGAATGTGATGATGTTAATATTCTAGTACGTTCACAACCACAGCGACTGTTCATTTATTTTTTTGCTATATAAGTTGTTCTACATAAGTTCACAAGAAAAATCAGACAAGCAAAAAGCCTTATGTTAATTTCTTAAATCAGAAACAGATATTAGGAATTAACGTAAGTCTTTTGTCAAGGTTCCAAATTTGTTTATGTTAAACGTAATCGGATACAGTTGTTCAACTAGCAAATTGGAGGGTGCACCCAAGTTAGCTATCTAAAATACAAGGTTAATATAATAAAATATGCAATTTTATGTTTCTTACCTTCAGCGGAGGTGCAGAGCGTGAGCTGCGGATGATACTTGTCTGTCAGCCTTTGTATCAAATCGATTTGTTCAAAAGTCAATTGCACCGCGTCTCGGTGCTGTGCGTCGCATGGCACGTACGCCGCCCAGAACTGTCGACAGAGCATCACTTTGACATATTACTGATTAAATATCACGCTCGCACGACTTGGCTGCGCTCGTAGAATATGAAATCCCGCGGATGGCGAACCGTCAAAGATTTCATAATGGAATCAGTGATGGAAAACGTGAGGCAGCGCGCGGTTAACTCTCTACCCCACACACGTAATACAAACATATCGTTCCAATCTCGTGGAAATGTTCGATCGAGCTGAAACAATCAACTCACTATCATATCTGTTTCAGTTCATTGTACCGTATCCATGATATAATTATAAATGGATACTATGAATACATCCAGACCAACAGATCAGCCCTTGATTTCAAATAACTACTATCACATATTATATGTATATTCGTATGTAGACATAGCTACCTAAGTACATATTAAATTAATACTAGTAATTATAAGAGGTTTAGGATCCCTGCCCCACTTTATTATATATAATAATAATATCTAGGGACAATGTCACACAGATCATCCTAGCCCCAAACTAAGCAAAGCTTGTACTATGGGTACCAGGCGACGATATACATACTTATATAGATAGATAAATACTTAAATACATAGAAAACATCCATGACTCAGAAACAAATATTCGTGCTCATCACACAAATATTTGCACTTACCGGGATTCGAACCCAGGACCACCAGCTTCGTTGGCAGGAGCACTACCAACTAGGCTACGGTGATCGTCATATTTTTGTAATGAATTATACTATTTAACGTAGGAAGTTTCACTTACACAACAGTTTATATAATTAAACCTTACATGAGCTGATTTTGTACAAACTGCATGTGACGTGGTGTTATCAAAAGAATAGATTTACGCCTCCAAGAAATAAACCGGTAATCGGAAAAATCTTATTTTACAAGAAAATTATTATGGGTGTATTTTATACAAAATCTAAAAGGGTTATATCAAATCCCAAAACATCCAAATATATGCAACGCCTTGCTAATGTAAATGTTATAGGAAGAGGTTGATGATAAGCATGTTCCAATACAATATCTTCAGTCAATATGTTAGTTTCTCACCCATGTCGTTTAATTTGAAATGTATTTAAAATACTACCTTCAGAATATACCTATCTCATCAAAATCATGTTAAATACCCTTATACTTTTGGAATGATGTTAATTTTATTTTCATTACTATATATATATATATATATATATATATATATATATATATATATATATATATATATATATATATATATATATATATATATATATATATATATATATATATATATATATATATATATATATATATATATATATATATATATATATATATATATATATGGTATAGCGTATTAACAAGTTAAAAGCGGCGCTAATTCGAAGAATATAGAATTTTTTATTTCTAAAATATGTTTTTGTATCCAATTCCAATTCTTTCACTGTATACTTGTCTCCCAAGACTATTTAGAATTATATTATACATAATCAGGCATATAAAAGTAACTTTACTGCCCTTTTTATGTAGAATGTTACTTTAATCATCATCATCTTCATATTTAAGAGCTTGTCGGTGGAGCTTCGAGACGATTGGAAGAAGCTCCACCGACAAGAGCATAGCTCTTTAATATGATGATGATGATGAAAGTAACTTATTTCGTAAGTTTCTTTCAATACAGACATGCATCGAGTCTCCTATGTTCTAATTACAAAAAAAAAATAGAGTAATAGATAAGTTTAAGGATTTTGCTGCGAACGCATATAATGCAAAAATGTATCTCTTCTTAATTTGAACAAAATAATAATCCGAATGGAGATAATGCTGTTCCAGTACTCTTTAGGAATTGCAACAAACAACGCCCAATTTCCATGCCTCGTTTTGTGATTCAGTAATGCCATACGCAGTAATACCCTTTTTACGTAGAATGTCTAAAATAGTGAAATTATACACGGGGTACAGCGCTACTTTCAACTTTATTTTGCAGGTCAAAGATAGTGCTGATATTGTGCTATCGTTTTTGTCAATTGTTATTTATTCCTCATGATTAATCCTATTTAAATGACGTCAATAATTTTCCTCTAAAGAACTGGTTTGCTTATGTACAAAACTGAGTAGTTAAATTTTGTTAAATTATTAAATGAAATAGAAATATTTCATAATCTGTGTGCGATTATTTTTTCCAATCTAGAATCCTACATTAGTTATTTTCTGTTTTAGGATGTTTAATTATAGTCCATCGGCGATCTCGGTCGGAAAGTTTATAAAATTTATTAAATAAGTCTTGCCTCTCTGAAGAGGTAAATTTACTGCCACAGTTCATTTTACACCCACAGCCTTTTGTTGTTACTTATTTTTATTCTGGCAACCTTCATAAGCCTGACCAGCATTTTTAAGGTTTATTTGCTAGTCCACTGATATTCATTATTTTTTTTTTGTGAAATGGAAGGATCGTCCGAGTTTCCTTGGCTTAAATTTTATTGAATGTCTGTTAATCAGTTTAGATATTGGGATGCTTTTTAGAGAACTATGGGCCATGGTTATTTTAGAAGTGGCGGTAGAAGTGATATTATAATACTGTTTTAGTGTTATGTATGCGTAATGTAAGTTACATGTAGAAACAAGTTCTGGACTCTTCGAGCGCGATGAATTACGTATATTATGGTTTAAATTATGTTCCGGATGATAAGTATAATATAGAAAACGTTTACCTCCTAATTCGAGATAATAAACTTGTAATCACTTTAGCCGGTAATTTTGATGAAATTTTTTACAGTAATATTAGTTTAACTAAATGTACTCACAGAATTCAATTTGTTATAATGTATTACTGCTGCTTTATAAAAAATATAGAAATTTCCAAAGAACAGTATTGGCGTTATATTTACCAGAGAAAGATATGGAAAAAATACCAGGTGTATTTAAAGAATTTAAACATATTATTGTAGCTGACAATGTTTTTATAAAAACTAATACTAATGCTTAAATTGTTTTCACCGTAGAAGCTCCTACTAGCAAGACGCGAGAACTTGGTAAGACAGCGGCTCATCAGACAGACGTCTTCCATACATTCCTAATACTAAAATAATACCAAATAAAAATTTTTTTCACAGATTTATGGAAACTAAATTAATTATAAAAAAATAATATGTCAATATTACTTATGTAATATTTGTAAACAGTGTCATTTTATTTATCTGTAATAGTACCTAAATGAAAACTTTTTTAATGAGAAATTATCATTTTGGTATTACGAATATAGACCTTAACAATAACTGTTTAAGGTTTATATTATGTTTTTAAAACTTCTGCATATTATTATGTTCTATCGAGGCATAACTTTCGGTTACAACTAGGTCTAAATGCTCGAAACATCTGGGTATATGTTGTCGCCCAATTTTTACGAGATTATATCCTTCCTTCAAGAAGCCTAAGTAGTTTCTTTGCTTTAGTAACCCGCAGTGAGTACCTCCAAGTAAAACCAATTAGTTTCAGTCGCGTACCTACTTTGGCACAAATAATACGGCATGACTTGCACTTTCCGTTTTTCTTTTATTCAGAGCTCCGTAGAATTTAATCCCCAATTTAGCGCTGTTTATTTGGGGAAATAAAGTGGTCCATACAGTTTTTTTTTTTCAGATGGGAGATGTATGGACTGGGTAAGTTCTGATGCCTGATAATTAACCACGGTAGGATGATACACACAAATTCTTTATACTACGATAGGATACGTCTTGGACTTAAATTAATATGACATGTTCCCTGGGAAAAATAAAATTTATTCTTAAAAAACGTCAGGTAAATAACAAGAAGATTAGTTGCGTTAATACTCGTAAATAATGTTGTGTTATTCTTACGTACAACTTCAAAATTTGCGTTTTTTCTTGAAGTTAGTAACATATCAATTAATACATACCTTATAACTAATGACTCGTATAAATTTGAGTACGCAAGTGGCCGAACGATCTCTATGTAGTGCAGGTTCAATTCATAAGTTTAGTT
The DNA here is from genome assembly GCA_951640165.1 of Pseudoips prasinana. Taxonomy (NCBI): domain Eukaryota; kingdom Metazoa; phylum Arthropoda; class Insecta; order Lepidoptera; family Nolidae; genus Pseudoips; species Pseudoips prasinana. The sequence continues at coordinate 21,129,318 of OX621237.1, read as the reverse complement.
CAGGCTGGGGTTTAGTTGATTAACCCCAATAATACCCCAATTAATATTAAAATTGGGGTCAAGCATTACTGAATGTTAATCGACCTAATTTCGTTTGACCGCAACGACATGGGTAAGATAATGCTAAATAGCCACTACAAAATAATGGTTTAATCTTCGTCACTGAGGTGTTTTAAGTTTACACCTATTTAAGTGTACCCTTTTCAAATTGTTAATCCCATCGCCTAATACCGTTTCACACTTACAGGCCCACACACAATAGTTAAAGAAGTAGGCAGCATTCGGATAATCTATCTAAATGATTACCTCGCTCTTTCAAACCACCACCACCGAATAAAACATAAAACTCACAAATTTTAATCATGCTGAGGGATTATGCCGCAATAACCTACTTTATTTAATGCCCGATTAATTAAATTGTGCGGTAGGAAGAATTTCCACTCACCTGCGCGCCAATTCTGCCTTGTTTCGATTGACACATAATTAATTAAGATAAATATCTAAAGAAACGCTTTCTGCCAGCTGGATGGATTGAAAATATTTTCTTTTTATTTTCAATATTTTTAATCATCGGTTATTATAAACATTTTTCGGCTACTTTATCAAGGGCTATACAAGATGCGATATTTTTTCTAAGTGGCATACCGATACCTAGTAGGTATTTAATACATGTATCGGTAGATCATTTAAATTGAATCTTTAGTAGTATTTAATTAAGAAGTACGTTTAATCAAAAGAAACGGTTTACTATGCATAGAAAAATATGATGCAACTGGTGACCCTGACGCTACAAACAATAAAGGTCTTCCACGCGTTTTGTGTTGGATGGGCGAGATTTGATTAGAAACGAATAATGGTATCAGAAAGTGTACAGAGCAATGGGAAAATGAATATTTAAATTTGTTCTGCATTGAAATAATACGTATAACTATATATAAAGACCCCCACGATAAAGTGATGATTTATTTCCGTAATACGGGTGTTGCCTTTATTTTAAATAAAAACTGTGTAAATTTTTTATGGGACCAAAGAGAATATTCCGCATCAAACTATCACCGAAACAAGTCACCGTAGGTACAGTGTACATCAGAATTCCGGTTTAATATAACTAAAATGTAATTAAAATTGCTACTCACCTGCGCAGCGACTCTGCCTTGTTTCAGCCGCGGTAGGTCTGTGTGGCTCCACGAGCTTGTGGCCCATGGGGAAATTGTCCGCAAGTCCTCGTCGAAACTATGCAAATTCATTTAATCATTAGTAATGTATTCCATCAGATTCAAACTGCGATGCCGACGCAGCAATTTAAATGTGACCCAATTTTTTATTCCTACCGTAATTTAAAGCTCCGAACATGACATAATAATTTACTGGAGCAACATTGAATTATTTAGAACAATATATCCAAACTATAAGACAGTATGATGTATCGTAAAATATATCATCGATGTCGCAAGAAGAATAAGAAAATTTGTTGTTTCTCAAGTACACCTACCCCAAAGAGAAGTCTTCTTATGCTTTACTAAGACATTGTTTTTTGTTTATTAATAAGTGTCCAATATATTACGAAAATACATCCATACAAAAATACTCACAAACTTTATGGATTTTGATTTTGATAAATTATGTAAGGTATAATCGATGATACGTTATTGGGATTGCATTTACTGGCGTAGCGTCGACTTAATTATAGAATCTGTACGAAAAGAGTTAATTGAGTAAAGTTACTTTCATGTGATATTGGGAGAAATTTATAGTAATGTTTGCTTGTTCATCTAATTATAGTATTTTCTATTTTTTACCGAACTATATACGAAACGAACTAACGAAAAAAAAGATGTAAAAATTACCCTGTTCAGAGCCTATTGCACATCATTCTATACATGCAGCCTGTGGGCTTGATATAATCAAAAAGCTTACAATGCCCTCCGTATCCAATACAACAATGCTTTCAGGGTGCTGTTGGGGCTGCCCCGCTTCTGTAGCGCGTCAGGGATGTTCGCTGAAGCGCGAGTAGACTGTTTTTTAACTACTATGCGCAAAAGGTGTGCAAATCTTTGGTGCGCAGGGTGCAGGCTAGCTCAAACAGTATACTGGCAATGATTGCAGAAGGACTGCATCTATGTAAATCACTGCTGTGCAACTTCGCATAGAGTGATGCAGCGGTGATTGTAATACATATTTAATTTATTTGTTAATTTAGTTTTTAATAAGTATATATAGTAACTATTATAATTCAAAGTATGTTTGTATTTGGATATAAAAGTATGTGTATCAGTTGTCTGGCTTTATTATAAGTTAATTTGGGTATAGAAGGTTTTGAAATTGGTTATTGTATAAAATAACAAATAAGTTGAAATGGAGTTATATAATGATACTATTCTGTTGTTATATTATTTAGTCTGTATATTGTGTGTGCCGCTTTACGTAATAATAATTTATAATTTTCGTTTTACTTTTTAATTTTCACAGGATTAAGTAAATATATCAATGTTTGTAAATCCAAATTCTCCATTATCATTTTATTAAAACATTTATTATTAAATTGTAAATGTTTAAAGAATAAATGTTTTTATTAATATAATCATGGCTTTTTCTACTCATTTATATTTTATTACTTCGTTATTTTTCTACAAAGAAAAATTCGTGCATTTATTCTCGCAAATGTTATTCAAAGTAATAATTATCTTCTACGCTATAAATTAGTTAAATACCTTCACCATAGTCCATAAATTTCACAAGCGATGGAGCAATTCATTAAGCGCTAACTACACAAATACGTATGTGCATAGAATGCACAAATGAATACTAGGATGTAACAAATGTGAACACATAATCACCCCGCGCCCACACCATATTTAAAGCCCGTAGGTTACCTAAAGTATTCAGAATAGTTTTAGCCTTGGCTGATATTCAGAGCCACCCGGCTTCCCAAGAGATAAATACGGCTATTTCCCGGTACACCTGTGGAACCTCAGCATTTTTATCAGTAAAATAACCCCATCCCTGCATAATGTCCGATGCTCATGTTATATGCAGTGGGCTGCATTAGTCTGCTCCTATTTTATTTAGCAATTATGTTCATACATTGTTTGAATAATGGGTTGGATAAAACTTTACGTAGTATTTTATTACATATTATACCGTTTTATACTTTATATATATAAATCTTCGGGCGAACTTCGAGTTTTGTAAATTATTTGCGAAAACGGGTATTTTCAGACAGGTTACCTCTATTCTGCGTTTTATTGCGAAACCGATAGTTTTAATACAACGCGTTTACTTAATAACGTTATTAACATTACAATTATTAGATGCTATCAGCCGTAATTGCTCGGCGAGATATAGCACCAATGCACGCAGTTAGACAAAGATAGGTGACCGTCAAAGTTGTTTAATTTCTGAGCGTCTCTCCGTGCTTCTGAGGGCTCGTTAACCTGTCGGTCCCGGTCGTTGTCATTAGACAACACTCAAGCCATGTCAGAGCCACTGCCCATACGATAAAGAAAGAAATTAGGTACTATCCAATATTTTAAAACAAGAATATTATGTCTCGGAGGTAAAATTACTCAATAGTTAAGAGTCTATTTCCAATAAGAGGAAATATGCATAAGATAGATAAAAAGTTCAATTATAAAAATAAATAATTAAGTAATGCAACGAAATATTTAATTAACTTGATGATCTATATGCAATATTAGGAAGTAATACAATTAATTGCGCCCATACCTTTAATTGCACTGCAGTTTTTTTTTTCATATTAATTATTGGGATACACCCAATATTAATAATGAAAAAAAAAATGTTGTGTTTTATGGAGCAGCTAAAAGAAGTGCCAATGACATAGGAACTATCTACCATTGACCATATAGTCCTCACATCCAGAGCGGAATAGACTAAGTTTAGTACATCGTACAAGACGTGGATTGGCGATGGATACTAAATGTGTATGCGATATACATAGTCATATCGTCACAAGATTTGACAGTGTGTGTGTGCACGAAAATTAGCTGGTCACTAATCAATCTTATAAATAGAAAAAGTGGAATCATGTGCTTTTTTAATAAATTAAAATAATTATGAATTCTAAAACAAAAGAAACACAAATTCGAAAGTAACAGCGTAGAACGCTGTAACAATAGAAGTAACCCAGCCAACTAAGCGGAAATTACATAGGGCCAACTTCCGTCCGTTTCGTCTTACATTCCAGAGCCCTATTCTAAACGTCTGTTAATAAGCTACACTTAATAAAAATACTATAATAATAAATTGTCTCTGAAGTAACTGTTCCAACATTCAATTACATGCGTTAAGTAAGTATTATAGGCACGTTCGATGCTTCGTAGAAGAATCTCAACAACGATATTATTTTTCGTTTTCATTATTAACCGACTTCAAAAGAGGAAGTTATATAGAGTTATATATTTGTTTATTTTTTTCATTTTACGCGTTACTCCGTTGTCTGAGAACTGGTTTTATAAGTCTTTTATTAATCGATAAGGAATGCTTTCAGAAAAGTATCATATAACTTTTGGTTCAATGGGCCATCTAAAAGAAAAGTTGCTGTCGATTCTAATTTTTCCCAACCATAATGATATTTTTGTCGAGATTTTGCTACTTGACTAGAGCCCATTGATATATAGGGAATTAAATTGGCACCTCAGTACGAGTTTTGTGGTCACATAATAGCCGCTCGTGTAAGCATGGATGTTAACCGCGTCAAGTTAGATTGAGTGTTGGCTCCATAAAAATAGGGAAGGGGAACGGGAAGTCATGATGGTTACACATTAATTATTATTGAGGTCGCTAAAATTTTGAAATCTGTTGATACACAGATTTTTAAGTAGTAGGCGTGTCTCGAAAATGAATAATATAAATTGCTTTATGAATTGAAGGATAGCTTTAGGAACGCGCAATGGAAAATATTAAAAAAAAAATTCTTACAAGGAATCGAAATATTAGTATAATGCAACTAATTCTTAAAATATCTTACACTAGCGGTTGCCGTCATGTTTACCCGCGTTAAACTTTATAAATTATAGCTTATGTGTTCCAGGGTATCAGCTAACTCCATACCAAATTTAATTGAAATCGCTGCAGCCGTTTAGACTTGAAAAGTCACAAACATACCGACTCACACACTCACAATCTTGCGCCTTTATAATATTAGTGTGATGAAGAAGTTTAAAGGAAATAATCATAGCCTTTTGTTTTCGTTTTGGAGATACTATAGCGTAAGGTTAATAAGTTTGAAGAAATATGATGAATGGGAATAAGTACAATACGTGTTCGATGCAGCCCCTTAAATGGCCATAAGTTGTTTCATCTAAAACTAATGTTGAAGTTGGTAAACTTAGTTCAAGTTAGTATACTCAGGATTTAATTAATGAGTTCAAACCACAATAGGGGCATAAATGGTTTTGATAATGCTTTACACATACATTTATGCATGTGTTACAAAGTTTATATTTATTCATCTTAAATCCTTGAAGAAATTCAGAAGTAATGAAGACTTTTTTATTTAAAAATCTCATTTAGTAGCTTCCAAAAAGGTAAAGTTCCTGCTAGATTCCTTCGCTAGAACCCCCTTACATATCAAAAGAACAGAACTAGGCGCTAATTCTATCGTCGTTCCCACATGCTTTGTAAACTAGTAAATAGTTACAGTTTGGTCACTCAGCATTTTCCACAAATAATCTCCATCTGTAAAAAGTAAATTATTCCTTGGGTTTTCTTATTTTCGTTTCAATTCTTTCAGTTATTTAACATTTCGTACCCAATAAATAAATGTGAATATAATTCACAAAGTGACAGAATCTCTGGATATTTTATATTTCATAAAATATCAAAAAACCCATCAAGCATTTTCTGATATTTTAAGGTCTTTCATAAAAATCAAAAAGAATCGTCGCCTGGTACCCATAGTACAAGCTTTGCTTAGTTTGGGGTTAGGATGATCTGTGTGACATTGTCCCTAGATATTATTATTATTTACGACTATAAAGAGCCAATAAGGCGACTGTTAGATCTGCATAGTCTAGTAGTATTGATAATTTTAATTAAGTAAGACATTTTAATACATGCGACATTAATTAATTAATTACTTTGTATTTCATGTAACGATTGTTTTTCCATTTTTAAAGGTTCCGTACCCAAAGGACAAAACGGGACCCTATTACTAAGACTTTGCTGTCTGGCTGCCCGTCTGTCACCAGGATGTATCTCATGAACCGTGATAGTTTGACAGTTGAAATTTTCACAGATGATGTATTTCTGATGCCACTATAATAACAAATACTAAAATACAAAAAAAAAAAAAAAGAAAATTAAGGGCATCCCATACAACAAACGTGATTTTTTGCTGGTTTTTATAGATAATGGTACAGAACCCTGTATAATACAAAACACAGGCGTGTGTTTTTTTCCGCCAAGAAGACCCCGTTCTATCGGACACCTATATTCCGTGATGTTTCGGTACCGATATCCAATCACCTAGACTTATTGGGTCTCAATTTATCTTGCGACCTAAATTTCGGCCGGTCCATCGACTCCAAAGCTAAGGTCTCTGCCAATAAGCTTGGTGAGACGGTACTTCACGAGGGAGCAGCTTTTAAAATCTATACAAAGCTCAAGTCCAACCCTGCATGGAGTACTGCTCTCATCTTTGGGACGGCTCGGCAAAGTATCAGCTAGACTGTTTGGATTCGATAGACAGACGCGCTCGCAGGATAATCGACGATAGTGACTTAACAAGTAAAAAGCTGCATAACTTGGATCATCGGCCTCAGGTAGCAAGCTTGTCGGTTTTCTACAGGCTGTTTCATGGAGAATGCGCTCAAGACCTCCATGAACTTAACTCTCCATCACCCTTTTTTCATCGGACTACAAGGCGTCGGGAGGCTCTCCACCGCTATGTTGTTGACATCCCATAATGCCGTACGAAGCGTTTTACTTCCTCTTTAATCATACGCACGGCTAAGGTGTGGAACAACCTCCCAAACGACGTGTTTCTAGACTCATATAACATGGGTTTATTCAAGGTTATAGTGAACAGGCATCTTATGGCTACGTACAATCCACTTTCGACCACATCTTCACTTACCGTCAGGTGAGATCGTGGTCAAGCGCAAACCCATTTTGCATAAAAAACCCTTCCTGCGCGAGTCCGACTCGTACTTGGCCTTGGATTGGTTTTTATTATATCCCGAGAAATATAAAATTATAGTAGATAATACGATGCTTGTCTGAAGTCTCAGCAATCCAACTTTGATAATTTGACTGACTGATATTATTATTTGTAAATATTGTGCATGTTTAAAATTGAGTTAAACACCTGTTTTATTACCGAGAACATTTATTAGTAGCTGTTATTATTTGTAATGAATGTGCTAATGTATTGACACGCCTAATAATAAACAAATTAAAGAGAAAAATCCGATTATAGTGAATTTGTAGTTACAAAACAGAATACCTACCTCCAATTTCGTACGAAAACCAAGGCGAGTCCGACTCGCAATCGGCCGTTTTTTTTACTTTAAAACATACTTCGATTTTAAAAGTCACACCAAAAGCATTATGTAAAATATATTCAGGCATTAAAAAGTTATAGTTAATTTTTAAGTTGGAGTGCGGGCTCTTTGACAGTTAGGGTATACATAGGTGTTATAGGTTGTTATACTCATGACTGTGATGCAAGTATGCTTAAAAGTTTCAAAGCTTAGGTCGAGATAAAGTTAGAAGTGTTTGAAGTGCCAAGAAAATTGGCAGTCACGAGTTCTTTTGGTAGTTTTAACAACGTGAGATCAATGTCAAACGGAAAAGTAAAATGTTCTATCTCTCAGGCGGAGAGATTTATCGAGCGGGCTCTGAAAACAATCCCCTGAATATTAGACTGACTACCTATTATAGATGTCCTTGTAACAATAATTTACCTGGCAGATTTGGAATGCAATAAGAAAATTGATAGAGACCGTATAAGTTTAGTGATAATTCCGCTAATGGTCAGTTTCAACAAAATCCCAATTTTTCTATAATAAAATTTATAGAAACAATCAAAATACAAAAACAGACAACAATTAATAATTCCGTTAATTGTCTGTTTAAGCAGATTGGGATGCTTTCAAGAATAAAATTGATAAAGACAATTACAATACACAAAACAAATTAATGTGTAGTGTTAAGTCCGCTAATTCTCAGTTTCATCGAGTCAGGATGCAATTAGCGCTGCCCGCCATACCGCAAAAATAAACACATGCACGAAGGATATAAACAAGCAGATTACGTGCGCCAATATGTCACCCAACATGTTTTTCAATAATCCACGGACCAAGGGATGCTTGTCAACTTAGCAACTAGCATTAAACTGACAATCACGCTACCGTTAACACTGCATATTAATTTTGCTTTTTGACTATCATGGATTTTCGAAGGGAAGCGCCTGATTCCATTACGCCAAGTTTTCATTTTGAATACTAGTAGTTAGTATATGCAGCTTCCAATCTAGCTGCATTGAGCGTTCAATGCTTCAATTATCGTGCTTTATTACTTATAACCCGCATCATACTTATAAGCCACGGAGGCCAGTCTCAATAGAGATTAGCCATCTGCGGGGGACACCTTGTAGCGCACAAGTGTGTGGGTAAATATAGGAGCACTTTCTATTCCATCACTCTCATAATCCTATAGGACGCCTAGCGACACGACCGGATAAAAATCAGGTACAGTACCGACGGCTTTGCGTGCTCTCTGACGCACGGTGGTATAATACCGCCAAACTCCCAGACAGAATTTTTTCTTCTTACAGAAAAGTCACGAATTAACTTTTTTGGCCCGACCTGGGATTTGAACCCAGGACCTCGTTCTCTGCGGGTGAATACGCTACCGCTAGACCAACGTATTAGTGTACATAGATCTACAGTGTACTTGGTTATGAAAAGCTCTAAGCAGTAAAGAATTAAATATACGAGTACATACATATGTATGTCGATGATTTATTAGAATATTCAAATCCTGAAATTATATACACGATGCGGGATGGGTCGACCTAGCTAACCTGCTTTCACTACTTACCTAAGTGAATAAGCCGGATAAACTGGATGTAGTAAAACATCACGGTTGTTTTTTTTTAAATGGTGAAAGTATAATATTTAATCCGGCTCTTTTGACTTTTACCTTCCAACGGTTAAACACTAGAAGATTAGACTAATGGCGTTTACCATAACTGGAACGATCGCAGTTGAATAAATAAATAAATACTATCCTGGTTCATTATTCACACCCGTCCATCTGATTCCAAACTAAGCAGAGCTTGAACTATGGAAACGAGACAACTGATATACTACACTACATTTCTTTTGTAAATACTTACTTATATAGATAATTACACCCAGACTCAGGACAAACAGACATTTTCATGCTCACAAATATCTGTCCTGGGTGGGAATCGAACCCACGACCAGCGTGAAAGGCAAGTCAACCACGCCAACCGGCCCGTCAAGTTGAATCGATAATAATCTTTACACCTGAAATAATACTTATACTGATTTACATGTAAAAATCCTTTACCATTACATCGTATAAATTTAAAAACATAAGATCTGGTAATAAAATCCATAAATTATTATACTTTTTATGATCCCCATATGTCATAAACATCCAACCAAAGAGCTAAGGTTGCAATAAATTGAAATACAAGTGATAACAAATGTCCCCATCGAATGTAAGCGGATCTATAATATAAGAGAAAAGTAGAATAAAATTGTAACAAACATTCATATAGAAGTATTCACTCACTGTGGCCATCGTGTTTGTAATGTAACGTTAAACTCGTGTATACATTATATTCACACACGGCCATTTGATCCCTAACTAAGCAGAGCTTGTACCAAATAACTGACATGTTCCATATATGTACTACTTTTCTTTTGTAAATACATAATTATATAGATAATTAAACACAGACTCAGGACAAACAGACATGTTTCTTCACACAAATATCTATCCTGGGTGGGAATTGAACCCACGACCTGCGGCGTGAAAGGCAAGCATTTACCAAGCACACCAACCGGCCCGTCAAACGACGTTGGTAGTAAGCTTAGACACAAGTGGCGAGAAATCTATATAACATGATTCCCTTTTATGTTAGCTAAAATACTCGATGTATTCTCTTCTCCATCCAATCATTTATGACTGTACCATCTTTTATAATTACAAGTATCTTAACTTTAATTAACTTCCACATTGCTTTATGAGTTTCTTTACTTTAATTATTAGTACTAACTTCGCCGTCCTTGTTAATTGCGATTAGGCAATTAATTGTATCGTCATCTTCATATCAGCCGAAAGACGTCCACTGCTGGACAAAGGCCTCCCCCAAAGATCTCCACAATATATATAAACAAGTAATACCATAAAGATTATTGCAACATCACCGTAGCCTAGTTGGTAGTGCTCCTGCCTCCGAAGCTGGTGGTCCTGGGTTCGAATCCCGGTAAGTGCAAATATTTGTGTGATGAGATGTGTGATATTTGTTTCTGAGTCATGGATGTTTCTATGTATTTAAGTATACATATCTATCTATATAAGTATGTATATCGTCGCCTGGCACCCATAGTACAAGCTTTGCTTAGTTTGGGGCTAGGTTGATCTGTGTGACATTGTCCCTATATATTATATAATCATAAAAAACATAAAATATAGTTACGTTCACAGTTACTGCTGATCATTATTCTCGTATGGGAAGTTATTATTGTTTTTAGTTTCAGTTTCATAGGTTAATTAAGAATATTAAGTTACGCCCACTATTCATGTTACACCTTGTATATATTGGAATGTGTACAGTTTCATGAGAGTTACTAATGACCTTGACTTTTTTGCATAGTAGCTATATGGAGTTAGGTACTACACTTGTATATGACATGTAGACAGGCGGAACTTTGTAAGTGAAATGTTGTATAATAGAATCGACTCTCCAACCACACAAATCGCTTCGACTTGGACGGTTGCCAATGCCTCTGTCAACTTGAGCAGAAAAATTATAAATCTTTGCGTGTGACCAATCGTATTATGAATATCTAACTATTATTGACGCTCATGTCTTTTGCATTTGTACATTTCAATATAAATCTGTAAAGGAATAACTCGTGTAAGGTAATATTTCACGTTAAGCCATAGGTTTTGGTCGTCAGGAGAAAATCTAGGATAATCGTTGCAGGTATGCAGATAGCCTAATAGAATGTTTCACCGTGTAAGGTTAAATGGCAGGCGCTCATTTAATTCTGGCAGCTAGCCTCAACAGGTTAGACTGCGAGCCGACTTCGATTGATTGAAATAAACCAGTAAAAAAAATTAAGGCATAATGTCCTTTCGAATTAAGAGCAGCTCGAATGGCGAAATATCTGGCATGTGACGTGACACGTGTTTGCTGAAATTACAGTATATTAAAAAGAATAATCGAATGACTTACAAAGGATTGCGACGAACCAATCAGACCTTCAATACTAGGGGTTTAGTACTTATATAGTATTGGTATGGCTGTTGGACACCTAGCTATAAACATACTGATTTTATCTGCGGTCGCTTCTCGGACAAATTTAAAGTCAAATATGATTCTGCTTAAGACAGGCAGCGTTATATATATAATATGTTATGGCAGTTGGATAGAGAGCGCCATTTGTCAAATACTACTATATATTAGAAATTAATGGTCACGGTTCAAACTTTTTATTCCGAACAATTATAAGATTCCTTGTAAGGTCCATGTTTTTTATTTAGATTATTTGACAAATTTTAGTGGCGATCAATGAATTGCGGCACGTGTTAATGTGGTATCGTTTTTAGTTCGTGTTTAGTTTAAGATTAATAAAATGTAGACGGTTAATGGGAAATCTTGTTAGTGATGATTCTCAATACTCTACCGAAATTACTTGTGTTCCTTCCTAGAATAAGATTTTGGGCTATATTATCAACTTTACTACAATAAAAAAAGAATACCGATTTAGCAGCACTAATATAAGATGCTTGAAAAATATGACTTAGGTAATAGATATTTATATAAGGTTAAATCACATAAGTGAGCGAAAGTTCTCAGCAAAGTTAGGTACCTAATGCGAAAATAGGTTGCATTACTCGGCTTCCGCGTAAAATCATTTTTTTTTTGTAATCTATTACGAAGCTTTTCTCAAATAAATATAATACACATATGAAAGATATCTTATACCTTACCATATCCCGTAGCGTGGGCAACCCTGAACATTCGCAGCAAATACGTTACCTAAGCCCGTAGCATGTATGCTACAATAAACCGTAGAAGGTGTTCTACGAAAACAAGTAAGAGATTATGTTACCCAATACAAAAATAGCTCACACAATGTTTTTGTAACAGTTGGAACAATTATATGCCCTACAGTGCTATTTATGAAGAAGAACATAATAAACATAATTATTAAACACAGTATTGATGTAGCTTATTATCACAATCATAACTATATTTTGTAATGTAATTGCTCACTTTATGTGCACCTGTAATATTACGTTGGAACAATGACAGTTGTTCTAATTTAAAGCTGTACACACACTGTTCCGACACAGAAACTGTTTTCCGGGAAGCGTAACTTCCAGTTCGATTTCGTTGAATAAAGATTCTAAGAAGTAAACTGGCGCAGTGGGGTAATTTGGGTCAATTAGAGTCGTAAACATTATAAACTTCATATAAGTTTAGAACATGCGCGAAGGCTTTGAAGCTGGTTCACTTAACGAAAACTAATTAGGTAAATATTGCCTAGAACAAAACAAAATAACGTCTAATTATCCGATTGCGAAAGAAGAGAAGAGTGTAAGGTTTCGGATTTATATACTATTACACATTATTACTTATACATACATTTAGTGCTTCACAAAACAAAAATGGTCTACTTTTAATTAAATTCCATTTAAAAGAATAGCGTGATAAGGTTTCCCTTTTTCATAAATGCTTGTTGTTTATATCTATTGCTTTCATTTTAAATTTGCATTTATAGTTAGCGTAAGTACCTTTCACTGCTTCACCATGCAACGTTTTCTTAATTCCTGTTTTGTTAATAAAACAAACTTTCTACCTTTTTATCCGTATTAGAAAGGGAATAATGTGTGGCTAAGAAATATATAAAATTGAAAATCCTATAAACCTATTGATTTAGTATCCGATAATCCAATAATTATTATAGTTATGTAAAAATTCGTTTCAATATGAATTTTCAAAACAGTAACAAAACAATTCTTGAATCCTAGTTTCATCTTTTATTACCCCAATAATATACCTACTACAAAATTTTCCTTTCGGATAGACAACTAATAAATTGAGTACTCTCTCAACATTCGTATGTCTGTCGACGTTTCCATAATGGATACGGGAAAATAACTAAGTAAGTGCTACATTATTGTTAACATATTTCATTTTATGTTCCCTTCTATTAATCTTCTTTATTTGTTTTGTAATAATATAGTTAATTATCCAATAACATTATTGTTAACATATTTCATTTTATGTTCACTTCTATTAATCTTCTTTATTTGTTTTGCAATAATAATTAGTCTACTTAATTATCCAATAACATTTAAATACATTACGTCAAAAGTTTTTAAATATTCATTCCCATTACAAACATTTATTGAACTATATCATTACAAACACGCTACTATATAAAAGTCTGAGTAACCAAATGTAGTTTTTGAAGTATCAACAAATTATAAATGCGTGCTCAGATTTATCTCCTTAAATTTATAAAAACGTATATACTATACGCTCTGGACGCTTCGCAACTACGAGTACCTCGTGTTTCGGCTTTAATCCCCGCACTGGACTATTTATAGTTGCATGAATTGCATGTTTGTAAAGTTCCCCGCATTTTGGGCTTTATCAGGGCAGCGCAAGAGTTGGTTTTTTTAAATACATTGTTGGGAACAATGAAATCCAGCCTGATATTTTTCTTAAGATGTGTGTTAAACTATTTTCTACTTATTGATGTGAAACATCTATAGCCGCACGTAAAACCGATTTCTGGCGTGGCGACGCATGCCGTGGCGACGCGTCGCCACGCTCTACGATGGTATATATATATATATACAATCTATATGCAGTAGTGATTGAATTAATTAAGTAGTCACGATTTGAAATAAATTCGTAATTTTTTGTATTTAGTGAAAATAAATGTTTATTCAATTAAAAGTCATCGTTATCTATTACATATTTAGTTCCTATCACAATATGTTCTTTTCTGCATATCTGCCAGGCGTCCCGTGACGGCTCGGATTTTTTTTCTTTTTAAAGACAACGCCCATACTAGGCAATCTAATCTCTGTGTTGCGGGGTACTTTACAAACATATAATAGACGGACTCAAATAACATCCATATGTTTTGCTAGTTAATTTATTCTAAAGTATTGTGTAACTTTTAGATTCTACACAAGCACTTTATGTAAATTTGTAGTGAAAGATTATGAAAACATGCTACTTACTTAAAATCCTTAATCCTATTGTGTAGAAACTTCCTAATGTTCCAGGGTAAGTCATTGTGTCCGTCGATGAGCGGTGTATCGTGCAACATGCGCTCGGCAAGCCGCAACCGCTCGTGCAGCGGTGCGCCGGGTGGAGCGCGCAGCGCCAGCGGGCCCGCCACGCACGCCGTGCCGGCCACCAGCACGAGGATCGCCACGCAGCACCACCGTCGGTGCCACACTGACAAACCTACGTATTAATGACACATACACATAAAATATTATATGCTCCCGTAGCTTAAGCGAACTTTAACTACGACACGTCCGCCCATTATCTTATAACAAATGAGTAACATTTTTGGAGCTTTTATTTTTTGTCGAAATTCTCTTACGTCAGCGCAACGCAGTGTCGAGGCTAGTTTTTAAGTACTTCTAGCTACGATTATTATTGGCAAAATATCTACGGTTTCTTATGCTCTCTTAAAAAATGTGATGTTTGGATGACTGCGTCATGACCCATATCACGTATTTTCAACAGACTGTTTCAAACAATGAAATTGTTGTGTTAGACTTACGCACCGCAATACCATGTTGCGGTGCGTAAGTCTACTGCTACTCTGATCTTCGTAATGATTTTTGACTAGCTATTGTTCAAAGTTCATATTATCTTAAAATAAATTGACACTGCAGTATAGAAAACGAAAATAATCCTCCATTTATAAAATGTAATTCGGGTTTCAGGTAATTTTCATATTATTTTAATGTCTAATCAACAGTAGCCGCAGACAAGCTATAATTACCTAAAATATTCCTCATTATAATAACCGGAGTATCACACAACAGATGAGAAGAATTTACAGTAAAAAACAATAACCTAGTTTGCCCCTCAATATCGGCCACAGCAAAATTTCTAATAGGTACCCTTAATTATTATTTTTAAATCAATATTTTCTTATTCCAGGACACAGTAATGTCTTGCTGGACAATAGCCTCCCTAAAGAATTGGGGTAATGCCATAATCGCCACGCTTGGCAGACGGGTTGGCGATCGCAGTTTACTGGTCACTATTCTATGCCGTCACCACACAGCAAACCGATGTCTATTAATATCATAATTGAGGTATTGTTCTACAGTAATCAATCTTCCTACATTATGTTAAACTACCTACGTTATATATCTACTATAAACGTACACAACTTCTCAGAAGACATGTGTTTAAACATTATTACTGAGTACAGTTAACAAACACCAAACCTACACTAGAACAAATGAAACATAAGCTTCACTATATTAGTGAATTTTACTTCACTAAACCAATTTTAATATCATTGCATCTCTTTCTAACGTAGTTCTTACGAAAAGGACAGCGCCTCTTTAGTGGTGTACTTTTAGTTTTGGCGCGAAATACTGATTTAAAATAGACACCTTAGGACCTGTGTGTTACGTGATTTCCTCCTTGTTACTGGAGAATGGACCCATGCATTATTAAAATCGGTTGTCATAAAGATATTCCTATTCTTCTTGAGGAAACGAACACACGGCTATCTGACATAGACTAGACAGAGCCTGTATTATGATAACAGACAAATGATAAACATACGTATAAATTTCTAAATACATACGTAATATCTATTATATTTTGTAAAGTACTCCGCAACACAGGGAATAGATCCCATAGTGGTTATATTTAAATAAATAGCCTTGGCTTTAAAAAAAAGTTTCTAATAGATAAATTACACCCAGACATAGAACAAATAATAACTAATAGTAGTACTCATAACACAAAGATTTACGGACCTGTTGGTGTGGTTGGCAAATGCTTGCTTTTCACGCTGGAGGTCGTGGGTTCGATTCCCACCCAGAATAATTTTATTTAAAGATCTCAAATCTAAAGATCTAAAATTTAAAGATCTTACAGATTTAAAGATACGGCCGCATTAGTTTATTAATCCCTGCATCGCGGGGTACTTTACAAACATATAATAGACGGACACAAATTATATCCAGACTCAGAAACAACTATTTATGGGTCATAGTTGTTCGGCCACATATAGTGATTTTGTGTGCATGACATGTCTGTTTGTCCTGAGTCTGGGTGTAATTATCTATATAAATATGTATTTTTAAAAGAAAAGTATATGTAGTATATTAGTTATCTGGTTTCCATAGCACAAGCTCTGCTTAGTTGGGGATCGCCGTTGCGATCGCCGAGATGGTCGTGTGTATATGATGTCCCAGGATATTATTATTATTTATCCTGGGTGGGTCTGGCTTAGCAGTCAGGGTCACTAACCACTAGATCTATTGGTCAGTCAAAAACAAGTTCAAACCAACTTGAACTTGTTTTTGACTGACCAATAGATCTAGTGGTTAGTGACCCTGACTGCTAACAGACATGTCATGCACACAAAATCACTACATGTGGCCGTGTTTAATCTCAATCCACCTGCTCCTCCTAACATATACAAAATAAAAAAAAAACAAAAATGTCTTAATGTACATCCTTTGTTATCCATGTTTATTGTAACAGTAATTGTCTGATAGGACATACTGGTGCCATTAATAAAACGATTTTTTATGAATATATCACAATTGTATTGCTTGTGAAATACCTGAATTATGTTACAATGGAAAAAATATAATGACATTTTGACATATAAAAGTGTCTATGGTTTATGAAGAAAATATATACAAAAAGTATTTATTGACAAAACTACGGGAGGCGCTACGCCCGAACAGTAATAAATAATTATACCAAGGCGATCATCATGCATCATTTCATCTGAAAATCTTCAATCTTATATATATATATATATTTTAAATAAGTACTGCCTTAAAAAATACTACTTCCTAATCTAGTCTAGATCTAGTTCTAATGTAGAACTAGCTTTATATAAGAAATTTTTGGAGCTTATAAAAGTTATATTTAGGCAATCAACTTATGGATATTATGTTGATTTATTATAATAATAAAAAGTACATTACTTAGTAGGTTTTCTTCTTATCTGATTCTTATTTATAACAACGTATGGCGAACTTGGAATGGCATAACTCTTATTTACTTAATTTCTTTCCAAGTCCTCCCCGCATTATGTTTCCCTTTGACGTGCGTGAATTAATATTCTTCACGGTATTTTTATGGATATTTGGGATAGTAAATATAAATAGGATAGTAAGGCAGAATAGCTGAACAACACACATAGATTCATTTATTGTCCACCAATGACCTATACTTAAGTGGTATAAGATGGCATAAAACTAGAAAAAGTCCAAGTGGCGTCCTTGTAGCTCAAAGCAATCTTTTCCAAGCACCATCAAATTATAAGTTAGTGGCGCGGTAAAGATTTCATTTTGTTGACTATACAGAGAACAAAAATGAGCAATTTGCCCGTAAAATTCTCTACCTCGTACAAATACGTTTTTAACCTTATGGGCCATGTAATATAGATGGAAAGCGACAAAATTCAACAGAGACTTATAATCTTGAAGTAGGTTCATTCGCTGCCTTTTTGTGACGATGAAAAATGCGGCTTAATATCACACTAATGTATAGAAGGTACTTATGGGAAAGTAGGCTATTATTACTAATGCCAGTGCTTCTTATATAAAGACTGTAAAATTAGATATATATTTAAGAAAGTTATTATGAGATTGCTTAGAAGAAAGTGATATTGAAAGTTGGCAGAAGTTGTAAAACACATATGTTCAACAGTTGCCGCCAAATGCTTTGGATGACATCTGTTCATATAAACCGGGCGTGTCTTAAAACTTTAACGCCTGATTTACACTTTTTTAAATTACAAGTATAACCGAGATGTGTATTTATTGAGGTGTCTCTATGGTTTAAATCAGTATACACTTAAAAGCACGTTAGTACCTTGACGCTGTCGTATTTCGGGTTTCAACAATTTGTAGCTGTTCTGAATCTAGGTGTGATTTTATAATCATGTAATGCACAGAGCATTACATGATTATAAAGTTCCCAACCATACAGGTATTAATTTCCCTAATGCAGGCGTGTCTGTTTTAAACAAAGAAACTTAAGGCGCTGTGAATTGACGGTAGCTTTCTAATTGAAATAAGATTGCTTTAAACCTTATTGTTGACTAACATATTTCATGATTTTCATTAATTTCGTAGGGTTTCTTCCAATTGTATAATATTTAGAAACGTGAATCCCCGTTCGTTTAGTAATACAATTCAATTAGCCATTGAATTCGTACATAAAATTATCATGTTTTAGCTGAAATCCGTTTTGGACACATTTGAAAATTAATTGTATCTACACTTACTAAAACGCAATTCTACTGCGTCTGCCACAATTTTTTTAAATCTTATTGTTAAATACCGCTAAGCAACTCTCCAGTTTCCACACCATACATCTTTATAACTAAGTTATACTCAGTACTTGATATATACATAACTGTGTTATATAACACGGTATCACAGCCACCGCGCTCGGCTATTTCGAATTCGAACGCCGCAGATTATATCTATTTGTGTGAGTGATCATATTATAGATGTTCTGTGTGTGGTTTATGACCATAGATTGGATATTAATTTAGTTCCCCGTGATACTGAGATTTCATGCACTAGTGTAAATATCGTCTTTTATTACGATCAATACAAACCTAACACAATGTAAACAGGCATATGTGTCGTGATATACGAAAGTCGCAAATTGTGTTATTTGCTATTACATAACGTAATATATGATTGACTTAAACAGAGTAATCATTTTTTTATTTGTTATTATTTTTATAAATTTCTTGTCCCTAAGACTCCCTGGCCCTTATTCGTTCTGGAAATTAGAGAAATAACTATAATATATCCAGTGGTCATTGTTTAGTATGTAGAAGTAGGTACTTAAGTATTATAATAAAAGGCCCAAAATTGGAAGGCTTTCTCTATAAAAATATTTATACAATCAATATGGGTCAAAGCGATCGCTCGTTACGAAGCTTCCGATAATCTCCCTGTCAGTAGCAAACTTACTCGATCAAGCGGCGGGTGCAGCGGCTTTTATGCTCCGGGAGACCATTTTGTAAAATAATCACACAACAATTTTGTATCCATTATTTCCGTTTAAAACTTGTGTTATACGTACTATATTTTTTCGGATAGAAATTGTGTTTTATATTTCGAGATCGTAAAATGTTACTATAGTAGGGTCAATTTAATAGGTCACACTAGACATCTGTCAGTTACTAGAAAAGTGAATTGTAAAATAACCTTATTTGGTAATTATTACAATAAAGATAAATCATCATTGAAAGAAAAATAACAAATGTGCAGTTCTAACTACGAAGAAAAGTGTGGGTTGTGGGTAAAAGGAAGGGCTTAAAAAGGGTCAACGTACTAAACTGTATTCATCGAATAATTAATTTTATTTAATTTGATATCTGTCATAACTATATACGCCTAACATGTCTATGTGCTTTTTTTAAACAATATAGTGAACGAAGTTCTTTATAATTAACTTTCTTTAAGTAAGCTTATTTAACGTTAATTGATTTAACTATTTGATATATATTGAATTAGAGAGCCGTGTTCCATATTGTTGCATGAAAATAAAATATAAATCAAAGTTTATTTTTCTCAAACGTGGATTAATTAGTCTGTGTTTGAAATGATAAACTAAAAAACGTTAATATTTAAAGGTCTTTCTTATTTTAAACAAGTTACGTTTTTATATCAAAGATTACCTTTCAGTTTATCTACGTTGAGATGCCTTTCACGACCCATCAGACAAAGAGAAAGCGGTTAGATTAAAAATAGTTTTTTAGCAAATTTTCATACTTTCAGCTAAGTTGTATGGGCTTACATTAAAATTATTTGTCTGCGAAACAACATGCTTATAACGCGACATGTGTAAAGCTCTTTGCTATGTTGGTGACGGAACTAACGGCATAGTAAATCGCCGACCATCTCAACCCTTGGGGGGCGTAGAAGTCGTCCCAAGGGAGAATCTATCTCAGAACGGGCAGCAGCTTCTCTCTGCATACTATGACTATCATACTGCGATCGCCAATCCGTATGCAAACCGTGGCGTTTATGCCATACCTCTCCAAATGATGGATACAACTCCACTGTGGAAATCTTTTGAAGGGCCTTTGTCCAGTTGTGGACGCCATTTGGCTGACATGATGTGTCTGTAAAGAAGCTCTTTTCTACATTTAGAAGTGGTTACTGAATATCTCTTTTAGTTGTGGAAGCTACGATGCTACGGGAAGGCTACGAAAGTGGTACAAAATTTAGTTTAATACTAGCTGTGCCCCGCGGTTTTACCCGCGTCAAACTTTATAAATTATTACAGCTCCTCCCCCGAAGCTGATAGCGTGATAATATGTCGCCTATATGTTCACCCGACCTCTTCGTAATATTCATACAAAATTTGGAGTAAATCCATGCATTACTTTTTGAGTTTAGCCCGGACATACATACAGACAAACGGACAAAAATTCTAAAAACTATATTTTTGGTTTCTATATCAATTGTAAATCACGCCCCAACTATGCTTTTAAAAAAATATTCAATGTACAGTTTTGACTTTCCTACGATTTTATTATATGTATAGATGAGCGATGCTTACGTGATGAATTTCCAGTGGTGGTGGAGCTGTGACTGGTGGTGGATGTCGTGCCGGTCGGTAGCCACTGCGGTGACTTACACGCGCTGCACGCCGACAAGCGCTCGCCCTGCCCGCGCTCCGTCACGTCCGGCGCTGGCATTGCACGTTTCTTGCCCTACACCATAGTAACAATTATTTTAATATCATTTTATACTAATATAGAAAAAAAATGGCAAATTTTATTTCGGATTAGTTGACTGTCATTTTCAAATCAATCGATTTTCAGAGTAAATAAAATAAATTTTAAAGTGAAACTCGTTCCATTGTGATACATCACTTTAAACTCTGTATCTAACTACTACAACAACTAACTGTTCTTTTTTTATGCGATTGAAAAAGCACTCTCCAATTAGTATTGAAATATATGGGGTACAGCTGACTATAAATCATTTTATGAACATAAAACTTACTTGTGTGTCGTAAAATATAGATGGGAACCTGGCATCATGTGTAACTTCGCAGGTGCAGTGTGCGTGCGCGGTGCGCGGCGCCCCCATCACATCCGCCTCGATGAACGTTTGTGCATCGTCATCCACTAAATCACTGCGAGTACTTCTCGACTCCCCTGTATTCTCATCTCGTGACCATGTTTCCGATAATCTATCTCTAAATCGTTCACTTGGAAAATCATTGTATGACATTTGCCGTTTGATGCTCTTACACCTACTACGGTTGTCTAGCGTAGAAAACTTCGTTCTTTCAAAGGCTGGAGAATTTCTCGTTATTAAAATGTCGTTATTATCAAAACTTCTCATTTTAACCATTTTTTGTGTAGATCTCCTATTTATTTCTGCGCTTACGTTATAATCTCTCGATTTGTCGAAACATTGGTCCACGTTTCCGGAAAAATTTGCATATGTAGAAGCGTTGTTTTTCCTATCATCTTTTCCCTGGAATCCCGCTGAAGACGTAAAGATACAACTCTGACTGTTAACTCTTCTCTGCGCTTTATCTGCGAGCGACAACATCGATGCCTTCTTGAGAGAGCTCGTCGACCCTGATGTTATCTCGGCCAGTTGAACAGCATTTTGATGTTTTTTCGATATTGCTTCGCCTCCCATCTTTTTTAAATTAGATAACTTCCTTTTTATTTTCTGAACGAGCGTGTTTCTGGGGTCGTACGATATTAACTGTTTAGATATATAATTTGATACACCAATAGTTTTGCTTTTGTTGAACTTTCTGTCTAAGCTGCGATGAGATCCGATGGTGAGTTGACTCCGACCCGTATCCCGTTTAATTCTTTCTAAATCGTAAATGTTAAGAGTGTGCCCTCTCTGATCCATTATGTTACGATGGCAATTAACGTAATTGTTTTGTTGAATGTTACAATTACAAACTAAGTCAAAGTCATGTTTCGATATGTGCTCATCTAAACAGTGTCGTTGTGCAGCTAAAGCGAGGCAAGCCTCGCAGTCAACTCCCAGTAACAGTTCAAGGCTAGTGTTTCTAATGAAACCATCACTAAAGGTGCGCGAGCGAAAGTGTGCCGCGTTTTGGGTGAGTCGCGTCTCCCAGTCAGTGGTGTTGGCGGCGCTAGCGTGCGACATGATGCCGGTTGCACTGGCTTCGCCATCGACCATGGTGGACGCATCGCGGTTCACCTGGATAACCCGTGGTTGCCGGAATACTCGACTGTCACTGCGAACTGAGCTGCGCGAGGGTGAAGGCGACGGTCTCTTAAAGCTGTCTACTTGAATCATTTCTTCGATCTTCTGCTTCAATTAATAGTGAATGTGAAATACTGCAACAACAAAATAAAACTGTTTTTAATATCTTATTCGCACGGAATCTAAATATTACTACTTTTTATTAAAGAATGTTTGTGTGCATTAATTGCTTGTTTGTAAAGTCCCCTGCGCTGTAGGGATTAATTGTCCTAGCGGGAGCGTCGCATTACAAAACAGAGTAGGTACGTAGGCAAACATGTCACTTACGCATAACGACTATGCCCCCCATGAGCTAGGTCTGATCTCTTCTTTAAGATGTGCTACGGGTACTATCAGTGATATTCTACAGTATATCGAAGAGGGGATAATTTTTAACACACACATGAATTATAGTTGCGTATCGCCAAGAACGAGTACTACCTCATTCCTAAAGCTTATTGAGTGAGTAATAGAATGGAGTGAATCTGATCTGCCTATTTAAGATACATAACTGTATGCAAGAAGAAAAAAGTTTTAAGATTTCATTTAAATATTATATTCATCTAACTTTTCAGAAAGGAACTTGAAAGTAATATTACTTGCAGTCTAACTTACACCTCGAAATGTCGTAGCATCTCTGCAGGTACCTATCTTAATCTCAGAAACTTGTGAATATTGTCGTTCGAACGAGGAATTGGACTTACGTCTAAGTTTTCACAACCTATTTTATAAATTGCGAACTTTGCTCATGACTTGGTTCAAGTGACTGCAAGGCTGTAACACAATACGATGTTTATAGCTATATATTCGGCTCTTACGACTGGCTTATATACCACTTTTTAAAGCCAACTTTAAGCTTTCAATCGTTCAATGTTTATTAATATCGATTGGGTAGTTTTATGGGGTACTCGCAGAAATAAACTATTATTTATTGCTCAGCAAGAAAATATTTATTTCATTATTAAATTTATAGATAGACAAAGTAAAATATCCTACTAATATAATAAATTAAAAAACAAAGTTAGTGAGTATGCTTTACGAAAAGTTCAGGTAGACAATGCCACGCGATAATAGTCCTAGTCGATTATTTTCCGCCGTACGCTTAGGAAGGATTTCCATGCGTTTAATACTGCGGGGAAGCGTTTATAATACTGGTTTAATATAAATCGTTGTATTTTCAATTTAATCTGTTGCACTGATCTAAGAATATATCTACCGTTTGTCAAATATCAATATTAGCAGAACTGTGACATTAAATCCTACTCGAAAAACCGAACTTCAAACAGAAGATACCTAAACAAACAATTCGCATTATGAGTTCATTGAAGCGCGAATTACAGTCCATATTATATGAAAACACGTGAATATATGATTTTACCTCTGTTATGTTTGTAAATATATGTTCCTATAAACAATTTTACCTCTGGTTGTTTACCGTACTCACAAAGTATATTTGGTTTAATGTAATTTGTGAGGAACTTCTTAACCAAGGGTAAAAAGTACATAGAATTAGAGCATCACGAGTTTCATATAGAGTAAGGGAAAGCGAAACGAAATAGAATCATTTGGAAAAGGAAAATTCTAATTAGCTAAATACCAAAACGACTATCCGGTGAGGCCCCGTAAGATCCTATCTACAACCCGACATCTTATTTAACGTAGACGAGGTATTGCGCGGTTTCTATATATGTTGGTTCTCCAGCCTAATTTATGCTGCACAAAACCATGATTTCGTCTTCGTCTCAATTCTGAAAGGTTCTTAAAAGTCAGAAATAAATATTAAAGAGTTGACATGCACCTTAGATAATACTAAGAAAAATTTACAAAAATTAGCTAAGTGTCCGACAAGTCGTTAAGGCTGTAACCCCTCTATTGTGACGTTAAATTTAGTAATTATTTTATTAGTATTTAGAAGTATGGGATATCAAAACAGATTACGAAGGCATTAGAAATCTGCGTGCGTGAAGTTATGTGCATATGCATATAATTACAAAAGTTGACAATCTTTATACGGTTTAGATATTCAGACAAATGAAAGATGAAAGCATAGAAAGTACTAGCACAATCTGACCGATCATTTTCAATATTGCAATCCTATAGTGTAATTTATATTTTAATCTATAAACCGAACTATATGTAGTTTATTGAGTTTTAATTTAATATCTGGAATTATTTTCACCGATTCTATCCTATCGTATTCAGATATATGTATAGCCACTTTCTAAGTTTGCCGTGAATTACCTAAAACCCTATATGTAAAATCTATTGAAACCCAAATCCGGTATAAGGATTTCTGATAAACACTGCGTACAAAACGTGATGTGAATTTCCATAGATTTTGGTAGCCAATATAAAAAACAAATCTTATCATCCGATCTGTTAAATTAATAATTCAATATAGAGTGTAGGTATAATTTACATATAGCCCTTATCATACAAGTACTTATGCATTGGAGTAACAAAAATTTTAAACGCTGATTTATTTTCATATGAGGTACTCGTATGGTCATCAATAGCAAACCTGATGCACTTCATACTTCAGATGTGAAACTACAATTACGACGGTAGACGTGAAGTAATATTGACCAAACGTAGATACTGCAACGGGCACAATCAGTTTATTTTACTCCGCTATCGAGAGTTCGCATGATCCTGCAATCATCAGAGTAAAAGAAGCGAAATTATTTGTTATAGATTTTTTTTTTGGTTTGCGCTCGGCCACGGTAAGTGAAGATGTAGTAGAAGGTGGACCACGTGTACCCATGGGATGCTTATTCACTCTAGCCTTGAATAAACCCATGTTGGGATATAAAGATTTGGGAAATGAAGTCAAAGCACTCGTGTGAAGTTGATTAAAGTTTATTGCGTCATAACGAGAGTTCCTCTTTATATATATTACTATATAACGTATGTTGATGAAAATAATATTTTTTACGTATCTTAATTATGTACTTCAATTAAAATCTGATATCCCTATCAGTCGTTGCTATGCCAATCAACGGTGTTTGATCCGATGCGTCATATGAATGTAACGTACTTTATTTTGTAAGATATGGCTAGACCAAACATACAAGGGTGTCATTTCTTTTTTCTTTAAATGGAAAGTCTATACCTAAATACATTCTTTCAGAACCTTTTTAATTTTATAGTCAAATCAATAGCGGGCCGTAATAGTTAATCTCTGCGTAGTTTTACTTTTGTTGCTTGCTGTACCTGTTGGCGATCGATGGTACACTGTAGACATAAAATATATTTTTTAAATTGAATTACAAGCCGGAACAACAATAATAAAGTATAAAAGTCTATCACATGAAGAGCCTTCTGTATAGAGTCACGTTTTATAAATGACACCAAGTCGGCATTTTACTAAGTTCATCTCATTGTATTTTTTTTTACCAAAAGGAACCTCCTTATCGTAAGCGGTTAAGTGGTTATATGCCCATGGGCTACGTTAAACACGAAAAACGACGTTAAAATGTATGCTATACTTATTGCATCACTTACGGGTTGCCTCCACGTTCCCTTACCTACACTCAGGATCACGAAATTAAAATAACATCACAGCCGGGAGCTTATTCTGTAGACGCATAAACATTTCTAGTCGATCTTTAGAGATACAGAACATAGCGATTATTCGCAGTATGATACTGCGAATAATCGCTATGTTCTGTATCTCTAAAAACTTTCCCAAACTTAAAATTATTTAACATGAACTAATGTATAAAGGATAATGATTGATGACTTAAGATGTTTAGCTAACAGGCTCGGGGTGACAATAATGGAATATTACAATTACAAACAATGACGTGAAATGATTTTAATAGAACCTCAGCGTTCGAAAAATGTGTGCAACCATAAGCGTAGTCTGAATTTGATTGATTATACAATCAGAGAGACCTTTTAGGATTTTAAAGGTTACTGGATTATCGAATACATATAAATTTTATTATTATAAACTCTACTACTGTTAAATAGTCTGCCGGATGACATTCGGCACGAAACTCATAAAAAGAAATCTAAGGTAAAAAAACATCCGTTAGATATAATTTAATTCATCATGTAATGTTATAAAGAAAAATAGTTGCTGTACAGAGACTCGATCCCACAGTCAAACCGGTAAGACGGTTTTGTGGGGTATATGCATAAACTATATGTATTTGTAAAATAAATAAATAATAAAATAAATACTAAACAAAAATGTTGTTAACTGAACCTGGACCACGGAAGCTAAAAAAAAACTACAAACATGTTGTAAACCAGAAAATATTCTCTAGAATTAAAACAACACGAACGGTGAAGTATGTGGCGAAGCCGTGGTCGCACTAATTTTAAGAAAGGTTCCTGCAGAGAGTCACGCTTTGAAACTAGGATTATGTCATTTACTTTAACTTGCGTGCCATTTTTATTCCAGATAGAATGCATTATATCTCTTGGGGATAGCTGGCGGTCGTCTTACGTTTACGTACGAATGTTCATTGTTTGTTAATAATTGTTGTTAGCGAATAAATAGTATTAATGTCTTGCACACCATTCATACATCTATCACAGGTAATAACTGTAGAGACGTAAGACGACAGTGCTTACTACAAAACAGTTCAGACAGCATCGCGACAAAGCATATAAATGAATGCATTAAAAATATTGTATTAAATTATTGTCTATACTTCTTACGGAGATTTTTGTCAGTGTTTCTTAGGTATTCTTTCGTCTTGACTGTAGGTCAGTAAAACAAGTTCTGACTATTATATTTTTTATTTAGTTGTTTTTTGAAAGGGGCTTGTTGCCCTTATGCAAACATGTCGCCCCCGTTGCACGAAATATTTATGCTACTAAAGTACAACTTAGTACATGATCCATTACACCAACCAACATCAAAAGTATTAAACATTAAACTAGTGTGGTTCTTGACAATTCCGAACACACTCCATTAAAATATGCACTACATCCTCCACCACACCACGCTCGGTACAATGGGGTGAGATTATTATAAAATTGGAAATCTCTAGTTACGCCATTTAACAATACTAATGATGTTTTATAAACTAACTAGCTGTTCCCCGCGGTGTTACCCGCGTTAAATTTGATAAATTTTCTTTGCTATAAACCTCACGGAGCCCGAGACCTTTCCAACGTATGCAAAACCGTGGAAATCGGTTCGTGCGTTCTGGAGTTATAGCGTCAGGAAGGAAAACCCGACTTATTTTTATATAGTAGATTATAAACAAGTACTAAAATCGATTCCACTGCGGGGATATACATTTCCATTGTCCTTGCCCTAGAGAAATTAAACAAATAAAATGTAGATTCATTATTTAAAATTGCTACAGATATTTCAATCTGCACTGTACAATTCAAGCTGTATAATTTGTCAGCGCTGAAAAAGTGTGGTAATAAACCAAATGAATGAAACATTTTTGAAGTGAAAACTTCTTTAGCGGCGTTGTGCACTTTTTTGGGATGGAAAAAAATGTTAAACTCACTTCACGACACGTGACTTAATCGAATATTCGTAATACGGAGGGGCTTTTTTTCTGGCCATTTATACACTCACATGACCACAGCATTATTTTCTTATTTACCTATGTTGTATTTTTTACAGCCGACTGCAAATTTAGTTCTATTTTTAAACTTTATTCCCACCATAGGAAGGGAAGCAATTACTATGAGTCTTTACCGCCTAAAGGTGGGAAGTAGCATCTTCCACTCGCTACTCGGATCAAATAAACACTACTATCCGAGTATGAGAAATGTAAAAATAGTTTTAACTTCTATCGGCAGTCCCCGAAGACAGCCCCGCATGTTTTTTTTATACTTATTGCTCTACAATGCTATTTCGTAAAATATCTGGGGACAATGTCACACAGATCATCCTAGCCCCAAACTAAGCAAAGCTTGTACTATGGGTACCAGGCGACGATATACGTACTTATATCGATAGATAAATACTTATATACATAGAAAACATCCATGACTCAGAAACAAATATTCGTGCTCATCACACAAATATTTGCACTTACCGGGATTCGAACCCAGGACCACCAGCTTCGTAGGCAGGATCACTACCAACTAGGCTACGGTGACCATCTAAAATATAACATATTAACGCATCTGCAATAGCCATCTGGCTAAATTCCATTATGATTGACCACTGTGAATGTGGAAATAACGATATTATTAACTAGCTGGTGCCCGCGACTTCGTCCGCGATAATTTTGAATGATAACCAATATAACTACTTATTTCTAGCTAAATCTAAAAAATATAACTTTCAAAAGAAATAAGCAACATAAATTAAAAAAAAAACCTAACCTATAAATAATCTAGCTATGAAATAAACTAAAGACTACTTTGCTACTGTTATTTAAAAAAATTACCCGAAGTCATCAAGTCAACTAAAGTGAAATAATGAAATTTATTCAGCACTTGGGTATTAACATACACTTGTACTTGTCAAGTTCACAATGGAGTACATAAAAATAGTCAAATACAGTATAAAAATTACAAGAATATAATTAGTCTAAAAAAATTAATCTATTATTTTGAAATTTAGTTGTACAATATTAAAATTAAAGAATTGAAGGCAATGAGCATTTGGCTAGCGCAGAAGGCTCTTAACCAGTAGCTTAAATTAAACAATTAATACCCGAGGCCACCCTTTTAGGGTTCGGGCCACAGCTCAGGGGGCCGCTGAAGCAAAAGGACAGAATTCTAAGAGAGGGTGTGATCAGTTGCACGGGATCACCAATGACGTGTTAAGGGGCCAAAGCGGTCCTCGCCGCTGAGGAGCCTACCCTAGCTAACCTGCGGCTTTCTCTAGCTACCTAGGTGGACGACCCGGAGAAGAAAGCCACAAAGGAACTCCAGGCTTGCTTTTTTCGTCTTCTTTTGCTTTTTGTTTTCGTTCTATTTTTTTTTTTTTTTAATCATGTATTTTCTTACATTGTGATGGGCGTTATGTAGGCTAATGCACGCACAGAACCGTTGTCATCTAATGAATCAAAAAAATTGTAAGATAATAAACAGTAACATTAAATTTCACTCAAGCAATTAGAATAACCTCTTGCTAGATGAGAAAACGGTGGGTACATCCGCGTACATTTACAAAATTAACAAGTCACACGAAGTCAACCAGAGGCAACGACTGTATGAAAAAATAAAATATTATGAGTACCCCAACAGCAGTTCGACCAGTTACCGCAAGCAGCACCCGTTCACGAGTATGACGTGAGGGCCAGCCATCGCCTCCCTCGCCATATTAGAGGGAAGGAAACGACCCGACCCACAACGCCACCGCAAGCATTAACACACAATGGGAGCATGACGAACTTACAACGGGTAGTTCATATTGAAGTCGTTAACAGCCTTCGGCCGAACAGCGTTTGACTTGTTCGAGATAATATACATTTGTTTAATAATAAGAATATGCATCTAAAAATCTATGATATTACAGAATTATTTCTATAGTCAGTTGAGTAAAATATAAATGTATGTCCTTGATGTAACATTAAGATGTTGCTCGTGTTCAACCAAGCGACCAAGCGTTTTTGTCGTTTAAATAATCATTGAGAGTGTAATAGGCCTTTTTCATTAAAATATTCCTGACCTCTGACTTAAACTTAGCATAGGACAGTTCCTGAAGATTTGTAGGTATTTTGTTATATATTCGGATACTCAGTCCGACAAAAGAAGAATGAACCTTTTGTAAACGATGAGATTCGGCACACAATTTTTGTTTATTTCTAGTGTTTATTGTGTGCGTGTCACTTCTCTTTTGAAACAAATTCAGATTTTGCCGCACATAAATTTTATTAGCATAAATATATTGCGAAGATACCGTTAATATATTTATCTCTTTTAGTAAAATAATAATCAACGATGCATTAATCACAAAGGTAACTCCCATTAGATTAGGTTGACCCGACCTCTAAGTAATATTAATGCAAAATTTTAAGTTAAACCATGCAGTGCTTTTTGAGTTTAGCCCGGACAAACAGACAAAAATTCTAATAACTATATTTTTGGTTTCGATATCGATTGCAGATCACGCCCCAAGTATCCTTTTAAAAAAATATTCAATGTACAGTTTTGACTTTCCTACAATTTTATTATATGTATAGATCAGGTGGTTATATTTGTAATCTATTTAAAAACCATCAATCAGCATCTCGCTATGCAATAAATAACACTCGCTAATGCCTTTTAGTTGCCATAGTATCTACTAAAATATAATATATTTGGTGTTGGGACGGAACAGAGAATGATAATCATATTTACGCATCTGGTCGTGGGTTAGATTCCCAGACAGATATTTGTGTGCATCAACATGTCTGTTTGTCCTGAGTCTGGGTGTAATTATCTATAAGTATAAGTATGTATTTACAAAAGATAAGTAGTATATGTTATAGACCAGTTATCTAGTTTCCAGAGTCTGTTTAGTTTGGGATCAGTTGCCCGTGTGTGAATAATGTCCGTGTT
Source organism: Pseudoips prasinana (assembly GCA_951640165.1). Classification (NCBI taxonomy): domain Eukaryota; kingdom Metazoa; phylum Arthropoda; class Insecta; order Lepidoptera; family Nolidae; genus Pseudoips; species Pseudoips prasinana. The sequence goes on along the minus strand of OX621237.1, from coordinate 21,098,094 downwards.
CTGTATAATAATATATTATTAACGTAAATATTAATTCAAGTAAAAATATAAACAAGCTACAAATTATTTATTGTTACCTAAGATCACATAGCTAATTAACACAATGAAATAGTTTTTTAGTGTTAGTGTGCTTATCAATCTTCCTTTATAATGTAAACACAAACTCAGTTAGGAAATGATAACAGAACACATAATAACATCCACAAGAGAATTCAACGCACGCATTTTATACGTTAATATATTTTAGAACGTTAGCTTTTATTAAGGATTATTAGAGAGTACAATACAAGGATAAAAGTCGTCTTTTGTAATATATAGTCTAAATCATGAACCGCCTTTTAGTAGTTAAAAAAAGGAGCGGTTCCCTTTTTTGCATTACATATGAAAATCATGTTCGTTTAACAAAGCATGTGTAAATACGGCAGTGTAAACCAAATGGCTCTACGGAGTAGGTATCTGCAATTCCAATTCCTTATTCACCAGTGAGCAATTTTTAGACACGAATGATTTATTCTGAAATATAATTCTATTGGCTTGTTGGCACAGATTATCCTCAATCCAATTTACGTGATTCAATTAGCCGGTGCTCAAATTAACTTTCTCGGTGTTCGGTGTTAGTGTAAACAAGCACAAAAATGACTTAATAATTATTATTTAGACTTCGGTGAAGATCTTAATATTTAAATACCGTTACTGAGACAACAGATTATTATAGGGGAAATACGTACATAATGACATATACGTACAAAATGACACAGGCGTTATATTTCGAATTCGGCGAGTTCAAGAGCGCAACTGACAACGTCACGTCGTCTGAACTATTTCTACTAACCTGTCATAACGCGAATGCGTCACTCTCATTCGCCTGGGTGTCATGGCCGACGACGAGTTTTAGGGCCATAAGAGTTTTTTTTTGTGCGGCATGTTTTTTTGTAAGTGGTATGTATTGAACTAGTTTGTCTACTTGTGTAAGTATACTTGTGTAGCATTTATTTCAACCCTCATGACTATGTCGTTGTACTCAAATAACTTTTTCCATTAAAAATATCCTCTTTCTATTTATTTTGGAATTTTGTTTTATTATAACGTTATATGGACAAACCGACATACATAGGTAACGGACAAAATAACATAGGTATGAATATAAAACAAAATCGATTTAAATCAATAACTGTTTCAAATCAAATTCATCCGTCTGCTAAAGAACATTCTTCGTCCTCTTTTCTTGCTGTCCCAATCGAAGTAAGTTCCCCAGGCAAATGTAATCCAAAGACTCGACCAACCTCTTTAGTTTGTCGAGTCTTTAGTTGTAATTAAATCCAAAAATGAGCCCAAAGTTCCTACAGAGCAGAGAAAACGAAACGTTACAAAAACATTATTTGAAGAAGACAGTGAAGAAGAAAACTATGCGGACATTAAATTTCAAGATGATGAAGAGGACTGTCCATGCATATATAGCACGGTCACCGTAGCCTAGTTGGTAGTGCTCCTGCCAACGAAGCTGGTGGTCCTGGGTTCGAATCCCGGTAAGTGCAAATATTTGTGTGATGAACACGAATATTTGTTTCTGAGTCATGGATGTTTTCTATGTATTTAAGTATTTATCTATCTATATAAGTATGTATATCGTCGCCTGGTACCCATAGTACAAGCTTTGCTTAGTTTGGGGCTAGGATGATCTGTGTGACATTGTCCCAAGATATTTATTATTATTATCATTTATTCATATATATTTCTTATTAAATACATTTTAAAATATATAAAAAACAGAAATATACATTTTAAAATATAAAAAATAGGATTTGCAACCGGCAGCAGGAACAGGGTCTATGCTACCGGAGGTTACGACTGTTATTATTATTATTATAGCAATGGTCTATTTTCCAGATCTAAGCCTGGAGAACACTGTTTGCGGTGCTTAAGTTGTTTGCGTTGGTCCCACGCTTCGTGAGCTGATGTTCCTAAGAGAACTAAGCGTTTTAACTGTAAACTTTGTCAGTAATTTCATAGCTTTTAGATGTATGTCATTTTGTCCTTATGTAATATGCCATTTTGTGCATAGCATATGGACAAAATGGATTATTGCTGATCTCAGTTATAATAATTTTAATTTTTTTAAATATGTTTTTCTCATACATATGATTGTGTTGTGAATTACCATTAAAGAGTTATGACCCAAATATAAAACCATATGTCATTTTGTACGTATTTCCCCTATATGTATCTAGATTTCTTTTCGCTATAACATCTTACTTGAATTAACATAACCTTGGTGTTTTTATAAATATATACTTACTCAAAAGCCTTTATGTGTCGTTACTAATGATTGACCTCAAAAGAATCGAGACGTCAGATAGCATACCTAATATACTTTCTATTCTTCGCATAAAAAAATGGCAAGGCTCTTTAAAGTAATAAAGCAAAGAAAAATACTCTGTATTGTACCTACACCATAACTGAAAATATTAAATTACAATTGTAAATAATGTACAACGCCCGATGGTGTCGCTGCTGCAATTTCTTTCAGTATAACTCAAGCAAGGACTTCTCGAAAATCAAATACCCTAAGTTATTTAAAATTGTAATGGCGTGTATTATCAATCATCGCTGGCTGATGATAAAACCACGAAATTTCAATGATTGCTAATTTATTATGTTATATAATTAGCATTACATTTCGAAAAGTGCAACAAGATTTTATTATATTCAGGTAAATAATATAATATAATGGGAAAGAATCCCAGATTAAATGTAATTAAAAGAATTGCAAATATCATTAGGCAAATATTGCGCTTTCCCAAAGTAGTTTTCGCACTCGAACCCGCGGGCGACAGCTAGTGATATATAAGGAAGGCGAAAAAGAGAACAACAAACTAGGTTACAGCGATAATGCGAACAACTCTGTCCAAATATTTAGTCTACAGAGGGTATAAAGTTGATCTACGCTGGAATGTGTCCCGAACTTGCAAACTTTGGACAAAAAACATGCTTATAATGATCATCACACCCGGCCGATTAGATAGATAGTAACTTTTGTACCTATATTTATTACATGATAAACGATGTTGTACGTGGGCTGAAAGTTAGCAAAATGAATGACTGGTATAAGAAATATATCTCTAATTTTAGTTTTTTTGACTGTCCATTTCCTTATAAATCCTAAAGTTGTAATCGTATTTGAACAAAATATATTCTCTATCTATAATTTGAAATTTTATTTCCCGTAAAACTTTGTTTCAACTCAAATTAAAAATATTGTCAAAATTGGAACACTTGTACAAAATAGTACACCTACAGTGCATTGAGGAGAATAAATAAGAAATACATCTCTTTCATTCAAAGATCTTTTATGGTGGCTAACAAAAATATATCTGGGTTGTAAAAAGATTGGGGTAGTAATTTGACATCAGTACTGGCTAAAAAGTCCCAATAAATGTTCTACCTGCTATCTGAGTGGACACGATGCAGAAAACGTTAAATCAATCAATTCAATCAGACGAAGATCGAAGAATTGACGAAATAAATTCAAAATAGAAGTGCTGCTAGATTCTTTCCAAAATTGAATTCACCTTACGATGGGTTCATTGCCTTGAAAATATCGGTGCAATCTAAATTCCCATGTTTTGGGGATTTGGAGCGGCTAACGTAGAAAAAGAATACAACGCAATAATCACTTATGCGCATTTGTATGAAAAATTATGACGGCATACTTTTCCATACCAACGCTCATAACTCTTTATTACGATCAATCTTCCAATTATAAGTATAGGAAACCAAATTGAAATCTGCAGAAATAAACAGCTGCATGGACGATTATATCATGTTCTGAAGGATCAAAACACGAACCTTAAGGTCCTCCGTACACTGCCTACAACATGGTGATTTGTACGGAGAAACCGAAGGATTCCTGTTGGCGATGCAAGATCAGGTGGTTGCAACGAGAAACTACCATAAGTACATCATGAAGGGCAATACGGTGGACATATGTAGAGCCTGTGGTGTCGCAGGGGAAACTCTGCGACACAAAACATCTGGATGTTCTTCTCTTGCAGCCACTGAATACTTGTATCGCCACAATTATGTTGCTAAAATCATCCATCAGCAACTTGCTTTAGATCGCCAACTTCTGCTGGGCCCAAGGGTTCCGTACTTCAAATATAATCCTGAAGCGGTCTTGGAAAATGACTGACCGAATGGTAGGTGCCAGTCGACCCGATATTGTCGTCATTGACAAGCAAACGAAAAAGATATCCTTTGTGGATATAACAATACCGTATAATGAAAACATATCTAACGAAGAAAAAGAAAAAAAATCAAAATACCTTGATCTGAGTTTTGAATATGCGCAAATTTGGAGAACCGAAAGACCTGCGATCATACCTATTGTTATATCCACAAATGGAGTTATTCCTAAATCCCTGAAAATCAACCTTGCAAGTTTAGGGCTTGATATCTGGCTGGAGAGTTACATGCAGAAGGCGGTTTTGCTGGCGAATGCCAGGATTGTGTGGAAATTTCTCTACATGTAGCCCATATATTTTATTAGTTGTATTCGTATTAAAATACCCTTATATAAGTTAATTGTAAATAATAGTGGTAATAAACATGTGATATCATAACGACGCGGAACGAAATTAAGATATGGTACGATTGAAGAAATAAAATGAATATGGGATAAACAAATATATACATACATATATTATAAAATAAAATTATAACGAAAGGATATGATGATTCAACTCACACATTGTAACAATATGTTTATCTTTCAAATTTAATTCATAAATCATCTTAATGTTCGAAATAAACTGATAACTGTATGGTGTTGTTTGGGTTGGTCTATTTAGGTAATATTTGTTTATTCTAGTTAAAATGAATCTTGGAAAGATCATAAAGATAATATTTGCTGTTTACAACATGTAGATTGGTCCCTTCATTTTAATATACTGAAAAGGACCGAAGTTTATAAAGTTAGTAATGTTTAACAGTCCTTACAATACATGAATAATTTAATTATCTTGGGAACTTTTATAAGGATTTGCCCAGTCGATTGCCTAGTTGGTAAATGAATTAAATGTTTGGCTTTGTTTGGCTCTGTAATTACGTGCTCTAGGTGGTCTAATGCGCGGTTCACAGGGGGAACGGCCAGAATGTTAAGGCGGAAAGTAGAAAGAATAGTGCCGATTATATCATAATAAGGGAGCACGAGATGATTTGTATGTACACGAAATGTTTTAACATTCCGTGAACCTAAATATCTATAGTAAGTAACTTGAAATAGTAACTGTATTACACAACATGTTCTGACTATTTACAAACGCTTTTTTAAAGTCTACGTGAATAAAAACCTACTTTATTTTTTATTTTATCAAAAAAAAAGTAATATTATTCATGCAAATATTACAAATGCGAAAGTGCCTCTGCCGTTTGTAATATACAGACGACAGAGACACTTTTCACGCCCAAACCGATGGATATAGATTTGACCATTGGTAGTACAGGCTATTATTGATCCCACTGCCAAGTACAGGACTCTATTTGCCATATAAAATCTCACGGGAGATAGTGTCTTAATTATAAACTCAGGAATTCTCAAAGTCTAGAAACCATAATTTTAGAAACTTTTCACAGCCGAAGCAAATGTGATATATATTTTACGTCTTTCCTAGAAGAACTTTTATGGCTTTCTTACGACTTCCTATTATCGATAAGTTTTATCTCATAATGCATTAGAATGAAACTTTCGAATGTATGATACCTCAACATGAGTTTTTTCTCAAGTTCGGATATCGTACATTGTACATTTCCTCATACTAAGTGTGATAAAGTACTCTTCAGAGACCGCAAAGAACATATTGCTCCACACTAATCCCGTCCCTGTAAGTTTTCAAGTGCGGATAAAAAATGGGAACAGAAACCGGTCAAAATAAGTTAACAAAACAGAGTGAAAATAAAAAAAATATTTTAAATCTAAGACAAATAATGTGGGGCAGTCTTTGGGGACTGCCGATAGAAGTGAAAACACTTTCCACACTTTTTTTACACTTCTAATCTAAATAATTTACATTATAATAGTAATATACTCTATCTCATACATGAGACACGGAGGTAAATTTATACACAGTATACGTATAACTCATAGTGGTGTGGTGATGATGACGCGAGTTCCATTATTTTGGTTCAACCAAAATAATGGAACTCAAAGCAGTTTTGGCTCAAAGCACGTATAGAAATATTGACTTCAAAAAAAATGTCTTTATTATAAAATGTACTTGAAATGAAAGAGCAATTTGAACTCAGTGGTACATTTTAATACATATTTAGAGATGATTGTGTTTTTTGTATGTGGAGAATTATAAAATACGCCAAAAAATTACATATACTGTATAGTAAGTAATATAAACTAATTCGTAAAAAGCAATTTCTTTCTCGTGGGTATTTTAAGTATATTTTTAGTAATAGGGTTTTAGTAGGCCCTGGATTCAAATTTCAGTTCGGATCATTTACGTAATTGGATAAGAAATATATATAAAAAAATAGAAAATCATAAATTTAATCGTCCGGTGGGTTTGGAACCAGCACTAATCGCGCTCTGGCTACTGGCAGATAAAATTTAGGATTTTCTTACTAAGTCCCTCTCGGAGGATGTAGGTAGGTGTTATCTGTCAGCTTTGTTTTATATAAACATGGCCGACTAGAAATTGCGGTTTCGGAACCCGTCGGTCAATTAAACTCATGATTTTGATGAATATTACATTTATGCTTTGCATCGCGAATAATGCTATAAAAACTAAAAGGAAGCCATTATATTAACAGCCAGGCCGACCTATTTGATGTTGGGAGATATTGTATATTTCAACTCAATAAATCAATAGGCTATTCAGAGTTGTATCGCATCGCTTTACTGCTATTTGATAAAGCTATGTAAACATTTGATGAGTATTTGACGCATACGTATATGTATATGCGATCGTATTATGGTTTGACAACGCATGTCAGCACTGTGTTTCAGTTTCATATGAACATCTGTTGAAGTGTTGTGGTTAGTTCGAATCGTTTAACACTCTAACAACTTGTCTCTAACAACTCTAAGGTTACGGCTGTCTTCAAAAGTTAGCTTTTGAATAATGTTGGTTTGTGTTAATGTAAATTTTCAGTTACTTGAGAGAAAATAGGAATTACTTTGGTAGGTACTAAAATTCTAAAGGAAAGGTAAGTATACAATAACCGATGACAGTATTAGCATTACATGTGTATTACTAATGAGGCTATAAATATAATAAAAAACAAAAATGAAAATTTTGTATTTTTGGGAAGATATAATAATATTATAGGTATTTTTTATTTGTAACCGACATTATATTATATTTTTTATTATCCGTGAACAATAGGAATGAGTAAAGCATTCCAGCAAATATTTGATACTAATATGTTTATATGAAATAACTGACCTACAATATTTTATTTGTATTTTTCATGACCTGTATGGCTTACAAACTATCCCAGATATATATATTACGCTACTCCAAAAATCTTTGATGTTTATTCTTTGAACAAACACTTCTCTGCAGTGTCTAATTTCAACAGGAAAAACAAAACTAGTCCCTTAAATTCTCCTTCTTCTATTCCTACTCTTGTGACTTTTAGAATAGTATCATTTTGATTTCGTCAAATGCTGTCGGAAACGATAGTATTACCCGTTATATGGTCTTACCTATGCTCGATGAAACCTTTCTATAATATGCCATATCTTAAATAACGTAACATTTTAATTTAATTGTATATTATATTTTAATATTAATAATATAATTCTATTCAAATTTTCCTCTCCAAAGTCCTGGGACGCCTCTTTTATAAACAGCTTAGTACTATCCTTACCTAAAATAATCTCCTTACCGATTCGGTTTCCGTCGTGGATACAGGACGATCACAGCTGTAGTGTATATTACGGAGGACATAAAATCAAGATAACATAGAACTGACAGTGTTGGTGCTAATAGATTTCAGCAATGCGTTTAATACCATAGATTTTGACATACTACTTGGAATCTTACGCTCTCTTAACGTTTCTCCAACGGTCATTGACTGGTTTCGCAGGTACCTGTCTGGGCGCCGGTAGTCAATTTGTATTGATGACACTTGTTCCTCTTGGTGCAACAATGTCGCGGTCATGCCTCAGGGTGGCGTTTTAGCTCCTCTACTTTTGATTTTTTGTTGATTTAACAACATAATTATCTTTACAGGTTTGCACCCAATAAATTTACATAATTATACATTCTATCTCCCACCTACCAACTTAACGCGGACGACCTTCAAATTTATTCCTAAATTAGGTAGGTTATCTTTTGTGGTCAGTGATATAAATGCAGATTTAGGCAATTTTTGTGGTGGAAGTCAGGCATCAAGACGATCCAATCAAGGCAAAAACTATCATAATAGGTAGCACAAGTATGACATCAAAAGTGCTATGGAGTCAACTTCCGTAACTAAACTTCCATATTTTTCAAATTCCTTGTCCCTTTGGATATGCTTCATTCTGGGATCCATGAAAATTGAAGCAATGCCTCGAAGCAACCCTGCTGAGACAAGGCCCCTAAAAATATAATACTAAAATTGAACTAATATTGTTACACATTATATTTTAACATTCCACTACATACATACATCTAACAAAGTATAAATAGTGTCTAATGTGTAGGTATGTCTATTTTGTTAATTAGTTCCAATTACTACTCAACTATAACAAATACAAAAGGAAATATCGATTCCAGAATTTCTCTTACCCGTTAATGGACTATATGAAGGTATTTACGCCTATCTATAACCGCCCCAACTACAGCTGTCCGCACAATAAGTATTTGTAGGCGGCTGCCTCCCACCGAACTCTGGTGTTAAATTTATTTCTGTTCTAAATGACCCGAACTCCGACTGCGGACCCCCAATTCGCTGCTTTTTTAGTGTTCACTCTACTGTGTAAGTTTCGGTAGTTAGATTAATGGTACTCATGTAAATTCCAATTTAAAGAGAATTTGTGGAGCCGCGCTGCGGTTTATTACTGAATTATTACCATAATTAGTGGTATTATAGATAAGTCAATTAAGTGTGCATTGAAATGAAAGAAATGCTATTAGCGGGATGAAATCGTTAAATATTATTCGGTACAAAATAATAAGACTAATAAAAATGAATGGCTAAATAAAACTATGCTTTTAAAACGCACCGCAAAAATATGATGGGTTTTTATGGGTCATATAAATAATGGTACTGTGCAAAGACCGAAACAAACGAGGGAGCTGAGCTAGCAGCGAGGCGAATCTCTTAACCACATCACAGCGTGTGCTATATTCAGCCCTTGTTTAGGGTTTCGTACCCAAACGCTGCCAATGGAAACTTGTGACTAAGCCTTCGCTGTCTGTAAGTTTGTCGGTCCATCTGTCTGACAGCAGGAGTGTATCTCATGAGCCATAATAGGTATCCAGAAGATTTTTTACAGAGTGTATATTTTTATTATAATCAAATAAATACATACATACACTAAACTTTAGTTTTTATTCAATCTTAATAATGACTGTATCTTTTGAAAAAAAAAATGATTGATTGATTTGTGTAGATACTTACTTACTTTTCGTATGGGCCGTGGTTATTTTTTTTTAAATAAAATAAAATAAAAAAGGTTTTTATTCACGTAGACTTTAAAAAAGCGCTTGTAAATAGTCAGAACATGTTTGTAGTAATATAGTTGTATACATTAGATATTATTTCTAGTAACATAGATATTTACTATTTAGGTACATATTGTATGAAAACATTTATAAAATTTATTTTATTACAGCAATGATATTTAGCTAGCTCGTATCAAGTTATTGTCAAGAGATTATGTTTAATTATCTAGTTTAAGTCTAATATTTTTACTACATATTGTCAATGGTTCTGTCTATATTAAAGGTATTATTATTATGACGGACCTTGTGTTAATAACGACGGTCGCGCTTTAATGCTACCACCGGATCCAATGCGCCCCAACTGAGAAGACCCAGCGAAACAAACTCAGTGGGTTCATCTACTACCGGTTTCAACACGACCCAGTTGAGACGGTCCGGCGAAACATACTCAAGCGGGCATGAACACGGGATTTGGTCCAATTAGAGTAATTATTTAGTAGGCAAACACAATATATGCTCGATCGGTTGTCTGAATGCTTATTATTTTAGATTATATTTAGGTATACAAAAGAAAAACTTCGAAACAATAACATTATTCATTTTGAGACAGAGTCAATAATTTTATATTAAGTATATGACAGCAATCATTTACAGATAGTTCACGTAACACATTTATATAAAACAATTGAACAAAGGATATCTATTTCATATTTTTCATTAAAAAGTTCTATGTCTAGAATTTTGCTAGAGAAGCGGTTTATATTTTGATGTGATAGAATTAGAAAGTTATCACACTTCTCTATTGTCATGCTTACATGTTTAAACTACTAACTAAATTGATTTTAATAACATTACTAAAAGATGGTATAAAAAGTGACTTTGTCATACTACTTATGACTGAGTTAATATGTGCCGCTACTAAAGTTGCAAGTATGTTCAAAAATTTTCTTGAGACAGTAACTGTACTCATGGTTAGCCTACAAGAATCTATAAAACTATTTGTGTCCAAAAATATAAATTTATTACTATAATGGCTAACCAAAAACTGTAGTTGCATATTTAGCTTGTGGATATAATTATTTGTACTATCAGGCACATTGGACACATAGGGGAAGGCACACAATATTATCTTATTACAGTCTAATTCTAACATCTTAGTGAAACTATCTGTAATGTCGTTTTTCTTTAAGTTCTTACAATTTCCTACCATTAGAGTTATACATGATTTGGCACTGTGTTTATTCTGAATTAATTTATCTATTATATCTTTATAATGTAATCCTGGCATACAATAGTTGACAAAGGAACAACTCAGCTTATTACAAAGCAAGTTACCAAGGCCCTTACCCATTTCATCGGAATACAGTATGGAGCTATGTTTAGTATTGTCATTTTGTGGAGATACTGGTGACTCTGATCCCAGCAGTGTGTATGACTCCACTACTGCACTACTGGTGTTAACCGGTTCCAATGTCCTATTGCTTTCAGGATTACACTTTCCAGCCAGCAATTGCATTTCATTTTTGTATGACTGGAAACTGTGATATGAGATTGCTAGGGACTTCTCAAGAGTTTTTATCTCAGAAAGCAAATACTGAGTATCTTTTTCATAAATTAGTTTGCTATCCTCTAATTTAATTTCATAATTTTCTAATTTGTTTAATAATGCCCTACGTTCTTTACTTAGTTCAAGTATGTATTGTTTTAGCTTGTCACTACTTACGGAATTAACACTTGGCTGGCAGTCTACACAGTCATCGCCAGTCAAATCAATGGTCACCGTTGTATTAATAGGGAGATCCACCGGACTACAACTGGCCAACTCATCATACAAGCTCTGATTAATGGGAGCTACTGGACAAGTTGTGTTTTTTACATAATTTGACAACTTCTCATTACAATTAATTAATTCTAATTCAAGATCTCTAATTTTGAACAGTGCTTCTTCATATAACACTCTACACTTATCAAAAGACTCTGTCTCCGCATTAAGTCTGTCTCGCTCTTCAATAGTAGACTCTAGTTTCTATTCAAGTCTAAGGGTTGTTCAAGCCGCCCAGTAGGCCTCTGACATGGCTTATTGATTGTTGCCTAATGACTACAACTGAGATCAACAGTTTAACGTGCCCTCAAGCACGAAGACGTTTCGAAGACGACGAAGAAATTTCACCACTTTGGTGGTCACCCATCTATGAACTGACCGCAAGCCTAGTGGCTTAACTTCGCCAATCACTTCCGGACCAGTGAGAGCTTCTGGCTATGAACGCGTTGCCCTGATACTTAAAATTTATTACATAGTGATTTTTACACTCGGAGATACGGAACCCTTTGAGTGCGTGCCCGACGCGCACTTGCTCGGTTTTTTAGATTACTTGATTTGTCTTGCAACTACAAATTCTACATAGAAGCTTTCCAAATCATAATCTTTTGTATGTTAGTCACAAAAAAGGTGTTAACGTCATATATGTGTGTCAAGGTAGTATTTGTAATACTGTAACTCAAATTTCTGTAATATATATTTCCATGTGTTTTTAAAGAACAAGAACACCACATTTTAATAACATGTAAATTATGGATGGCAGAACAGGGTTTTATTACATTTCAAATTTTGGTCGCAGCTTGTTTATGCAAAAGCAGGTTGTACCCACTTTAGAAGACCACTCGTACAATATAAAATAATAGGTACGCTCCAGTCGAGTGATTCCAGGAAAATCTCTTCAAACTTCGTTATTTTTCTATGGACGGCACCACCTTAATTGTGAGTGAAGCCAAAATTCTTGTTTAGATTACGTATGTAAATCAAATTACAAAATTAACGTAAGAACCTGCTGAGCTTTCGTTGCGTTTACAAACAATATGTATTTTCTGTAACAATTAGATATCGAGAGACTTCAAGAAAGTGTACAAAAAAAAACTAACACTGGTTAAGATTTATTGACGAGTACGAATGATCGAGTCTGGCGAAATATTTGACATCATCGAGGCCGTATAACTCAAACTGAATTAAAGCCTACTAAAACTCAAAGTCTAGCTTTGTCTCTATGTTTGTGGCTATGCTAGTTGGAGCTTTTGGTTTCTCATGAGATAATAGTAAATAGATCTTGTATAAAATACCATAAACATTATTAGAATTGAAACCGTATAAATGGATCATCAATAAATTTAAAACCATTATATGCCTACCTTGTCCCACTGCAGGGCAAAGGCCTCTCTCTTATTTTTGCTCTCTTTTCAGTCTAGAGCCAATATTTCCCATTTATACATTCAGTCAAAAAAGTATCGGGAATGGATGATTTCTTTATGGTTCCAAATTCAAATTTTAGTTTTTTTTGAAGTTATACTTCTTTTGGCGCGATGGAGAATAATGATGAGAGTGAATTTTTACGATGCGCGCGCACACCGACACCAAAAAATTTAACAGCATGAAGTTAGTTCTAGGTGGTATGAAAATGTATGAGAGTGAATTTTTACGATGCGCGCGCATCGTGCGCGCGCATCGTAAAAATAACAGCATGACGTTAGTTCTAGGTGGTATGAAAATTGATAACTATGTTCAAGTTGTATATTAAGAAGTATAACTTCTAACGTGTACATAAGTACACACAAGTTTTTTTTATTGTTGTTAGATTGGCACAACTGCTTTCCATTTTGGCGCGGAGTTTGAGTTGCATCTGTTATTTATATTAAATACAGTGCTGGTTTTGTGTGTATTGCGAATTTCATAATGGACAAAAATATCGAACAAAGAGTTTGTCTTAAATTTTGCATCGCTAATGGAATTTCGTGTTCGGAGTCACTGAAAATGTTACAGAAGGCTTACGGTGAATCGACTTTATCAAAATCTCGTGCTTATGAGTGGTTCAAAGCGTTCAAATGCGGTCGAGATGTGATGAAAGATTTGCCTCGCTCTGGTAGGCCATCAACGTCTGCAACTGAAGTTAACATCGCAAAAGTGAAGGAAATAGTGACTGAAAATCCTCATTCAACTCTGAGAGAGATAGCCGCCGAACTTTCTGTATCTCACGAGTCGATTCGTACCATTTTAACTAATCATTTGGGTATGAAACATGTTGCCGCTTGGCTAGTCCCAAAAGATCTGAATTTTCTACAAAAACTCAATCGCATGAAAGTCGCTGATGACATGGTAGAACGAGTCAATTCCGACCTAACATTCATGAAACGCATTGTTACTGGTGACGAATCGTGGGTTTGACATGCAAACTAGTCAACAAGCTAGCTCAGAGTGGCGCCTTCCAACTGAACCGAAACCGAAAAAACCAGGCCAAAGTCGACCAAAAGTCATAGTCATGTTGACTGTTTTCTTTGATTATCGCGGTGTTGTGCACTCTGAATTCTTACCGGAAGGTTGAACGGTAAATAAAAAAACTTGTGTATACTTATGTACACGCGTTAGAAGTTATACTTCTTAATATACAACTTGAACATAGTTATCAATTTTCATACCACCTAGAACTAACGTCATGCTGTTAAATTTTTTGGTGTCGGTGTGCGCGCGCATCGTAAAAATTCACTCTCATCATTTTTCTCCATCGCGCCAAAAGAAGTATAACTTCAAAAATACTATTTGAGCGTTATGCGGCGTTTAAGAGAGCAAATTCGACGAAAAAGGCCAGATTTGTGGAAAGAAAATTCTTGGATTTTGCACCACGATAATCCGCCTTCGCACAAGGCCATCATTGTGAACGAATTTTTGACCAAACACTCAACAAATACCATCCAGCAACCACAATATTCACCAGATATGGCTCCAGCTGACTTCTTTCTTTTTCCTAAACTCAAATTAGGCACTTCGTGGTACCCGTTTTCAATCGGTAGAAGACATAAAGGAGAATTCGCGGCGAGAACTGAACTCAATTCCGAAAGCAGCGTTTAAAAAATGTTTTGATGAATGGGTTATTCGTTGGCGTAAGTGTATCGTTTCTGAAGGGGGTTTGATACTCTAGTTCGAATGACGTTACCTCGATGGTCATTACCTCGATGTCTCTACCTCGACGGTACACTTCACCGATGGTTCGTTACCTCGAAAGATCACTACCTCGAAGGATCTCTTTCTCGACGGGTCTATTCTTCGATGGTACATTTGATCGATGGGAGCATACTTTGAAGGTGATAAAATAAATTTGGATCAATAACAAACATTTTGTATATTATTGATCTTTTCCCGGTACTTTCTTGACAGAGTAGTACTTTTTGAAAGCGTTTAGTTCATTTTGCCTCTTTGCTTAATCTTTGTCGAGTTCTACCACAAGCTCTTGGCATTATTAAGTAGGTATATACCTATAGATATATTTTCAGCTACGACTCATAAAACTTTAATTTGTGGATTTCATTGCTTGACACCTCTTTGTATTTAAGAGTATGGTACAATAAAAGCTAAATAGACTGATGTGATACTGTTGTAATGGATGATTTTAAGCATTAAGATTTAAATAGGGTCATCATTTTAGGTAGAAAGAGCTTGTACCACATTTTCTAACATGAACAAATAATCTTAAAATTGGAAAAATCGCGTAATAAACTATTTAAAATTAATTATAAATATCTCAATAATAATGAGGGTAACTAAATAAATATAATATAATATAATATTTAATGTCATAATTTTTTGGGTAAAAATGATATTTTTATCTGTGGTTTTCATTATCCGCCCGCCGCACTATCTGGTCTCCAATTATAATCACGTACGATGAG
Source organism: Pseudoips prasinana (assembly GCA_951640165.1). Lineage (NCBI taxonomy): Eukaryota > Metazoa > Arthropoda > Insecta > Lepidoptera > Nolidae > Pseudoips > Pseudoips prasinana. The sequence continues at coordinate 21,082,720 of OX621237.1, read as the reverse complement.
TATATTATGCGGATTTTTTTATATTTCAACATTTTTTTGTTGTTAAAACTCTGTATATCTTAAAACACTCATAACTTTAGGTCACTTTAGATGTCATTCTTATAATAGGATGAATGGTGGAAAGGAACAAATATACAATCAAGAAACACAAATAATAGACGGTCAAAACTTTTGATAGTAAACCCTTGTACCAAGTCTAAGTATACCGTTTTTGGGCCCTATATCTGTAAAATGATTAACAGTGAATAGTTAAAATTTGTGTATCCCAGTCACATTCCTTACTTTAGTCCTTAGGAACTTCGGGGAGTATACAATATTTCCACATAAATTAGTATCAATTTATCACTGAAATATTTAGGTTTTGCCAAATGTCACAAGCTGAACCTAACTAAATTACTAGGTACATAGAGTCTAATCAAAATATTCAGAACTTTACCTCGAGATGTTAGGAGTCAGAACACGCCAAAACATTAACTATTTACTAGCTAGTTATTACTTTATACGATAGGTATACATCACGCACGTGTGGCACAGCGGCTAGGACAGTCGCCTAGCCGCTTCGTGTCGCGGGTTCGAGTTCCGCGCCGGGCTACTATTTGTGTGACCCATGAATAGTTGTTCTGTGTCTGGATATAATTTATGTCCGCCAATCATATGTTTATAAAGTATCCCGCGACACAAGGATTAAATTCCCTAGTGTGGGCGTAGTCTTTTAAAAACAAAAATAAATATATTTAAGTTTCAAGTAAATTCTGTAAGGTTATACGTAAGTATTATTTTTATACTCAATGTTTTATTTGCATTCCACAATGTCGTTTAGGTGTTGGTGTTAGATGTTAAAAGTTCAATCGTAAATACTCAATAACCGCTCTGTTTTATTTTTTTCACCAACACGCTTCACCAAAGCGCAAACAGATGGCTATATGAAATATAAAAGATAGCAGTTGAGCTGTCAGCTACAGAGTAAACATTGGCTCGTAATTTTTAATTAGTAATAATAAAATACCTGCTAATATAGACACATAGCTTTGATAATCCCTATTTAGTGCGTATTTGCATGTGTGGAAATGTGGTATGGACGAACTGTGGAGGATATAACGTGCAAATAGTGACACCGAAGTTCGAAACACTGTTGATTGGTGGCTTTTAAGGAGAAAAAGTATTGAATCTCATAGCGGTTCTGACCTGCAGCCACTAGGTATAGCACAGAGGTTCAGGTTTCGAGCCTCGTCAACTGGAAGTATTTTGTATAAATTTTGAACAAATATTAAAATAAGTTTGGAAGAAACCATGGCAACGACAAACAAGGCTGACATGCGCAGATGCATGGATTGCGCGTTACTATCGCTATCTACTTACATATGCCAAGGACCAATCTTTGTTTATTTTTGTATTACTTTAATTTTTGAATTATTTATTTAGTTTCTTTATATATATTAGTACTAATGTAAATAGTTACTTTTAAGGAAATGAATAATAATGCCTACGGCAATGCGGAGAGTGTCGGTCAACCCAACACGTCGCCTGACCCCAATCTGGTTAGGTGCCCATTCTGCTCCGAGGCCCGGTTCTTCAAAGGTGAGCGAGGTCTAAGGGTCCACTTTGGAAAGGTCCACAAAACCCAAAATGTTCCCCTAAGCCTTAACAACTCAACACCCACCAGCTCAACGCCGACCCAAAATTCCCTTTAGAAAATTTTATCAAATTTCAAAAATTCGACTCTAGTTCTGAAACATGTACCCCGAGGCGCTAGGCCAGTAGTAGCCAGATATTTGGCACAGTGTATCAGCCTCGTTGTCCGGGACAATACTACTCTGGCTTGGGAGCAGTTGCTCACCTTCCCCTATAGGATTTTACATGCGAAAAGAGGATCTGATTATAAAATTACTCTCACGGCCCACATTAAAGAAAATTGTAACAATCCAAACTATGAATCCGAAAAAGTTTCTACTACCGTTTTTAAATCATCAACCAGAAACCCTTTTCGTCATGTAGAATACAAATTAGGCGAGGGAGACATTGGAGGAGCTGCCAGATTGCTATTTAGTAGCGACGTGGTCGCACCTTATTCACCCGCAACCCTTGCTGCCCTAAGTAGCAAGCACCCCGCCGCGCCTGATGACCTCGCCTATCCCGCTCCTCCAAACGACACTCACAATATTTCTGTAACATCTCACGAGGTGATTGCGGCCGGTGACTCCATCCGCAAGGGTTCCGCCGGTGGACTAGATGGCTTAATGCCCCAGCACTTAAAAGATCTCACGAGTTCTAGTGCTGGGGAAGCCGGCGAGACTTTGCTGATGGAGTTGACGGCTCTAATCAACCTAATGCTCTGCGGCAATGTGAACGAGGCAGTCATCGATGTCTTGTACGGGGCAAATTTATGCGCCCTGAATAAGAAGGATGGCGGCATTCGGCCCATTGCCGTGGGGTGTACCTACAGACGCTTGGCAGCCAAAATTTGCTGTTCATTCTACAAAGAAAAGCTGACTGATTTTTTCCAGCCCCTCCAGCTAGGCTTTGGTTCCAGAGGGGGCTGTGAGGCTACCGTGCATGCTTTATCAGCTTATTTGGGTGGCGCTGTAGGTGAGGTCCTCGTAAAAGTAGACATTTGAAATGCTTTTAACTCTGTCAATAGGGACGCTTTGTTGGCGGAAGCAAAAAAAGAAATACCCAAAATTTATAGTTTTCTTTGGCAGTGCTACCGAAAGCCCTCTAAATTAATTTATAAGGACCATTTATTGGAATCAGCTGTTGGTGGTCAACAAGGTGACCCTCTTGGGCCAGTCATCTTCAGTTTAGCAATCCAACCCATCATAAGTCGTCTAAATTCAAAATTTAATGTATGGTATTTAGACGATGGGACTCTTGGAGGAGATATAGAAACCGTTTTGGACGATCTCCTACTCATTCAAAATGAATTTAAAACCATTGGCTTGACCTTAAATTCAGCCAAATGTGAAATTTTTCTTTCGGACCAAAAAAACAAAATTGACAGTCTTAGAAAATTTAATGCAATAACCCCGAACATAAAAGTAATAGATAAGGATTCTCTTCGCCTCCTTGGGTCGCCTATCTTCAATGAATCCTTTGCGCCTTTCATTGAAGAAAAAATTAAAAATTTCCGTGATACTTCTGACAATCTTTTCAAAATTAATATGCATTCGGCTTATACTATAGTTCGGTATTGCTTGTTTGTCCCTAAATTTACTTACTTTCTTCGCTCCTGTCACATTTGGAAACACGTCGAACTTCTGGAAAAGGTTGACCAAATTCTTCGAGAAACCCTAACTTCTCTTCTTAATTTGGACCTGGATGACCGAGCATGGCTTCAAATGACACTACCTATACGTCTAGGAGGTCTTGGCATCCCCAAAATTTCCAGTGTTAGTCTTCCCGCATTCCTGTCCTCGGTCCATAGCACTAAAGAGCTAACCAGTAAAGTCTCTCTAACACGCAGGTTAGTTCTGAGGTGATGTGTTTTACCGACGGCATTAACGCTTGGAAGATGGCTTGCTCAAGTGACGACTTGCCGACTGACCCATCCTCCCAGAGGCAGTGGCACATTAGTACAAAAAAATTTGTTAAATACGTCAAAGAATCCTGCAGAGCAGGCCCGTCTGCTGGCTCTGGGTGAATGGGAGTCGGCTCTTTGGCTCCAGGCAGTTCCATCCTCTAATATCGGTACGATGTTGGATGACGGCACTTTCCGTATTGCTGCATGTCTCCGATTGGGTGTCCCGAGCGTCGCTCCGCATCGTTGCCTTTGTGGCACTAGCGTCGACCGACTCGGACACCATGGCTTATCTTGCACCAGGAGTGCAGGTAGGATTCCACGCCATTCGAGCATTAACGACATTATCCGTCGGGCTCTTGTCGCCGCCGGCGTCCCAGCTAGGTTAGAACCAAATGGCTTGGCACGAGACGACGGTAAGAGACCTGATGGTATGACGTTGCTCCCTTGGAAGTTGGGTAGGCCTTTGGTATGGGACGCGACATGCGTCGACACCCTTGCGCCATCTCACCTTCCAAGGACATTGGCATGCGCCGGCTCTGCTGCTGCATCAGCTGAGGCCACTAAACGGCTCAAATATACAAACCTTGAAAGAGATTATATATTTGAGCCGTTTGGAGTGGAGACGCTTGGGCCATGGGGTCCGAGAGTGCGGATTTTTTTCCGCGAATTATCCAAACGCTTGGTGGACGCTACACGCGACCAGAGGGCTGGCCAATATCTTGGACAGCGCTTAAGCATTGCCATCCAGCGTGGGAATGCGGACAGCATTCTGGGCACGATGCTCAAAGGCAGCGATACCGAAGTTTTTTTCGACGCCCAAAGATGAGACCTGTATATAATAATATGTATATTATGTATATGTATATTTATTTTAATTTAAATATAAGTATATATTTTTAGTACTTAGTTTTACGTTTCCTTAGTTGATATTTTAAGTTTATTAGATCATTTAAATCCTTTGTATTAACATGAAATAAACTAATTCTATAGCAGTATGTTTTTTTCTTTGTATCTAACGGATAATCCAGCTGTGCCTGCCAGTTTTCACAATTTTCAAAAAGCTTATATAACATTATTTTTATTGAACGTCGGCATAAATTTGAAAAAAAAGAACATTCGTAAGGGGGACAGATTAGTCTTTACATACATATGTTTAAATTTTTGCATATTCTGAGCTGGTGGTAGAAAAACCATTGTATATCATATAAAAACGTTTCATTAGCAAAAAAAACAAAATGTTGTCTTTGAAATTCTTTTAAGTAACGAAGGTCTCATCATCATACACGCTTGCCTTAAGTGAATTTACTACAAGTAGGTTCATAATAATTTATAGTACATACTAATACAAGCAAGAATAAATATTATATCATAGGTTTAATTGAATGATTACAAGATCCTTATGATGTCAGTCTGTGGAGAGTAATGTTAATAGGGTCGATTTGTAATCAGGCATGAACCTACGTGAATATGTATATATATCATATTTAATGCAATATCAACTCCCGACGGATTACAGGTTGCTTTGACCCACTTGCTGATTCAATTCACGACAAAATCCAAGAGGATCCACAGAGATATAAAACGATCTCAGTTCTCCGTAAACAAACATTTTCCATTTTGCGGTGTGTTTCTAACCACGCTGCGTACGATACACAGTAACTTGAGTGACTTTTTCTCTTGAGTGTTGGTTGACCACTTCACTGGCTTTGATCGGGTCAAATAAACATCCCTCGTGTAATTCTCACTGTAGGTTACATTATAGCTAACTATGTATGTGTCGCAGGGTACGCTTTTATTTGGTTTTATGACGGACTTGGAATTTTTTAAGGTTTCATGTTTCATATGTTACAATAGTAATAGTCTTGGTACATTGTTCACACACGGCCATATGATGAAAAACTAAGCAGAGTTTGTACTATGGAACCCATATAACTGTTATACTTTTCTTTTGTAAATAAATACTTATATAGATAATTGCACCCACACTTACAGATAAACAGACATGTTGATATACACAAATATCTGTCCTGGGTGGGAAACGTGCCCACAATAATTTAACTGTATTTTTTTAGTGAATATATAATGTACGGCAATTATTTAATTTATGAGTTATTTTTAATTGAGTTGGGATACTAACATTAAACTATGATAACAAAATTAAACTATGATACACTAGTATCATAGTTAAATTTTGAAATTTACACCGCGCAATTAAAAATGTAGGAGACACTTTTCGGTTCTGCATATAATACTTTTAAAAAATGTATCATTTTGAAGGAACCAACTTATCCAAACAAGCCTAGTTTATAGTTAGTTTGGTCCTATCAACTCTTATAATACCTACCTACTAAATTTTCGCCTACATCCTAAGTCAGGGTGTTAGAAAGGGAATTCGTGAATAAGGTCTGCTTCTGTACTAGTTTGTAGTGTAATGACTGGGGCGACACCCGTATGATTCACTTTGTGATCTCTGAATTTGATTTTCAGATTAAGGCCTCGTATTACGAAGAAATTGTGAAACATTTATTTCAAATACATAGAACACACTGAAACTTACGTCATTAGGTAAGTTCATGACAATTATTTGTGATCAGTAATGTAAAAATCACAAATGGGAGGAGCATGACACGCTGACATATTAAGTATATAACTTTAAATCCGTCTATAGCAAGTCCGGAGGCCTCGGTGGCTGAGCCCGACTTATACAGTAAGTAAGTTGGAAGTCTTGTCAAAATCAGTCCAGCTGTTTTGGATATTAACTAAAACGAACATACAGACATACAAAAATAAAAAGTTTTATATGCATTTAGTAAGAAGTTGTTATTATGATATTACAGACAGACACTTCATTTTATTTTGGGTGTATGTTTCACGCTCATACTGAAGTTATATATCCATATGTATGCATGAAAGTTCCTTTGAACATTATCTGAAATTCCAATTATCTCTGAATAAGTTTCACATTATCATAGCCATTAACTAATTGACTCGTCGTTCTGGAGGTAACTTAGTATACTCTAATTACCAACGAGTCGGGACTGTATCTAAGATTTATCTTTTGAATAAATATCGCGATACAATCATGTTTATGTTTATTTTAAACTATTTCATTACGATCTAATTACTAAAGAATAATGGCGTGATACAAAACCTAAAGCTTATAAATCTATTTTTAAGAGATTTCTTAAAGACTAGTCAAATGCATGAACTGTGTCAGTGTTTAGTATTTAAAACATTATACAGAATAAAGTAAATATATACGAATTTTTTAAAGTATCTATACATATAATAAAATCGTAGGAAAGTCAAAACTGTACATTGAATATTTTTTTTAAATACTACATGGGGCGTGATCTACAATCGATATGGAAGCCAAAAATATAGTTTTTAGAATTTTGTCTGTTTGTCTCTATGTATGTCCGGCCTAAACTCAAAAAGTACTGCATGGATTTACTTCAAATTATGCATGAATATTACTAAGAGGTCGACTCAACATATAGGTTACATATTATCACGCTATCACCTACGGGGGAGGAGCTGTGATAAATTATAAAATTTAACGCGGGTAATACCGCGGGGCACAGCTAGTATAACATATAACGATACAAAAAGAATTTTGCATATAGTGTTTTCCTAGTTAGATATAACACACAAATACATGTAAGTTCTTATCTATCGTAACTCTGTAACTACTGTTGGTAAACCTTAAATAACGCTCTAAACATTCGGGAAACGTTTTGCGGTAATTCATAATGCAAGTTGTAAGGAGTAAATCGCGTAAAAGATCTAAAGTTCCCAAAACACAAAGAAAGCCTACACATAGTTTTAGAACTTTCTTAAAAAACAAGGTAGGTACTCTTAACAATATTATATTGAATAGAATTATAATAATAATAAATTCTCGTGCTGCTCATAAAAAATATAGAAAACTTAGATACCCTTAGGTAAAAACAAAATATTACGGGTACGATTCAAATCACTAGAGTAAACGGATCATATTTCACGAGCAAGTAAGCAGCAAAAATTTCATGAAGAAAATCACATCTTTTTCAATAGTTGTGTATTTTTGCGATAGCGGTGACATTCGTGCGGCGAGCAATCCACAAGCAATGAGTATGTTTCACCGGAGATCGCGTACGTTATTTGTCTACTGCTTACATAGCGTTCTATTCGTTCACTTCAGGTAATGTAGCGGTGATCAATATGAGTTTATTTATATTTAAATATACAGCAGAACGAATTGCGAATTCTAAAATAATCAAAGACTTCGTGAAACAAGATTGAAGTGACTAGAACAATGAATAACAAACAAAAGTTCCACCTAGTTCGTTCATAGTTTTATACTACTAAACTCATGAACTAGGTGGTAGGTTTGTTTATCATTAGAAGTCAATATTAAATGACCAACACGTTCCATAAAGTCAAAACCTAAAGTTCACAAAGAGAACTAAGAAAAATGTAATGTTTAAAAATAAGTTCTAATAATATACATATAAAATAAAGATTTGATATACATTTTTTGAATACGGCAATTCACTAGTTTCTCGAAATAAAATATAAGAATTAATAGTTTTAATCTAAAAAAATATATACCACACAAATATATAAAAGCATATTTAAAAAAATTACACATTAAAAGTTTTGCTTATTTTTGTGCTTTCCTTTTCAACACCCGACGCACAGTGTAGTTTAAATTATCCTATACAGCTGTGTGTTTCTCTACGGCATTGGAAATCCCATTGAGATGAAACAATTTATTGCAGTTTTTAACTAGAAGCAAACGTAATTGAGATGGTTCTTGTATTATATATTTGAAGGAAATTCTTTCAGCTTTAATAAAAATATAAAGGTACTATTTTGAATTGTTTGACGGTAGGATAGATTATTGATTTGCATAATATTATCCTACTACATTTTCCGTAGAAAATAGTAGGCAAGCTTCTTACGTATTGTGCTTTCCACCCTCCACCGATAAATTCTCAAAGAGAAGAAGCGACACAGGTCGACATCGGGGTGAATGGAAGATCTCTTGCAGGCTAGACTCTACGTTGTCGTATACGGAGGGAATAAGCCATTTCAGCTTTATGTTTCGCCGCTCGGCAACAACAATACAGCTTTTGTGTCGACTGTACATTTCAGCATTCATTATCATCAGATTACTAATGTGCATACTTGCATGACAAACGAGAGAATGCTTGCCTTATTTTGATACCGGCTTTTGTTATTACTGAAAACTAATTCTTATATTTCAGCATTCATTATCATCAGATTACTAATGTGCATACTTGCATGACAAACGAGAGAATGCTTGCCTTATTTTGATACCGGCTTTTGTTATTACTGAAAACTAATTCTTATATTTACATGAAATAACAGGTTACATAACAACATTTAACTTAGGTAACAATATTTTGAACTTGTGTCACCAGTCGCAGTTATAGGCCATTGAATTGTGATTTATAGGCCACTTCGTAGGTTTAGTGGTATTGTATTTCAACGCAACTGAGAAGATTCTGGGTTAAATTTTTGGGCCGCGTATAAAGTGACATTGGGTTTTTCTGACGACAATAAATCTGGAGTCAGGTAATGGCACTGTACTATCCCATGCTTCGAAATTATTTACGTGATCTTACTGTTCCGAATCTTGTCTCATAATTCAGACATGATTGGTGAGGACCAACGAGGCCTATTGGGTTGAACCTTGAAAACAAAGAGATCGCACTTGTCACGTGTCTGCGCACCAAATTATGCACAATATGTCTCCCTTGAAACTGGCCACCATAGCCAAAATTTGTCCTGAGGGAGATTATTATATAGTTTGTCAGTATTCTCTCTCGGCCTACCCAACATTCCTAATATCCTGACATTTCCTGATTGCTATTTCTAGGAGAGAGCTCAACGAATTTGTCGAACGTGCAAGACTCGACAAATTCTTTAGACTCGACAAAGACTTTTAGTGGGTCGTTTTATATATTACATGAACTTCTATAACATTTTGCTGGTACAGTCTACATTGAGGTTCCTTATATGCCGTATCTTTCGTAGAAGAAGGTTTCTACAGAAGATACGCCATATATAAAAGACTGCACGTGAGGAGTGGTCTTTAAGGTAGTCTTCTCGATTCTTCTTCGCGCTGTCATGTTTTGACACGACACGAATGGGTCACACAAATAATTGTCCAGTGCAGTTGCGCGCACTGGAAAATTATTTGTGTGACCCATACGTGGATGTTTCGACTGTCAGTGTGCATGATTGTAAAATCCCCGCTAAAGAGGTATTTATTTTACCATATTGACTTTCTTGTGGGAATGAGCTTATATCCGTATAACAACGCACATAGTTTATGCCCACGTACAAATTCTCACTATTTATATTTCAAAGCGTGCGGTTATGTATTCAAATATATTATCCTTATTATGGAGGCTTAGGGGTAGATTTTGGGGATTTCATTTATTATATAAATTAGACAGATATTGCGCTTAAAATGGACGTTTATTATAAAAAAGGTAAAATGAGGAAAACAAAAACGGCGATTTCTTAAAATCCACCGCTGTATTAACAAATAAACACGAAGCATCAGTTATTCGAGCTCCTACAATTACGGTACCAACAAAACAAAGCCCTGATTTTGTAATAATTAGAAAATAAGAGGTATACAAAACATTGAATACTCCAATATCTATGTTAGTATAGTTTAAATTTTTTAATTACTTGTACATATTCATTAATTATAATCTTAGGTATATTTTTACTGAAATAGAATTGAAACTATGTATTTATATCAAAATTTAGAAATAAACTGAATCGAATATTATATTTAATAGAAATCGACGATGAATACTTAATGTATATTCTTTTGACTGTACTGTGTAAGTTAAGATGGTTGCTTCGCTACAACCTCTTGTGTCGGATTTGAAACCCGCACAGGGCAACTATTTGTACATTGCTGTTATATGTGTGGGTGGTATTAGGATCCGTAATTAACTGTAGGTATACTAAAACTAACTATATGTCTGTATCTACAGAAACCCAGGATAACAGGAAAGGAAACAAGTCATTTTCAGCAAGTTTAAATCTTTCATGAACTTCATTACAGGGAGGTAAACTTAGTCTAAACATATAGAGTAGCCCAACATAGGTAATGGTAAGATTTTGAAAACAAATAATTCCATTGGTTTCCATACAATAGCTGCCTGATTATTACTTACTTATTTATTAATAAGGTACAAGGTAATCTTAAGAACTAGAATTGTGTCCCACAAAACAGTATATACTATTTGACTGTGGGATCAAGATAAAATAATATTATGCTAAAATTATTACATTATTACACGGTGTTAATGTATTTAGGTCTATGGAGTACTTCTCAAGTCAGATAATTGAGTATATTGATTTTTTTTATGTGATATCATACATTCAAATTAATTAAAACTATATTACGCCATAATTTCTTTTAGTTTATGTTACCTTGCTATGTATATGACTATTACTTGCCTACAAATATAAAATACGTAGGAATATAATAGTTGGTAGTCATATAAAACGTGATAGAAATTGCTAGTCTAGACTGAATTGCTTTTAATAACAAGATTAACTCGATTTGTGTATGTATAATATATTTATTAATAAGAACTGCTAGAACACGCTATGCGAATAAGGTTCTGCTCATATAAATAATAATTTGATTGACCTGCTAGTCTACTGATGAACCTAAATGCTAAGCCAGGGATCGTGGGTTCGAACCCCACCCAGGACCAAACTTTGCGTGATGAACATGTTTATTTGTTCTATTCCTGCGTGTAATCAATCTGTAATGTGTATGTATAAATATACAGCATTAACGTAGTTAACGCACACCCTCAAACACCCCAATTAGAATATTATGTTGTAATCATAATACATACTCTGAATGTTTAATTTAACATGTATATGCATTGTTATTTACTAAATCAGTTTATTTTTCATTACTATGTATTGTATAATGAAATTTGTATGAATACTAATAAAAAGCAGTTTTAAAAGTCTTATTACTTTGACTTACGGTCCATTTCAATTTGTTTTGACTGTACAGGGTTAATATGACAATCATTTCCGTAGATTGATTAATTTGGAATAAAAAATTGCCTTTATTAAAACTGATATAAATCGATTCAGTAAACGATTCTGAACAAACTATTTTCAGGATGTGCGTCAATTAAGTTACATGTTGTATAAGTATAGTGTTTATCAAATTTCTGCTTACCATAGTACAAGCTCTGCCGAAATAGGGGTTCAGATGGCAGTGTAATCGTTGTCCCAAATGTCCCAAGATATATATTTATTTTATTTAAATTAAATAAATAATCATCTGGGATACACACAGTGTCTCACAACGACATCTAGACTAAACGAAGCAAAGCTTATACTATGGCTACTAGACAACTGATAGAAATAATTATTTACAAACAGTAACTGTAAATATATACAAACAGTACACAGAACCCCCCCCCCCCCCCCCAAACAAAACAAAACAGATCGAGATATTCATGAGCACAAACATTTGTCTTGTACGAGGATCGAATCCGCAAGCTTTGGATCAGAAGGTAGTTAGGTACACTTCAAAATGAGTCTGCGGTCGTTCAATATAAAGTAACAATTAGTATGTTACTTTTAGTAATATGTATAACCAAGGTGATGTTTTCTATATAGCTGTGTATTGTGCTTAAGAACACAGTACGCGAAAAAGAATCTGCTCATATACTAGGGTCATATAGTAATTTTGGTAGAATTTTATCTACGAGTGGTTCGCCACAGGACAGACTCCTTGGCCTTAGCCAATTAAAATTCCAATTTATTATTATCAGATCAAGTTTGAACCCTATCATTAGGTACCTTCCTTGGTAAGATTGGACTACATATGTATGAATACGATCCTCAGTGGCAAATCCAAGACTATTTTTCTGATATAAATTAAATATAAATATATAATAATGCCAAACTAGGCATAACCTGAAATAGACAACTGATAAACATACTTATATATTTCTAAATACATACGTATTAGCTATAGATTAATTATTTGGACACAGAAAAAATTATCGTGCTCCTCACGTAAAGATTTGTCTTGGAATGGGAACCCACGACTTCTGGCTTTGAAGTCCAAACATTTATACATTTTCTATGCGTTAGCTTAATTCGGCAAAAATAATTAGCTCTGAATATCTTTACAGATGTAATTATTAATCATGTCAGTACGAGAAGTGAAGTATATACAATTTTTTTCACATGTCTTTTTCTATATTGATCGATTTTTCGAAACTTTTGGTCGTCATTTTATTTTGTATCATGAATTTCAACGGCTTTCACTGGTTCATCGTACAGTAGATGCAGGTGGGACTAAGCCCTCTACAAAATCGGACTACAAACTACCTAAGTATCATCGCAAGAGGACGGTTATTACCGTGTAGGTATATTGCCAGAGAGACAGAAAAACAATCTAAATTACGGATAGAATACAAAAACACTTTATATTAGATTATAATATGCAGTCTAGTATATCATATCATAAGACTTATCATAACAAAGCACCACACCTATAATATTTGGTACGCAAGGTATTTAAATCCATGATCGATTAAAAGCTTCTTAAAATAGTATAGCATATAGTCACATAACGTAAAAATATTCTTCCCTAAAATTAACTTAACTTTTTATTGAGAATGGAAATTTTCACGACATGGTCAATTAATTTTAAGTCGTTTGATATTTCGACCTCGGTTCGATTTCGGCTCGATGATTAAATTTTTATCGTGGATTTGATTACATTGGTGTAAATTAAAAAATATCACTTACTAAGTTACAGGCTTACGAATTTCATTTCTTATTGTTTATATTACAAATGTTTATAGAGATTATTCAGAGAACAGTAATTATTTCTACGCAGTTTGAAAGCATTTTAACCGAATAGGATGTTATCCAAGTAATTTTTTTCGATAAGGAAAGCTGACAAGATGTTCCCATATTAATTTTGTTCAAATCAGTATTTATAAATTAAGTTAAAGTTGTACGATTTAAAAACTGTAACTGTTTCGTTTCAATCGATATCAAATAGTTCTTATAAACGCAACAGTCTTTTTATGATGCACTTTTAATAGACTAGGAGGAATGTTTATTATGGTACGTCCAAGCAGAGTATATTATTATTTGAATAGTATGAGGTAAGTTGGTTACTTAACTTTGCCAGTATTTATTTTTGCTTTCACATTTAGTATAGTATTCTGACTTTTTATTATACGGCTCTCGTATGGTTCGCTGTATGAATGCAGTTCTTTGTAAAATATGTAGTTTCGTAAATACATACATTTAGTAGGTGTAGGATATCCCACGCAAAGAGCGTATGATCATAAAAATATATTTTTATGACTTTACGATAGTGGATCTAATGACTTAAACAAAATTAGCAGCGCAAGGGGTATTGATTGAGCTGGGTCTCCTTTCTACGAAAATATATTTTTTGTGAATTCAAACGCTATTTGGCTGTCCAGGTACTAAGCTAAGCTAGCCGGTTTGTTCGAAATAATATTCTTTGGGATAACTTTGTAAGCTTAGTGATATATTTTCAAACCAGTGTTCTGTTAAATGGTTATATTTATACCGACCCCTTCGGTAACATTATATCAACTGCCTAGGGCGACTGAGTTCCGCTTGCTTTGTTCGAGATAGCTCGTGAAAATGACTTTTTGATAGCGTATTTGATATTGCGATATTTGAATGCGTAGGTTATATAGAGTCTGAACCATAAAGGCATTGTTTGAAGATACCCGTCTACACAAAATACACCACAAGTTCGTCACCCCTACAGAAAAATTAGGACTATTTAAGAAAATTTAGTTTTCATATTTTTAGTAGGTACGTAATAATAATATCCTGGGACATTATTCACACACGGCCATCTGATCCCAAACTAAGCAGATCTTGTACGTACGACTACTGCATATCAAGCTATACTATTCCAATATAAGCTGACCTGTCATTGTATGGAAATCCTATACAACGCGAGATCAGCTTATACTAAAAATGTATTGATATGTAGCCGTGTGTACTATGGAAACCAGATTACTGATATACTAAATTTATTTTGTAAATACATACTTATATAGATAATTATACCCAGATTCAAGACAAACAGACATGTCTTAGATGGGAATTGAACCAACGAACTGCGGCGTGAAAGGAAACCACGCCATAATAAATAAATAAAATAAAATAAATAAAATAGCCTTTATTTTCTCTGACCTTTCCACATCTTGTAATGAAATAAATTATAAACTATACTAACTATACTGTACTTATTTATATTTTTCATATGTATAACTTAACTTTTAATATCAGTTACCAGGTCAGGCTGTCTTGCGACATAGGCCTCCTCCAGTCCCCTCCACCTTTGCCTGTCCATTGCTGTCACTCTCCAACCTTTGGGCAGATCGTCTTCCCACCTTTTTTTCTGTCTCCCTATACGTCTCTTTCCTTCCCGCGGATACCATTCTGTAACTTTCTTGTTCCACTTTCCTGTTGTTGATCTCATCATGTGACCAGTCCATTTCCATTTCAAGGTTCGTGTTGTGACTTTAACATCTGCTACTTTGGTGATGTTCCTAATTGTCGTAGCTTTCCAAAAAACCACGCCATAAGCCCGAAATAAACTAATAAAACAATTTTTATTACTTCTAAACAATAATAATAATAAATTATATCCTGGGACGTTATTCACACACGTCCCACACATACAATCTGATCCCAAACTAAGCAGAGCTTGTACTATGGAAAACAGATAACTGATATACTACATATACTACTTTTCTTTTATAAATACATACTTATATAGATAATTATACCCAGATTCAGGACAAACAGACATGTTCATGCACACAATTATCTGTCCTGGATGAGAATTGAACCAACGAGCTGCGGCGTGCAAGGTAAGCATTTACCAACCACGTCATAGGCCCGTAATAAACTAATAAAACAATTTTTATTACTTCTAAAGAAGACACGGTACCATTGATTTTAGTATTTGGTACATTTTGTTTGATATCGTAGAGCAGTATAGTAGAACCCAGTTATATATCATCATCATATCAGCCGAAAGACGTCCACTGCTGGAGCTTTTTGTGAAAGTTATATATATATGCCCAATAAATGATTGATTATATTTTTGCATTTATTACTATTTGATAGAATATTGCGTAGAACAAAAAATGCAATCCATCCACATATGTTATAATACCGACATCTTAGATAGGCTTACATTGTTTGGCCTTTTCTGAGCACCGTTCCATTAACAGAATAATGGGAATATCTACGGGAGGGAAAATAAAATGTGGCCGAAAGATTTCTGTGTAGGTAACTAAGCGGTCATTTGTAAGCGGTCGAGAAAAATGCTCATACCTACGTACAGAAAAAATGATTCGGCAGAACGGGGTACCATCTGTATAGATTTAAAGAAATCCAATTTTGACTTGTAATCCGTTTATGTAATTAGTGCTAAATGATAATCTAAATACGGAGGTCCTTTTTTTATAGAAGGCCAAAATAGGAATCCAATCTCATGTCTACTTGTGTTTGCATATATCATCATTATCATCGTCATATCAGCCAAACAAAAGACATCCAAGTTTTTAGGGTTCCGTAGCCAAATGGCAAAAAACGGAACCCTTATAGATTCGTCATGTCTGTCTGTCTGTCCGTCCGTATGTCACAGTCACTTTTTTCCGAAACTATAAGAGCTGTAGGTACTACTGAAACTTGGTAAGTAGATGTATTCTGTGAATCGCATTAAGATTTTTACATAAAAATAGAATAAAAACAATTATTTTCGGGGGTTTTTCATCGTACCCATACAAATGGGGTGTCTATGGATAGGTCTTCAAAAATGATATTGAGGTTTCTAATATAATTTTTTTCTAAACTGAATAGTTTGCACGAGAGACACTTCCAAAGTGGTAAAATGGGTGTCCCCCCCCTCTATTTCTAAAATAAGAGAATGATAAAACTAATAAATATATATGATGTACATTACCATAGAAACTAACAACGAAAATTGGTTTGAACGAGATCTAGCAAGTAGTTTTTTTTTAATACGTCATAAACCGCAATTTAAACAACTGAAATACTTGCTGCTATGGAACCCTTCATGTGCGAGTCCGACTCGCACTTGGCCGGTTTTTTTTATAAGGATCTCCATGATCACTCGACTTGTGTTGCTCGCATTCAGCAGCTTCCCGCGACCCTTGCGATATCGTCTGTCCACGGTGTGGATAGTAGATATCCACACCGTGATATGATATATATTATATCATATTTTTGCCATTTATTCGTCGATGATTTTTGACCCGATTAGATAAGTCACGCGAGTCTCCATTGCGTTAAGAAAAATTTAGCCTTATTAAATTTCAGAATTAACAAGGTGTACAATGATACGATGCGTTTCCTACTGCATCATGCATTCTATAGAATCCGAGCGCTAATAACTAACTGATCATAAATTAAATAAAACACTTTTTAGCGCGAAAATTTTTGATAGAAATATTCAAACATTTTAAATACTCAAGATGAAATAGGACTCAGTGACGTTCTATATATATACTTTAGGTAATGGCATTATTATATTATCACACATATAGGACTACATGTCCTCGATGTATAATAAGTAGGGTCGTCAGAGCTCACCTGGGAAGGGAGAGGGTGGAAAACGCGTGAACAATGCCATTTGTGTCAAAAACCTCCTGCTTTTTGAAGTAGGCTTAAAACCTTCTCATCATTATCATCACCATATCAGCCGCAAAACGTCCACTGCTGGACCCCCATAAAGATCTCCACAAATGCCGATCTTTCGCTATCCACATTAAGCAGATTCAATGAACCAACCTCTAATCTTGAACTATTTAAATAAAACCATTAATTCAAATAATTACATGATCATCAATGTTTCAATCTTTAACTTTCTTCCGTCGAATATTTTCTTTCTAATTCTTTTTTTACTCGCTCTTAAAAAGGAACTGATCTTCAACAAGGAGCGTTTTTGTACGACGTGTTCGTCTACAGGTCCAGTAGTTCAATGGACTTTTTCACTTTCCGTTTATAGATGTCGTATTACCACACCTTATCCTCCTAAGACCACATCTTAACATCATTTGATTGTTTGGGATTCTCGTCATTAAAATATTCTGCAGACGAAAAATACTGACCAAGCCATTAAGGAATAAAAAAATAATTAAACTATATCATTATTTTATAACTGGCTAAGTCGAATTTATTTAAATATTTAAATTTATATGTTAATAAACTCAACTTAGCCATTTTTAAAATAATTATAACCGTTTTTAAATCGTTAACGGCTTCGTCAGAATTTTAGTAGAGTATTCTTAAAAGAAGCTAAATATAAGTAAAAACACTCATTACTATAGGTATTGTTTTTACTTATATTTATTATATTTAGGTTTTTATACAAAATCTGGATCACCTTACATTTCTGTATTATCTACAAATAAATATTTTTCTCATTATATTACAATAAACAGATTTTACAACGTTAGCGCAAGTTATGTTAATACGTCATCTATAAACAATTTTTTTGACTAAAACGCAAATAACTAACACGTTTCGACAATTTCTAATTCTAGATGATTTCCTTGTGTACTGGGCAAAGTACTTTGAAATTGTTAAGATTAACTATTTAATCAAAAGGTGCTTAACAACGCCTAAATCCAGAAATACTACAGTAGTAAATGTTTGACGAGGGAACCTCAACATTAGACAAACGATAAAAATCGCAAAGTTTAAATTAGAGTGCAATAATTGGTAAAGTTCGCAATCCACACCACGCGGCCACGCCGCAGGGCCTTTGATAAGATTTTATACTGCAAAAGACCACAGTATAAGGAATAAAAATGATAAACATCGGTCCAGAGAGAGTTTTTAGGGTTCCGTATGAATGTATTAGGCTCTGATAGTATTAAACTACATATATTTAATTTATTAACAGGGATGTTTTGCTCGTACCCTTAAGCCTAAATGACAATATTAATGTATTTATTTAAAGAACAGAGTTAATGTACACTTCTACCCTCAACTAGCCAAATTCTCTTTTTTAGAAATAATAATAATAGAATCAATATTGCAATAAATACGCTATATGTGCATGGTATAACTTTTCCATAAATCGTATGTTAAGAAAGTTTAATTAGTAAAACTCCACAAGTTCCTTGCTACAAGAATTCGTAGCAGCATTGTTGCTACGAAAATCCATAAAATGGCTTAGATATAATAATAACATGATAAACAGGCAATAAAAATGTAGTATGAGCTTAGAATCTTCATGTTCATTGAAATGAACTTTTATAACCAACGTTTAAAAGCACATGTAAAGTACAACGAACTTACTGTTATGAAACATAAAAATTTAGGCTTGTAGTTTCATATTAGCTAATCCAGAAAAGATATCGCCGGCCGTAATGTTTTGCTCAATTATTAAACTATTTTTTTTCTTTACTGCAGCAATTTCAGAAGTATGTATTGCGTTGAACACCTATATGTGTAACTACTATTAGTTACATAAATAAAAATAATAATATCATAAACAAATATGTGTCCAAAAGTAATTTAATTGATTACTATTTGTTTCCAAATCATAATTATTATTTTAGCAACTATAGAATATGGTTGCTAAAATATAAAAACTTAAAACTTGCCGCCAAGTTAAAGTTAATATATACTTTAATAATGTTGACACGAATTAAAATAAGTTAAGTTGTTTTATACTCATAAACATCTGTGATACTTAAACATAGAATTTTGTTAAAAGTTTAAACAGTGTTCTACAAAAAAGTTTAATTGGTACATCTATTATTATACTTACACGTAAAACGAAACATCTAATGAACAAATCACGTGAAAGTTTCACACAAATTAATTGTTCCACAGGTGCTCCCCATAATATTTTAATGTGACATTAGTGTTGTCGTTTGAACACAATGGTGGGCGCGCGAACAGCATGGTCTCAACGTGACGACGGTGCCGCGAGCACTGGGGTTGCAGGTGAGGCGGCGACTGGGTCGCTACGTTACGCGTGGTCGCCAGGCTGTGAGCGCAAGGCGAGTGGGACCGACTATGGAGGCACGAGCGGTCGCGGGAGGCGCAAGGCTCGGACTAGCTCCGCGGCTCCGCTCGCCGCGAATAATCCATACCCGAGAGGCGAGGAGGCCGTATTTACCGGACCGAAGGGCGGTCGGGCGAGCAGGCTCCGACTGCTCCCGCCGCGCCGCGCCGCAGCTGCGTTGCATGCTATACTCCTTCATGGTGACACGATTTCGCATAACGTCACATAATTTAACGTCCGCGCACTGATTGCATTTCATAATGTTTACGTAGAGATTTCATTGGTGTTCTTCTAATTCTGATAACTTTTATTTTTAACTCCGCGGTGACTCTAATTGAGTTTCAAACTAATGAAACTTTCTACAAACTCAAACACCTGCCACTGAACGAAAATCATGACGTTTAATCAAGTTATTCGCAAGTTGCGAGCTACCTCTAAATGTCCCGACCATTATACGTAGACGTTAGTATTATTAAGAGAAACGAATGTTAAAAATGTCTAAATCACAAGGAGTTGAGGAAAGTAAAATTTACAAGTTTAAAAGGCGTGTTTGACCACCTGAGATAAGCGACACCTAAAGAAAACTTTTGTAAACGAACTTAAACGTTTTATTGTAGCTAATGTTACTTTTGGAAGTTATCCAATCCTTACGATATTTCATAAAGACGAAATATAAACTATATTTGCATACGTATAACGTTATCAATACATACTAGAATCTAATAAATGAACTAGAAGTGCTTCACAGCATTAATTATCTTTATCAGTAAACGGAATGGTAGTCTTTATCATTGCCATAATAACATATACATACGTACTCGTATATGAAGCCAATACGATAATCACCGTAGGTGTACACATTTGAGGGAGGATGGCACATAAATCACCCTCACCCGAAGGTAAATCATAAAGAAAGCGATCGGTAATGTCGTTTTTATTGCCTCCGTAAATTACTAAATTCATGATTAGCGTTTTAACATTGAATTGAACATTTGGGAAGCGGATTTCGAGAATGGCCCATTATCATTATGGTTTAATGTGGAATAGTTAACAGAGCGATTAATATATTATTATTATGTCGAGGTGGCGCATTGGGATCATTATTTAAAGTTGAATATACATACTTACTCAAGTTGTGGTAGATTAAGCAATTACACACCTTTTCTCAGATTCCTTTAATTTTCTCAATAGGGGTAAAAACAAAACAAGTCCGTTGTGCCTCCAGTTTAAGTTATTCTTTGTTGTTCCATAGAACGATAAATAACGTTGACGTGACCAGTTTATTAGTGGCTGTTTTACTTTAGGTAGGTGAGCTCTACGAGCAAATGAGTTTTTCTCGGACGCTCTTCAGCAGTTACGATTTCTTGAGCACCGGAGCAGCATACTCGCATTTTGACATCTGGAAAATATGCTTACGAAATATAAATTTAGCGATCAGTTACTTTGCTCCAATCGCGGCTATCAGTGGCGAGTTCTGTTTGTTTATTGACCATATCCTTTGTGTCTAAATGGCCTTTGGAAATGATTTAATGCCTGCGTACTGGGGACCGCTCCGTTTCGTACAAAATTTTTATTCATAACCGCGAACGATAACCTTTAGCCAAATGTAAAACGCTCATTTTTATGTAACAGTCAGTACAAAACGTTTTCATACAACGACACACAAAATATTTTATATTCTGATTTTTGGTCAATCTAAAAGTTCGAGATAAAGAGTAATAGCGCCGCGTCGTAAAACGTTAAGTTTTATTACAGAACGAAAAATATTCTGAGAGATATAAGAGTTCTGACGATTCTCGTCGGAAAAGGCGGAAAGGTGAGGCAGGGAGTAAGTAAAGTGTATGACACGAAAGGCATCTGTGCCTCTTGAGAGTACAGTGAAAGATGTTTGGGTCGCGTCACTGACGTGTTAGCTTATGAATGCTTCAGACCCTTTTCAATACTGGCACGAAAGATTTTACACGTTGATACTTCTTCAGTAACCAAATGCTATTGTTATTATAATAGAATTTTTAAGGTGGATTTTTGGGAGAACAGCCATTGTGATTTTTTTTTCACGTGAATACAGTCTGCAGGAAAAGTGACGTAGGTGCTTATCAAGTGACGTGTTATTTACTGAAGATTGAAATCTTGACGTGAATGTTTATAATCAGTTCATGCCCTTTTCATGAAAATTGTATTTATATTAGAACACCGATTAGTAAGTTTTGGATGGTCGTGTTTTTGTTAATTTTCAAAGATATGTTTATTAGCTATTTAAAATTTTCAGGCATGATATCGTACCTATTTGTTGGGCAAAAGTATTCAAGTAATTTGTTTCAAATGCCCGTGGCTTCTCACGGATGTTGTCTGTAATAAAAGCTAATAATAGTTTCCATCCAAAACATATTTATTGTGATAACTAAATGGCTATAAGATCCCCAGTGGACTATGTGCAGGTAGACGCCGACCGCCAAACGTCTTTATCATCATGTACTCCTTAGTAGTGTAGTAACCCTTAGCCATAAGTACACGTTTAATGTGCGACTTAAACTTAATATCAAGTAGTTTAGTTATATAAGTACGTTAAAAAAGTTATTCACAAACAAAGTTAGTTATCCGGTCCGGTTTGTAGATAACAAAACATTAAAAACATTAAAAGAACAAGCAAGCAAGGAACAACATTGCCCATAACAATAAGATACGTAGATCATTATAATAATTCACCAGATCGCGTAGTTAAGATATTTAATATGTACTGAACAAACACCTTCACTTGTCATCCGTAGCATCTAAACGCCGTAACTCGATTACGTTTATGGAATATACTGTATAGTTCACTTAAATCCACCATAAGCCTACCGAGCAATAAATTCACCAAGAGAATATTGTACTCGACGCTTAACACGTCCAACTGGCTGACGCTTCGGAACTATACTATGTATTTCAAAAAACACCTTGCAATGTGGAAGTTAATATACTTAGTCAGTTAATTTTGCGAGCTCCTGCAGAGATGCCAGATTAAAAATTTACTCCGTAGACTTCATACAAAGATATGCAAAATCTGGAAAGGGAAATCTTGCATAAATTAGATCTTATGGAAGTAGCTGTAGAACAGAAACATATAATATAAATCGTTCGTGCGTTGGTGTCAACCTAAAATTTGTTTACTTAAAGCCAAGGTTCGCTTATGTAAATATTAAAATTTCCCGACAGGTAGGTAAGCTTGCTTTAAGTTATTATTAAAACATAACAAGGCGAGATTTTGTACCTTTATAGTTTGGATAGTACTGAAATAAAACTTGAGTGCTTTGTTACCAGAGCGGTTCTCAAAGTTAGCATCGTGGGAACTTGACCTTAGGTATATACGGTGCCGCAACCCGCAACCAGCTGTATAACTTTTGAAGCCGCTGACTCACAGTATCAGTAGACTTAAAACTAATAGGCTAATTTCAGTAATTGCAGTTATTTTTCGACGATTGTAAAAAAGCACTTAAAGCTTTATAGCTCCGACGCCATAAAAACTAAGTTCAGTACTTTAGTTTTTCTATCTGAGATTACCTAGACACGTTGTTTGAAACTTTTGTCTAGAATCGTTTTAAGATTGTTATAATAATGATTTCTAGAAATATGGCTTTCCAAACCCTAAGTAATAAATTATACGCAGGTAAAGATACAAAAAACAATGTTGGTTAATATTGGACTGACAAAAATAACTCCTATTATTAAAAAAAAAAAAATGCTGTATGAGTTAAGCTTAATGATTGCAGATTTTGTACAATATCTAAGCATGTATAATCATATAAAGTAAGTTATATAACACTTAACGTAGGTCGGGTAAATTCTAATTCTGATTATTCTTAATCAAAATCGGACAAGTGTGTGTTAGGATTGTCAGTTCTGTGTAAAAGGAAGGCATCTAAAAACCTATACCTAAAGTACCTATTTCTCACTAAAACATGAGTGCATATTATATAAGTTTGTAAGACTTTTGATGATTTAAAAATAAATATCGTACTTAGACACATCGTTAGATATTTCCTGTTATATTCATATCAAATTTATTAACTGTACCTACTAGTTAACAAAAATCACGAATGTGCAATTTAAGGGCTTTAATATGAAACCCAACTTGAACTTATTCTTTATACCTACTTTGAAATTTTGCTTTCCACTCCAAGCCTTCGAAGACGATCGAAATATTTTCTCTAAAATACTATTTATATATAATAATAAATAGTATTTGTTTACGTAAACCATCGTAATAGATGAACGGATGGACTGAATCGCACCATAAGGTTTCCTTTTGACACTTTGATATGGATCCTAAAAAGAAGTACACGTCTTGTTGATTTAGATACACATTAGATTCTAGCTCACCGGGAGGTATTTCGTGATTATTTCCAAAAACAGTATTTTTAAATTTGGACGTGCCATTGAGTTTCTGTATTTTTTGTATTAGTATTTCCTATCGCGAGTCTGCAGGAGTATTTTTCTTGCCCTTTTTACTGAACTTTATTATTGATTTTCCACAACTTCAAGTTTTGCTATTGAAAACCTTTTTCAACAAAGGTGAACTTGAGGCCATAGTATAACGACACATAGAGTAGTAGTTCCTTATCACGCTTGATCTGAGCGTAAATGCAATGGAAGCATATTCACTTTTGTCTACTTGCCGTAAAGAGTAGTGGTCTTTTTATAGCGTCTTTTTACTCCAACAGAGTCCATTAGAGGCTCGGCTGGGAAAAGTACCTCAATTTTATAAAATACACTTCAGTTATTATGTTAATATGTGGTCCTGCGCATACAATAGGGAAAGATGAAGAGTTGGAATATTGTGTTGAAAAGAATTTGAGTCGCAAGTAATATATAGGCTACGGTGACGTTACCATAAAGAGAGTCAAATGTGCATTTGCCGTCATAGTATTATAAAAAGAGTTACCAGTCAACCAACCATTCGGGTACGGTGATTTGAACAACTATCTGTAGTTAAGCTGTGCTTATAAAATACGCCATGTGCCGTAAATTACGGCACTTATTACGCCCTACGAATATTATTACACCCGAGACAAGTCCCATAAACCATCATATATCACAATTTTACGTCATAAAAGCCAGCGACACGAGACTCTTCCTTAAATGTGATTTTTGTAAATGGACAGGATTTTCAGTAGCAGTTCGTTAAAGCGGTAACCGAATTTGTATTTTTTTTGCCACTGTAGGCACTATGAATGAAGGCTATAGCTGTAATAAACTTATACTTGCGTTCCTCCTGGGTAGTTCTAAGCGGTAGCAACAATTAAATGAGGTAGGCATTGTGTTATTTCGCTCTATGGTCAGCTCGACTGAAAACTTAACCTTCCCAAATATACTCCGGGCCCCCTTTCTGTTTCGATAACTGCTTATATGCCACTGTATAGTAGCCGGCGATAAATATTGCACATCGGCCTTTGGAGGGAGACGGTCGGCTGATTTCGGCTTCGTAGAGCGTTATCTCTGTCGCGCACTACCTATGTGACGTTTTGTCCATAGAGTAATACTTATAGTGTTTTGTCAGTCGTTGTTCAAGTGCGCTAGAGTGCGGTCGCGTCCAGTTCAAAATATATTATATAGAGTTGTTAACACCCCCAAATTTAAATAATTTAAAGTTGTACTATGGCATCTTTAGGAAAAAGAAGGAATCCTGTACAAGGTCAGTCTCGCCAAATTATCTACAATGTTTATAAATATTTTGTAACCGAAGCTGGAAGATTAAAAAAAAAGAAGATGAAAATGTAATTTGTTATTTTAAGAAGGTTCAAGCGCGAGTTGCAAATGCCACTGGAATTTCAAGAAGAACAAGGAGATGTATACAGAGTTTTCCGTGGACAAAGTACTTGCCGAACATAGGCACACTGTGTTGCAATTGCCACCGTATCATACGGATTTTAATCTAATTGAAAATATATGGTCTCAACTAAAAGGCTATGTAGCCTCTAGAAATGTGGGTATGAATTTAACTACAGTTAAAATGTTATTGACTGAAAAGGTAAACATGATCGGGGCTGGAGAGTGGAAAAAGGTTTGCGATCACACAATCAAATGTGATAATGAATATAGAAGCATTCAACACGGTTTAGACAATTACACTGATAGACTAGTGATAAATACGGCTGATAGTGACAGTGATATTGACCTCTTTGAGAGCACAGATAGTGAAATGGAAGTAATTGAGAATTTAATTATTATTATTTTTATTACAATGTCTCACTTTAACAATAGGTACAATGATGTTTATTATGAAGTGCAGACGCCAGCACATCCAGCTACTCCAATTTGTCAAATTTATTTTATAGAATTTCAACTTTATAACTTAAGCATAAGGTTAACTTTCAATTGGGGAAATTTGACAGATTGGGATAGCTTGATATGCTGGCGTCTGTACACTACTTTCCAAAGTAATTAAATACGTAAACATAATGTGAACATATTTTTTCATTTTATTTTACCCGAACCTAAAGCCATCACTTATAGAAAAATTGGTGTATTTTATACAAAGAATAAAAAGAATTATTAAAAGAAGCAAATTAAAATTGTTTTAACAGCTCCTAATAGATACCGGACTGTTTGTATTTCGTGCGACAGAGATAACGCTCTATGGGGCCGAGGTTGGCCGATTGTCTCTTTCCAAATGTCGATGTGCAATATTTATCGCCGGGTACTGTACCAAATTTTAAACATTCCGAAAATCAATCTTTTTCTTTCTAGAACTTTCACCAATATTCCAGATTTTCTTTTCTATCAGGAAATTTACGCCATCTTATTAATTCTAGTTCGATCTAATGTCAATTTTGCATTAGGAATTTTGTTTGTATTTTCATGTTTCTCACCTTTTTTCTTTTGCACTAATATTAACAGGAACATTCTCGAAATGTTAGAAACGCCTCTTCATTACACTGTTAATATTGTCTTGGGTGCAGTGAACGCAAATAAACATGGAAGCATTCCTAGCTCGCGAAAATGACCCAACGCAAGTTGTGCCGAGGTAGGCGGGGCTTAAAAATTGTGCCGCGGACCGAGTGGGACCGAGTTTGCGCACTACAGGCATCAATGGCGGTAGTCTGTCAGTTGTTAATTTCAGCGTGTTTAGTTTCCAAAAATGCCTTCCTGTGCAGTGAAGTGGTGTATCAATAAATCTCATTTACATAACAAGAGTGTTGGAATTAGTTATTACGAGTAAGTACATCGCTATATATTTTAATTATATTAAATGTGAAGTCAATAAAATTGACACAAAATATATGGTGATGTTGTTATGCAAACGAATCAATTTATTTATCTACACAAAAATTATGACGAATTTTTTTTATTTATTACAATTATTTTAATCTTAGATAAAATACTGAGCATCTTTAGGGTATGCACAAAGAATGGTAATGGTGGTATTAAAACAGCTTGCTTTCTTCAAATTTCCACTCGATCTAAAGCGAAGAGAACTATGGACAAAAACGGTTCCTTTGGAAATGAATTCAATTCAATTTTATTTATATATTTACAGGGTAACTTGTAAAGCACCAATTACCTCACAGGACTACCTAGATAGCTAAAACCATAAGCAACAACATTTATTTTACAACTTTTGATAATTTGTATTTGTTTTTTTGTAAAAAGGCTTTATTAATTAATTTACCACTTGAATGTATATAACTCTACGTGCATCGTAAATAATATGTAACCAGGCGGCTTGCGTAATCTTTGCGATGCCCGTAGAGTAAGTTGTTGCTTATGGTGTTAGCTTCCTAGTCCTGCGAGGTTGTTGGTATTTTACAAGTAACCCTGCATATCTAGATCACCTATAATTTCAAGTCGATTCGTCCACGCGTTTTCAAGATAAAGGGTATTGACAGACAGTCAGACGGATGAATAAAGAAGTGAAGGGGGCCCTAAAAAGTAGTACTTAAGTGTTATGTATACCTACGGAAATTGTAAATAATAATTAGTGAATAATTGGTCACAAATTTGTTTTACTTATCTAGTATCATAGCAAATAAACCCATTACTCGCCAAATATTGCTCTATTTAAAGACCTTAGAAAAGCTCTTGCCGTAAAGTTTAAGATACTGTATATTTTATCATAATTCTTTATTATTTTAATAATATCAATGTCACGGTGAATTATTTTCGTTGCACTTTATAACATAAAACATCCCTCGGCGAATGTCATGAAGATGGTAATTTAGACCCGAACATGACGTCATAAAGTCTACTTTTAAAAGGTGTATCTGAGCGGTAATATTTTGGCCAATCAGAGACGGTATTCCGTTGTGTCAGTTTGATTGGGATATTGGGTCAAAATTTGCGCTTGTTTTCCTTGAAGTAATGCTTCCATGTTTATTTGCGTTCACTGCTTGGGTGAGAGGAAGTTAGTCGGGGTTTATCGTGAAATGAAGAAGACTTGATTTTTTTTTTGATTTATTGAGCAAAAATAACAAAAGTTTGTTTTTTAGAAGTGGCACAGAAACTTCTAGGATTTGAGTGTGTCACTTTACAATATGTCATCGGCACTTAAGAATAACATTCGGTAATTGATAAAAGAAGTACATATGTTATATATAACTTAAAGACTAGATAAGTAATGATAATTAATTAATTTAAGCCAAAAGAAAAAACACTTCTTGAGTCCAATGAGAATAAACGCAAATAACTACGATAATTTATTTATGGATGTCAATAAAGAGATAAAAGTAGTCTTTTAGTTTAAGTTTTATATTCCCACTATTTATATTTTTACGTAAGTGGGTAGTAAATGCATTTATTAACCGAGGTATTAAGTAGGCACTCGTTCGCTCGCCGTAACAATTTTTTGCTTGTTTGATAACCAGTTACTGGCGTGCGGCTTAATTTTTTATTGTAAGATGATTAATTTTTTATTGTATTTCTAGATTAAAGAATTGTTCCTTTAGCAAGTTGTATTTTAATTTGTCGTACACGGATAAAGTATGGCAATGCTTTAGCAGTGTCTCATCTGAATCTTTGAGTTGAGACCTTACATTTGGTATGACAATTAATTTTAGTATTCGTATTTGTAGTTTATGTATAGGGTCTAAGTATGATTTATACGTGCGTCCATAGCTTGTTAGACCATAGGAAACTACTGAATCGAAGAGTGCATTATAAAGTAAAAGTTTTGATTTAAATGGTAGACGGTTTTTTATTATGTAGAATTTATTAATAAGAATATAGTGGCTAGAATCGCACGTAGCTTCTCGCATATTCGTTTTGTATGGGGGCCCCAGTTAAATTTATGGTCGATGAGTAACCCTAGGTACATATGCGTATTTACCTGGTCGAGGGATGGACAATTCGAATCACAACTTGATGGGGTTTTATGAAGACAGGCATGTGTGTGGGCTATTATTTTAGGTGCGCTGGTATTGTCTTTCAGGTATGGTGATCTTATGTGCATTAGTTTTGTCTTTTGTGAGTTTAGTATCAATCCCATGTCGTGGCACCACATGTTTAACTTGTCAAAATCGTTTTGTAAAAGCAGTGCGATATGATTTAGGTATTTGCCTTCTATAACAAGACATGTGTCATCTGCGAATTGGTATGATCTGCATCTGAGTATATTGTCCATGTTATTTACGTAGGTAAGAAAATGTAGGGGTCCACATACAGATCCTTGTGCTATTCCATTAGTGATGTCTACCACGTCACTGAGACTGTTTGCTATTTGTACCCGGTATCTCCTATTTTTTAGATAATTGACACACCAGTTGTGGATAGGACCTCTCAGACCTGCGTCTTTTAGCTTATCTAGTAGTTTACCATGGTCCAAAGTATCAAACGTGCGTGAAAAATCTATCATCATCATCATCATCATCATATCAGCCGAAAGACGTCCACTGCTGGACAAAGGCCTCCCTCAAAGATCTCCACAATTGCCGGTCTTGCGCTATCCGCATCCAGCGTTTTCCAGCGACCCGCACAAGATCATCGGTCCATCTTGTAGGGGGCCTGCCCACGCTGCGTCTTCCGGTTCGTGGTCGCCACTCGAGAACCTTTCTGCCCCAGCGGCCGTCGGCTCTACGAGCTATGTGCCCTGCCCACTGCCACTTCAGCTTGGCAATTCTTAGGGCTATGTCGGTGACTTTGGTTCGCCTGCGGATCTCATCATTTCTGATTCGATCTCGCAGGGAAACTCCAAGCATAGCCCTTTCATTGCTCTTTGGGTGACCTTGAGCCGCCTGATAAGGCCCATAGTTAGCGACCACGTCTCTGTTCCGTAAGTCATCACTGGCAACACACACTGGTCGAAGACTTTCGACTTGAGACACTGCGGTATTTGGGACGAGAAGATATTACGTAGCTTCCCGAACGCTGCCCAGCCGAGTTGGATTCTACGATTGACCTCCTTCTCGAAGTTGGACCTACCTAGTTGGATGGTCTGTCCTAGGTAAATATAGTTCTCTACAACTTCGAGTGCAGAGTCTCCAACCTTAACTAGAGTGGGTGCAACATGGATGTTTGACATAATTTTCGTCTTATCCATGTTCATTTTCAGACCCACTTGTTGAGAGACTCTGCTGAGGCCATCGAGCACTGTACCGAGGTCGTCAAGGGTCTCAGCCATGACTACTATATCGTCGGCAAATCGAAGGTGGGTGATGTACTCGCCATTGACATTGATGCCAAAGCCTTTCCAGTCCAGAAGCTTGAAGACATCTTCCAATGCAGCGGTGAACAGTTTCGGAGATATAACATCTCCCTGTCTCACACCTCGCTGCAAGTGGATAGGTTTCGAGTTCTGGTCCTGGAGTCGCACTGACATAGTGGCGTTTTCGTACAAACACTTTAACACCTCGATATACCGGTAGTCGATTTGGCACCTTTGGAGAGGCCTCAGTACGGCCCAAGTTTCGATCGAATCGAAGGCTTTCTCATAGTCCACAAACGCTAAGCATAATGGCTGGTTATACTCTTCGGTCTTCTGTATAACCTGCCGCAGCGTATGTATGTGGTCTATGGTACTAAAGCCTTTACGGAAACCGGCTTGTTCGGGAGGCTGGAAGTCGTCAAACCTGCGTGCGAGACGATTCGTAATGACCCTCGAAAACAACTTGTAAACATGGCTCAGCAGTGTGATGGGTCTGTAATTCTTCAAGAGGGTTTTATCGCCCTTTTTGAAGAAGAGCACCACCACACCCCTGTGCCATGCTTTTGGCGTTTGACCTTCTAGTATGACGGAGTTAAATAACTTCTGAAGGGCCCGTAGGATTGGTGTACCACCCGCCTTCAGAAGCTCTGCCGTAATTCCATCATCACCAGGCGCCTTGTTGTTCTTAAGCTGTTCGAGAGCCATTCTAATCTCGCACAGGCTGACGTCCGGGATGTCGTCGGTGAAGTGTTGGGTTAGTCGTGCTCTGGGATCTGAGGCACAACTATCGACAGGTGACTGGGTTTTCGCATACAACTGTCCATAGAACCTCTCGATCTCTCCCAGCAACTCAGGTTTAGACGTGACGATTCTGCCATCCTCAGTCTTCAGCTTCGTCAGTTGGCTCTGTCCAACAGACAGTTCTCTTGCAAACACTTTAGAGCCTTTGTTCCGCTCAATGGCTTCTTTAATACAATTTGTATTAAATTGGCGCGTGTCGCGTGTCAAAGACTTTGAGATCTGTCTGTTGAGCTGCCGGTATCTGGTAGCATCATCAGAGGATGTCAGAACCATTTTCCGTCTTTCGTCCATAAGCTGCAGGGTATAGTCAGAGATCTTTTTGGTTCTGTTTGTACGGTGGGCCTTGAAGACCTTAGACCCAGCCGTATGGACAGCTTCTACGAGCCTGTCATGGTATGAGTCCACTTCCTCGCAATCGGCTAGGCATTCGAAACGGTTTTGCAGTTCGAGCTGAAAGGGTTCAGGGTTTTGGATGTGGATGGGTAAAGGTCGGAGCGTAGACTTTATTAGTCGGGACCTCTGGAGCTTGACATTTAGGTTCAATGAGCCTCTCACCAGTCTGTGATCGCTCCCGGTTTTAACCGTATTGATCACTGAGACGTCATTGAACACCTGTCTACTCGTCGACAAGATAAAGTCTATCTCGTTTTTTGTTTTACCATCGGGGCTTACCCAGGTCCATTTGCGGTTTTCCGACTTCTTGAAAAAGGAGTTCATCATAAAGAGTCCCTCCTTCTCCATGAAGTCGGCCAACATTTGGCCCCGGGGATTCCGGTCTCCAGTTCCAAATTGCCCCACTTTCAGCTCATTCCCGAATCGTTTACCCAGCTTCGCGTTAAAGTCCCCCATGACCACAGTGAAATAAGAGTTCGAGGTATGTATGGCTCTAGAAATATCCTCATACATGACCTCAACCTCATCGTCGGAGTGCGTCGAAGTCGGCGCGTAAACCTGTATGACCTTCAACGAATACCGCTTGGTAATTCTGAGTATAAGGTACGCAACCCTAGTCGACACACTCTCGATTTTCACTATGTTGTGGACGAGGGACTTGTGGACTATGAACCCAACACCACCTTGGGAGAGTTGGTCGCCTTCCCGGAAATAGAACAGATTCCCGGATTTCAGGATTATCGTGTCCTCCCCCTCTCTTCGGACTTCAGATAATCCTATTATGTCCCAATGTAACCTGCTCAATTCTTCCTCCAGTTCGATCATCTTCTCGTCGGTCCGCAGTGTGCGTGTGTTGTATGTTGCCAGGGCCAGAGGTCGTCGGTTTTGGTAACGCGGAATCTGCCGGGGATTCTTAGCACCCCCTGCCCTGCCGTAACCACGGCTGTTACCACGGCTGGGAATAGCAGGACTGCCGGGGACTGGGGGCCGCGGTTTAATTGTGTCCTTCATTTGAGGGGATCTGCCATAATCGCCACGCTTGGCAAACGGGTTGGCGATCGCAGTAAGGTAAAAATTGGTACTCATGAGAACGCTGCTGCTCATTCTCTGGAATATATTCCCTCGGGACGACTTCTACGTCCCCCCACGGGATGAGAGGGGGTGGTGATATTCTCTAGGCCGTCACCACACAGCCAAAAATCTATAAACAAAGCAAAAACATGTTTTTTATCGTTAAGAGCGGCATTGACATAATCCGTAAAGTCTGAAAGAAGGGAAGTTGTGCTTTTATTACGTTGAAATCCATATTGTGATTTGCTTATGATGGAGTTTTTAACTAAAAAACTATTTATTTGATTACAGACGATATTTTCGCAAATTTTATCGATCGTTGACAGTAAAGTTATAGGTCGTATACATACATAATAATATATATGAATACATATTATTATGTATGTGTGTCGCGGGCGTCATAGGCCTTACCGATCCCATCAGGTGGGCAGTACCCTTGTTTGCTAGCTTAGTGGTATAAAAATAAAAATATATCCGTGAATATTAAAGACAGTAAACAAAGATATTAGGAAGATACTGAGATATTTCTGACAGATTGTGATTGATTCAATAAAATACCTAGTTATATACGCTTCGATCTAACTTTTCCGACCGTTTCCACAAATGTTCACTGATAAATGGGATTGTGCAGAACATTAAATTGATTACTAGTGCGGCCGGCATATGCTGATATTGTAGGTAGCGTGGAGTGCCTGGTTTTGTTAAGAAGTTGAATTCTAAGGTTTGGTTGACTTTAGTGATTTCTTTGAATTTAGACGACTGGGAGTAGAAACATAATTGTCTAAGAACTTGTAAAAAAAATGAGACTAATACATTTATTAGGAACACAAAAGTTTCTTAATAAAAAAACCTTCGTTTAAAAAAACCGACTTCAAAAACTAAATAGTATAAAAAAAAATATCTTAATAAAGATTTAATTTAATACATCTCTTATGCAAACGTAATACCTTTAATATTAATGAAATACTATAATTTGTATTTGCTACCTATTGATAGGTTGGAAGTCGGTGCCAAGCCAAATGTAATAAGTAGGTACCACAGTCACCGCGCGTTACTTTCAGCGGGATAGCTTCGAATTTCTACACAAACGACCGTCAACGACGTCTGTCCGCTTACAGACGTCGTTGACGGTCGTCTCGAAATGTAGTAAAATATTGATGCGTTGTCTCCTAATTAATTATTTATCTGTTTATTTTTCAGGGCCACAAATATATTCATATATGTATACGCATAATATAGATTTATTATAACTATAATAACTCATTCGGGTATTAATATTAAATATATTTTTATGATATAGTTTCATCTGTTTCATATTAATTCATATTGTTCTTTATGTCTATTTACGTAGGTTAATCTTTAGTGTAGGAATTTCATCACAAAGTATGAAAGCTGTATGTAATATTAACTTTTATTTGGCTTGGCTTGGCACCGACTTCAAACCTATCAATAGGTAGCAAATACAAATTATAGTATTTCATTAATATTAAAGGTATTACGTTTGCATAAGAGATGTATTAAATTAAATCTTTATTAGGATATTTTTTTTTATACTTTTAAGTTTTTGAAGTCGGTTTTTTTAAACGAAGGTTTTTTTATTTGTTACTTTTTAGTGTCTAGCAATGGGTAGGACTACGAAAGGTCCCGCGCGCCTCAAAACTATAGTTCCCAACAAACGAGAACGGAAAAAAGAAATATCCTCCGAAAAAATGTTGTTCGAAACTCTTTTTCACGTTCTTGTAAGACAGTGAATGATCGAAAAGACCGTTTGTAAAGTAAGAAAAACTACATAAATTACGTTCACTCTAAGAAAACTTGCACAGTACGAGTCTAGACTCGCTAAGATTTATGAAAGTCTGAACAGCAAGCGCATGGGTTAGCCCATATTTATGACCATTTAGCTAACGAGTCTGTATGCTGAGGGCTTACAGATTAGGTCTTATTAATGATCGCATAGCCATCAAGTCTGCTGAGCAGAGGCCATGATTCTATGAAGACTAGGTCTTATTAGTGATCGATTAGCCAACGAGTCTACTGAGAAGAGGGCTCATAGCTTAGGTGTTATTTATGATTGATTAGCTAATGAGTCTGCTGAGCAGAGGGCTGTTAGACTAGATCTTATTTATGATCGATTAGCCATCGAGTGTACTGAGCAGAAGGCTCATAAACTAGGTCGTATTGAAGATCAAGAGGAGTCGAGAGAGTTCAAGTCGGACTCGCCCGTGAAAGGCGGAATGTTTTTTTCCGTACCAGCAAGTATTTGAGTTGATAGAATGGAACGTAAATTGCGGTTTACGATTTCTGACGCATAAAAAAAACTACTTACTAGATCTCGTTCAAACAATTTTCGGTGGAAGTTTGCATGGTATGTACATCATCTATTTGTTTTAGTTTTATCATTCTCTTATTTTAGAAGTTGCAAGGGAGGGGGGGGGGGATCACATTTTACGCCTTTGGAAGTGTCTCTCGCGCAAACTATACAGTTAAGAAAAAAATGATATTATAAACCTCAATATCATTTTTGAAGACCTATCCATAGATACCCCACTTGTATGGTTTGATGAAATATCTTTTTTGAAATTCATTTCTAAGTATGGGGAACACTCAAATTTTATTGTTTCTTTTTCTATTTTTTGTGTGTAAATCTTAATGCGGTTCACGGAATACATCTGCTTACCAAGTTTCGACAGTATAGTTCTTATAGTTTCGGAAAAAAGTGGCTGTGACATACGGACTGACAGACAGACAGACATGACAAATCCATAAGGTTTCCGTGTTTTACCATTTGGCTACGGAATCCTAAAAATGGCAGCTATTCTGCATCAAAATAAAGAAGAATCACGTAAATCTGTTTATAAATCTCAGCGTAATAGGTAAAAAAGTGCGCTTGTGCTAAAGGTGCGCCTACATGCGCTTACAAAAACGAGCTTGTACGCGCGTATTAAACGCTAGTCGTCTGAAATTGTTCTTTATGTTCATGCCAAAACACTTGAACAGTATGAGTCTACCTAGACTGCCTAAGATTTAAAAACGTCGGTGACAACAAAGACAATTACATCGTCTACATAAACACAAATTTTCATACAAAAATGTCCATAAAATTAAAACTACTGGGCCAAACTGTATAAAATTTTTATGGGACCAAATGGCAACTATTTCGCATCAAACTAAAAAAGAATCACGTAAATCGGATCATAAATATCCGAGTAATCGGTGTACATACATAAAAAAAAAATACCGGTGAACTTGAGAACCTCCTCCTTTTGAAGTCGGTTAAAAATAAAACGATTATGCGCAAAATGAATGGGTTCACAGACCCTTAGCTTAGGCGTTAGGTATAGCTAGCGTCATTACATGCTCTGAGGTCATTACATATAACGTTCATCACCATCATCACCATCACAGCTGGACAAAGGAGGAGGCCTTTGTCCAGCTGTGATTAGTTGCAGATTAGTTCAGTGAGCAAAATCTCAATATGGGATTGCGCGTCTAGTAGAATACATATAGGTCAATGAAGAAAACGGTATATTTATTAAGTACTTGTCTCAATGTGGTTTTATTTTTTTTACTATTATGTCGCCAGATAAGCATACGACCCATCTAATAATAAGCGGTTACCGTAGACGTATGACGCATGCCATTTATGCTATGCGGACCTGTTCTCTCTCTCCAATGGTCTGTGGCGATTAATACAAGCCTATTACTTCGAGTGTATTCTATGTGATGGAGGTACAGACGCCAGCACCTCCGGCTACTCCAATCTGTCAATTTTTTTATATATTTTCAACTTTATCACAAAAGCATAAGGTTTACTTTCAATTGGGGAAATTTGACATATTGGGGTAGCTTTATGTGCTGGCGTCTGTACAGCTAAGAATTGCTATGCTTTACCTTACTTAATAAATTTATACTACGACTAGCGTCTTGTATTTGTTTCCAGTATGGAACCGATGGGATTAATATCAATAAAATCTTAAAAGTTAGTGGATGAACTGAGAGCGTTTACGAGACAAAATGGAACTTAATGGCCATCGGTCTTAAACAGCTTTTTTATTGTTTCTACTACTCACACAAAGGTCTTGAATTAGATGCCAGATTGTGTGTTGTGACAACGTCGCTCCCAAATAGATAAACTGATTTCAATGCGATTTTCTTATGTTTAATCTAGATAGTTTTTTTTGTTATTAATGTACAGACAAAGTTTCTACAGACGCCAGCACATCCAGCTACCCCAATCTGTCAAATTTCTTTTAAAGATTTTCAACTTTATCACTAAAGCATAACGTTCACTTTCTATTAGGGATATTTGACAGATTGGGGTAGCTTGATGTGTTGGCGTCTGTACATTGAACTTCAAGAAAGTCCATTGAGCTGTTAAATAGTTACATTAATGTTTTTGTAGAATTATAACGAGAGCGCGCTATCTAGGTTTTACACATCCACTGCCCGTATCCGTGAAAGTGCTAAATAGTACTAATGACCAGTAGTACGCAACAACTTGATTTCCTAGTTAATGTGGTCATTTCACAGATTAAAGACCAACAACAACAACGGTTAATGTAAGGAGACAAGGACATAATAAAACACAACAAGGTTTAGAACCTTTATCATCTTATTACGAATCGAAGTTTATATTAGGACTTTGTAATTTTGTCGTAATAAATGTTAGTTTAGTGTTGGTTTCGGTACTATCTGTGGAACTCAATGTAAGATAAGAGGCACCCTAGTTTTACGATGACCTATGTCATGTCTAGCTGATACATATGTTGATAATTATGCAGTAAAATTTTGCAAATGTGTTTCGGTTTATTTGTTGAATGTTACTGCATATCGTTTTTGATTTTTTGAATACTTGCCACAATTGTGTCATAGTAAGACCAGGGGGGCTACCTCCTTATTCGCTGGTTATCGTGACGGTGATCGGAGTTCAAATGGATGAAGCTTAAAAATTACTAAATCATTCTTTCAATCGGCTTCCATGTGTACATGTAACGTCATAAATACCTTTATTTATTGTAACGTCGATCACTATCCCGATGTTCGGCTACTTAGCCGGTAACCTCCCAGAGGGGCTAGCGCCTAATTCGCCGATTATTGTGAGGGTGATGGCATTCAAATAGATGAAGGTTATAAATGACTAAATCATAATTTCAATCGGCTTCCATGAGCACATGTGACGTTATAAATGGTCCGGAAACGATTTTCAATGTTGAAATCGATTGAACAAATGATTAAAAAAGTAATTTTTAACTTTCATCTATTTGAACGCCTATTTGAACTATCACAATGACGCGATGACGTGCGAATTAGGCGAAAGCCCCTCTGTGTCCGAGTAGTATATGTAAGAATGGTATATGGAAGGTTCGGGCTTTGCGTTTGAGAAGTTGTGAGTTCGATTCCCGGACCGAATGTTAAAGTATTTTAAATCATTGTCTCCGTGCCTCAGAGAACTCGTTACGCCGGTAAAGTGTTTAGAACTTTAAAGAAACACCATACCAACTCCACACACTTAACTCGTATTAAGAAACTCCACAAGAAATATTTGACATCCGAAATTCATTGCAGTAAAACATATCAAAATGCAATATATGTCCGATAAAAATATTGATTCAGTGTACAATGTTGGTCAATCATTTAATGACGTGGATGTATTCTGATTGAAATTTCTCACGTTATTTAATTATTTTGTTAATCTGCACATTACCTACAAGTAAATATATCGATACAGCTGACTATACATAGCTACTAATTTATTCAAAACTGGTCCCTATAAATACTTATTTTATACTCTACTTTTCACCGGCACATTTGTTTAATTCCAGCGTTACAGAAAGCCGATGTATTACTGACATTAAGCGAACAGAAACAAATATTGGTATTGATAGTCCGGTCATTCTCAAAAACTGTGACATAAAATTTCACGACTAGGAGATCAAATCGCTTTCACGTGTTCGTGCCTTCAGCTCGTGTTTCGTGATTTCGCGTTAAGAACGGTAAAAATAAATTTGCTGAATACTTTATAACAGTTTTCGGCAGGCACTTCCTTAAACCCTCTATAATCTTTTGGGATTTAGGTAGTCTTTCTCTCATAAAGTAAACAGTACGTTTACTTATTACGTATATCCAAGTGTCTCGTAAGCACATAGACGAAGGGAAGCGTAATCAGTAGAAATTAAATCAATGTCAACGGTTCTCTGGAGCGAAAACTGCTCATTAATTTATACAGGGTTTTGGTAATTAGTGTTCATAGTCCAATTTGGTTGATTAGTAAGGTTATTAAATCGCGGCAAGCAGTAGATAAAAAAATAAAATAAGTTAGCGACATTGGGATTGCTGATTTTACGCACAACGTTACAAAAACTATTATATTAATGTTTTATGTTTACCGCTGAATCTTAACAATCAAGACAGAAATTATCAAACACGCTGTATACACCTACTCGTTGTCCTTAAAATGGTCTTAATATACAACATGTAACTTAATTAACGCACATCCTGAAAATAGTTTGTTCAGAATCGTTTACTGAATCGATTGATATCATTTTTAATATAGGTAATTTTTTATTCCTAAATAATTAAAACTACGAAAATTATTGTTATATTAACCCTGTATAGTCAAAACAAAATGAAATGGACCGTAAGTCAAAGTAAAAAGACTTTTAAAATTGCAGTTTTATTAGTATTCATACAAAGTCCATCATTCAATACAAAATAAAGAAAAAAAACTTTATTCCAAGAAACTAATTTAGTAAATAACAATGCATATAAATGTTAAATAAAAAATTCAGCGTATGTATTATGATTACAACATAATATTCTAATTGGGGTGTTTGAGAGTGTGCGTTAATTACGTTACATGTTGTATATAATTTTATGTTGGAGTAAAATAAATTCGTTGGC
This sequence comes from Pseudoips prasinana, assembly GCA_951640165.1. Taxonomy (NCBI): domain Eukaryota; kingdom Metazoa; phylum Arthropoda; class Insecta; order Lepidoptera; family Nolidae; genus Pseudoips; species Pseudoips prasinana. The sequence goes on along the minus strand of OX621237.1, from coordinate 21,043,288 downwards.
TTTAGCTACGTGTTATAGTTTAATCATTTGATTAAAAATATTTAAATGAGACCCAGTTAATACTAGCATATACTGCATAAAAATTTATGATGTAAGTAAATGTAAGATTTTATGTCAAGACCCTCATTAGAGAAACAAACTCCTGTCTCGCAGGGCATTGTATAACATACCTACAATCACTGCCAAAAAGCACACCCAGAATCTGAACTATTAAATGCCCTCCTAGCTATTTAATTTCTGTCACAGCAGCCAGTCTCAATTGAGATTAGCCATCGGCCAGGGACATATTATAGTGCTCAAGTATGATCCGATAGGACGACTAGCGACACGACCGGAAAGAGGTCAGGTATATAGGACCGATGGCTTTACGTGCTCACGCCAACCGGCATAGGCATTACCGCCAACTCCCAGACTTCGGGCTGATGTTAAGGTTTTGTCTTTTTGCAGAAAAAATCCCAAAATCACTTTTTGGCCCAAAAGGGATATGAACCCAGTACCCTAGCACTACTGCTAGACCAATTTTTGGAAAAATAACTATTTATGGGTGACACTAATAGTTATCAATTCCGGAGATCAAACCCAAAACATCTGGGCACCGAGGTAGTAGCGAAGCGACTACATTAGCCGCTGCAATCTGTAAATGTGCATTCAATACAATTTTCACGGAAGCTGATAATTTTTTCGACGTTTTTTGTATCATGTCATAGTTATTATTTTACCGAACTATAATTCGCCGATTTACAAAATAACTTTTTGCCATTGGCTTAAGCTTCTTTAGAACTTATTTCATTAATAAATTATTTATTTGCCATATTTTCATAACACCGCAACAACATTAAGTAGCATTTTTAATATTAAATTAAAACAATGTCATTTATTTATTTTAACTATTACTTTTTTTTAGGTCAGCCAACAATTGTTTACACACTAAATTTTAAATTTTCAAGGTCTAAATAACAAAGGCAAGGGTAAAAATTATTTAAAAGCTAACACAACATGCACATATTAATACGGTTAAAATCTCAAATTTATTTAACAAAATTCTTTAATATACACAAAGTCTTTATGTTGTGCTACAAAATTTAGTGTCAGGCTTGTCAGCCCTACCCCTAGAGTGTAATTTAATCCCGCGAAGGCGCGGACATGTGGGGCGGCCCGCGATCTGAGGAGCCAAGTGTTGAGCGTTAAAGCGATAGCAACAATGGGCTCGGATGGAACCTCGCGTGGAGCCGCCCAAATGCCCGCCGCTGCATGTTGCATGCCTACTTCCTTGATGCATGCTCGTTAGCGCGCTGCATGCTTTGGATGTCTGCTTGCATGTTTTCACACTGCATGCACGAGCAATCGCATGCTGTCATATTATGATTGCTTGCATGCTGCTTGCATGCTTCCTTGTTCGGTACAAAATACTTCCAAGAAAAACGAAATGATGAATGATTCAACTATCATCATTTCGTTTTTCTTTTTACTTCATCGATGTCACGCCTGCGAATGTATCAGTTGACCTATTATCGTCGACGTTTCATCTAAGTCGAAAATCGGTTTACCGAACTTACATTTACCCGAAATAACATTTATTGGAAGTATTTTGTATTCATAATTTCTGGGATAAAAGAACAATCATCTAAAATCAAAACACTACATAATTAATCTTAGAAACTTCTAACAATCTTTTTCTAGAATATATTTTCTCATTTTATTAATTAAAAAGGTCACTAGGTGGTTATGTCCTAATTGACATCAATTGGTCTAGACAACATTAATCACAATCTACAGAAAAGCTAGTCTTTATTAGTCGGTAATGTACTGATTGAAAACCATAGCTGACTTATCTTGTATAGTTAAAATAAAGGGGAAAAATTAATTATAGTAAAAAACCACAGTTTAATAATAGCCAGCCGAACTAAAGTTCTTTTGTTTGGAGGTTTCTAAAGTCTACAATAAAGAAATAATTTGTAATAACTTTAAAATACGTTATTAATCCTAGATAACTAACTTTATTTTTCTACGCTTATTACGAACCTTTGTCGTATTGACTCTTATTTAATAAAGGGATTACCGTGTTTTTAATTTAATTGTATTAATTATATTTATTCAGCACTTGGGTATTAACATACCCTTGTACTTGTCAAGCTCACAATGTAGTAGATAAACATAGTAGAATACAGTAAATAAGTAACAAAAAGAAAATTAAATTAAATTAGTCCGTCCGTGCGGTCTGTCTTATCACATGTATATTTTTTCAATCCTTAGGTAAATAACAAGTTACTAAGCTATTATTATATAGTTTAGTACTATTATATGAAAATGAAAGAATTAAACACAACGATCAGCTGGCTAGCGCAGAAGGCTCTCCGACAGTACCTTAATTTAAGTGACTAATACCTGAGGGCACCATTGTGGGATTCGGGTCACAGCTCAGGCTCTTACAGCGGCCGTAAAAAGACGGAATTCTAGATGAGGGTGTGATCACTTGCACGGGATAACCGATCACGTGTTAAGGGGCCAACGCGATCCTCCCGCTGAGGAATCTACCCTAGCTAACCTGCTAACCTACCCTAGCTAGCTAACATTGTAAAAAGAAAACATATCTATATAATATCCATCCAGAAATGTGCTGCACGTATGGCGCAGCGGCTAAGACAGTCGCCTCGCCGCTGCGTGTCGCGGGTTCGAGTCCCGCGTTGGACATCTATATGTGTGACCCATAAATAGTTGATCTGAGTCTGGATGTAATTTGTGTCCGTCTATAATATGTTTGTAAAGCCTCCGCGACACAGGGACTAAATTCCCTACTGCGGGCGTAGTCTTTAAAAAAACACTAACTAGAAATGAAAGATAGATCTATCAGCGCACAGCCTTAATCGCTATGGTATAAGGCTGAAATATTTACATCACTAGTTTACTTAGCTACATCTTATATTATAGGCAACAACTACGGAAGGATTATTGGTGATTCGACCCCTAAAAGTGTGAAATAGTGGTTGGTCTAAGTAAATATATCTGTGATTTATAAAGCCTACCTTTAAGAATATTAAATAAGGTATGAAATTTCGTGTTAAAGAAATTAAATATTTAACGTAAATGTTATTTGTCGGATGATGTAGAAAACGTAATGCGGACGAGGTCTCGAGATGACATAATAATATACTTGTAAGTATCATATATAGATAAGAACTTTTCACCGTCAATAAGGAAGATAGTAGGGTGCTCATAGTCGGATGCGCTCACCGGTCCGTAGGTGATTGACGAGGTTAAGTAACTAGGCTCTCAGTCAGTCCATAGATGGGTCACCACCAAATTGGATTAATTTCTGAGCGTCTCCGTGCTTCGGACGGCACGTTAAGCTGTCGTTCCCAGTTGTAGCCATAAAGGCTACAATCGCTGAGCCACGTCAGAGGCCTAATGGGCAGCTTGAACAACTCAACCACTGCCCATACGATAAGTAAGAAAGTCAGGAAGTATAGTATTTACCGTAGTCCTATAAATTGTAAATAGTTAATTTGTAATAATTTTATTTGTCGTGGTAATTATCACATTATTATATGTTCATCGTTCCTTGATACGTATGCCAGTTTTCAAATTAATCGGATGAACGATTCCGTTATGTTATAAACACATTATTATTCGATACTGTTCAATAGTCACAATTATTATATGGCTGAACTATAAATATACAAACATAGCGAGGCTGTCAGTTAAAATGTGACCAAAAATTATAAACTTTACAATTGATGTGTCTACTTTGTCTCACAATTAGGTTCTTAGGCATCCCATAATCCTTAAACTTAAAATTGACATAAGCCGCGTTTTTAAAACTCATTGCCCCAACTCGTCAGAAGTATTCATAACATACGCACATAACAGGAGCATAACCGGTGTTTAATTTTTTTTATTTGCTTTGGGGCATAGCCTTTGGCCTCTCCATTTTATCTCGAAGAGGGCGTAGAAGTAGTCCCGAGTCTCTCTCTCTCACTCTCTCTGTCTACAATGACCATATTACGAGTGCCAACCTTTCTGCCTAGCGTGATTATTATGGCATATCCCTCCAAATACACAGCTCCATTGTGGAAATCTTTTGGGAAAGCCTTTGTCCAGCAGTGGAGGTCATTTGGCTGACATGATGATGATGAACCGGTTTTTGAGGTTTTTGTACCAAATGCTAATTAGTTGAATATTGAAATAATAATAATAATATCCTGGGACATTAATCACACACGGCCATCTGATCCCAAACTAAGCAGAGCTTGTACTATGGAAACCAGATAACTGATATACTACTTATACTATTTTTCTTTTTATATAATACATACTTATATAGATAATTTACACCCAAACTCAGGACAAACAGACATGTTCATGCACACAAATATCTGTCCCGGGTGGTAATCGAAACAACGACCTGCGGCGTGAAAGGCAGCGTATCTACCAACCACGCCAAATTACAAATAATTTTTACGTGCCTAGTTTTTATATAAAATGTCGAGGTTATTGGTGAGACAGAGAAGTGTTGCAACTTCACATAATAAAACTCTGAACTAAAAGTTTTACATTTTAATTTTATTTCCGAAACGTTAACGTATAAATCTTACACCTGTTGTTTTATTAAATAATCCTGAACTGAATAAACTTATTTACTAGCATTGCAACAATGTTATCTCTTAATTGTTTTAGCGAACGAATGACATAAGCACTATATTTGTTTTAATAGTCTTTTGAAACATTGTAAGTAGAACGTTTTGTTTCCGAGGGGCGAAAGAGCATTCATTTAACAAAGAACTTTTTTACGGTTTTGTCCAAAAGAAAACAACATTTACTAATAGGAATTCCTACGAATACTGTAAATGGGAAGACGTGCAGAGCAACACTGTTATTTGAACTCATAATATTTTCTCGGACTCGGGGACTTAGAGAAAAACCTGTTATATGTTGGTATTATTGGGATAACGGAATGTGTGTCATGTGGATCCATATATTCAACATGCCGTAAATGTAGTGTAAAAGTGTATTGTATATTTTTTCTCCTACTGATATATTATTAGCTACGTTTCTGTAATTACACTTAACATTGCTAGATTTGTTTTATGATTGGGATGACATCTTAGTTGTATTACCCCAGGACATAGCCCATATAAGATGTTATAGAAATAATAAAAGTTGGATTTAAATTTTACATGATCTAAATTTATACAGTTGTAATGCTACCAAAAGCCCACTATATTCTTTCTGTCTCTCCTGATAGACTTTGAGATAATTAACCTAGGCTTAAGAGGAATCTCTACTGACTAGTCTGTCTCGCTCTCCACGCCTACGTGTGAAAAGGTAACAATATAAAACTTCGCTGAAAAACGCACCTAACATTTTCCATTTCTATTTATATTCAGCAATCAATCAACAAGAAAATAGGCAAGACCATTTTAATTCGTTTTGTTTCAAGTTACCAGACTTTCATTTTGGGAATAATGTAATAGGTATTTTTTATTTATAATTAGAGGGTTAGTTTATAAGATATAATACATTTTGGTTTATTCACCAAAATTATACGGTAGCGTATATAACCCACCGTATTATATATAATCGAACTCATTATATTCTAGGCCATATGTCATGTCAATAAAAATAAATAGTAGGTACAATCCTAAAACCTGAATTGAAGGATACTTTTTTCATGAGTGTCAATAAGTACAAATCTAACTGTACCCTAACACGGTCAATGTTGATGCTATTGTTATTTTCTATCACCTTTACGTATATATTGTGTACAAAATACATAAGATTGCAATAAATAATAAAAAAAATATCTTAGGACCACCTTAATTTATTTTATTTTGTAATAACATATTTCATGTCTCTGACAGCCCATGGACATACTTTTAATCGCCTTTGAACCCCCTTAATGTCTGAAATGTTGGAAATTGTATCATGGCAATGCCACGTGGAGCAAGAATACTTTAATATTATAGACCAATAAGAAAAATTAAATTTAACAATATAGTTATACTATTAAATTAAATTTTATGATTTTTTTTTAATTCAGTTTCAAGACCCGAACATCAAACTCGTTAAATATGAAAAAGAAAACATAACATATTTTTACGAAATCTATTAAAAAAGTCCAGTCATAAAATTAACAGTTTTTTGAAGAACATATTTTCTGAAATTAAAGGCAAATTATGAGATTTCACATTTAGTTTTGTTTAGTTATAATTCTTTTTAGGAAATAAAAGGTTGATGTAGATATAATCAAGATACAAAATAGTAAGTACACATTTGTGTACAACGATAAAGTATGTTCAAAGATAAAGTAAGTAGACAGTCGAATATACTCTACGCAAATACCCACCAGCGTATTTATTATTAATATGCATATATAACGGAAATACAAATCTAATTCCTCCGTTGCCAAGGGTTAGATCAGCGTCGTTGCCAGACATCTACGACGACACGGTTTATTATAACCCGAGTCTGCTAATATCATCTCGAAATCCCCTCTTTACGTCTTAGAGCTGTCAAAACCGAAATGACCTCCAATAATCTCCGGAATCCTATTCGAATAACAGACCCAACGTATAATATGTAGCTGTCTTGGTACTGTTTATGTGTGTGTAGGCGAAGGCAATCATTTAACGAGATCGAACATACAAATATAAATCCGCACATATAGGATAGGCATATTACCTTCAGTATTCTCAACGTAGGTGTAATACCTTATCGCGTAAATAAAATATGTTGCGATTGTAGGTATTTCTTTATGTTAAAGTCCTGTTGAGTTGACCTCTCTTATAACGGCAGTAAAAGAATGAATAAAGCTCTATATTGAAATATAGCTTTATTTGTTGACGTCTAGTATGCTTGGGAGAAAAATAAATTTGTTCAGGTGGATATGGGGAGCCGGGGGCACTCGCCAACGTCGCCTTATTGAATGCAGATTGCACACTTGATATCTACCTATTTATTTTCATTGTTGTCGTTGGATTTCGCTGGATGCGGAGAACGTAAGACCCGCAATTCTGGAGATCTTTGGGGCAGGCCTTTGTCCAACAGTGGGCGTCTTTCGGCTGATATGATGATGATGTCAATCTTAGGTATTCTTAAAACATCATAGAGTACAACTGTAGTAACATTGCCGGTTTCCTTATTATTTGCACCTTTCAATTAATGCGTTACTTGGCGCAAATTCCTTACACAAAGGTAAAACAAATCCACGTGATGGGTCAGAACACGCGACACAATGTGTGTTACAAGCACTTAGGTCATGGTAACCATTTATCATCAGGCCGCTTGTCGGCGCCGTAAGTTAAAATACCATTTAATTATATACAATAATATTATTAATTTATTGTATTATAATTATTAATTATGTCTTAAAAAAAATTAATGAATAAGATAGTTTGCTTTTGTTACTTCTACATAAGGCACTTGCATTTTATTATTTATTTAAGAATATTAAAAATATATGTGACGAAACAGACTGCACGGACGGATTAATTCAAAATATTTTGTTGCTTTCATTACATACATACATACATAGACTCACGCCTGTTTCCCAGAGGGGTAGGCACAGACAACGGATTTCCATTTGTCACGATCTTTGAACACGTCTTTTGCCTCGATTACTGTCATTATATTCTTCGTACATGCTCGCCGGTTTAGGCTGGTTTGCTTTAATTACTGTTTTTAAACTGTGTTTATGAATACATTGTGAGCTTGACAAGTACAAGTGTATGTAAATACCCAAGTGCTGAATAAATTTCATTATTTCATTATTACACATCTGTTTAAAATGTCAAGCAAATTGTTTCAATAATTACCTGAAATTTTAAATAGGTTAATCTTAGTATTTGCTAGGTAAAATACATGTTTCGGCAAATAATTAAGTTTTTCCAGCAGGAATATCCACTTTGCGGGAAACCGGATGCTGGCTCACAAGCAAACTCCTTATAAAATAGATGGCATTAAATAAAACTAGAAATAAAAACAAAATGTCTTTGTTACTGGATCAATCTCCTTCAAAATCGATATTTGTGAAACGGACGGAGTTTCCTCCGAATGTATTTACAAGTAGGAACAATCTCCAGTGAATGTTCGTTTGTGTGTACTAATAATAATAATAATATCTTGGGACAATGACGTGCAAATATAACATAAAAATTGCCATTAAGACCGGGTTAAAACAAGATTTGTACAATTTGTGGCAGTTCTTTTGTTATAACAGTGTTGTTTAAGCCGCTCATAGGCATGGATGAACGATTGTTGTTTAATGCTTACACTTGTAAATAAATAGTAATTTAAGACCACCATAAAAAAAATCTTATATATCTTTTTCCATAAATGAAATTATGAAAAAGAACTTCAGTATAGTAAAGTACAAAACTAGAATTTATTTCATCCGCTTATGAATTATGTGGAAATCATACAACTGTTAATTTAATCTAATTTCTTCCTCAAGCAATACATGGATGTACTATGGGGGACATTACAAAATCACGTGATGGCAAGATGGCATTTATATGTCTATATTATATTTATATTTAAGAATTGACATATATTTAATATATGCTAATATAATTTCCTATATTAGACTTTGATTAAGTATACATTATGCAAAATTTGTTTAATATTAACCGATTAACGAAACTAAATGTCGATAAACTGTTACGTTGTTTGGTCTATAAATTTTTGATATAATTTTTACAGATTTTGAATAATTAATATATAATAAAACAATTAAGTCTAAAGAATGGAATTGAACACGTAACAAGTTAACGCCGGTGCATTTATATAATCGTTGTTTCAATTTTAAGTACAGCAAAAAAGCTGCAAGACCGGTCATTGTGGAGATCCTTGTGGTGATGTTTCGGCAAACATGATGATGATAAAAGTAAAAAAAAGTATTCCTAACAACAGCATCCAATTTTCAACTTTCCCTGAATTACAGTCTATGTCAATTCCCTGGACTATGCGGATATAAATCTGAACATATTTTATTTATAGTAACTGCAAGATATTGCGTGTGGCATTTGATTTATTGGTAGATCGGGAATATGTTGTCCCGCTTCCCACATTATTCACTAAACATCATAGAGGAAGCACCTGCCGGGTATAAAAATGTATACCGAGATCTATTCTCACCAATATTTATAAGGGCTCTATAGTATTATTTTATATGTTATCGAATAAAAGGTTTAGTATAAAATCCCAAATGGAATATTTACGTTATGGGTTGCCCAATTCTTTTTGTTTTATATTTCTTTATTGGAAAAAGTTATCTTATAGAAACAAGATTACAAGAAGGTTAGAAAAGAAAACCATTCAATGTAATAACAATGATATTGTCCATGAATTATTTGTCTTAAGTTTTAATATTTATATTAATTTTATATCTATTTTTGTTGAAAGATAGTTAATGACCACTTAAACCCGCGAATTGTCAGTCCATGCGCAAAATCCTTACTTACTTACTATAATATCAAGACGGGAAATATATGTAAAGCACGGCTGACGACCTTATGTGGTGGTTTTAAGTATTAAACTATATAACTAAACTAACTAAACAAACTCCGAGAACTTTATTGAATATAAAAATTACCATATGCAAAATGAGAGGGAGGGAAAGACCGCAAATTATCTGGATGAAAATATTATGGAAGCTAGATCAAAAGGTAGGTCTTACAGTGCTTACTAGCGAAAAATGGAATGAATGCCATCGAAAAATTAAGAATCCCGACCCCTCGTATCTCGAAGAGGCGAGTGCAAATAAAGAGATAAAGATAATCGTATAATCTGCTGTTGATGAAGCTACCGCGAACGATTTAACTTTCATAACTTCATGTTTTATTATATTCCTAAAATTCTGTCCGGCTATCGCAGTGATAGACAAAAATGTTCTTATTCGATTTAGCCCTACAGAAGATTGAGCTTCTTGTAATTAGATCCATTTAAAGTTCTTCATCGTCGGTGTTATTCGCTAGTAACGATAAATATGACTGTCCTGGGTAGTTTGACTTTATTTGAAAGCTATCAGCAATCGTCTGACATTTTTCCTCGGTCTTACAAACATCAAACATTCTCAATAGCACGTAAACCGACAGATCTTCACAGCACATCATGGAAATAGCACGCTGAACTATTTTCATTCTTATATCTGTCATCTTCATTAACGGTCCGGGGTTAGGTCGCTCTGCAAAGTTAAATGTGGTATTAATTCCTTCATGAAATGATGTAGGAGTATACATAGCATTTGTGTATCTGAAGGCTAGAGATTGTTTTGTCTTGCATTTTCATATTTGGAATATGCAATGCGACAATTAGTATCGAGCAAAACAGTTTGTGGCAAATAAACGCAAAGTTCGGTTGGCATTGCAATATTCGCATAGTCATAAATTCTTTTGAAGGCGATAGCTGATATTTTTTTATTTATATAGTTACCAATAAAATATCGGCTAAGTAATACAAGTGTCCAAAAGCTACACCGTAGCAAATTAAGGTTAGTTTGGACTGTAGTTAACTGTAGCTATTGCAACCATCCACAGGCTACGGCGTAGCATATGAAAACTATATAATTATATTTTTATTTTATATAATTGCTGTTGGCAACCCATTCTTCGTCTCCGATGAGTGAACTTTGCACACACAGTAATTATAGCAAGTTGTATTTTGAATGGAAGAAGTTCATATTATGCATCTATTAAAAAGGAACAGGATGTAATTTGTGTCCGTCTATTATACGTTTGTAAAGTACCCCGCGACACAGGAATTAGATTCCCTAGTGCGGGCGTAGTCTTTTTAAAGAAAGAAGAAAGGAACAAAACAGATCATAATTATATTGAAATAAATTTAATAATTTATGACCTGAATTCATAATACTTATTTTTTGAATTCAGGTCATTAATTATTAATTTTGGCAGTGTTTGCCCAGTTTGAGATCAGATGGTCTCAAACTAGGCAAAGCCTGAGGCAACCAGTCAACTGATAAACATACTTATCTATTTTTTTATTCATACATGTTATAGATAAATTACTTATAGGTCTGTGTGACCGACGGCCAAGAATATCACTATTCCACCTCATTCCGTAGGGGGCGTAGAAGTCGATCCAGGGGAAGATTTGAGGAAGACCCGTCTGCCAAGAGAGGCGATTATGGCATATCCCCCTCATTCTTGGGGGAGGCTCTTGTCCAGCAGTGGACGTCGTTCGGCTGACATGATGATAGATAAATTACAACCAGATACAGAACAAATAATCATGCTCATCACATAAAGATTTGTCCTGCCTGGGGATCGAATCCACGACCTTTGGCTTTGCAGTCAGAGGCACTAAGTACTAGGCCAACAGGGCAGTCATTTCGTAGTTCGCTACATATTTAGGCTTCAATTGACTACTTACGTTTAATCTCATACATAATGCGAGTGACAGAATAATTATGAAACACCCTTAGTAATTTCCATTAGTAGGTACCAAATACGATTGCCACTCATAATCGTTCTGAGGACTTGTCACTTGCAACGTTCTAAGTTACAATGTAAGTTATCTCATATTAACGACCAAAACATTGAGGTCATTAGGAAAAAAGCCACGAGAATAAAATAAAAAAATGTTTGAAATGCAAGCTGTTTATTATCATGAGTCAAGTCGGGAAAAGTTAGGAGCGGAAATGGCGGCGGGGAGGCAAAAGCGGGTAGACAGAATTGCGCACCTTTATGACGTTGTTCTTTTTTGACGATGGCGCGAAAAACGCCCGGCGTGCCCATGTAGAAGAATAGCACTTCGATGCCCGGCCGCGGTGACATGAATAGAGTGGCTTTAGACCAGTCTACTTCTATGTTTAAATTCATCGCTTCAAACACTTCCTTATATTTGGTCACACTCTAAAAACACGATATAATAATATGTTAAAAAACCGGCCAAGTGCGAGTCGTACTCGCGCACGAAGAGTTCCGTACCATTATCTATAAAAACGAGCAAACAATTCACGTTTGTTATATGGGAGCCTCCTTAAATATTTGCTTTATTTTGTTTTTTTCTATTTGTTGTTATAGCAGCAACAGAAATACATCATCTGTGAAAATTTCAACTGTATGACTATCACGGTTCATGTGATACAGCCTGGTGACAAACGGACAGACAGACAGACGGACAGACAGCGAAGTCTTAGTAATAGGGTCCGGTTATACCCTTTGGGTAAGGAACCCTAAAAATAACGACTTGTCTTAAGAAATTTTACATGAATGGTAAGTTTTTCATTAATATTTCAAAACATCATCCTTGTTTATAAGTAAATCCTTGATGCACGCTTTGTTGAGGCGGTACGTTCCCGAAATGGTGGCATATTAACACAACAAATAAGCATTGCCGTATAACGTGATAATGCTGCCAGTATTCTGGGAACGTTACCAACGCCGCCAAATTGTCAATTGAAGTTTATTTATTATTTTATTACGGTTAGATTTTTAATAAAGTAATATAATGAAAAAAAAAATTGTTCAAATTATCAAAACCTTTTATTTGATGCTTTAACGGATTTATAGTAATATTTAAGGTCCTCAATCTGATTATCTGTATTAATTTTCACGCAAACTATTTACATTATACTAACTTTCACTTAAAACGCCCATATTCAAATCAAAAACAATTGAGAACTACGTGGAGACATAATATTCAACTTATTACACGTCTCATTCTGTGATATCTATTCTTAATATTATAGTCAAGATTTGTGTTTTTGTTTGTACCTACTTAACGAATAAAATCAAAAACTACTGAACTAATTTAAAAATTCTTCCGTTAATATTATTCTACATCATCAATAAGTAACACAGGCTATATTGTTAATCGATTTAAATTAGGAGTCCCTACGAAAACTACCATAAGGTGTAAAATGTTTTTCTATAAAACTCCTTGCACCGCATGCGCTGCGAAAACTATTGATTATAGAACAAAAATGTACTAAAATATTAAAGAGTATGTCAATATCTACGAAATCTTTGCAATACCATGAGTTTAACTGTTGTAGTTACGTCTTTATAACAACTTATTTACATATAAAACGTTAATAAAATTGACGGCCGAATTTAGACCACGTTATTCGTATTTTGGCATTTATAGTTAATCAAATAAATGCCTTCGTAATATAGGCTATTCCAGTACCCGTAGATCACTTTTTGAATTATTGGAATCGGACATTTAATTTAAAAGATATCATAGATTTATAAATACAATCGTAACAAATCGCGGTGCGTAATGGGCATCTGAGGCGGAATAAATACTGAAGATTTTATTTCACGTTATTTAACAGATTTGTTTTTCTAAAACTTTCAAAATGTTCTTTTCAGAATAACCTAATTGTAATTTCACTTGTCATAGCAATTTAATAACTATATTTTTCTTTATGTGTTTTAAAGAATAGTAATTCTCACCAGAACCATTTTTAACACATTCTTATCGTAAATTATAATATATATTTTTTATATTTTATTAAAGTTTTTATCAGAACTACGTATTTGTAATTTCATTTCTAATAATAATTCAGTAATAAATAAGTATTGAATTATTTTTTATTCTATATATATTGCAAGATGCCTAGAAACAAAAAGCCCCAACACTCTAAACACAGTTCCCTAGCGAGATTAGTCAAAATACCTCATATCGGAGAATCTTCTGAAAATTCGCGAGAGAGTACGCCTCGCAATTGCAAGAATTATTGACTAAAAGATACAGAAAAAATATTCTTACCAAATATAAACCATTTCTAATATTTATTATAATATTTCCTTGGACTCGATGTTAATAAAATGTATAATAGCGATAGCTTTGCTCATCTCTTATCACAAAATGTTCGCATTAATAAATGAATACCCGAGCGAACCCAATACGTGTCGCTAGTATTATATAAAACAATAGTTATTTACTCTATGCAAGTAAACAAAATTAAATTCTGAACTTACTTTCTTAGCAGCTGGTGAGAATATAATTGGATACAATTCCGTGCTATTGGACCAGAAGTAAACTATTTTCCACATCGAATCAACAATTTCGTATGGACTAAATTGTGCGCCAACTTCAAAATCCTTGCAAGTTGTTACATTAGCCTCTGGGGCTTGAGCCAGCACCAGCCTGTGTGCCACAACCCCTACCAAAGCGATTGCAAATATTCGGATGCACGCTAACATTGTACTGCCTACGGGTAATTAGTTTCACGTTATTGTTTACGTACCGCTTTATACAGCAAAAGCAGTCATAGATTCATTAAAATTCAGAAGAGGCATTTTATACAGTGCTTGCTTATCTATGGACAATGGTAGCGGCCACGACACATGAAATTATTACAAATTAACTATTTATACTTTAAATTACTACGGTAAATACTATCCTTCTTCACTTAGGTACTTATTGTATGGGCAGTGGTTACTCTAGTGTCAGAGTTGCTTAAGCCGCCCAGTAGGCCTCTGACATGGCTTAACGACTGATGACTACAACTGAGACCGACAGCTTAACGTGCCCTCCTCGGAGACGCTCAGAAATGATGGTTTTCATTTCTGAGCGTCTCCGACGAAGGCACTTTGGCGGTCACCCATCTATGGACTAACCGCGAGCCTAGTAACTTAACCTCGCCGGTCGCTAACGGACCGGTGAAAGTATCCATCTATGAGCCTTTCATTGCATTTGTCTTTTTTTTGATAAGGCAGTGGGAATGTCTACCGCCACATGTCTAATGCCACCCGCGAAAAATGTCTGCGGGTGGGTATATCGGACTCGCACCGACCAAACCTAACGTGTCGTGGACTTTTCTTGGCACCTGAAGTACTCTCAGAACCGCGTGTATGCTGCTACTGTGCCCCCCTTTTGCGCTATATCCCAGATAGTCGAAACACGAACACATGGGAGGGCTCTGGATGGCCCTTCCCTATTGCCGATTCCTGCCAGTCCGGCACAACAACTGCGCCACAAACAGATCGCTGTCTTCCCGGAGCTGCAGTAGAGGACACTTCTCATACTGCTACCGTAGCCCCGGCATTGCATTTGGCTGCATATATTATACCTAGCGGTGCAAATATAAAGACAATTACGTGACGTTGTCGTTTCATACTTCTCTAGGGACACCAAACTACAAACCCACTATGTAGTTATATACTACAGGAGGACCAGAGGCACAGCTCGATACATAAGACATAGGTAGATAAACTATGGGTCTTAGGATGCTTGTACACTAAGCAGCGACCTATAACCACAAATCAGCTCTGACTTGTCAGTAGTTATTTGAATGAATCGATGTAGGTATTGTCCACTGGTTAAGGACGGCCTCGCTACTACTTCGGCATCCTCAAGTTTAGGGTTCTATTACTGCACAGGACAACTATTTTAAATGGCCTATACAAAGTGTAATGTACATAGGGGAAGTAACTTAAGGTACTTAATTTGGCTATGAATCTGAATAATATCATAATAATTGTGCGAAAGTTTTTACAGATTTTAATAACGAATCCTTGCAAGAATATAATACTGAATTGGCGTAAACAAGCATCATTACTGACCGAAAAATATTTTCGAGTAAATAATGAAAAGTTTACAATAGTAATAATATCCTGGGACGTTATTCACATGCGTCCATCTGATCCCAAAGTAACAGAGCTTGTACTATAGAAACCAGATACTGATATATACATATACTACCTACTTTTCTTTTGTAAATACATACTTATATAGATAATTACACCCAGACTCAGCACAAACAGAGATGTTTATGCACACAAATATCTGTCCTGGGTGGGAATCGAACCCACGACCTGCGTTGTGAAAGGCAAGCATTTACATCATGCAAAACACACAAAACATTATTAACTTCCCATACCTATATGTATGTAAGTCTTACCAACTGCTGTCTCGGTGTGAATGTTTCCGAGAAATAGGCCTGTATCGATTAATTCTCATATCTTGTGGCGTGTTATTACATATTAAGTGGTAAACTACGTTTGATACATTGAAGTATGAGGTCGTATTGTTACAGTATAAGTTAATAAGTCGACCGTGCAATCCGTTATTGTTCTTTCCGAATTTGTATAAAACAAAAAAGATAATTATAGCTTCATCATCATCAGCCAAAAAACGTCCACTGCTGAACAAAAGCCAACTCCTCCGCGCCCCCAAAGATTTTCACTATTGCTGGTTTTGCGCCAACCTTATCTAACGGCTCCCAGCAACTCTAATCATCATCGGTCCATCTTGCCTGCCCACGCTGCGTTTTCCTGTTCGTAGTCGTCACCCGAAAACCTTTCTGCCCCAGCGGCTGTTTTACGAGCTATGTGCCCTGCCCACTATCACTCCAGCCGGGCAATTTCTAGGGCTATGTCGGTTACTTTGGTTTGCCTAAGGATTTTAACTTACTCATCATTAAATAGTATCCAAGCATCCAGCATCTCCAATTAATCACTAACCTAAGTATCCAACTTAATTGACGTCTAGTCTTTGCCGGATTCAAATTTCTTGTGGATGATTAAAGAATTCAAAACAATAATCGATATTCGAAACGTAGCGAAAAGCTATGGATATTCCAACAACGCTGACGTCAACTGAAATAAAGAAAAGACAAGGTTTTTAGTTTTCATAACTCGCCAAAAGCAAAAAGAAGTAAGTTCAAAGCGCAGACCACTATTCTGATTGTAGCTTCGCCAATTCAACTTTATTTATTGCGCTTTGATTTCTAAATGGTTTTAGCTCAATAAATCTGATGGGTATATCTGAAAATGTTGTGTTTGTTTTTAGCATTTCCATGTAATTAACATTGAATGAATTTATTGAACGAATGAGAGAAATTGAACAATCTTGATGAGTTATTCGGTTGCTTGACTGCTCGAGTTCATACAATGTGTGACAGTAATTTCATTGTAATAAACATGTGGTGGTGAGGCATAACTACTATTTTCTCATACCTAGATTTTTTTATTTTAGTCTTGGTTTACTTTTCATACGTATGCGTGGTGAGTGAGTCAGTCTCAGCATTAGGAATTCCTCTTACTATACACCGTGCCCATACGTTTGGCAATAAAACTCGAAGGGATGATCGATATTTTAATGATAATACTATGCAATTACTTCGATTATTCAATAAAAAATTACCTATTACAAAAATGAATTGTGATTACTTCAATAGTATTTAGCCACTTATAAACCATGATACCATTTCTTCCCTCATATTATTACCTTCAGCATTAACCCCTCTTTTGGAGAAGAAAGGTTCGTAAAAGATTAATAAAATAAAATATCTAATAACAATCCTTTTTATTTTGCTCCATCGGTTTGAGGTCTTTACCGGCTCACTCTATACGTAACCAGGGAAGTTCACAAAAGTAGAATAATACGTATAGTTTTGTTTTATTTCTTTTAAACTATTTTTTTTCGAAGTTTGAGTTTAAAGACTATATAATAATATTTTTGGATACAAACTTCACAGACCTTTTCATAACTTAGAATTGGTTTAATTAAATAAAGAATATTTGGTACTAACTTTTTTAGACTTTTTATAAACCCTTTCGCGCTACGCCACTAACGAAATTTGTCTATCATACAAAGTCTAATTTTCTCGTAGAATTTAATATTGGAAATCTACTGTTATTATTTTAGAACTCTTCTAATTGATATTTCACTTAAATTTTAATTTATGTCAATTATTATATAAATTTGTTTACTTTTGATACTAAATATTACAGGGACATAAAGTGATTTATGTATATATAGACTTACATCCAACATATTTCCTTTAACGTATTGATATTGATTTGTGACTATATGTATCTTATATATATGCTCTAGGGTAATTTAGGATAAAAATAAATAAAAGTAAGCTCCAATTGTTTACCCTTGCTTCTCTCAAACATATTTTTTTATCCAAAGCATGTTTTAATTCGTTACGTTTTTGGTTTTGGAAGTAAAAATTCTTGAATTTTGCCCGATGGACATAAAAATACTCACTTGCAACGAGGACTGTTAGCAGTCTGAAAAACTATGAACATTCTGTTGGTTGATTTGGAATGAAATTCCTTGACACGGCTTGAGTTTCTGTTACGTAACGAAATGCAGTATACTTTGTGTATCGAGCAGATTATAAACGAGCTGGCCAGTGCTCTGAGGGTTTACGCGGAAGTTTATGGGTCAGCTTGCCGGTATGCCGGCTTGATAGAATAAAAATTATAAAAAGACAATTAATATCATATTTACATTTTATTTAGAAAAGCTGTGCCCCGCAGTTTTACATTAAATTTATAAATTATGTAAATTATTTAAATTTTATAAATTATGACATCTCCTGCCCCGTAGGTGATAGCGTGATAATATGTAGCCTAGGTGTATGTTGACCCGACCTCTAAGGAATATTCATGCTAAATTTGAAGTAAATCCAATCAGTACTTTTTGAGTTTAGCCCGGACATACATACAGACAAACAGATAAAAATTCTAAAAACTGTATTTTTGTCTTCAATGTCAAATGCAGATCACGCCACAAGTATCGTTTTTTAAAAATGTTCAATGTACAGTTTTGACTCTTCTACGATTTTATTATATGTATAGATTACATTCAGAGTTGAGAAGAAGCTTAAAAATCTTCCCAAAAGGATTATATCAATCACTGAATACTCAACGGTTAACTTACGACAATAATACATAATTATATTACTAAATTGACGGAATGGTTAAGGTAGTCATATCGCTACGTCAGTGCCTTCGAGTTTTGGATCAAACCCCCAAACAGGACCACTATTGGTGATCAGGCTGTGTCCCCCTGAATGTTATATTTGTAAAGTATCCCAAACAAGACAAGAATTCATTTCTCTATTGCGGATGTCGTCTTTTTGAACAAGAACCAAAAAACTTACATACATACAATACAACACGACCACGGATGATTACCATATTTTTTATGCGGTACTTATTCATAAAAGTAAGTGTACTTTATTCTTCTAAAGAGTTTATAATATGTACTCCCACATTTTCGTCCGCATCCAGGCACAAACAATCTTTTATCAAAAATATATTCACTGAAATTGTTTATAACAATTAATTGCTTACCTACGTCTAATCACAAATCGCTAGCTATTTTAAAAATTGTTCAAAATTAAGTCGTTACCTTCCGTAAATAACTTTCTTGAGACCACATATCTGTCATAGATAAGATTTTGTTACTACTTTAGCTGTCTGTATTAATTCAGTTTACGTTATACAATTTTTTTGAATGTATGTGTCCCAAACAAATATATTGTCTAATAAATCAAATGATATTAAAACAACCCACCTAAAAAATATTGAGAATGCCTTTTGAATAAATATGCTAACCGAACCAAAATTCGTGTACATGGCCTTTCGAGTATATTTCGGCGTGCCACCGTATAGACAAGCCACGTTTGAATTCTATAGTCCCAAAGTAACTATAACCAAGTTCAAATTAGATGACTTTCGTTTGATTCCCTAGTACTTCAGCATTATTAGCAACTCTTGTAATCGTTTTTATGTATGGTGATATTTAATGAAATTATAGATAACCAGTTAGTATTGTTGCGTTGAAATTTTTGAAGAAAAAGCTTAACTATAATAGTTATACATGGATGGATTTTTCGTGGGTAATTATTAAGTACTATAAACAATGATATTTATTGACATCTTTTTTGAAGGATCTGTATTTTTGGAATATAAAATATGGTTCACTGACACTAATAATGTAGTTTTCTAAAAGTGATATTTTTATATGCGGCTGAGACGTTTTAGTTAGTTAACCATTATAAATAAAGAAACGAAAAAAAACTCTAATCTTTTCTCGTTACTATGTTACCTCTAAACTATTTATTATTCGTATCTCTATATTACTATTTATTATGATACAGAAATCCTATTACTTTTTGTCAGGACACTAGTGAGTACCTGTCTGACTGGGTTTCAAAGACCAAAGATATTTCAAACTCCAATCATTGCCTGGGTTGTCTGAAATAGATGACATTAAATGAAGAATTCGCCAATTCAACAAATTGGACAAGTATAACGTTGTGTTTTCCTTTTAAGCTATTTTACCGCTGAAATTTTATTGACTTGATTAATTGATATAATAATATTTTTGAAATTGTTATAGCTGCTTTACCGGTGCGATATACAACATATAACTTAATTAACGCACATCTTGAAAATTGTTCGTTCAGAATCGTTTACTGAATCGATTTATATAATTTTTAATATAGGTAATTTTTTATTCCAAAATAATTGAAACTACGGAAATTATTGTCATATCAACCCTGTACAGTCAAAACAAATTGAAATGGACCGTAAGTCAAAGTAATAAGACTTTTAAAATCGCAGTTTTATTTGTATTCATACAAATTCCATAATTCAATACAAAATAAAGAAAAATAAACTTTATTCCAAGAAAATAATTTAGTGAATAACAATGCATATACATACATGTTAAATTAAAAATTTAGTGTATGTATTATGATTACAACATAATATTCTAATTGCGGTGTTTGATGGTGTGCGTTAATTACGTTACATGTTGTATATTATGTAACATAAGCAGTCTGGTAAATTTAGGGAGCTTGATAAAATTTAACAACAGTTTGCGAAGTATATTTTGCTCTTCATACAAAGTTACTGAATTATTTTAATGTAGTATTGTTTAATATTGTTTTAACCTAATAAGAATTTAGCATTGGCCTTGAAGATAACTTCCTAAAGAGGTCGAAACTCTTGACCGAATCTAACATAAAATTAATTATTTGAGTTACCTGTTACTATTTTTCAATACTTATCGTGATCTAAAAATGTGTTTTGTTATAAACATGTTCTAACAAATTATGGTGTGGAAACTGATCTAGTTATGAATATTGAATATCAAAAGATGGAATCAAACTCAAAATAAATCTCATGTTAAATTTATATCACTGTTATGAATTTACAGCTCATCATTATTTTCACTTTCTTCTTGCTGGGACAAATATGAGCGCCCTGGATAGTAGGACACCTTTATTCCGACAGTAGTGGCTAATCTCTTACACTTTTCATTCGTCTTAGGCACCTCGTCCATCCTTATCAAAGCGTACGCCGTCAAATCTTCGCAACACATCATGGCAAGAACACGGTCCACTATTTTCATTCTTATGTCCGATATCTTTGTTAGTGGTCCAGGGTTCGGGCGCTCTGCAATTAAAAATAATTCAATTGACTTATAAGTGATAATGATAACGATATATCATAGAGCATAATATGTTAGTTTGTTTCCACTGAATTGGATATGATTCAAATTAGCGATTTCGCCGGTTTTATTCTCGCACTTAATCTTTGTGGAATTTGACAAATAACTATAATTGATCTTTAATTTTTTTGATTTTTCTTTAATTTTTTCGTGTAAATGCAGTGACTAATGATAGCTCTTTGGGTTTTCCAATTCATACAGGCCTCTGTTTCTAACCAGGACCTATTGGTGCCCGCCGAAGCTAGGAGACACTCCGAAATTAAACCACATAAGCCGTAAACCGCGCTGATGACTGATGAGATTTTAAGTAATTTTGTTAATTTCATCGCTGTGTTCAGAGTTTCATGTTTAAAATATATCACAAGCCGATGGGAGAAATAAGAGGCTTGCTGCGCTAATCTAATAATGCTTTCATCGACACGTGCTTATTCAGCCAATACGAATGTGCCGATGTGTTACAGATCCGTTTTCAATACGAGTTTGCAATAAAGTTAACGTATGAACGAATTTTCGATGAGCTTCAAGCGCTGTGGTTGTTGTCTTAATTCCGTCATGCGTTTCACCAATCACAACGCTTCGTTCCCACTGAGAGCTCATATACATATGTAGTTTGTTTTTTTGAACATTCATGTTAAGGCTTATGGACAATATGCCTTATGTTATTTATAACTTAGGAGGCTACGGCCTAATTCACCGGTTATCGTGATCGCCGGTCAAATAGATGTTAGTTATTTAGTCATTCTACCAATAACGGGTAAATTGGGCGGTAACCCTCCTGGTTACACTTTCTGGCTGTACTCGGTAGGTTAAATAAAAAGTAACTATATAAATATAAAACTAAATAGAAAGAACTAACAGGATTTATTTGTAAATAGGAATTAGTTCAATTACGAAAAGATCTTTATTCCCTTAAGATATGGTCACACATGGCGGTTGGTACATAATATAGCTTCTCGACACATCTACCCTTATTGGGCACGCGAATTAATTAATCAAACATATTGAAGGTATGTATGATTTAACAAGACATATGTATATGTCAGAAGATAATAAATATTGTGATCGCCATAAATCACATAGCTTTGACAATGTATTATATTAGCAAAATCACCTATACCCAACAAACTATAATAATATTTCCTATTCCTATAACTTATCCTATGTATTCTATTGAATTCTAGAAAGATATAACAAGCAGCCAGAATTTTTATCAGGAATCAAACAGCCAAGAAACCAAAAGAATGGACATATAATCGAAATATATTAATGAAGATTTATAGTACAGGACAGAACTTCCTCAATTAATGCATAAAGATTCACGATGTTTTACTTATAAGTATTGTGTCTTGTTTGTGTTGGCAAGGTAATGTAAAACATACAATGACATTATTAATGTTATGCTGGACAAAATAACTACCTATAAAGATGGTTTAATTGTACTATTGGGCACAATGCGTCGCAACTGAGAAGACCCAGGGGAACAAACTGAGTGGGATTTCTACCACCGGTTATACCGCGGCTCAGTCCAAATGGTTCGTCGAAATACACTCAAGTGGGCATATACGCCAATTTTAGTCCAATTAATGGGAATACATTTTCTAAGTTGTGAAAGTAGAATGAATTTAAATATGTATTATAAAAACACAAGGAAAACATCGAAATAGTATGAATTATGAATAAGATTAAGAACTAGCTAATTTTGCCCCCGTCTCGTACTATATATAAACTCGCCCGGAACTTTTAGTTACCACCTATTGCATTAACAATTTTATTGTTTTATTATTCTTAACTATTTGATTATACGCTTTATTGTTCTATACCTTGCTTCTGCCGCGCTCCCAGAGGGATACGGTCCTCGCTACATACATAAGTTCACAGACGTTATCAAAAACAAAGTTCAGGTCCTCTGCCATATAGAGATTCCTTTTGCTCGAGTACACATCGTTTGATCGTTTCCCCTGTTTCAAATTTCAGAGATTATTTGTTTATGAATGGTAGTATCAAATGGAATCTAATGGTATCTACCTTGATGTCGTTGTTCGCCCAAAATGAACGCACGGAAAGCACCCGGCGTAACCATGTGCGTGAATAATATCTGAATGCCCGGTTTCGGTGACATAAATAGTGTCGCTTTGTGCCATTCCACCCCTAGTTCTGGGTTAACTGCATCGAAAACTTCTTTAAATTGGTTCACTTTCTGAAAAAAATATAGATGAAGTTTTACAATGGATACTTCGTCAAAGGTGTGTATCAAGATTTTTGTTCAAGTAATAATAATAAAGTTTATTGCTTTTTACCATTAAACTCTCTATCTCTTCACTTTCGGGATAGGGGCTAGTTGATATATCTGTATCGACGAATTTTGGATTGAAGAGAGAGAAGGTGCAGAGGAGCAGTTATTTCTATCCTCGCCACTTGAGAGGGAAAAAGCTACCTGACCCATCAGTCGCCTCACAATCACAAACGAAAGGGACGATATAAGACTTTTTTTTATAATGCGTATTGAGATTTTTGATAAAGTATCTAGTTAAACAACAATTAGAATTTAATAATTCTAATTGTTGTTTGCATACTTCATAAGAAATCTCAAGGTTACCTAAAAAATTATGGAGAGGGATCCCCGCGGGAGCGATTAAGAAATGCCAAGATCCACTGTGGAACAAAACTGACATAGCCCGAAGAATTGTCAAACTGAAGTAGCAGTGGGCGGTGTACACCATACGTAGAATTGGCCGCTAGGGCTGAAAGATTCTTGAGTGCGACCACGATCTAGAAGCTTGATGCGGATAGCGTAAGACCGGCTGGCTGACATGGTCGATTTTATGTTATTCAGACTAGATGGAATACAGACACAGACGCGTGTTCACTTTTAGATTAATTTGTCTATATTTTCTTCTTACGTCGCACCGCGGTGAGCATGATAGCGATATCTGATTCTGCTCCCCTTT
Source organism: Pseudoips prasinana (assembly GCA_951640165.1). Taxonomy (NCBI): domain Eukaryota; kingdom Metazoa; phylum Arthropoda; class Insecta; order Lepidoptera; family Nolidae; genus Pseudoips; species Pseudoips prasinana. The sequence goes on along the minus strand of OX621237.1, from coordinate 21,019,115 downwards.
GATAAAATGTGACGGGAATATTATATGATATCAAAAGCCTTTGTAAATAGACACATTGAATTTAAATAGCGATATTATTAAACCTCCTTTTGAATAAACTTACCATAAAAACAACTGCTTAAAAAGAATATGCCTGGAGCTGTAACTTATAAAAATCAAATTCAGAAATCTAAATTTATTAAAATGAAATTTACGAAATTTATTTTTTCAGAAATGAAAATAAGTTCCGTATACTTTATCGTTTCATTAGAGCCATTCAAAAATTATGTTTACATACAAATAACCTACGTTAGACGTAGAACAACTGATGCATGAGAAACAATAATTAAATATTTTATTTAGTGTCAAATACTATAAATTAAATATCATTATGAATAATCCGTTATTTCCCCACATTCTTCATTAAAAAAAAATGGTACTTCTCCGATTTATGTCGAAATATTTTTTAAACAGTTTTATGCATATATGAATATTCTTGAATATGAATATCTATGAATTTCTTTGGAGTATATTATATATCCTGCGTGTAAGCTAGTCTTCGTTAAAATGACATATTACATATTAGTCGCCTACAAACACATAGAAATTCTTTTACATATATAAAAGTTTCGTTAGTGAACTAGTTAGCCACAATAAGAATAATGATATAATCTCAAAAACTGCTCATGAGCAATATACAATGAATACACTAGTAATGAGCTCTGAAAATCAATATGAATCCAGAGACGTAGTGTCGACTGTACGTGTAAATAACTACATGTTTATTACTATTACGGAAAAAGTATGATATACTTACACCTAAGTAAGTAGATACTTTCAGCCTATTGATTTCCATTTTCGCGGAAATCTTCGAAACATATTTTCTGGAATTCGGCTTAATAAAAAATATTTTTTATGTATACATATTCCAGGAAAACCCGATCGTAAGACGGTATGAAAAATTGGGTTATCTCCCTATAGTTACACCCAAGGAAACATCTAACTGGGATTTGCTGAAACTGTTTCGCACAGCATCAGATTGTGTACGTATTGTACGTGTTGGTTTTATTACTAGGCTACGTACTCACAACTTTTTACTGTCCGTACAAAAGTAGTCCATATTAGACCAAGTATATATTTTAGTAAGTATATAATACACATATTTCATAAGTGAACGTTGGTTTATCGTGTATAAGGGTCATTGATCATTTACATTGAAAGGTATCGACGTGACGTACGCGCTTCGGCGGCCGACTTACTTTTTAGCTTTCCGTATCTAAAGGAGGGAAGTGGAACTATTCATTTTCTAACTCCTCCTTTTTTCTGTTTCTGATTAAATTCGTTGCGGGATCCAAGACAGTTAAAGCGATTCCCCGGGACATGCCTGAGCTTCACCGCTCAGTGTCATTTCATTGTGTGCCACTGTTGATCCTGGCTTACAGGAGTTGCAGTGGTGGGTAAGAGGGAGGGACTAGTCCCGTTATAAAAAAAAAAAAAAATTCCGTATCTAAAGGAAACTAATGAAATCCTTTTTCTAGGCCTTCGCTATCCGTCCGACCGACCGACCGGTAATAGGACTCCGGTAGGGAAGACCAGACTATGTCGCACTTCATTAAGCGTTGTCGACTGTATTAATATCATATACCTAAATCAACGTGACTAGTTTTTTTTTGGAGAATTGTTTTAGCTAAAGCATAAAGCAAAATTAAATCACTATGTACTGTTTTATTACTGTCCTTACAAAAGTAGTCCATAGTTAACTAACTAAGTAATATTTTAGTAAGTGTATAATACACACATTTCATAAGTGGAGCTTGGTTTATCTACTATATAAAAATAAGTCGGGTTTTCCTTCCTGACGCTATAACTCCAGAACGCACGAACCGATTTCCACGGTTTTGCATTCGTTGGAAAGGTCTCGGGCTCCGTGAGGTTTATAGCAAAGAAAATTTATAAAATTTAACGCGAGTAACACCGCGGGCCACAGCTAGTAGTGTATAAGAATCATTGATCATTTGCATTCAAAGGTATCGACGTGACCTACGCGCTTCGGCGGCCGACTTACTTTTTAGCTTTCCGTATCTAAAGGGAACTAATGAAATCCTTTTTCTAAGCCTCCACTATCCGTTCGTCCGTCCGACCGGTAATAGGACTCCGGTAGGGAAGACCAGACTATATCGCACTTCATTAAGCGTTGTCGACGGTATTAATATCATATAAATCAACATGACTAGTTTTTTTTGGAGAATTGTTTTAGCTGAAGCATAAAGCAAGATTAAATCACTACGTACTGTTTTTATACTGTCCTTACAAAAGTAGTCCATACTTAACCAAGTAATATTTTAGTAAGTGTATAATACACATATTTCATAAGTAAAGGTTGGTTTATAGTGTATAAGGATCATTGATCATTTACATTGAAAGGTATCGACGTGACCTACGCGCTTCGGCGGCCGACTTACTTTTTAGCTTGCCGTGTCTAAAGGGAACTAATGAAATCCTTTTTCTAAGCCTCCACTATCCGTCCGTCCGACCGACCGGTAATATGACTCCGGTAGGCAAGACCAGACTATGTCGCACTTCATTAAGCGTTTTCGACATTACTAAAACCATATAAATCGACATGACAGGTTTTTTGTATTTTTTGTAAAATAACCTTAGACAAAGAAAAATGTAGGATTAAATAACGAATATACTGGTTTATAATGGAGAACATGTATTCAAGTTCTAACACATAAACACGACGGAACACGGTAGAACTGCTTCCTTTTTAGGTATGTGTTTTTACACACAGCTACATATCAAGCTATACATTTCCAGTATAAGCTGATCTCGCGTTGAATAGGATTTCCATACAATGACAGCTCAGCTTATATTGGAAATGTATAGCTTGATATGTAGCCGTGTGTACTTAAGTTACAATTTTATACAACTTCAGTTCACTAAATTCACACTAAGTTCACATCATGCGTCTACACTATTTGTAAACACATGTTGATATTTATACATTTTAGGGTTCCCACGGAACCTTATTACCAAGGCTCCGTTGTATTTTCACAGAGTGTGTAATTCTATTGCCGCTATAAGAACAAATAATAATGGTTTTGCTCGACCATAACAAAGGCTGTAAAATCTTTTACGATCGCATCGAATCCTTCGTATGCAAGTCCGACTCGCAGGCTCGTTTGGTCGGTTTTATATATTTCATTAGGAACTAAACAAATTAACCGACCTTTTGGTCTAGTGGTGAGTGACTTGTAAGCCAGAGGTCGTGGGTTCGATTCCCACTCGGGACAAATCCTTGAGTGATGAACACGATTTTATATTGTTTTGCGTCGACTATAGTATGTTTGAATGTTGAAATATATTTAAGTACGGGTTCTGCCCAGTTTGGGATCAGATGGCAGTGTGTTACCTACACCAAGACAGATTGGTGTTACTAAATTAATTAGGTTTAAACAATTTGACAGCGTTTTGCGTTACGTATTGTTCATCACATCATATGTATTTAATTAACAGATTAAGTGCTTTACCTTATACCTAAAATTATACAACACTATTTTTAAATAGATTGGTGTTGAAGGATTGCAGCGCAGTTATGCAAGTGTCGTGGGTATCATCAGATGGAACTGTTGGCAGTGTTCATTGAAATTTACATATACACAAGTTGATGCAATTTCTTGTATCAGTCGTACTCTGACTGAAAAAGTTAGAATGCGGCAAACTAGCTTAACCTATAATATAATAATAATAATAACATCCTGGGCCATTATTTACACACGGCCATCTGATCCCAACTCATCAGAGCTTGTACTATGGAAACCAGATAACTTGATGATGATACTACTTTTCTTTTGTAAATACATATCTACTAATATTGATAATTATGCCCAGACTCATAACAAACAGACATGTTCATGACATGTTCATGCAAACAAATATCTGCCCTGTGCGGAAATCGAACCCAGGGCCTGCGGCGCGCAAGGCAAGCATTTACCAACCACGCCAACCGGCTCATCAAGTAGTAGTGCAGTAACATGCAAAAAACACAAAACACAAAACATTATTAACATCCCACACAAGTGTAACGAACTGCTGTCTCGGTGTGAATATTTACGAGAAATAGGTCAGTATAGATTAAATCCATATATCTGTCCTGGCTGGGAACTGAACCCACGACCTGCGGCGTGAGAGGCAAGTATCTACCACCCCGCCAACCGGCCCGCCATTCATAATTAATTCATTTAATTTCATTAATATTATCAATTGAATTATAGTGTTTAAACAGAAGCTAAACTTACAGTATGTCCGGCTACCGCAAATTTTACTGGGTATTGAACCTCCGTATTATTTGACCAGTGATAAAATATTGTCCACATCGAATCAATAATCTCATACGGATTAAATCGTGCGTCCTGTTCAAATTCCTCGCATGTTGTGACGTAAGGCTGATCCGGTGTTGACTCGATTGCACCAAACAAAAAAGGGACCAATAGCCAGATGCAAGTGAACATCCTAATGCCGTTCGGTTATGAATGCCAATGTTGTTTACCAACCAATTTATACAACTAGTTCGGTCATAGATTAAAACTGTCTAGATGTTTCACATTATACCATTAGAATTTTTTTTTAGTTTAACACAGAAGATACCAACCAGACACAATATATAAAATATATATAATAACTTTTATTACGAAATAAACAAATACCTACTTAATAAATGTATACAATAAGTAAGTAATCACACATTTGTCATTTGACACAACGGAACAAGTAAGTATAATGTTACTAGTTTTTACCAGCGGCTTTACTTGCACTATTTTTCAGGGTCACTACTTTTGGCATTGAAGGTATTGTCGTTTTCTGTAGTGCCAAATTAAATCAATCGTATTCGTATTTATAATAACTGTTAGTTAGGATGTATAAAGATAATATTATGCTTGTATTATGATATATGTAGTATACTAATACAATTGTTTCCAGTAAAATAATTGATTGCCTAAAATTTAATTTATTTAATAATAATTTAAGGTTAAACACATAAAATATCTAAAATGCTTATTTACTGAAAACCTATTTAATGAATGTAATAATCAACCATTCAATAATGTCGAACGAATTTACCAGTATTGACTTTTTAACGCAAGCAAAGCTGAGGGCTATTCAAAGAAAGCTCAAAGGTTTTGTTATATATGGAATCATTAATATTGGTGTTGAAAGTCCCGAATTAATAATTAAGTCTTTGTGAAGCCGCACCGGAGCAGCATTTCCGCGTTGCCAGGGCTCCCTTCGTAGGCGCCAAGTAAAGTCCACGGCAGGTTAGCTTTAGTCGACATACCCATCCGCAGGCACTTTTAGCGGCTGGCATGCGTGGGCATTCCCCCTACTTTATAAAAAAAAATCGTTGAAGCTATTCCTGACTACCTACTAAAGTATTTAAAAATACAAAACATACTTTTAAGTACAGATATCGAATGGTTCTACCTATAACGGAATAAATTGTGGAAACGAATAATAAATAATGCATTGTTGAACCTTACTCAAGTTTACTTAGCGAAACAGGATTTCGAAAACATAATAAAGAATTTCTGTTTTTGTTTACCAAACGCGAGCTCGCGAAGTGCCGAGCAACTTCTTAGCCATTCTGATTGCACCTTTACCAACTTGAACTTCTAATATACCTTATTTACTTGTTTATCCCTGTTTTAATTTGAAACGCTTTCAACTGTAAATACCATGTAAAATAAAATTGCAGGGAAGTATAAACCATGGTGTGGGTATCAATGAATATTTTTGAAGTGAAAACTTCTTTAACGGCGTTGTGCACTTTTTGGGATTGGTAAAAAATTTTAAACTCGCACAGGACACGGGAGCTGATTGAATATTCGTAAGACCAGCCATTCGGCCAGCGTGAATTAAAAAAAAGACCGTCCGGTCTTTTTTTTTAATTCACGCTGGCCGTTTATGAACTCACCTGACCGCAGCATTTTTTTCTTAATTATGTAAGATTTTTTACAACCTAACCAAATTGAGTTCCATTTTTAAAATGTATCCCACTATAGGGAGGGAAGCAATTACTATAAGTCTTTACCGCCCAAAGGTGGAAAGTAGCATTTTCTACTCGCTACTCAGATCAAATATACACTACAATTTTTTGGATACATTGACTGGTACTAGCATTTTTTGTGTGCACGTCTGGATAGTCGTAATCGTACTCCCTATTTATCAAAGACAAATGAATCTTTCCCTGTATACTCATAACGCCAAGACCTTGGATTACCATTAGGCTTCAAAGAAAATACATGCTTTTTCCATTTTCAGGTACGCACGATCCCAGGTCAGATTATGCACTACGAAAACTATCCATATATATCCTACTGTGTATGTAATAAAGATGCTGTCAGCGTCAAAGTGACGTGGCATGGTGTGTACACAATGATGGGATCTACTATTAATATCCTACTAGTTAAATTTATTTCGGTCGTGGCAGCCAGTCCCAATGGAGACTAGCCAGCCGTGCAGTACACTTATGCAGTGCAGTAGACATTATAGTGCACAAGCGTGTGCGCTAACACAGAGGCACTATCTATTTCTTCACTCTCTTGATTCGATGGGACAACTAACGACACAACCGGAAAGAGGTCAGGTACATGACCGACGGCTTTACGTCTCCGAGGCACGTGGGTGTAATACTGCCAACTCGCAGACTTACGGCTGATATTGAGAAATTTTCTTGACAGAATAAATCACAAAATCACTTATTTACCGGATCAAGGATTTGAACCCAAGACCTCAATGTCTGCGGTTCAACACGCTACCAGTATGAGGCAGTTTACTAGTATGGACATATTCACTCTGTTTAGCCGTTTTGGGTCATAATTTGATGGTTAAACGTTCTAAGGGTTTGTTGACAACTCACGTTGACAAAACATTCAACCTGACAGTCGAATGCTGTTACGTTCGATGGCTTGAGTTCTATTAATACTGCACGTGAACCCTGGGTACCGCTTAAAAGTAGCAACGGTAATGTGTAGAACTGGAGCTCAACTGGGGATTTACCATGATGTGGTCCCGGCCGATTTCGGCCACGGCGACCGCTTCTTCTACTGTTTCCGACGTTCGTGTGCTCGCATGTGACTTATGTAGCCAATTTTATTAAAAAAAAGCCTCGCGCATTGCGGGCATGTGAGCACACCATTGTAATAATTGTAATTAAAAGCCAGACATATTTAGTGGATGCAAGGTAAGGAGGAATTTTCCTATACAACTGAACAACGTGTAACACATTAACATAGAAAATATATTCCCCATACAAGAATAATGGTCAGCTGATGTATTTTGGACGAGCTGGCAATATTTTTTTTTGTATTTCACATATTTGTTATAGTAATTCAGTTTCATGGGAAGAAAGCGCTCCTTAAGTTACGTCTACTATATATGTAACACTATATGAATTACTTTCTATGTAACAGAAAGTAATATTGTAGTCTTGATGACTTTACTCCCTGATCGCCAGAGCTCATTGGGAAGGGTATTTTTCACAAGTGCCATAGGCTACGGTTACCGCTTACTATCAGGTCAATATCTGTAAGGATATAAAAACAATATTTTTCCGTTTCTAATTGCTAGTCATAAAAACGTTTTACATTTAATTGTACTGTAGCATAGTTAACGTAACGTTAAACGTTTATCTATATTCCTCTAACATTTTTATTTAAGAAGTTTATTAAAATCAAGAATTTATATTAAATATTGCTTTTATAATCTGTTTGTATATGCTCTTGTAAGAGCATATCAAAACAAACATCCCCAATTCATACTTCAAAGTCGATGAAACGTGTTTTAATTTGGAATAACATTATTTTGGGTATTACGAATTTATGGAAAACGTGAGCTGTCACCGCGCCCTGAAGGCTTGAATAAAGGCCCGATGAAGTAGAACACATAAATTGTTCCTGTGGTATGTGCTGTGATCAAAATTAAGATTAAAAATAAAAGTCCTACAATGTCTTGGTACGGTAATCCAAGAGACAGGTAATTGCTTTACTGATTTATATTCTCAGAGTTTTAACTTTATCTAGCCTATACACTTTTAAACTTTCGCGTATAATAATTATATATGAACATTGTTAACAGGTATTAACGCGACTAACCTTATTATTGTATCTAGCTTTTTTTTATATATCAGAGTGCGACAAACGATCAAATGGGTCACTTGATGGTAAGTGATCACCGCCGCCCATAGACACTCGCAATACCAGAGGTGTCGCGGGTGCGTTGCCGGCCTTTAACAGTCAGCAAACAAGTGTTGCTGACGCTTCCCCCCACCCCAATGAGCTCTGGCGACCTTACTCATACTCGGAAACACAACATTAAAATTATTAATGTTATTATTAAGGAATGTCTTCTGTAAGGTGGAGGTACTTCCCCAGTCGGGCTGCTCTTTGAGCGAATAAACGCTATGCCCTACCTCTCTCTTACTTACATATATATTCAATATTATTTCATTATCATCATTATATCAGCCGAAAGACGACCACTGCTGGACAATGACCAATCTGTGCTGCCTACAACCAGCGGTTTACCGCGACCCTTGCAAGATCGTCGTCGCCCACGCTGCGTTTCTCCTATCTTTCTATCCGAGTGGCCGTCAGTTCTACAAGCTATGAGCCCCACTCATTGCCACTTTAGTTTGGCAATTATTTTCTTAGATACTCAGAAACTAAACTATGGTCACCTTCTTTTAATTTGTCTCTTATAACGTTTTATAATTTAGGCAGTGAAAACCAGCCTTTCATGGTACCTGGCGTGACGTTAACTTTTCATTAAAGTAGAGAAAACTAAAATGTATTATTTAAAGATGCACCTTTCTATAGTCAAAAGTTTGGCAACAAATTATGTGTATAGTATGTGGGATACTTGTAGCTAGGTACAGACGCCAGCACATTCAGCTACCCCAATCTATCAAATTTCCTTAATTCAAAAGTAAACTTTAAACTTTTGTGATAAAGTTGAAATTCTGTAAAATAAATTTGACAGATAGCTGAATGTGCTGCCGTCTGTACGATTACCGTCTGTAAGTGATTTGCAGGTGAAGCACCTAGATTATAGATGGGACAACCTAGGGTTTAAATTTCTGTCTCCGAGCTTCGGAAGGCACTTTAAGCTGCGGGTCCCAGTTGTAGTCACTGGACAACAGAAGTTAAGCCATATTAGAGTCCTACTGGGCAGATAGAACAACGCTGATACAACCACTCGTCGGTGTTGACACATGAGAAAAAATATGCCATCAATTTATAATGCAAGTAATGTTGCGGCTTGGTTACTTTGAAATGCACCGTATTCGCGTAGCGTAATTAGTACTTATTTCTTATTACGTTTGTAAATTTCGATATGCATACCTATAGTTATGTATTTATTACAGTCAGAAAATTATATAATTGAGTACAATAAATATAACACAGCGACATATTATTATGTCATGTCTGAGCGAGCTACGAGTTCGTAGCGCAGTCCAGCACAAAAGTGCCATTCGGGTCGTCTACATACCGAACGTTACCGCTTGCCGTTGCCTCATAAATAATTATTACAAATTATTGAATGTTATCGTTTAGTCATGTTTATTTCAATAAATATTATATAACCTAGCATTATGGTTAAGAAAATCATAGTTAATAAAAAATATTTGTAATTGACCAATAAATAATAACTTCCACTGTGTGAAACTTACTCTGTTAACCATTTATTGTATTTAAAAATCATAAAGCAAATGTTTATAATAATTATGGTACGGATCCCTCGAGTACAAACAATAACACTATGTCCCTGACAAGCTGAAAATTCATTTGGGTATTAATAGTAATAAGCGAGAACGCCGAACGTTGGAAAACGGCGCAAATGGTAATGTTGGCCGGCTTCCTTTTTGTGCAACGTATAGTAAAGCGCTCTATGCATTAGCTATACGCAGCGTGCTTACAATACACTGCGTAGTCTATGCAATGATTCTTTCCTTTAGTTCTGTTGCGACTGCCTTGCTTTTTACTAAATAAATAAAACAGGTTTCCTTATAACCAAATATGTAGTATACATATGTATGTATTTATAACGCAATATTTGCATAAATGGCAGTCATGCTTAGCAGGCTGCGGAGAATTGACCCTGTAATAAATTAACATTTCGAATACACTATTTAATCTTCCTTCACTTTGTTTTGTTTTTATAAAATAAATAAAAATAAACTCCGTGGATACTTCTTCTTATCGTGTCGTTGGTAAGAATTAGATTCTATCTTCCCAAAATAGGGCAACGCTAACCCCTTTGGCTGAAGCGTCATACAAGTCCCGAAGGGAACAAGAGACTGGACAGGAGGGACAATCGGATAAATGTGGACTAATCTAAATATATCCCTAAAACTGTTTAAAAATGAATGGAATTCTATTCAACTGAAAATGGTATGTAAATTATAGGTTTTATGTATTTTTCTGTTAATAAATTATTAATAGTAGTACATAGGTATTGCTTATCTCGTAAGAAATTGGTCCCAGCAGACTCGCGTCAGTATATAAATATGAAAAGAACCACAATCATGCGTGTGAGTTAATATTACACCAATATTTAATAATAATACTAATATCCTGGGACATTATTTACACACGGCCATCTGATCCCAAACTACGCAGAGCTTGTGCTATGGAAACCAGATAACTGATATACTACATATACTACTTTTCTTTTACTTTAACTTCATTGTGTATACTAGTCTAATCAACAAATTAAAAGAGGGTTTAATTCTTGCTACTGCAAACATACATTACAGTACCAAGAATTAACACCTCTTTTATTTATCGTAGGTATATGTTTTTGAAAATTATTCAAAATCTATTGGCGATCACGGCATTTACAAACAAAATCTTAAGGAACAGGATTGTTTTTCAAATAAGTGTTGCCTTCCGCAACTTAATCTTTTTGGTAAATACTTTTTATTTATTGTTGGAAAAAAGGTGCAATGCTGGTACGGCGTGAAACCGGTCGTTAATTCCAAAAAATATTTACATAGAGAGATACGAATCAAATCCACGGGCCAGTAGGAGAGTATAATTGTGAGGGTGAACTCGGTCCTGTAGACTGTAACCGAATAAGATACCACAACACTTAACGCCTATCTTTCTGCCTAAAAGAGTTTTTCCATGTGGCATCTTCAATTTAAGGGAATTGGCAATTTAAGGGAATTGGGAGCGCATTTAGTGATGTATTTGTACTGATATTCAACCACCTTAATCTATTGCGTCTCAATCTATCTCATGGCCTTAACTTTCTCGACGCAAGTCCTTCTCAAAAAACTTGCTGTTCTGAATTTAGTGAAACTGTATTTCAGAAATGCACCACTTATAACAAAGCTTTAGTGTGACCCTGCATGGAGTACTGTTCTCATCTGGACGGCTCTGCTAAGTACCAAGTTGCCACATTCTGACTCGTTAGATAGACTTGCTCGAACGAATATTTACCATAGTGACAGGTAGAGCAGCGTGCTCGGTAGAGCACGAACTGAAAAACCTGGATCAGCCTCGTCAGGTTGCGGGTTTGTCGGTTTTGTGCTGATTATATCATGGAAAATGCGGTCAAGAAATCCATAATTATATCCTTTCGTCATCGTTCTTTTACCGGACCAGTAGGCTACAGGGGAGTCTCCACCGCCTTTGACATATCATTTAGTTTCATTTTTCCTCATATGTACGTGGGTCCGTAGTATTCTCTCCTAGAATATGTGTTTCCAGATACAAATAACATAGGTTTATTCAAGATCAGAGTGAATAGGAATCTTATGTGTACGCGCGGTTTATCCAAGACAGCATCTCTCTTATTATCAGGTTGGAATGTGGTCTAGCGGAAGCGGAAAAATAACCGACGCGGCGACGGCTCCCCGAGTCAGGAGGGTTTTATCGTCACTTTTCCAGAACAATCTACTTTTATTTATTTACCTTTTGATTACTCCGAGATATAAAAGACTAATAAAAATTAAATGAAATACCTATCTAAACTGTCTTAATAAGCTCGTGCAAGTTTCACATTTCTCCTATAATGTTTAAAATCAATTTAATTAACATTGTAATTAGTGTGAATGTAATTGGATCCAAGGAAATCTGAAGTACCCTTGTTTTAGCGGAAGTTCCTTACGTTATTGGTACCTTCACCTTTCGATTTTATTGACTATATTCTTTTGGACTCGGTGGTTTCGGTTTCCGTATAAAAATGGAAAAAAATATAAATATACAACAAAATATATCAGCAGATATGAGTTAAGTTCAAAAATTTCTGAATCTTAATACAGTGTTGGATGTAGGGTATATCTTATCTTATCTTTGTTGGGGTGTACTTGCGTACAGCACTTCGACCCTTTAGGATCTTTTGTACTACCCCCCACTGGTTTTTATTCTATCCCTAGAGCCCTGAATGAAGTCTGCACATAATCCAGTATGCTTCTTAGGGGTCGTTGATTGTAGTCTCCTGGTTCGGGATATGCCAGCCCCAGGATGGCCATTCTGTGTCTTGCCAATGCATCGCATTTGCATATTATATGCAGCATTGTTTCATTTTATTCCCTACAGGTCCTGCAGATCGGGCTATTCGACAGTCCCAGTTTGTGTAGGTGATAGTTGTTGCCGTAGTGGCCCGTGAATACTGCTACTATCAGTCGTTGCTGGTTTCTGCTGTACTTCCAAAGCGTTTTGGACCAGCTTTTGTCTACTCCTTGATTTTGGTTAACATTTGATTGTGTTTAGCTGTGGATTCATTTTAAGGATTGCTCCTATTACATTTGGATGAAGCCCTACGCACGGTTCTGGTCCACAGAAGTGACTTTCAGATCCCTTCCTAGCCAGGGTACATATAGATTTAGAAATTTATTAAATAAGATTTTGTCTTGCGAATGAGGATAATAGCACATCCCCCAACCTGAAAATGTTAAGTCATCTCTAAACAGATACATATTACTTAAAAGTTACCTACTTGAATTTAAGAACTTATAATAATTATTACAATTTGTTCTATGTTCTAACATAACAATTAGTCCTTTACAGGGCGCTAACTTGTTGTACGCAACTTGACTAACGTTTGAGCAAAACAAAAGCTTGGATATATGAGGTACTATTTCCAAAATCTATGATTAATTAATTAAATTATCGTATGGGCAGTGACTCTGACACTATTACAGTGTCAGAGTTGTCCAAGTTGCTCAGAAATTAAATAAACTCAGTAGCACCCCAAAGAGAAGACGTTGGCGATAATATATCCATACCCATGTGTTGGTAAGCATGTGACCCATACATGGTTTCTGAAATTGAAGAGTCATCAGATTAACAGAGTATGGGCTTATGCAGTTCACTTGTGTTTTTTAATACATTTCTACACTCAATTCTTCATAGTAGATTGGTCTCTCTCCTAACCCTATTTATAAGACAGGAGATCAAAGTTAAACAAGAAAACTCTATCTGTGCGAAATGATGGAATTGTATTGACGGGTTGGTTGGCGTGGTTTGTAGATAACTTGCCTGTCACGCCCCAGGTTTGATTCCCACCCACGACAAATATGTATTTGTGTGCATGAATGAACTGGGTGTAGTTATGTATATAAGTATGTATTTACAAAAGAAAAGTAGTATATCAGTTATCTGGTTTCCATAGTACAAGCTCTGCTTAATATGGGATCAGATGGCTGTATGTGAATAATGTCTCAGGATATTATTGTTATTATTATTATTATGTACCTAAAATAAATATATTTAGTAATCAAACAGCATCGCTGTAAAGCCCCTAACTCAGTGTACTTTCACTTTTTCCCTAATATGGCCTTCGCAACATTCTTGGCAGGTGCTATAAAACCAGTGAATAAAATAAAAAGAAAATACAATCCTGGAAAACATTTTATTAGCAAAACTTTTATCTATAGCTCTGTATTCTCTGGATACCATAGAGCATTTATGGATATCTACTAAGTTAGTAATATATTAACTATTCATTCTTTAAAGCTATTTTACGGAAAAGTATGATCGTCCCTTGTATTGAGGCCAGTGTACTCCGACGGTAGCAGCGAGTTTCTGGCACTTTTCGTGTGTGTCAGGTGTCTCATCTATTCTGATCATTGCATATACAGAAAGTTCTTCACAACACATCATGGCTAGTACACGATTTACGATTTTCATTCTTATATCTGCAAACTTCGTCAACGGCTCGTAATACGATGGTTCTGAAATATAAAATACTTTAAGGCTTGTGTCTAGGGAAAGTGCCTTGGGAATCCAGCCGCTCAACTAAAATTTTAAGCATTGTGCGTATTCTAAATAAATAAAATAAAATGGAATAAAATAAAATAAAAAAGGTTTTTCTTCACGTAGACTTTAAAAAAGCGCTTGTAAATAGTCAGAATATGTTTGTAGTAATATAGTTGTATACATTATTATTTCTAGTAACAGATATTTAGGTACACATTGTATGAAAACATTTATAAAATTTATTTTATTATAGCATTGATATTTAGCTAACTCGTATCAAGAGATGTCAAGGGATTATGTTTTAATTATCTAGATTAAGTCTAATATTTTTACTACATTTTGTCAATGGTTCTGCCTATATTAAAGGTATTATTATTATGACGGACCTTGTGTTAATAACGACGGTCGCGCTTTAATGCTACCACCGGATCCAATGCGCCCCAACTGAGAAGACCCAGCGAAACAAACTCAGTGGGTTCATCTACTACCGGTTTCAACACGACCCAGTTGAGACGGTCCGGCGAAACATACTCAAGCGGGCATGAACACGGGATTTGGTCCAATTAGAGTAATTATTTAGTAGGCAAACACAATATATGCTCGATCGGTTGTCTGAATGCTTATTATTTTAGATTATATTTAGGTATACAAAAGAAAAAGGTGTTCCGGTGGAATATCCTTGAACTTATGATGTCCCTAAAAACATTAAGAAGTCCTTTATTAAATACAAAACTAGAACTATTTTTACATTTAATACATCAATTTCACACGTACAGCTATTAGTGTAGATTAATTGATCAAGTTAGGCAGCCTAAAGTGTAGTGTCTGAAAAATTTGGAATAATTAATCTTATGGAATTTAAAAAGGATTCTTAACAAAAACAATGTTTTTAGTGCCTAAACATGATAAGTAAATTTATAACGACTAATAATAAGCAGAAAGTTGAAGATTTATAATAGTGATAATGATTACAGTCTTAACTTATGAAGTCTGTACCTATTTGCCGCACCACAGGTTTTAGCTGATTCTAAATCTAATCCCTTTTCATTAATTAATATTAATAAAACAATTTTAATATTCCTTAACGTAATGAATTACTACTTCTTAATATTTTGAAACAATGAAAATATAATAAAACAGTTTTCAATCTAAACTTATGAACGTTTTATGGAAACTTAAAACATTTAAAGCTTTCAAGACGTAAATAATTTAATATAATGATGGCTCATTTTTCTGAGGTCGTTCTGAGTTTCTATCAATACCCTTCCTAAAGCGGTTTGAAAACTCACCCTAGCTAAGAGTATGTTAATGCTACTTTTACTTATAAATCTGGTATAGGGTGTTGTAGAATAGTAAACTTATGATTAGGTATTTTCTTAATCATGCGCTTATTGCAATTGTGTGAAATAATAAATTATTCATCGTTAAAGCTTGTCATACGGACACATATACACGCTATCTGCAACAATTCATTTAGGAAATTACGTTTCATTTTAAGTAATTTCAATAATATTTTAGGTATAAAATCCTTATGAAATGTCCTTGTTTGGAGTCTTGAATCGACAGCCATTTGGAATCCACATGAAGCTAAATATAGTATTATTGTGGAATGTTGCAAGAAGTTTCTGCCAAAACACAGAGGTGTCTGCAGAAAGAACTGGAATAGATTTGAAACTTTTGCATCATTCTCACGGTTATAATATTAAAAAAAACAATTCAAATCATATTGCTTGGAAACAGTGAAATTGTTCGTAAATTTGTGTCCCTGGTTCTATATGACCACACCTGTGCACAAACTGCTTATTCACGGACGCGAAATTATTTCACCTTGTTTTTTGGCAATAGGACAGTTATGAGGGCTCTAGAAGCACGTAATAAAGATTTTAAATATTACAGAGAGGAAAACCTCAAGAAAACATTCTACGCGGATATTTATTTTGATGTTAAAAATCTCCGCGTTAAAAATATGTTAACGGAAACATTCTGCAACAGAAAAGCTATTGAACTATCATAAAGATGCAAAAGAAATGTTTGAAGAAATAACGTTTACTGAAGAATCTTTCATCGAATGAGGCATTTTAAATTGGACTGTCGTATATGTAACGTAATACAGCTTTTTTTATTTCCTTAATATATTTTTTCAACTTCTATAATTGTATTATCGCATTTGTATACGTATAAAGCAGATTAGGAATTTATATCATTTTTTGACATTTCGGTCCCAGTGAGAGACGGTATATTATAAGTTGTGTATTTTAAGTTTAGCTTTCAATATCTTATTGGGAGCTCCTGTAAAGATATTGGAAATAATAAATTAGTGGAGTATATAAAATGAAAATTTCTAAATCATAATGGCCATACACGATGGCCTAAGTTCCGGTAGATAGACCAATACGATTCATGTCTAGTAATACATATCTGAACTTAAACTTTGGTTTGAGTTCCATCTGAGAACAGGTCAAAGACGTACATAAGTATTTCAAGTTACCTTTATCAACTTGCTCTTCTATAACGATAGCTCGAAAGACACCCATTTCACCCCCAATACCCATATCTAGGAATAGAATTTGTATGCCAGACTTCGGAGACATGAGCAATGAGGCTTTATCCCACTCGATCTCCAAGTCTTGGTTTCCGGCATCGAAAATCTCTCTAAACTCGTCAACTCTCTGTGGGTAGCAAAACGGTATCTAGGTACAATTAGGTAATTAGATAATACGATAACTAGGTAATTTGAGCTTTGGGTTTTTTTAGGTATGGCTTATAAAAATGACACAAAATTAATTTAAATAGTCGGTGTGTGATGTGTCAATGCGCTATATAAATATAGAAAATTGTGTTATCAATTTTAATACAGTTTTGATTTAGGTACAACAAATTTTAATCCTACAAGTCTTTTGAGTACTTAGCTTATTGCAGTCTAAAAAAAATTGATTATCACTTATTGTAAGCCAAATGACGAGTATGCAAAATTATGTAATGAAATCGAACTCATTGTGCGAATGCATCTCGGCAACAATTTTTTTTCTTTAATAAAACAACGCCCGCATTAGGTATTCGCCCGGTATTCACACCAAATTAACCAGGTCAAGTGGGGTAGTGCTATGTCTGACGAGTTTGGACTAACTTGTGGTGTAAGACAGGGTGGTCTATCCTCGCCTATACTGTTTAACCTGTACATGGACCAATTAGTTGGGGACCTCAGTAGCTTATATGTAGGATGTTACATAGACGGAGTATGTGTCAGCAATATAAGCTACGCAGACGATCAGGTACTTCTGGCCCCAACCCCGAATGCTTTGAGGATCTTGATTGAGACTTGTGAAAAATATGCTGATTCACATGATCTCCAATATAACGGCATCAAGAGCGAGATCCTCATCTTTAAGGCTGGATTAAAATATGATCCTACAGATGTTCCAGTAATATTACTCCAAGGGTCACCCCTAAAGAGAGTTAACACCTTTAAGTACCTAGGACATATTATAACTTCAGACCTTAAAGATGATGATGATATTGAAAGGGAACGGAGGGCGCTGGCAGTGAGGAGCAATATGCTGGCCCGTAGATTTACACGGTGTAGCAAGGAGGCTAAAATAACACTATTCAAAGCCTATTGCCAATCCTTCTACACCTGTGGCCTGTGGACAAGGTATACGCTCCGAGCTTATAACGCCCTCCGAGTTCAATATAATAATGGTTTCAGAGTGCTGTTGGGACTATCGAGGCGCTGCAGTGCGTCCGGAATGTTTGCGGAGGCCTATACAGATGGATTCCACGCAATCATCCGCAAGAGAGTCGCATCGATACTTCACAGAACACGCAATAGTCACAATAGCATTCTGAAAACATTTTCTGCGCGATATGACAGCCCTATACTAAGCCACTGGGTGGCTAAAGTAATAGGCGCTGCTTGATAGTAATTATAGATTATTAATATTTACTAACATCCAAACTAATATTATAAATGCGAAAGTAACTCTGTCTGTCTGTCTTTCTGTCTGTCTTTGCTTCACGCCTAAACTACTGAACCGATTTGTGTGAAATTTAGTACAGACATAGTTTGGAACTTGAGAAAGGACATAGGATAGTTTTTATTACAAAAAATAAAATAAAAAATAAAATAGCGCCATCTATTGGTCAAGAGTCGGCATCAATTCAGTACTGAAAATTCATCGGAAAAATGTAAATATAAATATTTCGAAAATAAGGGAAAAATAACATTTTCGCCTTTTTCGATCGGCAATAACGGCTTTAATGCCCTAAGTTGTAACGTTGTATTTCTATTCAACGCTCCTTAGTTCATTTTAGTATTAATTCTCCGCCGCTTTAAACCAGTTCGGTAGCCGCCGAGCGGTCGCTAAGCAAAACCGGTTGGGAAGCGTGAGCCGCCGAGCGGGGATTTAGCGAACGTTGGGAGGTGAGACTCAGATTGCACTCATTGCGATAGCACGTACGCACTCACTTAAAAAGAAACGTTATATTTTTCTTAGTCGCGTCGTGTAACATCTTCAAGTTGAAGTGAATCTTCATTCACAAATAGTTATTAGTTTAACAAGTTAATTTCAATCAGTGTTAACCCCATATTGGGTAAGTGTTGATTATTATTTAGTTCTCACTCAAGTAGGGTATGGTAACGTGTACCGGCCACCTTTATTTGACCTTGTGGCAAATACCATGTCAACTTCATCTTGTGCCTTATGCCTACACTAAATTTATTTTATGTACGGTCCTTCACACCATTATTTTATCCTTTTTTTTATACAAACTTTATTTGTAAACTCCGCTTCTGCCTGTGACAATTGCACACATTCGCCTTATGCGTAATTGGTACTCCCGCTTCCTCATCACCATTACGCGGTCACAGACAGGAGAGGCTTGATTCAAAAGAATATTTAATTTAGCGGACTTCAATTCCCAGGGTCCAAAGTTCGGCCTACGAGGGTCCAAAGTACGAATTGCAACTGTACCTCAACATCCGTCACCGTTAGCGACGAAGCCACACTTCAGACCAGCCCAATCCCTGTGGGTCATCCTCCGGCCTGCGTAATCCTCCTGGAACTCCGCGACATCTCCGTTAGTGACGAAGCCAGCCAGGAGAGTACTTGGCGCGCCTACCTCCATAGGGCATAATAATTGACGGGCTTATAACCCATGACCATTAATTCTTTTTAATAAATTTGTAAGTGGTGAGCGTGAACCGTTTAATTATTTGTTTCTTTTAAACCACACCTCATACGCTTCAAAGTGAGTATACATATCTTCAATTCAAACGCAGAGCTCATGATGTTGATTTTTGAAGAGTTCCCTAGAATATCTTCCACATTGAAGTTTTGAAGAGATCCCGCGAGATCGGGACCTATGTGGGTAAAACCAAAAATCTGCCGGAAGTCACTATTCCACGCGAACGAAGTCGCGGGCAAAAGCTAGTAGGATATAAGACCGCTTACTAACAAAATATGGATTAATTTACAATCTGAAATAAATGTTTTATTATTATTACTATTAGAGAATCTAATCTCTGTGTTGCGGGGTACTTTACAAACATATTATACACAGACACAAATTACTTCCAGACTCAGAACAATAATTTATGGGTCACACAAATAGTTGTCAGGCGCGGGACTCGAACCCGGAACACAAAGTGGCGCGGCGACTGTCTTAGCCGCTGCGCCACACGTGCAGTCCAATTAATTACGCACTATGACTAATACTTGGGTGGTGCCAACGGTTGTCTGGAAGAGATCGCTGCAAAGCGATAAAACTACCGATTGTACCTGTATTTACGTATATTAAGATAATGTTTTGTGTTTTTTAGTGCAATAATGTGTAGTCTGTCTATCTATCTAAATGTCATGGAGGGCAAAAGTGGTCACAGTGGTACGTTTGCACACGTATCGATGAGATGCCCCGTCTGATTGCGGACTGGAATGCGCAATCAGACAAGCAGTCCGCGTCTTTGGGTAATAAATAACGCAGCGCGACCAACGCACAAAACGTCAATAAAAACAATGGAGTCTGTTTTATTGTTCAGGCACCTACACATTAGTGAGAGATCTGAGCCGGGTTTTAACTCATTAAACAACGATCGACTTGCGTACTGAGCGATTCCTATAATTATATACCCTAGAAGAGATGTAGTAAAAACCTCTTTATTTTACGACATACTTCTCCGGCTGCAATATAACACGAATGATAATAGGAAGTACCTACTCCTAATATATATTAGTAAAACTTTATTCATTCACTCTCTGATTAAAGGAAAAACTATTAAGTAATGGGACTAGTAAGTAGCCGAATCAAAGTATAGTATATCATTACTTGTCAAATGGGGAAGGGGGAGGGGTTTAAAGGCTATTGTAAGTTTTCTTGCAGCCTATCTAGTCATATCTAATCTCATTAAAAGTTAGATATCTTGGTAATAATATAAAACTATATAATAATGTCCTCTTGGTCGATTTTCGCTTGCGACGACCAGTCTCAATGGAGTCTTGCTGTCTGCTTAGGACATATTATAGTGCACAAGTATATGCGCAAACACCGGGGCATTCTCATGATCTGATGGGACGACTAACGGCACAACCTAAACTAGGACAGGCATAGGACTAACGGCTTTACGTTCTCTCTGAGGCACGGGGGTGTTGTTACACCCCCGTGCCAACTCCCAAACTTCTAACTCTTAAAATCACTTTTTGCCCCGACCCGGGATTTGAACACGGGACTTCATTGTCGGTGGTTGAAAACGCCACAAAAATATCTCAATAATATTAGAGATTAAAAAGAACTAATGCATAATTTTAGTTATGTTGTATTTTGAATTTCTGTACCAAAAACAATTTTATTAAAATTAAATTTCTTATAATATTCACACATATAAATATTTACCTACCTTTTACTGATATCGTATTGCAATTCTTATCAATACGTTATACTTCCGCAAAATATTTATTTAAATACTTTGCGGAAGTATGACGTGTTGCAGCTAACTGGCATATTATTATGTTTTTGTCTTAAACTAAACTTACAGTCTTATCAGCTGCAAAAAATTTCACAGGATACAATTCTGTATCCTCCGACCACCAGTAAAATATTCTCCAATATGAATCAAGGGTTTCATTTGGATGAAATTGTGCACCTTCTTCGAATTCTTCGCAGGAGGTTACGTTATATAGCACTGGCACTGCATCCACCCAAACACCTGCAAACAAAGCAGTTACAAAGACTCTAATGTAAGTTAACATTTTAGATGCTTCTATTGTACTTCATTCGTTGGTATTCATACAATTGTGTGTGACTTTATATTGACATTCAAGTGGCCATTGATTCAACAAATCATGCAGATGGTGCTTCTTATATCATTTACTTAGTTACGTGCCTATTAAAGAAGTACATTTTTAAGGGCCTGTTGGCGTGGTTGGCAAAAGGTTCCCACTCAAGACAGATATTTGTGTGCATGGATATGTCTGTTTGTCCTGAGTCTTGGTGTAATTATCTATATAAGTATAGTAAAGCAGCATATGTAGTATATGATGGCCGTGTGTAAATCATGTCCCGGAATAGTATATATTTATTATTACTTTATTTAATTCAAGACGCAGTTATCTCGGTATCGTATTTAGAGGATTAACCGTAATAAAAAAAAATTGTGTATTATATTATGTAATAAAATTTTTGATCTTTCACACATTAAGTTAAAAAAAAATAGCTATTGAACTACTAAAATAGTTATATTTAATACTCACCCTCAACGTTGTAATAATTTAAGTATATTATTATGTTTCAATAAAGTGAAATACAAATACAACTTGCTCATTTCGTAATATTAACCTATATTCGAAAATATGGAATACAAGTTTCCATTTAAATTAGTTATATTCTAAAATATATTGTGCCGTCTCGTATTAGGTAGGATGATCCTATGAGGAGTTTGGATCAGCTTGCAGATTTTAGCATATGTATCTATTGTGATGTAAAATTCCGAAAAGTATCAAAATCTAAGTCTCAAAAATTTGGACGTATGACTTTAAGTAAATTGAACTTACAAATGCCAAACTATTTAATTATGTCAGCCTCATAGGCCTTCCTAAAAGATTCCACTTGGCAGACGGATTGGTCGAAGTATGATGGTCATAGTACACAGAGAGAAGCTCCTGCACGTTCTCTGGGAAATATTCCCTCGGGTTGACTTCTACGCCCGCCATAGGATGAAATGAGGTGGGTTATATTCTTTACCGTCAGCCAAACAGCAAACTTATTAATTATAACTTATATAAACCAACAGAAATCACCCAGCTTGGCAATTTAGACCTAGGATCGTAAATGTGATTTAAGTAAGCTCGTTTCTCATTACAATCGTTCTTTGGAGGTAAGAAGCTAAACGATTAATCAACTCTGTTATCAAACAGACCATTAAATAGAGAAAAAGCGAAAAATATTTGTTTCGAATGTATCCCAATTTTTGCAATTAGAGAACTTTGATTACGATTATTGATAGTTCGGGTCTCCTTGGAATTTATCTATTCCGAACCACATTATCATGATATGGCCTGTAAGTTTAATGTTTAATGATAGCCAGAGGTGTTGGGTTCGATCCCCACCCAGTGCAAATCTTTGTGTGATAAGCACGATTATTTGTTCTGTGTCTGGATGTAATTCGTTTATAAACGTAAGTGTAAAAGGTTCTCGAGTGGCGACCACGAAGCGGAAGACGCAGCAGAAGGGTCGCTGGATGCGGATAGCGCAAGACCGGCAGTTGTGGAGATCTTTGGGGGAGACTTTACGTCCTATCGATACTTTCTTAAGGAAAACAGTAGGAAAAATACCCATACTACGTTCACGCTGTACCTATATTGTGTGTACTACGTCAAAATCTATATCAGGTGACAAATATAATATTTAAAGTGTCAAATTAGTACAAAAATCCTGAAGGGACGAAGTGCTCTACGGAAGTATAGTGCTACAAACTTATCTGGCCCGGTGGCCAAAAGTAGAACTAACGACGCCAGTTTGAAATGTCAATCGGCCTGTTATTCCATGACATTCCTGCCATTGATTGTTTGTTGCGCGTATTTATTTTTCTTTATGTGTTTTTTAATTGTGAAAAATGCCGAAAGCTTTAAAAAGTGATGCGAGGAATGTTATATTACAAGTATTGAATTATATGAAGAAAGAAAAACGCCATCAGGCACCAATTATACCCTTCAATAAGTTGTATGAACGCGTAGCTGCTGCTACAGGTTAGTGTTGTCAGCTTCTGAAAAAATACGAAACTCCCCCTCGCATTTTAAATTAAAATACATATTTTAAAATATTCATTTTTTATTTAATTTTTGCTATTTCCTTTGTAGGTGTCCGGGAGCGATTTGTAAGAAAACTTGTGAAAGAAAAAGAGCAAGCAGATGCAAAAATTTATAGCAGATCAGAATATTGGTAGATCGAATTCTGAAATCATATCATTGATTGCAGAAGCGTTTGATAAAATAACAGTCAATGAATGGCAAAAGCATTGCAATCATGTGAAAAAATATTGAAAATGTGTACTTACTTAAATGAGCTTTTCATCATTCATTTAGGTAGTGATAGTGAAAGCGAAAGCAGTGTTTCCTATAATGATGATAATAAAATGACTTCTGAATTAAACCATTCCGGTGACATAATAATACCTGGAGTATCTCCGTTAGAGAACACTCAGCATACATTTTATGTAAATGATCATAATTATTGTATAAAAATATAAAGATTTGTAATGACAGTATTTGTTTGCTTTTTAGTGAAGTAACATTTACGTTATAATTTTCATATTATTTTTACCCACTTTATTGCAAAATATAGTTACTAGCAACACTAAATGCGATAACAGCGACGCTGCCAGCGGGCCAGATAAGTTTGTGGTACTGTACACACCAACCAAGACAATGTCAAATGAACCACTGTTGTGTTGTTTTTCTTAATTCCTTCGTTCTAAACAAAGACCATATAAGAAGTAGATATAATTTTAATTCAACTCGTATTTTATATTCACACATATTTCATGTTACGTAAATATTTGACGTAACATGAAATGTATAGTGACATGTAGCATGATACTATGGCAGATTCTCCTGCCATTGCTATAGTTATCTCAGGTAGATAATATAAAGAACTATTTAGCTACTACCCCGCACTAATATTAAGTAAATAATTGAAGTTAATTAGTGGAATATTTGAACCAACAACGAACAGAATGTGTTGAAACTTTGAACAAAATAATCTAGCTCTAATTAATATCCAGACCACGTTCAGAATAACAAATGTTATTAGCAATATAGCGTGGTTTAATGTTTATTAAAGCAATCTATAGATATGTACATACACAGGAATCGCTTGTAGTTGTAGGAAAAATAGATATGTTAGATTTTTCTCCCCGAATTTCACATATGTATAATAATTATAATTCTCAAAATCTTATAAAATGATGAAATTCAGTATGAAATAACCTATCAGGGGCTCTACCGGCTAACTCGCCGAACATCGTTTTCGTGGATGGCGTTCAAATAAATAAAGGTTAAAAATGACTTAATCAATCGTTAAATCGGCTTCTATTAACACATGTGACGCTATATATGGTCCGGAATCGATTTTCAACGTCGAAGCCGATTAAGTAATTTTTAACCTTTATTTATTTGAACGCCATTCACGAAAACGATGTTCGGCGACTTAGCCGGTTGAGCCCCAGATTAAAGAATCCGTTTTACAAACTCGAAGCTCGGCTTGAAATTGAGTTTTATCTGAAACAGATAAACGTAAAATTTGGAGCCGGTCATGAATACATTTGTACAAGAGTATTTCTTAGAGTTTTAGATAACCATTGGTCACTGTCTAGATTGGTGAATCAAAATAATTAGAGTACGTTGTATGAAACCATTACAACTTAATTTTTAAGCTTATTTAAAAACTATATAAGTTATTACGGGTTACTATTTTAATATTTAAGGGGACACTTTTTTTCCTTGATAAGGCAAGGGAAGACGTACGCATGTCACCGGTAAAAAGTATCCGCAGGTGGGTATGGCGGATTCGCGCCCATTAAACCTAACCTGCCATGGACGTCTCTTGGCGCCTGATGGGCCCCGGGAACGCGGGTATGCTACACCGGTACATATTAAAGTGAACCTGTGAACTGAAATTTCATAGAACATTTTTCTAGGTCCTAGAATTTATATTGAGCGTGTTGCTAGTGGGTTAATCCAAACATTTATCTATATTTATTGATATTCGATCTTAAACTCCTTCATCATCAATCAATGAGGGCTACCGCGTATCAATTTGCCGCTAGAGGCGCTACCATCGCGGCAGGTCTACGAAGCGTCAAAATACACTGTTTTTGATCGGGTTACGCTGTTTATTAATAAAAACTGCGATTATAACTCAAAATTTAGGTTTAAAACTAAATAAATTACAAAATGAATAACAGCTCGATGACTGTAATAAATATTTGAAAAAATATTTAAGATCCTGTTAAAGTGTTTCATAAATATCATGCCGCAGTGTTGTGCGGGGACTGCACAACACTGCGGCATGCTATTTATGAAACACTTTAACAGGATTTTAAATATTTTTCGTAAAAACATTCGTCGCGTCCACAATAACAATGATTTTGATCAGCGATAGTGGACCTTCCGCGACAGTGGCGCCGACTGGTGAGCACAAAAACGGTAGCCCTCATTATCCGACAGCGATATCTATAGTAGTAGCTAATTTGTTTTAAACCATTTACGAAGTGGGTCGCTTCGCCACCGCTCAACGTGGCAACGCGTTAAAATGTTCAATGGTTCAGAAATATTCAAATATCGAAATGATTATAAAAATTTACGCGAAGATTATAATCGATTTAATCGTTGTCCTGTTAAGTGAGGACGGTTAATTAACGCGATATTTTTTGGTCATATTTGAAGTAAATTCAATATTTGCTATGTTTTAATTTCAATTAATCACCAACGTCTTATAAAGTCCAGCAACTAAACTGTTCGTGATAGAACCTTTAGAATTATCATAATTTCAAAAAGAATTTAAATTAGTTGGTAAAACTTGTGAAACATCAAACAATTCAACCTTTTATAAACTATAAAACAGATATCGTAAGGGGATACTTAATATCTTCAATAATAAACTAAAGAACAGGTAAAGCAGGGTAATTGTAAAAGTAGTTCTATACATTTTAGATACATATATAAACATAAAAAGCCATATTTATTAGGGTTCCGTACCCATAGGGTAAAATGGGACCCTATTACTAAGACTTCGCTGTCTGTCTGTACGTCTGTCACCAGGCTGTACCTCATGAACCGTGATAGTTAGATAGTTGGAATTTTCACAGATGATGGTTTCTGTTGCCGCTACAACAACAAATACTAAAAAAAAATGTATAAATATTTAAGGGGGCTCCCCAGAATTTTATAGATGATGGTACGGAACCCTTCGTGCGCGACTCCGACTGGCACTTGTCCGGCTTTTTTAAAGTACCACGATACATTTCATAGTGAATTACAGCGAAAATGATACGATGCTTATAAACTGTTATATATTTCACGTCAATACGACGACGAGGGCTAAAGATATACTATAAATGAATATGTATACAAAAGTCGTGGCCATAATCTAGTATTTTTATCATACTCGTAACAACGTAACTCGTATTAATTTAATTACCAACTACAGCCCCAAACCCAAAGTAGAGAAATATATTTTATTATATACACCAAATATAGCTTCTAACAATGCCTACGCACCATTAACCAAATTACGCTTCATCGATACCAATGTAGTTTTACACTGGATGCACGCTTTACCGAATAAAGCTGCGAACAATTATTTGGCGAACCATATTGTTTATTTATTTATTTATTTAATTAAGGAAACTCTACAGCTATTTTAACAGAATACATTAATTGTTTTTTACGATACAAGAACACTTAGCCTATTACAGAGTTCCACGACAATGCAACATGGACACAACCTTAGATTTAATTATAACTAGACTTAAAAGTTAGGTAGTTTAAGTGACACTTGTTCTAATTAGACTTTTGACGAGCTCATGAACAATCTTGTTTTTAAAATTATTTTTAGACAATAAGAAAATATCAATGTAACTAAATTTAACATTATATGTACGAAGCAATCGTGACATAGTTGAGTGGCTACCATAGTTTGTGCGGTGATAAGGTACGGAAAATAATGTAGTGTTCCTGGTACGAGTTTTTTGAGTGTTAAACCTGATAGATGACAAGAGTTCAGGACAGTCGAGTACACCACGCAAAATATCAAAAAGAAAACACATGTCTATCATCACACGTCTATCAACAAGAGGTAGCAATTTATAGTGACGACAGTCTTCTATGTAAGTGTCATGACGTTTGTGTGTTTTGTAATTAAGGTGTTTTATAAATCGTCTTTGAATGCGTTCAATTCGGTCATTATATACATTATACCTGGGAGACCAGACTGGACTACTGTACTCCAAGATACTACGAACATAGGCATAATATACAATTTTGAGTGTGTGAGGATTTTTGAAAGGTGCACAAGTACGTATAACGAAGCCAAGGTTTCGAAATGCTTTTTTGGTTACATTGTCTATGTGTTGTGAGATCAGCATCTTGGAGTCCAGAAGCACTCCCAGATCACACACCGTTTCCGCTCTGTTAATTATACAGTCGCCGAACTTATAATTGTATATAATAGGATTGGCTTTACGACTAAAACTAATTACTTGACACTTATTAATGTTGACGGTTATATTGTTAAGTTCATAGTATTTAGATAACTTGTTTAAATCTTGCTGTATCATTTCGCAGTCTTCTGTGGAGCGAATACGCATATAGATTTTTTTATCATCGGCATACAAAAGATGCTTAGCGTTATCAAAACATTTAGAAATGTCATTTAAGTATGCACAGTAAAAAAGAGGTCCTAAATGTGATCCTTGTGGAACACCGGAGGGAACATTAATGAAGTTTGATTTATAGCCACCTAAAACTACTGCCTGTGAGCGATTTGTGAGATAAGATTGTACCCATCGAAGTAAATCACCGTGGATGCCCAGGCTATGCAGTTTTTTTAATAAAATTATGTGATCTACGCGATCGAATGCCTTTTCGAAATCAGTGTATATCGCGTCTACTTGACCTGACCTTTCCATTTCATTTAGGGTATAGTGACTGAAGGTAGTCAGATTTGATGAAGTGGATCGACCTCTAAGGAATCCATGCTGACTGTGGGGTATGCCAGCAGATATGATGGGGTAAATATGTGTGTAAATTATTTTCTCAAAAAGTTTACCTATTGTATTAAGGATAGATATAGGTCGATAATTTTTTATTTCGGATTTAGATCCCTTTTTGTGAATTGGAATTATATGTGCCTTCTTCCAGGCCTGGGGGAAAATACATTCGTGCAGAGACATATTTAGTATTATTGTGATTGGGTTTGATAGACTCCTAGCACATTTCGACAAAAATATGGCAGGAACTCCGTCACAACCAGGGCCCTTAGATTTATCCAATGAGTTCAACAGCCTATAAACAACATCCTCTGTTACAGTTAACTTAGATATGAGGTTACATGTGGTGTCGGTATCATAATCGGCATTGTCTACAGTTGGACTTGTCGGTTGAGAGAAAACACTTTGGAAGAAATCATTAAACGCATTGCTTATGGCAATTCCTTCTTCGTACAGCTCACCATTAATGGTAAAAGATTTAGGATATTGGCTCCCTCCCCTTTTCGACTTTACATAAGCCCAAAACGCTTTGGGTTGATGTGAAATTGTGTGCTCGGTGCGAGCATTATGCTCATCGATATGCTTTTTCTGTATTCGATGCTGTCGTTCACGAAGAAGAGAAAATTCATTGTAATCTCGGGGGTTTTTATATTTCTTCCACCGTCTATGAGCCTTAGATTTTTCGTTGATTATCTTCATCAGGGACCGATTAAGCCACGCCGGCAATTTACGTGACTTATGGTTTACTTTTAACGGAACATACAGTAAAAAACATTCATACAGTACGGTGTAGAATTGGTCGACTGCGTCGTCAGTTGAAATATCATCAAACATGTCCTTCCAGTTGATCCCGTTTAAGTGTGAGTTGATTAAGTCATAGTCGCACTTGTAGAAATTGTGCCGCATGGATACCTCTTCATTCAGCGGAGTTAGGAATAAGTCAGTGCAATCAATACTTATAGATGGATGATGACTATCCTCTGGTACAATAGTGTCCGAAGATCGATCCACACTGACGTGGGTGTTAGAGAAAACTAAGTCTAAGGTTCGATTTTTCGCGTTCGTTATGTAATTGTACTGCATGAGACCTAAGAAAGACAAGTCCTCGACAAATTTTATGGCACTATGTTGAATGTCTTGTGATCCAATGTGCTCCAAAGTGCAACCACCGTGTGACCACTGCAGACAGGGCAGATTAAAATCACCAACGAGGATGGTAGCGTGTGTAGGGTTCTGTTCAGTTAAATATAAAATGTTGCGGTATGTGTCTTCTAAATGATAAGCTATGTTAGACGAATCAGGTGGAATATAAACAATTAATAATTGTATGTCGGCATTTGTGCCCATACTGCATGCTGGCAATGTGACACAGAGTAATTCGGTTTTATCACTTGTTATGTCACTACAAATAGTCGCTCCGAATTCTCTTTTGCAACAAATCATCACACCACCGCCCGTTTTCTTACCTGTTTCGGTCAAATTTCGGTCGCGACGAAACACATCATACCTAGCATCACATAGTTCAGAGCTCAATATATCGTCTTGAAGCCATGTCTCAGTGAATAAAATAATGTCATAAGTATTGCTTTGTATGCCGTTGAACAGGTTAAGGCATTTAGTTCGGAGCCCACGTACATTTTGGTAATATATATTTAACCTACACATCTCCATTAGAAATTAATATAATTAATAAATTGACTAAAGCTAGAGAAAATAAGCTAATATACGAAATTGGGTTTATCCGTTGTCTCTGCCTACCCCTCTGGGAAACAGGCGTAAGTCTATGTATGTATGTGTATATCGCGTTCAATTACGCATAAAACGCACAACACACACAAGTAATGAACCAACCCAAACGCAACGAAAAGGCATATATGCCACTCTGAGATCATTATAACCTTTAAACAAGATCAACCTTAAGCAACGAGATATGTGATTGTCGGCCAGTAATATTGTAGTAATTTCATAGTAAAACCTATTAAAAATATAAGCTTTTTGAGTAGCGAAATACTTCCCAATTTCTACAATGGTGTTCAAGACTGCCCCGCGATTAACAATATATTCTAAGAAGTGACAAATTATACACTTACGTGTACTTTCAATTTCTTTTAAATTTGTATGGTTTGTATTCAAACCGTCATCACCGCACATACCAAAATAACAACTCAAACTTTCACGTAGTAAAATCATTTTAAGTTTAAGACACTGTAATATTAAATAAATGTAAACAAAGACAACATTCGACAAACTTATGGTAATATTATAATGTAAGTTTATAATACGATAATAATTTGTGAAAGAAGTTACAGCTAAATAATAGTTCAAACCAAATATTTTGTTTACAGAAATAAATGTTTGTTTTTTATATACTAGATGCATTATACCTAATAGGCTTATTACTGTTATTATTTTAACCAAATTATACAATTCACCGTAAATTATCCAAAGAGTCATGACTGCGTATAAATATCGTATCGGAAGATTCGGACTTCTTCATGTAGATACGACCTCCGCGTACCCACACAAATTTATATTCCAGTTGTTTACCGCGATGACGCGCCGCAGCGTGGAGCGCCTTGTACTCGGGAGATAGGTTTTCTACTACATAGATAGGTGCGTTGTTGCCGAGACCCAGGTCGCTGGTATTCAGTTTAGCTTGGGGATGTTTCTTATTGTGACATGCTACGGCTGCTAGTAACGAGTCTCGAGTACGTGGCGAGTTCAATTTTACCAGGATAGATCGGGGGCGAGTGCTAGTGGGATTCATTTTCGCAGTACGGGCGCAGTGATGGATTGAGTCCTCGTTCAAATTGTACTTGACCGCACGACAAAGTTCCTTCACAATCGATAGAACATTTTCCGATTTACCCTCCGGAACGCACATTATCTCCAAGTTTGAAGCTCGAGACAGCTGATCCATCTGTGACAGTTTCACGGATTGGTTTTTACACTCGGCGCGCAGACTTTCATTTTCTTTTTTTATATTTCGCAATTCACTGTGACTTTCTTCGTAATTCTTATGCATACTATCATATTGCGCGCTCAGGAATTGCATGGTATCTTTGAAGCTAGTGATTTGTTCCCGAATGTCCCGAAGTTTTATGTCCAAGGAGCTGCTCATTTCTACAATGCACTCCCTTACAGCGGAACGCATCTCTTCACGTATAAGATCTCTGAGTTCCGAGCGTGTTACGTAGTCCGATGACGCAGAGAACGACTGTAAGGGTTCTGGCTTTTGTTGTACCTTGCGACGAGTGACATTGAAAGTAATATCTGCCATAGACGTCGGTGTGGATGGGCGTACCGGTAGATTTGCGTTTCCGCCTTTAGGTTGCTTACCAATGCACTTTGGGCATGACCAGGAACCTTTGTTCTCAGGTGTCAGAGACACCACATGCTCAGGGGATATATTCAGACAGTGATAATGATAGCTATCCATACAACGTATACAATTCAAGTAGTTATTATCTAAATCGTCCGCATTCTCGCATTCGGCAGCGCAGCGCTTCATCGTTGTAGATAATTATTTAAGAAACCGGTACTTTGCTCAGGCGCCGGAGAGAGAAAGCAATTATGTAGGCTATCTCTTATCGGAGGGGTGAGGTGTGAGGACACCCCGCTCGCTGATTGCGTCCGCTTTGACTCCGGTCAATATTAAATTATTTAATTTGGATGCACTTTAGGTTCACGCAAAACACACAGTTCACTATATATCTTTAAGAGTCACTTTTCGTCACACTAACTTTGACTATGCGGAAAAAAAGTTGTTACGTCCACCTCTAACGAGCTCCAAAAATTCTTGTTGACAAATAATGGTTGGTATGGCCGAATGAACCTTTCGCACTACTGTTATTGGGGAAAATCTGCATTCTATATATTAAACATATTTCGGCAAGTTTTTGTATTTTCCGGAGTTTTAAATAATCAAGTATAGGTATGTTCGACTAATTACAAAAATCAACATGGTTCGCCGAATATATATTTGAATAATAATTCGGTAAAACCCGTTCCATGAATACAATTAAATATTAAACCTACAGTAAAATCATTGGAATACATTGGCTAATAAAAATTGGATCACTATGCTTACCTCCTTTTTTCACACCGCAGACTAGCACTATAGTAACTGATAACAGTAGGTATAGTAACTACTAATAGCACAAAAAAATCAAATAAGTAATAAATATTTAAAGCTTTTCAATACTTTTTAAAAGATTATTTATACACGGGCACGTTTCGCTTCTTGGGATAGGACAGTTTTATTTTAACCATCCGATTGCAAGTAGTTTAATGCATGTGTTTACCCCATCACAAGTATTATTAACTAGCTGTACCCCGCGGTTTTACCCGCGTTTAACTTTATAAATTATAGCCTAGGGTCTCAGCTAGCTCCATACCAAATTTTAGTGAAATCGCTCCAGCCGTTTACACGTGAAGAAGTAACAAACATACACAACCGTACTATGCTAGCCAAATAAGAATAGTACTGTCAAGACGCCATTTTGTTCTGCATTACTCGCGAACTTCATTACCAAAGCGTACGGTGTGCAAAAAAATTAAGAAAAATTTATACTCTGTTTATTTATTTTTTGTTCACGTCTTTAATATTTCTAATCAATTCTACGCCAAATCAATTATATATGAGCAGGATCTGAAAAAAAAGCATGTTAATAAAAACATTTTTTTATTATTTCAGTTATAATCACGTTATAATTCTTCTATACCGCATATACATATACGCAATACATATAAATGATACACATACTTATCCAAAATTATCTATTTATGGAATTTAAGAAATATCATTTTATTAAAATGAATATAAAATAATCTATGAATAAAAAATATAATTTTAATTTCCACAGTTTTTTTTTGCTGGCAGTATTAATTTGACAGTTATCGTGTGAAGTAGGCAGCAAGCGCGATCCTATTCTTAGTTGGCGATTATAGTATGTATCACGCCGAGCACCGAGGATGAAATAAACTATATAAAACTTTAAATAATAATTTAACATCCCTTATCCCGAAAATGTTATTCAAAAAATTACTCAGACAACAAAGCTACAAACAAAAAAATATTACTTTTGTAGCGCTGATAATTCTGATAGGGACAGGTAATTTTCAACGACCATTTACTACACGAACAATTGAGGAGTCCCACAAATCTGGCACCACATTGGATAAATATTTCTCTTGTGTAGTCGTTATTGTCAGCAGAAGGTTTGTAAGTAAAAATCGTCGTTACACAATGCATTGCAATAAAATAATTATTAGACTATTGACAGAATTGACGGTAAAAAGATGGCGGTACGAAGTTTGGCTGGCTAGTTAATTATAAATATCAAACAAAATGAATATAATTGAAAACAGTTAAACAATGTTATTAGGGCTGCGATATATAAGGGTATCCTCCCTTTTGGTTTGCTCTATGAAAGTAAAAATGGTCTATTTTACGGCTATTTCAGCCGGCTCTCACGTGCACTCGTGGAACTAGCGTCTTGTGTATTTTTTGGCAACTGACATATAAGTGTGAATGGTAGATGCCATGGCGGACCAGTAGATTAGATAAGACATAGAGTTCTAGGTGTTTTCACTTCTACAACCATAGTTTTCTTCCCAAAGTGCTAATATAGTAAGGATATGTTTTTAAATCTGGAAAAAATCATCAAGACAAACTATTTTTTCATTACTCATACTCGGAAAGTAGTGTTTATTTGATCCGAGTAGCGAGTGGAAGATGCTACTTCTCACCTTTTCCTTGACCTTGCGGTCCCGACTCATAGTAATTACTTCCCTCCCTATGTTGGGAATATATATAAAAAATAGAATTAAAATTAGCTAGACAGTTGGCTGAAGAAAAACCTAAACATAATTAAGAAAAAAATGCTGCGGTCATGTGTGAATTAAAAAAAGACCGTCCGTCTTACGAATATTCGATCAGGTCACGTGTCGGTCGCGCGTATAACATATTTTTACCCATACCCCTAGGATATAATACCCCTAAGCAGTGCACAACGTCGCTAAAGAAGTTTTCCCTTCAAAAATATATACCATAGACAACTCTTTTGGGTGTTTATACCTATTTCTTAGTCTTTAACGCGCCAATTCTGTTGCGGAAACTTTAAGAATTCAAAACATTAATCGAAATCCGAATGCGTAGAAATGAATAATAAATAACATACTGTTGAGCCCTTTCTCAACAACTTCAATCATATAAGGAATTTGCAAAGAGTTTTTATTTACTTATCCGATCTCAGTCAGCTTTTGATCCCGTTATATTCAATTTATAGTTTAGGCCTTATTTATACATAATTTATGTAATTCCCAATTTACATATTTTAACCGTAATCCGACGAAGCCGCGAGTGATAGAATTAAATATTAGGTCTTTACCTATGAAATTGCCGTTCTGCAGTACTGGCCATTTCAAATCAAAATAATTTTTGTTTGGCTAAGAATTCTAATTTCAAATTAATTTTATTTTAAAAACATGGATTCTTTTTTCCAAAAGTAGTCATTTCTTTATTGATTAGTGTTACATTTTCATCGCATTTCAATCTTTTTCGTCATCATGGATACGTTAAAAATTCGAGTAATTATGGAATATGAGTACCGTCGTGGCAGCAACGCGGCACAAGCGGCACGCAACATCAACGACGTTTACGGAGCTAACACTACAAACCAACGCACCACCTGTTATTGGTTTGCTCGCTTCCGTTCTGGAAATTTCGACCTGAAAAATGAACCTCGCGGTCGTCCGAAGACTTTGGTCGACAATGACGAATTAAAGGCGGTTGTGGAAGCTGATGATACACAATCTACGGCTGAATTAGCAGCAGCTTTCGACGTTAGCGTCAAAACAATATTGGTCCATTTGCGTCAAATTGGCAAGGTAAAAAAGCTTGACAAATGGGTGCCCCACGAACTCAATGATCGCCAGCGCGAAGTACGCGTCGAGACGTGCCTTGCACTGCTCAACAGACACACAAATGAAGGAATTTTGAACCGCATTGTTACCTGCGATGAAAAATGGATTCTGTTTGATAACCGCAAGCGCTCAGCAAGTTGGTTGGATCCTGGTTCAGCACCTAAACAATGCCCTAAACGAAAACTTACCCCTAGAAAAGTGATGGTCACTGTTTGGTGGTCTAGCGCCGGTGTGATTCATCACAGCTTCTTACCAAACGGGGTGAGCATTACTGCAGATGTGTACTGTGAAGAACTGAGCACAATGATGGAGAAGCTGGCGCATCTCCAACCAGCATTGGTCAATCGCTCGTCTCCGCTGCTCCTGCACGACAACGCGCGACCTCATACTGCACAGCAGACGGTCTCCAAGTTGCAAGAACTGGGGTTGGAAGCTCTCCGTCATCCGCCCTACTCACCAGACCTTGCGCCTACAGACTACTACTTTTTCCAGAATTTGGATAACTTCTTGGCGGGAAAAAAATTCAATACCCGAGAGGCAGTACAAAATGCCTTTGAAGAATTTGTTGCCTCCCGTCCAGCTGATTTCTTTAAGAAGGGCATCAATAAACTGCCACTGCGATGGCAAAGATGCATTGATTGCATGGGTGATTACTTCGATTAATACAAATAAAAAAATTCATGAAAAAAATTCGTTTAAATTTTTTCATACAAAACGGCAATTTCATAGGTAAAGACCTATTATAAATGCAGCTCCGATGACCTGAAACACCCAGGACGACCTCGACGCCTTTTAGGGCTTATATGAACTAAATATTATAGAAAGAAGGTTTAAAAAGAAGAAAAAGATATAAAGTAGCAAAATACAGAGCTAGGCTAAATATAGAGAATACCTTCAAGCGGACAGTTTAAGTAAATCATAGTTTTCTTTTCCCATTAATAATCATATGATTATCCATCCTTAAAAAAATCGGTCTAGATAGTTTTGGCTCTATTAATAGTACTTATAATATAATCGTAATGCATTCGTTTTCTAGCATTAATTGCGTTTTAGCTGGTTTTGATTTAGTTAGTCACATAATAATTGTGATAGGTTTCGTTATTTGAAGTCAAACGAATCGAAAACAAACAAACCGGAATATCATATTCCCAATAGTTAGATTACAGTTCCAAATAAACAATTTGATTAATGTATATGTAGATAATTGGCCATTATTTATTTGTTTGAATTCGCAGAACTCGAATTTGTACGATTTTATTGGAAGTCAACTATATTCGTTTCAAAGATCTCTTTATTTTACCTGTTTCATTTGACATTATATTTATCACTGGAGCTAAATGTCTTCTCGGCAATTTGCACTAAACATTCCTTCCCGACTGCAAGTCATAAACCACGCGTCACCTGTTCTCCAGCAACTACTGAGCGAATGCATGCATTACAGACTTTCTTCAAAGGAATAAAAATTAAGGCAACTCGGTGTGTAATTTGAGTAGTTATTTACGGTTAAAGATATTTATTTTTTTCTCAAAAGATTACAGTAATCGCTTACAGAGAAAAATACACTTAAATACTAAATATATTAACCAATTAGCGTATCTAGTTGTAGGGTAGTTTGAAAAATTGTTAAAAGCGTATCAGTACAATGACATTCCATGTTACGCTAAAACAGTCCAGTTGGTGCAGGAACAATACAAGTTTATTAAGGCCTATGGCTTAGTGATGTGTCGCAGTCAAAATGTAGTGTCGACCTTTATGTCTATTTATATACTATTTGATATGGCGATGTAAAGTAGTAATACTTATATATACATATATATAGATATATGTTTGGTGGTTATGCTTTTGTAATAATTAAATATATGATGTGTTTAGTCGTTATGTCATATATAGTAGGTACGTACTGATATATTTGTTTTTAATTTATGCTTATTTATTATAGTGATGTGTATTTAATAATAAATAGGTAGGTGATCGTATATATTTTATTGCTTAGTTTTTACTAGCTTTTGGTGTATTTTACAGTAGGTATATAATATGTATTTAGTGCGTGTATAGTATGTATATAGTATTGGTTCGTTTTACAATGTTTTTTTTAGTATCATTTTAATTTAATTAAATAATGAAAAATCCTTTAAAATGTATGTAAATATTTGAAATAATGTTTCCGTGAATCTATCTTTCAGGTATGACTTTACCAACATGCAATTCGGGGCAAGTTACTACGAGTTTGTGTTCATCTATCTAAATACATAGTAATCCGCTAAGTGTATAAGTACTACAATAATTTATGAGCCACATAAATAGTTTTCCTGTGCAAGGATTTAACCCGTAACTAGTGGTTAAGTTAAGGCATGGAGTAAGTTAAGGTTACTGCAATTTTTTTCTATCATATAGCGATAAATGATCAAGTTGGTCACCTGATAGTAAGTGATCACCGCCGCTCTTGTACACTCGCAACACCAGAGGCGGCGTAGGTGCGTTGCCGGCCTTTAAGATGCAGCAAACAAGTGTCGCTGACCGTCCCCCCTCCCCCGATGAGCTCTGGCGACCTTACTCACACGCAGAAACACGACATTAAAATTATTAATGTTATTATTGTAATGTCTTCTGTAAGGTGGAGGTACTTCCCCAGTCAGCTTGCTTTTTGAGCGAATGAACGCTGTACCCTACCTCTTATAAATCAAAATCCATATATTAGTAGTGCAGTATGTATTATTTTGTAAATAAAATCAAAACCATACAGCGCCAAAGAAGGCTAAATTGAACTTTACTGCGTCTATACGAGAGACTCTATTAATCTAATTGTTTTGTCAAAGTGAGTACTTTAGTGATATCTTTTTTTTAAATGTTTTTTTTCTATAAATATTTAATTTTATGTCTGGTCTTGAAAATTTGCTTTGTACTCAAGTCTATTTAAATGATCAACAAATTCCAAATATATGGTTCTTAAACATGTACTGTGAATTATCGTTGGGTTTTTCTTTGGCTTTGGTAGCAGCATGTGAGTCGGTGTGGTGGTTATCACCGGCTCCTCAGGGGCCTCCGTCACGGAGGATGGCTGAGGTGTAGGCGCTGTCACAACAGTCGTCGCAAGTGGGATGCCACTAGGTGGGACCTAGTCTCTTGGCAACTTGCTTCGCGAGCTCTGGGTTCGTTGGCAGTCGTCACTATCGACCCCGACGGGGTCTCTCCTTAGGGTATAGGTAATCGCTACGCCACGTACGCAGAATTCTGGGCTCCATGGCAAAGATAGCTGCCACTAGCAGCAAAGACACACGTTCAAGTTTAAATATTCATCTTTGAGATATAAGTTAACCTATTCTTAGGTAAGATCAATAGGAGCAGAGTTAAGTTTAATTTAAATGCGGTAACCGGCAGCCAAAAGAGAAATTCAGGGAGAATGTAACTTTTTGAAACGATGCCAAAGTATAGAAATGAATGCCTTAGAAAAGAGAAATTGTCGTCTCGGCGTTAATCATGTAATTACTTGAAAATAATGTTCTTGTCAGTATATTTCAGCCATGGGAAATAATCTACATTTAAATTGTTGGCATTCTTCTAGAAGCGGTGGGACCAGCTGATCTGCAGTTTACATCGGGATACCATCGAGAAGTTTACTCTGCCATACTTCTTGATAGGCGTAGCGATAGGCTGTAGGGCAGGCGTACAACTGTACGCCTGCCTACAGCCTTTCGGCAAATGGAAGTCATGTCTCTGGCTTCAAG
Organism: Pseudoips prasinana; assembly: GCA_951640165.1. NCBI lineage: Eukaryota > Metazoa > Arthropoda > Insecta > Lepidoptera > Nolidae > Pseudoips > Pseudoips prasinana. Next base: position 20,979,960 of record OX621237.1, on the reverse strand, counting down.
TCCCGCTATCGCCTTAATAGGCATTTTACTACAAAATGGCACGTTCCGCATCACTACATGCCTCCCCTGGTCATGCCCTGCGTGGTCATGTCATTGCAGCGTAAACATCGACCAACTTGGGCACCTCGGCCTATCATGCTGCAAAAGATATTTATCGTTGGGCTCTAGTCGCAGCTGGATTTGCAGCCAGACAAAAACGTAATGGACCTGACAGCATGTTACAGCTACCTTGGAGGATGGATTAGAATCTCGTATTTGATGCGTCATGCGTCGATATTGCCATCACACCTTCCAAGTGCAATGATATATGCCGGCACTGCTGGCGCTTCTGAGGAAACCTTAAAGCGGCTTAAGTATGCAAACTAGGGACTACCTAGGGACTCTAGAGCGGGCTAGTTATATTCTGCGCCACATCGAAACGACTGGTTGAAGCTATCCGTGACTCGAAAGCTTGCTTTCACTTAGGGACAGAGAATAAATATTGCAATCCAGCTTGGTCTCTGCCAGCCTTCTGGGCACCGTTTGTCGGTGGATTTTGCAGCGGACGAATACTTTGACGCTGAGGGGTGGTAATTTAAATTATTTTTGATAAATGTATGTTAGTAGGAGTGTTTATATTAAAGGAAACTATGTTTATATATTTTTTTAAGAAAATTTTAATTAAATCAGGCATTATAATAAACGCATCTTAGTTTTTCGTTATGGGTGTTCTGAATTGTCATTCGATCACTGTAATTATTTAAATAATATTTCAATAAACAAATCGTTTCAGTTTTCAGCTGTAAATTTGAAGTAGGTGGGAACAACTGTAGGAAAATAATGTAGGTAATTATTAGCACTAAAGTCTCGGCAAAGCAATTAGGTCTCGATATATTTTTTGATATTAATATTTCAAGGGCACTGGATCTTTTAAAAGTGTTAATTAGCATAAATCTTATGATTAATATCTGATCAGAACAATATATAGGTTTATATTTAAAAAAAAAACAGCCAAGTGCGAGTCGGACTCGCCCATGAAGGGTTCCGTAGCAGCAAGTATTTCAGTTGATTAAATGAAATTGCGGTTTACGATTTATGACGTATTAAAAAAAACTACTCGTTCAAACCAATTTTCGTTGTAAGTTTGCATGTACATCATATATTTTTTTTAGTTTTATCATTCTCTTATTTTAGAAATTACAGGGGGGGGGGGACACTCATTGTACACTTTGGAAGTGTCTCTCGCGCAAACTATTCAGTTTAGAAAAAAATGATATTAGAAACCTCAATATCATTTTTTAAGAACTATCCATAAACACCCAACATGTATGAGTACGATGAAAAGATGAGTTTCAGTTCTATTTATGGGGACCCCCCAAAATTATTGTTCTTTAATTTCAACAGTACAGCTCTTATAGTTTCGGAAAAAGTGGCTGTGACATACGGACGGACAGGGAGACATGACGAATCTATAAGGGGTCCGTTTTTTGTCATTTGGCTACGGAACCCTAAAAATGATAATCTACACCGTTTCATCATGAAAAATTTTACATGTTGAGTTAGCGACGCATCGTATCTATGAAAGTCGTCGCTGAAAAGCTTTAAACAACAGAGGGAGTCCTTGAGTCAGCCCAAAAGTTCGATGTTATTAACTTATACCTAAAAGATTAACAAACATGTGAGACGATTTTTATTTATGTTGTGTTGCGTTGGAAAAGTACTTAATTAACTAAAAACCTTATAACCACAATTGTACATATTTTTGTGAATTGAATAGACATTCTCTATCTCACGTATATCAAAGATAATATTTAACCTATTGTTTGAATTCCCTTTTCTTAACCTAAATCTCTCAAACACAGATTATGTTGACAGCATCCCGGACCCAAAAAGAGCCCTTATATAATTATGTCGTGACCTTCATCCATCTGTCTTGTCCGTCTCCGTATCACAAACTCATGATTCATTCAATTTGTCATAATTTTTATGAAATTTTACGTAAGGCTGATTTCGTGTGATCATAGAACGTGATCGGGAAAAAGAAAATTTATTTTCACTTCGGTAAATGTGTTTTCTTTCCGTTGCCTAAAATCATTAATTAAATTTAATATTAAGATGATGAGAGCTTTAACTAATTTATTATTTTAATATGAAATGCTTATGTTTCAGGCCGTATATTTTAATAATTATTTTAATGCATTGCTATGTACAAAATTTTTAGGGTTCCGTAGCCAAATGGAAAAAAACGGAACCCTTATAGATTCGTCATGTCTGTCTGTCTGTCCGTCCGTATGTCACAGCCACTTTTTTTCCGAAACTATAAGAGCTGTACTACTGAAACTTGGTAAGTAGATGTATTCTGTGAACCACGAGTGAACTAAGATTTTCACACAAAAATAGAAAAATAATAATAATTTTGGGGGTTTCACCGTACCCATACGTGTGGGGTATCTATGGATAGGTCTACAAAAATGATATTGAGGTTCCTAATATCATTTTTTTCTAAACTGAAAAGTTTGCGCGAGAGAGACTTCCAAAGTGGAAAAATGAGCCCCCCCCCCCCCCCCCCTCTAACTTCTAAAATAAGAGAATGATAAAACTAAAAAAAATATATGATGTACATTACCATGTAAACTAACAACGAAAATTAGTTTGAACGAGATCTAGCAAGTAGTTTTTTTTTTAATGCGTCATAAATCGTTAACCGCAATTTACCTTTTATTTAATCAACTGAAATACTTGCTGCTGCGGAACCCTTCATGGGCGAGTCCGACTCTCACTTGGGCGGTTTTTTGTTTTTCCTTACGTAGAGAAAACAAATTTGCCGAAGAAACAACGTCTCACACATTCACTTTTCGATGTTGTTAAATATTTGCTATTAGTGCTTTTTTTTCCTGACAATAACGAACACATAAAAGAGAGAATAATAAGATAAGATTCATCCAATTTGGTGCAGTCTTTTGGAACTTTTGAGTGTGCAAACATTTCGGTTATTCGTTTTTATTTATATAGAAAATATGCCACTGCACTGTCAAGCGAGTTACAAGAAACTGTCTAGAGCACATGTTAGCTTTAAATAACTAAAATTACTTTACGTCGTGGTGGGTCCATATTTATTTTACCAATGTATTATAGAGAATCCTGTTATAATTATAAATGCGAAAGTTTGTGAGTATAGATGTATGGATATATAGATGAACTACTGAATGGATTTTGATAAAACTTTGTAGTAATATAGCTTGTATAGCCGAATAACACATGAGCTATAATATATGAAGTGTTAGAAGTGAAACCACGGGGCACATCCACTAAAATATATTTGAGGAGCAACCATTATTTTAAATTAAATCGTTTGAATAGGAATTACATTAAATTCTTCAATATTAGAATCATTTTCACGCATTCAAATACTCTAATTCAATTGCATGGAGGGACGAACGATTGCCGTTAAGTCACGATTGAATCTTTTAATCGCGTTTCCATTCTATCAGTGTAATAATCAACAGCAGCGAAAACCTTTTCTTATTTGCATTGTAAATACAGAAAAGACCGGAGCGCTTCGCTTAAGTCAGTATATCTCCTATAACTACAATTGGTACGAAACGTGACATATTGCTATTTAATGTATACAATATTTCACTCCCGGTCTTGCCAGAACGCGTTATAGCCGACGCGGCTCCTTTAGTGCTCATTCCAAGGTGTCTAATAAATTTAAAGTTAATTAGTAAGTATATCTAATATATCAGTGTAATGACACAGGTATACTTACTAATAAACGTAGTATCGGCTGGCCTGTTGGTATAGTGGTGAGTGACCCTGACTGAGGTTCATGCTTAGTGCTCATTCCAAGTTGTGTAATAAATTAGAAGTTAATTAGTAAGTATATCTAACATATCACTGTAATGACGCAGATATACTTACTAATAAACGTAGTATCGGCTGGCTTGTTCGTATAGTGGTGAGTGACCCAGACTGAGGTGGAGAATGAACTGAGGTTCATGCTTAGTGCTCATTCCAAGGTGTGTAATAAATTTGAAGTTAATTAGTAAGTATATCTAATATATCAGTGTAATGACTACTTACTAATTAACTTCAAATTTATTACACACCTTGGAATGAGCACTAAGCATGAACTGAGGTTCATGCTTAGTGCTCATTCCAAGGTATTTAATACATTTGAAGTTAATTAGTAAGTGTATATAATATATCAGTCCAATGACATACTTACTAATAAACGTAGTATCGGCTGACCTGTTGGTATAGTGGTGAGTGAACCCGACTGAGGTTCATGCTCAGTGCTCATTCCAAGTGTGTCGGCTAGTATTAAGACAGACTGCTAAAGAGAATCAGGAAAGATGGACATTCATCAAATGGGTTCCAGAGCACGTGAACCTGAAGGAACTCAGAAAACTCTTTGTCATTCAACAATAAAGGCTATGGACACTTCTGCATTTTTCCATCGTGCAGTGAGGTAAGTTGCATATAAGTTTTTTCTCACTCGGGAATCAAGCTCTACCGAGTAACATCACAAGTTAATTAGTACAAACATGTTCATTAATGTTATTTGTACTTACCTAGGTAAGTATTAGCTTGCAATTAGCCGATACGCAGAATCTTATTAGCAAAACGATCCAGGGATTAACTTAATCTCTCTATAGTGTACAGAAACAACGATAATAAAGGTATGGATAATGCAAATGTTTTTCTGAATCAAGGTGGTATTTGGAGCATGAACTGACACAATTTGTAGGGGATTGGGATAGGCCATTTACTAGCTTGTACCCTAAGAGTTTCCACGATTTTGCACGCAAATTATTATTCACGTGATTATTTCTAAAGTCTAAATGTGGTATTTTTTTATTTAACTAGAACTCTATTGTATATCAATAGTTAATTTGTGTTCAAATGTGTAAGTTTAAAACATATTTCTAATACAATATACAGATGGATCCAGGTAGGAACGATAAACTATCTTGATACCTATATCTTATTTTTTTTTTGACACCAATAAAGTAACGTAAAGTGTGATATTTTAATTGTTATTTAATACACACAACACTTTACGTTTCTGCTGTTTCTTGCTTTTTCAAGGATTTCGAGTGTAAATCTATGAAACCAAGTATTTTGTATTTTGACGAGCCGGTTGGCGTGTTTGGTAAATATGCCTACTTGCTTTTCAAGCCGCAGATCATGGGTTCGATTCCCATCCAAGACAGATATTTGTGTGCATGAACATGCCTTTTTGTCCTGTAATTATCTTTATAAGTATGTATTTACAAAGAAAAGGAAAGTAATATATGTAATATATCAGTTATCTGATTTCCATAATACTAGTAAGCTAGTAAGATAGCAATCAAGAACATAACCTAATACATGTAAGTAATAAGTACAATACACGCTCGATGTCGACCGGCAGAGTGACAGTACCTAGATTACCAACTATTATGGAGACAGAACACTGAAAAAACGCTTGCCGTACCTGTTAAATAGTTTAGGATGACATTCGGCATGAAACTGATAAATTTAAGTAATAATACACCTCTTACATTAAATTTAATGCATCATGTAGGTAAATAGGTTTCCAGAGCATATGCTGAATATTTTGTATAAAAGAAAATTAGTTTCTGTACAGAGACTCGGTCCTACAGTCAAACCGGTAACACGGTTTTGGCATAAACCGTTATAATATATACAAATATATTATAACAGTTTATCCCACAAAACCGTGTAAATAAAAATAATTATGATAATAAAATAAATAAAAATAATAATTATTATTATCTACTATAACATTGATTTATTATATGATAATTGCTGAATTTGTGACACGTAAATTGTATGTTTTGTTTGATTGTATTTGTTGATTGAAAGAAAGCTTTAACACAATCGAAGAAAGGGCAGAAAATTCCACTTACAAAATTTTTTACTTGTTTTACACATTTTTTTAATTAAGGATACACTCGTTTTGTAAGAGCTGCACGAATAACTAAATTTATAAAAAGTTTTATATATTCGTCTTTACATCCCTTTTCACCGTCCTAAGGATAAATTTTCTAAAACAAACAACTGAACAATCGTGTAACCTACAGACAAAATAAATGAACACAGTCGAATTGATAAAATGGTTAAAATACTACAATATAGTTATGCGCGACAATAGTGCTAATGCACAATATTATAATCAATGATATTGAAAAGAAATCGACTTGGTTGAAACTTTTTAGTGTCATACCTTTGATCTAAACACGTAAAATTCTGGCTACAGAATTTTCATGAAATTTGAACTCGTTTAATAACATTTTCATATTAAATTTATTTTCCAGGGTGTGATTAAGGTCATTAGCTCATCGAAAATAGACGAGATCTTTCGGCATCGTCTGAGTGCAGTAATCAATTACCATCAGGTAAGCCTTATGATTATTTACCAACCTAGAAGTATTAAAATATTAAATGACAATCAGTGGGTGCCACCTCCAGCCTGCCAACTCTCGAATACATAACCTATCAGTTAGTACATAACTGATGTGAACCAGCGACACGATAAGAAGAAGAAGTACATAACGCTTTACTATACCATTATTGCCTTAGGATCCTTGTATTAATAGGCGCTATACTATGTCATTATTCCATTAGGATACTTTTATTAACAGGTACCGTCAAAATTGAAATGTTATAGAATAGTTTGGTAAGTAAATCTGTGAGATAGTCATATAAAACAGACCTATTCCGGTGTTATTCTTATTATAAGTACATAGAACAGGCTTACTATAATTTTGTAAGTAGAAAGAGATAGCATTCTTTATGTCTTAATATGAGTGCACTCAACTGCAACTAATCACCACTCACCATCAACTCACAACTAGCCGAACTGCGATTAAAACTAAATGTATGGTAATGTATGTACTTCTCAGTGGTTTAAATTCATGACATTATAATAATATTCATGCATTATATGTTCATTGAATAAATTTAAACATATATACCAATATTTTATAATCTGGTATTCATATAACATATAATTATTCATCAATATCCTACTCATCGCTAATCTATTTGGACCTGCTGCAATATATAGGCACACGGCAGTATGCCCGCCAAGTTTGGACAACTTTGACTATCATTATATGATTCATTAAGAGCTTTTGGCTAAAACATATTTCAAAAACTTATAACAGTAGCACAATGCCTTATGTAAAAAAGTTCTTGAGTTATTGAAGTCTAAAACGTGGCGATTCTGCAAATGTAGGTCATTTAGAAACTCGAAATTTGGATTAGGCTGAAAATACTAGCATTTGCATATTTTATTTACCTATAGAATTTTATAAAAGTATTTGTTTTCTTTTGAGTAGTAGTTATATAGTATACTAGCTGGTGCCCGTGACTTTGTCCGCGACAATTTTGAATGATGACCAATGAAACTACTTACTTCTACCTTAATCTAAAAAATATAACTTTTAAAACAAATAAGCAATATAAATTGAATAAAACCTAACCTTACTAAGAAATAAATGAAAGACTACTTTGCTACTGTTATTTACAAAAAGGACTCGATATCATCAAGCAAAAATCAAAGAATACATATCAATTGTCCTTGAGTATAGTCAGTAAGTTAAGTAAAGTAAAATAATAATCAACGATGCATTAATCACAAAGGTTTAAAGTCCATTAGATTAGGTTGCGACATTTTGTGAACGAAACCATAGCGCGATCTAAAACGATGATTACGCCATCTACTAACAAAAATATAAACTTGTAAAGCGGTCAAATTAAGATATGTGCATATATTTTGGGTGAGATTTAGGCGATCATCTATTGATTCAGTTTTGGACTACCTTTTATTTCAAGCATTTATTTATTTTAACCGATATGCCAATTAAGTTCCGCGATCTGAAACGACATTAACGCCATCTAGTTACAAAATTGTGAACTTGTACATCAGTAAAATTAAGATGATGTTTTTGGGTGCGATCATCTCGACACCAACAATTTATACTACGCTAACTCGAATTTTAGATAAATTCCTTTTTTTTTCCAGTTTGATTAAAATGACGTTTTTTGCGGCGATCTATTGAATCAGTTTTGGATTACCTTTTTTTAACAATTTTCCCTGGATTGCTTTATTTTAACTGAAATACCAAATACCAATTTACATGCGTTTAACTAAAAAAATACAGACTTTCATACAAACTTACATCGCCTATTCTAGTCGTCCTTAGGGGTGGAATTTCCAAAAATCCTGAAATATATATTTATAATTTTTTAATGAAAGGCCATATACCTACCAATTTTCATGCGTTTACCTAAAAATTGTCACATTTTTCATACAAACTTACACCCCCTATTTGTCACCCTTAGGGGTGGAATTCTCGGAAATCCTGAAATAAATATTTTTTATTTTTAACTGAAAGGCGAAATACCAATTTTCATGGGTTTAACTTCAAAAATGTCGCATTTTTCATACAAACTTACATCCCCTATATTACGCCCTAAGGGGTGGAATTCCCAAAAATCCTGAAATACATATTTTTAATTTTTCACTGTAATGCCAAATAATAATTTTCATGCGTTTAACTTAAAACTTTTCACATTTTTCATACAAACTTACATCCCCAATTTTACGCCCTTAGGAGTGGAATTTTCAAAAACCCTTCTTTAGTGGATGCCTACGTCATAAAAGGTACCTTCTGTCAAAATTTCAAGTCTTTAACTCCAGCCGTTTAGGCTGTGCGTTGATATGTCAGTCAGTTAGTATAAACTTACATCACCTATTTCATGCCCTTCGGGATGGAATTCCCAAAAATCCTGAAATATATATTTTTAATTTTTAACTTAAACGCCTAATACCAATTTTCATGCATTTAACTTAAAAATTGTCACATTTTTCATACAAACTTACACCCTCTATTTTACGCTCTTGGGGCTGGAATTTCCAAAAATGCTGAAAAACATATTTTTTATTTTTAACTAAAAGGCCAAATACCAATTTTTATGCGTTTAACTTAAAAATTGTCACATTTTCCATACAAACTTACATCCCCTATATTTCGCCCTTGGGGTAGAATTTCCAAAAACCCTGAAATAAGTGACTTTTTATTTTTAACTGGAAGGCCAAATACCAATTTTTATGCCTTAAACTTCAAAAACGGCAAAGTTTCATACTAACTTAGCGCCCCTGTTTTACCCCCTTAGAGGTTGAATTTCGAAAAAACCTTCCTTATTCCTTGTCTACATTATAAAGCAAACATTTGTGCAAAATTTCAGCTTTCTAGGTCTAAGGGTTTGGGCTGGGCGTTGATGAGTCAGTCAGTCAGTCAGGACTTGTCTTTTTATATATATAGATTTTATAGTTAGAGATATCCCAACTAAAATATAAATGTGAAATTGGAGCAAAATCACGTTTATGGTAATCAGCGTCTCCAATAAAACAGTTAAGTTCTAAGTGTCATAGCAATCCCTTGAGTTATAGCTATAGGACCTTTAAAACAAGCAATTTTTATTTCAAAGGACTTGAGAAATTTAAAAACCACATATGTTTTATTAAGATTATTGATGAATGGTGTGCCTTTTTATAGCTATAATTAAAGTAACTATATAATTTTCATATAATTTTCATATAATTTCCGTATTTTTTTTATTATTATAGCTATAGCTACCTTTTTTGGGCAGTATGAGAATTGTCCTCTACCGCCACCACATAAAACCAGCTCCGGGAAGTGATCAGTTTGTAGCGCTTTCATGTTGAAAAGGGGGGCACCGGAGCAGCATACTCACGTTCCCGGAGCTCCCCCCATCAGTCCTAAGCATTCCTCCTGCCTTGTCAAAAAAAAAACAAGGTGCCGTCGACTACCTCAAACGTAGTTTGTACTGAACTTTGCCTCTTTTTCACTTTTATGTTGAGAGATCCACTTTCTATAATAGTCTTTTACCGATGTAATACCACAGCTAACGCCTTACCTAGCCATATCTTCTTTCACAAAATATATTTACCTCATACTTTTATACACCACCGTATTTATTGCCTACTCCCGACCCGTCACATAACTTCATATATACTACATATATTTAAGTAGATACTATAAATTAGGTAGGCATAGTGAGGACACACCTGCAATGTGCGCAGCGCACTGGGATTACAAGCAGCTCCGTACACAATCCTATCACTACCGTAAATAATAATACATTATTCAATACTACCATACTAAAGGAGAGTAACACTTATCTTTATCCAATTGGATTTTTGCAGCGTCTTCTCAATATTCAATCTCGTTGTTTAAACAATGAAATTGGATTGTAGGAAGTGATTATACACGTGCAGCAAAATCTTGCCATTTCGATTATTGATACGGAAATAATGTAATGAAGTCTGGAGATTCTTTATGCAGACAAATAGAAGGTAGTTTTAAAAAAGTAGCATTCGTTATTTATAAAAGAGCTCAATGCTAGTTAGAATGCAACATACATACTTGATGATGTCTTCCCGGCCGATTTTCGGCCACGGCGGCCATACTCAATGGAGATTAGCCAATTGCGCAGGACATATTATAGTGCACAAGTGTGTGCTCAAACACAGGAGCACTTCCTATTCCATCACTCTCATGATCCGATGGGACGACTAGCGACACGACTGGAAAGAGGTGTAAGAAACAACATAACCTAAACTGATACCACAGATTTACTCCATGCAAATATATCTCCGTGGGATGACGGGATTCAATACGATACTCCCTCACTGCACACTGGAAAAAAAGGCGTGTTGTCAATGACACCCAGTTACTGCTTGATGGTAGGATATTTAAGTACAAGTAAGTCCAGCGCGAAAAAGATGGGCTGTATTTTGCCGTGTATGTGAGAACCTATATCTAAACGAGAGGTAGAAGATAGTGTTTTGTGTCATCAAGCAGAATCGAAGATGGGTCACCAACTCTTCCCCTGGTCCCGGTACTGCAACTGTATTTGCCGACTTAGTTTTAGTTTTTAGTTGACATCCAGACACAGAACAACTATTTATGGGTCACACAAATAGTTGTCCCGCGCGGGAATCGAACCCGGGACACGAAGCTACGAGGCGACTGTCTTAACCGCTGCTTTCTAGTTTATTAATGGATTAAATATTGGATTCGGCTAACGGCAAAGAATATCACCACGGGCGTCAAAGTCATCCAAGCATAGAGATTACGGCAAATCCTCTCAAATATTGTACACAATCAAACCGCGGCTCTTATTCCTACTTTTCCTCCTCCGAAACTGAACCGATTTCATATTTTTTCACTAACTAAACAACAACAAAAAGCTATTCCCGACTGATTTTGTTTCCAGTCGCTAGATTTGTTTAGCAGGCAGATTCGGTAGGTTTAAAAGGCTTTTTATTGAATTTTGAAAACGATCTACATAAAACAATACACGTTCAGAAAAGCCTTTGAAGATATTTATAGTGCGTTTGAACGTTAGTGGTCTAATTTAAAATTCAAACAGAAAATTTAAGAATAGGTATGTACCTATTGGAATGCGGTGGCAGTGTGAGAAGTGTCCTCTACTGCCGCCACGTGCAAGCAACTCCGGAAAGACAGCGATCTGTTTGTGGTGCAGTCGCTGTGCCAGACTGGCAAGAGTCTGCAAAAGGGGAGTACGCGTAGGCATTCCCAATGCCTTAACAAAAAAAAAAAAAACGGCCAAGTGCGAGTCGGACTCGCACATGAAGGGTTCCGTAGCAGCAAGTATTTCAGTTGATTAAATGAAAGCAAATTGCGGTTTTAGACGTATAAAAAAACTACTTGTTAGATCTCGTTCAAACCAATTTTCGTTGTTAGTTTCCATGGTAATGTACATCATATATTCTTTTTCATACTATGACAGGCTCGTAGAAGTTGTCCATACGGCTGGGTCTAAGGTCTTCAAGGCCCGTCGTACAAACAGAACTAAAAAGATCTCTGACTTTACCCTGCAACTTATGGAAGAAAGACGGAAAATGGTTCTGACATCCTCAGATGATGCTACCAGATATCGGCAGCTCAACAGACAGATCTCAAAGGCTTTGACTCGCGACACGCGTCAATTTAATACAAATAGTATTAAAGAGGCCATCGAGCGGAACAAAGGCTCCAAAGTGTTCGCAAGAGCTCTGTCTGTTGGACAGAGCCAACTGACGAAGCTGAAGACTGAGGATGGTAGAATCGTCACGACTAAATCTGAGTTGCTGGGAGAGATCGAGAAGTTCTACGGACAGTTATATACGACAACACAGCCACCTGTCAAAAGTCATGCCTCAGATCCCAGAGCACGACTAACCCGACATTACACCGAAGACATCCCGGACATCAGCCTGTACGAGATTAGAATGGCTCTCAGACAACTCAAGAACAACAAAGCGCCTGGTGATGATGGAGTTACAGCTGAGCTTCTGAAGGCGGGTGGTACACCAATCCTACGGGCCCTTCAGAAGTTATTTAACTCCGTCATAGTGGATGGCCAAACGCCACAAGCATGGCACAGGAGTGTGGTGGTGCTCTTCTTCAAAAAGGGCGACAAAACCCTATTGAAGAATTATAGACCCATCACACTGCTGAGCCATGTTTACAAGTTGTTTTCGAGGGTCGTTACGAACCGTCTCGCGCGCAGGTTTGAAGACTTCCAGCCTCCTGAACAAGCCGGTTTCCGAAAAGGCTTTAGCACCATAGACCACATACATACGCTGCGGCAAGTTATACAGAAGACCGAAGAGTATAACAAGCCACTGTGCTTAGCGTTTGTGGACTATGAGAAAGCCTTTGATTCTATCGAAACATGGGCCGTGCTGAGGTCTCTCATAAGGTGCCAAATCGACTACCGGTATATCTAGGTGATAAAGTGCTTGTATGAAAACGCCACTATGTCAGTACGACTCCAGGACCAGAACTTGAAACCTATCCACTTGCAGCGAGGCGTGAGACAGGGAGATGTTATATCTCCGAAACTGTTCACCGCTGCATTGGAAGATGTCTTCAAGCTTCTGGACTGGAAAGGCTTTGGCATCAATGTCAATGGCGAGTACATCACTCTCCTTCGATTTGCCGATGATATAGTAGTCATGGCTGAGACCATGGAAGACCTCGGTACAATGCTTGATGACCTCAGCAGAGTCTCTCAACAAGTGGGTCTGAAAATGAACATGGATAAGACGAAAATCATGTCGAACGTCCATGTTGCACCCACTCAATTGAAAGTTGGTGACTCACTCGAAGTTGTAGAGAACTATATTTACCTAGGACAGACCATCCAACTAGGTAGGTCCAACTTCGAGAACGAGGTCAATCGTAGAATCCAACTCGGCTGGGCAGCGTTCGGGAAGCTATGTAACATCTTCTCGTCTAAATTACCGCAGTGTCTCAAGTCGAAAGTCTTCGACCAGTGTGTGTTGCCAGTGATGACTTACGGAACAGAGACGTGGTCGCTCACTATGGGCCTTATTAGAAGGCTCAAGGTCACCCAAAGAGCAATGGAGAGGGGGGGGAGGGAGTTTCCCTGCGGGATCGTATCAGAACCAAAGTCACCGACATAGCCCGAAGAATTACAAAACTGAAGTGGCAGTGGGCGGGGCACATAGCTCGTAGAACCGATGGCCGTTGGGGCCTAAAGATCTTGAGTGGCGACCACGAACCGGAAGACGCAGCGTGGGCAGGCGCCCTACAAGATGGACCGATGATCTTGTGCGGGGGAAACAGCTGGATGCAAATAGCGCAAGACCGGCAATTGTGGAGATCTTCGGGGGAGGCCGTCGTCCAGCAGTGGACGTCTTTCGGCTGATATGATGATATTTTTTTTAGTTTTATGATTCTCTTAGTTTAGAAGTTACGGGGGGGGGGGGGGGCACTTATTTTACCACTTTGGAAGTGTCTCTAGCGCAAACTATTTAGTTTAGAAAAAAAAGATCTTAGAAACCTCAATATCATTTTTGAAGACATTCCATAGACATGCATGGGTACGATGAAAAATTTTTTTTGAGTTTTAGCTCTATGTATGGCGACCCCCCAAAATTATTGTTCTTTTTCTATTTTTGTGTAAAAATCTTAATGCAGTTACAGAATACATCTACTTACCAAGTTTCAATAGTACAGCTCTTATAGTTTCGGAAAAAAGTGGCTAATCTATAAGGGTTCCGTTTTTTGCCATTTGGCTACGGAATCCTAAAAAGGTATGTATTCGAAAATGCCATTCAATAATGACTATAACTAAGTTGACCACGAATAAATGTTAAAAACATGGTTGGTTAGTTACAATCCAGTTGAGCTCGTTATAAACGATATCTTTTTATTATTTCCAGCCAAATAATACACAAAAAGCATGTTAATCTCGTCAAAAAACTAAAACAAGTTGTCCGCATTTGGAGTTGACATGACTGAGAAGCCCCTTCTTGACTTCTATTATATGATTCTTAGATAATATTAGTGACTTAGATTAGCGTTAACTCTTATGCACCCAAAAACATGATTACTTTTCACAATATATAACTCGGCAAACCACTCTGCATTGGCGTCATTCATTAAATATTCAATACGTCGCCATCGGTACTAAATCCGCAAGGGATAGTGTAACAATGTAACGCAAAATATTACTTCTACGTTAGGTGCATTGTCCTATACAGCGTCTGTACATGTCTCTGCTTCATCATCATGTCAGCCTAATGACTTCCACTATTGGACAAAGGCCTCCCAAAAAGATCTCCAGACTGGAATTGTATCCATACTCTGGGGGATATGCTTTAATCGCCACCCTTGACAGACGAGTAGCGATCGCAGTATGATGGTTATAGTACACAGACGCTGCTTTCCGTTGGACCCTTATACCCTCAGGTCGACTTTTACGCCCCCACGGGATGAAGGTGTCGATATTCTATGCCACCAGCCACGCATGCTCTGTCATAAATCTATTAACGATAACTACAGGTAAAACCTACAGGTTTGTGACTGTTGCGGCTTACTCTGAAGCTGTGAGTTATTCAGACTAGATATCAGCTATACTTAAAGTTATAAAGTGTTGTATATCCAAGGAAATCTACATACCACCCGTAGATAACAATGCGAGTAAGTATGTGCATATCTACACAACTTTCAAAGAACTGCCAAAGAATACATAGCACTGCTTTCTGAAGGAACGAAATAGTACAACTGAAGCAATCTCTTTGACTATTCTGGAGCCACGTTTCGTTTAAAATCATTGTAAGCAAACTTTGGTTCTTTCAATTACTTTTACTTTATTTCCTTAGACAAATTTGATATGTTGATATAACCGTTTGATACGATGCGACAACTTGTCCCAGGGTTATATTAAAATAAGAATTAGAGTAGTTTAAAGGAAAGTATTAAATAACATAATAAAAACGGATTTTATTCAAATAAACTTTTTAAAAAGCTTTTGTAGATAGTCAGAAAATGAATAATAATTGTAGTATTACAAATTAACTATATTATATTATTATTAATTCTAGGTTATTAGATCGAGACTTATATTTGAAAATACGGAATTGTAATTTAATTTATGATAGTCATGGTTTAGTTAAACGACTTATTTCTTCAATTGACTGTCAAAAGAGTTATTTAATGTTGTACATATTTATAGTCTTAGATATATTTTCCTACATCTTGTCTGAATGGTTCTGCCAATTCAATATAATTATTATTAAGGCGCACCTTGTGTGTATAGCGACGGTCGTGTTTTTATGCTACTACCGGATGCAATGTGCCCCAACTGAGAAAACCCAGCGAAACAATTCAGCGGGTTCATCTACTACCGGTTTCAACACGGTCCAGTTGAGACGGTCCGGCGAAACATACTCAAGCAGGCATGTATACGGGATTTGGTCCACTTAAACTAATTATTTAGTAGGTGAACACAATATCTGCTCTGCTCGATCGACGGTTGAATCTGAATAGGTATTATTTTAGATTATATTTAGGAAAAGAAAAGAAAACCATCAAAACAATTATTTTATTATTAATTTAGAGACAGAGCCAATCATTTTATATTTAGTATAGTCATGTCTATATGGCTACAAGATCTCCATAGAGCAATGTTTTTTTTTATCTATACTTAAAGTCTTATACAACTTTTCTATTGTTTACATTTTTTATTAATGTTGGTAGCAAAATAATAATGTGTTTTGTAGACATTCTACCTATCCACAACCCTAAAGTAGGTATAAATAATACTATCAATATCAGGAGGACCATTCCGTAAACCTGTGGGACAATCTTCACTGCATTTTTTGGCATATACAGCGTCCATGGGAAAAAGGCAAACTGGTATAAATCATGGTCTTTTTATACCTCACTATTTATGGTCCACTTATTTAAAATATAATTCATGTTTTGTATATAAATTTGCCTTTAATATCCTGTGTGATATTTACCAATGAAATTCTTCGTAAATAAGTTTGTAGTGCATAGCCAATATTGGCGCATATTAAATTGCCTGATCGCCTAGCTATCTGTCGGTACTCATGTGTTTAGAATGCTAACAAAATAAGCATCGCAGCGCTTTGGCTTTAACAAACACTATATATGACCAGTATATTCTTACTTTTAAGAGAGGTAAACGGAAGACATAAAAATTCCTAATCTAGGACGTACCTTCACTAAACAGAAGACCTTGCTGGAATTTGGTAGGGAGGAAGATATAAGCCAATTTACATGAATCCAGACTTTGAAAGCTGGTACAACTTATAGATACATATTTATATAATGCCCGCGCCGCCTGAGTTTCATTTTACACCCGTGCCCAACAGTGGGATCAAAGTATCACGAAATTATCACGGAAAGGTATAAATGAGATAAATAGATCGCTTTGCTTTGACATTTATAATAATATTAGTGACTACATCTGGATAGGTAATATATCAGACAGGCTTCAAACTTAGAAAAGGGGTTAAAATAACAAAAGTTCTGCTTTTTTTATTTTTTAACTCCCGTTTTATTTCGCTCTTGTAAAACAAGACGAAACTAGATTATTCTGTCCGAAGGACTTGGTAGAAATAGTGTGCGCTATTGTTTCTTGTTGTTATAGTGATTATCAGGTCTGAGCCTTAGCAATATGCTGTTTTATATAGCTATGTGAGCATTCACACAGAGAGATAATTTATTTAAATGAGTCTCAATTTAGAAAATCAAATCACCATTCGTAGCTATTAATAGTCAGTTAACCTAGATTCCCAATAAGCGGCTTATCCAAATTGGTCGATGATGTAATTAGCTAACAAAAGTTTGTTGTAGGTAGGTATATCTATCCGAACTATTCATGTATCCAATTTTCCCCTACTCATTTACCGTAGCTAAATCTCGGTATACCAATTATATTTATTAAGATAATCATAAATTAGAATAATCTCTTCTTTCTTTAATTCTCCCAATTGTAAATAAGGATACTGCTCACGTGATAGCTTTTTTAACATGACGTTTCAACATAGCCTAGTAGGCTTTCACTGTGAGGCTTGTCCGATTGGAGATCGAAGTGGGGATTCATCGATACGATTTTAAACTAAGGGTCATTGAGGATGGATACGACACGTTCGCGATCGTATTAACTCATAATTAATTGTATAATAATACTACTACTAGTATAAGATATAATATTAGGTCTTTACCTATGAAATTGCCGTTCTGCAGTACTGGCCATTTCAAATCAAAATAATTTTTGTTTGGCTAAGAATTCTAATTTCAAATTAATTTTATTTTAAAAACATGGATTCTTTTTTCCAAAAGTAGTCATTTCTTTATTGATTAGTGTTACATTTTCATCGCATCTCAATCTTTTTCGTCATCATGGATACGTTAAAAATTCGAGTAATTATGGAATATGAGTACCGTCGTGGCAGCAACGCGGCACAAGCGGCACGCAACATCAACGACGTTTACGGAGCTAACACTACAAACCAACGCACCACCTGTTATTGGTTTGCTCGCTACCGTTCTGGAAATTTCGACCTGAAAAATGAACCTCGCGGTCGTCCGAAGACTTTGGTCGACAATGACGAATTAAAGGCGGTTGTGGAAGCTGATGATACACAATCTACGGCTGAATTAGCAGCAGCTTTCGACGTTAGCGTCAAAACAATATTGGTCCATTTGCGTCAAATTGGCAAGGTAAAAAAGCTTGACAAATGGGTGCCCCACGAACTCAATGATCGCCAGCGCGAAGTACGCGTCGAGACGTGCCTTGCACTGCTCAACAGACACACAAATGAAGGAATTTTGAACCGCATTGTTACCTGCGATGAAAAATGGATTCTGTTTGATAACCGCAAGCGCTCAGCAAGTTGGTTGGATCCTGGTTCAGCACCTAAACAATGCCCTAAACGAAAACTTACCCCTAGAAAAGTGATGGTCACTGTTTGGTGGTCTAGCGCCGGTGTGATTCATCACAGCTTCTTACCAAACGGGGTGAGCATTACTGCAGATGTGTACTGTGAAGAACTGAGCACAATGATGGAGAAGCTGGCGCATCTCCAACCAGCATTGGTCAATCGCTCGTCTCCGCTGCTCCTGCACGACAACGCGCGACCTCATACTGCACAGCAGACGGTCTCCAAGTTGCAAGAACTGGGGTTGGAAGCTCTCCGTCATCCGCCCTACTCACCAGACCTTGCGCCTACAGACTACTACTTTTTCCAGAATTTGGATAACTTCTTGGCGGGAAAAAAATTCAATACCCGAGAGGCAGTACAAAATGCCTTTGAAGAATTTGTTGCCTCCCGTCCAGCTGATTTCTTTAAGAAGGGCATCAATAAACTGCCACTGCGATGGCAAAGATGCATTGATTGCATGGGTGATTACTTCGATTAATACAAATAAAAAAATTCATGAAAAAAATTCGTTTAAATTTTTTCATACAAAACGGCAATTTCATAGGTAAAGACCTATTATATATACAGTAATAGTAACCAAATATGCATGTACCAATGTGGAGTACTATTTCGCATTAGCACGCTACAATTTCAACCGTAACCCAGATAACAAAATTGAATTTTAAACCAATTCCTCAACGAAATAATCATGTTTAATAGTTTGAACAACTGTAACTTCACAACTGCATTCATATTATATCAGTGTGTTCAGATAACTAACCTGACGGCAGATAGACATAATTGACTTGCATGAGGCAGCTATTGTGATTAAGCCAGATATCTGGGTAGGTAATACGATTACTTAGTCTATCAAACATCAAAACGTGTCCGATAGAAATCTTGTTTAAACTATAAGGTTTTGTGTAGTTCGTGTTTACCGTCCATAGATGTTATTTATCATCATTAGCCTGATATCGTTCACTGCTGGACATACGCCTCCCCCAAAGTTTTCTATAACGGTAAGAAGGTTACGACATTCACGGGATGGTATAGGGTCAAAGAACTCAATACTGGAAAGTCTGGACAAAAGCCTCCCCAAGAATCATCTTGGGGGATATGCCATAATCGTCACGCTTGGCAGACGGGTTGGATCGCAGTATGATGGTCTTAGTACTGAGAGTGGCGCTGCAGTCCGTCTTCCGGTAGATATTCCCTCGGGTGGACTTCTACACCCCCCGGGGTGAGATGGGTGATGATATTCTGTCTGATATTCGCCGCTCTCACCACACAGCAAGTAAAGAACTATGATCTTCATACTCCGATAACCAACACGTCTGCAAAGCGTGGCAAATATGGCATATCCCCCAAAATTTATGATTATTGGGCTCTCCCAATAATCATAAATTTTGGGGGATATGCCATATTTTGGTCTGTACCTTTTTACATGACAATTCATAGCGATCTTACATTGAATATATGAAAATGAAAGAAACATTTTCGAGACAAAAATAAATGAAGATGACAATCCGATTCGATATTATACAGTTTATGTATTTATACTGAATAAAACTGATATAAAATATTTTTCCTATAATAATTCCGACCTTATTTAAGAAAATACTCGGAAACCGAATAATTTTCGAGAACCAAATCTCTTCATCAACGAGCGCTAGTCAACCTTGCATTTGTCCAGTCTTATAATTATTTCCACATGTCAGGTAAAATGCGTTCACAGCTGGTCAGAAACCTCTGTTTCTGACCAGCTGTGAATGCAAGGTTGACTAGCGCTCGTTGATGAAGAGATTTGGTTCTCGAAAATTATTCGGTTTTCCGAGTATTTTCTTAAATAAGGTCGGAATTATTATAGGAAAAATATTTTATATCAGTTTTATTCAGTATAAATACATAAACTGTATAATATCGAATCGGATTGTCATCTTCATTTACTTTTGTCTCGAAAATGTTTCTTTCATTTTCATATATTCAATGTAAGATCGCTATGAATTGTCATGTAAAAAGGTACAGACGCAAGCACATCCAGGTACCCCAATCTGTCAAATTTCTTTTATAGATTTTCAACTTTATCACAAAAGCATAAAGTTCACTTTCAATTGGGGAAATTGGACAGATTGGGGTAGCTTGATGTGCTGGCGTCTGTACATATGTAGGCATTAGCAACAAAATCGATAATGTAGTATATGGATCAAATAATTCGTTATAATATTATTAAATACTCGTTTTGTTCAATAAGTGTCCGTTTGATACTTACAGATATTTGCTACTAATAGAATAAAATATTTAAATAATTATGGTGTTACTCCCATGTTCATCGGTTTGATATTATCCTTTAATAACCAACATTATGAAAATAGTACACTATATTTTTATTTACTAACAAGTTGAAATATAAACCATATATGGTCGTATATCGTTATTACGTTGACTTAGAAGTGTGATGTTTATAGTTCTCAAACTATAAACATATATGGTTATAAAACGATACTGTTGCAGCGATGAACATGAGAGTAACACCATAATTATTTAAATATTTGGTAATTATCTAAGGATAATTACCAAAATGGACGGAGAAGACGCAGGTTCAGTTGGACCGGAAGCTTTTTTGCAAACTTGGTAGTATAATAAAATCGATTAAATGCACCCCACCACGGGAGTGCAGTGAGTGCAAGCCTTAACTCGATGCAAGTAGCACTTATCCTTACGGTTCACGAGGTTCCTAATGTTGAATATACAACATGTAACTTAATTTACGCACATCCTGAAAATAGTTTGTTCAGAATCGTTTACTGAATCGATTTATATCATTTTTAATATAGATAATTTTTTTTTCCTAAATAATTAAAACTACGGAAATTATTGTAATATTAACCCTGTACAGTCAAAACAAATTGAAATGGACCTTAAGTCAAAGTAATAAGACTTTCAAATCACAGTTTTATTTGTATTCATACAAATTCCATCATTAAATACAAATTAAAGAAAATTAAACTATATTCCAAGAAACTAATTTAGTAAATAAAAATGCATATACATGTTAAATTAAAAATCCAATGTATGTATTATGATGACAACATAATATTCTAATTGGGGTGTTTGAGGGTGTGCGTTAATTACGTTTCACGTTGTATTGCTTGAAAAAACAATATTAAATATTTTGGTTTCCTGGAAGACATCTCTTTCAGCCATCTTTAGAATTAACATTACCTACTGTTGTTTATTTTTTGGAATGTAAACTATTTCACGCAATAAAGTGTAGGTACTTATGATTATTATTTTATCCTCGGGTCCTGTCATTACATAGAAATAAAACATTTTGATTTTTTTTATTTTTTACCAAACACAATAGATACATATTATAAATAGAAACAATAATAGCAACACAAAAACCTCTTGGGCTACAATTCACAACTTCTAGGTAGGTATTATATAGTTCGCAATTGTAAAGTATATATATTCGTATGTACGTTACACAGATAATTCCCCAATTAATGGAACGTTACATACAATGCTAATTTTACTGATTATGGAACACACAAACAAAGACACAAACAGTAGTGAGTAGACCTTTTTAAAAACATATCTTGTAAAAGACACAACTTCTCACATAGATTCACAATAGTGTGGCTTATTAGAACATCAAATGGAAAATTTTACTGACTCATAACTTCCTACATGTTTGTTGTAACAATGAGAACAAAAGCGAGATTTATATTCGTTCTAGAATATTGCATTGTTGACTTGAAGAGAGTATTGAAATCTTGCCAACAGTTTTATCACGAACACTAGTATTTTACAGTAGGTACCTAGATAATACACGTTAACATTTTTCAAACATTCACCCACGTCCGGTGAATGACCGATAAAAGTTCAACAACGGGTGCGGAGATCAACGTTTGTACCTAAAACACTGAGTGTAAAAAAAATCAGTAACATCTGTAGGTTTACAAAATAAAACTTTTATTATTAATTATTGTAATTTTATAAACGATTACCGAAGTTAGAATGTGCACAACGCACTTTTTTATATACATACTCTTTTATAGATATTTTTTCAAATTTTGACGTTTTGTGATAGTCGTGTTTTATTATGGCAGTTGGCTATGTGAAGACAAAATATTATATCATACTAGCTGGTGCCCGCGACTTCGTCCGCGCCAATTTTGAATGATTACCAATGTAACTACTTACTTCTAGCTTAATCTAAAAAAAAATACAATAAAAGAAATAAGCAATATAAATTTAAGAAAACCTAACCTATAAAGAATAGAGAACCTATAAAGTAGTCTTTAGTTTATTAAGAAATAAACTAAAGACTACTTTGCTACTGTTATTTAAAAAAAAGACCCGATATTATGATATCGGGTCTTTTTTTTAAACCTAACCTAAACCCAAAAATATCAAAGAATGCATATCAATTGTCCTTAAGTAAAGTCAGTAAGTCAAATAAAGTAATATAATAATCAACGATGCATTAATCACCAAGGTAACTCCCATTAGCTTAGGTTGCGACCACGGCATTGATAGGTCTAATATCACATTTTGTGAACGAAACCATAGCGCGATCTAAAACGATGATTACACCATCTACTAACAAAAATATAACCTTGTAAAGCGGTAAAATTAAGATGTGGGCATATATCTTGGGTGAGATTTAGGCGATCATCTTTTGATTCAGTTTTGGACTACCTTTTACTTCAAGCATTTATTTATTTTAACCGATATGTCAAATGAGTTCTGCGATCTGAAACGATATAAAAGCCATCGAGTTACAAAATTGTGAACTTGTAGATCAGTAAAATTAAGATGATATTTTTTGGGTGCGATCATCTCGACACGAACAATTTATACTACGCTAACTCGAATTTTGGGTCAATGACTTTTTTATCCCAATTTTATTAAATTGACGTTTTTTAATATGTTATGAAAAATACCAAAAAAAAGATGTTACAAATCTTATAAAACGCTAAATCTTTACTTAGACGACAACAAACACAACATTTTAAGCAATAAGAAACGAATTTCTCTATAATTTAAGTTGGCGTACATTTTTGGTGTTGACCTATTGAATCAGTTATGGATTACCTTTTTTAACAACAAATTATTCCCTTGATTGCTTTATTTTTAACTTAAATAACAATTTACATGCTTATAACTCCAAAAAAAAAAAAGTTTTTTCATACAAACTTACATCCCCTATTTTAGTCGTCTTTAGGGGTGGAATTTCCAAAAGTCCTGATGATATATTTATAATGTTTAAATGAAAGGCGAAATACTAATTTTCATGCGTTTACCTTAAAAATGTCACGTTTTTTATACAAACTTCCATCCCCTATTTGTCACCCTAAAGGGCTGGAATTCCCAGAAATCCTGAAATACATATTTTTAAATGAAAGGTCAAATACCAATTTTCATGAGTTTACCTTAAAAAATGTCACATTTTTCGTACAAACATCCCCTATTTGTCACCGTACGTGGTAGAATTCTCGGAAATCCTGAAACACATACTTTTAATTTTTAACTGGAATGCTAAATACCAATTTTCATGCGTTTAACTTAAAACTTGTTGGCACTGTTTTCATATAAACTTACATCCCCAATTTTACGACCTTGGGGGTGGAATATTCAAAAATCCTTAAATATATATTTTAATTATTAACTGCAAGTCTATATACTGCCTTTAACATCAAAATTAAGCACTTACATAAAATATTTCATCCCTTATTTTAGTCCCTTAGGGGTGGTATTTTCAAAAACCCTTCTTCAGTGGATGCCTACGTCATAAAAGGTAACTACTGTCAAAATTCAAGTCCTAACTGCAGCCGTTTAGACTGTGCGTTGATATGTAAGTCAAGCAGTATAAAATTATATCCCCTATTTTCCGCCCTTGGGGTGTAATTTCTAAAAATCCTGAAGTAAATGCTATATATTTTTAACAGAAAGGCCAAATACTCATTTTCATGCGTTTAACCTCAAATATATCGCATGTCTCATACAAACTTACATCCCCTATTTTATGACCTTCGGGGTGGAATTTTCAAAAATCCTGAAATATATATTTTTTATTTTTAACTAAAAAGCCAAATGCTAATTTTCATGCGTTTAACTTAAAAATTGGGACTTTTTTCGTACAAACTTACATCCCCTATTTTTTATCCTTGGGGGTGAAATTTCCAAAAATCCTGAAACACATATTTTTTATTTTTAACTGCAAGGCCAAATACCAACTTTCATGCCTCTAACTTCAAAAACGGCAAAGTTTCATACTAACTTCGCACCCCCGTTTTACCCCCTTAGGGGTTGAATTTCTAAAAATCCTTCCTTATTCCTTGTCTACATTATAAAGAAAATATCTGTGCAAAATTTCAGCTTTCTAGGGCTAAGGGTTTGGGCTGGGCGTTGATGAGTCAGTCAGTCAGTCAGGACTTCTCTTTTTATTTATATAGATTATAATATTTTTTTTTTTTTTAGGGACAATGTCACACAGATCATTCTAGCCCCAAACTAAGCAAAGCTTGTACTATGGGTACCAGGCGACGATATACATACTTATATAGATAGATAAATACTTATATAGGTACATAGAAAACATCCATGACTCAGAAACAAATATTCGTGCTCATCACACAAATATTTGCACTTACCGGGATTCGAACCCAGGACCACCAGCTTCGTAGGCAGGAGCACTACCAACTAGGCTACGGTGACCGTCTTATATATTAAATCTGACTTTGTAGGAATATAGCGTATATATCCTTTTTTAATATAGCTTATATATTATTTGACAGCACGTGTGGCGCAGCGGCTAAGGCAGTCGCCTCGCCGCTTTGTGTCGCGGGTTCGAGTCTCGCTCCGGACAACTATTTTTGTGACCCATAAATAGTTGTTCTGAGTCTGGATGTAATTTGTGTCCGTCTATTATATGTTTGTAAAGTACCCCGCAACACAGGGATAAGATTACCAAAGGCGGGCGATGTCTTTAAAAAAATATATATCCGAATTACACATAGGCACATTTATAAAGCACAAAGCCGCGAAAGAAGTTTTCACTTCCAAAATTGCTACTGAATAGTTATTTTATAATTATGTTAATTAGAAAACACCCAATCGTCTCACATAAAAATCTGAGAAATATCACACATCGCCATTGTGCCCAAAAAAAGAAAGCTTCGACGATAGATATTAGACAGCGGTTAGAAATATGTACTTATTTACCTTTTTTGTAAATATAATAATAATATCCTGGGACATTACCTATTAACCAAGGCCATCTGATCCCAAACTAAGCAGAGCTTGAACTATGGAAACCAGATAACTAATATACCCAATATACCGAAGCCTAGTTGGTAGTGCTCCTGCCTACGAAGCTGGTGGTCCTGGGTTCGAATCCCGGTAAGTGCAAATATTTTTGTGATGAGCACGAATATTTGTTTCTGAGTCATGGATGTTTTCTATGTATATAAGTATTTATCTATCTATATAAGTATGTATATCGTCGCCTGGTACCCATAGTACATGCTTTGCTTAGTTTGGGGCTAGGATGATCTGTGTGACATTGTCCCGAGATATTATTATAGATATTATACTACTTTTCTTTGGTAAATATACATACTTATATAGATAATTACACTCAGACTCAGGACAACCAGACATGTTCATGCACACAAATATATGTCCTGGGTGGGAAGCAAACCCATGACCTGCGGCATGAAAGGCAAGCATTTACCAACCACTCCAACCAAGCCGTCGATATATATACAATACACAAAAAACACCCAGACTTAGACAAATAGACACGTTCAGGAACATAAATATTTGTCTTCCACGAGGTTCGAACCCGCAACTTTTGGATCAGAAGGCAGGTTACGGCAACTGAGTTACGGCGTTCGTCACTACTCTTCTCACACTAATATTACAAAGGCAAAAGTTTGTGAGTGTGTATGTTTGTTGCTTCTTCACGTCTAAACGGCTGTAGCAATTTTAAATAAAATTTGGTATGGAGTTAGATGATACCCTGTATTAATGGGTTAGTTCTGATTGCCCCCGTTATTAATTCCCACCGAAAATTTATCTGTTTTAAAATTGCGTTTTATTAATCAAAATCAAGGTGGTACAGTCAAGGGAAAAAGTACTGGATATATTTTCGTGTATTTATTTCAAATTAGCACCAATCAAGTCACAGATTCTGTTAGTCTTATATTTTAAATACTATTGCTGTCTTAACACGTTGACTTTAGGATATAAAGTGTTATATAAAATTAACAATAACATAAACATTATTTTATATCTTTTATATATATTAATCTAGGGACAATGTCACACAGATCATCCTAGCCCCCAACTAAGCAAAGCTTGTACTAGGCGACGATATACATACTTATATAGATAGATTCATACTTAAATACATAGAAAACATCCATGACTCAGAAACAAATATTCGTGCTCATCACACAAATATTTGCACTTACCGGGATTCGAACCCAGGACCCAGGCTTCGTAGGCAGGAGCACTACCAACTAGGCTACGGTGACCGTGATATTTATATATATATATATATATATAAATATAATACATATACATATATCTATCTTTTTTCTGTTAATCGTCTGATCTCTGTATCGTACAGTACTTGATTTCTCTGTCTACGTACAGTACACTTTTATCTTCATTGGCTTGACAGATTATTAACAAGAATGACGAGTATAAAAGGTGTCAAGCCAAATGTAAGTACTTGAGTAAAATTTTTTGTTGTGTTTGAGTTGTGCTTGACAGTACTAATTTTATAATTTCGGGGGCAATCGATAATTAATATATGTATGTAGTTATAAAATAGAGTTTTAATAACCTTCGTGGGGAAACAAGAACGGGGGGAATCAGCACTAACCCGGATTAATAAATAATATCTATAAATAATATCTAGGGACAATGTCACACAGATCATCCTAGCCCCAAACTAAGCAAAGCTTGTACTATGGGTACCAGACGACGATATACATACTTATATAGATAGATAAATACTTATATACATACAAACAGCCATGACTCAGAAACAAATATTCGTGCTCATCACACAAATATTTGCACTTACCGGGATTCGAACCCAGGACCACCAGCTTCGTAGGCAGGAGCACTACCAACTAGGCTACGGTGACCGTCATTATATGTATATATATTAATACATAGGCTAGTTTATAAAGTTTAACGCCAGTAAAACCGTGGGGCACAGATAATAGTTTAGCCTCAATTAAAAGTTTTCTTTAAGTTAAGCTACTTTACGAGTAATACCTTTTTACAATTTTTTGTTTGGTTTATTTTAACCCTTACTTATTAGCATATACGGACGCGATTTGCGTAAAACCATAAAATTGGGTCTCGTCTGAACTATTAACGATGAGCTTAGCTCCACTTCCATTGTCTCGGGTCGACTGGCTCTTTTTACAAAACGTTGGTCCGCAGAGGAGGTGGGACGCACCGCACTTAACTCTTTATGTACCTCCTAATCCGGCCATTTTATTTTGTGGTCTTTATATGAAGCCAAATGGTACCCGACAATGGTGTTTAAACTGTAAATACTGTATTGTATATCCATATAGGAAATATTTATACAAGGTGTAACATAAGTACCTAGTGAACGAAATTAAACAACGTGTAGAGTATCAACTTGCTAAATTAACGAAAATAAAGACCAAATTCACATACAAATATTTCAACCAGATTATATTCATTGTTTTTCATCCCCCCATCTCGGAAAGAGTATTTTTGCTCTTCTATATCTGAGTGCAAAAGTTGTTTTTATCCGGTAGAGGAGAAATTAAATTTGAATTTAGAACCTATTGACTTCTTCCCCCATGGCGCCGAATTTAAATACTTTATATAATTATTTAAATACTTTATATAATTTTTTAAAACTCAGCGTCTGTAACTTCTTAGTGTACCTACGTTTTTTAATTAGCTTTGCTATATACTTCGGTATACTCGTAATTCAGAAAAATTGAAAGTAATGTTGCGACAGTTACTTAAGTTGAGTGTAATATTATTATTAGGAAATGTAATGTTGCACATTTCCTAATAATAATATTACACTCAACTTAAGTAACTGTCGCAACATTACTTTTAATTTTTCTGAATTACGAGTATACCGAAGTATTATTTGTTATAATTTACAGATTTACCTATCATAATTTAGTCGTTAATACCTTTAGGTATTAACGACTAAATTATGATTGGTAAGATAATGAGATGCAATAAAAGTATGTGTTGATTGTAAATTATTTTTTACAAATAGTCATTTCCACGCTGAGGGGATGAAAAGTTAAGTGTTAACAAATAACTATTATTAAATTTATATGGATACGCAATACTTATTTCAATTATTTTTTTTATTATTTAGAGTCGTGGGTAGATTGCGCTCCTATTCCACTATCCTCCTATTACACCTTTACATATTACATCTCATATATAGGTATACTTAATTTAAAATTCTATTTAGATTATTTTTTATGTTAGTACACAATTTAA
This sequence comes from Pseudoips prasinana, assembly GCA_951640165.1. NCBI lineage: Eukaryota > Metazoa > Arthropoda > Insecta > Lepidoptera > Nolidae > Pseudoips > Pseudoips prasinana. The sequence continues at coordinate 20,951,138 of OX621237.1, read as the reverse complement.
TTTTGATGTCTACAGATCATATGGATGTTATGTGAACATAATAGAACCTTGCGTTCTCCTGAAAGACATTAAAATTTTCATCAAGGTCGCTACGTAATACCAAAATAAGTTTTATATAAAATATAGTCATAAATAGTTGGAATTAGTTTATAATCTAGAATCGCATAAAAAATTGTATACTCGTAACAAAAAGAAATTGTATCAGCTTTTAATCTAAAATCACAACAATAATAGGTAGGAATATAACGAATTTAAAATAAATAATAAGGTAAAGGACACACGTGTTGACATGATGACTTTGACTTTGGTGTTTAAACTAAGTCTAGATTAGACTTAGTGTAGACACGGACATGGACTTGACTAGATTTTGACGAAAAATCCAGTCAAGTGAAATGACGATAAACATAACTAACTATAATAATTACTTACTTAGCGACTCAAACGTCCGGTTAATTTGACACATGATGATACTACGTCCACGTGATTTTCGACCTTGAAAATGCTACCTGACTATACGGATAAAAACACTTCGTATTAATGATTTACATGTCCTAACCTAATAGAAAAAAATGTGCTATAAAGCTTAAAGTACATAGAACGTACTTATCTACCTCATTGTGAATCTATTTTCATTTAAAATTATGAAATTGTGGGTTAAACATGCGACATGTAATATTTTTCCGAGTTGAACAAACTCCTACAAATGAACATCGACTTTACATAAAAATTAGTTCTAATTGAAACATATTAACGTACATAACAAAAAACTAGATTAAATACCCTTTTAAATGATATATTAATATCTATAAATCCCATACATAATTACAAAGAATTATTATTACAATAAGACAAGGCGTATGGTCTATGATTATAGCCTGCCCAAAGAGGACATTTTTTTTATTGAGCCTGCGGCGCGCCTATGTGCTATCGTACCAGCGATATATAAAAGTGTCTTATAGAAAACACCACCTTTGGGTGCACTTAAAGGCGAATCAAGTCGTCCTTACCGAATAAATGGTATGAAAAGTAATATACAGTGAATCATGTTTAATAAAAAAAACATAATTTATGAATCCAATATTAAGTGTTTTATAGAAGTTCTTCAAGTATGATTTTACGCTCTAGTAGCAGTTTCTGTAGAAATGTGGAACAGTCAAGATTTCGCGCTTTTTTAAGCAGCTGTCAAAAAATGTGTAAATCTCTTTGGCGCATCTTTGCAGCTTTGCTATCTGCAATATCAATAATTTGACTAATGTTACAGGTATTTTTAGTCAAAATTAATTGCACACGAAAATTAATATCGTGCCGAAATACATTTCGTTAACGTCGTATTATAGCTTTAGGGCACTAATAGCGTCCTGGAATACTGGGTTTCTAAATTTGGGTCGGGCTAAAGTGTCACGATCCCGGAGTAATTGTGACAACTAAGTACGATAGCCACGTCTGCCTGTTATCTAAGATCTTAATACTTTCAATAGATAACGACTGTTACTCCGATTCTGACTTACACCAACTAATTTAATTTTAACTAGTATCTATTGGATTGAGAACCCATTCTCATGTTAACATCTGTCTTTTATAGTTTTATTTTATTTATAGCTTCCTCCCGTGGCGTCATCTACGTTGACTTTTAAATTGGATCCAGAGAGAAATAAAATATATATAAGTAAAAAAGAAACACGCGGGGCATTCTTTGGGGACAGCCGATAGAAGCGAAAACTATTTTTTAAACCTTTAATCTACTATAGAATAGTAAAACATATGACTATGACGCTAATTTCACGCTTTGTGTTCACCCAAAAAGTATACAATATCTATACATTAGCTCCTGGGAAGCGCGTTTTTATTCAACCAAAAATTACTAAACGCGTCTAAAAAAGTTATCACTTCAAAAAAGCAACAACGTTTCAACCTTCATGGTATGGGGATGGTTTCTTGATAATAATACAGGAATATTACATTTTTCCTGGATATGAAGTGGCCTATGTGGTTATCTAGATAAAAAATCTGTGTGCAAAATATAATACAAACCCTCTTAGCTCAGTTTGCATACATACAAACATTATTTAAACTCATATGATAAAATGTAATTCAATTATCGAAAATTTTATTCGTGTTTCCAGCCTAGAAAGAATAACAGGGCCACCACAGATCATCCCGTGGTCACCCACCCGGATGAAATGTGTTATTTATGGTTAACAAAAACAAAACATTACTTCATACAGAAGTAAATGTTATTTTGTGAGTCCATCGTCCACGTCAACGAGATTACTGTAACTATTTAATAGTAGACAACGCCGAGGTACATGATAGAATTAGCACCTAGAACTATTCTGCGGAAAGGGACACAGAGAGACAGGTAAACAAGTTATTACGCTACGAGGGTATTAAACTGAAACTCAATATCGTAACTTACTAAGTTAATGCGAATAGTCTATGTTACACATTGATATAAACTACATGTTACACCGGAAAATTTTGAATAAGTAAATAAATAAAATAAAAATAAAAAAGGTTTTTATTCACGTAGACTTTAAAAAAGCGCTTGTAAATAGTCAGAACATGTTTGTAGTAATATAGTTGTATTCATTATTATTTCTAGTAACATAGATATTTAGGTACACATTGTAAGAAAACATTTATAAATTTATTTTAGTATAGCAATGATATTTAGCTAGCTTGTATCACGTTATTGTCAAGAGATTATGTTTAATTATCTAGTTTAAGTCTAATACTTTTACTACATATTGTCAATGGTTCTGTCTATATTAAGGTATTACTATTATGACGGACCTTGTGTTACTAACGACGGTCGCGCTTTAATGCTACCACCGGATCCAATGCTCCCCAACTGAGAAGACCCAGCGAAACAAACTCAGTGGGTTCATCTACTACCGGTTTCAACACGACCCAGTTGAGTAAATTGAAATTAATTATAATTTTTAAGAGAATTGATTCCATAAAACTCTGCGTTCCTTTCTAAAGTATGATTACCTGCCTTCAATAGCCTGTATATTTATAGCAGCTTTAGCCATTATAACTTAACGTAACATTTAAATTTAATACTAACATCTACCAAAACTTTAGCAACTTCGGCTGCAAGCTGTTTACGAGGAATTGCTACTACAAACCACCCTGCACCTAAGTGTGTGAGAAATATAAATAAGTACACTAAAATATAAAGAAACAAAGTTTCGTATCCTTCAATTCCCCTTCCAAAACTGAACCTATAGAAATCCCAGCATCTATACAAATAAATAAAATTGCAGTGTCTGTTTGTAATATTGAAATAACCGGTTTTTACTACATTAATATGAATATATATACGGTACACACACCAAAATAACATTGTTTACAATTTTTGTCTGTCTGTCTGTCTGTTTGTTCCGGCTAATCTCTGAAATGGCTGGACCGATTTTGACGGGACTTTTATTGGCAGGTAGCTGATGTAATAAGGAGTAACTTAGGCTACTTTTACTTTAGAAAAAGTCTTTTATTTTACAAAAAAAACGAAATAAACTAATAAACACGCGGACGAAGTCGCGGGCACAGCTAGTATAAAATAAAACTTCAGTAATCAAACAACAAGGAAATATCCGACCATTTTATATGGTTCAAGTCACGGATCGATAAAAAAATTTAACTTCTCAAAAAAGGCTAGACTTCAGGAGGAATACGAAAAAATACGTGCGTTTGGGAAAATCTCAAAAAAAAGAGTAGTCACTACTCGCTCTTAACTAATTTAAGACCCTCTTAGCTGAGTTTGCATACATACCAACATTATTTAAACTCATCATATGATGAAATGTAATTCAATTACCTATAGAAAATTTTATTTGTGTTTCCAGCCTAGAAAGAATAACCGGGCCACCACAAATCACAGGGCCACCACAGATCATCCCGTGGTCACCCACCCGGATGAAATGTGTTATTTATGGTTAAAAAAAAAACAAAACATTACTTCATACAGCAGAAAAAGTTATTTTGTGAGTCCATCGTCCACGTCAACGAGATTACTGTAACTATTTAATAGTAGACAACGCCGAGGTACATGATAGAATTAGCACCTAGAACTATTCTGCGGAAAGGGACACAGAGAGACAGGTAAACAAGTTATTACGCTACGAGGCTATTAAACTGAAACTCAATATCGTAACTTACTAAGTTAATGCGAATAGTCTATGTTACACATTGATATAAACTACATGTTACACCGGAAAATTTTGAATAAGTAAATAAATAAAATAAAAATAAAAAAGGTTTTTATTCACGTAGACTTTAAAAAAGCGCTTGTAAATAGTCAGAACATGTTTGTAGTAATATAGTTGTATACATTATTATTTCTAGTAACATAGATATTTAGGTACACATTGTATGAAAACATTTATAAATTTATTTTAGTATAGCAATGATATTTAGCTAGCTTGTATCACGTTATTGTCAAGAGATTATGTTTAATTATCTAGTTTAAGTCTAATATTTTTACTACATATTGTCAATGGTTCTGTCTATATTAAGGTATTACTATTATGACGGACCTTGTGTTAATAACGACGGTCGCGCTTTAATGCTACCACCGGATCCAATGCTCCCCAACTGAGAAGACCCAGCGAAACAAACTCAGTGGGTTCATCTACTACCGGTTTCAACACGACCCAGTTGAGTAAATTGAAATTAATTATAATTTTTAAGAGAATTGAATCCATAAAACTTCTGCGTTCCTTTCTAAAGAATGATTACCTGCCTTCAATAGCCTGTATATTTATAGCAGCTTTAGCCATTATAACTTAACGTAACATTTACATTTAATACTAACATCTACCAAAACTTTAGCAACTTCGGCTGCAAGCTGTTTACGAGGAATTGCTACTACAAACCACCCTGCACCTAAGTGTGTGAGAAATATAAATACACTAAAATATAAACAAACAAAGTTTCGTATTCTTCTATTCCCCTGCCAAAACTGAACCTATAGAAATCCCAGCATATATAATAAAACTTCAGTAATCAAACTACAAGGAAGTCACGGATCGATAAATAAATTGAACTTCTCAAAAAAAGCTAGACTTCAGGAGGAATACGAAAAAATACGTGAGTTTGGGAAAATATAAAAAAAAAAGAGTAGTCACTACTCGCTCTTAACTAATTTAATAAGACTTTTTACCTCTCAACCAATTTGATCCGAGTAGGTGTGGTTATCGACTACATGTGGCGATACGCAGATGGACGGCGGTGTATTCTAAAAAAATATTGCAATGCGTTGTTCAAAGGAAAGGTACCGGAATGATTCTCAAGAGTTACAGGTGCCGTTCTATATATATGTACGTTAAACAGACCACTGCAGGTTTTAGTCGGTTCGAATCTAACATCACAGGTGTAATATAATAAGAACAATGTAACGGTAATCTTCAGGGATCATCGCTATGAAATGGGAAACAAGGTACTTTGCTAACGAACTCCAAATTGTATTAATCACACTATTGGTAGGTAGGTATGATTCCACCAATCTGAAAAACCGAACTAGTGAAAATCAAGCATCACCATAGCATACGGTATAACTAGTAACAATTCGCTAAAGGTATGGGTTATGCTGGTCGTTGGCGTGCCTTGGCAACTATATAATAATTTATACAGCACATTCAACCTACCTACCTATAATACTCATCATACAATGAATTCACAATTATTTTAGTTTAAGTTTAAGCTGCTGATTTGGTTAAAACTACCTCATTTAAATATACTGACAATCGACGTGCAGTTCGTGGATATAGTTTACTCAGCGAACATACTACAACACTCAGCACATACAGACTAACATTGGTTTCAGGAACCTGTTGGGATAGGAAAACAAATTGACCTTTGGATACGGACACATATGAATTACATACATTGAAAGTCAAACCTGTCATTGATTTTTGACATTGAAGTGCTAAGAATAAAATTCAATTACATTTATTGTAAAAAAAAATATAATATTAATATTATATTTTTTTTAATATTACAAGCTTACAAATTAAAGCTTGATTCACAGAGATGAAAGTATATTGGCACTCTTATTCATTAGGAGCTTACAATTTATTTTATCCTATATGATTAGAAGCATTCGGTCTACCGCTACGTTCATGAGTAACACCGTGAAAGCCATTGCCCTAAATAACCCTTTGTTTGCATTCATATTGATAAAACACCCTTTTCGATCCCCAATCGCATGAACGGCTTCGCGTATGAACATAGACCGGCGGATCCACAAAATGTCTCTAAATATCTATCCCATTGTGCATCTAACCTCGATTTAGGGCGCTTACTAACTTTCGAATCTCATTTTTTTCATAAAATAATGTAATATGTATTATACCTACTGACCTATAGATTTTGAATGGATATAATATTAGGTACGTGTTGGAAATATAGATGCGGCCATTTTCGGAGTATTATTAACTAGAACGCATGATTTAAACGCGTGAGGGAACTGACAAAAATGTTGTCTGTTGAATTGTTTTCTCGGGATGGCGATTCTGTAGAAATATAAATAGTCTACGTACCACGGTTAACTTGATAAAACCCTTTCACAGAGACTTAGAAACGTACCTATGTTGAGCAATCGAGCTCCTCTTTGTACCGTAACGAGTTTACCGGAACCCTAAAAAGTAACTTTTAGAATCCACAGAAACCCAGGGCCAGTTAGTTATAGAATAATTAAAAAAGTATTTTATACTTGACTTTCGGCCGAACGCGGGAACAAACAACCCGCGAGTCCATTGCTCCGAGTTGATAACTCTATTAATATCTATCAGATGTCTCGAAATGCGTCCCGCTAGCCAATCAGCAGCCGTCCAGCCATGCACAGTGGGCCCGATTAACCCATCACTGACAAAAATGTAAAAATTAAAAATATTTTTTGTGGAACACACTTTTAAAATCACGTTTTACTATATTATGCGATGTACTAATTAATACTCGTTCCAATTAATATTCGTCTGTTCACTAATTGTTGTTATTTCTAAATTACTATGTGATTTATTTATTTTTTAATAAAATTTTACTAAAGTACTGCTGCAGCAACTTCTACAACAATACTCAGTCTCAACTTAGTTGTGAAAAGTAGTAACCCGTGTTATTTAGGTTGGTACTAAAGATATAACAATGTAATAGTAACCTGTACAATGTGTATGGTAAGTAATTATCGTAAATGCTATAAATTTGTTGTTCACAATCCGTCGCAGTTCAAAACGATTTAAATCGATATATTCATATTCCATAAATGTTATTTTATGTTAACAAAACTATTTTTAAATTGGATCCAGAGAGAATAAAAAATTACAGCTTGAAAGAATAACAATTCATTTACTTTAAGGTTATTTAATCACATCTCCAAACCACGGCTATGAGAAATTGGCACTAATTACTTAAACAATATATCCAGACCACATTACTAATGCTAACATATTAGATTTAACTGAAGGAGTTTAATTTGCCTATAACTTTGTACAACAGGCAAAATATTAAAGAAAAATATTAACTTATTATACCAAAATATATAATATTTTTTGGTTTTTGTAGTTTAGTTTACTTTAATGGGCTCAATTTCAATTTCTTTCTCTTGCATGATGAAATAAATATTGTAACAAAATATATTTCATTTGGGATAACAATGTGTGTTTCGGTTATCTAATTCCAGACATAATTAAGATGTTTGTAAAGTTCCAACCTTTGATCTTGATTAACTCAACCGAGCAAACAAAATAATTAAAGTTAACGATTAACAAATAATAACAGAAAGATAAGGGATAAGGTATTGTGATTAATCGTTCATTACTATTCATTTTATGTTAATGTATTCTCATAGCGGTGTCACACAAACAACGTTTCACATTCAGTCTTCATCTTCAGGCCATATTGTGCGGTTATTCCATGATAAAATTAATCGTATAGAATAGTCGATACTTAAGGTATTATGAATTTTTTTCCATCAATTTGCATAATCTGAAGTAGTGTGTGGCAGCGCTGTTGATACGTAGGACGCGCACGGAGTGTATTCGTGATAGTGCTTGTTGGTACGACGCTTATGTTCTCCTAAATAAATAGATTAAGTTATTTCCATATTTCGTGTATTTTTAGTCAGTTAAAGAGCAAAGCATTCGAATATTTCCAGCCAAGCGTAGGTGAGTTTGGTTTTATTTTTGTATTATTTTATGTTAAATAAAACAATATCTAAGTACCTACTGGCGAAATGCTTATTAATAATTTATTATAAATCGTTTCAGTCATAAAGGTCATGTTCATGGCTGAAATCTGAGTGTGTGTAAGTGTTGAAATACGAATACAGTACTGATGTCTTATGCGTCTTATTATATTTTATTAAGTCGGCAACTTCTATTTAAACTAAAATGATATAAAATAAACTAAATATAAAGTTAGTACCACTTTTAATATAAAATAAATTTGTTTTATTAGCCTTACTCTAATTAGCTAAATCGCATAAATAATATGATATAATTTTATAATTTAATATTAATTTAGCAATTTAGCTAATTTGGAAATAATTAGTTATTATATTATATTTATATTAGAATTATTTTTATAGTGACCTTCATAACCTTTTAAACATAAACATTAATTGTACCCATTAAATTCTCCATGGCTTTTATATGTTGACCTACTAAACATAACAATGCCATAATTACTGATATTGACATAATAATATGCGGACAGTAAAGCTGGAGTGGAACGAGCGAATGAGCTTAGGTATTAAGAATAACACAATCCTCTTTTTTGTTGGGTTTTAACAATATGTTTGATTAGTTAAAATTGAATTCTAATACTATAACAATAAGCATCAGTCTACTATTTTCTGCCCGGCCCACGACACGCAAATTTGGTTGGACTCACTTTCGTCATATTTAACGTTGTCTTTTGTTGTTCTATTCGTATTAAGGGTTCCAAGTTTCGCTTCAAAAATTTTATGATACAATCTTCATAATTATAGCGAAGTTTGGTGTCTTTTGTTAGGTATTTAACATTTTATCCTCATCCAGAACGTCCGCTAAGATGTTTTGCCGCAATAAATATATAATCGCAGTACATATTGTTTAAATATTCACTAGATAGTGATACCATTCGCATCGTCGTGAAAGTGAAAATTATTTTTATTTCCAATTTGGTGGTAAGAGGAGCCGTTTCTACATCAGAGAGGAAGAGAGTTCAAACTTGTTTTTCTGTTCTATCTATTAAGTGTTATACCTAATAGCCTTTTGTTGATATACAAAAATTCCGAATAAGTATAGGTACTCAGGACAGATTTTTCAATGAACGTATTGACTAGCTATTGATCGTGCTTGCATCTGCATCGACATCAAAGCGAAAATTCTTTTTATTTCATGTCCAGTAGGAATATTGAAAAAGTCGGCTTTTTTTTTTCTTTCACTCCATACAGAAGCATTGGCTTGCCAATTCAGTGCATCTTCTAGTTTCAAGGTTTTTTTAGTTTCTGAACATTTAGTAGGTAAGCTCTTGGATTTGTTTTGTCGTCGTGGTCGTTCGATTCCGACCAAGGACAGATATTTGTGTGCATGAACATGTCTGTCCTGAGTCTGGGTGTAATTATCTATATAAGTATGTATTTACAAAAGAAAAGTAGTACTATGGAAACCAGATAAGATATCAGTTATCTGGTTTCCATAGTAGAAGCTCTGCTTAGTTGGGGATCAGATGGCAGTGTGCAAATAATGTCCCAGGATATTATTATTAGTAAATAAAGGAACAAAAATGAAATAGTCATACTAAATTATGTCAAACTATACCTAGTAAATGTACACTTATGTGATTTATATACTTATTACTTAGAGTTTTTGCCATATTTCGAAATGATACTCAGTTTGGAGCCATGGTTAACAGCAGATGGAGAATTTCATTCGCAAATCCTATTGCTTAATCGGCACCTCACGTGTTGAAATTCACAGGTTTAAGATGAGTTTGATTTATAAGAAGGAAATTAGAAATGAGCATACATTATTGCATATGTGTACACCTAATACACACACATTTCAAGTCAAAATTAAAATGCTAAACACAATTGATGTCAAGTACTATAAAACCTGAATAAATATAAAATTATAAAATTGCTGAACATTGTGAACTACTTTAGGGACTTTTTCCTATACTAATATTATAAAGAGGTAACGTGTGTGAGTTTGTGACGATGTAAGGGGTAATATCTGGATCTGCTGAACCGATTTTCAAAATTATTTCACCAAAAGAAAGCTACGTTATTGTGGAGTGTCATAGGCATAATTTATATCATATTCATGATCATAATTTTTATTTATCCCGAAGTTTTAACTCGAAGTATTACGCGGGGCAAACGGGCACGCACAAAATATAACTCGGCACGAAGTCCGCGGGCACTCGGATATAAACTAATTCATGCGATAGAGGTTTGTATACCTACCCTACCCACGCAGTACTTTTCTATACATCAATCCATCAATATGCTCGGACAAGGTATATTCAGAAACAACTTTGACGTCACACAGGGTTCCCTATGATACAGGTGCCATAAGGTATATAATACTGACAATAAGTGATCCTATTCAAGCGATAACGCTGAATCGCGCTGCTCTTTGAGTTCTTAAGGTCGAACATACACGCGTGGCGCAATGGTCAAGACAGTCTCCTCATCACTTCATGTCTTGGGTTCGATTTCCACACATTCTTCATCTGATCTGATCTAATTCTGACCAGTTAATTATATGTTTTTAAAGTACTCCGGGTCACAGAGATTCATTTTCATAGCGGACGTTGTCTAAAAAGTTTTATATCGGTAATTGTTTTCTTGCTTCCGAGCAACCGCCATCTGACTTCGAAACTCATCGAAAAGCAGTAACCAGTTTCTATGAGCCTTTCATCAGTCTTTGCCATCAAGATAAACAAGGCGACAGATTTTATTAGGCTTCTAAATAGGTACCTGTAACAATTAGACGTTGACATGACCTAAGGCCTATGGCTAACGAGCTCTCTAGAGTACGGATTTTTGTACTAAGAAAATTCTCAGTAACCGCCCGGCGTCAGGAAGATGGCTATGTTTAGCCTCTATGCCTCGGAAGCCATGTAAAAACCCGGTCCTACCTGAAACCTTTCTAGTAGCGAAAGCTAGCGTTCCCATCGGATCATGAGAGCGAGAGAATAAACAGTGCACCTGTGTTTTCGCAAACGCTGTGCACTATAATGTCCCGCAAAGTTGCCGCAATATGACGAGGAGGACATTGCTATACTATTTTTTATCATAAAAGAATTTATAAGAATTAGAATTTAGTTATTCAAGGTCCGGGTTAAAAGAATTTACCAAAAATAGCTATGGTTAACCTTCATTGTTGGCTCACGAAACAAAAACATATGCTTTTAACCCAGTTCATTTAATAAAATTTTAACAAAAATGTTTATCTACAAACGTAGATACCGTTTGATACCCTATAAATATTGCAATGGGTTTAAAGTTTAATTTGTAAGAAGTTTTTAATGTTTTTATCGTTTTATTTCAATACACTCAATATGGAAAACTATAGAAAAATATGTACATTATACACTATTTATGCATCCACCATAATATAGTTTATACATATACAATAATAATATTAAATATACAAAAAATAAGATCAACATTATACTGATTATTACATGTACAGACGCCAGCTCATCCAACTACCCCAATCTGTCAAATATCTTTTATAGATTTTCAACTTTATCACATGAGCATAAGGTTCACTTTCAATTGGGGAAATTTGACAGATTCGGGTAGCTTGATGTGCCAGCGTCTGTACATCATAACGGAGCCCCATGCCTTTGCGCAGATGTTATGTTTCATGACAACCATCTGCGATGTCAAACCGTAGGTAGTGAGGGTAACTAAGGCATCCGTGCCATTTACTTTGCATAGTCTAATAAGCTTGGTTTCGTAAATGGAATATATTAAAAGATGCTGCACTGATTGCCTCTTTAGATAATGCGGTTATGGGTTAATGTCCCGGGTAATATTTGACTGTAAAGAAAAATTACTCAATATCAGTCCGGAGTTTAGATGCGGTACTCATACCCCCGTGCCTCGGAGAGCACTTAAAGGCGTCGGTTCTGTCCTCTTTTCATTCGTGTCGCTAGAGGTCTCATTGGTTCACGAGAGGCTAGTCTCCATTGTGACAGGCCGCCATGGCCGAAATTCAGGACGATATTATTATACTTTAACTAAAGTGGACAAATTTAAATTAATTATTTTAATAAGAATCAGCCAAAACAATCGTTTAACCTAGACTATTCCAAGAAATTACACTCCGCTGCGGATTTCAAATTTGGAAATATCTGAGATCTTACGATGTTATTTGTTAATTCTACCTAATTATTATAAATATAATAGGAATAATATATAAAAATCGATGTTTGTTTGTACGTATGTTACGTACAAAATTCGATGTTTGTATATCTACAATAACTATATGTATGTTGGTACATATTTAAAAATGTATATTTTCTATAATAATAATGGACTTCAAAACGACAGGAGCGATTTAAATCAAATTTTCAGAAAATCTTCAAAGGTGAAATTTTGAAGCAATTGGATCAACTTATTTTTAGGAAATTCAGATTTTCCTTTCCACGTAAAGTAAAATCCTAATATCTTTTTCCAGTATCCGTTTCAAGGCATGCTGCGCACAGCTAGAACATAAAGTAACATAATCATTTATTATTAACGTTTTCTACCAACCTCAATGTTCATGAAAATAAGGTAAAATATTATGATGGTGCTAATAATTTATGTATTTACGAACTTATTACTATGATTTTACTATGAAGTTATTTTGGCATGAGTTAGAAGATTTTAATAAACTCATTCGAGTTTTGTGTTTTCTGTCTTCTAATCTTTTTACTTTTACTAAATTTGTTACACCTTTTACCAGTTTTCATTAGATACAACTCTTGTCCATCCTAAGGTTGTCCATAAGAAATCTCAGCTAGCGATAAGATCCCTTTGTACATAATTATGCTACTACGGTTGTTCTATTTTTGCAGTTTATTTGGTGTACAATAAAGAGTATTGTATTGTATTTTGTGCTCACCCTGAATATAGTACTGGTCTTACCTGCATATTGAATATCTATCTGGCATATAGGATAGATAAATTGTTGCAATGCGACAAAATTTGCATCTCATAATGAACATATAACTACTCAACATATGAGATAACCCGATTGCAATTTTTAAAACTGTTTAAGTTAGCTTATCAAAAATACTAATAGATAACCCTATATTTAAGTAATGCAGCATATGCGAATAAAGTATCCACATGATATGTGGATCAACATTATCGGCACAATTTGTTGTAATACAATTCATATTTTATGTTACCTCTCTCTATAACCATTACGAGAGATTCCCATGTATAACATAAGTTTATTTTATTTATTTCATCATGGGTGTTAATGGCCATATAGATGTGTTAGGAAATTAAAATGCCCACAGATATATTTTATTATTCGATCGAATTATAAAACAGTTTTCGTCAATTCACCAAAGGGGATTGCTTAGATTTGGATATGATAGATATAGGTAGTATATCTATATAAACCAGGTTCTTCCCGGAGTCCACAATAAGTCATTTTCGCGCTCCTCGTGCTCAGGTGTATGTCAAGAAGCTTAAAATATTGTTGTCACTAAAAACGATATTTCTTTAGCTGCAAAAATGTCTCAACCGCTTTTATAGGCGGCTCCCCAACTTTTTTGTGGTGATTTATGTTTAATTAGAATGTCCTTCACATTTTTGTGTCATTCGAAAATAATTTAAGAAGTTCGCGACGGGACTCCCGTAAAGCTTGGCGGAAAGTTTTAAAACAATTATGAGTTTGTGAAGGAGACGTTATGATATGAATTCTTTAAGTTCCAACATACATGATACAGATTAATTCATTTTAGGCCCATGAATTTTATTCATTTTCATTGTAGATTCTTTGAAGTCCGTCTACGGAGACCAGCCAACTATTTAGGCCATATTATAGTGTACAAGCATATTTGCACTAAGTGTACAAGTGGAGTCTCTAGTACCTAATTCTAAGCTCCGTGTTGCCTACTCTTAGAAAAAATATTTGAAAGCTTATGCTTAGCCAGTTGCTAACACTTTAATATACGTAATTTTCAACGCCAGAAATATATTCGCGGCATGGGAGGACCCGCAAGATGTATGTATTAGGTATCCTTTGCAATTGGTCAAATCATTTCTATTGCCTTCATCTCAAGATGACGGCAATAGATCGCTTTTGGTTTGTTGTATTCGTGTAATTTTCGAGTATATCTGTCTGTCTGAAAATTACGCTACTGCGGCATTAGCAAAAAAATATATGCCAATTTGGCGGGTCATAGCGGCACAACTCATTCTGTAACATTTATAATACCTATGTACCACAATAAAATGATTTCATTTCATTTCATATATCAGAGATAAGCATTAGATTATGTTGTTTGCAAATTATACCTCTATAAATTGCAAAATAAACCGGTATTTAACCAATTTTGATGATGTAAACGACGCAATTTCTAATGTTGTTCATTGGTTTAATGCCAAGAATCTAGTGCGCAATGAGAAGAAAACCAAAATGATCAAATTCACTAAACGTAATGCGAAACAGGTGACAACCAATCTACCGCTTATTGGACCTGGGTTGGGCCCTGTTGAGACAACTGTGTTCTTGGGTATCACAAATTACTCAAAATTACATATAAATTTCAGTTTGTTCATGTAACAAAAGTGCTTGTGACTGAGTTGTTATAAGTGAATATACATAAAAATATGTAATTAATCTTAAGAAAAATCGTGGCAAATGCTTGCTTTTCACGCGGGAGGTCGTGGGCTCGATTCCCACCCAGGTCAGATATTTGTGTGCATGAACATGTCTGTTTGTCCTGAGTCTGGCTGTAAACATCTAGATAAGTATGTATTTACAAAAGAAAAGTAGTATATGTAGTATTTAAGATATCTGGTTTCCATAGTACAAGCTCTGCTTAGTTGGAAATCAGATGGCCGTGTGTAAACAATATCCCAGGATATTTATTTATTTTAAAAGGATTCCATAACATATCCATATCCATAAAAGATACTGAATTTTCTTCCAGTGTTTATCAGTTCGTGGTAGCTACCACGTCATGCACTGTATGATAGGTTATAAAAGGACGATTCCACATATGCATAACACTTTTACGGAATAAATTAATTTTGAATTGAATCAGCGTCAATTTAACATGGTCTAGAAGATTTCAGATGCAAGGCTCTACACGCTCGCTTTATATTTGATCACCCCCACCACCTACAGTCACGAATGTTTCTAAGAGTACTTCTTGCCAAAAAATCCTTGCAGCATTTTTTTTAAGACAACGCCCGCATTACGGAATCTAATCCCTGTGTTGCGGGGTACTTTACAAACATGTAATAGACGGACACTAATTACATCCAGACTGAGAACAACTACATTATTGGGCCCAACCAGGTTTTTGAACCCAGCACCTCATTATCTGCAGTTGAACACACCACTCATCCAACGAGTCAGTCAGATATCAGTAGGCAAATGTACTCGGCATATACTTACTACTAACATATATTTGAATACCTACCATTTATGCGAGATAACGTACTAGTGTCAGATAGAAGTGATTAAACCGTTGTGACCTCCCTTTCGTCTCCGAGTCAAGTACTGATAGGTCGGAGAGATTTATCATCTCGGCAGCGTCGACTCAATATGTAAAACATTACATTCATAACATGATATTTATAAATTTACTATCTATCTTTTATTTACGCTGGATAGGTTTTCGCTTGACCACGATCACCTAATAGTAAGTGAAGATGGGGTCTAAAGTGGACGGCGAGTCTTTATAAGATGCCTGTTCACTCTAGCCTAGAATAAACCCAAATTATGAGTCTGGAAAGACGTCGTTCGGATTGATCAACTATTTGGATATCTACACGTCAATGTTTCCTATAAGTATTGGCATCATTGGTCTAGTAGTAGTGTATTGAATAAAATTTTAATAAAATTTATGATTTCCCATTTTTGATAGTGTATTGAATATAATGTAGTAAGGTGTCAGATTTGATTCCCAGGTTTGGTCTAAAATTGTGTATCATGTAATTGTTCTACTGAAAAATTCATCCACAATTCTGATGAAACATTAACGAAAAGTACGAAATATAATCACTTGGAAGCGATACGATCGATTCAGATAAGATTATTTATTGCGTTTGTAACTGACAGAACAAACATATTAACAGTTAAAAAAAATTAACGGTGTATTATATGAAAATCAGCCGTGTGAAGCAGGGCGTATTGCCATAGTAATTTTTCTACAATAAAATACAAAATTTGAACAAATTAACTAACATCAAATTCAAGAGATCTAGTGGATTTTGTATTTGTTGGGTTATTTGGGTCCGGGGTTGTACAAAACATAACCGTAACTAAGTTCCAATTGGGCAGATGAATTTCCGATGCGTACAGACGCCAGCACATCAAGCTACCCCAATCTGTCAAATTTCCCCAATTGAAAGTGAACCTTATGCTATTGTGATAAACTTCAAAATCTATAAATAAATTTGACAGATTGGGGTAGGTGGATGTGCTGGCGTCTGTACCTACAAACTTATTTCATCCATTAGCAACATGACGTGTCGAAACAGCTTAGTTATAGATAATAAAACAGGAAGAGAGGTGGGAAGGATTAAAATAATGGGAATGAATAAGTATTTTATTTCTGACCTGTATATTCGTATTCATATTCTATTATACTACTAATGTTAGGGTCTTTGTTTAGATTTTTATTATTCAATAAAGCAAAAAGTATTGTTATGGAGGATATAGCTTTTAGATTTCAATAGTAGACATTTTGATTTGACATATATTAAGTATATCCATATGGTTGGTAGCATTAAAAGAATATATAAATAATATATAATATGTATATTAATATATAAATATTGTATTGACCTGAGCCGGATTCGAAATGTTCTCCAAAGGTTCAATTTTAATTTAAACATGCAATTTATCAATTTATAATGGGGACTCTTTAACTCTTTCCTCATAGAAAATCATGTAAGTATTTACATAAAATATGTCATTGGTTCGGGATCAAACAGCAACTTTATAGTCTTTAACAATCTCAGACCCACGTAAACAATACAATTTCATTTATCTAAAGAGAATGTTCGTTACTTTTCCTTCGAGATAAATAATATATTGTTTAGACTTTTGACTCCATTATGAGTAAACATCATTATAATTGTAGATAAAACAACATTATAATATTGTACCTCTTTAACTCTTCTCTCATAGAAAATCTTGAAAGTATTTACATAAAATATGTCATTGGTTAGGTATCAAACAGCAACTTTATAGTCTTTAACAATCTCAGACCCACGTAAACAATACAATTTCATTTATCTAAAGAGAATGTTCGTTACTTTACCTTCGAGATAAATTATATATTGTTTAGACTTTTGACTCCATTATGAGTAAACGTCATTATAATTGTAGATAAAACAACATTATAATATTGTATATCTATCAAGTCGTTGACCATATAATTTATTTTCATTATTTGACTTTGTTTAATCGTTGTCTTTTTTGTATATTTTCCTAGTGCCAGGAGTATAAGTAGTAAAAAATATAACGTAAACGTAAATAATAAATGTAGTACATTATCTTAATCCTCAGAATATACCTAGTAAGTAACTAGTTAATTTACCCATTATAATCATGTTACATTTATTACCCTTTTGTTGTGAATATCATATGAGTATTCTGGATTAAATTAGTTGGCAACCCTTTAGGTAAAACTAAGTTAGGTATCGATATTAGATTACTTAAAAATACTTATTAAAAATTATGAGATGATCGGCGTGTTTTACCTAGAGTAAATTAGGCTTAAATCTACAATTCTAGCGAAAGAAGAGTAAGAAATGAAAGCTAACATTTTTTTATTAAGGTGCGGTACGAAGATTTTTTTTTCTGACACCAAGTTTCAAATAGTGTAACATATTAGACGTATTTCTTTAAGTTTATATAAATAGTTAAAACATAAATTAAATTAAAATGTGCCCGTCATTTATTTTAGAATTCGATTGGCCATTTACATTACAAATTATCATTGCATCGCTGAAAATTCAAAGTAATTATCGCGACAACCTATTTTTATTAATCATTTGTGTATTTTTAGTATCTGTATTTGCTATTTTCAAAATAAAATTTTCAATAGTAATATATTACAGAATTAAAATTGTATTCGGTCAGTTTACTTACTGATCACTTTAATCTCATTATTATTTCTGTTACCATTGCCCACGTGAGATGGTTCAAATTTGCATTTAATTTCGAATCTTACCTTGAGCAACACCCTAACTTGAAGTATCCACGAACGGGCAACAAAGTATTCCTCCGCAACATATATTCTGATAGTATAATTGTATTGTCATCATTATATTGTCCTTTAACGTCACATTAATCCTCAATATACTTTATACAAACCATAATTTATTTTCAAATTCAAATTAAAATACTTTTTCTGTTAAAATTTGGTTACAATACAGGTGTTATAGTATAATGTAGATTCGCTCATTAGCCATTTAATATAATGGCATCCAAATGTTCACTTAAAACAGTTTTAATAATTATTAGTTCTTACATTTTAGACATTCCTCTACAGAATAAAAACAGTCTATTACATATGGTTTATGAAATTAAAAAAAGATAAAATAAAATAAATTAATTTGTAAATAATTTTTTAGAAATCAGAAATGTTCTTAACTTCACTCTGAAACTATTCGCATTTGTCATTTCTGTTATTGACTGTGGGATATTATTCCATATATTAGAAGTTGCGCGCCTTAAACTACACGAATTGAGTCAGATATCTAAGAAGGAACTGTCAGTTACTGCGCTGATCGCTGCCTAGACCTTGACTGTGATTGTTCACACCCCATATTATTAAATGCAAGTGTGCCCCTTGCACACGTTAGTTATAACCTCGAAAAGAAGTCATGAAGTACAGAGTATTTCTGTAAATATGACTTAAAGCGCCTGGCGTAAGATTTGTAAAAGTAATACAACACTTACTACATACTAACACCGCTCACCGGTGTTATATTTATACAAATCTGTCACACTGACACAATTAACTCTTGTAAAATACAAAATTGCCACCAGTTTAAAAGAAAACGACTTAATAAGAAATTTAACTATTTTTCACAGGTACTAATTGCGCATGATTTCATTTTGATTTAGATTTAATGCATAAATAAAATTCATTTGCTATTTTAAAGTGTCAGAAAAGTTACAATTGCAGTAACCATCGAAACGTTTTGTGTTCATCTTTAAAACTAGGACACTTCCGGGCTATCCATGCGAGCTTTCCCAACAAAATGCATTGCCTGTTATGAATGTATTACCTGAATCAATATTTGGTCTTCTTTGAAAGTTGGAGAGAAGACATCAACTATCTTATGAAAAATTATTATATTAAATGCTTATATAATAATCAATGACACTAGGTTAGTTGTTATTATTTATTTTAATCTTTTGTGACTTTATTTTCTTTCTTAGGTCTTCACACCAAAAATAAACTGATTTATTAATAGTTTAGTTTTACAAAAACCCATGTAGTTAACAGTCATAGTTTCAATAGGTGATGTCTGTATCGATGTTGTCAATACTAAATAAAATACCAGAACTCTTTTGCAATTCAGTTTGTTCATCCATCTGTCTCTGAGTTTAGTTTTACATCTTTCTTAATCAATCATCTATACAAATAAATAAAATTGGAGTTTCTGTTTGTAATATTGAAATATCCGGTTTTTACCACATTAATATGAATATATATACGGTACATACACCAAACTTACATTTTTTTCAATTTTTGTCTGTCTGTATGTCTGTTTGTTCCGGCTAATCTCTGAAATGGCTGGACCGATTTTGATGGGACTTTATTGGCAGGTAGCTGACGTAATAAGGAGTAACTTAGGCTACTTTTATTTGATAAAAAGTCTTTTATTTTACAAGAAAAACGAAATAAACTAATTAACACGCGGACGAAGTCGCGGGCACAGCTAGTATAGTATAAACATTATTTAAATGTTCTTATAGTATGGAGTCCCCGCTGAAACGTATTTTCAAATTCTCGCTGCTAGTTCAGGTTTAATACTACGGTCCAAAAAGAATATATCAAACTTGCTACGGTCCACCGACCATACCAATAACTTTAATGCCATAATCCGAATCTATTTGCACCACAAATAATTCTTTCTTCTTCTTATAACAAAGACTCCTTATAGAACTTAAGTATGTAAAATGCATATGTAATAGTATTGAATTACGAAAACAATCTTTATGCAGAACATGCCAGTTGTCATATAAATGTATAAGTACGTAAATATATCGTTACTTACCCTATGAAGATTAAAATAAAAATCAATGAACAAACTTCACCAGATGTACATATGTACTCAAAATACGAATATAAAAAAAAAGAACAAAATGTATGAATAACTTCAGCCACGTTAAGTCAGTCAGTAGTATTTTTAAATAGTTGAATTAAACCTTATGGCCTTGCCTTAAAATCACTCCTGTACAACTCCTGTAAGTAGGTAAGTAAGTGTAACCCCGCCAATCTATGAGTTTCATAGTAAAATGGTAAACAATAAGCAGAAGCAAGTATTATACGTTAGACTAAAAAGCGGTAATAATTATAAAATTGAAATAAAAAAAAAACAACTTGTAACGACATCGAATTACTATTTATGAAGAGTGTGTGTATTATATTGCATAGTGTAACTTATGTGATATATTGTATATCCATCTCTATATATTATTGAATCTGCTGGCAATCAGGTGGCATTGTACACTGTAATAATTGTTACCTTTGTCAATGCATAGCGCTCGCTCCTTCCTCCGTTTCCGAACCTTAATGATATTGATCGCATTAGCTCTGAGAACAGGGACACCCTTCAATTAATGTTGCCACTTTTGCGAGGCTTTTCCGCGCGTAAACGAGACTTTTTATTTTTACTGTGAAATTGAAAGAGGTTCAATGTTCCGACAGAAAATGAAAAATAGAACATAGAGAATTTTTGATGGTGATGCTTCGTGACGATAATTGTCTTTTGTGCTTTTATAAAATAAATTGACAATTGGAATAACGAACTAGTTATCTAATGGAGGCTTTTTATTCGACCATTTTATGCGACATAAGTCATCATTACAACGAAGGTAAAGCCACGTTGGATACGCCTGTTCTAGTTGTGTAGTCGGGTAGTTAAAACGTAAAAAAAAAATATTCAGGACTAATCTCTTTTTCTCTTTTTTCAGATTAGAGATTAATCAAACTTAGATCGAAGGCGTGCCAAACTTGAAAACTTGATATTCTGATTAATCTGCTTTTTTTTTTTTTTAACGGGACTAGTCCCTCCCTCTTACCCACCACTGCAACTCCTGTAAGCCAGGATCAACAGTGGCACACAATGAAATGACACTGAGCGGTGAAGCTCAGGCATGTCCCGGGGAATCGCTTTAACTGTCTTGGATCCCGCAACGAATTTAATCAGAAACAGAAAAAAGGAGGAGTTAGAAAATGATTAATCTGCTTCTCAAATTTAAACCTTAAACTCGAGAACTTAAACACGAGAATAGATAGTAAAATGTTAGCGCAATGTCTAGGGCGAGCACGGTTTCCCATAGTGGAAGTCTTTAAGTTTCTTCGAGAGAGCAAAGTCTCTATCAGTTAAAATCAGTGGTCTCCAGTTACAGTACAACAACTACTTATGCATTTTCAGCATTAGTTTGTGTTGATCCTTGTAGCAATAATGAGATTGTTCTTTTTATGGCGGCGTTTATAGCGCCGTCTCTTTGCAAATAAAGTGATCTGGCTTAACTTAATTAAATTGTGTATCACGTTGAGGTGTGGGTACATGTTTAATGAGAAGAAAATCTGTAGGTTCTTTTTTATACATTTAATTGATTCTGATAGGCTTTGGAGTTTCTATCTGATGTTACCCGGAGATCCTGTACTGGTAATCGTAGGTATCTATGAAGAGTGCTGTTTATAATATTTATATGAAGCATATACCAATGTGTAGAGGTGTTACAAGTTGTGGTGCTACTGGTTGGGAATACACACTCAATATTAACTTTTGTATTGATTGTACTATTGTGTGGTTTATGTGTTGTAGTATTTAAACTCACAGAAATAAATGTTATTTCTTTCTTTCTCTCTTTCAGCGTTTGGTAGATTTTAAGCTTGGGTTGACAACATGGTCCCTTTGACTGTTAATGGTTTAAAGTTGGGCGCTTTGACTGTTTATGGTTTAAAGTTATAGCATCTGTTAATTCTCGGACTACAATTAGATAGACAACATGTTTATATTATGTTGAATAAGCCAAGTTAAAATTCCTATGCAATCATAAATATTTAGAAGTCTATGGATGTAGGGACGTTATGTCACAGAAAGGTGTGTTAATATCAGGAACCATACATCCAAATAAAACCAGCTATAAGATTAGGTAGCACAATCAGGGAAAAGTTGTGCTTTGTGCTAAAATTTGACATGTAGTAAATCAAATAATTGTTATGTCATTCTTAATAATTGTTTAGAAAGAAAAGTGTTGACCACAACTAGGACAAAATATTCCGGTTCGCTCCATATGTTAATGCGATACAATGAATCTTCACGTATTTCATTCAAGCCTTTTTTTTATGACAACTCCCGTACTAGAGAAATTTTCGCGGGGGTGAAAACATATAATTGATGGACACAAAGTACATCCGGACTCAGAACAGAACTATTTATGGGGCACACAAATATTGTCCTGCGCGGGCATCGAACCCGGAACACGAAGTGGCGAGGTAACAATTAACCGCTGCGCCACACGTGCTGTCGAATCTATAATTTATGCGCTATCATGTAAATGGGCTCATTGACTTACTAAATGTGTAAATGAAAGAGATGAGATGAGACCCAATAGTGCAACATTACTCGGTAAAAAGACCCTCGTTTTATTAATTTCGTAGTAAAGCTAGCAACACTGGAACCCATTGTTTGTCGCAGATGTTATCCCATCGAGTATTACAAGAGTACTAAACAATAAGAGTATTACACACGTTCCCTACTCATATTTAACGTGTATTTCACACAGATAACGACATTTTGATAAAGGCATTTATCTGTTTAATTACAGAGACACTTCATTATAATATAATGTTATTTTGTATCATATTGTACATGTAGGTATTTGGGACATAGTATATTGTAACAGTTAGTGTAATGACAGCACCTGTGGCGCAGTGGTTAAAATATTCGTTTCGCTGCTACTTCAGCATCCTCGTGTTTTAGGTTCGATTATACACACGATTCATATTTTTGTGATAACTATATAATAAGTTATCACAAAAAAAACTGAACCATAGTTTAACCTAACACCCTAGAAAGTATGGTTTATCTAATCATTGCAGAACTGTCTTAGAATTTATTCGAAAGTTCAAAATTAGGGTTTGAACTCAGAATCGATCAAAATTCTATTTCAAAAACTACGCAAAATCGTACAACATACATGGGGGTGATTGGGATACTCCTCATCATAAAGTATCTAAATTTTGCATTTGAACGTCAACTCCACGGCCACCCTATATATATATATATATATATATATATATATATATATATATATATATATATATATATATATATATATATATATATATGCAGCCAGTCGTCTGGGCACATTTTCTTATGGCCTCGATTCGGAGAAATACTACGGCGCCATCTGTAGTTAGTTTTAATTTATTTATGTATATAATTTACTTTTTCGTAGATTTAGTTTTTCTTTCTAATGTAGGTAGTTATGTATATTCATAAGTTTATTTAGGTTCTTTGTTATTAAATTTAAGTTAAATACTTGTATTAATATAGTAGAACTAAATTTCAAAATAATAGATTAGTAACTTGATATTTATTTAAGGATTTCAGAATATATATATGTGTGTGTTCTTTGTGTCTGCTATTGGCATGAAAGATGACAACCGAAACACGATGGCGCCGAGGTACCGCTACTAGCTCGGCGCCATAGTTTTGTATAACCTAATACTTAGGTACTTAGTTATCACATGGGAAGTGGCAACCCTAATAAGGTGATGTGATGATAATTAAACTATATTAAAAAAAATCTTTTGAATTTTATTAAAAAATACGAAGTAACTTTTTTCCCAACCTATTACACCACTTTTCTTTTGTAAATACATACTTATATACATAATTACACCCAGACTTAGGACAAACATGCATGTTCATGCATGCAAATATCCGTCCTGGGTGGAAATCAAACCTCATGGGTTTGATTGTCCGGCATGAAATATATATACATAATTACACCCAAACTCAGGACAAACATACATATTCATGCACGCAAATATCCGTCCTGGGTGGAAATCAAACCCATGATCTCCGGCATGAAATTTATATACATAATTACACCCAAACTCAGGACAAACATACATGTTCATGCACGCAAATATATGTCTTGGGTGGGAATCGAACCCATGATCTCCGGCATGAAAGGCGAGTCTCTCAACCAACCACCCTAACCGCTTCTGCGCTCTCAATTGAGTCATATAATAATTGTATCTCCAGCGTAGTTAGCCAGACTCTATTCAGATTGGCTGCCGTAGCCAAAATAGTACAGCACTATTATTATTAAAAGTATGTGAATTCGCTTTAACGATGATATTAATTTGTAGCGTATTTAAATTAAAATAAAGACATTAAATTATATAATCGTTTCAATTCCGAATGTGCACTTCTATTTCACACTTCACATTCACTAAGTAATTACACCGCCCCGCAAAGATCATGGCCTTCATGAATATGTATTAAAGTAGAATTTTCATCACAGTTTTCCGAATTTACCTAGATACTGTTTACAATAGGGTATTACACCGTTGAGAACTTGAGATGCGTAATACGAATACAATGTTGAGAGGGCGTCATGTTTAAAGATTGGTAGTAACTTGTATGACATATTGGTAGTTTAGTTCCATTCGATCGATCGAAAGGAACGCAACTTATCAGAACTTTACTACCACGGAAGCTAGTTTATGTCAACGCAGTTTTAGAAACGCATACGAATATTTTATATCCTCTTAAAGTTCAAAATGCACCAGCGAGATAATTATGCGGTAAATTCTGGGCCTGAAGCAGATAGTGTGCACCAAAACTACTTACTGTACCTTCAAACCATTCTGCCTCTCAACCTATACAATAAATGGCAAAAATATAAGTAAAGTCGCAACTAATACTTTACGAATCATACCTCCTAAATCTTGGTTCTAAAGACCGACTATCTGGACCTAAATATCCCATTGATCGCCCAGGTCACTAGCATTAGTAGAGGGAGAGATATACCACTTAATTGTCCGGTGCAATTTCAAACTAATATCATTACACATACTTGAGAAAAAGGGTGTTGAATGATAGACGGACAACCAAGTACAAGCTGCCAAAAGGTTCCAGATTGTACATTGTATACACTGACTGACTGTAAGTGTTTTGACCTAATAGACCTTTTGATAACAGTGTAAAATATTTCACTGCACGGTATATAATACTATATTGTTGTGTACGCATTGTTATGCTTTTAATACGATTCAAAGCAAGACTTAATTTACATAGGAAATAAAGAAAATTAAGAGGCAAACCCGTGAAAACGACCTTAAATTCCCGCATAGAAATTGCGTTTTTCAGGTTTTAAGTTAAGGACACTAGAAGAATTGGTATCAAAAAATATAAACTCGTAATCATTTATGGAACTTTAATACAAAACGAATAAGTTTTTAGGTGAGATCCATTAAATCACAATTTATATCTGTTTTTTACTATTTTATTGGATTATTGGGGTATTAAAAATTACAAACGGAACAACACATAATTGTTTCTTTATATTTTGTACTTTAATCATTTAAGTTTACAATTTGCCCTTTATCGAATAGACCATAGAACGGTATTTCAAAATATGCAGTAGAATTATTCCATAACACAAAGGTTCTAAACCAGAAATCATTAAAAAAAATCCGGTAAATGGCGTGCTTATTAAATAAACTTAAATAATTTATAATATCAGAACATCCTCTGTTAACTGCACGTATGGATTTAATTATTCCCAACAAATTGCCATTTCCCTAATTTTCAGCAAATGAATACCAAACTAGTTAAATAAGTAACTGATTTAATAATGATTTGAGTAATTAATTTGCACTAGCAAATTAATTAATTCATAAGTATATTGTATATAATTCATTTATTATTATCGATGTTATTAACACCCTACGCCAATAGAAGGGTTATGTTAAGAAGAATTTCTGTTATCGGTCCGTGACAACGTAGCAAAACTATGTCGATGTCTAATTGAACAAAATAGCCCGTTGGAGCTCCGTAGAGGCGCTCATTGATTTCAATCGTCTTATAGACCATCAGCGAGGTTACCGAAGCGCGCAGTCAGTTTGAAGCTGGGTGACCGCAAAAGTGGGTTACCTATATTTTATGAGCGTCCGTGTGTTTGGATCATTTAGCAGTGGTTCGAGAGTTTTATATGCAAACAGTAGACCTCAGACATGGCTTATGTCTATCCACTACACTATTACAAGAATAATTTATCTGCATGGAATTAGAAACTTTCCTATTGTTTTAAGTTAGTTAAAAAAACGAATACTCATAAATTCTGCGATAGAATATTTACGAAAGTTTTAAATAAATTACATACAGGCCGTATATGCCACATATATACAGAAGATAAATCATTACAAACGCATTTTATTTAGAGTTTTGTACTCTCATATAAAGGAAAAGCGGAATCATATCGTCGCGTCACTTTGCCTTGCCAGCTTAGGCCACGAGTCTCTAAGTCGTAATTAATCACCGATCTCATAAACTAAACTACTCAGGAATTTGTAATTAAACAACAAATAAATAAAAGTCCGAAAAGGTAGTTTCTATCGGAAATGCCATGAAGTCTAATGCTACACGGGTTGCATTTTTTAAATATGATATTTCTACAGTCAGCCTAGGAGGCTTTCACTGCTTCACCGGACAATAGAAGTGAGGAGGGGCTTAAACCTTCTATTAAATGAAACTACAAATTAGTAACCCGAGTCAGAGGGCATCTCCTTCGGGGTTCTAACCTAGGGTCAGTGTGGTTATTGACGTGGAGAAACAAGGGTATGTCGAATTTTTAGGATGTTTGGCACAACGCCGCTCTACGTTATTAGACGGCTCTGGGCCACTCGTCCGTTCGAGGATCAGAGTGCATTTCATCGATATGAATGCAAATTAAGCTACATGGAGAGCGATAGTGCTCGCTGCGCATCGCTCTCCTTGTTGAGAATCATCATCATATCATCCGCAAGACGTCTACTGCTGGACAAAGGCCTCTACCAAGGATCTCCAGAATGGCCGGTCTTGTTCTGCCCGCATGCAGCGGCTTCCCATTACCCTTGCAAGATCGTCGGTTCACCTTGTAGGTGACCACGTTGCGTCTTCCGGTTCATGTTGATAACAAGAAATTAATTAAACACAAACGACTTATGTCACTACATTATCAGAAACTGAGTTTTAACTGAGCTTCGTGTTTGAATATATAGTTTAATATAAGTTAAACTATGTATAAATTCAAACAAAATAGATATGTTAAATATTTATTGGCTGCATATGGGTGGATGACGGCAACCTCATCCTGTATCTCAAACCGTGTGGGGCGAAGAAGTCGTCCCGAGGGAGTCGTCTCGCAGAAAACAGGCAATAGAGTATCTCTGTGTACTATGGCCATCATACTGCGATCGCCAACCCGTTTGCCAAGCGTGACGATTATGACATATCCTTTCAAATGATGGACACAGCTCAACTCACTCTTTTTTGGGAGACTCAGCAATTGACGTATTTCGGCTGACTTGATGATGATATAAGAGTCTAGTAACTTTATCACAAAAATATGCATAATGCGATTTACGTAACATGTCATGCAAAATATCGATTTATCAAGTTTCTTGTTTTACAAACAATATGCGAGTAGTTCTTGTAAAAGAAATAAGGGTTATCTATGCAATTATCAAGCTATTTACGTAACTGTATTGAAAAACGTCGTCGTAAAAACTGAAAAGAACATCTTGCAGTTGGTACAGACGACAGCACATCCAGTTACCCCAATCTGTCAAATTTCTTTTACAGATTTTCAACTTTATCACATAAGCATAAGGTACACTTTCAATTGGGGAAATTTGACAGATTGGGGTAACTTAATGAGCTGGTGTCTGTACACCACGATTAAACTTAATATTAATTTAACTTTCATACCGAAATTATATCCGTACGGCATTCTAAGTTTTCGTAATCTACGCTTATAGCTGTTATAACTAGCTGTGCCCGCGACTTCGTTCGCGTGGATGTCGGAACTTAACAATGTATTTTTTAGTGTAAAGCGCTGTGGGAGGATCCCGAAAATGCGATGTGGACTATCGCTCACGCATGCTTCCGCTAGAGCGTCATCCCAATGCTGACCTCCAACTAATAAATGTGTTCGGCAAGCGGCCTGGTATTTGGGATGTTCAATATCATCCACTTTACGGCGCTCAGCAAAAGACGTAGGTCCTCGCTCTACATGGATCAGATTGTGGGATGAACTCACACGTGAGCACGCCACGTGAACCTGCCCGCCTTCCTCAAGTCAATTCCAGCTAACTTGAGAGTTTGACTTTGCGATTTGTTGATGGTTATCGCGACACACACTTTTATAGGGAACTACAGTATTTTAAACTGAAAAGGGAGATCATTTGGCACTAACGGAATACGTGACACGAACACTGTTTCTCCCTGGGCGCATCCAGGCATTATAGTAGACCCTATGACACGATACAAAGTTTTGACTTGAAGCCTCGTGCCGTTGCAAAGTTTAGGTGGTTTCAAATTCTTCAGAACCATTATAAGTATACCAACACGCAACATACATCCACTATTATGCGCCCTTAGGGGTGGAAATTCCTAAAATCCTGAAATACATATTTTTTATTTTTAACGAAAAGGCCAAATACCAATTTTCATGCTTTTCACTTAAAAAATTATACACTTTTCATACAAACTTACATCCCCTATTTTACGCCCTTGGGGTGGAATTTCCAAAAATTCTATAATATTTATTTTTATTTTTAGCTGAACTACTAAATATAAGTTTCAATGCCTTAAACTTCAAAAAATGACGGATTTTCATATAATCTTTCATTCTCTGTTTTACCCCCTTAGGGTTAGTATTTCCAAAAACCCCTTCTTAGTGAATGCATACGTCATAAAAAGTACCTACCGGGAAAATTTCAAGTCTCTAACCCCAGCCGTTCAGGCTGTGCGTTGATATGTCAGTCAGTCAGTTTCCTCTTTTACATAGGTAGGTAAATAGATTTGTGCTGAGAAAATTATGAGAGACCGGGTTAATTTACTACATTCAAATCGGACAGGCTCAATAAAATTCGAATCGTCGTACATTCGCGTTACAAACGAATCGACAGCACAAACTTCCGATCGATTGACATTATAATTTCAAATTAAATTATAACAAATCCAACCTTTTTTAATTTGCCCAAAGAAAACAAAATATTTTAATAACCAATTTTGGACAACGACATACTTCTAGCCAACCAAGACCTTATTTCGAAACAATTCGGAATATTCAAAGCCCTACGTAACTCATGCAATTAGCAAACACGGGCAAATCTTAACACCGCGGGTCAAAAGCAATGCACAACGACATCTATCGAAATAAAAATCAACTATCAAGCATAACGGCATGTATCGAAATAAAAATCAACTATAAATAATTTAAAATTATATTATAACAAATCCAACCTTCTTCATAATTCAATTTGCCCAAAGAAAACAGATTTTTTTAATAACCAATTTTGGACAACGACATACTTCTAGGCAACCAAGACCATATTTCGAAACAATTCAGAACATTCAAAACCCTACGTATAACTCATGCAATCTGCAAACACGGGCAAATCTTAACACCGCGAGTCAAAAGAAATGCACAACGACATCTATCGAAACAAAAATCAACTATCAACCTAGTTCATTCAGAAAAGAGATGTCATAATATGCACAATGACATCTATCGTCCAGTTTAGTTCAACTATAAACATTAGTTCATCCTGAAGTACCGAAATGTGTGTTATTTTTCTCCATGATTACTTTAATTAAAATCTAATATCTTTTGATAGACTGAACCGATTGCAATAAAACAAAAACTAAATGTTACCTCAAGTTACGCTCAATCGTTGTGTATAAAAGTTATCTACATTGCTTTCGTATATTTTACGTGATACCCGAACATATAAACAGACAAACAGACAAACAGACAAAAATTCAAAAAATGCTGGAAATGGGTTCTATTGGTTGTCCTTTAATACCCTGGCTATTTTTTTTGGATTTTCTTTTGATGTACAAAAATGATATTTCTACAGATTTATTATATGTATAGATTTCCACATGCACTCCATTTATACTCCATTTCAACCAGCTAGTAAACGTAACATAATATAAAATCTATTTTAAACCGAATAGTTCCACTGTTCCCCTGTGTAAAATGTACATGAAGTACTATTCACATCAGTTTTCATCATCACGTAAACTCGCCTCTGTGTAAACACGCCGTCGAGAGACATGAACTCAGTACATGACAGGTGGCGAATGCCAAAGCCGTTTCCAGGACACGCGTTTAGAATTCATTAATTTAACATGTTGGCTAAACCTTTATTGTTTAAAATGATAACTTAAATGAATAGTCTAGACACTGGTAGCAATTTTATTGCTCACATGACTAAACTTAATATTAAATGTAGTTAATACTTAGTGACAGGTCAGTTCGTACGAAAAGGACAGGTAATCTTCTGTAAAGTTAGTAGAATTTAGTAGACAGTTTCTAGCGTTTACATAATTACTCACAGTGGTGGTAATAATCTATTTTACACGTGTAAATTAATTTAAATTTATTTCATGCCTATCTTCTAAACATTGCGACAGGACATTTTTAATTCTAACTAGTCCAATTACCCTTCACAGTGAATAATTAGTGGAGGTTTGGCCATGGCGTCACCTAATCAGCCTGATATAGTCCACTGCTGGACATAGGCCTCCCCCAAAAGGTCCTATAACGTTGCCATTTGGAGGTATTAGCATTAGTCACCGCGATTGACATGCGAGTCGGCGACCGCAGTTAGGTGGTAGTGAGCACACAGGTGGCGCTGCTGCCCGATTAAATAAATAAAAAGGGTTTTTATTCACGTAGACTTTAAAAAAGCGCTTGTAAATAGTCAGAACATGTTCGTAGTAATATATTATTAATTTATAATTATTTCTAGGTACATATAGATATTTAGGTACACGGATTGTAGGAAATAATTTACAATAAGATTTATTTTATAATAGTAAACGATATTTAGCTAACTTAAATTTAGTTATTGTCAAGGATCATGTGTAGGTTTAATTATCAAAATTTTAAATTTTAGCTTGCTTGCTTGCTTATCGTATGGGCAGTGGTAACCCTAGTGTCAGAGTTGTTCAAGCCGCCCAGTAGGCCTCTGACATGGCTTAACGACTGTTGTCTAATGACTACAACCGGGACCGACAGCTTAACGTGCCCTCCGAAGCACGGAGACGCTCAGAAATTAAACCACTTTGGCGGTCACCCATCTATGGACTGACCGCGAGCGTAGTTGCTATAGCTATATTTTTACTACATACTGAATGGTTCTGTTTATATTGAGGTACTTTATTTTATTTGATTGACTAGCTGTGCCCCGCGGTTTTACCCGCGTTAAACTTTATAAATTATCACAGCTCCTCCCCCGTAGGTGATAGCGTGATAATATGTAGCCTATATGTTGACCCGACCTCTTAGTAATATTCATGCCAAATTTTAAGCAAATCCATGCAGTACTTTTTGAGTTTAGCCCGGACATACATACAGACAAACAGATAAACAGACAAAAATTCTAAAAATTATATTTTTGGCTTCGATATCGATTGTAGATCACGCCCGAAGTATAATTTTAAAAATATATTCAATGTACAGTTTTGACTTTTCTACGGTTTTATTATATGTTTATAGATTGCCTGTTGTATCCCTTAGTCGCTTTTTACGACACCCACGGGATGGTATGGGGTAGCCCCTTTATTCTGTTCTCATTCTAGGTCGGAAACCATACGACATAAGCTATAAATAGCATGACCTTTTCGAAAAATCTTTGTAATGGTAACATGGAATAGGTGATGCTAAATTAGTTCAGTAAGCATAGTACCTATAGTTGCCCAGTTCTACTACAGTAGACTAAAATCTATACATATAATAAAATCGTGGGAAAGTCAAAACTGTACATTGAATATTTTTTTAAAAGGATACTCGGGGAGTGATCTACTATCGATATCGAAACCAAAAATATAGTTTTTAGAATTATTGCCTGTTTGTCTGTATGTATGTCCGGACTAAACTCAAAAAGTACTGCATAGATTTACTTCAAATTTTGCATGAATATTACTTAGAGGTCGGGTCAATATACTACTACATATTATCACGCTATCATCTACGCGGGAGGAGCTGTGATCATGTATAAAGTTTATCGCGGTTAGCACAGCTAGCTATCTATAAAAAATACAATTACTCGTATATTAAGTACTTCTTTAAAAATGTAAAGATTCTCGTAAGAACATTACAACTCTCTTAAGTGAGATACGAGTAATTGATTATTTCGTAAATAATACATTATCGTCTGGCTACTTACAAAATATATCCTACTAAAATTATAAATGCGAAAGTTTGTGAGTATGGATGTACGGATAAATAGATGTAAGTTGTTTCTGTCTTCTGTTGCTCTTTCCCGCAAAAACTAAGAAGCGGATTTTAATGAAACTTTGTAGTAATATAGCTTATATATCCGAACAAGACATAGGCTATAATTTATAAACTTTAACACGGTTAAACGGCGCGGCACAGCTAGTCATAAATACTTTACATATCGTCCATATGTAAAAATATTTCATAACATACATTTTAAATAAACAATTTTGATACCTTAATAATGAAGCTTTTCTATGTAAATTTAATAATGGTAGGTTTTAGTACAAATTAAATACCGATTCACCTAATTTTAATGTCCTGAATATTTTCTCAGTCGTGTAAAAGCCGTAAACCGCTTGCTGAATAGTTATTAATTTTCTCAAGAGTTTTTAATTTCGTGGTAAATATTTTGTTGATTTTCACACCAAATTCCCAAGTCTCATTAGTAAATTAACTGTAACTTTTGGACAGTAGATAAATTTTTACGACTTAATTCTAAGAACCGTCCTGAACTAGCATTCAAAGGAGAAAATAATAATCCAGCCTAGTGCGAATCGAATGAAGCACATAAAAGGTTCCGTATCATCGAGAGATATTTTTAATCTTTATTTTGTAAGTATTATGTACTTACATATTTCTATTGTACCAGTATGTTACAACATACTGTATTTTTAAGCACTCTATGTATACTTAAATGTACTAAATGAATTTGATGTGGTGAAAATAAATATATTATTATTATTTACGTGCAATAAAATACACACTAAGGGTCTGTTGGCATGGTTGGCAAATGATTGCTTTTCGCGCTTGGGGTCGTGGGTTCGATTCCCACCCAGGACAGATGTTTGTGTGCATGAACATGTCTGTTTGTTCTGAATCGGGTTGTAATTATCTATATAAGTATGTATTTACAAAAGAAAAGTAGTATATGTAGTATATCAGTTATCTGATTTTCATAGTACAAGCTCGGCTTAGTTTGGGATCAGATGGCCGTGTGTAAATAATGTCCCAGGATATTATTATTATTATTATTTGAACGATGTACCTATTACGGTTCATGAGATATCGATCGCTGACAGCCAAGCAAACAGACAGTCTGTTCTGAAAAAAATATAATTGAGAACAGTTCATTTATTTATGAGTTACTACACACAGACAAGTACAGGTTCACAGTTCTCTCACTCCTCTTTTATCGGGATTTTAAAAGCCTCACCACACTTATATGTGAGTACTTAGATACCTGCAGTATCGGTAATATGTCTAGACAGTAGCTTTATAAATTACTAGCACTTTAATACGAAATTCATAAATGCAATTCCTTTGTTCATTAGCATAGCTATGACTATACTTCGACAATAAAAACATCTGAATATCTAATGACTTTCAGCTGATGAGTTTGTGTGAAGGTTTACCCTTTTTACTCGTTTCAAATTACCTAGTTCAGTAATTTCAGTGAGATGCTGAAGCGAGTAAAAGGACATTGTATATGATGAGATTTTATCGAAAAGTATAACCACGAAATTGGTAGCTCTACTATGAAGACTTAAAAATTGTAGATTGAGTTTTAAGATCTGTTTATAAACCACTCTTTATACAACAACAGACTAGTTGTCATGATGATTTTGATTATCTGGGTAAAGAAAGAAAGAACGAGATTAATATGATAATTATTGTCGCTCACCATAGAAACTTTAAAACGTATTAATCCCTAAAATAGATCCTTATAAAGTACTGCCGTAAGTAACGGTTTAACCCTTAGGTTAAACCGTTACTTACGACAATGCTTTATAAGGGTCAGCAGGTTATTTGAGCGACAAAGCCTTGATAGTTGTAATATCTGGGTTAAATTGCTGAAATAATACACAAATAGTGGTGTGTTGTTTAGTAATTTAGATCTTTTCATGATTGCCGTCTTCTTACTTTAAACACTTCCGAGTTAACTTTCGAAATCAAGGCTCCGTGTAGAGAGTATATATGTATATACGGCACGTGTGGCGCAGCAGCTAAGACAGTCGCCTCGCCGCTTCGTATCCCGGGTTCAATTCCCGCGCCGGACAACTATTTTTGTGACCCATAAATAGTTGTTTGTAGTCTGGATGTAATTTGTGTCTGTCTCTTATATGTTTGTAAAGTACCCCGCGACACTGGGATTAAAATCCATAGTGGCGTTGTTTTCAAAAAAAAGTATATCATCAGAGTCCTTATAAGTCACATACACTAACTCAGTATAGGGTCTACAAGAGCACAGGGTCTTAATCTCAGTAGTTTAGGGTTAACTCAACTTTTGTTAAAGCCTTAAACCATATGATGTAGGATAGGTATTTCTACGTCCAAAAACGTGACAGTAGGCAGATACAGTACACAGGATGTGTTCTAAGCTGCATAGCCACTCTCTTCACCCCGCGTTAAGCTGCAAAGAATGCGCACTGCATGCTCGCATTCCTCAGCAACACAGTACACAGTGTTATAGCTTCATTATGCATTCGCAACGCTCAGCTATCTCACACGCTTCTGGTCAACGCAGTCATACCGTTCTACACATTCTACCTATAGTAAGAAAACAATGAAAGCTTACTAGGGTTACTGTAAATCACTACCTATTCTTGCAACATTTAACTTCCGCACATTTCTGATGTAAATAAAAGTGGATATTAAAAGAAACATGCGGGGCAGTCTTTGGGGACCGCCGATGGAAGTGAAAACTATTTTTTCATTTCTCGTACTCGGAAAGTAGTGTGTATTTGATCCGACTAACGAGTGGAAGATGCTACTTCCCACCTTTAGGCGGTGAAGACTTATAGTAACTGCTTCCCTCCCTACGGTGGGAATAAATAAAAAAAAAAGAACTTATTTTGGTTAGGCAGCGGTGATGTGCCAACGGCCAGTGTGAATAAAAAAAAGACCCTCCGTCTTACGAATATTGGATCAGGTCACATGTCCTGACGCGAGTTTAACATTTTTAACTTATCCCAAAAAGTGTACAAAGTTGCTAAAGAAGTCTTCACTTTAAAAACGAAGGGACATTACGGTAGTCACATATGATGTGTCACATCTGACATGTCATCATTCTGTATAATAAAATTGAGATGCCAATTTATTCATAATGTGATTGGTCGAATATATCATCGCATACACTATGTTGGCCGACAGTAAATCGTGTTACCAACATTACGTAAAATTGGCACTATCTCACAGCCATCTGGCCGCCACCGCGAGTGCTCATTGGTTTCCATCCTTCTTCCAAAATCACTCCCACAAAAAATATGCAGCGACCGAGTGGAAAGACGTTACATTCAAAAATATTATGAAAATATTTTTTTAATATCCAAATACATATAAGGACTTTAATTACCTTTTCAGCTCGGAAAAAAATACCTCTTAGTTGTATTTTTATGGTATCGATAAAATGCCCTGCTTAGATTCCCAATCGGATGAGAGGAGGCGACATTTTTCTTTTTTTTTACTAGAAACAATTTAATATGGCTTTTGATAATCTTGTTGTTGTGTAATTAACAAACGTAATCTCATTTCTATGCATGAGATATATAACAACGATTATAGTTATCACTCAGAGTCAAAGTACGGACCCCATAAGGGGTTCGGCTCGGGTACTTAGTTTGTAGTCTTTATCGTTAGAAGATCCGGGCCCATGCTCTCCTCTACCGTCCGATTAAACTCCAAAGGTGTCCTAAGCTAACTATAAATAACATGTTAAAAAAAGAAAAAATATATCAGCAACTAGCTGTGCCCCGCGATGTTACCCGCGTAAAATTTTACAAATTTTCTTGGCTATAAACCTCACGGAGCCCGAGACCTTTCCAACGAATGCAAAACCGTGGAAATCGGTTCGTGCGTTCTGGAGTTAAAGCGTCAGGAAGGAAAACCCGACTTATTTTTATATAGTAGATTACGAGATATCATAATTATTATAAATAGTTTAAAAGCTTAGGCGGACTTTAAGAATGATGGTGCCAAAATGTGGTAGACGTAATCATTTATCAATTGTATATCTAGTCTCATTATTTTCTTCATTCATGCGCGCCGGTTTAGGGTATTTCTGACCTGGCCTTTCTTCAAAACAAAATTACGTGTAGGTAAACGAGGCAAAAGCGGTATGCAAGGATCGTGACAATAGAAATCCGTTTTCTCTGCTTACCCCTCTGGGAAACAGGTGTGAGTCTATGTACATCTAGTGTGTGCCACATGATTTATTCATTAACAATAAATCCTATTAAAGAGCATATATAAAACAGGGATAATATTATCATGAAAAAGCAAAAAAACATAGACCAAATCCATTTCAGATGATATAGTTCACACGATAAATCGGTAGACCTGACAAGGCTCTACCAATGGCAAAGAGTCCGTATTATGATAACAATTTCTTTACGGATTTTTTTAAATGTTATCTATGAATTTCCAGTGAATTATGCAAGGTAAAACATAAATTATGGACATTACTTAGGGAGCGTTATCTATGAAGCTGAACTAATTAAGCAAAACTAGTACCTATGTGATATACGGAAAAAGATTTTTGACGCCCCATACATCAGCCGACATACTGATGTATGGGCCAAATCATTTACTAAATAATTCTGCTTATTATATATAGTTAATATTATATTTTGTATGTTGCGGTGTTACACGTTGTTTATGTTCATAGGCAAATTATGCTCACATGCACCGGTCACGATTTCAAATGAAAACCATAAAATAGCATTTATCGTTTATCTTTATGAAATGTATCACCCCTCGCCACAGATGGCAAGAAAAAGCTTTATATTTCTTGCATATTATAGCAGCGTTATTTGGTTAGTTAGCCTCAATTTACTGTTAGTATGTAGTTAAGTTCAGCGATCACAAATTAAATACGTGAAGATTTCCTACAGGATGTTCATTTGTGTCTGATTTGTGTTGTTTGGGCCCACTATAAATAAAATAAAAAAGGTTTTTATTCACGTCGACTTTAAAAAAGCGCTTGTAAATAGTCCGAACATATTTGTAGTAATATAGTTGTATACATTATTATTTCTAGTAACATAGATATTTAGGTACACATTGTATGAAAACATTTATAAAATTTATTTTATTATAACATTGATATTTAGCTAGCTCGTATCAAGTTATTGTCAAGAGATTATGTTTAATTATCTAGTTTAAGTCTAATATTTTTACTACATATTGTCAATGGTTCTGTCTATATCTATATACTATTCTTATGTTCTCATCTTTCCATCGTATCAATGGTCTAACTATGTCTATATTGCTTTGTAATCCTGTTGCCTCCAACACTTAACCGCGCAATGTGACCGAAATCGAATAGAAACTTAACTACAAAGATGGTATTACAATGTATGTTGTTGGTTTTCCAGATCAGAGCTACACTACAAGAATGACTCCACCGAACGGTGAGGGTCCGGAGCCACCGCACATCGCGGTGCTGGATGGCGGGTTTTCGACGCAGCTGTCATGCCACGTAGGCCATGTGATCGATGGAGACCCGTTGTGGAGCGCACGGTTCCTCTACACGCACCCCGAGGACGTCGTTAATACTCACTTAGATTTCTTAAGAGGTAATAGCAATTTTGATTTGCGACTAAACTAATATTACGCACTCGTAGGTTCTGCACATTAAAACTCCGAGATATTTTCCACACACAATATTTAATCGAACAGAGTAACGTTCTCATCTACCGTCGTACAAAGAATGACTCTTTAATCATTCTCCTACCCTATTTATATTTTTATCAGTGACAACCATTTGAAAGTCTACTATCGATTATTATTTTTAAAATGTAAAATTATTGTAGAATTATTATAGTAATCAATAAAATGATTTAGTCACCACTAATCAAATAAATAATCACAGTGTAAAAATAGTATTATAACATAGCAGCTACGTCATAACCGTTGAGCGGCTATTGAGTACTTGATAACACTAATTTTAATGTAAGACGCTCACAGCCAGATGATCTCACCGGTCCGTAAGTGATTGGCAAAGTTAAACAACTAGACTCGAGGTCAGTGCATATATGGGTGACCGCCAAAGTAGTTTATTTTCTGAGCGTCTCCGTGCTTCGGAGGTCATGTTAAGCTGTCGGTCCCAGTTATAGCCATTAGGCAACAGTCGTTAAGCCATGTCAGAGGCCTAATGGGCCGCATGAACAACTCTGACACTCGGATAACCACTGCCCATACGATATGCAAGTAAGTAATGTAATTACATTTCTAATTCGGCAGAATTCTATCTAACAGTTATTAAGTTACTATTTCTAAAATAAACAGTGGACTACAACTTTTCGTGATAAAAACCGATCTGAACAAAATTTATATGGGATCACCCCATCGAATAATGCAAATTATCAATATTACTATGGAGAAATCACGTGATAAAAAGATAAAACCTCCTTCTTATTTAACTCGGTTGAAAACTCCAATTTGTATTGTTGTCATGTCTAAAAAATCACGTGATAAAAAGATAAAACCTCCTTCTTATTTAACTCGGTTGAAAACTCCAATTTGTATTGTTGTCATGTCTAAAAAATCACGTGATAAAAAGATAAAACCTCCTTCTTATTTAACTCGGTTGAAAACTCCAATTTGTATTGTTGTCATGTCTAAAATAATTTCATGTATGTCCTTAGAAAATGTTTTTGCTTCTTCAATTTTCAAATAACTTTTGAATTTAGCTACGCTAAAACTTCCGCCAGGAGCTTAACTTGCTTAGAAACTCCTACTGCAAAAACCGAACAATTTTCCGGAGTAATTGCTATCTTATATGTAATTCCGGATTAAGATCTACCTTTGTTCCAAATTTCAGGCACATCGTTTGAGTTTTAAGCCGTGTAAAACAAAATTACACACTTTCCATGTTACAATATTACTTATTCAATATGAGAGAGAAAGAATTATTTATAACATATTTGTAACGTTTTTTTATCATATAATATAATAGATCGTATATGTATATTTATGAAAGAAAAAAATTAAAGTAATATAAATGCAGTGGAAATGAGAGCTCTGAAAAGTATGTGTGGTGTGACTTTGAGACACAGAATTCGAAATACTGCTGTTAGAGAGCGTTGTGGTGAGAAAAAGGATGTAGCCACAAAGATTGAAAAAGGTATGGTTTGGCCATTTAGAAAGGATGAATGAAAA
Organism: Pseudoips prasinana; assembly: GCA_951640165.1. Classification (NCBI taxonomy): domain Eukaryota; kingdom Metazoa; phylum Arthropoda; class Insecta; order Lepidoptera; family Nolidae; genus Pseudoips; species Pseudoips prasinana. Next base: position 20,911,041 of record OX621237.1, on the reverse strand, counting down.
AAGATTGACAAAAGAAGTATACCTGACCTGTTTGAATGGGACAACCGGAAGTGGATGACCTCGTCGAACATTCTCTGACCAAATCGGTGACGTTATCAAGATAGGGCAGGTCAGAAGTATCCTAAATCGGAGAGCATGTATGAAGAATATGTGGTGTGTGTGATGATAGTGATCGAGGCAAAAGAGGTGTGACAAAATCGTGACAAATGGAAATCCGTTGTCTCTGCCTACCCCTCTGGGAAACAGGCGTGAGTCTATGTATGTATATTTCTAAAACTGTGTAATTATTGAAACTACTCATCTGTACCTGTGTGTAACTGTGTATTAGTCGACATGATATTACAAGATCGTTCGAACAAGACGCTTATTAAATTTCCGTAGACAACAAGGAAGCCTTATAGTTTCATCATTATTATAGTTTTTCCATCTGTTCGTCTTTACGCAGCTTACTATAAACATGCAATTTGTCATGGATGTTAGTCACGCCAAAGTGGTAAAATAAAAGCTGGACATTACGTTTTGCTTTCTTTTTTAACTTTGCTAATAGGATGTACCTCTGTATACTAAGTTTTACAGTAGGGACGGAAACAAAATTGCGTACAGGAGAGCCTGTACCTATAACGTGGGGAAGTTTAGTTTTTTCTCCTGTGCCCAATCGGTTTTGGTGGTCTTAAAAAATTTAAAGAAAGTTGTGAAGTGTAATTTCCATTCAGATACACATCTTGCGAGATATGAGCCTCTAAAGTCATCAATTTTTTTTTCATTGAATTAGGACGTAGCCCTTAATAAATACTTTTACCGAAAAATGTTTCTTACAGTATCAGTAGTAACGTCAATAATCAGTAAGCATCATCTTATATGTGCCCCTTTTAGGCGTTATGAGCCGCCGAAACCATTTACGTTAAATAAATAATTATGGTATATAACAACAAAAGGACCACTTATTAGCCCACATTATTGTGATGGGCAACTACGGAAATCTACATTTTAGGTGGCCCGACACACACTTGGGCAGTTGTTTTCCATTAGAATTGCCGGTACTAAAATAGATTTGCCTTTTTCCTACGAAAGAAATGCAATGATAAGATCAAAAAGTATATTTCGTGTTTGTTGAAATCGGAACTAGTCAATACACACACCACAGTAGAGGGGGGGGGGGAGGGCGACCGCCCGGGAAAACTCAAAATATGCACAAAGAATAAGTGAAGAACGACATGTTTCGTACATAAATAAGTCACTCGAAAATAGGCTCCAGTCTGGCCGAATACTTAATATTTTTAATGGAAATATCTAAGTCTTACTTTTGAGTTGATACATACTGACCCTAACAGTCCATGAAAATTCATTTAAACAGCCTCTAGAACACTGCATCTCACATATTTAAAGTATATCTAAGTAATTATAAGCCTATTGAAGTAACTACAATTTATATTTTTGGCGAAGTAACAACATATCGATTGTGATATTTTACGAAAATACTCCATTTACGAAATCTTTCATTTGCTTACATATATAGTCACATACATATAGTTTTTAATATATACCATTTGGGATCCTTAAAACTGGTTGAAGCTGGACTTAAACAGGGTATTACGTAGTTATTGGCGAATCCCGAATATTGGTTGTTCCATATCCTTATCTCGATAGATAAACGTAATATATCGTTTCAGATTAAACAATGTATATAAGATTCATTATTGCATCAGCCACGTTGATGAAAATCGTAACACTTTTGCGCATCAGTGAACGATTTAGTAGAGAGTGGGCGGGCACGTGCAATCGACAAGCAGACTCGACGCACACTTTAATATGATAACTAAACGCTCTACTTCTTTATTTTGTTCCCTATTATTTAAATAGGCAAGCTTAAATACTTAATTATTTTTAGTAACCTGCTATGTACGGAATGGAGATATATAGGGTGGCCGAGGTATTAACGTTCAAACGCAAATTTTTGATACTTTATGCTGAGGAGTATCCGAATCACCCACATGTATGTTCTACGATTTTGCGTAGTTTCCGATATAGAATTTTTTTAAAGAGATTTTTCGTAAATTTCTTCTAACATCAGTTTTCGATGTTTTTCTCATTCTGTTGAACATTTCTGGTTCAGTTTCTTTTTGTGATAACTAATAAGTATAGTTTAACCTAATACCCTAAAAAGTATGGTTTATTAATAGAACACAGTAATCATTGCAGAACTGACTTAGAATTTACTCGAAAGTTCAAAATTAGGGTTTGAGCTCAGGATCGATCAAAACTCTATCTCAAAAATTATTATTTCATTATTAGCATGTTGGTTGGCCAGTGGTTAGTGGGTTTGAGGTTCTGGGTATAGTCCCAACCCAGGGCAAATCTTTGTATGATGAGCACGATTATTTGCTCTGTGCCTAAGGTTAATTTTTATAATCCAACCAACAGGCCAGTCATGCAATAAGAAAAAGTTGTTAAGATTATTACGTAAATACCTACTTTACTACAAAACTTATCAGGCGATTGCAATTTAAAATTATATTTAATATTTATTTTGATTAGCACCATGTTATTTGATATAATTATATAACGTATAAAAAATAATAGTGAAAGACATAATATTATTAAGAATAGTTACTGTATATTATACTATGCTAAATTTATGATTCAATCACACTAATATTATAAAGGCGAAAGTTTGTGAGTGTGTTTGTTTGTTACTTCTTCACAAATAAACGGCTGAACCGATTTTAATAAAATTTGTTATGGAGTTAGCTGACACCCTGGATTAACACATCGGCCATATACATTTATAAAGTTTAACGGGGGTAAAACCGCGGGGCACAGCTAGTATAAAACAAAAAAGGATTTCATTAACACAGATTTTAAAAAAGAGTTCGTACTTAGTCAGAATACATTTCTAGTAATATAGTTAACTACACATAACTATTTCTAATAGTAATTAAATAAGTGTTAATGTGTAAACAACATAATGTTAGTTGAACAGGCAGAATAGGTATTTACCTATTTAATTAAAGTAGAGAAAGATTAGAGTATCTTTCGTCGTGAAACTAAACAATTTGTATAATAACCATAAACCATTATTAAAAACAGGTGAGCCGATTGGCATTGTAGTTAAGGAAATAAAAAATACTTTCCATGTATTTGACAAACTGATATTCTAGAATTTCTTCATTTTGGATAGATAGAGTTTTGACTGCACGTGTGGCGCAGCGGCTAAGACAGTAGCCCGCCGGCTCGTGTCCCGGGTTCGAATCCCACGCAGAACAACAATATAGTTGTTCAGAGTCCGGATGTACTTTGTGTCCGTCAATCATATGTTTGTAAAGTATCCTGCGACACAAGGATTAAATTTCCTAATGCGGGCGTTGCCTTAAAAATATTGTATACGTCTGCATTACTAAAATACGATTCTTCTGTATAATTATTATTTGTTTCTGTTTGAAACTAGTGCCACGATTTACATAATTCATTGATTTCTCTCAGAAGCACTATTCTTGAGTGCCATAGGCTATGTTTGCTAACATTCTAAGCAAACTAACCTGCGTTCAGTCACTGGTATTCCATGAATTCTCCCCATATCTACAATAACCAATAAAAATAACGCTTTATACAATGTGAACTCGAATAATTTAAAACTTTTATTACTCAAGTGTTCGTTTGATCATAACTGAAAGCATACTAGTTGTAAAATACCAGACAACTAAGAAGAGCCGCATTAAGTCGGGGCTAAGTACAAGTGTAGATGCGTGTTTTGACGTATTACACGTTAGGTCGCTTTCAGCGCGTCATTTCCATGCATCTGACAGCGAGAGTGCGACCTCGTCTCGTGTCATCGTCCTCTGAAAGCGCTTTCTTCGCCACAAAACGGACCGTTTCTTTTCATAAGGAAAAGCTGAAAAGTGTCTGCAAGCAAATAACTCCCTGGAGGGAAAAGCCTACTGCCTTGCTTTGCTGCCTCTTTTACAAGATATAATGTGAAAAAATATAAAATATGGCTCGAATTTTGTAGAATCACAAACGGTTCCATATCGCTGAAAGCGTTGGACGTAAGATAACGATTACTGCATAATGTTCGAGCTATATCAACACGTTAGTGCTAGTAGTAGGTATATGTATTTATCACGTACAAAAGCTGTAGGCAGATTATTTACATCGCGGCATAAAGCGGCGAGCTCACATATTTTGCCGGTAGGTAAGTCCCAGCTGTTTTGCTGTGATTATTATGATTGACGTTGTAGCAAGTTGGCAAGTGATGCCGCTATTTCTCCCTCATCCACTAACTACTTCACATTTGCATAGTACAGGCTCGGCAGGCGGCGCGGCGGGAGACGCGACTACCCGCCGTAATACCGTAGCAGCTACAACTCAGATACACAGCGTTCTCGCCATTAATCACCTTGTCTGTCTAATACCTTTCCATTCGCAAGCCGTGCGCCGTCTTCTATTTATTACATAATTATTTTCTTCGACAGCAAACTGTTCCTTTCGCCGACCTCGCTAGCGTATTATTGAACAACCCGGCTCGTGTTGCATTACTAAGTTTTAATAATATTAATTGTTTATGCCCCTTAGCCGCACTCCGTAATGGTAACAAAGTTGAACTTCAGCTATATTTATCGGACTAGTTTCGTAATAGCGAGCCGGGAATATGTGTACTATTAATTAGCGTCGACAGGAAAGGCATAGAGATATCGGTAACATAGTTAGAGACATTAATCTTGGGATTCATTTGTTTTCATTAGATGGAAACCTGTTTAGATGTGATTAATGCTTCATTTGTTATAACTAGAAAACGGATATTATGCATTTGTGTATTCACCTAAGCAAATAAATACATGGCTTCGTGTTATTACATAAAAAAATGTCTTTTAACATAATATCATTCATGTTTGCTTCTATATGCGTCTATTGTTACCCTTTTCACATATCTACTACTGAACCGATTTGCCTGAAGTTTCTGACGTCATTACAGAAAATATTATTTTTCAGCAGGATATTCCACTTTAGTGGCAAAGTGGGTCAAAACTTTGCCATTCATGTTATCGTCGCATAATTGTCAAAATATTGTAACGTCACATTTGTCGCGAAAATACCACTACGTGTACTGTATGTTGAGAAAAACATATACTTTAGTTGAATTTTAGTGTTTTCTTGTGTACATTGGTATGCAAATTTTGGCAATTTAATAGGCAAATAATCCGTATGCATGCTATAAAATCTGTTTTTTGGTTACTTTGCAGCGGGAGCGGATTTAATAATCACGAACACTTACCAGGCATCGGTGGAGGGGTTCGTGGATCACCTGGGGGTGACACCGGAACAAGGGTACGAGCTGATAGTACGCGCTGTGGAACTAGCCAAGCGCGCCCGCTCTCTTTACGTGGAAGAATACCAGGACCACTTATCGAACGGTAAATATAAAAAGCTATTCATATGTATAAAAGCTCGAGCGAGCCTCGAGCCGCGTGACATATTTCATAAATGATTGCAGGGGGAGAGGTCTCGGCGGTAAATGGACGACTTTAAAAGATCAAATAAAAATGGCAAATGGCTCAGTGACCAGAAAATTACATTTTATAACAGTGCGGATTTTTACACAAACTTGGTGTAATAATGTGTTGTTTTTAACAGTATCAATATTATAAATCTTTCATAATTTACATTACCTACTTACCTGGACGCTTAAAATATGAAAGACATAATAATATATCCAAGTACTGCGTTAGATTTGACTGGCTCTCTGAAAACAACTTTGGGGTTTAATAATGAGTGACAAATCCAAAACCCAAATAGTACAGTGAAATTCTACGTTGTAGTAACAATTTGTAGTCGAAGGCCGTTGCAGTTCAATTAGTTGATAATCTAACACTCATCTGTTAGCATAATACCTCATCTATGTATGTGCATACATGCAATACATGTTACAAGAATATACATATAATGCAATACATGTTACAAGAATATACTTATACCTCATCTATGTATGTGCATACATGCAATACATGTTACAAGAATATACATATAATGCAATACATGTTACAAGAATATACTTATACCTAATTAAAATAATGTATATACATAACCGGAGTTATGAACAATTCCACAACTACGTAGAAGACATTTAAACTAAATGGTATTGTTTTTTAAAGAGTTTTAAATAACGCTATGGTTTGTGCATGTCTATTTTGTTTAATTTAATTGACTCTGGGTGTGGTAAAGTCCCACGCGATGTACTGTTTTAATTCCTTAGCGCGCATTGTCTTTTAAAAAGAAAAATCAATCTTTATTACAGTTGTTTATGTTTTCCAATGCCCAGAATAATGTGGAAACGAGATAAAAACGTATGTCGTATAGGCTATGTAAAACAAAAAAAAATGAGCGAGCCTTGTATGATACAAGATGTATAATATCTGACAAGTTATCATTCCGAATAATAAAATTGAGATGAAATGTACATATGTGAAGCCAATTGATTCATAATGTGATAGCCCGATAATATCAACGCATACACGTGGTACCAACCTTGCGCAAATTGGGTTGGCAGTGTTGGCACAATTTCACATCCATCTCTCCGCCACCGCGAGCGCTCATTGGCCAAATCAAATAGTGCGCCCTTCCCGGGTTTCCTGTAACATATTTCCGTCCCTGTTCCAAAATCTCTCCTACAACAAATATCCACCAACCTAGAGGAAGAGGTAACACATCGAATAAGAGTTTTTTTGTTCTGGGTGCTATAATCTTTTCCGTGGTACAGACGCCAGCACATCAAGCTACCCCAATCTGTCCAATTTCTTCAATTGAAAGTGAACCTTATGCTTTTGTGATAAAGATGAAATGTTATAAAATAATTGTGATATATTGGGGTAGCTGGATGTGCTGGAGTCTGTACATATCAGTTACGACGCCATATCGGAAACTTCGCAGGGCCTATTATGGTGCCCCAGTATATAGGTTGACATAAAACAAAGGGACGGCACAAGTCACGTCAAAGTACGATATGGATATCGCACTTTGAACTGATGAACTTACTGCTCTTTTACTTTGGATGGCTATGATAATATAGGGCACTAACCTCAAGAGAAAATGTAGTAAAGTATTATTATGAATATTATGATACAAATACAGTTGACATATAAATACCATAAAGATAATATATATAAAAGGTCTGAAAAATAAGTAGAAACCAAAGCAACATATATACCTGAAATTTCTCAGATTCCACAAAAAATCTAAACCAATGATTTTGTAGAACCGATGAATTTCACAAGCGCTTTAAAGTTTTGATTTACGCATGAATAAAAGAGCCTTCTTTTTTCAAATAAAAAGGAACGAGATAATGAACATCTTCCACGAAAGTATCTTACCTATCTAATACCGCAGTATAAAAACATATAGGCGTCAATCTTCAAACTGAGAGCAGAATTAACCGATGTTTGCCGCTACTGTGATTCTGTATAATGATGGATAGCGAAACACTAAGAGTTATTTCAATGCTTGCGCAATATAACTTCGAAATAAAATGCATATTTTCTTTAGATTATATCTTGATAAACATGTTGAAGTCGCGTTGCTTATAAATCTATAGGCGTAATATTTTTTATTTTTTTTACACCACCTTTTCATTCAGTATGTACATAAAGATCACAAAATTAATTACTTTTAGATATCGAGAGCTTCATAGAGTAGTGGCTGAGTAAGCATAGAAGAATTTGTCCAATACAGTTTTACTAAAAAGTACTAGTGTATCCCATTAACAATAATTAAGAATCTAGAAAGATTTATTTAATATAAAAACCACATGAATATAGAACGAATTTCGTATTAGAAAAGTGTCATATTTAAATGTCCCTCGAGCGTTAATTGTTCTTGCAACCCGTCTTATGTCTGTCACGGCTGATTTGTAACTCGCTAAAATTAATATATTTGTATAATTAATCTGTGCCAATATCAACCTTAATTTCTCGTGTTGCCGTTAATTTTCTAATATACCAGTGGATAGGCTTTAAAAACGAGTCAAAATGCGCATTTAAATCTTTATCACGTTTTATATTCCCCGTACTTTATGTTCAGCGTAACGTTTTCGAATGACAAGTACCTATTTAAAAAGTTATAGGTACTTATATCTTCTAACCTGTATTATACATAGAACGAGATCCGATTACAATATTTCTTTGTTCATTTTCTTTTTATTAAAATAATATTTTTCCCAGACATTTACAATGAGAGGAATGTATTATTATTGAGCTACCAAAATATATTGATTTAAACATAGGCTTCCGCGCATCATTGTTGAAAGCATACAAATTACAAGCAAGTATTCCAGAGAAAAAGATTTAATTATAATATCTTCATAGAAATATTGTCGTTGTATCCCGTTTCAATAGCTTCAATATAATTGTATATAAACGTTTTAAGAGTTACTCGAAACTCTGTAAATTCAAAAGTACGTAACAAATGTAATTTATTGTTAAAATTTATAAAATTTCAAGAATGTTTGTGTTTTGCTGTAAACAAAGATTGTAGGGTCGGCCCGCAAGGGTCGGGTGCAAGCACGCATTAATTACACTTTGCAAGGGTTGAAAGCTATGTGTTTTCGCATAGATAATGTGAGACATAACGTCGGTGACATTATAAATAGGAAGTGAGTGTATTTATGGTTGTTTCGTAATAATATTGGTAATAAATATTTGTTATGTTGTTTAGATAACGCACCGCTGGTTGTCGGGTCAGTGGGCCCGTATGGGGCTCACCTACATGACGGATCTGAGTACGATGGTAGCTACGCCGATACTACATCAGTTGAGGTAAGCATTTATCTTATGACCAGGAATAGGTACCGTTAATATTGAAATCAGTACCTCTAAAACACACTGTGGCTGTGCCGTATTCATAGTACCTTCAAGTGACAACTTACGTTTATTTGCGCAAACTTGTTTTGTTGAACCTTTCGAAGCTACGTTCGTAGAGTCGTAGCATGGTAGCTGCATAGGCGTAGCGTCGTAACGGCACGTAACGCGTAGTTCAGGCTCAAAATAATAAAATAACAGGAGCCTTTTATTTTGGTTTACGTAACGTTCCCAATAAGAAAAACTTAAGTAAGATAAACTATACGAGGTATACCATTAAGTATAAATATAATTATAGGTCACAGAAAATCGGCTTCCGTGAATAAATTAACGTTTATAAGCATTTGGTTATAAACGTTAATTTATTCTCGGAGGCCCATTTATATAAGTACAATACTGTTTAGGTGTTGAATAAATAATAACATCGCAAAACACGTGTAAAAGGTTTTGGTTGATTTTGAGCGGATTTATGAACATTCGTCGTCCCAGATATTTTTAAGTTATGCCCCGATTCTAAGAAAGCGTAAAGATTTTAACTGTATACGTCATTTATTTTACTAAGTAAGTACATATGTGACTCCCTCCTTGGTCTAGTGGTAACGTATGTAACTGCAGAAAACGAGGTCCTGGGTTAAAACCCGGGTCGGGCCAAAAGTGATTTTGGGATTTTTCTGTAAAATGAAAAATATCTCAGTATCAGCCCGAAGTCTGGGAGTTGGCGGTATTATACCCCGTGCCTCGTAGACCACTTAAAGCCGTCGGTCCTGTAGCTGACCTCTTACCAGGCGTGTCGCTAGTCGTCCCATCGGATCATGAGACTGATGGATAGAAAGTGCCCTTGTGTTAGCCCACACACTTGTGCACTATAATATGTCCTGCGCAGATGGTTAGTCTCAATTGAGACTGGTGGCTAGGAAGACATTATTATTAATTACATAGGTGATCTAACTCTCTATCAGTTTTCTTAAACATGAAATCTGGCCAGATATTTTGTGTCCGCTAAAGCCCTCATCTTGTAAAACTTATCGAACAGGTTACAGATGCTATATTGTATACGTGGGTAGGTACTACATAATATTATTATGTAGAGTTTCTAACGTTACACGGAACGTCCTTCCTGTTTTACTACGCTTTTCATCTCAGCGATGAGTTAGCGCAAATTTATTGCTAATATCTCAGTTTAATAAGCACTCACCTATGTGATACATCGCAGACGATCCTTTGTCCCGCCATGTTATAACTTAAATTAAACGGTACACTTATTTTTCTGCACTATTCATGTTTAGTTACGAATACTTGTAAGTATTATCCGTGTTATTTATTTTCGGTATTCACCTTCTTTTTTTTTTAATAGGCAATACTCGCACTAGGATAATAAAGTCCTATGTAGCGGGATTCTGCACAAACATATAATTGACGAACACAAAGTACATCCAGAACAACTACGTATGGGTCACACAAATAATTGTCTTGCATTGTAATCGAACCCGGGACATGAAAAAGAGGTGACTATTTTAACACCTGCGCCACACGTGCAGTCAGTAAATGACCATTACCTAAATAATATTTTTAGTAGTCTTTATCAATGTGTTAAAGGAACTTTGATATTCATACTCCTTCCGTTAAACTGTCACCGTTGTTATTAAATCCTGATCTTATCTTATTAATAACCATTGTCAATATTGTACACTGAATTTTACAGCAAGAAAGCGTCATAAGAGGTGTAGCAAAATATAAACGGTTAAAATGTTAAACTTATTCTAAATTCTATTTATTCTAAACTCTACACCTTTAAACCTCACCAAAATTAATCATCAATATTATTACAAGGATTAATTTGATTCTGAGTTTTTGCATTCACGTGACGTAATTAAGGAATCGCCCTCCAAATCTTTAACAATTCTTTACACCCAAACTTATCATTGCGTTTCGTTTTTAATGAAGCTTAAGTAAATTTTTATGCATGCAAATAATCACTCCATTAGTCCGACTAGCATTTGGCCAGATTTCTTTATTAAAGTGAGGTAAGAACTATAAAATTCCTCAAACAGAAGTTTCAAGTTATATTAATTATTTGGTAAATACAGAGGTAGGAAAACCTTATTCCGCATTTATTAGTTGTGCTTGTTTTCAGCCTAAGTGCGTTGTTTTCAACTAATGCCACTCATCGAAGTGTTACTATGCTCGCCGAGTACTAAACCAACCAACAAACTTTCAACTAAAAATCAAATAATTAATCGCCCCAGACTACGTGACAGCAATGTTTCCTAAATGGCTAGTAATAAATATTTGAATAATCAATTGGTTTATATTTAACAATTGCCACATTGAACACTCTACAACCTGTTAATGGTTTCCTAATTAAAGCTGATTATATTTCATGTTTAATAACTGCGCTCGAACAAATATTGCAGTGTTGCGGTTAACTTTCTCTTAACGTAAACATAAGTTTTGTTTACCGGGAACGAACGGATTTCGACGAAAACACGGTTATTTAAACAGTTACGAGTACAAAGCCAATATTTACATGACAAATAGCTAATTACTCAATTATAAAGTGTTTGTTTTGAATATTATGTGTAGATTACATCGTTCATGTTGTTGTTAGTTTACTAAGCTTAATCATAGTGACCGAATTTCGACTTCGCCGGCCAATCTCAATGGAGACCAGCTTAGTACGGAGTACATATGAATTATAGTGCACTATTTTGTGAGCAAACTTACTCTCAGTTTTGAATATAGCATGGTAATCTGGAAATACCGCGGACAGATCAGGCGCAAGCCCGAAAGCTCTTTAGTATTGTCAGAGGCACGAGGATGTACCGACGCCAACTTCCAGCGTTGGCCTGCTACCAAGTGTTATTCTTGTCTGAAAAATCCCAGTAACAATTTTTGACCCGACCCGGAATTTGAGCTCACTATCTTTTTTCAATAAAATAAACTTTCGCCCTCGCAATTAAATTTCTTACGTACTTTATAAACATACCCTCAACGAATACAAGTATAGTCTGAACTTTTACATATGGCGGACCCGCACTGGATAATTATTTGTGTGACACAAATAATTGCCCAGTGTGGGAGTGAACCAGACTCACGTGGTAACTAAGGTAGTAGTGAAAATACTACTTTAACCACTGCACCACACGTGTAGTCATGGTTTTCATTAAATTTGATACAGAAAGCCCGAGGTATTTTGCTTAGAACCTGAAGGCGAGGTAGGTAGGTAATATTGTAAACCTATATTCTAGACATAATATCTTATCCTAGTTACTAGGTAGATACTATAATCAATGTCTAAAATTATAACGTAATCACGGGTAAATGTAGGCATTTAGCCGTGATTGTATTGATATATTTTATGTGTCTTGGATTTACATAAAACATATACAAAACTAATATATGTGACACTATTTTTAAAGATTAGATAACGTTTAGATTGTACCTAAAGCATTAGAAAAATTTCATATAAATTCGTCTTGAAAGATATGAACTTGGATTAAATGAATATTGTTTTATAAATAACTCTCCACATTGTTTTATCTATATCAATGACCGGTGCAAAAACCGTTGTAATTTTCTAAGTATTTTGATTAACTTAAAAGATATTAACTATTGAGTCCCTTATGGAGTACTAATCAGCAATAGTAACAAACAGACGGATTAAGCCACTACTTGTAATACATTTACTTGTAATTTTGAGGGGCAGAACGCACAAGCAGAGCTCATGCTTTCATGCATGTTTATTAAGGAGCGTATATAAATTCAAGACAACTGCCAAAATAAAGTAATCGGCAATGTGCAGCTCCGTGTAGCAGAAAGCTATTGATTTTGTTAAGTTATATTGGCCCTAAGTTAAGTCCAAAAGTAAAGGGATTATTAATTCGCTATACGACCACCATTAAGATATTTCGAAAAAGTATTATCTCTCAGTTATTTCAGACGGTCCACACAACTCAGATATAAAGTAATAATTAATGTGCTTACCTTGCGCCACATTGGTTCTTTGTCTATTTCTATACATTGTCATTAAGTGCTTTTAGTACAAGCGGCCCAATATCGATTTCGGTCGAAAGGTAAACCTTTCTAACAGAGAGCACCAAATTCTTTGAAAAGAGTATTTTTATTGTTATACATTAACTATATCGGCTGATTTTAGGGTTCCCTTTTTATAATTACCGAATTATAATGAAAATGTGTGAATTATAGTGGAAACACATCCACATACTTTTACCTTTTACCTTTAAGTACACATGTACTTTATTTATATTACTTTTAATGTAATGTAAGTACGCGAACGGGCTTTACTTATAGTCCGTATTTAGATTAAATAGTAAAATGTAAGTCAGATGTGCCTCTTATTAAATAGTATTTAAGTTAAAACCTTAAAAGCAAAATGCGCTTACTGGTCCGCTTGGTAGTAACCGGATATCGACACTAATGAGAAAAGAGACCACCCATAGACCCAATACCATTACGGGCTTCCGAGCTACGGAGGTGTAACACCGCCAACTTTAAGACTACAAGCTGCAACTAGATTTTTTTTGTGTAATAGACAAATAGTATATTCACTGAACTTGAAACCAAGCCCTAATTATCTGCCGCACACGCTACGACTAATCCAAGAACCTCTAAATACTGAGTCTAGCTCAAAAGCATAATTGACTCTATATTCAATGCAAAAATGTAGATTTTAATAGATATTTCAACAGGCTTCTCCTTTCCAAACTATATTTCTATTTATTATAACTATACAGATGTACAAAGACAGCTCAATCCCTTAATTATTATTGGGCTGTAAGCGTTCTGTGTTGTCAGAAATGATTTACAAAATATTTCCTCGTAATTTAATCAACGTTCAGTCAGTTTTACGGGCCTTGAGATTTCTGTCAGACTGGGTTATAAGCAATATTAAATTCTAAACACGCTTCAGTAACGAACCCACTTAATATTAAAAAGAGAAATTAAGAATACCTTTCTACTTACCAAAGGCTTATTTTTACTTTGACTGGCCTGATGGTCTATTGGTTAGTGACCCTTATTAGCTACCCAAGCCCGACCCTAGCTAGAGGTCGCGGGTTCAACCAAGACAAATCTTTAATTTGGTACAGGCAGGTAAACAATGAGCACGATTTCTTTTTGTTGTAATGTGTCTATAATATGTATGTATGTATTTAGAAATACATAAATGTGATTTTCAGATGTCTGGTTGCTATAGTATGGGATATGGCTGTGCCTAGTTTGGGATCAGATGGCAGTGTGTTGGTTGTCCCAAGATATTTATTATTTAGTAAATGTTATTTAACTATACCTGGCTTAAATTCGAATAATTTGTAATTTTCATACGATTTATTCCGCCCTTTTTTTTTCATGTACCTACAATACAGATTATTTATTATTTATTTGGTTCACATTTATGTAAATAATAAATAAATAAAAAAGGTTTTTATTCACGTAGACTTTGAAAAAGCGCTTGTAAATAGTCAGAACATGTTTGTAGTAATACAGTTATTATATATTGTGTTGATAAGATTATCTTAATATTACCTCTGACCGAATTTTGGTAACGGTATTCTATCTCAATGGAGCTGTAGTTCAGGAGTATGTCTAATGGGTATCCGACATGACCGGGTAAAAATCAGGCGTAATAGTCATAGTTTTATGGCGTATAACTTCGATAATTCTGAGACGCCGCAAGCGAGTTGTTCAAGTTTGATAGATCGATGATAAAAATATTTTATTCTTACATTTGGTTATGAAATCGTGAAACCTGATAATTGTTTGTCTACCTTATAATTGCTTTTCACAGTTAACGTGTTTTAATAACGACGAAATATCTAATATAAAGAAAACCAAAAAGGAAATCTTACAACAACTATTAAGTCAGTTACTCGATTATTTCTGCGGAACCCGGGGAGTCATGAATGCAGATCCTAATAAAGGCCATTGAAAGCGGCGGCTAAATCGTAAAGAGGGCCGTAAAGTTGCCTGCAAATTAAAATTTACATCGGCAATATGAAAAACTCCACTCCATTTCTCTTGTTTTTTTTTCTGTACCGACAGCATTTGACTGGGGTGGACAGTTAATTAACGAAACCTAGAACAAATGGCTATCTGAAATAGCATGAAGTAACAAAAACGTGCTTAATTAATTTTAAGCACTTTTATTTTTCTCGCTGTGTAGTTCAGTTTAGGATGGTAAACGCATTCGTTTATAACTTCAAGGTGAAACAATACTTAATTATTTATTTGGTAATAGATATTGGGCATCGAATTTTATTTGTGCATTGTATATTTAATATTATTATTAAAACTGACGTGAGGTGCTAACATAATGAAAGATAGTAACGGGTAACTTCCGTAATTAATTTTATGTTGGATTCGGCCAACGTTTCAACTTCTCCTGGAAGTCATCTTCAGGGCGAATGCGACTCGCACGACGTCGCGTCCCGTCTCGCACTGCGTGCGAGGGGCGCGCAGCTCGTTGCGACAGAGCGGATGGGTGCGTTTGGGTGGGAAAGTCTATGAGTATCTGCGTATCATCGCTTGCAGCGTCTTCTGGTTGGGGAACACGCAGAGCTGTGTGGTATGAGCTGATAGTGTCGGTGTTTAGGGTGAGACTGACGCCAACGTACGGTCTTTTTGGTAGTACCAATTTCCAGGTAGCAGGAATGCCGGCCAGCCGCTATCACGGTTGAAGTTTATGTGTCTGCTTATTTCTATGGCCTCACGTACCTTACGTGGGATAAATGCTTTCTCTTTGACTAAAACTTTCGTTTTGTCAAAGCGCATGTAGTGCGAAACACCCTCATCAATATCGTGTTCTGCGATTGCTGATCCGTTCCGGTGACATTTCTTCACACTTCTGATGTGTTTATCAAGTCTGGTAGCTACTTTACGTCCCGTTTCGCTCACATTACTCTTACCGCAATTTCAAGGAACCATGTAAACCCCGCATCCATTGTCGTAGTCGGGTAAGTGGCCGGATGGCCGTATCGTCTTGATACAGTACCTACGGCGAATCAATTGTCCGTTACCCCTTTTAAGTATGGAAGAAAAAGGGGGGACTCTGTCTTCCGACGTTGGTAGAAAGAGTCTAAACGTTGACGGAATCCAACATAAAATTAATTACATGAGTTACCCGTTACTTACTTTCAGTAATATTTAAGTGTGGTAATGTTGTGTTTCTGGGTGTAAATACGTGTCCGATATCGTCAAAGCTCCTTGGATAAGAGGAAACAGCGACATAAACTACATTGACCGCTTACCATCGGGTGTTATAGAACACCTGATGGTGAGCGGTTATTATAGCTTATGTTGCCTGCTTGTTCGCCGACTTGGTAATACAAAAAAGGCCGCACAAAACCTCTAGACCAGTCTGTGAGATTTTTGATGCTTAAATACTCGCTAATGAAAGCGAAATTATTATCAACTATTGGCTTCAAACTATTTTTCTTATGACCTTTACGAAAAGGCAATAATTATCTCAATCGCGAGGGATTTACAAATATGTAAATCATGGACACAAAGCATATCTACTCTCAGAACAACTATCAATGAAAGGATCATATCAGGCTCGAACCTGAAATGGGGAGGTAGTAGTGAGGCCTACCTTAACCACTACACAACACAAACAGTCAGTGTACCATTTTGCATGCGATCATATCAGTGGTCTAATCCACCCCCAAAATGATAGCAATTAATTCCTAAGCTTGATATATCATTATCGGCAATACTAAACTTAAATTTGTATTTAAGCAGTAGACCTTGTTTTAGCAGAAGATGCAGTTTCTATATCTAACCCGATTTCTCATTTTTAATAGGTATGTGTTTTAGCTATATCATAAATTTGATAGATCGTCCGTAGTCGTATCGTAGTAATACTCGCGGGACGAAAATAACACACTAAATATTACATAAAATTATGACATAGGACATTTATATTATTCTTGATTCACAGACTATGAAAGAATGGCACCGGCCCAGAATCCAGGCGCTGGTGGAAGGAGGAGTTGACATGTTAGCTTTAGAGACAATCCCCTGTCAAGAAGAAGCTGAAATGTTATGCGACCTTCTACGCGAATTCCCTCACATTAAAGCTTGGATCGCTTTCAGTTGTAAGGTAAGTCTAGAAGTATTTTTAAACGGAATATGGATATATTTACAAATTGCTTCATATAACGTACAAGAGTTTTGACGCGAACGCGGTAAAAGACTCATCGAGGCAATCTTTTATGTGTGAATATGGTAGATTTTTACGCATAACGTTTCGACAATATACATGTGTGATGTTCCGTATTGATTCTAAAACACCACAGAAGCCTCTAGTCAAGTCTCCACTACTTTTCTGGGGTAGGACTATGACTTGACTATGTCGCACTTTACTGGACTATGAATAAATGACTGATAAAATGCCGTATAATGTTGAGTTCAAATACAAATAACTTAATTTATTAAATTACTTGACATTGGCAAATACTCTAATCGAGTGAGTCCATATCAAAGAAAACAAAATAACACATATCATATACTTGATTTATGAATTATGTATGAACAGCTCTACTGAGTAAATACCTTCACCTATGTATAATAAAATATTATTTAAGTAATACCACACTAGTTTTCACTCACAGATCATCCAGAAGGGAGAAGCATGACCACTTTTCATAAAATATGCCAGTAATTAACGAACTACAAAAGAAGGAAGATAAGAATTCGGCTCCTTTTTTTTGGATGTCGTTTGTGAACCAATTTTGAAGATACCACTTTTATTCGCTGGGGTTTTTTAAAAACAGTAATTAAATTCACTTTGTGAGAGTAAGGTTATCTGAGTTCATCGGGAAGAGTGCGTAGTTCTGCAACGCGTTAATGATTCCCCTGACATTAACCGCTTACCATGAGGCGTATACTTATTTGCTGACTTGGTTGATCATAAACACAATGAATCATTTCTGGCAAATAAGTTTATGGATCTCTAGAGGTTAAGAAAAGAAGGTAAAATTCGGTAAATCATTAGTGATGTCATGCGCATTGCAAACTCTACAGGATAATGTTACCCCGTTACTATCGGGCTTGTTTGGACAACCTTCTAAAACAGGGACAAAAACGTAGTAATTTATCATCGGGGTGGGGGGGATAGCCAGAAACACTTGTTTTCTGACTCTTAAAGGCCGGCAACACACCCGCGACTCCTCTCGTGTTGCGAGTGTCCATGGGCGGCGGTGATCACTTACAATCAGGTGACCCACTTGCTCGCTTGTCGACCACTGCCATAAAAAAATAGAGTTGAATGGATTCTTAAAAAACAAACTAGATAACAACAAACTACCCTACCATATCAATTAAAAAAGAATATCAAAATTGGTTCACAAACATAAGAGAAAAATCATGTAACACACAAATAAAAAAAAACATACAATCAAATTGATATCCTCCTTATTTTGAAGTCGGTTTGTAAAATAACAAATGTTAAGAAATTAATAGGTGAACTCCAATTGAAGAAAGCTATAGTGGAAGTTCAAAATGTTTCTAAATAAATTTATCTGCTGCCAGCTATGAAATACACTCACTCACAACATTGGATCGATGACGTATGCAAATAGCCTCCGTAAATCTTTGACAATTTTGAAATTCTAAAATAACAGGAATCATCGATTTGCGGAAGTCTGGCATTGACATGCGTTACTATAGCTGTGAGTACAACGTATTTGAGCTCTGTGGGTGGATTATTCGTTTTTGTACATATTTGAATACTATCTACATTGTTACTGGACCAGGAATGGGTTCCTGCCACCAAATATTCAAATAGAGTTTGCTCGACGCATAGAACACCGAACAAACTGAAACGAAAAACCCAATCACCTCGGGTAGACGGTTAAAGATTTTATATGGGTGACCCCATTTTAAAACCTTTTACCATCGTTTAACATAACGGACATTTGAGATTAGTCTATTTCTTCTTCTTATTAGTCTATTTAAAAATATTACAAGTATCGACTAGTATTTTTTTTAATTATTGAGTCGTTACTTGAAACAAGACGTATATACATATAGATATGTAAGTGCCGCGTCATGTACAAAGAGTTGATAGTGTAGGTACACTAGTCTTATTTATTCGTATATGAATAGGATTAACTCTTTTTGGATAACCGCATTCCTTATTCTGCATACTTTGCTCCTGTTTAACTAACCGCACCATTCATCCATCCATTCATTCCCTTCATTTGACCATATATTATTGTTACGTTTCATATATTCAAATGGCATAAAACGGAACCCTTATAGATTCGTCATGTCTGTCTGTCTGTCTGTCCGTCCGTATGTCACAGCCACTTTTTTCCGAAACTATAAGAGCTGTGCTGCTGAAACTTGGTAAGTAGGTGTATTCTGTGAACCGCATTAAGATTTTTACACGAAAATAGAAAAAGAACAATAATTTTGGGGGGTTGCCATACATAGAACTGAAACTCATTTTTTTTTTTATCGTACCCATACATATTGAGAGTCTATGGATAGGTCTTCAAAAATCATATTGAGGTTTTTAATATCATTTTTGTCTAAACTAAATAGTTTGCGCGAGAGACACTTCCAAAGTGGTAAAATGAGTGTCCCCCTCCTGTAACTTCTAAAATAAGAGAATGATAAAACTAAAAAAAATATATGATGTACAATACCATAGAAACTAACAACGAAAATTGGTTTGAAAGAGATCTAGCAAGTAGTTTTTTTTTAATACGTTATAAACCGCAATTTGCTTTCATTTAATCAACTGAAATACTTGCTGCTACGGAACCCTTCATGTGCGAGTCCGACTCGCACTTAGCCGCTTTTTTTAAATGACTTTCATAATTAAACTGGGAGGTTTTCACTGCTTTTCCGGCCAAAAGAGACGAGCATGGGCACGAGTATCGTGACGACGCACGAGTAGAGTAGTCTAGCAATATAAAACTACACATTTGGGTAAACTCTGCTGAACTCTGAGTACCTACTTACTGACGTGGAGATGCATTAAAGCGTCGGTTATTTTTGGGACGGGACATGTTTGTTCAACCTGTCTGTTCTCCTTTAAACTCATAGAGAACAACAATGTTGAAATGTGTTTCTAGTTCGATATAAAATTGTTTATTATTACTTTATTTACGAAATTCTCTTTCAATTCTAAGTCTTTAGCCTCCTAGATTAGAAGTAAACGTCTTGTCAAACCAAAACAGATCAAGCTGTGAATTTATTAAGAGACGTAAAACGTAAAATATTTAGTAGATAATGTAGTACGATAAAAGGTTTTGAGTAAATATAAAAATGGTAAGAGATCTAGAAGTAGCAATCTCTATAGGGTAGCGATACATCTAAGACTTTGTTAGTCATTAAATGAATGCTCATTAATTGCTCCAGAAATGAAAAAAAGGCTACGCTTGAACTGAAATATTTTTGAATGTAATTCAACCAACACCCCATCCGTGATACATATAGGTAATAGAATTTATCTAAAGGAACACCCGTGATATCCGCCTAGAAACTGCACAGCTCTTATCTGACTCAGAGAAATTATTGCGATTCATATATTAAAAGAGATACCAAGAACATATCTATTAAGAAGATAAGTATTCTATCAATAAAAATGATAGAATACTTATCTTCCGTATTATATCTGTTATCATCAAACTATAATCCTATGGATCTATATAGGATGTTTACTTAGTTGTATAAAAGCCTTGAACGTTGTGATATACAACTGTTACAGATTAGTGTATATAGATTTTTCTC
Organism: Pseudoips prasinana; assembly: GCA_951640165.1. Classification (NCBI taxonomy): domain Eukaryota; kingdom Metazoa; phylum Arthropoda; class Insecta; order Lepidoptera; family Nolidae; genus Pseudoips; species Pseudoips prasinana. The sequence continues at coordinate 20,890,438 of OX621237.1, read as the reverse complement.
TATATTGAAAATGTTAACACAAGAATTTCTTACAACAAAACAAGGAATTATTATCGAACTCATATTACAACAATGTACGCGATCTACTTAATTCAAAATATTATAATATATTCTACTGAAGGAACGTTTGTCCATTTCTATTACGGTCGCCAACCAGAATTATTCTAGTTATTGCCATGTCACCTAGAAACCTGTGAGGAGCCAGTAATTAGGAAGGTTAAATCAGATGTTCGAAGTTATTTGTTTTATCTGTGGTTTCTGACTACATGTAAGATTTTGATAAATATTCTCATAACAAAGGGTATCTCTCCGAGGCACTAAGGGAAACCTCTTAACTTAATCCCCGAAACTAACGTGGAAATGGAACCACGACCTTCCGAGCTTTAAGGCTCGACCGGACTGCTTAAGACGCTCTGACACAGGTCATAAAATGAATTTAAAAATGAAAGAATTATAAAAAATGTTAAATGCTTAGTGGGTATGTACTATGTACTATGTACATACATCAACATTATATGTCAGGCTGATTAATGAATGAGAGAGTGTGTAGTTGTAGGAATAAATGTTTAAATGCAAGTTGAAAAAATCGTTAAACTATCTGTTGTAAGTGATCAGATAGTTTAACGATTTTTATGACTCATTAGGCATAAAAACGATAAACAATTTAATTATAAACAGCACACTTGCATTAAAATATTGGACATAGTCATAGTTGAAAATCTAAATAATGAGCATAAAAGGATAAGTTAGAAGCGTTCGGTAACTTTATGTAGTACTTCATATGTTGTGGCTAAGTTGTAACTTACAAGCAATAAGTTGACAATAAGTCCCAAGACGTAAGTAGGTGGATTACGTATGGCTTGTTAGTGTTAGTTTGAGCACGTTTGGTTCTAAAAATAAACTTACACTGCCTGTTTTTCTCCTTTACTTATTTTTTGAATAAAGACCATTTAAGAACAACCACAACCAAACATGTTGTTGTGTTTTGATGAGCTAGTGAGAGGAGATCTGAAATCAAGTCATAGATAAAAGAAAGAACTCCATTCAATGTTTTTAAAAGATTTAATTACTTACCCAGAAATGTATATCAAGAAGTGGCATCAGCGGGCTCTGATACTATTAAGGTGGATCGGTACAGGTAATAAAAAAGGAATCATCTTTATTAAAACTATATTCAGTAATACTGTAGACCTGTCTTCATATATTGAATATTAACTGATAGAAAAAACTACTACATAAAAGCAATCGGTTATTAAATTGATTAGGTAAAAGCGAACTTTATACGTTCTTACTGAAATAAAAATTAGTTCCTGGTTGGTAAAGATACGCATCAATTACAGTTTTCCATAAATCAGATAAATTTAAATAGAATCTATTTCACGCCCTAGTCGATGACTAAATTTACTTCTGATTGACCAAATCACACAATTATCTTCTAGTCGTATATATTATCGCGCAGCCAAGCCGACAGTCGCCTTACCATTTAGGATTTGTGTGACCCATAAATAGTTATTCGGAATCTGCATGTAATTTGTGCCCGTCAATTGTATTTTTGTAAAGTGTGCGACACAGGGATTATTTTCCCTAGTGCGAATGATGTCTTTTTAAAAAGGAAAAGAAAGAAATACCTACAAAATAGACATGAGTGAAAAGTAACTAATTTATACCTAACATACGAAACACTTTTGTGCATCTTATATGTTCTACCTAAATGTACGTGTTTTCGTAGCAAGTTTAAAATTGCAGTTCTAAAATTACAGGTAATTTAATAATTGAACCCAGAATTTAGATAACAATTATCTAAATTCTTGGGTACCGTCTTGTATCGTACATGTATACCATCCGCCTTACAATTACACAAATATGTGGCGTATTAATATTAATCACTGATAAATAAATCGCTCAAGAAATATTATTTCACTCAAACACTCCATAAGAGGGAGTTCGACGAGCATAAAGCGTGGGCGTCATAATAATAATTCTCAGTTGACTTTTACTACAGTGGCTGGTGCAAGATGCTACAAATGATACAGTAAATTTACTGTTCCGTGGCGGATCGTTTGGCGTCTGCCGAGAAAGAAGCACCTCAGTTCCGTTCGTTATAGTCGGAGGTGTATGTACTTTAACTTAAAACATCTAAAAAATTTTACGTTCGCACGGAATCAATATTATGCCAGAAAAGAAACATCTTTATACTAAAAGAGATGTGTTATAAGTAAAAGCACAATAACCATTTTTTAGGGTTCCGTAGCCAAATGGCAAAAAACGGAACCCTTATAGATTCCTCATGTCTCTCTGTCTGTCCGTCCGTATATCACAGCCACTATTTTCCGTAACTATAAGGACTATACTGTTGAAACTTGGTAAGAAGATGTATTAAGATTATGTGAAGTATGCATTAAGATTTTCACACAAAACTAGAAAAGTAACAATAATTTTGGGGGTTCCCCATACAGAGAACTGACACCCAAAAATTTTTTTTCGTTGTACCAATACATGTGTATCTATGGATAGGTCTTCAAAATTTATATTGAGGTTTCTAATATCATTTTTTTCTAAACTGAATAGTTTCCACGAGAGACGAAGTGTCTCTCGTGGTAAAAGTGGTAAAATGTGTCCCCCCCTGTAACTTCTAAAATAAGAGAGTGATAAAACTAAAAAAAATATATGATGCACATTGCTTTGCAAACTTCCACCGTAAATTGGTTTGAACGAGATCTAGTAAGTAGTTTTTTTTTAATACGTCATAAATCATAAACCGCAATTTCACTCTCATGCAATCAACTTACAATAACATTTTTATTATTAATTTTATATTGTTACTTGCCGCTACGGAACCCTTCATGGGCGAGTCTGAGTCTTGGCCGCTGAGTCTTGGCCAGAATTGTGGCTGATACTAAGATATTTTGATAACAAGAAAATCACAAAATCACTTTTTAGTCCGACCCGGGATTTGAACACATGACCATTATCTGCGGTTATACTCTACCGCTAGACCAACGAGCCATTTCCTACTAGAATCTATATATATAAAAATCAATGTAACTTTTCGTTGTAATGTTATAACTCAACAACGCCTTTACCGATTTGGCAAATTTTGGTCTTGAATTATTCGTGGAAGTCCAGGGAAGGTTTGTTGTAGAGAAAATATAAAAAAAGTCTTGAAATTGTGTAATAATCATTTCTTTTATTACTATGCCTTATATGTAGCGAAGCACGTACCGGGCCGCTAGTATCTTATAAAGCACAGCAGAGAAGTTTGTAAAATCTATATATAAATTAGCCCAATATGATTATAGATTGACGTTTACCAGAGTAGGTACTTTATAAAGGACAACAGACAAGGTAAAGTAAACCTCATACTGTTTGTAATATCTGTAAATAAATTAGCCCAATATTATAGATTGGTGTTTACTATAGACACTGAATAGTACTAGAGTAGGTACTTTATAAAGGACAGCATACAAGCTAGAGCTCATGGATTACTTAACATCTGGGTTAAAAAACGTCAATTACTCATACTTCGTATAGGTAGCAGTCAAATATTTAGAGAAACCTGTAAACAATCAGTGACATTTTTTGGCAGGGCGAGCCGGTTTAGCCCGTGATCGCGGTCCATATACTGCGTTATGAGCTATGTATCCGTAGAGTGCGTGAATTTCCCTCATGGTAAATACATGGGTGAAAAATATGAGTGCATACAACTGATTATATATAAGGTTCTTGCACTTTTAAAATAGATATAAGCGATTCGCTTTTATAATATATTATGTTGCTAAAAAATACTTGTATAAAAATATCGTGTTACAAAGGGTATAATGAGAAAGTACACTTCTTTGCTAAAAAAAAGATTTTTCGATATTACTGGTAATATTTAGTTCTAAAGTGGTTTTAATAGCCAAACTATGTATGTTACTGCACTTAACAAAGAGTCTGGGTGCGAAAAAATGTTCTAGATTCGAAACTTCTGTTTTTAAAAATAATATTCCCTTTTTCAGTTCATATCTTTAACTTACTTATCAGGCAACTAAAACGACCTTCTCGTTATTTTTTGTAGAATAATTTATGTTTGTCGCATAATCGTGCCTTATTGTGACTTAAAACAGATATTTGTGTTTCGATTGATATAACAGAAAAAGAGGATTTATGTAAAATGTTAATTATTTTTATTTCAGGACAACCAGAGCATAGCTCACGGAGAAAGTTTCCAAAAAGTAGCAAAGAAATGTTGGGACACAAATCCTGAACAGCTCGTGGCCGTGGGAGTGAACTGCTGCGCGCCGTCCTTTGTGTCCAACCTCGTGAAAGGGTTCAACGACGAGCGGCCGCACGCCCCCATTCCCCTTATCGTTTACCCCAATTCCGGCGAAAAATACAACCCTCAAATCGGGTAAGATTTTCTACTAGGATAAGTTATCTGCAGTTGATTTTACACTACGTCTAACAAAAATGAGTAGTCATAAAGGGATATATACATATGTAAATTAAATATTAAAGTTTAAAGACACGGATCATCTTGGGAAATATTAAGTCTCTTACATTCGCATGAATGAGATGAAATATACTTAAGTCTTTTAAAATTAGTACTTAATTTGATAAACTCCATTATTAGGCAGTCATTTCCTAATTATAACAATCGATCCTAAGGTAAACATGCCGAAGCCAGCATATATATATTTTTGTGTGGGTAAGACAAGAATTCCATACTAAAATCGAAATAAATGTAGCAATTTTAAACACACGATAAATGAATAAAGGTGCTATAGGTTGATATTCTGAAGACCCCATTTAAAGATGAAACTAAACTAGAATGAGAAGCCCATTAATAAATCTGAACAGATAATCAGCACCTCAAGTGTGCAATTGAGCACGGCTCCGAGTTAAGTTTGATTTATAAATATATGCTATCATATACTTAATTTTAAATTATTGACTCTGTCTCAAAATGAATAATGTTATTGTTTCGAAGTTTTTCTTTTTTATACCTAAATATAATCTAAAATAATAAGCATTCAGACAACCGATCGAGCATATATTGTGTTTGCCTACTAAATAATTACTCTAATTGGACCAAATCCCGTGTTCATGCCCGCTTGAGTATGTTTCGCCGGACCGTCTCAACTGGGTCGTGTTGAAACCGGTAGTAGATGAACCCACTGAGTTTGTTTCGCTGGGTCTTCTCAGTTGGGGCGCATTGGATCCGGTGGTAGCATTAAAGCGCGACCGTCGTTATTAACACAAGGTCCGTCATAATAATAATACCTTGATATAGACAGAACCATTGACAATATGTAGTAAAAATATTAGACTTAAACTAGATAATTAAACATAATCTCTTGACAATAACTTGATACGAGCTAGCTAAATATCATTTATGTAATAAAATAAATTTTATAAATGTTTTTATACAAGATGTACCTAAATATCTAATGTATACAATATACTACAAACATGTTCTGACTATTTACAAGCGCTTTTTTAAAGTCTACGTGAATAAAAACCTTTTTTATTTTATTTTATTTTAAATACGAACTTCAAAGTTTGCCAATTTAATAGCCAGTTCTCTAGATTAGATATAAAGTATGACCGGGCTAATGAAATAAAAGGTAATATTTATTTTCTTTCACATACGAAATAGTAAGCATCTTGTAAATAGTGATATACTTTAGGAGCTTAATAAAGTAAAGCTTAATGTCTATTAAACTGAACAACATGAACATACAAAATATATAATAAAATCGATTAGCAGACGCATTTTGTATATGAATGCCAAAAGGTAGTATGTTACAAACTGGCTTTGTTTAATTTATTCAGTTTCATGGGTATCGTCTACTAAAAGAACCCTGGGCATAGTAAAAAATCGTGTGAAATAACAGTACTACTTCCATTAGATGCGTTCTGTTTAACAATGTTGTCAATTACATTCACTCAGGCCCGTAATACAACTCATAACAAAAATCGTAAACAAACTTCAGGAGCAAAAACGGTCGGGACTATACCCAGACCGTGTCCAACGTGGTTTTGCTCCTGAAGTTTGTTTAGAACGCATCTAATGGAAGTAGTACTGTTATTTCACACGATTTTTTTTGTCGAGTTAATTAAGACTTTCTATATATCGTAATGTGTAATTTCACGGAAATTTCCATTGTTCCGACTTCAATTTTTTTGTAGTTAAGAGAACTTTCAAATGTGAAATCTTATAGATTTCCATCCCCAGAAAGCATACATTATGAAATATAGAATATATATAGAACAAGGTCATCGATAATAATGGCCAATACTTCGTAACTCAGTTAGTAGAGAACCTGCATTCTGATTCAAACATTGCGGGTTCGATCCTCGCACAAGACAAAAAATTGTGGTCAGTTCTTTTTTAAATGAGCATGTCTATTTCCCTGTCTAGATTTTTACAGTGTATTGTATATATATATATATATATATATATATTTACAAAAACATTGTATAATTACTTCTATCCTTAGTTTGGGCCACCAGGCCAGCGCCATCTGGCGCTGTGTGATGGTTCCAGATATTTATTTGTTAAATTGATGTATACATTTAATTAAAAAAATGCTTGAATATATTACATAAAATCGCAGTTAACGACCTAATAACACAATTACACTTGGCTTACCTTTTATAAAGTACGTCAAAGTCATGATCCGCTTGGATCAATCATTCTCATTCTTACGAGCCCAGCCCGTGGTATCTGTGATACGGCCTTATGACCGACTTAGTAAATTGGAGGAGATACATTTCAACTGTATTTTTTTGTACATATGTTACGCAATTTATCCAGAGTTTGTGTTCATTTTTATAAGAGTATGTTAAGAGATGAAGCCCATTTAGGAAGTTTAATCTATCAAGCAATTGGACTGCATGAGTAAGTTAGTTTGTAAAGAGATTTTGACTGTTTTTTTATTACTGTAACAGGTGGATCGACCGTGACAAATGTGAGTCGGTGGAGGTGTTTGTTCAGGAGTGGCTGGAGCTGGGCGTGAGGTACGTGGGTGGGTGTTGCCGCACTTACGCCGCAGACGTGTCGCGCATCCGGAACCAGGTGCACTGCTGGCGCGACCGGTGGCGGTTCAACGCCAAGTACCCCAATGCTCAGAACAACACTCACTAGAGTACCAGGCGGTCCATAGCTCCTTAATAAAGACACGGTATATGAGATTGGGCATTTGAAACTGGTATCAATGTAACTTCGAGATTCGTACATAAAATTCAATGTTGCAAAATGAGTGGAATGCTCTGCAATTTTCTGTTCTGCCTGTTCTCGAAAAACACATTTTGGTTTTATTGTAAACAATAGAAGAACTTACTGCGAATGAATACTCCATGGTAAATCGTATCGTGGCTTCCTAATTTGCGGTGTTTTACAAGACAGCCAATAAATCATTAAAATATCTTTCTATTTCTCTACCGAAGAACAACAGAGCAGTTTTTATTTCATTTAATGATAAGTTTTCACGTTTTAGACACCGTGGAAAATTCGTATACGACTTATACATATTTATCACACAAAAAAAGTCAAGAGTAAAAAGTCAGTAAAAGTCTTTTTGATGTCAAAAACATCACCTTTGTGTTTGTTTGTATTTATATTTTTAAGTTCTTGTTCTGTTTTTATTGTCAGACGTAAAACATTCGCTTGAAAACGAATACAATAATAACTAGGCATTTTTATATTCTGTTATTTTATATAAATTAACGCAGAAAGAAATTTACGAATTCCAACAAGACTGTATGAATCTTTAACTCAGTCTCTATGAATTGAAGAGGTGAAAAGTTACTTTTATCAAATGCTTTTCTATTTATCATATGAAATAATTATGTAATATTGTTACACATATAATAAATATTAGTCTCCCTATTCATTTATTTTATTAATTATAAAACTATGTCTATTAGCTTGTTAAAAAAAGGTCGTAATAAGGGATGACTACCTATATACATCTATATACTTTATTATACGTACATATGCAACTGCAAGATCTCTTATAAAAATATTTATAAAAGAAAAATGTAGCAACGTTTTGTAACTAAGAACTGTATACAAAAATAAATGCTCTTTACTCTATTTAGATAGGAAAATATGGAATACGGAATATTATTGAATTTTTTTTAAATTAAGATAGAACTAAGTTTTACTTACAATTATACGTGCCATTATCTAACAGCCTTACTTACAAAAATATCGAAACACGTATCAACTAGAGTAGTAATTTGTCTTATTCTGCCGAATGTAAATTTATATTAGAAGGATAAATCCAAAAAATGTGAAGCATCAACTTCGGAGAGTGTCTCTTTATTTTAATAAGTAAGTGTCTAATTAAATTGTTTATTGTCTATGTAGCGTAATAAATGAATGTATATTTTTATGCCACAATCTAGTTGACATTCATTACCTCCCTCCAAGTCCATGACCTTATAGTTTCTAAGTATAAACTGTGAAGAGTATCCATAGTATAAACTTAATAAAGTGTTCAATCGTATACACGGTTGACATCATCGCGGCTAAGTCAATGAGATTTACATAAATCATGAGTGAACCTTGGTGTTTTCCAAGCCTCACAGAGTGTTATAGGGTCTTAATAACTCTCCGCTCAGCCATTTTCAGATGGCAACAATTAAAAAAATAACCGTACATCTATATAACTAATATTGTTACACCTACCCCGAACTGATAAAGTGTGCAGGTTCATCCCTGCCGGATTTTTAAATTAAAAGTTCTCTCATGTTTAATTTAGATCTGGACGGGCCTGTTGGTGTGGTTGACAAATGCTTGCTTTTCACGCCGGAAGTTGTGGGTTCGATTCCCACCCGGGATAGATATTTGTGTGCATGTACATGTCTGTTTGTCATGAGTCTGGGTGTAATTATCTATATAATTATGTATGTATACAAAAGAAAAGAAGTATATGTAGTACATCAGTTATCTGATTTCCATGGTAAAAACTCTGCTTAGTTCGGGATCAGATGGCCGTGTGTAAATAATGTCCCAGGATATTATTATTATCTTTTGTGAAAACTACGTATCTGCTATGAAACAAAAAGTTTAGAGTTTAAGCTACAAAAGTGAACATAACATTTGGTTTCTGAAAACAATACCGATGGATGGCCCATACAGCCTTAGTAAGAGCGTAGAACTCGTCAGTTTGAATCAACTGGTGTGTTTCGTAAGTTTGCTAAACGGAAGAGCGCCCATTCCGTACCGGTATAGGGTGCAGGATCAATACCCTAATAATATATCATTCCCTAGTTTTGTTTCTATTACGCCATACATTCCAAAAAAAAAAAAAAACTAACATAAGATAAATAAAGACGATTGGAATTCAGGAACCTAGAGTATAAATGTCAACATCGACGAATGTAGCTATTATGTCATTTCCAATATAAGTAATGGAGTACTCCAGTACATTGCGCCCAATTCAATTAAAATTTGCGAAATATCGGAATCAAATATCGAATGAAACATTACGCGTCAACTCACTAGGGGAAAAGTGTGATTCCAGAATACCACGAATCTCATTTTGTAAAGGGATGTGTCGTCGTCGCCAATCCAATTTTCATACTGTGGAAAAAATTGCAATACTTCTTCCCTTTTTGACCTTTATCAAAGGCTTACGTGCAGTTTTATTTTTCCTTTAGAGATATACTTAATGACAGCTGGAAAAGCGTGCTTTATACGGGATAGTACTATAGTATGTGGGTATGCCCTTTACGGGCTTAGAATAATTGAAAATAACAAAATTTAAGATAATTATGTGCAGCACGTCTGTCGTCTGTGTAGGTACGGTATACGGTCCTCCTGATAGTAAGCAGTTACCTTTGTCTACCAATGCTTTAAAATACCGGGACGACAAGTGCGAGAGATGAAAATTGTTGTATAGGTCAAAAAATACACTTGCCCATTGTACAGACTAAACTGTATAACTCATACCCACGCAAAGTCTCGCCTTAGCAACTTAATATATTTTTTATTTATTTAAGGATCGTCAACACTCATGCAGTTGTAAGGACACATACATACTCAAAAATAATAGTGCTACAACACTTAAAAATAATCACAGCATCCGAATTTTACATAATTAAAATTAATTACAATAAATTAATTATTAGCAGATTACTACGTGAAGCGCAAAGTGAGTTATTAATGCAATGTTATTTTGTCGGGCAGCATGCGACGGCACAAAATTAACACGGTTGCAATAATTACTCACTTTAGCAAGGTGCGTTATCTACTTTTCATTCCTCTACCAATCTACCTACCTAATGAACGCAAAGTTTTTTGTTTATATGTCATAGGGCGACAAACGAGCAACCTGATGGTAAGTGATCCATACCGCCCATGTACAGACGCCAGCACATCCAGCTACCCCAAACTGTCAAATTTCTTTTATAGATTTTCAACTTTATCACATAAGCATAAGGTTCACTTTCAATTGGGGAAGTTTGACAGATTGGGGTAGCTTGATGTGCTGGCGTCTGTACACTCGCCATACCAGAGGAGTCACGCGTGTATTGCCGGTCTTTAAAATAGTAAACAAGTGTTGCTGAACCTTCCCCCACCCTGTTGAGCTTTAAATTATATTTATATTAGAACATTAAATTTATAAATGTGCAATTAATAAAAGTGAAATTTGCTTTTATTTGGACATTCATTCTAGTATCTGTTTGGTTTATTTTTAAATAACAATATTTTTATCGGAATCATACGATCATTTCCATGAAAATTACACGAAGATAATCGAAGCAAATGAAATAATTCTTTTTATTCAGAGTTTATACTTTTATTTTGTACCGATGTCTCTATGTAACCTTCTGCGACTTAGTCCGATTTCCATCCACTATGACTCTTAAGCCTAGTTAAATCTTCACCGAAATCAGCTAGCAACGCTGCTGACGTTCGGCGGAAACAATGCCCAGTGTAGGCTGCCGCGTTTTGCAGCTTGAGATAACTGGCAATTTCAAAAGGCAATTTTCCAAATTCGATTCTGTATTGTGCGTTTTCCATTCTGGTAATTTAGGAAAAACCGCTTACTGTTTACAGAACTTGGACGTAGCGCCATGTATTTCTGCACTACATTTCAAAAGTCGTCATATATTACAAATTGGCGGTCTTTTTTGTTTTCGCGTTCCTAAGTTTAATTAGAACCGCCTGGGTATTTGTTTCAATGTTGTTAATAAAATTGTAATATTCATTGCTTCTGCGAGCATTGTTTATACCGAAACTAAATATTGTAGAAAAAACAATTTATACAATGGATATATATTATAATGATATGACCATGAAATTCTGCACTTTACAAACATACCCAGGACCAGCTATACCATACCATATGACGGCTGCAGTGTCCAAAATAATAGTTTAGTTAAAACAAAGTTCATTTAGTTATTTAGTCATAACCGGCTAAGTGCGGAATCCATACTTCCTTAAAAGTCTAGTATCTAAGGAAGTACAGCCGCCAGCACATCAAGCTACTCCAATATGTCAAATTACCCCAATTGAAAGTGAACCTTATTCTTATGTAATAAAGTTGAAAATCTATCAATATCTAGTATTTGACAGATTGGTGTAGCTGGATGTGCTGGCGGTACAGGTAATAGTAATATAATATCAATGTTCTGTGTGTAATACGTCATCAGGGAGGGGGTAAACGTGATACCACTACCAAATGTTATTTTTATTTCAGACAACTGTTCCCCTCGGTTTTATCCGCGATAAACTTTATAAATTAAGGCCTATGTGTTAATCCAGGGTGTCAGCTAACTCTATACCAAATTTTATTAAAATCGCTCTAGCCGTTTAGACGTGAAGAAGTAACAAACATACACACTCACAAACTTTCGCCTTTATAATATTAGTGTGATTTTTCAAAGGACAAGCTTCGGGGAAAAGGTATGGTACATTTTTACCCGAAAGTTGGTTTCTCAAATATTAGTTTTGGATTTTATTTGATGCCAAATTGGACCTGATACTAGCACTTTTACTTCAGACCCCAACTTCTTGATTAAATTCATGTGAAATAAGATTGGGTGAGTAATAAATAAAGCCATTGTGAAGTTCAAATCACTAACATTAATAGTCGCTAAGATATACTGCTGTGAGAGACGGACTGACTGAGTATAAGCAGTCTTTATTACCTTTTAGTGCTGAGCCCTAAAAATGGGAACTAATAAGTATCGTGATAAACTCATTTTTCCATTCCACGGTGGGTAGCAACAAAACGATAACTCAAGCCAGTGTACCAAAAAGGAAGAGTTATGTGTGTGATTAGTAGATACGAATATATTTGGACCGAGTTCGTTCATGTTTCTTCCTGCATGTAAAAAATGAAAATGGGAAGCTGGAAATGTATCTTAGGCCGAGTTATTAAAAAGAAAGATGTGAACGTTCGTTTTATCGATATATCGTTGGTCTCTAGCGCTGGCGTGTTCAACTGCAAATAATGAGGTCCTGGGTTCAAATCCCGGGTCGTGCCAAGAGTGGTTTCGGGGATTTTCCACAGATAAAATTTCTCAGTATCAGCTCGAAGTCTGGGAGTTGGCGGTACAACACCCCCGCTCGGAGCCCACGTAAAGCCGGCTCCTGTACCTGACCTCCTTCCAGTCACGTCGCTAGTCGTCCTATCAGACAGTACCCCTGTTTCTGTCCCTGTTGACCTGCACAGTTGGTCTCTCTTAATCTCCATTGAGACTGGCTGCCGTGAATGAAATTCGGCCTTGTGACTTTTGTATATTAGCATCCTCATTCGATTACTATCAAGAAAAGCGTGCTCACAAAACGTATTCTCATACGAATTTATTCAATATTCAAATCAATATGAATTTTTATTTATTTGATTTAGAAATAAATTTATTATACTCAGAATAAAAATTTGAGATATATAACATTGCATATATATATATATATATATATATATATATATATATATATATGAGGATGACTTAGCGACACTCCCGTCATTGCTTCTGGTACAGGGTTCATGGCGTAGGTCTCAGGCAAACAAACCACAAAGATACATTATGACATTTTTTCTATTCTATGTAGGTAATCAGCAATAAGTTGAGTGAACCAGGTCCCGTTTGGAACGTCCGAACTGTATCGCTCTCCCTAATGAATTGAGCTCGCTACTTTTTTTTATTTGACTTGATGTTCTCAATTAGCCTTGGAGACCTTTACTGCTTCACCGGACTATAACAACTCCCCACTCACCGCTCTCCACTCCCAATATCAATACTCTCAGGTCATAAAGTTTAATTGATTAATTTGCCAGTTATGATAGTGGTTAGTGACCCTGACTTTTAAGCCACAGGTCGAGGGTTCGACGGCCACCCAGCTTATTTGTTGTACAGAACAAATAACCGTGTTCAACACATAAAGATTTGTCCTGGGTGGGCGTCTGAGTGTAATTCTAAATATGTATGTATTTAGAAATATATTATGTTTCAATAGCCTCCTCTTGTTGCACCGTAGCCAATATGCATACAACTTTGATACTCTAAGGTGATTGGCTCACTGCCCCGTATGATGCAGAGACTGAAAATGCATCCACGCGCGTTTATGCAGATGCATGTTCTGTGTTTTGGACTGTGCGTGTTTTCTATACAAACGGAGACACTTACAAGCAACGTTAGAACACGCACTCACGCACTACGCTGCATCATGCGGGGCAGAGTGCCAATCGCCTAACAAATGGTATATTTTCCTACAAAATGTGAAAAATAAACAAATATGGATGGAATAACATTTTATTAACAAATTATAGCCAAAATAAAGATAGACTATGACGTTCTCCGTTCCAAGGAATATTCAAATAATACTGAGAATAATAAAATAATCTTCGTCAGAAAAATGCGGGCTTAAGAAGTAAAACGACTGAACTTTGAACTAGGTGAACGACTGACATACAAGAAAATGGATGTAGACATAATATGCGTGGCAAAACACTTCGTGACAAAAGGACATCGATGGAAAACTATTCGAGAGTCAATAACTTTACATTTTGATATAGGTAATTTTGAATGATACCAACCATGTTTGTTTGTAAATACAGAGTTCCCCAAATTAGTAATCTAACAATTTTAACTAAACCTACTGCATCATTGAAATAAATATGCTTTGGTATCAATTTTGCCAAGTTTTTATTAAGATTTACACGTATATTAATTATTACCTTGAAAAATAAAATCAAGACAAAAAAGCAAAAGGGCTTTTCGATGAAATAACACAATGATTATGGCCATTTATGCCTTTTTAGAGATAGTATGAATAATGGTCATAATAGAGTAACATTATTTTCTATATACACGGATATGACTCAAGGGTACCACTATAAGAAACAAAACTCTTCTATCGGAACTATATGCGTATGGAATGCGTGGTACCTAATGTTCTAAAACAAATCGAATTTTACCTAAAACATCGTAAGTAGGTATACTATTTACTGTGTGGCGACGGCGACATATATCAGAATCAGAATATCATCACCCCATCTCATCCCGTGGGGGGCGTAGAAGTCGACCCGAGGGAATATCTACCAGAGGATGGGCAGCAGCTTCCTTCTGATGACTATGACCATCTTACTGCGATCGCCAACCCGCCTGCCAAGCGTGGCGATTATGGCATATCCCCCCAAGACGATTCTTGAGGGAGGCTTGTCCAGCAGTGGACTTATTCGGCTGTAATGATGATGATACTATTTACGAAAATAGCCTGAATGTCACTATAAAAAAAGAAGAAGTGTATTAATCTGAAGCACGCAAAATATCATGGACCTTTAGTGTTCATATTGTATATAAACGATTTATACCCAAACAACAAAAAAATCAAATGCCCTATATACAAATGATAGTACCGTTACCATTAAGCTTAGAGAAAAAACCACCTACGAATCCGACGGCAATGAATTATTAACTGGTTAAATATAAATATCCTAAAGATTAACATAAAATAAACCTAAATAATGTACTACGGCCAACGTATTCCTACAATACATCACTTGAAAGTCACGATTAATGGGCAATTAACAAGGGCAATAAAATTTACAATATTTCTAGGATTAACAATAGATAAAATGATAACTTGGAAGCAGTACAAAAACAATTATGCAAAAGGCTCAGTAAATCTGTTTATATATTATACGAACTGTCCCAGATTGTTAATAAGAACGCTCTTTTGGCAGCATATCATGGATCGGTGGCATCTGTCCATAGATATGCACTCATCTCTTGAGGATACTAAACAGATAAACTTAATATTTTAAGCCACAAAAACGCTGTATACGGCCAATGTTAACTCGAAAAACACAGACAGTTGACAGTTTCTAAAATAAGGCAGACAATTGTATTCCTTACTTTTCCCTGTCCTGCATATATGAAGTAGCAATGTTGGTGAAACAAAACTCGAATTTGTTTACGTCGGCTTCTGCGACTTCTTTCCGTCAATAAAGAGATAAAAGTAAACTATGCCTGCGTAGAACAAATACTATTCTAAAGCATAATGGTATGTTCTGCATGGCTCCGAATATATTTAATAAACTGCCAACAAATCTCAGAGACATAGAAGTGACCAATAGCGTCATAGAATTTCTGAGCGATAAACTTTATACCTATTAATTGGTCATTTTATATAATAATTGACATATTTCAAACAGATTATTATAAATTTATTACATGATTTAATAATATGATTATGATTGACATTAAATACAGTTTATATTGAAATTGTATTCATTAATGAATCAATTCAAAAAAGAAATCAAAATGTGTTAGTTATTTTATAGATTACATTTCTTTATATGAGTTACTGTATGTAGCATGCATGCATGTATATGTAGTATGTAAATTGTATGTATACATATATTCCTTACTTTAAACAAATATAGATTACTAACGGCCCGGCTTCCCACAGGTGGACATTTATTTTTAAACATTTTGGCATAACGTAAACCTCTATCTCGGCAAGCGGCTTAGTAAGTTTCTTAAGTACCTAACTCCGTCAACTGTTTTTAAGTTCTGGAACGATGTTGGGCCTCGTACATGGTGAAGTAGTACCCTGAGGTAAAAACACTCAGGATGAACGCTGTACAGTCTTCCCAATGTCGCATCATTTTTTATACCAGGATTTCCACCTCTCCTGCACTCCGGCCCCGGCGCTCCGGCGCGTTAGGGCGCGGCGGCGACGCGACGTAGCGGCGAATCTATTGACTGGAATGTCCGATTTTAATAAACTAAAAAGTAATTTAAAGGTATAAATAACTTGGTCTAATTTTGGTCGGAATTTCTATTAAACTTTAAAATGTTAAAAAGTCGTTATAGTGACATAACTACAATGGTTAGAAAGGTGCTATCGAGACATTTTTTTTTGATATTTATATGTTCTTTAATATTGTGGAACATTTTTTTTTGTTCTATCATCAATAGTTTTCGCAGCGCATGCGTTGAAAGATATTTTATAGGCATATTTTTACACCCTGGGTAACATTATTGTAGTTTTAGTAGGGATCCTTATTTTTTTCTTGCAATTAAAATAGCCTATATTAATCATTGATTATGTAGCATTCAAATGGTGAAAGAATTTTTTAAATCGGTCCAGTACTTTTTGAGCCTATTCGTTACAAACATACTTACAAACCTTTAATCTTTATAATATTAGTATAAGTAGATATAGATTGACGAACTGACCTTCATGAAAATTAAATGACATTATGACATAACAACAATAACAAACATTCGTGTTGACCTAATTTAATGTATCTATTTTTATGATTGCACAATTATTTTCTGTAATAATTTTTTTTATTAATATTATATACTATGAAATGCTCATAATGATAGTACCTACGCTTATTCTGGTCTTGTTTTGTTTAATTATATTTTATGTAATGTGACTACAATCTGCATAGGTACCTCGTTGAGGTTATAAATCAGTGCACCACGTATTATTATGTTCTACCAACCATATGGAACCTGTTTTATATGGAAATAAATTACTCTAGACTCTATGGATGAGATTGTGAAAGCTATTAAGGGTATGAAATCAGGTAAGTCACCAGGGTATGACAGGATAACTTCCGAGATGCTGAAGGCTGGACATGGCGTCATAGCGAGTCAGCTGTGCAGCCTATTCAATTTATGCTATACCACCGGCCAAGTGCCAAGTGATTGGTGCAAGGCTGTCATCGTACCTCTTTACAAAGGGAAAGGCTCACGGCAAGACTGTAAAAACTATAGGGGCATTAGTCTACTCAGCGTCGTTGGTAAGTTGTATGCAAAAGTATTGGTTGAAAGAAACCGATGCGAAAATATGGGATGCACAGGCAGGTTTTCGGAAAGGAATGGGATGCACGGATCAGGTCTTTTCTCTGCGAAGCATAGTAGAGAAGTTTTTGGGCAAAAACCAAAAGGTTTACTGTGCCTTCGTAGACTTAGAAAAGGCCTACGATAGAGTGTTGAGGAGTGAACTATGGTCGGTACTGTCCATGTATGGGTTGAACGACAACCTTGTTCAAGCACTAAAATCTCTTTATAGGGATTCCAGAGCTTGCGTGAGGATTAACGGGTCATACACCGAGTGGTTTAGCATCCAAAAGGGTGTTAGACAGGGATGTGTAGCGTCACCGTGGTTGTTTAACCTATTCATGGATAGCTGTTTAAAAGATTTGAAAGAAAGTGAATGCGGTGTAACGATGAATGAGTTACTCATCAAATGTCTGCTTTACGCTGATGATCAAGTTTTACTTGCATCATCGGCGGACGAGTTGCAGGTGATGGTAACAAGTATGAATGAATCTTTTGAAAGGAAAGGGATGAAAATGAATGTAGGTAAGACGAAAGTAATGGTATTTGAGAGGGATGAATACACGACAACGTGTGATATTGTGATTGGAGGAGAGAAAGTCGAACAGGTGAATGAGTTTGTATATTTGGGAACTTTGTTTACGAGAGATGGGAAATATGAAAAAGATATTGTTAGAAGAGTAAATGCGGGGAATAGAGTGAATGGGGCACTACACGCCTTTATGAGTAGCCGGCAAGTATCAAAGAAGGCTCTACTAGCCGTGCACGATGGAGTGTTAGTGCCAACTTTAATGTATGGAAGTGAAAGTTGGGTATGGCAGAAAAAGAATGAAAGTAAAATAAATGCAGTGGAAATGAGAGCTCTGAGAAGTATGTGTGGTGTGACTTTGAGAGACAGAATTCGAAATACTGATGTAAGAGAGCGTTGTGGTGTGTAAGAGGATGTAGTCACAAAGATTGAAAAAGGCATGCTGAGATGGTTTGGCCATTTAGAAAGGATGAATGAAAGAAGATTGACAAAAGAAGTATACCTGGCCTGTGTGAATGAAACAACCGGAAGGGGAAGACCACGTCGAATATTCTCTGACCAAATTGGAGATGTTCTCAAGAAAGGGCAGGTCAGAAGTACCCTAAACCGGCGAGCATGTATGAAGAATATAATGACAGTAATCGAGGCAAAAGAAGTATGCAAAGA
Source organism: Pseudoips prasinana (assembly GCA_951640165.1). NCBI lineage: Eukaryota > Metazoa > Arthropoda > Insecta > Lepidoptera > Nolidae > Pseudoips > Pseudoips prasinana. The sequence continues at coordinate 20,871,939 of OX621237.1, read as the reverse complement.
TCGTGACAAATGGAAATCCGTTGTCTCTGCCTACCCATCTGGGAAACAGGCGTGAGTCTATGTATGTATGTACATTACTCTGAAGCTGAATCTATATAACTTCACTTCCCTCTCAAAACAAATAATTTTAGACGTTGAACACCAATTAACCAAACCCTGTATAAATAAGTACTCTTATTTGGTTTACCTGTATGTTTCCAATGCGGAAGAACCACTCGTAAATTACCGAAATTGCTGCGTCACGACAATTGCGTGGATAACAAGGCCTGTCTTTCCCGCATACGCCAGCGAGTCCCGGAGGAAAGTTTTGAACAAATTGCTCCTCCGCCGCGGCAGGACCGTTCGATAACAACGCAAAACCGCAACAAATTTTGACTCTTTTCGCTGCTCCTTTTTACGGGACCTACATAATGGAAAAGAACCCTTAGTCCAGTATTCTGTTTGTCAATTAATTTCTTATAGTTTTAATAATTAATTAATTACGTAGCCAACCTTATGGTGCAGACGCCAGCACATCCAACTACCCCAAACTGTCAAATTTCTTTTGTAGATTTTCAACTTTATCACAAAAGCATGAGGTTCACTTTAAATTGGGGAAATTTGACTGATTGGGGTAGCTTGTGCTGGCGTGTGTACCTACATAGATTTTTTAAAATACTGGCTGCATTGCAGCCAGTTATATAATTCAAGTATTCAAGCTGTGTGGCATATAAAAGGACTTTATTCTCCCATTATAAGAGAATTTGATATGATTTTATGCCGCATTTTTCCACGTATGATTAAAATTACCTAAAATATATTTATTTAAAATATTATACACTATAGTTCTATGAACCTGAAATATGTAATTACTATTTTTATTTATTCTTGCTTTACACAGTTCTTTTAAATCATCAAAACGTTTAACAAATAGACACAGTTAATCGGTCAAGTCTTTAGCGATATTTAAAAAAAAAAAATTTTATATGGTAAGAAAACGACGGAACCTTCGATACGCTAACCAACTCGTACTTGCCCATTTTCGTTTTCTAGCTACAAATATATGGGCTATAACTACTGCTAATAAATAAAACTACAACGAATTAACTTTAATTTTATTAAAATCGATAAAAAAACTCACAAACGACAGCTTCATAAATTAAAAATTCAATAAGTTTTCATTGTTCAGTTGTTCCCATTTTGATGCCAGCTGCGATCAAAGCGCAGCGAGAGAGGTAACTTGGTTTCCAGAGTTATGATTGCCTCAGTGAGCCATAATGAATTTTAAATTAAGGATCTTTAGTTAATTAACTTATTACTCCAGTCAACAAACGGACGAGAGGGGTGTTTAATGCACGAAGGATGTAAAAGTTTTGACTTCCGGATTTTGTTTAAATTCCAACAGATTGGATATTTTGTATTTGAGAGAAAAATGTTATAGAAATATAGTAAGTATTACATAGAAGTACAATACAAATAAGTTTCTAATTTAATATATTCCATCGAACCACCCATTAGTAGATACCTTAATTTAATATGTCCCATCCAACCAACCATTACTAGATGCCTCGTTAGTCTAGCAGTACCGTGGTCAACCGCGGATAGTGAGGTTCAAATCCCGGGTCGTGCGAAAAACTTGAAAATTTCTCAGGAACATCTCCAAGTCTGAGAGTTGGCGGTATTACGTAAAGCCGGTCCTGTACTTGACCTCTTACCTCTCTCTTATCATGTTGGAATGTCATGTTTTTGTTGGAATAGAAAGTGCTTCTATATTTGCGCACACATTTGTGGATTAAGTCTCCATAAAGAGTGGCCAACATGGCCTGATCTCGACCAGGAGGACATTATTTCATTGATAGCTGATTTAACAGATTATTATAGCTCTTACATATTATTTAAATACGTTTAATGTTCTCACTAATGCAAATATAAAAAAATAGTGATGTCACGGGACGATAAGAATAACATTAATTTCATAGCTTTTAACATCGAGATTCATAGCTATTAAGAATGGATAGTTGATAGATGGAATGAAATAAATAAAAACATATATTATGTACATTTTGATTACTCACATATTTTAGAGCAATTTCAAATATGGGTTTTTATTGAGTTTTGGAGGGGTATAACTTTTACAAAAAAAGGTTTATTTACAAAAAGGAAACGGTTGGCCATGGTCGTGGCTTTTTATATTGTATAAAACGTTCGTCTAGTATTAATATTTACATCGTTATACGAGTATATAAAATTAAAAAGCGGCCAATTTCGAGTCGGACTCGCACACGAAAGGTTCCGTAGCAGCAAGTAACAATATAAAAGTAATCATATAAAAGTTCTTGTAGTAGTTAGAAGGGAAATTGCGGTTTATGATTTATGACGTATTAAAAAAAAATACTTACTAGATCTCGTTCAAATTAATTTTTGGTGGAAGTTTGCATACCCATACATAACTGTTCTTTAGTTTAAAGACTGAAAGTGACTGTCATGCGTTGCAATGCGACATTGACAATGTCATAGAGTGGAGTAAGCGTAACCACCTAGAATTTAACGCAGCGAAATGTAAAAGTATTACTTTTACCCGATCCCGTTCACCCATAGTGTTCACTTACAACGTTGCTGATACACTCGTAGAACGCGTCACTGAAATTCGTGACTTAGGAGTTGATTTGGATAGAGGTTTAACCTTTAATACGCACATAGTTGCACTATGTAGTCGAGCTTATAAGTTGCTCGGTTTTGTTATGAGGCAATCATCTCAGTTACAGGAAAGAGAATCCATTCTTGCCTTATATTTTGCTTTCATCCAAAGTGTACTAGAGTATGGCTTTGTAGTTTGGGACCCACATGAAACAAAATATAAGTTAATGCTAGAACAGGTCCAGCGAAAATTTGCTCGTTATCTGTATAAAAAATATACATTTACTATCCTTTTCTATATCCGTCTCTATTCGTATCTGGCATGGTAGGTTTAAGCACACTCGAATTATGACGAAAGTGTGCTCTAATGATCCATTTTTATCTACTTTTTAATTGTAAAATAGATAACCCATCTTCGTTGTCCCGTTGTTGCCTATTTGTACCGGATCGGTATACGAGATTACGCTCGCACCGGCTGCTGGCTGCACCACAGGTACGGACATGCACTGCTCAATATGCTCCCACTAGCCAAGCTGTAACCCTGCTTAATGGCCTGATTGCCAGTGAACCAGATGCTGACATTTTTTATAATAATATAAATGAATTTTTGTCTTTTTGTAAACTTTATTTAATGTGTGTAATTAAATCTTAAGATACTCGTAATATATAATAATAGTATGAATTTTATATGTAAGTGTAGTGAAAATTTGTTATATAAATAAATAAATATATGATATATGTTTTTAGTTTTATCCCTTTCCTATTTTAGAAGTTACAGGGGGGACACACATTTTACCACTTTGGAAGTGTCTCTCGCGCAAACTATTCAGTTTTATAACAAATTATATTAGGAACCTCAATATAATTTTTGAAGACCTATCCATATATACCCCAAATTACATTTACATCACATTTGATGAAAAAAAAACTTTGAGATTCAGTTCTAAGTATGGGCAACCCCCAAAATACTTAGTTTTTTTTTCTATTTTTGAGTGAAAATCTTAATGCGGTTCACAGAATACATCAACTTACCAAGTTTCAACAGTATAGACCTTATAGTTTCGGAAAAAAGTGGCTGTGGCATACGGACGGACAGACAGACATGTTGAATCTATCGTTTTTCTTTTTACGGAACCCTAAATAGCCGCTTTCTTAGCTGCTTTTTAGCTCTTAAACTCATTGGGGATAAAAAAACGTAACATAGAGAGTCAACATACACTAATACTTAATTGAGGACACCTAAAATTTCTTTTCAATATTCATATCTACCACCATCAGGCCATTTGTTAAACGGCTACTAAACTCATCTGACATCTATTGGGCCAAATTAAATTAGTGAGCGTAGTTTCGCAGGAATTTATAATAGTTTAAGAGAGGTAGAACATAGCGTTTTTTCCCCCTAAGGGTAGCTCGACTGGGTAAGTTGGTATAAATACAAAACTTTTTATTGTGGTCCATAGGTCAAAAGTTGTTACAGTCACAAATATATATTATGTTCAGCCATTTAGGCGTACAATATTTATTTAATTACAGTCAGTTTTATAATTACTTTAATACAATTATTTTTATAAGATATACATTATGTTAAAACAATTTGATACGTATCATTTAATTATTTACTCACCAAAAACTATTTCTTATTTTAATGTCAACTACATTAATTCTTATCTTAGTTATGATACATATTTTACTTAGCAGAGTCATTCTTAAGCGTGATTGAATTTATCTATGAGTAAATCGTTCAATGTATAATACGATTTGTAAACCAGAAAATCATGAAGGTTCTTTTTATAAAGCTGGTTATCTGAAATGCACCTGATTTACGTTGGGATGTTATTGTACATACGTAAGGCAACGCAGAAAACACTTTCATGAAGTAAGTGGGTCTTGCTGGGCACTACATGTAGTTTGTCCCTATGACGTGCTCGTTCACGATGAGCAAACATCTCAATATTCAATTTAACAAATACTGCACATTCGTAAATATATAAGCAGGGAAGTGTAACTATATATGGTACATTCACCTTACAGAATACATAGCAGGTAGGTCCGTTATACTACTCGTACACTACAGTTGCATTATTATACTAACTTTGCGTTATTATACTAATATTGACTGGACTGGGCTGTTGTTTAGTGTGTAGTTAGTTAGTTAGTGACCCTGACTGCTAAGCCAGAGGTCGTGGGTACGATCCCCACCCGGGACAAATATTTGGTGTGCACGAATATTTGTTAAAAAAGATTGGTATGAAATAGTAATAGGTATTTTTTTATTATATGCCGCGGAAGATAAATGACGTTAATAAAAATTAGGCATTCTAATACAGGTACTTATGTCATGTTATAATCTAAATTTGCATTCATGTGGAGTAGGTATTCGCTTGCTATCTAATTTTAATCAATCCTGTATCCATACTATGACTCTTTGTCACTGATATGGTGTGAGACACCTGCTCGAAGAATTATATGTACCCACAAAATTAAATAAATCGTATAACAGCAGTTTGCGATAAACAAAAAATATTATGTTTACCGGACCGCGGACAGGCCCGAAGTTAAATAGGTAACAAATAATTTGTAGCAATATTTCCACGTTTTCAGTATGGGGTACGTAGGGTTACCAACTATACTGTTTTGAACAGTATTATATGGTTTTTCACTAACAAATACTTTTTACTGTTGAAGAAAAATAAAGTATACAAAATACTGTTTACATTTATTTAGCCAGAGGGCGTTCACTGCTCGGTGCAGCGCAGCCACAAACAAATCACACTGAGATTGTAAATTAGAAAGATGTGCGAGAAGCTCTAACAATATGTATTTAATACTGTTTATTTTTATAAAATACTGTTTAGTTTAAGTATTGTTCATAGACATTAATAATCTAATGTTGTGTTTCTGAGTGTGAGTAAGGTCGCCAGAGCTCATCGGGGTTGGGGAGGGAAGGGTCAGCAACACTTGTTTGCTGACTCTTAAAGGCCGGCAACGCAACCGCGACTCCTCTGGTGTTGCGAGTGTCCATGGGCGGCGGTGATCACTTACCATCAGGTGACCCACTTGCTCGTTTGTCGACCACTGATATAAAAAAAAAACCTGAATATACTTTATTTCTAGTAAAAAGAAGTTGTGAACCCTAGGGGTAAAGTAGTTACCCAGTTGGACGATAGATTTCCGCACATAACCTCTTGTTTGGGATATTGTCGTGATCTTATTTAGGGAATCAACCCATTCCAATCTTGAACTCCACCGAGGTGCTTGAGAGTCTAATAATAATAATAATCTTTATTTTAGAACTACATAGGCTCCACTGTGTTAGTAACAAATTTTCTTAAAAATATGTTAGTAACTTAATTATATGCTAGTTTTAGTAGGTTAGTAATATTTTTCTTATTCTATGTTAATACTTATAATCTAATTTTAGTTTACTTATATATACATCACAATTTCTCAGTTCAGTTGCACTAGTCTCTACCAGTAGGTCGTATGACGTGCAACTGAATGAACTTACCTAATAAAGCACTCTCCATTCTTTCTGCAAATACAACAAGCATTTTGTTGGAGCTGTCCCTCCACCTGCGCACCAGGGCGGCAATATTTTTACGCAATAGCGAGTAAAAGTGTTGTGTGCGCTCTTCGGCAAACATACCTGAAGCGCTGCAATAGCGGGGCATTCCCAACAACATTCTGAATGCGTTGTTGTATTGCACTCTCAGTGTATAGCTATAGCTTCTTTTGGAGAAGTTAGCCCATCGGTTACTAGTGTAAAATGCCTGCACAAAAACTTTGAATAAAGTAATTTTAACAGGTTTGGAACATTTACCAATCTCCGTGTGATCATGTTGCTCCTAGTAGCCAGTGCGCTTCGCTCTCTTTCTACATCGAGATAATCCTTGAGATCCTCTGTCACAATATGTCCCAGTTATTTAAACTGAGCAACTCTAGTCAAGGGCGAACCATTTAGTGTAACTGGAGGTACATAATACTCGTCACTGAGTTGTATCTTACTCCATGTTCCCTAGCGTACTTCTCACATATGCCAACCAGCCTTCTCAATCCATTAATTGAAGGGCTAAGCAGCACCATGTCATCTGCGAATTTTTTTTTTTTTATTCTAGATATTATTTAAAGTTACGTCATCAATTCGACAACCAATCTTGGTGCTACTTAGCTCCTCAATCATAATATACATATTGAAAAGTTGCGGGGATGTAAAGCCCCCCTGCCTCACGCCACAGTGTAGTTTATATGGCTCAGAAATAGCGTCTCCCCATTTCACAAAGTTCGTTTGGTTGCCATACCAGTATGACAATAACTGTATTAAGTGTGCAGGGACGCCCTCATCCATGAGCTTTCGCCAAAGTTTCACGTTAGATACCAGGTCAAAAGCCTTTGAGAGGTCAGCGAAACATGCGTATACCGGAGTCTTACGATCTGTATAGTATTTGACAGTGTGCTTGAATAATGCAACGGCTTCCAATTGTTCAGGAACCTTGTCCGTTAAATTGCTTGTAAAATGCTTATCTGCTGGAACGCACACTCACTAATATTTAAAAGAAAGAGATAGAGAGAGAGTGAAATTTGTATCGAGGCTCTTTTTCGTTACGTGTCGATTCCAATCAATCACTTCCCTCTTTAAGGAACTTTGTTTCATAAAAGTTTTTCTTCCGATAGTATGGCGCTGGCTGATAACTACTGGCGTTCGTGGTGGATTAGCTTTATGGGTCAGTAAATCATATTCCGTTTACGTTACCGCTCGTACAGGTCTGTTCTACTATTAATGCAGTTAATAAATCAGTTAGTATTAATAAACTTAATCGATAATGTTCCAGGCAGTAAAGATATTATATCGCATCGAAGATAGTTATATATATATAGACTAAATTTGTATGGTTACATTAAATTGCGCCCTTCAATGCTATCTATTTTAAAATGGCACATATTTAAAAAGGAAAATGTTCCGTGCCATCACTGGATGGCACTGACAATCTCAAATTGCCACTGTTCGCTTCCAGTTTCCAAGTCAAATAAGAATAACACATTCAATCACTCAAAGTAATTTACCTATGTAATTAAAGTACAAATATTATTTAAAAATAGCTACACGTTTGTTAACCGAGTGGTTCCCGGCCGAAAAGAATACCAGAGCTTACCTATTACATCCCGTGGGTGTCGTAAAAGGCTAATATGGGATACAGCTGGTAGTCGCGCAGCAGCGGGACCTGTGGATTTGCTACCACCTAACTGCGGTCTCCAACGTGGTGAGTACGGCTCACCCCTCTATATGGCCAAGTTATGGAAACCTTTGAAAGACCTTATGTCTAACAGTGTATGATATCAGGCTGATGATAATGATGACACGTTTGAAACAGAAGAAACATCGTTTGGAAGATAGATATCTTATAAATCATATTACTTATAACACATACATACCTACAACCACGACAAATCATCGCAATATTACATACATTTCCTGGCTGGAAAAATAAATACAGATTGAACATTATTGTTTACTTTTCTAAAGAGAAGGATGGTGGCCGTTGTACAAAGTTGCACAAATTTGTCTTGTCGAATAGATTTAACAGGTAACGTAAATATAAGCTCTCTGACTAACTACGTAAATATAAATTTATCTGCCAAGACAAACTCTCAGTAGCAGCGCGGAATCCCAAAGTGGGCGGTGTTACATCACCGTGTCTCAAAGGGCACGTAAGGTTATTGGTCCTGCCCCTGATCTGCCCGGACGTGTCGGCTAGTCCATCACAACAAATCATGAGTGAGGAAGAGTCAAGAGTAATCGGCATATTAAAATAAGTGCTATGAAGGGCCAAATATGTTATATTTCAGCGCCCTCAGTCGAACAGTTATTTCTGTGACCCATAATGATTGTTTTAAAAGCCGATTGTGCTTTGTGACCATTGTCAATTCTATGTTTATAAATACGTTGTCTGAAAAACAGAAAAAATAAATTCTCATTGCAATTTTAACAGAGGTGCATTTCGGGCGAGGTACGACCTATTCTCTTTCTAAACAAATAGTTCACTTTCATGAAAGTATATTGAGCTTTTAAGTATTTCCACACCAATTATTAATACACAAACATTTAGGACGTTATAAATCTACTCACTCATTTAGAAACTGCTGCTCTTTGATACAAACAGACGTGTGAAACGAGCTGAAGTTTTAATTCTAACTTCAAACAGGGCATTATTTATGTACGCGCACTATCTTTAGGTATGCAGAAAAGCGGAAAGGTACACATCCAACTAAATAGAAAATTAAATTACGAACAGCGTTTGTTGTTGATGATGCTTTGGTACCGTAGTGGTAAAGGCAGCCATAAAAAAAGGAAGAGCATTACAAATTCAAATGCTTTAAAAATAATAAGTCCCGGCTCCCACCAGATAATAAATGTTTCAAAAACAAGGGAGTAACCATGAAAACTACGTAAAAAAATAAACATAAGAGTCGAATTGATAACTATCCTATTTGCTATCCAGTATTATTAAATTTTATAATACTGGATAGCAAATAGGAAAGGACATCAAAACAAGGAGGTTATCAATGCTTATAATCAAGACATTTTAGAGTAACGGAGTCACAGTAAAAATAACGCATAAGTAATTTTTAAACTTTTTGTGTGTACAAGTTACATCAGTTTATAAGGACTATCTCTGGAATGCTCTTATAATAAAGAAGACTACTCCATCGTTTTGACGATAAAGAATCTACACTAATACTAAAAGCCTCCCCCAACAATTATCTTGAGGTGATATGCCCTAATCGCCACGCTTGACAGACGGGTTGGCGATCACAGTATGATGGTCATACATAGTACTCAGAAAGAAGCTACTGCCCATCCTCTGGTAGAGATTCCCTCGGGTCGACTTCTACGCCCTCCACGGGGTGAGATGGGGTGATGATATTCTGTTATTCGTCGCCGTCACCACACAGCAAAACGACCACTATCCAGAATCCAGGGTGATATCCTACTCAAATTATAAAATGAGAAAGTTTGTATTTTTTTATATGTGTCACTTAATCACGCAGACACAGCGTCATACATTTTGTATGTAATAATAATAATTTAATAGTATCCTGGGAAATTATTCAGACACGGCCATCCGATCCCAAACTAAGGAAAGCTTACTATGGAGACCAGACAACTGATATACTACATTTCTTTTGTAAATACATACTTATATAGATAACTAGCGGTCCGGTACGTGCTTCGCTACGTATAAGGCATAGTAATAAAAAAAATATATTATTAAGTTCATTTATTCAAACAAAAAAATATTTTAAATTGCTAAAAGATGTTGATTTCAGACTTTTTCAAGCCCTTTTTTTAAATTTTCTCTACGTTTAAACTTTCCCTGGACTTCCACGAATAATTCAAGACCAAAATTAGCCAAATCGGTAAATGCGTTGTTGAGTTATAACATTACAACGAAAAGTGGCATTGATTTTTATATATATAGATTACACCCAGACTCACGACTAGCAGACATGTTCAAGCACACAAATATCTGTCCTGGGTCGGAATTGAACACTTTACCTGCGGCTTGAAAGACAAGCATCTACCAACAATCCCAACCGGCCCGTCAATATATGTGCAATATATAATTATTTTTTTTATATAATTATTGTAACATAAATGCGGTGAATGCCAGGTTGGAGTAAAATGTAATTTATCGGACATCTTTTATCTCCCAGTACAGGGGCTCTACCGGCTAAGTCGCTGAAATTCGATTTCTCAAATGGCGTTCAATTAAATAAAGGTTAAAAATGACTTAATCAATCGTTAAATCGGCTTTCATGAGCACATGTGACGTCATAAATGGTCCGGAATCGATTGTCAACGTTGAAGCCGATTTAACGATTGATTAAATAATTTTTAACCTTTATTTATTTGAACGCCATTGAAGAAATCGATGTTGGGCGACTTAGCCGGTAGAGCACCAGGTAGGCATAGAGACACCTTTCGTAATACAACCATGTATTTCTCAGGAGATTTGAATTTTCATCAACTAGGTAACTCAAGTCCTCTATGCACCCAATTCTGTAGACACAATAAGTGAAATAATTTTATCTAGGTGAACATTGAATCTATTGGTAAAAATGTTATATGTTTATACATATCTGTGCATTTTTTTTATCAAATAATGTTATCCTTTTCTTTTCTTAAAGGCCGACAACGTACAGACGCCAGCACAGCCAGCTACCCCAATATGTCAAATTTAAGGTTCACTTTCAACTGAGGTAATTTGATAGATTGGGGTAGCTTGATGTGCTGGCGTCTGTACATACGTGCGGCTCCTCTGGTGTTACGTTATCATCTGCTGACACACTTGCTCGTTTGTCTTGCATGACTGCATGTCTTGTAATATATAATAAAAAAAAGAAAATACATTTATTAAATAATGACACACAGGCTTAAACTGCAACTTAAAATTATAAAATACATAGGTGCCTAATACAAGCCTAACCTAAAAACAGAAATTGTACAAGAAGTTATGCTGTTTTACATTCTCCTGCATGCTCTACTGAAAGGTCTCCATGTCAGATAAGCTAGGTTATCCCATATTATACGTAATATATCTACATATCAAGTAAGTATACCCATAGGTACCTACATATGAGGAGGCTCCATATAACAAACACCTATATTCAATCGAAGTTTATAAACTGACTACAAAAGAAAGTCCCACTTTAACGTCGTTTTACAACAGTTGAACAAATTTTATGTGAGAACATCGCGGTTATTTTTTAATTGCATGTTAAATGCAATTAAAAAATAACTGACTTCAAATTTTCTTTATTGCATCAGATATGGACGTTATACAGGATCATTACAAATCCATCCCTTTCGGATATACAAAAGGTTCATAAACAAACAAACAACGGATAGTTCTTTTTCTGCAATTTGCAAATGATTAGGTAACAGTCGTTAAGTCTTGACTAAAGCCTATTGAGCGGCATGAACAATTCTGACACTCGGGTAACCATTGTCCATACAATAAAGTGAAGTAAAAGTCGGCTAATAACATATTTGTTCAGTACCTTTACTTAAGATCTTCAAAAAAAGTAATTATATTCGAAATACAAAATCTTATTTAATAAATTCCGCCTGTATCTCTTTATTTAATAAATTCCGCTAATTGTCGGTTTAATCAAGCCGGGATGCAATAGGCACCGCTCTCCCGCTCGCAAAAACTATGTACATGCAAGATGGACAATATAACCATGCAAGTAATTTTCATGTTTATATTATCCTTCTTGCATGTGCATGCACCGGTACGATACCCAACACATGTTTCATACCTCCACAGACCATTCTCAATGGATGCTTACTCGTCAAGTGCTCGAATGCGACTAACTCGACGAGTTAGCAACCCTTGAAGCAGAGCTTGTACTATGGAAACCAGATATCTAACTGATATACTACTTTTCTTTTTTGTAAATACATAAATTACACCCTGACTAGATACAGTCAAACAGATATGTTCATGCACACAAATGACACAAATATCTGTCCTGGGTGGGAATCGAACCCACGACCGGCGTGAAAAGCAAGCATTTGCCAACCGGCCCGTCAATTAATATTGTATTTTGTATATTATGGATATCCGCAAAATAACGCTTGATTCCATTACTTAGAAACAATATTTGCATAGTAAGGTATTTTTATCGGACTAATCAAAAATAGTAAGTATTCAAATCAAATTTATGCTTTGTATCTGAATTCTACCGATCAGTATTCTACGCCGTTGCCATAACAAGCATGAAATAATGAGCAAGCCATGATAATAGCAAGTTCTTTCTACATTTATACGTTCAGCAGTTACAACATTTTACAAATACGTATCACAATGGAGCTACCCTTTTTTCCTCTATTATTAGGATGCACTGAAGTCAAAGTGAATCGTTGTTAAAGAGTAGGTAGATGTTTTTATACCAGCATTGCTTTGTGGTCGTGGGGTTACCGCCTACGCTGCGTCGGCCTCCGCCCCGATGAGTACTCGCTGACCCGAGCCACCCGACACCACTAACCTATTTAGTTTAGAATAGTTACTCCTTCAAGTATGTATGTTACTAAGATAGCCGTACAGTGCATAACATTTCAACCAGTTTCTTGGTGACAACATCCAATTTTTTTTTAAGACAACGCTTCTAATCGCAATATAATCCCTGTGTCGCGGGGTAGGTACTTTACAAACATCTCACAGACGGACACAAATTACATCCAGACTCAGAACAACTATTTATGGGTCATGCAAATAGTGGTCCGGCACGGGACTCGAACCCGCAAGACGAAGTGGCGAGGCGACTGTCTTAGCCACTGCGCCACACGTGCAGTCTTAACTTACCGTTTCGCGCTAAAAGATAAATACAGTTAAAGCATTAAACTATCAAACCTAGTTAGAAAAGTAGGTGCATCCTAAATACATCGCATGTTAAATAACTAATAATTATTGTTTACATACTATACAAGTTTCAGAACTGTTGATTTGGTTGGTTAGAGGCATAATCAGGAGAACCCTGCGACCCGTTATATGTTGGGGTGGCAACTGGCAATATTCTTCCCGGCCGTCAGCCACACAGCCACTCCGACGTCTCATTTCGTCACAATCCGCCTAAGTAGCAACCATTCCTATCTCGATTGGCCGAACGATGCGATGTAGGTACATCAAATATTCGTGCCCATCATACAACTATTCAAATTACAAGTTTGTTCATATTAGTTATATTGCAACGAATAATTCGTGTCTAGACTGTTGGACTGTGTAGTCGACAGACTAAAGTTCAAAGTGTTTAAACCCAAGGCGACGCATCACTGGCTTTTCTAATTCATGTGCATATTCGAAATAATTATCTCGTACTAATAAAACGGTGCAGTAAAACATCGGGGGGAAACCTACATGCCTACACACTTCGCGTGACATCACGAACATTTTGGATATCTCTCCAAAATGTTCGTGATGTCACGCGAAGTCTGCCAACCCGAACTACCCATGACGAACTATGGCTTATTCCCTCAAATTGAGAGAGGAGGCACTTGCCCTGTAGTGCGACAGTAATGCACTTACATATTATATTTTTGTTTATCATGAATTAGTAATAAATCGCAAAATCCAATTTGGATGGTACCTAATTACTAGCATTTTTTATAACTACAAACCCGTATACGTTTACCTTAGTCGATGAGTAGGTTATCTGCATTATTGTTTTCAAATCCAACTTGCAGTATTGGTACTTAAAATTAACTGCAAACAGGAGGTCGTATGACTATAAAATCTAAAATTCATATGTAAGGCTATTGGATATCATGATTACATGGTTTAAAGCTTTTACGTTACTAAGACACTATATATTTAATTTTACTCTTCCTTTTAGCGTGTGAATCAATTCGGTGTCATACTTAGTTCATTTTAGCGCGATACGTTGATATGAGAGAGCATAGAAATGTATGTATGTATATCATTTTATTTTGTTTATTGAAGATTTTCACTTTAGTTGGATTTTCAGTGAGTTACTCTTATATTAGACTTCGGTAAACGCCTTATGAGAAAGTCGTACTGTAGATACTGTTACAAAGAACAATACTAAAATCGAGTATTTCATATTATTCTAATTTTAATTAATTTCTCGACTAGAAAATAGGTTATACCTGTTTTATTTCCGTTTCTTTCAACTCACCAGATTCGTTACCATTTATTTTAGGCAATTCAAATAGGCTTATTGATCTTGGAGGACATTCACTTCTACGAAAATAGGTTTCACATAGGCGAATCGTTCAAGCGTAGGCGTAGTGGTCTAGTCTTCAAAATCCAGGGAGAAATGTAAGGAATACGTTCAGTTAGGATAATTATTACTAGACTAGGAATGGCTCATAGGAATACAACATAATCCTCAGGTCACCGTATTTCAAATACCTATGTTACTTTTCTCCCGTAGCTCATAAACCCATAAGGCAAGGAAACGAGAATGCGTTAACATGCGAATTTAAGATCCATGTATATCCATTATTCATTATTAAACCCCTATACTGTAAATTAATTTAATTGTTAGGGTAATTTTCCACAACACAATTACCTACATACCTACATATATAGCAAATATCTCACGTTAATATAAGGTAATTTTTTTGTTAACTTACTTAACGAACTAAATAATCTAAATATTGGACGGCTAAAATTCCCTAATTAACACACTCCTATATTTTCACTCGACCTCGAACCTGTTATAGTTTGCCCTACAAATAATCTATATTTAATCTTAGACTATTCTGACATCACGTTTTAAATTAGTTTCTGTGTAAATAAAGTTGGTGCGGACAAAGAAAACATTCTTGAAAATGAAATGAACCAACAAATTCGTTGGCGATAAAATCGAAGCTATATAATATCGAAGCTAGATAGAAGTAGGATTTATTAGACCGCCTGGCTAGGTATCAACCAGCGCCAAATACTTTTTCTCTATTACGCGGTGTATATATATTAGTGATTCAATTAGGTACTGAAAGTTGTTTAGGTATTTGAATACGCGTGCTCTATCTAAGACAGACAGGGATCGTTTGCGATATAAACCTGTCCTTTTCTCAAGTTTATATCGCAAACGATCCCAACGAAGCGTATAATTGCTTCATAGAGTTATTTAAATTGTTATATGATCTATGTTTTCCTTTTAAATTAATAACAATTAAAGCTAATAAGTCTCCTAAGTGGATTTCTCGAGGAATAAGACTTTGTTGCAAAAAAAAACGTACATTACTATGGAAATACAGAAAGTCACCGACTTTAGAAAATAGAGCTAATTTTAGATCATACTCAAGCAGACTAAAGAAAATTATTCATCTAACCCAGAAGGCACAAAATAACTCACAAATTGAAAAATCAAGTAATAAGTCAAAGGCTGCTTGGCAAATAATTAGCCATTTCAAAAGTATGCCAGATCCTATCTTGCAAATTATAAAATCTGGAATGGTTGTAAAGGATCCAAAGGAAATAGCAAATTCCTTTAACGATTTCTTCATAGACCAAATTTCATGCAATTCTATCATAAAAACCGATAAAAAACCGGTATGTTTAGTAAATAATTCACATTCTCTCTTTTTATCACCGGTTATTCCCCAGGATATATTAGAAGTGATTAAAAGCCTCAAAAATAAAAACAGTTGTGGTTATGATGGGGTATTGACGAAAGTAATTAAATTCGTGCCGCATTTAATAGCTTCACCTTTATGTCACATTATAAATACAAGTATGAGTGCTGGCGTATTTCCTGACAAACTGAAGACAGTTATTGTTAAACCTCTTCACAAAAAAGACTGTAAAGATAATATGGCTAATTATAGACCAATAGCTTTAACATCTGTATTTTCTAAGATAATCGAAAAAAATATTTACCTTTCAATTTATGGTTTTTTGACAAAATTTGATATTTTATGTGACGAACAAAAGGGATTCCGGAAAAATAGAAATATTAACATGGCAATATTTGACTTATTAAAAATGATTTTGACAAATGTAGACAAAAAAATACCAATATGTGCCCTTTATACTGACATGTCTAAAGCTTTTGACTATGTAAAATATGACACGCTTTTTGATAAACTTTATGCTTACGGAATGAGGGGAAATACCTTAAATCTCATTAAATCATACCTCCACAACCGCATACAATATACAGAAGTAACAAAAATAAATACAAAGACCAAGCTAGAGGAAAAATATCCATCTAGGGGTCGCGTAATAAAGTATGGTGTTCCTCAGGGCTCGGTCCTCGGCCCTCTATTATTTTTATTATATATAAATGATTTACCAAAACAAACTAAACATCCAATGATTTTATTTGCTGACGACAGCACCGTACTAATTAAATGTACAGACAAAAGTACTTATAAGTCAGAAATAAGTGGTGCGTTAAACACTATAATTAATTGGTCACATTCAAGTAACCTTGTAATAAATTTACAAAAAACGAATTTAATGAGCTTTTATCAGCGTACATGCAACCCCAGTTTAGATATTAACCAACACGGAGAAATGATTAACGAGGTTAGCACTGCAAAGTTTTTAGGATTTTTTCTCGACAGTAAGCTAACGTGGAAACCACAAGCTGAACATGTATGCATTAAATTAAGCAAGTCTGCATATGTCTTGTTTAGTCTGTCAAAAAAGGTTAACATTCACACTTTGTTGATAGCGTACCATGGCTTAGTTTCCTCAGTCCTAAGATTCGGAATTATATTTTGGGGCAACTGTAGCGAAAGAGAAACAATATTCAAGGCCCAAAAAAGATGCATACGTTCAATGACAGGACTTAAGTCTACAGATAGCTGTGCTCCCGCTTTCAAGCAATTAAAAATATTAACTTTTCCGTCATTATACATATTAGAAATTTTGATATTTGTTAAATGTAATAAAAATTTGTTCCCTTCTTTACATGAAAAAAGAAAACGCCATGTACAATTGCGTTCACAATATAAAAATGTATTATGCACTGGTGCCTTCCACACTGCACTATTGAAAAAAAATGTTTTACATATGGGTCCCGCCATTTATAATAAATTACCAGATAGCTTTAAGGACGAACCGATATCAAAATTCAAGAGTAAGGTCATGCAACTACTAATCGAAAAGTGTTACTATTCAATAACAGATTTTTTTAATGATAATTTTTAATTTACTTTATGATTATTAATAGGATTTAACTGTATTTTCGAAATTGTAATTTAGACAATAATGTAAATTATGCATAACACTATTTGACATTGTATATCTGACTTATTAATTATTCAATTCATTTACTGTTTTTATATATCATTTAATTTAATTAATCTTGACATTGCAATTGTTAATTTTAGTTGTTATTGCTATTAATGAAATGTATTACCTTTTGCATGCTTTTTTGGCAGAATGTATAGGATGCTAATAATAATTGTAACACCTAAATGTTTTACCTGCATTCTTAGCAAATAAATTGATTGATTGATTGATTGATTGACAAGAAAATATGTTTCCCCACAAATAAAAGACAAAACAATATCCTTAAGCATAGTTTAATAATACTCGCAACTCAACATTTGCTCTCTTTCGCATCCTTAAATATATTTTTCGACTGTAAAGCTGCAATGGCAAGAGTCCGGTCGTGTTTTTCTTCGTTCAATTGTAGCTGGAGGTTCTTAACTTCCATTTTCAGAGTTTTCACTTCGTTCTGTAGCCGCATAACTATAGTCCAGAGGCTTGGCGATCCCTGTGCTGAACTAGAATGTATCGGCAACGAAGGTGATCTCACTAAAGCCTCCATAGCCACAGTCTCGTCGTCGCATTCTGAAAACAGAATTTACGAGAATATAAAATGTATTATTTTACAGCTATATATAGATGGATATTTCAGCTAAAGCTAGGGTTGCCATCCGTGCTTAGGAATTTTCAACGAAACGTACTTTATACCTACTATGAACAATTATGGTAAAACAATGTAAACTACTATATTTTAATAATTACTATATATTTTAAAGTTAATTAAAATCTTAAAATAGAAGTTTATATTGGTTTACATGTTTATTATTTCCTAATTATTTTAAATGATGTTATCGATCATTTTTCATCTAGGCTTAAATTGGAAAATGTGACTTATTTCGAGGCTTATACATTTTTGAGCTTATTTGTTTTTATTACAGATGAGACACAACGATTTATAGCTAGTAAAATTGTATCAAAATCGCAATTAATTCTTTTTTATTTGACATTAATTAAGTTGGTTCCTACAAAAGGTGACAACCCTAGCTGATACCCACCTTGTGCTGAAGATAGTGTATACTATATCAAAATAAAGAATGTAATACTGACTACAATGAACCAAGCTTATTAAATATTCTATAATATTGCACTTTATGCCGCTTGTAATTACTTCGCAAGGGAGGCCAATGTTAAGTTACTGCATCTTTTACAGCTGATATTGTAAATAGGACATTAAAAATTATATTCAATGGAACTTTTGTAAATATATTTGCATATTTATGTTGTATGAAGCATGAACTCAATACCACATAAATAATAAACTTAATTGCAAGTTAACTACACTAATTAAGACAAAAGACTAGTCTCAAAACTACCCTTTAAACTCAAACATTATTAATGTAAAATATCTAATAGTGGAATACACAACAAACCTTAAAGGCTAAGACCTTGTTGAATGTTTGTTGTGTATTCCGTTAGTTTAATTTATACTACTTACAGTTCATAAAATATGTATGGTACTGTTCGTGTTGTTTTTTGATGAAATAAATGATTTAAAGAGAATGTCTGTTCAAGAGTTACACACCACTGTAGTATGGGCTTCTTCAAAGCATTTTCAACCTTATCCATCAACAATACGTAGTGACTTACTTACATCAGAAGATATAATAAGACTTAAAAAACTATGTGTTTTTTTTACTTATTTTGTTAAGAGACCAAACTGATTTTAGTGTAGCATTCTGTGAATTCTATTTACGCTACTAACGTACACGTGCCAAATAAAATATTTATTTTTTATAACATTTACTATCGATTTCTATAATTCCTGCGAAGTTTCGCTCACTAATTAAGTTGGGCTATCTATTATTGTACTATCGTGTTAACTAATTCTTAGTCATCATCCTTATTATTCGCAGTAAATCGTGAGTATAGGTAGCAATCTAGTGCCGAACATTGGCCCCTCCGGTAACAATGCGTGTAGCTACGTATTTAGGTGGGTACCTACGGTTTACTAAGTGGCAGCGATTATGGCACGCTCGTATTACTCTACATTCTGACTGATATACGCGGGCTGCGAAATTGATCGTTTGTAGTCAAACGTTGCCCCCAATTCTATTCAACACAGACTAATTTAAATATCATTGAATTTCTTTTTTTACGTTATATTATTACGTAATATTAGTACCCTTATTTATATCAGTCAGAATTAGACCGATGTATTTAAATTCTGTGATTTGATTTCTATTATATATTTCATATTTTTATCCAATTTATCATCAGCTATAACATTAATTAATAGAATAAGTTAGTGATTACGCGAAGGTACTGCAGCCAAATTTTGAAATTTAATAAAAGTTTAACTATCGTGTTGTAAAATGTTTACATAGCCAATTCTGATTTTATTGTTTACACTGCAGTGCATGCAAAATTAGTATACGCCGAGCTGTCGGGTTCAGGCATATTGATATTAGGTAAAGGTACGATCAGAAACAGAAGTAGCTTCACCAAGACGATTATCAATAAAAATCATTGTTTCACTTTCCTCCTCGCCAGTAACCACCTCGAAAAAAGTAATAACTAAAGGTTTTAATGATGATACCATTTGTATTCATATTTTATACCAATGGTATTAAATAAATGACATGTTTTAAAAAATAATAATATTATTCATCAAAAACATTAAAAGTTACAACCCTACAGCTTCAATAGAGCGTAGGTAATTATTTATCAAGTAGGCTTAGTTATCTTACTGTCCATATTAATACTATGGTAATATGATCTGTATAAAACACATCAGAAGCCATAGTAAGTAACCACTTACTATAAGGCTGGACGTATGCTAGTTTGTTGACTAGGTTGTGTAAGAAAGACTGAGAAGCTAGTTAATTTGCTGACTGTACGTAATTTAGTGTACGAATTGAATCATAGCATATATATATATTAGATATAGAATTTTGCAGATTTTTGTTGGTGTTAATAATAACTACAATTTCATAGAAAAATAAATATAATATGACACACAATTCCATGAATATATAAAGATTGAAAAAGGTTATAAGAATTTCGATACATGTAGGATAAATTGTTTCCGACAAACTTACACCTCATCAATAAAACAATATAACTAGTATAATAAGTATTTAAAAAGTGGAATCAGTATGCATACATTACACCACAGACAAAATATGACAAATATTATATCTAGACGAGGAAAAACAGTCGACGCCACATCGATGGATATACTTGGCAGCGACTTTATTACGTCAACGGTAAGTTTCGTAGTGCTAGTGTATACATGACATGGCGTTGTCGTTACATATAAACTTTATACCAATAGCAGCAAAAACCACCGTGGTATCCTGCTACGCGGCGCTACACGCGGCTCGATACGTCAATGAAGGGTTTTAAATGTCAAAAGTACTAGGACATCGGAAAAAAGCGGGTCGCTATTCGATATTTGGCACTTGTCTATTATATCGATGTAACTCTTAATAAATAACGCCGCATAGGCAACACTATGGTGGTTCTTCTTGCCATTACAATTCGCGCCACACAAATTAGTACTTCGCATCCCACCCTCTCACCGTAAAATTGCGATTCGCTTCACGTATCAGACTTCCCAGACGCAAATTTCTATAGCACGAATTGTAGGCAAATATTTATAATGAAATCTTAGAATAATTAGCAGTATAGAATAGCAATTTAGTTCATTACGTGATAAAAACATAAAGCAAACAATGTATGTGAGACGACTATGAATTAGAGCCATACGTAGCTCTACTTCTGTAGCCCCAAATTGAAATCTGCACGATATTGCGATTCTATAGAGAGCTTTAGGTAATTAGAACCCACGCTCCAAATTGGTGGTTCAGAAGTGTTATTAGATCACGATAAATACTAAAAAAAGAAAGATCAATATAGGAACTGGTTCGCGACAGGTCGACAATTGTTAGTATACTTGATTTAGTATATTTGGAGGGTAGACAGTAATTGCCAAAAACTTCGTCAGGTGCTGCGGAGTAAGATCGACGCTGGGTTAAAATGGTATTAATCTTATTTGCCACAACATTGACCAGTATTATTAATGATAGCAACATTTAAGATAATGATGCCGTTTTCTGGTGTAGAGTAAAATGTTATTCATTGAGTAAATTCGTGGGAAATTAGATTGATTCGGTCTTAAGCCATCGTCAATGTTACCCTAATGCACCTTATATTATAAGAATGTAAATTTAACGTTTGTTCCTTAGATAGGCGAGACAATTTAACCCACTAGCGTGGGCCCAAAAGTAGCAGATATACCCATTATAAAAATAATTACATTATATATATCATAATTTAATATAGCAAGTAATAAACATCCATTACCTTAATATAGCTACAATATTATATAGT
Organism: Pseudoips prasinana; assembly: GCA_951640165.1. Classification (NCBI taxonomy): domain Eukaryota; kingdom Metazoa; phylum Arthropoda; class Insecta; order Lepidoptera; family Nolidae; genus Pseudoips; species Pseudoips prasinana. Next base: position 20,850,184 of record OX621237.1, on the reverse strand, counting down.
AAATAGTAACTTTGACAAACACAATGCACATTAAAATATTAGGTATATAGGATAGGAGGGACAGCAGGCGCGACGCAAACTTATACCATGAATTCACCAAGATAATTCCGGCGCCTAGCTATTCGCATCGAATAGTTCTTAAAAGAGATCTTTGATGCCAATTAGAACATTGCAATAATGAACTTTCACTATGTTACGTAATCATGCGCTGTTTTCAATGTCACAGAAGATTACGTTTACGACTCTACTTTTAATCACCTAGCTACAACCTAAACCCTCTTACTTTGGTAAAGTATATCAATGCCTTTAGTATGATAAATACTTATGCACGAGTACAAAAGTTTGAGGTAACCCGATATTTTTTGTTTTTCAAATTTTTTTACCGAACATTATCGACACATTTGTTTATTTTATTTATTAAAAAATATTTTTTTTTGCAATATGAAATTTCATAAAAATAAAATATATAAATAAATAATTATGAAAAGATAATATGTGACATGTGGCAGAACCGACAGCCTAATATTCCTATTGAAGCACGGAGACTCAGTTAAACCACTATGCGCCTTTAACCACTCCAAATATTGACGATCTAGGTAGCCCATATGGCTAGGCAACCACAGATTTCAATAGAAAAAATATCCTTACTTTCAACATTAATATGTTCAGATACAATGCATTAAATCAATTATATCAGTTTGCGTTACACTCTACCTCCCAGCCTATTTCGATGGATTGAATCCAAGTCCCAAAGTAAGATATAAATGTTAGTAAATACAAAATTACATACAATATTAATAATATCCATAAAGTATACTAAATAAATACACAAACTAATTTACAACGGATATACAGGGTTTTAGATAATTAGTGTCCAATCCCCACAGGGGTTACTCAAAATCGCATCAGAATTAGCTAAGTTTGTGGAATTGTAGATCAGGACTATGCTTAAGCCGTCAAAGCTGAGCTAAAGCAAAAAAGAAATAGAGTCCCATTCTATTATATATTTTTATTACTTATCTTATTAAATTCTTAACAACCCATTTTGAGCGAAGACACTAATAACCCAAAAAATCTATAAAGATTACAGATAAGTTGTTCATAGTCAATTCAGTAAGTAATCAAATAAAATATATCATCTGTTAGTAATAGTAATTAAGATATCTATCTATACATAATAAATCTTATTATATTACTCCAGCCAAATAGATTATAAAAATATTCAGGCACTATTGACTTTGGTTAGGTGTTAGATACTATTTTTAAATAAAACAATACGTATCTGCTGCAAAAATAGAAACATCGCATCAATTTTAAAGTCCTACCTATCAGATCTTGCATACTGGACACGTATATTTTGCGCTACCAACAAATCAATAAACCTATGTCAATGATCTCGTCTAGCAGGAGACCAGACAAAGTCATTTTGACTATGTCTGGTAAATACAGTTATGTATTGCGTTGTAGTGCCTTGATATCTTGCACATTGCAGCCGCAGATTAATGCAAGCAGATTTTAGGATCGAAGTGACGGTGCGAGAAAAATATTTTATTAGGGTGGAATGTTATGACTTGGTATTTAAAGTTTGTTTGAACGTTTGACTGTAAAGCGGTGTTCCTCAAATGTTATCTATTTTCAAACATATCTAAATATAAATAAAATTGCTCTTCGTTATATATGTTCCATAGTCACGTAAAAGTCATAAACCCTGTGATTTATTGTAGATTTAAAAAAATCGGGAAATATTTGATTTTATTTCGTTTTTAATAAAATATTAGGCTCTATAACATAAGTCAAACTCGTGAATTAAGTCTACACGACTAAGGATAGACCCTATATAATAATATTCGAACAATGGCTCTTGTGCGCTCAATCAAAGTAGCAGCTACCAAAGCTAACCTGACAAGAAAGAAGCCACAAAGTGTTTTGGACGACTTTGAACATACTATTCAGTAATTTCCTTTCGACTAATCCTTAATTGGACTTGTTATAGTTACCACCTCATATTAAACTCAATTATGTTCCAATAAGAGCTAAAATCCATTATGTCCATACCCGATTAAGGGTTAGGAAAAGAATCATCATAATTATTGATATAATAAACAAAAATCGCGCGCAACACACAAACAGAAACAAGACTTTGTTACATATACACACACACAACAAAATAAATACAGTCGAATTGATAACCTCTTTCTATTGAAGTCGGTTAAAAAAGCACCACTATTTATCAGTACCATATGCCATGACCAATAGTGGCACATAATGACGAGGCACTCAGCGGTGAGTTTTGGATCCCGCAACGAATTTAATCAGAAAGAAACTGTGATGTTAATAGTAAAATAGGAAATACAAAAGTCGCTTAAACCACATTAAGGCCTTTTTCATATCAGCGCTAAAAGATTATTGTCATTCAGCAACAAAATAATTAGTAAACACAAAAGCGCAGAGAGCGAATGGCAAAAAGCGGATTTTCAGTTTCCACTCCAATTTATCAGCGTCAGTACATGCTTGACGAAGTTCACTATTTTCAGCTCTTTTCCCTAATGGGATATGTCAATAGCCGAGTCACTAGTACAATATTTTTGTTGGTGACGCAAATATGTGCAATGCAATCTGGGTTCTGAGTTCATGGCGTATAAATATAATAAGACGCACGTGAAAAGCTCAGGCGACAAATAAACTGATCTTTAAACGATATGATAACACAGTGATTGATGGGTGATACAATAAAACAAGGTGTGACATAAATAACGAACAAAAATTAAGGAATTTAATAAAAAAACCGGTCAAGTGCGAGTCGGACTCGCGCACGAAGGGTTCCGTACCATTAGCTATAAAAACGAGTTAAAAATTATCGTTTGTTGTATAGGAGCCCCCTTAAATATTTATTTTATTTTGCTTTTTAGTATTTGTTGTTATTGCGGCAACGAAAATCGCAACCGTCTAACTATCATGGTTCATGAGATACAGCCTGGTGACAGACGGACGGACAGCGAAGTCTTAGTAATAGGGTCCCGTTTTACCCTTTGGGTAAGGAACCCTTAAAAAAGATATCATTTTCCCTTAAAAAATGTTGATTTTTTTTATCATGACGAATACTGTTAGCCTTGGAGGCTTTCACTGCTTCACCGCACTGTACGGGCGAGCGAGGGCTCCAGCCATCTAGCTAAACTACAAACTAAGTACCCGCGCCAGAGGGTAAGCCTTGTGGGGTTCGAATCTCGACTCGGATTACTGACGGGGAGATGCAAGAGAGGGCGTATCATTTTAGGGATGTTTTGTGCAACTTTCGCTCTATGTTGGTACGCGACGCGGGCCTACCTTCCGATTTAGGTTCGGAGGGGGCATTTTATCGATTCGATATGCAAACTAAGGGTTGGTTGGTGGGTGGTTGGTGGTCGCGACGCGTTCGCGATCGTACTCTTGTCCGGTGAGTACGAAGTATCGGTTGGTGAAAATGTTGATCAACTGATGCATTTTGTATGGAGTCTTAAAACTAATGTTTTTTTACAGTTTCACGTTTTGATTATAGTCCTTTAATTTCCTCCATTATTTATGTGACCCCTTTTATATATATATGAAGCAGCTAGATGTATATACCTAACGGGCTTTTAGGAAATGCTTGGAAAAACTTCTTAACTGTTAGACTATAATACTCAAATTTATCTGAAACGAGCTTTATCTGAAACGAGTTTGAAGGAATTGGTTTAAGGCCATAAAAATCCAATCAAAGTAAAATTTCTTTTGAGAGTTCCATACCTAAAGCATGCTTATGGAATCCTATTACTAAGCCTGTGGTGTTTTTCCACTGTGAATCATGAATCTTAGGAATAGGTAGGTAGATGTTTGAAATTCACGGAGTAGAGATAATAAAAACAAAGGTTGATTGTCAAGAATCATGTCATCTTTTAATGTTTTTGGATGTCTAACAATTTGATATTGATAATAACAATATTAATATAAAACTTGTAATGATAGTAAGGAACTCAACATGTGCAAGTTAGACTCGCAATTGGCCGATTTGTCTGAAGCCAAAGTCTCTGCTTTTTGTAAGAGCCATCGCAGCGCCTTAGCATTTAGATATCAATGCAGGTTTTTGTAGTAAAGCTAGTTTAAAGGATAGTTCTTATCTAAATTTCATAAAAACCCGTCTACCTGTTAGTAGAATGTATTAACTTGATATATTAGTTAGAGCTTTCCCGCGAATCCTATTCAACCCAATAACACTGAAACAGTCGAAGCATAGGCAGCCTTTGCAGTTGGCACTGGTACAGTAACGTTCGTATATGTAAATGTTGCCGGCAGTGCATTGCGCTATGCTGTTCAATATTAAATGAACGCGCAGCGGCCAACATTCGCTGCCCGCCGTGATTACCCGCTGCACAATCTAATAACATGCCCCACTTGTCTCTATTAACCCAATCCCGTACTAACACATGATTTTTGCTAATTTGTGCATATAAACTGGACCGAGAGGCCGCATATTAAAATTACTCTCATACAACATCACTTTGTCATTAATTGCGTATGTACTTTGAAATGAAAATTACCGCTCGCTTGGTATTTAAGAGGCCTATTAGAGTCCACTAGCGCCGCCAATCGAAAACATGTCATAACTCGTAAATAGAATCAAAAATACAAAATATGTTCTATTATTACTGTGGAAAAGGCAATAACGTAATTGTATAACACCTAATCAACACTTGAAATATAGCTGTTTAGCTAAATCGTGCATTCAAAACATAAACGGCCGTTTTTGTTACAAATGCACGATTTAGCTAAACAGTTATATTTCAAGTGTTGACAATGTGTTATAAAATTACGTTATTGCCTTTTCTACAGTAATAATAGACCACATTTTGTTTTTTTGATTCTATTTACGAGTTATGACATTTTTTCGATTGGCGGCGCTAGTGGACTGTAATAGGCCTCTTAAGTACTCCGGCGAAATTGTGGTAACATGCATGCTCATACACACACTTACGTATTTGTATGCTTTAATAAATAATCTCTGTAGGTTTGATATTTTTATATTGATTGTCCGTTTTAATATTGTAGTTCCAATATACTCAACCAGCGGCCCGCCGGGCATATGTTATTGGCCCATCTGAAGTTACAATTTTTTCTTTAATAAAGTAACTACATCGTTAACTTGAAATTAAGTTTAATTAAGACCTAAATATTTTTTTTTGCGGCCTTCCACAACATGACGTATTTGTGTCCGCTTGAAAAAAGGTTGTATATGGCTGGTGTAGTTCTTGATGCTTTAAGATATAAATCAATATTAGTATTCTAGCGCTTCTAGTATTCTAGTGTTGTGTGATGACGGCGTCGAAAATCATCACACCATCACATCCCGTGGTGAGCATAGCAGTCGTCCCGAGAGAATATCTACTACAGAACAGGCATAAGCTTCTCTATGAGTGCTCATGATCAAACTGCGAACACCAATCCGTCAGTAAAGCGTGGCGATTACAGCATATTATCCCCCTGTTGATTTAGCTTATGGCTATATAAACAATATATTTGGTAAATAAAAACGTCACCATAGCCTAGTGCTTCGTAGTTGGTTCGAATCCCGGTAAGTGCAAATATTTGTGTGATGAGCACGAATATTTGTTTCTGAGTCATGGCTGTTTTCTATGTATATAAGTATTTATCTATCTATATAAGTATGTATATCGTCGCCTGGTACCCATAGTAAGCTTTGCTTAGTTTGGGGCTAGGATGATCTGTGTGTCATTGTCCCTAGATATTATTATTATTATTTTAACTTGATTGTCTGAGCTCTACGGTGCTGCAGGTTTCTTAATCGCACATGACCACTACTTACATAATATGTGGTGCATATATAGTTAATCCGAACAACCTGAGTATCCCTTTTGCACATAAAATGTATATTGGTAGTTATCTGACATGCAAGAATTCAGTGCAATCGTTGTTTAAAAAATTTAGTTTATGTTGCTTTTTAGCTAGGTTGTGTACTAAGGGAATCAGGCACCGATTTTTTTCCCTAGGTAAGACGAGAGAGTGAGTTACTGAACTTCACTAACGCTGCCTACAGTAACCAGGGGCTCTACCTGCTAAGTCGCCGAACATCGATTTCTTAAATGGCGTTCAAATAAATAAAGGTTAAAAATGATTAAATCAATCGTTAAATGGGCTTCCATGAGCGCATGTGACGCAATAAATGGTTAGGAATCGATTGTCAACGTTGAAGCCGATTTAAGGATTGATTAAGTCATTTTTAACCTTTTTTTATGTGAAGGCCATCTAAGAAATCGATGTTCGGTGGCTTATCGGGTACTCCCCCAGCTACTTGAGTCAAATAAACGTAAATGCCACTTAATGATAAACAAAACACACGTAAGACCTCCAGACTATATTATGACGCAAAATTACGCCCAGTCAACCATAAATATTTAGTAGATCGTCAGGGTCAGTTTGTTTTGGACGATCCCAAACTATCGTTTAATTTTGTTAACAAATATTTACACAGAATTTACGTTAATCCATACGACGTAATACTCAAATGACAAAACTATTTCCAAAATCATTTATAAACATATCATACTATTTTTTCATAAAATAATATTTACACGACAATCGCGTTACTTGAAATGACATAACACTCAAAACGCTCACACTTTGTAAGAGAAAATTTAAAACATGTCAATGTCGTGTTGTACGAGAGTAGTTTTAACACGCCCGCTCTCAATCTAAATGTTTACCAGTTCTGATATGTAGTTGCGAGTGGTTGCCTTTATTTCAACAGCTGCCAATACACATTTAATCAACATCAACCTTTACATAAGCAATTCTATGACAATCAACATTTTACTATCCAATTTGTTAATTTTCAAATATATTCAAAACTTTTTGTACATACTATAATCTCTAATTCTTGAGCAATGAAAACGATTACGTAATAGTGCGGAACTAATTACAAAATGCGGTAAATACTAATTTTGCTTTTGTAGAAAGGCACAAACGACATTATTGTAATAAAGCTAATATTATATACTATGATAGCTGCTATATACGTGTTCAGCTTACACCCGTACCTTTCATTAAAAAATAAACTTAATATAATATTAAAGTATAAGAAATTTCACCCAAATTGTTGTATGCTGACTGATGAATCATACTATTATGACAATCTATATTTAAATAATAGAATACACATGACGCGATCTGCTCCATACAAAGCAACGACAATAAATATATTTTTATAATAATAACTTTAACGACGTTTAACAGACGTCTCGACCATAAAAGCACCAGTTGGTATTAATGGGTTCGACTTCAATAATAAATACAAACAAAATATTAAAGTATTGTATACGTCTCTGGCATTAGTCCATCATTAATAATCACAATTGCCAATTATAATTTATGAAAAAACATTCAGACATTTAATGTTCTTTTGTTTATATATAATCTATTCTAGTTACCTATGCAAGCATCACCATGCAAAGTACGCTATAAAATGTATGCACCACAAATATTTATATACAAGCATTATTGTAAAATATACTTTCTAATTACTAAAATAATACTGCACACATGCATATGAAAAATCCATGTAAACATAGATAACACGCTAGTTCGACAAAACATTACATCTAAATCTATGGCACTTACATATAATTAAAAGCAAAACGACGAAACATCAATAATTATTGGTTCACTTAAGTAATGAGTTCATCTTTTAATAGTCATTTTACATTGGACAAAGACATATTTAAACCATTGGTTAACTGAAATAATAATGTGTTTTACTCCACACCTACTGACTCCCATTATTTAAGCCAATCAATGATTAACTTACGTTTTATACTCATTAACGACTAATTTAACCAATCATTAAATATGCTCAGTGACATGTAATCGGTAGACTTAAAGATACACCTGTATAATGTATATCACTCGTTTTGCTTTCAATTATATTCTTTGAACAACACGCTATGTATTACTAAGAATAATTTATAACAATGATATCAGCTACAATGTTGATGCGATTAATAAAAATTATGTCAAAACGAAAATTAAAACAATAAAATATTAGTCAATGGGATCAGCTTTGGTTAATGTAAATTTTGAAAATGAAAGTAAAACGTTATTCACACCCTTCATGAGATTACGATAACATACATACACATACATGAGGGAACCGAACGATCAGCAAAAAGATATGTAAGGAACACAATTGAGCATACGGCCAAACGTCCAAGAGTCACGAAATGCGGCAGCAGATTATTGTCAAGATGTACGGAAGGGGAAGCATAATCATTTATTTAAAGACAGGTAAGTGGGTTCACTTTGGACTGTATTACTATATTTTTTTTATATAGTACATTTTCAGGGGTCTAGTCCCACGCTATTGCCCACCATATGAACTCCTGTAAACCAGGAACAACAGTGGCACATAATGAAATGATACTGAACTGTGAGACACACAACATGTCCCGGCGAATCCCTTCAACACTCTTGGATCCCGCAACGAAAATATTCAGAATTAAACAAGGAGGATTTGGGCAAAAAGTCGTATCTAGTACAGTCAACGACAGCTCACTGGATACAAATTGACTGTATTACAGATTTATTAGTGAAGCTCATTAACTGAGTGAAACTGTATGTACTAACATAATATAGTCGTTATTTCAGAAAAAAAAAGATTTTAATTGCAAATGGTTGGCATATTCAAAAAAGCTGATTAGCATTATGTAACCATTGTTATTATCGGTTGTCAATAAACTGCTGCAAAACACCGCGTTATGTTGCTCATGGGCGTCCGTCATAAAACGAATTATCTACTTATGTCAATCGAAATGATGAGATTTAGTGAGTTGTTTGACGAAAGTGCCACAGCACCAGGTGGAGGAGCGGGCCGAGCGCGCGGGCGTGACGGGCGCGGGCAGCACGCGCGGCGCCAGGCTCGGCTGGGACCCGCTGCGGCGCTCCCTCGCGCCCGCCAGTTTCTGTCGCCGTTCCTCCGAACACTCCCACAGATTAGGATTCGAACGATTCATGTCTAACCTTCGTTCGGACAACAACCTCCTCGTATCAGGCCCCCGATACAAATACGTATCCGCCGCGGAGGAGCTTTTGTTACGTTTCACTTTCGTCGACTTCGCGCAGCCGGAGTACTCGGGCGTGTTACTTCGCTGGACGGTCGGGAGTTTAGTGTAGTTATAGTGAGGTATATTAGTAGCGGGTGCATGATATTGTACTTTACCGAGAGATAAGTGGCCGCACTCCACTGCAGGTGCGATAAAAAGGCAGCCGCATGTAACAAAATAGAAAGATTCAGACTACTCAGTCGAGGTATTAGAACTAGATGAAAATAAATATTCCGGCGCGTGGTTGATAATATTATACACATGAAGCTTAAAGAAAGCTCTTGTGGTATGTTAGTTACAAGAATTAAGATACAATGGAGTCTAAATTTGCCATGTTTTGGCGCTAAGCAACACTACACACTATATATAACAGCAAGGTTGCCAATGGATTTTTTAAAGCGCAATGGTGTCTTAACGGACTTGTGATGGAATTCCGTGTCACAGGCTGATTCTTGATTTTTTGATAAGTCATAGGGAATCTATTTGTTACAATTCCTTCATTAAAACATTTTTCATTCTTCGTGGCTGCTCTACTGCCCGCAAATATCAATGTCACTATGTCATTTTCATGTCTGACCAAATAAACACTTTAATTGTTTTTAACTCGTAGACTACTGCTCACACTTTTTTATGAGTTTTCAAAGTCCAAGTCCTCGATATCGCCTTCACAGGAATGAGATAGAAAACTGGGGAATTAAAATGTTTACATTGGCAACTCTGCTAATGTTACACGTTAGGTGGGCATCGCCTAGCGTCAAATCTAGGCAAAACTAGGTCCCAAAAGTGATAAGAATGATAATAATATTATAACCGAATGCTTTTTTTGCGTTCTCTGAATCATACCGTAATCGGCGTCGATACTATATCATGTAAATAATAGTAACAGTAAATCTACATGGACTAGCTACTTTGTACTTATATACCAACTAAATACTTATTCAATAAATAAGATTGTAATAAATTATTATCATATCACCGAATTAAAGAATAAATACTAACGATATCAGATCTACAAGAGCTAATACAGTGAACAAGAGATTACCAAAGCATGCTGCACATGCACTTAGAGTTGTGTGCCTACATAAACATACCTATGTATATGTTACGGTCAATGTGATTTATTCGGAATCATATTAATAACTAGCTGTACCTGCGTAATAATATCATCTTTTTAAACTTCTGTGTTGTTCGGGTAAAGTCTAATAATTATACTTTGCAGCAATGAATATTTGTAAAAAGCTTTTATTAGTAAGCGCGGTATTTTCTACTAAACAATGTAAGTTGATCTTTAAATAACTTCTTTGGCAGTTTCTTAATAATAGCAACAAGCTTAAAATGTATACTAACAAACAGAGAATACCTGTACAAACTTTAAAATCACTTTCGTTTTTAATTCCTAACAATTTGGTACACATTAAATGTAACAGGATTACCGTTTATATCTTTTGATTGGTACGGAACAATAGAATGCGACGACATGAAAAATCGACATGAAAAATTCAACAGCGATTTTTTTAATTCTGCATGGTTGTGACGCATTCAATGTGTATTTTAACCAATATTTTTACCAACAAACTTCTAAACCTATTCGTAATATTTATTGATTTATTTAAATTGTTACTCACAATGAATACAGACTAATTATTATTAATAATAGTAGTGTAATTAATCAATTTAACCGTAACATATATAGATAAGGGAGTATACTGAGTATTTTAATTAATAAAGTGTACACCAAATGCTTACTTATAAATATCGTCATGACATCAACAGCAAACTTGAACAAATATTAATTTCAAGCGTTACGTATATTATGACTAGCGGAAAATTTGGTTTTATGTAATACAGATCTTTCATTCTAAGAGCCAACTGATAATACGATTTCTTGATTTCGCATGTCTCCTCCTTGTCGACTCGAATAACTCCAGCGGAATATTGGGTACTGCATAATAAATACCGTGTTAGTGGTTACCTTTCGCTTTATAACTGTCTAATCACAAATGCAAGCCTAAGATACTCGAATTAAAATAATGGTAAGGGAATTTTCAGCGTTAGAGTATTTTGTCACAAAACTTGTTGTTTTTTTATAAGGCTTACACACCAAATACTAATAGCATAGTATTTCCGTCACAGCAAATATTGAATCGCTAAGGATCGTCAGCCAGCGTTCTAATATATAACGAGAAACAATAATAGGTAGCGAGACTGTTATACTTTTACCGCCACAAAAATGGCCTTGATTACACTTATTTACTCGTAAGTGTGTAGTCGAAGGAAGACTCGTGAATTTACATCCATATACTGTGTACCATCAGCAGCAGAAGCAGTATCACAAAGATTAGACTATTGGTTGTTTAAAAGACAGTATTAAAGCGTAGGCCTCCTTCGTCACACCGATGGTTTCTTGTAAGTTACCAATTGATAAGAAGCTAATATAGCTTAACCTATGTGAAGCTACTTCTTTGCTGCTTTAACCATAAATAAAGTTACTTAACATGTTACAATGATACCTACTATGGAACTTGCCATTATTATTATGGTATTCCTTAATAATAATAATGGCAAGCTCCATAATAGCTAGGCCTCCTCGATGTAAGCGTGATATTCCTGAGGTCTTAGCGCTCGACATACGTTCAACGGACGTATTTCCAAAAATAAAGCCACTACGCGGGTCTATCTTAATACTCGTCACGTCAATAGACCACAATAGTGTGACGTCATAAACCGGATGTTTCCTCATCTAAGGTCTACGTCTTCAGTTTCTTTCACTCACTCACTCACTGACTGACTGATTAACGCCCATGCAAAACCCTAAGAAGATCATACATCGCACAGAGATTCCTTTTATGAAGTAAAATTTTAAAACGCTTGACTTTATGATATTTCCACAGGCTGGGAAAAAGATTAGAAGAGAGATATAACCAAGATAAGATTAAGTACACTTGGACGAAATCATAGCCAAAAACTAGTTATTTTAAATAACCTATAAGAATTCTAGAATAGTACTATAATTCTATTCGTTTCTACTATTAGGAGGGCAATTTGTAAACATTCATTTATTAATAAAAAATAATATATACGTTTAATTCCAGGATTTGGGAATAAGCTAAAATAGTGTAGGGTAAATAAATAACCAGTTTGTGACATCACACAATTGGTGACATTTGATACAATTCTAAACAGGGTATCATCACAGCAAATACTTATTCGGCAATTAGCTGTGCTTCGCGGTTTCTCCGGGGTGAAACTTTATATATAACTAGCTGTGCCCCGCGGTTATACGCGCGTTAAATTTTATAAATTATCATAGCTCCTCCCCCGTAGGTGATAGCGTGATAATATGTAGCCTATGTGTTGACCCGACCTCTTAGTAATATTCATGCAAAATTTGAAGGAAATCGATGCAGTACTTTTTGAGTTTAGCCCGGACATACATACAGACAAACAGACACACGGACAAAAATTCTAAATACTATATTTTTGGCTTCGATATCGATTTTAGATCGCGCCCCAATTATCCTTTAAAAAAAATATTCAATGTACAGTTTTGACTTTCCTACGATTTTATTATATGTATAGATATGTTAGTCGGATGTATAAGCTATTATTCCTTACGTTTTGCTTGAAATGTATCCTCACAAACTTTCGCATTTATAATATTTGTAGGATTATGGCTATTCACTATTAGGCAATATTTGGCGTCATATTCACAGGCATCACCCGCGCAACGTCATCATTTCGCGAAGCTATCATTGTAATATTTTGATGTAATGACTCTAACACGACATTCCCGCACACACTTATATTTGGACGGCCATTCATATGACGGTTCTAAAAAATAATTTTGTACGCATTCGTCTAACTAATGTTCCACAAATCTCTCAGTTTAAGTGTAGTAAAACCAATCTCTACCTATTTTTGTTAATCGTTGTATAAATAATAATACCTAGTTTATATTTTGTTTAATTAAAAGTGTAAGTGCTATATGATTTGTTGGCATTTATCTATGGCGTGAACTATTTTGCACTTGCCGGTTAAGGTTACGGTGACAACTCAAGTTTTCCGTAAATTCGTAATACCATAGTAATTCCTTAAGAAAACACTATTATTTATTTTTGAATTATGATTTGGAGTTAAACAGTTACCCTATCCTGTCTTATTAGATACATCTTAAAAACGTGCGGGAATTTTAATTATAAAAGTATGAAATGAAAAGGTAGACTCCTGTATGCACTTACAGCGGTGTAAGTGAGACTTACAGTTGGTGCTATCCTGCCTCCCCTCGAGGCCTGGGTGGGAAGGAAGGGCGGCTACGTCACCTACAGGTTGACGTAGATACTCACCGGTCACGGGTATTTTGGTGAGCAGCCGGCAGCTAAAAAATCAGACTTATAGCTCGTGAATCTCTAAAGATCGAGTGGTGTTGACCTTTGCACCCTGGATGTAGCAGATAGCACCAACCAATCTTTGTGTAAAAACAAATATTTGTTTGGGGGTCTGGTTGGTTGAGCGACTTCCATCCATACTTAGCAGAGCTTGTTAATCTGCCGGTCCCGGTTGTCGTCAGACAATTATTACAGACAGACCGGAGCTAAGTAGATGTCTGGTTCTACCATCTTGCTCACCGGTTCTTGAAACCATTATGGGTTTCTAGGTCAGGTACTACGAATACTCAGAGAGTTGGTCTATTATTAAATCTATTATTAAATCTTATTATGTATTAAATCTGGTACGGTTACGGCAACGGCTTAGACGGGAAGCAGACTCCATTAAAAAAAGCAAGGACGATTAATACAAGAAAAATTTAATTATTCAATAAAATATCAGTTATTATTCAAAAATCTCATTAGCATATAAACTCATTAGGATGAAGCTTCATGGATAGGATTAATCTAGGAAAAATAGAAATTAATTTACGTAGATATCTAAAAATATGTAAAATCAGTGTTATTTTTTAATTGCCACGCGAAATCTTGCGCTGGTTGACTGAAATAAACAACAAGATATTGTGCAAGGTAAATATTTGTGACGTTTTAGTGTCGTAGTGGAACTAAAAACATATAAGACATCCGTAATTTGCCAACAGTCAAATTCGAATTGACACTCGTTTGTTTACTTACATATGACTTTCGAGACTGGTGTTAGTTTAACGTGAAGGATAGGTTTAATATACATATTTGATTTTATTATATGGTTAATTGATATGATATATGATATCCTTCCAAAAAATATTTTAATTCTTTAAATCTTATAAATATTGTATCTTACCCAATTTTAGATATTTTCATGATTGATTACAGTCAGATTGCCTATAAATGTAAATTGTTATTTTACCAGAAAACTGCTTAACTAGGTACTGTAATAATACATCGTATTTAATACCCTCTCAGTAATAAAACTACTTACAGCATTTTGACGTATACTACTAACTACTTAAGTATTACGAATGGATGGAAAACTTGAATCTCTCCGGCCCCTTAAAAGCATGACCATTTACAAATTTTACCAATAAATTTATCCATACACTTCAACTTGCACTTGAAACTTAACAAAGTATAAACAGGCTATAAGCCTAAGTTAATCGTTCCAAGTAAATAAGCAGTTCCGATACTCACCGGAACTAACAGCATTTCTGCACCTCGCTGACGTGCAATAAGCTTCGATAACTTTCAATATAAGGGCGTCTTCTTCATAAGAGTTGGACTTGCGTTGATGCGGCGCATATGGGTGAGTGGGGCCGATGTTTTCGTCGGAGCCGACGGTGAATGATTGCGGCCGGAGGGGCGGCGCGGGCCGCAAACATGTTATGCTCCACCCTGCAGATAATATTCCAGTAAGTAGTCGGAAAGTTCTTATTACTGTCTACATTATATACATATTGTAGGCCTCGTATAAATTGTATTCATGAACCAACGTTATGCAAAAACTAGATAGGTGCGACGCTCGCACATACGGCTGAGACATGGGACTTATTAACATAAAAACGAACTAAATTAGGTACTATGTTGGTGGAGGATTTATAAATATTACTCTATTTTATTTATATTTTTTTTATTGTAAACGTATAGATTTTTAGAGAATACACTTGATCTGACACGTATTTTTATAAAAAAAAAACATCATGGAAGGAAAGGTTGAAGGAAGGAGGCCAAAACGAACCAGATAAAGGAAAAAATAAATGTTGTGGCGTATCCGTATATTAAGTTATTGGCACAGAACAGGGAAAAATTTAAGAAATTCCACCGACAAGAGAATTTCTTTTAATAATGATACATTTTGTACCGATAGATGTAGCGTGGGAGTTTTTTGTTGTTGCTATAAACGGGAAATTTAGCAGTGATGTGCTGAGCCTCAGAATATCTCCCGTCTTGCACTGGTGTGTATACTTATCCAAGTGTGAGGGACAATAGTGAATGCACCGATGTTTACACTAAAACTTGTGTTTATTATATGTGCCGTATATAGCTAGTCTCCACAGACACTGGCCATGGAAATACGACCACAAAGGTCCCATGAGAAAATCTATCATTAAAGGTAGTTAGAAGCATAATAGAATCTGACACCTCCAACTATGTACATATATTACTTTTCCTTAGGTTTAACACGATCTGACCGTTATACGTCTGTGTTATACTGATAGCAAACCGCAATAGGATATTGTAATGATATTACCTGCCCTCCTATAGAATAAAACCTCTTTTATCAAGATAGCTAGTAGCTCTGGTCATTTTATTAAAATAACTAAACATAGCTTTTAAAATGAGAATAGAATTCGAATCAAATAAAAAGCATGGTGTTACGTTTGATTGATGTTTGTCAATAGTTATAAAAATGGTGTGCTAAAGTAAACATTATGAATCTAATATAATTATTTTAAATAAAATCAGTGATTGTTTGTGAATACATGTGTTATCATTGAGAAGATCTCCCTAGATCCCGTATAGAAATACCTCTTGCAGCTGCGAGTGTGCTTACATGGTGGTAGGCGCCTTTGGTTATTTGAAAAGATTTTGAAGTTTTCAAAGGGGAGACTAAACAAGATTGAACAAGAAAAAGAGAGAAAAATAAGGAATCATGGAATCGATAAGTACGAAGATTCAGCCATTTAGTGGATTAGAACAAGATGCGAAGGAGTTTTTAAAACAATTTAAAAGATTTGCTGTTGGTAAAAGATTATCTGATGAAGAAAAAGGTAGCGATCATCCCGACTTTTCTACAAGGAGCAGCTTTATCGTTCTTTAATATAATAGAGGATACGGCAACAGAATTTGCCGACATTGAAAAGTCTTTTCTGGAGGAGTTTTCAGGGACTATCGACTATTAGAACAATTTTATATGACGAGACAGAAGTATGATGAAGACATTTTAGAGTATTTTTATAAGTTACAAGAACTTGCATTGAAGGCTGAAATAACAGATGAAAGGAAATTTATTACAAAGTTTATTAAATCCTCAGCACCATTTTACAAACATAAATTAGCAATGTCATTAATAGATGACAGAAAACAATTGAAGAAATTAATTTTACAATTAAAAGATATTTATAATATGGACGATTTAAAACCACATCGTGAAGATAAATTCCACACAACACCTCCATCGGATGATATGAGAATTTACCCGACACCACCTATGCAAACAAGACCAGAACGTCAACCATCAGCCGACTCCAGATATGTGACGCCGGGAGGAAAAAGAACATCGGCAGCATTGAACGTCAAGCATCAGGCAAAGGAAGTATTTAATTTTTTTAATAGCTTTAGAAATAGTATACCGTATATTAGGGTTATGTATAAGAACATTTCATGTCCAGCTCTCTTAGACACGGGAGCTGCGGTGTCATGTATGTCGGGAACGATGGCGCGTAGATTAGGATTAGGTTCGACAGGAACTTCAGTCGGCTCTATAAAAGGCGTTGATGGAAGGACGATCGATACGACTGGAACAGCTAAATTTAATTTTTATATTAACGGTAAGGAATTTTGTAATAATATTTATATAATAGAAGATCTTGCATGCCACTTAATTTTAGGACGAGATTTTTTGAATGCGAATGCTGTTGTCATGGATTTTGCTAAGAGTAGAATAGTCATTGGCACGGAAGTGGTCTATTTTTGCCAAGACCAAAGAGTTCTTAATTGTTTTGAAAAAAATTCTGACAGTCATGTCAAATGTCACCAAAATATTGACAAGAAGATTGGTAAGAATAATAATTTTGTAGTAAATAAGAATTCTTCGCCAGTAATTAATAACGAAGTCTATGAAAGAAAGAGAGATCGAGTTAGTGATGATAAGGTCACTTCGTTGGGCAATTTAACGGCAAAAGTGGTATATAACATAACTCAGGTACGTCACAAGGAAAAGGTCAACTACGACAGGAGAATAAGGCGAGAGTTCCGGCCGGGAGATTTAGTTATCATACGCTCTTCGGGACGATTTTCTGGTAAGAACCACGAATTACAACGTTTATTTATAGGACCATGGGTGGTGGTTAGACGTGTAAGTGATGTCACTTATGTGGTGCGAAAGCCTGGACGGAATAGATCCGACACAGTACATATCAATCGGATGAAATCATTCCAGACAAGGGAGATTTGAATAAATACTTGATATGCTGGGCTCCTATGTCTAATGAGAGTTATTTTATTTGTTCCGTTATTGTTATTTAACATTGTACGTTTAGCATAAAATTATAATATTAATGTTGTCCGCTGCTGGACATGGGCGTAGCCCAAATATTTTCATAATTTTAATACTGGTTATGATTGACTATAGTCATCACACTTATGACTTATTTTATTGGTGGTGATGATGTATAAGTGGCGCTGCTACATGATTATCAGGTGTTACCCTGAAAAGAGTCGTTTTTGGGGCACACACACAGGATGTTCATTGTCTGGAGAAGCAATGAAAGCCTCCTAGACTAACCAAGTCTTGTTATTATGTTGTTTATGCCAGAAAACACACGATATTTATAGATTACATCAAAAATATGGAATTATCATGTCACGGTGTTTGCGACCAAACATCTCCGAAACGGCTGGACCGATTCGCATAAAATTTTGTATGAATATCTGGCGATTTTTTTTTATTTTACCTTAAGTTTAAGGGTGAACCACTACTAAATATTTGCCTTTAATAAAAAAATTACTATAACTTTGAAAATTAAATAAAACTTTAAATTCACCATTCTACTACCAAGCCCTATCTATTTTTTTTTTAGTAACAATAATTTAATTTTATGTTTATTTGGATAATTTTTATTGCATCCAATCAAATGTCTTTCGATGACTTAGATTTGTTAATAGACCCGATAGATGGCGCTGCGATAAGACTGTGAGTTTTATTGCTGTTGTTATGGCAGTGGTAGAATAGATAAGCCGTTTACTTATGTTACTGATGAGAATGTTTATAATTACAATTTTATTTTATTTGTCAAATATATGAATATACTTTCGCGCATAAATTTTGTTTTCATGTGAAACGTACGAGAGCAACGATGACCAGGGGCGGTGTTCCAGTTTAGAGAATCCAGTGCAACCACAATGGACATGATGGAAGATCGGAAAATGAATAACGGGATTTACAAGAAGTAAATATCCAGGTAGAGATAGGGAGTTAGGAAATGGGTGAAGCGTAGATTAAGGGGATATTTCCGTCAATAGTTAAGAGTGGGTGATAGAATTTAATTATTCATTTGCATCACACATCTAGCACATAGTAGCCTATAGATGTGGGAGAACCTCATGGACTCCATGATGTTGATGGGTATTCTGTTCTACCTAACACTTTTATTTTCATGTCTGGGGACAAATAGATGATAGGGTAGGTTAATTGGTATAAATGAGATATTTATTTTTCATTAATCTTGGTTGGTATATGATCTTCCATCATGGTCCTGACTCTCTGGAACCCCATCCTTGATTGATAAGATTAATATCTTTTTGTTATCAATTATTTTGGATAGTTTAGCAGTTAGGTTTTATAATAGGATAGCCATTAGCCAACTTTTATACATGCTTTAATTAATTTTTAACCACTTGTTCTAATTAATTATTTCAGATTATCATTAATAATTTAGTTGAACGGTCAACTGTTGTAATAATTTAATTTGTATTAAACTTTTAACCAGTTGTTATAATTAAGTTTGCCCTTTTAAAATAATTATTTTCAGATCATTAATTTATGATTTATTTAAATGGTTAAAAGTTGTAATTATTTTCATTTTTTTTTATTTCTGTACTTTTACTTGGTGATAGGACCAAGTATGATCATTGAAGCTTTTGTGTGTGAAGGTTGACTAATATTTTATTTTAGCTAGGATAGCTATAATTAGGTAGTGTTTAGCTAGTGTTAGGAAAGTAGAATTAGGGCCTTGAAAGTATAATTTTTGGTTGGTTTTTTTTATACTTTGAGCAAGTCGGACTCATACTCCCATTTGCTAGACTTTCAGTGGGTCCTGGGTTCAATTCTACTCTTTTTTATTGCACCTATGTATTTGATAACTCCCAACATAGGTAGACAGTTATAATGTAGGAAGGTAACAGAATTTTGGAAGTGTTTCAAGACTTCCAAAATTTTTTTTTTGGGGAGGGGGTGATGTAATGATATTACCTGCCCTCCTATAGAATAAAACCTCTTTTATCAAGATAGCTAGTAGCTCTGGTCATTTTATTAAAATAACTAAACATAGCTTTTAAAATGAGAATAGAATTCGAATCAAATAAAAAGCATGGTGTTACGTTTGGTTGATGTTTGTCAATAGTTATAAAAATGGTGTGCTAAAGTAAACATTGTGAATCTAATATAATTATTTTAAATAAAATCAGTGATTGTTTGTGAATACATGTGTTATCATTGAGAAGATCTCCCTAGATCCCGTATAGAAATACCTCTTGCAGCTGCGAGTGTGCTTACAATATCTATCATAACACGTTGCAGTGGTTATGGTGGCTCGCCACGATACTACCTCAGCGCCCTTGTGTTTTGGATTCGATCCGCGCACCACACAAATATGTGAGACCCATATATAGTTGTACCCATATACAGTCTGATTCGGGGTATGTGTCTGTTCCCTTCACAACTTTTATTACACCTTGTATATTTCTAAACACACTAATTTAATAATAAATAATCGTCCTCATGATCGGAAATTTGTCCTGAATGGGATCGAACCCACGACCTCCAGCTTAACAGTCAGGGTCAGCAACTACCTAACCAACAGCCTTGACTTATTAGTCTAATAACGTAATGATTATTTAGATATTATAATAAAATATGTTAATTAAACTTACCTTTATTGCTGTAGTTCGAGCCCGCCGTATCAATAAAGTCAACAGATGAGAACTTTTTGCCGATGGGAGTTTTATTTGTTTTGGCAGGCGATTGGTCGAGAGAGTCGCAAGAGTTTAATAGCCACCGCGCAGACTGATTCTTTTGTTTATTTTTTTGCGTCTGTTGGGAATGTTGAGTGTAGCTTTGATGATTATTGAATGAGTGTGATCTTTTGTGGTTTGTTAGACCCGAAGATAAATCTGAATTATTGCTGTCGCTCATGGCCATCTGAAAAATTAATCATAATTACACATCTTTTAATGTTAACCGGTTTAATGACGCCGCAACGACTTATACTTTGTTATAAACACGAATCACCTTGAGTAATAATAAGTCTTAATCATGTCAGCCAAACTACGTCCACAGCTGGACAAAAGCCTCTACAAAGAATGCGGGATATGCCATAATCGCCACGCTTGGCAGACGGGTTGACAATCGCAGTTTAATGGGCATAGTTCACAGAAAAACGCTGCTTTCTGTTCTCTGGTAGGTATTCCCTCGGGTTTTGACACCCCCACGGGATGAGATGGGGTGATGATATTCTATGCCGTTACCACACAGCAAACAGCAATATTTAGTCTTAATAATCGACGTATATAGGTGTTTAAATAAATCTGTCTAATATAACGAAGACTATAATAACTTTTGTTTGTTTAAGTAACTTCGTTTGTTTATTATAGGTACTCATCTCTTAATGAGCGAACATGTATGGTTCATTGACGCATTATAAACCCCAACAAAAGTAGTGAGTATACTATGTACATACACCTTTACTGTTACCCAGCTAAACTATCTTCACAGGAAAAAAGACGTAGTAGAGTTTGAAAAATATACATTACTAGCGCGATTATAATGATTACACATATTTAGCAAAGATTTGAACTAGCAGAGTCTTACTGGCAATCCTGTATATTGACCACTAAACTATATAAGACATTTTAATTAAATATAATTACTTCTCTTTCTATTATATCTCGTATGAAAAGGACAGGTCGTAAACAGAACTGTAAGGGCCAGCGCAGACAGAGAGGAGCGCAGCGGAGAGGATTTTATTAAGGCACTAGAAAATCAACTTTAAAATTATTTTATAAAGTTCATGTATGCCTGATTATTATAATGCGCGAGACTGCGCGAGCATTTTGTCAGGTTCAAGTATATATGCACTTTACTCCTATAGCTCTAAAGTTGATTTTCTAGTGACTTAATAAAATCCTCTCCGCTGCGCTCCTCTCTCTCTGCGCTGACCCTAAGACTAATAAAACTGTTTGTCTCAGACGCATTATTGACCCACAGGCATGACACTTACATTTCTTAAGTCTTACATTGCAAAACTATATTGACAGAACTAAAGATACAGTCAGATAGTCTTTTCATAATAAATACGTTAGAATTTAGGTAGTTTATAGGCGCTCATAGCCAGATGTTCTCACCGGTCCGTAAGTGATGGGCGAGCCCAAAAAAGCGTGAACGCCAAAGTAGTTTAATTTCTGAGCGTCTCCCTGCTTCAGATGGCACGTTAAGCTGTCGGTCCCGGTTGTAGCCATTAAGCAATGTATAATATAGGATATAAGGAGGGCTGATCTCATGTAGTATATTGAAAATACGCAGCTTACTAGTTCACCACTCCAACTTAGGCGCATTACATTAAAGGTTAAGAGTCAATTTAACTCTATGCAAAATCTTTATTTCTATTTACAAGAATGCAAAGATTAAACCAATAGATTAGATTGATTTTCTCAAAATTTTTATTTTACCAGAAAACTGCTAAATAATAATACATCGTATTTAATACCCTCTGAGTTATTAACTACCCACAAGATTTTGACGTAAAACTACCACTCTAAGAGGACCAAAAGCTTGACCTGACTCCATCGTTCGTTTTCATGACTCTATCACTTGCATTATGTAGATACATTGTATGGTATTAGTTTAGGTTATTTATATGGATTTAATTCTGTAATAATACCAACTAAACTTGTCTTAATGTCACATCCCTTTATATGAAAGTTCAAATTGTCGGCATATTGTATAAGAATATACTATGAAACCCCTATTACACTCCATTGACAGTTCTTAAATAGAATTTGATAGTGCAAGTAGTTAAGTGGGGTTTTTAGAATTAGGTATCCCAGTTCATGTGGGTTTACAAATTCACAAAAATAAAACACTTAAGACCACCTTTTCCAGTGGCCTCTAAAAGATATATAGGAAGAATAGGTCATAAAGCCTTTCCATGCATTTCGTCTTAATGTGTTAGTATAATTACATGATACTACTTGCAGTGATTGTTTTGTAGTTAGTATGATGAATAAACACAGGCAAGGATGATCAAGTAAAGCACTGCAACACTGGGGAACTCTAATAATGACGGTATTAATTCTAATGGTTACAAAACCTCAAGGCAATATTATCATCAAACCAGTGACACAAATCAGTAGCTCTTTACAAAATAATAATCCTTGCCTGAGTCGGTGACCACGGTTATAGGTAACTTGGCTTTCATCCACCAGTGCGCGTACAAGTCCGACCGGTACACCACGAAACCCGTCTGAGCTTCAGACAAACCCTTCTGCATCTTAGATAACTCTTCACTGCGAGATCTAGTCTTGCGTAGTTGGCTTGAATCAATACTCATTTTGTCATCTTGGCTAAACAAATCGCGATTTCGCGGGGCGTTAACACGAGACTGTCTCTCAACACGGTTGCTTTCTTCAGGGTCTCTGTATATCCGCATATGATAGTGTAAACTGGGCTTTGTGCGTTCTGTTATATTCAAAGTACTCCATTGGCAAGGCAACGGGTGCCGAACGTTCTTAGGAATCTCTATGTGTGTGCTGGGTTTCCTGTAGACTCTCGGCGGAGGAGTCGGTTTCAACCTTATCTCATGAACATAACTTTCGATGTTTCGTCTTATAGATGTACGTTTTATTTGCGCTGCAGACAATGGAGGGGTAGTGGCGTACGTGGGTGTTACGTTCATGTGACTCGAATCCATTACGTCGAGACTATTCTCCGACGTTACGCTCGTGACACAAGACGTCCTGGCCGTTGATCCGAACGGGGAAGTAACTCGGCATTCAGATTCAAAAGCTTCGGCGTCTATTTCAGACAGTGTCACTATTTTCCTATGATCGGCATCAAAACTTCCTTGAGATAAATTGGTTAAAGACCCTTTCGCGCGCTCTGAACATTTTTCATGGGTGTCAGAGTCATTTCCTGTGTTACCCGAACTCGAATATTCATGCATGTTTAATTCTGGGGAAGCTAAGTTACAACTTCCTACGACACCCGAGTCAGATGACCGAGGACTAGGACACAGTGATCTGTTACAACATTCGCACTTCCTGTGTACTTTGTTGTTTTCGGACTGCGAACTCATTCTATGCATTCTAGCGTCCTCTTTCCTGTGGAAATTCTCAGTTTCTACCATCGATCTTGACATTGACCGCCTTATTCTTTTGTCAGAGTTAAGCGAATGCTTGCGGAAAGGTATCTCCGTGTTCAGATTAACATTAATGATCTTTAAATTGTCTTCCTCGTTCCGAAACATTGGTGGCGGATCTAATATAATTGATTCTATTGGACTGGAACTTTGTTTTGGCGATGGCGGATCTAAAACGTGAACAACGTTGGCAGCTAAGGTTTCTTCAGGGCATTCTTCTTCGTGTGTACATTGTTCTTCTGTTGATTTCCATAGTTTAGGTAGTAAGTCATTCTTGGCACCGACATGCGGGACACTCCGCCTCGTCGGTATAAAATCTTGTTCTTCGTTGCCAAGTATATCGATTTGTGTATTTTGATCGATATTAACAAGATCTTCGCACGCCATATACGTTCTTACTTCAAAACTGGAATTATCAGTACTTTCGGAATGTGGAAACAGTGGATGGATGCCACCTCGGGACAATTTTCGGTATTGTTGGCCATCAATGGTATTAACGGCGTTGTGTGAAGCATTATTAACAAATATGTCTCGAGTGCAGTCTGCGTTCATCGCCGGTCGGCCTTCGCCCAAATGCATATCGGAAGGGTTATCGAAATAACGTACGTAACCAAAATTACTGCCCCAACTGCTGCAAGATGAAGTATTTCTACGACTATCCATTGCATCTTGTCTCAACATTTTGGAGCAGCTCGCTTCAGCGTCTGTCATATTCGAACTGGTGTAGGACTCAGTACTGTCACTATCGTCACTATCGGAGTAATCCGTCTCCGCCCCTACAGTACCGTCGTCCTCTATTCTCAGTCGAATATGGTTTTTATGCCTTCTCATAACAGGTAACCCTGTGAGCTCGAACGCTTTAGCCCAAGTTCTCTCGTGTAACAATTTCCGCAACATTTGTCTCGTGATAACTTTTTTCTTAACAAGTCTCGCAAAATATTTGGTCAGTGAATAGTAAGGTGAAGCAGAAGGGTAGCTGGGTGGTGGTAAGGTCACGTGATAAAGGCTGCGGCGACTAGAGTTGATGCTAGACAACGCCCCTTCAGAAGGAGAGCGGGTCAGCTACACAACCAAAAGTACAAAAACAACTTAGTTCTCTTAATAATTTCCATGTGACACTACCCATGGTCAGTGTATACCGCGGGAGTTGGAAACAAATGGGTTGATGAAATTAAATGAGTATATCCATAACATTGCACTTTTACTAAGTGCATTTAGCAACGCAGCAGCACATACGAAACGGGCATATTCTTAAAAATATTCAATTCTCTATACTCTCTTCAAACAGCTATTTATAGGTCCATCATATGTGGCAATAGTTTCCCTGTACGAGGATTTAAAACGGGGTTTACACAAGGGCGCAGATATAGCACCGACGTAATTAACGGTAAGTCTGTCATAGTCACTTTTGTATGTTCTTGTTAATTTGAAAAAGTGTTCTTTTATTATTTTTGCATCATTATATCCAACACTTTTATACTCGAAATAGGGGTCGGTTATAATAAGCTCTAGTGAGGTATAACTGGGAGATAAATGTTGACCTACAGGCAAATTATTTATTAAGTGTGGTATCCCTGTAACGCAGATGATCTACAGTTTAGTAGTTGTTTAGTCCTCTTCTATGATCTGACGTAAAATGAAGGAGATCATAAGGATGTTAATTGTAGTTTTGTCATTATTTTCGTCTAACCAACTCCCGCCCATAACTGGGAAGTGTCACCAAACAACTAAATCTAACTATTAACTAGTTGAACTAGCTACATTAAAAGCACAATATGTAGTGTTGATTCCTCCAAATACCCATTATTCAACTGAGATACAGATTAAACTGCTTAAATATAGGCATGTAGAAATAAACACTGTATGTATTGTGATTTTAATGTTTTTTGCCTGATTCCACTGCTTAGTATGAAGATTTTATTTCAGTTCCTTCTATCAAAATAGTGTTAAAAGATACTTACATGGGGCAATGATTGCGGTTGTCCCGGTTCATGAGCAGGGCTGTTTGTATTGGAGTGTTTCTGAAGCAGGCTCACCCAATTATCAGCCTCGGCCCTAGTTTGACACACTGCCACTATCGTATCTATCATTGGCCCACTTATTTCAAATGCATTCTTTCTGGTATCGGTATCATCGAGTTTACAAACTGTGATGCCGGTAAGTGGGAGACAACCCTAGAATAATATTTTGTAAGTTACAATAATTAAGAGTAGTGTTGTACCAACAACAGAAACTACCACATACACCACCAATATGATAGTTTACTGGACGTAATGCTCAGAATCTTAGCATTAGTAGCTTGTAACAATTATTTTTGTGTTTTAACAGACTTCTTTCTTTTAAAAGAAGTTAATCAATACAATTATACTATACTTATAATATATATTTGTTTTTGCATATTTGTTACGAGATTTTCCTATTGTGTATGAGCCGACATTGATTTAATCGATTGAGAATACTCTTGGAATGGATATATAAAGTTTGTTAAAAC
Organism: Pseudoips prasinana; assembly: GCA_951640165.1. Lineage (NCBI taxonomy): Eukaryota > Metazoa > Arthropoda > Insecta > Lepidoptera > Nolidae > Pseudoips > Pseudoips prasinana. Next base: position 20,823,792 of record OX621237.1, on the reverse strand, counting down.
TGGTAATACTAAATTCAGTTGTTAGTACGATCAGGTACGATAGTGCGATTTCAAAACACTAAACGATAAATAAAATGGTCATCATCCTCTTACGTTTATATGGAAACTATTTCAATATCATTCTAGATCTATAATTGATGTTTACTACAGATTATGCTTAGCTATTATTATTAGATGTTATTCTACGTGCATTTTATCCGTATTTATCATCCAAAATATCTTTTAAAATACCGTCACCAAAAATTTATTCTCAATTGACGTTGGCAAAAGTATGGAATATCATTTAGTCTATGTCTATGTTGAAATACATTATTTTCGTGTCAATAAAAAAATATAAGGGAATCATTTTTTAACTCATTGAAGTAGTAGGTAATGAACTAAATAAAGAAATTAAACAATCAATATAAGAAACATAGATGTTATCTTCCGCATTGGCGATAATTCGCAGAACAAGTGTCTTGTTATACTCCCATTAAATATCGATTAAGGCCCAGAATACCGCGTGCAGCAGAAGAAAATAATTGTAAGCACTTTCGAAAATGTGCTCTGGACATTTTGTTTTAGTTTCAAGAAGTAGGAATATCTGCTTGACCCATATTTACTTACAAATAATAGCCAAATAGTACCTTGTAGTTCTAAATATTCTGGAATATTAATCTCAATTGTTGACCAAAGCATATTTTTTGAAAGATCATATAATTACTTAATATCGTGTAAAACAACGAACCGTGCGAACGCGATGGCTGCGTACTGAATTCTGAGCCTTAAATGCTCTGCAATGCATTTAAAATAGCTTTAAGTTAATAATTATTATGTAAAGGGTGAGAGTTCTAATTCTTACCTCATAAACAAAAGCAGATACTCTCTTGCTGACCGACAGTAGAAGTAAAGCAGATGGAAACAGAACTAGGTATCGATCTTGATGGGACGGCCCAACAGCCACACTGCCCATGTGAAGCACGTCACCGAGCGAGGCAAGCTCGCCGCCCGGCCAGCCTCGTACCTCACCGGTGACCACTTGAAGTTCTAGCTCTTTCTGTCTTCTTAGTGCAGCGCAGCCACTCTGAAAGTAGCTTCTTATTACTAACTAGTAGTATCAAGTAAGTTTAACCATAATGTCCCTGACCGCATATCGGCTACAGCGGCCAATCTCACAGGAGACTAGCCGACTGCGAAAGACTTAAAGTGCAGGAGTGTAAAAGCAAAGACAAGCACACTCAATTCTCTCACTCTCAGAAACCGATGGGATGGCTATTCGATTGTTAACAATGAATATTAATTAAGTCCAAATAACACATAGGCTACAACTTATAGAGTTTATCGCGGGTAATACCGCGGGGTACAGCTGGTTATAAATATATTTGAACTCATTGTTCTATGTGTCGTTTTATGGGCTACATTCTGTTAAGCCAATATTATAAACAATCTTACATAATGAGTTATTTTATCATTCCTCGCCACTTTGAAGCTCTCATCAATGAAATGAACTGTACCCATGAGGGTGTATCTAACTAAAACTTTATACATACAGCTATATCCTTGTAAACTACAGAAGCACGATGTGTATCACCCCTGTCAGGATGTGCTTCATGGACATGTCTGGCTAGTTCCTGAAGCATTGCAGGATATTTTCCGAGTCGACGAAACGGTTTCGACAAGCCAGCCGTCAGCACCAGAACCCCTGGACATACAGCACCAGCATTCTCCATCCATGTATTCAAATCTTCCCTGTTAGAATTAAAATATCAATCAATGGCTTTTCAAGCACACTTAAGCAATAATGTTGCTGTTTGAGAATGAACATTCTGATTTCGGTTAAAAAATTGTTTATTTAATTTACTAATCTAATTTCAGTGTATAACTAGATTCCTGTTAAATTAAACTTGTGTCAATATGATACAAATTGTAATAAAAAATGGCATTCCTTGTAACCATGCATTATTTTCTTAACATCAAGTAAAATTTCATATTGTATACATACATATTATTGTTATTTTTAGTGTTTATCCAACATAGACACACATTTTTTTGAATTATTTTTATGTCACATTTGTCCCATTTAACAAAGTAAATTGCATTGAAATATTTACAATATTTTCTTATTTAACATATTGCTGATGTACAGACGCCAGCACATCAAGCTACCCCAATCTGTCAAATTTCCCTAATTAAAAGTGAACCTTATGCTTTTGTGATAAAGATGAAATTCTATAAAAGAAATTTGACAGATTGGGGTAGCTGGATGTGCTGGCGTCTGTACATATATGTGTGTGTGTGTGTGAATGAAATGAAGAGAGTATGTGTGAAATATATGTATTATTTTATATCATATTTGTATAATTTGTAAATAATTCGATTTAAAACATTTGGTACAAATATACTTACTTATATTTATCTAGAATGCACACCGCTTTAGGATGCCCAGAACAATATGCTTGATGAACTGCTTGAATTTTAGGGGCCCACTGAAGGAAGAGCCCGCCCACCCGTTGGTCCGGTCCTGTTTTTGTAGCACAATCATCTAACAGAGCTAAGAACTGTTCATGAATCTGTAGCACCTCATTTATGTTCCCAGTCAGCTGCCTGAATTCATCTCTAGTGAGCCTAAAAGGAAAAAATAAAGCAATCAGCATTATAATCCAAAACAAATATTTCTTATATCTATTTTGAATGGCTTAATCTAGATATTGTATTACTGAGCTATTTGTAAAATAAAATTATTAAATTTTCAATATAAGTTATATATTGAATGTGTGTATATATATATAATAGAGTAAGATTTTATACTCTTTACTCATAGACAGTTGCACTCACCAGTCTGCCCTAACTACATGGCCAGACTATAGATGGCTAACCACCTAAGTGTATTTATTTCAGAGCTTCTCTGTGCTTTGGAGGGGGCATGTTGAAACGTCTGTCGCATATATTTTCATTCAACAACAGTTGTTAAGGCATATCATCAACAACACAATTTAAACTAGATAAAGGTAGGTATAGTCCATATTATATTTTAAAAAATATACCATACTAACTAACTAACAATGAAAAAAATTAAGTAAATTTAAATTTATGTTGATTATTTATTAATACCTTGATGGTGTGGTTGGCAAACACTGGCAGTTGTGGGTTAGATCCCCACCCAGGACAGATATTTGTGTGCATGAGCATGTTCTATTTGTCCTGAGCCTGGGTGTAATTTTTTTAATAATATCTATATCTAGGGACAATGTCATGCAGATCATCCTAGCCCCAAACTAAGCAAAGCTTGTACTATGGGTACCAGGTGATGATATACATACTTATATAGATAGATAAATACTTAAATACATAGAAAACATCCATGACTCAGAAACAAATATTTGTGCTCATCACACAAATATTTGCAATAACCGGGATTCGAACCCAGGACCACCAGCTTTCTTAGGCAGGATGTATGTAATTCCATCAAAGTGTATGCAGTATATCAGTTATATGGTTTCCATGGTACAAACTCTGCTAAGATGGGATGGGATCAGATGACCATGTGTAAATAATGTTCCAGGATATTATTATTATTATTATATGAGAAAGCCATACTCACATGTCACTTTTCTCTAAAGGTTGTAGAAAATTTGTGACAAGCCCCTGCATCTCAGCTACATGTGCTTTCTCAGAGTCAATGATATCTTTAAGGACTACATTTCTGAAAGCTTGTATTTCTGATGCTGCTCTTATTGGAGATGTTGTCACTGAGCCTGATGGATCTGTCATATCAAAGAAACACAGGGAAGTTATTTTTAAAATAATATTATCAGCCAAAATAAAGGATGGACACAATTTAATTGTTTTTTTAGATTTAGATTTTTAAAGAGGCCTGGACCAAGGCAAAGGCCTGGATATATTAATTCATGTTAATATATGTCATATCTTTAAATATTTTGCAAAACCAACTTCAAAAACAAGAAAAAAGGGTTGGTATTTTTTACAAATAAAAATGATGTGGTATAATAAGAAGAAGATCAGGTTTAGAAAATGCAAAAAGGTTGTCTGGAAAATAAGACTGCCAATTGTACAAGATAGTGTTCAATATATTTATCCTGTTAGAATATGTACAATAAAAAGTATAATACCTATTCTAATTAATAAAGCACTTTCATATGATACCCCATTCCACCTGAAAACTATAATCTTAAATTATGTCTACCAAAATTTGGCCCATTTGGCAGCCCTTAGGTTTGCTTGGGGCAAGATTGTAAATTATTATTTCTACACACAAACATAAGAAGTTGCAGGGACTAAAATCCAAATAAACTATAAGCCCCGCACGTTGATATTGCGATTGGCGGCCATCTTGGTGACGTAGTCGAAGCGTCAGTACCGTTCGCAACGACAGCCAGTGCGTACGCATATTGAGTACCTCTCACTTCTTACTTACTTGTATTGTTATAGCTTTTTGTTTTCGTTATCCTGTTCTATTGTTGTTAAGTTTTGTTATTTTAATTATTTTGTGAAAATGAGTAAGAAAGTAATTAAAAGCAGTGCTCGTGAAATAATAATTAAATTGAAGATTTAGCCTCAGACTATTAAATTAATAAACATTGATTGTATTAATAAACATATATTATTTTAAATACCTACTTAGTTTTATTTATTAGTTGTCCATTAAAATTGGTTAAGAGATTTATAGATGTAAAAATATGAAATAGACAAGACTTATTTCACATATATTATATTACCTACTAGGTAAGTCAAGTTCATTCAATGCTAACACATAAATTAAACTATAAAATATTTTTGCTGTCTGTACTTTCTTGCGAAAGATGACGTCACGCAGCTGTTATTGTGACAAGGTTCCATCGCAATATCAACTTGCGGGGCTTATACCACTGTGACAGACAGTTGCATAGACTGAGTCTCACACTAATAGTTCCTTTTATACTATTTTGGTATACAATCATAATAATGACCACCAATATCCATATTAATGTTATTCATTGTTATTGAATTTTTCTACATGTCTAGAACAATGATTAAGGCAAAAACCAGTATCTAAATGGGCATTTACTAGAATCTAAATGCTCCATCAAAGGCTGTGTGTGGTTTAGAATTAAGTCTGCCTGTATACATTGTTATAAATAAAGTTTTAAAATAAAACAAAATTAACACATTAAAGTTTAAATTAATTCCACACTTCTGCTGAAATGTATTTTAAATTATTGGGTTAAACTAAACATTAATTTTTTTAACATAATTGAACTAATCCCATGACAACAATAGCAAATTAATAAGAAAACCATAACAAATAGTTCTCTACTTATATGTGTGACTATGTAGTCTAGATTGCACTTAAATCCAATGGTTCTGAACTATGCATTAGACTACTGTAGTGCACCTATAAGACACAATACTTTTATTATTAGTTTCTTGGCACTAAAGGCTTATTACACAGGATGTTGTTATGGGTATTAGTCAATAACTCAATTTGTAGCTTGAGTAACACAAACACAAGGATAACTACTGCCCACATAAATATAAAGGGTGTAAATAATATAGGTACCTTTAAATTCTGTAACATAGTTGCTCGGGAACCATCCTGTAGTCTCTCCTAAGGTTCCTTCCCACCAACCACCTTCCTCTTTCTGGGTAACAGTAATGACATCCCCTTTCTTGAAACACAGCTCATCATTGTTTTTACCCTTAAATGAATATATTGCCTTCACCAAGCAATTTTCGGCTGACATTTTACTTAATATCTGGCACCATGATACGTATTCTAGAAAATATTAGGAAACGGGCGTAAGTGATACGCAGGTATTTGTAGGGAATGCTACTACGTCAACTTTGACATAGCAAATTGAGAGGAAAAGAATCTAAATTTCATGACTCATAACAAAATAAGTAGGTTCACTCCAAATTTTACACCAACGAATATGTAGAAAGTATATTATAATAAAGTGGACAGCTCATAGAAAGAATAACAGGAAGTTTAAGTGTCACGTAAAAGAGCTAATATTTACTCTACATATAAGGTAAATTTACTGTAAATCACATATTTTCGCAATAATTACACACTTTTACGTCTGTCTAAAAAGCCAATAAATAATAATTAACGTACAAAAAATGGAAAATCCTCGATTTTCACGGACTTCCAGTTCCAAAAATAAACAGACCATAGACCACTGAGTTGACGTTTGGAACGATGGATTTACATTTATTTTCTACGTTAAACTGGATGGTGTACTTCTATACTATTTAGTATGCTTTTATTACTTACAAATAAAAAAAAATTTAATCTGATAAGAAAATTATTATTAAATAGACATTTTTTTTTTTCAATCATGTGTTATATTTATTATTTTTTCTTTTGCAATCACTGGTTAGTTTTTGGTCGTTGTTTGTTCAGCACTCCTTCTTCACTCCGGAAGGAAGGGAAAATAAAAAATGTAAAACATTACAATAATTTTTAAAATCTTAAGCCTTACTTAAAAATATGACGGTTCGCCGGTAAATTTAGTAATAAACCACTGCATTTAAGTATTTTCTATACATAACTTAAAACTTTTTCTCTCTTTACGAGGAAATTAAAAATAATTTAATAAAAAAAAAACAAAAAAATAGTCAGATTTCATTCTAACTTTGTAGATTTATCGAGGACCGATGACTATACACTAATTTGATGAGATTATTCCATTATTCAATTCGCAAAATAACATTTTTGCCAATTTTTATAATTTTTATCTATAGTCGATAAGGCAGGAATTGATGTTAAAGTAATAAATAGTTTTAAATAAATAAAAAAATACCTTTTATACTAAATTTAAGTAAAAAATTAAAACTAAATAATAGTAAAAAAAAAAAAAAAACACACTTTTTATAAAAATCTACTTAAAAATAGAAAATAAATTAAAATTGAAAAAGTCTATAAAATTTTTTATATTTTTTGTAAAAAACGCGTGGGGTGCTTTTTAAGATATTATTAAAATAATAATTCTTCTACTCTATTTTGTCAGAAAAATATTTATAACTATTGACAGCATTCACTCCATGCTTTTTTTACAATGAAATATATTTTTTAACACTATTTTCAATCTAAATTTATTAAAAATTATTTTCTACTTACTTTTTAGTTGAATTTTATGAAAAGCGTGTTTTTTAGTTTTTTTTAACTATTATTTATTTACAAGTATAATTAATACGAATTAAAGTCACAGAAATCCGCTGTTACATTTTGTCTAATATTATAGTCTTTTCGCCATAAGATGATGTCCCTGGCAGATCATTGTTTTCCGTGGCACGCAGTATGCGTGCCACGGAAAACACTTTAGACGAATAAAAAAGAAAATGGCAAAACAAATAAAAAAGAAATGATTAAAAAATATTGCCTTTCGTAAATTACTAAGTAAATTCTTGTAGTTATAATTAACTGTTAATGAATTAAGTAAATAAAATGCAAAAGTATAAATCTTAAAAATATCTAATGCGTTGAACGGAACTTCGGCCAATAGAGATTGACACTACTCATAGATAGACACTAATCCGACTCCATTTTCTTGGCCAACTGAATCGATATTATAAAAAAATCGATTATAATTCGTTAAGGTCATGTCACTACAATTGTCACACAAGAACTGTCAGGGAACGCATCTTATCAAAGAGTACTTAAGGATTCGCTGGTAAGTGTTTTTGGTGAACACATGTGGAGCGTTTTTAATTTAATATTTTCGTTGTTATAATTGATTTTGGTGTTGCTTTTGAAAGCCTATATAGAAGAAGAAGAAAATACATTTATTCGACAATAGACATACAAGAAATTTACAAACAGAACTAACTAAATACATATAAAAATCAAACAATAACATAGTTTAACACTACGCAATAGGTCCTGAATGTCCTGCCGAAAGGGTCACCATCTCAGCATTCGCTGGGTTACACCCAGCGCTGATCTTCCGTTGGTACCCGTGACGATCATGGTATGTTAGTGCAAATTAGTGTGTGGGGATTTAATATAAATAAATTAATATAATAGATAAATATATAAGGTAGGTACTTAAATTATATTATATTATTGGGGTCTCATTCATGCCACTCATTTTGCATACTTTGTATTCAGCCTTAATAGATAAATACACTGTCAAAAGCAGATCAAATTATAGATATGTTACACTTTATTGCTTCAAACTGAATTTGATAATTAAAAAGAAACTGTTTTAATTGTACTCTAAAACTATATATACTTTTAAGATCTCTGATTGGTGGCGGTATATTGTTCCAAACTTTGGAGGCTGCGTATCTAAAACTGCCGCGGAAAGCAGCAGATCTGTGCGTGGGAATTGTTAATTGCTGCGCGCAACGTCTGCTCATACGCTGACGGTGATTGTTCACCCACGTGAGCTTTGCATGGAGATATGATGGGCACTTACTTCCAATTACACCGAAAAGAAGGCAAGCAAGGTGAAGCTTTCTACGGAGTTTCATTTTGAGCAGGTTGTGTTTATTTAAATAAGGTGTTACGTGGCACTTAGGTGGAATGTTAAAACAGAATCTGGCACAAGCGTTTTGTACCCTTTGTAGTAATTTTTGGGTACGAGCTAGAAGCCTGGGGCCAAAAACTGAATCACAATAGTTAAGTTTTGCAAGAACAACAGACTCTATAAGCTGCATACGTAGTTGTTGACTTAGATATGGACGCATTTTGTACAAAACTTTCAGTCGAAAGAAGCAATTTTGTACGCAATTCGTTACATGCTTTTCGAAACGTAGAGATTGGTCCATTAATAAGCCTAAGTTGCGCGCCTCACTTACACGTTCGATCTCCTTGCCCAGAATATTTACGACAGGAACTTCTCTAATTATTCGAACCTTTTCCAGTTGGTTGTCAGTGCCGAAAATCATATATTTTGTTTTATCGGGATTTAAAATGAGAGAATTGTCTTGAGACCACTTAGCAATTCTACCGAGATCCTCATTAATAGTCTTAACTGCATTAGAGAAGTCGTCAGGCCGAAAAGATATATATAATTGTATATCGTCCGCATATATATGATAATGGGAGTTTGAAATGACTTTAACAATGTCAGCACAGTAAAAATTGAACAAAGTAGGGCCTAAAATTGAACCCTGTGGTACACCTTTATCTAAGAGAGATATACTAGACGATAGCTTCGACCCATTTACATCCGTTATCTCTACATATTGGGCACGATGACTAAGATAGCTATTAAACCACTTAACCGCCTGTGGGTCGAAACCATAATATGCCATCTTTGAGAGAAGTAAGGTTATATTAATAGAATCAAATGCTCTGGAATAATCTAATAACACAAGCAGCGTACACATCCCATCGTCCTGAGCTGCCAGGATATTATCCGTTACGTCCAGTATAGCTGAGGTAGTGCTATGTCCCTTTCTAAAACCTGACTGGGTATTCGGCAAAATGCTATTATCTTCGATATATTTCGTAAGCTGCCTGTTAACCACCTTTTCCAGCACTTTAGACAAGAAAGGCAATACGCTAATGGGTCTCAGATCTTTAAAATTGGCTGGATTAGGTGTTTTTGGAATAGGGCGCACACAGGCCAACTTCCAAAGTTCAGGAAAAATAGAGGTCGTAATAGAGGTATTTATAATCGATGTAAGTATTTCCAAAGTTTGGGGAAGGCTCAACAAAAACATGTCCAGTGTGATATGATCGCAACCTTCCGCATTAGATTTGAGGCCAGTTAAAATTTTCGCAATGTCTATTTGGTCCACTGTCTGTAAGGAAAAAATTGTACTGTTAAATCTATGAAATTCGTAGAAAGTTAGGTGAGATAGAGATGTTTCTGTGTTCCCAGGGACGTCTAAAAAATGGTGATTAATAATATTTGGATCATTGAAATGTGATGGAAGTTCAAAGTCATTTTTGGGTGGCAGTAATGTTTTTTTTAAGTTTTTCCACAGAACTTTGGGAAATTTTATATTACTATTTATATTTGTGTCGTAATAAGCAACTTTTTCGTTGAATAAACCCTCATTAACTAGATATACTATATGTGTCTGTGATTTGTGTATTTTAATTATATCTGTGTTTGTCCTCATATTCCATTTGGGTGAGTTATATTTTGTTTCGTATAAGATTGATGCCGGGCGACCATGAAAGTTGATGAAACTCTCCATGGCCGTCCGCCGGATCCTGGCGAGTCGCGAGAAGTCCTCAACGACGACTCTGGCGACAGTAATAAAGCAGAAAATTTTTCCTACGGTTCAGGTTTAATTGCCCCCTTGGCTAATTTTGAGGCTGTTGAACGCTCGATCCACAAACGTGGAACTAGCGGAGACGGTCCTCCTCCCCCTAAAAAGCCGCATACGGATCGCCTATCAATTAATAAAAAATTAATCAATCCATTGAACGTCAGATCCCCCAGTCTGATGAAATCTATCCATCTCAGACTAATAATACTCCATTGTCACAACCAATTTCTCAATGTTCTCCCCAAACCAACAATTTACAGTCAAACTCATCTTCATTAGGCCGTTCTAGATACTCTAACAGAGATATCAGACCGTTTTTAGTCCATGTTGCCTTTAAATCAGATAACCCTGCAGCAAGCACTTCAATACATCCCATTAAATTTGGCCAACTGTTAATGAAATTAAACATTAAAAATATTCTTGCTGATGGTATCAAAAGGGTAGTCTAGAAATCGAATCTCAGTAGAATTCAAGTCCCCTGAAGATGCCAATGCCTTCCTTGCTAGCTCAGAAATTATTAATAAGGGGTATATTACTTCCATTCCTACATATAACATTACAAGAATGGGAGTAGTAAGAGATGTTCCAGTAGATTGGACTGATCTTGAGATAATTCAAAATTTAAAACCAGAAATTGGATGTGGTCAAATTTTGAAGGTTAGAAGGATGAATCACAAGTTTGTGGTGGATGGAGTCTCCGAGTGGAGGCCAACACCCATGGTGGTTCTCACTTTTGATGGCCAGACTTTACCAAAACGAGTTTTCTGTTGCTACAATTCTTTACCTGTAGAACTATATCTGTTTCCTACAATTCAGTGTTATGCTTGTTGTAAATATGGGCATACAAAAAATCAATGCAGGTCAAAGGCAAAGTGTTTTCGCTGTGGTGGGGAGCACTTTGGTGATAGCTGTACGGTTGATGAAGCCAAATGTTTTTACTGCTCCGGAGCACACTGTGCTAACAGTAAAAGCTGTCCAGAATTTGATAGGCAAAAAAGAATAAAGATAGCCATGGCAGAGTGTAGTATTTCCTATGATGAAGCAGCTAAAACAATTCCTTCTGCTTATAGATCATATGCTGATGTTTCTGCATCTTCTCCCCGTCCTACTCCATCCAATTCTTCAATCTCTGTTCCTTCTAATATTATTTCATCCAACTTGCGTCCCACCTCATATCACAAATCAGTTCCTAAGAGACAAAAAATCATGTTCCTCTTACTGCAGGTTATGATGTAAGAGCTCATCAAGAGACTTTAAATTCATACTCCTTTTCACCTGCATCTAATGGTTGTGCCCTCAGCAAAGATCCTATAGATGAAAATTTCTCAAAGGAATTAGATTCTATAGTAAATTTATTAGAATCCTTCACATCTAAACACCAAGTTCCTGACCACGTTGCCAATTACTTAATTAATAGACTTCAGCTAAGACAAAATGGATCTGCAGCTTCTACAGTGGAACGCCAGAAGTGTCCATCCAAAAATAAATGAAATAATTACCTTAATTAATAATTTCCAGCCTATTGTTTTTGCCATCTCGGAGACGTGGCTTTCTCCACGTCTTCAGTTTAATATTTCTGGATATAGCACGTATCGCGATGACCGTCCTGATGGTTATGGTGGTGCTGCTATTCTAGTTAACAACTCCCTTCCCTCTTTTCCTATTTCCCTTCCCAGCCATGGTAATGGGATTAATGCCGTTGGGGTGAGAGTCCTAGGCATTGGTTTTATTTCTGTGTACATCTCCTCCCCCAGTCCACAATGTTTTCAATTTTTAAAAAATGTTTGTATGTCCATATCTCCTATTATTCTCTTAGGAGATTTTAATTGCCACAATACACTATGGGGTTCAATTCAGAATGATAGTGCAGGGGTAGATTTAGTGGAACTTATGGATGAAGTTGGACTATGTGTTCTAAATGACGGTTACCATACCAGACTCCCTCGATTAGGTCAGAGCAAAAGCTGTGTGGACCTAACCTTTTGTTCACCTAGTTTAGCAGCCCAGATAGAGTGGAAACGGTTAAGTTTAACATATGGTAGCGACCACTACCCCATTTGTTCCACTTTCATTGGTAGACATTTCCCGCTAAGAGATAATACACCATTATTAAAATATAGACTTAAGGATGCTAATTGGGCCTTGTATGAACAAATTTTAGATAACCAAATTCTTTCCTTCCCCCAAATTACCAAAGATAACTTAGCCTTGTGTCTGTCTCTTTTCTCTGAAGCTATTTCTTTAGCGGCAGATGAGAGCATTCCTGTGAAAAATTCAGCTTCAGGGAAAGTGTCTTCTCCTCCCTGGTGGGATGGAGAATGTACCTCAATTGTTAAATCCAGAAATGAAGCTGAACTTAATTACATTAGTAACATGTCCAATGAAAATTTAGTTAATTACAATAGGATAGTAGCTAAATCAAAACGTCTTTTTAAAAGAAAGAAGTATGAGAGTTGGAAAAGATTTTGTTTTTCTCTATCTCCTTCATCTTCCTCTTCATTAGTATGGGAAAAATTTAAAAATTTTAGGCGTGGTTGCTCCCACAAAAAATATTCTTCTATTTCTGGAGACATGGCAGTTTTATTTCTAAATAAATTAGCCCCATCTTTTGTGCCTCTTGAGGAGGAATGCTCATCCATTCCCGGAGTTATAATTTCCAACGATCCACTGGATGATCTTTTCTCACCAAAGGAATTAGATGCAGTTCTGAAAAATCTCCGGGATACAGCTCCTGGGGTTGATGGGTTTCCTTACTCCTTTTTTAAGAAGACTGGCTCCCATGGTCGTAACTATCTTTTAAGTGTGATAAATACATGTTTCATGCAAAGTTTCATACCTACCCAATGGAAGTCACAAATTGTCATTCCAATATTGAAGCCGGGTAAATCACCTAATTGCCCTGATCACTATCGGCCTATTGCTCTGTCCCCAGTAATTTGCAAGATATTTGAACATTTAATTAAAAATAGATTAGAATGGTATCTAGAAAGCAGGGGTTTGATAGCGGAAACCCAATTTGCATTGGCATCTTTATGGCGGATACCCGCATAGCTTTTAGTATTAATGAATTGGTTATTGGGGTATTTCTGGACATTTCAGCAGCATATGACAGTGTTCTTCTTTCCGTACTCAGAGTTAAACTACGCCAGCTGAGTATTCCGGTAAGGATGCTCAATTGTATATGTAACCTTCTGTCTGATCGCTCCATTAATCTACATGTCCCAGGGTACAAGTTTGATCCAAGATTGGTTTGGCGGGGTCTCCCGCAGGGCTCGGTCCTTAGTCCCCTGCTTTACAATATTTATACGTCTGATCTGCACAAGTCGCTCAATATTGATTGTCAGGTTTTGCAGTACGCAGATGATTTGTGTTTATATGTTTCTAGTTCATCTATTAGTGCAGCTACGGAATCCATGCAAGTATCATTAAATTCTCTAAATCATTGGCTCTGTTCTCATGGTCTCCAGCTGTCAGCTTCTAAAAGCTCGGTAGTAGTCTTCTCCCGTAAAAGGGCCATTCCGGATGTACACCTTGAGATTGAAGGGTCGCCCATAAAAGTGGAAGACAAGGTGAAATTTCTTGGTGTCATCTTGGACTCAAAACTATCAGGTTCTCCTCACGTTAATTATATTACAGGTAAATGCGAAAAAAATATAAATATGCTGCGTGCACTCGCTGGTGTTTGGTGGGGAGCCCATCCATTCACCTTGAAACTTATATATAATGCGACGATAAGAAGTTTACTTGATTAAGGCTCTTTCCTGCTTGAGCCATGTAGTAAAGTTGCCTTGGCTAAGTTTGAATCTATCCAATCAAAGTCTTTACGTATTATATTAGGTTGTATGAGATCAACTCCGATCAATGCCATGAGGGTAGAAGGCGGTGAACCTCCCCTTCTATTTCGCCGACAATATCTCGCGGATAGGTTTGTTTACAGGGCATCTTTCCTTCAAAATCATAAAATTATTAACAAACTATCCCATTTGGATAATTTGTGCAGACAAGCAGATTATTGGAGATCCAAAGACCCTCCTTTGATGTTGCATTCGTTTAGGAAAATGCGTAGGGTTGAGGAAAGTGCTCCTTTAATCCAAGGTACTAAATTCCCCCTTTATAGGTCTCCTTATGAAATTTTGCATTTTTGCCCAAATTATATCCCATATATAGGTTTGAATAAGGACACTGTTCAAGCTAATACCCTTCTATCCTCTTTAATTCATGATAAGTGGCAAGATTATCACAGGTTTTACACGGATGCCTCTAAATTGACTCCAAACAGTAAAACTGGTATCTCTGTATTCTACTCCAATTCTCGTATTACTCTTCAATTCCAGTGCCCTACTGAAGCTTCAGTTTTTACTGGAGAGTGTATAGGTATTCTCGAAGCTTGTCAGTTTATTTTCAGTCATACCATTATATCCAAGGCAATAATTTTTTCGGACTCTAAAAGCGCCCTAGACGCAATAGTTAAAAATCCTTTTAAAGATAACCTCCGCAGCCCAGTTATCTTTGAAATAAGAAGAATCTTATATTTGTGCTCTCTTAAAGAGGTTGAAGTGCTGCTTTTATGGATTCCGGCTCATGTAGGTATTAGCGGAAACGAATATGCGGATGAGGCTGCTAAAGCGGCCATAAATTCTAGTTCTGCAGATATGAAGCTTTATTCTGTCCAAATTTATGATATGCTGCATAGTGCGAAGACCGATCTTTTTGACTCCTGGCAGTCCTCTTGGATTGTGACCAGTAAAACTAAGGGGTGCAAATACGCATCTATTCAACCCATCATTCCAATTAAGCCTTGGTTTTATAAATTTAAAAAAGTTTGCAAAACCGTCACTTCTGTAATATGTAGAATCAGGCTTGGATTTTGTTGCACTCCAGTGTTCTTGCACAAGATCAGGGTGCGTGACAATTCCCTATGCGAGTGTGGCTTGGATGACGGCACTCTTGATCACATTTTCTTAGGTTGCCAGTTATATAACTCCTTACCATTAAAACAAATAATTTCAAAATTAAAAATTCAGCAACCAGTGAATGTTCGACACCTCCTATCATTTTTTCCTGATCCTCAAATGATTAGTGCGTTTATTAAATTTATATCAACTAACAAAATAAAATTATAGGACATGTATGTATATATATATGTATTTCTGTGTTTAATTTATGTAAATATATATAAATAACTAACAATGATTTATGTTTGTTTCTGTTCCAGGTATCAAAATCGTACCACAATTTAGTATCTATTATAAATATAAAACATAATCCTGCATTATCCCATGTGTAGCCATTACATGACACTGGCAAAATTGCTGAAATTAACGGCAGATTGCCAATAAAAAAAAAAAAAAAAAAGAGTATTTAAACCTACAGTAAAAGGCTCCACTTTATAGTGCGACAAGGATCTTTATGAACGTGGCTGAAAGTGGAACTAACACCGCCATCTTGTAAAGTGTCTCTTTGACAGTTCTGCCACAGCTTGCTTTGCTGATTGCTGTTTCTACGTTTATTATTGTATAATTTGGTTTAAAACACTAACAATATGCCAAAAGTGATAAAAAGTGGTGTCAGGGAAATAGTCCTAAAAGTTAAGGAGATTTTCATGAAAGAAAAGCACAGTGAAGGCTCTATAATTCCATTTAAAAAGTAAACGAGCGAGTTGCCGCCCCGATACGAAAATGTTACCATGCTTGATTTTTAAGTCACACCCGTTTTTCGTTTGAAGTTTTTCATTAATGTAGTATTAAGTAATGTGAATGAAATATTAATATAGAAATAAATTTATTTATAAAGATAAAAATGACTGTTTTATTCCCTTGTATACACGGCTACATATCAAGCTATACATTTCCAATATAAGGTGACCTCTCATTATATGGAAATCCTATACAACGTGGGACCAGCTTATACTGGAAATGTATAGCTTGATGTGTAGCCATGTGTACTATAAAATTATTTATAATAATACATCGATAATATATGGGATGTACTATCAACTTTTAGAGTTAGATATTCCTGGGAAATTATTCACACACGGCCATCTGATCCCAAACTAAGTACTTAAGCTTTTTCTATGCAAATCAAATAGGTGATATACATATACTACTTTTGTAAATACAGACCTAAACACCTAGACACGGGACATACAGACATGTTAATGCACCCAAATATCAGTCCTAAAATCCAACTAAGCCAACTGGCCCGTCAAAGTTATATAATACAATTGATACAAAATACAATGGATACAGTCTATTGCCAT
Organism: Pseudoips prasinana; assembly: GCA_951640165.1. NCBI lineage: Eukaryota > Metazoa > Arthropoda > Insecta > Lepidoptera > Nolidae > Pseudoips > Pseudoips prasinana. Next base: position 20,807,324 of record OX621237.1, on the reverse strand, counting down.
TGTTAAATTTTCCCATAACATTAGGGAAATTTTCTTAAAAGCAACCCTTGCAGTCATAGTGTCGCCCTCCCACAAATGTCAGTCACGTTCATAAATATCCTTGTCCCACTGTATTACACTCGTTTTAAAAATCTTTTGACGTAAAATGTTCGTAACCTTTCCAAACAGTCTACCAACTTAAGTCACAAAACATTTCTACTAAAATCATTACCAACATTATGATTGAAGACAGTGCTATCAAATAGTGTTGTTACTAATATATCGATATTGAATCGATTTTTGATAGTCGATATCGATTTTTAAAAGTCGATATTGATTACCTTTTAATCTATTTTTATGCTATACGCTAATGGTTTAAAATAATTTGTTATGTAAATAATACAACCATTTATGCATAATAATTTTATTATTACATTATCAATATATATATATTGCGCGATATTCATATATTTTATAATTATTAGGCTGATAATACATGTTGTTAAATGTGTAGATAATTTGGAAATAATCGTTATCGTTTATTGTTGACTTTAATTATTATTAATCATTTTTATATATTTTAATCGTATAACATTGTAAGATAGTTCTTAGATATTATTATTGTAAATAAATTAAAAATATATATATTATTATGCGCTAAATAAATTTGCATGCTTAACATTAGATTACATTACTACCCAAACATTTTGCACAACATATGTATGTTGAATATAGTGAAACTAAACTACAATATCGCCAACTACTTTGTACCTATATTCTGGCAAATAAATATTTCATTCATTATTTACAAGCGCTTTTTTAAAGTCTACGTGCATAAAACCTTTTTTATTTATTTTATTTTATTTATTTTTTATATACTGGTAGTCTACATATCACATCACCAGCCTGATGCCACCCAGTGCTGGACATAGGCCTCTCTCAAAGGGTTCTATATCGTTGCCATTTGGAGGGGTTTGACTTAGTCGCCGCGTTTGGCATGTGAGTTGGCGACCGTTAGGTGGTAGCTAAGCCGCAGGTAGGTGAGCGGTATCAGGAGCGTGCCGATCCTGCTCGCAGACGGAGGAGGCGTCGGGGCGGCGGCAGCAGCCGGTAGCCCAACACCCCTCGGGGCTGCGGTGGCAGTATGAGAAGTGTCCTCTACTGCCACCACGTGTAAGCGGCTCCGGGAAGACAGCGATCTTTTTGTGCCGGACTGGCAGAAGTCGGCAATAGAGGAGAGCAATCCTGAGCCCTCCCAGGGTACGTGTCCCGACCATCCGGGACATAGCGCAAAAGGGGAGCACCGGAGCAGCATACCCGCGTTCCCAGGGTTCCCCCATCAGGTGCCAAGAGAAGTCCACGGCAGGTTAGGTTTAGTTGGTGCGAGTCCAACATACCCACCCGCAGACACTTTTTGCGGTTGGCGCCGCTACCCGACTACCTGGCGCATCATTATCTCGTATTTTACGGCACCTACGGGATATACCTGGTATGGGGTGGCCTTCTTATTCTAATTGGTTAATGATGAATATTATAAAAGAAAAATATTAACTAAATAAGTTACTATTACGACTAAGCCGGCTAGTGGGCGTTAAAAAATCCTCCATGCATACGTGGGCTACAAGTACTTTTTGAGTCTTTCTCTCTAGTAGAATAAATACTTTGTGATAAAAATATGTAAATACTCTTTGTTTTCATGTCTATGGTGTGAAACGTTTTCAATGCAATTGCGCTTATCACTCGACGTGATCGTTTATGTTGATTTTTCTTATACATACTTTTTGACTAAATATTATATTATTAAACCGTTAGTCCCTAAGTCCCGGCAAACGTTGTACATAATAGTTTTACTAATAATATTAAAGAACCACCTTATATAAAATTATCTCTGATGAATGAACTTGCAACGGGCCCTGTTTAATAAAAGTAACAAATTGTAAATAGTAATTATACTTTTTAGGCTATAAGTCTACAAGTTTATGTTTTTTAAAGATTACATACAAGTTATAAATTTCTAAAAGCGAAAATAGTAAAAATTGTAGCTACAATTTTATATATTTCTGTTTAATAAAGATTTTATTTCTACGGTTGACTGCTTTATTGAACGCATAATTGTAGTTACAAATTTACATATTTTGTAAATTGTAGTAGGTACAATTCGGACAGGTGGACTCGCCTGTCTCAGAAAGTTACAATTTTGCACATGAACAGAGTGGGATAGGCTACTTTGATCCCATTGCTGGGCAATGATGCCCCTCCACTATATAAACTACTAGCTGCACCCCGCGGTTATACCCGCGATAAATTTTATAAATTATCATAGCTCCTCCCCCGTAGGTGATTCCGTGATAATAAAGTAAGTAATACAGACACACAGACTAAAATTCTAAAAACTATATTTTGGGCTTCAATATCGATTGCAGATCACGTCTCAAGTACCTATCCTTTTTAAAAATTTTCAAAATACATTTTTGACATCCTACTATTTTATTATATGTATAGATCAGAGCTCCTCCCCCGTACGTGATAGCGTGATAATATGTAGCCTGTATGTTGAAGTAAAATTTAAAGTAAATCCATGCAGTACTTTTTACTGCTTTTTGAGTTTACAGACAAACAAACACACAGACAAAAATTCTTATAACTATATTTTTGGCTTCGATGTCGATTGTAGATCATGCCCCAAGTACCTATCCTTTAAAAAAAATATTCAATGTACAGTTTTGACTTTCCTATGACTTTTTAATATGTATATATACTTAATGGACATGGACTAAAACTGGTGCAATTGAGATTTATATTTCTAACAATTCTTATTACTATCATTATTATATAAACTGATTTTTATATAATATGACTCAACATATCGATACATTTTGCCAAAATAGGTAGGTAATGATTGTTGACAGGAAAATACTATGTTTTTATCAAGCTTTATAATAACACACCCATTGCATTACCGAGAATTGAATTATAATGTTCATGTTTGTCGTGTACCTAAACAATAACTTTAGTATTTTTCTATACCAACCAACAACATTTTTAGGATATCGTACCCAAAGGGTAAAACGGGGCCCTATTACTAAGACTTCGCTGTCTGTCTGTCAGTCTGTTTGTCTGTCGCCAGGCTGTATCTCATGAACCGTTATAGTTAGACAGTTGACTTTTTCAAAGATTATGTATTTCTGTTGCCGCTATAACCAGAAATACTAAAAAATAACATAAAATAAATATTTAAGGGGGCTCCCATACAACAAACGTGAATTTTTAACAGCTACGCTGTCTATTGAAAGGAAAATAATTCCTATACTTTAAAGGGAATTACTACTAACTTTTAATTTAATTCAGCATTCAGTGGTGATGAAGAAAGAGTGAAAGCACTAATAGACAACGCTAAAAATGTGAAAGAGCTTGTGAACTCTCCCAATAATGGAGGGTACACACCACTGCACTACGCTGCACGCAAGGGCCACCTCAACATCTGTAAGGTACTACTGCAGTACGGGGCTAACATCAATGCACACACTCATGGAGGAGCTACACCATTACACAAAGCTGCAGTAGGAGGTAACATAATAACAATATTCTTTGCCTTGAATTTCTATTGCAGTCGGCTTCCAGTCTAAACTGTTGCGTAATACGAGTAGTATATTATGGTGCAAGTGTGTAATGTTGGGTTAAAGCACAATCATTGAATAATTATATATAATCAATACCATAATATTTATGGTGTAACTAGAAGACAAGCGTGTTAATTGCATAATCCTTTAGTTTGTACCTAATTAGCACGTTTGTTTCTAGACCACAACGTATTAAGCACGGCGACGAAGACTCATGTCTCTGTACAGCAATCGACTAATCCCCTTCGACGCTGATGAAAAGGAAAACTTATCATGTGCGTAGAAAATAAAAATTATCTCTCATATAGAGATACGATAAAATTGGTTTCCACGCACACGATAAGTTTTCCGTTTCAGTAAAAAAAATATTGTCTTTTGAAATGTGTATTCCAGTTTGCTTATTTTATTTACTACAATAACTACCAGCTCTATAGAATTGCCACCAGTACTAAAAAAGTGCCATTTTAATACCATGTCGGTCCCGTTGGCGTGGTTGGTAGATGCTTGCCTTTCACGCCGCAGGTCGTGGGTTCGATTCCCACCCAGGACAGATATTAGAGTATCAAAACAAGTATCCTTTTACAGCCTATGAACTCTAAACCAAGCATATAACAGTGACAAAATCTAGGCATATCAAATAAAATTTGTCCATGCCTTTACATTCACCACAACTCAAATACAAAACTATATTTGGTGAAAAGGCTAGGTTAATGGTACCTTAGCTAGTGCCCTCGTGTTCCGGGTTCGAACCATGCACAGGGCAACTATTTGTGTCACCCATAAATGGCTGTTATAAATTTAGTTGTACTTTATGTCTGTGAGTTTCGTGTTAGTTAAATACCCCGCGATACAGGGATTTATTGCCCTAGTGCGGTAATAGTCTTAAAAAAGGCATACCCCTAATTATAAATATCTAAAAAAATACTCTACAAAAATAATCTAAGATAATGTAGGTCTCATCTCGGCGAAATCTTGTTTTGAGATATGACAAACAAAGCGAACGGTGAGCTTTCCCCCAATAAATTGATATTGCGTTCATTTTTAGATTGGGCGAACAGTAAACCGACTTGTTTATATTTATGTATCTACAGACTGGCCGAGGAGTTGACGTTCAAACGCAAAATTTAGATACTTTATGATGAGGAATATCCGAATCACCTCCATGTATGTTCTACGAGTTTGCGTAGTTAACGAGATATAGTTTTTTTTCGTAAATTTCATTTCAGTAAACATTTTCGACTTTTTTCTCGTTCTGTTGAACATTTCTGTTTCAGTTATTTTGTGATAACTAATTAGCATAGTTTATCCTAACACCGTAAAAGTATGGTTTATCTAATCATAACTGACTTTGAGTTTATTCGAAAGTTCAAAATTAGGGTTGGAGCTCAGGACTCATACATTTTGAAAATATCAAAAAAAGTGCAAAATTGTAGACCATACATGGGGGTGATTTGGATAGGTACTCCTAGTCATAAATTATCTAAATTTTGCATTTGAACGTCAACTCCTCGGCCAGCCTGTTTAAGACCACCGTGACAACTATTCATCATCATCATCATATCAGCCGAAAGACGTCCACTGCTGGACAAAGGCCTCCCGCAAAGATCTCCACAATTGCCGGTCTTGCGCTATTCGCATCCAGCTGTTTCCAGCTAGGTAGGTCCAACTTCGAGAAGGAGGTCAATCGTAGAATCCAACTCGGCTGGGCAGCGTTCGGGAAGCTACGTAACATCTTCTCGTCTAAAATACCGCAGTGTCCCAAGTCGAAAGTCTTCGACCAGTGTGTGTTGCCAGTGATGACTTACGGAACAGAGACGTGGTCGCTCACTATGGGCCTTATTAGAAGGCTCAAGGTCACCCAAAGAGCAATGGAGAGGGCTATGCTCGGAGTTTCCCTGCGGGATCGTATCAGAAATGTCGAAATCCGCAGGCGAACCAAAGTCACCGATATAGCCCGAAGAATTGCAAAACTGAAGTGGCATTGGGCGGGGCACATAGCTCGTAGAACCGATGGTCGTTGGGGCAGAAAGGTTCTTGAGTGGTGACCTCGAACCGGAAGACGCAGCGTGGGCAGGCCCCCTACAAGATGGACCGATGATCTTGTGACAACTATTACTAATATAAATTTAAAAATATATATTCTTTGTTTTATATAATATTGAAACTTAATACAGTCTGGAGCGCAAATAGATGCACAAGACGCTGTCGGCCAAACAGTGAGGCATTAAGCTTTAGAGAAAAAACACTATCAACTGTTTGCTTATCTACTTGAGAATCATCCTGAACTCGGCTCAGTCAAGGATAGGTACTAAAGGAAATTGTGCTAATGATTACTCCATGTTAAATCTACTGGAATAACTTGATTTTTTACTGTTATATACACTGTGTGGTTAGTGTGATGTGTAAGACCTTTAAGCGTGACGGAGATGATCGATTTTATCCCCTAAGGTACATTTCTTCTTGATTGATTTAATATTTTATAACAAAGCAATAAAGTTTATAATATTGTAGCCTCTGATTAAAAATTACGTTTAATGAAGACCGAAAAAATTTTTACTCGAGGCCCTCGACAGCATGTGTGTGACGTGTTACCATAAAAAAGGTTGAGGTTGGCTGCTCTAGGGTAAAAATCAGTGCTGATTCGTCTAGTCTCCCTCCAACTCGATCCGTCCACCCACAAAACGCGTACAAAATCAGTTGAGAAGCAAACAACCGACTTAAATCAGAAACCGGTCGTCTTCGTTACGCCCATACGAAAGTCAAGACGGCCTCATTGCGTGACTTGAGTATGCATAGTTTTATGAACAAACGGTCATTGTGAACACGTATTATAATTAACAGTTTTCAGTATCATTTGTCTAAGCTCAACTGCCACGCACTATAAAATGCAGTATATTGGCGTGCCTAGAATGACATGTTAAGGAGTTAACACAGATATAGAATCGGAAAGGGATCGTCACCGTATCGCCTTCGCGTCGCCGTCAAACAGACGTCATCCTAACGTAAGCACGTAACCAAAGCGGATCAGCAACTCCGATACATCGATTCTGCTACGGCTAGGTGACGCCTCGGCTATGGGTAGGATACGCCTCCGCTACAGCGAGGTGACACCGTACCTACGACTAGGCGACGACGCCGTGCTTACGGTGAGCTTGTCCCGAGGCGAGTCGTTAACGTTATGAATCCGATTCGTGTGCTATGCAGTAGGGAGTTTTGTTCAAAGCATACTGAGCAACTCGTGTCGATACGTTTACGATCCGTTCCCGAGTTGATATATGTGCATATGTATGACCTTTAGTATTCAGTTATTATGCTTTTAGCTTTCGATGTTAGCTTTCGAATTTGTTTGTAAGATTTGATCTTACAAACAAATTCAAAAGCTAACATTTTGAAATGCATTTTATATTTATTTAATTTGTTTGAAATTGTATAAATAACTGAGCTTCATTTTATATTACCATTGTTGTCTTATATAAATTTTTATTATTTAATATGTTGTAACATTCCTTTATAACTTGTATATTTTAAGTTAAATTATTTGCACGTGATTTTATGTAAGTTCTAATTGTTGCCAATAATTTAGTCGCACGATTTAAATTTGCTGACTGTAAACTTTATTTAATATTTATCTAAATTATTTTATATTAATTGTTTTTTTTAACTAGCGTGGACGAACCGCCTATACAGAACAGATGCCTTGCCCATCAATGTACGGAAGATCCAAACAGTGAATTCAAAGTTACGAATTATCTTTATTACGAGAGGTAGCGCCATCTATTGTTTCTGTGATTAGAAAAGTGGCCGACTGATATATTCACAGTTGCATTTGAAAGATTATATTATAATGATAAGACCTTCCAAACTAACAAATTTTATTGTAGTATCGATCCTCGCCGTACTATTAAAAGTAGGTATGATTTCTGAGTTTCGAGTTAATTATATTTCATAGAGTAAATGAAAATGGTTTTTTACTATATCACTGCAATTAAAATTACTTACCTTTGGAACACGTGATTAACTAATTTTATATAGTCACAAATTTGGTGAGATTAGTATATAATATAAAAAATCACTTATTTTCGTATTTATGTACATTGCATTCGACTCCATAGGTACCTATGTACATTATTCAATTACTCACTCTGTATGTAATTAGGAGTATGATGTCGCTGAATTGGTGTTAATATTAGACTTATAGTATAAACAAGGATTCATATCATTCCCATTAATTACTAATTGTAATATTTAAGACTACTTATTATATATATGTATATTACTATTTAGTACCTGTATGTTTGGTAATTTACAATTTGTAATGTGTTACATACTTTATATAGTATAGGATACTTAAGAAGCTCTATGTAATATTCATTCATAAAATTATACAACCTTTAGAGCATCAATATTTTTTTATTTACGTGATATTGTATGGAAAGAACGTATTTTCTTTTAAGTCTTTCGCAAACTTATTTATTGGTTTTGGACCTTTTTACAAGTTAAAAGGGTTTAAAATTTGGTGGTAACTATATACCCACTGCCCGGGAAAGGGTTAAGTTACATAGGTAAATTGAGCTCCTCGAGTAGGTATCCCACACTTTAATATTACAAATTATACAGGCACCCATGGATAAACGTATGTGCGTCTTTTTTATGTCGGCCAAGGCCAGCTTTCCCATTGAAAGTGTTTCCACTGACCTGACGTTGACTGTATCGGATTATTACTAGTTAGAACACAACACTGAGGGAAGAGAATGAGTTGTAATTCTCTGTAGACATAACAAAATAAATTTATACATAGTCCCAACTACTACAGCAAACCAGTGTATTGTGATACATAAATAGGCCCAATTTTTTTTATAATTTTATTATTTTTTATTAACATTACTGACAGCATCATCACAATATGTACAGACGCCAGCCCATCCAGCTACCCCAATCTGTCAAATTTCTTTTTTATTAACTTTATCACATAAGTATATGTACAAATACAAGACTAGACCACATTTATTTTAAAGGTCTATTCAACTTCTGACCGCCAGTCATGTATCATGGACCTATAGGTACTATACTTCGATCAATATTGATCGAAGACACTATACGAGTAAGTATTTCTCTATGCATAAAACGATGTCCACGGCTGGACAAAGGGCTCCCCAAAAGAAGGATTCCACAATGGATTATATTCATCATTGGGAAGAATAAACCATAATCGCCACACTTCGCAGACGGTGGTTGGCGATCGCAGTATGATAGTACAGAGGGACGCTCCTACCCGTTCTCTGGGAGATATTTCTACGCCCCCCACAGTATGAAATGGGGTGGTTAGAGACGCTGCTACCCGTTCTCTGGGAGATATTTCTACGCCCCCCACAGTATGAAATGGGGTGGTTAGAGACGCTGCTACCCGTTCTCTGGGAGATATTTCTACGCCCCCCACAGTATGAAATGGGGTGGTTAGAGACGCTGCTACCTGTTCTCTGGGAGATATTTCTACGCCCCCCACAGTATGAAATGGGGTGGTTAGAGACGCTGCTACCTGTTCTCTGGGAGATATTTCTACGCCCCCCACAGTATGAAATGGGGTGGTTAGAGACGCTGCTACCCGTTCTCTGGGAGATATTTCTACGCCCCCCACAGTATGAAATGGGGTGGTTAGAGACGCTGCTACCCGTTCTCTGGGAGATATTTCTACGCCCCCCACAGTATGAAATGGGGTGGTTAGAGACGCTGCTACCCGTTCTCTGGGAGATATTTCTACGCCCCCCACAGTATGAAATGGGGTGGTTAGAGACGCTGCTACCCGTTCTCTGGGAGATATTTCTACGCCCCCCACAGTATGAAATGGGGTGGTTAGAGACGCTGCTACCCGTTCTCTGGGAGATATTTCTACGCCCCCCACAGTATGAAATGGGGTGGTTATATTCTTTGTGAGCCAGTAAATTTTATATCATTAACCTCATTCGATGCTGCTGAAGCAGAGACTAGTGAACCAAGTCGCATCGCGCTAATCATTAATATTCTATTCGCCCTAAAAAAATTATCAAATGGAATTGCATTTTGCTTCTAAAGACTACTACTATGAATGACTGACTGATATTTATTTATTTAGAACCAACAACTATCACTGCAGATTACACCTAATTCAATAGAGTTGTTACATAATAAGCTGCCCGTGTGAATTCACTCTTCTTTATTTTGTGTAACACACTAGCAGCTAGTTAGCTGATGCGTGAGTATCAAATAATTTGGAGAGGTTTTCCTTGTCCAATCTGTTCTTGAAGGAATTTAATGTCGGAGCCATGACTACTCTTTCAGGTAGTTTGTTCCAAGCTTTTACAACACTGTTAGGCAAGAAATGCTTCATTGGTTTCTTTTAAGATGAGTTTTCCCAAAGTTTCAATGGATGACCTCGTAGATGTTTATTATCATTTAGCTTATACATGTATTTAAGGCTAGGCAAATCATAATGATTAGTGAGGATTTTGTAAGTTTCAATTAAACTTCCCCTCTGTCTACGCTGTTTAAGTGTGGTGAGTCCAAGGAACTTGAGACGTTGTTCATATGGTAAGTTGCGCATTGGACGAACCATCTTTGTAGCCCTTCTCTGTACATTGTCAATGAGTTTAATGTCTTTTTAAAAGTCCCAGATTACATACATGTAGGTATGCATGTTCAAGGAGAGGTCTTACATATGTCTTGTATAATTTTATAAAGGTATTAGCTGTGAGACATTTAAATGACTTACGAATAATGTAGGTAGAGTACTTATCGAATTTGTTTTCTTTACAATGTTATTTTCATTTAAACTTTAGTACACAAACTGTACAAAGGCGGACTTAATGCCAAAGGCATTCACTACCAGTCGACCTTTGGGTGATGCAGAGATAATATGGTAGGTGTACCTACGAATGAACGTTTAAGTAAATTATAGATACTTTTGTATTATATTACTCTATATAATCATAAATACATAACTACTAACTATAATTATTATTTTATACATATTATACAATAGGTATATATTATTATAAATACATACCTATATAAATACATACATTAATATATACATAAATAAGATTACTGATGAGAGGTTTCTGACTTTATTTTATTTAAAATGTGCTCATGTGTTTTCTTTTTGGAAGAGAATCGACTCTTATGTCATTCTAATCTCCGGAGGTAGCGCATTCCATAGAAGTATAGACTGCACGAAAAAGGAATCATGAAGAAAATCAGTGCGATGTGAAGGGCATTGTAGAAGACGGTTGTAGGTTAAACGCAGATTTTTGCTGTGATTAGAGGAGGAGAAGGATTTATGTAGGTATATGTGTTTCCCATTTCAGGTCAGCTGACATAGTACAGTAACTCCCAAATCCCTTTGCGATTCAATTGGTGTTAATTGTTTATGTCCAAGATAATAAACTTTTCTGGGATTATTTTTACTGATGTGCAGTACAGTGCATTTATCAACATTTAATGTTAAAAGCCACATCTGAGTCCAGTTAAATATAGCATCCAGATCCAGATAGCTTGCGAATGACTTTGGGGATTTCCAAAGAATTTAGTGTCGTCAGCTAAAAGCGAAAATGGTAGCTTCAGAGTATTTTTGAGATTGTGAGGTAAAAGATGAAGAGCAATGGCCCTAGCACCGATCCTTGAGGAACGCCACTGAGTACTTTTTGAGGTTTCGATAAGATATCCCCGATACGCACACGAAATGATCGACCTGAAAGAAAGTCACTTATCCAGGCTAGTAATCTTCCACGTATGCCAAGATATTCTAACTTGTGTATAAGGAGTTTTAAGGGGACTCTGTTGAATGCCTTTTCATAGTCTAAATAAATAACATTAGTTGGCTGTCCATTATTTTGATTCAGTGTCCACTCATTTAGGCAACGGGTGAACGGGACGAATTTGTTGGAACGAAACCATGTTGCTCATCCAGGATTATTAACTGTTGTTTTAGGAAATGTCTTATATGATTGACTATTATTTTTCCATGGTTTTGCATATAACGCTGGTCAAACTTATGGGCCTGTAATTGACAGGTAATAATTTATTGCCTTTTTTTTATAAATCGGCACTACAGTAGCCATTTTCCAATCAGTTGGTAATATTCCATCGTTCAATGATTTGTTCATGATTTTCGTTATTTTGCCGATTAAAGCTCCAGAGCATTTTCTGAGAATTATTGATAATGTCGTCAGGACCTGGGGCTCTACCGGCTAAGTCACCGAACATCGTTTTCGTGAATGGCGTTCAAATAAATAAAGGTTTAAATAGCCTTAATCAATTGTTAAATCGGCTTCCATGACCACATGTGCCGTCATAAATGGTCCGGAATCGATTGTCAACGTTGCAGCCGATTTAACAATTGATTAAGTCATTTTCAACCTTTATTTATTTGAACGCCATTCACGAAAACAATGTTCAGTGACTTAGCCGGTAGAGCCCCTGTTGCAGTAGTATCGTTGAAGGTCAACAACACCTTCCTTGCCAGCTCTTCAGTAGGTAATATTAAGCTCTTCAATAGTGTTTGTAATTCTAGCAAGATTGATGTTAGGCATAGGTCCATCAGGTTCGTTAATATAACTTAATTTGAATATATCCGCAAAGGCTTCTGCAATTTCCTCTGGCTTCATAACAAGACCGTTTGAACCATTTTTATTGCATTTGGAATGTATATTTTAGAGTTTAATTGTTTTCTAATATAACCATAAAAAGCCTTGGAACTTATATCTATAATCGTAGATTCAAAAGCGGATCTTCTGCTTCTAGAAAGTTTGATGACTTTGTTGTTAACTTTTCTATACTCTAAATAGTTATAATCACTTGGATTGATTCTGTAACTAACCCAAAGTTCTTTTTTCTTTTTAGTCAAGTCAGCTATCTCCTTATTAATCCAGGGTTTGTTAGTGTACCTACCTACTGGTTTTTAGATTTTATGAACCAATAAATGAACATTCCTGTCCCAATATTGGCCTAAAGATCAGAAATCGTTTTTTAAAACGACTCCCAAAACTTGAATCTTATGGTATAAGAATTAATTACATATTTCAACAAAAATATGAAATCGAGATTGGTCTAGTGAATGAACGGTCGTTCATTCACCGGGTTTCCACCAATTTGTAGTTCCAGTACTGGGATAATTATTTTAAAACTTGCTAAAATAGCAATGGAACCAATTTAAAACATATAGAATAACTATGCTTTACTAGAATGCATCAATAACTTATAGTTTGTTCCACTATTATGGCTACAATGTGGTATCAAAAAGGTTATGTCTTACCCGAAGCCTAAATTTTTGCTTGAACAAATAACAGATGCACTAACACTCCCAACTTTCAACACTCGCCATTTTAAAACAAACAGTGACGTGTGGCCACTATAATAAAAAAAAGAGTTGCAACCACGAAAAAAAATACTGTGTTGGGTACAAATATTTTAATTTCTTAATAATTAGAAAATACTGCGTTTTGTTCATTCACTGGGGCGTGTTCATTTACTGGAGCATCTACCCTACTAATGACTTGCAGTATCGCTGTTATTACCAAGTGATCGCTTTTGCCTACCGGAGCATGATACTCTACGTCACATATTAGGGTATCATCATTGCAGAGTATAAGATCCATTAAGGATTCTTCTTGGTTGCGTTTCCTGGTGATTTGCGTGACAAGTTGGTTGAGGTTGCTGTTTGAGTATACATATTACCAAAATTTTCAGATAACCTGTCATATCCATGCAGTTTTTGGAGCGGCCAATTTATCCCTGGCAGATTGAAATCTCCCGCAATAACTAATGTATTCTCAATTGCTGCTTTTCTAATCGTAGGTATTAAAAAGAATTTCATCGGAATCGCATTGAGTTAGATGGGGGTCTGTATACACACGCCATAAGTATGATAAGATCTCTATACTGAACATCAAGCCATAATGCTTCCACCAAATCGTGTTGATATGTATTATTAACTTTAGATATAACAGTAGAACCATTTATTTCATTTATACATACTTATATGGCCACACCATGGTATTTTATGACCTCTGTCCAGACGATACAATGTGTATCCTGATATGTTGATAATATATTATGTACCTACCATTAGTGATTGCGGAAATCAGATGTGTTTCGGTTATTAAAATAAATGCAGGCTTATAATTATTAACCTGGAGAAGAAATAAATCAAATTTCAAATCGAACTTGACTTCACTATGTTGGGACACCGCGTTGAGTGCGCGCAAAGCCCGTGTCAGTGGTGCCCTCTGCAGCAGGTTAGTACGCGCTGGCGGCACCCATAACAAAGGCGGTTGCCGCCGCCATCCCACGTATTGATCAGGGACCCACAACGAACTGTCTGTAGAACGACTGGGTTATGTATTTTACCTCTTAATTATTGAAGCAGATAAATCGTGAGAGCAAATGAATGAAATATATACTGGACATTTTGCCTACATGCAGCATAGTAGCATGTCACAAGCAGCAGATAACTTAATGATGTTGCACTCCTGCAGCCCTGTCACGATCATCTTGCACCTGAACTTCTCATGGTCATATCGGGCCCGCCCGTGTTGTAAGGATCTTATTTGGCCAGTTGTGTAGTAATAATCTTTTTTATTGATGTAAGTCCACAAAAAAGTGTACTGCCTACTCATCTTGTTTTGAGAATGATGAATGCAACTATTTGCACATACTCACACACATTCACATACTAAAAAAATATAGTGTAGTTGCCTAGCCTCCATTAAAATTTACTACCATATCCAAATTTCAGCAAATGGAACTATTTTATAATGAAACAAAACAAAGTCTTGTACAAATTTTAATAAATCAAAAATTACATAAAAATATAGGTATGTAATACCTATTGCATATCTGTAATTAATTAGTAATTATTAGATATATTATTTACATTATCTTATGTTATTAAAATTGAAATACTGTGTTTTACAAAAACTCGTCACACCAATCTTTCAAGCACTGGTAGCATTCTGCTGATTGTTTAGCGTTGGCATTGCATGTGTCTTTCAACCATTCTTGGAATAGTTCTTTATCTTTCTTCAGCACAAGAAACTGTCCCAGAACTGTGTATGCCTGAAATAGAAAAATAAAAGGGTTAGAGAATTATTTATTTTTGGGAAAAATGGCCAATCCAAAATGCACAATTGTCTAGTTCAGTGTTTTTCAACCTGTGGGTCGCGACCCCCCGGGGGGTCGCGAAGCCTCTTTAGGGGGGTCGCGACGCTTCTATGGGAAAGTTGCAAAACGTTGGGAAAGTAGGTCAAAGGGTGGCAAATAAATTTGGAGATGGAGAATTGGGCCTGCTGCAAATACATTAAGAGTTAAGCGCGAAGTTCCAAAACTCTGGTTAGTAGTAGTTGACATAGAGTCAAAGTGCTTAGGACCGGACGCCTCCTGCCGGAGACTCTACATGGGGGTCGTGCGGTCGATGGCCCTTTACGGGGCCCCAATATGGGGGGAAAGCCTGACGCCAAAAAATATCGCGCTGCTGCGTCGGCCACAGCGAGCGATGGCTGTCAGAGCTATTAGGGGATACCGCACGATCTCCTTCGAGGCAGCGAGTCTCCTAGCCGGATCGCTACCGTGGGAACTCGAAGCGAGAACCCTCGCGCTGCTATACAGGTGGCGTGGGGAGACGCTCGAGCGGGGCTTTCGACCTGCGTTGCGAGAAATCGAAGCGCGACGGTCGGAGCTCAACCATAACACGGTGGCGGAGTGGAGACAGCGACTTGCGCAACCAAATGCGGGGCACGCCACGATAGTGGCGGTAAGACCCGTCATGGAGGAATGGCTGGAGAGGAGGCACGGCGCCCTCACTTATCGGCTTACGCAGGTACTCTCGGATCATGGATGCTTCGGGAAGTACCTGCATCGGATAGGCCGAGAAGAGACGCCCGGTTGTCACCATTGTGGTAGCCCCGTTGACACGGCGCTTCACACATTGGTGGAATGCCCAGCCTGGGAGACACAGCGCCGTGTTCTCGGTGCTGCAATGGGTGCGGCTGACATCTCGCTTGCAACGGTGACCGAATTCATGGTTGCAAGCGAGAGTTCTTGGGATATCGTCGCCACCTTTTGCGAGGAGGTGATGATCGCAAAAGAGGTGGCGGAGCGAGAACGGGAGACATCATCCTCCCTGCCAAGCCGCGCCAGGAGAACCGGGCGTCGGAGGGCGCACATCGCTAATCTCCGGCCTCCATGAGGAGTGGCCGGCGGGCGGTGGACCTGGGGCAGTCCTCCGTCCGACCAGAATAGGCCTGAGACGGTGGCGCGCCGTGTTCCGCGCGCGCCTCTCTTGACGAGGGGGGCAAGGGTGCCCCCAACGGAAGTGGGGCTCACTTAAAAGTGGGCCAGCGCCTGTCCAGACTGCGGTGAATGCGCGAGCGAATCCCGTGGTCTGGATTATAGGTGGCTGAGGAACATCGTGGGGTTTTAGTCGGTAAACCCAGCACTACCATCTGGCTGGGAGTCCGACATACCCCGTCGCTTCCCCAGCGTGGGGAAATCCATAAAGGATTTCCCCACGTAAAAAAAAGTGCTTAGTCGACATCTGTTTCAAAAAAATTGTGGAGATTGGCAATAGTTTTGTTTTTTTTTTAATAGAATTTACCATTTTTAGGGTTCCCTAGCCAAATGGCAATAAACGGAACCCTTATTCATTCGTTCATTCATGTCTGTCTGTCTGTGTATCTGTATGTCCGTCCGTATGTTACAGGAACTTTTTTTCGGAACTATAAGAACTTACCTGTTAAAACTTGGTAAATAGATGTATTCTGCGAACTACATTAAGATTTTCACACAAAAATAGAAAAATAAAACAATACATTTTGAGGGTACCACATACTACATACAAAATAATTTTGGAGTATATATCTATGGATACTCTTCAAAAATGATATTGAGGTTTCTAATATATATTTTTTAACTGAATAGTTGGCGCGAAAGACACTTCCAAAGTGGTAGAATGTGCCCCTCCCCCTGTAGCTTCTAAAATAATAAAACAAAAAAATATGATTCAACGATATCTATTAAGTAGTTTTTTTAAACGTCTTTACCGTAAACCGCAATTTACCTATCATTCAATTAACTCAAATATAAATAAATAAAAAAAACATATTATGTTGCTTGCTACGGAATCCTTCATGGGCGAGTCAGATTCGCAGTTTGATGCTTTTTTATTAGTATTTAGAACTTGACTGTATTCCTGTGGTAAGGTTTTGGCCGCAAGGGCTTGGCGATCGAGAAGGCTATGCGTCAATAGGCGTTTCGCAGCTGTTTTTCCAGTCTAGCAAGAATACCACTATTTGCAGCAGTTTTGCTCCATCACTACAAATATCAATACATTTCTTTTCCCAGGAAATATGTGATACAAGCACTGACGTGTGGTATTCATGGCAAGCCCTGTACAAAATAGTATTTGTTCCATTAAGTCTCATTGGATTCAAAACACATAAAAGCTAGAAAGTGCACACAATCCGCAATATTCGTAGATTCATCAAATTTCAAGGAGACTACTAATATATTTTTTTTGTTCTCTTATTTATTCCCAATCACAGTAAACCTGAATTTGAAATGTCGTAAAAAGCAAGCGAATCACGATCGGGCGTTCCGCCACTGCATAGCAAGTGTCGCCCCCGTAACGCTCGTCGGGTCTCTGATACTCATTGCCTCAACTCGCATTTTAATTATGTATTGATCCGAACCCTAATTAAGAAAAGTACTAAATATGTTGGAAATACATGCGAAAAAGGGGGTTAAAAACGGGTACGGGGGGTCGCGATAATGTTTCTTAATACTAAAGGGGTCGCGTCACGAAAAAGGTTGAAAAACACTGGTCTAGTTTAATGGGAGATTACTCCTAAAGTGGCAGTACTCCTAAGCACAGGTAAAGTTTAAGATATTAAAAACATGCCATTATGTACAAGTTCCACAGGTTTGTGAAGATCACTACTTCTTACTACAATTTCATTTTGAAGTCCAGCCACTGTAAGAATACATACCCAACCTCTGTCCTTAGACATGACTGGAAAATAAATATTATTATGCAAAACATAAATGATATTTATCATCAGTAGAGATAATAATATAGAAACTATTTTATAATACGAACATAAACATACATTTATAAATTTAGCGTGTTTGCCAAATTACAAACAACATAATAAATTTAATTATGTTAATTTCTATCCCTAGTCATGGTGTAGAGAGAGATGCATTCTTATAGCAACTTGATATGATTTTACTATATATAAAGTAGTTTGGAGGACACCAACAACTGTCCTTATCAATATCTCAATTTTTGAGGCACTACTTAGATTGTCTGGATGACAGAATTTTGTAATAATTCTGCCCATGGTATATATTGAATGTTATTATGACTTGCTAGACAAGCTAAAGCTACCTTTTCATTTGACGGAGGTTGTGGGTTTGATCCCATCCAGGACAGAATGGAATGTCCTGAATGGACTCAGGACAAACCGACATGTTCATACACACAAATATCTGATATTTGTGTGTATGAACATGTCGGTTTGTCCTGAGTCTGGATGTAATCATATACAAGTGTGTATTTTCAAAGAAAAGTAGTATATGTAATATATGATAACTGATATATTACATGGTTTCCATAATACAAGCTCTGCTTAGTTTGGGATCAGATGGCCATGTGTAAATAATGTTCCAGGATATTATTATTATTATTTACAATTCTCAGTAGCTGCCACGTCATGCACTGCACGGTAGGGTAAAAAAATATGACGATTCCACATAAATGTAAAATTTTTACGGAATAAAGTACCTTTGACTTTGAACATATTTATAACAGGACAATATAAACCATAAATACCTATTGTAATCTCAATTCAAATTCTTGCACTCATATCAAGTACACATTTTAAGGACACTAGAATTAATTTGTATGGATCTACATACATCAAACATGACCTTGAGACCATAAAAGTATTGATGATAACTATAAATAAATGTGACTAATAATAAGTAATAATGAAGTAACATTAATTTACCTCATTATTACTAATAACTAGTCACAGTTATTTTTAGTTATCATCAATATACGTTTTCAGTTGTGTTTAAATCCCATAAATATTAAAAATTAGTTAAGTAAAACCGACTAAGACCATTTTGTATGATTAGGAAGGTCAAATGTTATCGATTATTCACTAAGCAAATAAAAGTAGTCTGATCGCAATCTCACGATAGGTATCCGTAGAGATATTGCGCCTTTTAATAGTTGCATAGTTTGCAACCTTTTGTTACAAATTTTGGTAGTAGGACCAAAGCCGGTACATTCAAGTCATGTATATATTATAAATGTGATGATATGTTGCTATTAATATGGTAACTAACCTTATTAAATCCTGCAACTTCCAACCTCTTTCCCAAAACTTCCCCAACGCCCGCTAATTCTGTTACAAGCTTCTCTCCCATAGGCTCGGCAACGAAATTCCTATGTTTTTGGGATGTGCTTGACATGTTTGGTGATAACCTGGGATTCCTTTCGATTCAATAAACAACCGGATTTAACCAATGTTTTAGAAATAGAGCAGCCTACCGGCTATAAAACAGAAAAATACTTTTAACTATGAGTAACGGCAACAAGCGTCAAGCAAGCTACCCAAGTACCTAACCCAAACGATTTTTTTTTTTTTTTTTTTTTTTTTTTAACTTTACGCGTGCAGTTAGCCTTACGGCTTTTACTGCTTCACCGGGCAGTAGGGGTGAGCGTGGGCTCTAACCGGCCTAGCAAATATAGACTACAAACTAAGTACCCGCGCCGGAGGGCACCCCCTGTGGGGTTCGAACACGGCTCTGGGCGGATACTGACGGGGAGAGGGCGAGAGATCATGGTTTTTAGGGAGTTTAGTGCAACTTTCGCTCTACGTTAATGACATGACGCGGCCCCCCGTCCGCGTTGAGGGGGTCTTTTTATCGGTACGATATGCAAACTAAGGGTCATGGAGGACGCTGGTAGTCGCGACGCGTTCGCGGTCGTACTCGCATCCGGCGAGTACGAAATATCGGTTGTGCAGTGTTGCGAGAGTCTCTAATCGATTTGATTTGGTTTAAGTATACGGTGATCTCGTCGTCCGATTCGTCTATGACGTTCTTCGGACGACGGTGTTTACGTGAGAGTCGGTAAGGAGTGTATTTGACCGCCTGTACCACCAATTTGCTTGGATGGTGAGTGGCAGAGTCAAAGTACCTTTTGGACGCTTGCTTCATCCATTGCCTGATGGTAGGCAATTGGAGATCGGCATGGAGGCTTTTGTTACGGACGAACCACGGTGCGCCCGCGGCTCGTCGCATAAACTTGTTCTGGACTACCTGGAGGAGGTGGATGAATCGATCCTTAGCGTGCGCGAAGACCGGGCTCGCATAGGTCATCATGGGTCGAATGCACGTCTTGTAAATTCTCACCTTGTTTTCAAGGGACATTTTACTGCGTGCATTCAGGAGGCCGTGTAATCGATAAAGGGCAAATGAGGCACGGTTACGAGCGTATCTCAGATGGTCCTTGAAGTTTAACTTCCGATCGAGGATCACTCCCAAATATTTGGTTTTCTTCTCCCAGGGGATCGGTTCACCAAACATTCGGACGGGATCGGCGGTGGGGGCGGGGTCTATCCTAGAGAAGAGCACGGCAGCGCTCTTGGTGGGATTGACTTCGATCCTCCATTTCCTGAACCATTCGCCGAGGGTGTCGGCTGAGGATTGGAGTTCTCGGTGGATGACTGACGTGCTCCTACTGGAGTAGTAGAGAGCTGTGTCGTCAGCGAAGAGGGCTAGATGAGCCTTATTGGGTCTGGGGATGTCGCTGGTGTACAGCGAGAACAGGAGCGGGGCAAGGACTGAGCCTTGGGGAACTCCTGCGCGTATCGGTCTGAGGGAGGAGTAATTTCCCTCGACGCGGTAGCTAAACGTTCGGTCCGTAAGGAAGTCTTGTAAGATGTGCACGAGACGGTCGGGCACTTTGAGTTCGAACAGCTTATATAATAAGCTGTTGTGCCAGACCTTATCGAACGCTTTGGCCACGTCGAAGAAGAGTGCTCCTGTGTGGGCGTCCTGTCTTTGACGGGCAGCTTTCACTAGGATGTGTTCGACAATGCGATGCACCTGGTGAACGCTGGAGTGTCTGGCTCGAAAGCCAAACTGCTCGTCAGGGAGGATATCGTTTGCATGGATGTAAGACGACAAACGGGCGTGAATGATGCGCTCGTAGAGTTTCCCCATGGCGCAGAGGAGGCTAATGGGGCGGTAGTTCGCCGGATCGGATTTGGGTTTTCCGGGTTTCGGGATGCCAATCACGTTTGCCTGTTTCCACTGGTGTGGAAAGATGTTGTTGGAAAAGGCCGCGTTGAAAATCGCGACCATTAGGCTAAGTAGAAGCAACGGGAGTTGCTTGAAAACGCGATTGGTGATTCCGTCGTACCCGGGGGCTTTGCGAGGGTGGAGGTCCCTGATCAGAGTCGTCTGCATCCTCCCGGGAGGGGGCAGTTGGGGTCGGAGGGAGTGGTATGGCGAGCCTACGTTCTACCTCAGAGTCGACCTCGTTGAGGTGCTCCGGGTCTACTGGTAGGGTGCTGGGAGAACATTGGGTCTCTAGATTGTCGGCCATGCATTCGGCTTTTTCGTCGTCATCGAACGCGGGGCGTTGATTCGGACGCGTCAGCGGGGGGATGGTCCAGTCGGTGTCTGTCTTGAGTCGCTTGCAGAGATTCCAAAAGGCCTTCCGCGAGGGTTGAATCTCGGTAACCCAAACGATGTACTACCGTAGGATTAAATACTCTTATGATGTAACCAAAGAGTATTTAAACCTGTTTAGACCAGGGTCGATAATTTTTAAAACCAAAAAAAAAAAAATAATAGGATGTTTCATCCTATTATTATTTTTTTTGGTCATTAGAAAAGGAGGGGAATATGATAAAAATGAAAGGAAAAATAATTTACGGGCGATCTGGGGTCGGGAAGGGGATGGGGGTGAGTTTTTAAGGGTAAAAAACGGTTTTTCTCGATTTCCGGCAAAACTAATGAGCCCTATCGAAAAAAGTCAAATGGCAAAGTTGTAGGAAATAAAAGATCTAAAACTTTTGTATTTACACTTTTTTCACATAACCTCAAAATTTATGTGAAAAATTCAAAAAACCAAGTTTTTGGTTTTTATCTTTTACAAAAAAATTTCTTTTTTAACGAAATATGGTGAAAACTTACCTTTTTATGTCCTAAATACGCTGTAATTTATTTGATTAAATGTTTATTATTTCACCTTATTTTGAATTAATATCGAAAAATCACCCTAATTTTCAATCGAAAACTCACCCGTCAATATATCAGCGTTTTTCAAAAAGTTGGTATGTTTTCTGTTCGTTGAAATCTCTACTTTCCGATGGTGAAAAAAAAAAAAATATGTTACTGTAGTGAATCTTCTCAGAAAATGCAAAAAATCGAAAAAAAAGTCGAATTCGATTTGTGGTTTTACAATTATAAAAAATTTCATCTAAAAAATGTGATTGCTGCAATTTGTTTCAATTAAAAAGTTGATTTATTTAATGCTAATTACTTTTATGTCATAGAAAATCTCATTATATATAAATATAAACGTAAATCGTACAATTAAATGTAGATACTTTATTCTGATTACGTTATTCATTACAATATTTTTAAACACATTAATCTTATCATTCATAAATACCTTATCTTCAATTCTAATCACGTATCCACTAGTTTTTGTCTTTTTGATGGCATTTCTTCATCATTAGATTCGTCAAACATCTCCGATTCTAGTAGATCTTCGAAATCTTCACCATTACCTTCACCTTCTTCCTCTCCAACATTATTTCCAGACTGCGTTGGTTCTTCATCCACAATTTCTTCTGAATCATTAACTTCCTCGTAGGTTTCTTCTTCAATATTGGAGCAATTTTCAGAACCATGACAGTTTGAACATAAATTTGTGCATTTTAAACCATGTTTTCGGCAACCAAATTTTAAACTGTTACATCCAGTTTCACAGCTGCAGCAAATAGCTTTGAGCAATATTTCCGGAATTAATTCTTTTTGTGTAAATTTTGGCATAATTCCACGTTGATATTGCTTGCAGCCCCAATCTCTTGCTGTTAGTTAGTTACCCAACAAAGTTTGAAGCTGATAATATGCCCCTGTAACAATGTTGTTCTGCTGCTCTTTCTGTGGGTGGGAGGTTTGCCAAAACGAAAGATGATTTAATTTTTGCCAATTGATATTTTGGAAACCTTAATTGATTCAGTGTATTTTTTTCATTTATACATTTATAAATAGATTTGATTAGTTGTAATCCATCCATTTTTTTTTATTTCTTCTTTACTCGCATCTTTCTTATAAAAAACATTGGCCAAATTTGACAAATTTTTAACGTCTAATAATGAATTGACGATACTTTTCTTTCCTTTTCCGGCAAATCCAGATGTTGTATCGCAACCAGAAAAACAATGCAGAAATGCAACAATGTTTCTTAAGGATTCATGTTTGAAACTATTAGACGTGAAAAATAGGTCTTTTACATTTCCAGAACCTGGTTTGAGAAAATAAATGTCATGATTATATGAATTTAACTGATTTAAAAGGACCAAAAGATCAATATCTTGGCCCACAACAATTGCAGTTTTATTAGTACTCATTGCAACTTTTGCATTTCATGAGAAGATTTGCTATATTAACATATTTTTTTTTTCACCATCGGAAAGTAGAGATTTCAACGAACAGAAAACATACCAATTTTTTCCAACAAGCTGATATTTTAACGGGTGAGTTTTCGATTGAAAATTAGGGTGTTTTTTCGATATTAATTCAAAATGAGGTGAAAAATAAATATTTTGAATCAAATAAATTACAGCGTATTTGGGACATAAAAAGGTAAGTTTTCACCATATTTCGTTAAAAAGAAATTTTTTTGTAAAAGATAAAAATAAAAATCTTGGTTTTTTTAATTTTTCACATAAATTTTGAGGTTATGTGAAAAAAGTGTAAATACAAAAGTTTTAGATCTTTTTATTACCTACAACTTTGCCATTTAACTTTTTTCGATAGGACTTTTAGTTTTGCCGGAAATCGAGAAAAACCGTTTTTTACCCTTAAAAACTCACCCCCATCCCCTTCCCGACCTCAGATCGCCCGTAAATTACTTTTCCTTTCATTTTTATAATATTCTTTTCTAAATAACCTTTTCTAATGGGTTTCATCCTACTATTATTTTTTTTCACTTTTTATTATTTTTAAAGGCTTCTACCCTGGTCTAATTAGAGCATTTCTCAAAAAAAATGTTATTTCTATCTTATTCTCTGTCCCAAATTTTCAGTTTTGTTTTTCTATACATAAAATAGATCATTAGTAGTTTCTATTAAGTTATATAATTAGTAAGTTAATTGCTCTAAGTAAAATAAATTAAAAATTTATAAATACAATAAGAATTTATAAAATATAAAAATATTTTAAAAATCGGTTTAATCTAGTTGTATGAAAAGTGAAGTGTCCCAATTTCATACCGTCCCAAACGATCCATCCATTGTACTGAGTGAACTTCCGGATATTCTAGAATCACTTAAATGTACCTATTTATTACGAAATAAAAGACCCCAATTAATTTATAAATAAATCTTTAGTCCTATAGAACAAATATATTTAATAAATAATTATTTTATTGTATCGCATAAAAAGTTCCTTTTTAGTTTTCTTCTTTTGTGACCGTAATTTTCGTAAAAAATCCTAAGTTGTTACCCAACAATCAGAGCTAAGCTCCAATTTTATATTTATTTCTCCTCGAGTACCATTAAAGCTCTTAATCTTGATTTCGAAAGTCAAATCATAGACGAGTACTAGCTACTTTTGGTTTGGGAACGTATGAAAGGGGTTTTTAAAATCTAAAAATTAAAATTAATTAAAATAAAATAATACGTCTACACCGATTTGGAGGTGATTTAATAATGAATTATAAAAGTAGCGGGCAGATACATCCGGTGAAGCAGAGACGGCTGTATCTGCATAAAAATAATTCTTAGAAGTTTATCCCTTAGTAAGCATATACTTACTTACATATATTAGAGTACTAATCTAAGGCAGAGGGGCGAGGTGTATCCATAACTCCTCCCTCCTTAAGAGTAAAATTATCGGTTGAATCGATTTTAGATTTATTCCGATAATTTTGCTTAACACAAACAAATTTCAGTAATTTTAAACGAAACACAGTTACAGTAAAAAGATAAGAAACATACAAATGACTAACACGACTGCTGGCGGCGAAAGATCCCGTCCGATCTCAGCGACCAAGACTCGTCTCTCGGCCTCCCAGGCCGGGCACTCCTCCAGCGTATGCTGGGCAGAGTCCAGGTCGCTCCCGCAATGGTGACAATGTGTCGTCGCTTCTCGGCCGATCCGGCACAGATACTCACCGAAACACCCGTGTCCGGTGAGTATCTGTGTCAGTCTGTAGGTGACGTAACCGCCCTTCCTTCCCACCCAGGCCTCGAGGTGAGGCAGGATAGCATCGACGGCACGTTGGCGCGCGTTCAGGCGCAACTCCAGCCGTGCGCGCCTCTGTGTAAGTACGCGCCGGTGTGCATCCCGCCTATAGGCAATGAGCGTCTGTTCTGGCGCCTCACCGCTCTCCCGGCGGACGCGGATCTCGGTGTAAACCGTCGCGTCGACTGCCGCCAGGAGATCAAACGGCGGGAAGCGCGCCAGGAGTGTCGCCGCCTCAAAGGATACCGTCCGGTATCCTCGTGCGATCCGTATGGCCACCACACGCTGCAGGCTATTCAAAATAGCCCTGCAGTGGGAGGCGCCCGTCAGGCGTTCAGACCAGACGGGCGCCCCATAAAGGACCATGGATCGCGCGACACCTCCGTAGAGGCGGCGAACTTCTTCCCTGGGACCCCCGAGGTTCGGCAAAAGCCGGTGTAACGCACCGGTTACCCGGCGCACTCGGGGGGCCAGACGCTCGAAATGCTCCTCGAAGCCCCATCGGCTGTCTAGGGTGAGGCCCAGGTACTTCATGCACCGCCCCACCCTGACCTCTGCGTCACTTACACGCATCGACATACTGGGTGGTTCCACCCTACGGCGTAAGCCGTGGAACCATAGCGCCTCGGTCTTGTGAGGCGCTACCCGAAGGCCCAGTCTCAAAATGGCCGCGACGACACGCGCACCTCCGAGTTCGGCGAGCCGTACCGCCCGCTGGAAGCTTACCTCCCGGGCTATGACGAGCGTGTCGTCCGCATAGCAGACGACGCTCACTTCGGGAGGGAGGCTTATCCGCAGGACCGCATCGGACGCGAGGCTCTATAGCAGAGGTCCCAACACGGACCCCTGAGGAACCCCGCAGGAGAGCTCCCTCTGGATCTCAATCCCGTTCCGACCGACGAATTTGATCGTCGTGTCGCGCAAATATGCCCCGACTATACCACGGAGATAGGGAGGCACGTTGTGATGCACCAGTGCCTCCCGTATCGCCCGCCATGGGACGGAGTTGAAGGCGTTGACGATGTCTAAGCTCACTGCCAACGCCACCCCCCCCGCCCGAACGGCGGGCTCCGACAGGGCGCGGACGCGGTTGATCGCGTCCAGCGTCGAACGTCCCTGCCGGAAACCGAACTGGTTGTCCGATAAGTCGGGGCCAACGCGCGACAGATACTCGCTGAGACGGGCGGCTATGACACGCTCAAAGAGCTTGCCCGCCTCGTCCAGCAAGCAGATTGGTCGGAACGCCGAGGGAGAATCGGCGGTCCTGCCCGGCTTCTGCAGAAGCACAAGCCTTGCCTCTTTCCAGCAGGTGGGGAACACGGCACTACGGAGGCAGCTGGTGAACAGTTGCCTCATCCGGTCCCCCAGGACTGCCAGGGCGCAAACCCACGCCCTGCCCGGTATTCCATCCGGGCCAGGGGCGGTATTACGGGCCGCAAGTCGCCGTACTGCTCGGTCCAACTCCCCCTCCGTCACCTCCAACTGATCGTCCCAATCATGGTACGACGGTGACGGAGGGTCCGAGGGACTGTACTGGACCCTAGGGAAGAGGGTGTCTACCACCCTCCTCAGGAAATCCAGGTCCAGGGTACTCGTCAACGGAGGGACCCACGGTCTGAGCTTGCCCAGTACCATTTTGTACGGGCGCCCCCATGGGTCCCTATCCAGTCCCTCGATGAGCTCGTTCCAAGACCGAGCTTTGGCTTCCGCTATCGCAACAGATAGCGCCGTGACGGTGACTTGATACGCCCTGTGCGCTCCGGCAGCCTCTTCAGCATTGGCTCGCCTACTCCGACGGGCCCGCTGGTGTCGGCGACGCGCTGCAACATACTCTGAACGGAGTCGCGTGATTTCGGCCGACCACCAATACTGCGAGCCTCGTCTGTCACCCGGACGGATCCGGGGCATCGACGTGTCGCAGATGCGAGACATGATGCCACGGAACCAGCCCGCTTGCGAATTGGGATCGGACGGGATCCTCTCTCCACCCTCACTCGCCCCCCAGGCGATGGCGACGGCGGCAGCCGTCAGCATGTCGCGGTCCAAGCGGCGTAGGCACCAGCGCCGCGGTGGGACAACACTTCTGCGGTCAGGGCCGCCTCGGGGCGGACGGAAGGCCACGCTAAAATGTATGTGTCGGTGATCCGACAGCGTCGCAATTTCCTCCGCAACTTTCCACCCCGAGACCAGGTGCATGGCCGAGGGAGTCGCCCACGTCAAGTCGACGATCGACTCCCCCTGCCACCGCACACAGGTGCTGACTGAACCCCGATTTAAAAGACGGAGGTCCAGTCCGGCGGCCCATTCCAGCAGTGACTCCCCTCGAACGTCGTCCCGGGCATCGCCCCACACACTAGAGTAGGCGTTAAAATCGCCCAGGCAAGTACCGGACGGGACTGGTAAGAGCTAATATGGCTCGTTAGCCCGTCCAGGTACGCCTCAAAATTTGCGAGGCCGCAATTCGGGGAGATGTAGCAGCCCACCACGACTGCTGGTCCCCACTCCACGACGACAAATCCGGGCCCCTTGGTCAGGAGTGCGCAATGGGGGTCATATTCCCCCTCTGCCCAATAAATGGCGACGAGGCCCCCATCCGCCCCGAACCAACTAGGGTGGTCGGGAACGGAGTGAGGCTCCGCCACTATCGCTAGGGCAACCGAACGCTCAGCAATCGTCTGCGCAAGAAGAGCTTGCGCAGCGATGCAGTGCTTCAAGTGGCCCTGCAAAATAAGTTGGGGGGGAAAGAATTCTTAGACCTCCATAGACACCCCACCGGAGCCAGAACCCGGTTCGCTGGACCGCGACGATGTATGAGCGGACGTGGCAGGACGTCCCGCTCCCTTTCGTTTTGGTGGCGTACACCTACCGCTGCCCAGGCGATGGTTTGCCGGCCTGCCAAGCTGCGAGGGGCGCGCGCCGTGCATTCCTTCGCCTTGTGGCCCTGTTGGCCACAGACGAAGCACGACGCGCTCCGGTCGCACCCGGTGCACCGAGCCCTGACATGCCCCCTCTCCAGGCAGCAGTAACATTGAAGAGCTCTGGGTGGAAGCGCTACCACCCGGACCGACATCCAGCCCACTAGTGCTCGGCCGACTACCGCTAATTTGCGGGCGGCCACTAGTGGGCACCGAACCCACACCGAACCTAAGCCCGACGGGGAATAACGAATTTCGCCGACCTTACGTCGGCGACGGTGCAACCTCCCGTCGTGGCTATTGTTTCAGCTACCTCAGTACACATTATACCTACCAACTGGAAAGTGAAAGAGCGTACAGAGTGATACTACGAGGGCTTCATTCCTCAGAAGATACTTCACTTATAAAACAAGAATTGCAAGAACAAGGACACGAGGTCAGACAAATAGTAAATGTGCTACATAAATCCACCAAAAAAGCACTTTCTATGTTCTTTGTTGACCCAACAAAAACAAAAAGGATATATTTGAACTTAGATATTTAGGTCAAATGAAAGTGACATTTGAAGCCCCATATAAAAAAAAACAAATAGAAGTAACGCAATGCAAAAGATGCCAAAAAAAGACGCAAATGGACTGACAGAACGTCGTCTAGAAAAAAAAATTGCATTCATATCTGAGACAAGATTTACTGCGAAATCGCACGTCGTAATAAAAAATTATACAGTTTACACGAGAAACCAACCCTCCGGAAATAGTCATGTAGGAACTGCAATAATTATAAAAAATAACAAAACATTATGAACTAGAGAAATACCACACAGATAAAATCCAAGCAACATCAATAAAATTGCAAAACAATAAAGTTGAGTTAACCATCTCTGCAGTGTATTGTTCACCCAAACACACAATTACCAAAGATGATTACAAAGTGTAATTTTCTTTCCTTGGCTCAAGGTTTATCAGTGGTGGAGATTGGAATGCGAAACATACGTACTGGGGTTCGCGTCGTATCACTCATAGAGGAAGGCAACTATTTGGCACAGTACAAAATCTAAACCTAGAGTGCATGACCTCATGCAAACCAACATACTGGCCCACAGATCGAGCTAAAATTCCTGATTAGCTTGACTTCTTCGTCACCAAAAATATAAGTCGAAAGTACATGAAAACGGAAACATGCACAGATCTATCTTCCGATCACACACCGGTCATATTAAATATCACCTCAACAGTGGTAATAGTTCAACCTACAGAAAGGCTCTACAACAACGGTACAAATTGGGATATGTACCAGGATGCTATAGAGATGACGACACGGCTGGTCTACCCATTAAAAACAAAAGAAGACATAGAGGAGGCCGTGGAAAGTCAAAACAATACACAAAGCAGCCACAATCTCTACCAAAATAAGAAAGAAAAAATTACCTCTCATGTTAAATGAATACCCCAAAATAATCAAAGAAAAAAATTCTGAGCGCCGCAACCTTAGAAAAATATGGCATCGAACTAGATATCCTGTAGACAAAGCCGCATTTACCCGAGCCTCAAACGAATTGAAAAGTTTGATTCAAACCCTCCGAGGAACGTTTGAAGGTTGTTGTTGTAACAACCTTCAAACGTTCCTCTCTAGTCTAACCCCAAGCCTGGACACAAATTACTCACTCTGGAAGGCAACACGAAAATTAAAGCGTCCTAATAACCAGATACCCTCTATCCGAAAAAGTAATGGAAATTGGGCCAGATCGGACGAGGAAAAGGCTCAAATTTTTGCAGAATATCTTACTGAAGTGTTTCAACCACAACCCGAGTTTATAACTGAGCATGACTCTGAGGTTAAAAATTACCTGCTAAGTGCAAAACAAATGGCTCTCCCTATTAAACATGTAAGTCCAACCGAAGTAATCACCCAAATAGAACACCTAAAAGACGGAAAAACACCAGGATACGACCTTATAGCAAGATAAAGTCTATCTCATTTTTAATTTTACCATCGGGACTCACCCAGGTCCATTTGCGGTGATCCGGCTTCCTGAAGAATTAATTCATCATAAAGAGTCCCTCTTTCTCCATGAAGTCGGCCAACATTTGGCCCGGGGGGTTCCGATCTCCAGTTCCGAATTGACCCACTCTCAGCTCATTACCGAATCGTTTGCCCAGCTTCGCGTTAAACTCCCCCATGACCACAGTGAAATAGCTGTTAGAGGTATGTATGGCTCTGGTGATGTCCTCAATCCTCATACATAACCTCGACTGCATCATCGGAGTGTGTCGAAGTGGGTGCGTATACCTGTATAACCTTCAACGAATACCGCTTGGAGATTCTGAGTATAAGGTACGCAACCCTCGTCGACACACTCTCGATTTTCACTAAGTTGTTCACGAGTCACGAGGGACTTGTGGACTATGAACCCGACACCACCTTGGGATAGTTGGTCACCCTCTCGGTAATAGAGCAGGTTTCCGGATTTCAGTAATAACGAGTCCTCCCCCTCCCTTCGGACTTCAGATAATCCTACAATATCCCAACGTAACCTGCTCAATTCTTCTTCCAGTTCGGTTATCTTCTCGTCGGACCGCAGTGTACGTGTGTTATACGTTGCCAGGGCCAGAGGTCGTCGGTTTTGGTAACACGGAATCTGCCGGGGATTCTTAGCACCCCCTCCCTGCCCTGCCGTAACCACGTAACATTTTATGTATAGGGATCCCTAATATTTTTGGGATTTTGTCCATTTTTGTATGAAAATCTAAATCTACGGAACCCTAAAAATGATGTCAGTTGTTGTGTTTGGTTTGCCCGATTGCCTATGGGTAACGTGTTGTGTTGATTATTGGCAACCCTACTTAAAAAGTCAATGTCAGAATTAAATCAATCAAAGAATAATGTAAACAAATGCTTAGACTTACCAATGTTGTACTCTGTGAGACTGATTATCGCTGTATTTTCATTAAACAGAGTTAGTACTTTTCTTATATCAGCGGATGAGTAAATTATCATGATATTATAATGTGACTCTAGTTAAGTCGTGTATGCAAATTGACAGCAGTCTTATTGTAGCTATGTCATAATCTATGAAGTGCGATCACTGTAAAATCTGGTGAATAGTAACCGTCTGAAGTATGGAAAGTTGCCTAGAAGATGGATTATACCAAGCTATTCTAGCCGAAGACCTGGATGCTATTTCTCATTTACTTTCAAAAGGTAGCTAGATAATTAAGTAATATTGCTAATTATCTTAGTAAGTCTTCCTGCTGGATATAGCTATTTACACAATTACATATATAAAGAAATTCAGAGAATTTTGGGCAGCCAGTGAGTTCATCTATACCTACCCCCTAAGAATACCCACTGACTCTACAAATAGCTGTAGGTATTTTATGTGATCCTATGTGGCCGGACCACAGTTTAGTACTCAAATGCTATAGTTCGAAAAAAGACCTACCTAAAGTCTACTTTCATCGGAATATATATATATTTTTAGTACCTTAAGAGATATCTTTTTAATTAACAATTTATGTGGTCCGTCTGCCAGGCAGTGCTCTCTGGCCGCGACACCTCAAATTAAATAGAGTATTATGAACTATTAACAAATCAATATCCTGAAAAAACTACCTTAAGAGTATCTTGCATACGACAAATATGGTCCAATAAACCCGTTTAGTTAAGGAGTTATTGGTCGTAGGGTGTGGTCCAGCTGGAAGGTAAACTCTATGGCAAGTCAATTTTGCAATATTTAGTATATAGTAAAATAAATTTGTTATTCATATACTTATTGTTTATTTTAAACCAAAATTTTCTCTTACTTTGTCAAATTAACTACCTATTCTTATGTAGATAGGTAAACAAAAACCAAAAAGTGCACCTTTTTGAAAATCATTGTTGGTAATAAACATAAAAGTTCATAGATTCAGATTCACAGTCCAGGTCTTTTTATAAAGTACTTATTAAGCAGTTTCTGTTAGCATAAAGAAATAAAGCAAATTTTGTTATATTTGCTGAAAGTAATCCTTCCTAGCCCCGCCACATACTTCAAAGATTTAATAAAAACCAAAATAAATAGTTTCTTGAGAGAAAAAGTATCAATGAAGAGGAGAGAAAAGGTACTATTATATAAATTGATTTATTGACAGTTAATATTAAATATTGCGAAATTGACTTGCTGCAGAGTATACCTTCCAGCCAGACCACACCCTACAACCAATAATTCCTTAACTTGGGGTTTATTGGACCATATTTGTCATTTGTCGCAAGGTACCTACTCTTTAGGTAGTTTTTATTTGGGATATTGATTTGTTAATAGTTCATAATACTTTTAATTTGAAATGCACTACTGCAGGTACACACGCAGAGAGCACTGCCTGGCTGCCGGACCACATAAATTGTTAATTAAAAAGATATCTCTTGAGGTACTAAATATATATATATATATATTGAAAAGTAGACCAATGAAAGTAGACTTTAGGCAGGTCTTTTTTCGAACTAAATCATCTGAGTACCAAACTGTGGTCTGGCCACAGAGGATCACACCTGATCACACCCTAATATTTTTTGCCAAATATTCTATTAACATGTATTCTTTGCTGCTTGTAGACCTTGTAAGCATTATCATAGGAAGTCTTCAAAACTTTCGTCCATTCCCTGGGACTCCATATTAAACATGTAGAGTTGAACAAATTATAAAAAGTTTAAAGGCCAATGTGGAGAAATTTTAGCAAGCCTTTTATCCAGCAAATTGAGTTACCTAACTATTATATGGAGCTAGTTCCACAGATAATATAAATGTACTTATTTATTTCTCCAAAAGTCTGAAGCAATTTAGTTAAATTTAGTTATGTTTACAGTTTACATAATTTCTTCTAGTAATGTATTTTCAATAAGTCACACCTAATTGACCTGTCCTTAACCTTGATGATTGGGTAGGTACTCTATGATATTGTATCATTTCTATGTTATTGATCTCCACGTAATGCTTTGTAATATCTGCTACTAGAGGTGTGCTATAGAAAGCAATACTAAAGAAACCATGTAAATGTATATTATAGACTAATGGTGTGCATTGACTACCCAAAATTTATGTGTTAGAAAAATCATATTATTTTATTGACAATGATTTAGTTTACAACACATAATATTGTCCCCGTAGTTGGAAAATTAAATAACTCTGATGTTATAGTTCTGAGATAAACACGATTTAGTGTTTTTTTTTGGGTTAATGTACATTCGTAAGAAAATGTGAGACAATTTTGCAGTCGGCAATTTTATATTTTGTGAACCTGATAACCTTTCACATTATGATTTAACAAACTGAACTCTATCTTTAACTATAACTAAATAACAAATAAAAATAAAGTTGTTTAATTTTGCCACAACTACAATTAGCTACTTATTCAGCTATTTATTTCGTTGACCTACAAGCTAAATACATTTGGTAGACAAAAATCTGGTAAAATATAATGTAGCTATTGAATTTATCAAACTCGGAATATTTTTAAATGTATAATTTTGTGGCTTTGTATATTATTACTATGATGATATTTTTATAACTTTTGTTGGCCTCATATGAAATAAAGATATTAATAACGTTATATTGAGGAATAAATAGAATAGTTTAGAAAAAGTGTATTGATATCAGATACTTATCTTGCCACAAACTTAAAAAATAAACATCATCATCATCATAACAGCCGAGAGACGTCCACTGCTGGACAAAGGCCTCCCCCAAAGATTTCCACAATTACCTGTCTTGCGCTATTCGCATCCAGCGGCTTCCAGCTACCCGCACAAGATCATCAGTCCATCTTGTGCCTGCCCACGCTGCGTCTTCCGGTTCGTGGTCGCCACTCAAGAACCTTTCTGCCCCAACAGCCGTGGGTTCTACGAGCTATGTACCCCGCCCACTGACACTTCAGTTTACCAATTCTTCGGGCTATGTCGGTGACTGGTTCCTGTGGATTTCGACATTTCTGATTTGATCTCGCCGGGAAACTCCGAGCATAGCCCTCTCCATTGCTCTTTGGGTGACCTTTAGCCTTCTAATAAGGTCCACAGTGAGCGACCACGTCTCTGTTCCGTAAGTCACTGGCAACACACACTGGTCGACGACTTTCGACTTGAGACATTGCGGTATTGTGAACGAGACGATGTTACGTACCTTCCCGAACACTGCCCTGCCGAGTTGGATTCTACGATTGACCTCCTTCTCGAAGTTGGACCTACCTAGTTGGATGGTCTGTCCTAGGTAAATATAGTTCTCTAGAACTTCGAGTGCACAGTCTCCAACCTTCAAGAGAGTGGGTGCAACATGGACGTTTGACATGATTTTCGTCTTATCCATGTTCATTTGCAGACCCACTTTTTGAGAAACTCTGCTGAGATCATCGAGCATTGTACCGAGATCTTCCATGGTCTCAGCCATGACTACTATATCATCGGCAAATCTATGGTGAGTGATGTGCTCGCCATTGACATTGCTAAAGCCTTTCCAGTTCAGAAGCTTGAAGACATCTCCCAATGCAGCGGTGAACAGTTTCGGAGATATAACATCTCCCTGTCTCACGCCTCGCTGTAAGTGTGGCACTGACATAGTGGAGTTTTCATCGCTCGATGGCCTCTTTAATACTAATAGTAATAAATTGACGCGTGTCGCGAGTCAAAGACTTGGGGATCTGTCTGTTGAGCCGCCAGTATCTGGTAGCATCATCTGAGGATGTCAGAACCATTTTCTGTCTTTCTTCCATAAGTTGCAGGATAGAGTCAGAGATCTTTTTAATTCGGTTTGTTCGGCGGGCCTTGAAGTCTTTAGACCCAGCCGTATGGACAGCTTCTACGAGCTTGTCGTAGTATGAGTCCACTTGAGTGCACGTATGGCGTGGCGGCTGAGACAGTCGCCTCGCCGCTTCGTGTCGCGGGTTCAAATCCTGCGCCAGAAAGCTAATTGTGTGACCCATAAATAGTTGTTCTGAGTCTGGATGTAATTTGTGTCCGTCTATTATATGTTTGTAAAGTACCCCGCGGCACAGGGATTAGACTCCGCTCGAGCTGAAATGGTTCGGAGTTTTGGACGTGGATAGATGAAGGTCGGAGCGTAGACTTTATCAGTCGGGATCTCTGGAACCTGACATTAAGGTTCAATGAGCCTCTCACCAGTCTGTGATCACTCCCGGTTTTAACCGCATTGAACATCTGTCGTCTCCTCAACAAGGTCCATTTGTGGTGATCCGGTTTCCTGAAGAAGGAATTCATCATAAAGAGTCCCTCCTTCTCCATGAAGTCGGCCAACATTTGGCCCTGGGGGTTCCGGTCTCCAGTTCCAAATTGCCCCACTCTCAGCTCATTACCGAATAGTTTGTTCGCGTCAAAGTCCACAAATGACCACAGTGAAATAGGTTTTTCAGCTATGTATGGCTCTTGATATGAGGATATATCAAGAGCCATACATAGCTGAAAAATATACATGACCTCAACCTCATCGTCGGAGTGTGTCGAATTCGGCCCGTATACCTGTATTACCTTCAACGAATACCGCTTGGTAATTCTGAGTATATGGTACGCCGCCCTAGTTGACACACTCTCAATTTTCATTATGTTGTTCGGACTTGAGACAATCCTATGATATCCCAATGTAACCTGCTCAGTTCCTCCTCCAGTTCGATGATCTTCTCGTTGCTCCGCAGTGTGCGAATGTTATATGTTGCCAGGGTCAGAAGTCGTCGGTTCTGGTAACACGGCGTCTGCCGGGGATTTTTAGCACACCAGTTTCTAGTTCCTTATTTTCTGTTTCTATTTCATCTGTTGTCTCAGCGATTGTGATATTGTGTTCCATGATTCTTGAATCAGGGTAACCCGGTGAGACTTGGTCAATAGGGGTTTCAATAATAGCTGGAGTTGTTATAATATTACTTGTTTCATCTTCATTCAATCTCTCGACAAAATGGTGTTTATTCGTTCAAATCTCTTAAATCTTCTTAGCCAATGAAATATTGATTAAAGAACTAAGTTTCCTTTTTATTTTATTTTCTTCTTCTGTATCCGGAATCCATGTAGATCCAGAATCAGAAAAAGGTTCTTCATCTGTCGAAGATGGCATTGGTTTGATACTCGAAATGGGACTTAACCCTCTGATTTCCTCTGATGACAACTCAATTTATTTAATTTTATTTGCTTAGCATCTTATAATAAATCATTTTTTTTTTGTTTTTTTTTTTATATATCCTGGGACATTATTCACACACGGCCATCTGATCCCAAACTAAGCAGAGCTTGTACTATGGAAACCAGATAACTGATATACCACATATACTACTTTTCTTTTGTAAATATGTATATTAAAATAATTAAATAAAAATTATCTATATAAGTATGTACTTATATAGATAATTTACACCCAGACTCAGGACAAACAGACATGTTCATGCACACAAATATCTTTCCCGGGTGGGAATCGAACCCACGACCTTCGGCGTGAAAGGCAGGGTATCTACCAACCACGCCAACAGGCCCGTTGATTATCTAGTTGTAGAAGAAATAAATAACATCAAATATTTATAAATTAGGTACGTTATACCAGAATTCTGAATAGCAGAATTAATTAAATAGAGTTATTTAGTTCTCCTAGAACTAAGTTAGTTTTGTGCAAGAATTTTTAAGTTGAGGAAAAATTCAAGAACGCAAGTTATTTAATTTACTTGACATTCAACTTATCATTGACCACAGTCATTGATTTATTTACTGAGTTATTTATTTTTACTTAAAAAAAAATTACAATAACAATATTGTATATGAAGATAATTAACTTTTGTTTACAGGTGCTAATCCCAACAAAACAGTTTGCCAAGGTAAAACCTGTCTTGGAGAGGCTGCAAACATTGGAAATGTTGATATATTAAAGTTACTGATTACTGCAAGTATATCATGTCCTTCATCCCATAAAATAAATTCTTCTGCTTCTACGAGAAAAACACAAGTAAAATGCCACAAACGTAAGCTAAAACACCATGGACAACATGAAGAGACTGTTGTCAAATGTAAGAATCTTAATGATAGAACATTCAAAGATTTCCATTTTGGGCAATATGAAACCATAGGAATAATAGAGGGTGGTGCAAATTCTGACAAGAATCAAGGTTACTTTGTATTCATACATAGTGAAGGATCTAGCAGTGATGAGGGCAAGGTCGGTAACAAGAGATCACCGCTCAGCTCATCGTCTTTGACACCGTCGCCACAAGCTGATTTAGAATGGGATGAAGATATAGGAAATGTTGCACCTACCACCAGTGAAGATGAGACTTGGTCTTCAATGTATAAGTTAGTTGTGTTTCTTGTATATGTAGAATATTAGATTGTTGATTGCTTTTCCAAGAATTTGTTTTTACTCTTATTTTGACGGACCGGTTGGCGTAGTTGGTAGATGCTTAGCTTTCACGCCGCAGCTCGTGGGTTCAATTCCCACTCAGGACAGATATTTGTGTGCATGAATATAGCTGTTGGTCCTGAGTCTGGGTGTGATTATCAATATAAGTATGTATTTACAAAAGAAAAGTAGTATATGTAACAGCACATCAAGCTACCCCAATCTGTAAAATTTCCCCAATTGAAAGTGAACCTTATGATTAAGTGATAAAGTTGAAAATTTATAAAAGAAACTTGACAGATTGGGGTAGCTGGGTGTTCTGCGTTCTGCGTCTGTACAAGGTCTGCTTAGTTTGGGATCAGATGGCTGTGTGTGAATAATGTCTAAGGATATTATTTGTGGCCAGTCTTAATACTGATAAATAAAAAATAATAGTCTGCACCCCCATTACAAACATATTATTATTAGTAATAGTTAAATCATGATTCTGTTTACTACATCAATTGCTGTGGGTTTGTTTGTTTTAAATAATTCTTGTGATATTAACAATTAGTATAAGACTTTATAATGTTACAGATGGTATGCAGCTATACTGGAGTCCACAGGTGCAGCAATAGCCGCTGCATCCATAGTTAGTTATGGAATAGATCAACAAGATGCGTTCATGAGGACTGCTCTTCATTATGCTGCTGAAAAAGGCCACATGGGAGTAGTAAAGATGTTGATAGACGCAGGTACTGTAATAATAACGCTTACTTAGCGAATTTTGGCTACGGTGATACAACTGGCATCACAGTAATTACTGTTACGTACGCGGCGAGTATCTGAGGTGTCTGGGTAGTCTATGTTTCGTCAAAAAATTGATCCAAATATAAACTATAAGCTTATATTGACGAGCACTCGATAAATGAGCCCTAAGAGCATATATGTGTCGTCCTTATGGGATTAGTATAAAGTGTAACTAAAATAACATAACAGCTGTAAGAAGTCCACTGCTGGACAAAAGCCTCCCCTAAGAATTATCTTGGGGTATATGCCATAATCGCCACGCATGGCAAACGGGTCAGCGATGGCAGTATGATGGTCATAGTACTCAGAAAAAAGCTGTTGATATATATTCCCACGGGTCGACTTCTACGCCCCCCACGAATGAGATGGGGTGATATTCTGGTATTCGCCGCCGTCACCACACAGCAACTTGGAGACAACTATCAAGATTTCTCCATCTATTCCTAACATGTCGCGCCAAAGTTTATATTGCACTATCACTTCTACTCCCTCTTCAAGGCTATGCTGATAACTGTTTTCCCGACGCTACTGAAGAACTTCTTAGCAAGCTCGAAATAAATTAATTTTCTGTATACTATAAAGAACAAATACCTGAGGGCACACTTATAGGGACCTCCCTTCTCCTCATTGAACCCAACCTCAAGAAGCTGATTAAGTTATAGGAAAGCCTCTTTATTCAAGTCAAGTGGCCAATACAACGAATAATTCAAAAGCGATACTGTCGCCAACTGCGCTATCGCTCTTCTTCTGCGAGATGCTTAATAGCCGATTTCCTCAGAGAAGGTGTAATCGGTGGCATGGGACCAGGAACAGGTAGCGAACGGGGCACATCTACACCATTCTCTTGTTACCTAAGTGAAAATAAGAAACGTTCAATTTCACTAGTGTAATGAGCAGAAATAGTTCTCCTTCACGATGAATGAGCAGTGAGCGCACCCCATATTTACACGAATAATCAACACGAAGTCAATCGGGGATGATACTGAGATAACAAGAAAAACTTAAATAATCGCCCCAACAGCTAATCGTGTAGTAGAGTGGCTGTGTGCCTTCACTTTACACTCTTGGGTGTGTCAAATTGACTTTGGTGCGGGGGCGCATACATATTTACAGGCCTTAGCCTATTTATAGTTACATAATAGTAAAAAAAAAAATACCGAATTATCAAAAATATCTAACCAACTTAGAAATTCTGTAATTCAACATACTGTTCTGTTCTGCTGAAGTAAAAGGCTTTTTATTTTTATTTTATTTATTAATAGTAACACGAATCCTTGTGTTTTTTTTCAGGATGTAAAGTAGATATGACAGCTAGTGATGGTTTAACACCGCTGCATGTAGCAGTTGTTAAGAACCATGGAGATATTGTAAAATCACTTCTAAACGCCGGTAGCCATGTAAATTACAAAACTCATGAAAAAATGACACCACTACATTTTGCTGCATCAAGAGGTTTTTTAGATTTGGTCAGTATATAATGCATAACTAAAAAAACTTTTGGTCACTCATACATATAGTACTCTTACAATTGACACTGATAAAATTGAGAGATACTTAGGTACTCCGTTTGTCATTCAAAATAATTTTACATGAGAAAGATAGTCGACCTCTCTATATAAATATTTTTAAACTTCGGGTTACTTTTTAACACTTTTTTATAAGTATCCCCTGTATGAATCTATTTATATATGTAAGAGAATTTTGAATGGATTGATGACAATACATAATTTAAGCATTAACACATAGGCTGTAATTTATACAGTTTAACGCGAGTGAAACCGCGGGGAACAGCTTACTAACAAGCTGTGCCCCACGTTTTCACCCGCGTTAAACTATATGAATTATAGCCTATGTGTTATCTGGATATTAAGCTATATTACTACAGAGTTACATCAAAATCCGTTGTGTAGTTTTGCGTTAAACAGTAAAAAACATCCAGACACACATACATATATCTATACATAATGTATATAATAATCATTTTCGCATTTATAATATTAGTAGGAAATTTGATTTGAACTACACTAAACTAAAATAGTTAAAGTTCGTCATGTTTGATTACATAAGCTTAAAACCTACAGTGTATGTGTTATACGCAAGTTCATTCTATTATCGTATTAGGCAAACAACATAAACGTAATGCATAGGTCTTATGTATGTTTCATTGAACTTCCAAAATTGTGGCAAAATCTGTTCTAATGCTAGTGGAATAAACAGTAACATGCTTGACTGCCTGGTTGGTCTAGCGGTAGCGTGTCCAACCGCAGATAATGAGGTCCTGGGTTCTAATCCCGGGTCGGAGAAAATTTCTCAGTTGATACTAAGAAATTTTTGATTACATAAGCTTAAAACCTACAATGTATGTGTTATACGCAAGTTCATTCTATTATCGTATTAGGCAAACAACATAAACGTAATGCATAGGTCTTATGTATGTTTCATTGAACTTCCAAAATTGTGGCAAAATCTGTTCTAATGCTAGTGGAATAAACAGGAACATGCTTGAGTGCCTGGTTGGTCTAGCGGTAGCGTCCAACCGCAGATAATGAGGTCCTGGGTTCTAATCCCGGGTCGGAGAAAATTTCTCAGTTGATACTGAGAAATTTTCTCCTGCCTGAAGTCTGGGAGTTGGCGGTATTACACCCCCGTGCCTCGGTGAGCACGTAAAGCCGCCGGTACTGTACCTGACCTCTTTCTGGTCGTATCGCTAGTCGTCCCGTCGGATCATGAGAGTGACGGAATAGAAAGTGTTCCTGTGTTTACGCAGACACTTGTGCACTATAATATGTCCCACGCATACGGCTAGTCACCATTGAAATTGGTCGCCGTGGCTGAAATCGGCTTGGAAGACATACAAATGCAGAACCCATATTCATTCATTTAGTTCGAAATGGTTAGCTATAAATAATTGATGGTCAGTCTCTCAAAAAGTTGGGTTCTAGCTTGGCAGTATTGTCATATCATTACATCTAACAGTAACTTCATGCAAGAAATATCCCCTCTGGTACAAATAACCTTATATAAAAATTCAAATATATGGGGACCGTATGAAGCGAAGTACAGTGACATGTTGGAGCGCATCCAGAATAAATTTGTAAGGCATCTGTACTGCAAGTTGTATGGTATATATCCGTTTTATCCGCTACTGTACCCTACACTATTTGTACTTGGTATGGTCGGGTACAATGAACTCAGGGTGAGACGGAACTTTGCTCTGGCCGCGTATGTGGTAAAGCTATTGCGTGGTGAGGCACACAATCCAGGGGTTCTGCGTCACCTTAGGCTACAGGTGTCGGACCATTATGTGTGGAAAAGGCGGCGTCCACAGCTGCTTGCCGTACCGGTGGCTAGGACCAATCTACTGGCAAAAACCTCACTCACCCGAGCAATTAGGTTAACTAATGAAGTACACGAAAAAGTGGATATATTCTCATGTAATTTGAGTGAATTCGTAAAGATTCTATTAAAGGTAGTTAGTTGCATGAATAATTAGTTAAAAAATTTTGTTCAATTAATTTTAATACCAACACTATCGCATTAGGTCAAGACCTGTAAGGATAGGTGTTAAGGAGAGAAATAAATAAATAAAAATAAAATTCTTAAATGAAAATCTAAATTTCATAAACAATTTAAAAAGTACGGTAATTACTCTGATTACGAATCCTTTTCTCTGCTAAACGGGCTAAAGAAATTGAAGAAGATATGTACAATATATATATAAATAAGACTGAAGACAGCATAATATCCAAGAACCCTAAAATTTTCTGGTCGTACGTGAAGGCCAAGCAACAGGGTAATTCTTATCCCTCCTCTCTAAAATATCAATCACGTAGCTCTAGCAACGGTAATGATATATGCAATATGTTTAGTGACTA
The DNA here is from genome assembly GCA_951640165.1 of Pseudoips prasinana. NCBI lineage: Eukaryota > Metazoa > Arthropoda > Insecta > Lepidoptera > Nolidae > Pseudoips > Pseudoips prasinana. The sequence goes on along the minus strand of OX621237.1, from coordinate 20,765,269 downwards.
TTTCTTCTCCAAGTTTTTGAGCAACTGCAATAGCACCGGTACTCTCTCTACACTCCATGCTTATGACAATAGTACTACTACCCCAGATCAAATTGTGCCAAAAATCCTCTACATGGCAGTGCAGGAATCAGATGTGTATGAATTGTTGAGAAGAGTAGATATAAAGAAATCTGCGGGTCCAGATACTATTCCTCTAATTTTATAGTAAGTTGTGCCAAAACTCTCTGTATTCCTTTGTCACTTCTTTCTAAAAAATAGTTTTTTGTTGGGATTGTACCGACAGTCTCAAAATTGGCGTATATCACTCCTATTCACAAAAAAGGACCTAAGGATCTAGTGATGAACTACAGGCCCATTTCCAAGTTGTACATTTTTGAAAAAATACTGGAGAGGATAGTCCATAAGCAACTCGCTACGTTAAGCCGCCATATTAGTGTCAATCAGCATGGTTTCTGTAGAGGTCGGTTCACCACAATTAATCTCATTACCTGTGCTGAGTACCTCACGAGTCATATGACCCAACAAGGTCAGGTAGATATCATATACGCCTACTGAAATAGACAAAATATAGACTATTCTACGTTTTGTCAATTTCAGTAGGCGTAAATACTTTTACATTTGTTACAGAAACTACTTGTAGCCCGTGTTATGACCTTGTATGCATCGTGGTAATACGCACTACGCATAGAGCTTTATCTATCCAGAAAACTAAATTACCTTCCCACATAATTTAGTTTCCAGCAAAAGAATCAAATTGGTAGATAAATTAAGTAAAATGTTATAGCTGATTAGGTACTTGGCAAATTTTAAATCGCCCTCTGAAGTAGCGATTATGTAGAAGTAACCAGTAGGTCGATATGGTCCTCAGATCATATTGTTTCTTTGAGATGTTTCTGCTTCAGAGATTTATGTAGAATAGCCAATTTTCAAGTGCTATTATAAGTGTTACCAATAGCCCGCCCTTATTCTGCGGGCTGTCCCTTTTATATCATATTTGTCATCTTATGCAGTATTCATTGCAAGGGTATCTGTAAGTTCGCACAGTATACCTCCATATCTCTCTATATATCTCCAATCGGTAGGTAATTATTAAATCATTACGTTTTGCATAGGTACATCAATACGCAATAATAATAATTTATAAATTCATTTATTTCAGGCATCAGAAAAAACCCATAGTATAAGTATCTATTAAAATAAAAACTATACTGACAATATGGAAAACATTGAAATACACATAAAAATAGAATATAAATTAACAAAAATATATACTGATATGAAATAAAAAAAAACAATAATATAATAATAAATTCGTGTGGTACAACATTCATTTTTTATTCATGTCATGATGGCAATAATAGTCTTTCATCGTCATATCAGCCGAAAGACGTCCACTGCTGGACAAAAGCCTCGCCAAGGATCTCCACAATGGTCTTGTGCTGCCCGCATCCGGCAGCTTCTCGCGGCAAGATCGTCGGTCCACTTTGTAGGGGGCCTGCCCACGGTGCGTCTTCCGGTTCGTGGTTCCCACTCGAGGACCTTTCTGTCCCAGCAGCCGTCGGCTCTATGAGCTCTATGAGCACTGCTACTACAGTTTGGCAATTCTTTGGGCTATGTCGGCTACTTTGGTGGAATTTCGAGGTTGCAGTACATAAACTGCCCTTATTGTTGACGTAATAAAGAAGCTATTAAGACTAAGAATAATTTACAAAATTTATCAGAATATTACCAGTTCTCAACCAAATCTAAATTCAAAATTTAAATATTGTATTGTGAAGTAGGAAATGGGAAGGATATTTACCTACCATTGCGAACATCACAATTTGATACTTTGAAATTAAAATACGGTATTACCAAAGTATCTCTTCCCAATTTGCCGCCCACCAAAGGCGACGTTTAAATGCCACATTATTTTAAACATTTTAGCCGATAACTGTTTGAACCCTTTGTTTTCTCAATTTTCAATGTACAAAACCTCAAATTGTACAAATCTACCTTTGTCTTTATACTAATAGCCTTTACCAACTTGACAGCTTAAGTTTAAATCATCTTAAAAGATTATCCGTAACGAGTACTTAATACCTCAGTAACAGCTTGGAACATCTTGATACTTTTTATTCAACCCAATTATATTTTACTGCTGAGCACAGAGGCGTTAAGGGTCCTGTGAAGGGTGCATTTTTATACAATCCTATATAATAATCCAATTGTATTTTCTTTGCTTTGAAGAACGTGTTTGGGAATTGGCAATGTTTTTCTCTATGTTCCTGTAAGATTCATGAAAAATATAACAATTTATATTTTTCATGAATCTTACAGGAACATATTCTTTTTTAATAGAGGAAGCAACCTTCTTCAAATTAGATATAGTTTAAAGACACATTTTTTTAAAAAAGAAGTTTTAAGAAATATTATAATTATACATTTTTATGAAAAAGAAGTTCTAACATATATTATAATTATAATTTTTGTTTACTGTAGCAGCTTATAAGTAAGTAAGTGTGAGATGTCATATTTCTATATTTTTGTTCTTAAGTATACTAAATAATCACGTGATTTTTTATGTCCCTCAAGTATATAATTATCTAATTTGGTAGTTGAAATAAAAAAAAAATATGCATTTTGGGTTTTTAATAACGTTTATGAACACTGTCTAATTTTTTAGTTTACGAGTATAACTGACGCTAAGGCGTTCAATTAGTTGCACTAACCGGTCCGTAAGTGGCAGCGAGGTAAAGCGCCTAGGCACGCGGGTAGTGGTTAGATGAGTAAACGTCAAAGAGATCAATTTATTAGTGTTAGTGCTTCGGAGGGACCTGCTGCTCCCGATTATTGTTATTGTATACGGACTACAGCAAAGCATTTGATCGTATAGATCATTCGCTTTTGATACGCAAACTATGCGACCTCGGCATCAGGGGAAATCTCCTCCGTTGGTTCATTTCATACATCGAGAATAGGTGTCAAACAGTAGTTCTAAATGGTTATACATCCCATCCAGTGTTCCGTCGGGAATTCCCCAAGGTTCGTTATTGGGTCCGCTACTTTTCAATATCTTTATCAATGATGTATCACACTGTTTCACTCATTCTCAAATACTCTTGTTCGCAGACGATTTAAAAATAATGAAAGATATTAGGACCATAAAGGATTCTTCCAACCTCGAATTTGATTTAGATTGTTTCTATCGTTATTGTGCTACCAATAAACTTGAGTTAAATGTATCAAAATGCTATGTTTGTTCATTCACGCTCAAATGTAATATTATTAAGTGCAATTACACATTTTCGGGCACCCCTCTAACCAGAGTTGACTCTATTCGAGATCTTGGTGTCACATTTGACGCTAAACTTCTTTTTGATTTATGCACTTTAACAATATAGTTACCAAAGCTGCAAAATCGTTGGGGTTCGTAATGAGAATAAGTGCAGAATTCAAAAAAATTAAAACATTAAAAATACTCTACTGCGCCTTTGTTCGAAGTAATTTAGAATATTGTTCTCAAGTTTGGAATCCTTGCTACGATGTTTATATAAATCGCATTGAGAATATACAAAAAAAGTTCATCCAATTTCGTTCTAAACTTTTTCTTCCAAATTATGTAAGCCGGTGCAAGAAATTCCATATCCTTCCCTTATATGAACGCAGAACAATAGCTGATATAGTGTTCTTATATTAACTTGCGAACAATATCATTGATTGCTCCGAGTTGGTGAATAAGTTAGGGTTACGTGTTCCTTTAGCGATGCTCCGAAAACATCGGTTACTGCACGTACCTATTGTTCGCACCAATTACCGACAGAACAGCTTCATGGTGAGAGCGAGCAGAACTTACAATAAGACTTGTCAGAAGGTTGATATTGACCTATTCTGCAATACCACCTGCAGAATTAATAATAATTTAGCAATTAACTTTTTTAGAATAGATACCTGAATAACTGCCATTTATTACTTCTATTTGACCTAGTTTTTAGCTAGTCTCCTTGATTTTGATTTTGCTTAATGTTATTAAATTTGCACAAATATTCTAAATTTTTCTCTCCTTATGTTTTGTCTACAGATTCGCTTATTATTTTAAACTTATGAGTATTAGCGAAAACTTGTAATTGGCCTTCATCCTTTATTGTATTTTGTATTTCTGTTCTAGCTGTAAGTTTTATAGATGAATAAAATAAAATAAAATAAATTAATTTGCCACTAAATTCTAGATAACCCTATTCTTAGTGAAGAGATATATTATTTTTATTTAATATTAAGCAAGACTAACAGCACATAAAAACAGTTATAAAAAGCTAAATAGTAATTGAAGGCCAATTACAGGTCTCCACGAATAGACAGTTGTATATGTTATACATATGTGATCAGCTTAAATTAATTTATTTAAGTCTAAGTGTTAAATTTAGAGAAAAAGTCTAATCTAAGTACCCGTCTCACTGTTTCGGTTTTATTGACAAATATGTCAAGATTTTATTTGTTTAATAAACAAATTGCTTGTTCGCCATAAGAATGCATTTTGACAATAGTTTGTTGATACTAACGGAAGATGAAATGTTTTATGATGTCTCACTGCCTTTGATGGAATATTAAATGAGACTCTGTTCAGTAAGTCAGAACAATCAATGTCACCAGATATTATTCGAAAAAGATATGTTGAATCAGCTATTTCACGACGATTAGCTAGGGGAAAAATATGAAACTTGGCACATAATTCCAAGTAGCTCTCGGATCTATATGGATATTTAATGCGATAGCACAAATATTTAATAAAGTTTTTCTGTACTGTTTCGATACGAGATATATATGTATTGTAATGAGGATTCCACACTTGGCTAGCATACTCAAGTATGCTGCGCACAAAAGTACAGTATAAGATTTTGTATGTTTTTGCCTCTTTAAAGTTACCTGATATCCTCATAACAAATACTAAGGCCTGGGATGCATAAATATAAATATATTTATCTAGACGTGGTCATATGGAGTATTTAATGAACAATTTTTTTAGGTAAAAATTCTAGTCAATAATGGCGCGTATTTAGAAGCTAGAGATACTAATGAGAGGACGGCATTGTATTTAGCTGCTGGACGTGGTCATATGGAAGTTGTTAAATATCTCATTGCAGCTGGAGCCAATGTGAACGGTGAAGAGATACATGGTAGTTCCTTATAATTATTCTATACTATAATCTATATCATCGACACGATATGAAGAAGAAGAAGATCTATCTAATTATTCTATTTAAACTTTGGCCGCCACATGCATCAAAATGGTTGACTGCACGTGTGGCGCAGCGGCTAAGACAGTCGCCTCGCCGCATCGTGTCGCGGGTTCGAGGTCCCGCGCCGGACAACTATTTGTGTGACCCATAAATAGTGGATATGAGGATCTGAGTCTGGATGTAATTTGTGTCCGTCTATTACATGTTTGTAAAGTATCCCGCGACACAGGGATTAGATTGCCTAGTGCGAGCGTAGGCTCTAAAAAAAAAAACGATAGTTATTCTATATCTCTATATATCTCTTTACATAAGTGTACGGCCAAACATAACAGGGTAAATTTTATACCCAACCGCACCTTGCTAGTGAGAGTTATTCTAATGGCGGTAAACCAATAAATCAGTTACGTATTGTTATAATTTTATAATCACTTGTTTTTTAGGTTATACCCCTCTTTGTGAAGCAGTTTGGCAAAGATATGCAGCCGTCGTGGAAATATTATTATCTTCTGGTGCTCGGATAACACATTCTCATCGACTTTTACATAACGCAATCATTCAACGACAGGTAAGTTAACTTTTTAAAACCTGTGAATTTATTTTCCTTATTTATTATAAAGAATACTTGCAGTGATAAGAACTCAATGTTGTGTTCCCGTAAAGCCGTGTACGAACATAACGAACACAAACATTAAACATGAACATTTGGTTTGTATGTATGGACGGCATATTCGAACACCAACGCGAACATAGTTCGAATAGAGTTCGTGCACAACAGTCGTGAACTATATCTCGATAGCCATGGCGACGTCGTTGGAGGTGGTCGATTTTGAAGTAGCGGAAAGGTTGTTAGTGATGCAATGATTCACGAGATATTGTTGTCTTAAGCGGATCCTAGATGGTGAGAAACAGTTTTGTACAAAAAACGGAACCGAAATACATTACTTTTGGACTTAAAATCCCAAGAAATAAGTGGACATTATAATTTTGTTACGTAACATTTATTAAAGCTATTCGAACACCGTCCATACGGAACATATAAATAGGATCGCCGCAAACATTTTTGCTGAACATAATGTTCGATGTTCGTTAGTTGCACACACGTGTGAACAAAGTTGTTGCGTATCATGCAACGCAACCAATTTGTTGGTACGTGCGTAAGCGGGTTAAGAGTAAAGCATCTTCTACGCGGTTGAAAACCAAGGTCCCAACAGAGATCACCCTGGTGGTTGCCATCCATATAGACAGCACAACAGCAGTTCGCAACCTTGTAGAAGATGCTTAAGGTTGTCAGAGATATTTGTGAAAGGAAATTGGGTCAGCAGTGTCGCCTACGTAGTTGAACGTGTCCATAATCGTAATAGTTGGCTGTGAGGTGATAGTAAACGTATTAACTGTGAATAAATTAAATCACTTGCTAACTTAATTAAAACACCATGATATTCACATTGCTGATTGCTGAATGACTAATTATCAAGTAAATTATTTGGCATGGTAATACATCGGCTCGTCATTAAAACCTTGTGACCGAGAGATAACGGTTAAATTCCAATTACGAACAGATTTTTGAAGTGGTACGATTTGCTGGGTGGCTGACTGCATAGAATATCGCCACCTCTGCTCGTCCCGTGGGGGGCTTAGAAGTCGTCCCGAGGGAATATGTACTAGAGAACGGGCAGCAGCGTCTTTCTGTGTACTATGGATTACTGTGTAAATTGCATCTACCTTCGGTATATTCAGCCATCTTTTGTTCTGTACACCACCTACTACCCCCGTCTTTATATTCACTAACAGTTCTGGTCCATTCATCGGTTGCCTGGAGGAGATCGCTTTTAGCGATAAGGCCGCCACTTGTACTATTTCCATTTTAATGTTTTTTTTTACTCTAAGTTTATGTCTTTGGTGTACAAGAAAGAGTTATCTATCTATCTATGACCATCATACTGCGATCAATTCCGTCTACTAAGCATGGTATATCGCTCCAAATGATGGACACAAATCCATTGCGGAAATCTTTTGGGGAGGCCTTTGTTCAGCAATGGACGAACTGATTTCTTCAAATAATACTAAAACTGTAAATTCTGTCTTATTTCATTCTAGGAAGAAATAGTAAAACTGCTAACGAATTACAGTGGCGGTATAAACTTACACAATGACAATGGTGACACACCTTTACTGTTGTCAGCGAGATTATCGCAGCCTGCTGTTGCTAAGACTTTGCTTGCTAAAGGTAAGCTTATCTTTATATAGTAAACTGCATGCTCCTATACTCAAATTTTATATCAATAAGGCTAAGATTAAACAAGTGTCGCACGTCTGACTTAATTATATGGACCAATTATGAAAAAGATTTTAATGTAGCACAACTGGTCTTTAAATCTTGAATTATTGAATGCAATAATATAATATCCTGGGACATTATTCACATACGGCCATCTGAACCCAATGGGTAATAGTGTGGAAAAATGGTTACGAGCGAACGTGTCTTACTCGTATGTCTGTCACGCAATTGCGATCACTGGATGATGTCATAAACGAGAATTTTTTCGTAGAAAATTGGACTTGCTTCTCCTCCATACCTGGAACACTTTAGCGCAAATCAAGTACCTACGTCGCGGGAAGCCGCTGAATGCGGGCAGCATAAGACCGGCCATTGTGTAGTTCCCTGAGGGAGGCCCTTGTCCATATGATATGATAATGATGATGATCAAGTACCTTGGTACCATTTCTAAGCAATTATAGTCCGGACTTTGTATTAAATACATTCGCAATGTATTAAATCCTGTTTCAGGTGCGAATGCTAACGCTTGCAACAGTATAACAGGCGCGAATGCATTACACATAGCCGTGGAAAGCATAGATGTTCCTGAGGACTTTGAGGAATTGTTACAATGTTTGTTAGAATACAATATCGATTTAAATACTACTGCGCTCACGGGTGACACTGCGCTTAATAGGGCTTTACTGTTACAAAAGTAAGTGCATATTAAACTACTCTTAAAATATATAAACTATTGCCTATTAGTATATGCTATGAACGATTAAATTCATAGCATGTGTTCATAATACATTGATTTTAGCTCTTATTACAACACGATAGAGTTTAACCCTTTCCCCGGCAGTGGCGATAAGGTTGCCATTATATTTGGAACTAGGGTCTACCGGCTAAGTCGCCGAACATCGTTTTCGTGAAATGCGTTCAAATAAATAAAGGTCAAATATGACTTAATCAATCGTTAAATATGCTTCCATGAGCACATGTGACGTCATAAATGGTCCGGAATCTATTTTCAACGTCGAAAGCCGATTTAACGATTGATTAAGTAATTTTTAACCTTTATTTATTTGAACGCCGTTCACTATCCCGATGTTCGGTGACTTAGCCGGTAGCCCCCTTGGCGGCCAGCCGCCTTATTCACCGGCGAATAAGGCGGCTATATGAAGGTTAAAAATTACTTAATCATTCCTTCAATCGACTTCCATGAGCTAATGTGTCGTCATAAGTGGTCAGGAATCGATTTTCAATGTTGAAGCCAATTGAACGAATGATTAAGTAATTTTTAACTTTCATTTATTTGAACGCTGATCACGATCACGATGACCAGCAAATTAGGCGGTTGCCCCCTGGATTGGCTCATGAAGTTCAAAACTTCTTTATAAATTGTTAAATAAGTCCGATTAGGGTACCTAATGAATTTCAGTCTTCTTACTTCATACTCATAATTGGATACTTTTTGCGTAAACCAGATTCTCTAAATATTATGTGTTATGTTTAAATGGTTCATGTTTAGGTACATGTATATTTATTACACAAATTCTACTATAACTCTCGAGCTCCTATCATAAAAATGAAAGATTTTACGTCATTAACATACATCGAGTCAAAAAAGTATCGGGAATGGATGATTTGTTTATGGTTCCAAATTCAATTTTTTTTTTGTTGTGAGATTGGCACAACTGTTTTCCATTTTGGCGCGGAGTTTGAGTTGCATATGTTATTTATATTAAATACAGTGCTGGTTTTAGTAATATCATATATAGTGTGTATTGCGAATTTCATAATGGGCAAAAATATCGAACAAAGAGTTTGTCTTAAATTGTGCATCGCTAATGGAATTTCGTGTTCGGAGTCACTGAAAATGTTACAGAAGGCTTACGGTGAATAGACTTTATCAAAAACTCGTACTTATGGGTGGTTCAAAGCGTTCAAAAGCGGTCGAGATGAGATGAAAGATTTGCCTCGCTCTGGTAGGCCATCAACGTCTACAACTGAAGTTAACATCGCAAAAGTGAAGGAAATAGTGACTATAAAATCCTCATTCAACTCTGAGAGAGATAGCCGCCGAACTTTCTGTATCTCACGAGTCGATTCGTACCATTTTAACAAATCATTTGGGTATGAAACATGTTGCCGCTCGGCTAGTCCCAAAAGATCTGAATTTTCTCCAAAAACTCAATCGCATGACAGTCGCTGAGGACATGGTAGAACGAGTCAATTCCGACCCAACATTCATGAAACGTATTGTTAGTGGCGACGAGACGTGGGTTTACGAGTTTGACATGCAAACTAGTCAACAAGCTTCGGAGTGGCGCCTTCCAACTGAACCGAAACCGAAAAAACCACGCCAAAGTCGATCTAAAGTCAAAGTCATGTTGACTGTTTTCTTTGACTATTGCGGTGTTGTGCACTCTGAATTCTTACCGGAAGGTTGAACGGTAAATAAAGAATATTATTTAAGCGTTATGCGGCGTTTAAGAGAACAAATTCGACGAAAAAGGCCAGATTTGTGGAAAGAAAATTCTTGGATTTTGCACCACGATAATGCGCCTTCGCACAAGGCCATCATTGTGAACGAATTTTTGACCAAACACTCAACAAATACCATCCAGCAACCACCATATTCACCAGATATGGCTCCAGTCAGCTGACTTCTTTCTTTTTCCTAAACTCAAATTACCACTTCGTGGTACCCGTTTTCAATCGGTAGAAGACATAAAGGAGAATTCGCGGCGAGAACTGAACTCAATTCCGAAAGCAGCGTTTAAAAAATGTTTTGATGAATGGATTATTCGTTGGCGTAAATGTATCGTTTCTGAAGGAGCATACTTTGAAGGTGATAAAATAAATTTGGATGGATAACAAACATTTTGTATATTATTGATCTTTTCCCGGTACTTACTTGACAGAGTACCGACACAGATTGGAATGTTCGGCATCGCAAGAATCATTTCATCAACCAAGTCTCTTGGGATGATGATATTTATTATAGCCAGTTATAAGCTGTAACTCATTTTACAATATAAGGCTTTACATTGTTAATTTACTCTCCATATATGAAAATAATAACGAATAATTAAATAATAATAAATATCTTGAGACACGCATTGCCATCTGATCCCAAACTAGGCAAAGCTTGTAATATGGCAACTACACAACCGTTAAACATACCTACTTATATATTTCTAAATAATAGTAATAATAATATCCTGGGACGTTATTCACACACGGCCATCTCATCCCAAACTAAGCAGAGCTTGTAATATGGTAACCAGATAACTGATATACTACATATACTATTTTTTAATTACATACTTGATGCGGATAGCGCGAGACCGGCAATTGTGGAGATCTTTGGGGGAGGCCTTTGTCCAGCAGTGGACGTCTTTCGGCTGATATGATGATGATGATGATACTTATATAGATATTTTACACCCAGACTCAGGACAAACAGACATGTTCATGCATACAAATATCTGTCCCGGGTGGGTGTCGAACCCACGACCTGCGGCGTGAAAGGCAGCGTATCTGCCAACGACGCCAACAGGCCCGTAAATACATACATATTATGGATAACTTACACCCAAACACAAATTATCGTGTTCATCACACAAAGATTTAATTGAGTTAATCTTTCTTCCAGAGACAATGCAGCTGTCTTGCTGATCCGCTATGGAGCTGACGTTAACACCTGTGACTTGCACTCTTGTGGCTTAGACAACCTTTCTATAGCAAGTCGAAGGCGTTCTTGCAGCTTAGCTTCTATGTTACTAAAAGCAGGTCACTATGTCATATCTGATCAAAACACTGTTCCTAAACCAGGTAGCACTGCGAATTGGATATATCATGCTTGCAAACAACCACTTAGTCTCTCAGATCTCTGTAGAATAAAAATTAGACGACTAGGTAGAAGAAGAATATTATTCAAGTTCATCTCATCCCTCCCATTACCAAAGAGCTTAAAAGAATTCCTTATGATGCAAGATGAGGGCCACTAAATGATAGAGTTACTCTTACGTTCTACGTTCGAATGGAAACTGAAATGCCTTCTGCTTCAATCTTTGTTAGATTGTGAATCCTATGTGGTGGCAATAAAGTCGAAATTACCAGGTTCGCATTATTAGAATTCTGTTCAGTCTTAAGAATTCCTTCAACGTAAAATTTACTTTATCGGCTTATAGGTATACATGATGTGGTCTCGACAAGTCGTTTAAACGTATAGGTATTCGAAATGTTGGTTTATTATGGTGTTTTCACATTGATACAGCGGGCTCTTACATCTTTTTTTTTTAAGACATCACCCGCATTAGGGAATTTTATCCCTGTCGCGGGGTACTTTTCAAAAATATAATAGACGGCCACAAATTACATCCAGACTCAGAACAACTATTTGTGGGTCACACAAATAGTTGGCCGGCGCGGGAATCGAACCCGTGACACGAAGTGGCGAGGCGACTGTCCTAGCCGCTGCACCACACGTGCAGTCAAAACTAGTACTATCATCGGTACGCAAACGATTGTTGAGTTTAAACACTTGAGGGTATGGTCAGTATAAGTTAGTGTTGTACAAGGGGTTTAATTTCTCGCACGCCTCAACCGCCGCCGCTGCTGTGGGCACGTTTTCACCCAGCAGAAAACAGGGCAGGGCAGATGCCTTTTTTTGTTAAGACAGCGGGAATGCCTACACATGCCACCCGCCAAAAGTGTCTGCGGGTGGGTATGTCGGACTCGCACCGACTAAACCTACCTGCTTTGGCGCCTGATGGCCCCGGGAAGGCGGGTAGCTGGTCCGATGCTATGCCAGATGCCTATTAAGCGGTTTCTTCAAATGGAACATGATGAATATACAATAAAACGTAAATTGACTGTCGTGGTATAATGTAAATGACCATTTTCACTGACTCGGCGAAATGATTGCTGGGTGCTGATAAACTATTATCAGCACCCAGCAATCATTTCGCCGAGTCAGTGAATCTAGTGCTATAATGGATGGATAAATGCGTAGTTATATAATATAGTAATGGAATTGAAATTTAATTCGGGTTACATTCCGTAAATTATGGCATTGTGATTAAGTCTCTCGTCTTGGAAGTGCCTGGAAGAATAATAATATCCTGGGACATTATTTACACACGGCCATCTGGTTCCAAACTAAGCAGAGCTTGTGGGTACTATGGAAACCAGATAACTGATATAGTACATAATATACTACTTATCTTTTTGTACTACTTATATAGATAATTACACCCAGACTCAGGACAAACAGACATGTTCATGCAAAAAAATATCTGTCCTGGCTGGGAATCGAACCCACGACCTCTGGCGTGAAAAGCAAGCATTTAACAACTACGACAACAGGCCCGTTCAATGATAATAATATGTAGCTCCAGTTTGTAAGTATAGCTATCTATTTATATATCTTTGACGTCCCTTTAATCCCTCTAAATATCTTCATAATAGTGTGTTAGTGCGCTCACCGTTCATATGAAATCCACTTATCATTTACAAGCCGTGCCCCGCTGTTTTACCCGCGTTAAACTGTATAAATTATCACAGCTCCTCCCCCGTAGGTGATAGCGTGATAATATGTAGCCTATATGTTGGCCCTCTTAGTAATATTCATGCAAAATTTGAAGTAAATCCATGCAGTACTTTTTGAGTTTAGCCCGGACATACATACAGACAAACAGACACACAGACATAAATTCAAAAAACTATATTTTTGGCTTCAATATCCATTGTAAATCACGCCCCAAGTATCATTTAAAAAAAATATTCAATGTACAGTTTTGAGTTCCTACGATTTTATTATATGTATAGATCACAGCTCCTCCCCCGTAGGGGATAGCGTGATAATATATAGCCTATATGTTGACCCTCTTTGTAATATTCTCTTTTAAATATTATTTCAGTTTTATTCGTGGAGACCTATTAATGGCTCTCTGTTATGTATATACAACGCTAAAATGTCGCTGAAAGCTGTTGGTCTTCCTAAGAGAAATAAATAAAATATTCATGCAAATTTTGAAGTAAATCCGTGCAGTACTTTTTGAGTTTAGCCCGGACATACATACAGACAAAAATTCTAAAAACTATATTTTTGACTTCGATATCGATTGTAGAACACGCCCAAAGTATCCTTTAAAAAAATATTCAACGTAGTTTTGACTTTCCTACGATATTATAATATGTATAGATGATGTTTAAAACATGACTTTTTTTGCAACTTTACTGTAAGTTATACCTATTTGTCTAATATCATACGCAGTCACGGTTACTCTAGCACTGCATCGTCACTGATGCGGCTACCGCGTGCCTACGTGCCCGCCTACCACGCGCTGACTTGCATTAAGCGGGGTTTTCACATGTGTAATTAAACATCTATGTCGGTGGATATTTTGGCAATAAATAAAATAATTTTTATTTTATATATTTAAAATGACGTTGAGAGTATTTAGTCTATGAGGCTTTCACTACTTCATCGACATCATACACAATCAAATGACAACTTAGGATCACGGCGGGCGATGGAGATATCCCTATTTAGAAGATCTATATTATAAACACTAACACACTAGGTACTATTATGTATGTAGAGTATATTTTTCAATTATATATTTTTCAATTTAAAAGGAATGTCCGCAGTAGGGAATTTAATCCCTGTGTTGCCGGGTACTTTACAAAATATAATAGACTGACACAAATTACATTCAGACTCTGAATAACTATTTATGGGTTACACAAATAGTTGTCCGGCGCGGGACTCGAACCCGCGAGACGAAGTAGCGAGACGGCGTGCAGTAATCAAGTATTTACGACATATATGTCTAATGCCTAAGATCTAAGACACAAGAACATAATGACAGATTGGGATCAGTGACTTATCCAATGTGAGCATCTCATTATTACAATGAAATAAATATAAATAACTATAATATGCTTTTTTATGTACATTGCATAGTCGTACAAAGGTGTTCTTAGTAGGGAAAATGTAAAATATTTATCGATTAATGGGTATATTAATATTATTATCATGAGACATTATATATTTTTCATCTCAAATCTTCAAAAAGAGTAGAATAGTTTTACAGCAATAACAAAATAGTTAATATTAGATCAGACGATGTCAAAATCTAAAGCACTGCATGTGTACCAACTGAGTGCAATTTAACTAATTACATTGTAATATTCAGAGATGTGCAGGCTCTGTATATTACAATTTAATTTAAGCTCTTAGTCGATATATTAAATAACTTGTTAGTAATATTGAACAAGGCACACCTGAATTTGATACACATACAGTCAGTCTTATGAGCCCTATTGTGCAGTAGCCAGTGGCGACGGGTGATATATTCCATTAGTGAAGCCGATGCGAAGTGATTATACATACAAGTATTTTAGTATATGTATACATACATAGAGACACGCCTGTTTCTCAGGGGTAGACATGCAGTAGAGACAACGGATTTCCATTTGTTACGATCTTAGCACATCTCTTTTCCCTCGATTACTGTCATTATCGAGTATGTTAGTGACTACGTGTTATGGATTTGTGGTAGTAGTTTTATAAAATTTGCTTATTCCCTAATGTAGGGAATGAGCAAATTTTATAAAATATATATTTGCAATGAATTTTGCTTTTAAACATCTATCATGTTAGTAGTCTGAGTATTTTTTATTCGTTTTTACTCTGCTTCGTGATTTATGTAGATTCACAGCCATGGTACAAAATAACTAGAATATTACAATTGTCTCTAAAACTCGCAACTCATTGAATCTTATAGTACGACAAAGCAGCATAGCTTGAAAGGGAACGAAGGGCGTTGTCGGTGAGGGCAAATATGCTGGCCCGCAGGTTTGCTCTAGATGTTCGCAGGAAGTGTTACTTTATTTAGAGCACTTCCTTTTACCCGTGCAGCCTGTGTGCGAGCTATACTAACGCAATTTTCGGACAGCGCCCTTCGAGTTCAGTATAATAATGCGATTAGGATGCTGTTGACGCTACCTCGATTTTGTAGCTCGCGTAGACTGCTTTTATGTTACAATGAGGTAGCGTGGCGAGTCACTATGGTTACGGATAGTAACAACAGGTTAGACTGTAGGTATATACGTGAACCCTTGCTGTGTGACGAATATTTAAAACATTTTTAATGTAGCAGTGGTGTAGTTGTATTTATTGTTGTGTTTGTGTCTTTATGAGTGTATTATCTTTATCTGTATTTTCTAACATTATTTGAAGTTAAGATGTGTTACTATCAAGTGGGCCTTGTTGCTTGTTAATAAATTAATTATTATTATTCAGTATCCTGTACTATATGAAATATGTTACACTGGTTACACATTCCAAATGTATTGTGTGCAGTGTATTGAAAACATAAACTAGTGTAAAATAAAAGTATTTGTGTTAAATAATACATCTAGTAATTAAAGAAATGATAGTAATCCTTATTTATAAGTATAATATAAACCCTGTTACAGCGACATCATGTGGCTATTACCTACATACAGGGTCAGTAATAATGTACATAGGTATGTATGAAATTGAATACAATGAATATAAATAAGAAATGAATGTTTTTCATTTATATATTTACCTACTAATCAAATAGTAGAATCCAACCCGGCTGGGCAGCGCTAGGGCAGCTACGTACATCTTCTAGTCGAAAATACCGCAGTGTCTCAAGTCTTAGAAAAGGGCTACGGTCTCCCTGTGTGATCGAATCAGAAATGACGAAATCCGCAGGCGAACCGAAGTCACTGATTAAGCCTGAGGAACGTTGGGGCAGAAATGTTCTCGAGTAGCGACCAAGAACCGGAAGACGTATCCAGGGCAGGCCCCCTACAAGATGGACCGATGATCTTGTGCGGGTTGCTGAATACCGCTGGATGCAGATAGCGTAAGACCGGCAATTGTGAAGATCTTTGAGGGCGATTTTTGTCTAGCAGGGGACGTCTTCCGGCTGATATGATGATGATAATAATAATATGTATCCTGGGACATTATTTATCCATGGCCATCTGATCCAAAACTAAGCTGAGCTTGTACTATGGAAAAAAGATAACTTATACCTATGCTACATACTTATACTACTTTTTTCGTAAATACATACATACTTACATAGATAAATTACACCCAGACTCGGGACAAATATCTGTCCTGGGTGGGAATCGAACTTACGACCTCCGTAAAATCAAACTGCCGTGGTTAGCAAATGTTTGCTTTGCCGACAGGCCTTACAATCGATTTCGTGATTTTATAAATTTGATTGACCACATGTTTCTAAGTAAGTAATTTTAATAGGAAATTTAAATTACCAGTGTTTATCTTCCGTACCTACATTGTTGGCCAATGCATAGGTGTGTTCTGTATAGGCGGTTCAGCCTCGCTATTAAAAACAATTATAATGAAATAATTAAGCAAAATTATAACAACTTGTTGGTTGACCTACAGTCATCTAATTTTAATCATGCGACTAGATTGGTTGCATCAATGATATCTACACTTAGATAGGTATATAAAATCGAACGCAAATTTAATTGAAATTAAACAAGTAATATTTTTTTTATATTAAACAATAATGGTAAAATAACATTAAGCTCATTTATACAATTTCGTACAAACTAAATACTTACTTAAATATATTAATAGATATCTATGCATTTCAAAATATTAGATACATGAATAGTAACAAGAGATTAATAGAGCATTAATTATTCATATCTGATTGAAATGGGCCGTTCTAATAAGGTTAGCATGTGATCGGCCAGTGGTGCGCGAGTACATTTACCAAAACTAAAACAAAGAACAATGGCAGGTTGAACAATGGGATGAATTGTTATACACATATTGACATATTTTACATTACGGGAGGCTTCTCCCGTAATGAAAAATATGTCATATCATTGGGCGTTAGCTGCCGAATATATAAATGAAACTATTTTCTTTTGGGAAAGCCAATTATTTATCTATAAAACTCCACAGATTTAAATTAGATAATAAAGAAATGGATAATGTGGTGTGGTCTAAATGAGGATAAGAGTATTAACAGATACCTAAAATGAGAAAAACCCAAATAAATTCTAACCCTTGGTGTAGAGTAGCAAGAACCTACTCAACTCAATGTTTACCCTATAAAAAAATATGTTTTGATATTATTAAGTAATTTTAATTGTTTTATCATTAATAGTCACTTTTTACTCTTTGTTTTATATTTTATGTTTCGTTTTTTATGTTAATTTTGTTTCCTAAATTTTAATTTTATTTTAGCTATAGAATTTTCATTTTATATTTAGTTTTAGTTGTTATATATTGTTAGTTTTTTACTGATGTCACGAGTGTCATGAATCTGTGCATGTTGTGACACCTTAATAAACTGTGCATTTGATTTTAATTTTTAAGTGTTGTATTTAGACTAGCAATAATGTAACAGTTACTGGTTGTCCTAAATAAATAAATAAATAAATAAAGTTGGGCGGGTATTATAAAAAAAGTGCAAGTGCCCCATATACGCTTAAACTGAGGGTTACAATAACTAATAACTGAGGGCAAATAAAAACCTCATTTTGTTTATAATACATACAACATATTTCATTTATTCCTCATCCCCATCGCGTATTTTAATATCTCATCAAGAAAACTATTATAATGGTAACATTTTAACTGTACCTTATTCGAACGTCATTTAATGAGCTTTTAAACACATTAACTAACTCCGGCTTTTACGAGGAGTGAATAATTGAAAAATCGTAGAAAATTTATTAAATTTGATTCATAAGTAAGTATAGGTGCCTATATGAAATCTATGGACGCTAAAAAGAGTCCAGACCAAATTCTTCCATTGTTAGGTTTAAGACATTTATTTTCTCAAAACGAATACAATATTCACTTACATGAGAAAAAGAAATAATTTTATTCTTAAAAGTAAAATCATGGCTACAGATACACAGGCTGAATGCCTTTATTATAATTACATAATGTATATTAGGTACTCTATTTATTATGTAGATTTTGTCTTGTTAAGAAGTCTTTGAAAATGTAGCATCTTAGTGTGTTTTAGAATAGGGATGTTGTTTTTATCGTTTTTATATCTACTGTCAATTTATTATAAAGTTGTGCTCCTGAATAAACTAAAGATTTTTTAATATAATAGGTCCTTGGTGTTCTCAACATTAAGTTATTAGCTTGTGGAGTCATTCCTTTTGTACCTAATGTCTATTTTCTTTGTGAAAATTAATTGTGTGTGTAGGTATGTCTCTGTTTATAATTTTCCTAAACAGTATGCATGTTCTTTTATATTTTACAGGTGTTAACGGAGATCGTCTTATAAGTAACGAGTAGGTAGGTATTAAAAACGACTAACTGGCAAACTATCACATCGTTGCTAAACTAGCAAACCAATCAATTAAAATGCAAATCACATGTGTTTCACTTTCATCTACGACTTTCATACCGATTCTGAACGCAATTCATTTGACAATTCTAAACGCATTCAAACTCAAGACGATTCGAACGATGATTCAAACTGATTCGGTCGGGCTGTCAGTCAGTGTCAGTTGCACTACGCGGTTAACGTGTTTGTTACATTCTCTTCTTTGCTACGGTGTTTTGATATGCTATAGAGGTTAATAAATTATTAATAACTCGCATGACGCGTCTATTCGTCTAGTTGGGTTTTAAAGTCACGTGGGCGATATATACCTATTGGTTGCCGCGAAAGAACGCAAATATATAGAATATTGTCATTTCACATTTATGTTTTTTGATGGGATACATTATACTTTGTTCGTTTTAATAATAAATACAAGTATAATTCATCCAAACTTTTGCAATTATAGGTACTTAGTATTAGTAGGATGAAAAATAAAATAAAAAGAAAAGATAATTGGCAAATAATTCATACACCACGTAAATCTTCTATTAGGTATATATAATTGAATATTCTATTACAGGAAACTGCGAAACTATTTCGCTCGCGCATTTACCTACTATATATTGACTCACTTGCCAAGTTCCGCAACACAGTGAATATTTTAGATAGGTACCTACCTAAGTAAATTTAGCTCATGTCACTTTCTTATTTTCCTGTAAATCCACATATTATTAAGTTTCATTATTTATTATTGTTGTATTGCTATAAAAGGCCTAAAGTATGGGAAGGCCTCCGGCATGGACAATATATCAGTCGAATAAATAAAGCATCTTGGCCCAATCGGCGTGTCATGGCTACTGCACGACTCTGGAGAAAATCGAAGGTAACAGCAATTCCAAAGCCAGGAAAATCCACAGACGATCCTAAAAGCTTTCGGCCGGTACCTATCTTTAGATACTGTGCCATACTTATACCTAAGCTTTTTGAGAAGCTATTACTTAACCGTCTAGCAATCGCTATAGATCCTAAGCTAATTCCAGAGTAGGCCGGCTTTAGACCAGTTAAGTCCTGCAGCAACCAATCCCTAAAACTTGTGCAACACATTGAGGGTGGTTTTAAGGACAGAAAAGTTACGGGTGCTGTATTTATTGACTTATCAGCTGACACAGTCAACCTAAAGCGGCTGATGTGGAAAGTGGGGACGATTACCAAGGACCACAACTTTATGAAGATACTGCGTGAACTGCTACATAACTGCAGTTTCCAAGTCCATCTCTCCTTGATAAAAGTCGTTGGAGAACACACAAAAACGGCCTTCCTCAGGGTAGTGTCCCTCCTTTGTTTAATATATATACACCAACGACCAACCGCTGAATACAAAAAAGTCCCATTTTTTATATGCTGATGATCTCGCACTCACTTCACAAGCCTGCCACATTTGAGGAAGTGGAGGATAACCTCAAACGCTTTTGGACATTTAGCTGAGTATTATGTCATAAATTCCCTAAAGCCTAACCCGAGCAAAACCCAATCTTGCGTTTTCCATCTGTGCAATAGAGAGGCAAGCCGCACACTCAATATAGTATGGAACGGAACACCCATTACGCATAGTAACTTCCCTAACTACTTTTGAGTTTATCTGGATAGGTGTCTAAATTTTTGAAAAAAACTGCGATAATATCAAGCAGACGAGAGTTGCCAGAGTGTACCTTACACTCTCGCAACGTTGAAGAATGCAACTATTTGTGCACAATAGTTTCTAGTGTCTTTGCCCAACCTAGATTATAATTTATACTACCATATCCGAATTTCAGCAATGAGAACTACATATTTTATTAAGAAATTAAACAAAAAAATATATTCTTATAAAATTTAATATTGAAAAAATTATAGATATTAGGTACTTATGTCTAAATGATTTGAGATTGAAAGATATAGATAATATTTATATTATCTTATGTAGTGCAAATATTACTGGAATTGAAATACAGTAAAAGCTCCTTATACGCGCGTCCCGTATTCTAGATTTCACTATTCGCGGACTAAAAATGTGACCTAATTCAGAAGTTTGAATGGTTGGTGTCAAATTTTAATGGAGTAATAAAAAAGCAAAATAGACCATATTGCAACTATGCCTATGTTGTTAAATTATATATATATATATATAGTTTGGTCTTTGCCGTAAGCCGCCTTCGCTTCGGTCGCTGTTCTTGAGAATGTAAACAAACTGAATGAAAGCTAGGTATCTCTTAATACTCATTGCATAAAGTATATTTTTAAATGCTGCCGCATACATATTAGACTTTCCGTCTTTTGGTGAAAGCCGTTTTACGTGTTTTATTGTTTCATAATTATTTCAATTCCTTCGTTATAAAAATTGTGCTCACGTAACACGTCTCAACAGCTGTCTTCCTAAATAATGTCGACTAAAAAAGAAGAAAAACCAGTTTAGATGCGAATAAATCTGTGTTACTGCTTAAAGTGAAAATAGAAAAGCTTGATCGTTTACGCCCTGGAGAGTTGTTTGGATCCATATCATGCTAATGCAATGTCAACTGTACGATCGATAAAAAATAGGTATCAGAAGATAAAATAAGGTCACAGTCGGCGAAAATTGTTTTTTATTCAGCATTAGGAGAAATGGAAGTGGCGTTGTCATTATGGAGCGAAGACCGGAACGCATCCCCTATAGTTCCATATAAATTACCAGTCCATATTCACGGTTTCTGTATTAGCAACATATTTACGGAACCTCTACTCCGCGAATAAAAAGCTTTTACTGTACTGTGTTTTACAGAAACTGATCACACCAACTTTTCAAACACTCGTAGCAATCTCCTGATTGTTTAGCGTTGGCGCTGCATGTGTCTTTCATCCATTTTTGGAATAATGCTTTATCTTTCTTAAGTTCAAGAAACTTTCCCAGTAGTGTGGTTGCCTGAAACAAAAAAATATTTATTTATTTATTATTTTGACTTGTTACTTATCTCCTTAATTTTTCACGGGTGTTCTTTGCCAAATCAATTGATCGTCCACTATATAAATAAACTCAAAACACTCAAACGTTCATAATATTGAATGGTTGATAATTTTTACTTTCAATGTAATGTATCATTTAGCGCTAAATTATTGATTTGTAATCTGGTTGTATGGTCGCAGTTCCAAAATATTTGTCTAAAAGCGAATTTTAGAGTTCTTAACCGTTCAATATTATGAACGTTTGAGTATTTAGACGTTAGAACGTTACGAATAGAATAGCGATCTATAGTGGTTGATCAAATGAGGTTCAATTTCGATTGTGGCCCAATTTGTCATAGAGGTAGGTGTATCTCAGCATGTAAATACTTGTAATTTAAAGTTTTTGTGATATAAATGTACTTGGATAATACAGGTGCAAGAAGACTATCTTTCGTAATATGTACCTGGGCTACCAGTGTTTTGGAAATTATAAAAAAATCCTTTAGAGAAAAGAGTTATATACTAAAGGAAGGCTGATCCGAGCCCCTGATCTAATAATCTTACACAATCTTCTGGTTCTTAGGAAATAGATTAATCCTGATGGGGTAGATCTTAGTAGTCTTATGCACAGGTAGGATTTCAGATGTTAGGAGTATGCCATGATGAACAACTTCCAAAGGTTTGTAACGAATCGCTATCTGGTAGGTACTACAGTTTAATTTAAATGCCAGCCATTGAAAGAATGCATACCCTACATACGTCAGTTAGTCATGATTGGTGATGAAAATAGCCATAAATTTAGCAATCTATAAATGATATTTAGCATCAGCCGACATAATTATATACAAAACTATTTTTTTATAACAAAATAAACATAAATTTAGCGAAAAATATTATCCTAGCTGAGAATAAATTTAATTATTTTTCATCGCTAGACATGGCATAGGTACCTACGTCAGACATCAAGAATGCTTTTTTTCATCGGCTGGGTATAGTTTAGGTATATACGAGTATAAAGTACTTAGTAACTACTTAGGTATATTTTATGTATATTTTTGTCAGCCAATACTAACAAGCTATTGTTACTGTTCACAATGTAAGTATATGTAGGTACGTACAGATGCCAGCACGTCCAGCTACCCCAATCTGTCAAATTTCTTTAATAGATTTTCGACTTTAACACAAAAACATAAGGTTTGAAAGTGAACCTTATGCTTTTGTGTTAAATTTGGGCAAATTTGACAGATTGGGGTAGCTTAATGTGCTGGCGACTGTACACCCACAACTGCCCCTCTCGTTAATGTTCTTAGATGTATATTGGGTGTTATTAAAAACTTGCCAGGCACAAAAGATTCAATTTCCGTGGCAGGAGGATTGACACGGAATTTGAAAACTTTGAAAACATAATATAATATGTACCTACATAATAAAATAAGTAGGTAGGTACATAACATTAAATTTTATTTTATTTAAAAAATAAAAATATTCTTAAAACCTAGTTATGTTACAAATACAACAATTTTTTTTTATATCAGTGGGCGACAAACGTGCAAGTGGGTCACCTGATGGTGGTCGCCCATGGACCTACGCGAAATCGTTGCGTTGTCGCGGGTGTGTTGTCGGCCTTTAAGAGTCAGCAAACAAGTGTTACTGACGCTTCCCCCCACCCCAATGAGCTCTGGCAACCTTACTCACACTCGGAAACACAACATTAAAATTATTAATGTTATTCTTAAGGAATGTCCTCTGTAAGGTAGAGGTACTTGTTGAATAAGTCCAATTCCAAGTTTTCATATGGAAGTGAGAATAAATAAATAAATAATATCCTGGGACATTATTCACACACGGCCATCTGATCCCAAACTAAGCAGAGCTTATACTATGGAACAGACAGTCGGGACAAACAGTCATGTTCATGCACACAAATATTTGTCCCGGGTGGGAATCGAACCCACGACCTGCGGCGTGAAAGGCAGCTTATCTACCAACCACGCTAACAGGGTGTGCGTTCGTGCAGCGGAATGTTGTTGAATTTAAAGATTTCAATTATGCAGATATTCAGTGTATGACGTCGTATAATTGTGTATGGTAAAAAAAAAATTGTGCACGCAGCCATTGTGGAGAAATTCACCAAAAGCTGATTCCGCTGGGCGAACGTTGTCCTGGCGGAACTTTTTTTAATCCATAGACTTTAGAAGAAAAGAGACGTGTCCTAAAATTAGTGTGTATTTGTGTGTAATTGTGTATGTATGAATAAAATTAGTGCATACATAAACTTCGAAGAAATTCAAGTTTCCGCTACGCGAACGTTTGGCCATTAGCTAGTTTTCATATAAAGCGCTTACATAGAGAGCTGTAGATTTTTACAAACGTTGTTTTGAATTTGTTTAAAAAACAGATTTAGAAAAAATCGTAGGGCTTAAAAGATAAAAATATAAACGTAAAATACGCTTATTAGGTCTTAGTTCTTAAAGTAGGTATGCACTTTGGGGTCTAGATTTTCACTTTTATACAAACCTTGTAAGTGTCTGCAACATGATGCCAAGTATCAATGATTTTTCGTTAGTAATTAAAGAGTTATAGGACAATTTACCATGAATAGATCACTGTTTACAAAACAGTCAAATATCACGACGTTCTAAAGGAACTGCATGGTAAAATGTATGCCAATAATTAGTTATTCATTCAACTATTCACATGCAAAATTTCATGTCATTAAATTCAGTAATTAAAGAAAAACAATTATAATACTGACGAAGCATCGAAAACCTACATAACCCGACCAAGTACAGATGGCTACAAAAAAGCGGCCGTGCCATATATCTAAGAAACGTTCTTAACCTTCCAATATAGTATTTATTAATATGGTACAGTTGCGTACACAAGCGTTAGGAAAAAATAAAACAATTGCATTTCTTAAATGAAAAATATTTGTTTAATAATAACGCCACTATCTACGATAAAAATAAATCTTCAACTAACAAGTACTTCTCTATTTAAATATCCGTGTACAAAAATATTTTTATTTACATATAATACTTAATTATGTAATTATAATAACGTTAACAAACGCTTGCAACGACAGCAATAGCTAAAATAGGTTTAATAAACGATTTTGAATATAAGGGTAAGTAGGTATAATATTTCGAGCTTCAATAAAAATTAAAATCACATCACATAACTAGACTATTCAGTTGTTTAGATTTGATCAACATTAAAAAAGTGCTTATAAACTAAAACATTGGTATATAAAGGTATTTTCAAGAAAATATTCTTAAATGAGTAGCCAATACAGTAAATAACCTCAACATTTCTAAGTATACCTAATATTAACTAGTTTCAATAATAAAATCACAGATTCACAATCACAGATCACATAACTAGACTATTCAGTTGTTTAGGTTTGAGAGTCTGCCTAATATAAAAATAAATCAACATTTAAAAAGTAGTTATAAAATAAAACATTGGTATAAAAAAGGTATTTTCAATTCAATACCAATTATTAAATGAGTGATGTCTTCCCGACCGAATTTCGGCCACGGCGGCCATTCTCAATGGAGATTAGCCAATTGCGCAGGACATATTATAGTGCACAAGTGTGTGCGCAAACACAGGGGCACTTTCTATTCCATCACTCTCATGATCCGATGGGACGACTAGCGACACCACCGGAAAGAGATCAGGCACAGGACCGACGGCTTTACGTGCTCTCCGAGGCACGGGGGTGTAATACCGCCAACTTCCAGACTTCGGGCTGATACTGAAAAATTTCTTTTTACGGAAAAATCCCAAAATCACTTTTTGGCCCGACCCGGGATTTGAACCCAGGACCTCATTTTCTGCGGTTGAACACGCTACCGCTAGACCAACGAGACAGTCAATTTAATTAAATGAGTAGCAAATACAGAAAATAACCTCAACATTTTTAAGTAGAATGTACTCTAGCTTAAAAAAAATCACAGATTAACAATCACAGATCACATAACTAGACTATTCAGTAGTATAAATTATTGCATGAGGCATTATGTTTTTGGAACTATTTTGAATTTTGCTACATAAATCATCGTAACACTGAAATGATTTATTAGTGTACGGGGGTCTCGAACAATGCGCCTTGTAATGACCAATACCTGGCATTTGAAAAGGTGGTATATATTCAATAATAGCCAATATTAAAAATAGCTTATTATTTATTTCAATATTACGAGGTATGTCCTCTATATTTATGTACAAATTATGTAGTTCAAAGAAAATCAAATCATTTAAATCATATTTAAAATCGACAGTGCCTATTCCACAAAAATCACAAACAGGAGGATTATCACTCCTCATACCAAATTCTACAGACTCTTGCAATTTGGCAATGCCTTTACACTTAATGATATCAATGTTTAAAGGTAGGTATTTACATTTAAAATTGCTGTTATTTATGGAAACAAGGCATTCTTTGTTTGAACAACATTTCTTTCTGTTTCCAGAAAAGTACGGCAAACAGATGTCTTCAATTATTTTTGTGACATTGCACGCACAATCTATAATCTGGCACTGTCTTGCATCGAGTGTATTGTCATTAACATTAAACAATGGATTTAGTAAAATGTCTCGTTTTGCGTATAACGTTTTGCAATTCTTTTTCGTATTAGATAATTGGATAAAAAAACGAGTGAATGAATCTTTGCTAATCAAGGGATCTATAAAATGATGGAAAGAGATACGGTCAGTATATGCGACTGCGAAAGCTTGAGCCACTGCGTCAAATTCACAGGTATTAGTCACTACATTTTTGATGTCTTTCGATATTGATACGTTACCATTTTGTAAGATGTATAGAGGCTTCGACGAGATAGTTTTTGTGTTAGGAATAACTAGACCTCTCCAGTTTTCTATTTCAACAGGATAGTCTTGAAAAATGGATTGCTCCTCGAAATCACCTATAATTTTCGTCTGTTTAACTTGATTTAAAATCATATGTTCATTCTTATTCTTAATTATCTTAGTAGCAGTTTCAGAATATTTAGCTTTATTTAATTTGATCATCCCATTAATGTAAGTGTAATGTTGTATTAAAAATTCGTCTAAACGTATTCGCTCCTGCTTTGTGTAGAAATATATGGTCTTTATATCTTTAAAATGATTTTCAACATTTGAGCTACTCCCAACATTTCTAACATTACGAAAATACTTATCCATAACGCCACTCCACATTGGCAACTTTCTCAATAGTCTTTTTAATGTATCATTTGTCCTTGACGGCACATTTGTTTGTGACAGGGGATAAAACAAAATCAGTTTCAAGTTCAACAGCAAACGAATACGCGCGGGCCGTGGCTAATGAAAAGATATTGCCCTCTCTTTTGTTCAAGGATGGAAGTACAGTTTCAAGCGGGAAGCCGCCTATCGCTCGTTGCGCGCAACGTGTTGTCTATCTCAAGTCTCAAGCGCATACTTAAATAAAGTACCTACGTAAATAGTACCTATACTTGCTGTCATAGTCAAATACATTTAAAAAAGTAGGTGTATAAAAATAAATGACCTATAAATTATATCGAAACAACAATTGTGTTATCACCTATACCAATTCAATACCGGTATTATACTGTAAATTTTGGGATGTTACCTAAATATATTGCACGGCCGCTTTTTTGTAGCTATGCGAACTTGGTCGGGTTATGTAGGTTTTCAATGCTTCGTTAGTATTATAATTGTTTTTCTTTAATTACTGAATTTAATGATATGAAATTTTGCATGTGAATAGTTGAATGAATAAACTAATTATTGGCATACATTTTACCATGCAATTCCTTTAGAACGTCGTGATATTTGACTGCTTTGTAAACAGTGATCTATTCATGGTAAATTGTCCTATAACTCTTTAATTACTAACGGAACATCATTGATACTTGGCAACATGTTGCAGACACTTACAAGGTTTGTATAAACGTGAAAATCTAGACCCCAAAGTGCATACTTTAAGAACTAAGACCTAATAAGCGTATTTTACGTTTACATTTTTATCTTTTAAGCCCTACGATTTTTTCTAAATCTGTTTTTTAAACAAATATAAACAAATTCAAAACAACGTTTGTAAAAATCTACAGCTCTCTATGTAAGCGCTTTATATGAAAACTAGCTAATGGCCAAACGTTCGCGTAGCGGAAACTTGAATTTCTTCGAAGTTTATGTATGCACTAATTTTATTCATACATACACAATTACACACAAATACACACTAATTTTAGGACACGTCTCTTTCTTCTAAAGTCTATGGATTAAAAAAAGTTCCGCCAGGACAACGTTCGCCCAGCGGAATCAGTTTTTGGTGAATTTCTCCACAATGGCTGCGTGCACAATTTTTTTTTTCCATACACAATTATACGACGTCATACACTGAATATCTGCATAATTGAAATCTTTAAATTCAACAACATTCCGCTGCACGAACGCACACGCTAACAGGCCCAAACATAAGTAGTAAACTACAAACATAAGTAGTAACCTAATAAATATTGTAATCTGAATTTATATTGCGTCTTGCTCGAAGATTGCGTCACTCCTATAAAGTGCCAAGTAGGTACGCATTATACGGACAACATAAAACAAATATGAAGGTCACTCATACATTGAACATGACCTTGAGAACCTATACGGATGATGATAACTGAAAATAGCTGTGACTGATAAGGTACTCTATTGTGTTATACGTATAAAATATATTAAAATGATTTAAGTGGAAACATCTAAGACCATTTTGTACGCATACGAAGGGCAACCGTCATCGATTATTCACTACACTAATAAACGTAAGTAGTCTTATCGCAATTTAAAAATAGATATCAGTAGATATATCATGTGCGTTAGGACCACGGGTCTACATAACGGATTTGAAATGCTTTCCTACAGCAACGTATCTAGAGTGTACCTTTAATTAAATCCAGTGTACCTCATTTGAAAGAAAAAATATATAATAAAATATAAACAGCTGTCATCGCAACGTTATAACTGCGGGTATACATTTAATTAGGTTAATAGATGATTATTTGACAATAAGGAAGTTCCTGCACTTTGTATAACTCAGTGTAGTTTTATTGAAATTTAGTGACTTCTTATGATAAAAATAAATGGGTACACTCGCCATTGTGACCTTAGAATTGCGCGTCCTTGAAATGTACGGTTAAAGATTCTTTATTTCTCTTAAGAATACATCACTTGCAGAGAAATTAAAATACTTAATATAGGACGCCAAGCGTGGCTACTTACTAATACTAAACTAAACCAAAATACTAAACTATACAATACAAATAACAACCTAAACAATTTTACAAATAACACAATTAACAAATACACAAATTCCATCCATTTTTTTGTGTTGCGGTGGGTAGATAAACGAAGTGCACACGGCGCTTCGTATCGTATCTAGTATGTATAAAACAATTATATTTTTAAGGCCCATACCATAGTGCGCAGCAACGTGAACTATTCGGTACAACGTCAATGGAAATATATATATATATATATATTTTTAATATTAATAGTATTAACATATTTTTTTTTGATGGATTTATGCAACCTGAGAAAGCGCTAACCGTATTTTTTTTTTAGGTTTTATTTTTATGTTTTTTGTTTAGTAGATAAGTATTATAGGATTTTAGGTCATTATGCATGTGAGTGGGGTTTTTTTGTAATAAATAAATGTTCCGTCAGTATATGTCCCGAATAGCTGAAAGACGTTACCCTCATTATAAGTGGACACTCGGCACCCGCTCTGGGCCGCCCCTGCCTTAATAACAGAGAATCATGGGCTTCTTGACATTTTAGGCCGTTTATTTTGGCATATTGTTCGCATAACTATATAGCTTTCTCAGGCCCTTAATTGAAGGACCATATCGTTCGCGTAAGACAAGTTAAAAACGCACTTCACAACACACCCTGGCCTTCCTCAGCTTCACAATCAGGTCGTTTATATAAAGACTAAATAGGTCCGGAGAAGTTAATCCCCTATCGTACACCGCATTCGAGTTTGAAAGGTTGAGATAATGTATTGTCCTGCCTTACGTAATTTGTTTGATTCTCAGACCAGTATCTGAACAAACCCACAATTCTACCCGAAACATTGCATTTTACTGACTCCTAATGGAGGTCGTAATTTATCAAGTCGACGTACGACTTAAATGGGTAAACAGAGGTATTTAGCTCGATGTAATAGTTCACGGTAAGTACTCTTAAGACAGAATATTACTGAGTCTGCCGAAATATCAGGTCGAAAACCAAACTGGGCATCATGACGGATTGAAAGACCTCGGGAAACGGGATCGTGGACTCCTTTCATAGATCTCTCCAATTATAGTACCTTACGAAATAAGCCGGTAGCAGGGCTCAAACATAGAATGTCCCAGGATATTATATAATATGTGTCTATTACTTCAACCATCTATACCCGGAGATTTTCTCTTGTCCATCTACCTAACCAAGTTTTTACACCTAAAGTTGTAATCTCGTCATGGATGGATAACTGATATTGTGTACTGATCTGTCAACTCGTATTAGATCTAGAAAATAAGGGTTCCACTTTTAAAATTTGGCAATCTGTCCCAGTTCTTGGGTATTACGGACACAAAGGCAAGCTACTTTTACTTTTTTATTTATAAGGGTTTTATTCGCCTTTTGTGTTACTAAAAAAAATCATTTTATTGTCTATTATAACATAAAAAAAGTTAAATAAGCATCTTCTAATTTAAAAAATGTACACCCACACCCACAGGTCTACGATTAGAATGGCAGGTGTGCATATTTCATTATATAGGGTGGCCGAGGAGATGACGTTCAAATGCAAAATTTAGATTCTTTATGATGAGGAGTATCCGAATTACCCCCATGTATGTTTTATGATTTTGTGTTTTTTAATACTTAGAAAATTTATGAGTCCTGAGCTCAAACCCTAATTTTGAACTTTCGAATAAATTCCAAGTCAGTTCTGCAATGATTGAGAAACCATATGTTTTACGGTGTTAGGTTAAACTATGTTAATTAGTTATCACAAAAAAACTGAACCAGAAATGTTGAACAGAAGGAGAAAGAAATTTACGAAAAAAAATCATTAAAAAATTATATCCCGAAAACTACGCAAAATCTTAGAACATAGGTACACACGGCTACATATTAACCTACCTATACATTTCCAATATAAGCGGACCTTTCATTGTATGAAATCCTATACACTGCGGGATCAGCTTATACTAGAAATGTATAGGTACGTAGCCGTGTGGACATGGGGGTGATTCGGATACTCCTCATAATAAAATATCAAAATTTTGCGTTTGAACGTCAACTGCTCGGCCAGCCAGACTACAGTAATTATTTATGTTATCGGAACATAAAAGTATGAAATAAACTTCTCGTAATCAAAAAAAAAATTACAACTGCATTAAATGTTTTTAACGTATTTTGTATTATCTTTATGTATTTATTATATATTATCATAAGAAGTACACTGCATTTCATGCACACTCCAAGTAGCACTTTCCTATAGATAAAAGCAGCTCTATTTCGTGATGCATACCCGTGGTCCTAACGCACATGATATATCTTTTAATTGTTGCATATCAACCTTTAATTACATTTTTTTCATGCGATATTTGGATATGAGAATTTATGTATGGGATATATTGCTATTAATATCGTAACTTACCGTTTCAAATCCTGCCTCTTCCAACTTCTTTCCCAAAGCATCTCCAATGCCCGCTAATTCTGTCACATGCTTCCCTCCCATGGGCGCGGCAACGAAATGCCTATGTTTTCGGGACGTGCTCGACATTTTTGCTGATATCCTGGGATTTCTTTAGATAAAAATTATCAATTGGAACTAGCCAATGTTGTATTGTATGAATGTTGTATAAAAGTAACCGACCGGCTATAAATAACAGACGAAATAATTAACGAACGAGAACAAGCGTCCGTAGTCATCGAATAGTTCTTCCAGTATGTTGTATGTATCTATTCTGGACCGATGGAATTAGGGATTGCAAGAAAATATATATGGATTGTGTTAGTTATAATCTATCGACTAGTAAAAACATCGATAAAATTAAAATATTGATTTTAGTTTATTAAGTAAATACCTACTTAACAAAAGTAATTCATTTACCTTACGGAACTCGCAATTTATTTGATTGACATTTAATTTTATTTAAATTATAATTATGTATAACGCATATTAATAAATAAAATGCCTACGCAAGCCGATATAATAAACTGGCTACGTGATCATGTTCACAACGTCGATGAGTGCTTGGGAGTGCTATAATTTGAGTTGGTTCGTATATTAAAACATAATCGGCGACCACCTAAAGATGTTATGGACGAACTTGCACCAGAATATGGATGCACAGTCGTAAGAGTACCGCCGCCGTAACACTCTCAGAAACACGTGTTTGAATTAATATGGGTAACTGTGAAAAGTCCTCAACTCAAGTCAAAATTTGGCTAGGGTAGTAGAAAGGATTAAAATATCCATGCTGTTGAAGATTCGTCAGACGAAGAGAGTATGCTAGTAGATGATGAATAATTTTGCAAAAATAAACTTTGACATATTTATTTGATTATATAATTTTATTAATATAATAATATCTGCCAAATTTATTTTAAAAATATTTTAGTACTTATAATTATATATATATATTAAAAGTATGTACGTCCTAGACATGTGCTCCGATGCTTAATTGATCGGCGGCGGCGCCTGGCATCTGAATAGACGGCGGCGGCGGCGTCATCGCCGTAATCGACATGGATGGTGAAAATAAGTAAAATCCGGGAACCTGCTCTATTTCAGGGAGGGCGACCAACTGTCCCAAGGTAGTGTGGGGTTTTTAGTCCACAAGTCCTTGGTCCACAACATAGCGAAAATCGAGACTATGTCGTCTAGGGTTGCGTACCTAATACTCAGAATTAGCTAGCGGTATTCGTTGAAGGTTATACAGGTTTACGCGCCGACTTCGAAGCACTCTGACGATGAGGTTGAGGTCATGTATGAAGATAGGTATATCTAGACCTACATACATACATACCTCTAACACTTATTTCACTGTGGTCATGGGGGACTCGACGCGAAGCTGGGTAAACAATTCGGGAATGTGCTACAGTGGGGCAATTTGGAACTGGAGATCGGGACCCCCGGGGCCAAATGTTGGCCTACTTCGTGAAGGAGGGACTCTTTATGATGAATTCCTTTTTCAAGAAGCCGGATAACCGTAAAGCCCCGATGGTAAAACAAAAACCAAGATAGACTTTATCTTGTCTACGAGAAGACTGATGTTCAATGACGTCTCTGTTGATCAATAGGCTTAAAACCGGGAGCGATCAGACTGGTGAGAAGCTCATTGAACCTTAATGTCAAGCTCTAGAAGTCCCGACTGATAAGGTTTACGCTCCGACCTTCACCCATCCACGTCTAAAACCCCGAGCCCTTTCAGCTCGAACTGCAAAACCGATTCGAATGCTTACCAGATTGCGAGGAAGTGGACTCATACCACGACAGGCTCAAGAAGCTGTCCATACGGTAAAATGCATCCTAGCTGTTTTTAAACAACAATAAATAATATTGCAAGGTTCTTCGTGTATTCCAAAAGGATGGCCATCGTGAGCGTAATGTATACAATGTGTCCGGTTATGGACTAGCGATAATTTAAATACATGTGAAGGAACTATTTTTATACACAAATACACCATATACTAGGGCTCAATACCCCACCCCGCCATATGGCAGCCATTTTGTTTTTTTTGATGACCTATTCTCTACGTGTGAACAAAAACGTTCGTATCTCTTAAAGTTTTGGTCTTACTGAGATAAAAATAGGCTTATTCGACTGACAACAATACTGTCTATCAACAACATTTCAAAACAAAGTGTTAACGTTTTCTTAACTTTTGAAAAAAGATGAAATACAAAAAAAAACGGTCAAAAAATTATTCAAATCAACAAATTATTGCAAATCAATGCAAAATTTGTCCCGATAACCCTTCATTTTTTTTCACTAAATCGAAAGTTTTTGAGTTAAGCTGCGATACAACATTAAATTCACAACTGTATGTTTATTACTTTAAGAGTTATTGTTGTTTGAACATAGCGTATGCGCAAGCACAAAGGGCCTTTGTCGGGACCTTAAACAGGTAAACATTCAAACCACATAAAATTCTTATTACTCTTTATTTAATACTTTTACAATCTTTTTTACACATTAAATTTAATACATATTCAACCTACAGCAGTTGTTCAAAGTGCCCACCTCCAGCTTGTAGACAAGTTAATGCTCTGTGTGCTATCTGGGCAGTTGAGCGCTTAATTAGTTCTAAGTCTGATCTTATTTCTTCAGCGACTGCCATAATTTTAGCGACGAGGTCTTCTCTGGTGTTCGAAACTGTAGCATACACCTTTTGCTTCATATGACCCCACAAAAAATAATCCAAGGGGGTCAAATCCGGTGAGCGAGCTGGCCACGCTACTACACCACCCCGACCGATCCACGGTGCATGGTTATTGTTTAAATATTCTCTCACTGCTCGAGAATAGTGCGCGGGTGCACCATCTAGCTGCAACCACATATTATGTTGACAGTATAATAACGGTAATTCCATGAGGCTGTCAGAGAACTGTGTCTGCAGGAACTCCAAAAAATTAGCACCGTTTAATGTAGGAGGCAATTCCAACGGCCCAATCAAACGATCGTTGATTATGCCTGCCCACACATTCACAGAAAATTCGTGTTGAAACGAACTTGGGCGCACCGCCTTAGGGTTTTCAGAGCACCAGAGATGGTCATTTCTGTGATTTGTAATACCAGCTCTCGTGAACTTCGCTTCGTCAGTCCACAATATCCTTTGTAAGAAATGACGGTCCTCTCTCACACGTCGATTAATCCACGAACAAAATACAGATCTTGTTGCACAATCTATTTCGAGAATATCTTGGACCCGACGAAAATGATAAGGGTGTAGTCCTTCTCTTTTTAAAATTCTCCATACATGCCACCTAGACAGTTGTAATTGCGCTGCAATCCGTCTAACACTTAGTCTAGGATCATTGGTTATTAGCCTAAGTACTTCTTCTTCATCTTCGGGCGATACCAAACGAGCACGGTCATTTATAGCTCTCTGAATGCCCCTTTCTGCTAATCTTGAGTGCACGTCGATAAAAGTTTGGCGAGTCGGTGTAGGCCTGTTAGGGTACCTTCTTCGATAATCTTGTACAGCCAAATTTGCACTTCCATTGCAGAAACCATACACGAAGTGTATATCAGCAATAGGTATGTTGCGTTGAATATTGACGATTTGCCATATTTATATCACAAGATAACCACTAAAACAGAACGTAAACAGCACGGACGGTAAGTAAAAGTAGCGATCACAACGCAGGGCGAGGGACAACTAACGTAACTAGTTTTTATTCTCTTTATCCTTAAAACAATGTGATTTTTTTGCAGGTAGAGCCAATATGTTCCATCTCGCTTACTCCCGCTAGTCGCCAATAGTATTGCTAGCCTTTTCTCGGACAGCACGCAGCTAATGCCAGATGTCACTTAACAAAGGTCTTTTTTTTTTTTTTTTTTTTACATGGTGGAAATGCATTAAACTTACGCATGCCCGCCGCTTGGGGAGGCGACGGGTTATGTGGGACTCTCCGGGCTAGTCCCGGGATACGCACTAAAACCACCATGGTAGCCAGCCTCACAATGCCTGTAGCGGGGGGTCTGGGTACTCGTGAACGATCTCGCCAGTACCCCCGCTGTACACTGAGCGTCTGACACTCTCCTCCTGGGACGGGAGGGGGCTAAATGCCTCCTCCTCTCCCCTTCACGCACAAGCGCGTTTAGGCAACCTGAGCTACAGCAGGTTACCTCTTCCCGGGACCGCTTGTGTAAGACGAGTGGAGTTCCCCTCCTCCAAACGCCAGCGGTCCCAGGGGCGACGTCAAGCCGGGGAGAAGCCAGCCGGACGCCGCATACTTTCTCGCGCTGAGATAAGCTCCCAGCGCCGGCGCCGATGAAGCGGTTATTGGTGTCAATATCCAGTTCATCGGCGCCGTCTCGTTCTCCTACGGGAGGGATCGTTGCGCTCCCTCTCGCGCTCGGCGGCCTCCTTCTTGAGCATAACAGCTTCACAGAATGAGGCAACCGCATTCCATCCGGTTGTCGCCGCCAGCATAGCCGAAACCACTGCTGGCAGCGAGAGGTCTGATCCTATTTCAGCGACCAGGACTCGCCTCTCGGGGGCCCAAGCTGGGCACTCCTCGAGTGTATGTTGGGCCGAGTCCGGGCCGCCGCCACAATGGTGACACGACGGTGTCGCCTCTCTGCCTATTCGACACAGGTACTCACCGAAGCACCCGTGTCCGGTGAGTATCTGTGTCAACCTGAAGGTTAGGCTGCCCCGTTTCCGGAGCAGCCATGCGTCAAACCACGGCAGGACCGCACCGACAGAGCGTTGACGCAAGCCTCTCGGCAATTCAAGCCGCTCGCGCCAAATCTCTAAGGCCTGTCGGTGCGCGTCCCGCCGCACGTTTGTCCAGTCCGGTTGTTGGCCCCCGGCATCCGAGCGGGCACGGACGAGATCGTAAACTCTCACGTCCATGTCCGCCAGGATGTCCAGTGGCGGGAATCGTCCTAGTAAAGTCGCCGCCTCGAAGGAGATCGTCCGGTATCCACG
The DNA here is from genome assembly GCA_951640165.1 of Pseudoips prasinana. Taxonomy (NCBI): domain Eukaryota; kingdom Metazoa; phylum Arthropoda; class Insecta; order Lepidoptera; family Nolidae; genus Pseudoips; species Pseudoips prasinana. The sequence goes on along the minus strand of OX621237.1, from coordinate 20,728,757 downwards.
GACCACTCTGATGACAACCACCCGCTGCACGCTATTCAAAAGAGCTTTGCAGCGGGGAGCTCTCGCCAGTCCAGAAGACCAGACGGGAGCGCCGTAGAGGGCCATAGACCGGATAACAAAGGTCTTACTCCGTCTTACGCATACGCTATGTTCAAACAACAATAACTCCTAAAGTAATAAACATACAGTTGTGAATTTAATGTTGTATCGTAGCTTAACTCAAAAACTTTCGATTTAGTGAAAAAAAATGAAGGGTTATCGGGACAAATTTTGCATTGATTTGCAATAATTTGTTGATTTGAATAATTTTTTGACCGTTTTTTTTGTATTTCATCTTTTTTCAAAAGTTAAGAAAACGTTATCACTTTGTTTTGAAATGTTGTTGATAGACAGTATTATTGTCAGTCGAATAAACCTATTTTTATCTCAGTAAGACCAAAACTTTAAGAGATATGAACGTTTTTGTTCACACGTAGAGAATAGGTCATCAAAAAAAACAAAATGGCTGCCATATGGCGGGGTGGGGTATTGAGCCCTAGTATATGGTGTATTTGTGTATAAAAATAGTTCCTTCACATGTACCTATTTAAATTATCGCTAGTCCATAACCGGACACATTGTATATGAAACAATTAATAATTACTGAAACAATCATAATTGGTTTTCATTTATCGATTTACCACATCCCTATAATAACTTTTTGGCTGATGTTAACTTGTAATGACGGATTGTCATCGCATATAAGGTACAGTTCCGCAAACTTATCTGACCCGCTGGCAGCGTCGCTGTTATCGCATTCAGTGTTGCTAGTAACTATTTTTTACAATAAAGTGGGTATAAATAATATGTACATTGTAACGTAAATGTTACTTCACTAAAAAGCAAACAAATACTGTCATTACAAATCTTTATATTTTATACAATAATTATGATCATTTACATAAAATGTATGCTGAGTGTTCTCTAACGGAGATACTCCAGGTATTATTATGTCACTGGATTGGTTTAATTCAGAAGTCATTTCATCATCATCATTATCGGAATCACTGCTTTTACTTTCACTATCATTACCTAAATTAATGATGAAAGGCTCGTCTAAGTATCCATCCCTTTTTCGATACATATTTTCAATATTTTTTTACATGATTGCAATGCTTTTGCCATTCATTGACTGTTATTTTATCAAAAGCTTCTGCAATCAATGATAGGATTACAGAATTCGATCTACCAATATTCTGAACTGCTATAAATTTTTGCATCTGCTTGCTCTTTTTCTTTCACAAGTTTTCTTACAAATCGCTCCCGGACACCTACAAAGGAAATAGCGAAAATTAAATAAATAATGAATATTTTAAAATATGTATGTTAATTTAAAGTGCGAGGGGGAGTTTCGTATTTTTTCAGAAGCTGACAACACTAACCTGTAGCAGCAGCTACGCGTTCATACAACTTATTGAATGGTATAATTGGTGTCTGAAGGCGATTTTCTTCCTTCATATAATTCAATACTTGTAATATAACGTTCGTCGCATCACTTTTTAAATCTTTCGGCATTTTTCACAATTAAAAACCACATAAAGAAAAATAAATACGCGCAACAAACAATCAATGGAAGGAATGTCATGGAATAACAGGCCGATTGACATTTCAAACTGGCGTCGTTAGTTCTACTTTTGGCCACCGGGCCAGATAAGTTTGTAGCACTATATATTGACAGACGCCGCCGTGACAAAATTAAGTCGACTACCTACTCTGTGATGCAAAGATATTGTTATATTATAATATCTTTGCTGTGATGACTTTGTGTGACGAGCTGTGTAGAACACAAATAATAATAGTGAGTGGAAAAGTGCGGGAAACTTCGAATTGATCGGATCACAATTTTTTCATTCTGTAATATAAAATGATAGGTAGGATATGTAGGTAATTGTAAATAATATCTAGTATGTTTACAATAGTTATAGAATCACATAATATAAGTATGGGTGTAATTTTTACAGACTCCTTAAGTACTTTAAAAGTTTTAGACCAAAACCCCCTTAAATCTAAATTACATAGCCCACTTATTCTAGAAATTAAAAAATCTCTTTTAGTATGTTCAGAAAATCAGAAAACTGTTCAACTAGCTTGGATTCCAAGTCATTGCGGCATTAGAGGTAATGAATGTGCTGACTTATTAGCTAAAGATGCCGTCACATGTCAAATGGTGGATAAGAAGTACTATTGTTTTTATGGTTATGATTTACTGAATCTTCCAAAAATAAATCTACAAAGGTCATGGCAAATTAATTGGGATAGTTCCAGTAAGAAGAAGGGTAGCTTTATTACTCAATACAACCCAATATACCTTTAAAGCCTTGGTTTTTCAGATATAAGAAAGTCTCTTAAACTGTTACATCAGTACTTTGCCGACTCCGTATAGGTCATTGCTGTACACCTGTTTTCCTTCGGAAAATTCGGGTTCGAGATTCATCACTTTGTGAGTGTGGGTTGGATGAGGGTTCTCTGGACCACATATTTTTTTAATGCTCGCAACTTAATCCTGCTTTTAATTTGTACAGTTGCCTCCCTAATTTAAAAATCCCTATCCCCATTAACTTTTCATCATTATTGACATGTTCATCCCCAGAAATTTTCTAAGTTTTAATGGCTTTTATCCGATGCAATCGGATCAAATTGTAGGTTAGTATAGGTGAATTTTGTAGTGGCATATTTCTAATATTTTAACAAATATTCATGTTCATATTTATATTATGTATTATCATTATTATGTCTATTCCAGTGTTATAACACACTCAGCAAGATACACAATTAGTGTTACCAATTTAGTGTCGTTAAAATTGAATTAATTTATTTCACGTTTTCCCATTTCACAATCTGACATTGGCAGAATTGTCGACATCGGCACTAATTGCCATTTATAAAAAGAAGAAGTTATAGTGAATAACGAGCAGCTAGATTTATATGATGAAGCGCCCTATTTGTCAGCTCCAGGTTTCCCCGGATTTGTCCTAGTTTAGAAGACGTCCGGGCGTGCTTTAATTTCTCTTCTGTAAGTAACTAAGCAATTTTATAAAATTGTGTTAGTGTTCTCAGCCCTAATACGAAATCCACTTACGATTGATGATATTTAAGAAATTATTTTCCTTGTTTTTTTGCATTTTTACTATAAGATATTTATGTCTAATATCATACGCAGTCGCGGTCACCGTTACGGCTGCTGCGTACCGCCATACTGCCGCGCAATTTATAAACGTAGTAATCCACATGTTCTTTACTGCTTTTATAAATTGTGAGGTAGTGTTCTTTACTGCGTATATAAATTGCGCGGCAGCATGCCACGCGGCCTTCATTAATCAAAATAGCTATTCGGTACACCCGAATAGCTTAATTTAACATATATATTATGATTTTGGTGGAATTTTTTGTAATAACTCAAATAATTATTTCGTTTTTATTAATTTTTTAAATGATGCTTACAGATAGCCTATGGTGCATTAACTGCTTCATCAAACATGTTACCGATACCAATGAAAACTAAGGATCAAGGCTGGTGATGGAAATGCCCCTTAGTCACTAGTTTGAAGGTCTTATAAACACCACTGTGTTAATGTCTGAGCAGTCTGACAGATTGGGATCAGTGACTTATCCAATGGGTGAATCTCATTATTACAATAAAATAAATATAAATAACTATAATATGCATTTTTATTTAGTAAATTACATAGTCGTACAGAGGTGTAGGTACTAAGTAGGGAAAATATTAAATATTTATCGATTAGAATATTTATATTATTATTATGAGACAAATAACACACTGTTAAATATATTTTTCATTTAAAATCTTCAAAAAGAGTACTTAGAATAGTTTTAAGGCAATAACAAAATAGTTTATATTTGATCAGACAATGTCAAAATCTAAAGCAGCTGACAGACGAACTGCATGCGTGCCTTACGAACTTATTAAATTGTAATATACAGAGACTGCTCGCTCTTAATCGATATATTAAATAACTTGTTAGTAATATCATCACATCAAATGATGGACACAACTAAACCGCGGCCCCCAGTCCCCGGCAGCCCTGCTATTCCCAGCCGTGGTAACAGCCGTGGTTACGGCAGGGCAGGGGGTGCTAAGAATCCCCGGCAGATTCCACGTTACCAAAAACGACGACCTCTGGCCCTGGCAACGTTTAACACACGAACACTGCGCTCCGACGAGAAGATAACCGAACTGGAGGAAGAACTGAGCAGGTTACATTGGGATATTATAGGATTATCTGAAGTCCGAAGAGAGGGGGAGGACTCGATAATACTGAAATCCGGAAACCTGCTCTATTACCGGGAGGGTGACCAACTATCCCAAGGTGGTGTCGGGTTCATAGTCCACAAGTCCCTCGTGAACAACGTAGTGAAAATCGAGAGTGTGTCGACGAGGGTTGCGTACCTTATACTCAGAATCACCAGGCGGTATTCGCTGAAGGTTATACAGGTATACGCACCTACTTCGACATACTCCGATGATGCAGTCGAGGTCATGTATGAGGACATTTCCAGAGCCATACATACCTCGAACTCTTATTTCACTGTGGTCATGGGGGACTTCAACGCGAAGCTGGGCAAACGAATCGGTGATGAGCTGAAAGTGGGGCAATTTGGAACCGGGGATCGGAACCCCCGCGGCCAGATGTTGGCTGACTTCATGGAGAAGGAGGGTCTCTTTATGATGAATTCCTTCTTCAGGAAGCCGGCACATCGTAAATGGACCTGGGTGAGCCCCGATGGGAAAACTAAAAACGAGATAGACTTCATCCTGTCGACGAGGAGACAAGTATTCAATGATGTCTCTGTGATCAATGCGGTTAAGACCGGGAGCGATCACAGACTGGTCAGAGGCTCATTGAACCTAAATGTCAAACTCGAGAGGTCCCGACTGATGAAGTCTACGCTCCGTCCCATACCGTTCCACCTCCAAAACCCCGAACCCTTTCAACTCGAACTTCAGAACCGATTCGAATGCCTAGCAGACTGTGAAGAAGTGGATACATACCACGACAGGTTCGTGGAAGCTGTCCATACGGCCGGGTCTAACTTGTACAAAACCCGCCGTACAAATGGAACCAAAAAGATCTCCGACCATACCCTACAGCTTATGGAAGAAAGGCGGAAAAGCAAGGCAGCTCAACAGACAAATCTCAAAGTCTCTGACTCGCGACACATGCCAATTTAATACTATTAGTATAAAAGAGGCCATCGAGCGGAATAGAGGCTCTAAAGTGTTCGCAAGAGATTTGTCTATTGGGCAAAGCCAACTGACGAAGCTGAAGACTGAGGATGGTAGAATCGTCACGTCAAAACCAGAGTTGCTAGGTGAGATCGAGAAGTTCTACGGACAGTTATACACGACAACGCGACTTCCTGTCAATAGTCATGCCGATCCAAGAGCAAGACTAACCCGACACTACACCCAAGATATCCCGGACGTCAGCCTGTGCGAGATTAGAATGGCTCTCAAACAACTAAAAAACAACAAGGCGCCGGGTGATGATGGAGTTACAGCTGAGCTTCTGAAGGCGGGTGGTACACCGATCCTACGGGCCCTTCAGAAGTTATTCAACTCCGTCATACTCGAAGGTCAAACGCCAAAAGCATGGCACAGGAGTGTGGTGGTGCTTTTCTTCAAAAAGGGCGATAAAACCCTTTTGAAGAATTACAGACCCATCTCACTGCTGAGCCATGTTTACAAGTTGTTTTCGAGAGTCATTACGAATCGTCTCGCACGAAGGTTTGACGACTTCCAGCCTCCCGAACAAGCCGGATTCCGAAAAGGCTACAGTACCATAGACCACATACATACGCTGCGGCAAGTTATACAGAAGACAGAGGACTATAACCAGCCATTATGCTTAGCGTTTGTGGACTATGAGAAAGCCTTTGATTCTATCGAAACATGGGCCGTGCTGAGGTCTCTTCAAAGGTGCCAAATTGACTATCGGTATGTCCAGGTGTTAAAAGTGTTTGTACGAAAACGCCACCATGTCAATCCGACTTCAGGACCAGAACTCGAAACCTATTCAATTGCAGCGAGGCGTGAGACAGGGAGACGTCATATCTCCGAAACTGTTCACCGCTGCATTGGAAGATGTTTTCAAGCTTCTGGACTGGGAAGGCTTTGGCATCAATGTCAATGGCGAGTACATCACCCACCTTAGATTTGCCGACGACATAGTAGTCATGGCTGAGACCCTTGAGGACCTCGGTACAATGCTCGATGGCCTCAGTAGAGTCTCTCAACAAGTGGGTTTGAAAATGAACATGGATAAGACGAAAATCATGTCGAACATCCATGTTGCACCCACTCTAGTTAAGGTTGGAGACTCTGCACTCGAAGTTGTTGAGAACTATATTTACCTAGGACAGAACATCCAACTAGGTACCAACTTCGAAAAGGAGGTCAATCGTAGAATCCAACTCGGCTGGGCAGCGTTCGGGAAGCTACGTAATATCTTCTCATCCCAAATACCGCAGTGTCTCAAGTCGAAAGTCTTCGACCAGTGTGTGTTGCCAGTGATGACTTACGGAACAGAGACGTGGTCGCTCACTATGGGCCTTACCAGGCGGCTCAAGGTCACCCAAAGAGCAATGGAAAGGGCTATGCTTGGAGTTTCACTGCGAGATCGAATACGAAATGCTGAGATCCGCAGGCGAACTAAAGTAGCCGACATAGCCCAAAGAATTGCCAAACTGAAGTGGCAGTGGGCAGGGCACATAGCTCGTAGAACTGACGGCCGATGGGGCAGAAAGGTTCTCGAGTGGCGACCACGAACCGGAAGACGCAGCGTGGGCAGGCCTCCTACACGGTGGACCGACGATCTTGTGCGGGTCGCGGGAAGCCGCTGGATGCGGGCAGCGCAGGACCGGCTATTGTGGAGATCCTTGGGGGAGGCCTTTGTCCAGCAGTGGACGTCTTTCGGCTGATATGATGATGATGATGAATATTGAACAAGGCACACCTGCATTTGATACACATACAGTCCGTCTTATGAGCCCTATTGTCGAGTAGCCAGTGGCGACGGGTGATATATAGATACCATTAGTGTAACCGATGCGAAGTGATTATGTCATATACAAGTGACTACGTATTAAGGAATTGTAGTTAAAAGTGCAGCATCATTGAAGTGCCATGTTTTTAGGGAGGAATTGTGTAATATGAACCCTTTGCCACTGGTTGTAGACAAACTAAATGTAGAGAAAGAGCAAATCAAATAATATATATAATTACAACGATTGTTGCTTTTAAACGGCTCCGTGATTTCTGTAGATTTGGAGTTATGGTACACACGGCTACACATCAAGCTATACATTTCCAGTATAAGCTGATCTCGCGTTGTTTAGGATTTCCATACAACGACAGGTCAGCTTATATTGGAAATGTATAGCTTGACATGTAGCCGTGTGTACAATATAACTTTGCAATTATCTCTAAATCTTGCAACGTTCATTGAATCTTATACTACGAGATCCAACGACACTATTTCTACGCTCATCTTTTTATTGTATTGTATAATATTTTGACGCGGCGGCATCTTGATAGGCAAACCTCTTATACAAGTGTTCCTCTGATAATTATTAGCTGGGAAAAATGTATTTCATCAAAGTTAATTAATATAGAGTAGTGTCGAACTATCTTCGTATTATTAGATTGCACAAATTTTTGGAATATGGCTTCAGAAATGTATATGTAGGATGCATAAAACCAGTTAGCGAATTACGCATAAAGGTTACATATCAATAAAAGCTGTTTCAGCTTTTCGGACTGTATGATCCACTTCATGTCAATTCTGCAAGTCGATATTTTACAAATTATTCACTTCCATGGGAGAGATTATTAACTGTTTATTTTTCTAATATTTAATTTTATTCACTGTCGCAGTGATTTTTTCCCATTTTATTAACACAACACATGGTATATGCTTTGTTGTATGTACAGACGCCAGCACATCAAGCTACCCCAACCTGTCAAATTTCCCCAATTGAAATTGAATCTTATACTTCTGTGATAAAGTTGAAAATTTATAAAAGAAATTTGACAGATTGGGATAGCTGGATGGGCTGGCGTCTGTACATATTGTGATCATACTGTCAGTAATGTGAATAAAATATTATTAAAATTATAAAAATAGGGCCTATTTATGTATCACATATACACTGGTTTTCTGTAGTAGTTGGGACTATGTATATATTTCTATAGCAAACTAGAACTCATTCTCTTACCTTAGTATTGTTCTAACTAGTAATAATCCGATACAGTCAACGTCAGGTCAGTGGAAACACTTTCACGGGGAAACCTGGCCTTGGCCGACGACATAATAGACGCACATACGTTTATCCATGGGTGCCTGTACAATGTGTAATATTAAAGTGTGGGATACTCGAGGAGCTCAATTTACCTATGTAACTTAACCCTTTCCCGGGCAGAGGGGATATAGTTACCACCAAATTTTAAACTCTATTAACTTATAATAAGGTCCAAAACCAAGAAACAAGTTTGCGAAAGACTAAAAAGAAAATACGTTAATTCTAAACAAGGTAACGAAAAAAAAAAAAAATACTGATGCTCTAAAGGTTGTATAATTTTATGAGTGAATATTACATCGAGCTTCTTAAGTATCCTATACTACTTATATAATGTATGTTACACATTACAAATTGTAAATTACCAAATCACAAGTACTAAATAGTAATATACATATATATAAAAGTCTTAAATATTACAATTAGTAATTAAAGGAAATGATATGAATCCTTGTTTATAATATAAGTATAATATTAACATCGATACAGCGACATCATGTTGTTTTTACGCCTAATTACATACAGGGTGAGTAAATGAATAATGTACATAGGTACCTATGAAATTGAATACAATGTACATAAATACGAAAATAAGTGATTTTTTATATTATTTACTAATCTCATCAAATTCGTGACTATATAAAATTGGTTAATCACGTTTTCCAAAGGTAAGTAATTTTAATTGCAGTGATATAGTAAAACACCATTTTCATATTTTATTCTATGAAAAATAATAATCTCGAAACTGAGAAATCATACTTTTAATCGTACGGCGAGGATCGATACTACAATAAAATTTGTTAGTTTGGAAGGTCTTATCATTATAATATAATCTTTCAAATGCAACTGTGAATATATCAGTCGGCCCTTTTTCTAATCACAGAGACGATAGATGGCGCCACCTATAGGTGGTAATAAAGATAATTCGTAACTTTAAATTAACAGTTTGGATCTTCCGTACATTGCTGGGGAACGCATCTGTTGTCTATAGGCGGTTCATCCACGCTATTAAAAAAAACAATTCATATAAATTAATTTAGCAAAATATTAAATAATGTTTACAGTCAGCAAAAAATCGTGCGACTAAATTGTTGGCAACAATAAGAACTTACATAAAATCACATGCAAATAATTTAACTTAAAATATACAAGTAATAAAGGAATGTTACAACATATTAAATAATAAAATTTTATATAAGAGACAACAATGGTAATATAAAATGAAGCTCATTTAATTATACAATTTCAAACAAACTAAATAAATATAATATGCATTTCATAATGTTCGCAGATTTGATCTTACAAACATATTATGTACATGCAACAAATAGTAACGAAAGCTAAAAGCATAATAACTAAATACTAAAGGTCATACACATACATATATCAACTCGGAAACGGATCGTAACGTATCTACTAAATCGCTCAGTACTCTTAGTATGCAACAATTCAACTACTGCAAACCACACTAATCGGCATCGTAACGTAAACGACTCGCCTCAGGACAAGCTCACCGTTAGCGCGCCGTCGCCTAGTCGTAGGTACGGCGTCGCCCCGCCGTAGCTGAGGCGTCGCCTAGCCGTAGCCGAGGCGTCGCCTAGCCGTAGCAGAATCGATGTATCGGAGTTGCTGATCCGCTTTGGTTCCGTACTTACGTTAGGTTGACGCCTGTTTGACGGCGAGGCGAAGACGATACGGTGACGATCACTTTTCAATGTGATATGTGTGTTAACTCCTTAACATGTCATTCTAGGCACGCCAATATACTGCATTTTATAGTGCGTGTAAATTAAGACAAATGATACTGAAAACTGTTAATTATAATACGTGTTCACAATGACCGTTTGTTCATAAAACTATGCATACTCAAGTCATGCAATGACGCCGTCTTGACTTTCGTACGGGCATAACGGAGACGACCGGTTTCTGATTTAAGTCGGTTGTTTGCTTCTCAACTGATTTTGTACGCGTTTTATGGGTGGACGGATCGAAATGGAGGGAGACTGTACGAATCAGCACTGATTTTTTAATAGGTTGGTATTTAAACAGGGGCGCATGTGGCCGGCCGGGCCTATGTTATTGGCTACAAATTATTTCATTAACAAAGTAACTACATCTTTAACTTGATATTACATTTTAATTAGGAACACAACATGACTGTAACGTGTTTGTGGCCCCTATAAAAAAAAAGTTGAGTATAGCGACACCAGAGCATATACTCGTAACAGAAAATCAAGCCGCTCTAATAAGGACAGCAGCTGCTTGGCCAGTGGTGCGCGAGTAGTCGAATGGGTTTACAAATTTTGCGAACTACGATCGCAACCGCTCATCCGCGTTCCTTATGGCCCAACGCTATGATATATAGAGTAGCTTAATATTCTTCTACTGGTAAAGAATAGTCTACCGAGTTTGTCGTAGCTTCAAGGCCCAGAATTGACCGCGCAACTAACCCTCTCGCTTACGCATATAGCCGTTTATTAAAATATGAAATGATTGCTAGCACGTCAGAAATATATAAGTAACATCTTTCATTTTGCGATATAAATATTACAAAACATGCAGAAGTTTTAATTTTATATATTTTTTACTTACTGAAAGTAATAGCGAAAATCTCTAATCAGAGGTTACAATTTTATGAACTTTATTGCTTTGTAATAAAATGTGAAATCAATCAAGAAGAAATGTACCTCAGGGGTTAAAATCGGTCATCTCCGTCACGCTTAAAGGCCTAACACATCACACAAACCACACAGTGTTTATAACAGTAAAAATCAAGTTATTCCAGTTGGTTTAACATGGAGTAATCATCAGCACAATTTCCTTTAGTATCCTTGACTGAGCCGAGTTCAGGATGATTCTCAAGTAGATAAGCAAACAGTTGATAGTGTTTGTTCTCTAAAGCTTTATGCATCACTGTTTGGCCGTCAGCGTCTTGTGCATTTATTTGCGCTCCAGACTGTATTAGGAATTGAACAGTTTCAATTTTACCTGAAACAAAGAAAATATACTTTTAAATTTATATTAGTACAGTAACCGGCATGAGTCGTGAGCACAAACTGACACCTGCGCAGTAGTTAATTTTCCGGTCTCTTTAGCGGAATGAAGAAGGCAGGGGGCGCCGAAGCACGCCGAGCTTGCACGCGATTGGTTCGTCAGTCGATGCTCGTCGTCTATTGGACTCCCGCGTGTCATTCGGCTACAGTACACTTTCGTGCAATTTTAGTGACTTGCTTTTCCAATTTTAAAATAGTTCATTTTTGTTATTTCGTGTTTTTTCTTTGCTTTTGTTTTAATATAGTTTATTTTTGTTATTTCGTGTTTGTTATGTGTTTTTTATGTTAATATAGTTTATTTTTGTTATTCCGTTTAATAAAATTGATTTGTTTTAAATTTTTGGTTTTAAAATCGTAGTCACACGAACTTTTCAAAAATGCCGAGGAGAAAAAATACAGTTTTAAATAGACAGGCAAGGCAAATGGTGTATTCAGTGTACTGTTTCATAAAGACCAACGCTGACTTAGGTATTGACAAAAGTATGATGGAAATTTATAAACAGACAGCGGAGGCGACCAACACCTCAGTAGCCACAGTACGGCGAATCGTTAAAGAAGCCAATGATTCAGAATTTCTCACCGTATTCAGAACGCCAGGAAAGAAAAGACCACGAGAACATCCTGTCACAGATGTGGATAGTTTTGATCAGGGGGTTATTAAAAGGTGTATTCACAACTACCACCTCACCAATAAAGAAATGCCTACCATTGAAAAACTACGACAGAAGTTGAGGGAAGATATACATTTCCAAGGGTCTGAGCGCAGTCTTCGCCGTATAATCAAAATGTTGGGTTTCAAGTGGAGGAAAACCGAGAATAACCGGAAAATTTTGATTGAACAATCCAATATTCGCTTCCAGGTATACCTATATCATGTGCCTCTTAATTTTTCAAGTCCGTAGTATTGCTGTTAAAGCTTTAATGTAAAAACTTACTCATTTTGTTCCAGCGAATAACATATTTGCAAAAGATGCAAAAATTCCGGGAAGAGGGAAGAACAATTGTTTATACGGACGAATCATATGTAGATTCGTCCCACTCATCGTCTCAGGCATGGTCAGATGGCACAACAAAAGGCCTAAAAAAGCCTATATCAAAAGGGCAACGAATCGTGATAGTCCACGCAGGAACTGAGACAGGTTTTGTGCCAAATGCCCTGCTCACATTTAAAGCAGTCACTAAGTCGGGGGACTATCACGATAATATGAACTATGAAAATTATGAAAAATGGCTTCGCACGCAGCTAATTCCAAACATTCCACCTAAATCTGTTTTGGTAGTAGATAATGCATCCTACCACAACAAACAATATGACCCTGCACCAAGCTCAAATGCCCGGAAGTCGGAGATGCTGGGATGGCTAAGAGAAAAAGGGATTCAACATGATGAAAGAATGCTGAAGCCCCAACTACATCATTTAATAAAAGTTAATAAAGACCAATACAAAAAATTTAATATTGATAAGATTATGGCTGAATACGGCCACGAAGTTATAAGATTACCTCCATACCACCCAGACCTCAATCCCATTGAGATGGCATGGGCTGCAATAAAAGGATATGTCGGCAGTAAGAATGTGACGTGGAACGTAGGTCACGTAACGAAACTTATTACGGAAAAAATAAATGTAATGGGAGCTAATGATTGGAAAAAATTATGCCAAAAAGTGAAGGAAATTGAGAAAGAATATATAAAAAATGATCACATTGTGGATGCATTGTCAGAACAATTTATAATTCACGTTGGTGACGATGACTCCGAGACCGATTCGGAGGATGAGGACAGTGACGATGATGAGGAGATGAGTGATCAAATGGCTTCTACCAGCAGCAACGCAGCGTCTAGTTTTATGGAAGGCATATTACCTATTTCTCCAAATTGAGACGACTTTTTGTAAAAACAACAGTAAACTATGATACAACGCTTTTAACCAGATTATGATTGTTTTATTGAGATAATTATGTTTAAGTCACGAAGGCCTATAACATTACTGTATCAAAGTAAAATTTGAAGTACCACTAATATTTCAATTATAGTTTGCGTAAGTACCTGTCAATAATTAGAACAAAAGCTGTAATGAATAAATTTGGCGGAAAGTGTACATGCGCGAACGTGCCCCCACTACTGTCCATCTGTGCTCACGACTCGTGCCGGCCACTATAACAGTTGTCATGGTGGTCTTATACAGGCTGACGGAGTTGACGTTCAAACGTAATAAATTCGTTACTTAAAACGAGGAGTATCCGAATCACCCCCATGTATGGTCTACGAATTAGCATTTTTTTGATATTTTGAAAATTTACGAGTCCTGAGCTCAAACCCTAATTTTGAACTTTCGAATAAATTCAAAGTCAGTTATGATTAGACAAACCATACTTTTTAGGGTGTTAGGATAAACTATGCTAATTAGTTATCATAAAAAAACTGAAACAGAAATGTTCAACAGAACGGGAAAAATGTCGAAAATGTTAGGTGAAATTTACGAAAAGAATATGTCTCGATAACTACGCAAAATCGTAGAACATACATGGAGGTGATTCGGATATTCCTCATCATAAAGTATCTTAATTTTGCGTTTGAACGTCAACTCCTCGGCCAGTCTGTAGATACATAAATATAAACAAGTCGGTTTACTGTTCGCCCAATCTAAAAATGAACGCAATATCAATTTATTGGGAGAAAGCTCACCGTTAGCTTTGTCTGTCATATTTCAAAACAAGATTTCGCCAAGATGAGACCTACATTACCTTAGATATTTTTGTAGAGTATTTTTTTAGATATTTCTAATTAGGGGTATGCCTTTTTTAAGACAACGCCCGCACTAGGGCAATAAATCCCTGCGTGACACAAATTGTTGTCCTGTGCACGGTTCGAACCCGGAACACGAGGGCAATAAGGTGGTAAGATTACCCTGGCCTTTTCACCAAATATAGTTTTGTAATTCTGTATTTGAGTTGTGAATGTCAAGGCATGGACACATTTTATTTGATATACCTAGATTTTGTCACTGTTAGATGCTTGGTTTAGAATTCATAAGCTGTAAAAGGATACTTGTTTTGATACTCTTAATATCTGTCCCGGGTGGGAATCGAACCCACGACCTGCGGCGTGAAAAGCAAGCATCTACCAACCACGCCAACGGGCCGGACATGGTATTATAATGGCAATTTTTACTACTGGTGACAATTCTACAGTGCTGGTAGTTATTGTAGTAAAATAAATAAACAAACTGGCACACACAGTTCAAATGACAATATTTTTTTAACTGAAAAGGAAAACTTATCGTGTGCCTGGAAAACAATTTTATCGTATCTCTATATGAGAGAGAATTTTTGTTTTCTACGCACATGATAAGTTTTCCTTTTCATCAGCGTCAAAGGGGATTAGTCGAATGCTGTACAGAGACATGAATCTTCGTGGCCGTGCTAAATATGTTGTGGTCTAGAAAACAAAAGTGCTAATTACGTACCAACTATAGGACTATGCAATTAACACGCTCGTCTTCTAGTTACACCATTAATATTATCGTATTGATTATATATAATTATTCAATGATTTTACACCAACATTACACACTTGCACCATAATGTACTACTCGTATTACGCAACAGTTTAGACTGGAAGCCGACTGCAATAGAAATTCAAAATGAATATTATGTTACCTCCTACTGCAGCTTTGTGTAATGGTGTAGCTCCTCCATGAGTGTGTGCATTGATGTTAGCCCCGTACTGCAGTAGTACCTTACAGATGTTGAGGTGGCCCTTGCGTGCAGCGTAGTGCAGTGGTGTGTACCCTCCATTATCGGGAGAGTTCACAAGCTCTTTCACATTTTTAGCGTTGTTAATTAACGCCTTCACTCTTTCTTCATCACCACTGAATGCTGAATTAAATTAAAACTTAGTTAGTATACACATCTGTATACGAAGTAAAGCTGTACATGGAGTAATAATCTGTATTTTTATACATTTTGGTGTTTGAGCATAGCGTAAAAACTATTGACCTGGGGCTCTACCGGCTAAGTAACCGAACATCGATTTCTTAAATGGCGTTCAAATAAATAAAGGTTAAAAATTACTTAATCAATCGTTAAATCGGCTTCAACGTTGACAATCGATTCCGGACCATTTATGACGTCACATGTGCTCATGGAAGCCGATTTAACGATTGATTAAGTCTTTTTTAACCCTTTTTTATTTGAACGCCATTTAAGAAATCGATGTTCGTCGAGTTAGCCGGTAGAGCCCCTGATTTTTATCAAAAACAGGTTAAGATGACCTAATAAATTGGCATAATTTCGAAGGATACATAGGAGCCGTAGTTAAAAATCATTACATTATTACATTAATTATAGATAGAACCATTCCAACAAGATCTAAGACGGATGGGTCTTGTGATTTTATAACGATCAAATAATGCCCTTTAAAGTATAGTAATTATTTTCCTTTCAATAGACAGCGTAGCTGTTAAAAAAATCACGTTTGTTGTATGGGAGCCCCCTTAAATATTTATTTTATTTTGTTTTCTAGTATTTGTTGCTATAGCGTCAACAGAAATACATAATCTGTGAAAATTTCAACTGTCTAACTATAACAGGTCATGAGATACAGCCAGGTGACAGACGGACAGACAGACACACAAACAGACTGACAGACAGACAGCGAAGTCTTAGTAATAGGGCCCCGTTTTACCCTTTGGGTACAGAACCCTAAAAATGTTGTTGGTTGGTATAGAAAAATACTAAAGTTATTTTTTACATGACAAACATGAACATTATAATGTGAAAAGACATTAGTAAAATGCAATATAACTACATGTTCATTTGACTTTGTAAATTTGTACATTTTCCTTATTCAATTCTCGGTAATGGAATGGGTGTTATTATAAACCTTGATAAAAATATAGTATTTTCCTGTCAACAATTATAACCAGATTACCTATTTTAGCAAAATGTATTGATACGGCAATGAGTTAGTTATATATAAAATTTGGTTTATAAAATAACGATAGTATTAAGAATTGTTAGAAATATAAATCTTTCAGTCCATTCTTTCGCCCGCATTAACTATAGTTTATATAGTGGAGGGGCACCATTGTGCAGCAATGGGATAAAAGTAGACTATATCCCACTCTGAGGTAAAACTATGTCTTTTCATAACACTTGGTCCAGTAGTTAAAAGGTATTTATTATGTTTTTACAAGTGGATCACTGGTCTAAAATAAACAAACAGACGAGAATTATTTTCGATTTTATAATATTACCAGGGATATGGATGCAACTGCTTGATAGCCAATATCTTTTGATAAGCTGATAACACCTTATTTTGTTATAACAAGTAATAATAAATTTTCTCACACCAATCCATGTTGTGTAACATATTTGTGCCATGGATGAGCCATGACACACTCACTAGCAAATACAATCTAATCATCATCCGAATCAAATAAACCCTCACAATTAAACAATACAGTTGTTTTCACTAATATTAATAGAAGACAACGAAAATGGCAATAGGATGTTAAGCCTAAGCCTTGTGTGCTAAGTACAGTAGTAATACTGTACTTTATAGCACACAAGCTAGGACAACAGACAAGCTAGAGTAAAGCTTGCGCTGACCATAATATCTGCATTAAATAATATGAAGAGCAGTCTGTAAGAGGATAGGATGTTGGGAACTACCCATTTAAATTTATTACACATTTAAGTAAGTTAACCTGTCCTACAGTTCTTTATAGGGGACAACAGACTTAGAGGTTGTATTGCCTGTGATATCTACATATGATTATACAATGGATAACAGACTGTATGAGGACAGGATGTCACCCGTTATAGACACTTAACTGGACTCACTTCTTACTACAGCACTTTAAAGGGTACACCTAGCTAGAGTAGAGCTTGTAAGTGAAGCTTGAAGTGCAGTAAGTGATATCTGGATTATGTAATATGAAGAGCAGTGTGTGTGAGGAAAGGATGTCACCAATTGTAGACACTTAGCTTAACCTGCTTCTTACTAGTTCTTTAAAGGGCAAAACAGACTAGTTAGAGTAAAGTTTATGTGATATCTGCATTATGAATACATAAAAGATAAGTCTGTATGAGGATAGGATGTCACCTATTAGAGTAGACATTGAGCAGAACCCGCTTCTTACTACAGTACTTGCTTGTGCGGTTGGTCTGTATTAGGCAAGGACAACTTAATCAACTTTTACTGCAATATAAGACTAGATTGTTTTCCTTATATAAGGGAAAACAATTTAGCTAGAGAGAAGCTTGTGCTGTCCATGATAACTGGTTACATAATATAGAGTCAGTTTGAGCATCTCATCTGTTTAAGAATAGGATTACATTATAGACACTTACCCCCTCACACTTCATTATAAGGACAGCAAATTTGCTTAGTGTAGAACTAGTGCTGTGCCCATGCACATATCTGGTTTATAGCAGTAAAATTTAACAATACTCTGAACATTTGGTAGGGATCTATTAATCTGTCTGGATAGACTTCCTATACCAAGTAGTTTTACTGTGATCGTGCCTAGCTAGTAGTAAGAGTCAGTATAGTGGGACTGTTGACCGACGCATTGCAGAAGACATGGTGACTGCAGTCACCATTATTCTGTAATGGGTAGGTATATAGGTTGCAATCTAAGCAATTGACACTAATGTGTCACAGTGCTCTCTTGTAGCAAAGGTCTGAACACGTCATCCACAGAACTGCAAGAATGCCTGGATAAGATTGAATTAAGTGGAGAGTAAGAGGAAACCCAGCAAACTCAGTCTATATAACTTTCATGCCAAGGAATGGGATTGTCCACTTGTGAAACTAGACAGAACTGTGGACACAACAATCAACAGATAAACACCTAGGTATGCACCTGACAAGATCATATGTTACCCTAAAAGGGAGAGGCGAGTAAGAAGCTAACAGATATGTACTGGTTATTAGGTTAACAGTGAACATGAAGAATGAATAACTAAAATAAACACAATAAACTGCATACATCTGGTGATATGGCATACAGGGATCTGCGAGTCACTCATATGTAGAAATCCTTTAGACTTACTAGAATAAAGTACTGAAGATATTAACCAATGCTCCATGGTTAACACGGACACAGGTGCATGATAATATGGAAATTCCAACAGTAAATATTTAGAAAGATTTTCTGGAGCCTATAAACAAAGACTTAAACAACATACAAAACTTATGAATACAAATGACTCTATATCTGAGCTGAAAAATGCGACTAGCCTCAATCCCAACACTATGTGGCGAAAAAAATAAGAGATGGCACATCATAGGTTTTTCACACTAAGTCTCATGTATATGTTGACAACAAAACTGATGAAGCCCTTGAGGCCATTTGCAGATAATGATAAGAAAAAGAAACAAATCAACCAGTTGAAACATTTTGCATCGAGAAAAAACTTATTTCTGTATTACACACACAATGATTATCTTTCATACATTAAGTTTCATGGGTAGATTAAGCTCCTCATTTATATTACACCTTGTATAGAATATATCTAAACTATAAGAATGTGGCATGAAAAATAAGTTAAAAACCATATTAACTAAAAAAAAGGACTTTCTAAAAAATATACAAAGAAAATAAAATTACCTGCATTCCACAGGCCTCTCTCCCAGTCCATTTCAGATAATGTCTGACACACTGATGCATTAGTGTGAGTGCAGTTAGAGTGGTTACAACCACTGCCATGATCCATTGTTAGCAATTATCAAATTATAATACTACTTTTAAGGTAGGTTAGACTTCTGTACATTTAGATATCACGCTGAAGGGTCCAAGTAATCTCAGTTTCACCAGTGCTGGAAATGATCTTGTAACCGAGTTGACCTAAAGAGTTGAGAGTTGCCAGTACATTTGCTTTTATAGCAACACCGTTAACAACAACTCCTGATCCCGGATATTTTTTTGAAAGAGCTCTTATTTCTTCTTCACCTAGTCCAAAAACTGAGCAATCACTTGCATGCACAGAACCTTTGATTGCAATGTAAACAACTCCATCTTCCTCAGGTGTTGTTGGTAAAATACTTGTTAATAAGTTCTGGCTGCCCTTTGTCTCCATAGTATAAAAATTAAACTTATCAGTAAAAGTCTGCTAGTATAATGCCAACAGTTTACACTTCGTCGTCTTTATTTTGTTGAGGATAGTTCCCCAAATGCATAGCCTCCTTGCTGAAATTGTTTATGTTATCTTGTTCCACAATAATGGATGGTTCTGGTTCAGAAAATTCTTTTCTCATAGTCCACATGTACTCATTATAATCTTGCTTGACAGCAGTTGAGCTGGAAGCCACAACCTTGTAACCCAATACCTGAAACGTTATTGATTAATTAGCAGTCTGGCAATGAGTCATACATAATCTAGAATACTGTTATAACAATATTGAATTTTTTTATGCAATTAGTAATGTATATGACAAACCTCTAGAGCACTTAATATAACACAAGGATGTTGCAAATAAACAATTGTGGATTCATCGCAGTAACCACCGTATGCAAATCTCTTGAGCTGCTCTATGTCACCAGCTATGTACAAACAACACCATTATCAGATATTTTTTCAGCTTCCACTTAGAAACTGTACATAAAATGAGAAGAGGACAATATTGGACAATCTTCATTATACAAGCTTAGACTTAAGTGTTTCAATAGCTTATTCTCCTAATTCTCATTTTACGAATTAATTTAATGTAAACATCTACCTTTCAAGCCGGATACCAAAACTCGCCAAGGATTTTTATGTCCATAAGATGCTAGATTACCTCTAATCAGGATGTAGGGCATTGATTACGGATAATATTGCACGTATTTCGTAGGTACAATGTTCTAAGTTAATAAAACAAGAAAATTAAATCAATTTACTTACGGCTAAACACAAATATCAAATCGCGACTTGCGTCAACTTG
This sequence comes from Pseudoips prasinana, assembly GCA_951640165.1. Classification (NCBI taxonomy): domain Eukaryota; kingdom Metazoa; phylum Arthropoda; class Insecta; order Lepidoptera; family Nolidae; genus Pseudoips; species Pseudoips prasinana. The sequence goes on along the minus strand of OX621237.1, from coordinate 20,708,415 downwards.
CGTTGTTCAATTGCTTAATGCTTACCAAGGAATATTTGAATAAAAATGTTAACAACAAAAAGAGATGCGGATATATAATTTTCATAAAAACGAAGAGTGCAGTAGTAAAATTATACTTTCTACTATGCAAAATATATTCTTCGGTAAACGGAATGCGTACAGAAAATTACGTCATGTTTATCAAATATTGACCAATAAGCAACGAGAACGATGCGTCATTTAGCATATTTGTGGTTGGTGATTGGTCTAAAGGTCGCTGTGAATGTCATCTTCCAATGTCATTGAACGTGTCCCGTGCAAACTGCAAAGATATTTATATTTATAATATCTTTGGTCCCGTGCGTAGACAGAGAGAGAAACCAATCCCGTGTAATACGAGGAACGTGTAATGATAACTTACAAAATAGGCAAATAAAGCATCTAATATCGACGATCTAATAATAACGTGTAATGATAACTTACAAAATAGGCAAATAAAGCATCTAATATTACTCTAAAAAAATATATTTTTATTCTTATTATATTTTTATTCTATGGCCGGTACAGCAATCTGGTATACAATATACATAGTGCGAATATCTTTGAGTGCGACAAGGATATTTATGAACGTGGCTGGAAGGGGAACTAACGCCGCCATCTTGCAAAGTGTCTCTTTGACTTTGACAGTTCTGCTACAGCTTGCTTTGCCGACTGTTGTTTATACGTTTATTATTGTATTATTTGGTTTAAAAGACTAGTAATTTGCCATTAGTGGTGTCAGGGAAATAGTCCTAAAGGTTAAGGACTTTTTAATGAAAGAAGAACACATTGTAGGCTCGATAATTCCATTTGAAAAAGTTAACGAGCGAGGTAGGTAAATGTTACCGTCCTTGATTTTTAATTCGCTCCCGTGTTTTAATTTTTCGTTTGATTTTTTACATGAATGTGATTGAAGTATTAATTTAGAAATAAATTTATTTCTAAAGATGAAAATGACTGTTTTTTTCTCTTATGCTATCAAATTATTTATTACAATAAATCGATAATATAATATATGGGATACTCGATAAACTTTTAGAGTTAGATATTCCTGGGACATTATTCACACACGGCCATCTGATCCCAAACTAAGTAAAGTTTGTCCTATGGAAATCAGATAGCTGATATACCTACTACATATACTACTTTTGTAAATGCATACTTATGTAGATAAACACCCAGACACAGGACAAACAGACATGTTGATGCACTCAAATATCTGTCCTGAGTGGGAATACAAAAAAAACAACTACGCCACCTGGCGCGCCAAGTTATACAATTGATACATAATACAATGGATGCTGTCTATTACCATTTTTTAATTTTCCCATAATATTACGTACATTTTCTTAAAAGCAACCCTTGCCGTCATAGTGTCGCCCTCCCACAAATGTCAGTCACGTTCACCTTGTCCCATTATAATCTTCGAGACTAAAATTAAATGCTCGAAGACTGCAATATATCATAAAAGTACAATTAATTTTTTATAAGAAAAAAATCGAACGTTCCAAATTCAAATTTTCCATCATACCTATCGTCCCCGTAGTTGGAAAACTAAGTAGGTAACTCTGATTTTGTAGTTCTGAGATAAACGCGATTTAGTGTTTTTTTTAGTTAATGTACATTTGTAAAAAAATGTGAGACAATTTTGCCGTCGGCAATTTTATATTTTGTGGACCTGATAACCTTTCACATTAGGCTTTAACAAACTGAACTCTATCTTTAACTATAACTAAATAACAAATAAAAAATCAAGTTGTTTAATTTTGCCACAACTGTTATTTATAACGTAACTACAATTATCTACTTATTTCGGCTATTTATTTAGTTTTCCTAGAAGCTAAATACATTTGGTAGAGTAAAATTTGGTGAAATAAGTGCATTTATTGAATTTATCAAACTCGAAATATTTTTAAATGTAAAATTTAGTGGCTTTGAACGTTATTATTACTTTGATATTTTTTTTACTTTTGTTGGTCTCGTATGAAATAAACGCTGTATTATGATATTAATAAAGTTATATTAAGGAATAAATAGAAAAGTTTAGAAAAAGTGTATTGTTATCTACTTATCTTGCCACAAATTTAAAAAATAAACATCGTCATCATCATCATATCAGCCGATCTCCACAATTGCCGGACTTGCGCTATTCGTACAGGCTGACTTCCAGGATGTCTTCGGTGTAATGACGGGTTAGTCGTGCTCTGGGATCCGAGGCACTTTAGTGCCTTTGTTCCGTTCGATGGTCTCTTTAATACTAATTGTATTAAGTTGACGCGTGTCGCGAGTCAAAGACTTTGAGATCTGTCTGTTGAGCTGCCGGTATCTGGTAGCATCATCTGAGGATTTCAGAACCATTATCCGTCTTTCTTCCATAAGTTGCATGGTAAAGTCAGAGATCTTTTTAGTTCTGTTTGTACGGCGGGCCTTGAAGACTTTAGACCCAGCCGTATGGACAGCTTCTACAAGCTTGTCGTAGTATGAGTCCACTCTTGACTGCATGTGTGGCGTGGTGGCCGAGACAGTCGCCTCGCCGCTTCGTGTCGCGGGTTAGAATCCCGCGCCGGACAGCTATTTGTGTGACCCATAAATAGTTGTTCTGAGTCTGGATGTAATTTGTGTCCGTCTATTATATGTTTGTAAAGTACCCCATGACACAGGGATTAGATTACCTAGTGCTAGGCATTCGAAACGGTTTTGCAGTTAGAGCTGTAATGGTTCAGGGTTTTGGACGTGGATAGGTAAAGATCGGAGCGTAGAATTTATCAGACTTTATCAGTGATCGCTGCCGGTTTTATCCGCATTGAACATCTATCGTCACGTCGACAAGATAAAATCTATCTTATTTTTGGTTTTACCATCGGGGTTCACCCAGGTGCATTTGCGGTGATCTGACTTTCTGAATAAGGAATTCGTCATTAAGAGTTCCTCCTTCTCCATGAAGCCCCGGCCCAAACATTTGGCCCCGGGGGTTCCGGTCTCCAGTTCCAAATTGCCCCACTCTCAGCTCATTACCGAATCGTTTGCCCAGCTTTGCGAGCTATGTATGGCTCTTGATGTTTCCTCAACCTCATCGTCGGAGTTCGTCGAAGTCGGCGCATATACCTGTATTACCTTCAATCACTTGGTAATTCTGAGTATAAGGTACGCCACCCTAGTCGACACACTCTCGATTTTCAATACTTTGTGGACGAGGGACTTGTAAACTATGAACCCTGTCCCAAGGTGGTGTCACCTGGTCGCCATTGGTTCCGGAAATAGAGCAGGTTCCCGGAATTTAGGATTATCGTGTCCTCCGCCTCTCTTCGGACTTGAGACAATCCTATGATATCCCAATGTAACCTGCTCAGTTCCTCCTTCAGTTCGATGATCTTCTCGTCGGTCCGCAGTGTGCGAGTGTTATTAATTATCATGGGTCATGCTGATACAGCTGTGATCATAAAGAAGACAATCAAGCATCACCAAATTCCATGCTACAAATCTGATCACATCCAAGCTACCACCATTGCTGTTGAGGATAAAACTGGAAACTTCAATGTTACTGCAGTGTACTGCCCACCCAAACATAAAATCACCGAACCTATGTTCTCTGACTTCCTTGGTACCCTTGGAAACCGATTTATAGCGGGAAGGGACTGGAATGCTAAGAATGGGTATTGGGGTTCAAGATTGACCACAACTAGAGGACGCCAATTAAAATATAGTGTAGATAAAAACAATCTCACAGTTGTCTTGAGTATAACACGCCGATAATGTGGCTTCTGTATATAATAAAAGTTTTTATCAATTCTAATGTGTGATTTAATTGCGTCACACAAAACGACATCGTTCCAGAGGAGACGTGGGGGTGACAGAGGTGAGGGGGCGGAGTTCGCATGCGATATGCAAGCGGCATGTTTCAGTTTATAATATGTTTTGCCGGCCAGTGCGGACGCAATAACGCTTGTGGTATGAATATTGTATAGTGGAAGTAAAATAACAGGCACCTTGAAAAGAAGTGCCAGGATACTCTCATTGGCAAGTAAGTATCCCATAAGTATATTAAAAATAATGAATAGGTAGGTAAGTACCTACGAGTAGTAAGTTTTAATTTATACTTAGTTGGAAATTATCGTTATTATATCGTTATAATGAATAGAATTAATTCTGTTTATTTTTGATTATAATACAAGTTCACAATAATAACGAATGTTTTTCGTAATGTAAGTGTCATAATTAAAGAGTTTGTTAGTTAGTAATAAAATAAATAAATGAAATAATAATAATAAAGTAATCTCGCTTTTTCATCAAAATCAACCAAGAAGTACCAAGTGACATAGAATTAAAAAAAAAAATAGACCACAGGTACTGTCTAGCCCGTCACCCGGTGACCACTTTACGTTGGGTTTCGGGACACCTGAACAATTAATTGCACCCAACTGGCTGTTGATATAAACATTATTTTTACTGTTTACTATTTAGGTTTAAAATATCTTGAGTAGTCTTTACACAGATACGTATGATTTATTTAACTGACTTATATTGTTTTTTTAGGAGGAAATAAAGAAATATCACGTGATTTATTTGATTCAACGCTGTTCAATGAGGTTTATATATCTACATGAATTTTAAAAATTTTTAATAACCGTAACTGTTTCATGCTTACGACTTATTTTTAACGACTGTACCTATTTTCTTACCAGGAACAAATATCTGTTTCAAGTCCTGATTTTTCCTGTCCAGGAACAAATATCTGTTTCAAGTCCTGACTTAAAAATCCTAAAAGAATACCTCGGAAAAAAAACAGAAGAAGCTGCGAACAAAATCAAAGAAGGGTTATTTAATGTTTCGACTTATATTCAGCTTTTAGAGACTGTATATTGTAGGGTTTTGTTACTGAACAGACGCAGGCCTGGAGAGCTTCAGAGAATCAAAGTTCACGATTATTTAGAATTTGATAATAATGCTGGTGATAAATACGAAGAATTTGACCGGGCTCTTACTGTATCGGAAAGGGTCTTGGTACAGAAAATTAAAACAGTTGTCATTAGGGGCAAGCGTGGGCGTGAGGTTCCTGTTTTATTTAATAAGGAGGTTCAAGAGGACATCAAATTATTGCTGTCGATCAGAGACACATTTGTTTCAACATCAAATAGTTTTTTATTTGGTAATCTAGGTTTTGAAAATACAATATATGGTTACAAAGTACTAGAAAGGCATGCGAGGCTATCTGGAGCAAAAAATCCGAAACCAATTTCATCTACAAGGCTTAGGAAACACTTAGCCACGTTATTCAGTATATAACTATATCACAAATATTCTGTATGTCTGAAAATGACATGGAACAGCTAGCTACATTTATGGGCCATACAAATGATGTACACAAAAAATCATATCGGTTACCGGATGATGTCTACCAAACTGCCAAGATATCTAAGCTGCTCATCCTTATGGAAGATGGGACAGCAGACGCTTTCACAGGCAAATCCCTCGATGAGATTGAACTTGATTTAAATGAACAATTAGATGAAGGGATGACAGAAAATGAAGTAATTTTAGATTATGATGTCGAGTCACCTGGACGAGCGCAAGATATAACAGACGGAAATACGTCACGACTACCGCGATCACCATCACCACCATCTCAGCCAGGACCATCTGGTCTTCAAACAAATACTTTGGAGTTTGATCATCACGTCAAGAAAGGCAAAAAGAGGACTCTGATACCATGGACTGCAGAACAAAAAAAAGTGTGCTCTGCATTTTTTAAACATCATATAAAAAACAAACAACCACCTAAAAGACATGAATGTGAGGCTCTTAAAGAGAAGCACCGAGACCTGCATAATAAAGATTGGCTCAAAATAAAAGTATTTATACAAAACACTTACACTAAGAAATAGACCTGGTAATTGTTCATTCAAAATTTGTCGTTTACTCTTAGCTCTCTATCAATATCATTTATTTCTGTCATTCTTGCCGGGTGGTTACATGAAACCTAGTCATTTATTTTAACATAGTCGTAGTATTTTATTTATAATTTTCGGAAGTCTGAATACTGGTAGGTATAGTTTGTAATTCAGGTATCCTGATAAACACGCTAAAACTGTCGAAGAGGGACGGGACTCGACCAAAGTCGACGACACGGACACTTTTGGATGTTTATAATGATATCTTAATTAACAACTCATCTAATCTTCAAGACCAGATACGAGTACTTTGTATTTTTGGACTAAATGTGCCAAGGACAGTAGCTTGTGATTCATTTAATTTAAGCATAATATCACCAAATACATATTTTGTAACGTTTTAGTTTTTATTATATTTTGTTTTGTTTTTATTATTGTGGTTTGTTTCCAAAGTGATTTGAATATATATTGTCATTTAAGAAATTAGTATTGTGCCTCATCTTTTAATACTATATAGAGCCTAAGTATTGATAGCGATAAAAGCAACAGCTGTTTAGCTCATGACTGATTTGTTACTTAATAATTATGTTTAATATTTAGTGACGTTAACGCCTACCTCAATGGGTTTGGTTTTTTTATGTTTAAATAAGAGTATTGTTGTGTAATTTTTATATTTGAGATTTTGGACTGATTTATTATATTTTTGATAGTTACGTTAATAATTTCTTAAGCGTTTTTATTTTATTTTTTGACGCCTTAAGGGCTTTTTTATTTTTGAGACTTTGTACTGATAGGTATGTCTGATATGTGAATATTCAGGTTAATAATTTTCTAAGCATCTTTATTTTATTTTTTTAACGCCTAAACGGCTAAACAAATTTCTGTTTGTTAATTTTTATCGACGTGTCACGTGGGCGTACGGTTACGGTTACGGTTACGGTTGAAAACTAGTATTGCTTACACACACAAGTTAATTATAGTCAATGACACAGTAAATTAGCCTCTCATCTGGTCGTTCTTAAAATTGTTAATTTCTTAAATTACTTTTTTGTTCCGATTTCAGTGTATTTGATTCGTCCGACACTTTGATTATTATGACTATGGGATTATTATTGTACCTACTTGATTTGTAAACAATAAAATTTAAAATACCTACTACCGAAACAATTGTTTTATTTTGTGTTCATACTTAAGTTCAGAAGAAACACGCTCACATACATAAAAAGATCCCACATAAACCTAAATATCATGTCCTTAATATTTTTTAATTAGCCTAGCGGAGTTAGCTAACTATAATTTAAAATTTAATGAATCTATGTAATATAGGAATAACTTGTTTTGATTGCCTGTTATGTAGGTACTCCAAGTTATATAAATAAGTTTTTTATTTTAATCGACTTCATAAAACGTGATTCATACATACATACATATCGTCACTCCTGTTCCCCATTGGGGTAGACAGAGACCACGTCACGCAATGAATTTATTGATTGATTGATTTATTATTATTTAATTCATTTATAATTTTTATTTATTATATGGGTACCTATGTATGTATCGATATAACATAAGGTTAGGAGGAAGCAACAAACTTAACAGTTTATGGCGTACATACAAAAATAATATACGGTACCGATATAATCTCAAATATAGTAAAGAGTCATTTAATTAGTAGAATGCATGGAATTAATATAGTACAATATACGGTATCAATATATCCATGCATTTAGATGGATGTAGGAAAAACGATTAAATGCATGGAACGTATACAAAAATATACAATGTGTCACATGATTTCCATCGCGAACGGACGCAAAAAACCAGCGAGAATTATTTCAAATTGAATATCTAATTTTCGTACCTAAACAAAATTTCTCGTCGATAATAGAATTCACATGACAGCAATGTAACTATATTCGCACGAATAACAATTAAAAAGTCATTGGAAATGGTAGACGCTATAGGGTTCGACTTTGAAAAGACGCAACAAGTCTTCGGCGATTTAAATATATATATATATATAATTATCCCACTGATGCTACGCTAGTTCCACAACATACATTAATACAAGCATAGTACCGAATTTAAGTAACATAATTTGGTCTAATATTAATAGAAATTTTGCAACGCACCAGGCACAATATGGTACACACAAGCTGTCTTACTAATCTTCGACCGACCGCTCACCACATTACATAGCCCATAGTACCGAAACGTTTTTAAGTATGTATATTTTAACAATTTATACAAACTTATACTTAATTTGGTTTTAAATTTATAAATACATAATGCAATTAAGTCTTTTACAATGTCAATAAGTTTATCATATTGTTATGATTCTATTTAAATCTAAGGTTTTAGTTTACAATTTGATCAACTCTTTATTTGTAAGGTTGTCTGGAAGAGATCGCTTTAAGCGATAAGACCGCCTATTGTACCTTTTTTATAATTATTTTATTTGAGATCTTGTAACTTTTATGAATAATGGTGTACAATAAAGTGTATTTATCTTATCTTATCTTATTTACTTAAATCCATTAAACTTTAGTTATAATTATATTTCATTATAGATATTAATTTCAAGTTGCACGTTTGAGAGCACTTTAGCTGTGTGGCTTTATATTACCGTAAATATTTAGTAGTAGATATGAGTGTATATCATATCATAGCAACCGAAAGACTTCCACGGTTAGGCGGTATTTTGGAAGAGAAAATATTACATCGTTTGTCGAACGTTGCCCAGTCGGGTTGGAATCTACGATTGACCTCATTCTTGAAGGTGGAGCCTTCGCATGCCACCCGCAAAAAGTGTCTGCGGGTGGGTATGTCGGGCTTGCACCGACTAAACCTACCTGCCGTAGACTTCTCTTGGCGCCTGATGGGGGAGACCCGGGAACACGGGTTTGCTGCTCCGGTACCCCCCTTTTGCGCCATGTCCCAGATGGTCGGGACACGTACCCTGGGAGGGCTCCTTTGGATTGCCCTCCCCTATTGCCGACTCCTGCCAGTACGGCACAGCGACTGCGCCATAAACAGATCGCTGTCATCCCGGAGCCGTTTGTACGTGGCGGTAGTAAAGGACACTTCTCACACTGCCGCCGCGGCCCCGAAGAAAGTTGGGCTAACGGCTGCCGCCGCCACCCCGACGCCTCCTCCGCCTACGAGCGGGATCGGCTCGTTCCCAATCCCGTTCGGCGGCCACCTTCTGCAGCAAAACTGCCTCACAGAAGGAGACCATGGCGTCCCATTTGGTGGAGTCGCCAGCCAGCATCGCATACACGACTGCTGGCGGCGAAAGATCCCGTCCGATCTCAGCGACCAGGACTTGTTTCTCGGCCTCCCAGGCCGGGCACTCCTCCAGCGCACGCTGGGCAGAGTCCAGGTCCCTCCCGCAAAGGTGACAATGTGTCGTCGCTTCTCGGTCGATCCGGCACAGATACTCACCGAAACAGCCGTGTCCGGTGAGTATCTGAGTCAGTCTGTAGGTGATGTAACCGCCCTTCCTTCCCACCCAGGCCTCGAGGTGAGGCAGGATAGCACCGATGGCACGTTGGCGCGCGTTCAGGCGCAACTGAAGTCGTACGCGCCACTGTGTTAGTACGCGCCGGTGTGCATCCCGCCTATAGGCAGTGAGCGTCTGCTCTGGCGCGTCACCGCTCTCCCGGCGGACGCGGATCTCGGTGTGAACCGTCTGGTCGACTGCCGCTAGGAGATCAAACGGCGGGAGGCGCGCCAGGAGTGTCACCGCCTCAAAAAATACCGTCCGGTATCCTCGTGCGATCCGTATGGCCACCACACGCTGCAGGCTGTTCATTATAGCTCTGCAGCGGGTGGCGCCCGTCAGGCGTTCAGAGCAGACGGGCGCCCCATTAAGGACCATGGATCGCACGACACCTCCATAGAGGCGGCGAACTTCTTAGAGGTTCGGCAAAAGCCGGTGTAACGCACCGGTACCCGGCGCACTCGGGGGGAAGTTGGACCAACCTAGTTTGATGGTCTGTCCTAGGTAAATATAGTTCTCTACATCTTCGAGTCTCCAACCTTCAAATGATATTCAATGAGTAGAAAATGATAATAATTTTATAGGTTTAATATTGTTTCGAGTTGTGCTCATGCCTCGTTCGTAGGACTTGTAGCGCCGTAGGCACGTAGCACCGTAGCGTTGTAGTACTACATCAGAATGCGATTGGTTTTACGTGCCGAAAATTTTAATTATCACACATTTATGCATTTTTACAATTCTTTTCTTTACCGTATAGGGCTTGACGAAGTTATGAAATTAAATTTATCTAAATTAAATTTACCGTCATTTTGGTATACAATAAAATAGTTGTACTACTTTCTTTACTATACTATCTTACCAAAACCAAAACATACTTAAGTATGTTTTGGTTTTGGCAAGATGGTGTTAATATTCATATCTAAATTCAGCTTGAGCGCACGAAAATTGTAAAACTCATTTTAAAGATGTTTGAAAATTATTTTAACTTTCGCATGTTTAAAATGTGAAATGAAAAAGAAATTAGTAATAATTATTGTTATAGCTAATTACAATCTATAAATTAATATTTTTAAACTTTCGCGATTTGTACACATTTTTTATATACTGTAGTCACGGGTCGATTGAGTCGACCCGTGACCACGGCTGGTGCAATCCATGCCGAAACGTCGGGTAACCAAGGTAAATCATTATTTACCTAAATATTTATCGCGATGAGACCCGTGTCCACAGTATATAAAAAATCTATAAATTATTCGACGTAATAATGACAAAAGGGCCATTTGTTACTAATGGCTTTTCTGTCAAAGGTATAAAGTGGAGTAAATATACGGTTGCTTACTTTCGGTCAAAAATGATCAAATAATATTTTATGTAGATCCATTGTTAATGATTTTTAAGCCGCTCTATTACAGTTTCACTTACGGCATTGACTGCCGTCTAGGCTTGTTCAAAAGTACATACATACATAGACTCACGTCTGTTTCCCAGAGAGGTAGGCAGAGACAACGGACATCCATTTGTCACGATCCTTGCATACCTCTTTCGCTTCGTTTACTGACATAATATTCTTCATACATGTTCAAAAGTAATCATAATAATATCTTTGGTCATTATTTACACACGGCCATCTGATCCCAAACTAAGCCGAGCTTGTACTATGGAAACCAGATATCTGATATACTACTTTTCTTTTGTAAATACATAATTATATAGATAACTAGCCGCACTCAGCGGTTTTACTCGCGTTAAAATTTATAAATTGTAGCGTATGTGTTATTCGGATGTATAAGCTCGATTACTACAAAGGTTTATCAAAATCTATGCGTGAATGAGTAACAACATCCATACTCACAAACTTTCGCATTTATAATATTAGTAGGATTATATACAGACATTTAATGCACACAAATATCTGTACTGGGTGGGAGTCGAACCCACGACTTCCAGCGTGAAAGGCAAGTATTTACTAACCACGCCAACCGTCCCGTCGATGCAGTAGATAATGAGGCCCTGGATAATAAATTTGTTTTTATACTACTACTAGCTGTACCCCGCAGTTTTACCCGCGTTTAACTTTATAAATTCCTAGCTGTGCCCCGCGGTTTTACCCGCGTTATACTTTATAAATTATAACCTATGTGTTAATCCAGGGTATCAGCTAACTCCGTACCAAATTTTATTAAAATCTCTCCAGCCGTTTAGGCGTGAAGAATTAACAAACACACACTCACAAACTTTCGCCTTTATGATATTAGTGTAATAGATTATGTGTTAATCCGGGGTGTCAGCTATCTCCATACCAAATTTTATTAAAATCGCTCCAGCAGTATAGACGTGAAGAAGTAACAAACATACACAGTCACATACAAACTTTCGCCTTTATAATATTAGTGTGATATACTGTACGTGTGCAAAGCAGGTCGCCTCGCTGCTTCGTGTCGCGAGTTCGAGTAGCGCGCCGGACAACTATTTGTGTGACCCATAAATAGTTGTTCTGAGTCTGGATCTAATTTGTGTCCGTCTGTGTTTGAAAAGTACCCCGCGACACAGGGATTAGATACCCTAGTGCGAGCGTTGTCTTTAAAAAAAGTACTACGATATGCCTATAATCGGTTGATCCGGAGAACATTGTCATAAACTTCGCCACTATGGCCAGTAGATTGGCAAGCATGCTAGCGCATGCATAACTCGCATTACAAGTTATGATCAAGGGACGGAGTTATCCTCGACCTCATGTTCGTTCAAGCGTTTAGGATCAAACGACAGTAAACATACCAGCAAAGTATCGGGTTCACATTACACCATATGGAGTTGTCTATCGAAGTGGAAACTGGAACCCGATGATGAATCTTGGATTTTTAATTAATCATTTATTTCAGACCATTTTAAGTCCATAAGATGTTAGTTACAAAAAATCTTAACCTAATGTTAGTAATTTTACAATATATAAATATAATATCGCGGTACTAGGGCACCGTCTACGTCGTGTGCAGTCGTATCCAGTGCTCCAGCATCGGACTATCCCATTTCTCACATAATGCGCTCTAGATGCTGTGTGAGCTACCACGCACCCTGCCTAGGAGGGATGCACACCGTTTGCGGATGATGGCAGATATGGTAGATATTGGTTATAATACTTTTTGCATCAATGAAAACTTCCATAATTTGGTTTCTATAACCATTACCCTAAAATTGGATTGGTGTTACCGCTATTTGGCGATTACACATTTCGGCGAGGTTAAGCACCTAGGTACGTCAGTAAATAGTGGGCTGACCGTCTAAGTGATTTAATTTCTGAGTGTATCCTTGCTTCGAAATGCACGATAGCTGTCGGTTCCATTTGTTGTCTTTAGATAACAGCCGTTGAGCCATGTCGGAGGCCTTCTGAGTGGCTTGAACAATTCGGACACCAGGGTCACTTACTACTGCCCATACAAAAAATAAGTTGAAGTAGCTCGCATAAAGGTATCGAAATCTACTACACTAACTTAAGTAGATGACTTAAGTTCATATCAACTTAAGACATCTGTGGTTTACGTACCACAGATGTCTTAAGTTGATATTAACCTAAGCCATCTGTGGTGACTTTATTAATAATAAAATTTAAAGGCGACATGGAAAAAATCAGCCATGTATAGCATATTCATTTTGTAAATATTTGCATGAATTGTTTTGTAACGGGACCGCACGACCTTTAGAACTATCGAAGCCAGCTTTTGGTTGTGTGGGCATTAGGTTCGGTCTTATTGAATTTTATATTACTAGTAGCCGCTAACTGTCTGACAGTGGCGCAGTAGATTTTAATACCATTATTTGTCTAAAAGCGTATTACATTTTATAGTTTTTAATTACGAGTAATTGATGGAGTGGGTCATATTTTAAAGGTTGTAGTATTTGGGATTAATATAATAAAAGATCCATGGTCCAACGAGCCGTATCTTTTATGTTAAAGTTTATTCATGGCGAAATAAAAATTATCCATATTTTTCTGTGCATAAAAACGTCGCGATAATAAATCCAGTTGTAGTTTCACGAAACGATTTCTCGCTATTTTGATTTCATAAGTATGTTATTTTTATATTATACTGGTTGGTATATATTTCAGGCAGGTTAGGAATATCTCCTCCTCTCTTTGGTTGACAAAGTGTGCGACAAGACTATTTACTAAAGCGCCTGACATATACTTGAGGAAGTTTGCCGAGTTTAGGCAAAAGGCGAATATACAGCAGCTCACTCGACAATATTTGTTATTACACGCTAATAATAATAATAGCTAGCTTGAGTTACGAGTAGTGGGGGACTCATCGTCGTCGTTCTATAAACGATATTTATAACTTTCTTAGATACATCTAAGAAAGTTTTAATTTATTATAAATAGACCATGAAAAATATATCGTTGTTGGTGTTTAATTATGTTTATTTGACTATTCCGATATTTTGATCACTTAAGAATATAGCATTATTTTATTGCATTAGCAGCGGCTGTTGTATATAAGTTCTAGCTTCGCCATTCATAAGATGTGCTGACAAAATCGTTTTCTTACGTGCACTTAGTATAAGGAGTAATAATTTTAAGATAGTCGTGGCGCCTTCTATTAAGGGCAACACTTTGCGCTTATCAAAGGCGTTTACTATCATTGTTAGCTTAGGCTCAGCCAGCGTATGACTAGTAATACGCGGGTATGTCATTATATGACAGGACTCGTTATAATTAGTGCTTGTGGCTTTTCTGCGATGGTGAGGCATCGACTTATTAACCAAAAGCATTCACTATAGTACTTTTAACTGCTATAGCACTTTTGGTTGCGAAAGTGTCTGGTTATGTATTATTAACAAAAGAATTTGCAACAAATAATGGAATCGAAGTGGTTTTATCTGAATTGCCTGTACTTTATGTGCATTTTAATAAAGTGTGCTTCAAGTGCTGCATTCAATAGTTTTATGTTGCTTTCTGTTAAAGTTATATAATCATATATATAAGTAGTAAATACTTATTCCAGTCTTTTTTGCAGAAGAGGTATTTATTAGCAACAGCAATATTACCTCTTAATCGACGATGAATTAGTCAGGATATCGATCGATGGACATTTGACAATGAATAAATCTTTGTTACGCTATTCCGTGGGTCAATTTTGTTTACTTTACAAAACAACACAAAAATAATCGTGTTGTAAGTAGGAAGCCCATGCCTGTAGAATTATTGGTCCCAATTGAATGTCGTCAATGCTCTTTAGCTGAAATCTAGTTAGCTAAAAAGGTAAATAATACGGTATACATTCATTTAAGAGTTAAAGTCGTTTTCAGTTGGCGTCGAAATTAATTGAAACAAAGCGTTGAACAGCACATGATATAGTTTGAGGTTTGGCGTTTGGGCTTTGCGAGAGTTTGTTTTGGAGGATTTGGGCTTTGCGTTGTTTTATGTTTCAGTAATTTGTCAGGGGAAGAGCTAGTTTTAAACCTTTTTAGGGAATTATTGAGTTTATCAGTAAATATTAAAAAGATAAGGTGGCACCAGCTCTCAAAAATATTAAATTATTTGCACAGTCACTTTAATTTATCTAGTACATTCAAGAGCCTCTCTTGAAGGCTAAAGTACCTTCGTATTGAAGGTTCTAATAACGTAAAATAATTTATAATAGATATCAAAATAATATTCCCTTTCCAGAGCTATTCAAACAGTCTACGTTGCCAATATCTTTTCATGATACTAAGAGGCTTTTATCTTAATCTTTCCAAATAGTTCGATCAGGGAATTCTGAGCCACATATTTGATTTTGTTATAGGTTGAACTTTTAGATGATCCAACTTTACTCTTTCTTAATGACTACGTACATAATATATATGTTTGTATGTTAATAACATCGTAGAACTCTAGACTCCGATTTTTCTGCGGCTATTTTAATTTAAAAGTGAGTAGCAGGTTTAGAATTCTAAACCACCGGACATCTAAGTGCTTGTTTTTATGTTTTCAGTTCTTTTTCTATGTACGTAGTTTGGTTCACTTCTTACGCTGTCGGGTTTTTGATTTATTAAATTATATTTTTTTATTTTAAAATTTTTAGTTAAGAGTAGGTACCTAGTTAGTTTCCAATAAAAAGTCGACTACATCTTTTTCTTCTTTGATTTTTTTTATTTTATATTTTTAATTCCTTTGTATTATTTATTTTTATATTTTTGTTGTATTTTTTTAATATTTTTATTATTTAATATCTTGATATATTAAATATTAGCTGTGCCTCGTGGTTTTACTCGCATTAAACTTTATAAATTATAGCATACGTGTTAATTCAGGGTGTCAGCTAACTCCATACCAAATTTTATTAAAATCGCTTCAGCCGTTTAGACGTGAAGAGAAGTAACAAACATACACACTCACAAACTTTCGCCTTTATAACATTAGTAGCATTTTATAAATTGTTCTTTTTATTTATTTCACTGTTTTCGTTATATCAAGTTAATACATACGTCTCTTTAAGCTGTGAGACATAAGTCTGTCAATGTTATTGTTATATGTATGACGGCAAATTTCGTAATCTCGTCATTTAATGAGAGATTTTATATCATGTTTAGTAGCTTGCGGTGGTCCAAACTACTAATAATTAAACCATCTAAAGACCTAACCCGGCTCAAGGCTACGCAGGCTTGGTCTTTAGCAAAAATCGCGAACTGAGATCGATAACGGCTCGATTCAAAGTTGTCCCTTGCAACTATACAACCAACACTATATTAAAGGTAACATTTTTCTTTAAATTTTACCTTGTCCACGAAGCGCATCAAATTTGGTCGTTGATGGTTCGATTCTCACACCAACCCCAGGGACGTTGTTCTTTAAATCTTTACATTTAAAACAATTCGATTTGGGTTTACCTACCTACTGAAGTTGGAGATGGGTCAGACATTAGATAGTTTAGGTAGTCCAATATACTTACTAGATACTTTAGTATATGTCTATGCACATTCACACGCATAGTCATACGAAGTTTTCTTCTTTTCATCGTACATTTCTACTGTCTTAAAACATATAGGTATGTGAGAATGGTTGTTACGCAACTTTAAATTGATATAAATCCTAAACAGTCAGTCCAATCGAAAAATGTTGTGAGAAAACTAAAAATGATTTTTACATACCTATTCAATGCCTTCAACCCCTTTGACATAGTTTGTTGACTTTTATTTTTTACATTTTCACAATATGGCGTCCAGTAGTCGCCATATTGAATTTTCACTATCGTCATGTCTTTAGTGACACTCACCGGATTAAGAGAAATCGATTGACGTGTAAATCATAAAAATCGGCCCAGGCGTTTGGTCTGTATAGTGCTTCAAAGGAACAAACATACATACATAGGTTGATAAACACATTCCCACTCCTTTTCGTCGCGCAATCGGGTAAACATAGGTTGATAAACATATTACCACTCCTTTGCGTCGCGCAGTCAGGTAAAAATGAACATAAAAAGTGAGAAACATTTCGTCACTCTTGTAGTCAATAGTCGTTAGCGGACGGGTGAGGGAACTGGCTCTAGTAAGGATGATCGAAGGCGATCTACGCCTTTGCAGTTCCATGCTAATCGTGCTTTATGTAACAATACAGTGTACAATAATACATTGTCTGTGCTACTTTTGTTGGTGACTGTACTTATTTGAAATGTAATCGATTTTCTAATTATTGCGATCATAATGATCTGTTATTTTTATGCCGTCTCTAAAATTTCCCAGAAAAATGACAATCAGAATAATGTCGAATAGAAGGCTTTAAGTAATAAGTGTGCACTGTCTAATATATTAGAAATATATATATAAACTAGCTGGTGCCCGCGACTTTGTCCGCGACAATTTTGAATGATGACCAATGTAAATACTTACTTCTAGCTTAATCTAAAAAATATCACTTTTAAAACAAATAAGCAATATTAATTGAATAAAACCTAACCTTACTAAGAAATAAATGAAAGACTACTTTGCTACTGTTATTTATAAAAAGGACTCGATATCATCAAGCAAAAATCAAAGAATACATATCAATTGTCCTTAAGTATAGTCAGTAAGTTAAATAATAATCAACAATGCATTAATCACAAAGGTAACTCCCATTAGATTAGGTTGCGACATTTTGTGAACGAAACCATAGCGCGATCTAAAACGATGATTACGCCATCAACTAACAAAAATATAAACTTGTAAAGCGGTAAAATTAAGATGTGTGCATATATTTTGGGTGAGATTTAGGCGATCATCTATTGATTCAGTTTTGGACTACCTTTTATTTCAAGCATTTATTTATTTTAACCGCTATGCCAATTAAGTTCCGCGATCTGAAACGACATTAACGCCATCTAGTTACAAAATTGTGAACTTGTAGATGAGTAAAATTAAGATTATGTTTTTGGGTGCGATCATCTCGACACCAACAATTTATACTACGCTAACTCGAATTTTAGATAAATTCGTTTTTTTTCCATTTTGATTAAAATGTCGTTTTTTAATTTGTTATAAAATTTACCAAACAAAAGAAGTTACAAATCTTATAAAACGCTAAATCTTTACTTAGACGACAACGACCACGACATTTCAAGCTACTTGGCATAAGAAATGAATGTTTTAAAATTTGAGTTTGCTTAAATTGTTGGTGGCGATCTATTGAATCAGTTTTGGATTACCTTTTTTTAACAATTTTCCCTGGATTGCTTTATTTTAACTGAAATACCAAATACCAATTAACATGCGTTTAACTAAAAAAATACAGACTTTCATACAAACTTACATCGCCTATTCTAGTCGTCCTTAGGGGTGGAATTTCCAAAAATCCTGAAATATATATTTATAATTTTTAAATGAAAGGCCATATACCTACCAATTTTCATGCGTTTACCTAAAAATTGTTACATTTTTCATACAAAATTTACATCCCCTATTTGTCACCCTTAGGGGTGGAATTCTCGGAAATCCTGAAATAAATATTTTTTATTTTTAACTGAAAGGCCAAATACCAATTTTCATGGGTTTAACTTCAAAAATGTCGCATTTTTCATACAAACTTACATCCCCTATATTACGCCCTAAGGGGTGGAATTCCCAAAAATCCTGAAATATATTTTTTTAATTTTTCACTGAAATGCCAAATAATAATTTTCATGCGTTTAACTTAAAACTTTTCACATTTTTCATACAAATTTACATCCCCAATTTTACGCCCTTAGGGGTGGAATTTTCAAAAACCCTTCTTTAGTGGATGCCTACGTCATAAAAAGTACCTTCTGTCAAAATTTCAAGTCTTTAACTCCAGCCGTTTAGGCTGTGCGTTGATATGTCAGTCAGTTAGTATAAACTTACATCACCTATTTCATGCCCTTCGGGGTGGAATTCCCAAAAATCCTGAAATATATATTTTTAATTTTTAACTGAAATGCCTAATACCAATTTTCATGCATTTGACTTAAAAATTGTCACATTTTTCTTACAAACTTACACCCTCTATTTTACGCTCTTGGGGCTGGAATTTCCAAAAATGCTGAAACACATTTTTTTTATTTTTAACTAAAAGGCCAAATACCAATTTTCATGCGTTTAACTTAAAAATTGTCACATTTTCCATACAAACTTACATCCCCTATTTTTCGCCCTTGGAGGTGGAATTTCCATAAACCCTGAAATACGTGACTTTTTATTTTTAACTGGAAGGCCAAATACCAATTTTTATGCCTTAAACTTCAAAAACGGCAAAGTTTCATACTAACTTAACCCCCCTGTTTTATCCCCTTAGGGGTTGAATTTCGAAAAAAACCTTCCTTATTCCTTGTCTACATTATAAAGCAAACATCTGAGCAAAATTTCAGCTTTCTAGGTCCAAGGGTTTGGGCTGGGCGTTGATGAGTCAGTCAGTCAGTCAGGACTTGTCTTTTTATATATATAGACTAGCTGGTGCCCGCGACTTTGTCCGCGACAATTTTGAATGATGACCAATGTAACTACTTACTTATAGCTTAATCTAAAAAATATAACTTTTAAAACAAATAAGCAATATACATTGAATAAAACCTAACCTATAAATAACCTTACTAAGAAATAAATGTAAGACTACTTTGCTACTGTTATTTACAAAAAGGACCCGATATCATCAAGCAAAAATCAAAGAATACATATCAATTGTCCTTAAGTATAGTCAGTAAGTTAAATAAAGTAAAATAATAATCAACGATGCATTAATCACAAAGGTAACTACAATTAGATTAGGTTGCGACATTTTGTGAACGAAACCATAGCGCGATCTAAAACGATGATTACGCCATCTACTAACAAAAATATAAACTTGTAAAGCGGTAAAATTAAAATGTGTGCATATATTTTGGGTGAGATTTAGGCGATCATCTATTGATTCAGTTTTGGACTACCTTTTATTTCAAGCATTTATTTATTTTAACCTATATGCCAATTAAGTTCCGCGATCTGAAACGACATTAACGCCATCTAGTTACAAAATTGTGAACTTGTAGATCAGTAAAATTAAGATGATGTTTTTTGGGTGCGATCATCTCGACACCAACAATTTATACTACGCTAACTCGAATTTTAGATAAATTCGTTTTTTATCCCAATTTGATTAAAATGTCGTTTTTTAATTTGTTAATGGGTCACCGTAGTCTAGTTGGTAGTGCTCCTGCCTACGAAGCTGGTGGTCCTGGGTTCGAATCCCGGTAAGTGCAAATATTTGTGTGATGAGCACAAATATTTGTTTCTGAGTCATGGCTGTTTTCTATGTATATAAGTATTCATCTATCTATATAAGTATGTATATCGTCGCCTGGTACCCATAGTACAAGCTTTGCTTAGTTTGGGGCTAGGATGATCTGTGTGACATTGTCCCTAGATATTATTATTATAAAATTTACCAAATAAAGAAGTTACAAATCTTATAAAACGCTAAATCTTTACTTAGACGACAATGAACACGACATTTTAAGCTACTTGGCATAAGAAACTAATTTTTTAACATTTGAGTTTGCTTAAATAATAATTGTTGGTGGCGATCTATTGAATCAGTTTTGGATTACCTTTTTTTAACAACAAATGATTCCCTGGATTGTTTTATTTTAACTGAAAGACCAAATACCAATTTACATGCCTTTGACTCAAAAAATACAGACTTTCATACAAACTTACATCGCCTATTCTAGTCGTCCTTAGGGGTGGAATTTCCAAAAATCCTGAAAGATATATTTATTATTTTTAAATGAAAGGCCATATACCTACCAATTTTCATGCGTTTACCTAAAAATTGTCACATTTTTCATACAAACTTACATCCCCTATTTGTCACCCTTAGGGGTGGAATTCTCGGAAATCCTGAAATAAATATTTTTTATTTTTAACTGAAAGGCCAAATACCAATTTTCATGGGTTTAACCTCAAAAATGTCGCATTTTTCATACAAACTTACATCCCCTATATTACGCCCTAAGGGGTGGAATTCCCAAAAATCCTGAAATATATATTTTTAATTTTAACTGAAATGGCAAAATAATAATTTTCATGCGTTTAACTGAAAACTTTTCACATTTTTCATACAAACTTACATACCCAATTTTACGCCCTTAGGGGTGGAATTGTCAAAAACCCTTCTTTAGGGGATGCCTGCGTCATAATAGGTACCTTCTGTCAATATTTCAAGTCTTTAACTCCAGCCGTTTAGGCTGTGCGTTGATATGTCAGTCAGTCAGTATAAACTTACATAACCTATTTTATGCCCTTCGGGGTGGAATTTTAAAAAATCCTGGAATACATATTTTATTTTTAACTGAAAGGCCAAATACCAATATTCATGTGTTTAACTTCAAAAAGTCGCATATTTTATACAAACTTACATGCCCTATTTTACGCCCTAAGGGGTGGAATTCCCAAAAATCCTGAAATATATATTTTTAATTTTTAACTGAAATGCCTAATACCAATTATCATGCGTTTAACTTAAAAATTGTCACATTTTTCATACAAACTTACACCCCCTATTTTACGCTCTTCGGGCTATAATTTCCAAAAATGCTGAAACACATATTTTTATTTTTTATTAAAAGGCCAAATACCAATTTTCATGCGTTCAATTAAAAAATTGACACATTTTCCATACAAACTTACATGCCCTATTTTACGCCCTAAGGGATAGAATTCTCAAAAATCCTGAAATATATATTTTTAACTGAAATGCCTAATACCAATTTTCATGCGTTTAACTTAAAAATTGTCACATTTTTCATACAAACTTACACCCCCTATTTTACGCTCTTCGGGCTGGAATTTCCAAAAATGCTGAAATACATATTTTTTATTAAAAGGCCAAATACCAATTTTCATGCGTTCAACTTAAAAATTGACACATTTTCCATACAAACTTACATCCGCTATTTTTCGCCCTTGGGGGTGGAATTTCCAAAAACCCTGAAATACGTGACTTTTTATTTTTAACTGGAAGGCCAAATACCAATTTTTATGCCTTAAACTTCAAAAACGGCAAAGTTTCATACTAACTTATCGCCCCTGTTTTACCCCCTTAGGGGTTGAATTTCGAAAAAACCTTCCTTATTCCTTGTCTACATTATAAAGCAAACATTTGTGCAAAATTTCAGCTTTCTAGGTCCAAGGGTTTGGGCTGGGCGTTGATGAGTATATATATATATATATATATATATATATATATATATATATATATATATATATATATATATATATATATATATATATATATATATATATATAGGTATATAAATCAATTGC
Organism: Pseudoips prasinana; assembly: GCA_951640165.1. Lineage (NCBI taxonomy): Eukaryota > Metazoa > Arthropoda > Insecta > Lepidoptera > Nolidae > Pseudoips > Pseudoips prasinana. The sequence continues at coordinate 20,686,239 of OX621237.1, read as the reverse complement.
TGTTCGGAACTGATTTATCATATCTTGGTCTTGAAATGTTCGTGGAGGTCTAGGGAAGGTTTAAAAGGTGAGAAAATTTCGAATAATTGCCGGGAAACCCCTAAAAAGAGCCCTTTCCTGTAATATTATAAAAATATTCTATTTTAATAGATTCAAGTTTGTTTTTATATTATAATTATTGGCTAAGTTTATTTTTTTTAGTTTTTTCTATTAAAAACATTTTATCATTATCTAATACGATTTCCAACTTGGTATGCAACGGAATATTTCAGTACGATGCCAAGTTGCAATCGTAATTTAATTTTCAACTCAACCCAACCATAACCTGCATTATTCTTCCAACATTAAAGAGCTCGTTGAGTCGAGAATTTAAAATTTTGTTAAAATAAGCGAACTTTTTGTTGGTGCTAACTAAAATAGTGCAACATTTTTTGTTACGTTTACGTTTTGTTGATTTTAAGTTACGTTTTTTAAGATCAGGAAACAAACGTAGACTTTACTTAGCTGGAAATTGTCGATGAAAATAGATCTATTCTAAACATCTTAGGGGGAAGGCGTGGAAAAATGTTGAAACTCTTGATGCAGCATGATACTTTCATAAGAATCACCATTCAAGGAAACGTGGAGCGAAAGAGTAGTCGAGACTGATCAAGAATAATTAACATGGATAAAATGAAGGAGAAAATGGAAGCGGGCTCGTATTAAGAACTTAAATCACATGGCAAAGTTAATAAAATAAATACTCTTTATGGACACATAATATATGATACATCAGAAAATATCTACGACATAATAATAATTTAATTCAGATGTACATACATAAACATGTACAATAGGCTTTCTTATCGCAGTGACCCTTAGGATAGATCGGTAGATAAGAAAGGGAAGGGCTTCCCCTATCAGGCGCTAGAAAAAGTCCATGGCAGGTTAGCTTTAGTCAGTGCGAATCCAACATACCCACCCCACACTTTTTTGCGGGTGGCATGCATGCTCTGCCTGATCAAAAACAAAAAAAAGATATGTAGATATGAGGAGGTTCCACAAACTTATGTAACTTTTCATCAACACTATGTAATAAGCACACATGCCTTTTAAATTAAAATAAATGGTTGTTAGATAAGTGTCTTTCATAGTACAGAATAGAAGTGGATATCCCAGGGGATTATTGTTTATTGGAAAGTGCTACATTGTCTTGGTTTATTCTTAATAACTAAATATAGTTTAAGGCTCATGCCAGTAGTGGTCAAATACCTTCAGATTGTGCACGGTACCTAGCGTTTCACAGTTTCTTGTCTTAATTAGTAGTGGCCAAGAATATTAAATTCCACAAAGTATGTCTCACAACGAGCGGGTTCTGTCGCGTGGCTTAAGCTGAACATGGACCTACAAGACGGTGACACCACAGGTCGCACCACCAACTTGTCACACCCATTGTGCTTTAGCGGAACTGACTGTATACATTTTGTTGTATAGATAACTGTTATACAGTGTTGACTAAATCTGTTCTTTGTTCGTCGTATCCAAAGATATCGCCATTACAGCTGAAAGAAGTCCACTTCGGAAAAAGCCCCCCGATTTGATTCTGGCATATTCCCCCAAGAATCATGCCATAATCCGCCACGCTTGGCAGACGGGTTGCCTATCATAGTATGATGGTCATAGTAATCAGAAAGAAGCTGGTGCTCGTCTTCTGGTAGATATTCCTGTATTCAAGCAGCAATATCCTTATATTATTTTTGTTTTACAAGGTTGCAAAGGAGACACAATCTAGTTATTTTGTGAGCCCTGTAAAACCCAATACCTACTCACATTCGCTTTAATCGGCTCTGCTTAGAGACTTTCAAATAACTTTTACTTTAATAAAATTACTGAGTTCGTGAGTACCGACGGGACGTAATAAGTTTTTAAGTATGAGGATCCAATTAACTTGGCTTAATGCGCTGAGAGTTTATACATTGAAGTGTTCGAAGAAGGTTTGGAAGGACGTAAAAAAAAAAAAAAATTTAATGCTTCGTAATGGGTTGTTGCGATAGGTAACTAATGCTCGTTTACGGATAGGAAATCGAATAGAAGATCTGAGAATAGACTAGAAACTCTCTGAATGTTGTTAAATCAATGGTTAGAGATTGCTGTCCTTATTTACAGACGGCATTTAAAAATACTTCAATATGCTTTAAAACCGTAAACTATGAACGTTATGAAAACGTCACATATTACGGTAAACTTACGAACCTCCATACTGTGATCGAATTAAAATTGTTAAATTTTACGTACTTCCGATTGAGGTGAAATGTTACATACCTACATAATTCTGGTTTAGCGAAGATGACAGAAGTCTATAGAAAAGAGATAGCACCAACTTTACTAGTCTTTTAAGATTTGTCTTCTTAAGCACTCTGGTCCTGGATCATGTTCAGAGTTCCGATGGTAGAACCGGAAATTGGCCGTTGAAACTCTGTCATGAAACAATGGAAACCCATCAGAGTTTTCATTGTTTCGTGAGAGAGTCAAGAATCAAGCTAACGCTAGTTAGATTTTCTTTAAAAGTTAACAATACATAACATGACAAGACAAGACTATTCCAGACAACCTTAGGATAGACTAGAGATTATGCGTATATTAACTTTATACGTACTATTTTGTCTTTATTAAAAGACGCGTTTATAATGAAAGTCATACCTAAATGTATTTTTTATTCGAGTTAGACGCAAATCGTTAGGAAATTATTTGACTCTCGGTCTTAAGGTCACTGTCAATTCATAAAATTTCTTGGATAATACAAAAGTGGTGTAATCATATAGTTCTATTCGTTACGGAATTGTTTTCAACACTGCATTTGTATTACTTACATAGATAGTTATTAATTATTAATAAATAAATTCAGTATTAGACATGATTGATAAAAAAATAATAACACTTAAGTTAAACTTTACACTATATACTATATTACGATTGATGAATAGCTAAATTATTTAAAGAATCCCGATTAGAAAAGGCGCCTTTTTAACATAATGACCCTTTTTCACTGGATACAAAAAGTTTTTCCAATGGTTTAGTATCCGCTTCCAATGCCATTCTTAACGATCCTCATTCTTTTTGTCGTTTGTAAAGCATATGATCGTTGCTCACTCAAGAGGTAAACGTTTAAGACCGGTTGTAGGCTTTTATTTTAATTGTACTATCGACATACATATGTATAAGCTGCTGGTGTGCTAAGGCTAAAGTACGAATTTCTCAATAATTACTATAAATAGCGCAAGTCTTCTTTTACAAAGATATATATAATAATAATATCTAGGGACAATGTCACACAGATCTTCCTAGCCCCAAACTAAGCAAAGCTTGTACTATGGGTACCAGGCGACGATATACATACTTATGTAGATAGATAAATACTTAAATACATAGAAAACATCCATGACTCAGAAACAAATATTCGTGCTCATCACACAAATATTTACACTTACCGGGATTCGAACCCAGGACCACCAGCTTCGTAGGCAGGAGCACTACCAACTAGGCTACGGTGATGTCAATATGTATGTACGAATAAATTATGTTGATTCGAAACTGTATTTTTAGTTGTTTGGAAGGTGTTTTAATATGATATGATCTTTCACATGCAACTGAACATACCAGTCGGATATTATGTTTATAGAAAACAAAGCTGATGGATCGTACCTACATCCTCCGAAAGGGAGAGAAAGGCAAGGGAATCCTACATATGATCTGCCAGTGTGTATCGTTCGTAGCTTAATGCAGAGCGCCTGCTACGGATTGTCGGGGGGTGGTGGTTCAAGACCCGCCGGACGATTAAATTTATTAACACTTTATTGTACAGAGGCTAGCACGTCCACCTGTCTACTACTCCAATCTGTCAAAATTCTTTTATAGATTTTCAACTTTATCACATACCTACGCATAAGTTCACTTTCTATTGGGCAAATTGGACAGATTGGGGTAGCTTGATGTGCTGGCGTCTGTACACCAACTTAGCTTAAGTAACTACATTATTTAATTGTACTTTAAATGTATGTTAATGTCTGTGATGATAAATAAATTTAATATATTTGTATTTTGTATTGTACACCAATGATAACAAAGTATACAGTCCATTGACGCTGTGAAAGCGACATAGGCAGATGTAATCGTCAAATTGAAAATCAAAAGGCACGAGAAACATTTGTCCAATTCATTTTATTTGTTTTAGTTAAAATGTAACGTTTACGCTCGTGTTCATCCACGAGGAGTCATTAGTAGCTACGGCATAATTTATTTTTCGCTATATAGCTATTTCACCCCTTTATGCCCGTAATAGAATATTAATAGTAAATAGTATTAACTTTCTTATCGTGTGGGCAGTGGTTACCCTAGTGTCAGATTTATTCTAGCCGCCCAGTAGGCCTTTGACATGGCTAAACGACCGTTGTCTAATGACTACAACCGGGACCAACAGCTTAACGTGCCCTTCGATATACGCTTTTTTTACAAATGTCGGCCTTATCGGCGGGAAGGAGGCACCCGTTAGGGACAGTACTATGTAATTGAAAAACATATAATTTGAAAGTTTAATTATTTATAAATAATTATCATTAAGCCATATCTGAGGCCTACTGTGGCTTGAACTGCTATGTCACCAGGGTAGCCACTGCCCATACCATAAGAAATTTGTCTTTTATAGACCACAAGCTAAACCGTTTGCTACCATAGAAATTTAGAAACTTTAATTTAGAATAGCCGATTATTATTTTTTTTATTCGTAGAAATATGTTTTAAAACATGGCTGATTTCTGTAAAAAGCCTACATAAAGCTAAATGGAAAAAATCGGCCAAGTGTGAGTCAGACTCGCACACGAAGGGTTCCGTAGCAGCAAGTTTTTCAGTTGATTAAATGAAAGCAAATTGCGGCTTATAACGTATTAAAAAAAAACTAGTTGCTAGATCTCGTTCAAACCAATTTTCGTTGTTAGTTTCTATGGTAATGTACATCATATATTTTTTTTAGTTTTATTATTCTCTTATTTTAGAAGTTACAGGTGGGGGGAGCACTCATTTTACCACTTTGGAAGTGTCTCTCGCGCAAACTATTCAGTTTAGACAAAAATGATATTAGAAACCTCCATATGATTTTTGAAGACCTATCCATAGACACCCCACATGTATGGGTACGGTGAAAAAAATATTTTGAGTTTCAGTTGAAGTCCAAAATTATTGTTCTTTTTCTATTTTTGTTCACAGAATACACCTACTTACCAAGTTTCAGCAGTACAGCTCTTATAGTTTCGGAAAAAAGTGGCTGTGACATACGGACGGACAGACAGACAGACATGACGAATCTATAAGGGTTCCGTTTTTTGCCCTTTGGCTACGGAACCCTAAAAACGAATACATTTGTACAGACGCCAGCACATCAAGCTACCTCAATCTGTCAAATTTCCCCAAATCAAAATTGAACCTTAGTCTTTTGAGATAAATTTGAAAATCTATAAAAGAAATTCGATAGATTGGGGTAGCTGGATGTGCTGGCGTCTGTACATTATGTGAGAATTCGCTTGCATTCCATCAACGAAACAATTCAGCTCATAGTGCTTTAAAAATACAATCTGTGGGGAAATAGATAGCCAGATGGATTACGTGAATAGACACAATCAATGAAACACGATTGTTACGCGAGAGACATTTGTGCAATTTATTTTATAGGTTTTAGTTGAAATGTAACGTATACGACGTTATAGTATTAGTGTGGTAATAAAGATTGTTATTAATACAATTAGTAAATGTTTAAAAGAATAAGTTGTGTATTTTAAGAATATTCTGTGTTAGAATTAATATAATGTGTATACGCGCTATTTCATTCTTTTACGTTTTTTTAAACGCGTCGACGACGGCGCACTTTTATCCTACAGTGCAGTTTGGTGTTTGTTCGAATCGATACAAATGCGATGCCAACGCGCGTCAACGGTGCGCTTAAAAAACGAGGTGTGCATAGGCCCTAATATAGATATTTATATAGGTAAATATTTACAAACAAAAAAATATAACTACCTACTTCTATCCGTTGTCTAGTAACCATAGTAACTATTTCGCTTAGTTTAGGTGCTGTGTGATTTATCGCATATATTAACTAGCTGTGCCCCGCGGTTTTACCCGCGTTAAACTTTATAAATTATCACTGCTCCTTCCGCGTAGGTGATACCGTGATAATATGTAGCCTATATGTTGACCCGACCTCTTAGTAATATTCATGCAAAATTTGAAGTTAATCCATGTAGTACTTTTTGAGTTTAGCCCGGACATATATACAGACAAACAGAAACAGAACAGAAAATATTTAAAAACCGTATTTTTGGCTTCGATATCGATTGCAGATCACGTCCCAAGTATCCTTTTAAAAAATGTTCAATGTACAGTTTTGACTTTCCTACGATTTTATTATATGTATAGATTATGCGGTTTAGATATGCAAGGATGGTGCGGCAACCGGTCATCCGAACTTTGTCACTTTTTCATGTCAATCGTAATCTAATAAGAATCCGAATAACAAATTTGAACGGTAACTACGAGACAGTAGTTGGTAGTGATTATCGTTCAACGAACTATCATCTGGTATAAACGAATTAAATAAGGTGTCATTGGTCTCCTCTATACAACTGGTATAAGGTGTTGTTGATTTTATTATTTGCTAGCTAACCCGGCGAACTTCGACCCGCCTAACAGACGATTCTTTAATTTTTTTGTTTCTTTTTATTTCAATATATACAGACACTCCATTTTTATTTATATGTAGGTACCTATAGATGTATAGATGATACCTACTTAATTTCATTTTATTTTTACTTATTCCAAATTAAGTTTAATTTTTATTTACAATAGTTGTGCCCGCGCTTTGTCCGAGTGTTGATTAGTTTATTTCGTTTTTTTTTTTGGTATTTTCATTATAAAAGTATTTTTCTAAAATAAACGTAGCCTAAGTTACTTTTTATTACATCAGCTACCTGCCAATAAAAGTCCCGTCAAAATCGGTCTATGCAGTTCAGAGATTAGCCTGAACCAACAAACAGACAGACAAAAATTGTTATTTTGTAGATGTAGTGTACTACGTGTACACTATATCTACAAAATAACAATATAAGTAAAAAGCGGTTATTTCAATATTACAAACAGACACTCCAATTTTATTTATGTGTATAGATTATTGGTTTTTGTCATACCATAACGGAGGATGCGTTAACATCTGCATTAATAATAATTTTGGTGCCTTTGAAGGACCTCAAAAGTAGTATCTACTTGAACTGTCGAGGTTACAACGACTGTTGAGGAACCATTTTTGACCTATACAGTTTTTTGTTGAAAATGTCTGAATAAATGTTCCAAGTACTAAATCCACCTTATAAATAGGTAGTAATTGCAACCATTGCCATTTCATGTCTAGTAAAAAATTCGAGAAAACAGCAATATTTAGCAACTGGACCGAATATTTCTCGTTCACTCCTTTCGCGTTCATGATACAGCAATCATTTACCACAATTTTCTCAACTAAGCTCTAAAGCGAAAACTATAATCTTTAGTCCATCTACAATATTTCGTAAGCTGATATTTTAGTTGTAAGTCGGTTATGAGTAGAACACGACTAACTTTGAGAGACAGAATTCGAAATACTGATGTAAGAGAGCGTTGTGGTGTGAAAGAGGATGTAGTCACAAAGATTGAAAAAGGCATGCTGAGATGGTTTGGCCATTTAGAAAGGATAAATGAAAGAAGATTGACAAAAGAAGTATACCTGGCCTGTGTGAATGGGACAACCGGAAGGGGAAGACCACGTCGAACATTCTCTGACCAAATTGGAGATGTTCTCAAGAAAGGGCAGGTCAGAAGTACCCTAAACCGGCGAGCATGTATGATGAATATAATGACAGTAATCGAGGCAAAAGAAGTATGCAAAGATCGTGACAAATGGAAATCCGTTGTCTCTGCCTACCCCTCTGGGAAACAGGCGTGAGTCTATGTATGTATGTATGTACGACTAAGTGCTGTCGTGACGAGCTGTGACGAAACGTGTTTTGGGTTCTAATTCTAAGGATGTTTAGGGAAGGGGTCACTCAACGTCGATATTATAAGTAATTAAAATAAATACTTATTTCTTTTGAAGTGAGCATGCACATCACCCCATATTATCACCATGACCTGGCCTGTTGGCGTGGTTGGCAAATGCTTGCTTTACATGCCGAGGTTGTGGGTTTGATTCCCACCCAGAGCAGATATTTGTGTGCATAAACATGTCTGTTTGTTTTCTTTGTCCGGGTGTTATTATCTATATAATAATAATAATCATATCTAGGGACAATGTCACACAGATCATCCTAGCCCCAAACTAAGCAAAGCTTGTACTATGGGTACCAGGCGACGATATACATACTTAAACAGATAGATAAATACTTATATACATAGAAAACATCCATGACTCAGAAACAAATATTCGTGCTCATCACACAAATATTTGCACTTACCGGGATTCGAACCCAGGACCACCAGCTTCGTAGGCAGGAGCACTACCAACTAGGCTACGGTGACCGTAATAAGTATGTATTTACAAAAGAAAAGTAGTATATCAGTTATCCGGTTTCCATAGTACAAACTCTGCTTAGTTTGGGATCTGATGGCCGTGTGTAAATAATGTCCCAGGATATTATATTAAGTAAAGTGCTTATACAAGGACAGTTAGTTTTAGGATTGAAGATATACATCACCATGCACCATCACCCTGCGGATCTCTTAAGGAGAATTGTAACTCTTTTTTTAGTTTGACATAAAACTTCGAAAACCAACACGAATATTAGTATGAAGGAGAAGACAACAATAAGAGAGAATCGTTTCTCAGAGCTTTCGTCGTACAAATCCCATAGAATATGCAGAATTTGACCGTCAATCTGCAAACTGTATTATTTGGAATAACCAGTGAAGAAGAAGATAATATCTAGAATATCCAAACATTCAGACAGCCTCCTAAATAATCACATTTATTCTACACTGGTAACTGCCCGGATTGTGGACATTGCTTATAAAGCAAAAGTCATAATCCTTAAAATTAGGTTTTATCATCAAACCTCATTTAAACAATTTAATAATATTTAACAATAACTTTTAGCAGTCCTATTTACTAAGTATCCATAATATACCAATCGGAATTTTGGCATTTTGTCATGTTACATAATCGAATCAAGGTTCACATCAGGCATTAGATATTAATAATATTTATAATGACATTAGTTGGAAACTGACCTTACGCTATCTGTGTATAAATCAAGATGTTGTAAAATATATAATTAATAAATATATATAAAATAGAACAGTCAGCACAAAATAGGATCCATTTCATAATAATCATTATTATCGTGTGTAGAACATTTGTAAGTCCAATAAAAATTATTTCTTACCGTAAAACGTTGCAATTCAGAACCACTTGTGTTTTTGTAATAAGTTGATAATTAATTCAACATTTTGATAGATTGATTAAATCAGACAATCTAGTGAGCATACCACCAAATATGTGAAGTACTACGAGCAGGTGAACTGATAACCCAGAGGTCGTGGGTTGCCCTCCGAGGACAATTACATGTGTGATGAGCACGATTATTTGTTCTGTGTCTAGGTGTAATATGTATGTATTTAGAAATATACAAGTTTGTATACAAAGGTTGCTATGGGATTCATTATGTTAATCTTTACTATAATTGCGCGGGAGTTGTCTTTAAAAATAAGTACTAATCCGCATATGAGTTTTAATATTTTTTTTACAAATAAAATAAATGAAAAAATATGCAGTAATTTGTATACCAAACTATTAAGCATTACAACGAGCGCCGATCTTCCGCCGATGATAGCTCACGGTGGAACTTAAAGAACCGAGATACTAGCAGTCATAAAAACCGTAAAAAGGAGAATCTTAATAAAACATTGTGGTCAAAAATTCATTCATATTGAATATATCAGAATTCATATTTCTCTTAAGTCGAATAGTTCAAGGGTTTATCGAAGAGTTTTCAGCTGTTTACTGCAGCTCGTGTGTGACGACACATTAATGATGTGAGCGAAGTCGTCGCAGAGTAACGCAGACAATGGCCATCTAAAATTCTGTTCATTAAGGAGACAATTAAATATTCTATTTTCATTTCAATGAGAATATGATAAATGCTAAGATTATAGCAATTGTAAAATCTAAAATGAAATAAAAATAGACTCAAGCATAATAGAAACAAAAGCTATTCAATGATACACTAAGCTTATGAAGCTTAGAGTACCATTGAATAGATTTATGCTTACTACTAAACTATGAAATAAATTCATACATTAATTTATTTTTGAAATAAATTAACAAATTGTTGACAAACAAATATTCAACTGCACGAACAGTACCTAACTGACTAAATATTGAAACAACATAACTACATACAAGGCTTAAGTTTCCCCAAAAGATAAACGTAGATATGCAACTCCAAACACAGTTTGTTTTTGCCAACAAAACTACTCGTATACCATAGTAACACCCTTACACCAAATCATCGCAGGGTTATTAAGCCATCAGAATTTAGTAAAACTGGCTGTAACCGACTTACCTAGTAATATAGGCAGCATTGACATTATTTGTCTCACGGAAAATTTTTATGTACGAATCAGAGCCAAATGTTACTAGCGGCTTTGCTTCTCTTGGTCGGGAGTCAGGTCATAATTTTTTTGTAATGCAATATTCTTATCATATTAGTATTGTACCCTGTCAAACTTTGTTATTCTTTGAGTATCTCACCTATTTACCATATGAATGAAATGATGTGAAATTTGTACTTTCATGGCAATAGTAAGAGATTCATCGAAATGCGTTATAAAAGCCTAGTAGGTATTAAAACAGAAAAAGAATTGGAATTAGGATCGTATATTGGAATATACAACGCCCGCACTAGGAAAATGAATCCCTTTATGGCAGGGTACTTTACAAACATATCGTTGTCGGCACGTAAAGTACACCTAGACTCAGAAGGACTACTTATGGGTCTTGTTGAAACTTGTTATAGAAATACTTAAATATTTATATTTGTTTTACAAATATATCATACTGACCCGTCACTATATCTGTTATTATTATAACAGATATAATAATAACAGAACCAGAATAATACCATATTAACGGAGTATGAGTTGTACTATATGCTTACTGAAACTTATGTCAACAATAAACACCAACCAATAGTAGGTCAACTTATTTAAGTCCTTGAAACAGCACCGCAATGTGCTAACGGATTCATCTACAAAAAAAATACTTAAACGTTATATCCGTTTACCAGTGCTATGTCAACTGATCTAATTCCGCGATAACAAAATTAACGCAGTTGTTAGACAAGTATGACGACGTAACTCAATTCTTAAAGATATGTATATTTTTTTATTCTTATAGAAATGTATATTTAAGAACTTTCGGTAAGTTAGATCTTTAAAAAAAAAGTATGTACTCATTTAAGTGCGTGATTTTTCTCACGTGCACTTAACGTTTACATCCACAAAAGAAAGATTAAATATGATTTTACAATACATATATCATTAATGAATTTAATGATAGTAGTTCATTTAATGAGTAAAAATTATGTGCCTTACCCTCTAACTAGGTACTACGAATTATGTTATTGAAGTGAAAGAGATGGTCAAAAACGGAATGAAACTCGCCCAATTTTGTGCGCATTTTTACAGTTAGCTATAGGAAATAAGTTTCTCACATTTGAAGTAGACAAGGGTAGCAAAATATCGACGGTTTATAAGCAATTTTATGATAATAATGTGGTCGAAGCCGTATTTCTCACTAGGGTGTGGTGAGGATTATTGTATTTATACCTACTTTATCAGAATTATCTAAATTTTGTAAACATTGAAAGGAAGAAAAACAAATTACCTACCTTTCAATATTGACAAAATTGCTACGAATCTATCTAAATATAATAGGAATAATATAGGTACAGTAACCAAAGACATAAGCAATCATAATTTATTAGGTCTTTACACATGAAAATACATTTAACCCTTTATCAAACCTGGCACTTTGATCACAAATATCGGCGTATAGGATCTCCAAATTTAAATGTTTTTCATATTTAGACTTCTATATTTCTGTTTTCAATTTAGTAATTGATTTGTTTTCACACCGTTTCTTTTTTATTTGACCTCGTTCTGTTCACAAATTGGACAATATGAAATATCACGTTATTTACAAATATGAGTGGCATCCATCGTGGCACCAGAGCTGCAGGAACCGCGCGAAGGATTAATTTAATTAAAATCTTGGTATGTGTTTGTTTCAACGTTTTCGCCGTGGTAATTTTGAGGCTCCAGAACAATCCTGTAAACGGTCGAAGATCCAAGTTGTCAATGAAGAAATAAAGGTGATCGCCGAAGCCATCTATTGCAAACATACCGTTTTAATTAACGATTGTGGTTCTCCCCTCACCAATAAACTCGTATTGAGCGCGGCGTGCGGATAGCGCAAGACCGGCAATTGTGGAGATCTTTGGGGGAGGCCTTTGTCCAGCAGTGGACGTCTTTCGGCTGGTATGATGATGATGATGATGATGAGCGCGGCGTACATTAGTTAACTGCCACAATAAGGAGGGAATTTCGAATCGTATCGTAACTTGTGACGAAGAAAGGATAGGGTATGACAATATGAAACGCTCATTACTGCGGTCTAACCCGGGACAACCGCCCAAATACTGTCCCAGGCAAAAGTTGTCCTGAAGGTACTGGTGAGTGTTTGATGGACCAGCGTGGGTATCATACACTACAAATTCCTAAGATCGGGACAAACAATTACGGTAGATCTGTATTATCAATAGTTGTACACCTTACAGATGAACCCACTGAGTTTGTTTCGCTGGGTCTTCTCAGTTGGGGCGCATTGGATCCGGTGGTAGCATTAAAGCGCGACCGTCGTTATTAACACAAGGTCCGTCATAATAATAATACCTAAATATAGATAGAACCATTGACAATATGTAGTAAAAATATTAGACTTAAACTAGATAATTAAACATAATCTCTTGACAATAACTTGATACTAGCTAGCTAAATATCAATGCTATAATAAAATAAATTTTATAAATGTTTTCATACAATGTGTACCTAAATATCTATGTTACTAGAAATAATAATGTATGCAACTATATTACTACAAACATGTTCTGACTATTTACAAGAGCTTTTTTAAAGTCTACGTGAATAAAAACCTTTTTTTTATATATATATTTTTATTTTATTTTACAATCTCTGACCAAATCGGAGACGTTCTCAAGAAAGGCCAGGTCAGAAGTATCTTTAACCGGCGAATATGTATGACAGTAAACGAGGCAAAAGAGGTGTGCAAATGGTGATCCGTCGTCTCTGCCTACCCCTTCTGGGAGGCGTGAGTCTATGTATGTATATAGACCGTGAGGAAAAAGCTAGGCATTAAACTACCAAAACTGATAAATTGCTCTAGTAAGCAGCACTGTTGCTTCGTGACAACGCTAGACTCCATACTTCACGACAAACGGTCGCAAAACTAGAGTAACAGCGATTGGAAGATCTCCGACACCCAATACTCAATGTTTTATTTGCTTTCCACAAGGTCAATTAGGTGTTATAATAATACAAGGCATCATTATGGACCCTGTCGGGCACAACAAATATAGAAGAGAGGAAGAGAGCTTTAGTTAAATTCTATTATAACTTATGTTTTATGCAAATATATGTTTTTATGTATATAGCTGTTTGTATGTTTCTAGTATTAATATTAGGCATTTGTTGTAAATAAATTAGGAATATTATATTTTTGATTACTATTCTATTTTATTACTAGCTGTGCCCCGCGGTTTTACCCGCGTTAAATTTTATAAATTATCACAGCTCCTCCCCCGTAAGTGATAGCGTGATAATATGTAGCCTATATGTTGACCCGACCTCAAAGTAATATTCATTCAAAATTTGAAGTAAACCCATGCAGTACTTTTTGTGATTAATATCGATTATAGATCACGCCCCAAGTTTCCTTTTGAAAAAATATTCAATGTACAGTTTTTTAGGTACATATTTCCATTATTTAAATATATAATATCATAAAAAAACCCTTTCACTTTATAATATAATGCGCTACTTTCATATTTATGTATGTATATATATATATATATATATATATATATATTATATTTTAATGTCGTCCTGGTTAAATTGTCGCGATTGCGACACAGCGAACGTATTAGTGGTAGAGTAATTAATTGTTTTCAGCAATTAAAATGTCATGTCTTTTATTTCTAACTAGATGTGCCCGCGACTTCGTCCGCGTGTTAATTAGTTTATTTTGTTTTTTTTTTTTCAAAAATAAAAGTAGCCTAAGTTACTCCTTATTACATCAGCTACCTGCCAATAAAAGTCCCATCAAAATCGGTCCAGCCATTTGAGAGAATAGCCGGAACAAACAGACAGACAGACAGACAAAAATTGTAAAAAAAATATTTTAGAGTATGTACCGTATATATATTCATATACATGTAGTAAAAATCGGTTATTTCAATATTACAAACAGACACTTCTATTTTATTTATTTGTATAGATGTGTAGATATATAATTTCATAAAAAAACCCTTTCACTTTATAATATAATGCGCTACTTTCATATTTATGTATGTATATATATATATATATATATATTATATTTTAATGTCGTCCTGGTTAAATTGTCGCGATTGCGACACAGCGAACATATTAGTGGTAGAGAAATTAATTGTTTTCAGCAATTAAAATGTCATGTCTTTTATTTTTAACTAGATGTGCCCGCGACTTCGTCCGCGTGTTAATTAGTTTATTTTGTATTTTTTTTCAAAAATAAAAGATTTTTCTAAAATAAAAGTAGCCTAAGTTACTCCTTATTACATCAGCTACCTGCCAATAAAAGCCTCCCATCAAAATCGGTCCAGCCATTTCGGAGATTAGCCGGAACAAACAGACAGACAGACAGACAAAAATTGTTAAAAAAATATTTAAGAGTATGTACCGTATATAAATTCATATACATGTAGTAAAAATCGGTTATTTCAATATTACAAACAGACACTTCTATTTTATTTATTTGTATAGATTGATTTTACGAGAACAATTTAAATGCATATAACTTTGGAACGCACACACACTAATCGTATACTTATACTTGTTTACAGGATTTTATAAAATTTGTTAGGCTTTAATTTATAAGACTTGAACGGTTTTGCGCATACGTCCTTCTCACAAACTAGATTGTGCGTGATTGAGAATGCATTTTAGCGCCCCTCACGCCCCCTCAGTCCACTGCTGACCATTGTGAATGACGGACATGAGCTCCTCCGTCTTTCGCTATCAAAATATTATTTATAAAAAGAAAGATTGAAAGAGGCCACCTTATTCAAGAACATTAATTTCAGAAGACGGGTAAAAAATTACACATAATTTTGACGTTGTAGTTACCTACCTACCTATATTATCCTCATGTGTTTGATCGAGACTTCATCTTTTCAAGATTCTCGTAACGGTTGAGTATGCCATCACAATCAGTAATTATTCATATGGTTCTAAATAATGTCGTTTATACGGAAAGTTTCCCATAATTTGCGTGGGCGGAGTTTTCTTTCTTGGTAATGTTTAATATGTAAATAAACAACGGGCACCCTCCCGTTGTTATCCTCTTTTTCAATAGATATTTATAAAGGAAGTGAGTGCCTAGTGCCTAGTGCCTATCGATGTGGATTTGAGTGTACAAGACACTTGAGGCCACATCGCTAGGTAAATTTTAACCTTGACCGCGTCTTTACTATGAAGGTATTCGTAGAGCAAGGTGACGGTACATAGAGCAGTTTAGCTATAGCTCAACATATAAGCAAAATAAGTGCTTATTTTTGTCACAAACATTTTCTTGTTGAGGTCGGTAGAGCCAAATGAAAACCAGTGAAACCTTGTTTTGTTGGTATGAATTATTCATTTTATCTCGAGAGGACTTTCTTTACACTTCTCAGTTTACAATTCCACACTTACTTTAATTGAATGTATCTGCAATGTTGTTTCAAATATATTGAAGATTCAATTCGAGAATAACCTTTCAATAAAATCAGCTGAGACTTATACGGGACCTGGAATTTTTGCCAGGTCTTTCTGACTCGTTTTGATAACATGTTATTTCATTATTCACATGAAAATATATGCCAGACTATTTTTACCTGCGTTATTTGCAGAGCCATGTCTTATACAAAAAGCCATTGTATATTATATAGGTAGTAAATTTTATTGCCTCAATGCACTTGGACATTCCTGATTTCAACTGTCTTTTACTATTTGGGAATATATAGAAGTTATGATGTAGCATTCAATGCACACTTGTTTTAAGTCCAGCTTTTCCTGAAATTTTGTTTCTCTTGAGGCCAGGACTTTGAGCCTCAACAGAAACAAAAAAGAAATGAATTCTTCAAGTGACAGTGAAAGTATAGAATTAACTCCTGAAAGTATTAGAACTGACGTATGAAATGTGATGGATAATCTATTACCTGCAAAATCGCAGGAGAAATATATGAAATGCGAAAGGTGAAATATATGTTAATTTTTTTAATGGAGAAATGCAAGAGGCTCCCAGAATTTTTCGGAATTTGTGTTTTTGGCCTTCTTCCAGTACTTAGCCAAAACGAAACAACCTTTCACTCTTTGCAGTACCTACTCAATGCTAAAATCAACAGTGAATTCTAATAACGAAGTAAAACTGGACACATATTCGAAATTAATAGCGTATCTGAAGAGGATGTATACTGGATTAAAACCTAAAAAATCCAAAGTGTCCTCAGTTAAAACGTGGCGACTTTCCTTAATAAGGTATCCGACAAAGTTTGTCTTGCCGTAAAAGTAAGTAACTATGTATATGATGGATTAGTAAAGTATAACCTGACTGCACTGGACTGATGTCGCGGGTTCGAGTCCCGCGCCAGACAACTAATTGTGTGACCCATAAATTGTTGTTCTGAGTCTGAGTGTAATTTGTGTCCGTGTATTATATGTTTGTAAAGTACCCGGTGACACAGGGATTAGAATCCCAAGTGCGGGCATTGCCTTAAAAAATTACCTGTTATTATAACCTGTACTTCGATAGATACTAGTCTTATTAACATATGGTTTTGTTACAGGTAGCTTTAATTTTCAGAGTACATGGAGCTTGTCATGGCAATAAACTTTAAAAAAATAACTGTTGATGATGTCGACATTCACTTGGAATTTTTTACCTGTTAGTAAAGCTGACAGACAAATTAAAATTGACCGATCCTTTATACTCCAAGGAGTATACAAAACTATTGTACAGAAATACCTGTACCTGCGTCCTGCTGATAGGATGACATTCGATTTTACATCCGTTATCAAAATGACAAGAGCTTTAAACAGTTATGGGAAAACAATTCTAACATGCCACAAGAAAAATCTACTTATTAACCGACTTCTTTGAAGTTACCACATATCAAACTGTATACAGGACATTGTTTTCGTCGTACTTCTGCCACCCTTTTGACAGGTTCTAAAGCGGACTTAACTGTTATGAAACGACATGGAGGATGGAAGTTAAGTGCTGTAGCAGGGGGGTATACAGAAGATTCAATTGAGAACAAGGCGAAAAGTTTAGTCAATCGATCCATGCCACTGTCGCCGCACCCATTGAAGCGTATGAGGTGTGGGTTAAAAAATACAAATCACTACACTCAATAAACTTACTAATTTATTAGTAACAATGATAATACAAAAGGTCATGGGTTCTTTCAATTTTTAATGCCCTATGGAGGTAGGCGCACCAGGTACTCTCCTGGCTTCGTCGATGACGGAGATGTCCCGGAGTTCCAGGAGGTTTGCGCAGGCCGGAGGATGACCCACTGGGATTATGCTGGTCTGTAGAGTGGCAGTGTCGGTGACCAGATACCGGTGGGTGTGATGTTGAGGTATAATTTGCAGACCGTACTTTGGACTATCGTAGACCAAACTTTGGACCCTGGAAATTGACGTCCACTTAATTAAAAATATACTTTTTGAACCAAAGCCTTTCCTGACTCTGACCGCGTAATGGTGATGAGGAAGCGGGAGTACTAATCACGCTTAAGGCGAGCGTGTGCAATTGTCACAGTCAGAATCAGAGTTTAGAAATAAAGTTTGTAATAATAAAATGTTATAAAATAATGGTGTGAAACACCGCACATAATAAAAATTATGATGTAGTCATTAGGCACAGTAAAGGAAGCAGAATGGAAAGACATGATATTTGCTACAAGGTCAATAAAAGGTGACCGTTATACAATGTTACAATACCCTACATGAGGTACGGTGAGAGCTAAATATTAATCAACACTTACCCAATATGGGGTTGTCACTGAATGAAAGTAAATTTGTTAAACTATTAACTAATTGTGAATTTGCATGTTAGACGACGCGACTAAGAAAAATAATGTTTCTTTCGAAGTGAGCATGTACGTGCTATCGCGATGAGTGCAGTCTCAGTCTGCTCTCCCACCGTTCGCTTAACGACCGCTCGGCGGCTCACGGCTACCGAACCGGTTTAGAATGCGCAGAAAACTCTCGCAGGTACAGTAGACTAGGCAGATAACGAATTACAACGATATTATTATGTCAGGACATGTTAATTAATAAGAAAATAAACTAAGTTGAGATAAACTTCAACTATTGAGCGTTGAATAAATTTGCAACGTTACACCATACCTATACATCCAAACAACGAGATTCACTGTCATACTTTCCTCAGAATGAGCCAGATTCGGACATTATTTCAAATACGCAGAATATAACTTCTACAACAATATCCTATTCCAATTCTTAAGAAAACTGTAACAATAAATTTTCATATTTGCGAAATGTTTTCAAATGTAAATAGTTTTAAGTTGTTTTATTATTAGATACTATTTAATTTGAATATTGTTGTTCCTTTATGTTTTATGAAATAACAATATTACAACAAAATATGAGTCGCCTTTTATGTTTTCATAGAGAGTGATGAAAACTAAACTCGGGCGCAAAATACATTTTTGGCTCTGGTGACATACTTTGAATTCCTCGCTACGTTCAGGGTTCTACTAAAAAATCCCTCGATTGTGCCACGGTGGACTTTTACACACACACCAAACCCTTCTCTTAACAACAAAAATAGCTCCCACAAATAGGTGTCCTGTGCTCCCACAAATAGGTATCATCGGTGACATGAGACACGTGGAAACTCATTTTAAATATATTAGTTTTGATTTGCGCCCTGACCTTGACCTTGTCATGGTCTTGGCAAATATCCGTTCCTTTAGATTATGATAGTGAAAGATAAGAAAAGAAATTATATTTACTATTATGGATTCACCTCCCATGTGCTACCAGCTGCATCAAAAGTGACCTATATGTCGTTCCTAGGGTACAATCTATCTACTAGAAATTCTATATTTCTACTTTCATCATAAGTGATTTATTCGTAAAAAGGTAATTTAAATGCATGACGTGGCAGCTACTACGACACTACCAGGAAACTCAGTGAGATTTTTTTTCTTAATATTAATAACATCGTTAACTTGAGCGCCACAAATCCAAGCCGATTTGTCAAATTAAATAATAAGAAGTTTTGTAATATGCTTTTTTAGTTGTTTTTTGGCTGTTATAGTTCTTTTAAACTTATTTGTAGACAATTCTCTGATATCATTAGGAAGTTTGTTATAGAACCTTATAAATTTCTAGATAATATAGAGAAACAAACAACATTGATTGCCATCGTCTAACAGGTTTAAGGAACTCTGTTTATCTTACAAGAAATATGGCAAACTATTTTTTTTTTTACAATCAGTACCTGCACCAGCGAAATGAATACCTGTGTCATGAGGTATATACTCTACAAATATATAATTGACGGGCACAAATCACGCCCAGACTGAGAACAATTACTAACTTATGGTTAACACAAATAGGTGTCTTATGTGGGATCGTACCCGGGACACAAAGATGCGAGGCAACTGTAACCACTGCGTCGTTTTGTCAACTACATTTCCTCGATAAAAATTGCAAGCAAATTACCACTCAATTTAGGTGACATGTTTCTGTGATAATATTCTTTCAATAATAGTAATTTTTTATTGAAATTGTTTAAAGCGCTCCAAACCGTATTTTATACAAAGTGCATTTTATGACAACTAAAGAATTTCGTTCTTAGATAAATTTGCGATAAAGTTTTTTTAATGCGATCATTATTATTTAATTTGACTCTAATCTTTAATTATGTTGGCGGTTTTCTGTTCACGCGATTTTGACCCGTACTTGCAACACGAATATTTTGCTACACGCCGATAAATATTTATACGGGTGGACTTTAGCAAGGACCGATAATGTATCGTCTGGTAAACCATAAGAGATTTTCCAGAAGATATTATAAGTCCGTGTTCTATAAAGAAATGAATTTAAACTAAGAATATAAACTAATTTTTATATCGCCACCGTTCTCTACGTTGAAAATGTTAGAACTTTTAATTACAAACATTATTTTGGCCCTTGACAACTTAATTCACAGAAAATTTATGATATCCAGCCAGGATAGGACCACGATTTTTCAAGTAAATTAAAACCTTAAGCTCCTAACACATGTTGCGTCACAATTTAGTTAATATATAAAGTCAGAGTACTTATTTATGAAGGATAAATTGATTTTAAATGGACCCGGGCTTTTATGAGTGGTTTTGAACAGGATTAATTTTAAATCTTTGGATTAGAATGGATTGGATTATTTGTGTCTATAGTTAATTCCCTTTTTGAGTGTAAATCTATACGACGTAAAAATATTTAGTATAGTTTATTTACGAGCAATTCAGTGTCCCCACAATGACTTTTGAGAGTTCAATTAACGTTAAACCTATCGCCCTGGCAATTGATTTTGACATAAATATCAAGAAAATAGAATAAAAAGGGTTTATTCACGTGGACTTTAAAAATTGCTTCTGAACAGTCAGGTCATGTTTGTAGTAATTTTATTCTACTTATACTTCATTTGTTTGGCAATTTTAATACCACAGCAATTTATATACCGCAAGCGTTACCGCAGCGTTTTCAATATGTTGTGATCTTTCTCTTGCAACTTTGAACATATAAGTCGGCCATGTTTCCTCCAAACTAAGCCGATAGATAACACCTACCTCTCCCGAAAGGGTGCTAACAAGGAAATCCTAAAATTGATCTGCCGGTGTGTATCGTTTGTAGCTTAACGCAGGACGCCTACCCGGATTTATAGATGGTGCTGATGTAAAATTTGTGAATATGGATCTTATCTGTCTATATAAATGAAATAATAAACTATCTATATATACTCTTGGATCTATCTATATATATGAAATAATAAACTATCTATATATACGAAAGAATAGTCATCGTCATCATCAACATATCAGTCGAAAGACTGCTGGACAAAGACCTCCCCAAGGATCTTCTCAATGGCCGGTCTTGTACTGCTCGCATCCAGCGATATCCCGCGACCCTTGCAAGATCTTCGGTTTACCTTGTAGGGTGCCTGCCCACGCTGCGTCTTCCAGTTCGTCGACGAATAGACATATGCATGACAAATGATGAATTTATAATATTCCTCCTTGTGCGTCGAAGGTTGACATGATTTTTCTATTACCAGTTTATCAATATGTTGTGTGTGTACACAACGATTTTATGCAAGTGTATTTGAATAATATCTTTGTGTTGTTGTATTATTTTCATTTTCTTATTAAATTTCTTACATAAAATGGTTGTGAACTGTGCACCCATTACATAAAAGTCTCACTGCGTAGGTATATGATGTAGGTATCTATTTTTTGTAACTTACTTATATGTACATATGTGTGCAATAAAGAATAAGAATTATTATAAAAACGTAATTACATGAAAAGATGGCCTGTTGGCGTGGTTGGCAAATTCTTGCTTTCCACGCCGGAGGTCGTGGGTTCGATTCCCACCCAGGACAGATATTTGTGTGCATGAACATGTCTCTTTGTCCTGAGTCTGGGTGTAATTATCTATATAAGTATGTCTTTACAAAAGAAAAGTAAATATAGTAGTATATCAGTTATCTGGTTTCCACAGTAAAAGCTCTGCTTAGTTTGGGATCAGATGGCCGTGTGTAAATAATGTCCCAGGATATTATTATTTTTATTATAGTATTGATGGAAGTGCGTGGTGCAGTGGTAAAGCTGGTCGCCACGCTACTATTTTCGTGTCCTAGTGTTTCGGACAGTACAACCAATGATAGGATTTCACCAACATACACGAATAATGAACCATCTCAATTAATAATACAACATGAAAGTACTTCAGTAATAATCTATCTGATGAGACTGCTATATTATCAAAACCAGTTAATTATAATTTTGCTAACTGTACATTTAGTAAATGTTTATCTAAATAAACTTTTTATCTAATAAATTAAATGGTTTTTAGTATTATTTCCTGCAACAAACTCGTAAATTCAATAGTACAGTATGGTACAAGTGAATAATGTTGGTGATTACCGCTGAGATGACCAGAGCCGAGCCGTCAGGTGAGGTCTTAAAAGAGCTGAGGACGGTAATCATCAATATTACACACCTGTACCATACAGTACTATTGAATTTACGAGTGTGTTGCAAGAAAATAATACTTTAAAACCAGTTTATTTATGAAATCCTATCATTGGATGTACTGTCTATTTATGATTGCTAATTATCCTCTGCAACTGAAAGATAAAAAATGAATTTTGCAATAACAAAACACTACTATTCATAAGTTTTCACCGTGTACTTGTCCTACAATATAATACCTACAGAGTTATATATAATAACTCTAAATAACAATGAAATACAAGATGTGCTAGAAATGTTTAGACCAACAAGAATGTATTGTGTTTCTTGTATAGAATATCTTAAAGACGTACTACTAAGTTAGCACTTTATTATGCCTCTATCCTTACTCTACTTATGCACAAGACACATGCAATAACATTGTTGCAGATTCCAGGACCGCATCTAGCAACGCATTTGCTGTTGGCTTATTAATACTTTTTAATATTTTTGTACCTAATTACAATATTACAATCGGCTGCACAGATATATTAATAACGGACTATGCGCTGCGGTTTCACCCGCGTTAAAGAAGTTTTGGCCTAAAAGAGTAACAAACATACATCTATACTCACAAACTTTTGCATTTATAATATTACTATGATGTGTACCGCTAGCGATCTTGGCAGCAAGCCGGAATAGATGGTAGATTTTTTCCTACTTACTTGACACTTATCGTGATATTTTGGACAATTCAAACAATATGTTTATAAAGTGTACCCTATATGTTATTCTGATGTATAAGCTATATTAAAGTTTCATTAAAATCCATTCAGTAGTTTTTACGTGAAAGAGTGACAAATATCCATCCGTCCGTACTTAGGAACTTTCGCGTTTATAATATTAGAAGGATAATATCCTGGGAT
This sequence comes from Pseudoips prasinana, assembly GCA_951640165.1. NCBI lineage: Eukaryota > Metazoa > Arthropoda > Insecta > Lepidoptera > Nolidae > Pseudoips > Pseudoips prasinana. The sequence goes on along the minus strand of OX621237.1, from coordinate 20,662,700 downwards.
TATTCACACACGGCCATCTGATTCCAAACTAAGCAGAGCTTGTACTATTGAAATCAGATAACTGATAAACGAAATATTCTACTATTCTTGTGAAAATACGTACTTATATAGATAAATACACTCAGACTCAAAACAAACAGCCATATTCATGCACACAGTGTGTTATTGTGTTTTCTAGTTTAACAGAAATGATAAAGTGTACTACAGTTGATTCAAGTATGCACTTTAATGATAAAATGCTCGCGTATTCGAGTAGACAATTTAGTTTTTCCATCCTATGTTTAACTTAGTCAGTCAATAGTAATTTATTGCTAATATTCATAACATGTCAAAACATTTCATCTTGTCATACAAAAGAACCGTTTCAATGATATTGAAATTATTTGTGTATGTGAAGATGTGAAAATTTTTGACATGTTATTAATATACCTACATACATATATAGACTCACGCCTGATTCCCAGAGGGGTAGACAGAGACGGCGTATTGCCATTTGTGACGATCTTAGCACACCTCTTTAGCCTCGTTTACTGTCATTATATTCCTCGTACATGTTCGCCGGTTTAGGGTACTTCTGACTTGCCTTAAAATGTCAAAAACAAATATATTAACGCCCGAAATTAATAAACGATCCGCAATCTGTCAGTCAGTCCTATCTCTAGATTAGCTCTATCGCTATCTTGATCTTTACCTGCGTGCCAATAACAAAACATATCAATCCATCCATTTTTTAACCAGAGATCGGGGTGCGATCCTTTTCCTCTGCAGCGTTCCGTTTTATGCAGAACTCGGTAACTCAGGACACAATTATACCATTTAATTTAAGATGAAAATTTATTTTAAAATATATTAAAGATAAGTCATCAATACTGACTTATTTATAGCTAGGTTAAAATGTTTTACTAGACGACTAGGGTATATAATAATAAAATGAAACTTAATTGGTCAAACATTATGTTTTGGTGGAACGAATTTGACAAGCAAAACGCACGCCGGCGCCGTAGTCGCCGATCGGATCAAGAACAAAAAACGTAGTTGATAAATGTCGTAGTGAAAAGATAAATTTAAAATAAAAATTAATAAATCAACATATGACTATTATTAAAATTTTAGAAATTCGTTGTGAGTATAGTCTGTAACAGACGCAAAGGCCATATATATATAGTATAGATACTTAACTAACTATAGGGTATAAAATTACTATTTAACGTTTAACGGAAACAGTGCTAAGGCCCAGACTTCAGCGCACAGCCATCTTGCTTTTTTAGATGTTTTACATGTTTTGCAAATAAAGATAAATGTTTTACGGCCATCGGCTCCTCTAGTACTGCGAGTGCCCATGGGCGGTGGTGATCATTTGCTATCACGAGACCCATTTGCTCGTTTGGCTTGCTATTATATACAAAAAAACTAAATTCGTTTTCATTTTGACTGGCCAGTTGGTTCAATGGTTAATGACCCAGACTGCTAAGCCAGGGGTCGTGGGCACTCGTGGGTGTTAGTCCACACATTGCGTGATCAGCACGATTATTTGTTCTGCGTCTGGGTGTTGTCTGGTTGCGATAGTACAAGCTCTGCCTAGTTTGGGATCAGAGATCTGTCCCAAGATTTATTATTATTTGGAAAAAGTCTTTCCTATTTCTATTCGTGACTAAAAAGTGAATACTTTTAAAAAAATAAATATTACTCTCTTAATTACCGAAGCATTTCCTTCGAAAGTGCTAACAATAATTTTATATCATACTAGCTGTGCCCCGCGGTTTTACCCTCGTTAAACTTTAATCCAGGATGTCAGCTAACTCCATACCAAATTTTATTAAAATCACTCCAGCCGTTTAGACGTGTAGAAGGAACAAGCATACACACACAAACTTTCGCCTTATAATATTAGTGTGACTAGCTGTACCATGTGCGCGTTGCTACGGCAATATATGAAATTCATTGGAATGATAGTGGCGGCATCTGTCGAATATTGGTCGTACCAACTCAGAAACCTTCTTGGGCTCATGCACAATGCTTTGCTGAAGATCATCACATGCATAATTGCTTAGACTGACGTGTGGCGCAGTGGCTAAGACAGTCGCCTCGCAATTCGTGTCGCGGGTGTTACGTTGCATATCTATTAAACGCTCCTTAGAATAATTTTTTTTATTATTAATTCTCCGCCGGTTAAACCGGTTCGGTAGCCGTGAGCCGCCGAGCGGTTGCTAAGCGATCGGTGGGGATTCAGTACGAGAGTACACTCAATGTTTTATCACGGATGCACAGTATTAAAAAAAAACGTTTATTTTCTTTTATTGTGTGTCGTCTCACGTGTTAATACGATTGAAAGCTTCTCTAATATGATACGTAAATGGTACATTCAGTGTCAACCCCATATTGGGTAAGTGTTGATTAATATTTAGTTCTCACTCAATCATCTCATGTAGGGTATTGTTACATTATATAACGGTCAGCTTTATTTCATTATGTGACAATTGCACACACTTGCCTTAAGCGCAATTAGTACTCCCGCTTCCCCATCACCATTACGCGGTCACAGTCAGGAGAGGCTTTGATTCAAAAGGATATTTTTAATTTACTGGACATAAATTCCAGGGTCCAAAGTTCGGCCTACGAGGGTCCAAAGTACGGTCTTTAACCGTACCGCAACATCGCACCTACCGGTGCCTGGTTGGTGGTCACCGACACTACCACACTACAGACCAGCCTTATCCCAGTGGGTCAACCTCCGGCCTGACAACCTCCTGGATCTATGCGTCATGTCCTTCACTAAGCCAGGAGAGTACATAGCGCGCCTACCTCCAAAGGGCACAACTAATTGACGGGCTTAGAACCTGAGACAGGAATTGGATTCCCTAGTGCGGACGTTGTCTTTTAAAAAATAAAAAAATATTCATAATTCTATAAAGGACATGCAGACAAAAATTCATTCTGAGTGAGATAGCTATGCGCTGAATTCTAGGCATTAAAGATACCAATATTTCATGTGAGTTATATAACATAAAATTACGCGAATACAAAGTTTTGGAATTTCTTAGAAACTTCGTCAATTAAGCGGAATGTGTGTGTAGGAGTTATATTTTTATTACATGAGGAAACTGTGATTGATATCCGCCATTAAATAGTTAAATGTACCTTTATTATAATGTAAGCTGGTATGTTGCTGTTTTTTAGATATTCCTATGTTTCACTGTTTTCATCAGTAGTCGTGTCACAATACCGTCTCATTGTATTACAAGAGGCCTACTTCGAATGAAGAGACATGTCCTCGAATGTAGTCTGCGATAACAAAATTACTATATAAACGCGTTTAGTAGTAGAAGTGGTACTGATTAAATGTAAGCAAAATTTATACTTTTCCCTAAAGACAAATCTTTACTACTCTGTAGGGATAAGTATATGTTTGCCATGTGGTTTCCGGCCCAGAAAGAATGACACCCCATATCGTGGGTGTGGTAAAAGGCTACTAAGGGATACACCAGGTAGTCGGGCAGCAGCGCCTCCTGTGTACTAGCTATCTCCTAACTGCGGTCGCCAAGTTGCATACCAAGCGCTGTGACTAAGGGAAAGCCCTCCAAATGGCAAAGTTATAAAAACTTTTTGGGACTTTCTTTTTGGCTATGTCAGTGGATGATTTCAGGCAGGCAGACTTTCAATTGTAGATAGGTAATGTTATAAGATCCACTCTCGCCAAAACTTTTCTCTTCAGTTCTGGATTAAGTCATCAGGAAGATGGAATGGGACAACATGGGAATTAACATAAATGGAAAACGTTTAAATCACCTAAGATTCGCAGATGACATAATACTTACCTATTTATAACAGATAACCCAGATAGCCTTCAAAACATGCTCCAAAATTTGTCATACGAAAGCAAAAAGGTGGGTCTAACAATAAACAAAACAAAGACCAAAATAATAACAAACAGAAGCCAAAAATACATGTCAATAGGTGATGAGGAAATAGAATATGCAAATTCATATATATACCTGGGGCAGCTTATAGCCTTCAGCAACCAGATGGACTCTGAAATAGAGAGACGTGTAGCCAATGCATGGAAAAGATATTGGTCTCTCAAAGAAGTGCTAAAAGGTAAACAATAAAATACGAAAAGGAAAATTTACAACACATGCATATTACCAATTTTAACCCCTACCTAACTAAGTAACGCGGACGGAAGTTCGGTTATCAATATAATTGTTAGTATTGTAATAACTTCAAAATATTTAATAGTATTAACCATTAATTTGAAAAAAATCCGGCCCCCAACTGGTGTACCTGACTCGCAGCAGTGCAAGTGTGTCTAATGCCCCAGTAGTGGACGGTCAGGTCTCTCGCAAATGAGGCGAAGGATGCCATTGATGCTCACTCGTATGCGACGCAACAAGGAGGCGGTTCTCTCGCGAATAATTGTATCGAAATTATCAGTTGTCACCTCCGCATGCATACCTGACGCGCTGAAAAATCTTGGGAGCCTCAATAGCACCCTCAGGGCGTTAGTGTATAGGGAGTGCGTTATAGGCCCTCCGTATACCTAACCCACAGACTGCACGTTTAAAAGGTTTAGCAGAATGCTTTAAACAGCGCAGTTTAATATTGGTATGGTATAAAACTATGATTTAAACAATTGAACTACTCCGTAAAAATATCAATCTAGGGTAGGGGTAGGGTAGGGGTAGGGTAGGGGTAGGGTAGGGGTAGGGTAGGGGTAGGGTAGGGGTAGGGTAGGGGTAGGGTAGGGGTAGGGTAGGGGTAGGGTAGGGGTAGGGTAGGGGTAGGGTAGGGGTAGGGTAGGGGTAGGGTAGGGGTAGGGGTAGGGTAGGGTAGGGTAGGGGTAGGGTAGGGGTAGGGTAGGGGGGGGTAGGGTAGGGGTAGGGTAGGGGTAGGGTAGGGGTAGGGTAGGGGTAGGGTAGGGGTAGGGTAGGGGTAGGGTAGGGGTAGGGTAGGGGTAGGGTAGGGGTAGGGGTAGGGTAGGGGTAGGGTAGGGGTAGGGTAGGGTAGGGTAGGGGTAGGGTAGGGGTAGGGTAGGGGTAGGGTAGGGGTAGGGTAGGGGTAGGGTAGGGGTAGGGTAGGGGTAGGGTAGGGGTAGGGTAGGGGTAGGGTAGGGGTAGGGTAGGGGTAGGGGTAGGGTAGGTAGGGTAGGGGTAGGGTAGGGGTAGGGTAGGGGTAGGGTAGGGGTAGGGTAGGGGTAGGGTAGGGGTAGGGTAGGGGTAGGGTAGGGGTAGGGTAGGGGTAGGGTAGGGGTAGGGTAGGGGTAGGGGGTAGGGTAGGGGTAGGGTAGGGGTAGGGTAGGGGTAGGGTAGGGGTAGGGTAGGGGTAGGGTAGGGGTAGGGGTAGGGGTAGGGTAGGGGGTAGGGTAGGGGTAGGGTAGGGGTAGGGTAGGGGTAGGGGTAGGGTAGGGGTAGGGTAGGGGTAGGTAGGGTAGGGTAGGGGTAGGGTAGGGGTAGGGTAGGGGTAGGGTAGGGGTAGGGTAGGGGGTAGGGTAGGGGTAGGGTAGGGTAGGGGTAGGGTAGGGGTAGGGTAGGGGTAGGGTAGGGGTAGGGTAGGGGTAGGGTAGGGTAGGGGTAGGGTAGGGGTAGGGTAGGGGTAGGGTAGGGTAGGGTAGGGGTAGGGTAGGGGTAGGGTAGGGGTAGGGTAGGGGTAGGGTAGGGGTAGGTAGGGTAGGGTAGGGTAGGGTAGGGGTAGGGTAGGGGTAGGGTAGGGGTAGGGTAGGGGTAGGGTAGGGGTAGGGTAGGGGTAGGGTAGGGGTTAGGGTAGGGGTAGGGTAGGGGTAGGGTAGGGGTAGGGTAGGGGTAGGGTAGGGGTAGGGTAGGGGTAGGGTAGGGGGTAGGGTAGGGGGTAGGGTAGGGGTAGGGTAGGGGTAGGGTAGGGGTAGGGTAGGGGTAGGGTAGGGGTAGGGTAGGGGTAGGGTAGGGGTAGGGTAGGGGTAGGGTAGGGGTAGGGTAGGGGTAGGGTAGGGGTAGGGTAGGGGGTAGGGTAGGGGTAGGGTAGGGGTAGGGGGGGTAGGGTAGGGGTAGGGTAGGGGTAGGGTAGGTAGGGTAGGGGTAGGGTAGGGGTAGGGTAGGGGTAGGGTAGGGGTAGGGTAGGGGTAGGGTAGGGGTTAGGGTAGGGGTAGGGTAGGTGGTAGGGGTAGGGGTAGGGTAGGGGTAGGGTAGGGGTAGGGTAGGGGTAGGGTAGGGGTAGGGGTAGGGTAGGGTAGGGGTAGGGTAGGGGTAGGGTAGGGGTAGGGTAGGGGTAGGGTAGGGGTAGGGTAGGGGTAGGGAAGGGTAGGGGTAGGGTAGGGTAGGGTCGGGGTAAGGTAGAGGTAGGGTACTGGTAGGGTAGGGGTAGGATTCCTCTCGAACGAAGTCGTGACGGGTCAGCTAGTAGTTATATATAATAACGTCGTGGTACATTATTCACACACGGCTACCTAATCCCAAACTAAGCAGAGCTTGTATTATGGAAACCAGTTAACTGATATACTAGTTTTCATTTGTAAATAATTTCAATTGTAATCACAGCGAGGCTCAGGAGATATAGACCTGTTCATGTGCACAAATATCTGTCCTGGGTGGGAATCGAACCCACGACCTGCGGCGTGAAAGGCAAGTATCTACCAACCACTCGAACCGGTTCGCCAAAGTAGTATTGTCCTTTGTCCAGCAATGGACGTCTTTCGGCTCATATGACGAAGGTGTAGATAAGTCGATACGAGTCGATAAGTGACACAAAAAAATTACCGAGGTATTAGAAATTTGTTGAACACTTGAGACTTGATGAGACATCTACAAGCGTGGGACCATGAACAATATTTATAATAATAATAATATCTCGGGACAATGTCACACACACACATCATCCTAGCCCCAAACTAAGCAAAGCTTGTACTATGGGTACCAGGCGACGATATACATACTTATATAGATAAATACTTACATACATAGAAAACATCCATGACTCAGAAACAAATATTCGTGCTCATCACACAAATATTTGCACTTACCGGGATTCGTAGGCAGGAGCACTACCAACTAGGCTACGGTGACCGTTTATTGGCTTCTTTATGCCAGGGGGAGAGGAAGTAACGCTTTTCATAACAGTCAATATAAATTGTAAATACCTTAACGCTATTCAGCGGAACCAAAATCATGCGAAAAGCACTATTTATCTATGTTATAATTGCAATACAGCATTTTTGCCGTCAAATTGCATCCATTATACATTGTCCAAAGGCGTTAAAGTTTAGCCTCTCCATTAAACATAGTTAGATCCGGCTCTGGGATGTTTTCTGTCGTGTTTTCAATTTCGCAATCTATTTACCACTAAAACCACAATGAAAGCGAGTGAAGGCTGAGTAGGATTTGTGTCCACTTACTTGTGTAAGTGAAATATTAGGGGCAAAATTCACCTAGAAGCGTCTTAGTTCAAATTGGTATTTTATTCTATATAGATTACAGGTTACGTGAAATAAAATAAAACAAAAATGAGCTATATAAGTGAAGTGGTTTGGACAAAAGTTTACTGTGTCGATAACTATATCGATAGTGAGACATATAAAATCGTTTTAAATTGTCACATCTGTTAAGTAACTGGTGAACAGACTGCTATTAGATTAACATTTCAATTTACATGTTCATTTCAGTATCACCGTGGTACGAGTATATGTCAAATATTATTGACGTCAACTATTTGAAAACTTATTTAATGCGTAAGTATTTTATTTTCTTGCAAGAAAAAACAAAACTTAAAAGGGTTTATCGGCACACTAAAAAATTATTACACTCACGTTCTACTACTACAACTAAACATTTCCAACCCCATTAGCAAAATGTTTCCATGTACAGACAGCACATCCAGCTACCCCAATCTGTCAAATTTCTTTTAAATATTTTCAACGTTATCACATAAACATAAGGTTTACTTTCAATTGGAGAAATTAGACAGATTGGGGTAGCTTGATGTGCTGGCGTCTGTACATATATTTCAAAATAAAATAAACAAAGTGGTTAATTAACACAGCTTCATCATAGATCCTTCGTATAAATATATGCTTCGTAATGCGGTTTGGTTTTTAGTGCGACATTAATAGAAAAATTACTTTTATACATCTAAACAAGGTACGAGATTGGCTTGGTTTTTGAAGCGCGCCTGACTTTTCCATAATAAGATATTCATTGTATTATGGGATGAGATTCAGGTCGTTAATTTTGCGTGGGTATTGAATTTATGCGAACGTAGAATATCAAATTCATACCTGGATTTCAAATATAAACCTTTATGTATGTACCGTATGGAAAACAAAGACTTAATACAATAGCTCTAAGCAATTTACTAACTGGTAACTATTCTGTATTTTTATATACTTAGATAACAAGCAATTATAATTGAGTTTGTTATTATCTTATGCTTATTGCTATGTTCCATTTCGAATTTAAATTAGGTTTTAATCTTAAAACGACTGGACTGGATGGTTTAATGTGCTCTTAGAGTAGAGGTACGGAGTGTCCTATACTTATTACCTATTGTTGCAAAAATCTACACTGCAATCCCGCGCATCACTCGAACAGAGGTTGTATTAGGCTCTCTGTCATATATAACATAAAAAGCTAACATGCCACTTAAAGTGTTTGGTCTTCCTAAGAAAAATAACTAAATTAACCAATTATGTTTATCGTTAGCTAAGAAGGTTTTCACTGTTTCACACAGAGAGGATTCCATATGTACGACAAAACGATGTGTAGAGTATGACTTGTATAAAAAAATGATGAATCCCATAGGGAGGGAAGCGATTACTATGGGTTTTTACCGCCCAAAAGTGCGAAGTAGCAACTTCCACTCGCTACAGTCGCTACTCGGATCTAATAAACACTAATTTCCGAGTATGAGAAATGAAAAGATAGTATTCACCACTATCGGCAGACCCCAAAGACTGCCCCTCATGTTTTTTCTTAGGGTTAAAATAAATGTTATCTGGTGTTCTTTTTCTATTTCATAATATTATATTGGGTTATGGTCATTAGAAAATTGTGTTCTCATCTTCTGCCGAGGTAGTTTATAAGTATTTAGTCCTTTTTCAGTATTAAATTTAACTAAGCTCGTTATAATCATAGTACACATACCTTTTCTATTGATGTTACAATATTTTGTTCTTTACAATTTTAGTTTATTCTTTAATCTTTGCATCGAATATCTATAAAAGTATATAGTGGGTGTGTTGGGACTACTAACTACTACTAACTACTTGGGGATACTAATGTCAAAAATAGAATTGATAAAGATTATTACTCTGTTTGTTTGTATCACTGAGTTTCACACTAAAATTACCCGTGATATTGAACAGAAATATTATCACCAAATTGCCTTATTTAATTGAATCCTTCCGAGATATTATAATCCTTGTGTCGCGAGGTACTTAACAAACATATAACTAACAAACACAAAGCACCCCCGGTGGAAATCGAACCCAGGACTAAAAGAGGCGAAGCGACTGCCTGACTATCCTAACCACTGCGCCTCACGTGCAGTCTATAGATTTACTACTTAATATTTTCTTACTTTTCGGTTTGTTCAGTTCTTGGTTTCATAGTAGCATTTTGGCTAGAGACTCTTTGATTCTCTTGCCCTGCGGAAAGAGATGGAGTCTCTATGTGTCCTTTACCGCATTTATCACACGGAATGTTTCGAGGAATTATTCGAAGTTATACCTGCTACCACCTTCCGCCATAGAACCCCTCGCCAGAGGTCTTTATTGCGCAGGTATGAGGTATGACATGGTAACCTTTAAGAAGCGAGCCTATTTCTTTCTTAAAGCCCGGCAAAGCACTTGGGCTACTGTTGTGTTGCGGCGGTGATCACTTGCCTTGTGGTGACCGACTTGCTCGTTTGCTTTGGTATCATATAAAAAAGCAACTCTCAACTCTCACCGTAGCCTAGTTGGTAGTGCTCCTGCCTACGAAGCTGGTGGTCCTGGGTTAGAATCCCGGTAAGTGCAAATATTTGTGTGATGAGCACGAATATTTCACATCCATGACTCAGAAACAAATATTCGTGCTTATCACACAAATATTTGTTTCTGAGTCATGGATGTTTTCTATGTATATAAGTATTTATCTATCTATATAAGTATGTATATCATCGCCTGGTACCCATAGTACAAGCTTTGCTTAGTTTGGCTCTAGGATGATGTGTGTGACATTATCCCTACATATTATTATTATTATACATCAAATACTCGACGATTGAACTTCAGTTGAAAGTATTACTTCTCGTACAAACATGCCGATCATGTAAAGCAGTTTGTAACAAGAGCCAAATATTTAGATATATTCGGAAGTGATGTTCAACAAGTTGCCTTGGTTACGAGTTGTGAGAGCTTTTCAAATGTATAATTAAATAAAAAATTATGTACATGTATGTTTTAAGAACACAAAGGACTTTACACGTAATTGTTAGTCACTTATTTGTCTTATAATATTGCATAACATTACCTTTATTAAAATACCAGCCGTGTGGCTGACGGCATGGAATATCACCAACCCATCTCATAGGGGGCGTGGAGGTTGACCCGTGGGAATATCTACCAGAGAACTTTTCACCTCAATATTACTAAGCACAATCAGTGGCAGATTTTAAAATCTTCAACCCATGGAACAAGCGGGTTTCCAGTCAGGTTTTTCAACAAAAGAGCATTTACATATAATGCAGCAAACAATGGAAAAATATACGGAGTCGAATAGACCCTTATATGTAGTTTTCATCTATTACGCAAAAGCGTTTGATACGATATCACACGATGCGAACGGGAAAGCATATTAAATACCAATTCTACGAGGACTGAGGCAGCGATATCCCCTGTTCCCTAAGATTTTTATAGATATTTGAGGATCTGAAATGGGAAAACGAAAGAATCAAAGTAGGTAACCGGAACTTAAGTCACCTGAGATTCGGACATGATGTAGTTCTCCTTGCTGAACGTAGCCAAAGACTAAGGGAGCAAAGCGATAAAGTATAACAGCTACACACAAACAATAGAACTTGAAGGTAAGACACTTGAATTCGTAAAAAAGCACACATACATATCTAGGAATAAAACTATCATTCGATGACGGAAGCGAAAAGGGAGAGGTAAACCATCGTATAAATATGAGGTTGAAATAATACGGGTCACTCAAAAAGATTGAAATCTTTCTATCCACTCCACCTAAAGAAAGCTGTGATGGATACATGCATTTTACCGAGTTTCACGTATTGTCTGGAGTTCCTATACAATAACATAAAACAAAAAAGCATAGTGCTAAAAAATATAAGAATAAAATTACGGTACTGTAGAAATTATAGTGGTTGCAAATAAAGGCTTTATTATTATTATATACCATAATATATCTGTCAGTTAAAGCCATCATTAGATAAACAAAAAAAATATATATGATTTTTTATCTTAAGTTGCATACACATTGAGTATAACGGTGATTTTAACAACACAAACATTTCCATTTTATTTATACATAAACTAAAGTAAAATAAGTCTAGTTTACAATAAATTTAATAAAATTTATGAAAACTGTTATTCTTTTTATTTATTTAGGCAAATACAGTCTTACATTAATATTGTTACAAATAAAAATACAAACAGACCTAATAAGCCATATTATGACACAAACATTAATTACCTACACAAACTAAAATGACGGACAAAAGATAAGATAAAATAAAGTAATTCCTTACGTAATTATCAGGAATATTGAAAAATATTAACATTTCTTTTTTAGATGTATACATACTTCATATGTATATATCCGTACATCGACATCCGTACATACATACTATATTGTTTTAATATTATTATTTTATTTTAATTACACAATAAGTTTATTTCCTTTTCCCTGAATGTTGACAACTTATCAAAAAATATATCTACGTTATCCATATGTTTGTTATAACAATTAGCATAATTGGTATGACAAAAAGGAATAGAAAATGTATCTTTAGAACGTGATTGACGTGAGGATGAGTATCGAGGCACTTTAAATTGAATATTTTCCAAAAGAGCTGTTGAGTTAATATGGTTATTTATAATTTTATATAGGAAGATACAGTCCATAAGATTTCGTCGTGTGCTAAGGAAAAGCATTTTATGTTTGTTAATTCTCTCTGCGTAATCAGCGCTGACTTGGCCAGTTCGGTAGTCTAAAGATTTTAAAAACTTATTTTGCACCCTTTCAATCCTATTTACATGAATCGAATATTGGGGGCTCCAAACTACGCTACCAAATTCTAAAACACTTCTGACATAAGCATTATATAACAGTTTTAGGGTTTTGGGTTTCTTAAATGGTTTGCTTGCTCGTAGGATAAATCCTAATTGTTTATATGCTTTACCTACTACATTATTGACGTGCAAATTAAAACTCGGTTTTGAGTCCAAAGTAATACCTCGGTCGCGAATGCTAGTAACCCGTGTCATATTTTTGCCATAAATTTTGTAATTGTATGCTAAGGTATTGTGCTTCCGGGTGAATGTTATAACATTGCACTTATCCGTGTTTAAAATTAATTGGTTGTCATTACAATATCTTTCAAAGACAGCCAGATCCCTTTGTAGACTGTTACAATCGTCCACATTTTTAATAATTTTGAAAACTTTTGTGCCGTCGGCATAAAGTACATGATGAGAATTATTGAAACATTTTCCGATATCATTAACGTACAAAGCAAAATAAAAAAGGACCAAAATGGGAGCCCTGGGGATTACCAGAGGGTATAGGCAGAAATGATGAACGGTATCCTTTAAGTGCCACTGCTTGACAACGGTTTTGAATATAGGAGTTTATCCATCTTAGCAGATCGCCGTGTATACCGATGTTCGAAAGCTTGTGCATTAAGACTGAATGACATATTTTATCAAATGCCTTTTAAAAATCGGCATAAACGGTATCTACTTGGCATCCAAAGTCAAGGGCATTCAGCAGGAAATCTGTATATTCGACATGGTTCGTATTTACGCCCCGCCCTCGAAAGAATCCATGTTATTGAGTGGGTATAACATGCTGCATTTGGGTAGTTAAAAAGGCTGTGATTATTTTTTCGAATATTTTTCCAAATAAACACAACTTGCAAATTGGCCTATATTGTTTAATGTTGTGTTTATCACCACCTTTAAGTATAGGAGTGATAAGGGCTTTTTTCCAAATAACAGGAAAGCAGCCTTCACGAATAGATTTATTGTAAATAATTTTAAGTGGTATGGATAATTCCTTACTAAGCTTACCGATCAAAATTGGGTGTACATTGTCAAACCCGGGATTATCTGAATCTCTTGTAATTTTTGTCCAATATTTTGAGAGCCAATCTGTTATCAGACTTATAGCTTTGAATCTTTAAACTGACCTATTGTCATAGACATAATAGCTACAATTTACGTACCTTAATATAACGTACATAATTTATGAACTTATCTAAATACATTTTATCTCCTAACGGCTGAAAGTAAAATTATACTTCAAAAGACTAGGTTCTAAATAAAATAAACGTTTTCGCTGAACATAATGGGATCCTCTTATCATTGTCTTCGAAATAAAATAACTGCCAATGGCCCGTTTGACTCCCTGATGAAACTATTCAATTTAGGCCACATGAGGATACATAACATTCAATGACAAGATTTTGATTATGATAAGAAACAAATCGGTATTTATGTACAGACGCCAGCATATCCAGCAACCCCAATCTGTCAAATTTCTTTTATAAATTTACAATTTTATCACTTAAGCGTAAGGTTTCTTTCAAAACTTTTAATTGGGGAAATTCGACAGATTCGGGTAGCTTGATGTGCTGGCGTCGAATCATTATAATATTCTATTCCATTATTTTTGAATTATTGGATACTAGTTTCTGCCCATAATTTTATTTGCGAGGCAATTCATATAATATTAATCAATTGCTGTTTAAAAATATTGTTGGTGATTCCGTCTTTTTGTAATAGTTTTCATATTTTGTGTGTTATTGTTATGCATGTAATGTTGTAAATGTGTATTGTTTCCAAACTGTAATTCCAAACTGGAGGTGGATCATGTTAATTTTTTATTGAGTTGATTCGCGAGCCTAATCTTTATGTAGCAATGCAACGAACTCATAGATACTTACTTATCGTATGGGCAGTGGTTACCCCTAGTGTCGGAGTTGTTCCAAGTCGCCCAATAGGCCTCTGATATGGCGTAACGACTGTTGTGAACTACTATAACCGGGACCGACAGCTTAACGTGCCCTCCGAAGCATGGAAACGCTCAGAAATTTTGGGGGTCACCCATCTATGAACTCACCGCGAGCCTAGTTGCTTTACCTCACCGTTCGCTTACGGACCGTTGTTCTAATATTGACTATGAATAACCACTTCACACAACCAAAACTAATACTTAACAATGTGCTGTAAAAGACAAATAGATATTAATGAATAAATGCAAGCCTGACAAATGCATTGCGTACAATGTATGAAAGAAGCCACAAAAGTGAAATCAATGTTTTTATTTAAATATTCTTCATATAATATTGAAGACGTGAATTCATATAAAAATATCACAGAACCTCAAACAAATATTTTTAATTCTAGTTCGGCCCACGTACCATAATATAAACTAGCCAAATGGGAGTCGTGTCGTGGTCTATTACGGTTTCATATATATGATAATAAAGTTACCAACAAAGAAAAATATTTAATGTTTTTAGTACATAATATATTCTGAATTCCTGACTATATTGTGAGAAACCTTGAAACAAAAGTGATCTTCGTTAAAAATGGCTTTCAATTTGTTTACTTGTGGTTGTGTAGAAAAAAGGGTTCTTTTTATAAATAAATATTCATTAATTACTTCTAGTGAGGGGGCTGAGCTGGTTTACAGCTGCGTTCTGTAGACTAGCTTGGGCACCATAGCTTATAGTGCTGAAGCAAAAGTGCTGGACGCTTCGGTTGCGCCAGCGTGAATATCATTATCCGTTGGGTTTTGACTAGAGTCATCTGCATTGCCGTTTTGGAGTCATCGTCAACTGCGTCAACTTGCATCTACCATTTTAGCGTCAACTTCCACTGCGTTGCCATTTTACCATCATCACGTATCAACCCATTCGGTTGGATGGGTGATGATTGCTATAGACATATGTGATTGTCGTTGTTCTTTGGACGTTGGGGCGGCCTTTCGTGAGTGGTCCTACTCGCGTGGAAACTGGTGATGGTACGGCAGCTGAATCAGTTGAGAGCCTCAAGAGGCGTTAAGATAGTACTCACGACGTGTAGTGGTTACATAATTGCGTCATTAGGAGACCAATCTTTAGGGTCATGGGGATCGCAGGCCAAATTTATAATATAAAGACACATCAGCCCGCTTAGTTAACGTAACACGTTCCCAGAATGCTGGAGTATATTTTGGTCAACGGCTAAGCATTGCCAGCCAGTGTTGCAAAGCTGGCAGCATTCTAGGAACACTTTTTTTAGACGGTAGATTTTAGTTTTCGGGCAGTATTGTTGTTTTTATATTGATTGTCTGCACTTGTGGCGCAGTGGTTAAGACAGTTGCCTAATTCGTGTCTCGGGTTCCATTCCCGGACAGTACAACTATTTAAGTGACCCATAAGTAGTTGTGCTGAGACTAGGTGTAATTTTTGTCCGTTAACTATATGTTTGTAACCCCGCCACACAGGGATTAATAACCATTTTATTTAACCACAACGCCAACCCTTGGGAATCTAATCCCTGTGTCGCGGGGTACTTTATAAACATAGAATTAGACGGACACTGATTACATTCAGACTCAGAACAACTATTTAAAGGACACAAACAGTTGTCCGGCGCGGGATTCGAACCGGGGACACGAAGCGGCGAGGAGACTGTCTTTGCCGCTACGCCACACGTGCAGGCGTATTTAATGTGGGCGTGGTATTTAAAAAAAAAACCTTTTATTAATTTGAGCTGTCTAATCAACATTTGTTTGAATGATTTAGTTTTCGGCTAACATTGTACGAGATATCCAAGTTTGCAGTCTAACTAATTCCATTTACGAGTTACAAACATATAGGCGGACGGTTAGACAAACAAACAAAAACGTAAAAAAGTGACAGCTATAGAATGCTAGCTAATGTTTTGCCCTCCGGCATAGGGCCATAAAAAGCAAGGCCGATTTTTTGTAAATGTTTAATAATAACCTCCACCTGCTCAGTATTCGGTTTAATCTGTCCAATGGAAAGAAGTCATACTAGTTATTAAAAAAATAAATAAATAGGTGTTACTATTTGTTATTTGGATTCTTGCGATAAAAAATGTTAGTATAAAAAGTGGTAACATTTAGGCAGCTAATTGATGTTAAGCAGAACCTTAAGTCTTATAATTGTAGGTTAAGTAAACGTAAGGTAAGTTTAAGTAACGGTTATGACCGAATAAGTTAATTGGGTTTTTTTTATAATTATAAAAAAACACCTGTCTAGAGAAATGATGCACGGCTGGGGACTTTACATACATACAATACACGAACACTTTATTTATATATTTGAAGTAGTTTACCGTATCTCATTTTCGCGAGAGGCGCGCGCCGAAATCACTGAATGGGAGCCTACCTAAACGGATGCAGAATGAACGAGAATCAAAGCAAATTCTACATTACACAACATGTAACGTAATTAACGCACACCCTCAAACACCCCAATTAGAATATTATGTTGTAATCATAATACATACACTGAATTTTTAATTTAACATGCATATACATTGTTATTTGCTAAATTAGTTTCTTGGAATGAAGTTTATTTTTCTTTATTTTGTATTGAAAGATGGAATTTGTATGACTACAAATAAAACTGCGATTTAAAAGTCTCATTACTTTGACTTACGGGCCATTTCAATTTGTTTTGACTGTACAGGGTTAATATGACAATAACTTCCGTAGTTTAAATTATTTTGGAATTAAAAATTACCTATATTAAAAATGATATAAATCGATTCCGTAAGCGATTCTGAATAAACTATTTTCAAGGTGTGCGTTAAGTTACATGTTGTATATGATATCTAGCCCAAAATAATCGCGGTCCTCTGTATTACACATAAATAACTGTCCTGTGCTGTCCATCTCATCCCGTGGGGGCGTAGAAGTCGACCCGAGAGAATATCTACTAACCAGAGGACGGGCAGCAGCTCCTTTCTGAGTACTAAGCGTGGCGATTATGGCATATCCTCCCAAGATGGTTCTTGGGGGAGGCTTTTGTCCACCAGTGGACTTATTACAGCTGTTATGATGATGATTAACTGTCCTGGGCCTCTACCGGCTAAGTCGCCGAACATCGATTTCTTAAATGGCGTTCAAATATGTATTGGTTAAAAATTACTTAATCAATCATTAAATCGGATTTAACGTTGATAATCGATTCCGGACCATTTATGACATCACATGTGCTCATGGAAGCCGATTTAACGATTAATTAAGTCATTTTTAACCTCTATTTATTTGAACACCATTTAAAAATCAATGTTCGGCGTCTTAGCCGGTAGAGCCCCTATTAGAATTATAGCATAGAATATTTTGTTTGACACACAGTTTAGTAGTTTTTACACCAGCAGCAGTGGCTTAAAGTCTAAGTTAGGTTTGTCTAACGACGGGGTTCTCCATATAAAACTAATACCTAGTCGTAGCAAAATGAATAGAGCCACAGTAAATACAGTTCAAAATAACAAACTGGCAAGCGAATCCGTGTTAAGTACTCATATTATTGTCTTTACTTATAAAATCTGTCCTCCACGGCCCATCATTTACATTCTTCATTTCTATTGGACTGAATTGCGGCTACCGGAATGAATCCAGTGACTGATATCTCACTTCCATACCCATGCGGAACTGGTAAATTAGGGCACGATAGTATTCCAATTAACCAGTTCCGAAAACAACTTAGTTTTTATACAATAATGTTCAGTACGGAATGGGTCGACTGGATGGTTTACATTTGATACATTTATTTTATAGATCTTACCTATATACTTACTACTTACTTCTCGTATGAGTAGTGGTTACCCTAGTGTCAGAGGTGATCAAGCCTCCCAGTAGGCCCTGACATGGCTTAACGATTGTTGTCTAATGACTACAACCGGGACCAACATCTTAACGTGCCCTCCGAATGACGGAGAGTTCAGAAATTAAACCACTTTGTTGGTCGCCCATCAATAGACTGACCGCAAGCCTTGCCGATCACTTAGGGACGGGTGAGTGCAACTAGTTTAGAGTCATCTTATATTACAAATAATTATCACAGAATAAAATATATGGAACGTCTAATTTTCAATTTGGGTGGTATTTTAAAACAATTAATTACTAAAGAGTGGTAGGGCATAGCGTTCCTCCACATTACAGAAGACATTCCTTAATAATAATCTTAATAATTTTAATTTTGTGTTTCCGCGTGTGAGTAAGGTCGCCAGAGGTCATCGGGGTGGGGGGTAGGGTCAGCCACACTTGTTTGCTGACTCCTTTAAAGGCAGGCAACGCACCCGCGACTCCTCTGGTGTTGCGAGTGTACATGGGTGGCGGTGATCACTTACCATCAGGTGACCAGCGTGCTCGTTTGTCGCCCCATGACATAAAAAAAATATATAAAATGGAAAGTTGGTATATTAATAACACAATATGACCATTCTTCAATACTGCACATAATATGTTGATATACTATAATATAATACATCGATAAGCGCAAGGGAAATGTGGGTTGCAGAAATTAATTACGATAAAAAATATAATACGAAAATACCGGAACATGAAACATGCATCTAATTATGTTGTATTCCTCACATTATCTAATCTACAAATTAGTTATTGTAACCGGCAGGGCAGTGGCGGAGGTGGTAGATACTTCATAATACGCTGTGTAGCTGACCGTGACGAATCGTACCACTCCTTATCATCGTGAGTGGCGTAGAAGCCATCCCAAGTAGGGTTTCCATATGACAGGCGCTAGCCGCACTTGACAGGCATTTTAAGGTTTCGACAGGCGTGCGGCCGGCATTGGTCTGAGACAGGCATTTTTAAATTTCGAGACGCGCGCGCATCTCGATTGCATAAATGCAAAACTGTATCTCGTGAAGATTTTTACGTTTATTTATTAGAAAAGAAAGAAGTATTAAAAAAAATATGTCCTATGACAAATATCAGTCATAAATAGGTAACCTTCTTCATTATTATCTGCTGGCTTTTACTTATTACCTACAGCGTTTTGCTTTAGACAGGCATATTTCTGAAAATTCAGGCATTTTAGGTACCATAGACAGGCATCCCTCTATTTTCATATGGTAACCCTAATCCCAAAGAATTCATTACAGAGAACGGGCAGCAGCGTCCCTTGTGAACTATGACCACATCATACTTCGATCATCTCGACGCTATGGGTGTCCAATAGTATACGACATTAAACTGACATGCTGAATATTATAATTATACTAGTTTTTGCAAGACACACTCCGAAGCGAGAGGCTTCGGTAGGTTTGGTCTTTATTTAGAATGAATTCCGCTCTCCAACACAACGCCAATAATGCTAAAACTGTCAACTCAGTCCGCTAAAGTTGTAAAATGCTCCCAATCTTTGGTCGTATTCGAGCACAGAACTTCGAACTTAAATATAACAAGAGTCTTAAACCATAATTGGTTAACAAGTAAAATAATAATTGATTTAGAGAATACTACTATTAAATATAATGATACTATTTTTATTTTTATATTATTCTTAAATCAATTATTATTAAGCGCTCACCGAAAGCCGAGACGTATGGAAGAAGCTCCACCGACAAAAGCATACATAGCTCTTAAATATGATGATGATATTCTTGAAAAAATTCTTACCACTAGTTAATAGAATTAACCGTTAAGAAATTTATAGACCTTTTAGAATAAATACCTTGACCACGATTATTTTGGGGCTAGATATCATATATAATGTAGTAGTACGTTTTGGCGCATCACTGAAGGGCTGCGCTTTGATTCTCGTTCATTCAGTATTCGTTTAGGCAGGCTCCCGTTCAGTGCTTTCGGACGGCGCGCGCCTCTCGCGGAAACGATATACGATAAACTACAGAAAATATTATATGCCGATATTAATAAATATTGTGAAACAGTTTCTTTAAAAAAAAACAAACAATTTTGTTGAAGGAGGTACGGGTGAAGTTTATAAAGTTTTGTTTTGAAAGGATTATACTTAAAAGGTAAGCAAAACTTATGTAATAAAAATAAGTTTATAAGAATGTTTAGGTATCGTTATTAACAATAGCAAGATTAAGAAATGTTTTAGGAAAATATGTAGTAATCATTGACATTGTATGACAAATCGAATTTTTTTTTTATCGCGTTAGCATCGTGGCGGTGTACACTATTACAAAAAAAAAGTATATTAATAAGTATAATCTATTTATTATGTTCATTGTGATTATAATCAATACACTGAACAGTTAATTCCATACTTTCATACTAGTTACCTAATACCTTTGTAAGCTTACATAATTAGGTACTTTATACATAAAAAATAGTTAATGTATGTAATAAAATAATAAAAAAAATGTTTCTATATTTATCTACGTAAATTCTAACTTATGCTCATGTTATATCCATACACATAGAAAAGGTATTAGGGTAGCAATATAAAATATTAACAAATCTATGTAAGTACTGGCAATCAGTCAAGGTTTTTTTTTAGAGATTAAATTACTGTTTAAACAATTATATGTGGTTAGAAATATTTTTTTAAAATCCGGAAACATTTTTTAGGACTAAAACTACTTAAAACTCTCGAAGATAGAACCGTGTTAGTTATGGAGTGTTAACGTGGGCGCATTTTAAACTTATTTCTTGTTGTAAATTAAACAGCTAAAAGTGCTCCAGTTGGTTTTATCGTTGTAACATAAACCGTTTTTTTTTTTGTGTCCAATAAATTTAATGAGATATAGGCCACCTGTGTTATATCATCATCGACCGCTGTTAGAGGCGGAGGTTAGTACTTCAGTATCCATTCACGCCTCATTTGAAAAGCTCTAAGAAATCTCCACGGAACAGTTTCCTTCTTACAATATGTATGTGGCATTTAGCTTTGCCGTGCCTGAAAGAAATAGCTACATAACTAACTACCCCGCCTCAATTTCGTGCCGGTTGATCAATATGTGTAATGTACATACTTGTTTTTACATTATAATAAATTCTTAATGACCAACTAAACAAATACCACATACTGTAGCTCTGTCTCTCGGGCTAGGCGTGAGATTGTATCCCATAAGACTAGGTTTGGTTACTAGGACTTGTGGTTACTATATGTATATAATAAAATTTAAATTAAGGACACTTTTGCAGAAGTAAGAGACAGTTACCAACCCTGAGATACATTCACAATTGTTTTGAGCATATGTGTGTGGGAAGGTGATCTGTTTATTGCGATTTAATTTATTAACGACTATTAAAACCCACCATATTGCTTATTATATCAGCATAAAGAACACACGCAGTGTACAATAAATAATAAATATTTGTACATCAAACTTAACGCTTACAGATGAATTATTTACTTAAATTTTCGTAATTCCTTACCACTTTGTGTACTAATGCCTGCATTGCCCTTTTATTTACATTTTAGAATTCCATCTGGAATGGATATAAAGTGCCTCTGTGTTTGAGCGCAGATTTGTACACTATAATAAGTCTCAAGCAGACTATAATAAAACCATTGAGACTGTCTGCCGTGATCGAAATTTCATCAAGAGGAGTTTATTATTAACCGCACTAAGTATTTGTTTTACCGAAATATTTTTATTATTTAATTTCTGAGCGTCTCCGTACTTTGGAGGGCACGCTAAGCTATCGGTCTCGGTTGTAGCCATTAGGAAACAGTCGTTAAGCCATGTCAGAAGCCTAATCGATAGCTTGAACAACTCTGACACTAGAGTAACCACTGCCTATACGATAAGTAAGTAATTTTTCTCTTGAAGAAATTTATTTTTTGATTTATTAATATACCTATATAGTACCACAAGCGTAGATTCATGTCATTTAGTTTGATTTTCCAATATTTAAATAGCCTATGTCTAATACTAATCATAAGTTTAAATTGCTGTGTAATCCACGGTTTACTTTTTCTCTTATTACGTATGGGTATTGAGACTTAGCTTCATTCTAAGCACTGGAAAAAATATCACACAATCTATCATAAATATCAATTGCACAGTTTAACAGTTCTATCTAAGAATCATCCTTCGGAGCAGATAGATTAGAGTAGAATTGACTTCAGCGTGTGAAAAGAGAATCGACAGTTTGGATTCTTACATTTGTGAAATTATACTTATGCTTATGTTCCTCATTATACATGTTTTTTTTTGTAATTTAAGTCTATATATATATATATATATATATATATATATATATATATATATATATATATATATTGTACATCAAGATGCCAGCACATCAAGCTACCCAAATCTGTAAAATTTCCCCAAATGAAAGTAAACCATATGCTTTTGTGATCAAGGTGAAAATATATCGAGGAAAAAGGATGTGGTGGCGTCTGTACTTCTTTACAAAATAGAAATCTAGTGATTTGGAATGGACTGAGATGACGAGCTGAATGCTCGCTTTACACAATAAAAAGGAAGCTTCCATATAATCTTAAAAACTAAGATATACTTAGCATTATATTTAGTAGATACACGTACTCGACACGTAAGTATTTTAAATAAAAACGACCAACTAATAATAACTTATAACTTATGGAACAGTTTTTGTGCAAGTATTTACTTACGACGCATGTGGCTTCTTGTCTTATGGTTATTAAAACCAGGGAAAATTTAGTTTATTTTTGTTTGATATCTATCCTAACAAACTTTTCTCTAAATACGTATAGATAAAAGCATACCCTAATGATTAAAAATTTAAATTATCGAAATCAGAGGAAACGCATAACATCATCATCATTATATCAGCCGAAAGACAAAGGCTGGACAAAGGCCTCCCCCAAAGACCTCCACAATTGCCGGTTTTGCGCTATTTGCATCCAGCAGTTTCCAGCGGCCCGCACAAGATCATCGGTCCATCTTGTACGCATAACATACATCCAAAGCATAATTTTTAAAATTTGTTATCGAAACCATTCGACTCTGGCTTCCCAGTCAGGGTCATAGACCACTAGACATGCCAGTCAATAGAGATACTGATAATAAAGAAGTCGCATGTCTTAAAATGCCATTTTACAATGGAATGATGAAGATGAAACAGTTTTGTAGGTGAGTGGAAAAGTGAGTGGCGACTCGCCTAAGTTGCATATACAGCTTGTTAGTGTCTCGGCCAAATCAAGTTTGTAGTATTGTTGTTGTTATTAAAAAGACAACCCTCGCACTAGGGAAATTAATCTCTGTGTTTCGGGGTACTTTACAAATACATAATTGACGGACACAAAGCACGTCCAGATTCAGAACAACTACTTATGGGTCACACAAATAACTTATTCTGAGTGGTAATCGAACCATGCATCGTAACCGCTGTGTCACAAGTGCGATAACTAACTATTGAACAACTTTTACGCGACTGATCGTCTGACAATCAGCATTTGTAACAATAACATAATAATAACCTTTTTAGTATTGTCCATATTTCAAATTATATTCCGTATTAAATATTCTATATTCTTATTATATTCTGCAAATATCTCAAGTTTTTAATCTACAGGTAATCCATTATTTAGAAATTGCAGTTAATCTTTAAATGGCGTTTATTTTTTCGATAATTCTAAATGGTAATTACATATTATACGCTGATTGATGCTGAATAAATGTAAGTAAAAGCAAATATTTCATCTTTAAAAAAAAAACCTTAATTTTTTTTCTATTGCCATAGCCCAAAAAACAACAAATGTTTCCAAAATTGCCGGTGTTGCGCTCCCCGCATCCAGCAGGTTTCAAAGACAATCACAAGATCATCGGTTATCGGCTATCTAGTAGGAGGCTTGCCCACGCTGCGTTTATTAATCCTAAACAACCGCCAAAAAAACATAACATGGGTCCTTTTCCTATAGAATAAAAATTACCAAACAACTGAGAAACGCGTAAGTCGAGTTAATGATGTCTTTCTTATCAAGTTGATATTATCAACTTGATAACTATGACATCATAAACTCGACTTCAACCTTTCTTTATAAAACATTATATCGGATTATCTAGAAAGCATATGAAAAGGTAACAAAATCCGTTCAGAAATGAACTGTTAAGTTGTGTACAGTCACACTAATATTATAAAGGCGAAAGTTTGTGAGTGTGTGACTGTGTGAGTGTGTATGTTTGTTACTTCTTCGCGGCTAAACGGCTGGAACGATTTTAATAAAATTTGGTATGGAGTTAGCTGACACCCTGGATTAACACATAGGCTATAATTTATAAAGTTTAACGCTGGTAAAACCACGGGGCACAGCTAGTACATACATATAAATAAAAAAATCCTGCCGTCTAATGGTTAACACTGCTTTTTGAAGTCTATTAATAAAGTCTAAATTAATCAAATACTGACTAGAAAAAAAATATTTTTTTAGTATATAAACGAAGTATTATTTTACCAATCAGTCTTCAGTAAATTGTGAAAAATAACAAGAAATTAACAATCCGCAGTGGTATAAATTTTATCTTCCACATTATCGTGTTTCTGAAAAGCACATTTGTGGAATTTTAATTATTTCTTAGAACTTTCCAGTAGAGCGGCCAGTACCTACACATAAACACAAATTAATATTTTTAGAAATACCTTGAGCTAAATAATCGTAAAAATACAAAAGAGGTCTATAAATATACTTAATTGTAAAATAATACACGCGTAGTGCTTTAGGAAACGAAATAAAAGAGAAAGCCTTTTAGGAAATATTTTAGGGCAATCATTGCTTTATAAAAGCCTAGAATATCACGGTTGATGTTTAGTTATTTCAAAGATCTAATTGAAAAGAATGATCAAAACCAATGGAGTTTTTAGATGTCATCCATTAACATGTCTTCATCGTCAAATAGAATGAAATTGTCTTTTGCGGTTAATCTGATGAGCCCAAAACCAATCACTTGTCTTGCTCGTGTATGTACCAAGAGTTCCGTAATCCGGTTTACTCTACCCGCTTTGTAAGGAGATCGGCTTGATTGTCACGGCTTAAATAAAATATTACAGAAAATCCCGCAAGAAGTGTAGGCATATTACATTCTTAGATTTGCTAACAAACAATAAACCCACACACGTACAGGTGAAACTAATATAAGCGTGTAAAACAGTGAAAGATAGAAACGAAATTACACAAACTACAAAAATAAAATCTATTTCGGGGCGCATATAGATTATAACCAAACACATGCAATGTGGTTATTATCCATAGCCATCTATCTATATTATACAATAACAAGCATATGTCCCATCTGATGGTCGGTCCATGAATGACGTTACCAAAACAGAGCAACACTGCTGGGTTATTAAGTACCAGGACTTAATATCCCAGCAGTGTCCCAAGCGTTCATGGTGGTCTTCGGTGTGTCACGGTACTGGTAATGTGCTTGGGTAACGTCATTCATGGGCCGACCATCAGATGGGGTATGTGCTTGTTTGCCGACTGTGGTTATAGTCCATAGCAATCTGCAAAAACACTGCTGTTGCAGGTATCAAGCCTGCTTATTTTTTTTATTTATTACCAAATCTAATATTTATATAATTTGAGTACAGTTCTTACTGCCACTTAAACCACGGGTGTTTGTGTGTGACAACAAATTCGATTACACTCAATTTGGTCGGTTCAATATACATGACTAAGTAAACATATAATTAAAAATAACAAAAACAAAAGTACAGATAGACTTCGTTTTGACACCTGACACAATGCTAAGGTAAATGACACAACGAAGTCACAATAGGTCTAACATGTTTTTTTGTTTAAACATTTTTAATGTTGTACATTTTTATTTTATTTCATACGGAGGCAGGTAGTTCGTTAATTAGCCGCGGGAATTGATAAGCGTTAGTCCGTGTACGTATTAGGTGGATGTGTTTTACCATTTTTATATAGCCTACAGACATGCAAATGTAAAATATATGGCGGAGAATTCTCATCTAACGTATCATGTAATTCTCGACTGTCTTGCTCTATAGTGAACTTTTTCAAGCATATATTATTTCTAACCAACCAGACGTAGTTTAATTTGTTCCAGACGAATTATAATGTTATTATTAACATAATATTGATATTACTCGCGATGTTTTTCACCAGGCAATCTGCAGACAGAGGGAAAATACACTAAGCTCAACTAAAAGCTTATGTTTACATGTCGAAACGAGTTTTATGTGTTAAGGGCGTTTGTGCACTGAAACGACAAATAGGGCGACATTTTCTTTTTGTATATTCAAGTTTAACGCGGAAGTGGGTCACCTGATGGTAAGTGATCACCGCTGCCCATGGACACTCGCAAAACCTGAGAGGCCGCAATTGCGTTGCCGGTTTTTAATATATGAATAAGCTCTCTTCTTGAAAGTTGTCATGTCATACCGGAACGAAAATCAGTTCATGGATTCCACAGAGTGATACTGACTTACTTATACTTCTTTTATTTTATTTATTCTATATCAAATGACTATACTGTTTAGCCTCTGCAGGCGTCAGCTGAAAACCTTGCTGTAGGTCGGTATAAACCTACTTAACTGATGCATTACCGAGCTGCTGCCTTTTCGGAACACAATATTATACAGAGGGAACATTTATATACTAAATATGTACATATATAGTGGTAGAGGTGAACATCACTTAACACTGTTTGTTCTAGTTTGTTGTTTTTAGGGTTCCGTAAAAAAACGGAATCCTTATAGATTCGTAATGTCTGTCTGTCGGTCCATCCGCCACTTCTTTCCGAAACTATAGGGACTATATATACTGTTGAAACTTGAAAAAAAAATAAAAAATTTTGCGGGATCCCCATACTTAGTAACGAAACTTAAAAAAATTCATCAAACCCATACAAGTGGGGTATCTACTGATAGGTCTTCAAAAATGATATTGAGGTTCCTAATATATTTTTTTCTAAACTGAATAGTTTGCGCGAGAGACACTTCCAAAGTGATAAAATGTGTGCCCACTCCTCTGTAACTTCTAAAACAAGAGAGTGATAAAACAAAAAAATATATATGATGAACATTATTTTGCAAACTTCCACCGAAAATTGGTTTGAACGATATATAGTAAGTAGTTTTAATACGTCATAAATCATAAACCGCAATTTCCCTTTCATTCAATCAACTACCACCAGGGGCTCTACCGGGTAAGTCACCGAACATCGATTTCTTAAATGGCGTTCAAATAAATAAAGGTTAAAAATAAATTAATCAATCGTTAAATCCGCTTCCATGACCACAAGTGACGTCATAAATGTTCCGGAACAACTTCGAAGTCGATTTAAGGATTGATTAAGTCATTTTTAGCCTATATTTATTTGAACGCCATTTAAGAAATCAATGATCGGCAACTTAGCCGGTAGAGCCCCAGAACTTTTATATTGTTACTTGCTGCTACGGAACCCTTCATGGGCTAGTCCGACTCGCACTTGACCGCTTGTTTGTGTGAAGTTTACAATGTTTTTCCTAAGTTATTAGTTTTATTCTTTCTCTTTCTTTAATAAATTGTGGACTGATGTGTGCAATAACGATAACGTTCTTAGTATGCGACGATAATATTGTGCCTGACGTCAAGTATCACCATTGGTGTACAAACACCCTTAGTACAGATTATGAGATTTTTCAAAGGGCTCCTTGAAATGACCGGGGAATATTGAAAACATCAATTAAGGTAGGTAAGGTACCGTTTGGTTCGGTTCAGTAGGTTTGGTAGGTAGACAACTTTAGATGAGGAATTTATGCCGTCGATTCGTTTTAAGGAGTCCCGTGCTCTCAGTTCAAATAAATGGATTGGAATAGTATAGTCGCGGCAAGCCACCCTTTTCTGGGGTCCGATTGATTAGTTAAGTGAGTTTCATTCGCTAAATGTGACAATAAAGCCTTTCTCGAATAATATTGTCGCCAACTTCTTGCACATAGAGAACCACCATTAAAATTCCAATTATTCCGTAAAATGCAAAAAATATAATGATGAGCTGCACGTGTGGCGTAGCGGCTAAGACAGTCGCCTCGCCGCTTCGTTTCGCGGGTTCGAGTACCGCGCCGGACAACTATTTTGTGTGACCCATAAATAGTTGAACCGAGTCTGTATGTAATTTGTGTATGTAGGTAATATGTTAGTAAAGTACACATGGATTAGATTCCTTTTTCTTTAAAAAAAAAGAAAGCATCTTAAAACAAATACTTGGTGTATAATCTTGGTTGCTCACCGCGGCAAAGTTGGTTGTTAACAGTTTTCCTTCATTGTATTTGCCTTCTGTGAGGATCCAAAGGTTCAATCCTCACAGAAGTCAAATACTACTCTGTCAAGAAAGTACCGGGAAAAGATCAATAATATACAAAATGTTTCTTATTCATCCAAATTTATTTTATCACGTTCAAAGTATGCTCCTTCAGAAACGATACACTTACGCCAACGAATAATCCATTCATCAAAACATTTTTTAAATGCTGCTTTCGGAATTGAATTCAGTTCTCGCCGCGAATTCTCCTTTATGTCTTCTACCGATTGAAAACGGGTACCACGAAGTGGTAATTTGAGTTTAGGAAAAAGAAAGAAGTCAGCTGGAGCCATATCTGGTGAATATGGTGGTTGCTGGATGGTATTTGTTGAGTGTTTGGTCAAAAATTCGTTCACAATGATGGCCTTGTGCGAAGGCGCATTATAGTGGTGCAAAATCCAAGAATTTTCTTTCCACAAATCTGGCCTTTTTCGTCGAATTTGCTCTCTTAAACGCCGCATAACGCACAAATAATATTCTTTATTTACCGTTCGACCTTCCGGTAACAATTCAGAGTGCACAACACCGCGATAGTCAAAGAAAACAGTCAACATGACTTTGACATTTGATCGACTTTGGCGTGGTTTTTTCGGTTTCGGTTCAGTTGGAATGCGCCACTCCGAAGCTTGTTGACTAGTTTGCATGTCAAACTCGTAAACCCACGTCTCGTCACCAGTAAAAATGCGTTTCATGAATGTTGGGTCGGAATTGACTCGTTCTACCATGTCCTCAGCGACTTTCACGCGATTGAGTTTTTGAAGAAAATTCAGATCTTTTGGGACTAGCCGAGCGGCAACATGTTTCCTACCCAAATGATTAGTTAAAATGGTACGAATCGACTCGTGAGATACAGAAAGTTCGGCGGCTATCTCTCTCAGAGTTGAATGAGAATTTTCAGTCACTATTTCCTTCACTTTTGCGATGTTAACTTCAGTTGCAGACGTTGATGGCCTAACAGAGCGAGGCAAATCTTTCATCACATCTCGACCGCTTTTGAACGCTTTGAACCACTCATAAGTACGAGTTTTTGATAAAGTCGATTCACCGTAAGCCTTCTGTAACATTTTCAGTGACTCCAAACACGAAATTCCATTAGCGATGCAAAATTTAAGACAAACTCTTTGTTCGATATTTTTGTCCATTATGAAATTTGCAATACACACTATATTATATGATATTACTAAAACCAGCACTGTATTTAATATAAATAACAGATGCAACTCAAACTCCGCGCCAAAATGGAAAACAGTTGTGCCAATCTAACATCAACAAAAAAGAAACAAAAATTTGAATTTGGAACCATAACCAAATCATCGATTCCCGATACTTTTTTGACTGAATGTATTTGTGTTCATGAACATGTATATTTGCCTTGTTCTGGGTGTTTTCTATGAATTGTTGATAATATGATATATGTTGAGATGTACATAAAATATGTATTATGTCTTATGGATCGTTGGTCTAGCGGTAGCATGTTCACCCGCGGAGAACGAGGTCCTGGGTTCGAATCCCGGTTCGGGCCAAAAGTGATTTTGGGTCGTTTCTGTAAAAATAAAAATTTCTCAGCACTCCGAAGTCTGAAAGTTGACGTTATTATACCCCGTGCCTCGGAGAGCACGTAAAGCTATCGGTCCCGTACCTGACCTCTTTCCGGTCGTGTCGCTAGGCGTCCCAACTGATCATGAGAGTGATGCAATAGAAAGAGCTCCTGTGTTAGCGCACACGCTTGTGCACTATAATATGTCCCGACCAGATTTTGAATCTCTATTGATACTGGCCGTCGTGGCTGAAATTCGGCTAGGAGGACATTATTATTACTGGAGATTTTTGGATTTTTGTCCAGCAGTGGACGTTTCGGCTGATAATCTTGATGGTGATGATATTTTGTGTTGTCTACAATTAATGCGCTGTGTACTGTGTAGTACGCCGCTGGGTCGCGTCACCAACACGTCGTGAACATACTAATTGAGTAGAGTTATTAGTCAGACGCCTTAAACACCCACTCACCCCTACTGTCCGGTGATGCAGTAAAAGTTTTCAAGGCTAACTGCAAACTACATGACAAAAAAGTAAAACCTGCTTGGCATCGAGCTTACAAGTTTATTTTAGAACCAATATTTTATTCGTTCAAGTGAAATAAATTTGGATTTTCTATACACTAGGCAGCATAAGCCATATTTCGCTTTGACTTTGAACAAACAACGTTTCTGTTAGATTACCTATGTCTTTGAACAAACAAGGCTTCTGTTAGTTTAATGGTATCAAATGTGGGTTCGTAATCTTTATTTACATGTTGTGAAGAAAAAGAAAGTATATAAGTATGCTAAGCAATTGTCTGGTTGTTATAGCACAGGCTCTGCCTAGTTTGGGGCAGATGGCAGTATGTTAGTTGTCCCAGGATATTGTATTGTGTAAGGCGGAGTAGCATGCCTATTCAAGCTGCAATGGAGACCAGATTAGATAGAATTTAAAAGACGCGTTCCATTTATATGAGCGACTGACGCAATAAAAGTAAATAACGCTTAATTATTTTTTATAGACCGGCTTTAGGGAAAATAATCCTTGTGTCTCGGGGTACTTTACAAACATATAATAGACGGACACAAATTACATCCAGACTCAGAACAACTATTTATGGGTCACACAAATAGTTGTCCGGCGCGGGACTCGAACCCGCGACACGAAGCAGCGAGCGACTGTCTTAGCCGCTGCGCCACACGTGCAGTCTACTATCTTTGTTATTATTATTTATTTAATTCTTTATGCACATACAATAGTAATAGTTGTTGCTAGTCAACCCCTGGGGTGGTGCTGAGATAGCATGGCAGGTGCTCAGATCATAGAACGGGAGGAAGAAATAAGGAGATATACTACGTATTATTACGCACTCGTAGGTTCTGCACATTAAAACTCCGAGATATTTTCCACACACAATATTTAATCGAACAGAGTAACGTACTCATCAAATCGTACAAATAATGCCTCTTTCATAATTCTCCAACCCTATTTATATTTTAATCACTGACAACCATTTGAAAGTCTAATATCGATTATTATTAATAGTTTTAAGATGTAAAATTATTGTAGAATTATTATAGTAATTAATAAAATGAAAATCACTAATCAAATAAATAATCACAGTGTTAAAATATTATTATAACATAGCAGCTATGTCATAACCGTTGCGCGGCTATTGAGTACTTGATAACAGTATATTCCTTCTTCGTACGATCTTGAGCGACTTCCAAATTCATCTAATCAATAGGAAAACCATGGTATCCGTATGTAAATTGTATATTGTATTTACGTATACAAATAAATGTATGTATGTATATAGCATATATATATATATATATATATATATATATATATATATATATAGAACTACTTATTTTGTTTAGATGATATTCTTAGTGCACCTACCATAGTCTCTCCGCACCACACAAAGGTAGACTGGTAGATAATTCCAATGGCATGTTTAAATAAATAATATATATCATTAAATAAATATATATAAACTCTACAATACTGTAACACTCGCAGCAGCGAGGGTATCCTAACTGGGATCTAGGGGGAGATCTCCAAAATGATAACACACTTATGAAACACCAATTACGTATTTTATTTAATAAAAATAAAACTATTTTTACAAAACAACAAAAAATAACACCTCCCTTTTGTAACTCCTAACAATCATCTCTCTAACATAAAAACTTTTTTATTAATTCAAATTCTATTCTAACTTTAAAACCTATGTCCAGCGTAGAGTTTTCTATCCTCGCAAAAGAGGTTTTATTTTATAGGAGGGCAGGTAATATCTTTACAATACTATATATATTTATTATTACTACTACTATAATATATATATATGTCGCAGATTCTGACGGATTTAACTCCGAAACATCGTCGGTGTCCGCCATCATGCACGTGGTTAAAAGAATCAGTGCGCACACCCGGCACAGTCGAGCTCTGGATGCCAATTGTGTCGTGTCGCTAACACACTAATGTCACTTAGACAACTGACAGACGTTAAACGTCACATGCGACAGTTCATAGACAACCTCGACTCGAACTACTGACTCAGTGAGTAGTGTTTTCCAAACGCTAATAGATGGCGTTACTAGTACGTAAACAGTCCTTTAACTTAATTTCTCCGACACGGCCATTCTGACAACCAACGCGCTCTCGCGTTGTTACTCGCTGACATTATCAACATAAATTACAGCTCTTCAGTTTGGCAAGGACACAAAGCGTTACAAGCGGCTTTCAATGTCACACAAAGCAAAGCGTAAAGGCTTTCAGCATTTACCACAAAGCGTTAAAGCTTTCATCATTAGTTAGAGGGCGTACCTCTCACACAATGCAAAGCGTCGAAGCTTTCATAATAAACTGCAACACACAGCAAAGCGTTGAAGCTTTCAGCATAAACTGCAATACACAGCAAAGCGTTGAAGCTTTCAGCATAAACTGCAACACACAGCAAAGCGTTGAAGCTTTCAGCAAAAAGTCAATTACTCGGCAAAGCGTTACAGCTTTCAGCATTGCTCACAGGCAGCACTTAAAACACGCTGCAAAACGTTGCAGCTTTCAGCAACAACCTTGGCACACGACAGATGAGCCCAACCTTACTGCAAAGCGTGATGGCTTTCAGCAGGACATCAGAACAAAGCGATAAGGCTTTCAATCCACCCTTCAATAAAGCGTAGTAGCTTTCAGTTTAAATAAAACATTTTATCAATCAGGATTGAACATAAGTCTTTTATCAACACAGGTTTACGTTCAACAAAACAATGTAATTATCGTTTCAACTCAAACAATGATCATGATTCAATACAGTGATTCAATCCAAATTACTTATTACACCAAATTAGAATACCAAATTAATCAATACAATTTGTTCCATAATTAAATAAAACTGTTCAATTATGGGTTCTACAGGATCAAGATATTCTGAAAATTCAGGAAAACTAGCTGGATATTTACGTAGTCGTTCATGGCACACATATTGGGCCCGTCCCCCAGATGCTGGTTCCACCCTATAACGCTCATTGGAACACACTTTAGCTACCCTGTAAGGGGCTTTTCTCTATACTCTTACTTACAGTACAATTCAAAACGAGTTTTACTTCGCCTAAGACAGACTTCCAGGATTCATTTTTATAATTTTCGGCCACTGTAAAACAATTTGTCAAGGTGGACATCATTCGCTCCACCCGACCATTAGCTCGGCTAACACTATCTCGTGGAACTCAATGGCCCAACCTCGGCATAAATCCTGAAAGTCTTGACCAGTAAAAGATGTACCTTGATCAGAGATAATTCGTTTCGGGGTTCTAAATATGTGGACAAAGCTACGTAGTGCCTCGCAAGCAGATCGAGATGTTAAATCTTTGACACACATTAATTGACAAAATATTGTAAAAGCATCTACGATTACTATCACATACTCCTTAGAGGTCTTGCTACAAGTTCGAAAATTATAGGTAAGTGCGCAATGCAGCGTCACGAACTCAAAGCACGAAGCTTGCGATAGTCAATTGTCACAAGCACGAAGCGCGGAGCTTTCAATACTCAATCGTCACAAGCATAAAGCGCGGAGCTTTCAATGCTCAACCGCCACAAGCACAAAGCGCGGAGCTTCCAATGCTCAAACACCACAAGCACAAAGCGCGAAGTTGCTTTCAATGCTCAACCGTCTCAAGCACAAAGCGCGGAGCTTTCAATGTTCAAGTTTCAGGAACTCTAAGTAGGGTATTTCCCTTGTCACACAATTTATTTCAAATCAACCAGCTTTACTACTCATAATGTAACACACAAATGTGTCTTACAATGAACTCCAATAATCATTTTAAACGTTAGAATTTAACTCAACCATCGGCATTAACTACACTGTTATTTCTGACTACAGCTGTCAAATTCAAGTTTTTCGTAACATACGTAGGTACTTAACGCGTCTACCAGCTATTGGCTATTCCTTGTATCTATCGTTGTCATAGAACACTATTATCTTACAAGGATTTGAAAACTTTTCACTTCATTTGTTTATTGTTAGAATAGAATACTCCCCATTGTACACACTCAAACCGGACAATTACATAGAAGACAAAATAAATAACACAATTTATTAGGGTTCTTTCCGACTAAAACAACGTCTCCTATTTGAAATGGGCGAATTTTAACTTTGCTATTGCCATAACGCACCTTATCAGCATGAGCTAGCTCGTCTATCCTACATTTTGCCTCACATCTAAGTTCGTAGAGGTTAACGTTACCATACTTTTGGACAAGGGCATTAATTTTGGATGGGAACTTTAATTACAACCCATCAACAATTGAAGCGGACTTCTAACTGTACTTCTAACTATGATACAATTTAGCGCGATTTGAGTTTCACCTGAAGCCGTCTTCCAGAACCTACGCTCGTGGTTCTCGGTTATAGTGAAGCAATTAATTAGAATAGTTCGGGAAGCTACGCAACATCCCCCCCCATCACAAATAACGCATTGTTTCAAGTCTAAAGTCTTTCACGTAGTCACTCACTATTGGTCTCACAAGAAGGCTCAAGGTCACCCAAAGAGCAACGGAGAGGGCCACGCTCGGAACATCCCCGAGCGACCGAACAAAAACGTCGCAATTCGCAGGCGAAACAAAGCAGCTGACATAAAAATTGTGTCACAAATCAGTAAGTTAATATTTTGAGTTCAATATACCTAGTTTGTAAGTACAACATTTGTTGCCATGTACAATATGGCAAATGTGTGAAACTTAAATGATGTAAACAATAACACCTGTATTCACCACATTTATACAAATAAAGATATTATAATTGTGATTATGATTATAACCAAAGAATTGCCAAACCGAAACGGCAGCGGGCGGGGCACATAGCTCCCAACACCGACGGCCGCTGGAACAGACAGGCTCCCGACCGGGGACCACGCACCGGAAGACGCAGCGCGGGCAGGCCCCCCACAAGGCGGGCCGACCACTGCGGAGATTCCCGGGGGAGGCCTCCGTCCAGTAGACGTCTTTCGGCTAACATAATGATGATGAATTATTACTTGAACAGACACGAATCTCTCCACTTGTCAGTAATTGAGAAACGTCTTTACAGTCGATCAAATCAATACGCCATAGCTTGCACAAGTGTCAAGATTCTGTAATAAACAAACTTCAGCATGGACCTCGCGAGTGATGCGGATGACTTTGTTACTAATAGTCAAGCTCAATCCCGGTTAAACAAAAACATCTCTACCTATCATAACACCATGAGGTAAAATATGTGAATCTACAATTACAAAAGTCACTTCTCACGCACGAGTACTTCGTTGACCTTGACAGGCAGATAAGTAATGGAATCAGGCGTTACTTTGCGGAAATCCATAACAATCAAAATACAAAATCAATATGTAGCGTTAATTCCGCTAATTGTCACCAGTACGATACCCAACACGTGTTTCAGTCCTCCACGGACCATTCTCTAGGGCTGCTAACTCGTCGAGTGCTCAAAGGAGACTCCTATTTTGATTGACAGGCAGACTAATACGGGAAAAAGAAAATGTAATGTTCGACCCAATACCTGTCAGGCGCGTGGATATAAAATCTCAAGTACCTGTATAGTTATCAACAAATCATTTACGAATTAGGGAACAATCTGTCTGTTACCAACCACTGTCCACAAGAGCGTGTATGTGACCTAACTTGCCCCTACATCCATAGACTTCGAAATAAACCGTTCAAACTATTTAACCTTCAAAACGCGCATATTGTCACCATAAAATTAAATATAACAAACGTTGGGCGTATTTTCAACATCTTAAAGTATAAACCACACAAAACAACACGTGTTATGATTTTCACAGATATCAAAAATTCTTCAGTGCAGCATTAGGTCATCAAGTGCCTTTTAAACAATATAATAAAAGTACTTACATGTTTCTTCTCATAAAATAAAGATTCACCACTCACACTCGACACGAGGCACTTTTACTTTAGAGGTTACTTTAAATTTACTCTAATACAAACTGGTGAATTCTCCCCAATGCAGAATCGCCCATGCCATCGCCTTACTTGCAAAAAGACAGCACGATCAACTTCGCCTCAAAAAGAACAAACCAATTATTTTAAATCCAAGACTCTGCCGACAGAAAGGCAGCCTAACTATCAGAGCCCGTACTCTCTTCACTGTTAAACAAAAACTTCTTCCACGTTCACTGATGCACCAAAAACTATTCTTCAACGATAAACACGAACTGGCTGAGAGACTCCGCTTATCGCGACTAACCACATCGAAACACGAAATCAGTAGGCGTGTTTTAAACAAGTCTGAACATACCTGAGTATCCGAGATACCTGTGATAACAACTTCGATTTTGTTACCTTTGCTCCAAGCAGGCTTCCACCAGTTAATCAAGGCAAGCTTGTAAGTCGAGTACTCCACGTATGTAAGTTCTCGTACGGTCACTGCACCATACGGCACCATATCTTGAAAAAGGTCATCCATCTCTCGGTCGCCGCAAACTGTCTTGATACACGCTCCTTTGCTTCGTCTAACGTTTTGCACAACGGGTACGACTTCGAAGTCCATTTGCGAGCTCGACATCGAAGATGTGTCAATGTAACGTATCGAGTTTCGTAATCGGTCCACGAGTTTGCGATACAGCCGTAAATTCACAATCAGCGGGGTTGTATTTTCATCTTTATTTTACAAATTGGTAACGACACTATTTTCGCTACGTGGTGGAACCGAATCACGAAAATATTCTTGATTTTGAGTAGCAGGCATTGCGGTAGACACGTAGGATGATTTTGGAATCGATCCCACCGCTGCTGTCGCAGATTCTGACGGATTTAACTCCGAAACATCGTCGGTGTCCGCCATCATGCACGTGGTTAAAAGAATCAGTGCGCACACCCGGCACAGTCGAGCTCTGGATGCCAATTGTGTCGTGTCGCTAACACACTAATGTCACTTAGACAACTGACAGACGTTAATATATATATATTTTTTTTTTTTTGCACAATATTATATAATACTCTGCAAAACTATTCTATCCACATCCTATATACGTTATACTTTAGCAAATATCAACTAACCCGACAAAGTATGAGGATGTTATTTGGTGTTTATCTTGCAATCGCGTCCTTACTGGCATGGACATAACAATAGTTTTTACGGCATCGTCCGACGAGAATCAATCCAGAAGTCTTTACCAATCCGGGATAAGCAATATACTCTGGCGTTATACTACTTATGATACACATTAGCAGACCGATTGACCCTTACCAATGTTTACCATACCGTAGGTACAGACGCCAGCACATCAAACCACCCCGATCTATCGAATTTCCCCAGTTGAAAGTGAACCATATGATTTTGAGATAAAGTTGAAAATCTTTAAAAGAAATTTGACAGATTTGGGTAGCTGGATGTGCTGGCGACTGTACCATAAGGGTACGGAAAATGTAGATGCCATCCATCGGCTATGTTTCTAAAAATATTGCGAACTGCCGATCGGTTGTCTAAAATCGTACTAGTGGAAATAAAATTGTAATTAATTATAAATCCGTGGTTAACATAATAAAATAATAAGTATTATAGCAGTAAATCAATTTAGCACGATTAATACGTGATTGTGGATGTATTGTGAGGAAATAAACCCTGAGATAACTCGATTAGCGGACCTGTCTCCGATCAGCTGTCAACGCCCCGTTCAACGAACTTTATTCGAGTATACTATGAAGTTTTGTGTACAATCCCGGCGAGTATATTAGTCTAATTATCAAATAATTTACACATAATATCTAACCAAACATTTACTCGGCTCATTAGTTTGAGTCACGTCTACTATCATACCTATTAGCCATATTCTGTCTCGATTTGCTTGACGCACTGAGTGGAAGCATATACGACGACAATATTATTGGTTACAGACAGCAAATACTACAAATAACACAATAACAACACTGATATACTCTCCCAATTAAGTTAACGTGCATAGACCCTAGCTCTCAATTTATCAACTCTCAGGTGTCAAATAAATAACCTTTAAATACCTCCTAAACATAAATATATACGTATTGCTTTAAAATAAAGTTAATTTAGTGTCCTTCTGTTATTTCATATCTTTTTATATTCTCTTTTCTTATATTCAAAGTACTCTAAATGAAGTCTCAACTCATATATTCTAACTTTCCTATTTATTTCTCTCCAAGTTTTCTGTTCACACTATCTTTATTTTCAGCCCAACCTCATACACCTCACAACATGCAGACTCGTAGCATGGCTGCAACTCAGGTAGCCGAACACAAGTTAAGGTCTGCTCTCAAGGACTTACAAACATACAAAGACCTGTGTCAAAAACTTGAACAAGAACGTGAGGATAATGAGGTCGAGATTAAAAGAGTTATTGACAGTAACACGGCATTGAAAAGAGAACTAGTGAATCTCAACCAACAACTCGAATCTACCAATGAAGAGCGAGACAGATTACATGCGGAGACAGAGTCTTTTGATGAATGTAGAATGTTGTATGAACAAGCACTATGTAAAATTAGGGAGCTTGAAATGGAATTAATTAACTATAAAAATAAATTCTTAAATTGTAGTAAAAATAAGAAATGTGCAATGACTCCAATAAATCAGAGCTTACATGATGAGTTAGCCAGTTGTGGTCCGGAGCATCTCCCAGTTAAGACAACTTTGACAATTGACTTGACTGGGGATGACTCTGTAGACTGCCAGCCTAACATTAGATTCTTAAGTAGTGAAAAGCTGCAAAAATACATTCTCCAATTAACAAAAGAGCGTAAAACTTTATTAGATAAAATAGAAAACTTTCAAATTAAGTTAGAGGACAGTAAAATTATATACGAAAAGGACACTCAGTATTTGCTATCTGAGATTAAAACACTTGAAGAGTCCCTAGCATTAACATATATAAATTATAAGACATTTAAAAATGAAATGCAAATGCCAACCAAAAAGTGTAATAAAAAGTTGGTAGCTGAAAATGCAATAGAATTAATAAACAGCAGCAGTACAATATTGGAGTCATGCACACAACTAAAGTCAGGGTCACCAGTATGTACACAAGGTGACAATAAACATAGCTCTATATTGTATTCTGACAATATAGGCAAGGGCCTTGGTACCTTGCTTATTAATAAGATAAGTAGTCCCTTTATTAACTACTGCTTGCCAGGAGTACATTTCTCAGATATTGTAGACAAATTAACTAAGAATAAACACAGTGATAATTCATGTATTACTTTGTTGGTAGGAAATTGTAAGAACTTGAAAAAAAAAGATATTACAGATAGTTTTAATAAGATGTTGGAGTTAAATTGTAAAAAAATAATATTGTGTGCCTTCCCATATTTGGCCAACATGCCTGACAGAATAAATAATTATATTCATAAACTTAATATGCATCTACAGTTTCTAGTCAGTCATTACAATGACAAATTTATGTTTTTTGACACAAATAAATTTATAGATAGTAATAGGTTGACCATGAGTACATTACATGTCTCAAGAAAGTTTTTATATTTATTTTCTACATTAGTATCTTCAATTATTAACTCAGTCATAAGTAGTATGCCGAAGTCACTATTTTTATCATCGCTTAGTAATGTTACTAAGATTAGTTTAGTTAGTAATTTAAACAATTAAGTAAGACAACAGAGAAGTGTGATCAATTTTTAATTTTATCTCATCAAAATATTAACCGCTTCTCTGGCAAAATACTAGATGTAGAACTTTTTAGTCAAAAATTTCATATAGATATTCTGTGTTTTACCGAAACCTGGTTGAGGGCACACAAAATGGCTTTTAATGTTAGTGGCTATAGGGTTGCCAGTTTTTATAATCGGACTTCTGCAGATGGTGGGGGTGTACTGATACTTCTACGGAACCAAATTCAATTTAAAGAACGGAAAGATATCTCTCAAATGTCTATTGAGCGTGTGTGTGAGGTAGCTTGTGTTGAAACACAATTCTATTACATATTATGTGTTTATCGACCACCATCATCTGACTTAAACCTCTTTGCATCCACAATTGAGGATATTCTTAAGAAATTCAAAAGTAGTAAAAAAATTGTTGTATGCGGTGATTTCAATATAAATATTTTAACAGTTTCACCTGAATTGAATATGTTTTTGTCTCTATTTCGGTCTTTTAATCTTCAATGTGTATTCTCTGAGCCCACAAGAGTCACACCAACATCGGCTACCTGCATCGATAACATTATTACAAATTTTGAAGTCGCTGAGAAGTGTTTAGTAAGCGGTGTTCGTTCTGATCATAAATGCCAGATGATCAGACTAAGTAATGTGATAACTGTAGAAAAGCAAATAATCACTTGTAGGCCACTCACAAAATCTAACTTAGGGAAGTTTAATTCCAATCTAGAGTCTAGTTTGGGCCATCTTTCATCTAACTCAAATAACCCTAACGACATGTACAGTATATTATTTAATTGCATTTGTAACGAATTTAATAAAGTTTGTAAAATAAAAAACATTACAGTTGACAATAAAAAGATAAAATTTACTAATTGGGCAACTCAAGGCATTAGACGGAGTAGAGATGTCCTATATGAGTTGTATGACAGAAGATCCTATACATCTGATGTCAATTTTAAAAATTATGTTTGTAACTATTCAAAAATTTTCAAAAAAGTTTGCATCCAAGCTAAATGTTTGTATATAAGCGGAAAAATAAAAAACTCCGATAATAAGATAAAATCAGCTTGGCAAATAATAAATACTGAAACGGGTAAAAGAAGATTGAGAGACCAAACAGTGGAACTAAATATTAATGACGAACTTGTTTCAGACAAACTTACCGTTGCCAACATTTTTGCCGAGTTTTTTACAAATATGCCTCTAGTTACTACTAAGTGCCTCCCGTCGTCACCGGATGTGGCAGAAATCTTTTTAAAACAATCTATTAAACCAATTGTGCCCAAATTCAGTTTTCGATTTGTTACAAATGCTGATATTCTAAAAGCTTTTAAGAGCATTAAAAAAAAGGGCACAGAGGATTTATGGGGACTGTCTGTAATGGCAATTGAATCAGTTATACAAAACATTGCTTCCATCCTTGCAAACATCTTCAATAGCTGTGTAAGTGATGGCGTCTTTCCAGACCTTATGAAAATCAGTAAGGTAGTACCTGTTTTCAAATCAGGTTGTTCAAATAATGCCACAAATTATCGACCCATCTCTATACTGCCAGCGTTAAGTAAAATATTTGAAAAGCTCATGCTCAGCCAGATGTTGTCGCACTTTAACATGAATGGGATATTGCATGACAAGCAGTTTGGGTTTACAAAGGGCCGTTCTACTCAGGATGCGGGGTGTACACTAATGAAGTCTATATTGGAGGCTTGGGAGGGGTCGCAGGATGCGCTGGGAGTTTTCTGCGATCTCTCTAAGGCTTTCGATTGCGTAGACCACCATACGCTCATTGTGAAACTAAAATACTATGGAATTTCTGGCACATCTCTTGATCTTGTAATGTCCTATTTATCAGGTCGAGAACAACTGGTTTCAATAGACGGGGTAAATTCAACACGACATTCTGTCAAAATGGGGGTGCCCCAAGGATCGATTTTGGGTCCATTTTTATTTCTAGTTTATATAAATGATCTCCCATATCTAGTAGAGAAAGTATCAGACATCATTCTATTTGCTGATGATACGTCACTCATATTCAAAGTGAGTAGGAAAGATAAGGATCTTATAGAACCTAATAAAACTCTCAGCCTCATATCAAATTGGTTTTCGGCAAATAATCTTCTTTTGAATGCAGGAAAGACCAAATGCATCAAATTCTCATTGCCGAATGTGACTCATATTAAACCAACGGTTGCACTTAACGAGGAAGTTTTAGATTTAGTTCCTTCGACCGTATTTTTGGGAATAACACTGGACTCAAAATTACAATGGGGTCCTCATATTGAAAAATTATCTGCCAAATTAAGTTCAGCTTCATATGCAGTTTGGAAAATCAGACAATTGTCAGACGAACCAACTGCTAGACTAGTATATTTTGCTTATTTCCATAGCATTATGTCCTATGGTATTCTGCTGTGGGGCTCAGCAGCTGACATAAGTGCTATTTTCGTATTACAAAAAAGAGCAGTCCGAGCTATTTATAATCTAGGCAGTCGCGAGTCTCTACGAAGCGTTTTTAAAGAGGTAAATATACTTACTGTTCCATCTGAATACATATATCAGAATATAATGTTTGTGCGGAAAAATTTAGATAAATATAAAAAACGGAGTGACTTGCACAATGTCAATACAAGAAATAAGGACAAACTAGCTATACCAGCCTTTAGAGTTAGCAAAACAAAAAAGTCATTCATGGGAAATTGTACTAGGTTTTATAACAAGCTCCCTATTCATATAACTAAACTACCTGATAATAAGTTTAAGTCACACATTAAACATGAACTTATGGCTAAGGGTTACTACACTACTAAGGATTACATTGACGATAAAGACATTTGGCGGTCGGCATCTACCTGCACATGGTCCGCTGGAGATCTTATAGCCATATAGACATGAGTAATCTTTTATGTTACATGAACTATCTGTAATAAAACTATCTATTATTTAAATATTCTACGAATTTCAGAACTGTTGGTTGTGTCTCAAAATGATTAATGTTACTTTTATTTTGACGTTTTTATTTTCTCTTTCTAATAAATTAAACCTAAAATAAATAAATAAACAGACAACCGATCGAGCATATATTGTGTTTGCCTGCTAAATAATTACAGTAAGTGGACCAAATCTCGTGTTTATGCCCCATTGAGTATGTTTCGCCGGAGCGTCTCAACTGGGCCGTGTTGAAACCGGTAGTAGAGACACCCGCTGAGTTTGTTTCGCTGGGTCTTCTCAGTTGGGGCGCATTGGATCCGGTGGTAGCATTAAAGCGCGACCGTCATTATTAACACAAGGTCCGTCATAATAATATCACCTTAATATAGACAGAACCATTGCTAATATGTATCACAAATATTAGACTTAAACTAGATAATTAGACTTAAACTAGATAATTAAACTTAAACATAATCTCTTGACAATAACTTGATTCGAGCTAGCTAAATATCATTGCTGTTATAAAATAAATTTTATTAATGTTT
The DNA here is from genome assembly GCA_951640165.1 of Pseudoips prasinana. NCBI lineage: Eukaryota > Metazoa > Arthropoda > Insecta > Lepidoptera > Nolidae > Pseudoips > Pseudoips prasinana. The sequence goes on along the minus strand of OX621237.1, from coordinate 20,619,104 downwards.
TAATACTATCAATACATGTGTACCTAATATCTATGTTACTAGAAATAATAATGTATACAACTATAATACTACAAACATGTTCTGACTATTTACAAGCGCTTTTTTGAAGTCTACGTGAATAAAAACCTTTTTTATTTATTTATTTATTTATAACTGATATGAGAAAATAAAGCTTTAAAAGTGAAATTGTAGGTAATTATATTATAAATAAAAAAAACTATTACTGTAGCCATGGCATTTAGAATGTCATTGACTGTATAAAGCTAAGTTATTACTTTAAATGATTCCAAAGCCGCGCACTTACTATAATATTAATTCGTCCACTCAGTATGTATTTATATTCTCGCTTTAGCATTTCATTCGTTCACTTAAAATTTTAAAAGCTGGATTAATTGCTTACTAGCTTAATTTCAAAAACTGGCCAAGTGCGAGTCGAATTCGTGCACGAAGAGTTCCGTACCATTATCTATAAAAACGAGCAAAAAATTCACGTTTGTTGTATTGGAGCCCCCTTAAATATTAATTTATTTTGTTTTTTAATATTTGTTATTATAGCGGCAATGGAAAAACATCATCTGTGAAAATCTCAACTGTCTAACTATCACGGTTCATGAGATACAGCCTGGTGACAGACGGACATACAGACAGACAGACAGCAAAGTCTTAGTAATAGGGTCCCGTTCTACCCTTCGGGTACGGAACCCTAAAAATTATCGACTATTCCTAGTCAGTTTAATTTGTTTGTGGACAGAACGACGAACGCTTACGACGAAACAACAGCGACATTTTAGTTTTATTACTACTATTCGTTACGAACACGATTATTTGTGCAGGCTAGCTAGGGTAGGTTCCTCAGCGGCGAGGATCGCTTTGGCCCATTAACGCGTGATCGGTGATCCCGTGCATGTGATCACACCCTCACTTAGAATTTCGTCTTTTGCTTTAGTCTTCAATTCTTTAATTTTAATATAGTCGAACTAAATTTCAAAATAATAGATTAGTAAATTGTTATTTATTTAAGGATTTCAGAAAATATATGCGATAAAACAAACCGCACGGACTGACAAATTAATTTTTTTTTGTAACTTTTTACTATCCACTATGTTTATGTACTGCATTGTGACCTTGACAAGTACAAGTGTATGTTACTACCCAAGTGCTGAATAAATATTTCATTTCATTTAATTGTCTGGGTGTAATTTATCTATGATGTGTATGTATTTATCAGTTGTCTGTTTGCCATAGTTTAGGGTCCTGTGGTAGCTAGTTATCACAAGATAATTATTTATTTACTAGCTTTATATTTCTATTAGCTGGATTGTATTATGTTAGGCGAAGTTACTTGCCCAGTCAAGCCGCAATACAGACCGGATTAAAAAGTCAGATCCCGGTTTTGGAGCGCGTGATGCAATAACAGTAAATACCCCTTTAATTATAATTTAAACGTTAACATATATGAAGATAACTCACCTGTTTATGGTTCAACCTTCGCACTGGGCAATTGTCCTATCAAAGCAACTATACGTGGGTAACTTAAATGGTTACTTATGAGAGATATGAGAGAGAATTCTTCTATAAGTATAGATGCTATGACGGTCACCGTAGCCTAGTAGTAGGTAGTGATTCTGCCTACGAAGCTGGTGGTCCTGGGTTCGAATCCCGGCAAGTGTAAATATTTGTGTGATGAGCACGAATATTTGTTTCTGAGTCATGGATGTTTCCTATGTATATAAGTATGTATCTATCTATATAAGTATGTATATCGTCGCCTGGTACCCATAGTACAAGCTTTGCTTAGTTTGGGACTAGGATGATCTGTGTGACATTGTCCCTAGATATTATTTAAAAAAATAAAATGGGCGTGGCTATAGTCATAAAGACACGTCCATTTTAATTTTTAAATTATTTTACGCTCATGTGACAATTGCTAACTTCTTATCGGATAGTAAACGTGGCTGATGACGACCGGAACAAGTAAGCCCGATGCAGCGTATCACCGACCGACAAGCTGATATGAAAACCAAAAAAGAGTTGTTGTAAAGTTTTTTCTACCTACCTATCAATTATTTTAAGAGATAAATGACGTATTGTACGGTCATTTATCTCTGCAGCCTCATTTTCTTTAAACATAGCAAAGTGTTATATTGATGGTCAGATAGATATTTATAATAGACAAATAGACATACAGATGATGGTGATGATGAGACATAAAGATACACCCATTGGTATACAAACAAAAGACAGGCTTGAAACTTAAATCACATTTCTATTTGTTTTGGAACGAAGTTCCTTATCGCGCGTTGTGAAAGGGGGCTTGACGGAAAAAAATCTTACGAAAAGTTGTCACGACACTTTTTGCAGCTGTGCGGCGTGCGCATGTTTCTCTGTCTGTCTGTCTCTCGCTCTCTTATAGAAAGCAAGCCAGATATTTTCATTTCTATTTCGCATTGAACAGTGTGGTGTCGCGACGATTATTTTTGTTAAGTGTATACAGGTTTTTTGTACATAATAAATATTAAGAAATAACTTCGTTCCATCCGGGTGTCCCTTGACACCTCTCAAGTTTTTTTCATTAATCACATTTCTATTTGTTCACAAAACAGACTTATATTTAGTGGTCTAACGGTAGCGTTTCAAATCTGAAATAATATGGAAGCGAACCGAAAAGTAACACTTTTTAGCGTTAATGTAACTTCTCATTATTTGTTGACAATTAGCGTAATCGGGCGTTGGCAGTAGTGACAGTTTTAATCATCTATCATCATATCAGCCGAAAGACGTCCACTGCTGGACAAAGGCCTCCCCCAAAGATCTCCACAATTGCCGGTCTTGTGCTATTCGCATCCAGCATTTTCCAGCGACCCGCACAAGATCATCGGTCCATCTTGTAGGGGGCCTGCCCACGCTGCGTCTTCCGGTTCGTGGTCGCCACTCGAGAACCTTTCTGCCCCAACGGCCGTGGGCTCTACGAGCTATGTGCCCTGCCCACTGCCACTTCAACTTGGCAATTCTTCGGGCTATGTCGGTGACTTTGGTTCGCCTGCGGATTACGACATTTCTGATGCGATCCCGCAGGGAAACTCCGAGCATAGCCCTCTCCATTGCTCTTTGGGTGACCTTGAGCCTTCTAATAAGGCCCATAGTGAGCGACCACGTCTCTGTTCCGTATGTCATCACTGGCAACACACACTGGTCGAAGACTTTCGGCTTGAGACACTGCGGTATTTTGGACGAGAAGATGTTACGTAGCTTCCCGAACGCTGCCCAGCCGAGTTGGATTCTACGATTGACCTCCTTCTCGAAGTTGGACCAACCTAGTTGGATGGTCTGTCCTAGGTAAATATCGTTCTCTACAACTTCGAGTGCAGAGTCACCAACTTTCAATTGAGTGGGTGCAACATGGAAATTTGACATGATTTTCGTCTTATCCATGTTCATTTTCAGACCCACTTGTTGAGAGACTCTGCTGAGGTCATCGAGCATTGTACCGAGGTCTTCCATGGTCTCAGCCATGACTACGATATCATCGGCAAATCGAAGGTGAGTGATGTACTCGCCATTGACATTGATGCCAAAGCGTTTCCAGTCCAGAAGCTTGAAGACGTCTTCCGATGCAGCGGTGAACAGTTTCGGAGATATAACATCTCCCTGTCTCACGCCTCGCTGCAAGTGGATAGGTTTCGAGATCTGGTCCTGGAGTCGCACTGACATAGTGGCGTTTTCATACAAACACTTTATCACCTCGATATACCGGTAGTCAATTTGGCACCTTATGAGAGACCTCAGCACGGCCCATGTTTCGATAGAACCAAAGGCTTTCTCATAGTCCACAAACGCTAAGCACAGTGGCTTGTTATACTCTTCGGTCTTCTGTATAACTTGCCGCAGCGTATGTATGTGGTCTATGGTGCTAAAGCCTTTTCGGAAACCGGCTTGTTCGGGAGGCTGGAAGTCGTCAAACCTGCGCGCGAGACGGTTCGTAACGACCTTCGAAAACAACTTGTAAACATGGCTCAGCAGTGTGATGGGTCTATAATTCTTCAATAGGGTCTTGTCGCCCTTTTTGAAGAAGAGCACCACCACACTTCTGTGCCATGCTTGTGGCGTTTGACCATCTAGTATGACGGAGTTAAATAACTTCTGAAGGGCCCGTAGGATTGGTGTACCACCCGCCTTCAGAAGCTCTGCTGTAACTCCATCATCACCAGGCGCCTTGTTGTTCTTGAGTTGTTTGAGAGCCATTCTAATCTTGTACAGGCTGACGTCCGGGATGTCTTCGGTGTAGTGTCGGGTTAGTCGTGCTCTGGGATCTGAGGCATGACTTTTGACAGGTTAATCATCTATAGATTCATCATTTGGTATTAAGGGTGCTTCAATGGTCTATGTGTAGGGTCAATCGCAAATGAAGAGAAATCAAAGCCAAAAGGGAACACTTTTAAGCATATGTGTTATTGATTAATAAATAATGATACCTCGTGTTATTTGCTATAAATATTATCACAGTTTTTGTCATCAGTTTATCTTCTGTAGCTTTTATCCTTTGTGAGTCCTCGCGCCTCGTCTAGCGGTGGAGTGTTCAATCACTGATGAGGTCCTGGGTTGAACCCAAGTCGTACCAAAAATTGTGTTTGAAATTCTTTTGGCAACAAAAACTCGGATATAAGTCAACAAGTTTATATGATTCATTATATGTATAACGAGAGGTGACATACACATTCGGAATCAGCAAAATTTTCGGCATCGATTGAGCCTTTTTCACAGTGTATGATCCAACATCGAGCTATTTCTTTCGGTGACTTTATTTGTGCTACATACAAATATAGAGATTAGTTTTGAGTTCTGATACGCGAAAATTTTAACGCCTTTGTTGTTTTTCTTGTAACTAACCCATGGAGCTATTAATAATAAAAGTGGGGATCTAATTGAGACGTTCAAGATCTTAAATGGGCATTATGACATAGAAGGCTATTATATATAAACTATTCCTACGCAGTGACAATTCCCATTTACGAGGCTCACAAACACTTTTTGAACAACAGAATAGTCAAAGCGTGGAATAAATTCCCAGAAAACGTAATCTCAGCCCAAAATGTGAATCAATTAAAAAATAGACTGAAGAGCTGGATACAGGCACTTACCAGTTGAATCAACTGCTTGCCTGTTCACTAATAATAATAATAAAATAGAAAAGAAACATTGTATGAAACTCTAGAAACAGTCGCAGGGAAAAGGGTTGAACCGAGGCTTTTTATTGACTTTGGCTGACAACGAATTGGTTGCTTAGACCAACTTGCATAAAGTTACTTGGGAGAAGGAAAATGTATCAAGATTACATTTATAACAAAAGCCCTTTATTTGGAATGCAACTGCAATTTTGAGAAGTAAATAATTAGTTTTGCTTTGATTTCGGTTATTGAAGCGACGGTATGTTCATCAGTGGTTTTTCATGCACAAACACATTTTTTTATCAATTTATATGATATTATCAATTGTTACAACATAAATATGGGCGAGAAATTGCATAATATGCATTAATTTGTCCGTATTAATAATTTTAGAATGTCGAATGGCTCTGCGAAATGTCCGCCTCTATATAACGGGTGTCGTTCGTGCCAATGAATTTTGTTTTATTTATAGGGTAAACTAACAATATCACAATATGAAAATGTATAGGCTATTATACAATATAATTAATTATGATATTCACACCGTTTACAACACATGTAGTTAAATTAGTCGAACAATTATGCAAAAATAAGAGAATAGATAACATATAAAACGATACACCAACAGTGATGGTCTTAATCTTGAATTGTTTTGTAACTTTAACAATAGCAGCCCGCGACTTCGTCCGCGTGTTAATTAGTTTATTTCGTTTTTTTTTTGTTTTTAAGTAAAATAAAATACTTTTTCTAAAATAGAAGTAGCCTAAGTTACTCCTTATTACATCAGCTACCTGCCAATAAAAGTCCTGTCAAAATCGGCACAGCCGATTCAGAGATTAGCCGGAACAAACAGACAGACAAAAATTGTAAAAAAATGTTATTTTGGTGTATGTACCGTATATATATTCATATTTATGTAGTAAAAACCGGCTATTTCAATATTACAAACAGACACTTCAATTTTATTTATTTGTATAGATGTATAGATAATGGTATGAAACCCTTCGTGCGTGAGTCCGACTCGAACTTGGCCGGTTTTTCTTAACTGCAGTGTAGCCACCGTTAGTTTGATTTTTCGCCGGTAAAAGCTTCTTGAATGCATATACACTGCAAGAATCCATTATACGAAAAATGGGCGAACATTTGCCTGCATTAGTGCATATATATATATATATATATATATATATATATATAACCTGTATTGATGTCGGGATTGAGCGACAGGGTCGCGGTTGCGATCTACCGGGCATGTGATAGTTAAGTTAGGTACAACATATTGCATGTTTATATACGCCTTGCATCTTTATGTATTTCTTCTCGATACAGGGGCAAATTTAAGTAATGCAGGCGTTATCTTGAAAAATATATAAAAATATACAAAAAATAAAGAGTAGATTTTTATAATACTGTGGACACGGGTCTCAATCGCGATAAAGATATAGGCAAATCATTACCTTGGTCACCCGACGTTTTGGCATGGATTGCACCAGCCGACGCGTAACCACAGTATATAAAAATGTGTACAAATCCCGAAAGTTTAAAAACATTAAAGAATAAATTAGTGTCAACATATTACTAATACTTAGTACTTGAACATAAGTATCTGCCTATAATATTGACTCAAAGTTGTGTGAAAAAAAGTATACTAAAACTCAACTAAATTGCTATTGATCTTGATACCGCAGGTTTCGCACTATGAATCAGCCAGGTAGCTACACCCTCTTCACTCAAACGAAAGAGGGCTGTTAAGTGGTTTTGGCACTTTTCTCATATCAGCCTCTGCTGACTATACGTCATAGTATGTAGATTATACGTCATTGGTTTATCGGTGGAAATTGCATTTTATATACAACCTGTAATGTAATTAACTTTAGCGGCTTCAGCGGTCCCCTGAGCTCTGGCCCGAACCCCAAAATGGTGGCCTCAGGTATTAGTCGTTTAATTTAAGCTACTGGTTAAGAGCCTTCCGCGCTACCCAAATGCTCATTGCCTTCAATTTGAATCTTTAATTTGAATATAATACAACTAAATTTCAAAATAATAGATTAGTAACTTGTTATTTATTTTATGATTTTAGAAAATATATCTGATAAAACAGACCGCACGGATACACTGAATTTTTTATTTAACACGTATATACATTGTTATTTACTAAATTAGTTTCTTGGAATAAAGTTTATTTTTCTTTATTTTTTATTGAATGATGGAATATGTATGAATACATAAACTATTTTCAGGATGTGCGTTAATTAAGTTACATGTTGTATATCAGTAACAGGACCCGAGTGAATAAACTTCATTCTTTTCTCGCAATTTCAAAAAAGGAATTCTCCAGCTGCACTCGTGGTTATTCTAGTCTATACAACGGCGAGGCGGGAGGGGGCACTTGGTCTACCACTAGCTGCCATCACCCTGATGGTAGCTTGTGCTGTACATCTTCTGCACTAGTAATAGCTCTCCTTTCAATTGAACTCCACTGCTATTTAAGATCAAATCGATTGAGGTTTGCGTGATCAATCATCAAAAATAATGAAGCTACTAAGCTGTTTAATATTTGAAGTTAAAAAAGCAGAAAAAACTGCTTTGAGAGCCACTTAGAATGCCTTGATGGAAGGTTGGTTAATGAAAAAATAATCCCATCCAGCTATATGCTGAATTCTACTCTTAGACCCGACCGAGGAAGAGAAGATGAATTATACTTGTTTACTGAATTAATTCTGTAAAAAAATATTGAAAATATTATATCTATAAATTTTACAGTTATGCAACTCATTACTGTCCCACTGCTGCGCAAGGGCCTACTCTCGTTTTGAAAGAGGAGGATAGGATGTATTTTGCCAAGCTGGGCAAGTGCGGGTTGGCACACTTCACATGCTATAAGATAATTTTGGAGAACTTCCAGATATGCAGTTTCGTCACTATTTTTCCTGCACGAGTTTAAGTACGAAATTAATTATACAATGAATTTATTAATATTCTTATTAATTAATTTATTATATAGTTTTATCATTTCAATTTATAAAACTCACATGAATTCTAAAAGTGAATGGTACTTGCGTTGGATTTGAACTCAAGATCTCTGATTTCATAGTTCAACAGTTTAACAACTGGGCAATCTCGTACTTGACAAATTATGACCGGAGAAAAGGCGCAACAAGCATCTTTTAAAATTAAATAAACGTTTATTGAAAGTTTATTGTGGGCCCTATATTATATAATTATTATTCCTGGAATGTGTACACAGGGCAACACATCAAGCTATATATATATTTCCAATATAAGCTGACCTGTCATTGTATGAAAATCCTATACAACGCGAGATCAGCTTACACTGGACATGTGTAGCTTGACGTGTAGCCGTGTGTACCAAAAACAGTAATTTGAGCATTATGATGCATGACAAGTTCTACAGACAGACTAATAAATAAATAAACCCGTAGGACGCGATAAAAGGTTCTACTATTAATTGTATAATCTGCAATTGGATGATAGAATATTGTCGTTGTGCCGGCAAATAGCAGATGGGACTCCAGTGAGGTATATACGCCCCGCTGTCTATATGATTATCAATATGTATTACAATACAACTCCCACTCGGTGTTGTAATCCTAGAAGGTATGATGGCGACACCACAGGTCACACCGCTCAGTGGGAGGTCTCTGTGCACCCACTTATTTGAAACTGGAACTCATCCGTGCCATGCTGATTTCGAGCGGAGTACACCACGCCCACAGTGCGGTGTCAGCTTAAAGAAGCAATATATAAATTAGTTACTAAAATTTCCTTTTATACATCAGGATAGGGCTCGTCAAATACTTTACATAGTTTCTTTAGGTCCATGAATTCATTACTGACTATTATTATGTTACCGTCTGATTTTACGTTTAGGTATTTATCCCTAACAAAACTCAAAACGTTACCCCATCAAGAGTTTGTAATGAGTTTAGTTTTAGCTAAAGAAAACTGGATATCCGAATTTTTTAGTTGTTTTGTCTTACTTACGCAAACTTTAACCTCTTAATAAAATTAGACGTAATTTTATTAAGAGGTTAAAGTACTTACTATCAAAATATCTTAAACATTCGTTAAGCAAATATCTTAATTAGCCAATACTCGTACTTATTTACTTTGAAATGTACTCTTTTCAAAATAAATAAGTAAGGTGCTCAGTCTACTTAGTCTTTTTAACTACAACTGGAGTTAGGACCCGAGAAACGTGGAAAATCACAATGAACATAGATGTTAGTTATCGGAAAACTTTTAACAAACAAGTTATTCACGGACCCAGCACAAATTCTTGTCCTGTGCAGGAGTCGAACCCAAAACAAGGCACCGAGATAGTAGCGATGTGGCCACCTTAACGAGTGCAGCCACCCGTGAATTTTATCGATATTATAAATAATAATAATATCTTAATAATATTGACGGTCACCGTAGCCTAGTTGGTAGTGCTCCTGCCTACGAAGCTGGTGGTCCTGGGTTCGAGTCCCGGTAAGTGCAAATATTTGTGTGATGAGCACGAATATTTGTTTCTGAGTCATGGATGCTTTCTATGTATATAAGTATTTATCTATCTATATAAGTATGTATATCGTCGCCTGGTACCCATAGTACAGGCTTTGCTTAGTTTGGGGCTAGGATGATCTGTGTGACATTGTCCCGAGATATTATTATTATTATCTTGGCACAATGTCACACAGATCATCCTAGCCCCAAACTAAGCAAAGTTTGTACTTTGGGTATCAGGCGACGATATACATACTTATATAAATACTTAAATACATAGAAAACATCCATGACTCAGAAACAAATATTTGTGCTCATCACACAAATATTTGCACGTACCGGGATTCGAACCCAGGACCACCAGGGTATTATGTTTGTATTGTGAATTCGGTGTCTGCTTAAAGTTTATAATACTTGTTTATTTTTAATAATTAATACTATATTGTTGTGTGGCTGACGGTATAGAATATCTCCACCCAATCTCATCCCGTGAGGGGCGCAGAAGTCGACCCCAGGGAATATGAGCCAGAGAAAGGGCAGCAGCATCTCTCTGTCTACTATGACCATCATACTGTGATCGCCAACCCGTGCCTATGCCAAGGGTGGCGTTTATGGCATATCCCTCCGAATAATGGACATGTTACCGGCCAAACCCGATTTCAGGACAAACTAGTTTGGCCTAGGATAAACTAGTTCTTCCTATATGCGATAGGATTAACTAGTATAGCCTAGTCCAAAATAATATGTCCTAAGCCCGACAGGATAAACCAGTTTAGCCTCGGCCAAACTAGTTGATCTGGATATAAATACGAACACTGTAGGATAAACTAGTACGGCCTGGTATAAATATTATCGTATATCTAGAAAGTCAAAATAAATAGATGAACTGAATAAATTCTCCACAATTGGAAAAATAATCACGTTTATTAAAATGATAATGATTCGTCGTCGTTAAAAGTAATGGACAATTGTTAATACAAACAATCATACCTAATCTAAACATTATATTAAATCTAGAAAGTCAAAATAAATAGATAAACTCGTCACTAAAAGTTATGGCTAATCGCTAATACAAAAAACCATACTATAACAAATAATAAGTGTTTATTGAATAGAAGCAATAATCGTATCTCAAATATTTTTTCAATTATGGAGTATTTTATTCAATTTATCTATTTATTTTGACTTTCTAGAATACTGTAATATTTATACCAGGCCGTACTAGTTTATCCTACAGTGTTCGTATTTATATCCAGATCAACTAGTTTGGCCGAGGCTAAACTGGTTAATCCTGTCGGGCTTAGGACATATTAGTTTGGCCTAGGCTATACTAGTTAATCCTATCGCTTATAGGAAGAACTAGTTTATCCTAGGCCAAACTAGTTTGTCCTGAAATTGGGTTTGACCGGTAACAGACACAACTCCATTGTGGAAATCTTTTAGTTAGGCCTTTGTTCAGCAGTTGAGGTCTATTGGCTGACATGATGTATTTTTATTTAGTAAAAAAATATTTCCAATATTCTACATAAAAGCACAGTCATTCGCAATTATCATATGATTAGGTACTTAACGCATGTAAATGAGGTATATAATAAAATAATTAAAGCACTCTTACGACCTAAATCCGTTCCACATTCAAGAAATGATGTTCCGAAATACTTTATTTGAATTTGGACCTAGTGCACTAGGATTCATATTTGTACAAGGATAATTTGGCCTGTAATTGGAACGGATTTGATTGCAGTGTACTGCTTTTATTCGGGAGTATGTCAAACCCAAAGCTTGATAGGTACTTACTTGTATGCGTACAATATAAATGCTTCTATGATTATTAACTAAAAAGAAACCGGGCAACATTGTGCGAAGAATTGTACTAAAAAATTGGTAAAAAAAACTTTTTAAGTTAAACGATTTTATGTTAAAGATATGTACTAAAAGCTAAAAAATAATAAAATAGATACAGTCGTGGGCATTATAAACATATGCATAGACTAGACTAAAATAAAACCGTGGGGCACGTCAATTGTCTACAATTATCGATTAAAATGTGCGATAGAAGAATCGTTTAATTCGTCGTTAGGCAGTTGGCCCACCGACGGTGAGAAATTTTCTTGCTCATTGATAGTCCGATAGTTATACATTCCATGTAAACTAAAGAGATGTTTCAAATAGTTTATCGATGAACTTTCACACTGCTGGCTGGCGAGGACTCGCTTCACTACTCGTAAGTTTATCTTTAATCGGCAAAACTTATGATTAAAGTAAACACTCGCTCAACACTATGAAACCCTAAAACTCGCTTATGGTCGAGCTCGCTAGCTTGTTTACACATTCTAGCCCTACTTGCCACTCGTCCATCATTGTCGGTTGAACAACTGTCTTATTATCGCGTGACACTACAAAACGAACATTTTCAACGATTGTCGACGATTGACGTGCCCCACGGTTTTATTTTAGTCTAGTCTATGCATATGTTTATAATGCCCACGACTGTATCTATTTTATTATTTTTTAGCTTTTAGTACATATCTTAAACATTACAATGTATGTTTAACATAAATCCGTTTAACTTAAAAATATTTTTTACCAATTTTTATTTACGGTTTAAGACATTTATTTCTCAAAAAAGAATACAATTCACTTATTATTGAGAAGTACAAGTAATAAGGAACGGACACTAAAACTATAATAGTATAAAATTAAATGTATTGTGTTAGTAATTGCATAAATTAGGTGGTTAGTAAAGATAACTTATATTATAACTTATATACTTAGATAAGGGTAGTTTAATTTCCAATTCGACTAGCCAAGTGTGATTTCTCGAAGTACCCATCCTTCCGTTTGTTACGCTATACCGTGGAATATTACCAGAGTACGCAATGCAACTAATGGTTCCTATCGTTATTTGAAAGCAACTGGGTCGTCATGTACTTTCAAAATGGTTTCGATCAAATTTCAATTATTTTCTGTTTATTTCTGTTGTTAGGAATATTTTATGTATTATATTATAATATTTATATGTATTATATTACAATTATTTTCTAGTTTTTAGTTTTTATTTCGTATTCTGTTTAATTCATTTAGTGCCTCATTATTGCAAGGTTTCTTGCCCGTTAGTTTATTGCAGTCCAACTCCTCTATACGTAGTCCTTGCAAAGATCTTACTCTTCAAAGAGCCACGTAAGCTTGACCTTCTTCAAATAGTTGCGCACCTAAGTATACGCCATTTTGTGTCAGCGCCCATCTTAAAATTTTGAGATTGTATAGTGCACTGTATTCTACTTGTCAAGCCCTTTTATTTGATGGACATATTGATGGGGTTGATAAAAAAATAGGTTATCAGCCATTTGGTAGCGGCCGCCATCTCTGATTTCAATTTTGCTTAATAAATTGTATTCTACTTATTGAGCCCTTTCATTTGATACCCATATTGATGGGATTGATAAAACCTAGATTATCCACCATTTTGTAGAGGCGGCCATCTTGGATTTCAATTTTGTATAGTACATTGTATTTTACTTGTGAAGCCAGAATTTATTTAATTGTATAGTCACCAGAACTATAAGTACCAAATTTCAGACCAATCGGTCAACAGGAAGGGGGTCAAATTTCAGTTACTAAATTTGACCCAAGAATAAAAAATAAAACAAACGGGGTAAGCTAAATAAAACCGTTTAAAAATGTTGTATTGTACTAAGTATTTCGACTTCCACAGAAATGAAGACGCGAGTACTTCTAATACGTGAAAGCTAGTATAGAGATCTTATTTTTACCTATACATCAATTTGACTGCATTTTTTATAAGGAATTATGTACTATATTATGTACTCTTTTATCTAACCATATTGTTATACCATTAATCTGCGTAACGGTTATCGTTACTTATTAATTAATTGATGGCTTTGATACAGTTGCTCCCGAAGCACCTCACACTTCGATGGAATCAACTTTTTATAACTTACCCTTTTAAATAAAATACATTTAGGTAAACAATTAGGAAGTAAAAATATCTTTGAAGTAAGAAAATGTTTTGATCTTCCTTTTCCTCGTGCCATTTTTATTCAAGTTGTGAAAATTGGACGTCAGATACTTGCCTCGTGCGAAATGGATTATGTCGGTACTTCCCATTCCAGCCCAATCTTTTATGTTGTCTATTCAAGTTTATTTCTATGTATAATTACAATACTTACTGTAGTGGACGTTTATTAGATTGTAGTAATAATAAGACATAGTGTTAGGTAGCGGTATTTACACACCCGTGCCTCGGAGAGCACGGTCCTGAGCCTGATCTCTTCCCGGTCGTGTAGCTAGTCGTCCCATCGGATCATGATGTCATCAGGATGATGGATGGAATAGAGAGTGCCCCTGTGTTTGCGCAACCTCTTGTGGTTTATAATATGTCTCCGCAGATGGTTTGTCTATGTTGAGACTGGCCGCCGTGACTGAAAATCTATCAGGAAGGGATTAGCATGTAATCGGGACGACGGGTTTATGTATATTCCACTTTACAGTACAACAGATCCTGAAGGGTCGAAGTGCTGTACGTAAGTACACCCCAACCAAGATATACTACTTTAGAGTTAATAGATGGCAAAAACAAGATAATTTGCTGGATAACTTTTGAAGTCACTATCCCTTGAATCAAGAAATAGATCCTTAAAATATAGTATAGTGTACAATTCATTCTTATAGCAATGATTGTTAAGTCACTTTGGTAACTACGCAGTATTAAAGCGTGCTACGAGATTACTACGCTAGCTACAAAATGTCATTAATACGCAGTGCGATGTTATATATTATGTTATGGGTACCAAGCAAGCTAACCTACGTCACCCTACCCAATGCCACGTCATACTTAAACAGATTAATTGCCTCATGTTTGTTATAGTTTGACTGAGTGGGTCGCTATTGCGGCTATTTTACGAGCTATCACAAAAGTAATTAATAAAACTGTTTTAAATAACAAAATGCCGCCTTTAAAACTAAAATGATTTAATTAATTTCAACTATACCTTAATAAAAACCTAATTGAGGTTGTTGGCATTAATTAGTAACATTCGTTCTCTATTCTTTATGAAATTATTAGCCCGACGCAAAAAGAGGGGTGTTATAAGTTTGACGTCGATGTCTATCTGTTACTGTGTGTGTGTGTGTTTGTGTTTGTGTGTCTGTCTGTCAGTGATATCGTAACTCTCAAACGGATGGACCGATTGCAATGAGGATATTTGCATTTGAAATCCAGTTTCCTTGCGGTGGTTCTTAGCTATGTTTGGTTAATATCGGTCCAGGAGTGTAAGAGTATCAGCCCTTTTCACACAATTTTAGTTGGAGTCGGGGGTTTTGTAACGGTTAGCTTATTTTCGAATGATACATTTTGTAATTGGTGGCTTGATTTTCAATTGTTTTTATTTAATTGTTTTTAGTGAGTGCGTGACAAGCGTGTTATTAACAAATACAATAATATCATTATAATTAAAATCAATAAAATAACAGTCGATTTCCTTTTAAAACATCGTCATCATATCAGCCGAAAGGCGTCCACTAGACAAAGGTCTTCTCCAAAAATCCGAGCCTTGCGCTTCCCGCATCTAGCGGCTTTCAGTGACCCTCACAAGATCGTCGGTCCATCTTGCAGGGTCATCACGCTGCGTCTTCC
Organism: Pseudoips prasinana; assembly: GCA_951640165.1. Classification (NCBI taxonomy): domain Eukaryota; kingdom Metazoa; phylum Arthropoda; class Insecta; order Lepidoptera; family Nolidae; genus Pseudoips; species Pseudoips prasinana. Next base: position 20,603,777 of record OX621237.1, on the reverse strand, counting down.
GGTTTGGGGGCGCCAGTCCATAACCTTTCAGCCCCAACGTCCGTGGTTTCTGCGAGTTATGTGCTCCGCCCATTGTTACTTCAGCTTTGCAATTCTTCGGCATATGTCGGATACTTTGGTTCGCCTGCTGATTTCAACATTTAGGATTCGATGTCGCAGGGAAACTACGGGCATAGCCCTCTCCATTGCTCTTTGGGACCTTGAGCTTTCTTATGAGGCCCACAGGGATCGGCCACGTCTCTGTTCCGTAATTCATCACTGGCAACACACAGTGATCGAAGACTTTCGACTTGAGACACTGTGCAATTTCAGACGAGAAGCTGTTACGTAGCTTCCCAAATGCTACCCTACCTAGTTGGATGATCTGTCTAAGATAAATAGGTATAGATCTCTACAACAAACACAATGGCCACTTTAGAATTGGTCGCATTAAATCAGCGCGTGTTGCAGTTTATTGAGTTGCCGGTATCTGGTAGCATCAATGGGCGACATTAAAACTATTTTCCATCCTTTTTTCATGAGGTTATTGTATAGGCAGAGTCATAGATCTATATGGTTCCGTTTGTATGGCCGGCCTTGAAGAGCTTAGGCCTAGCTTCTATGAGCATGTCGTGGTGTCCACTTCTGCATCCTCATCCTCCCTGATAGGCTAGAATTCGTTTTGCATCTCGAGCTGAAAGGGTTCGGGTTTTGGATAGGTAAAATTCGTAGACTTCCTAAGTCTCTGGACTTTGATATGTTTGATATTAAGGTTCAATGAGCCTCTTACCGGTCTGATCGCTCCCAATTTTAACGGCATTCATCACAGAGATATCATTAAACATCTGTTTTCTTGTCGACAAGATGAACGCCTATCCCGTTTTTAGGGTTCCGTAGCCAAATGGCAAAAAAGGAACCCTTATAGATTCGTCATGTCTGTCTGTCTGTCCGTCCGTATGTCACGGCCACTTTTTTCCGGAACTATAAGAGCTGTACTGTTGAAACTTGGTACGTAGATGTATTCTGTGAACCGCATTAAGATTTTCACACAAAAATAGAAATAGAACAATAATTTTGAGGGTTCCCCATACATAAATCTGAAACTCAAAAATTTTTTTTTCATCGTACCCATACATGTGGGGTATATATGGATAGATCTTCAAAAATGATATTAAGGTTTTTAATGTAATTTTTTTCTACACTGAATAGTTTGCGCGAGAGACACTTCCAAAGTGGTAAAATGAGTGCCCCCCCCCCTGTAACTTCTAAAATAAGAGAATGATAAAACTAAAAAATATATATGATGTACATTGCCATGTGTAACGAAAATTGGTTTGAACGAGATCTAGTAAGTAGTTTATTTTAATACGTCATAAATCTTAAACTGCAATTTACCTTTCATTTAATCAACTGATATACTTGCTGCTACGGAACTCTTCATGGGCTAGTCCGACTCGCACTTGGCTGGTTTTTTTGTTTAACCATCGGGGCTTTCGCTGCCGAAGCCGGACCTAGTCCATGTACAGTAGTATGGCTTCTTAAAGAAGGAATTCATCATAAAGAGTATCTCTTTCTCCAGGAAGTTGGCTAGCATTTAGCCACGGGAGTCTTCAGTTGCAAATTACGTCACTCTCAGCTCGTTACCAAATTTTTTGCCCAGATTTGCGTTAAATCATCCCCATGACCACAGTGGTTTTGGACTAGCTGTGCCCCGCGGTTTTACCAGCGTTAAACTTTATAAATTAAAACCTATGTGTTAATCCAGGGTGTCAGCTAACTCCATAGCTAATTTTATTCCAACTTTCGCCTTTATGATATTAGTGTGATATATATATATATGTATATATATGTGTGTGTGTGTGTTTGGGTATAGATATAGCCTCATAAATAACCTCAACCTCATCGTTAGACTGCATCGAAGTCTATGAACTTCAATGAATACCGCTTGGTAATTCGGAGTATTAAGTATGCGACCCTAGTTGACAGTTGACACACGTTTGTAGTGGTTAAAAGGTTAAACAACTATCGTTAGAATTGATTTGATGCATATTCATTATAAATAATAATTACACTGTCATTTTAAAAATGTAGATAATATTATTTACGCAAAATAATTAAATTGGGGTTCTAAGTTCAAAAATTGGAATGTTGGCCCCTAATTCAAATACAGTAAATTCAAAAATTCAAATTCAAAATTCAAAAGTCGTTTATTCCGTTAAAATATTACATTTGTGTGGAATCGTCAATTTTTTTTACCCTACCGTGCAGTGCATGACGTGGCAGCTACTGAGAAACACTGCCAGAAAACTCAGTAGGAATCCTTTTTTAAAATATATATTTCTTAAATAAATTTACATTGTATTTAAATGTGTTAATTTAGAGCGACTCAATCCCAAGCTGTTTTGTCACTTAAATAATCAGAAGTTTTGTAATAAGCCCTGCTACACAATTTGGCTTTTATAATTCTTTTAAACTTATTCATAGACATTTCTCGGATATCGCTGGGAAGTTTGTTATAGAATCTTATACATTGCCCCATAAAAGAGTTACTTACTTTGTGGAGACGGGTGGTATGTAACACAAAGTTATGCTTATATCGAGTATTTATATTATGAGTATCACTCCTTTTACAGAAGGAGTCTTTATATTTATGCATATAAATTAGATTCTCATATATATACTGACATGCTACAGTCAGAATGTTAATCTCTTTAAACTTCTCTCTCAAAGATTCTCGCGGACCAAGTTTATATATTGCTCTTACAGCTCTTTTTTGCAATACAAATATGGTGTTAATGTCCGCAGCGCTACCCCAGAGAAGAATTCCATAGGACATTATACTATGAAAATAACTGAAATAAACCATTCTAGCTGTATCCACATCAGTAAGCCGTCTTATAGTTTTAACAGCATATGCAGCAGAACTTAATTTGCCTGATAGGTTTTCTACTTGTGGGCCCCATTGTAGTTTTGAATCAATTGTGATACCCAAAAACACAGTTGACTCAACAGGGGTCAATCCAGCTCCATTAAGCTGTACATTGGTAGCCACCTGTTTCACATTAGGTGTAGAGAATTTTATGACTTTAGTTTTCTTGTCATTTAGCAAAAGATTATTAGCATTAAACCAATGAACAACTTTAGAGATTGCGTCATTTACTTCGTCAAAATTGCGTAATTGTCGATTTATTTTAAACGTCAATGAAGTATCATCCGCAAACAAAACAATCTCATGTTTATCCCTTACATAGTAGGGTAAGTCATTTATATAGATTAAAAATAAGAATGGGCCGAGAATCGATCCCTGTGGAACGCCCATTACCACTGGGGATCCCGCAGATTTTTTACCATTTATATCGACCTTCTGAATTCTATTGCCCAAGTAAGAAGTCAAAAGTTCGAGAGCCTTGTTCCTGATACCGTAGTGGTGTAGTTTCCTGACAAGAGTGTCATGATGAACACAATCAAATGCTTTGGACAAATCGCAAAAGATACCTAATGCATCCTGCGAGTCCTCCCAAGCCGCGAATATACTTTTTAACAGATTGACTCCTGCATCTATAGTTGAACAACCCTTCGTGAATCCAAACTGTTTCCGATGAAGTAAATTATGTATATTAAAGTGACTGAGCAACTGGCTAAGCATTAGCTTTTCAAATATTTTACTTAGAGTGGGCAATACGGAAATAGGTCGGAAATTTGAAGGATCTGAAGTATCACCAGCTTTAAACAATGGAATAATTTTACTATACTTCATCAAGTCAGGAAATACGCCAGATGCGACACAGCAATTGAACACAGCAGCTAGATGTGGGGCGATTATAGTTATAATTGATGAAATAGTCTTAACAGATAAACCCCACAGATCCCTAGTGGTTTTCATATTAATACTTTTGAAAGCATTCAAAATATCTTTAGGGTTAACCACCGAGAATTCAAAATCTGTGTCACACTTCTCTACGCTTTGCTGGAGTATTAGCTCAGCAGATACAGAAGAAGACGCAAGAGATTTGGTAACATCGATTGGAACATTAGAAAAATATTTTTCAAACTCAGTCGCCACTTCTAAATCGCTTTTAATGTCAACATTATTTATTCTTAAATTAAAATCACGACTACGTATTTTTTTCCTACCTGTCTCAGTATTAATAATCTTCCAGGTGGTTTTAATAATATTTGTCGAATTTTTTATAATATTTTTTAAGTACATCGATTTAGCAATGGAACAGGCTCTTCGAAAGGTTTTGGCATATTGTTTTACATGTTCTAGAAAAGTCGTATTTTGATTATAGGATCTTTCTTCATACAATTTATATAATTGATTGCGACTTTTATAAATTCCTGGAGTTGCCCAATCACAGAACATCAGACGGTTACTTACAGACAACTGTTTGGGTGTGAATATTGAGCAGAACTCACCATTAATCAAGTTGAATAAAGAGTTGTACAAGTGATCCGGATCACTATGATAGGGCAACAGTGCCAGTTTTCTTGCTATATTATATTTAAATATTCCTAAACGGCTTTCACTATATGGTATGTAACTTATTTGTGTACTTTGAACCTTTGGAGAATTTGAAAAAGTGACCAACTGACCAGAATGATCTGACTGAATCTTATTCATTATTAATTTATTTAAAGGTTTTGCCGAGCTAAATATATTGTCAATGCATGTAGCACTTGTGGCAGTAACTCTAGTTGGTTCTGTAAAGTTGTGATGTAAATTATAGGACATAAACAAATTTAAAAAATTACAACTTGTTGAGTTTTTCTCCAAAATATTTACATTAAAATCTCCACAAATGATAACAGTTTTATGGGTATTAGTTAACTTATTTAAGGCATCCTCCATAATGTCTGAAAAGGTATCAAATGGTGCACAAGGAGGTTTGTAAAGACTCACAACAATAAATCGCTCCAACTCAACACATGAAATCTCTACTACTCGCTCAACAGAGAGGCTCACAACGTCACTTCTTTCTTTAAACTTCAACAAATTATTTATTAATATTAGAGAGCCACCATGAATATACTTTTCTCTGATGAACGAGCTTGCAACCTGGTGATTATTGAAGCTGGAAATGAATTGATGGCGTTGTAGCCAGTGCTCAGTTAAACATAAAATATCAATATTGCTACAATTCAAAAACAACTCCAATTCTAACTCTTTCCCCATCAAACCTTGAATATTTTGATGCACCAGGTTGATACAATTTTTTTGGTTTTTCTTATTGTAGGCATTTATGTTTGATGGGTTCACATTATTTTCCATTACAAGATCTGAACATTCCTTATCATGCTTGACAGTACAATTAATATTTGAATTTGCTATTACGCAAGAGTGATTCTCTATTGTCATATCAGTTAATTTAAATTATCCTGTATACAGATGTCACCATTCAAGCTGGATATGTCATTGTCAGTAGGAAAAGTACTGACATTATCTATAGCATCAGTACATTGCTCAAATATGTTCTTGGCTGAAATATGAAAACAATAACATAGCGACAAAGCTATTTGTCTGGTATAAAAACTAGGCAGATAACAATAGTTATCTTTTGTCATATAAAAGGGTTTCTTAACATATGAGTTAATGTCAATTACATGTAGTTTTTCTCTCATGTAGGTAGATATTGTATGTAATGTCAAATTCAAATTATACCTTATCCTATTTTCCTCCTGTGACAAACTATGGCTATAAGGAAATGTAAACATAACAATTTTACTTATATTTAAACGATCTAAACAATCAATATACTGTATTAGGGTTTTTTTATTTAAATTACCCCTATTTCCCATAAAAAGAATTAGATTTTCATCATTATTAAATTTATAATTAAAGACCTTTTTAAAAATGTGGTGACAAGAGGCACCCGGCATACAAAAATTGATGTTTGAATGTCCTTCTGTTGACAGTAGGCGCCCTAAGTTTTTACCTATTTCATCACTGAATATTGTTATTTCAGGTTTAAAAATATTTATTTCATTCCTTGTGTATGACTTAACTGCTAATGTTTTGTTCATTACAGATTGAGATTGACTAATGAAACTAGTGTATTACTAATTTGCAATAAAGCAGAAGTATCCTTTGGTGGTGAGGAACGGCTAAGTGACCGTTGACACATACAAGAATAATTATTGCTGAGCGATTCTAATCTTTCATTATTATAATTGCCAAGGTCAATCAGCTCATTCATAGCCAGAATGTAATGTTGTGTCTGTTTTTTCAGATAGTTAGTATTTAGTAACCTATCATATGAAAAGGCTTTATTTATACTTCTGCTACTAAATATATTTATTCATGCCACGTTTTCTTCGAAGTTGTATTCTTTATCTCCGAAGTATACTAAGCTAAAACTCTGAAACAAATTTAGAAGATAAATATTTAATATTATTACTATTTGTCCTAAAATATTTATTGTATGAATGTCTGGTTCATGTATTAAGAAGATTGAAAAAATTGACCTGATGTTTCTAAACTATACCTATTCAAGTATCGTATAGTTTGTTTTAAAAAAAAATCACGGTTTTTTTGTATATTCAATTATTTTTATTCAAGAAAAATATTTAAAAATGAAACTAAATTTGTCATTTTGTATCCAAATCATATCAGTTGGCCATGTTTCTAGAAAACAGAAGCTAATGGATATACATATATAACATTTCTCCGGTTAGGTGTCAGGAAGGGTGTCCTTAATTTATAAGATATTTAGTTCCCTACAGAAGCGAATAAAACTTGTTTCCTCAGAGAATATTAAATTTACAATATTGCAATCCAATTATTACACATCGCGGAAGCTTATGATGACTGGCGTTTTGATTCTATAATAACTAGTTATTCGTGAGCGCAATCAATTTAGCAAATATACTTTATGTTCGCAAACGTATATGAATAATCATGAACATCATAATTTTACCATAATTGAGATAATCATTGATAGCAACTACCTTACTAAAACTTGGGCACCGTATATGTATGTACGTTATTATGGTATGTAATTAAACTAAAGTTTGATTGGGCGGTTTCGCTTTTTTATTCACCACACAGGAAGTGTGTAAATTGACATAATGGTACTAAATATAGGCACAAGACTAGCAGAAATAATATAGTATAGTAAATTTATCGACCAAGGGGTAGGGACGGGAAAGGTAAGGAAAGAGTGAACAGAATGAGTTAAGCCATCTGGCTTGACTCATTCTGGCGTATGACTCTTGCCATGACAATTTTAATCCAAAATATTCAAACTGAATGTTCTTCCCCGGATAAATATAAAAGGAAATCTTGTAAATTTACACTTATGAGGTGGTTCCATTGAAGCTTCGATCCGGTATGAGATGGCAACCTTCAAGAAGCGAGCCTATTATTGTTTTAAAGGTCGGCAACGCACTTGCAGCTCCTCAGGTGTTGCGAGTGTCCATGGGCGGGCGGTGATCACTTACTATCAGGTGACCCATTTGCTCGATTGCCATCCTATTATATAAAACAAGCTTCCTTCTTCTTAAGCGGTACTTAGCTGGACTTGGTAAAAGCTAATTGCTGTTGTTATCAAGCATAGACATTAAGTGATGTCTGAATTTCCCGCTGCTTTTTATGGTTAGTTCCCATAAAACGTTTATTATTGTTATTAAATAAATAATCGTATGGATCATTTGGACAGAAAATAGTACGATTATGGTTCTTAAAATGTTTTTAAATACTTATTTATAGACATGTCCCAGAGTTCTTATTTCACTTTAACTATGTCACAGCCATCTAATAGATATTATTTGATTTAATATAATATTGTAACAGTGGCCGATGTTCGCAACGAGAGGAGGCGAACGATATTTTAAGGGGAAAAATTTCCAATAATAAGGCAATTCAATTATGCTGTTACGAAATTTTTTATTATTAACGTCGAATATTTTCATTCCTTTTTCTTATATTCTATGGCTTATCACATAAGCTACTTCTTATCAAATACCTTGTTTTAATTTTAAATGTAATATAATATACTAGCAGCCCGGTACGTGCTTCGCTACTTATAAGGCATAGTCATGAAAAAAATGATTATAAAGTTCATTTATTCAAACAAAAAAATATTTAAAATTGCTAAAAGATGTTGATTTTACAATTTTTCAAGACATTTTTTAAAATTTCGTTACGTACAAACCTTCCCTGGACTTCCACGAATAATTCAAGACCAAAATTAGCCAAATCGGTAAAGACGTTGTTGAGTTATAACATTACAACGAAAAGTGGCATTGATTTTTATATATATAGATAATTGAAGTATAGGATCTCCTATACTTACTTCAATTATATTTTAATCGATAGATCATCATCGTCACGATTATAATATCAATTGAGAACCCCTTTTATTGGTCTACCCTGGTAGACCGCTGTAAGTGGCGTGCTGACGCCACTTACAGCGGCCTATTTGACTGAAATTATATTCCATACATAAGTTCATCAAATCTCCTCTAAAATATTAAAAAAAAATTGTGGTGACATAATTTGAACAAGTTGTTTTATTTTAATTGAAAGTTTGAGCGCTCTTTATGAAAATCCCTTTATACGACAAAAGATTACTTGCTATCCGGTAGAGTGCCAGCTTTATTGGGCCTCTATCCAGACTGTCGGCTAGGCATTCCACTTTCTCGGCGTCGTCGGACGCTGAACGTTGATTTTGTTGTTTTAGCAGTAGCGTAGCCTATTCGGTGTCGGATTTGAGCCGTGTTAAGGATTCCTAAAGGTCCAGTGCGATGGTTTAATTTTGCTAAAGAATATTTAAATAAATATGAATTTTTATCGCCCTTTATAAATTGTGTTTTTTTTTAAATTTAAACTAGCTGTGCCCCGCGGTTTTACCCGCGTTAAACCATATAAATTATCACAGCTTCTTCCCCGTATGTGATAGCGTGATAATATGTAGCCTATATGTTGACCCGACCTCTTAGTAATATTCTTGCAAAAATTGAAGTAAATCCATGCAGTACTTTATGAGTTTAATAATAATATTCAATGTACAGTTTTGAATTTCCTACGATTTTATTATATTATGTATAGATTATGTATACTGAAAAACAACGAATTCAAACTATAATATGCATTATCCTCAGGTGCCTACGACGGATAACCATAGGGATGTGCGGATAATTAAACAATAGTTATGAATGCCTAATAACTATTGTTTAATTATCTTTGAAAATTATAAAAACTGAGACAGATAGAACGAGTCTATGTAGCCGTAGGCCGTAAGGCATTATGGTCAACTGTTCTGCCGTCAATAGTTGTGTCGACATGCATATTTACAGGAACGAATATCATCACGTGGGGGATATAGAAGTCATCCCAAGGGAACATCTACTGGAGAACGGGCAGCAGCGTCTTTTTGACGGCTTTGATCATCATACTGCGATCGGCAACCTAGGGTGGTTATGACAAATCCCATCAAGTGATGTATCTATTGTGTATTGATGTATAAGAGAGGCATTCGTCCAGCAGTTGACGTCAATCGGCTGATATTATGAATCCATATTAACAATCACAAATATCTGTAAAAATACCGTTCAGATTATCAATAATTCCTACTTGATATTGGCTATGTTACGCGTGGATAAAGTGGATTATTCAGTTGATGGTAAGCGAGGACTATGAATCCGGCATCTGAAGCAGAGCTTATATGAAAACCAGATAACTAATATACTACATATACAACTACTTTATGAATAAATACTTATATAGATAATTACACCCAGACATGTTCATGAACAAGTAATGAACTGACAGTAAGAACTGGAAGACATTATGGTAAGGCCCTCTCACAAGCTGGACGACTGATATTGTGAGTGTAGCTGGAGGCCGTTGTGGAAGTTTATATCCTTAGGGAAATCCGAAATCATGTCAGTCAAAAAACGTACTGGATAAAGATCCAGTACGTTTTTCAACTGACATGATGATGATAATGATAAAATTAAAATGGTATTTTATTGTGATTTTACATTATAACTAGCTGTGCCCCACGGTTTTACCCGCGTTAAGCTTTATAAATTATCACAGCTCCTCCCCCGTAGGTGATAGCGAGATAATATGTAGCCTATATGTTGACCCGACCTCTTAGTAATATTCATGCAAAATTTTAAATAAATCCATGAAGTACTTTTTGTGTTCAGCCCGGACATACTATACAGACCAACATACAAATATTTTAAAAACTATATTTTTGGATTCATTATCGATTGTAGATCACGCCCCAAGTACATATCCTTTTTTAAAAAATATTCTATGTACAGTTTTCTTTCCTACTATTTTAATATATGTATAGATAAATATAACTAGAGAATAAACATTATGTTATGAACTAAGAAATGCTTTCCTTACTACCAATAATAATCAATTACCAATAAATAATTTCCTTACTATTAAGTGGTAACTAACTTGCTGCGATCAATATCGTATTAATACTATTAATGCGAAAGTTTGTGAGTATAGTTGTATAGATGTTCGGTAGATTTTGCGTGAAACAGTAACAAACATCCATTTGTAAATGTTTCACTCAAAACTACCGAACGGATTTTGATGAAGGTTTGTAGTAATATAGCTTTCTAGCTGCGCCCCACGGTTTTACCCGCGTAAAATTTTATAAATTATCACAGCTCCTCCCCCGTAGGTGATAGCATGATAATATGTAGCCTATATGTTGACCCGACCTGTTAGTAATATTCATGCATAATTTGAAGTAAATCCATACAGTACTTTTTGAGTTTAGCCCGGACATACATACAGACATACAGACAAAAATTCTAAAAGCTATATTTTTGGCTTCGATATCCATCGTAGATCACGCCATGTACAGTTTTGACTTTCCTACGATTTTATTATATGTATAGATATAGGTATCCGATTAACACGTTGGCTATAATTTATAAAGTTTAACGGGGTTAAAACCGCGGGGCACATCTGTTCTTGGATATTTTGTGGTTAAAGAAATTTTATTTTCTCAAAAGAACGTAATACATTCACTTAAAGAGAAATTTACAATAATGTAACATAATAAGTGCCTGCCAAGCGCAGCTTAACTTATGAATAAAAACTTACATGCTAAGTGTTATTCTAGTAATAAAATAAAAGCATATTACATACTCAATACCTAAAAAACTTGAAATATTTTACAATTCCAAGTATTGAGGGTAAAATCTCTAAAAAACTAAAAATCACACGACGCGAGGATACCTAATGCAGCGCGGCGCGGCGGCGCGCTGCGTACCTGCGTTATACCTAAGCTAATAATATGAGGCTAATACACGGTGTGGTACAAAGAATAGGGTTGTAGCGGTTAAGTATATTTCGAAATAAAAATATTGTTTTTTTTTTTTGATACTTTTGTTAAACGGCTATTTTGTTGTCATTTTTTAAATTTATATATATGTATATATATATATATATATATATGCAGGGTTTTTTTTACTGTTTATTAATTTTATTTTCGTATATTGTTTCTTTTAGGTCAGCAGGGAGACGTCTTTAACTATGTAATTTTTTAATATTTTTTTAAATAAGTTTATTGATTTTATTTCTTTAATATATTTCGGTAAGCTGTTATATAACTTTACCCCTTCATACATAATATTCTTTTTACCATAATTTGTTTTGGGTGTTATTAGACTTATGTTATTTGCTTGTCTGGTGATAATTTTCTGCGTCTGTATTTTCTTTGTAAATATAATTTGCGAATGTATACCTTTGGTCAATATATTTCTGATGAGTAAACATATATTGTACTTATACGTTTGGTTAAGGTTCATAAGTTTTGTCTCAATGTAAATTTTTTTGGTCGAAGTTAAGTAGTGATACTGAAAGAGTACTTTTATTATTTTGTTTTGAGCCCGTTGTAGTACTAGTAAGTTAGATTTAGTAGCTGAACCCCAGACCTCGATTAAATAATCTATGTTGGACTTGACCATGGAGTTATAGATAGTATATCTGACTTTCCTGGGTAGGCACCGCACCATACTACGCAATGCTCCCGCGAGTGACGTAAGTTTTTTAATTATATTTTCTATATGGGGTCGCCAGGACAATTGACAGTCGATTGTTAGACCAAGGTATTTTTCTTTACTTACACGATTAATTTCCTGGCCATTAATAGTCAACTTTTTGTATGCATCGATTTTTTTGTTTTTGCTCGCAAAAATTATATAATTTGTTTTACTTACGTTTATTGTTAGTAAGTTTGATTGTAGCCAGATATGTAACAGGTCCAGATCATGTTGGGCTTGTTCTATGATCGAGGATATTGCCTTACCGGAGTAGAATAAGCTTGTATCATCAGCATATAACGATATATCTCCCTTTAGTCCAATTTCATGTATGTCATTGATGTAAATTAAAAACATTAGAGGGCCTAATATTGATCCTTGTGGGACACCATACGTTATTAATTGAGGTTTACTTTCTTTATTATCAAGTTTCACGACTTGGTATCGGTTTGTAAAGTAACACTGTAGCATTTCGTAGCAGGTGCCTTTTATATTTAGGTTTTTGAGTTTAGTCATGAGGAGATCGTGGCTTACGGTATCGAACGCTTTTTTCAAGTCAATGAAAATACCTAGTGAGAGCTTTTTACTGTCAATATTTAATTTTAAAGATGTGACTAAATCAGTCGTAGCAATAAGTGTGTTAGATTTAGCCCTAAAACCGTATTGTTTTTTGTATAAGAAATTTATTGAGTCTAAGTATTCAGTTAGTCTAACATATAATATTTTTTCATAAATTTTTGATAGGACTGGCAATACCGATATGGGACGGTAATTCCCTGGGTCAGTTTTATTACCTGACTTATATATTGGGCTTACTCTTGCTATCTTTAGTGAATCCGGGAAATTTCCTTCTCTGAGACAATTATTGACGCAATCGGTTAGTGTGGGGGCTATCAAATCTTTTACACATTTTATGGCCTTTGTGTTGATACCATCTACACCAGTACTCGTATTTGCATCTAGGCTATCAATAATTTTAAGCACTTCAGTAATTGTAGTTGGTTTGAATTCGGTCAGCTCTTTGTCGCTGGTTTTCGGTTTTGAAATAATTGGAACACTTGTATAGTTTTTTATCTGAACTTTTTGTCTAATAATGTTATTCGCTAATTCCGCACCTATGTTTGAGAAAAAGGTATTGAAACACTCACATATTTGTTCAGTGTCGGAGATTTGGCCTAGGCTTGTATCTAATTTTTTGGGAATATAGTTTTGTTTAATTTTGTTGTTAGATAGGTTATTAATCAGTTTTCGCAGACGGAATCATTATTTTTCTGAGGCTATTGAACTTACCTTAATGACACATAATGATATAAGTGGCTATGATGTGAATTGACCCAACCTACGAGAACATTCAACTCTTTAACTCTTTATTGTAATAAATCAATATGAATGGCCGTGATGGGGTCGGTCATCCTAATGAAATTAAGCTATTCATGTTATTGAGGATTTGTATTATTGTGTATAATTTGTATTATTACAAGCGCAAATATGTTAAACTCAGATTTATTGGACCTTAAATGATACCTTATTGTAGTTTCAATGCATCTGCGTTGGTATATTCATGACAATTTGATTAAGGAATGAATACCTAAATCACATTGGACAGTTCCTACGTCTAACATTTAGTTCAATTTCAATCGGAATTGATTTTAGCTTTGTCTCTTTGTCGGAAGCTTTAGTAAAATTTCATGAAATAACTTTGCAAAATACTAAGCATTTGATGTATAAGGTACACGTAAAAGAAATTATCAAATGCATCATCACAAATAAACCAGTTGATACATACAAAAAAATATACATTTACATTTTGGTTTCCATAATAAACAAGCTCTGCTTAGTTTGGAATATGAGGCACGTGTGTGAAATTGATATTATAATTTTTATTTGATTTGCTTTAATTTCTCTCTTACTTATTATTATTATTTGTTTGTAAATGAAAATTAATTTTAATTATTTGTCTAGTAAATTATCCTGTACCTAATACAGGTTTTCGTTTGAAAACCTACATCAGGCACCACTCCCTCACATACTGTAATTTTAAGGTTCTCTTATGGTAAGACCTATACCTGCCGTACAGTGAGAGAAAAATAAAGTGATTTTTAGTGATAGATTCAAAAAAATATGCATCTTATCCCTTACAAAAACTTTTCGCTGTGAATTCTTCGTAACTTTAGAAATTATTTTATATATGTATAATATGATATCTTCCCGGCCGAATTTCGGCCACGGCTGCCATTCTCAATGGAGATTAGCCAATTGCCCAGGACATATTATATTATAGTGCACGAGTGTGTGCGCAAACACAGGAGTCCTTTCCAATCGGATCACTCTCATGATCCGATGGGACGACTAGCGACACGACCGGAAAGAGGTCAGGCACAGGACCGACGGCTTTACGTGCTCTCCGAGGCACGGGGGTGTAATACCGCCAACTTCCAGACTTCGGGCTGATTTTGAGAAATTTATTTTTACGGATAAAATTAAGCAAAATTAAATATTTTGAAAAAAACCCACGACGGTAAAAATCTCACCGAAAAAGAATAAAATAACTCGAAACCCCCGACTTAACCCAATTTTTATGTAACAAAATATTATAATATAATAGACGTAAAAATACTTTCTAAAAAAAGAGTTGATATCTCGAGAAATCGGTAATAGATATACTTAAGTACCTAAACAATGACTATCGATGTTTACAGTTTTTTCCTGTCTGTTTCTCGAAGATATACTTAAATGTAGCGATAATAATTTTACCATAATACATAACTGAGGAATATCCGTCGGGGGCTGGGTAAGCCCCGATGGTAAAACAAAAAACGAGATAGACTTTATTTTGTCGACGAGTAGACAGATGTTCAATGACGTCTCAGTGATCAATACGGTTAAAACCGGGAGCGATCACAGACTGGTGAGAGGCTCATTGAACCTAAATGTCAAGCTCCAGAGGTCCCGACTGATAAAGTCTACGCTCCGACCTTTACCCATCCACATCCAAAACCCTGAACCCTTTCAGCTCGATCTGCAAAACCGTTTCGAATGCCTAGCAGATTGCGAGAAGTGGACTCATACCACGACAGGCTCGTAGAAGCTGTCCATACGGCTGGGTCTAAGGTCTTCAAGGCCCACCGTACAAACAGAACCAAAAAGATCTCCGACTATACCCTGCAGCTTATGGACGAAAGACGGAAAATGGTTCTGACATCCTCTGATGATGCTACCAGATACCGGCAGCTCAACAGACAGATCTCAAAGTCTTTGACTCGCGACACGCGCCAATTTAATACAAATTGTATTAAAGAAGCCATTGAGCGGAACAAAGGCTCTAAAGTATTTGCAAGAGAACTGTTTGTTGGACAGAGCCAACTGACGAAGCTGAAGACTGAGGATGGCAGAATCGTCACGTCTAGATCTGAGTTGCTGGGAGAGATCGAGAGGTTCTACGGACAGCTGTATACAAAAACCCAGTCACCTGTCGATAGTTGTGCCTCAGATCCCAGAGCACGACTAACCCAACACTTCACCGACGACATCCCGGACGTCAGCCTGTGCGAGATTAGAATGGCTCTCGAACAGCTTAAGAACAACAAGGCGCCTGGTGATGACGGAGTTACGGCAGGGCCTCTGAAGGCGGGTGGTACACCAATCCTACGGGCCCTTCAGAAGTTATTTAACTCCGTCATACTAGAAGGTCAAACGCCACAAGCATGGCACAGGGGTGTGGTGGTGCTCTTCTTCAAAAAGGGCGATAAAACCCTCTTGAAGAATTACAGACCCATCACTCTGCTGAGCCATGTTTACAAGTTGTTTTCGAGGGTCGTTACGAACCGTCTCGCGCGCAGGTTTGACGACTTCCAGCCTCCCGAACAAGCCGGTTTCCGTAAAGGCTTTAGTACCGTAAACCACATACATACGCTGCGGCAGGTTATACAGAAGACTGAAGAGTATAACCAGCCATTATGCTTAGCGTTTGTGGACTATGAGAAAGCCTTTGATTCGATCGAAACTTGGGCCGTACTGAGGTCTCTCCAAAGGTGCCAAATCGACTACCGGTATATCGAGGTGTTAAAGTGTTTGTACGAAAACGCCACTATGTCAGTGCGACTCCAGGACCAGAACTCGAAACCTATCCACTTGCAGCGAGGTGTGAGACAGGGAGATGTTATACCTCCGAAACTGTTCACCGCTGCATTAGAAGATGTCTTCAAGCTTCTGGACTGGAAAGGCTTTAGCATCAATGTCAATGGCGAGTACATCACCCACCTTCGATTTGCCGACGATATAGTTGTCATGGCTGAGACCCTTGACGACCTCGGTACAATGCTCGATGGCCTCAGCAGAGTCTCTCAACAAGTGGGTCTGAAAATGTACATGGATAAGACGAAAATCATGTCGAACATCCATGTTGCACCCACTCTTGTCAAGGTTGGAGACTCTGCACTTGTAGAGAACTATTATTACCTAGGACACTAGACCTACTAATATTTACCTAGTACAGACCATCCAACTAGGTAGGTCCAACTTCGAGAAGGAGGTCAATCGTAGAATCCAACTCGGCTGGGCAGCGTTCGGGAAGCTACGTAATATCTTCTCGTCCCAAATACCGCAGTGTCTCAAGTCGAAAGTCTTCGACCAGTGTGTGTTGCCAGTGATGACTTACGGAACGGAGACGTGGTCGCTCACTATGAGCCTTATCAGGCGGCTCAAGGTCACCCAAAGAGCAATGGAAAGGGCTATGCTTGGAGTCTCCCTGCGAGATCGAATCAGAAATGATGAGATCCGCAGGCGAACCAAAGTAACCGACATAGCCGTAAGAATTGCCAAGCTGAAGTGGCAGTGGGCAGGGCACATAGCTCGTAGAGCCGACGGCCGCTGGGGCAGAAGGGTTCTCGAGTGGCGACCACGAACCGGAAGACGCAGCGTGGGCAGGCCCCCTACAAGATGGACCGATGATCTTGTGCGGGTCGCTGGAAATCGCTGAAGGCGGATAGCGCAGGACCGGCAATTGTGGAGATCATTGGGGGTGGCCTTTGTCCAGCAGTGGACGTCTTTCGGCTGATATGATGACACAGACTATTACATTAAACATTGTTAAAAGTTACCTCTATAACACTCATCTGAGAACATGCACCAGTCACCCACGAACTCATTCCTGAAGTCCGCATTGAAATCAGACAATACGTTTTAATTTTAATAATATTGCAATATTATCGTTTCACACTAATATAGCAGCGCCCCCTAGTGAGTTTAATATCATAAGACTTATCTTAGACCATGCACCCATCAACTACAAGCCCATTGCTGAAAACAGAATTGTAATCGGACAATTCGTTTTAATATTATTGCAATATTATTTTGCACTAATATTGTAGCGCCCTCTAGTGAGTTACAGCCATGACACCTATCTAACAACATGAACTCATCAAACACAAACCCGTTATTGAAAACCGCATCAAAATCGGATCATTATTAGTTTAGAAGATAGGTGGGAACATTACTTTGCACAAACGCACACACAAACATCTCTCACCCTAAACGCATATACCTGCTCCGTTCCGTCGTGGGTAAAAAATCCCAAAATCACTTTTTGGCCCGACCCGGGATTTGAACCCAGGACCTCGTTTTCTGCGGTTGAACGCGCTACCGCTAGACCATCGAGACAGTCCAATATAATTGAATTCCATAGGGGTAAAAATAAACCGTTATGGTGACACTCAGTCCGTTTGTCACAGCGGTTTGTCTTAATTACTACTAAAACCAGCGATAAGAAATTCGTTTTGTCATTAATATGAATTACCACACCGTGAAGCAAACATATTATTTATAATTATTTAGCATAGCCCACAGCATGTTGGTTGTTAATGAGGTCGCGCTGTGGGCTGTGGTAGAGGGTTATAAATATATTTCATCATAATTGGAATTTAATAAATATTCGTAGCGGCAATTTAATTTATCCTTTTAAAAGACAAGTGAAGACTGAAAAAATGAAAAATCCTTATTTTATCCTGATAGAAATTACAGACTATCCTGTTGGTCTAGTGGCAAGCCCTTGACTGCTAAGCCCGAGGTTGTTGGATTCCTTCCCGAGATAAATCTTTGTGTGATGAACACAATTTATTGTTCTGTGTCTGGGTATAATTTATCTATAATTTGTTCATTTATTTACTTTAATAAAAACGGTAGAACACCAATTACAGTAATTAAAGATAATTATTACAATAATCAATTAAAATATTAATAATGCAAACATAAACATTGATTTTAAAACACAATCATACATCATTCTCACAGATACGCAAACATTCTGACAATATTTCATATATAGATACATATATAAGTGTGTTTATTAGTTGTCTGGTTGCCATAGTACAAGCTCTGCCTAGTTCGGGATCAGATGCTTACGCGGGCAACTGACGCTAGCGCTGCAACCCTGCCCCGCGCCCTCTCAAGGGTATATTTACGTAATCTTTGTGATACGCGTAGAGTTATTAAACATTCAAACGGGAAATTCAATAAATTACATTATTTATATTAAATAATATAATAATAAATAACTAAACTAATTATAACTAAATTAAAGAGTACTTGACTGATAATTTAGAAATTTAGGTGAATGCTTTGTAAGTCCGATTTAAGATTTATGATGTTGAATTCTATTGTAAACTAATATTAAGTGTAATACATGACATAATGCTAATAACATACTTTAATAAGATATTTCGTGACATTATCCTCATTTATCTCAACTCAACAAAATGAATTAAAGGTTATTAATTCGAAACTCAAGGATATTCAGTTAATAAATAATAACATTGAAACCGCCATCACTAATTTATCTTGCCAAAATGAAGAATTCCGTAAGAAAATAGAATCCCTAGAGTCACAAGTAAAAAAGAACCGTGATTACATTGTAGTATTAGAGGATAAGATTGAAGACCATGAAAGAAGCAGTAAGAAAACCTGCATCGAAATAAAGAACGCCCCTAAAAAGCCTCAAGAAAGTAACTCCGACTTAATAAGTATGGTCACAAACTTGGGAAAGCACTTAAGCATGGAGATGGACTTACGTGACATCAAAGACATTTATCGAATGCCTAGTAAGAAAGAAGGTATTACGAACACTCCCATTATTGTTGAATTGAACTCCACTATGTTGAAATCTAATCTACTAAAATTCAAAATTCAATTCAAAATTCAAAAGTCGTTTATTCCGTTAAAATATTACATTTGTGTGGAATCGTCAATTTTTTTTACCCTACCGTGCAGTGCATGACGTGGCAGCTACTGAGAAACACTGCCAGAAAACTCAGTAGGAATCCTTTTTTAAAATATATATTTCTTAAATAAATTTACATTGTATTTAAATGTGTTAATTTAGAGCGACTCAATCCCAAGCTGTTTTGTCACTTAAATAATCAGAAGTTTTGTAATAAGCCCTGCTACACAATTTGGCTTTTATAATTCTTTTAAACTTATTCATAGACATTTCTCGGATATCGCTGGGAAGTTTGTTATAGAATCTTATACATTGCCCCATAAAAGAGTTACTTACTTTGTGGAGACGGGTGGTATGTAACACAAAGTTATGCTTATATCGAGTATTTATATTATGAGTATCACTCCTTTTACAGAAGGAGTCTTTATATTTATGCATATAAATTAGATTCTCATATATATACTGACATGCTACAGTCAGAATGTTAATCTCTTTAAACTTCTCTCTCAAAGATTCTCGCGGACCAAGTTTATATATTGCTCTTACAGCTCTTTTTTGCAATACAAATATGGTGTTAATGTCCGCAGCGCTACCCCAGAGAAGAATTCCATAGGACATTATACTATGAAAATAACTGAAATAAACCATTCTAGCTGTATCCACATCAGTAAGCCGTCTTATAGTTTTAACAGCATATGCAGCAGAACTTAATTTGCCTGATAGTTTTTCTACTTGTGGGCCCCATTGTAGTTTTGAATCAATTGTGATACCCAAAAACACAGTTGACTCAACAGGGGTCAATCCAGCTCCATTAAGCTGTACATTGGTAGCCACCTGTTTCACATTAGGTGTAGAGAATTTTATGACTTTAGTTTTCTTGTCATTTAGCAAAAGATTATTAGCATTAAACCAATGAACAACTTTAGAGATTGCGTCATTTACTTCGTCAAAATTGCGTAATTGTCGATTTATTTTAAACGTCAATGAAGTATCATCCGCAAACAAAACAATCTCATGTTTATCCCTTACATAGTAGGGTAAGTCATTTATATAGATTAAAAATAAGAATGGGCCGAGAATCGATCCCTGTGGAACGCCCATTACCACTGGGGATCCCGCAGATTTTTTACCATTTATATCGACCTTCTGAATTCTATTGCCCAAGTAAGAAGTCAAAAGTTCGAGAGCCTTGTTCCTGATACCGTAGTGGTGTAGTTTCCTGACAAGAGTGTCATGATGAACACAATCAAATGCTTTGGACAAATCGCAAAAGATACCTAATGCATCCTGCGAGTCCTCCCAAGCCGCGAATATACTTTTTAACAGATTGACTCCTGCATCTATAGTTGAACAACCCTTCGTGAATCCAAACTGTTTCCGATGAAGTAAATTATGTATATTAAAGTGACTGAGCAACTGGCTAAGCATTAGCTTTTCAAATATTTTACTTAGAGTGGGCAATACGGAAATAGGTCGGAAATTTGAAGGATCTGAAGTATCACCAGCTTTAAACAATGGAATAATTTTACTATACTTCATCAAGTCAGGAAATACGCCAGATGCGACACAGCAATTGAACACAGCAGCTAGATGTGGGGCGATTATAGTTATAATTGATGAAATAGTCTTAACAGATAAACCCCACAGATCCCTAGTGGTTTTCATATTAATACTTTTGAAAGCATTCAAAATATCTTTAGGGTTAACCACCGAGAATTCAAAATCTGTGTCACACTTCTCTACGCTTTGCTGGAGTATTAGCTCAGCAGATACAGAAGAAGACGCAAGAGATTTGGTAACATCGATTGGAACATTAGAAAAATATTTTTCAAACTCAGTCGCCACTTCTAAATCGCTTTTAATGTCAACATTATTTATTCTTAAATTAAAATCACGACTACGTATTTTTTTCCTACCTGTCTCAGTATTAATAATCTTCCAGGTGGTTTTAATAATATTTGTCGAATTTTTTATAATATTTTTTAAGTACATCGATTTAGCAATGGAACAGGCTCTTCGAAAGGTTTTGGCATATTGTTTTACATGTTCTAGAAAAGTCGTATTTTGATTATAGGATCTTTCTTCATACAATTTATATAATTGATTGCGACTTTTATAAATTCCTGGAGTTGCCCAATCACAGAACATCAGACGGTTACTTACAGACAACTGTTTGGGTGTGAATATAAAAAAGGCAAAGTCATATAACATTAAAAACACTAATAAACTTCAAGCGAAACATCTTGGAATAACGAACAACGCGGAAGTACCTGTATTTATATCTGAACAATTGACCCCAAAAGGCGCCCGACTATTCTTCCTGGCCCGAGACCTGGTTAAATCTAAGCAATACAAATTCTGCTGGACTTCTTTTGGGCGTATCTTAGTCAGGAAAGATGAAAATGCTCGTGTGATCGTCATTAGAAGTGAAGCTCAGGTACAACAATTAATGCGAGAAGCATGACTAATCCTATGTATTATCGTTAGATTATTACTAATATTAATAATTATTTCAATAACTGTTAGTAAAATCACAATTAATGCTTTGCTTAACTTTAGACTATATGGATTGAATTTAAACTATAGTAAATGTAAGAATAATCGGCTCGCTTTCACCCACTCACACACCACATTGAACACAAACCGTTTTACACAAAATATACAACAAACCCACTCAATACACTCACACATAAACTCACTCCACTTAGTACCTAAAACAGTATGTTATGTCTTGCCAGTTTATACATTTAAGACTAAATACACTTATACATATGCGAAGATAACAGTTATACGACTGCTGTGCTACTGTTGTACAAACTGTAAGAAACTTAATTCGTTTACTCTAATTAATAATGGATAGTAATTTACGTAATTTGCAGGAGTTGGATACTGCTGAGATCGCTAATTGTGCTATACTTGATATTGCACACTTGTACACTTACCTACAACATAATAATCAAAGCTTAACGATCCTGACTCAAAATATACGGAGTATCTACAGTAATATTGATGACCTTGAGATAAATTTGTCTCAAATAGGACATGAAGTAGATGTCTTAGTATTAACAGAGTGCAGATTAAACACCGATAAACAAATACCTGTGTTAAATAATTATACTTCGTTTAATACATCTAGACATTTAAATCAAAATGATGGCGTAGTCGCCTATATTAAAAACTGCCACTTACCCCAGGTATTAGAAATAAACATGACTCATGCCTCAGCTTTGCAAATTACTATTTCTTTTTTCACAATTATTGGTATTTATCGGTCTCCATCGAATACATCCGCCGATAATTTCATTTTCTCGCTAGATAAATACCTGCAAACTATACATTCACATAGTAACACTATTATTACTGGAGATATAAATATTAACCTAATAGAGAGACCTGCCGAGACATCACAAACGAGAAGTAACAGATTAAATTATTTAAATATGGCGGCTTTACATGGTTTTCTTCCAAGGCACTGTTTACCTACGAGGATTGACAACTGCCTCGACCACATGCTACTTAAGTTAGACAAATCTAAATACTTGGCTTTCGTAGCAGTATTAAACACGTCTATTACGGATCATTCAACGGTATTATTAAACATATCTTATACTTGCCAAGAAAAGTCTTATCAAAAAACTAAATCTAAGACTGTGACCAATTTTGAGAATGCCTACAAAGATCTTATAAAAATGGAAACGTCTTTTCTCAATGCATATAGAGACCCAAACATATTAGTTAACGCGATGATAGATGTGATTAGGACATCTCTCCACCAAAACACAAAAATTGTTTCATTCTCTAGCTCTAAGCGTACTCTAAAGCCCTGGATATCCACGGGGGCATTGAAATGCATTAGACTTAGAAATAAAATGCAGCTACAGGCAAAGAGAGACCCTTTTAATGTTATCTTAATTATAACGTATAAGCGTTATCGCACATTTTAATCCAATCTTATTAAGAAACTAAAAAAGGCAATATCATAAGAGCCAAATTTTGATATCTTCGAAAAATCCGAAGCAACTTTGGAGAAAAATAAATGATATAACCCATTATAAAAAACCCAAGGCGACTAGTACACACCTACTTCAAATCACACCACACCCTCTCGACTCGTTAAACCGCGTAAACCACTTTTTTGTAACTATTGGGAAAACATTGGCGGAAGAAATCATCACTTTAACTCAGCAAGAATATATACCCATCATAAACAGCTTACATGCACCATCTCAAGTAAACTCATTTGTGTTGTTGGAGACTGATTTGGCAGAAGTGGATAGTACACTCATGGCACTTGACTCAGGAAGTGCTTCGGGGTGGGATGGCATACCAATAAGCTTCCTGAAGTTATCTCGAGACTTTGTAGTTCCTCTCATTTGCAAATTAACCAATTTGTGTTTTGAAACGGGAATATTTTGTAACGCGTTAAAACGATCTGTCGTCACGCCTGTGCACAAGGATGGAGATAAAAGCGATGTTAACAATTATCGACCAATTTCCGTCTTACCGTCATTTTCCAAAATAATTGAAAAAATCATAAATAAAAGGCTAATAAATTACTTGATTAAATATAACATTCTTTCCGATTCACAATATGGTTTTAGACAGGGGCGGTCAACTCAGGACGCAGTACTAGCGCTTACGTCTGAAATTACAGATATGGTTGACAAGGGATATAAATGTGTTACGGTGTTTCTAGACCTAAAGAAAGCTTTTGACACAATATCTGTACCCATTCTTGTGCAGAGACTTGAAGCTATTGGGATCAGAGGCAAGGCTCTTTCTCTTTTCAACAGTTATCTCCGGGGCAGGAGACAACAGGTTAAAATTGGCAACTTGTACAGTGACGAGGAAGACGTTGTTTTCGGTGTACCACAGGGCTCTGTGCTCGGCCCGCCACTGTTTCTGGTGTATATTAATGAACTCTGTAACCTACGAAACAGTGGCGGGAAAATCTGACTTGAATCAAAATTGTGACTGTCAATCCATCAAACACGTACCAACTACAAGATACCTGGGGGTTATAGTTGACGAGCGCCTGGCATGGCACTCACATATTATGTTAAGTTATTATGTCCCGAGTTCGAAAAGCGATATGGATCTTTAAAAATCTGCGACATGTGATGCCTCAAAATACACTAAGCAACATTTATATAGCACTCGCGCAGTCAGTAATATCATACTGCTTACCAGTTTGGGGAGGAGCCACTAAAACTAAATTACTTGAGTTAGAAAGAGCTCAACGATCACTTTTAAAGGTAATGTATTTTAAACCATATAGATACCCCACAGTCGATCTTTATAATATATGTGGCCTATTATCTGTAAGAAAACTGTACATTTTAACAATTATACTTTATTTACACAAACACATCCCATTTAACCCAGAAAACTTAGCTAGAAGGCGAAATAATATTGTAGCTCATTCGCCACGGGTACGCACAATATTTGCAAGGCGCCAGTATGTATGCCAATCAGCCTACATATACAATAAAATTAACGGTGAGCTAAAGTTCCACTACGAGGTCTCGCACAAATGCAAAAAAGTGATAACCGAGTGGTTAAAATCTCTAACTTACGAAGAAACAGAGCATATTCTAGATAGACTTAACACTTATTTCCTATACCGTACCACCAGAAAACAGGTAAACACATACAATAACACAAACACAAACTCAACCTCGCACACTACTATAATCACACATACATACATCCACTCACAATCAAACAATACACAGAGCTGCAAACTAGTTGAAGTTATTATTGTTTCTCTTCTATTTTTACTTTTATTTTTAATTTCTAAGATTCTGTTTGTTAATTTTATCTTATCTTTTATTTTTTAATGTAATAGTTATATTCATCTTTCTCAAATATTGTTAAGTATGGAATAAGGGAAGGAGCGAGACAACCCCAACACAAGTGTTATTAATTACTTACTGGGGCTGTCTCATTCACATTTGCTGATGTAACCATTTGAGTAACAATAAACATTTTTCATTTTTTTCATTTTTTTCATTAACTTTTATGTAATACTTTGCATGTCACATCAGGCAGAACATAGTGAACTAAGCGCCTTTATTTGTCATCTTATATTGTACCTACTTATGTTCAGCAATAAATGATTTGATTGATTGATTGATTAAAGTTGACCTGTCATTGTATAGAAGTCTTATATAACGCGAGATCAGCTTATACTGGAAATGTATAGCTTGATGTGAAGCCGTCTGTACGAAAATTAAAGCTAACAAATTATCAAAAGTTGTTGCTTATGGTGTTATCTATCTAGTCCTGCGAGGTTGTTGGTGTTTTTAACCCTATAGAATATATGTATTTATGTAAATATTAAAATGTAAGGGTAATATTACCCTACGTGCATTATTTTGTCTTATTTTCTTAATTTCCACTGTCGCTGGTCTGCTCGGAGAAATCATTTACAAAATAAGCAGTATTATTAGTCTCTTGTTACTTTTTATATATTGTTTATTTTGTGTGTAACTGAATAAATGAATAAAGTATATTTTTACATTCTTTGAATAAGGGGCTGAAGTGTAGTCAAAAAGTACAAAGTTTAGTCTCGGTCAGGCCATATAGGACCACAGCCACAGATAAATATATTTTACTTCTGAATTGATAAGTCAGCGACTAATGTGACAATGTTGAGTTTCTAAAATGTATACAGTAGCCCGTATAAATTTTAGAGAGTCAACATACAGATGTTGACTCTCTAAAATTTATACGGGCTACTGCTAATTTATTTAACAAAATCATCAAAAGGTAAACATATTCAGTGGACCATGTAGATTTTTACAAGAAAATTATGCTATTATTAGAAGTCAGTTTAATTCGCACCCATTTTAAAATAGACGGTTGAGTTCTTCTAATTCCACTTTCTCCGAAATTGATATAAATGTGGAATAATAATAATTTATAGATGTTAAAAATAGAAATACGTTCTTAACTAGCACTCTTTATTTAATCACTGTTCTCGGACTAACTTATGCTCTTTAGTGGGATTCGACTTGCTTAATAACATTATATAGGTTTATGGAAGGCGCGATAGTTTGATGCGTGCGGATTAAATGCTCGCTTGACCGCCTATTAACCCACTAAGCGTTGCGTATATACGTATTTAATGGATTAAAAATATTTTTTTATCTAGGTAACTATTTCGATACTTCAACGGAACGGGAAAATTCATCAAATATTCTACGTCATGCCTCTCAATACAAACGAATAAAAACGAAAAATAAAAAAAAATCTTTTTTTTATTCCTTATGAGGGGTTTTTATCCACGCGGATACGTCAACGTGTTCCTCATTTTATGATCTTAAGATTTTACGCAACAGAGAACTGTCTTTGTTTAGTTTTTGTAGTAAAGCTATTTAAGTAGAATTCATGAGTATAGTATAGTAACGTAAACAGTATAGTAACTTAACCTATTTTCTAACCCCTGTATATATATAAAACAATAAATTGAAACCCTAAAGATGTGGACATATGGGATTACGTAACCTCAATTTTCTCGATATTAGTATTGTATCTTATTGAAACGTATGCGGGGGTGCGATACAACCACACACATGGCAATAGTAGTATTACCCCTAATATAGGAGCAATACAAGGGAGCGTCGCGGGTACGATACTATTATGTATTACTGTCGTCAACTGCTGCCTATGGAGTATGTTCATACTATACATATCGCAAGTGTCTAGGAAACAAGTACATTTTTTATTTAAAAAATATTCTATGATAAATCTATTTTCCCAGACTAGCTTCTTGCTCTAATTCATATGTTTAAGATCACAAATTATTTAACTTTAACAAAAAATCTGTATGTTTTGCGAACTGTGGGTCAAAATCTCTACTTGATCCTTAGACACGTTTAATGTGTGTATTTCTATGATAAATCTAGTTTCTCAGACTGTCGTATAACTCTAATTATTATGTTTAAGTTCACAACTTATTTAACTTTATCAATAATCGACAAAATTTGCAATCTGTGGGTAATTTTCGCTATTTTATCATTAAAAATCTTGATCCCTAGACAAAAAGTAATAAAGGAATTGCCTTTGTGAGCATTTGATCTATCGCATTGCGTATAATTCTTTTATAAGTATCGTGTTAATGAGTTGTTAATTTAAGTAATAAAAATATTAAATTAAGTAAAAATGATTAGTACCTTTGCCGTCATTCAATAGTTAATGCCAACGTTTTGAGATATCTCACAATTACTACTAATGGGGCATCATCCATACCGAAAAGTATGTAGGAATTAATATGTACAGACGCCATCACATCCAGCTACCTCAAACTGTCAAATTTCTATTATAGAATTTAAACTTTATCACATAAGCATAAGGTTCACGTTCAATTGGGGAAATTTGACAGTTTGGGATAGCTTGATGTGCTGGCGTCTGTACGTCAAATAAGTACCTATAACACACCGTATATACATATTTCCTGAACCTTCCCGCCTTAAGATGGCACGAGGTCATCGTTCCGACCCAACCCTAGTAATTTGTCAATACAACAATGTTTCAAAGTTGCCTGTCTATAGCTACATGGAATAACGCTTTGAACTCAATTGGAATTCTAAGCGTAATTTCTCTTTGTATTGATATGTTTAGGTATCTGCAGTCCAATATTGAAGCGATCTATTTGACTTATGGAAATATCTTCCAATACATATCACTCGAGTTGATTGATGGATTTATTTATTTGGATGTCTGAGATAAACGTGTTGGTCGAATTCTCTGGTTCTATTACGCCTATATGTAAGTAGAAGAGAGAAAAATATAAACAGTGTACCTATCTTCTTCCCTTCTCTCTATTAAGCACGTGAATATTAACATAAACTTGTCACATTAATAATTTAGTAGTAATACAATTTTTATTTTGTTTTTGTTTAATTTTTGTTTCTCTTTAAGATAACGCCCGCACCAGGGAATCTAATCCCTGCGTCGCGGGGTACTTTACAAACATATAATAGACGGACACAAATTACATCCAGACTCAGAACAACTATTTATGGGTTGCACAAATAGTTGTCCAGCGCGAGACTGGAACCCGCGATACGAAGCGGCGAGGCGACCGTCTAAGCCGCTGCGCCACACATGCATTCAAGCAATATCAAGCTTACGTATTAAGCTTACATAATAAGAAACTAAATTTAAGCCGATGCACTTGGACAATCCGGCAATGCGGTCTGTCACATACATAGGTACCTACCTAAATATTATCCTTCAAAAGTAACAAGGTATTTTGCCATAGGTACATATTTAAAGACTTATGGGGCTTGGACTAAGTCTCAAAGGACCGCTCAAGTAAAAAGACTGAGATCTACACACAGTGCGTCATCGCCGGCTTGGACTACTGACATGGGATCATATATCAGGTAAGGAGGCCATCGCGTTCGTCGCCGTCGGGATCCTTCCCTTGCTAACCTCAAATCAAATCAAATTTATTTATTGGTTATTACAGATGTGAAAATGTGGTATTGATCTTATATTACCTCTGTAACATACCAATGAGATTACGACTCAGATGGCAGATTGTGCAACATTTTATACATTATTAATTTTCATGTTTAGCAATGAGCAATTTCTATCAATACAATTTTACTTTCTTAAAAAAAATCCATTTCTATCATTTTTTATAATAAATTAATAAACATCTTTGTCGTCATATACTTAAAATGTTAAATCTTCTAATTCTGTTACTCTCATAATAACATCTGTGGCTGTATAGGTGACATATCGTTTTAAAAAATCCATATTGTAAAATTTTGAAGTAGTACAGCGGCCAAGCGTTTTTGGCATTCATATAAGCACTAGCGGCCCGGTACGTGCTTCACTACGTATAAGGCATAGTAATAAAAAAAATGATTATTAAGTTCATTTATTCAAACAAAAACATATTTTAAATTGCTAAAAGATGTTGATTTTACACGTTTTCAAGACTTTTTTTTAATTTTCTCTACGTACAAACCTTCCCTGGACTTCCACGAATAATTCAAGACCAAAATAGGCCAAATCCGTAAAGACGTTGTTGAGTTATAACATTACAACGAAAAGTGGCATTGATTTTTTTATATATAGATTTACAGTTTAATTTACGAGTCACAACATATAATATTTTTCAGAAAAATTGATAGTACACTAGTGACTCTCCCCATCCTTAATACTCCTTTCTCAATTCACTACCAAGGTTACAAGCTCGCCGGTTCTTCTGACCTGGCCTTTCTTGAGAGTATATCCGATTAGGTCAGACAGTGAGAGTTATAGTTATCTATCTCTTTATGGAGATATACCAAAAGGCCGTTCTTGGAGATTTTGTTGGTCTTTTATTATACTGTAGTTAAGTATAATAAAAGACCAACAAAATATTTTGTGGGAATGAGTATCCAACTCATTCCCACAAAAAAACGATCGAATTTATTTATTTCTATATAATATTTAATGGAGGCGCATCACTTTTCTTTTGGTACATTTGCAAAGAAACCTTTTTTTTTTTCTAGAAACTCTTTCAAGAAGAATCTCGCATCTAGTTGATAAATTATGCCCCAAAGTATTATGAAACTGAAAATAATGTAGTTTTATATGAAGTCAATTCATTATATATACTATAGAAAATATGCTTCAGTTACCTTTCTTTTAGAAAAAGGTATTCATTTTTGTATATATTATATTGGAACGAAGTTCCTTATCGCGCGTTGTGAAAGGGGGCTAGACGGAAAAAATTCTTACTTAAAGTTGTCACGACACTTTTTGCAGCTGTGCGGCGTGCGCATGTTTCTCTGTCTGTCTCTCTCTCTCTCTCTCTCTTATAGAAAGCAAGCCAGATATTTTCATTTCTATTTCGCATTGAACAGTGTAGAGTCGCGACGATTATTTTTGTTGAGTGTATACAGGTTTTTTGTACATAATAAATAATAAGAAATAACTTCGTTCCATCCGGGTGTCCCTTGACATCTCTAAAGTTTTTTATATTATATATTTCGTAGATTTTCTTTATCTTTCTAATGTAGTTTAGTTAAGTATATCCATCTAAATAAAAACTTAAGTTTTTTTGTAGTACTATTCTAATTTCATTTATATATTTTTCGTAAATAAATTAGTATTCTATTTGTATATATTAATCTATAAAGTAAGCGTGTTTTGGTCTGCAGCTACACGTTCTTAGAATACCGTTATCACACCTATATTTGAATACTGAAATTCAAATTAATTCTCGTCATTATTAAGTCTCGTCTGCCTCACATCATATTACCAAAATAAGGGTGTAATAAATCGATTCGATGGAGGTAAAGAAATAAATATAAAAATTCTTCTGAAATAGCTTCTCGTATAATACCTATACTTATTATAATATTACCCAGCGCTATACCCAATTAGTGAGTGAAAATTGGCAGTAAAGCTATATCTATATAATATATCTGGAAAAAACTATAAATGAAATATTTTAATGTATGCCATGCTTAGTGACAGGCGTTGAAATATATATATATATATATATATATATATATATATATTGACTATATTAAATTGTTGTAATCACTTTTAGTAATAATAACACTCCCAAGGTTTTTATGAAACTTTAAAACATACTTACAATTCATTATTTTACAGACAGATGTCCCAAATTTTGTTATTAAAATAACTACAAACAACAAATTGTAACAGCTTGTACGACGAGGGCAGCTTATAATAAATGCATTTAGGGAAATCAAGCTCAGTTTATAAATTAAAAAGGTTGGCTGGAAGAGAACTCATGAGTTAAGCTCACCTGTGTACATGATATATTTAATCTGTTATATAAATATGTTTTTCTGTGTGCAATAAAAAATAAGTAAAAAATAAACAAAATAATTTAAAAGGATGCAAAAACAACGCATCCAAATAGCCGACTTAATATCTGGATATCTTGGGAAATTTATGACATGAGCTCATTCCATCCCATTAAATTATCTAATTTTGATTTTAGTAAATTATCTTTTTTATCACTAATCTAAAGTGATAAAAAAGATAGTTTATTAAAATCAAAATAAAATAATTTAATAGGATGGAATGACATTTAAGTACCTATGTAAATCTGTTAATATATGCAAAGTAGTAAAGAGCTTATGCAAGGAGTCCTTATTGTCTCCATCATCAGGGTATGATCAACAGTTCGCTTAGAAAGTAAACTGTATATTTATCTCAAGTTTCAAGTCAATTTTTAACCAACTTCAAAATAGGAGTTTCACTTGGAGCCATCATCAATAATAATTAGCTTATTGTCTAAGTGTTAGTAATAGAATATGTTATGGGGGTATAAAAACGAACTAACTAAAGAGTCGCCCACTCTCTGGCGTTGCTTGACTGCTACATAAGGGGTTTATAATAAATTAATTGATCCACTAAACTTTACTAAGTACTACTGTTAGCCTTGTTCGGATTTTTAAAATTAGGCGAAATGTAGCGGTATAGAATTATTTACTTTAAGTCCAATGTTTAAGTCGTTCCTATACAAATCTTACTCCACAATCTAAACTCAATACGAAACCAAGAAACATTATCTTCATTTATAAGAAAATAGATACAATCACGCGGCTACCTTATTTATGACTTTATACAAACATACTGCCAGTTCTACCAGATGTGCAAAGCCCCGCATGTTTTTTTATGAGTATCTTTCATAAAAAAAAAAACATGCGGGGCAATCTTTGGGGACTGCCGATAGAAGTGAATACTATTTTTTCGTTTCACATACTCGGAAAGTAGTGTTTATTTGATTCGAGTAGCGAGTGGAAGATGCTACTTCGCACCTTTGGGCGGTAAAGACTTATAGTAATTACTTCCCACTCGAAGGAGGGAATAAATTTTAAAAATTGAACTAAATTTTGTTACGCAGTTGGCTGTAAAAAATCCAACATAACAAAAAAAATATGCTCCGGTCATGTGAGTGTATTAACGGCCAGTGTGAATTTAAAAAAGACCCTCTGTCGAATAATACATTCAGTCAAAAAAGTATCGGGAATGAATGATTTGTTTATGGTTCCAAATTCAAATTTTTGTTTTTTTTTGTTGTTGTTAGATTGGCACAACTGTTTTCATTTTGGCGCGGAGTTTGAGTTGCATCTGTTATTTATATTAAATACAGAGCTGGTTTTAGTAATATCATATATAGTGTGTATTGCGAATTTCATAATGGACAAAAATATCGAACAAAGAGTTTGTCTTAAATTTTGCATCGCTAATGGAATTTCGTGTTCGGAGTCACTGAAAATGTTACAGAAGGCTTACGGTGAATCGATTTTATCAAAAACTCGTGCTTATGAGTGGTTCAAAGCGTTCAAAAGCGGTCGATGGTAGGCCATCAACGTCTGCAACTGAAGTTAACATAGCGAAATTGAAGGAAATAGTGTGAAAATCCTCATTCAACTCTGAGAGAGATAGCCGCCGAACTGTCTGTATCTCACGAGTTGATTCGTACCATTTTAACTAATCATTTGGGTATGAAACATGTTGCCTCTCGGCTAGTCCCAAAAGATCTGAATTTTCTCCAAAAACTCAATCGCATGAAAGTCGCTGAGGATATGGTAGAACGAGTCAATTCCGACCCAACATGAAACGCATTGTTACTGGTGACGAGACGTGGGTTTACGAGTTTGACATGCAAACTAGTCAACAAGCTTCGGATTGGCGCCTTCCAACTGAACCGAGATCGAAAAAACCACGCCAAAGTCGATCAAAAGTCAAAGTCATGTTGACTGTTTTCTTTGACTATCGCGGTGTTGTGCACTCTGAATTCTTAGCGGAAGGTCAAACGGTAAATAAAAAATATTATTTGAGCGTTATGCGGCGTTTAAGAGAGCAAATTCGACGAAAAAGGCCAGATTTGTGGAAAGAAAATTCTTGGATTTAGCACCACGATAATGCGCCTTCGCACAAGGCCATCATTGTGAACGAATTTTTGACCAAACACTCAACAAATACCATCCAGCAACCACCATATTCACCAGATATGGTTCCAGCTGACTTCTTTCTTTTTCCTAAACTCAAATTACCACTTCGTGGTACCCGTTTTCAATCGGTAGAAGACATAAAGGAGAATTCGCGGCGAGAACTGAACTCAATTCCGAAACCAGCGTTTAAAAAATGTTTTGATGAATGGATTATTCGTTGGCGTAAGTGTATCGTTTCTGAAATGAAATGAACTTTATTGTGGCACATAGGTTACATACGGATGTTATGTTACAAGTTTAGTCCAACTATGACCCGCCATACTGGCATACAATATAAAAATTTTACCTTCCAATAAAATTTGTATTATTTTTACTAGGACGTCCGAAGTCCATTATGAGAGAGTACATCGTCTGATTTCCGGTGCAGGTCGCTAAATTTGACTACTTCCGTTTTCTAAACTGTGCCTACAGCGCCCCCTATGCTCCGTTCTGGAACTAAACTGACACGCAAAGACAACCCGCCATATTGTGTCATTGTTCGGCTCATAATGATGGATGTAGCCCCAGGAAGACATTATCTGGACTTCGGACGTCCTAGGAAACATAATACAAATTTTATTGGAAGGTAAAATTTTTATATAATGTGTTCCGATTGACGTCCGAAGTCCATTATGAGAGACTGTTTGTTATCTCCGGGTGGGTTGTATTTGTCATAAAATAATATTTATTTAAAAACGCAACAATGTGATTCGTTATATTTAATTGAAGCAAGGCATTAACCACATAATCCAAATTGACATAAATCAAATATCTTCCAATGAAATATTAAGATTTAGTATGAAATTACTCGGACTGAGATTTCTCAGAAGTTATATCTGTATTTGATGTATTAATAATATGTTATTGATAGAATTTTCTAAAATTATGCTCATGTTGTCAGTTACCTTTACCTAGAATATCATTATTGTGGTAATTTTCTACCCAATTTAAAGATGACACTGCCGCTCCGCAACTTCCAGCTGAGGCTTGAATACCAGACTCTGCTGAAAGAAGTTTTATTCAACCACCGATCATCGCTGGTTTAGTAGGGGTCTTTAGTTGCTAAGAAAAGATTACTAATATTTCCTCTGATATTGTGTCATATTAATAGGAGGGCGTAACCAGTATATTGCATCGATGTGTGGGTCAAGAGCAGCTACAAATGTCCAACTTGATTGTTGATAAAAAGATGAATCAGTTTTCGACTCAAATATGGGATGCAAGGTAATAGAACCAACATCATCAATAAAATGGTCACCGTCAACATGTAAGCGAGTAAGGTCATGTACTCTGCGACCCGAAGATAACAGCAAAATGGCTGCAGTGTGCCTAGGTACTTGATATAGACTATTGAAATCTATATTGTAATTATTTAAATAAGAAACCAAAATTCTTGCATCCCATATGGGTAATTTAGGAGAAGCCGGCTTTGCCAAGGAAATAGCTTTGAGAATATGATTCACTATTGGGCTTGATGTTATTTGTATATTCGTTAAAGTTTCGCAAATAGATGCTATAGCCGATGTATGATCTAAAATGGTTCGGTAGGAGAGACCATGAGATAAATACAGATAACCGAGATATCTAGCCACATTTGCCGGTTCAGGTACACGACAATTTATACTATTTTCCTGACAAAACCTTAGCTTCTTATTTCAAATAGGGGCGTATGTCTTTATAGTAGACACTCTCCAGCACGATAATAATAAGATTTTCTCCTGCGATGTTCATGTATCCGTCAGCGCGTCCCACCCGAAATGAGCCAAGCTTCCAGGTTTAGATTGCTCACTTCAACTGGCGGTGACATTGTCATTGTGTCCACCAGGCTGGTGCTCAGATCTCGGATTTTCACGGGTCATTTTAGAGCTCGTGTTTTTAGGTCAAAAAGGGCTTCTTTCACTTGGGTGCCACTATTGGCACCACTATGAGGCCGAGTTGAGGTGGCCCAGCACTCTGGGTATCAGACTGGGCGGCGGAAACAACCGTGCCAGTCGATAGTGCCAAGATCTGCTGAACGCGTCGTGACAGCAGGCGTTCGAGTCGAGCAAGTCTAGAGTAACATAGTTTGTTACCACGTGAGCGGTCCGAGACGCGAACAAGTCTGTCTGGTGTTCCTCACAGGTAGAACAGCTTTGTGGTTGCTTCTACAGTGAGATGCCACTCTGAGCCGGCGCGATTGCGCGAGAGGTGGTCGGCTTTGGTGTTGAACAGTCCCGGTAACTAGTGGGGGAGAAGTACAACATTGAAGTGGTCTACCAGATCCAGCAGTTTTAGAGTCAGAACCAGCAGTTGTCGTGACCTGGTTCCTCCCTCGTTCCTTATATAAGAAACTACTGTTCTGTATTCTGAAGAATTACCGTCGAGTCTTAGAACAACGTTGCTCTGGAGGATATGGCGGCTATCACTGCATACATCGCCTTCAAATTGCAGTGCCATTTTCTCTGGTGGTGTTCCAATGACCCTTTCACCATTTCGTTGTTGACAAGGGCTCCTCATTGAATGCCCGACGCGTCGGTAATGACAAGGTTCGTGGCCATTCTCTGAGGATGAACTGGTGTCCTCTGACTGATGTTCTCTAACCACCACTGTACCAACTCTGTACGTACCGCGTCCGGATACTGCTTTTGTAAGTGGGAATACCTCCTGAGCTTGTTGCTGTGGTACTGCAGAATTCGACGATGCAACCTTCCCCGGTGGGTGACGAAAGTCGCAAAATTGAGGTGTCCCCACCACTGTACCAGCTCTGTACGTACCGCGTCCGGATACTGTTTTTGTAAGTGGGAATAGCTCCTTAGCTTGTTGCTGTGGTACTGCAGGACTCGACAATGCAACCTTCCTCGGTGGGTGACGAAAGTCGCAAAGTTGAGGTGTCCCCACCACTGTACCAGCTCTGTACGTACCGCGTCCGGATTCTGTTTTTGTAAGTGGGCATACCTCCTGAGCTTGTTGCTGTGGTACTGCAGGACTCGGCAATGCAACTTTCCCCGGTGGGTGATGAAAGTCGCAAAGTTGAGATGTCCTAAGAGGCGTTGCGCCTGCTTTAGGTTCCAACTGCCGGCTGCAAGTCGCACTAGCAAATTCCGACAAATTATCTTTTTTGGCCAAGGGCAGGGACTTGGTGTTGGATTTGGTGTCCCATGCGATTCCTTGAAGGTTTATTAATCTCGTCGGTGTCATAACCGATTTTTTCGTAATTATCCACCAACCTAAGCTGGTCAGAAAAGTTATGGCCATCTTTACTTGAATTTTTTCCCTCGATCTTGTAAATTATGAACAGCGGAGATATGAAAGATGGTGTCAGGGGAGCGGGTTCTAAAACTCTCAATTGAACCAAGTTCTGAATTTAAGATTGACATTAAACGTGATGTTGGAGTCTGAAATTTTGCTAAAACCTACAAGGTTGGAAGAACCAATGGAGGTGCGGTGTTCGAATTCCTTTCAACAAGTGAAAGGAATTCGAACACCTGTTATTAGTTTCAATATTACGTTGGGTACATTGAACCAAGTCCAGGTGTGTCGATAGAGTCTTAGATACCCGCCTGAAATTCCTGTAGAGTCATTTATTTTTACTACTCGACTTTCCTCCCATTTTGTACTTGCTTCCTCAGAATCTCTGATTTCGGCTTGTTTAGTTTTATTGGCATTTTGCCAGACTCGAAATAATAATAATATCCTGGGACATTATTAACACACGGCCATCTGATCCCACACT
Source organism: Pseudoips prasinana (assembly GCA_951640165.1). Taxonomy (NCBI): domain Eukaryota; kingdom Metazoa; phylum Arthropoda; class Insecta; order Lepidoptera; family Nolidae; genus Pseudoips; species Pseudoips prasinana. The sequence continues at coordinate 20,566,870 of OX621237.1, read as the reverse complement.
AAGCAGAGCTTGTACTATGGAAACCAGATCACTGATATAATACATATACTACTTTTCTTTTTGAAAATACATACTTATATTGATCATTACACCCAGACTCAGGACAAACAGACATATTCATGCACACAATTATCTGTCCTGGGTGGGAATCGATCCCACGACCTCCGACGTGAAAAGCAAGCATTTGCCCACCACGCCAGAAGGCAAATGGCTTTGTATTGGCAGTAGAAATTGAGGGCACCGTGAATTTGGGCCGAATACGGGTAGATAGATAGTGCCTGCTTTTTTCAATTTATCTATCCTTTAAATTGTTTAAGAGATCCCTACGGCGTAATTCCTACACCTCGGCCCGCTTACGGCAAATTATCTGAAGAATATCGTGACAAACTGTCTTATAACCAGAATCATTACCAAATAGCTGTTTCATGTTTTCATAAACAGAGGAAGCGTTAAGCTGAACGTCTGAAGAATTTGACCAATCAACAAGACTCTGTAAGGCAGTATTAACGAATTCGTTCTGTGCTAAAAAGGCATTAGAAAACGCAGCAAAACTACGTTCCACCTGGAACCAACGTAATAGACTAAAAGAGTCTTCAACACGTCGATGCTCAAATCTTAGCATATCTTTAATTTTGACTACACGTGTCTGAATTGTTTTCGGTAAGGTCTTTTACCGAAACACTAAAATCAACAAAACTACCTATGTTGTCGAATTTTGAATGGAAGTTGAAGCTAGATTAGACACATTATTATTGTAAATTGTTAGTGTAAGGGCGGTGCTGCCGGTGCAAAACCATTAATAGCACGAATCGAGGTTAAAACATTATTCACATGACTCACCAATTGTTGTGACAATAAGTCAAACCTTTCATCCAGATCTCGCGACTAGTCCCGGTTTCGGCGTTTCCTTGGTTCGTCGTCTTTATTCTCCGATGAAATATCCGAAGAACTCGAACCACTATCCACACTTAGTTTTATTTTGATTAGGCGCGATAACCTCGTCACTCATTTGAAAGTTTGAGGTTTCAAGAAACGGAAGACAAACAATGCTTGTTTGAAATTAACTTCTACTTTTAATCTCGAAGTTGTATTTTAACATTTAACACTATAAAAATAATTTTTTAAACTTTTTAACGACTGCACGCGTGGAAAAACGACGCAATAATGATACAATATGGCGGGTTGTCTTTGCTTGTCAGTTTAGTTCCAGAACGGAGCATAGGGGGCGCTGTAGGCACAGTTTAGTAAACGGAAGTAGTCAAATTTGGCGACCTGCACCGGAAATCAGACGATGTACTCTCTCATAATGGACTTCGGACGTCAATCGGAACACATAATATTGGATTGGAAGTAATATGTCACTTAAATACAAATTACAATAATATTATTAAAAATCTCAAAATTCATAATACATTTTCTTACATAATAATGACATTTAAGTATTCAGTCATATTATAATAACATTTACATTTAAAAAATTATACAATGTCTGTTTAAATTGTTTCATGTCACTAATTTCTCGAATGGTCTTAGGCAATTTATTGTATATGTCAGGAATTAGGTAAAACACACTTTTGTGAAATAAAGTAGTTTTGTGTTGTACACGCGTCATTTTATCTCGAAGTCTGGCTCGATCACTAAAAATGAAAAGATTGAGATTATCTTTTGCAAAAATGGCACATTCATAGATATACATGCAAGGAAGTGGTAGAATTTTCAGCTCTTTAAAGTAAGGTTTACACGATTCGGTAGATTCGATGCTAACAATTGCCCGAATGCATCGTTTTTGGGCTTTAAATGCCAAAACTTTGTTCGTGGAATTACCCCAGAAAATCAAACCATATCTCAAGATAGAGGCAACATGACCGTGGTAAGCAGCCATTACAGCACACATATCTGCTATTTGGTAACTTATGAAGAGCGTATGATTGTTGATTTAATCGTTTGAATACATAGTCTACGTGTGATTTCCAGTCCAATTTCCTATCTATATGTAAACCCAAAAATGTTATATATTCCGTTTCATTAAGTGCTGTGTTCTGGAATGTTACATTGAGTTTTGTAGTAGTTTGAAGTCTTTGTCCAAATTTCATTATGTTTGTCTTAGTCAAATTTAGTTTTAGATTATTACAAGAGAGCCATTTTGTTGCATTTGTCAAAAAAATATTAATGTCATCGTTGATGAAGTCACTACCTATGAGCAACACTGTGCTGTCATCTGTTGTCATCATTTGGTGAGAGGTAATTGTAGGAAAGTCGTTAATGTACACTAGAAAAAGTAGTGGGCCCAATACACTGCCCTGTGGTACACCATACTGTATGTATTTAAACTCTGACTGATATATAAACTCAGTCATTTTTACTGGGCAAACTCTGTTGAAATCAACAGAGTTTGCCCAGTAAAAATGTGTAGCTTGTTGTCTACTTGACGGATATGATTTTATCAGGTTATAAATGTTACCTCTAATACCATTATGTTGCAATTTACTCAAAAGAATTTTGTGATGAACATGATCAAATGCCTTTGTTAGATCAAGATATAGAGCTGTCGCTGAAGTCCCATTGTCCATATTTGTCATGATAGTTTTTAAAAAATTATAAATTGCCTTATTTACTGATTTTGTCTTACAGAATCCATACTGATTAGGTATAAGTATACAGTTCTTTTCAAAATAATTGTATAAGGAGGAGTGAATTACCTTTTCATATATTTTAGAAAAGATAAGAATCAGTGCTAAGGGTTTGTAACAGTTAATATCTGTTAAATCACCCTTTTTAAAGACTGGTTTAATAATAGTCATAGTCAGTTCAATTTTAGTTTGTCGGGAAATATTCCATGTTCAATGCTTAAATTAACGGTATAGCTTAAAACCGGTGAAAGTATGCTTGCTACGTCTTTTATTATCGTCACTGTTACTTCATCATAGCCTGTGCTAGTCACATTTTTTAAATTGTTTATTATTTTATTTATGTCATAAACCGTAGTAGGATATATAAAAATTGATTTCAGCTGACTTGTATTCGATAACATTGGGGAAGTATTTAGGAAATCTTCTGATTTAGCTACATTGACAAAGTAGTCATTAAATAATTGAGCTATGGTATCAGGATCCGTTATTAGTTTGCCTTCATATGGAATGTTTGTGATGTTTTCCTTTATGTTAAACTTGTTGTTTCTGCTATTTATGACTTTCCACATGGCCTTTGATTTATTTATAGCGGTTTTTATAAAATAACTATTTTGGGATTTTTGTGTTAGATTTAATATTGTTCTTTATCTTTTTGTATATGTTTTAAATTTATTTTTATTCGAATCTGATGGTAACCTTCTATAATTCCATAAAAGTTCTCTTCTACGTTTGCTACATAATCGGATTCCACGTGAGATCCATTTCGGTCGTTTATTGACCATTATTTTTCTTCTAATGCGCGGTAAGCACAAGTCATAAAACATCTTAAATGTGTCATGGAAACGTGAAAATGCACAATTGGGGTCATTTGATTCGAAAACATCACTAAAACTTAGGCTGCTAAGACATTTCCTAAACTTAGCCCGATTTTCATTTGAGTAGTCACGTTTATACACGTACCAGTACAATAAAGCCCACCAGTACAATGAAGGAGCATACTTTGAAGGTGATAAAATAAATTTGGTTGAATAACAAACATTTTGTATATTATTGATCTTTTCCCGGTACTTTCTTGACAGAGTAGTACGTGGTATATTAGGTTACGTGTCCTGCGAGTTTAACATTTTTACTCATCGCAAAAACGTGCACAGCCCCGCTAAAGAATTTTTCACTTCAAGACTCAAATATTTGTGGTATCTTTGAAGTACTTTCTTATCTCTTCATTCCGAACTCACTCCGCTAACAAATGATGCACATCCTCTAAAACTTCAACAAACGATCAGTTTATCGAATCAGACATTTTAATGAAGTGCTTGAACTTGTTCAACGACAAGTGTACAGAACGAAGTCTACAAACTGTAACAATTAATTTCCTACACAGTATAATATGGTTAACCCATGGCACGCTAAGAGGCCTGGGTTGTAAATGTGGTAAAAGTTGAAACACCACATGATAATAGCCTAATGTCTTAGCGACTAGACGTTGTCGATATCGTCTCCAGGGTAATAATTTTTTTCCGCCGCACCGCCTAAACCGTACAAATAAACTGTACCAATTTTCCCCTTGTTTACTTGTTTTGACTTATATAGGCAACAAGCTACGAGCGACCGCTGTTTGCCGTTCGCGCAGTGCTCGGGAATTGGTGGGTTTAACCGCTGCATTAGACCTTTTTGTAAAAAAGAAGTTTTATTTCGGGTTCGAGTTTGCTTATAATAATTTTAGGATCATTATGATAGATTTTATACTTTAAAGTAGAAACCGAACTGACACTTTTAAATGTAATATGATTTATTACTAGCAGTGCCCGCGGACTTCGTTCCGCGTTATAAATATTTTTGTCCCTGCCCGTTTGTCACGCGTAATACTACTGGTTAAACGTTTTTTTATTTTAATAATTATATTACTATATTTTTTATTACTTTATTTATTACTTATTATCGTATATCCTATTCCCGACGAAGGCACATCCAAAAACACAAAAATAATTGAAATTGATCCACCCGTTCTTGAGTTATAAGTGGTGTAACTTACACGAATTTCATTTATATATATAGATTTTAATTGTCTGTTTTCATTTAATGGAGACAGTGACATTTCGCACGTGTTGGGCACCCGCTGCTTTTTTCTAAAATGGTGGCGGAGATCAACACGGGCCCAATTTAATAAGTTGACGTTGTTTGTTTGAAGTGTTTGAAAGTGTAACTCGAAATGCGTTCAAATTCAGAAAAATAGAAAGCACTTTTTGTTTTTAATTTATTACTATTTAAGTTAAATTTATCTTTGACCGCCGTGTTGACAATGTGGTTTCATGTTCACCACGGTCCGGAGGCGAAGCGGTTAACAAACTTGAGGCCATATACTCCGTGGTTCGGGGATTCGATTTCTGCACTTAAAATTATACTTAACTCATTTAAAAAAAAATGTCTGAAATTTGTTTTTAATCTTGGGCTATCTTTTCATTAATTTGTAGTTCTCTTTGGAAGCTTGTGAATCTAATAAATTTTATTTATAAGATTGTGTTAATGCTGTGCCCTTGTATTTAACTTAGTCAAGCCGCCCAGTTGACATTTCTTAACCACTTTTGTCTAACGACTGTATCGGATACAGTCGTTAGTCAGACCTACATATTCACATCATCATCATCATAATCATCATATCAGCCGAAAGATGTCCACAGCTGGACAAAAGCCTCTCCCAAGGATCTCCACAATAGCCGGTCCTGCGCTGCCTTATACAGATTCACATACTGCCGCGCAATTTGTAAACGCAGTAAAGAACACAACCGCGCAATTTATAAAACGACGTAAAGAACATATGAACGACATGTGTTCTTTACGTCGCTATGCTGCGAAACACGGAACATTCACAAATTAAACTACTAAGGCGGTCATCCACATATGGATTGACCGCACGCCTGCTACACCTCACTGATCATTTATAAACTGGCATGGGTGACTGGCTTTGAATATTTCCATGATAGCTTAGTTAGAATAATTTTCATAGTCGTATATTAATTCTAACATATCAGTTGCTAGTTTTCTATGGGTTGATATTCTCTTGAGGTTTGATGGCAGATGCTAGTGCGGCAATTAGTTTGAACGGGAGTCAATTTCAAAGAAAAGGAATACAAAAAGATATTTCTTTTTATGGCAGCAATAATGATGATTGCAGGCAAAAAGCTATTAGTGACTTTCCCCTGCATGGGTTTTATTTCTAAGGTCCAAGAATTTAATTTTTGAAAATGAAATGCGCTTATATTTCCCTCGTAGACGACTTAGAAGTTAATAACTAAATTAAATTATAGGTAATATTTTGTATTTGAATCGAAAAGTTACTAACAGTATATATAATAATAATAGTTTATTGTTCAAAGATTAATATTGGATTCTACAATAATGAATAATTTTAGGTAGTCAAATTTACAAAAAGTACTTCGACATAAAATAGAAAAATTCAAAAAATAACACGATTTCTTAAACAAATCCAAGTCTAATCTAGTCTAAGTTAAAGTGAGAATCTTATCTGAACTAGATTTGACCTGTGCTTCAATCGCTGTATATTGCTTTTAAATAACAGTTACGTAGAAATTTTGTAAGATTTGGTCGAATATGTACATTTAAATAATATTATATGTATTGATATATGGTCCCGGGTATGACCTTAAACTGCCTCTATCGGGGGCTCTAGAATCTTAGGATTCATCAGAGGCCTACGATAGCATAGTTACTATCAGTACAGGATAGTAACTTAGAGCGGCGGCGGAAGAGTAGGCATAATTATGCATACCAACGGCGGCGCTCACAGGCCGAGTTAGCTGGCTTACTGTACGCTCACCGAGACGCAGGGGACGAGCACAAGTGAGCTATTTAGTCCGAGGGAGCATACCTGCAACAAAACCCCGATCCAAGGTGTTATCCGACCCGTGCTGAGGGATCCTTGGCCAGAGGGTATTCTGGTCGATAACGGAGGGTGTCTATGTTGGCGGTCATAGGACACAGCATGGATCCGCCTTACCCCCGTATAGGGCTCTGCGAGGGTGGACCGTTTAGTCCCTAATACTCGTGGGAACGCAATGGTTATAATTCATTTTAATCCTTCAAATGGCGGCGACGTGGTCCGCCACCCGTCACGTCTCGTTTCCCGGAGAGGCGAAAAGTGGCCAACGGAGAGCCGTTTTGCTACGTTGAATGTGGGAGGAGGAATAGAAGGTAAGATGGACGAAGTATGTCAGCTGATGAGTGAAAAGCGGATCGATGTGTTGTGTGTGAATGAGACGAAGCGGAAAGGGTGTGATACTACAACACACGGACAATACACGGCGTATTGGTCTGGAGTACCGAACACCACCAGAGGTTGCCAAGGTGTGGGTCTCATTCTTTCCACAAGTATGTCTGAGTGTGTGACTGAGTTCGAATGCTTAAATGCAAGAGTAATGTGGTTGAGAATGAAAGTTGGTATGACCCGTATCTTCCTAGTAGGAGTGTACGCTCCTGTAGATATGGGTGCAGTTGTAATACAGCGAGAACAAGAGGAAAGAAAGGCATTCTGGGAGACCCTGAGAGATGTGTTGCGGTTAAGTCAGTATAATGAAAGAGTAATAATGTTAGAATAGAATAGAATACTCTTTATTGTACACACATACACGACAATTTCATAGGACACTTACACAATCATGTACAATGGGCGGTCTTATCGCATCAAGCGATTTCTTCCAGACAACCTTTGGATGGATAGGAGCTGTAATTATTTTAAAAATAGTAGGTGTGCAACAAATTAAAAAGTAGATAAGTCTAAAAACATGAATAAATATAAACATATACATAAATATATACATAAATATACATAAATATATATATAGTATAAAACATCATAATAAAACTATCTATAAATAAATAAAAATAAAATAAATAAAGTAAAAAAAAAAAATACATAAATATTACATTAGACAATAGGTGACTACAAACTTAGGTAGTGCTCTTTAACTGCTTTATTGAACGTGGTAAGAGTTTGGGCACGTCTGATAGTAACTGGCAAGGAATTCCACAAGTGTACTGCTTGAACTGAGAATGACTTGCTCATAAATATTGTAGAGTGCATAGGAGTATGCAGCTTTAGGTTGTGTGATGATCTTAGGAATCTGGTATGCGTGTCACAGAGAAACTCGAAACGGTTTTTGAGGTATATAGGTGTAGCGGAATTAAACAGAGTGTTATATAATAAAGAAAGAACATGAGCATTCCGACGAAGGCGGATTGGCAACCATTTGAGCTTTGAACGGAACAATGAAACGTGATCATATTTGCGTAGGCCAAATATGAATCTAATACAAAGGTTTTGAAGACGCTCAAGTTTATCCAGTTGTTCTTCTGTCAGATCTAGATAGCTGGCATCGGCATAGTCGAGAATAGGCAAGAGGAGTGATTGTGCAAGAGCAGTTTTAGTGGTAATAGGGAGGAAGTTGCGCAGGCGCCTGAGGGAACGTGATGACGCAAAAAGTTTACAACTTACAGCTTTCAGTTGAGGACCCCATGATAATGTATTATCAAAGATAATCCCCAAGTTCTTAACGTTATCCCTGAGAGGGATAACGGTGCCGTCAAAGATGATTTGGGGGAGTTGGGAGCAGTCCAATTTGGAAATCAGTCGAGAGCTGCCAAGTACTATAGCCTGTGTTTTCATCGGATTGATTTTGAGACCAAAGTTCTGACTCCACGCCCTAATCCGAGCTAAATCATCATTGATTGTCGCCATTGCACTGGGTAAGTTCGTAAGCGAAGCATGGGAATAAATCTGTAGATCGTCTGCATAAAGATGATAGGAGGAAGAAAGATTATTGGAAATTGTATTAATAAATAAAGCAAAAAGCAATGGAGAAAGAACGCCACCCTGTGGCACGCCAGCAACTGTATTAGACCATGTAGAAAACATATCATTAATACGGATTCTTTGCCGGCGCCCAAACAGGTAAGATCGAAACCATTCAATCACCGTTGGAGATATGTTAAGTGACGTCAAAATGTCAAGAAGAATGTCAAACTACAGTATTGAACGCGTTGCTAAAATCTAGTAAAAGGAGAACTGTAAGATTTCCATTCTCCATGGCACCTCTGATGTCTTCCGTAATATGGACCAGGGCTGTAACGGTACTATGACCAAGACGGAAACCGGATTGCATAGGGTTGAGGATATTATGCTTACATACATAGGAATTAAGTTGGGTGTAGATAAGCCGCTCGAGGACTTTTGATAGGAATGGAAGAATGGATATAGGACGATAGTCGGAGAAGGAGGATGGTTTTCTGGTTTTAGGAATGGGAGTGACTAGGGCTTCTTTCCATTTAGAAGGAATGAATCCACTCGATATGGAACAATTAAGGATGTGACTGATAATGGGTAGGATATCATCAAGGATAGGAATGATCATATTACGGCTGACACTGTCGCTACCGACCGCATTGGAAGATATTGACAGGATGCCTTTCTTAACATCACAATCGGAGAATTGATTGAAAACAAATGGTGGATGATCGGCAGTTGGAAGTGATGAAAGATATCTTAACGATTGAGTTTTAGCTAATGCGTTACTCGATGATGAAGAGAAAAAGTACTGATTAAGGGAATTGATGTCTAATTTATTAGGGAGAGTATCTAGAGATTTTCCAACTCCTAATGATCTAAGAAATTTCCAGATTTTCGCTGGATCTCCGTTTTCAATGGATTTATGGATATTATGGCGTTGAGCACTCCTACACATCTTATTGCAGCGATTTCGGATTGCGAGATATTTGTCCCGAGAGTAGTCAGATGGTCGACACTTGTATCTTGATTTCGCAGCTGTTTTGAGACTTAAGAGTGCCTTGATCTCATCATTAAGCCATGGTGCTGGCAAGTGTTTTACTCGTATAGCTCGAATAGGCGCGTGTATGTCGTACAAATCAATCAAAGTGGGTGTAAATATATTAACCTTGTCATCGACTGAGGCAGAATTCCATAACGAGCTCCAGTCAATACCCCTGGCGGCTTCTCGAAGACTCTCAAGGTTAATACCACTAAAATTGCGCTGCAGAAGAATTTTCGACTTAGCCTTTGGTGGACGGATTGCATAGGAAACAAAGATCAGATCGTGATAAGAAAACATGTCAGCCGAGCATTGGCCATGCTTAGCGACATGATCACTAGAAGAGACGAAGATAAGATCCAAGAGAGATGGAGTTGCATTAGGAAAGCGGTGTGTTGCATTCAATGGAAGGCAGGAAAGGTTTGTCGATTCAGAGACCGACAGGAGAGAGGAAGCACGAAAATCATTTTTTAGGAGGCAGGTGTTGAAATCACCCATTAATATGACTGTAAGAAGGAGTGAATTTTTCTAAAAGTGTTTCAAAAGAATTAAAGAAATTGATGCGGAGGGACGGACAATAATATACACCCAAAAGCACTTTCGTATGATGCAGTTCGACTTCAATTAGAAGATGTTCACCTGCATTCAGTGGAGGCGGCTGCGGTGACGTATCTATTACGTTAAAGTTAATGTAGTTACGGAGATAAATGGCTACGCCACCACCACCACCTGCCACGCGATCATCATCATCATCATCATCATATCAGCCGAAAGACGTCCACTGCTGGACAAAGGCCTCCCCCAAAGATCTCCACAATTGCCGGTCTTGCGCTATTCGCATCCAGCAGTTTCCAGCGACCCGCACAAGATCATCGGTCCATCTTGTAGGGGGCCTGCCCACGCTGCGTCTTCCGGTTCGTGGTCGCCACTCGAGAACCTTTCTGCCCCAACGGCCGTCGGCTCTACGAGCTATGTGCCCTGCCCACTGCCACTTCAGCTTGGCAATTCTTCGGGCTATGTCGGTGACTTTGGTTCGCCTGCGGATTTCGACATTTCTGATGCGATCCCGCAGGGAAACTCCAAGCATAGCCCTCTCCATTGCTCTTTGGGTGACCTTGAGCCTTCTAATAAGGCCCATAGTGAGCGACCACGTCTCTGTTCCGTATGTCATCACTGGCAACACACACTGGTCGAAGACTTTCGACTTGAGACACTGCGGTATTTTGGACGAGAAGATGTTACGTAGCTTCCCGAACGCTGCCCAGCCGAGTTGGATTCTACGATTGACCTCCTTCTCGAAGTTGGACCTACCTAGTTGGATGGTCTGTCCTAGGTAAATATAGTTTGACATGATTTTCGTCTTATCCATGTTCATTTTCAGACCCACTTGTTGAGAGACTCTGCTGAGGTCATCGAGCATTGTACCGAGGTCTTCCATGGTCTCAGCCATGACTACGATATCATCGGCAAATCGAAGGTGAGTGATGTACTCGCCATTGACATTGATGCCAAAGCCTTTCCAGTCCAGAAGCTTGAAGACGTCTTCCAATGCAGCGGTGAACAGTTTCGGAGATATAACATCTCCCTGTCTCACGCCTCGCTGCAAGTGGATAGGTTTCGAGATCTGGTCCTGGAGTCGCACTGACATAGTGGCGTTTTCATACAAACACTTTATCACCTCGATATACCGGTAGTCAATTTGGCACCTTATGAGAGACCTCAGCACGGCCCATGTTTTGATAGAATCAAAGGCTTTCTCATAGTCCACAAACGCTAAGCACAGTGGCTTGTTATACTCTTCGGTCTTCTGTATAACTTGCCGCAGCGTATGTATGTGGTCTATGGTGCTAAAGCCTTTTCGGAAACCGGCTTGTTCGGGAGGCTGGAAGTCGTCAAACCTGCGCGCGAGACGGCTCGTAACGACCCTCGAAAACAACTTGTAAACATGGCTCAGCAGTGTGATGGGTCTATAATTCTTCAATAGGGTTTTGTCGCCCTTTTTGAAGAAGAGCACCACCACACTTCTGTGCCTTGCTTGTGGCGTTTGACCATCTAGTATGACGGAGTTAAATAACTTCTGAAGGGCCCGTAGGATTGGTGTACCACCCGCCTTCAGAAGCTCTGCTGTAACTCCATCATCACCAGGCGCCTTGTTGTTCTTGAGTTGTTTAAGAGCCATTCTAATCTCGTACAGGCTGACGTCCGGGATTTCTTCGGTGTAATGTCGGGTTAGTCGTGCTCTGGGATCTGAGGCATGACTTTTGACAGGTGGCTGTGTTGTCGTATATAACTGTCCGTAGAACTTCTCGATCTCTCCCAGCAACTCAGGTTTACACGTGACGATTCTACCATCCTCAGTCTTCAGCTTCATCAGTTGGCTCTGTCCAACAGACAGAGCTCTTGCGAACACTTTGGAGCCTTTGTTCCGCTCGATGGCCTCTTTAATACTAATTGTATTAAATTGGCGCGTGTCGCGAGTCAAAGACTTTGAGATCTGTCTGTTGAGCTGCCGATATCTGGTAGCATCATCTGAGGATGTCAGAACCATTTTCCGTCTATCTTCCATAAGTTGCAGGGTAAAGTCAGAGATCTTTTTAGTTCTGTTTGTACGACGGGCCTTGAAGACCTTAGACCCAGCCGTATGGACAGCTTCTACGAGCCTGTCATAGTATGAGTCCACTTCCTCGCAGTCTGCTAGGCATTCGAAACGGTTCTGCAGTTCGAGCTGAAATGGTTCGGGGTTTTGGACGTGGATAGGTAAGGGTCAAAGCGTAGACTTTATTAGTCGGGACCTCTGGAGTTTGACATTAAGGTTCAATGAGCCTCTGACCAGTCTGTGATCTCTCCCGGTTTTAACCGCATTGATCACGGAGACATCATTGAACATCTGTCGTCTCGTCGACAAGATAAAGTCTATCTCATTTTTAGTCTTACCATCGGGGCTCACCCAGGTCCATTTGCGGTGATCCGGCTTCCTGAAGAAGGAATTCATCATAAAGAGTCCCACCTTCTCCATGAAGTCGGCCAACATTTGGCCCCGGGGGTTCCGGTCACCAGTTCCAAATTGCCCCACTCTCAGCTCATTACCGAATCGTTTGCCCAGCTTCGCGTTAAAGTCCCCCATGACCACAGTGAAATACGAGTTAGAGGTATGTATGGCTCTGGATATGTCCTCATACATAACCTCGACTTCATCGTCGGAGTGCGTCGAAGTGGGTGCGTATACCTGTATAACCTTCAACGAATACCGCTTGGTGATTCTGAGTATAAGGTACGCAACCCTCGTCGACACACTCTCGATTTTCACTAGGTTGTTCACGAGGGACTTGTGGACTATGAACCCGACACCACCTTGGGATATTTGGTCACCCTCCCGGTAATAGAGCAGGTTTCCGGATTTCAGTATTATCGAGTCCTCCCCCTCTCTTCGGACTTCAGATAATCCTACAATATCCCAATGTAACCTGCTCAATTCTTCCTCCAGTTCGGTTATCTTCTCGTCGGACCGCAGTGTACGTGTGTTATATGTTGCCAGGGCCAGAGGTCGTCGGTGTTGGTAACGCGGAATCTGCCGGGGATTCTTAGCACCCCCTGCCCTGCCGTCACCACGGCTGTTACCACGGCTGGGAATAGCAGGGCTGCCGGGGACTGGGGGCCGCGGTTTGGTTGTGTCCATCATTTGAGGGGATTTGCCATAAACGCCACGCTTGGCAGACGGGTTGGCGATCGCAGTAAGGTGGACATGGTACTCAGGAGAACGCTGCTGCCCGTTCTCTGGTATATATTCCCTCGGGACGACTTTTACGTCCCCCCACGGGATGAGAGGGGGTGGTGATATTCTTAGGCCGTCACCACACAGCAATCATTTCGTATTAAATTAAAGCCTGGGAGGGAGTAAGAGACAGATGGGAGACAAGGTTTTAACCATGATTCGGATACCAGAATGGCGTGGATGTTCTTACAGTCAAAATTTGCCAGCATCTCTGGAAAATGAGCCGGAATGCTTTGGGCATTGATGTGGACCACATTGAAATTCCTAAGAGCATCGTTAAAGTGAGAATTGAGAGTATCACCAAGAGATGGGAAACTTAGGTAGCTCGAATCACTACACGCGGTTTGAAAGCTATCGGAATCACTGTCATAGTCAGATAGTGACATAAATAAATATTATTGTATAATAAATATGTCTACAAATATACAAATTAAATATGTGTAATATAAATTAATATAAAACGCAAATACGCTGTAAATCTCAAATAATCAGCTATTCGCTACTTTCCACCCGCCAGTTTCTGTGTAATTAATTACTATAGGCAATAAAAATAATAAAAAATAAAAACCTAGTCACAAAGCAAAAATAAAATAAAAAATAAAACAAGTATCACCGTCGTTTGCATTCGCCCCGCTTAAGAACACCATAGACAACATAAAATGGCCAAAAGACTAATTTTGTAGGGGCGTGGACACGTGACTGACATTGATTATAGAAAGGTTTGACATACTAAATTTAAAGAAAAACATTGAACCTAATTATAATGAGAACAGTGAAACCAAGATTACCTACAGTTATAAAAAACAATCACAAGTACATAAAAACTTATAGTTGTAGTAATATGAATGAAGGCAGAGGTTTAACAGGCATATGAAAACGCGGCGCCAATCAGCATGGGATACGAGCAATGAAAAAACTAAAGTTTAGCAATACATCGATCACTTTTTAAGTGCCGTATTGCGCCGACTTCTTTGGGATGCTGCTTCAGAGATGCTTGTTCCCTTAGATCCGCCTGCCACAGGTTTTATCGGCTCAAGCGCGCTCGAACTAGGGGCCACCGTCTCCGTATTTAAATCAGCCGTCTTGATGTTAAGGACGTCCTCTGTAGTTACGACACGATATCTCTTACCTTGGGCACCGATGACAAATACATTCCCCATTATAGTGTAAGCCTGAGTAACGCCAAACCTGGATCTCGCAGCCATAAACGCAGTGTGCCTGGTTTTTGTCAGGAACTCCGAGACAGTTACTCCCGATCCCTTCAGCGCAGTTTTCAAGGACCAAGCCTTGTCCCGGAGTGCAACCACTTCGAATTTGCACAGAATCGGTCGAGGTCTAGATGAAGCGCCTATGCGTCCCATTCGATGGCACCGTCTGATGTCGCTCTCAGTGAAATCATCCATGCCCAGCTGTGTGCGTAGAACTTTGATGACTGTCTGTGCCACATCCTCCTGCTTGCCCTCAGTGAGACCATGGAACAGCAAGATCTTCCTGCGCCCGCGCATCTCCAGACTATCCACAGTGCGTGCCAGGGCATCCACCTGCTTCTGCAGAAGGTTGAGGGTCTGCACAAAATTAAGTTTGTAGGAGGCAAAGTCAGAAGCCAGTGTAGTGACTGTTAGAAGACTTGTGTTTGCAGCTTTATTCAGCTCAGCTTCAACACTGGCACACTTCTTAAAAAACTCATCTCTTAAGCTTGATAGTGAATCTTGTATTGTAACTGCCATTGCCACTGAAGATGATTGTAGTGAATTGTTGTGTTGTGATTTACACTTAACTGACAGGTGGGTTGGGTTTATTATATATTATTAAGCATAAATAATGTTAAAAATTTATAATATACTAATTAATTATTATTTTATAATTAATTAAAAAGAGGAGCAAAATCAATCTTGTCTACTTGTTGTTACTACCCACCAACCAAAAAACGTCACGTTAGGTGATTTTAATGGATGGGTTGGGGTAAATCGTGATGGTTTTGTAAGCGTACTAGGTCAATTCGGTGACGAGAGTGAGAATGAGAATGGGTACAGTCTGCTTGAGATATGTTTGGAATGGGGTCTTTGTGTTACAAATACTATGTTTCAACATAAAAGAATCCATACGTTTACACGAGAGAGGAAAAATGTGAGATAGACTTGACTTAGTGATTGTAGATGAAAGACTGAGAAAGAATGTTCTAGACACAAGAGTCTATCGTGGGACCGCAATCCATACAGACCACTTCCTGGTGATGAGCCGAATAAGTGGTCTGTTCAAAGGATGGCGCCACCGAATCCCTGAGACTAAGAGTGTACTAGAGAGAATAAAAGTAGAGAAACTGCAAGAGGCAGGAGTGGCAGATGAGTACAAAAGTAAGTTGGTTGAGAAGTTTGAGGGATCTGAAGACATAAGAGAAGTAGAAGAGCTATGAAAGGTAGTCAAAGAAGGTGTGGTGAGTGTAGCTGGTGAAGTATGTGGTGTAATAAAGAGACGAAGAGGAAGAAAGATGAAGAATATTTGGTGGGATAAAAGTGTACAAAAAGTTGTATGTGAAAAGAAGAAAGCGTGGTTAGACTGGCTAGCCACCAGAGCAAACGAACGAATGCATAAGGCGACGAATGAGGATATAGAAAGGGCCTGGAATGGATTATAGGAAAATGAAAGGAATTGTAAAGGATGTGGTGAATGAAAAGAAAAATGAACAAAAGGATAATTTTGATAGAAGGTTGTCTAAGGATTTTCAGACGAACATTAAGTTTTTCTGGAAATCCGTTAGATCAGTAAGAGGCATAACTCAAACCTCAAAACTGAAATCCATACGAGACCAAGATGGAAATATAGTGAAAGGGGAAGAATGCGTGTTAAAACGTTGGAAGGAGTATTTTGAAAGTTTGTATGAAAGAGGTGTAACAGAGAGTGAACGTAGTTCACTAAGTATAGACAAGAACAAATGTAAAGATGACATTGGTATGGATGACATTGTGAAAGCTATTAAGGGTATGAAATCAGGTAAGTCACCAGGGTATGACATGATAACTTCCGAGATGCTGAAGGCTGGACATGGCGTCATAGCGAGTCAGCTGTGCAGCCTATTCAATTTATGCTATACCACCGGCCAAGTGCCAAGTGATTGGTGCAAGGCTGTCATCGTACCTCTTTACAAAGGGAAAGGCTCACGGCAAGACTGTAAAAACTATAGGGGCATTAGTCTACTCAGCGTCGTTGGTAAGTTGTATGCGAAAGTATTGGTTGAAAGAGTTGTGAAAGAAACCGATGCGAAAATATGGGATGCACAGGCAGGTTTTCGGAAAGGAATGGGATGCACGGATCAGGTCTTTTCTCTGCGAAGCATAGTAGAGAAGTTTTTGGGCAAAAACCAAAAGGTTTACTGTGCCTTCGTAGACTTAGAAAAGGCCTACGATACAGTGTTGAGGAGTGAACTATGGTCGGTACTGTCCATGTATGGGTTGAACGACAACCTTGTTCAAGCAATAAAATCTCTTTATAGGGATTCCAAAGCTTGCGTGAGGATTAACGAGTCATACACCGAGTGGTTTAGCATCCAAAAGGGTGTTAGACAGGGATGTGTAGCGTCACCGTGGTTGTTTAACCTATACATGGATAGCTGTTTAAAAGATTTGAAAGAAAGTGAATGCGGTGTAAGGATGAATGAGTTACTCATCAAATGTCTGCTTTACGCTGATGATCAAGTTTTACTTGCATCATCGGCGGACGAGTTGCAGGTGATGGTAACAAGTATGCATGAATCTTTTGAAAGGAAAGGGATGAAAATGAATGTAGGTAAGACGAAAGTAATGGTATTTGAGAGGGATGAATACACGACAACGTGTGATATTGTGATTGGAGGAGAGAAAGTCGAACAGGTGAATGAGTTTGTATATTTGGGAACTTTGTTTACGAGAGATGGGAAATATGAAAAAGATATTTTTAGAAGAGTAAATGCGGGGAACAGAGTGAATGGGGCACTACACGCCTTTATGAGTAGCCGGCAAGTATCAAAGAAGGCTCGACTAGCCGTGCACGATGGAGTGTTAGTGCCAACTTTAATGTATGGAAGTGAAAGTTGGGTATGGCAGAAAAATAATGAAAGTAAAATAAATGCAGTGGAAATGAGAGCTCTGAGAAGTAAGTGTGGTGTGACTTTGAGAGACAGAATTCGAAATACTGATGTAAGAGAGCGTTGTGGTGTGAAAGAGGATGTAGTCACAAAGATTGAAAAAGGCATGCTGAGATGGTTTGGCCATTTAGAAAGGATGAATGAAAGAAGATTGACAAAAGAAGTATACCTGGCCTGTGTGAATGGGACAACCGGAAGGGGAAGACCATGTCGAACATTCTCTGACCAAATTGGAGATGTTCTCAAGAAAGGGCAGGTCAGAAGTTCCCTAAACCGGCGAGCATGTATGAAGAATATAATGACAGTAATCGAGGCAAAAGAAGTATGCAAAGATCGTGACAAATGGAAATCCGTTGTCTCTGCCTACCCCTCTGGGAAACAGGCGTGAGTCTATGTATGTAGGTATGTATGTATGATATAGAATGCTATGTTGATTTACTAAACATTGAAATAATTAAAAATTAAATGCGAGTCCATTATTATTAGATTTATTTGTTTGTATGATACAAATAATGTAATAATAATTATCTTATCTAATGTTGATGGTGACATATTTAGGTAATTTTAAATTCTCGAGCAAATTTTCTGTGACAGCGTAGTTTAGTGTGCCTAAAATTCCGTTATTGTTATTACTATTGCATTTTTTAGCAGAAAATTTGAATGTGTAGTATCTTATTGTGTTTGTTATAATAAAAATGTCCTAAAAATATGTAAAAACGGTTAGTAAATACATCGCTCGGCTCTTTACACAGATCAAGTCTTCTTGTCTGAGTGATAAGGTAGGATGGCAAACGAGCTAGTGGGTCACCTGATGGTTAGTGTTCACCGCCGCCCATGGATACTCGCAACACCAGAGAAGCCGCACGTTGGCGGCCTTTAAAAAAAGAATAGGTTTGCTTCTTGAAGGTTGCCATGTTAATTGATACCACAGAGTGAGAAAGTAAGTAATCTATATTTCGCTCAAAATGTAGTACAGACAATATTTTATAGTCATCATAATACAGTTTCACATATTGTGAAAGCGGTATTGTTTTAGCATGATTGTATAAATAGTTGCCTCGTTAGTCTAGCGGTAGCGTGTTGACCCGCAGAGAACGAGGTCCTGGGTTCAAATCCTGGGCCGGGCCAAAAGTGATTTTGGGACTTTTCTGCAAAGACTAAATTCTCAGCATCAGCCCGAAGTCTGCCTCGGAGAGCACGTAAAGCCGTTGGTCCTGTACCTGACCTCTTTCCGGTCGTGTCCCACCGGATCATGAGAGTGATGGAATAGAAAGTGCTCCTGTGTTTGCGCACACACTTGAGCACTATAATATGTCCCGCGCAGATGGCTAATCTCTTTTGAGACAGGCCGCCGTGGTCGAAATTCGGCTAGGAGGACATTGTTATAAATAGTTAAATTAATATTTTACTGTTACTATCTTAGATTCTACATAAGGCTGATATGTGGGAAAATTTAAAGGTGATACGTAGCTACCTTTAGAAGTTTACTCATTTAGATCAATGTATCGGAGTAGCATAGTTTTAGATGTACCACCCCAGACAGTAATGTATTATGTGAGAATGGATTAAATGAGAACAAAATAAACCTTATTTAATTTAAAAGCTATGTTGCTTAGTTACGTATAATTTTAAAAATATAAATTAATTAACGCATTCCCTTGATTAATTTATTACAATATAAAATTAGTTTTAAAGTCGTAAACTCTACAAAACAAGGTGCCGTGTAATAATTTGTTGTTACCTGGATTCTGTTTTATCTTCAGATAAAATTACACAAAAGGAAATTAAATTCAAGTTTCGTAATTTGTAATGATAAACCCGTCAGTCGGATAATTATTCAATTAGTAGTGCTTAGTAACAAGTTCTACCCACATTAATAAACATTTATTATGTTAATGTTTATTCTTCATCTTCATAAATATGGACACTGTATTAGAAACGTAATGTTACCCAGCTATTGTGACGTATTGTGACGTTTTGGTTTTACTTGTACAAATAAGTGCCATAAACAAATGAAGTCGTGACTATCCCTTGAAATTTGTATGAACATTTCTTTTTGAAAGTATTTACCTAAGCCTTAAGAAAAAACGCTAGGAAGTCTTTAAATATTGACGGTCACCGTAGCCTAGTTGGTAGTGCTCCTGCCTACGAAGCTGGTGGTCCTGCGTTCGAATCCCGGTAACTGCAAATATTTGTGTGATGAGCACGAATATTTGTTTCTGAGTCATGGATGTTTTCTTTGTATTTAAGTATTTATCTATCTATATAAGTACGTATATCGTCGCCTGGTATCCATAGTACAAGTTTTGCTTAGTTTGGGGCTAGGATGATCTGTGTGACATTGTCCCTATAGATATTATTATTTATGATGGATAGACATTGTTTTAGCGTTTTAAGTTCTTGACGAGGATAAAGTTAAATGTTAGTAGGTATAGCTCGTTATTAATCTAGATTTGTAATTGATATATAACTTCTTCTATTTTAGAACTTATTTTTTACTGTTAGGCTTTATTTATGGTAACAATATTTTTGTTAATCTTAATACTGATAATTAAATTATATACTATTTTAAAAAATCACATTGAAGTTGGTCTTCTTCAATTTTTCTCTGTTTCTCTTTCTTCAATTTGCTCTTAATTGAATTAAATACTTATTAAATATTGTTTCAAATAGTACACGATGTCATGTTTTCAGAGATCTGTAATTTTCCGTTCACCGTTAAGATACCGTTATCGTTATAGGTTTATAATATGAAACAACGAAAAGCTCTTATTATGTATTATTGTGATGGTTAACCATCGAACTCGACGTGTACTTAGCCGACATTTAGTATAAGTTGCTTTTAACATTTTCTACAATAATGCCTTTGATTCTTTTATTTAACGATGATCTTTGGTTCTTATTCAGATCAATTTGGCAAAACGCCAGAAGAGGTGCCAGCTAGAGATTGCAAACCCTTTTAGACATCCACCGGGCCCGGCCATTCATACCGGGTCCGGTAGGTATTAGTAATTAACGTTAATCAAGCAGGTCTTTCTCTTTACTCTGTATAATATTAGTAATTACATTGCGGGTGACTTAAATAATCAGACTACTTTCCAATCTTTTTCTCGAAATGCTTTAACCCTTTCCCGGGCAGTGGGAATATAGTTACCACCACATTTTGAACTCTATTAGCTTACAATAAGGCCCAAAACCAATAAATTTGAAATATACCTACAGCCTTGTAAAGGGTTAAATCCAGGCATTTCATCAGCGCGTGGAAGATCATTTCTATCTTAAACTCAATTACTGAATACTGAAATTTAATTAGTAATACTAATGTAACTATTTTGATCACACCTGAATCTAACAAATTCTGTACCAAAAACTCGTGATTTTGAGACTGATTAAGACTGATTGTTGTTGATTTGATGGTTTGAAATAAATATTATTACGAAACCTTGAATCATTGCATTTTTCCTCCATTTACTTAAAGCAAATTTTCATAAATTACCACCAACCCGGCGAAAGTTACCGGACCCAGCCGGGTTCAAAAAAATACCGGGTTTCAATGTCTAGTCACCATGGCAAATTAACAATTTTCACCTTTGCGTTGTGGTACAGGTTCCAGACGTATCATCGGTCCAAGTTTTAGATACTGTGTTTGTATTTAGCCACGTTTCATGCAGGAATACCACTAACAATATACAGGTATTAATATTTCAAATAAACTGCTAATTTTGTCAAATTTGGCAGCTCGTTACGTGTGTAATATGCATATACTTACTTGATTTCGGATAGCAACGGCCTCAAAATCATCTATACCAGTTACAGGGCAACTTTTATTCCTTTTTTTTATTAGGAGAGGATAACCTAAGAATCTCCATATTTTTCTAAGCTGATTGCAGTCACAGTAGCTTGTCCAATTCCCAGTACATCAGCAACTCTGTCACACACATGTGCAATGACAACAGAGGCGCGCCATTTTGATTCGCGTTCAAAATATTCGCATTAACGAACCATAAACTTCCGAGAAACACTGTTTAAAATCGTTTTACGGACCCGTTTTGCCATATTATCAACAAAAAGTAAATGTTTTAATAACAACAATTAGTATCTAATTAAATTAATGACTGGGAAATATATGACGGATACAAGCCGTCTGCACTCGTACTGACAAATTACCTAACTCAAATAACAAAATGGCGGTTGCGTTTCATGTTGCCGAAGTAAAAATAACATGTTTTTTTTTTGGAAAACAAATAGTTATTATTATATGAACATAATAAATGTCGATAAATTATTTTTTTTAACGTTTGTTTGATATCTAAGATTTTTTGGCATGACGTAACATTGTACGGACGTCCGTACAATGTTACTACGTTAAAAATCATTTGTTGAAAAAATCATTAGATTATTAGATTAATTTTTATGATTAATTAATTTTCATAATTAGCTTTTAAATAAAAAAAATGTGTTTTTTTTTGTTTTAAAGCTGATTTTATAAAATACATATACATATTTATTTGTGAAACTTACTACTGAAAAAATATTAACAGCCAGATTAACATGATTTTCCGTGCCTATATATTATTATATATTTACTATATTGGTAACAAATGTCATTTTATTCAAACTATATTAGAAAGACCCTTATAAGGTGAAATAATGTATAATTTACTTTTCTTTCTGTTGTTTAAATATTTATTTGTATTGTCGATGTGTAGCAAATTAAATTGTTTCGTCCAAACGTCATGTGATCGTAAGGGAATTTGTTGAATGTAGAAAGTATGCTTTCGAACTGTTTGAATTTGATAGTACAAATGTAGCATGCTCAGCCAAAGAGCGATACAGAACGCGGTGTTCTAATCGTGGGTCGGCCCTGAAAGTATTATTTACTTTTTTGACACACTGAGTGTATGTCAAAATTTATCAGCACGGAGTCTGAGCGATAGCGGCGGTTTTTCTTCAATAAGCACGTAAAGCTGTGAATGCCGCGCTTAGTAGGATAGGGTAAATGTCAAATTTAAACGTTGTTATTAGTTTGGCCTCACGGCAATTTTAATTATCCGCTATATTTATAGACGCTTCCGTCGCAATCTGGCGTCGCTACGTGTACGTAGGTAACGTAACTAAATTTTAATAATTTACGACTCAGTATTTTATTAGAAAATTCTCCTTCTTCCCAGCTAAAATGAAGACATTACTGAATATAATATTGTTGAAGAACATATTAAAATTACTACGGTATCCCGCGGGAGCCCATAGGAAACCGAATTTCCTGCCAATTTCTCTTCAGAAGAGATTTCGGACCATAATTACATATAGGATTTTGTACATATCAACTGAAATATTATGAACATATAATCGAGAAGACGGAAAAATATTTGGCAGTAAAAGTATTCTTATTGAAGTAAATGTCAAATCAATGGGTTAATTTGATCTACTGTTCCGGTTCAATGATCTTGTACGGGTCGCTGAAAACCGCTACATGCTGATAGCGTAAGACCGGCATTTGGGGAGGCCTTTGTCCAGCCGTAGACGCTTTCAGCTGACGAAGCTGGTTCAGCGAATTATGTATCCATTTAATACATATTTAAAATGTCCTACCACAGCTTTTAATAACACAGCTATCGTTTTAATATGTACTTCTTTAAAATGCCTTCAAAGTATGTTTGTACAAACGCCAGCACATCCAGCAACCCCAATCTGTCAAATTTCCTTTATAGATATTCAACTTTATCACATATGCATAAGATTCACTTTCAATTGGGGACATTTTACAGATTGGAGTAGCTTGATGTGCTGGCGTCTGTACCAATAAAATTGTATTTCTTAAAATTTACACTTTTCGTTGCTACTCTAGTAAGTATTTAAGAAAAATACAGAACTTCCAGAAGACATTCCTTAATAAATAATTCAATGTTGTGTTTCTGAGTGTATGGTAGGGCGCCAGAGCTCATAGGGGTGGGGGTGGAGAGGGTCAGCAACAATAGTTTGCGGACTCTTTTCACCCACAACTCCTTGGTGTTGCGAGTATCCATGGGCGGTGGTGATCACTTACCATCATGTGACCCATTTGCTCGTTTGTCGCCCTCTTATATATATAATAAAAAATATACATAGAAGCATAAAGTTATAAATTATGTATGCATCCCATCTTGCCACAAATGTGACAGTTATGTCGAAAAAACTGCGGAGTGTTAACATGACGATTTGTTGTGAGTATTCGGTCTAAATACTAAAGGTAAACAAAGTCCCATAACGTACCTACAGTTGGCAAAGTAACTTTTAGATTTTTTAAATCCCCTTTTAATCTATGACTTTTACTGCACGTGTGGCTTAGTGGTCAGAGGGTCACCTCGCCTTTTCCGTTTCAATTCAGGACAACTATTGTTTTATACATATCTGTTATTCTGAGTCTGGATGGGCTTTCTGTCCGTGCATATAGGAGTTTATTTACATATTGCGAACGTCGTATCAAAAAAAAGAAAACTAAAATATAAAAAGACTTATAGTAATAACGAATTTCTCCTGGGAAACAGGAAAATTTCCCCGTGTTATTACTATACTATATGCTCAGAATACGACCCACCTTTGTTCTTAATATCAACCAGATTGGTTTGGGACTGTGACGAGAATCAACAATCAAATCCTGTTCGTGATGATAATTCGAACATGAAGTAAACGAAATGGCGCACGTTTGAATTACCTGTCCGTAATTTATGATAGAATGAATAAAAATGTATGCTAACTTTGCAACAGTTCCTTAAATTATAATCACGATACAAACTCTTGTCTCCAAACAAAATAAATGTACACATAGATATTTCAAGATAATGTTATACTTACGTTGGATTTTGTTTGTGAATCTTCGATATGAAGTTTAGTAAGAAGCATCAGTCCGTAGGCGATATTCAACTTTTCGTCACAGTAAATACCTGTTTAGCAGTTTAGATTTTTTCGTATTTCGAATTCCCATTTCAAAATATCGAAACTCCGAAAAGTACTTTTGAATTATTACAACAAAATAGCTGTAAGCATCGTTACGTAATTATGAAAATGTTAGTCAAGTGTTTAAACCGACTGAAAAAAAAAACTTGTCTATCAGTTTTTTTTCAAGTAAAAACACTGTTACGGCAGAATAACAGAGTTAACATTTTCTACGTGTTAGTGTCACATATTTTGGTGAAGTAACGGGCTCTACGTAAACATGTAAAATTTACACGTGGAAAATATTATTTCGGTATAACACGTGAAAGGTATTACATTATATAAGTAGTAGAGTATAAAAACAGAGTATAAAAACAAAATAGAAGATTAATGTATGTTATGAAGCATGTACTTTTGTTATTTGTTATTAATTAAGTTAAACTTATTCTTCAAATGTAACTACAGCAATATCGATGTACAGAATCAGATAAGAGAGGGGTCTTTTCTAATACAAGTTACACATAACTTAAAAGAAGGGACCCACACATTCTAACAACTACGTGTAGTAAATAAAGTCATTTTTGATTTGATTTTTGATTACTGATAAATAGGTACCCACAGTGATAACAATAACAATTATATGTGAATAAAATACTAAGCGAGTGTCAATTGATGAATAAATTCCTTAGGGCACTACACTGTGTACTAAAAGGTGACGTTTGCCTTTTATACTGAATGGCTCTACACGAAAGCACAAGTAGAACTTCCATTTGTATATTTTAGTGTAATCTTGTATTCTTAAGCTTTTCGACCTTCAAAATTAAAATATTTATAATTGTTTTAAAGACTTCGCCCGCTCTATGGAAATTAATCTCTGTGTCGCAGGGTACTACTACAAATATATAATCGACGGACACAAAAGGACATGCAGACTCGAAGAACAACTATTAATGGCTCCCACAAATAGTTGTCGTGTGTGGGAATCAAACCCGGGACATGATGCGGCAACTGTCTTAAACGTTGCGCCACACATGCAGTCAAAAACTCGTTTTAGTAGTGCTATATAATATTGATGTTGTATTTCTTACCCTAAACATAAGAACCGTGATGCAATGTTTACTGAGTTTGACAACAACAAAGTTACTAAATTAAGTCACTTATTTTCGTGTTTGCTCCGCACATTTCAGGCAGTAATTTTACGCCACCGGACGTGGGAAGTGGTAAATGTCACCAACTTAGAAACACATTCAACATGGTTCATTATATATTGACCACATGTTGCGCAGTAATTAGTTAATATTCTTTTATACGTTACCAAACGCACCTTTCATGGTCTGATAAAAAAATTGGTAGAAGATATGCTATTTATTTAATAGAAACGTATTCAAATGAATGAAGCTTCCCTTCTCAACACATCCTACTAATATTATAACAGCGAAAGTTTGTGAGTATAGATGTATAGTTGTATGGATGTTTGACTCTTTGGCGCAAAAACCACCGAACGAATTTTGATGAAACTTTGTAGTAATATAACTTATGATGAACTAGCTGTGCCCCGCGGTTTTACCCGCGTTAAATTTTATAACTTGTCACAGCTCCTCCCTGTAGGTGATAGCGTGATAATATGTAGCCTATATGTTGACCCGACCTCTTAGACCCTCTTTCAAATTTTGCATGAATATTACATGCAAAATTTGAAGTAATTCCATGCAGTACTTTTTGAGTTTACCCCGGACATACACACAGACAAACAGACACACAGACAAAAATTCTAAAAACTATATTTTTGTCTTTGATATCGATTGTAGATCACGCCCCAAGTATCCTTTAAAAAAAATATTCAATGTACAGTTTTCACTTTCCTACGATTTTTTTATATGTATAGATAACACATAGGCTATAATTTATAAAGTTTAACACGGATAAAAGTGTGGGGCACAGCTAGTATTAATGTTTTTAAACTTCCGCGATTTGTACACATTTTTATATCCTGTGGACACGGGTCTCAATCGCGACAGCTAGTATTGTAAATGCGAAAATTTGTGTGTATAATAGATGTATGGATGCTTGTTACTCTTTCACGCAAAAATTCCGAGCGGATTTTGATGAAACCTTACAGTAATACAGCTTAAATATCTGAATAACACATACGCTATAATTTATAAAGTTTAACGCAGATAAAATCGCGGGGCACGGCTTGGCGACTATAAAATAGGCTACATTGTGAAGGGCGTCTCTTTCAAAATGTTGTATACAACTACCCAAACGATCAGTGACGAACCCCTTAGTAAACTAATCCAGCTACCCAGTATTCAGTGTAAAAATATGATTTGTGGTAAATGCGACCGCTTATACAGTGTAAGCTTCTAATAAAATTGCCGGGAATACCGTCATAAACAAAGTGTTGGTGTCATGATAAAACTACTATTACATTTTAACAGACTAGGGTTAAAAGTAGTCAATGGACCGTAATGTAAGCAGATTGGCTAGCATTAGGGATAAGAAGGTTGTTTACGCTTTTAATGTATATTCGGCCATCTGGCACACGCACGCCCGTACTGATTTACATTTACATGGCCTTTTATGAAAATGTTAAGAGTGAAGTTGTGTGAATACGCGCGATACCCAAATCCCAATAAACCCCGATTGGAAAATGGTGTTGTGAACATTCTGACCCTTTGCAAAACACTGTCCAATTATATGCTGAAACACGATACGCATGATGGCTCAATTTGGATCAACTTACGTTGTTGGGGTACTCATTCTATATCAAAGTAATATTACGTACACATAATAAACAAAATTGCTTCTTAATTCCAAGTACCAAGAATTTATTATATTTCGGCTCATAAAGAAATTATTGGTTATTCTTGGAATCATGAACACAATCAAAATTCTGTAGAAAACGATTTGATGAGTTCGCGACTATTATTCATGATGAAGACTATTATGAATTTAAATCTCACAAAAACTTTATATTACAGAAACCATAAAACGGGGTGAATAGACATTAACGGGAGGAAGTAGAAGGGAACAAAATGTAACTTTTGTATAGATATTTTCTTCGTCTATTTTCATACCGTTTTACAGTTATTTATATTTAAAAGCAATATTGTTTGGATAAAATTATGGCTGCGGTTTTCGCCAATGCCTATAATATCAGCAAAATATTGAGGCCGGCCTATGTATAATATCGGAGTTGATACAATTTATAAAGAAACCTTAAGTCATATTTGGAAAAATGTACAGACGCCAGCACATCCAGGTACCCCAATCTGTCAAATTTCTTTTATAAATTTACAACTTTATCACATAAGCATAAGGTTCACTTTCAATTGGGGAAATTTGACAGATTTGGGTAACTTGATGTGCTGACGTCTGTAGTTCTGTACGTAAATACAATGAGATGGTACTGATTTATTTTGTTGCTACAATGATGAAGTAGCCTGAACTTCTCAATGAATAGGGAAACATTAATTCATCTTCCCGCGCCCTTTGCGCCTTTTCTTCACATCTTACTAATATTGTAAATTTGGAAGTATGTTTGTTATTCAATTACACAAAAACGGCAGAATGGATTTGCATGGTATTAGGCACAGAGGTGGTTACCTCTGTGCCTAATACCATGCCACCTAGTATCTGCATTAATAAATTGGATAAATTTGGTTCTAGAATAATGTTAGGTTTCTGCGGGATTGTCAAAACAATAAGACCGGTTAATGTCGAGAATGTTATTTGTATGACTATTGTTTGTTGCGATTGACTGTAGACTACGATGTGAAGTATATATTCGCTCCATGGGAGTGAGATCCAACCACGCTCTGCCTCAAAATATCTAGGGTAGTTCCTGAAGTCATGTGAACTATGAACTATCCCAAAATCTCGTGAAAATAATCGTGAATAATAAGCTCAACGTTAATGTATCACTTATTTATCAATTACTGTTCTCCATCACGGCCTACTAGTCCGTCTTATTTCCAAGGCAAGCCATAAGCTGTTTCACATCGTTGTCTACAGTATGTGTATCGTAGGGAGTAGAAAATCGGTATTGCGAGTTCTCATATTCGGCAAAATTCGATTACGATCCGGCCTTGTCAATGTGCGTTATGGATCTGAGGAAGGTGGAGCTTGTAGTATTGCTCAGTTCGTCAGCATATCGATTATTATTTGGTAACAACCAGGGAAATGTTTGCTGTTAGCCTCAGAGCTGTTTATTGCTTTCCCAAGCAACAATGGCAAAATAAAACTGTTAATTAAGTATCCCGTGCCAGAGGTTTACTAGCTTAAAGAATACTTTAATTTTTAAAATTATTTGTTATAG
Source organism: Pseudoips prasinana (assembly GCA_951640165.1). Classification (NCBI taxonomy): domain Eukaryota; kingdom Metazoa; phylum Arthropoda; class Insecta; order Lepidoptera; family Nolidae; genus Pseudoips; species Pseudoips prasinana. Next base: position 20,538,273 of record OX621237.1, on the reverse strand, counting down.
AAGTATTATAAAAATATACTTCGATAAATACAACTTATATAAAAAACGTGCCTCGTGACCATTTCTCTAAAGCTAGAGCTCTAAAGGTAGTATTGCCATGTTGAAAATTCTTACCTATTGCATTCCAGAAACGTGTTGCCTCAATTAATCACGTTGCAGTCTCTTCATATAAGCTTTTGCCGCTTGGGCCCCACATGTATAATATTTTAACCCCACACCCTTGAGCCTTGAGTGAGTGCAACCTTTGTCTTATCCTGTTCATTTTTAAACCCACTTGTTGAGAGACTCTACTGAAAAAATCGAGCAGCAAAGAGTACTGAGAAACAAATCGAAGGTGATATATATATCGTACCTTATAGTGCACACTAATCACACTAATATTATAAACGCGAAAGTTTGTGAGTGTGTGAGTGTATGTTGGCTACTTCTTCACGTCTAAACGGCTGGAGCGATTTTAATAAAATTTGGTATGGAGTTAGCTGACACCCTGGATTAACACATAGGCTATAATTTATAAAGTTTAAAGCGGGTAAAACCGCGGGGCACAGCTAGTCCAAAATATACGTCATGTAAGCTAATTTAAAGTACATATTTGTTTCACATCAGTTAGTTTATTAGGCTTCCAAGCAAATTTATATTTTGCATGCCTCTACGTTACCTTTGGTAAACAATAATAGGTTAGTACGTAATAATAGCTTTTCTTAGAACATATATTTAACTAAAAGAAAGATCGAGCTAATATTATCATACTAGAAAATCAATTCTGGCTCCTTGTAAAGACTACATTTAAATAAATTTGAGTAACGTTTAGCGTCGGCGACAGCTAGTCTAAGGTTAGGTGTACGGTGTACCCATCTAGTTTAGCACCGTTCTGGTTAAAATGAACTGATTGACTAATATCTGGTCGTTGGAACTAGAACATTTTTAGGTGTAGGTTTAAGGAATTTCTTTTCTCAAAAAGATTACAATATTCACTTACACGAGAAATAAAGAATCATTTTTTAACTTTCGTATTATTATTTTATATTATGAGATTATTTATGATTTAGTTATACGCAATTATGAAGTGCTATGTGGTGACGGCATAAAATATCATCACCCCATCTCATCCCGTGGGGGGCGTAGAAATCGACCAAGGGAACAGAGAACGGGCAGCAGCGTTTTTCTGTGAACTACGACCATCAAACTGCGATCGCCCACCAGTCTGCCAAGCGTGGCGATTATGGCATATCCCCAGTCTTTGGGGAGGCTTTTGTCCAGCAGTGGAAGTACTTTGGCTGACATGATGACGATGATGAATTATGTAGGTTTTATTTTTCATCGGAAAATTCTTTCAAAATGCATCTTCTTAGTGTTTTTGAATAGGGGTGCTGTTAATATGGGTTTTATATCTATTGGTTATTTAGTATAAAGTTGTTCTTCTGAATAAACTAAAGATTTTTTATAGTAATTGGTCTTTGTCGTTGCCAACACTAAGTTATTAGCTTTTCGATTCATTATTTAACAATGAGAAATAAATTAATTTTCAATGCATGTTTGTCATTGTTTCTTACTAAATTACTATTTGGTTAGCACCAAAACTGTATTAAAATTATAGCACTAGCGGACAGGTGGTGCCCCAATGGGAATGTTTATCTGAACCGTTTTGAAACCTGCTAATTTTACTCTTCTTGTTTTCATCCCATAAACAGTTTACGGGATGAAAACAAGAAGAGTAAGTAAGAGAGAATATAGATCTGTTTGTTGAGTTACTCAACAAAGAACTACAACTGACTTGATTTCTAACTGCAACGCAAAACAGGAAAGTATTTGAGTAGAAACGCTGCCAAGTTTTAGGTAGACTTTATTGCATTTGGGCGGGAAGTGTATGAAGTAGTTTCATGTTTGCGAAGTAATGTTGACTCTCATGCGGATTGATTTAGTACCAAACTACCTTCGGTAAACCTTAAGTTTGCTCGTACCTAGTTTCCAAGTAATAGCATTTACGTGAATAAATAAGACTGCGAGTGGAATACGACGCTTTATTGGTACTTAGATATTAAATCATGGTTAATTTGTTTAATTATACCTGAGTAAGTTGTTACTGTATTAAGAATAATAAAAGACTAATTTAATCGATGAGGTTAACACTCATGTTTACCTAGGGCTAACCATCGATAACAAATTTAACTGGGGCCCTCATATAGAAAGAATCTGTGACAAGCTACGCGCGTTACTGTCTAAATTCTACGTAATAAAAGACCGCCTGCTATTTAAAACGCGGCTCTTACTGCACAATGCCTTTTATGACTCAGTTGTGGGTTACGGATTATCTAGTTATGGTCGAACATACAAAACATACCTTGTAAATCAAGGTATGTTTTGTATGTTCGAATTGTATGTATCTACAAGTTACAACTACAAATATTAAACTAATAGTCGTACCTAAACCCACGTCTGATAATTCACACAATATCTATTTTAAATTATGCAAAACGCTGCCTATACATGATAAGGTAAAACTACATCTGCTAAAGGAACAATTATTTAATAAAGAATAACAACAAGTAATAAATCATCCTGCATACACGCGACGAGTCGCACAAAACAAACTCGTAACTATCGGTGCAAAAAACTGTTATGGTGAACGAACAACCTCTTATCTGATTCCGAGATTAATAAACACTTTACCTACCTCCCTATGAGACAATATTAGTGTAAGTAACATTAAATATAAATATATTTAACAATTGCGAACTATATAGTACATACTTAGATGTTGTGAATTGTAATGTTAAGTACTTTAGATAAGAATAAAAGTCGAACCTAGCTATTATATAATATATAAGTATGTTTGTCAGCTACACAACGGACTACAAAAGTAGCACGCACAAGCCCAAGAGGTTTTAGTGTTACTATTATTGTTTCTATTTGTAATATGTATCGTTTGTGTTTGGTAAATAAATATACAAACAAAAAAAAGCCATAGTTGTTAACAAATATTGTCTAAAACAATTTGAAAGTTCGTTAAAGTCTTACGTTTAATATAAAAAAATACGCTCTAGGACCTTAAGGGGCCTTTTACAGTCCACTAGCGCCGCCAATCGAAAAAATGTCATAACTCGTAAATAGAATCAAAAATACAAAATGTGGTCTATTATTACTGTAGAAAAGGCAATAACGTAATTTTAATCGTGCATTTGTAACAAAAACGGCCGTTTATGTTTTGAATGAAATTTGAAATTTGAAATTTAGATAAACAGCTATATTTCAAGTGTTGATAAGGTGTTATACAATTACGTTATTGCCTTTTCCACAGTAATAATAGAACATATTTTGTATTTTTGATTCTATTTACGAGTTATGACATTTTTTCGATTGGCGGCGCTAGTGGACTGTAATAGACCTCTTAACTTACTTCCTTTATATTATAATATAGTAATACCTAAATAATAACAATTTATATTACTTTGATTTGTGTGGATATCAATAAATGCAAAACCTGAACCTGACAGTAAAGAAAACCTCACGGAGATATAACATCTATCCAGCATGCAACAGCCGTTTGTTTACATTATAATATTTCTTAACTTCATAGGCATACCAGTTTTAAGATACTTCATAGGTTACACAATATACAGCAAAGTAAAATTATAATGTGTAATTGTTGCTGGACCTAATTTAATGCGATTCTCTACATAGCATTTTTTTATTTCTTCAATTAAGAGCTACTTTAATTTAAGTGGGTATATATGTATACTATCAATTATAGTACCTATGATGGTGCAGAACACGTTTAAATTTGTATATTTAAATGTCACCGTGTTCTGAAAAACAGATTACGCAATTATTTAAATTAATTCTTTTTACGCAACATTACCTATTTTTGTGCAAAGAGGAGTTCGGGGACATTTGGGACAATTCTTTGGGGCTTACATAGATGATCGTTACATTTGGCCCATTAAAACAATTCTAATGACATCTCGTAAAATACACCAAATTGATGAAGCTAGAGAGTGTGCTTTAGCGGCACTGTGCTCTGTGCGTGTCCGATGGTATTTCTACTTGAGCGGCAAATTTATTTGCTCGGAATCAACAATAAGAAAATAAACGGGTTATTCTTATTATAGGGCATCATAATACGCTTTGCGATTCGTACAAAATATATATAAAATAGATGACACAAGTTATTAAGGCATTCTACTGATGTTAAAGGTTTTTTCAACGAGAAAAAGCAAGAATGTCTCTTGTATAAGTATGTTGTTCCGAGGCAAGTTTCCAAGTTAATTTTGTGCCGCTTGCATAACTTTAGTACTGTGAAACAAGCGTAGCGAAAAATATAATGTTATATCGTACCATAAGGGACTCGAGTTACCTTAATATTATTTTGTAAGGGAACAGAAGCTTAACAAAATCACAAGCATAAGTAATATGATTTAGTGAATTGTTTCGGCGTTAACAATGCCCCGATTCTATAAATTTTGTTTGATCTGTTTTCGAGTACCCTCATATAATACAATCCTGTTTATTACATAACGAAGTTCAATGTCAGTATTATAGTTGGACCATTGTCAAATTGCAGGGATGTTGTTGCGGGATGCGTTGGGAACGTAAATAAAGCTAAAACGCGTTAATAACCGCACAAAATTATGTGTACAATAACCTAATTGGATTATTTTTGACTGCCACAAGTTTTACATATGGACTTGGTTTAGACAAATAATAGATTTTTATTCATCAAAAACACGACAATTTACGGTAATTTTCCGTTTTCAATCCATGTTTTCCACCCATAGGCTAAAATTAACACCGAAAATATTATTTCTGAGTAGGCGTGGGTAGAAATTACACATTAAAAATCTTTGTAATGTCTTATATCAGATTAGTGATCCTGACTTCAGAAATGAGAAAAGAAAATGGTTTTGCGCTATATATGAAAAGCTTTGAAATGAATAACCATTTCTTTGTTTCATACGCGCTTTTAACGAATCTATTTATAATGAATTAAACTTATTGTAAGACATAATAAATTTTCCCTTCTACTGGGTTTATACCAAGGTACCTGAATGTGTGCCGCTTGACGAGTTGTTGGAGCTAAACATCTACATAAGTAGATTAACAGAGACATAAAGTCTTATTGTACCAAACAATCTTAAATGTTATTCATATTATTATCATGAATAACAAACAGAACAGTTGTCATACCGAGAATATTAAAAGGTTAATGTAAAAATGTCAGTGAATTTGGCAGATCATTTGTCAGCAGATCAAAAATAAAAAAAAGTGATCCGTCACGGGACGCCTGGCAGATGTGAAACATCGACATTATTTTGTAAAAGTATTATGCAGAAAAGAACATATTGTGATAGGAACTAAATATGTCATAATGATAAAAAAAAAAGTCGATTGCGCATGCGTCACGGCATGCTTCGCCACGCCAGAAATTTGTTTTACGTGCGGCTATAGATGTTTCACATCAATAAGAGTTCACATACAAGTGAATTTTATAGTTTCTGATACTATTTAAAGTAGTTCATTCAGTTCAGTTATTTTAATGTCATAAATAGCCAATCAGAAAGATGGTCTGCTAACTTCCCGTAACAGATCATTTTGAAAAGACTCACAAAAATTGAGAGTTCTCGATATAATGTTAGAGGTCTCATATCATCATTTCATAACAATGAGTTCTGATACCTTTTCTTTTCCAATTTTATTTCTTGTTCCAGATTCCCTAAGAAAAAAAAACAGGTGATATGAGTAATTACTAGAAACTGGGTGTAATTAAGAACATTTAACAGGTACATCTATATATTCTAGACAACTATTTGAATTTAATATGTTGTATCACAATCAATTTTGCTAATTAACAAAATACAATCTGCTGAAGTCCGATGGAGAGTTCAGTAAGTTCATAAATAAACTGCAAAAATCAGGAATATTGTAAAAGTGCATGCAGATTAACGAATAGCTGGCGCAGGGCCAGAAGGTTGTTACATAATTTCTTCTGACATACTTTACGGGTACATTCTGTATAACATATATTTTTTTCTTGTTTGGGAATATTTTATGCAGTGATGGCAGGGGACTGACGCTATCTTAGGTATTTCCTGAAGACATTGAAAGCAGATATTTATGTGATATAAATAAATAAATACAAAAAACTACAAAGAACACCCTTTACGAGGGATTGAGGGTGAAAAATCCCTGGGCGTTCAGGATTTTTAGTTTCTTTTTTATTGTTTTCCTCCAAGTATTGCTGTTAAATCAAGCTAACTAAATAAAAATCTTTTGTGTCCATAAGTTGCTTCCATATTTTCTATATCCAGTTCTGACATTTTAGCTTGGTAATTGCCTACGCAATAGAGGCAGAAAACACAAAATATTGCTTTCATTTTCATAGAATAGATATTTGAAGTTATCGGTTACGAAAATAAAAAATAGCGCCTTTATTTACTTATTTTCTTATTTGCAACCCCATGGGGTATTGTCAAGGTTGATATACGACCTCTTACTTATACCAATATCAGGTTTTATCTATTTTTTTGAATAACAGCTTTACATCGGACTTTGACGGTTGTAGATAAACTTTAAGATATGCACGGTAACGCAGGACCTACACTACTACTTCTCTTCTCTGTTCCAAATGACCGTTAAGATCGGATAATTGGATAACGTTACCCGGATAAATCCGGATAATACGCATAATTTGGAAAGGATGTAACCAATGATCTAACTTTTTTTCTACAGCAATTTATCAATCATTTATATTCAGTACTCAGTCTTACGACAGAAAAAGATTAAATAAACACACTTTATTTTTTACAGCATTAAGTATATAAGCAATACACAGCGTTTTTGAGATTCTATTTACGCTATGCATTGCGATCACACTCATCACACTATATAAAGGCGATAGTTTGTGAGTTTTGTATGTTTCTTACCCTTTCACGCAATACTACCGGACGCCGACGCCGACGCATATGCCGACGCTGACGCCGATGCCAACGCTAACGCTGACGCCGACGCTTATGCCGTCTTTGACGCCGACGCCGTCTCTGACGCCGACGCCGTTTCTGACGCCGACGCCCTCTCTAACGCCGACGATGAAATAGCATTAGCATGAAGACAAAATAAAATGAAATGAAAAGAAATACAATACAATACATTATATTACAATACAATAATACAATAAAATGGAACACATTAAATAAATCAGTTACTATTTTTACTTCCCATACAAAATGCATCGTTATTCTTGTATAAATTCTTGAACAAAGTCACCCATAAACGTCACACAATACTACAACACATGTCGTTAGTTTTCCATTTTGCCGTTTCGAGAGAGGGCGACAAACGAGCAAGTCACCAGATGGTAACTCAACTCTGGCAACCTTACTCACACTCGGAAACACAACATTAAATTATTAATGTTATTATTAAGGAATGTCTTCTGTAAAGTGGAGGTACTTCCCCAGTCGGGCTGCTCTTTGAGCGAATGAATGCTGTGCCCTGCTTCTTCTTTTTCCCATTCATACGGTCAAGCTATGGATTTCTCTCTCGGACTATGTATTTTCAGACACATACAACATGGGTTTATTCAACGCCAGAGTAAAAAGCATTTTATGGCTACGCGTAGTTCACCTAATACTACATGTCCGCTTACTTGTAGGTGGGATTGAGGTCTTGACCACACTAATAAAGCACCATTTGCACCCGTCATGTATAAAAAATATGGGGTTCTAGCAGAGTCCTCAATATCTGCGGCTGAAGACCCTATCGCTAGACCCATGAAACAGTCAACATCCGAAACGTCAAAGGAGTCAGGTTAATCAGCAGCAAATTGGAGGAACTGAACTATGATTTTGACTTGGGACTTAAGATAAACAAACGTTTTAAACGGTAGCCTGAAAGCAATGTTTTAAACGAACATTCGCTTACAATATTATATTATATGCTCTAAATTAATTGGAGGCGTATCTGTTTCCTATTTAATTATTAAGTGAAAATCATGCTACCTTCCCATTATTAATTTTATGTTACGTATGCCACAATTGCAAAATGTTTTTTAATTGTGCCCTTCAACCAGTTGCGATTACTGGCAAATTAAAGATCGGCGAGGTTAAGCACTTAGCCGCGCGGTCAGTCTATAGATGGTTTAATTTCAGTGTGTCTCCGTATTTTTGAAGGTATCCGGATGTCTGCCCCGACTATACCACCACAATATGGAAATCAGTCATAGGCTTACGGCCCACTTAATTAGTAGGAACTAGATGCATTGGCAAATTACATAGATTGTTATGTTAGAAAAATTCCCACGTAATAGCGTAACTTTATCACCGAAAGAACGAGGAAAATCGCTTGGCTAGTGATATTAAATTACGGTGAATACGAGCAGTGTCGTTATATACGAAGGTATTAAAGTAGACAATTTTAACAACCATGAAATATTGTGGAAACTCAGGTTAGAAGAACTAAAAATTTGTATTAACTTATGATATTTAAAACTTACCAAAACTATAAAACAATTTATCACCTTCTGAGCTAGGTAAACCATCTTCACACACACATACTTTTCATTCCAGCACGTTTTTCAGTGTACACTAGGCATAAAAAATGTGTTATACATTTACCGTACTTGAACCCATATTTTACCATATTTACACCCTTATTGCATAAGCACCGAATGCTATAAAAAGCACGATTTGGCGTTTTATTATTTTTATAAAATCACAGTTCATAATGAGTATGCAATCATCAGCCTGACGTTGCCAATTGAAGGGTGTTCCTGTAGTTACTCCACATTTCGATGGTAGTACAGACGTGGCCTTTTACGATACCCACAGGACCTTGTTATTCATATCCCTATGTTTTGTTTAATCATAAAAAATATTATAATTACATCATGTTTATACTACTCGAGTTTCTAACTAGTTTAAACTTTTCTGTGCTTGTTAGACTGAAGGATAAATATTTCTTACACTCAGATATTGTCCATGTTTTTTAAATGATTATAGATTCATTCTATCTTCCATTTAAATTATTATTATTAAATTATGTTTATGAATATATAATGGTGACTATCTCATCCCATGGGGGACGTAGAACTGTAGAAGTCGACCCGAGAGAATCTGACTCAGAGACTTTCTGAGTACTACGATCATCATACTGCGATCGCATACTAGACCCATCTGCCAACCGTGGCGATTATGGAATATCCCATAGATGATTCTAGGCTTTTGTCCTTTTGTTTTCTTACGGCTGTTATAATGATGATTATATATTTTTTTAAAGATACCGACAGCACTAGGGAATCTAATCCCTATGTCGCGGGGTACTTTACAAATATATAATAGACGGACACCATTTACATCCAGACTCAGAACAACTATTTATGGGTCACACAAATAGTTGTCCGGCACAGGACTCGAAAGAAGTGGCGAGGCAATTTAGCCGCTGCGCCACACGTGCAGTTAAAATTTTGATGAATATTGTACTTTTACAAATATAATATTAATATGAAATGAAAATGGTATGAATCTATAAAAAATAAGATTCTAAAACATTTCGGTCATGCTTCCATTTATTCGCGCCGCCTCGCCTTGTAAAACCTTTAGATGAGCATAATAAACTTGAAAATAGTGTGCGCTTTTTGAACGTTTTCGAACACAGAAGATAGCTAAGTTTCAAACTACATTTTGCATGAGAGCTCAAAGACTTTAGTCCTCTGCACTGACCTAGTGCGGTTTGGCTTTACACGCTATCATGAAAATTTTTAGTGAACTTTCACGCATGCAGGTTTTGTCACTATGTTTTTCTTCACCCACACACAAGATAATTGATTTATAATGAATTAATTAATTTCTATTAATTTGTAAAAGTCTTTAAAGTGGTGCGTGCGTTGCATTTGAAATTAAGCCCCACGGCACTCCACAGTTCCACTTGTGGATAGTTATAATTAATAATATCCTCCTTGGACATTATTCACAAACGGCCATCTGATCCCAAATTACGGAATACGGAGACCAGATAACCGATATATTACATATTTACTATCTATATACCTACTTTTCTTTTGTAAATACATACTTACATATATAATAATACTCGGACTGTTGGTCCTGAACAGACATGTTCACTCACACAAATATCTGCCCTGGTTGGGAATCGAACTCACGACTTGCGGCGGGAAAAACAAGCAAAGCATTTAGCAACCACGTAATTTTTATTACCTAGGGTATTTATTATACACAAAAAAGTAGTAAGAAGTTAGAATTGAACAAAGAAAAAAAAACTGAAAATTTTGTGTTTGTTTCAGAATACTGATGCAAATCATTATGTATAATTAGGTTTTTAATATAGGTAATTTTTTATTCCAAAATACTTACAACTAGAGAAATTATTGTCATATTAACCCTGTACAGTCAAAACAAATTGAAATGGACCGTAAGTCAAAGTTATAAGACTTTTTAAATCGCAGTTTTATTTGTATCATACAAATTCCATCATTCAATACAAAATAAAGAAAAATAAACTTTATTCTAAGAATGTATTATGATTATAACATATATTCTAATTGGGGTGTTTGAGGATGTGCGTTAATTACGTTACATGTTGTATAGGTAATAAAAGGAGTGGAAATCTTTGGTTTACTTACTTTACTCTTTTCTTTTATCTCAAATAAATGTTGTCCAGTGTACACATCAACCTACATCAACGTCAACGAGCCCCTCCCTTTGGACAGAATTGACCACATCTGGTTTTATTACAAACGATTCACTCTACAACACTGGATCACGTAGCGTAACCTGCTATATGGATTATTAGAAGACATCCTTAATACAATACATTTAGGAATTTTATTTGTTCTTTGAAACTATGCATATAAAAGGCAGCGACTGCGCCGCCAACGATTCGATCCGATGAAATGCCCGCTCCGGACCTAAACCGGTTGTGAGGCCGCATCGCGTATTAACGTAGAGCGAAAGTTGCACAAAACATCGTTATTTAGATTATATATATATATATATATATATATATACTAGCTGGTGCCCACGACTTCGTCCGCGACAATTTCGAATGATGGCCAATGTAACTACTTACATCTAGCTTAATCTAAAAAAAATAACATGAAAAACAAATAAGCAATATAAATTTAAGAAAACCTAACCTATAAATAACCTAACTAAGAAATAAACTAAAAACTACTTTGCTACTGTTATTTAAAAAAACGACCCGATATCATCAGCTAAAGAAATCAAAGAATACATATCAATTGTCCTAAAGTAGGTACAGTCAGTAAGTCAAATAAAGTAAAAGAATAATCAACGATGCATTAATTACAAAGGTAACTTCTATTAGATTAGGTTGCGACCACGGCATTGATAGGTCTTATATAACATTTTGTGAACGAAACTATAGCACGATCTAAAACGATGATTACGCAATCTATTACAAAAATATAAACTTGTAAAGCGGTAAAATTAAGATGTGTGTATAGTTTTTGGGTGAGATTTAGGTGATCATCTATTAATTCAGTTTTGGACTACCTTTTATTTCAAGCATTTATTTATTTTAACCGATATACCAAATAAGTTCCATGATCTGAAACGATATTACCGCCATCTAGATACAAAATTGTGAACTTGTAGATCAGTAAAATTGAGATGATATTTTTTGGGTGCGATCATCTCGACACGAACAATTTATACTACGCTAACTCGAATATAAAATATAAAATGTCGCTTTTTTGGTTTGTTATAAAAATTACCAAAAAAAAGAAGTAACAAATCTTATAAAACCCTAAATCTTTACTTAGACAACAACGACCACGACATTTTAAGCAACTTGGCAAAGAAAAGAATTTCTCTAAAATTTGAGTTTGCGTAAATTGTTGGTGTCAATTTGTTGAATCAGTTTTGGATTACCTTTTTTTATCAACAAATTATTCCCTGGATTGCTTTATTTTAAACTAAAAGACCAAATACATTACATGCGTTTACTCCAAAAAAAAAAACAGATTTTCATACAAACTTACATCCCCTATTTTAGTTGTCCTTAGGGGTGGAATTTCCAAAAATCCTGGAATACATATTTTTATTTTTAACTGAAAGGCCAAATACCAATTTTCATAGGTTTAACTTCAAAAAAGTCGCATTTTCATATTCAAAATTCAAAATTCAAAATTCAAAAGTCGTTTATTCCGTTAAAATATTACATTTGTGTGGAATCGTCAATTTTTTTTTACCCTACCGTGCAGTGCATGACGTGGCAGCTACTGAGAAACACTGCCAGAAAACTCAGTAGGAATCCTTTTTTAAAAATATATATTTCTTAAATAAATTTACATTGTATTTAAATGTGTTAATTTAGAGCGACTCAATCCCAAGCTGTTTTGTCACTTAAATAATCAGAAGTTTTGTAATAAGCCCTGCTACACAATTTGGCTTTTATAATTCTTTTAAACTTATTCATAGACATTTCTCGGATATCACTGGGAAGTTTGTTATAGAATCTTATACATTGCCCCATAAAAGAGTTACTTACTTTGTGGAGACGGGTGGTATGTAACACAAAGTTATGCTTATATCGAGTATTTATATTATGAGTATCACTCCTTTTACAGAAGGAGTCTTTATATTTATGCATATAAATTAGATTCTCATATATATACTGACATGCTACAGTCAGAATGTTAATCTCTTTAAACTTCTCTCTCAAAGATTCTCGCGGACCGAGTTTATATATTGCTCTTACAGCTCTTTTTTGCAATACAAATATGGTGTTAATGTCCGCAGCGCTACCCCAGAGAAGAATTCCATAGGACATTATACTATGAAAATAACTGAAATAAACCATTCTAGCTGTATCCACATCAGTAAGCCGTCTTATAGTTTTAACAGCATATGCAGCAGAACTTAATTTGCCTGATAGTTTTTCTATTTGTGGGCCCCATTGTAGTTTTGAATCAATTGTGATACCCAAAAACACAGTTGACTCAACAGGGGTCAATCCAGCTCCATTAAGCTGTACATTGGTAGCCACCTGTTTCACATTAGGTGTAGAGAATTTTATGACTTTAGTTTTCTTGTCATTTAGCAAAAGATTATTAGCATTAAACCAATGAACAACTTTAGAGATTGCGTCATTTACTTCGTCAAAATTGCGTAATTGTCGATTTATTTTAAACGTCAATGAAGTATCATCCGCAAACAAAACAATCTCATGTTTATCCCTTACATAGTAGGGTAAGTCATTTATATAGATTAAAAATAAGAATGGGCCGAGAATCGATCCCTGTGGAACGCCCATTACCACTGGGGATCCCGCAGATTTTTTACCATTTATATCGAACTTCTGAATTCTATTGCCCAAGTAAGAAGTCAAAAGTTCGAGAGCCTTGTTCCTGATACCGTAGTGGTGTAGTTTCCTGACAAGAGTGTCATGATGAACACAATCAAATGCTTTGGACAAATCGCAAAAGATACCTAATGCATCCTGCGAGTCCTCCCAAGCCGCGAATATACTTTTTAACAGATTGACTCCTGCATCTATAGTTGAACAACCCTTCGTGAATCCAAACTGTTTCCGATGAAGTAAATTATGTATATTAAAGTGACTGAGCAACTGGCTAAGCATTAGCTTTTCAAATATTTTACTTAGAGTGGGCAATACGGAAATAGGTCGGAAATTTGAAGGATCTGAAGTATCACCAGCTTTAAACAATGGAATAATTTTACTATACTTCATCAAGTCAGGAAATACGCCAGATGCGACACAGCAATTGAACACAGCAGCTAGATGTGGGGCGATTATAGTTATAATTGATGAAATAGTCTTAACAGATAAACCCCACAGATCCCTAGTGGTTTTCATATTAATACTTTTGAAAGCATTCAAAATATCTTTAGGGTTAACCACCGAGAATTCAAAATCTGTGTCACACTTCTCTACGCTTTGCTGGAGTATTAGCTCAGCAGATACAGAAGAAGACGCAAGAGATTTGGTAACATCGATTGGAACATTAGAAAAATATTTTTCAAACTCAGTCGCCACTTCTAAATCGCTTTTAATGTCAACATTATTTATTCTTAAATTAAAATCACGACTACGTATTTTTTTCCTACCTGTCTCAGTATTAATAATTTTCCAGGTGGTTTTAATAATATTTGTCGAATTTTTTATAATATTTTTTAAGTACATCGATTTAGCAATGGAACAGGCTCTTCGAAAGGTTTTGGCATATTGTTTTACATGTTCTAGAAAAGTCGTATTTTGATTATAGGATCTTTCTTCATACAATTTATATAATTGATTGCGACTTTTATAAATTCCTGGAGTTGCCCAATCACAGAACATCAGACGGTTACTTACAGACAACTGTTTGGGTGTGAATATTGAGCAGAACTCACCATTAATCAAGTTGAATAAAGAGTTGTACAAGTGATCCGGATCACTATGATAGGGCAACAGTGCCAGTTTTCTTGCTATATTATATTTAAATGTTCCTAAACGGCTTTCACTATATGGTATGTAACTTATTTGTGTACTTTGAACCTTTGGAGAATTTGAAAAAGTGACCAACTGACCAGAATGATCTGACTGAATCTTATTCATTATTAATTTATTTAAAGGTTTTGCCGAGCTAAATATATTGTCAATGCATGTAGCACTTGTGGCAGTAACTCTAGTTGGTTCTGTAAAGTTGTGATGTAAATTATAGGACATAAACAAATTTAAAAAATTACAACTTGTTGAGTTTTTCTCCAAAATATTTACATTAAAATCTCCACAAATGATAACAGTTTTATGGGTATTAGTTAACTTATTTAAGGCATCCTCCATAATGTCTGAAAAGGTATCAAATGGTGCACAAGGAGGTTTGTAAAGACTCACAACAATAAATCGCTCCAACTCAACACATGAAATCTCTACTACTCGCTCAACAGAGAGGCTCACAACGTCACTTCTTTCTTTAAACTTCAACAAATTATTTATTAATATTAGAGAGCCACCATGAATATACTTTTCTCTGATGAACGAGCTTGCAACCTGGTGATTATTGAAGCTGGAAATGAATTGATGGCGTTGTAGCCAGTGCTCAGTTAAACATAAAATATCAATATTGCTACAATTCAAAAACAACTCCAATTCTAACTCTTTCCCCATCAAACCTTGAATATTTTGATGCACCAGGTTGATACAATTTTTTTGGTTTTTCTTATTGTAGGCATTTATGTTTGATGGGTTCACATTATTTTCCATTACAAGATCTGAACATTCCTTATCATGCTTGACAGTACAATTAATATTTGAATTTGCTATTACGCAAGAGTGATTCTCTATTGTCATATACAAACTTAAATACCCTATTTTACGCCTTAAGGGGTGGAATTCCCAAAAATCCTGAAATATATATTTATAATTTTTAACTGAATTGCCTAGTACCAATTTTCATGCGTTTATCTTAAAAATTTACACATTTTTCATACAAACTTACACCCCCTATTTTACGCTCTTGGGGCTGGAATTTCCAAAAATGCTGAAATTTATATTTTTTATTTTTAACTTAGATGCCAAATACCAATTTTCATGCGTTTAACTTAAAAATTGACACATTTTCCATACAAACTTACATCCCCTATTTTTCGCCCTTGGGGGTAGAATTTCCAAAAACCCTGAAATACGTGATTTTTTATTTTTAACTGCAAGGCCTAATACCAATTTTTATGCCTTAAACTTCAAAAACGGCAAAGTTTCATACTAACTTAGCGCCCCTGTTTTACCCCCTTAGGGGTTGAATTTCGAAAAATCCTTCCTTATTCCTTGTCTACATTATAAAGCAAACATTTGTGCAAAATTTCAGCTTTCTAGCTCCAAGGGTTTGGGCTGGGCGTTGATGAGTCAGTCAGTCAGTAAGGACTTGTCTTTTTATTTATATAGATATATGTATATACAGCTATACTCACGTTTACGTTTACTTATTCTGTTTAAGATGTCGAATTGTTTACCATATTTCATAATTCTTATTTTTATTCTTAATTGCACACAGAAAATAAATACATAAGTTACAAAAAGAAAAGGCATGTACACAGGCGAGCTTAATTCATTATAGAATTTTCTTCCAGCAAACCATCAGGAAAGTGAGATTTTAAAAATTATGGATAGGCAGTGTACAACAAAGAATTATAATTATGTACCTTGTCGGGTAAAAATATTGATAAAATACACACTAATAATTACATACGATATATTATAAAAAATATATATCTATTTAATAAACTACATAAACCTACATACCTGGTATATACGTAAGTTACAGAGATAAGAAGTGATTCTTAGTTCTGCTCTTAAAAATACTCAATGACAAGCTATCACGTATGGAATGTGGTAAGGAATTCCAAAGGCGTACTGCGCGTACAGTAAACGAACCATCATAGTGAAATATATCGGGGTTAGTCTGGCTAGCGGGAAGAAATGACACACGACAACTGCACGATAAGATCTATATTTCCAGACTGAGGCGCCGGTGAGCATACCGGCGCGTCGATACAAATAATATAGAATTACCCCCATTACACAAATATATCACACCTCCACCACTGTACAATACCCTTAACTTAAATTACTTATAATTAATCTATGTCAATCATAAATCTTTTTACTGGTTTCCGTGTTCGTTTTGGGTATCGATCCACCGGAGGCCCAGATGGCGATGGTAATTTATGACATGCCTGTTCCGGGGTAAACGAGCGCTGCTTTTCATCATCAGCGATGACCAATTCTTTACCTTCTTCTAACATAGAGGACCCTGAAGGTACGTTGATCTCGCCCTCACTAAGCGGCGCTACGACACTCTCTTCAGTACCCCGACTTTCGTTATTACTCTCTGGACAAGTAACATTAGATAATCGTGATCTACGCCGCATTTGATCTATATGCCTTTTAAGAAATTGACCGTCATCCTTCACTACAGAATACCTGCGCTGACTATCTACACCTTCCACTGTCCCCTTTACCCATTTTTCTCTAGAGCCATATTCACGAGCCCAAACAGGGTCACCCTCTCGAAAGTTTCGCGGAGTTCCCCGTGCATATTCGACCTGCTGTTGCTGGGCTCCATGAACCCTGTCCTCGATGACCCGCTCAGTACGTAATAAATCTAACCTCGAGCGTAATGGTCGCTTCTGCAGTATCATGGCTGGAGTTTCCCCAGTTGTACCATGTACGGTATTTCGATATGTTAATAAAAATGTCTGTAAGGCTGTATCGATATCCACGTGATCCCTATGAGCTTTCCTTATAGCTCGCTTACATAACTTCACCGCGTTTTCTGCAGCACCATTTGAAGATGGGTGATAAACAGATGAAAACAATTGTTTGATACCGTTATTCTTTAAGAACAATTTAAACTCGGAACTGGAGAATGGAGGACCCTGATCGGACACTAACTCTCGCGGTAGTCCGAACCTTGAAAAGGTAGACCTCAATATTTTAATAACATTCGTTGCGTTAGTACGACTCATTTCAAAAACTTCTAACCATTTTGATGTAGAATCAATAAGAACCAGAAAAGTGGAGCCCTTGAATGGTCCTAAGAAATCGATGTGTAATCTGGTCCAGGGGCGAGCGTGATAAGCCCATGGCTTTATAGGAGCACGCGGTGGTGCCGCCGCCTCTGCCGCACAAGTTTCACAGCGCTTACACATCGTTTCCACGGCTGCGTCTATATTAGGCCACCATACATAGCTACGAGCCAGACTTTTTGTTTTAACTATCCCCATGTGACTGCTGTGTAATTGTTTTAATAAACTATTTTGTAATGAACCTGGAATAATCATACGGTAACCCCACATTATGCATCCACATTCCGTGTATAATTCATTTCGTCTTACGAAATATGGTTGAATTTGGTCCTCAGTGCAAGTAAGTGGCCAACCCGACTGAATATAGCCTAAAACCCTACTGAGAGTTTTGTCACCAGCAGTGGCATTCTTAACATCTTTACTTGTAATGGGTAAAAAATTCTCAACGAAGTTAACGTAGGTGTTCTCTCTTAATAAACTTTCATTACCTTCTTTATAAGGTAAACGTGACAATGCATCAGCACAGTTCCTACTTGACGCGACATACTCAATATCATACGTGTACCCAGATAAAAGAACCGCCCAACGTTGTAACCTTGACGCCGCCATCACAGGAATACCTACTTTATTGCCTAAAATATAAGTCAACGGCTTGTGATCTGTCCGCAATATAAACCTACGTCCGTAAAGATACTGGTGGAATTTGCGGACTCCAAAAATGATAGCCAACGCCTCTCGGTCTATCTGTGAATAGGCACGCTCGGCCTGCGTGAGTGAACGTGACGCGTATGCTACCGGTCTCTCACCATTCAAAGTCACGTGTGAAATTACTGCACCAATACCGACACTGCTAGCATCTGTGGTTAATATTATTGGTAACTCTGGTGAGTAGTGAATCAACACCTCGCTACTCCCTAAACAACTTTTAATTTTATCAAATGCGTCTTGACAATCCCTATTCCAACTGTATGGAACATCTGATTTAAGTAAATTATACAACGGCGCTAAAATCGTACTAACATTCCTTACAAACTTCCCATAATACATAACCATACCAATAAAAGCTCTTAACTCTGATACGTTCATGGGAGATGGTGTTTTAATTATGGCTCTTACCTTGTCGGGACACGTTTTTACTCCATCTTCACTAATCGTGTGGCCTAGGTAGTTAACTGACTCAGCAAAGAATACACACTTTTCTTTTTTTACCCTTAGACCGTACTGTTTCAAACGATCAAATACTTTACTCAAGTTACACATATGGGCCTCCTGCGTGGGCCCCGTAATTATGATATCATCAAGAAATACCCCCACGTAGGGCAAATCTGCAAATAACTGTTCTAAGTGTCTTTGGAAAATACCTGGACTTGAAGCTAATCCGTATACTAGCCTATTATACAAAAATAGCCCTTTGTGTGTATTTATCACAGTGTATTTCTTAGTGTCATCTAGTTCAAATTGTGCATATGCCTGGGACAGGTCTATTTTACTAAAACGTTTACCTCCCTTTAACCGAAACAGCAGTTCTTCTACCCTGGGCAAAGGATAACGGTCAACCTCTATGAGTTTGTTTAAAGTTAATTTATAATCAGCGCAAATTCTAATGTTACCGTCTTTCTTTACGACTGGAACAATAGGTGTCGCCCAGTCCAAGCGTTCCACCGGTGAGAGGATGCCGTCGCGCTGTAGCTGAGCGAGTGCGCGCTCAACAGGCTCGCGCAACGCGTATGCTAGCGGCCGCGCACGCATGAACACCGGCCGCGCTCCCTCCCGCACGTGAATGCTCACCCTGCCTCCGGTGAATCGACCCAAACCGTCCGCAAACACCTTACAATATTTGGAACTGAAAGAAGACAAATCAAATTCATTGTTTTTGTATAACCTGACATTATTACAATCATAGTTAACTATCGGTAATTGTATCTTGAGTTCGGCCATCCATTGCCGGCCTAAAAGCACAGTTTTTCCATTTCCGATAACAAACAGTTCTAATTTTTTGCAGATATTCTTATATCTCACCATAGGAAGTATTACCCCAAGTGGTTTTACCAACTCACCCGTGTAATACCGAAGGGTTAACCGGCAAGGCTTCAGCTTTAAATCTTTAAATAGTTTAGTATAACATTCCAAACTAATACATGACACCGCACTACCAGTGTCGCACTCCATTTTTAAGTTGCTACCATGAATGCTAAGTTCCACATACATAGGTTTACATTGACTCGCCGATAACTTACAAAGATCAACAACAGTTACCTCATCGCTATCTGCACTGTCACTCATGCTGTCTTCTTTTACCGGCACCACATCCACGTTGTGATATCGCTCCAAGTTTGGACACATACGCCGCAAATGTCCTTGCCGGTTACAAACACGGCAAACGTAACGCATGAACTTGCACGTGGCTGCATCATGATTCGCGCCACACGCCCGGCACTGCCCCCGAACATGCTCCGCCGGCTGCACACGCTCAGCAAGCTGCCCGGGCGCCGATGCCCGAGTAGCGCGCCCGGCTCGCCGCGTCCCGTGCGTAGCGGCCTCCCGCGCCGCTCCGCTAGCGTCTTGCGCTCGCGCACCGTTCAATGTGCGCCTGTGTCGGTTGCCCGTCGCCGCCATTGCTTGACACGTCACGGGTGCCCCGCCCGATGACCTCCCCTGACTTTCCACCGCAGCCGCGTCCTTTTCTGCTGCTTCCATGCTCACGCCTAAGGTATAAGCCTTGCCGAAATCCAAATTATTCTCGGCGAATAACCGTTGGCGTATAATCTCGTTGTTTATTCCACAAACCAGCTGATCCCGCAGACTTTCTTCCAACCATGTTCCAAACCCACAAGTTTTGGACATTTTTTTTAATACCGCTACGTACTCCGATATAGTTTCACCTTCCTGTTGCTTTCTGTGCCGAAACTTATACCGCTCCGCTAACTCACTCGGCTTTGGTTGTAGATGATTCTCCACGATCTGAGTTATTTGTGTAAATGTTTGGTCCTTGGGTTTAGCCGGCGTACACAAAGTAACTAAAAGTTCATAGCACTCGGCCCCCATGACGGTTATTAACGTTGGCACTTGTAATTCCGTCGGAATTTTGTTCACAATAAAATATTGTTCTAAACGTTCAATATATAACCGCCAATCATCACTGTGAACTTTGAACTCCGTGATTTTACCGATCGACATTGTTTGGTTTATTACTTGTTTATATGTTCCTATTCACGTGAATTACTCGCTCGCTTTCGTCGCCACTGAAATATATCGGGGTTAGTCTGGCTAGCGGGAAGAAATGACACACGACAACTGCACGATAAGATCTATATTTCCAGACTGAGGCGCCGGTGAGCATACCGGCGCGTCGATACAAATAATATAGAATTACCCCCATTACACAAATATATCACACATAGCAGCTAGAAGAATGGGAAGGAGTCCTAAGAAGAAGAGATGTAGCTGTGCGACAAGGTTTGCCACTAGGCACCAGATACTCAAAGCGTTCACGGAGATAGATGGGAGCAACAGGGTTATGAAGGATGGAATAAAGTAGATAAAGAATATGACAGTCCCGACGCTGCCGAATAGACAGCCACTTAAATTGCAACCGGAACTCAGACACGTGGTCGTACTTATCTAGAAGTTCTTCTGTTGCATCAAGGAAACAGACATCAGTATAGTCAAGACGAGGGAGTAAATGCGATTGAGCAAGAGTGACTTTAGTCTGAAACGGTAAGAATTTTTGGAGACGTTTGATGCAACGTGATTGTTCCACGAAAGTTCACAGTCTAGTCATCAAAAAGAACAGGAGGAATGTTTAAAGAATTGATGGAGTTAAGCAGGTGTCTGCCACCAATAATGAGAGCTTGTGATTTAGAGGGATTGACCTTTCCATTCTTAATTCACTTTTAATTTGAACGTAAAACCGAGTGTATACAACCGGAATAAAATTTTACTTATGTATTGCCGCCATTACTATTAAATCCGGGTTTTCTATTCATGCCGTTTTACCGTTACTTAAAAATGTGCCCCAGTTCAGTTGGATATTCGGATTATTTAAATAACAAAGTCTGTAATGATCCGACAAATACTCGTGGTGTAGTTTGGACAGGCCTGCTGGCGTGGTTGGCAAATGCTTGCTTTTCACGCCGGAAGTCGTGGGTTCGATTCCCACCGAGGACATGTGACACCGACGATATGTGGGTGAATGAACATAATTTGAGTCTGGGTGTAATTATCTATACAAGTATGTATTTACAAAAGAAAAGTAGTATATGTAGTATATTAGTTATCTGGTTTCCATAGTACAAGCTCTGCTTAGTTGGGGATCAGATGGCCGTGTGTAAATAATGTCTCAAGATATTATTATTATAGTAGTCATACTTAAGCGATCACCAAAGATTCCTGAAGCCGAAATTTGGATCACCACTAGGCCAAGTTTTTCTACTCACACCCGGATTACGTTCTTGTAATATCTACTCTCAGGTATTCGCATATTATATATGTAATATTTACACACTGCCTCGTTGGTCTAGCGGTAGAGTGTTCACCCGCAGAGAACGAGGTCCTGGGTTCAAATCCCGGGTCGGGCCAAAATGCAATCTTAGGACTTTTCTATAAAAAGAAAAAAATCTCAGCATCAGCCAGAAGTCTGGGAGTTGGCGGTATTATACGCCCGTGCCTCTGAGAGCACGTAAAGCCGTTGGTCCTGTGCCTGACCTCTTTCCGGTCGTGTCGCCTAGGCGTCCCATCGGATCATGAGAGTGATGGAATAGAAAGTTCTCCTGTGTTTGCGCACACACTTGAGCACTATAATATGTCCCGCGCAGATGGCTAATCTCTGTTGAGACTGGCCGCCGTGGCCGAAATTCGGCTTGGAGGACATTATTATTATTATTACACATACGTGTATGGAAAATAGACTTACCTCTGAAACTCGATAGAAAACTACTAGGTAGCTTGAAACTCATAAAGTTTACTACTAACCTGGTTCCACCAAGCCGTCGCACAGTAGAAAGTTTGCCCATTCCTTCAATCATAATAGTTTGTATTCACAGAATACAGGTTAAAAAATAAAATTTTCAAAAGTATTGTGCTCTATATTCTATCTTAAAATAAGACATGCGAACAGTATTTTTTTCATGAACTCAAATAGCATTAAAGTAGTAGAAAATAATTAAGAATCAGTAGATATATAGTAACCACGCATTGCAATACAATAACAATTAATTAAATAAAACAGTAAACAGTAAAATAATAATAACAAAAAGACGTCAAAAGTAGCAAAATAATGTCAACCACACTAATAATATAAAAGCGAAATTTGTGTGTGAGCGTGTATGTTTGTTACATATTCACACAAAAACTACCGAACGGATTTCGATGAAACTTTGTAGTAAAAAGCTTATATATCGGAAAAACACATAGGCTATCATACTAATATTATAAAGGCGAATTCACGTCTAAACGGTTGGAGCGATTTCAATAAAATTTGGTATGGAGTTAGCTGACACCCTTGATTAACAGGCTATAATTTATAAAGTTTAACGCGGGTAAAACCGCGGGGCACAGCTAGTAATTTATAAAGTTTAACGCGGGTAAAAACGTGGGACACATCTAGTTAAGTATAATGGGATTGCAAAAATAATGTCAAGTATAAGAGTCAAACAATGGTGTCAGTTTTCATAATGCTATTATTAAATTTAAGAATAAAATAATTAAAAATTATAATTTACCATTTAAATAGTCTACCACATTATAATAGAATTTATTGACCAATAAGATCTTAAGCTCTTCCTTAAAAATTGATAAATGATCCATATCTTTTAGTATTTTAGGCAGTATCTTTCAAGGTACCTACAGACGGCTACATATCAAGCTACACATTTCCACCATAAGCTGACCTCTTATTGTATCGAAATCCTGTACAATGCGGGTTCAGCTTATACTGTAAATGTATAGCTTGATGTGTAGCCGTGCGTACCGTGTTAAAAAAATATAATTTGAAATGAAATGAATGAAATGAAAAACATTTAATTCAGCACAACACACAAGAAAATCAGGAGTACAAATATACAACACACAGTTCTACAAGACATAACATACCTAGATTTGAAGAAAATGCACACACAATGACGATTCTTGCATGTTCTGCCGAAAGGGTCACCACCTCAGCACTAGCTAGGTGGGTTACACCTAGCGCTGGTTTTCAGTTGGTAACCCTGGAAGTCACGCACCGACGGGGGTAGTGCTAGTACAATTTCATCTTGCCTTTATTTAACTTCTCTGTGTATAATGTATTCCTCACAAACAATTGCCATGAACATTCATTGTTCAAATTTACTTACCCTTTATAAGTCGAAAGTGTTAATCCAATGTAATAGGTACATATCATGGTTGTAAATTTTGCTTCAACTTTAAGATAACATTGTTATGAAGTGCTATTTTAGGCTCCAAGAATATCACATTTTAGTATAATTAATAGGTATATGTATAAAGCAAATCAATAACAGTATACTTTACTGCTTCTTTACATTTTTGTAGGGTAAGTTAACTCATTATGCATAAAATTTCACTGTCTATCGATATCATCATCATCATCATATCAGCCGAAAGACGTCCACTGCCGAACACAGCCCCCCCCCCCCAAGATATTCACAATTGCCGGCCACAATTGCTATTCGCATCCAGCAGTTTCCAGCGACCTGCACAAGATCATCGGTCCATCTTGTAGGGGGCCTGCCCACGCTGCATCTTCCGGTTCGAATCAATCTATGAAATTGGATTAACAACTAATTATTTAGTTTAACAGTTTATTGTAAAAAACAAATGCACAATCAAAATATAAAGTGAATGTTATTCAACCATAAAACTTTGTTCACAACAGTCATTCTTAGAACAAGTTAAGTACGTATAAGTATTAAATTTGAATTTTATAGCTTTATTCGCAATGCAAAGCGTTTATTGGTATTGGTACCCCGGATTGGAAGATGGTGCAGGTTCGAGACCCGCCGGACGATCAAATTTATGATTTCCCATTTTTGAGATACGTATAAGTATCTCAAAATAAATAATATGCCACTAAACGGAAAAAAATTAAATGATCATTCATCTTACCACAAGTAAAATATATGCATAAAATAAAATAAATATTAATAATAATGAATATCTTGACATCCCAAACTAGGCAGAGCCCGTACTATGCCAACCAGACAAAAGATACTTATGTATATATTTCCGAATAGGTACATACATACCCACTATAAATAACACTCGAACACAGAAGAAATAGTCGTGCTCAGCACACAAAGATTAGTTATGTTTGTGGGTCAAACCCAGTCACTAATCTGTCATTATCAGTAGTCCCTACTAATATTATAAATGCGAAAGTAAATCTGTCTGTCGGTCGCGCTTTGACACCAAAACTACTGAACCGATTTAAATGAAATTTGGTACGCAGATAATCTTGAGCCTGGGAAAGAATATAGACTACTTTTTATGTGAAAAAAGGATTGTAAGGGTTTTGAAAGGAGGGGATGAAGAGTTGCATGGAAGTACCGTCATTTTTAGATTCAGTTGCTTGAAACTTATTTTTTAGGCTGTTGATTCGATATAAATAAATATGACATTCAAAGTTTGTAAAAGCTTTACCCTCAAGGTTATAAAATAACGCACATGGACGGATAATAAGGGTATGGGATGAAAGTTTGTATGGAAACATGTAAAGTTTATGTGACTGTTATATAAGTTTGCGACAAGAGACAAAATATTAGACTTATTGTGATGTAACATTTAGGGAGTCATTACAAAATGTGCGGAGGAAGTCGCGGGCACAGCTAGTTCTTAATATGATCCAAACATTGTTCTCTACAAATAATAATATATTATATACACATATATTTGTTTTGCAATGAACATTGTGCTTTTATTCATACTTAGATATTATTATTATTATTGACGGTTACCGTAGCCTAGTTGGTAGTGCTCCTGCCTACGAAGCTGGTGGTTCTGGGTTCGAATCCCGGTAAGTGCAAATATTTGTGTGATGAGCACGAATATTTGTTTCGGAGTCATGGATGTTTTCTATGTAAATAAGTATTTATCTATCTATATAAGTCTGTATATCGTCGCCTGGTACCCATAGTACAAGCTATGCTTAGTTTGGGGCTAGGATGATCTGTGTGACATTGGCCCTAGATATTAATATTATTATATAATTTAGCGACAAAAATAATTTTCACCTTATGTTGAGGCTTAATCTATAAATTATTTAGGTGTTTGAATCCTCTTTATTCGTATACGTTCTTCGATTTTGTAAAGAAGCTCAAAAAAATTATCCGAGTTTAGACTGCTCTGACCCCACAATGACGGTTTAATGTTGTCCCGTAGAATGCGGTACAATTAATTGCAGATACTCGTATGTACAGGGTTGAAGTTCAAGCAGTAATGTACTAGCGGGTATACCAGTTTCCTTGTTCATAAATAAGGATTCAATATTTAAGCAAAACTAACAAGATCGTATATTGTCTTTTGAGAGATCGCACATCTGCTCTAGTAATTGTACTAAACTAGTTAACACGTAATACTTTTATGTAAATTTTAAAGGCTACTCTATCCTCTTTAAAAGCAGCAACTCAGACGAATTTTGGATTAAAGGTAATCTAGTAGAGCAGCTGGGAATATATTATCTTGCCTATATTGTTGGGTAAAAATGTAAAAGGAATTGCTTACGGAATTTCACTTTATGTTTAAACTTAGATTACTAACAAGTTTTGATAAAGGATGGGTTAAGGGAAGGGTTTTGGTATGATGTAATATTATTGTGAGAAATTTAATATATTACGTGCAAGCGCTTGTGATAGTCCTGTAGCTAGGTAATATTAGCTATAAACATATTTGTTGGTTAAAATCTATGTAACTATTAGTAACTAATTATTGCGAATACGAGTTTTTCTGATATGATCGACTTTTACGCCCATGGATTTACGGGCGTAAAAGTCGATCATATCAGAAAAAGTTCATAATCAAAATTATATCAAATAAAGTTCAATAAACTGTTAAATTCTTCGACACTTTCAATTACATAATATACATTACTGTAAATTTGTTATAAAAATAAAGCTAATATGAAACAAATACTTAATACCAGCTAGCTAAATGTCACTACCATTATAAAATAAATTGTATAAATGTTTTAATATTCCGTGTACCTAAATATATGTAATATGTAACTAGAAATAATAACTGTATTACTACAAACATGTTCTGTCTATTTACAAGCGCTTTTTTAAAGTCTACGTGAATAAAAACCTTTTTTATTTTATTTTTAGTTTATTTATTTACTTTAATAAAAGAATTTAGATTAAACTTCTATGATCTTAATGAAAACGAAAATGCGATAAACCTATAAGTCGATGAAAATATAATCGAAAACATAAATAGTACTGTAAATCCAAATCCTGAAATCTATCTGTAAATCGAAGACCGGAAATCGAATCAGCTTAAGGCCGATGAGTCAACAACCCTTTACCAAAATAAACAGAGGATAATAGAATAAAACGGAGAACCATAAATAATGACAGAAATTGATGGAGTGCAATCAACCCACGATCCTAAATAAATTAGATTAAACCAGTTTGTGAAATACGAAACAACATTTTTCGCCCTCCATTTGAAATGCGTCAGCTGATCACCATTTTTTTTATGTATTATGAAATTTTATTTTATTAATTTTGTTCCGTTTCACAGACAGAAGAAGCTCCTATTTTATCAATTTAGAAATATAATGAAATAATAATCATAATAACCTGACATGCACACAAATATCTGGTGAGGGTCGTAATGGAACTCTAGACCTGCGGCGTCTACCAACCACGCCAACATTTTATTTACTCTTTAAATAGATTTTATATTTATAAAATTTTCTACAATAATACTCAAATTAACAATATAAAGTACCTATATAAATATAATTTTACCTTTAATGAGTTGAAAGCATTCATTTTATATATAACAGTATGTACTGTATACTGAATCACATAAGGGTGCCCTGAGGTATTAGCCGCTTAAATTAAACTACTTCTGGGCTAGCCAAATGCTCGTTGTCTTCAATTCTTTAATTTTAATATAGTAGTACTAAATTTTAAAACAATAACTTAGAAACTTGTTATTTGTTGAATGATTTAAAAATATGTGATAAGTCCGACTGCATGGATGGATATTACTTTTTTATAGTTTTATACTGTTTCTACTATGTTTATGTACTGCATTGTGAGCTTGACAAAGTACAAGTGTATGTTAAATACATAAAGTGCTGAATTAATTTTATTATATCATTTCATTTCATTATAAATATAGGTAATCCTTAAGTATGGCTTTAAATGTAATTCCAACATCTGAAAGACTAAACAGCTGTGCATCAAAATACGACTTAAATATTTTATTATTTCTTGTCGCTACGAAGTTACCTCGCAAATTATTATCCGTAGTTTTGTATTAGCAAGTAGCATTAATATTAAGAGTCTGAAACAGCATATGTTTCTATACATTTGTAATAGAAAAATAATCACAAAAATGAGACATCATAAATTTAATCGTCCGGCGAGTATCCAACTAGAACTTAGCAGAACTCTGCTTTTAGTCTACCAACGATCCACTTTGGGATTCCCTTGGTTCCGGGGATGTAGGATTTATCCATCAAATTTGCATTACGAATAATGCTATACAATTACAAATTAAATAGAATATATATATATATATATTTATTTATTATTTATGTTGAAAACGTTACGGGGAACAAGTGAAACCGCTGACAGTTTTAGTACATTGTGTATTCTTATTTGACACAGGTGGCGACGCAGCCCACCCACATACATAGATACTGATACATAACATATCCTCCCTTTGTTTAACAAAATCTCTTTACACGTTATCTTTGAAAACAATAACAACTTACAGAAAAGGCTTATAATCTACTTTTGGAATATTTCGCAATAGATTCAACTTCACCCGACAAAAATTCTAATCGTGAATGTGGAACAAAACATTACGCAGTCCTTTTAAACAATACACTTATACCAACGAAATTTAATATTGTTTACACATCACTTCACCTCCAGGTTCAAACACTTGCTTATTATTACCGCCGAATGATTTAATATGCGGACATTGTTTGTGGTTTACATGATCAGTGAAGTTTGTGGCTGAGGTTGACGCATATGTAGTTAGATCTAAATAGATCTAACCGTGACCTAACTTTGCGCCCAAACACTAGCTCTGCCGGTGAGGAACCTGATACAAAATGTATCGAATTCTTATAATCAAAAAGAAAATTTTATTTGCAATCACTTTTATTGTGCGGAGTGGTAATACTGGATTGAATACCCTTTTTTCAATGTTGACATAAATTTCTGCTTGCCCGTTACAAGCGGGGATGTAACTTGAGTATGCATTAGACCGTATTTGGACATGAAATCGTACAATTCCTCTACAACCATTGCGGAAGACGTAGACGCGCTCACGTCATACACATCCACTTACTTAGTGTAGGTATCCACTACTATAAAATTCTTTCATTATTTTCAGAGGTCCTAAAAACCAATATTTAACTTATACGACGGTGTTTGCGCCTTTTATATTAATACTTTTGTCAGTTTGCGCGCAATTCGTCTACGAATTCGCGCAATTCGTGAACGGTATATCCTTTCACAACGAAGTCGGCAGCGACTGCAGTCTCCAGTTTCTGTCCGCTCAAGGCACTGTTATCAGCATTACAAACATACTTGTACTCGTGTAATTATTCGGTATTCGCTGATAGGTAGGCGCTTCCGGTATACCCTTACTCGGACCAAGAATATAAATCGAATATTTATGGTCAGTACGTAATATAAACGGCTCTGACCTCCCGTATAAATATTAATGAAAATGCTTAGTTCCAAATATTATCGCAGTTACCTCTTGCTGTATTACTGAGTATCGCTTTTTGGCTGAGATCTACGTGCGGGACGCGAATAATAATGGCCGTTCCAACCCGTCAATAGGCACTGACGGGTTAGAACGCATCTGGGACAAAATACTTCCTAGCCCGTATTGAGACGCATCGACAGTTAATATAATAATAATTTTATAATAATAATTTTTATAATAATTTATTTATTTCGTAAGTTTACAGATTTGCTAATTGTTACAAGGTTTGTTGAGTACTTATCTTATGTTAATTACAAATTGGTTCCGAGACCAACCATGTTGCAGGAAGAGATGTCTCTTAAACTAGGGAAATACCTGTATCTTAAGAAACAGTGTTCGGCATGGATATTATTTAATTGTTTTGCACAATGGCGGAACGGTGTCGTTCTAAGAGTCTAATAGTCCTACTTGACCTTACTTATACATAATATGTAACATAAAGTCATATACATCTTATGTTCTCCGCGTTTACTTCAGATAATGAAAGTAAGTAGGGATTCGATTCTTGTATAGTCCTGTTGGAGAAGCCATAATGACACTTTAGATTTTACATTATTTTTATTTGTATTGATTATATTAAGTTCTTCATGAACTTTTTTATAAATGCGAGTGCTTAATACATCGTATTGGTGCTCAGCGAAAGTAGTCCTGTGGGGAGTGTTCGGGAGAAGATTTAAACGTTTGCTACCATTTGAGGGAGGGACGTTGGAATGTTTAGTTTAGTTTAGTATATTAAGCAAAAACTACAATCTAAATTTGTTAAAACATCTTCGGAACTTAAATATATTTTAATTTCATTACACGCTCTTTTGCTTTCTGCTGTTTTTATTGAAAGTCTAGAATTTGAATTCAACAAGATTAAGCAATATTTGGTAATCAAGCCCGTAGCTCCTGAACTAGCCGGCTATCTATGACATTTTCAAGATAACGCGTCAAATTAAAAATATATATACAGTATGTACTGTATTGTGTTCGAACTGATACCTATACTTATATAATAGATGTAACGCATTGCAGATAGCACTGATGGCTTAAATTCTCACTCACCTCAATTTTTTTGAAGACAAAACCATCTCTTTACAAACAATAATACTTCACCAAGAACAGCCAGACTCAAAATAAGCATTTATAGGCCTCATAAATAAATAGTATTACCATGCAGCAATCGAAAGCGCATCAGAAGGACAGTGCGTTAGTAATGAGATGACTATTTTAACCCCTGGGCCCGTGCAAACAGTTTATTGTGAGTTGAGGCATTGAAAATCTCCTATTTAATTATCCGGTAAACGTCGTTAAAAAGAGCAGTTGGCACTGACGTCTGAGATTGATTTGATGTTCTTTATTCGCTAGAATATAAATTGAGTTCGATTCAATGAATGATTTAGGTTGGAGTTTCTTGTAAATAAATGGTACAGTCAATTTGAGATTGCATGTAAATATTTTTCTTTAATTATTTATTTAAATAAATACATAACAAAACATAGATTATAAACACACAAAAAACACGAATATACTAATTATGATTACTATGCACTATGTACAATTACGTCTGTCACTTCAACCCATCCATTGAATGATTATTATATTACGGCTATCCAAACACACTTCTCGAACAAGACTATAGGTATGTGACGAAGTAATAATGTCTTCCTAGCCGAATTCCAGTCTCAATACAGATTAGCCATCTGCGCGGGACATATTAAAGTGCACATTTGTGTGCGCAAACACAGGAACCCTTTCTATCCATCACCCCCATGATCCGATGGGACGCCTAGCGACACGACCGGAAAGAGGTCAGGTACAGGACTGACGGTTTTACGTGGGGTATAATATGGCCAACTCCTAGACTTCTGACTGATGCTGAGAAATTTTTCTTTTTGCAGAATAGTCCCATAATCACTTTTGGCCCGACCCAGGATTTGAACCCAGCACCTCATTTTTCGCGGATAAACACGCTACCGCTAGGCCCACGAGGCAGTCAAAATGAGAAATGTGGTGTGGAAGATGATGGATGTTATCAGCTCATCACCTCCCACTTCCAATGCTGGAAATTAAGTCGTCCCGAGTTATGCCAACTATAAGAACACGGGCAACAGCAACTCTCTGTAAACGATCATA
This sequence comes from Pseudoips prasinana, assembly GCA_951640165.1. Taxonomy (NCBI): domain Eukaryota; kingdom Metazoa; phylum Arthropoda; class Insecta; order Lepidoptera; family Nolidae; genus Pseudoips; species Pseudoips prasinana. Next base: position 20,506,645 of record OX621237.1, on the reverse strand, counting down.
CTGAGATAGCCAACCCGTCAGCCAGGTGTGGCGATTATAGCATAACCTACCACTCTTGGGAGAAGCTGTTGTCTAGACTGATCTGATGATGATAATGGTCAAGTTCCTGATAAGTTTGGTTGTAGCTAAAGGCTTGGGAAACGGCTAAGAGAGGTGGTTAAGTGAAAATATTTAGAAAGCAGAACTTACGATTCTTACAAATTGTATCGATATCGGTCACTATTCGGTGCTCAAACGCGCTTAACCTTTTAGACACCATTGTCACAAATACGTTACAAGCGAAAATTTATCCTGTACGCTGATGTCTCAAATATGGGACAAATAATCGGTGCACCATAACATGAAATAAATGTTACAATCCCAATTTTAACTGAATTAGTGTCCAGGCAATTTCAACGTTCATTTGACTAGGAATGGAGAAAAGGTTTGGTATCGTGTGTACTTTTAATAATATATAAATAAATACAAATGTGTATCGAAGGAAGGTGCTACGAAAGAACTCTTGACTGTTTTCTTACAAATGTCCAGTGACGGAGCACGTCTCACGATCAACAATTTGCGTTCGTCTATTATATGTTAGTAAAGTACCCCGCGACACAGGCATTAGATTACCTAGTGCGGGCGTTGTCTTAAAAAAAGGCAGCTTGTACATTTGTACAGCAAAAGAACAGTTTGGTAATTTTGTATATCTTGATTCGTAAATTTTTCGATGAACTCAGCAAACTTTTAGATGTGTCGGTCTTATAGGTACGTGATATTTTGGATAAATAAAGTACGCATGTGCTTTGTTAGTAGGCATGGCTTGTATTAAAGGTTTGTTATAAATATGCAAAACACGATTCATGTACATTGTACATTTAAGTTTATGTAATACAATGGAAAGTCACATTAAAAATTGTTATCGTATAATACGGAAAACCTTCTCTTGGATTTGCCATAAAGTTCACATTTTGCCTGAAATTAGTATATTTATTAAACTTTTTCTAGTTTTGTTATTTTATATTCGTAGTTTCCTATTTTTATACGGGCGTAAATTATTGGTTAAACTGGGTCTTAAAAGTATGTGTACCGTGGAGTCGAGAGAATCAAATGAATAAATTTTAGGAATATTATTAAAGGAAAACTGCTTAAGCGTAGGATTTTTTTAATTATCAACAACAAATTAGTTGGTTAATGATCCACGTGGAGGATTATTTCGCCAGAAATATCGTATTATAGTCTAAGACTCCGTCGAAATACTCACATTCTATCCATACTTTACAATATTTTGTTCAATCCCGCTAGCCCCCACTACCTTAAGGGACGATTTGACATTTGAGGTCTTTGAGATCATCAGAAAATCTGAACCTTACAATGCCAGTGCACTATACAGACTTCCTAGATAAATCATTTACAGTACAAGCAATTCGACTGTGGATTGCACTACCAGTGCCAATACGACGTGCTCATAATATAACATGTTTTAAAAATATGGTGAAAAGCCACTATTTACGTTACTAGTTTTAGATTAGTCCGGCTACTTGACAATTTATTTAATTACCGTTTCTATTTTGAATTAAAATTTATTTATTTATATATGGAACTAGCTGTGCCCCGCGGTGTTACCCGCGTTAAATTTTATCAATTTTTTTTGCTATGGACCTCACGGAGCCCGAGACCTTTCCAACGAATGCAAAACCGTGGAAATCGGTTCATGCGTTCTGGAGTTATAGCGTCAGGAAGGAAAACCCGACTTATTTTTATATAGTAGAAGAAGACTAGCTGTGCCCCGCGGTGTTACCCGCGTTAAATTTTATAAAATTTTTTTGCTATAAACCTCACGGATCCCGAGACCTTTCCAACGAATGCAAAACCGTGGAAATCGGTTCGTGCGTTCTGGAGTTATAGCGTCAGGAAGGAAAACCCGACTTATTTTTATATAGTAGATTATGAAATATTATTAGTTTATTATACTTGTTATGTATAAATATGAATGTATGTAAGTACATTGATCTATGTAGTATATTTATTATTAGGTTAGAAGACTACACTCTGTAGAACAGACGATGGTACACTATATGCTGCCTGTCATTTTCAATTATGCTAGTCCATCCTACGGTTGTCTGGAAGAAATCGCTATTATGCGATAAGACCAAATTGAGACTGAGATCAGACGTCAATTGTACATTATTTAAATATCAAGATTTTTCTGTACAATGTTATTATAGTTGGTGCAATAAAGTGTACCTATCTATCTATAGTTTAAAAATAAGTTACCTTAAATAAGTACTAGTGAATTTCTTATAATGATCATCTTATGTTAAATTTTCTTAAATACCTGATATTTGTACAACACATGAATTGAATCATCTCCATCCACGTGAAGTTGTTTCGGGCTAGTTTTACCTCCAGTTTTCGCATCATATTGTTTAGGACAAGTATCACTCTCCAACCTATCAATACAATTCCTGTAAGGCAACGCAGTGAAAAGATTCGCAATATGTTGAATAAAAAGATCTATTACCTTACGTAAATTAAATATTATAAATTATATATAATTTGCAAAGTATTATCAATATGATACGATCTTTCACATACAACTGTGAACATACCAGTCGGATATGTATTTCCAGATCAGTACCGATAAGTAGATCTACATCCTCCGTATGGGTGCTGACAAGAGAACTCGTAAAACTAATTTACTGATGTGTATCATTTGTAGCTTCACCGTAAAGCTAGGTGCTCTGCCAGGTTCCCTGGATTGGTATAGGATACCCGCACAATCAATGCTATATATCAAGGAAATATCAGTAAATAATAACAAATAAATATCTTGACGAACTGCCTTCTGATCCCAAACTAAGTAGAGCCTGTACTATGGCAACCAGAAAACTGTTAAATATAGTTCTAAATACATACATATTATAGATAAATTTAAATACAATCTGCAGAAACCCACCTTGCTTCTTCTAAACGTTGCTGATGTTGTGTCAGCCGATAAATGAGTGTAAAAAGAAGATGTGTTCATAACCATGCTTTTTCATCTCATTTTTTGTCAGTCATTCATTCATTCACCATTTTGCAGTTTTAGCCAGTAAGGTTGCGTTTCCTACAGTGAGCATTGAGCGACAAGCAGTCTTTATGATGTTTTTTCCCGCGTAAGCTCAGTTATCCGCTGTTACAAAGAAACTCGATTTCTTACTGATACCGCCACCACGTGGATGCACTCCCAACTTATGTTAAAATAAATTTAGAGATAATTTTTGCATCAGGTAATGGTCATCACGCTGAATAATTTAAATTCTCTATATTTCTGGAGCGTGTAGCTCATAAACGGATGGAAATATGAAAACGTATACATAATCAAATTTATAGAAAATTATATAAGCTTTCATTTCATCTTAGAAAAATTTTGGCTAAAACGCACCATTTTATAGATATTAGCGAAAAGCCTAAAATTGAGGTCTTTGTCCCCCCCTCCTCCCTCCGCCTCGTTTTCTTTCTAAGTACTTTGAACAACTTTCTAAAAAAATCACTTAGGTTCCCGCTGACGTACTCTATACCCTCCTTTTAGTCATTCTTTAATCGGACTACATGTTTACTTGCATAATGCATAGAAGATGTGTTCATAACCATGCTTTTTCATCTCATTTTTTGTCAGTCATTCATTCATTCACCATTTTGCAGTTTTAGCCAGTAAGGTTGCGTTTCCTACAGACTCCTTTCCTTGCTGACTACATGTTTACTTGCATATATAACCTTCCTACGCTTTTAGAACAGCATAATGACGATAATAGTGTTTCTAAAACATCTTATTCAAAAATCGCTTGTCCTAAAATTGATTCACGAAAAGTACATACATCACAGAACATAAACAGTTTATGTAGTATAATTTGCTTTAACTGTTTCGTTATATTATTGGAACAACGTAACAGCCTGCTATAAACAGGCGTAGAAGTTATAATAATTGGAATAATTATAACTTCTAGTCAATATTTAGCTAAGCAAAGGTAAAAAACAAACACATAAACGTGAAAACACCAGGCTTTGACGTACATTTGTTTTGCTATCACATTGTCAACTTTCATACAAATCGTGTTAAGTCCTTTTGTTTCACTGTTAAAGTAACACAAAAACTGATATTGTGATAACCCTTTAAAAAGAACCATTTTAAACGTTTTAATTATTTTTAAACAATAGAAATGCTTCTTTTGTAAACTTTTATGTATTTTGTATAATTGTGGATTTCCCGTCCAGTCTATGACGGCCCCATAGTTGGACAAATGACACTTTTTAGCTTAAATGCTACTGGGTGCTTAATGTTAGTGCCATGACATATTTGAGCACACTTATACTATTCAACCCTCGGCTCTTGGCACCACTATATCCACTTAGCTAAACCTAAACCTACATCTACGTCTGCGACCACGTGCATTCATGCAGATGCATGTTCTGTGTGTTGGACTGTGCGTGTTTTCTATACAAACGGAGATACTTACAAGCAACGTTAAAACACGCACTGACGCACTACGCTGCATCGTGCGGGAAAGTGTGCCAATCGCCTAAGTTTTCCGTAACACACTGTAGAAAATTGTGTGGGCGGGTGTACTGTTGTTCAGGCGTTGGTATAATAATAATAACCAGATGCACAATGCCAAAATACTTTTGGAACGAAGTTCCTTATCGCGCGTTGTGAAAGGGGGCTAGACGGAAAAAAATCTTACGAAAAGTTGTCACGACACTTTTTGCAGCTGTGCGGCGTGCGTATGTTTCTCTGTCTGTCAGTCTCTCTCTCTCTCTCTCTCTCTCTCTCTCTCTCTCTCTCTCTCTCTTATAGAAAGCAAGCCAGGTATTATTTTCATTTCTATTTCGCATTGAACAGTGTGGCGTCGCGACGATTATTTTTGTTGAGTGTATACAGGTTTTTTGTACATAATAAATAATAATAAATAACTTCATTCCATCCGGGTGTCCCTTGACACCTCTCAATTTTTTTATTTATTGCACGCACAGTAAAATAAAATTCAATCGTTACACGGTAAAAAAACTATAAACATATATCATTTTATGTTGGTGTTGCCAACACATGCATTTTGTTTTTCTTGGTAACATATTTTTTTATGAATTAATATAATAATAATATCTGGGGACAATGTCACACAGATCATCCTAGCCCCAAACTAAGCAAAGCTTGTACTATGGGTACCGGGCGACGATATACATACTTATATAGATAGATAAATACTTATATACATAGAAAACATCCATGACTCAGAAACAAATATTCGTGCTCATCACACAAATATTTGCACTTACCGGGATTCGAACCCAGGACCACCAGCTTCGTAGGCAGGATCACTACCAACTAGGCAACGGTGACCGTAAATGTAAATGTAGACACAATCGATGACAGGACATAATAAAGTACCTGAGCAGTAGTAGAAACAAACCTAACAAACCCGGAAAGTGTCAAATTTAAGTTCTATGATTTAATTACGCACAGAGGTACACCGGAACAGGAAAACAAATAAAAACTTTTGAAGTTACAGCTGTTTTTCTAATTGACGATAGAAATATATTGAATAATAATATCCTGGGACATTATTTACACTCGGCCATCTGATCCCAAAAGAGCTTGTACCGTAGTACAAGCTCTGCTTAGTAATGGTAACCAGATAGCTGACATACTACATATACCGCTTTTCTTTTGTAAATAAATACTTATATAGATAAGTTACCACAAAAACCCACGACCTCCGGCGTGTAAAGCAAGACTTTGCCAACCACGCCAACAGGCCCGAATTATCTGTTTTATAACTAAACTGACTGTTAATATGACCAAATATGAATTTTCTTGATTCGAAAGTTAATGATCGATGTACAGAAATTATTATAATATTTGACGTGTGACGCGGAGCACAGCAGGCACTAAAAATTACTTTAAGCAGACGTCCGCCTGCCGCATGCCGCCCCGGCGACGTCCACGGACTACGCTCAAAAACACTCATAAAATTATCTTCCACATGACTTCACGATTGTATACAATCAAAATTAATGGCTCGTACATTACAAACGGCTGGTTATTTTTGTAGCGCATTAAAACTGTTGTTTTAATAGTATTTTTTGACGTGATATGAGCTAATGGTTTTCGCGAATTGTGTGAATGGAATTAAAAGAAGTCTACTACACTTTATTAATCTGCACTACATTTGCATCGTGGCTATAGTTTTCGTCTTTCATCTATTGAATACAAGCAGTGTTATTGAAGTAAACAATTGACATAGTAGATTGGACATTCCAATCTGTTGAATGAACAGGAAGAGTAAAAATTTGTATCTGTATAAGTTTATTTTTAGCTGAGGAACACTCACAGGAAGTAAGTAGTCATTTGATGTATTTTAATAATTATTCAGATAAGATTCGTTTAATGTATATATGATATCAGATTTGTATAATCTATGTAATAAAGCAGTATTTCGTTTACTAAATTTAGTATCTGATTCGAAGTAAGTTTTTTCATGTACACAAATAGACGTTGCAATTATTTTATTGCCAAAATCGTATCTTATATTATCAAACGGGCATAATATTATGTAGGTTCTGATTTTGCCTTGAAATAATTATATGAAACATATTTGTATTATAAATTAAATCTTAATGACAAGGTTAGTAATGTAATAGTAGACGAGTTTAATGAGGTTAAATCAAATTATTCTTATAGAATTATAATTATAGTTGATTACTAAATTTGGGAGATCTTACATGGCTAGGGCCTGATATTTGGAGTAAGAAGTGGTGATTTTTGGAAATAAAGAATATTATGATATGTATCAAAATGAGTGGCCGAATTAAATGGACTTTATAATACTGCTTAGTAGTTTTAAATATTGGATAGAATTAATATAAATATGAGAAAATTGTTGGTAACACCAAGTTAACCAAATTTTGGAGAACCACCCACATATATAAAAAACAAAATATTAGGCTTTGATAGAATATTATAACAATTAAATATAGCGTAATTTATCAACAGCACCTGACCCTTTTTGTATCCATATCTTTCTTTCTTAATTGTATGGGCACTGGCGTCAAATTTGTTTAAGCCGTAGGCCTGTAGGCTTTTGACATTACTTAACGACTGTTTTTAGTAAGCTATTTTTACCTTCGTCTTGATGCCAAACTGTATAATAATATAATGTATTTGAATAAATTTAAATAAACACGTAAATGTATCTTTACATTGCAGAACCATCTCATGTCAATTTTTGCATTAAGGATTTTGTTTTTCCTTTATATTGGCTATCCTTTTTAATCTGTTCTAGTATAAACTACAACATTCCCAAAATGCTACAAAAGACAGCAAAAATCCTTACTGGTACTGGAGTTCGAACCCTGATCGTGACAATATATTATATTGAAGAAACGTTTTCTTATAACTGCCCGTATCTATTTCCATTCGAATATTCTTTTTTGCTATTGCAACACTTACAATACATGGTTAGTAATATTCTTAAAGGTCCAATCCAAACAAATTAAATTTTACCTGTTCTAAATCATCATCATTTTCTTTCACGGTGAAACTATCATCTTTACTGTACCCATGGCTTGTACTCATTTCATGTCTGCTCTTGTTCTGGGACAGACCATCACAGCCACAGATTACCATGCCAGAATCATGCCAAAAATGTAAATTCTGGATAAAATTATCTTCATTTTTGTATCATGACATCGATAGCCAATATTTGCTTTCAGTTACAGCCATATATGATACAATCAATTTGGATGGTGTAAATGAATCTTTACTGAAGCCAATTCGAAGAGAATGTATAAACATGCCATGACCAATCTACCTAAATATTGAAATTCCTTTTACCACATTTTTGTGAAGTGAAGTGAATAGAATTTCATCTTATCTTTCAAAGATGATGGAAAGGTTCAGATTTGGTGTCATAATAATTTGATATTCCAGTATTTCTGACACTTCCTTCCATCTTTGTGTACGAGAGCTGTGTTTTGCGAAGTTCATAAATTGTTTGTAACGATGATGGATAATGTTTCTGTTAGACACAGAGAGAACAAGGTACTTACATAAGTTTGGACTCGTTCCTATATTTCAAAACCGCAAGACTGCCAGAACATAACTATGTACGAGTACATATCAATATTGCCCGCCGAATACTATATTAAGGATTATTTGTCGTGTAGCATGTTCCAGTAGTAAAACTTATGTGGGTGTATTTTTTTTTTTTTTTTTTTTTTTTTATTGTTTGGTTTGCTATTTTACCCCCAACATTGGTCGGAGATGTTACACAGCTAAACATATTCGGACACATTTTTTTTTTATGTAGGTGTATTAGATATAAGATATATACATGATTGAATTTCTGATACCTTAGACTGGCCCGTTCGTCTTAAGGTTAGTGCCCCTGACTGCAAAGCCAGTGGTCGTGGGTTCGATCCCCACCCAGGACATAATATATTTGTGTAATTTATAAATATATAAGTAAATAAAGTATATATTTATAAATTGTGTGTGTGGATTCAATTCCCACTCGGGACAAATCTTTGTGTGATGAACACGATTGTTTGTTCTGTGACTGGGTGTAATTTATCTATAATATGTATGTATTTAGAAATATATAAGTGTGTTTATCAGTTCTCTGGTTGCCATAGTACATACTCTGCCTAGTTTGGGGTCAAATGGCAATTTGTTAGTTGTCCCTATATATTTATTATATGATTATAGATAAATTACACCCAGACACAGAACAAACAATAGTGTTCATCACACAAAGATTTGTACCGGTTGGGAATTGAACCCATGACCTCTGGCTTAGCAGGTAGGGTCACTTACAAACTAGACCAACGGGCCAGTCAAAACAAATCTTTTTTTCATGGTATTTCATTTGGATTACAATAAGATAAATATTTTACCGACGGATATGGTTTCGTCGCGATGAAACAAGATCCCAGTGATGTTCTTGTTAACTAGAATACAAACAACGATTTCGATTAAATATTTATAGCCCTTGACCTGAAGGGTTTTCGGTAAGCACAGCAAAGTAGCGATCGACGTTTCATGTTCACGGTGGTCTTTAAAACTATAGACCAACAGGAAATATAAATGGTTGCTAACAAAAAAAAAGAATATCTAATATCTGGCAAATTGATTAAAAAAAATGTAATGACAATAATATTCTGGGACATTATTTACTCACTACAAACTAAGCAGAGCTTGTGATATGGAAACCAGATAACTGATACACATAATTCATATACTTCTCTTGTTTTGTAAATACATACTTATATAGATTATTACACACAGACTCGGGACAAATAGATATTTTCATGCACACAAATATCTGTCCTGGGTGGGATTCGAAATGTGAAAGGCAAGCATTTACCAACCACGCCAACCGGTCTGTCAAATATATACTCACTGACGCCGTATTTATATTTTATTATTTTGGTACTTATCATAATGACACAATATGTTAATAGTCTATTAGGTATATATACATAAAGAACATAAAACTAGGATAGATGTTTATATATTAGGAATGATTCTACATTTTTTTAATAAATTAATACCCATCTGGGACATATCACACAGCGCCATCTAGCCCAAACTAAGCAAAACTTGTACTATTGAGCTTCGACAACTTTTTAATTGCAAATATGTAAACACAATACTGAAAACACCCAGACCAAGACAAATAGACATGTTTTTTAACAAAAATATTTGTAACTTGCGAGGATCCAACCCGCAACCTTTGGATAAGAAAAAAGATTTATTCCCACAAGCACAGACAATCCTTAACTTACCTTAGTTTACATCAAAGACAATATAACTAATTACACTAGTTTACATAAGAGCTCATTTGATAGCATGCAACATTATCAGTACAACCTAGGAAAGACGTCTACCCCAGCAAATGCTACAGTAAATAATTACTGTAAGGCTGATCTTCCGATAGCACTTAAAAGACGACGAATACGACTGTGTGATACTATTAATTAGTATACATATACCTCCAAACATACCCATGCGTATTTGCTGTAGCGTTTAGTTGCGACCCTAACCACTGTAAGTGTCATCAAAGAGAATACAACTATTGCATCATTGCTGTGAATACTGTCAATGTATAAAAATATTACGAAAATATGAATTAGAAGGCAGGTTCCAACCAATAATACCAACTAAGAGACGGCGGTCATCATAATAATTAAATTTAATTAATACATCAGGATGATATGCCATCTGTCGACTTAATCTTTAGGATGCTGTTGGGGCTAACACGTACCCTGCGCATAATGGCACAGCAATAGAACATACCAGAAAGCCTGCATTTATTAGTAGAATAGATTTTGGTGAAGTTTCTCGGTCATTCTCGGCAACGCTCCGAGATAATGGGACATCGCCTTGTAGCGTTCTTAGACTGCTCTAGTTTTCCGAATAGATAATAATATGTCTAGACAGAGAAGCAGCGTGACTTTTACTAATTTAATTTCACTATAGTCATATTATCTTTTTGATCTCAGTCAGCTACTGATATATTTAATAAAAAAAGTAATAATAAGGTTGTCTATGGAATTTCCTTATTACTTCTGAAATGGAACCGTTATGAAAATATAATTTATTTAGTCAGTGATTTATTGGGTTACAAGACATAATAATACAATTTGCATGCCAAATTTCTATGAGTTCTAGGTTGAAATACCAAGAGAAATGAATACCTCTCAAATACCATATTATAAAAATAACCTACCTACTTTGTTTTGTAGTACAGGGTTCCGAGTTTACATCAAGATTAAAGCTTAGAGAGTGTAATGAAGGTAGTTTTTAAAGTAGCTATTGTTCCACTTTCGACGAAGTATATTTATTTCCTCTCCTCATTGTGTAAGATGTTTACGACCTGTTTTCGATTGCTTTTCGAAACATCTCTCCCTCATCAATCCCTCAGTTAATTCGTCGTACGGGCAGAATAGGTACATGATAAGGGCAAGAAAATCATTCAATGCAACTTCTCGGAGGGTTGATGTTTAATGACCGGGATGTGTTAAATGATTTTTGGACCATTAACAGAAGAGTATGAACCATGCAATTGAAAATGCTGATTACCTCATTAAAATGTATGACTTTATTGTTGTGAGTTCCGCGATGCGATGTTTGATCTAATAGAATAGACTATTTCTCACTCATAAACGTTGTTATTGTTACATAAATGTTTTGATGGAGTTTTCCTCCTTGTATTCTAATAAATTTCACGATAACCTAACAACAGTTTAAGCATACGGTGAAGAAAATAGGTTTAGATAAAAATAACAATAACTATAAAAGTACATGTTGTTGACAGGTTTACCCTTCAACATGAAATTTTCTCACTATTTTTACTTCAACCATAGACGTTGTTTATATTACAGGTTTCACTATTTTGTCAAAAACGACGGAACTCAGAAATTCTAAATTTAAGGAAATTATTAAAGGAGATTGATCGTTGTGGTAGTTTTTATATTGTATTATTTCTTTTATTGCATTATCACCGCTTATAGACTCTATTCTATCTAAAAACCTCCTATAGCGTAACTATATTTTTAATAATCCGACACGTTGACTTTACCTAATTATATTATTCTAGCTGTGCCCCGCGGTTTTACCCGCTTTAAACTTTATAAATTATAGCCTATATGTTAATCCAGGGTGTCAGCTAACTCCATACCAAACTTTATTATAATCTCCCAGCCGTTCAGACGTGAAGAAGTAACAGACATACCTACACACTCACAAACGTTCGCCTTTATAATATTAGTGTGATTAAGAATTATAATTTATTTAACCATTCAAATTAAAGATTCCGTAACAAAATGAAATACTTTTTAAATCACGTGCAATGAATTTAAATAGTTCAGATAATTCTTTAATAATATACAAACAAATATAAATAAAGGACAAAATCAACATCTCGTTACTAAGATAAAATATTATCTCTCCCTGACAATCGAGCTGGAAGCAATATTAGTTATTATCCAGTCAAGTTAGGAAGAAGTATGTATTCCCAAGTTAGTTGTAGTATATATCATGATAGTATCAAAATAATCTAGTAACATTTTGTTGTGTTAATATCATTGGAACTGTGATTCTATTATAATTATATGGTAGAAAAAATAAGCTTGAAAACGTCTGAATAGTAAATAGCAAGTAATAAGTTTCATGTTTTAATTCTTCATGTTTTCACTCGAAATCAAGTATGTAAGAAATAATAACAGAATGGTAATAAATGCTATTAAAATTTGTTATCCTGATATAATATAAATAATAAGTTATTTCTTAACTTTTTTGAGTTACTACATTTTTATTACAACCGTGTAGCTTGTAGCTATATTTTTCCTTCTACGATAATTTATGCACATTGAAGCGAGGTTCATGTGTTTTTTATCACGGATGTTTTGTTTGTTTAGACAAAGGGTAAACGATCCGAGGAATGTTGAATCATGTTTCATTTTATATGCGAGTTATTAGTAGTACTTGATACTTGCTCACACATGGGTCTAGATATTATTGAATAGTTAGCCTTTATAAACTTAGTCACCTGCAATTAGTTAAATCAAAATCTATACATATAATAAAATCGTAGGAAAGTCAAAACTGTACATTGAATATTTTTTTTAAAAGGATACTTGGGCCGTGATCTACAATCGATATAGAAGCCAAAAATATAGTTTTTAGAATTTTTGTCTGTGTGTCTGTTTGTCTGTATGTATGTCCGGGCTAAACTCAAAAAGTACTGCATGGATTTACTTAAAATTTTTCATGAATATTACTAACAGGTTGGGTCAACATATAGGCTACATATTATCACGATATCACCTCGGGGTTAGGAGCTGTGATAATTTATACAGTTTAACACGGGTAAAACCGCGGGGCACAGCTAGTACATAATAAATTCACATGAAACAAACATAATTCAAACTGAAATCTGATAAAATTGTATGTGTGTTTGATAGATCTACTAACTAAACTGATTAGATTAATTTGAAGTTCTGAACATTTCCAATTAAGTGCGAATAAAGCGTTCCTAAATCAAAATAAATGTTTTCAAATCTGAAAGTGGTCAAAAGTGGTTTGCCCGGTGACTACAGACTCTTTTGTTCTTGGTCAGAATTTGAATTTGCCCAAATTGATAGTAAAACCTCATTTGTGCGATGTAGGCACGTGTCATCATTGCCTCGCTACAAATATTAGTTGAATACTATTTATACTATTCTTAATTCAACTATTATTTGTAGCGAGCAATAATAAAAATTATTTTAGATTGCAGATGCGACTAATTCTCATGCATATATTTGAGGCGCTCAAAGTTCGTTATTTAAACCGATCCGTAAGTGATCGATGAGGTTAAGCATGTCAGCACGCAGCTTGTCTATGTCTGTCAAAGTGGTATAATTACAAAGTCTCTCCGTGCTTTGAAGGGCAAGTTAAGTTACGGTCTAGGTTGTGGTCGTTAAATGATATGAGCTACTAGGCGCCTTAAACAACTCTGAGACTAAGGTGACCAAGGGCCATACGATAAAGTACCTAAGTAATCAGCTTTAATTCTAATGATGGTTACTGATATTGAATCAACAAAATCATTATAATATTGGAAAAACCTTTTTGGCGAATGAAATTAGCTTTAAAGTTTACGTGGCGGGATAAACATAACGACATCAAACATTTGATGCTGAATGATTTGTCAGAAATAAATTCATAGAAAATACCGGAAAACGCAACGTGGGCAGGTTATCTATAAGATGGACCGATGATCTTGTGGCGGTCGCTTGAAAGAGCTGGGTGCTGATAACGGGAGACCAGCAAATGTCGAGATCTTTAGGGGGTGCCTTTTTCCTGCTGTGGACGTCTTTAGGCTAATATGATAATGAATCAATAAAAGCTGCAGTATATATATATATCTATACATATAATAAATCTGTAGAAAAATCATTTTTGTACATGAAAAGAAAATCCAAAAAAAATAGCCAGGGTATTAAAGGACAACTAATAGAACCCATTTCCAGCATTTTTATAATTTTTGTCTGTTTGTCTGTTTGTCTGTTTGTCTGTTTGTCTGTTTATATGTTCGGGTATCACGTAAAATATACGAAAGCAATGTAGATAACTTTTATACACAACGATTGAGCGTAACCTGAGGTAACATCTAGTTTTTGTTTTATTGCAATCGGTTCAGTCTATCAAAAGATATTAGATTTTAAAGTAATCATGGAGAAAAATAACACACATTTCGGTACTTCAAGATGAACTAATGTTTATAAATGAACTAAACTGTCCGATAGATGTCATTGTGCATATTATGACATGTCTTTTCTGAATGAACTAGGTTGATAGTTGATTTTTGTTTCGATAGATGTCGTTGTGCATTTCTTTTGACTCGCGGTGTTAAGATTTGCCCGTGTTTGCTGATTGCATGAGTTACGTAGGGTTTTGAATGTTCTGAATTGTTTCGAAATAAGGTCTTGGTTGCCTAGAAGTATGTCGTTGTCCAAAATTGGTTATTAAAAAAATCTGTTTTCTTTGGGCAAATTAAATTATGTAGAAGGTGGGATTTGTTATAATTTCATTTTAAATTATTGATAGTTGATTTTTATTTCGATACATGTCGTTGTGCTTGATAGTTGATTTTTATTTCGATAGATGTCGTTGTGCATTGCTTTTGACCCGCGGTGTTAAGATTTGCCCGTGTTTGCTAATTGCATGAGTTACGTAGGGCTTAGAATGTTCCGAATTGTTTCGAAATAAGGTCTGCTTGGCTAGAACTATGTCTTTGTCCAAAATTGGCTATTAAAATATTCTGTTTTCTTTGGGCTAATTGAATTATGTACATGGTTGGATTTGTTATAATTTAATTTTAAATTATAATGTCAATTGATCGAAAGTTTGTGCTGTCGATTCGTTTGTAACGCGAATGTACAGACGATTCGAATTTTATTGAGCCTGTCCGATTGAATGTAGTAAATTAACCAGGTCTCTCATAATTTTCTCAGCACAAATCTATATACCTACCTATGTAAAAGAGGAAACTGACTGACTGACATATCAACGCACAGCCTGAACGGCTGGGGTTAGAGACTTGAAATTTTGCCGGTAGGTACTTTTTATGACGTATGCATTCACTAAGGAAGGGGTTTTTGGAAATACTAACCCTAAGGGGGTAAAACAGAGAATGAAAGATTATATGAAAATCCGTCATTTTTTGAAGTTAAAGGCATTGAAACTAATATTTAGTAGTTCAGCCAAAAATAAAAATAAATATTTTAGAATTTTTGGAAATTCCACCCCAAGGGCGTAAAATAGGGGATATAAGTTTGTATGAAAAGTGTATAATTTTTTATGTGAAAAGCATGAAAATTGGTATTTGGCCTTTCCGTTAAAAATAAAAAATATGTATTTCAGGATTTTAGGAATTTCCACTCCTAACGGCGCATAATAGGGGATGTATGTTGCGTGTGGGTATACCTATAATGGTTGTGAGGCTTCAAGTCAAAACTTTGCATCGTGTTATAGAGTCTACTATTATGCCTGGATCCGCCCAGGGAGAAACAGTGTTCATGTCACGTATTCCGTTAGTGCCAAATGATCTCCCTTTTCAGTTTAAAATACTGTAGTTCCCTATAAAAGTGTGTCTCGCGATAACCATCAACAAATCAACAACAAAAGTGAAACTCTCAAGTTAGCTGGAATTGACTTGAGGAACACAGTCTGGTCCATGTAGTGCGAGGACCTACGTCTTTTGCTGAGCTCCGTAAAGTGGATGATATTGAACATCCCACATACCAGGCCGCTTGCCGAGCACGCCATTTATTAGATGGAGGTCAGCATTGGGCTGATGCTCTAGCGGAAGCATGCGTGAACGATAGTCCACATCGCTTGCGACATTTGTTTGCCATCTTATTTACCTTTTGTGCGTTATCGGATGCTAAACAGTTATGGCAAAAGTACCATGACAAGTTTGCTGAAGATTTTATGAGACATGTACAACTAAATACTGATGGAGAAATTCCTGACAGGGTACGTGAAATTTGTCACAACAGGTCCTTATTGGCTATTCAAGAGATAGTTATAAGTATAGGAGGGAACCCGATCAGTCAGAGGCTGCGAAAATGAACAGGAGGTTTCCAATTTATTGTTAAAAATAGGCGATGACACATACCCCGTACAAGAAGATGGAAAAGTTATTTTGATTGGTAATCTCTGTTCTTACGTTACACCACAGCAAGAGCTAATTTCTTCTGTGTACGGAGATACCACAAACATGGGAAATCAAGCCGGTTCTTGGCTATGTCAGCGAGCTATTTTGACTCCCCACAATGACCAAGCTGCGGCAATTAATTTCAAAATATTGAGTCATGCGTCCGGTAATAGTAGAGAATATAGCTCAATAAATACATTTATGGAAGAAGATAACGCCACGCACTACCCGGTACAATTTTTGGATTCACTCAGCACACCCGGACTTTCAGCCCACAAAATAGTTTTAAAAATTGGTGTACCAATAATTCTCCTCAGAAATTTATGTCCTCCCAAACTTTGTAACGGCACTCGGCTCAAAGTCACAAATCTGCAACATTATCGAAGCTGAAATATTAACAGGTTGCGGCGCCGGTGATATTGTTTTTATTCCAAGGATACCTATAATTCCTAAAAACTTTCCTTTCTCTTTCAAACGAGTGCAATTCCCAGTCAGTCTCTGTTATGCCATGACGATTAGTAAAGCTCAGGTCCAGACATTATCCGTTGCGGGGGTGGACCTAAGTATTGGATGCTTTTCCCATGGTCAACTATACGTAGCTCTTTCACGCGTAAACAACCCCAATAACGTTTTTGTGTACGCTCCAGATGGTTCCCCAGGTAAAATAAAGAAGCACTAAATTAAATTAAAAAAGAAATTGTTTCGGTATCCTCCCACAGCGCTTTACACTAAAAAATACATTTTTAAGTTCCGACATCCACGCGAACGAAGTCGCGGGCACAGCTAGTATATAATATAAGTCAAGGTGGTGGGATTGGGTTTGGTTAAAATAAGGTGGAAAGTTTAGAATGTCGTAATATTTCGTTCTAGTTTTTAAATTTCAGGAAATTAAAAAGAAACATTGTGACATTTCTGAGGAAAACATCTGTAGTGAGATGTGTGCATTGTTCTAAATTTCAAATGCAGCACAAAGAGTCGAAATAGTGTCTGTGGTTTGCACAATGACTAAAAACACGGAGTTATTTTCTTTGCCCCATTTTTGCTAACAAGCGGCCAGATGGTTTAAAATTAAATGGCACAGTAATATAATGCGCGTTTATGTCATATTATATGCAAATACTCACTTAATTATATCATAATAGGTGAGCGTATCAAACCTTCTCTATATCAGCACAAGCCTTATATTACGCTATACAGAACATATTACTACTAACTATTGTATTGTGTTGAAATACATGAATGTCAAAATTCGGTGGGGTTCTCGTTTAAATACTTTAATACCTCCATATACCGGTAATCAATTTGGCACCTTGGAAGAGAGCTCAGCACGGCTCATGTTACGATTGAATCAAAGGCTTTCTTATAGTCCACAAACGCTAAACATAATGGCGGGTTATACTCCTCGGTTTTCTTTGGTATCTGGTACAACTTGCTGCAGCGTATGTATGTGGTTTTCGATGCTATAACCTTTTCAGAAAGCGGCTTGTTCGGGAGGCTGGAAGTCGTCAAACGATTCTTAATGAATGTCGAAAATTTAATAAGTTAAAAATAAACATGGCTCAGCAGTTGGAGACCAAGGCGTCCCATTTGGTCCCTCCTACTTTCAAGTTTGTTGTACCCAACTAAAAAAAGTTGTGTACGTCAATGGATACTAATTTCATAGTGCTTTAGGTATAAAAACCTTGTAAAATTGTTCTACCCAAATGCTAGGCTTAAATTTGTAACTGAACCTTACTAAAGCGGCATACAAAGCACATTCGGCTTTAATTTGGTAATTGTTGCAACCCGGCGTAGTTTTAAACAAAAATTGTCCTATTTACAGAAACTGGTAATATGCTACGAAAAGACAGCTGAGCATCCATTCCCACATTCGGGTTTTTCGTGGTCTCTACTCATTTGATGGGTGTTCTATTTATCATACTCAATTCGTATAGCCTTGTTTTCATTTCTGGTAGCCAGGAGCACCTGTATTACTGTAGCCATCTAAAAAAATGTAACAAGACTAGATAAACAAAATTACACCATTCGATTTCAAAGAACTCGGTAACCCTTAAAGGTAAACATTTATGTGAATTCTGAACAAAGATATCGATTTTGAAAGCAATTGGTCAGGTGACTTGAAAGGAATTTTAATTCATGTTTTATTACGCAACCGTCATCTTGAACAATCCTTATGCTCAGTGCGATGGTGCTTCCGTCCAACTATCACAGCGATGTTTCTTGGCAATAACTAATGCATAATGAGTATGTACTTCTTCCTAATGGAATTTCAGAAAAAATCTTATCGATATTGATTTTAATGGGATTCTTAAATTGTGCATTTTTATAAAAATATTTTTTTACGATTAAGGTTCGGTGTAAGAGTTCAATCCGTGCTTACGGATTTGAAACATTCTGACATATAAACATTTAGAAAATTCTCTCTATTCATTTGGGAGTAAATTTAAAGTTATGTGGGTAAGGTATTCATTAAAAAGTTCCAAAGTAGTTGTACTACAAACTTTTTATTATTTACTAGAGCAATTCTTTATTAGCTTAGTAACCGAACTTATTTGGTGGAAGGTTAATTCAAAAGTTCTAAATTTTAAACTGCTTTTGGGTTCTGCAGCTGCAGTCAACAACGAATTATTTTGGAGCTAAGACTTTGGAAATAAGGCTATATCGAAATGATGTAGAACATTGATATATCAGTTAGACAGTTAAATGATATATTCAATTTTCGAATAAGAAACGTAACGTTTCTAGACTCCATTCTTAACCACACAGTATAGACACACGCACACACACAGCAAATCAAGCTACCCCAAACTGTCTAATTTCCCCAAGTGTCAGTGAACCTTATGCTTATGTGATAAAATTGAAAATCTATAAAAGAAATTTGGCAGATTGGGGTAGCTGGATGTGCTAGCGTCTGTACATTATGTGTACTAATTTTATTTACGCCTAACGTACCGCCTAATTCGACGATCATCGTTATCATGATCGGCGTTCAAATAGAGGAAGATTAAAAATGACTATATCATTGGTTCAATCAATAAAAGTTTTTAATTTCAACGTTTATAAAATAAAATAAAATAGAAAGCAAGCGCTTTTTTAAACTCTAGAAATCTGATATAGTCAGAACATGTTTGTAGTAATACTAAATTATGATACGAAGGTTAGACCTACAAACAGATAAATAAAAATATATATGTATAATAAATAGTTTCTACAAGGTTTAGTTCGTCTGTCCAGGAGAATAGGAAAATATAATTTTAATGTCCAGAGTAATAAAAATATAAAATCATAAATAAATACTCGACAAAGTCAAGTTTCCATTGGTAATCAGCTTCGTATTGACCCCAACACTAGGCTTATTGTGTATAGTAATAACTAGAACAAAATTATGCAATTAGAAAATCCAGATCCAATTAGAAAAAGTACTAAACACTTAAAATAAGTATCTGAAGGAAATACATATTATACCGTTTATTACCATTCTAGGTATAATGTTACGTATTGCTGTGTTTGGCGTAGTGAGGGGATAACATTATACAACAGACATACATACTTCAGTATCCAATAACAGTTTCGACAGTTATACAATCATAAATAATAACTTCGATGAAAATGCTTGGTCCATAGCTTTTAAACTTAATATTTATGTGTGTATTGAGTAGGTAGTATATTAAAAATATATATTTTGTTGATGTTCTAAACCTGAGCGTTATTAAGAGGTTGTGTTATGGCCAGAGGTTGTATGTTGCAAATAACACAAGCTGCGCAAACCACTAAACATCAGAAGGGCCATGTGCACGTATGCCAACTGTGTAGCATAAAACAAATTGCATTTGCTTCCATCGTTCCACGCCTGTCAAAACAGAGATACTGAACGTATAATTATGGAATTCAACTTTGAGGAGCTCGTGATACGTGTAAAGATATATTTGACTTAAGATTGAGTCAACACAATAAATTATAGCGGCTCTTTATATTTGCCAACACAATCACGTACTGTCAGGAATCTCACATGTTTTCAAGCATTTATTTACCATGGTTACCCTAATTATCATTCAAAATAAGGAAAGTGTGACGAAAATAACAATCAGAACTTTCTTTATGTTACATCTCATAAAACAGAAGTATCGTGTAAAGTACAGCCAATTTCGCATGCGTTAATTTGTCCCACGAGGTAGGGAAAATCAGTTGCAGGAAATTTCCCTGAATAAAAACGGGATTGAATAAATTAAAACTCAGGAAAAATATTTTTTATTGTGGAGGACGCTTGTAACAATACATAATGAAAAAGTCAACACACCCAGCATACTTGCTGCTCCGAATGGTATAGTTACCATATCTTATTTTTTATTTTGCTTTATTTGAGAAATAAACAACATAACGATATACACATTTACAAAGTAAGCTTAAAATTAGAGTGATAATTGCAATATCAACCACATTTTCCACGTATTGACATGTTTTTGTGTTGTGAGTATTCTAAAAATAAATGAAGAAATAGAAATAACAATAACTGAAGCTATTGAAACTAAAAATAAAAAAACCGGCCAAGTGCGAGTCGGACTCGCACATGAAGGGTTCCGTAGCAGCAATTATTTCAGTTGATTAAATGAAAGCAAATTGCGGTTTATAAACTATTAAAAAAAACTACTTGCTAGATCTCGTTCAAACCAATTTTCGTTGTTAGTTTCTATGGTAATGTACATCATATATTTTTTTAGATTTATTATTCTCTTATTTTAGAAGTTACAGGGGGGGGGGACGGACACTCATTTTACCACTTTGGAAGTGTCTCTCGCGCAAACTATTCAGTTTAGACAAAAATGATATTAGAAACCTCAATATGATTTTTGAAGAGCTATCCAAAGACAACCCCACATGTATGGGTACGATAAAAAAAAAATTGAGTTTATGTTCTATGTATGGCGACCCCCCAAAATTGTTTATCTTTTTGTCTATTTTTGTGTAAAAATCTTAATGCGGTTCACAGAATACATCTACTTACCAAGTTTCAGCAGTACAGCTCTTATAGTTTCGGAAAAAAGTGGCTGTGACATACGGACGGACAGACAGACAGACATGACGAATCTATAAGGGTTCCGTTTTTTTGCCATTTGGCTAGGGAACCCTAAAAAGTAACTAACAATAACTGAAATGATTTAAACTGAAAAGAAATAAACTAACTATAACTAAAACTATCGTGACTGAAAGTGCCTAAATAAGGGATAGAGAACCCTGCTGAACTGCTGGAGAGCCTTCACATTACGAAATACTTCTGCTAAAATTGACTTAATGTTAAGTGGTAGCGCTTATTAGGGAATGGGTATGGGTGCCTAAGAGATGCTCAGATAAGATCTAATAATCGATGCTAGTCAGGTGGGCTGTTTTTTTTTTTTTTTTTGATAAGGCAGGGGGAATTCCTTCGCATGCCACCCGCAAAAAGTGTCTGCGGGTGGGTATGTCGGACTTGCACCGACTAAACCTACCTGCCGTGGACTTCTATTGGCGCCTGATGGGGGAGTCCCGGGAACGCGGGTTTGCTGCTCCGGTAGGGGGGCTACCACCTAATTCACCGGTTATCATGATCAGCGTTCAAATAGATGTAAGTTAAAAATGACTAAATAATTCGTTCAATCGGCTTCAACGTCGAAAATCGATTGCGGACAATTTATAACGTCACATGTGCTCATGGAAGCAGATGGACCAAATGATTTAGTCATTTTAACTTTCATCTATTTCACCGCCGATCAAGATAACGATGACCAGCGGATCAGGCGGGATAAGTAAATTAGTTTGGCACTAATTGATTTAACAGTAGTAAGATTATGTATTCGATAAATAGATTAGGTAGTTAAATGGGCGAATTAAATTTATGATAGGGTTTAAAAGAAAATTTTATTATTCCATTGATGTCAATCCTACTTTCCTATATCTTATAAATGCGAAATCTTGTGAGTATGATGGTATGGATGTTTGTTACTCTTTTACGCTTATACATATATCCGAATAACACACAGGATATCATATATTACGTTTAACGTGGGTAAATGCAGGGCCCGGCTATTAATAAATACTAATGAATATCATGGGGCAACCAAACCGCAGCCATCTGATCCCAAACTAGACAGAGCCTGTACTAAAGCAACCAGACAACTGATGTACATACTTATGTATTTCTAATACGATACAGAACATTAAAAAGGCGAAAGTTTGTAAGTATGTGGGTGTATTGTCTGGTACTTCTTCACGTCTAAACGGCTGCTAGAGCGATTTTAATAAAATTTGGTATTGAGTTGGTGTGGTGGTGAGTGACAAATAGGCTATAACTTATAAAGTTTAACGCGGGTAAAACCACAGGGCACATTTAGTTATAGATAAATTACACCCAGACACAGAACAAATAATCATGTTCGTCACACAAAAAATTGTCTCGGGTGGGAAACGAACCCACGATCTCTGCTTTAGCTGTCAGGGTCACAACCTCTAGACCAACTGGCCAGTTGACAAAAGGACGTACAACAATAAGTAGAAACAATGATTTGTATTCTAACAACGGTTTCAAATCTATCATATCCCGTTGAGCCTCGGATCAATGTGCCAGACGTCAGTCTGTCTGTAACGTCAGAGGTCATTGAATGAAATGCTACCAATGTGGTTTTATCAGCTAAAAGCCAATTAATCTAGCAGAATAGTTGTAGTTTGGGGCTTTATCGGATGCTTGTCTGCGGTCTTACTTATTACTTTCAACCTCCACTTACAGCCAGTAAACGAGTTGTATTTCAACCACTCTTAGCAAAATGAGTGCGTTTAACAGCTAATGAAGTGCATACTTATACTGAGTACTATTTAAGTCCTGTTATTTCACTGATGAGTCGTTCAACATAAAATTTCTAATTAACATTTTTATTAGGAAACATTTAAAATAATCTGCTCATATTATGATTTTGGAAGTATTGATGTAGATTGTGCAGGTAGGTACAAAAGCATTTTGTATAGTAAAGGAATTTACATTAAGAGCGTTCGTAATTTGAAATAAAACAAAACATCCTGTTTAAATGATGTTGCTGCAATTTCTAATATATTTTAAAGGATATTCAATGACCAATGGACCAATTTCGGACGACCTTTTCGAATATTTGGGGCTCAACTTCGTCGAAGAACTCGAGTTATTTGGCCTTTAGGATGCCAATTGAATTTGATTTGTCTGTATATACTAAAGATATTAGAAAGTATTTGAGCGGTGTTTCGTTTAACGACGGATTGTAGACTTTGCAGAACGGCTATGAACGGCATAAATTTGCCGCAACGCACGGAGGCAAATAGATCACTGATCTTGATACTTGCTTACCGTAGTGGCAGAGTTGTTCTAGCCACCCAGTAGGCCTCTGACATGGCTTAATTACTGTTGTATAGTGACTACAACCGCGACCGACAGCTTAACGTGCCTTCCGATGCACGGAGACGCTCAGAAATTAAACCAAATAAACCACATATGCGTAATTTGACAGGTATCGCTTTACCAAGATGGCCGCAATGCGTTATCAAAGAACGCGAGTCTCTATTGAAATACATTTAGTTACCGATAAAGGATACGGCTCACCTGATGGTAACGGTGGTTATGGTAGCACATGAAGCTTGCGATACACAACCTTTACCGGTTGCCAACTAGACAGGTATACCATTATATCCTACCGTCAATATAATAATAATAATAATATCTAGGGACAATGTCACACAGATCATCCTAGCCCCAAACTAAGCAAAGCTTGTACTATGGGTACCAGGCGACGATATACATACTTATATACATAGATAAATACTTAAATACAAAGAAAACATCCATGACTCAGAAACAAATATTCGTGCTCATCACACAAATATTTGCACTTACCGGGATTCGAACCCAGGACCACCAGCTTCGTAGGCAGGAGCACTACCAACTAGGCTACGGTGACCGTCAAGCGGCCTTTGGTCAGTGAAAACAACATATCATTGCAAAAAATTAAAAAAAGATTACGAATGTTAATTACGGTACCCACTTGGTTTTCATACCCGTGAATATGGAAACTATGGTAAAATATGGAACTTCACTTCAAAATTCATTTAATTCTAAGCAAATATACAATGCAAAACAGATTTCAAGCTGATCCAAGATATTAAGTAAGGGGATAAGTGTGTATGTACAGCAGACGTCATGTCAGTGCCTACAGTGACTTTTATTACATTAGCAGTAAAGGTCATTTTCGACTTTATAGAATATATACTGATGTGGGGTAAAATCTACTGAACCATCGTTGAAGCTTTCAATATTTATCCTACTCCCTGGAAGTTTAATTTGCACATGCCCGGATTCTTTAGTAAAAATCGTAGGTTTTTTTATATCCAACTTTACAGAAAATACATACACACTAATACATATAATACAAATATTTGACTTATATTGTTTTTAGTATAGGATGGTTTGGACTTCCCCGACATAAAAAAATAATAGCATAAATATCAGCGCTAATATTTTAATCTTCACACATCCATCACACACTGATATTTAATCAATGATATTTAATTTGGTAAAATAAGCCGATTATTAAAGTAAGCGGTTGAATCAGCTCTTAATATTGAATCCGACATATGGCTAACCAATTATTGCATTTATTTAAACCATACAATAAAATAAAAATATTATAAAAGCGAAAGTTTGTGAGTGTGTGATGTGTGAGTGTGTATGTTTGTGACTTATTCACGTCCAAACGGCTGGAGCGATTTTAATAAAATTTGGTACGGAGTTAGCTGATAGCTTGGATTTACACATTTATAAACTTTAATGCGGGTAAAACCGCGGAGCACAGCTAGTTAATCATAAATCAAGCAATCGTTGATTAACGAAGAACGTGAATGGAAACCTTTAGTCAGAACTGTTTTTATTATAATAAATTAATCAAAATACTAATTAAAACAAAACACTGTAAAACAAAATAAGAACAAATTGAATTGAATTAGAATTATTTTTTTAATAATTATGTATATTCTATACCTTTAGTAGTAAAGGTATAGAATATACATAATTAAAAAAATTAACAAATTAAAAAATATCGTCAATAATCTATAACTTTAATGTCGACTGCCACTTCAAATTTGGAACGAAGTTAGGTCTTTGTCTGGAGTAAGAATATAACTTAGTAACAGTAGGATCAAGAACGATTATCCGGGAAATTGATCAGATTATCCAACAGGGATTTGCACGCAGGTTCTTGGGGCTCAAGTTGCGGGTAAAAGTTAGATTTACATTTCATTAGCATAAGAAGATTATTAATGGTGTTTGTCATGTATTTTAAAAAATCACACTTATTCTTCATTACATAAAATATGTCTCCTCGGTATGTTTCCACCGAGGAATCGCTTATGAAATGATTTAAAAACTTTTTACTGTTCAGGCGATTTTAAGTTTAGCCTAAAAGTACAAGAAGAGTCAAGTTACCATTAAGATAGACACTTTAAACGAGTTGTAAAATAACAGCTTCTAAAAAACAAAAGATAGATATTAAATAAAATGACTACAATAGAAAACTGTTCCTTTTGTACTTATGTCATTTACGTTTATTCCATAATCTGTTACCTAAAACGCTTCAGAACCAGACGAGAATTTGTAAACACAAACGAAAATATTATTTGAAAGAAATATAGACACTTAATACATAGTTATCGATTTTGTGTCGAATCAGGCTATCATACCGATATTTTTTCAATATTGGATCTTTTCCTTTAAGTTGCCGTATACCAAGGTATTACTTTTTATACCTTAGGGAATTTTTCATATGAATAGGTTAGTAAAATTTTTTAAGCTACTGTTCTGGAAAATTCCCATTGTTTACCGAAACTCATCAATAATGGAGAAAATTAAACAAGTAATGGATATGAAATTAGGACGGGGAGTGTGTAGAACGGTTTGTAATGTATTATTGGAGTAAGTGCATTCGACGGGTTCTGTTGCTTGAATGCATTTCGTTTTAATACTACCATTTTGATAATTTTTAATGCCTCTAAATTGCCTGGCAGGAGTCGGAAATCCGGGAGGTAAGCCAGAGCACGCCCCACCATGCGCCAAGAGAAGTCCATGGCAGCTAAGGTCTAGTCGGTGCTAGTCCAACATTTTGCGGGTGGTATGCTTAGGTATTCTTCCCTGAAATAGTAAAGAAAAGAAACTGATGATGTGCTCCAACTCGTGACTTGCCTGAACACCGTTCAGAGCCACCGTATTTTGCGCCGAAATTGATACTGGCTTATAGAAGTTTTAGTGGGTAGTAAAATGCTCTGTAAGATGGGGAGAGTTCTACAAACATGTATGTATAAATTTAAATTATGTTACTTTAGTGTGTAGCCATTTGCTAGATGGCTTGATCACTCGTTTTCCGGTGTATCGGTGAAGACCTAAGTTAACTAAAAACGTCATTATAAAATAAACAAGCAAGTTACAACTAATACAATATTGGCGAATTGAAGACAAATACGGGCGTATCATGCTTACAATGAAAAGTTGCTGTTGGCAAACGAATCTATTTGTTTTCCTCTTAGGAGAAAATAAAGATACTCCAAGATAAAATATTGAAAGATATTAGGGTGCTGTGAGATATAGATATAATTGGCAGGTAGAGGAAAGTGAGGAAACGCTGGGAATACCAAATTCAACAGGTGCACTATGCCAGAAAGAAGTGACAGTTTTCTAATATTTCAGTATAGGTTTAAGGACAGAATACTACGAACCAGAAGACGCAGCGTGGGTAGCCCCCGAACAATATGGACCGAATTGTGGAGATTTTTGGGAGAGGCCTTTGTCCAGCAGTGCATGTCTTTCGGCTGATATGTTGGTGATGATAGGAATAGCAAATTTTGCGAATTTCTAGTTCACCTATCCAATTATAAAGATTATGATGTTGTTTTCGAGGAATCTGTAACGAAAAATATAAATTCTTATCGTGTAGTACAAACAAGGTTTAATATATTGCCTAGTCTGCTTATAATAGTGTTGTGGTCTTAGTCATTGAAATTTCCGTGTGCACGTTCCATTTTGTTCATAAATTATTCGAATTTTAAACGGTTCATTTGAAATAATGAACGAGACGAACTATGCGAAGGATTCCTTTTCATGTAGGTTAAATTTGAAATCGATATCATTTACATTGATGCCATCGGATACAGATACTTAATATGTTAAATAGTTGTAAAGGGGGAAACTTTGCATAGCAAAAAATATTTTGTACTTTTATTTTCGAAGTATTGACAAAGGATCAAGTGCAAATATAGTTTTATGTAATTTTTTGGATTATTGTATGGCTCTTTTATATATTCCCATTGTTTTTTTGTTTCTGGTTTAGTGCATCAGCCTGATATCATCCTGCTGGACATAGGCTCCTCCAAAGGTTTCCGTAACGTTGCAATTTGGTGGGATTTTCCTTAGTTACCGCGCTTGGTATGCGAGTGGGCGACCGCAGTATGGTGGTAGTGTGTAAACAGGTGGCGCTGCTGCCCGACCATCTGATGTATCCCTTAGTCGCCTTTTACGACACCCACGGTATCATATGGGGTGGCTTTGTTATTCTTCCTGAGCCGGAAACCACTCGAAACTGGAACTAGAAAGTGTTATTTATGTGATAGCTATTAAATTATTTAGGACCTGAGGGAAAATACTAATCTCACCCACTTTCATCTAGAGCTCAACTACCGTTCGTAAACAATTATAGATTCTGGAAATCATATTTGAATGTACGAAAGTGAATTAGACTTGAAAATACTAGTTGGTATCTGACCCAATTTTAAGACTTGATGGCTACGTTACTGTATTGGAAAGCTGATTCTGAGAAAAATCAAAGCATTAAGGAATCTAATATTAAAATTATAAAGTCATGCATTTCATAAACAGTAATACGTAGATACGAAAAAAATAAGATTAATTAAAACAGAGAATTTTCAATATATGTCACGCACATTTAGCGTAGAATTATTCTCAGATCTCATTTCAGTGATAACTGGAATTAGCACGGCTCTGAAAGCTGAAATAAGATCAAATCACTTATCGTATCGCAATCCTGATAAAGAGGGAATAAACATAATCATAGCCCCTGAATTTACTACGGTCAACATAAAGTCAAATTTTATTTCTGCGGTAATGAGGTACAAAAGGGACCGAAGTACTGAAAAAAGTTAATACAGAAGTACTTAGAATACCGGGGAAAAGACAGCCAGTTTTTGTTGGTGATTTTTTTCACTAGCAGGAGAATTTTGTATATGGTACGTAATTTCGCAAAAAATTACAATTATGATTTTTGTTGGGTATTAAATGGCAATCAGATCAGAAATGTCGAAATCCGCAGGCGAATCAAAGTCACGGACATGGCCCGAAGAATTGCAAAACTGAAGTGGTAATGAGCGGGGCACATAGCTCGTAGAACCGACGGCCGTTGGTGCAGAAAGGTTCTCGAGTGACGACCACGAATCGGAAGACGCAGTGTGGGCAGGGCCCCTACAAGATGGACCGATGATCTTGTGCGGGTCGCTGGAAACTGCTGGAAGCGAATAGTGCAAGACGGCCAATTGTCTTGTCGTCTGCTCGGCCATCTGTCTTTGGGGGAGGCCTTTGTCAGGCAGTGGACGTCTTTCGGCTGATATGATGATGATGATGATTAAACGGCGATATAATTATACAAATACAAATTTATTTATTGCGAACACAGGTAGAAAATGTCCATTTAAGGGTGATAGTAAATTGTTAGTCCGCTATGTCCAGCCTGTTAGAGCATGCAACTGGATTTTATTTTGTTATAATTTTTGCTTAATATTAGAAGCAATGCAATTACATATTTAAAAATAAAATTAAATAAAAGTAAAAATATCACATAATTAAATTAGAAAATATACACATGTCAATATCGCGCAATGTATAGACGTCAATTATATAATAATAATTATAAGAAAAAAGTAGGTGCTACACAAATTCATGTAGGTACAGTCTGAATAATATCTACTGAAATTACAGCCTCAAGAATGAGTACATAATAACATTATTTACATTGCGCGCGTAGTATTCTTCTTAATTACATGTATTTATCTAATTCCCACTTGTAAGTAACAAATGTGAATTAAATTTGTTATTCTTTCTCTTTTATTTTAAATGTTCATGTTATCACAATTCAGATTAAATAAATTCAAACTATACTAATATAAATATTGGAAATGGATTGAAACTAGGTAAAGTATATAAAAAGTATAATACACATTATTACACATAAAAAAACCGCTTTCAAGTCGCCATCTGCGGGTAAGGTTGCCCCAAAAAGCTGGTTATCTCTTTGGATAAACATATAGCCCTCACCTATTGCAATATATTACAAGTTGTCTTAAAGAACTGTGTACACGTATTACGTACAAAGCCAAAACTCCCCTAAAACATATCTATACTCCTTTTTACGCATTAATTAAATATAATATAAGGAATTTTTAAGAAATTTGTAACCAATGTCACACATATCTTCCTAGCCCCAAACTAAGCAAAGCTTGTACTATGGGTACCAGGCGACGATATACATACTTATATAGATAGATAAATACTTAAATACATAGAAAACATCCATGACTCATAAACAAATATTCGTGTTTATCACACAAATATTTGCACTTACCGGGATTGGAACCCAGGACCACCAGCTTCGTAGGCAGGAGCACTACCAACTAAGCTACGGCGACCGTCAATTAGGTCTAACTTACACATTTCCTTTCACATTTACACACTTGTAAGTTAATTTTACTCACATTACCTAGATTTTTATGGAACTCTGATATATCTTATGGTCGATTATTACTTTTTGCTTATAGATAGCACACTATGTCCATTGTGCAACATTTCTACAACTGTTTCCACTTATAAATAGCAAATGGCTAACGATTTTATCCATGATAAAATAGGATCGATAAATGTCACTTCATTATTTTAACTGCCAACCTGAGAGCTGCGTGCAGTTTATCAAAGTCCCCAATAAAGGCTTAAATACAAAAAAATGTGAAGTTTCAGTGTTTATGGACTTTTCACTGAGTGTTGGTTACGAAAACTCCATGAACGGTTTTTAAAAAAACACACAGTTTTTAGATATTTCGTCATTACGGATAGAATAACGAAATATTTATAAACCATACAAGTTTAATTTTAAAAACCAACTATAATCAGAATGTAGGCTGAACTATTGATATTCGATTCTCCATAAAATGTGAGGTAAAAGAACCAATTTCGTTTTGTTTTTTGAAATGACAACGCCCGCACTAGGGTATCTAATCCCAGACAAAAATTACATCCAGACTCCGAAATATTTCTGGGTCATACAAATAGTTGTACGGCGCGGGAATCGAACCCGGGATACGAAGCGGCGAGGCGACTGTCTTAGCCGCTGCGCCATATGTGTATTTTGAGAATCTAAACTGTCTAGTTTGTCGAATTAACGATATTACAATAGTCGCTATCTATCGATCACCTTCCTTTAGAAATATCTGGAAATATCAATAATTTAATTTACAACCTAGATAATAATATAGATATGGAATAAATTAATATAAAACTGGAAATAAAGTCACTCAGATAAATACCAAAACTATACTGCTTCAAATATCTATTTCTAGGTCAACTATTTCGACATTATTTTCGACACAGCTTACTAACTGCTGGGATCATATTCTTTTTAAACAAACATGTCCGCTATTTCCCTTGTTATAGAGCCACTACTACTGTTTCTACAAAGGAAAAATGTAAATTCAAACGTGACTTAGGTACTTTAAGTCTAAACAAGTACGACTCCGCTATAGAGAATATCAATTGCCATGATTGGTCTCCATTTTATCAATCGGATCCTGATATAGCTATGGATGCATAATATATCCATAATTAACACGTGTTAGAATATAAAATACCTAGAAGAGAACGTTATATATTGCTTGGTATTTATATACGGTCACCGTAGCCTAGTTGGTAGTGCTCCTGCCTACGAAGCTAGTGGTCCTGGGTTCGAATCCCGGTAAGTGCAAATATTTGTATGATGAGCACGAATATTTGTTTCTGAGTCATGGATTCTATCTATTTAAGTATTCATCTATCTATATAAGTATGTATATCGTCGCCTGGTACCCATAGTACAAGCTTTGCTTAGTTTGGGGCTAGGATGATCTGTGTGACATTGTCCAAAAATTATTATTATTATTGCATACGTGACGTCCAATATTTGATTGTTATCTGCCTTTTCGTGTTTAGTATGCATGCGATCATGGTGGCGTATACAACGGAGGTTATAACGGAGGAGGAGTCTTAGTTAAATGTAAATATGAGAAAGAACAGTTCCTTAGGGTTAAAAATAAAGTTAAGGCTAACTGGAACGTGATTAAGAAAGTTTCCGATCTGCATAATCTTGGTCCTCCTTCTTATAACTTGTTTATACTCGCATTTACTTGAAAACCCAAGATTTTCGCTAAACCACGTCAATAACTCTTTTGCGGATATTGTTAGTGACAATACACACCCTGAGCACAACCAAATATTGCCAAAAGTTTGGCTAGTCCGAAGCAAAGTAACTCAATGAGCCTCTTTGAAGTAACTAAGAGAGGTAGGGCACAGCGTTCATTCGCTCAAAGAGCAGCCTGACTGGGGAAGTAGGTACCTCCACCTAAGTGTACCCCCACCTAAGTAGGTATGTCCACAAGGTGGTGTTCTATCGCCACTTCTGTGGAACCTTGTTGCAAATGAACTGATCGAACGACTAAACAATAAAGACTACTTTACCGTTGGCTATGCTGACGATATCACCATAATAATAAACGGAAAACATGAAAACACCTTATGCAATCTCATGCGCCAAGCCCTAAAAATAGTAGAGCAATGGTGCACGGAATACCAACTATCGGTAAACCCCACAAAAACACAATTAATACTCTTCACAAAAAAAGGTAGCTGGCAACACTTCAGTTACCAAAATTTTTCGGCACAACCCTGACCCTTTCAACTGAAACCAAATATCTGGGCATATATTTGGATTACAAACAACTGAATTGGGCAAAACACACTGAATACTTGACCACCAAAGCCAGCATATCAATGTGGCAGTGTAAGCAATTGCTGGGAAAAAACTGGGGCATTAGCCCTAGGGTCACCTACTGGCTATACACCTCTGTTATCAGACCACTCGTCACATACGGCTCGCTGGTCTGGTGGCCCAGGACCAACTTGAGCTCAAATCAAAAAGAACTAGAAAAGCTGCAGCGACTGGCATGTGTAGCAATCACTGGCAGCATGAGAACAACACCCACCGCCGCTCTACAAGCAATGCTGGGACTGCCACCCCTACATCTTACTGTGCAGGAGGATGCAACCATAGCAATCTTTAGACTCAGCATGAACGACACCCTAAACAATGACCCTAGAATAAAGCATACTCGTATTCACGAAGACGCGATCAAACGGCAACCCATGATGGCATCACCTAGTGATAAAATCTTAAAAACACACCATTTCCAGAAGCACTACAATATACAACTCACTGAAGAAGAGTGTGACCATCCGAACCCAACGGAGATAAGAATCTACACTAATGGGTCAAAAACCGACTCCGGAACAGGAGTGGGAGTTTTCTCAAATGACCTGAACATCAAAATATCAAGGCCCCTAGGTACGCTCAACACTGTATACCAGGCTGAGTGTGTTGGCATCATCCTTGCAGCACATGCAATTAAGGCTAGAAAAATCACAAACACTTGCATACGCATACTATCTGATAGCGCATCAGTACTCCAATCCTTGGAAAGATACCACTTTGCCTCGGGATTAATACTGGAATGCCATAACGCACTGGAACATGTTGCGGGACACTACAACAACACAATAACTCTACAATGGATCAAAGGACACAGCGGGTCACTGGGCAATGATGCAGCTGACGAGCTAGCCAGGAGAGGCTCAAACACAGCGGCCATTGGACCGGAACCAACTGTGCCCATACCCTTCACTCAAATACGTAGATGGTTACAAAAACACACACACACACACAGTCCGAGATCTGGTGGTCCTCAGCATCGGGCTGTAGACAATCCAAAGAAGCAATGCCATGCCTGGATGGTAAGCTGAAGTGGCGTCTACTACGGTTCAACAAGAAAAACCTACGAGTTGTGGTGGGGACCATCACCGGACACTGCTCACTCAACAAACACTTTCACATTATTGGCATAACTGACAGCCCTCTGTGTAGAGCGTGCATGGACGCTGACGAAACGGTCGCGCATGTGCTCCTCGAGTGCACAGGCATCGTGAAAATCCGGAGAGAAACCTTGGGCTCACCAAGAACTCTTCCGGAGGCCCTGAGAAGTTTGGGAGATCTAATATGCTTCTGGAAGGAGGTGGGCTGGATGGAGTAAAGGCCACCGTGGCTTACGTACAATGGTCCACATCGGGACTAAGTGCGGAAATCAGACCCATTGACGTTTTGGTGGGTCAAGATGATGATGATGATGATGATGACCTCCACCTAACAGAAGAATGTCTTCTGTTAGGTGGAGGTACCTAGGAGGTTAATAATAATATCAATAACTTAATGTTATGTTTATGCGTGTGAGTAAGGTCGCCAGAGCTCATCGGGGTGGGGGAAGGGTCAGAACACTTGTTTTCTGACTCTTAAAGGCCGGCAACGTACCCGCGACTCCTCTGGTGTTGCGAGTGTCCATGGGCGGCGGTAATCACTTACCATCAGGGGACCCACTTGCTCGTTTGTAGCCCTCTTATATAAAAAAACTGAAGATGATGTCCATCAATAATATATGTCTCGGGCCTAAATTGTGCTACTGACGTGGATTCTTTTCCCACCGCGTACATATTGCACGGTACTCTATGGCGACAGCAAAATATTTACAGTGAGACAGATTTATATGCTTCTTTTGATTTTTCGCAAACACTCTACTCGCTCTCCTAAAGAGCGGACTGGCAGGTTTAAATATGACATATTTCTTTTGGAGCGCCACAGTACAGCTTTATTTAAATTCCAATTGTATATTGCTAGCATATAGATGTACAATGCTCTAAATAAAAAAATATCTATTTGTTCAAAATCCCAATTTCATTGCAAATATATTGTTACAGAATAACTCCAAACGCTAACTTATCGTAGCACTTCGAGGAACTTGTGAAGGTAATTTTGCATATTTTTTTCAAGATTGATATACTACTTTAAGTTCATACAACACATACACATACAAATTATTTAGAAAATTTTAAAACTCTATTGGATACTCGACAAACATTTATTTCAGTAATTAAATTAAATAAAATGAAATTGTAAGCTAAAACTAGATAAACTATGATACACTATTTACCCTAAAAGGCGTCCAATAATCCCTCCGCATCGCTTATGGGAAAAGTGCCCAGAAGGCTGGCCGCATTGCCACGCTGGATGGCAATGCTGATCCTCTGACCCAAGAAGGCTGGTCTCTTCTGATCATGGGAAGCGTCGATCAAACGTTTAGCTATTTCCCGAAACATTAAATGTGCGCTTGGGCCCCATTGGATACTTAGCGCAATTATAATAAAAATATATTTTGCACTAAGTATTTAGTGATGATTATAGCTCAATCATCATTACCTTATACAGAAATCTTTAAGATATGCCAATATGTTTAAGTATATTTTTAATTTTGCACCATTATATTTGATAAAGGCGCTCATAACTAGATGCTCTCACCGGTCCGTAAGCGATCGGCGAGGTTAAGTAATTAGGCTCGCGGTCTCGCGGCAGTCCATAGATGGGTGACCGCCAAAGTGGTGTAATTTCTGAGCGTCTCCGTGCTTCGGAGGGCACGTTAAGCTGTTTTAGTCATTAGACAACAGTCGTTAAGCCATATCAGAGGCATACTGGGCGTCTTGAACCAGAGTTGTTCAAGCTGCCGATACGATAAGTAAGTATTGATATTTTAAAATTGATTTACAACTTTCACGTACAAAACACACGTACACAATTAATTAGAGAATTTTAAAACTCTATAGAATACTAAGCGCAAATATATAAAAAAAAAATCGCACTGAGTATTTAGTGATTATGATAGTTCAATCATCATTACCTACCTTTTACAGAAATCTTTAAGTTGTGCAAATACCTATATTATTATTTTTAATTTTGCACTA
The DNA here is from genome assembly GCA_951640165.1 of Pseudoips prasinana. Classification (NCBI taxonomy): domain Eukaryota; kingdom Metazoa; phylum Arthropoda; class Insecta; order Lepidoptera; family Nolidae; genus Pseudoips; species Pseudoips prasinana. Next base: position 20,471,236 of record OX621237.1, on the reverse strand, counting down.
TTATCTGTACCGCAGTAGATAAAGTGCTTTTGATATAGTTATGACAAGCAATTTATAAACACACTGAATACATTTACATAACTTAAAGGCTTAAGGTACTAGGAATAGGGAGGCGTAGATAACCCTTGATCTACCTATTAATGGTTTTATAAATTTAGTGGTCTATAAACTAAAAGTTTTTAGTATTTTTTCCTAAATCATGACCTCTAACTAGCTATTTGATGTAGGTATGATGAAGAGTTAGAGCAATTAAGTTATTATTTTAGTTTATTTCAGATAGTTTCACCAACTGGCCGTTTGATTTAAATAAAGTTGGATGCCTACACATAGTTTAGTCCACCAGTTACGAATTCTTAAATGGAAAACTACTTGTTTCATTAGTTAAATCAATGAAACGTCACGCAAATTGTAATAAAAACTATTATATGCTCTTCCAAAAGTTTCGTTTATTCAAATTCATTTATTCATTTATTATTCCTAAAATTATTTGTGTGGAATCGTCGATTTTTTTAACTCTACCGTGCAGTGCATGACGTGCAGCTACTGAGAAACACTAGCAGAAAACTCGGTAGAAATACTTTTTAGGATTACGTACCTACCCAAAGGGTAAAACTGGACCCAATTACTAAGACTTCGCTGTCTGCCCGTCTGTCCGTCTGTCACCAGGCTGTATCTCAGGAACCGTGATAGTTAGACAGTTGAAATTTTCACAGATGATGTATTTCTGTTGCCGCTATAACAACAAATAGTAAAAAACAAAATAAAATAAATATTTGAGGGGGCTCCATACAACAAACGTGATTTTTTGCTCGATTTTATAAATAATGGTACGGAACCCTTCGTGCACCAGTCCGACTCGCACTTGGCGGATTTTTTTTAAATATTGGGGGCACGATATTCTTTTTGATTTCTAATCACTATGATGTGTTTGTATTTGTTATAAAAAGCTATTTTCTCTTCTTTTCCTAGATTTTGATCAAGTTGAATTGTTCATAGTCATGGCATGTCAACATAATTAGTTTATTTTAGCATTGTTTGTAACATACATGGAGGCCGAGACCAATTAAATATTAAGATAATATTGACAACATTAGTATTGGTAACGTTTCCATAATACCTACCCAGCATTGCCACGCTGTATGGCAATACTTATTTGTCGGGCAAACTACATATATGCTAGCATTAAAATAAAAAAGGTTTTTATTCACGTAGATTTAAAAAAACGCTTGTAAATATGTAGAATATTGCAGAATAAGTTTGTAGTAATAAAATTAAGTATACATAATTATTTCTAGTTACATATTATGTAGATGTAGGTACACGGATTGTTAAAACATTTGTAAAATATTTTTTTTGATAGTATTGATATTTAGCTAGCTTGTATTAAATTATTTTCAAAGAGACTATGTTTAGGTTTAATTATCGAAATTTACAGTTAAAGCTATATTTGGAGGAACGTGTCGTCTTAATAAGGCGCGTAGCTATTTCTTTAGTATACCTTTGGCCTCCGGTCCCCACGGCCCCATCGTTTCCACTCAAAAGGCGCAAATATGTAACTATTATACTATATTTACGCCTCTTGAGCATTTCATCTGAATAAGGCACCATACCCGCTTGGGATAGATTAACTTCCCATACAAAAACGTCGTCCCGCTAACGCATTATGTGTGTAGAGCCAAAAAATATTTTTCGTATTACAGAGATGAACTGGTTCTCATTATTTGTTCAGGTACAAGGTACGATTCCGCCCCTTGTATATGGGTCCATTTGTGAAATGTTCTTCAAAATATTGCGTTAATTGTTTTGAACAGTCTTCTCTTGTCTGCAAAAAGCAACTGATTCATTAAGACTGAACTAATTTCAAAATAACAAAATGAAAACCATGAAGTAATATTTTGCAGCAAATCTTACAAAAGAAAAGTAGTATAGATATGAAGTATATCAGCTACCTTTCCATAGTACAAGCTCTGCTTAGTTTGGGATCAGCCGTGTGTGAATAATATCCCAGGATATTATTATTGTTTTAATTCTATTGATTACCATAGAATCCTTAAAGCGGCTATTATAAATTAAATTAACAGGTACAATATATCAAGGCTGGTAAATGGTTAGTAGTAAAGCCATTATTGCATATGTATGTGTATTTACCATAAAGTTAGTATACCTACGGTAGTTACCAGTTCTAATATCCCCTTCACGGATGCAGTATCAATTCAGGTAGATGGGCAACACAATTATTATGATCAGAATTACACATTATCGATTCCTCAGATTCCATTACTCAAATACACATATGCCGACCCAATAAAAGCGAGTTGAAAATGGGTTGGTCTCATTACATCTAATAGAGAATCGCAAACGAGTACACGATTCATTAGGTTTCTTTCAATGAACCTGGGTGGCGCCCTACATATATGCTATATATGCTTTTTTGACCAGAAGTCTATTTGAAATAACGATTTCAAAAAGAAACACAATTTATTATTGCAAGAGCTTCAAATATAAAAGAACTTTATGAATACTTACATATATTTCGTACTTATTTGTCTCGGGAATCCTTCTAATATTATAAATGTCAAAGTATGGATGTATGGATGTTTGTTACTCTTTGACACAAAAAACTACTGAACGATTTTTTGTGAAACTTTGTAGTAAAGTTTATATATCTGAATAACACATAGGTTATAATTTAAATTATAACGCAGTTGAAAACAGCTAGTGGTAAATATTGACATGACTGAGCTAAGGTGCATGTGTGCATTATACCATTATAACTCTCTGGTCGATAGAGAAATGCACAACCTGCTCTATCTCATTGTTTCTTATCGGTACATGATCAGGGTTCAAGGTTACAGTCTCGTCTCTTGCCTTCGCAGCCTTAGTTTGCATAAAGAAGTCGTGTATTGATCCCACAAGTCATGCTTTTGCTATGTTTCGTGCTCAACTTGATTTATACGAAATTGATTATTTTTATAATGTTAGTCAAATCAGAAATTTCATAGCACAGTTATAGTCTTTACTGATTATAATGTCCTGCCATCCTGCCACGGTGGCTACTCTCAATGGAGACTAGGCAACTTTCCAGTACATATTAAAGTGCAAAAGTGTGTGCGCAATTACAAGGGCACTTTCTATTCATGGTCCAATAGGATGACACGACCGGAAAGAGGTCATGTACAGGACCGATGGCTTCACGTGCTCTCCGAGGCAATACCGCCAACTCCTCCAACTGCAATTTTTATTTCTAGTAGGTATATATTAATGATCTCCCTTATCTGGTGGAGAAAGTATCAGACATAGTTTTGTTCGCTGATGATACGTCGCTTATATTTAAAGTAAATAGGAAGGACAAAGATCTTATTGAACAGAATAAAACACTCGGCCTTATATCAAAATGGTTTTCAGCAAATAACCTCTCATTAAATGCCGGGAAAACGAAATGTATCAAATTCTCATTACCAAATGTGAGACAGGTTATACCAACAGTTGCATTAAATGAGGAAATTTTAGATTTAGTTCCGTCGACCGTATTTCTGGGATTGACACTAGACGCAAAATTGCAATGGGCTCCTCAGATTGAAAAGCTAGCAGCTAAATTGAGTTCGGCTTCCTATGCCGTTTGGAAAATAAGACAATTGTCAGATTAACAAACTGCTAGATTGGTATATTTCGCATACTTCCATAGTATTATGTCCTATTGCATTCTGCTGTGGGGTTCGGCTGCTGACATAAGTACTATTTTCATTTTACAAAAAAGAGCAGTCAGTGCCATTTATGGGTTAGTTAGTCGCGAATCTTTGCGAACTTTGTTTAAAGAAGTAAATATAGGTACTAACGGTGCCATCTGAGTATATATATCAGAATATATTGTATGTTAGAAAAAATATTAATAACTATAGAAAAAAAAGTCAACTGCATAACATTAATACTAGGAATAAAGACAAACTTGAAATACCAGGCTTTAGAGTCAGCAAAACGAATAAATCATTTTTAGGAAATTGTATTAGGTTTTATAACAAGCTTCCTACTAATATTACTGATCTGCCGGACACAAGTTTCAAGACACATATGTTTAATGTGTGTACTTATGGCTAGGGGTTATTATACCACTAAAGAGTACATCGATGACAAAGACGCCTGGCGCTCACCACCTACCTGCACATTGCTCGCTGGAGATCTTGTAGCCATATAGACATGACTAATTTGTTGAGTTATGTGAACTATCTGTGACTATCTGTAATATGATTGCAAACATATACTAAATTTAAATTTATTGACTCTGTCTCAAAATGAATAATGTTATTGTTTCGATGTTTTTCTTTTGTTTCCTAAATATAATCTAAATTAATATTCATTCAGACAACCGATCGAGCAGATATTGTGTTTGCCTACTAAATAATTACTTTAAGTGGACCAAATCCCGTGTTCATGCCCGCTTGAGTATGTTTCGCCGGACCGTCTCAACTGGGCCGTGTTGAAACCGGTAGTAGATGAACCTGTTGAGTTTGTTTCGCTGGGTCTTCTCAGTTGGGGCGCATTGGATCCGGTGGAAGCACTAAAGCGCGACCGTCGTTTTAAATACAAGGTGCGTGATAATAATAATACTGAATTCACGCCTTAATATAGACAGAACCATTCAGACAATATGTAGTAAAATTTAAATTTCAATACATAATATTAAAAACTTCAACTAAGCATAATCTCCTTGACAATAACTTAATACAAGCTAGCTAAATGTCACTACCATTATAAAATAAATTGTATAAATGTTTTAACATTCCGTGTACCTAAATATCTGTAATAAGCAACTAGAAATAATTACTGTGTTACTACAAACATGTTCTGACTATTTACAAGCGCTTTTTTAAAGTCTACGTGAGTAAAAACTTTTTTTATTTTATTTTTATTTATTTTACTCCCAGACTTCGGGCTGATACTAAGAAATTTTCTTTTACGGAAACATCCCAATATCACTTATTTGGCCCGAACCGGTATTAGAAACCTCAATATCTATGGTTGAACACGCTACCGCTAGTCCAACGGTCTCCCGTGATAAGTGATTTCTTTGACATATCCTAGTGCGGGCGTTGCCTTTAAAAAAAGTATTATTTGTTGTCAGCTTACCCTGTTGTAGCTGAAGGAAGTTGTAAAAGCGAAATAATATTATTGAAAAATCATAGAGAGACAGAGATCGAAATTATCGGTTATTTAAATTCAGGATGGATGGATTGTTTATTTTGATAAGTGTTTGTGAGTAATGACTAGCTTCAATCTAATCCCAGTCAAAACATTGTGGATAGCTTTATAAAATATAGGAAAATTTAATTTGTTTAAGCTTTTGGCATCCGTTACTTTCATTTTGCGGGAGTTAAGGATGTAGAAGATAAATTGATCAGAAATGTTGGATAGAATTTACGTCAAAATTATATCGGCATCATTTTGAAGCGAAGACATGTTTACAAACGGTTATTTAAGAATAGTTTTAGGTTTTTGCCTACAGTTTAATAGGTGGGTGTAATCAAATCTACATGTCTTAATCAGTATTTATTGTGATATGCATTACAAAAAAGTATGATTAGTAGATCTAGTGTTAATTTTAGCCGTTTAATTATTAATGGTTACGGTTTAAAAGAGAATTTGTCATAAAAAATAATTAATAAGAAATAACAAAGATGTTATAGATATGATGAGTATATCTTGTTTAAGTTTTGACATATATATGATGGACTGGCCTAATCTAATTATTGAATAATACAACAATTACCGTGTTTTTACTATCGTATAAAGATATAAAAAAAAACACGATTATATCAAATTTTATTCCGCTCCTCTATTCTTTTGTCCTATTAAATATTTATTTTCAAATATTACGTTCTAATTTAAAATATCATAACAATTGATATTATTTTCAAACCATGCATAAAGGTTCAACCACTCGGAGATGCCATCATTATACCTAGTAGTACTTTACGAAATTCGTGAAAAAGTCACGGGCAAAAGATAGTGTGACGTACCTAAAGACTATTCTGTGAGGTTATTTCCGTATCAAAGAAGCTATGTGGGTGGAGTAAAGAAAGCTTTAGAGTAAAGATATTCTACTCACTCTCTTAGTATGCTAACTACTTAAGTCGAGTCTTATTTAGTTGCAAATCTATAATGATTGTTAACATACGTTATGCTCCACTTTATTATAATGTTTAACGTTTATACTTTGAAAAGTTAAAGCGTAATTGCAAACTACCGTTTTAAAGTGGTGTGCTTCAAATAACGTATAATCTTATTAAAAGAATTAGGCGACCATTACTCTATTTTTTGCATTTTCGCCTTATACTATCGCGTAATCTGGGTATTAACGTAAATACCTTTATACAGTTTTTGGATTTTGTTATTTCTAAGTATACGTAATTAATAATAATAATAATATCCTGGGACATTATTCACACACGGTCATCAGATCCCAAACTAAGCAGAGGTTGTACTATGGAAACGAGGTAACTGATATACTACATAATAATACTTTTCTTTTGTAAATGCATACTTATATAGATAAATTACACCCAGACTCAGGACAAACAGACATGTTCATGCCCATTAATATCTGTCCAGGGTGGGAATCAAACCCAAGACCTCCGGAGTGAAAAGCAAGCATTTGCCAACCACGCCAACTGGCCGTAATTAATGTGAATAATTTTTTCTTTACTTAAAATTTATTAACTCTGAAATCTATCGTTTTATACATTAAAATAAGACAAAAGAAATCTGGAAATGGACTTAAAACACAACTGTTAACGATGTAGAACATTTCTTTTTTATTTTAACTAACACAACTCACAGAAAGTATTTATCAATACTTAAAAAATGTATTCGATGATTATACTACTCTATTTTATCACACTATAAAAATAATAACTAAAATTTAAAAACTTGAAGTAACAAAACGAAGCCAGTGAGTACAATTCTCGGTTGTGAATTTGCCAGCATGCCGCAGTTATTTGTTTTATTTGGGGGCTTAAATGTCAAAATATGAAATTTAAGATAAATATATAGTGGCCAGCTATACCGATTTATTTCTGAGATACTATAGAAAAAAAACTGATTATGATTTGTTTGAACAAAATAGAAGTACCTATCGTTTGCGGTTCATTGTAGCATGATGGTTAAAAACGAAAAAAAACACGTTATTACTTATTGAATAAACTCATCATGGAACAAATCCATTAGGATAAACGGGATATGTAATGGGTAATTTCTTTTGAAATCGCATATTGGTGCGCCGAATTTAATCGTCGTGAGCAGTGACCAACAAATGATGAAAAGGTCATGAAAACAGTCATATCATGAAACCAATATTTAAAAGAAAAATGAAAACTTTTGTCGGCGTGGTTGGCAAATACTTGCTTTTCACGCCGAAGGTCGTGGGTTCGATTCCCACCCAGGACAGATATTTGTGTGCATGAACATGTCTATTTGTCCTAAGTCTGAGTGTTTATCTACATAAGTAGGTATTTACAAAAGCAAAGTAGTATATGTAGTATATCAGTTATCTGGTTTCCATAGTACAAGCTCTGCTTAAATGGGGATCACAAGGCCGTTTGTAAATATTGCCCCAGGATATTATTCATTATTAATGATCCATAGGTATGGAATAAATACTGATCCGCAAGTTGGGTATTTAAAATATTAGATTTATAACCATGAACGAACCGCGGCTCCACCACTACGAGCCAGAAATGAAATAGTAGTCTATGACTAGTAAAATGTTGCGTCTTTCGGCGGTAAGACACAACCTTGTAATAATAGAATAGTTTAATCATAGAGCTGTTTGAGAATGTTATTTGCAGAAAAAAGACCTGCGATACGAAATTTGTGGAAAACGGCGAGGCAAAGACTGTTTTGTTTCATCAAGCCTAAGGGGCTACCTCTTCCCTAAGGAGTCGTTGTATTCCGAGACGCTTGTATGAAATACATGAACATCCTACATGCGAACTAGACCTTGCCTCTAGTGATTTCTGTTTATTTCTGAGCTAGCTGATATAATAGGAACACGATTTGAAAATGTCGAAGCAATATTTATGAATTTACTAAAGAAAAAAGATTAAGCTTAAAAATTTTATTTATAAAGGTGCGTTACTACTTAAAAAAGACATGAAATGGGAAGTTTCAAGAAGCAAACTTATTACTTTCTTAAAAGCAAAGCACTTGTGCCCTTTGGTGCTGTGAAAGTCAACGGAGGGTGGAGATGACTAACCAGGTGACCCGTTTGATCGTTTGCCTTGATATTAAATAAATAAATGTCTTGGGGCAGCTAGCACACTGCCATCATACACATATATATATATATATATATATATATATATATATATATATATATATATTACAACATAATATATATAGAATATACACAGGCACGCAAAAAATAATCGTGTTCATCGCACAAAAAACTGTCCCTGGTGGGAATCGAACCCACAACCTCTGGCTTAGCAGTCACTTACCACTAGACTAAAGACCAGTCATAATAATGAAATGTATCCTGCAATATCTCATTCTTTCTTTTAATGCCATAGGTCTTTTCAGCTTCATTGTGTCGAAAATAAATGGCATAAATAAGTTATTTATTTTATATTTAAGTAAAATAAGTATATAAAATAAGCAGCTTAACTATTTTGTCTCTTTAAATAATATAATATAATAATAATATCTAGGGACAATGACACCCAGGTCTTCCTAGCCCCAAACTAAGCAAAGCTTGTACTATGGGTACCAGGCGACGATATACATACTTATATAGATAGATAAATACATATATACATATAAAACATCCATGACCCAGAAACAAATATTCGTGGTCATCACACAAATATTTGCACTAACCGGGATTCGAACCCAGGACCACCAGCTTCGTAGGCAGGAGCACTATCAACTAGGCTACGGTGACCGTCCAAATGTTATACTAATGTATGTAATAATTCGTGTTTAATGTACCAAATGAGAAAGTTGTACAATTTTTCTTTGAGTAATCTAGCTATACTAAAGTGCACCTACCACTTAACTCTGCACCAAAAAACAAGTTGATTTGTAATACTAACGCTAACGCTAAAAGCATTTTACATTGACAATATAACATAAATTATACGCGTGCTTATATTTAAATAGGTATATAAAATGAAAATGTAACGATTTATGTTTTCAAGTATTTTGTCTATAGTACTGAAATGAATGCATGTATCGCGGGGGACTTAACAAACTCCATGTTTTAGAGTCCCCCACGATACATGCATTTATTTTCATTTAGATTTATGTAAAAATACAAGGACATCGAACCTTTAGAACAACTATATATATGTGCAGACGCCAGCACATCAAGCTACCCTAATCTGTCAATTGAAAGTGAAAAAGTTGAAAATCTATAAAAGAAATTTCACAGATTGGGGTAGCTGGATGTGCTGGCGTCTGTACATCGGTCAATAAAGAATGGAGTATAAAATGAAAGTATTACAACTAATAAACATATTTTTAATTGACGCGTAAGCAAAGCTGATCGTCGTACAATAGTATAATATAAATACTGTGGTTTGTTGAAAATTATATAGGATACGTTCATGAGAAACTAGCTGTGCCCAGGAGTTTCACCCACCTTAAACTTTATAAATTATAGCCTATGTTATTCCTATATACAAGCTATATTATTATTAATTGTTTGGGGCGTATCTGGCATCTTGCTACCTCGACCATTACTGATCTGTTGTAGCAGTACAAGCTATATTACTACAAAGTTTCATCAAAATCCGTTCCGTAGTTATTGCGTGAAAGAATAACAGTCATCCACACATCCATACTCACCAACTTATTTATTTATTGAAGTACTGCCACATGACACATATTATAAGTAGGTACACAGTTAAATTACATCTATAATCTATACATATAATAAAATCATAGTAAAGTCAAAACTGTACATTGAATATTTTTCAAAAAGGATACTTGGGGCGTGATCTATAATCGATATCGAAACCAAAAATATAGTTTTTAGAATTTTTGTCTGTTTGTCTGTATGTATGTTCGGGCTAAACTCACAAAGTACTGCATGGATTTACTTCAAATTTTGCATGAATTATATACTAAGAGGTCGGGTCAACATATAGGCTACATATTATCACGCTATCACCTACGGTTTTACCCGCGTTAAACTTTATAATTATCACAGCTCCTTCAGCTGTGATAATTGTAAAGTTTAACGCGGGTAAAACCGCGGGGCACAGCTAGTAAAATAATTAAATACATGTTCTGATATGCATCACAACACAAGTACGGTGTACATCACATGCACTAATTTGTATCTATCGTTTAACTGGTATTAGTGACGACAATTTATATATTTAAATGTAGTTTTCACAGTTATAATATTAAGTACGATAGTAGAACTACGGTTTACCGCGGCTTAAATGAAACTCTGTTAGATACTCGTAGATATATGCGACACCGTACTGCGAGTATCCTAAATATGTTAACAAGAACTTAATCCTAATAGGCAAAAAAGGCACGAAATTGAGAATATTTGTTCAAGTTGGTAGTAATATACACACATCAACACAATCTAGGGATATTGAACATTTCATTGATTATCTAGAAAACTATAAACATTTTGTTATGACTGTAAATGGAAGAATTAAAGATAATTTCATGGCCGATATTTAAACATTAACAACACGATGCGATTTTGTTTTTCTAATTAATAAAAGTCTTAAATTAATTAAGCCATAGAAAATTACTGAGTGAACAAAAACATTTTATTCTTATAAAATTATTCAATCGAATTAAATGAATAAAAATCTTACCAAATCTGATAATCAGTAATCGGTATTTCCTCCTCTAACATTAATCACACAGCGGCAACGATTTTCCATACTTAAAATTAAGGTGTCAATGTCTTGCTGGGGTATGCAGTCCCAAGTTCTTTTTAAATGTTCGAAAAGTTGTTCTTCTGTTGTCAAGTTGGGCGGAAAATCCCTCAATGCTCTTCGCTGTAACATGTCCCAGGCGTGTTCAATTGGGTTTAAGTCTGGCGACTGTGGAGGCCAATCTAATACCTGAACATCGTGTTCTCGAAGGGCGGCCCTCACCAGCCGCGCTGTATGGGAAGGTGCATTGTCATGCATGAGCTGAAATTCTTGCCCCGTTAGGGCCCTGAGCGGGACAATGACACGTTCTACTACCTCCTCACGGTATCTATGGGCAGTCATGCTGCCCTGAATCCAAATGAGTTGGGTTCGTCCGCCGATTCGTATTCCTGCCCACACCATAATTGTCCCGCCTTGGTAAGAGTGGACCTCCTGTGGATGTCGGAGACGGCTGACCCTGCCTGGAGTTCTCCAAACGCGTGTTCGTCTCGAATCTGGATGAAATCCATAGCGGGACTCATCAGTGAACAGCACCAATGACCATTGTTGATCACTCCATGTCAAATGTTCTTGAGCCCATAAAAGTCGCCTACCGCGATTGCCACGTCGCAGCGCTGGGACTCGTAGCGGTCTGCGAGCATGAAGACCAACTTCATGCAGCCTCCTTCGCACGGTTTGGTCGCTCACCAGCAGCTGCTGACCCTCCTGGAGCCTTTGCACTAGTTGCGTCGCTGTGATATTGGGTAGTCTTCTGGCGGTCATTTGGAGAAATCGATCCTGTCTCTGAGTGGTAACACGATATCTACCTGTGTGCCGTTCTGCCACATCTCCAGTAGCGCGATAACGTGACCACAGCCTGGATACCACATTTTGGCTTGTGCCCAGAGACTCAGCAACGACGCGTTGAATAGCACCGTTTTGTAACATGCCAACTGCCCGTAACATTTCATCTCGACTCAAATGATGGCGTGGCATGACGCTAAAAAGCTAACACAACCAATTGAGAAAAGAAAATAAAACAATTTATCAGGTTTTCTTCAATTAACACGCAAAAAAAATTTTAATGCAACTTCTTGAAATTAGATACAACTCAAGATTGCGCTGTGCTTTGCGTGTTTTCATTTGTTTCTCATTTTAATTTTTAAATTTTGAATAAAGAATAGACAAGGTTTAAATCTGTAAATAAACTTTTTAAGGAAACTAAATAGGTTTTAAACAATAAAGCCATGTTTGATTTCAAAATAACGTATCCCTAGACTTTGTTGATGTGTGTACATACATACATGATAATTTGTCGTGTTACTTAAAGTGTGAAATACTTAAGGAATTCAGTCTAGATACAAATACTTGATATTTAGAATGACAGGATTTTGTTGCCAACTTTGTCAGGCTCTTTCAGGGCTCATATCTTTGCGTCTAAACGTAGAGCGACAGTTTCACAAAACTTCAGTAAAAACAACCCTCTCGAGCATCTCGGATATATTATAGAGCACAAGTGTGTGTGCCAACACAGGTGAACTTTATTATCTATCCCTCACTTCAGCTCTTTCAGGTACAAGAACGATGGCTTTGCGTGCTTTAGCACAGGCGTCAAACACCTGCAAGGTCCATACTCCGAGATGAAACTGAGAATTATTTACTTAACTTTCTACGTACTATTTAATGAAGAGATTCATTAGGCATTTAATACTAAAGAAGTCAAATAAATCAAGACCAATCGAAATCGCAATTAAGTAGAGTAAAATTACCCACATTTATTACATTAGACAAAGGTGCCGCCACGTGCAAACAGCTCCAGGAAGACAGCGATCTTTTTGTGGCGCAGACGCTTTTCCTAGACTGGCAGGAGTCGGCAATAGGGGAGGGCTATCCAGAGCCGTCCCAGGGTACGCATCCTGACCATCTGGGACACGGCGTAAAAGGGGGCCACCGAAGCAGCAAATCCACGTTCCAGGGGCTCCTTCCATCAGGCGCCAAGAGAACTCCACGGCAGGTGGTCTTGGTTGGACTCGCACCGACTAAACCTAAGTTTAGTCGGTGCGAGTCCAACCAACCCACCCGCAGACACTTTGCTGGTGGCATACATAGGCATTCACCCTGCCATATAAAAAAAGTTATACTAAAATACTGGCTCCGGTTATTAATCTGTGGCATCTCCAATATGATCCTACTAATATTATAAACGCGAAAGTTTGTTAGTATGGATGGATGTTTGTTACTCTTTCACGTAAAAACTACTGAATCGATTTTAATGAAACTTTACAATAATATAGCTTATACATCAGAATAACACATAGGCTACAATGTATAAAGATATTGTGCGAATTGTCCAAAATATGACGATAAGTGTCAAGTAAGTAGGCAAAAATCTGCCATTTGCGAGCTATTCCGGCGTGCCCTGCCAAAACCGCTAGAGGTACACATTCTACTAATATTATAAATGCGCAAGTTTGTGAGTATAGATGTATGTATGTATCTTTGTTACTCTTTTACGCCAAAACTACTTTAACGCGGGTGAAACTGCGGGGCGCAGCTTATATTGAATAAACTAAAAGTCTGTTGTACTTATAAGATCCCCTAAATTTTTATTACGTTTAAGAGATCTACAAGTCCTTCTACAAAATGTAGACAAAAGATAATTTCATAGCTAATTTAGTAGTATATTATGAGAAAGTATCTAATAGAATTACTATTCTATTAGATACTTTGAAAAGTGGATAGATGATACTTGGAAAAGTTATTTATATTTTTCCCAAAAATATAAATAATACATTTTTCTTGTACATAGCATAAATCAAATTATGTTAAATTGACATTATATTAAAGGCTGAGATATTAAAATATATTAATATATTTTGTTAGGTATTATCCTCAAATATAATTTTCCATTAGCCGTGTGGTTACCGGCCTAGAAAGAATAACGCAACCTGTGTACTTTTGCTATCACCTGTCGCCAACTTGCATGCAAAGCGTGGAGACGACGGCCAGTGCTTCAGCCAAACCCTTCAAATGGCAACGTTATAGAAACTTTTCGGGAGGCCTATGAACAGCAATAGACGATATTAGGCTGATGATGATGATGATAATTGACTTATTTACTTCCTTAATTAATTAATTAGTTACATATCGTGTATTACGAATAAGCAGTGGTTACCCCGTTAACCCCGTACCTGACCTCTTTCCGGTCGTGACGCATAGGCGTCCCATCGGATTATAAGAGTGATGGATAGAAAGTGCTCCTGTGTTTGCGCACACACTTGAGCACTATAATATGTCCCGCGCAGATGGCTAATCTCTGTTGAGACCGGCCGCCGTGGCCGAAATTCGGCTAGGAGGAGGACCCCGTTGGTTATTTAAGCCGTCAAGTAGACCGCTGATATACCTTAACAACTGTTGTCTCTCGATAACAACCGCGACCGTCTGCTTAACATTCGAAGCACGGAGACCCTCAGGAATTAATTAACTTTGACGGTCACCAATCTATAGACTACCTAAGTGCTTTACCTCACGGTGACCAGTAACAGCAACTGATTGTTGAGCGCCCCGCGGTTTTACCCGCGTTAAACTTTATAAATGATCACAGCTCCTCCCACGTAGGTGATAGCGTGATAATATGTAGCCTATATGTTGACCCAACCTCTTAGTAATATTCGTTTGAAGTAAATCCATGCAGTACTTTTTGAGTTTAGCCCGGACATACATACAGACAAACAGATAAACAGACAAAAAATTTAAAAACTATATTTTTGGCTTATATATCGATTGTAGATCACGCCCCAGGTATCCTTTAAAAAAATATTCAATGTACAGTTTTGACTTTCCTACGATTTTATTATATGTATAGATAGAGAACACGTTTAATTCTATTACATAGCCAAAACCTTGTTTATGTTTTTATTCTTCCGGAGATTTTAATAGAAGTTTAGGTTTAATTTGTTACTAACCTCTGTATACACAATAGCGTACTTTCTGTAAATATTTACATAAACAGCTGACCCGGCAAAGGTTGTTTTGCCGTATAAATTGTTCCTAGTGAATATTTAGTAGTTAAATAAAAATCATTTACTTTGAGTGTGTGGAGATGGTCTATGACTTAAAAGGGAATGAAGAGATGTGGTTGTCCACAGCCCCTAGGAACGGCCTATGAAAATACCAAAACAAGTCAACGTCAAAGTCATAACTTTTTTTGTGACTACTTGTAGTACAGATCTTCTATCTATACATATAATAAATCTGTAGAAAAATAATTTTTGTACATCAAAAGAAAATAAAAAAAAAATAGCCAGGGTATTAAAGAACAACCAATAGAACCAATTTCCAGCATTTTTAGAATTTTTGTCTGTTTGTCTGTTTATATGTTCGGGTATCACGTAAAATATACGAAAGCAATGTAGATAACTTTTATACACAACGATTGAGCGTAACTTGAGGTAACATTTAGTTTCTGTTTTATTGCAATCGGTTCAGTCTATCAAAAGATATTAGATTTTAAAGTAATCATGAAGAAAAATAACACACATTTCGTTACTTCAAGATGAACTAATGTTTATAGTTGAACTACCTAACTGTCCGATAGATGTCATTGTGCATATTATTATGACATCTCTTTTCTGAATGAACTAGGTTGATAGATGATTTTTATTTCGATAGATGTCGTTGTGCATTTATTTTGACTCGCGGTGTTAAGATTTGCCCGTGTTTGCTGATTGCATGAGTTACGTAGGGTTTTGAATGTTTGGAATTGTTTCGAAATAAGGTCTTGGTTGCCTAGAAGTATGTCCTTGTCCAAAATTGGTTATTTAAAAAATCTGTTTTCTTTGGGCAAATTGAATTATGTAGAAGGTTGGATTTGTTATAATTTAATTTTAAACTATAGATAGTTGATTTTTATTTCGATAGATGTCGTTGTGCTTGATAGTTGAAGTTTTTCGAAATAAGGTCTTGGTTGGCTAGAAGTATGTCGTTGTCCAACATTGGTTATTCAAATATTCTGTTTTCTTTGGGCAAATTGAATTATGCACAAGGTTGGATTTGTTATAATTTCATTTTAAATTATAATGTCAGTCGATCGAAAGTTTGTGCTGTCGATTCGTTAGTAACGCGAATGTACAGACGATTCGAATTTTATTGAGCCTGTCCGATTGAATGTATTTGAATGTAGTAAATTAACCCTGTCTCTCATAATTTTCTCAGCACAAATCTATATACCTACCTATGTAAAAGAGGAAACTGACTGACTGACATATCAACGCACAGCCTGAACGGCTGGGGTTAGAGACTTGAAATTTTGCCGGTAGGTACTTTTTATGACGTATGCATTCACTAAGGAAGAGTTTTTGGAAATACTAACCCTAAGGGGGTAAAATTGAGAATGAAAGATTGTATGAAAATCCGTCATTTTTGAAGTTAAAGGCATTGAAACTTATATTTAGTAGTTCAGCTAAAAATAAAAATAAATAATTTAGAATTTTTGGAAATTCCACCTCAAGGGCGTAAAATAGGGGATGTAAGTTTGTATGAAAATGTGTAATTTTTTAAGTGAAAAGCATGAAAATTGGTATTTGGCCTTGCCGTTAAAAATAAAAATATGTATTTCAGGATTTTAGGAATTTCCACCCCTAAGGGCGTATAATAGGCGATGTATGTTGCGTGTGGGTATACCTATAATGGTTCTGAGTAATTTGAAGTCACCTAAACTTTGCAACGGCACTAGGCTTCAAGTACAAACTTTGCATCGTGTTATAGAGGCTACTATTATGCCTGGATCCGCCCAGGGAGAAACAGTGTTCGTGTCACGTATTCCGTTAGTGCCAAATGATCTCCCTTTTCAGTTTGAAATACTGTAGTTCCCTATAAAAGTGTGTATCGCGATAACCATCAACAAATCGCAAAGTCCAACTCTCAAGTTAGCTGGAATTGACTTAAGGAAGGTGGGCAAGTTCACGTGGCGTGCTGACGTGGCGTGCTCACGTGTGAGTTCATCCCACAGTCTGGTCCATGTAGTGCGAGGACCTACATCTTTTGCTGAGCTCCGTAAAGTGGATGATATTGAACATCCCACATACCAGTCCGCTTATACCCCATACAAGAAGATAGAAAAGTTATTTTTATTGGTAATCTCTGCTCTTACGTTACATCACAGCAGGAGCTAATTTCTTCTGTGCACGGATCTCCAAGGAAGAACCAGCTTGATTTCCCATGTTTGTGGTAGATACCACAAACATGGGAAATCAAGCTGGTTCTTGGGTATGTCAGCGAGCTATTTTGACTCCCCGCAATGGCCAAGCTGCGGCAATTAATTTCAAAATATTGACTCATGCGTCCGGGAATAGTAAAGAATATAGCTCAATAAATACAGTTATGGAAGAAGATGATGCCACGCACTACCCGGTAGAATTTTTGGATTCCCTCAGCACACCCGGACTTCCAGCCCAGAAAATAGTTTTTAAAATCAGTGTACCAATAATTCTCCTCAGAAATTTATGTCCTCCCAAACTTTGTAACGGCACTCGGCTCAAAGTCACAAATCTGCAGCAAAACATTATCGAAGCTGAAATATTAACAGGTTGCGGCGCCGGTGTTATTGTTTTTATTCCAAGGACACCTATAATTCCTAAAAACTTTCCTTTCTCTTTCAAACCAGTGCAATTCCCAGTCAGTCTCTGTTATGCCATGACGATTAATAAAGCTCAGGGCCAGACATTATCCGTTGCGGGGGTGGACCTAAGTATTGGATGCTTTTCCCATGGTCAACTATACGTAGCTCTTTCACGCGTAAACAACCCCAATAACGTTTTTGTGTACGCTCCAGATGGTTCCACAGGTGAAATAAAGAAGCACTAAATTGAAATAAAAAAAATTGTTTCGGTATCCTCCCACAGCGTTTTGCACTAAAAAATACATTGTTAAGTTCCGACATCCACGCGAACGAAGTCGCGGGCACAGCTAGTATCTAATATATCTAATAATAATATTAGGTACAAATTTGGTTCTTAGCGGCCTTTTGCAGGCATTGCATGTTTAATTATTAAATTAGGAATAATTTTCCTTTATCTCAATTACGTTATTAATGAGGGCTACCGCGTATCAATTTGCCGCTAGAGGCGCTACCATCGCGGCAGGTCTACGAAACGTCAGAATACACTGTTTTTGATCGGGTTACGCTGTTTATTAATAAAAACTGCGATTATAACTCAAAATTTTGGTTTAAAACTAAATTAATTACAAAATGAATAACAGCTCGATGACTGTAATAAATATTTGAAAAAATATTTAAAATGCTGTTAACGTGTTTCATAAATATCATGCCGCAGTGTAGTGCGGGGACTGCACAACACTGCGGCATGCTATTTATGAAACACTTTAACAGGATTTTAAATATTTTTCGTAAAAACATTCGTCGCGTCCACAATAACAATGATTTTGATCAGCTATAGTGGACCTTCCGCGACAGTGGCGCCGACTGGTGAGCACAAAAACGGTAGCCCTCATTGTATTTGATTATATAATTTTTTGTCTCTAGCGATATAAATATAAGTAAATAAAATTTATCTCGATATAATGCAATGATAAACATTATAATTAACAATTGTCTAATACCAAATTCATTGTAGTTTATTGTGCATATTTATGTTAATTTGACTACGAGAATATAATTACTGGCCAAAAACTGCATAGGGAGCGAGAGAAAGGTTGCATGAGAAAAACAAGAGACCAGCTTCGTTCTCATCCTTACTCCATGCTGTTTGCTGGATGAGAAGTGACACCAGTAGATGCCTGGCGGTGATAACTGATCGATTGATAATAGGTCAGCTACCGACCACTGAGAGTTGAAGAAGACAGTACTAATATTACTATTAAAAAAATGGGGTTTGTGTTCGAAGGCCGAAATTGAAGGATTACATGTATTTTAAAGGCGTAATCATAAAAATATACAAAAAAATTACTGTTTCAAAAACAAAAATATTGAAGTGGGCCTTGTCACTTGTTTACGGCCTTTTCTCAGACCTACCGAATATATGTACACAAAAAATAATCAAAAACGGTTAAGCCGTTTCGGAGGAGTTGGGTTACAAACACTAAAACGTGAATTTTATATTATTATTTTTATTATTAGACGTACCTATAGATACCAATATTGTTAAAACTAATATTGAAATTTGAAAGCAAGATTAATACCTAGATGTTTGGTATTGATAAAGGTAATATAAAACAGTTGAATTTTAGGAGCTGTCAAAAAACGACGAAGCTTGAGTTCTTAATTCTTAGATGATTTGATATCGCCATATGTTTCGCAAAACACAAAGCTTTCTTTTCATCGCGTGCTCGATTATTTTCGTTTCATTTTCGGATATGTAGTTTATTCAGCTTTCGTTATTTTTTCTTATGGTATTCTATCCCGAAGATATGGTCAAACAAAACACAAAAAATGTTACTCAAAAGTTTTACTAAATAGATTTCCTTAGTCTGGATTTGGTAGTGCTTTCTCGACTCGTGATATCTCAATGCACTTTGCCCAACTTGTAGTATACGGTCGCACTAGGCCAGCTTATAAGATTAGCTGTCTTATAAGCTGCCTTAGTGCGACCCTGTCGGGATGTATGTCACAGTTTCGTGAGCGACATGTCTCGTCATATTCCAATTGATTATGAAAATGGAACTCTACTTATACAGTTTGGACTAACAGAGGTAAAAAGAAGTCCAGAATGAAGCTGATTTCCACATCGAAATTTAACTGTAAATCATCAATGACTTTCGGGTGATATCCGAAAGTCATCCACTGTTGGACAAAGATATCCATAATTATCGCTCTTGTCCGCTACAAGATGGACCGATCGGCTAAGTGCGGCATTTGTGGAGATCTTTGGGAGAGGCTTTTGTCCAGGAGAGGACGTCTTACGGGCGATATGATGTTTTATAGCTTAATTAAGATGTCGAAGTCAGCAATTATTCTGCACAATTTTTTACCAGCCCACGCTACGTCATCCGGTATGATTCTTATTTTTTCTAATTCTGAATTTTTTTTTCTGAAGAACTAGATGTACAGATGCCAGCTACCCCAATCTGTCAAATTTCTTTTATAGATTTTCAACTTTATCACATAAGCATAAGGTTCGCATTCAATTATTAATTATTAATTATTAGAACGTATGATGAAGGACAGACTTGTTAAACATCTAAACGCTAACAAAATATTGAATGCTGCTCAGTTTGGTTATCAAAAATCTATATGTACAGCGGATGCAATCGACTCTCTATTAGAAGAGGTCCTAACAAATCTTAATAATAGACAAATGGTTGCAGGGCTTTTCCTGGATCTAAGCTCTGCTTTCGACACAGTAGATCATAATATACTACTGACAAAATTGGAACATTACGGTATTAGAAATGCAAATTTACAGTTGTTTAAGTCATATCTACAGGATAGAAAACAGTTTGTTGAGATGAAATCAATGATTGAAAACGAGCAAAAAGCCTTCAAATCAGACATCAAAGATATAAACCGCGGTGTACCACAAGGCTCAGTTTTAGGACCAATATTTTTTGTTATCTTTTTGAATGATTTGTCGGCTTTCATAGCAAATCACGCTCCAGAAGCTAAACTAGTAATTTTCGCTGACGATACAAATGCAATCATTGCCGAAAAAACTATACAACGGCTAGAAGACAAAATACGGGAAATATACATATAATGGTAATGGATCTCATGGAAACAACATTGAAATTGTGGAAAACGTCAAATTTCTAGGAGTAGAAATAGATGCCCTGTTGAACTGGAAACAAGAAGTGTCTTCCATAGTAAACACAGTAAGTTCTGCTTGTTATGCAATCAGGAGTTTGAGAGATGTCATTTCTGTTACTCAACTTAAGATGGTTTATTTCTCGCTAGTTGAATCAAAGTTACGTTACAGCATTCAATTTTGGGGAAATAGTTATCAGTACAACATAAATGCAGCTTTTGTCATACAAAAAAGAGCCATAAGAACAATAGTGCGCATCAAACAGATAGAATCTTGTAGAGAACATTTCATCAGATTAGAAATATTAACAATACCCTGCCTTTATATCTTTATAGTCCTAACTAATCTTATTAAACATTTATCAAAATATGAATCGGAATCGGACAGAGAAACAAGATTAAATAGTCGCAGGAAAGACCTCACAAAGGCGATTCAACCGAACCTGAATGTGGTACAACATAGCGCTGGAGTACAAGCTATCACATTATTCAACAAATTGCCTCTAGAGTTTAAAACTATAATAGATGCAAATATTTTTAGCAATAAGCTTAAACCATTTTTGTTGAAAAAAGGTTACTATAGCATTTCAGAGTACACTGAAGATAAAAAATAGTTTTAAAATGATTGATGTATGTTTTTTTGTTATTTATTATTATCATTTCTAACTTGCTATTTTGGTTGTCTTGTTAAAATATATTTTAGTTGTAAGTCTTATTTATATTTATATTTTCAACACAAATGTAAATTTGTTCAGAAATAAATGTCTTATGTCTTATGTCTTAATTGGGGAAATTTTACAGATTGGGGTACTTTGATGTGCTGGCGTCTGTACATAATTATGTATATATTATATTTTATAGAAGATTCAGAAGTATTCAACGGTATTGTAATTCTCTCGTTAAGTTTGTTTCTATAACTTTAAATAAGTATATGATTAATGATTAAGGTAGTCGCTTCGCTTATACTCGATCAATGATTCAAAATATATTTATTCAAATTTGGCGTAGGTACAATATGCTTTTTAACAATATGAATTTGGTTGACGACAGCCTCTTAAAGTAATCTGATTTTATTGAAGATTTACATAAAATTCCCAACATAAAGAATTGTATGTAATATGCAATTTTCTGACACAAAGGCTTACCTGGTATTGAATAGATGCCACTTAAGCGGAGTGTTTAGTGTAGTGGAGTGAACAAAATCGCTGTACGCTTCGTCATCTACACAGAACATGGTAACGGGAAGGAAATAAAGAGTTAAAATTTGACTTCCTTTTTTACTATCAGGTTTATATTTGAAAGGTTGTGATTGATGTACGTATTTTATTTGTTTATTTATAATAGGTAAGAGGTATAAGGCAAACAAACAAGCGAGTAAGTATCCTTACCTGATGGTAAGTAATCACCGCCGCCTATCGACACCAGCATCACGACATTTTCTTTGGTATGTTTTTTATAATTGTGGGTTGATTAATGGAATAGGGATGAGCATATACCTTATCAAAGATTGATTGTATCAAAGCGCTTCGTTTAGACACTTAATTGTCATAAGGGTTATTTTTTAAATATATTTGACAGTTACAATTAATATTCTATTTTCAATGGATAGATAAGTAAGGACGAAAATGACGCTATTGAAAATTTTCATCTTGAATAAAGACTTCCGTGCACTTTCATAACTAAGTTTTGTTAACTGGTTAAGAAAAACCCTTTTTTATTATTGTTTTCACAACTGGTTTTTAAACAAGAATACGAAGTGTTCATTCATAACTGACATTCACAATATCCATAATAATTTGGGTTAGGTTATGTTAGAACGGTGACCATTTGGCGAGCGTGCCGCGGCAGCGGCCGCCGAGCGCTAGAAAAACATTAATCATGGATTGTATTTGTGATTGTTGGGAATAAAGGCCCGCTTAGCCAGATGCTCTCTCCAGTCGGCAAGTGTTTAGCGAGGTTAAGCAACTAGGCTTGCGGTCAGTCCATAAATGGGTGAATGCCAAACTAGTATAATTTCTGAGCGTCTCCGTGCTTCGTAGGGCACGTTAAACTGTAGTTCCCGGTTGTAGCCATTAGGCAACAGTCGTTAAGCCATGTCAGAGCCTACTGGGTGGCTTGAACTACTCTGGCACTAGTAACCACACAAGTAAGTATCAATCAAATTAGTAAATACAGTATTGTTTACAAACAACTATGTGGGTCAATGGGTCAAACACAAAGAGCGAGTCATTGTTATAATTAATAGGTCAATGATACTTTTGTAAAACACCTCGTAACTGACAATTGAATTCTGAAACTGAATTATATATAGGTTAAAATTTGATTTTATAAAGATTTTTAATTTAGATTGATAAAGAGGTAAGTACCTAAATTCTTTACTCGATACCAAAAGGAACATCAATTAACAAGAATGTACTAATCAAACTATTTTACATTTGGCTGCCTTATTACCACATGTGATCTGTTGCAGATGAAATTTATATGTAGGCGATTAAGATAAAGCGGTAAATATTAGATTAGTAATGTCAGATTCCTCCCAAATCCCGTCATTGCGTTCCAGTATATTTCAATGGAATACAATAAAAAGTTTGTAAGCATGAATGCCAGCACGTTCCGAGGAAATTTAAATTGTCTTGGGAGGCACAATAAACTCAAGAATTTAATCAAATAAAAGAGTAATGGAAAGAGTGTAAACAATTACATTGATACTCATCCCACTGCCACGGAGCGACAAACAGGTCTGGCAGGTATGTCCAGAAGAGAGTAAATAGGTACCATGGGATTTAAGAAACATTTATTGTTTCACCCAAAAAAGGTAAACCCATTACGCAATTCAAATCACATGTGACCACGTATATTTCACTATAGCAGCCGTTCTTCATTTATCGTGTGGTTATCCCAGTATTTTAAATCTACGGTTTGTTTTCATATTGAGTAAATTTTGTTTTTAAGTTGAGTCTTATCACGTCATCATATCATCAGCCTGATATCGTTCACAGCTAGACTATGTCTAGCTGTGAACGATATCAGGCCTCACTTAAAGGTTTCTATAACGTTTAACGTAACCCAAACTATGATGAGACTGAGGGGTTATTTAGTATTCTAAAATAAGTTAATTTTTAAACATTATATCTTGGATTTTTGAATTTGTATAATTAAATATTGTTAAAAATTTTAATAAAGGATAAGTATACTTTTTAAGCCGTTAGAACGCCTGTGGTACAGGTTTAACCTAGTACAGGCACAAACTGTCTATAGCTTAGTATTAATTATTTTTAATATAAATATATATAAAATTTGTATACATTTTTTCTTGAATAAATTTATTTATTTATAAAAAAAAAATGGATGGGTTTGCCGTAGTCGCCGCACTTGGAATGTGAATTAGACCGCAGTTAGGTGGTAGCTATTATACAGGTGGCACTACTGCCCGACTACCTGATGTATCCTTCAGTCGCCTTTTACGACACCCCCGAAACGGTATGGGGTAACCTTGTTTTCCTGTCTGAGCCGGAAACCCCTTCCCAATTACCTGCAAAGTATCGATTATAGCTTAATTACATTTTGTTGAATAATATTCAACGCAATGTAGGTAATGTTATTCAGCATTGTTAAGTTTACAGTACAAGTTAGTTCAAATTTTATGAATATTATGATTAGCTCGTGGAACCATCCCGTAACCGGCATGAAAAATACTTTTAAAACCCTGCACGCCGTACAAAGACGCAACATGTTCACATATCGCTTATTCTAAGGCTTGCAAATTAAGCTAATGTAAACCTGCCATAACTACACTATTTTTATATTCATAATTAAATGCGTTCTTCATTCTGGCCGCCATTTACCCTTTTAAACGTATATATAATTTTAATGAACTTGATGCTTGGCCATTTCGTGTTGGTGCACCTTTCTTTGTAGTATAATGAGTCTTCAGAAATCAATTAGAAAGACTGTTTTAAACAATACTGGCGACTATTAACAAAAAAACGATCATAATTAGCCGGCATTAGCATAATTAGGCAATAATTTGCCAACTTTCTTATCGTTTGATTACTGACTTTAAAAATACGGAGAAGGAATTAGGAGTCTGGCGTATTTATTGTAACAGTTAAATATAACAGATACGTTAAGATAACACTATATAACTACAACATTACCAGAAATGTGTGGACTTGTGACTGTCATAAGTAGGAATTATAGGACAGTCACAAGTTCACAAATTTCTCTACTCAAGCATATGCTATGCTATAGCAGTAGGTATTTGTCATATGACAGTTACCTCAGTTAGCACGATATTCAAACGTATAAGTGCGTATAAACCGTGAGTGTGAAACCCTGTTACAGCTGTCTCAAGATCTTTCCTTTTCTCGTGTAGGTAACCCCATAGTTAGAAAGAGAAGCTCATATATAAGGCTCTTACTACTTTGACCGCATTGATCCTTTGCCATAATGAAGGAATAGTCTAGTCG
Organism: Pseudoips prasinana; assembly: GCA_951640165.1. NCBI lineage: Eukaryota > Metazoa > Arthropoda > Insecta > Lepidoptera > Nolidae > Pseudoips > Pseudoips prasinana. Next base: position 20,446,130 of record OX621237.1, on the reverse strand, counting down.
AATTAAAAAAAATAAAATAAGCTTATAAATGTCAGAGCTAAATCTGACATTTATAAGCTTATTTTAATTTTTTTGTTATTGTCTACACAATTATATTAGGTACTATTGCGAATTTACTTGTTACAACCCAATCCTAAGAGGAATGAATACGAAAACTTCCATTATGTAAATTTTTCTACCGAGGGATTACTTACGCGTTGTTCACCCACTTGTTTCCTAGGTGAGTTCTGGTAATCTTACTCAAATAAAGAAACACAATATGAAGGCAGTCCTTGCATGTGATATGAGTGAGATGATATAATAAATTCCTATCTTTATGCATTCATCTAGTAAAACGTTACTATAGAGTGCTCGAATGCGCAAAATAAAAGACGGAATATTTTAATGTACAAAACTAATATTACTTTACGAAAAAAACTAAAGCTTTTGGCGAAGAAGCTTTTCCATAGTACAAGCTCTGCTTGGGTTGGGATCAGATGGCCGTGTGTAAATAATGTCCCAGGATATTATATTATTATTGAGATAGTATCATTCATATCACGTGTGTTTCCATACACTGCTGTCAAAATAGAAATAAAATAACACTTACTGCTAGTGCAAGTTAAACTCACGCATAGACATTCTGTACCTTAAAAAGACTTCAGTGATACAGGGATTTATTTTCCTAGTGACGGCGTGGACCAATTAGCTACAGACGCCAGCAGATCCAGCTACCCCAATCTGTCAAATTTCTTTTATAGATTTTCAACTTTATCACATAAGCATAAGGTTCACTTTCTATTGGGGAAATTGACAGATTGGGGTAGCTTGATGTGCTGGCATCTGTACAAAGAAAGTATTTTGTACAATGATTTTTCTCTATGTATGAGTTAAGCATAATTTGTTATTTTAAATAGCTCGTAGTAATGCTGTTTTTCTTTCAATTGATTTTCTAGCGGTTTTACAACATGAACATATAGACTACAAGTAATGGCTGTGTAATGTGTAGGGAGTATTATGTTAACAATAAAAGTAATAAACTGCGCTGTAACGTCTATTGTTAAAAGGTTATTACGTCCAATACAATGAGCCTATTGTTGGGTCAATACGAAGGAAATTCAATTCCTGCTGAAAAAATAATTATATTGCTGAAATAACAATATTCGATCATATTGTTTCCTTCGAGCATTTAGTGTTACAGCTGCAATATATGTACATAGCTTGCAGGGGCTCTACCGGTTTAATCAATTTCTTAAATGGCGTTTAAATAAATAAAGGTTAAAATTACTTAATCAATCGTTAAATCGGCTTCCATGAGCACATGTGACGTCATAAATGGTCCGGAATCGATTGTCAGCGTTGAAGCCGATTTAATGATTGATTAAGTCATTTTTAACCTTTATATATTTGAACGCCATTTAAGAAATCGATGTTCGGTGACTTAGTCGGCAAAGACCCAGTTATAGACATCTGGATTCAACTTAACTTCCGGATGACCTCTACGGCGTCGTGGTACTATTTGTAGTGAACTTGTCTTGTGATCCAAAAGTTCCGGGTGAGATCCTCGTACACGAGAAATGTTTGTGGTCATGACTATGTCTATTTGTATTCGGCTGGGTGTTTGCTGCGTCTTGTTTTAATTTACAAAACATTATCTGATATTCATAGTATAAGTTTTGCTTAGATGGCGCTGTGTGATATTAGGTATCTATTTTTTTTTAAAGACGTTCACAATTACCGTTGCAAACATACAACCAACTTGGACTATTCTTGATATTAACCAATTTTAACGAAATAAACATGGGATATCTTTGAAGGCATTCCCAAAAAATATTATTAAAACCAAATTTTGATGATTCAGTTCAATAGGGAATGCCTTCAATGTTGAAGAACTAATACAAACAATGAAGAAATAACGTAACATATGATATTTCACATCATGCACCAAAACCTCCTACATTATTACTCTGTTAAAAACATGTGAATAAGTTGTGAATATCAGAAGAGACTAAAGTAAACAAACAGAGAGACCAAATTAAAGTAAAATTGCATCGTAAGGGTTCATTATTGATATTTTATTAAGAATCCGGAATGCTACGGGAAATTCAAAGAAATAGGTTGAAATATTCCATTGCTTTAAGATCTATGACTTCTGACTCGTACATGACATTTGGTCCAACTAAATGTCAGGAGTCTGGAGTGAAACTCGTTTTACTTTTAGGGATCAGCGAGTCAGTCATTCATTCGAATTGCGCGTCTTATTCTAATAACTATAAGAATCAATTTTGATGTGTAGATCTAGTTTTTAAATGACCTACAAAGATAGGTTATTCAAAAACTACGGCTTCAGTATTTAACCTGTATTTGTTATTTCTGTTGTAACTAAATGATGTCAACGCAGATTGTTGTATTTATTTTTCGGCTCTTGAAGTTGTTCTACGAACCCGAATAATTTTAAAGCCTTTTCTACAGTTTCTTTTTTTACCTATAAATCTATTATGTAGGTCGTCCTTAAGTAAGTTATTATATCTGACCTGCCTACCTGATCACTGGAACTTGAGACTTCGATGTCTGTGATATTATTTTACAATTGATATTGTTGCTCAATAATACCACGTATATGAAAATATTAATTCATTTGTGCCTTCCAAAGTATAGGCAATTTTAAAATACTTTTATACTTTTGAAGTGGCATTATTTCAAAGATGATAAAAACTTTCACTTTGATCTGTTTGCATTAGTTTCCTCCCGTTATTGTTATCCTGATAGCAGGGGATATGATACCTCAACCCGCAACTTTGAGTAGCATCTCCTGGAGTATATTGTGCCATCTTGCTTGTTACTCTGTGAATGGCTTTATTGACGAGTGTTGAAGTAACACTGATCAACGAATACTCAGACTATTTTATGTGTATAACCATCGCGCTTATTTGTTACATTCAATATACTAAATCGACATGACCGATAAACTTGATGTCTAAACATTTTAACCAACGTCAATGCTTGTTTTTAATTATGATGTCCTTTTGGTCGAATTTCGGCCACGGCGCGCGGCGATGAACGAGCGGCGCGCGGGAACTAGCTATCTGCGCGGGACATATTAGTGTACAAGTTGGTGCACAAGCACAGGTACACTCACAAGCGACACGACCGGAAAGAGGTCAGGTACTGTATTTATTCATTACAACGCAAGTACAATATCGATATACGATTTTTCTTTATATGTACGATTTCTCTTTATTTGTGAAACAATTTTATCAAAAAAATGTATCGGAAAATCTTAATTAAGGGAATTAGTATTTCTAAAAACTTGAAGGTCAGTTGCGGTATTACGAGTATATTAAGCAAATTCTAATTTATATAGTAATTATAATTTATTTAGTCAAGTGACTCATAATATTCCAATGGCTTTTTTTACAGCACCACAATGCATGGCAGAATAATACAGTTTAAGACATTTATTTCTCTATAAGATTTTACAATAGATCACTTCCAGAGAAATACAAAGTTAAAGCAGTTTATTGAGACCTTCTCCTTCTTTTTTTACAAGTCACAAACAAAACCCACAGTAGCCATCATATCCTGTGTAGCGGAATCTGCAAACATCACGTCCAGTAACACAAAGCTATGCCACACTCGGAACATTTGTTAATATCTGTGACGATCTTTTTGTACGACTTTGTTTCCTTTTTACAGTTGTTTTTTTTTGCGTCAGTCGTTTTTATAGTACCATACCGCGTGTATCTGTGATACCGGAAACTATTTCAGTATGATTTATATCGATTGATGTTTTATTGCTGATTGCATAAACAAATAACACATGAGCCTAAACAGATGAAAGTTTTGGCAGGATTCTATCGCCATTTGTAACGTTAGAAAAATAGCAGTGATTGATTTGTCAGTGTGTATCGTTCCTAGCTCAATATCTAAGTGCCAATGTCCACGGAGGCGTTGATTCAAAGATGCTTCAAAATACGCTGAAAAGCTTAAGTAGCTCGGCGTACTGGTCTATCTCCACGAGGCGTACCGCAAGCCTACGTTTAAAATATTTTTTGATAATGGAGATGGACGACAAAGACATTATTTTGGCTTATCACTACATTCGAAGGCGTCGTTTGCTGTACGCGTATGACATGTAGAACGGCCGGCGCGTCGTTGCCGCGCCGTCAACAGAGTAGCACAGATTTGTATGTAAACTGCAGCAGGCGTACTCTAGGCGTATAATGACGAATACGCGTCTACGCTTCCGTGGACAGTGAGCCAAAGTGGCGCAAGGTTTATTATAATAATAATAATAAACATTTATTTCAAACAAGGCCCATATTTTGTTAGTAACAATGTGCTTAAAAACTAATGTTAGTAATTGGTAACAAAAAATTAAATTTCTATGTGAAGCCGCACCCATCTTTGCAGCATGGGGGACTCCCACCGATCCGTAAAAACACCCAGAATAGTGTTGGTACTGCCACGAACGCGAGTGAGTAGGGAGGCGCACCTTTTCCTAACTATTGCGGCAAAGCCATCTACCCGCGCTTCGGCGAACATCCCTGACGCACTGCAACGCCATCGCAGCCCCAACAGTACCCTGAGTGCATTATTGTACTGGACACGCAAGTCGGTGTATGTCCCTTTCGAATAACTGACCCACAGGCTGCAGGAGTGGAAAGATTGGCAATATGCTTTAAAAAGCGTAATTTTAACTGAATTCGTACACCGTGCAAACCTGCGGGCCAGCATGTTACAACGGACAGCCAGCGACCTGCGTTCTCTTTCTATGTCTAAATTATCACTTAAGTCATCGGTGACCCAGTGGCCCAAATATTTAAATTATTGAATTGCGCCGTGCACTGCCCAAACCGCTAGAGGTATACATCCTACTAATATTATAAATACGAAAGTTTGTGAGTATAGATGTATGGATGCATGTTTGTTACTCCATTACGCCAAAACTACTAGTACGCAGGTGAAACCACGAGGCATCGATAATAATTAATAATGAAGAAGGTTGTTTAATCGAGTTCTGAAGTGTTTTTTTTTATTATTATTGAGGTTTAAAAAAAGTATTTGTAATTTATTTTACGCTTATTTGAGTTGCAAACAAACAAAATAATAATAAATAAAGTACATAAAATAAGTAATAGGTACCATGTGCAATAGAATATATTAATATTTTTACATAATGTGTATTTAATGTATTATTTATCGTCTTTATTAATTATTCATGAAACTAAGCAACAGCTTGTAGATTACAACGCTCGTTGCCTATTTTTTGGAGAATAAAATCGAACTTTGATTGTGCACAAGTAACATTGAAAAGTAATTATAGTAATCTTGAGTACTTACAAACGCGTGAAACGTTTAATAGTGAAGTAAACTGCATAAATTGTTACTCTGAATGATCGCAGTAACAATATTAACACAGCAAAGGAGACGGGGATTTCTGGGCCTGACTGTAATAAGTTGCGATATGGTTTAAAAAAAGCGTTATATTTTTCTATTCCAAACTGTAAAAAATTGACCCAATTTACAATCTAGAAAAGGAGAAATCTCAAAATAAGTTTAAGTCACGAATTAAATTGGTTGTTGATTACTATAATCGATTAACGGTAATGAGTTCAAACAATGTAATATAAAAACTCTTGCACCAGACACCAGATAACCGATTTAATCATAATAATTATTAAATACATTAACATGTCAACAGTAAAAAATAAAAAATCAATAAAATAAATAGAAATCATAATATCGGATATCGTTCAAATCGATTTAGGTATTAGTTATTGGCAACTATATTTTTAATCTATGCTGACAGTGACTGGTGACAGATTTTTAATCCTGATCTATGATCGGTCACTCGTTTCTCGTATCGTTTAGTGCGTGTGTGATTTGAGTATTTTTTATTGTTTTGTTTATATATGCCTCGACAACTGCATTCTCTCTACGGACTTCTGATATTGCTTAACGTGTACGACTTTTGCTAACATACTGGACACGGATAACTATTAAATAGCAATGGCCCTTAAAAATCAGCTGTTTAGTATAGGTTAGTACATAACCTCTCTATTAAGTACTAAATCTTTTATAACTCTGCTCACAGATTGAAAAAATCCATGGAATTTTTAGTGATTGGCTGATAATTTATAGACCCATTAATTGACACCACTTTTATCTTTTTATATCTGGGCCCAATATTGTATGAAAACGTATCCGTCACGTTTCTCATACGTGCGAAGCCCTTAGAAAATTGGTTCACGTGTTTTATTTGTTTACATTTGCGTATCAAAATACTTTAATTGATTTATGTATGTGAAGCGCTCAAAGCCAGACGGTCTCACCGGTCTTTAATTGATGTGCGAGGTTAAGCAACTTGCTACGCTGTCAATCCATAGATGGGTGACCGCTTAAGTAGTTTAATTTTTGAGCGCCTCCGTGCTTCAGAGGCCACGTTAAGCTGTCGGCCCCGGTTGTAGCCATTAGGCAACAGTCGTTAAACCATGTCAGAGGCCTACTGGGCAGCCCGAACAGCTCTGACACCAGGGTGACCACTACCCTTACAATAAGTAGTGAGTATTGATTTATGTTAATTATTTAACACATCTGTGCTAAGTTGGCGATTTTTTTTAATTTTTACCTCTCGTGTCATTTATTCAAAGTGAAACATGGAATTTGAATAATTTGTGATATAGTCGTATATCGTAAATATGGAAATGTGATGCATTAAAACGTACTTAATATTTTTTATAAGATTTATCTTAAAGTGTTCAGGAATTCGTATCACGAAATGTAGTATCCATTTCGTGATACGAATTCCCGAAGGTATATAGTATATTGACTCTCTTACGCCCTTCAAGTAGAAAGAGGGTATCATTTGCACTGTGGGTCGTTTTTGTATGAATTACGTGATTTCTGTATTTATTTTTTACTAAAGAAGAAGCAGAAGTACACTTTATTGCATAACGAATATACACAGTAAAGTTGTAGTTGTATGTTTTTTAAACAGCAATAATTATAGACTTATTTTTTTATTACCTTAATATTTTAACGGCGAAACAAAATAAAATGAAAAGCAAAATAATTGCGCTGCTTAAGGTAGGTTACAACTAATGCTTTGTGGCTCAGAAGATTAATGTGAGTCGTTCAACATACCAAAAGACCTGGCAGCGCCAAAAAGAGACTGGTGTATCCATGTATCGAATTTCGGTATTAGTTTTCTGATAATTCAAGCACCGAGAAAAAATGAAATCTTCGTATGTGGATGTGAACTGCGACAACTAAGAAATTGGAAAAATAGCCTATGGACGGTCAGAACGAGGCATCTCATAGTCACTGCCTGGGCCACGGTGCTAAATTTCTCTATAAAAGTTAAATTGTAAATAAAAGTGTTAATATGGAAAAGAAGAGTGTTTGTTACTACCACAATAATGCTAATATTTAAATACGAACGGTGTCAAAGAAATCTGGTCTGTAGATAATATAGAGTGAGTGTAGTAAATGCAAGTATATTTTACGAGTGACCAGACATCATCCATGTGTTCAAGTGGTGTTTGTTAACTACAGATGGGACTGAAATGAAACCATTTTGGTAGGATCCCTCTAGAAACTGACCTGGCTATAGCAGGCAGGTAGACACAGACATCGACGGTACCGATGTGGGTACTGATCTATGAGCGCCGCGGTAGACAAAGGTCGTTAATCATTCGTTCGCGATACTGTAAGCTTTGTCCGAGTCTACAGAATACAAAACGTTTAAACTACTTCAATTTCTCCATGGAAATGAAGCATTGTGATTGAAAAACTTACCACGTCTACGACCCTAACCAATCAAAACACAAACCAAACTATCCACGTGATGTTTTAAGGTTTTCTCACATGTATGAAATAGATCTATTGATTTTGAAACGAAATGGTAATTTATTATACATATACGCACTCCTTTGTACATAATATTCTATTTTTGCCATATTTTGTTTGAGGTTCGGCATGATCAATACGGTTACCACAACACTACAGTAAGACTTTTGAGTTCTAGCTCTTTTTAAGCTGTGAATTCTAGATATTTGAGATACAAAAAATATTCTTTTAATTAAAATGAATGTGTTAAAATAGGTACTATTTATATTACGGTCCTTTAGTCTATGGACGCCAGATTTACAGCCTACGAGACTTTCACTATACTGGACAATACGAACCCATACTCCGGATTTATATATTTAATCGGTTCTTCACAACAATAACTTGACAACTGTTATAAGTAGTCTGAGCGTAAGATAATCTGATACTTGGCGGTGGATTCTGATACCTTTGATGGTTGGTCGCCCTAGTTACTGTTTTCTGTAAATGTCTGCCGGTAATTTCATAGATACTTTCGCATATGTACAGACGCCAGCACATCCAGCTACCCAAATCTGTCAAATTTCTTTTATAGATTTTCAATTTTATCACATAAAAGCATAAGGTTCACTTTCAATTGGGGAAATTTGATAGATTGGGGTAGGTTGATGTGCTGTCTGTACATGAATTTCCTTTGAACTAGTTAATCCCTAACAAATACGTGATACGTAGAAGATAAATCTTTACGATTGACATCTTCAAACGGTATCGTAAATAACACCTACTTAATGTTGTAGTGAAAAAATCAACAATGGCTGGTTATTATACGGTGCGAAAAAGACAAGATCTGTACCTTCGGTCAAGTCATATATCATCATACCGCCACCGAAATACATTCATCAAGATCAAAGCGAGACCGCATGACAACTCGGTTTATGAAGGATTGCGGAAAAAGTGTCTTAATTTAATGTTCGTTAATTATTATATACGTAAAGATTAATTAATTGTTAAGTCCGAAAGCCGAAATTATTTTGTTTATATTACAAAGACTAACACGCTTGTGACTCGCAGGTCAATAGTCGCGCGTTGCCAACTTACCCATATGAGCTCAGGCGACCTTACATATTATATATATATATATATATATATATATATATAGATCTAGGGACAATGTCACACCGATCATCCTAGCCCCAAACTAAGCAAAGCTTGTACTATGGGTACCAGACGACGATATAAATACTTATATAGATAGATAAATACTTAAATACATAGAAAACATCCATGACTCAGAAACAAATATTCGTGCTCATCACACAAATATTTGCACTTACCGGGATTAGAACGAACCCAGGACCACCAGCTTCGTAGGCATGAGCACTACCAACTAGGCTACGGTGACCGTCTGAGGACCATATTTATATACAATACCTATAGTGTTCTGTAAGGTGGGGGGACTTCCTCGGTTGCAGTGTACATAGGGCGATAGAATGCCATGCTCTGTCCCTCTTAAATGTTGCTTATAACGCTATCTAGCGGCAACGTGTTAAGGTTTTAGAGCTAAATGGTGCCTAAGTACATATTATGGTTTTATATTATGACCCTTGAGGATAATACTATGTACAAAAAATAAAGATTTTAATACAATGAAATCAACCAACAACAATGACTAATTAATTTTCGATTGGAAAAATTAATGTTTCCCCAGAGGTTCAAAAGACCACCGCAGCCAGATTTAAAAGGCAGTTCATTAAAAAAAGACGAAAGCCTGAATACAATTAATTACTTTTATAAATGAACATCTTTTTCCCAAGATGTACAAGGAAATGTAAGGCATATTATAATTTATTTTTAAATAGAATTAAAGCCTTGTCCATCACAGGCCGTAGTTTGCACAAGTGCTTTAATTTAATAGCAGCGTTTACAATGCAAAGCGTAAACTTAAGCCCAAAACTGCGAAATCATGAACTTGATCATTCAGCGGTAATCGAACTAAGATGCTCTCACCGGTCCATGAGTGATTGGCGACGTTAAGAAACTAGGCTCGCGGTCAGTCCATAGAGGGGTGACCGCCAAATTAATTAATATCTGAGCGTCTCCGTGCTTCTGAGAGAACGTTAAGCAGCCGCCTCCGGTTGTAGACATTAGGCAACATTTGTTAACCATGTCAGATGCCTAATTACCCTCGTGTCACAGTGGTTAGAGCCACCGGCTTAAACAATTGAGACACTAAGGTAATCCCTGCCCATAACATAAGTAAGTAATCGAACTAATATTCTATTGTTTAGAAGCTGTTGTCTATTGACTACACCTTCAAAATACTTGATCTTTTATGAAACGTCATGATCCGTAAGGCCGTTAACAAACTCGTAAATCTGGTCTGCCAGTGTTTATCGTTCGGAGCTAATCATAGAGCTTACTCCGGAGTAGTAGGTACGGGTTCGATACCCGCTGGATGATCAAAAATAAGTACATATTTATTCTAAATTTAAACTCCATAGCGGCATTAGTTGTTGAAATATAGCTTAAAGAATTTTAAAGTAGAGTTCTGTAACTCTGTAAAGGAATCCTCTTGGTGGGACACGAACAATATATAATAATATATTATATATATATATTATTAATAATATATTTTAGAAGATATATTATAGTGGACAAAGGTGTGCCTCATCAAGGGACGGTTAGCCGACACGACCTCTAAGAGGTCATTTGCACTGGGCAGCATCACGTGCTCTCCAAGGTACGGAGGTGTAACACCTATAACTTCCAGATTCCTGGCTGATATTTTCGGTACTAAGAAAGGTACGGAACGATCGTTACGTGATTTATGGTTTATTCAAGATGGTGTTTTATCAGATACCTTTGAATACAGTTTTACCTATCTCAAAATAAAATAATGTTTACGTTATGTCTGAAAAATTCGTTATTATCAATATTTAGAACATTATTCATCTAAACATGATTTATAATTTCCTGTCTGTTTATTTCGGACGCTTATTCATTTTGTTTGCTATTTATTTCTCAGTAACTAAAATCTGCATGTAAACTTAATGAGGTCTCCATTATTTTCATATTCTCCTTTTATTCGCTTACTGGTATGCATAGCTTCCATAGAATAAACCAAATAAACGTAAATGGGAACAGCTCTATACATATTTTGGTAGCTAATGTAAGCTACTGTGTAACTGGAGTAGAATACACTGCACTGGCACTGACCGCGTTATTCCGCAGCCTATGATCATGAGAGTCGTGTTTGTAAGTGGTAAGGCATAGGGACCACTGACTTAGCGTTCTTCTCTATTATTTAATTATTTTGATCGAAACCAACCACTTGAAGTACGAAATCCTCAGAAACAAAACTACCTACGCGTACACATTTACAACTGACCGCGCCACAAGGGCTTAATTTTGCCAATAGTTTACAGATTGGTGACGGCAAATGGCTATGAGTGCTACGCAACTGGATCTAGATGAAGAATGAGTAAATACTTTGCAACATTAAAATACTAGGAGTGTATATGGGAATTTGGATAAATCGTAGACCTTCGGTACTGTAATTTGTACCGAAGGTCTACGTTTTATCCAAATTCACGTTTCAGTGGACGTAAAGTTGGCCTTTGACATGACTTAACGTCTTTGGTCCCTAGACTGATAGCTTAACGTGCCCTCCGAAGTAAGGAGACGCTCGGAAATTAAAACACTGACGGTCACCGATCTATAAACTCACAGCTTGCGTAGGTGTTTTACATCGCCGATCGGTGTGCCACAGTATTTCTTGAACTATCACTGCAAAGTGTAAGGTGGATAAAATTGGCACAAGAACCAAGGTACAACTTGTCAGAAAAGGTCTGCCCTTGCACTTGGCACTTGTTATTGCTCCCACAACTGGCCCCGTCACCATATTTTAAAATTCCGCCTGCCATATGGTCCCTGATATTCTCCAGATTATGGTGATTAAGGGCATTACTAGTTTATCCACTTCCTGCATCGTGAGAGGTAGATCTAGAGTAGTCGATGTCGGCGAGCCGGGAATAGACTTAATGTGACGAAAATTCTCCTTGATCTTAAGAGCTGAAGTAGATTGTTACTGATATTTAACAATGCTGCATTGCAAAGCTTTTTTTTATATATCATTGTCCCACTGCTGAGCAAAGGCTTCTCCCTTGGTTTTCCAGATTTCCCTGTCTTTTGCACTTAACACTTCGTAAAACTTATTCTAAATACTTTCTTACATGATACACTGATAACACCTAGAAAGATGTTGTTGTATATGTGCAATTGCATATCAGGCTATCCGCAATGTACCTTGCACACCATTCCAGTCTATTGGCAATAACGTTTTGTGCCGCGAATACTATAATACCCGCTCGTCTGGGCTCAGATGTGTGTCTCGTAGTAAAATTTGAAATTCATTTGTATGGGACAATGGCAGACAGCAATATCTCTTCATAGTAATTTTCTTTTGTGTGTATTATAGGTATATTTTTTGTGCGTAATTATACGTATTGTTTTTCGTAATTACAACGACGTTGACACAAAATATTATTATGTGGAAACAAAAACATGGAGGGTAAATATGAATCGTCTATCGCATATACATTTTACTAAGCTTGTGTTACAAAGTAATGCCATATTTTTTTTCAGTATATCTGGTGAAATATGCCTGCTGATAGTGATATATTTCGTACGATACGAAATATTGCGGTACTGTAGTGCCAAGTTGTATGTGATTGCCTGTGATCGTCATAGGTATATTTTTTTTCTATTTGTAACCATATCATCATGTCAGCCAATGTACGTCCACTGCTGGACAAAAGCCTCCCCAAAGAATGGTGGATATGCCATAATCGCCACGCTTGGCAACGGGTTGGCGATCGCTGTTTGATGCTTATAGTTCACAGTAAAACGCAGCAGCCCGTTCTCTGGTAGGTATTCCCTCGTAGGATTTCTAGAGAGAGATGGGGTGATGATATTCTATGCTGTCACCACGCAGCAAACCATAACTATATATGACTTAAATAAACAGGCAATTACTAAATGATTTAGTTAGACAATTTTAAGTATAGCCGGGTCCAAAATTTACTCTTAATAACTTAAAAGTTTATTGCTGATTTTATTGGTGGTAACGTTAACAGTACAATATGTTAATGTTAATAACTTTGAAGGATTTTACTACTTGACTAGACAATATTTATAATATTATTGAAGTTTTAAGTATACGCATACCCAAAACTCTGACTCTTTTCACACTAGTCATCACTTCAACTGCCAGTGATGTCCATCTACTAAATCGATTTCCTTCAAAGTAAATAATTTTGTAATGTTGATATTACCTCACAGAAAAGTATTGATGTTATAATTAGTTATGAGATCTTAGTCCGAAAACTGACCAATACCGGCTTACTCTACTCTCATATGACTACTTTCAATGAGATAGCTTGAGTAAGCGAAAATTTCCCCAAGGTGGCTTTTAAGTTCCTAAACTAACAAGGAAGCAACTGATACCTTTCAAACGACAACTAATCTTTTAATGATGGTCAAAGTGGACATTGGAATACCAATTAGGTAAAGTAAACTATATAGTAGTAGTTTGACTGGAAGACATTGGATTAGAGATAAGCCTGAAGCCTTCAGTTTCTTATTACTTCCTCCTTGGTGAACCCTTCATTTTATTACTCGTTAGTTTAGCATCAGCAAGTTTATCAGTAGGATATCAAAATCCTAGTGTACATTTCCTGAGTGGGTCTTGAAAATTATTGAGATTTTTGGTTGAGGTTAGGAAATTATTCAGTAAAAATACATTATTTATTTATAAATGATACACCATCAACAGTTCACAATGCAACTTAACAATTTTTTCATGTTTAAATACAAGTTCTGTGTAATTTTCTTTTACAGGTGCATACAACACTTACAATATTATTACAAAACAAAAACTTAAAAAACATTCAGTTAAGGATGTATTATTTCTCACTACCAAGCTGGAGTCGGATTTAGTGTTTCGAGTGGCACCAGTCTAGCGTCTGATCTTGTCCATCCCATTCGATTATGATAGCTAAGAAAATTGAGCGTGCTTGCTAGTCCAATTGGGAATTTCAAGACCCAAAGGCGTCGTAGATTTCTTAGTTTATTCAATGATTTCTTCTGTACTTCATTAGAAATTTTGTTCTTCGTATTAAAGCCAGACTCTCACGTCCCTCGTTTTTGCAATAAACACATGATTTAAATTCTGAAAGCGGGTTTACTCACAAACCTGCTATTAACAGCACTGGAAAGGAGGGAAAAAATACGTGCTGGTGAGTTCCTGTTATATGTAATAATTTATTAATAATATCCTGGGACATTATTTACACGCGGCCTTCTGATCCCAAACTAAGTTGGTTATAACTATATATTTAAATGGGGCTTTATGAATGATATCTAAATTAATATTCTAAATAGAAAAAAACAATTATTGTATGTTTTTGATGTGAAACATCTATAGCCGCACGTAAAACAGATTTCTGTCGTGGCGACGCATGCCGTGACGCATGCGCAATCGACTTTTTATTTTATCAATATGACATATTTAGTTCCTATCACAATATGTTCTTTTCTGCATATTACTTTAACAAAATAATGTCGATGTTTCACATCTGCCAGGCGTCCCGTGACGGCTCACATTTTTTTTTTATATAATGAACAAGTTCAAAAAATACTTAACTGATTTAAAAGTACTTTCACCTATATCCATATTAGCGATCAACATGGGCTGTACTTTTTTTATAGAGATTACTAGGAAAATAAATGCTAATAAAAGTCAATTATTTTGAATAAATTAATTTAATTGATCAACAATTTTAATTTCACTTTTTATCGTAGCTACCCGTGCTGAGTCACGGCGGGTCACTAATATTATTTATAATTGTACACGAAAACACTATTTACTTAGTAATATGAATCGCAATTTATACAATGAGTCACAATTCATCAAGATCAAGGCATGGCTTTACAGTTTATTAGTTACATTAATAAACGCTAATAATATTTTTTTTAATAAAGTTGTTTAAGACCTGCCTACGTCCGTTCGTGGAATAATTATTATTCCACGAACGGACGTATCTTCTTGGGACAATGTCACACAGATCATCCCGGCCCCAAACTAAGTAAAGCTTGTACTATGGGTACCAGGCGACGATAAAACATCCATGACTCAGAAACAAATATTCGTGCTCATCACACAAATATTTGCACTTACCGGGATTCGAACCCAGGACTATCAGCTTCGTAGGCAAGAGCACTACCAACTAGGCTACGGTGACTGTCGCCTTTAACTTTGACATTGCCGATAAATCGACATCAAGCGAGTCAGGTTCGAACCGATCAACGAGAGGCAACCGGTACTGACATGCAACCTGAGACGCTCAAAGGGCGCCTCGCGCCTCGCTCCTACGTTGGTATCAAGCTTTATAATATGTGATGTTCATGTTTGACTTATCGTGCAATCACACTAATATTTGAAAGGGGAAAGTTTGTGAGTGTGTATGTTTGTAACTTCTTCACGTCTAAACGGCTGGAGTGATTTCAATAAAATTTAGTATGGAGTTACCTGACACCCAAGATTAACACATCGGCTTTAATTTAGAAAGTTTGACGCGGGTAAAACCACGGGGCACAGCTAGTAAAATATATATCTTGGTACAACTAACACATCTGATCCCAAACTAGGCAGAGTCTGTACCAAGGCAACCAGTTACCGAATAAACATATTGAACAAAGAAAACAAAACCGATAGATAGTACCTACATCCTCCGGAAGGGTGTTAGCAAGGAAATCCTAAATTTGATCTGTCAGCGTGTATCGTTCGTACCTTAACGCAGAGCGCCTACTCCGGATTGGTAGATGGTGCAGGTTCGAGACCCGCCGGACGTATAAATTTATGATTTCCCATTTTTGAGATTAAACATACTTATATATTCCCTAAATACATATAAATTATATATAAATTACACTCAGACACAGAACAAACAGTCGAGTTCAATACACAAAAAAATATCCTGGGTGAGAATCGAACCCACAACCTCTGGCTTAGCGGTCACTAACCACTAAATCAACGGGATAGCCAAAAAATAACATTCCTTATTCTTAGATTTGGTGAAACGATTTACGAGTGTATGTTACTTGAAAATATACGTAGATAGATTCTTTGAAAACATATTGAATAAAAATTATCGTTATTTATAGATACTTCTAAGAATCTATATCTTTTTACTTGTTTTCCAATTTTTTCTATCTGTATTACATTTCTATTAATGGAAATTGAAAACTAGGTACCATTCTTGGAAATGCACTGAATTGATTCATGTACTTACCTAAATTCCCCTTATAACTTGCGAAAACGAGTATCCTCTGGCTATAGGATTATTCTCTAGTTCAGCCAGACTAGTGACGGTCACCATAGCCTAGTTGGTAGTGCTCCTGCCTACGAAGCTGGTGGTCCTGGGTTCGAATCCCGGTAAGTGCAAATATTTGTGTGATGAGCACGAATATTTGTTTCTGAGTCATGGATGTTTTCTATGTATAAATGTATTTATCTATCTATATAAGTATGTATATCGTCGCCTGGTACCCATAGTACAAGCTTTGCTTAGTTTGGGGCTAGGATGATCTGTGTGACATTGTCCCCAGATATTATTATTATAGATATTATTATTGTCGTTGTAAATGTAAGTATATCAAAACGGTTACGATTCTCCAGAACACGACGAGATGAACTGTTACTTGCTACTCTTGAACGGAACAACTTGTAGAACACCTATTAGCAATTACAGCTATTAGGCGATTGGCACACTGCCCCGTATGATAGTGCGGGAGTGCGTGTTCTATCGTTGCTTGCACTCACTCACTACGCTGCATCATGCGAAGCAGTGTGCCAATTGCCTTAGGGACGGGGTGTTCACTATTATTGAGATTCTGGTATTTCGATACTGTTGTAAGCACTAAGACCACGGATGAACTAAAGAGATGCGGGTGGATATAATAATAATAAAAATAATATCTTGAGATATTATTCACACACGGTCATCTAATTCCAAATTAAGCAGAGCTTGTACTGTGGAAACCAGATAACTGATATACTACATATACTACTTTTATTTTGTAAATATATAGGTACTTATATAGATTATAACACCCAGACTGAGGACAAACAGACATGTTCATGCACACAAATATCTGTCCTGGGTGGGAATCGAACTCACGGCCTCCGGCGTGTAACAACATTTACCAACCACGCTACAGGCCCGTCGGATCTCACGGATCGGATATCATTCAACTTCTCTTATAGCAACCAGTAATATCTATCTATCTAATATCTAGGGACAATGTCACACAGATCATCCTAGCCCCAAACTAAGCAAAGCTTGTTCTATGGGTACCAGGCAACGATATACATACTTATATAGATAGATAAATACTTAAATACATAGAAAACATCCATGACTCAGAAACAAATATTCGTGCTCATCACACAAATATTTGCACTTACCGGGATTCGAACCCAGGACCACCAGCTTCGTAGGCAGGAGCACTACCAACTAGGCTACGGAGACGGTTACATTTAAAGTTTATATGATCCCCAGACACTTTAGACAGAAAACCTCTATATACCAAGTTGATGAGAGAAGTGATTGATATATCCGAGAATATTTTTTTAATATTTTTATATTTTAATGCGCGAGAACATACCGTGTGTGTCTCAAACAAGTTCGTGCTTAACAGACTAGTAAAGAAGAGATTTCTTTGCTCGCACAAACTTTTCACCTGCCAAAATTCATCCCTGATCGTGAACTTTTGCGGAAAGTGAACCTGAAATACGTGTGTAATAGCGTGGCCACTAACTTGGCCACTTTTTTAACGAAACTAAATGCTTTTCATGGATGCCATTACACGGGATACGGCGGGTATGTGGGACTTTCCACGAATACCTTAACTCTTAAGCATGAGATTCGCTCGCGGATTCATCTCAGTCCGGACTAGATTTGACTCACTTTGAAAGCTAGCCTCTTTACTCTTTAAAGATCCACTGCAAACCACTAAGTGGGTGCACGAAGGGGGACCAGGCCCACACTTGGAGGGTCCAGACCCTCCAAATGTGGGCATGTGGATAGCGTTTGTCTTCACTCCCAACCCCCTCCTCACTATTGGCACGGCGCGGGAATTACTCGCACGATGTGCCATTCACCATGGACCTGTTTATGGGGTGACATAACAGTTAAGGCGCGTAACCACCCCATATATGAAGCGATCATGCACTGAACAGGTGTGTTCAGTGCATTATCGCTTCACCGCTGCTCTACCATGTTTTCTGTCTCTGCAGAGTGATACACGGAACGACGCCTCCCAAGGTTCAAAGACAAAGGTTCAAAAACAAAGGCAACGCTGGGGTTGTGGGAATATTCTCCACGGACGGTGAAAACATCAAGCGAAAGCAGCGCCCGCGCCCATGGGGCACCGTCAGATAAACTTCTGTTTCCATGGAATATACATTCGAATGGGACCCCAACTAACTTAACCACTACGAAGCACGTGTTCTTAATGATTCAAAAAATATATATTAATTTCGAGATTTTTTTATTCTTAACATTTAATTGAACCTATCATTTAATTGAAACTTAAACTAATAGCCTTTTATTTCTATGACATATAAGTCACCATGTCTATACAATCTTGTATAATACGAAAAAAATTCATCTACACAAAAAAATTAGCTATGTACATTTTATTTGGGTAACAAACGTTTTGGTCCGCAACAAATTTGGAAGTTGAGGTTTACGTATGCAGAACAGGTAGAATAAAATATGCCGGAAATAAGAACGGAAGGGTAGGTACATAATACAAGGTGTAATAAAATAATAATGTCCTCCTAGCCGAATTTCGGCCACGGCGGCAAATTCTAGTGCTCAAGTGTGTGCGCAAATACAGGGGCACTTTCTATTCCATCACTTTCATGGTCCACTAACAACATGACCGGAAAGAGGTCAGGTACTGGACCCGCTAGGCACGGAGGTATAATACCGCCAACTCCTAGACTTCCGGCTGATATTAAGAAATTCAATCATTTTACAGAAAAATCCCAAAATCACTTTTGTCTCGACCGATTTGAACCCAGGTCCTCGTTATCTGCGAATGAACATACTACCACTAGACCAACGAGGCGGTCAAGATGTAATATAAATAGTGTACGTCACTTTCAGAGCTTAATTTACCTCTAGAACTGAACACATAATTATGCGAAACACACAAAAAGGACTAACTTCCTATGTAAGAATGACGATGACATTTGTTATATTTCGCACTTTTAAAACAAAAGTGGCAACGAAATTATTATTATTGAACTCTTTTTTCGAAATAACTACATTATTTATTATTACAGTTGCAGTTGGCAAATAAAAGTAAGATAGGTCACCTGTTAATCTGACAAAATACTATTTTTGTATAATGCCACTTTTGTTTTAAAGGTGCGATATATAGAGCCAGATAAATACTTGCACTCCTATTTCCCAAACTGGTCCTTTCAATTTGTTCCATTTTTTCGTCGATAGTGTTCCTAGAGTTTGGTACACTATTTGTAAGTACATATATCTGTTTACCTTGTCCATGTGTCTATTTGCTTGTGTAAACATGTCCAATTCTCCAATTGAAAGTGATCCTTATGCTTTTGTGATAAAGTTGAAAATCTATAAAAGAAATTTGTCAAATTGGGGTAGCTGGATGTGCTGGCGTCTGTGCATCCGAGTCTTTAATATATCGTTCTGTAGAGGGTTCTAACAATTCCAGTAATAATAAACAAGTCCATGTTACGCTGCAGCGCGCCAATTGATGATGAACATGGTTACATATTAGAACCCCTGAATACACCATTAAACTGGCTCGAGCATAATAAGTTAAAAATGGATATGTCAAACATTAAAATTATTCATTTCCAAACATAAAAAAGAAAAATTCCGGTGTTTTATATACAACTAGCAATGGCCCGCGGTTTCACCCGCGTTACAGTAGTTTTGGGGTAAAAGAGTAACAAACATAAGTACATCTATTGCGAAAGTTTGTGACTTTCGCAATTATAATATTAGTAGGTTGTGTACTTCTAGCTGGTCTAGCAGTGCACGCCGGAATAACTCGCAGATGGTAGATTTTTCATACTTACTTGTCACTTATCGTCATATTTTGGACAATTCACACAATATCTTTATAAACTGTAGCCTATGTGTTATTCTGATGTTAAAGTTTCATTAAAATCCATTCAGTAGTTTTACGTGAAAGAGTAACAAACATCCATCTATACTTACAAACTTTTACGTTTATATAATGGTTCTGTCTATTATATATAATATAATAGACAGAACCATTCAGACAATATTTAGTAAAATATAGCTTAAACTATAAATTTCGATAATTAAACCTAAACATAATGACAATAACTTAATACAAGCTAGGTAAATATCATTACTATTATAAAATAAATTTTATAAATCTTTTAACAATCCATGTATCTAAATATTTATATGTAACTAGAAATCATTATGTATACTTAACTATATACAAACATCATCTGACTATTTACAAGCGCTTTTTTAAAGTCTACGTGAATAAAAACCTTTATTTATTTATTAAGAACTTCCGTATGTTCTCTATCGGAACGAGTATCCAAAGCAACATTATTAGGATTATGCCAAGTATCGCTGGGAAGAAAAGGGATACCAGAGAGACAGAGAAGGTGAGCATTGATGCATCACAAAGGGCGATTAAACCTGCATCTAAGTTGCCAGTCTGAGACTCTGTCGAGTGTTCCCTCCTCTATCACGCGATGGCCCCGGTTTCCGCGCGGTGAATACATGGAATGCCAAAAGTTAGGTATTCGTTAAGGAAAATCAATCGGATAGATGGGCGGAACAACAAACTCACTTCATTCCATGTGATTATTTTAAACAGTTTAAGTAATCCAATGCTGACATCCGCAAGCGAACCAAAGTAACCGACATAGCCGTAAGAATTGCCAAGTTGAAGTGGCAGTGAGAAGGGCACATAGCTCGTAGAACCGACGGCTGCTGGGTCAGAAAGGTTCTCGAGTGGTGACCACGAACCGGAACATGCAGCGTGGGCAAGCCTCCTACAAGACGGACCACTGATTTTGTAAGGGTCGCTGGAAATCGCTGGATGCGAATAGCGCAAGACCGACAATTGTAGATATCTTTGGGGAAGGCCTTTTCCAGCAGTAGACGTCTTTTGGCTGATATGATGAAGTAATCCAACAATATTTTGCGCGTCCTTTGTAATTTTATAACCAAAGTTGGTTTATTAATAAACCCACCATAACCCAGTGTTATTTCAAGAAAACCTTCATGTCTGATCATGGTATGGACGAACGTGATAGTCTGCCCGCGTCGATATAAGTATAAATGAATGTTTCTATGTATATCCTTTATAGAATCGTAAACTATACATTTGCTCATGTGATGATCTTCAGCAGGGTTGTGCATGATGCCACGAAGCTTTCTGAGTTGGTACGATTAATCTTCGACAGATGGGTCCCCTATCGTCCAATGAATTTCATATAACGCTGTACGCGCGCAGGGTACAGCTAGTTCCAAATAGAAATTTATTGATAACTATCTTTTGCCCGCGACTTCGTTCGCGTGGAATAGTGACTTCCAGCAGATTTTTGGTTTTACCCACATAGTTCCCGATCTCGCGGGATCTCTTCAAAAATGAAATGTGGAAGATATTCTAGGGAACTCTTCAAAAATCAACATAATGAGCTCTGCGTTTGAATTGAAGATATGTATACTCACTTAGGGCATTAAAGCCGTTATTGCCGATCGAAAAAGGCGAAAATGTTATTTTTCCCTTATTTTCAAAATATTATTTTGATTTGCTATTTCAGAAAAAAATACTGTTTCTCGCTTGACAAATTTTCTATTATTTTAGGACTTAAAGATTATTAAAGTTTCTTATACCAAGACATTTCTGTATACCACGTTTTTAGTTTTGCCATCCTTTGCAAAAATATATAGGTCTTGTGGTTTTGACACTCTTGAGCACGCATCATAGAGTTGTCCATGGGAGAAACAGTCTTTTTCAAGATGTACCCCCGCAACTTTAAGCGTTTGCCCTTGGGCTTTATTTATGGTTATTGCAAACGCAGTTTTCAGCGGAAACTGAACTCTTTTGAATTGGAATGGCAAATCAGTTGAAATGATGGGAATGCGGGGAATAATTACAGTTTCACCTTTTGCCATTCCAGTCATAATAACGGCTTTAATGACATTCCGTCCTAAATAGATTACTTGTAACCGTGTGCCGTTACATAGCCTTGGTGGATCTAGGTTTCTCATAAGCATCACAGGAACTCCAACTTTCAGCCTCAACTTGTGAGAAGGCACTCCTGATTACTCTAAGGAGTTGAAAAACTCTGTTGGGTAAGATGTCACTTTCTCGGTATCCACGACGTTATCTACTGATAGATACTCGATGACATCTCTCTCTACGTCAGACATAATTTGGTCATTTATCCGGCCTACTATTTCATTTATTGGCGCCAATATCTCCCTTTCGCATAACCATTCCCAATTTTCGATATTAGCGCGTAAATCCGGATAGACACTATTTTTTAAATTGTATGTTCTATCCACAATTTGCCATCCCAACGCCATCTATCGAGCATAGTGACAACTCGGATTATTTATCTATACTCCGTTCGGGCATTTTCTTTGTACTAAAAGTTGTATTATATTATATTTTTATTATTTTCATATCTTTTTACTATTTATTTACATTTTTCCGATGAATTTTCAGTACTGAATTGATGCCGACTCTTGACCAATAGATGGCGCTGTATGTCCGGAATAAATTTTATTTTTTATTTTATTTTTTGTAATAAAAACTATCCTATGTCCTTTCTCAAGTTCCAAGCTATGTCTGTACCAAATTTCACACAAATCGGTTCAGTAGTTTAGGCGTGAAGCAAAGACAGACAGACAGAAAGACAGACAGACAGAGTTACTTTCGCATTTATAATATTAGTTTGGATTTATTATATCTAAAAGTGTCTTCTATATTATGGAAATATAATTGTGGAAAACATTTAACTAATGATATATTTTGCCACGACTTAACAAAGGCAATGAGGCAATATACATACATATACATTAAGAACAGTTGCTCAGCTGCTTTACTTGCTCTCCGAAGCAAGGGGACGTTCAGATAATGGAGCTTTCAATATTCATAAAAGCTTGCCAATCTTCTGCCCATTTTGATTGAGGTGCAATTTTTTTCGAGTACGTCCTTTGAAAGCTATTTTTACGGGTGGAGAGTCCTTAAGAATACCACAAATTTATATTACAAACTGTACAACTTACTGTAATAAAATAGCAAAGAGTAAATAAAACCTTTACCTTTCACCTTACACTTATTGGTAAACGGAAACCTGTGAAATTCAGTAGGTAAAGGTCGTTTCAATATTTTCCTTTTACCAAAAAAGTGTTTATCTAGCTTCAGTAACAAAAGAAGGGTGACTAAAAAGTAGTTCAATTTCTGATCTTCCGGTGTTTTGAAAACACGGTCTTAAGTGAACAGTCGATATGCCATAACAGGGGCTTCACCTACACATATTGAATTCGGCACTAGGGCAACCAATGCCCATAGGAATAAATAAATAACAGCACATTTATCTGCATCTTTCGCCTGCGTCCCCTCGCCGTGATATGACATAAAATATGTTTTAAAACTCTTCGAAGCTCTGAAAACATACATCTGATTAATACAATCAGTTCAGTTTTTGGGAGAATTGTCCACATACATAAAAACCAGCGTTATACTTGTAAAAGAAATATTCCGAATATTTTCACTGAATGTGAAAGTATTCGGAATATTTCTTTAACAAAGAAGAAAGTATGGAATTAAAGCTTCAAATATAAGTTTAATACTATTGATTGGCGTGTTGGTCTAGTGATTAGTAACCGTGATGGCTAAGTTAAAGGTCGTCGGTTCGATTCCCACCCAGGACAATGATTTGTTCTGTGTCTGGGTTAGAACTAACTTCATGCTGTTATTTGCGCGCGCATCGTAAAAATTCACTCTCATACCACCTAGAACTAACTTCATGCTGTAAAATTTTTTGGTGTCGGTGTGCGCGCGCATCGTAAAAATTCACTCTCATCATTTTTCTCCATCGCGCCAAAAGAAGTATAACTTCAAAAAACGACTTTTTATGTATTGAATTTCACAGGCTTCCGCTTAACAATAAGTAAAAGGTTTTTTTTTTTAATCTTTATTAATAAGGGGTTTTTATCCACACGGATACGTCAACCCCATTGTACCTTATGCTCTATTAACACACAACTGTACCTATTTAATAAACTATGATAATAGAAAAGAGAATCACCGACTAGACTTTTGAATTAAACCACAAATTATGCGTTTAGTATTTTCAGATTTAGGGTCTGCCAAAATATTTTGGATCAGACCAACATCCCACATATTTAAATTAAACTCCCTAGTCAGAGATTCCCTTATATGCTTGTTCTTAGCACATTCCATCAGCAAATGTTGCACATCTTCAAGCTTGTTGCATCTCTCACAATTAGGCGATGCAGCCTTTCGCATCAAGAAAGCAAATTTTGCCGATGGAAAGTGGCCAGAACGAAGCCTTAACGCTAACTTAATATAACTCCTAGATAAACTTTTATCATCAAACCATGGCCAACGAGGCGGCTCGTTTTGGATGACTTTATACCAAATGCCTTTTTCTTTGGATATTTCATTGAAATATTCTTTCCATTTGGCGAAACAAACTCTTTTAAACTTGGAAAAGTATTCCCAGTAATCGGGCAAATATGGTGTAACATTGCCCATCTCAACTGCTAGTTTCGACATTCTATCAGCCTCCTCGTAACCATGTAACCCTATGTGCGCTGGAACCCATTGCAACATAATCCTAATGTCATCTTTGTTGTAGCAATGAATAAGCTTAAGAATATCATAAGCTATCGATGCTCCTCTGCAGTCAGAGGTGCATCGAGCCACATGCTGTAAAGCGCTCTTGCTATCTGTAAATATGACAACTTTATTTAGGTTTTCACTAAGTGAATATGACACCGCTTGATATATTGCAATGAGCTCCAGAGACATAATACATATATTTTCATTAATTTTATACATATCCTTATAACCCGAACTTTGAACGAAAAAAGCAGCTCCACACCCATCTTTACTTTTTGATGCATCTGTGAAGATTTTACGCCAATCACTATATTTGGAAGTTAAAGTAAAAGGTTAAGGGAAACGATTTTATTTACCCTTTGCTATAGTAATTTGTACAATGGGTAAAATAAATTTGTGATGCACTCAAGGACTCTGAACCTGTAAAAATAGCTTTCGGAGGACGTGCGGAAAAAAAATGCACCTCAAACAAAATGGGCAGGTGATGGGCAAGTTTGAATGAATATTGAAAGCTGTTTTAGCCTATTTTCTTTACTAATGTTCTCCAAGTTATTTACAGGTGTATTGATCTTATTAGCGTAATTTGTTTTTATATTACATATTGTAGGTATTCTCAGAAGTAGTTCCAGTAGTATTGAGGACCGAGCATAATCATAATACAATGTTATCATAAGAATTAGGATTTATTGTTTACGTTTTCCTAATACTACTTTATTAGCGTTACTTGGTTAGCATTAAGAAATCGTAATCAAAATCAGTCATAAAATTTAGATCAAGAATTTTATGAGCACTGCACTATGCCATTGTCCTGTGACCACGAATACATGTAAAAGTTATGATAAAAAAAGTGCAACGCCTTTAGTCATCAACTATATAAGTGATATTAAAAAAGAAAAAATTACCTCCGGGACCTAATTTGCCATGGCCAACCTGTAGCACTACGTACTGGCAGGCTGGTACATCCAAAGCAAACATGTGCAAATGGGGTTATATTCCCACATCACAAAACATCTGCCCGTGCGGCGTATCACCCCAAAGTCAAGACATCTCTTATTCCCTTTAGGACTTATGTGACTCTTCAGCTAAAGCATTCAACGTTGCCCAATTTTAGGCAGATAAAATTTAATTCTTACCATCGATACGATAAGAAAAAGAAGTGATATTATATTAATATTACTAAGAAAGTGCCGACGCTATAAACCAATCATATATGCACAGAGCTTTTTGTTGTTGCGAATGTAAAATATAACTTAAAACCACCCTGTTATGATCAATAACAGTAATGACGCCACTGTTAATAAGATTATTATTAAATTTAATGTTTGCACTGTGTATTAATATTTTTTTTATCAATAGTAGACTAAGGAAAGACTCCGTGGCATATATTATAGAAACTAAGAAATTAAATGAAATAAGTAAAATAATCTAAAGCTGCGTAGAACTGCTACGGAACTTATGAACGCGGTTATACATCAGAATGGTACAGGCTAGAAATTGGAATTTACATCGTGATATTATATGTCAACTTTATCTTACGAATTGTTGTGCTACTCTAGTAGATAAATAACAGTACCAGTAAATTCAAATTGTAATGCTTGCAGTATGTTTCTTGTTAATACAATGTTGAAAGTAGGCTGAGGTTTATTCTGAGGGAAAAATACTTACTTTTATTAAAAATATGTAATATTTGTATTATATTCAATGCGACGTTTTCATTTAGGCGTCTTTATAGAAACATTGAATTATATGGGTGGTTGGAATATTTATTACCTTCAAATTCCTTGAATGAAATTAAAATATAAATCTTTGGAAATCAATAAGATTATTGGTGTTCGTCTACCTGAGACTTCAGAGCTCCTAAGCAAACACAATTCCAGACCAAACTTTATACAGTAGACGTCAAATAAAATATTGACACGAAACTGTCATGACATTTTGTCAAACCGGCTTGACAGGAAGATTTTGTGCATCATAGTCACCGTAGCTCAATGTCCGAGGTATTCGCTCTAATCCCGCTAAGCAATATATATTACTAATGTATATTATTTGCTGATGATACCTATCTCTGTTATAGTTACGGGTAAGAATTATGCGGAGGTGGAACAAAAAATAAATGAAGTTTTCTTATTAGTAATATCATGGTTGACCGACAATAATCTTAAAATAAATATTAACAAAACGAATTATATTCATTTTAGCTGTAACACCCTAAACCTAAATAGTATTAATGTGAATTTTGACAGTAATATAATAAGCAAAACATCAACAACGAATTTTCGTGGTATCTTACTAGATAGGAATTGTAACTGGAAGGCACACGTCGTAAAAGTCTGTGATAAATTAAACAGATTTGTATATATTCTGTACAGACTTCGAAAAACAGCTGAACAAAAAACAGTGCTAGCAGATTACCATGGCTACGTAGCCTCCGTTCTAAGATATGGATTAATGATATGGGGAAATTCTAATAAACATAGCCTTTGTTGTGCAAAAGAAGTGTGTACGTGCCATGTTTGGGATAGCACCTTTTGAATCATGTAAGCCTGTGTTTGAAAAAATGGGAATTCTTACTTTTCCTGGCATTTATATCTTGGAAATATATATCAAATCAGTTCTGTCTGTCTGTCTTACTCTTAGGGGTTAACATCTTTTTGTTTCATGTTTGGATTGGGCTTTATTTATTAATACTAAATGCTACAAGGTTGTTAGTAAAAAAAAAAGAATATTCCAAATAAGCAGCATTTTCTATGCACGAAAAATTCTTGTTTGTATAGAAAATGCACAGATAATAATGATTATCACTTCATTACGGAGTGCTCACTATCTACAGTACTATTGTATAGGGATGGGCGTCGTTCCATTTGCACTCCCCTCTGAGTTCCCACTGTTTCAATTTAAACATTATTAAAAAGTTTTGCGTTAGTTTTATATGATATATTTTTTTTTATTAATTTATATCATATAAAACTAACGCGAGTCTTTTGAAAGTCCCACACAAGAACACACGATTACGTTACATAAAATCACGGTTATTCATAAAAAAAGAGTGTGTGTACTTATGTACACGCGTTAGAAGTTATACTTCTTTGGCGTATGGAAAAAAAATAACTAAAATGCAGTAGTGATTAACGATAAATATTAAAATTAATCAAAACGATTTTATTTAAATAAAAATACAAAAATACAACTTGAACATAGTTATCAATTTTCATACCACCTAGAACTAACTTCATGCTGTTAAATTTAGGTGTCGGTGTGCGCGCGCATCGTAAAAATTCACTCTCATCTAGAACTAACTTCATGCTGTTACATTTAGGTGTCGGTGTGCGCGCGCATCGTAAAAATTCACTCTCATCATTTTTCTCCATCGCGCCAAAAGAAGTATAACTTCAAAAAGGTGGATAGAACTTTTTGCTCACCATGATATTTAAAAAAAGCAAAACGAAAATAGCTCACACCGTAATTTACCGTACCTATAGATACTACGCAGTATGCATAACTGTTTATTTACGATTACATTTTAGATTCTTCGTAGTTGCTATGAAAACACGAAACATCTGTTAAAAATGTGTTTCTATTTACTTTATGGCCTTTAAGAAACTTTACGAGTTACCTTTAATTTTTTGTTATTGTTTCAGATGGATGAGGAAAGCGGTGAAATAAAGAATGAACCATGATCGACGTTCCACCTGCAAATATGTACGGTGCAAAGTTGTTAGTGGGCTCTGAAGTCAAACAAAACGATATATTATGGGAGTCTTCTAATAAGACGGATGCTGTGGAAGGCATTGTGAATGTGTCAAGAGTGAACCAGACTTTCTATCCATTCAACGATGACGAGTACATATTTGATAGAACTGATGTTAGAGCCATATTCATTACACTGTATACGATCGTCTTTTGTTGCTGTTTCTTTGGTAAGTGTGTATTCATTTCTCTTAGAATACTAGTAAGCCAGCACAAAAATTATAATATGGTTTTGTGATAAACGTTCTTTGTATTTCAATTTCTTTATTTGATCACAATATGGTAATAAAGATGATAATATAGAGACGTAGAAGTCGTTGTAGTCCTCATATTTTGCACACGGGTATGCAAATATATCGTAGCCTATTACGCTTACAATACTTTTAAAGAGTTGTAATATATTTTTTACCAAACACGATGATCTGTGGCGCCTTTACTTACTAACAAATATCAACCAAAAGTCAACGCCTCCCACAAAGATCTCCACAATTGCAGATCTTACGCTACCCGCTTCCAGCCGCTTCCAGTGACCTCACAAAATCTGCTGGGAATTGGGGGCCACGATCATAGCATATCCATCCAAAATAATGACCTATTTTAGCGACTCAATTTCAAAATCTATTACTGTTCCGAAAAAAATACCTGAATTCTAACCACATAACTACCAAATAACTAATAAAAAATGGAGACCATAACGGATAACGAGCCAAAATTGCGTTAAAAATTTGTGTGATATATCGTTTTAATTTTACCCGACGCGACTTACTTCGGCCGTGATAGCGAGGGGATCTGACCCGTTGTAGTCCTTATTATGAATGAAAATTGTTATAATGTGAATTATTAGTATAACAAATGATTGTGTTGATGTCCGTCTTAAAATAAAATTTATTAAACAAACTTTACGGTACATTATTCAAGTTCACTAAATTCCATTTCGCTAATGATAATATTCTAAAGTAAAAGGTTAAGGACATGTGATTTACTACATTTAATAGAATGGGCCTAGGTTGGCGTTTATGTAAATATGAGATAGTCCTATTTCCACAAAGTGGAAACCCAAACCATTCAGATTAATTCAGAATATGTAAATATAGTGATAAAATTGGATATTCACAAGTCACATGATTTAAGGCTTTTTAAGACACTTTGTTTATTCAACCGATATCTACCCACTGTCTAGGTGGTTAGCTCCTCCGTAGCGCCAATCCTGTCGGTTCTGAGCTAGTCTCATCTACGTTAGCCCAGTGAATTTTGCAATGACGTCTTACCATCGTGTAGGGGACCTTCTTACCTGGAGGCGTCTTTCATTGGCCACTGTTACTTTCAAACTACTAAGTCGACAAGCATACAGCTGACCTGATGGTGAGCGGTAACTAGCCTAAGATGTTTGTAACACACATAGGAACACTTACGCGTTGCCGGTCCGTCCTACTTCCCCGGTGAGTTTTGGCAACCTAACTCACACCCAAAACTATATCGTTAACAGCTTTGATCACTACTATGGTCCATCGCCTATCGTTCTGACTTGTCAACTGTCTTGGGTAGTTTCCTTTAGCAAAGGGGTTCTCACCTCTGCATTTTTATTTTCAATTGACAACAGGCAAATTCAAATTGTTTATTTGCTTTAAACAGGGTGATACATAATGCGGTGTATAACATTTCAGGAGAAGCAAACAGACAACTTTGAATAGAAAATAATACGTATATTTGTCAGGAAAATTAGTTGGGTCTAGCAAAAAGGTACCTACCATTACTTTATTTACTTCTTTGGGTTACTTTTATAAGACTAAATTGCCCTGAAAATAGTGCCAACCTTATCATATTTCATCTCAGTAAAGTTTCAATCATAGTATAAGTTTCTTGAAAAAGAAAGCTGGTTTTTAACCTTAGACACTAAAAGAAGTGTGTTGGTAAGCTCCAAAATGTTCCTTAATATACATATACATATGGTAATACAATCACATAGATGGTTAAATCGAAACGACTTTTATATTTATAATTTGTATGAAAATCCATTTGCCGTTTAAAAGTTATTGCTCTTTTTATTGTATAATTGGACTCGTAGGATTTGAAGGTTATGAATATAAATGAAATATTGTTGAGACCATAGTTATACATACATATGTTGATATAGTGCGACAAGGATCTTTATGAACGTGGCTGAAAGTGGAACTAACACCGCCATCTTGTGAAGTGTCGCTTTGACAGCTTGCTTTGCGGACTGTTGTTTCTACGTTTATTATTGTATTATTTGCTTTAAAACACTAGCAATATGCCAAAAGTGATAAAAAATTGTAGTCAGGGAAATAGTCTTAAAGGTAGATTAAAGATAAACACAGTGTAGGCCCGATCATTCCATTTGAAAAAGTAATGAGCGAGTTGCCGCCTCGATAGGTAAATGTTACCATGCTTGATTTAAGTCGCACCCGTGTATTAATATTTCGTTATATTTTTTACATTAATGTAGTATTAAGTAATGAGAATGAAATATTATTTTGAAATAAATTTATTTATACAGATAATAATGACTATTTACTTTGTTTGTGCTATCAAATTATTTATTACAATAAATCGATAATATATGGGGTACTCAATAAATTTCTAGACTTAGATATTCCTGGGACATTATTTACACACGGCCATCTGATCCCAAACTAAGTAAAGCTTGTACAGACTCCATCACATCCATCTACCCCAATCTGTCAAATCTCTTTCAATTGGGGATTGGGGTAGCTTGATGTGCTGGCGTCTGTACTATGGAAATCAGATAGCTGATATAGTACTTTTGTAAATACATACGTATATAGATAAACACCCAGTCACAGGACAAACAGACATGTTCCTGCACACAAATAAGTATCTGTCCTGGGTGGGAATAAAATATAACCAACTACGCCAACTCGCCCGCCAAATGTATACCATTTATACAAAATACAATGGATACAGTCTATTGCCATGTTCAAATTTTCCCATAATATTAGCAAAATTAAAAAAAGCCACCCTTGCCGTCATAGTGTCGCCCTCCCACAAATGTCAGTCACGTTCATAAAGATCCTTGTCCCACTGTACATACATGCCAAATCAGCTGTCACCAACAAAATAAACACTTATGTGCGTTTTCGCCAGTTTTGAAAAGATAATTTTGAGGTCAAACCTAAAAAACTAATCATAATATGTTAATTAAACCACTCTTAAATTACTTGTTGAGTGAAATCAATATATTACCTGTTTCGATATTTGTCTGCGCTACGCTTTACTGTAAGCATTTTATAAGCCTGTGATTATATTGTCTTTGATGTAAACTAAGTTAAGTTAAGGATAATCTGTGCTAGTTGCGGAAGTATCGTTTGTTCCCGCGACCCCCGGCGCAGGTGTGAGATGGAACACCGGGGTGGTTTTTAGTCAGTAGGAGTCTGACAGACCCCTCCGCCTCCCCCAAGGCGGAGGACATCCATGCAGGATTTTCCACCCCGCAAAAAAAAAAAAAAAAAAAAAAAAAAAAAAAGGATAATCTGTGCTTGTTGGGTATAATTTATTTTTCTTTCTATCGGGTTACAAAACGATCTTACGGGGACGCGTCAAATGTAGGAGAGAAACAAAAATATAGACTACTAGCGGCCCGGTACGTGCTTCGCTACGTATAAGGCATAGTAATAAAAAAAATGATTATTAAGTTCATTTATTCAAACAAAAAAATATAGAAAGATGTCTATTTTACTCTTTTTCAAGACTTTTTTTAAATTTACTCTACGTACAAACCTTCCCTGGACTTCCACGAATAATTCAAGACCAAAATTAGCCAAATCGGTAAAGGCGTTGTTGGGTTATAACATTACAACGAAAAGTGGCATTGATTTTTATATATATAGATTATTATACATATATCATTGTAGGGACATCGTTATTGTACTAATCTTTAAATATGTTTAAAAATATTAACTAACCACAAAAATCTAAAAAATATTCACACAATATTTCCTGAAATACAATGTTCTAACGAAAAGAAAAAGCGATATTCTGAGTAAAAGAAAAATTAATGGCTTATTTTTAATATAATCTACTATATAAAAATAAGTCGGGTTTTCCTTCCTGACGCTATAACTCCTGAACGCACGAACCGATTTCCACGGTTTTGTATTCGGTGGAAAGGTCTCGGGCTCCGTGAGGTTTATAGCAAAGAAAATTTATAAAATTTAACGCGGGTAACACCGCGGGGCACAGCTAGTCTACTATATAAAAATAAGTCGGGTTTTCCTTCCTGACGCTATAACTCCAGAACGCACGAACCGATTTCCACGGTTTTGCATTCGTTGAAAAGGTCTCGGGCTCCGTGAGGTTTATAGTAAAGAAAATTTATAAAATTTAACGCGGGAAACACCGCGGGGCACAGCTAGTATATTATATAATAAAAGAAAAATTAAATATTTGTTGCGTCATTTTTATACTTAAGTAGCTGCGTAAGAAACATTCATTTAGTCTCTAATAAACACCATTGAAGACAGACGCATTTGTGATTTTCTAACGAGTTTCCCGTACACACAAAAGTGAACCCTAACAACACAACAATATTCATACAGTCAATTCAAAATGAATATGGCATATTCATTATGAATTCCTTGAACTTCGTTAATTAAATATATTCATGGTACCAAATTTATTTAATTACTAACAATTCTATGGTATTCAAAGAAAATTTTATCTAAAATATTAAACTTTGAACTCTTTGAACTTAAAATTCAAATTCATTATAAATAAAGCAATTATTAATTCACGCTTTATCCATAAAATTTGTTTGATTATTTTCCCGGAAATCGGGATACTTTGGTGTTGATAACAAGTTTATAGGAATTTGAGATTTTACGACCAAGTGTGATTAAAATCTATGAATCCTGATACGATCCACATATAGAACGACTCGTCAAAGCCTAGCCGAAAGTTTTAGACGTAAAATGACGAATTTTTTGCCAATACTTCCAGTATTTATGATGCGTGGGAGCAACAAGCCACCATATTGTTGCTCCGATAATATATATAGATATGATACCATCATCGTCCCTGGCAAAAGCTATAGTAAAATATTGAAGGAATGTATAATTAGCATTTGAATTATTGTCATCAAAGTAGAATTTTATAGTACGTGTGGTACACATTATTTTCGATCCACTGAAATGTTTCGATCTCTGCAGGAGATCATCTTCAGGGCGAATGCGACCCGCACGACATTATCAGCTCATACCACACAGCTCTGCACTTTCTTTAACTAGACGACTCTGCAACGCTGATCCATAGACACATACAGAAGCTTCCATCTTAATCCACCCCCACCCGCAATGAGCCGCCGTGCCTCAGCATGCATTGAGAGACGAGACGGGACGTCAGGTGGGTTGCATTCGCCCAGATGATGATGTCCTCAAGAGATCAGAACTGGTGGCCGAAACTAACATAAAATTAACTACTTTACTGTTAGTTTTTCACTATCTTAGCTTCTTACGTCAGTTTTAATTATAATATCGTATAAGTAAAATTATTGGTTTAAATTAAAAATATATTTACCCTTAAAAATAATTTGTAAAATGTTAGAAAAAAAGACGTAAAACTGAAATGTTTATTAAGCATCTCGTATTTCCTCCCCAAGCTCTAATCACTGCTTCCTCATGTAATTAATAAGAGTCATAATCTTGTGTTGTAGGGTGCTATCCCATTGTATTTTTCTTGCTGGCCAGCCATCGTAATGCCAACTTCGAGATATTCATTTAAAATGCCAGTAAAATGTGCGTTGGGTACCACATGGAGCTCGATGATCTTAGTCTTACCAGAAACGAGAACTTTGCTCGATTGAAAGTATGACCAATTTAAGTGCTCACGTGCAAAGTTCACGCACACTGGTCCACCGTCAATTTTGTGCCATTAGGTGGTTTATGAGCTTTCAGACCACGCTCCGCCAATATTCTTGTAATAGTAGAATAGCTCACAGTTAATCCTAGAACCTCATGGAGCCGCTACTGCAGGTGAATAGAGTTAAAGTAACGATTATATAAAGAACTACTAGATCCCAGACGCCGACTAAACATACTAGTCTTTTGATAACTCTTTTGACAGCAGAGAGGCTAAGATTAATTTGTAAAGTCACAACACCCTGACTATGCTCTCTGTCCACTATCCAGCAGTACCACAGCTTCTGTAGGCGAGGTATCCATATTTGTTAGGAAATCTCTTTAGTAAGCTTAGTAAACAATCACTGTAAAAAAAACTATATTTTCTGTGAAATTATTTTTTGCTTTTTGGGAATTTCTACATCCAATGTGATTGGATACACATTGAGTACATAGTTGCATTCATTTATTGGATGAAAATTCGAAAATTATAAATTTATATTTGGAATTGTGGTACGCCATTGCGTAAACTAAACTGCCATCTATTTGCTGGTTATATTATATGCTTTTTTTAATGTATAAAAATACATAAATGTCATATAAACCCATAGATAAAAGGTGAATCGATGTTTTGGTTGAGAAGCATATAAACTTTGCTTTAGTTACGCGTGGGGTGAGGTAAGGAGATCATCCCACGCGTAACTGATTAATTGAGATGACTGACTATTTGATACGTAAGCCTCAAATGAATAAAGCGTCCTTATATGATAACAATAACAACAATCAATTAGTTGGTACCAAAATATAGGTACGTTTTATTTGGTTAGAAATCATAAATGCTTAAAGGTAATATAGTCCATGAATAGCAATTGTGCTTGATTTGATTAATGCTTTTTCCGAAAAACTGAATTATTAGAACAGTTTGAACCAATTTAAGTGACTTTCGTTGAGACTCAGATGGTGGACTTCGACTAATTAACAAATGATAAAATCTTCACACATACCGGGTAAATTCAAACTTGTGACGAACACTGCGTAAAGCATTCGATATAAAATATTAATAGGTAAATTAAAGTATTTTTGGTTCTGTTCTACGCTTATTCAAGATTTTTTGGTTTTTATGTTATTATATATTATATATACTCAAAATTTCTGTGAAGTTTGGTTCGCTTATTATTTTCTATATATATAAATAAGTACAAGGGTTTTTACATTCTCAACGTAGTATGTTATATATAAAAG
Organism: Pseudoips prasinana; assembly: GCA_951640165.1. NCBI lineage: Eukaryota > Metazoa > Arthropoda > Insecta > Lepidoptera > Nolidae > Pseudoips > Pseudoips prasinana. Next base: position 20,410,479 of record OX621237.1, on the reverse strand, counting down.
CGTAATTTAATTATTATTCTCCAACTTTTCACTCATATTTACTCTGGAGGTTTATATTAAACAAACGACTAAAACAACCAAACTTCAAAATGTTTCAGTTAAATACACAACTTACTTTACCGAAATATATTTATACCAAATATTTACGTACATTGGCGGTATAATATTATGGAGAATTGATATACTTTTAAAATTCTTTGCACTGTTTTTCTTAGGAAAAGTCTGCTTTATTATTTTATTTATGACAGCTTGGTGGCTCCAAGCGGGTAAGGTAACATATTTTAATTTTGAATCCCTCTACAGTAGGGTGTACACATGGTAATGTAATACTTATATTACGTTTGTCTGGAACTATGTTACCTACTACTAAATTATTTGATTCTATAATTAACTTTTAATAGACGTTATTTATACATAAATATACTCGTATAAGCTAACTAGATTAGCTGCTGAAACTAACTGCGCGGGACTACTAGAGTGTACGAAACCATGTGACAGGCAGCCAGAGAGATGAACAGAAGCCACCACATCCCACCACAGCCCCAATCTGTCAAATTAATTTTAAAGTATTTCAACTTTATCACATAAGCACAAGGTTCACTTTCAATTGGGGATATTGGACAGATAGGATTATGATACCATTTACACAAATAGATTTAAGTAATTACTAAAGTACTTGTGCACTTACAGTTTATTTAAATGAAAACTGATAAACATTTTAATGTGTGTTTGACTTCGTCAATCGTAGTAAAAATAATGATGTATGTAATTGACTAATTTTATTTTGATTTGGATTGTAATTAATTTAACGTTATTAATAATACATAATAATAAATATCGTGGGACAGCTGACACACGGCCGTCTGGTCCCATACAAGACAGAGCCTGAATTATGGCAACTAGTCAACTGATAAACATACCTATATATTTCTAAATATATACATATTACAGATAAATTACACCGAGAATCAGGACAAATAATAGTGTTCATGACACAAAGATTCAAAGCATTCTTATTCAATTAAATTCTATAAAATGTTAGTCTTGATAACATGAAATTGTTCCTTGTTTATTTTGTATACTAATTATTTTTATTCTGACTTATCACTATCATGCTGTTTTTTTATTATTATCTGTAATAAATTTTAAAACGATTGTTATGCAATTCAAAAACACGTTAATAATAATAATATCTGGGGACAATGTCACACAGATCATCCTAGCCGCAAACTAAGCAAAGCTTGTACTATGGGTACCAGGCGACGATATACATACTTATATATAGATAGATTAATACTTATATACATAGACAACATCCATGACTCAGAAACAAATATTCGTGCTCATCACACAAAGGACCACCAGCTTCGTAGGCACGATCACTTCCAACTAGGCTGCGGTGACCGTTAAAATTGATATTAAATAAATAGATAGATGAAAAAAAAAGGTCACTTACGTACAGGTATAATTACTTAAAATCTGTTAACTAAAGTTACTTTTAGTCCGTTTGAAGTTTTGCATGTGTAACTGTTTCTGACAGATCGTAGTTCCCGGCTTTCAGATTCCTGAAACGAGTAATCCCGTTTCAGGAATTTTAAAGCTTTGTATATTTTTTTGTTTAATTTAATAAACTCAACTGCAAAACTCCGCCTCCTTTTATTTTAAAGTAAAGCAAAGCAAACGAATAATCGGGTCATCAAGTGATCACATCTGCCTATGGACAATTAAAACACTAGAGGGGCGCCAAGTACCAACGCACTTGTTGCCTCTTTAGTATCTATTTAGTGTATACATAGGTATGTTTAGTGTATATGTATATATATTCTTGAGTTCTCGTCAAGACCTTTAAATAAGAATTTAAAGTTCTCGACAAGAACTCAACACACTCACTTATTAGTTAATACATTCGTATAAAGTTAAAAATAGTCAAAGAGTAAAAAGTTATTGAATTCAACGGTTGAGGTTTCTATCTATAATTTATATTACTTCAATTTAATAAACTACAATAAAAAAAGTCAAAACTTTTTATTGAAGTTATGACGGATAATATATTTTTACCAGTAATTTTCCTCATCTTTCATCCCATTTCACAAGTATTTTATGTTTCTTAAATTCAAAATAATATGTATCTGCTTACTAATAATAAACGATATACAAATAAAAACAATAAAAACAACGATTATATTGCCTTCCTGTAAAATATAACATTTTGTCCTAACTGTGTTTTAAATTGAGACTTTGAGCAGTCTCAATAAAACGTGTGCGGTCCTCTAAGTATTATAAAATAAAATGTTCACATTTACTGAACAAGAAGTAAAGATCGTAACAACATCCTCAGTACGTGTGACATATCTGAGGATATAGCGACCTCGTAAGTTTCACAAGCAGTATAATGTCTGCCTTAACGTTTAGACAGAAGCTGTTTAACAAACTGAAAATAATTTTAGCACGTTCTTTTGTACCCGCTCTCTCTCTCGAAAGCTGTTAAGTAGAATTACTTACTGTTTTATCTTTTTTAGGAGTAGATTTATGTTTGCCTTAATAAATAATTCCTTAGAATGTAAGAATTATTAAAAAAACCTTTAAAAAATATGTTTATTTTTAATGTTTTAGTAAGATAATGGCCGCAGTAGGAAAATTTATCCCTGTGTCGCAGGGTATTTTACAAACGTATAATTGACGGATGAAAGTACATCCATACTCAGGAAATCTATTTATGGGTTATACATATAATGTCAAGAGTTGTCATGCGCGGGATTCGAACCCGAGACAGTATGTTGCGAGGCGAATGTTTTTACCATTGAGCCACACGTGCAGTCAAATTATAAATGACTGTATGTTTGTTTGTTATTTTTCTATGTACAATGTACATGTTATAGATTTTCAACTTTATCACATAAGCATAAGGTTCACTTTCAATTAGGGAAATTTGACAGATTGGGGTAGCTTGATGTGCTGGTGTCTGTACTTGTATGCTATGCGATTTCTCAGTTGTTTAAGAACCGATTTAGATAATTATTTTTATAATCGCTAGAATTATTGGAAAAACATTGAAGTAATTATGTCTTGAATATATCCTTTAAAGACTGCACCAAGCGGGACATGGCCGCTTTTAAAATTGACCACTGTAGCTGGGAAAAGCTCGCTGAAAATAGAGTTGAATGGCGCAAACGTATAGTGGAGGGTCGTAAGATCTGTGACGAAGCCTGGTTCGGAGTACTTGCTGGTAAGAGACAGAAGCGACATGAAAGCGGCTCGGCACCAACCACCGCAAACTTCTCTTGTCAGACCTGCGGCAGGCTATGTCGCTCTCGCATCGGTAAAGCTATCCTGACAAGGTTATCGGTCCATCTTGTTGTACTTTTCAATTATCTCTATTATATTTTATGCATATGAACGATCCTAACAGTTGGTTTGTTGTGAATTTATGTCTAATATATTTAGTTTCCTGGAAGAGATTCTAGCGCATAAGGACGCCATTTGTACAGTTTTGTTATTCGTGACGTGAAATTTAAAATTTAGGTTGACAATAAAGAACTACTTACTTGTATATTGTGGGTTGTTTTAAAGTTCGGTGATATTAAATAATTATTTAAATGATGAAATATTGAATAAATATATAGGCCGTGTTCCAGCCGATACCACTTATACGTACACCATTTCTTTTTAACATCAATCTTATGAAAAGGATAGGGCAATTTGGGTTCTTTTAAGGTAATTTAGGCGCGTAAGACAGAGCGTCTTATACTGCGCATACTGATGTTCTTCAAGTTGTTCAGATTCATGGCTAGACTGAGCTTCTTTAAGCCGCTGTTATAGGCCAAATTGGTATTTCTGTGAGTTTTTAGCCATTACTACGAGGTTAATCTTGCTAAAAAACAACACAATTTTTTTTAAAATATGTAGTGTACTTTATGATAAGTAAATTTTTCTTATATTTTGTCAAAAATGTTTTATTTTTGTGACAAATGAAGTAGAATGAATAGGGAACGAATTTTAAAGATTTGATGATTTTTACAAAAGTTATTCGATTCAAATAGGTCACGATGAAAAAATAAAACAAAAGATTGAAAGGAAAGAAAGTAATATATCTACAACCCACGCTGGACAAAGGCCTTCCCCGGAGATTGCGATACCCGCATGGCATATCTTATTAAAACCGAAACGTGTAACTAAGTTTGTTCGGGTAAGTTATTTGGTAATTTAAAAGGACTGTGCTAATGACACAAAAAATGCTATATTTTCTGTAATATCCAAATATCTATTCTACGATATTTTGATCCATGGAAAAAATTGTAAATATTCTTTTGGTGAAGGTATATTGTGGGCTAAAATAATTACAATTTACAATTTCAAAAACAAAATATTGGATTTAAAGTAGACTAAATTAATAAAATGGATGTAATTTGTATCCGTCTATTATATGTTTGTAAAGTACCCCGCGACACAGGGCTTAGATCAACTTGTGCGGGCGTTGGCTTTAAAAAAAAATTACACATTTTCCAGAGATTCTTAAGATCCCAAATATTGTAGACGCCGCCATTATTACTGTACGTCAATGTTTGTAGCTTGACGTTCCATTAAATGCAAACAAAACATAGTAAATTCATTTCCGACTGCAGTGAAATTTAGTGAATGAGATTTACCTTCCTTCTATTTTTGAGGCGGAATATAAAAGACATACTTACGGAATTATAATGTTGTATAGAATAGGTAAAAATTTTCCCATTCGTAAAACATAATAGGCATCTTGTTTAGCGCCCAAGGTTAAGCCATTTTAAAGCTTTTACGTTTCTTTATAGTTTATTTTTAGGTAGGATTAATATTTTGTAAAGGCAGAGAAAATTAATAGGCTTACAAAAATTTTAATCTAAATATTTAGCTATTCGTTTTTAATAAAAAAATGTAATGTTAGTATAGTTTAAATTTTATGTTTAATTCTCATAGCAAGCTATGTGCCGGTGATGCCGACTCCCTTAGAACTTATGATACATAGATAATTTTAGTTCTATACGTGACCTACATATACAACATGTAACTTAATTAACGTACACCCTGAAAATAGTTTGTTCAGAATCGTTTACTGAATCGATTTATATCATTTTTAATATAGGTAATATTTTTTTCCAATATAATTAAAACTACGGAAATTATCGTTATTTTAACCCTGTACAGTCAAAACAGATTGAAATGGACCGTAAGTCAAAGTAATAATACTTATAAATCGCAGTTTTATTTGTATTCATACAAATTCTATCATACAACACAAAATAAAGAAAAATAAACTTTATTCCAAGAAACTAATTTAGTAAATAACAATGCATATACAAGTACATGGTAATTAAAAATTTAGTGTATGTATTAATGATTACAACATAATATTCTAATTGGGGTGTCTGAGGGTGTGCTTTAATTACGTTACGTGTTGTATATGTATTTGAAAACTCGTTCGAGCTACGAGTTTAAGCAAATTGAATGTAAGCTTGGCCACCCCATGCGTTTATTACCAATCTAACAAAAGGCAAGCAATAACAAAATATATTGCTGATCGGTTATACGAAATTATTATTACGAACTAGAAAGCTTACGCTACTAGGAGCTAGGAAGCTTACGCTAGCTTTAGTAATACTAATCACTCGCTAAAATAATTTTTACGTAGCGGTACTGAAGATCTGTCAGATCGTGAAATCCCGAAAATTAACAAATAGTAACAAAATTGTTCTAGACAGAACATGATTACATTTGGTAGGTTTTAGGCTCTGCAGTCACGAACGTTACACGAAATCGTTATTAATTTCCATGTTTTCTTAAAAAAAGGTGATATACACACGGAGCTTTACTATACTACAACTATATATGCGAGTATATAGGTCATAGAAAAAGTTATCATGTGGGGGCAATAAACCCGAAACACGAGGCTTTATGCCGTAGTACAGAAGTAGTTAAGTCAAGGAGTAGCAATATCGATCGTCGGATCATTTGTACGAGTTATTTTATGTAACTTAATTAATCGCGAATTGAAGCAATATTCACATCTATACAGCTATACAAGCATACAAATGCAGGTATTTATAAAAGTTGAAACCATTTGATTGAATTGTATGAAGAACAAATTGATACAAAAGACTCCTAATTTTAATAAAAGTATTACAACTTTCTTGAAATAATTTTAACAAATTTTTAAGATTACACACATCAACAAAGTCTAGGGATACGTTATTTTGAAATCAAACATGGCTTTATTGTTTAAAACCTATTTAGTTTCCTTAAAAAGTTTATTTACAGATTTAAACCTTGTCTATTCTTTATTCAAAATTTAAAAATTAAAATGAGAAACAAATGAAAACACGCAAAGCACAGCGCAATCTTGAGTTGTATCTAATTTCAAGAAGTTGCATTAAAATTTTTTTTGCGTGTTAATCGAAGAAAACCTGATAAATTGTTTTATTTTCTTTTCTCAATTGGTTGTGTAAGCTTTTTAGCGTCATGCCACGCCATCATTTGAGTCGAGATGAAATGTTACGGGCAGTTGGCATGTTACAAAACGGTGCTATTCAACGCGTCGTTGCTGAGTCTCTGGGCACAAGCCAAAATGTGGTATCCAGGCTGTGGTCACGTTATCGCGCTACTGGAGATGTGGCAGAACGGCACACAGGTAGATATCGTGTTACCACTCAGAGACAGGATCGATTTCTCCAAATGACCGCCAGAAGACTACCCAATATCACAGCGATGCAACTAGTGCAAAGGCTCCAGGAGGGTCAGCAGCTGCTGGTGAGCGACCAAACCGTGCGAAGGAGGCTGCATGAAGTTGGTCTTCATGCTCGCAGACCGCTACGAGTCCCAGCGCTGCGACGTGGCAATCGCGGTAGGCGACTTTTATGGGCTCAAGAACATTTGACATGGAGTGATCAACAATGGTCATTGGTGCTGTTCACTGATGAGTCCCGCTATGGATTTCATCCAGATTCGAGACGAACACGCGTTTGGAGAACTCCAGGCAGGGTCAGCCGTCTCCGACATCCACAGGAGGTCCACTCTTACCAAGGCGGGACAATTATGGTGTGGGCAGGAATACGAATCGGCGGACGAACCCAACTCATTTGGATTCAGGGCAGCATGACTGCCCATAGATACCGTGAGGAGGTAGTAGAACGTGTCATTGTCCCGCTCAGGGCCCTAACGGGGCAAGAATTTCAGCTCATGCATGACAATGCACCTTCCCATACAGCGCGGCTGGTGAGGGCCGCCCTTCGAGAACACGATGTTCAGGTATTAGATTGGCCTCCACAGTCGCCAGACTTAAACCCAATTGAACACGCCTGGGACATGTTACAGCGAAGAGCATTGAGGGATTTTCCGCCCAACTTGACAACAGAAGAACAACTTTTCGAACATTTAAAAAGAACTTGGGACTGCATACCCCAGCAAGACATTGACACCTTAATTTTAAGTATGGAAAATCGTTGCCGCTGTGTGATTAATGTTAGAGGAGGAAATACCGATTACTGATTATCAGATTTGGTAAGATTTTTATTCATTTAATTCGATTGAATAATTTTATAAGAATAAAATGTTTTTATTCACTCAGTAATTTTCTATGGCTTAATTAATTTAAGACTTTTATTAATTAGAAAAACAAAATCGCATCGTGTTGTTAATGTTTAAATATCGGCCATGAAATTATCTTTAATTCTTCCATTTACAGTCATAACAAAATGTTTATAGTTTTCTAGATAATCAATGAAATGTTCAATATCCCTAGATTGTGTTGATGTGTGTATGTCTCCACAGAACAAGTAACTTTTTAATTGAAATGTTAAAATGTTTCTATAACTTCCCAATAGATTTGGAGACCTGTCTACAAATAAGTTTAAAATACTGTAGCATCTAAAAAGTTTCTCAGAATTTAAGTCGCAATAGTGCTTAGGATTGAGTCGTCATCGTTTCGAAGTAAATAAAAAATACGTATATTCCTACTATATTTCTGGCAGTGTTAATCAGTAGCAGGAACGTAATGTTATTATTTATGTGGTTTTAATCTACCGTGCAGGGTAGAGTAAAACCACATAAACAATAACATTTTGATGGAATAAATGAAATTTGTATAAATTAATGACAATTTAAAATCAAATTAAATGCAAGCTAAATCATCGACCACAAACTTAATAAGAGAATCAAAGAACGATGGCCAAAGGTGATTGCCCATTTCTGTCTCCCTTAAATTAAACCGAGTATGATCATGAAATAAAATCCATTATTCATAACCTATTTTTATAATTATTATTTATTTGTTACGCACAATAACTTTGTGGGGTTTAAGTTTTCATGTTTATTGGTTATTTAATTGACTAACTTTTATTTTGAGTAGATTTGCAAACACAGTTTAAGACTGAAATCATTACGATCCCATTAATCACTTGCTGTAAATATCAAACTAGAGGTCTTGTCATTTTAATAACTTACATTATATTAAGTTGTTCATTCTTTAAATGTATTAATATCGTTAATTAATAGATAGGTATTAAAAAAGTGAGTTTTACAAGAGCAACTGACACTTGACAGTATGCGTAACGATCCCCGCAAACGGTAACAAAAAAGAACTGTCAATGTCTATCTGGCTGTCATGTTTACTTGGTGAAAAACAAGCATGATTTTCGGATGATTTATCGTTTGTTGCCACTGTTTTTGTTTTAATCAAGTGTGTCGCCGCCGTTCGTTGTTAGGTCAGGCTATAGTTAGCTTAATTCTACTGTTGTTAATGTTCAATTAAAGTATAACATGCCAAAGCTTATTCTAAACTTTCATATTGAGTGTCATTATCGTTATTGCTCGATAGTTCTAGCATCATCTTACTGTTAAAAACTATTTAGTTAAAGGGGACATATTTCTTATAATTCTTACATTGTGGCAGAGCCCATCTTTCAATTTACCAATATTTTTTGAGTATCTACACCTAACCTCAAAACTGAACTTTGATTTATATTATTAAGAAAACCCCACAAAATATTTCTATATTTTTTACTTTATTATATGTTATGATATCACTCCTCTTTTACCTCCAATTTTGGTAATCATACAAAATTATTTACTGAGGGACGAGCTCTATAGAAGAATGGGCAATTTACTTTCTATAGGTGCTGGACTTGACTTTTAGTTTTCACGTCCCAAAATAAACTATAGTTAGATTGGTTTGTTTTTATGTTGTAAACACGATCCGAACGCAAAATTACGTAACTAAAATAAATTGATAACTTTTTTTATGGCTACTTATAGAGATATACCTATCTTGTGTTTTTTAAGATCTTAAAAATAAGGGTATTTTACAGACATATGGCATATTGGGATGCTATCGTTTCACAGTCGGGTACGATTTGGCCTTCATTCTTTGTAGTGCTTTATTATAAACGTTCTATTTGTTTTTATATTTCGATTTAGAACAACCAATTTAGAGTGTGGGCGAAAAATACCTAAAAAACTTGCTTAAACATTAATTTTCGTTGGATCCCACTAAAAAGTTATATGAGTCCGTTGCGGTGATATCTAAATCTATAAAACAAAACATATGGTAGTTGTTTCTTTTTATCGTTTGTGAAAAAAAGAGCCGTGTAATCGTGCAGTTTCCGCTATAAACATTCCGGTACGAACATAATAAAAGCCACAATTGAGCCAATAAAATAATTGCAGACTATCAGTCTGAACAGTCGACGAGTTTCGGCTTATGCATACTTTCTTTAAGACATAGAATTTAGCGCGTTACCGCACCGTTGATCTTACTCGCGATATTATGTACTAAATAAAATTATAGAGTACATATCCTTAAAATATGCTTCTATTATATCGAGACTTTAAATTTTCGTAGTATTTATCCACAACAAGTTTATTTTTTACATTCCTGCACTGACAAACATGAACGTAACGTATTAAATTGGTTATCATGTTAATATTTTTGTACACGTTTATTAAAATGTAACCACAACCATTACAAACGGGAATAATTTCTCTTATTAATATATGGCAATCAGATAACTGATACTTTTCTTTTGTTAATACATACTTATATAGATAACTAGCTGTTAATGTTTATAAATTATAGCCTATGTGTAATTGTAATTAGTTTCCTACAAAAATTGTACTTTTAACTTTAAGATAGATATTATGTACAAAATCCTTATTTATTGAATAAAGATTATTATTATTATTATTATTAATTCGGATATATAAGCTATAATACCTACTACAAAGATTCATCAAAATTCGTTCGGTAGTTCTAGCGTGAAGATTATTATTTTATTTTTTATTATTTATGTTCATGCACACAAATAGGTATCTAATCCTGGGTGGGAATCGAACCCACGACCTGCGCCGTGAGTAGCAAGCATTTATCAAATATCATCGTTATTATAAGGGTTTATAAAAAGAAATGGTAGTAGGTTGGATGTTTCTAAAACTGTAAAGGTCACGTAGTTCGCTACGAAGAATTTAATTTAATTTCGTATTTGGCAGCCGATTAATAAAATGTTGGAAAGACTTCATAAAGTGACAGTAGACTTTATAAAGAGAATTTATTAGCAACTTACCTATTATTACTTAGCAACAGCGGACCGCGAAATAATAACACCTGCCGACGGACTTACAAAAGCCTAGGTATATAGCTAGGCTTTGCTGCTCGCCAATTACAAATTAGTTTTACTTAACGCTATGACATAAAAGGCATTTCAAATTAAATACCTATTAGTGAGTAAATTTAACAATTACTTCTGATTAAAACGTAACAAGCTCGCAGTTAAAGTGGCGTGTTATTGTATGCTACTCAGCCCCTCAATATGGGGTGACTGTTATACATTGGTTTAACTAATATGATCATTGCTTCGTTTCTTAGATCTTTGCTTTGTTGAAAAACAAGGTAAGCGAGCAACCGGACGGTAAGTGATCGCCGCCGCCCATGGACACTAAGATCAGAAAGCTGGCAACTCACTTGCGGCCCGTATGGTGATTTTTCACTAAACTTTTTTACATCGACTTGTTTTTGCCGCTATGTGATTTTTTTTTCTATTTGTTACGCGATACTGTTGATAGAGCCGATACGGTCCGGCCAAACGTACTTAAAAGGAAATTTACATGGATTTTTTCCCAATTATATTATTTAATTAGAAGGTATACACATATACAGGAACATATAATAATATATTAAATGAATTTTTTGCTTTCCCATTTTTGGAATATTAGAGATGTATCATCGGCAAAAATAATTATGTTACATATTTTATCTCTGCTGTGTGGTGACGGCGACAAATATCAGAGACAGAATATCATCACCCCATCTCATCCCGTGGGGGGCGTAGAAGTCGACCCGAGGGAATATCTACCAGAGGAAGGGCAGCAGCTTCCTTCTGATTACTATGACCATCTTACTGCGATCGCCAACCCGCCTGCCAAGCGTGGCGATTATGGCATATCCCCCCAAGACGATTCTTGAGGGAGGCTTGTCCAGCAGTGGACTTATTTAGCTGTAATGATGATTTTATCAACAAGATCTGACAGAACATTTATACATACTAGAAATAAAGATGGGCCCAAAATATATCTTTGAAGCACTCCCGTTTTTACTGAACAAGCTGTTGAGTCAACACCGTCTTTAGAAACCATTTGTTACTCTACAAATAGAACATAACAAGACAAAAAAATATAACAAGAATGCCATAATATTTCAAATTAACAATGCGTGTGTGGTTAGTGCAATACAATGCCTCAGAGAGATCCCAACTTTTTGCGCATCCTAGGATCCGAATCTTGAGTCAACGATTCAACGAGCCCTTGTAAATTCAAACTATTTGTCATGCAATTACGTGAGCTTGAGCTTTTCAAATACTTTACTTAAAGCTGGTTCTGTAAGATTATAATTTGAAGCATCATAAGTACAACCCGATTTTAATATTGGCTCCACATATTCAATAAATTAAGAAACATCGTCACAGCAATCATCAATTGAAGATACAAATATTGGAGCAATATTATGTATCGTTATACATAATATTGCTATTCTATATTGTTTCTATAAAGTCATATTATTTCATGTTAAATAAACTTAATACTTGATAAAAAATTAAAAGCTTTTAATACTTTTAAAAACCTTAGAGCATTTGCGTCAAATTTAAAACTAAATTAAGGCATAATCGCTTTAATGTTTTTTAATAGTTATACAGCAATGTGATTATATAATAGGTCTTTACCTATGAAATTGCCGTTTTGTATGAAAAAATTTAAACGAATTTTTTTCATGAATTTTTTTATTTGTATTAATCGAAGTAATCACCCATGCAATCAATGCATCTTTGCCATCGCAGTGGCAGTTTATTGATGCCCTTCTTAAAGAAATCAGCTGGACGGGAGGCAACAAATTCTTCAAAGGCATTTTGTACTGCCTCTCGGGTATTGAATTTTTTTCCCGCCAAGAAGTTATCCAAATTCTGGAAAAAGTAGTAGTCTGTAGGCGCAAGGTCTGGTGAGTAGGGCGGATGACGGAGAGCTTCCAACCCCAGTTCTTGCAACTTGGAGACCGTCTGCTGTGCAGTATGAGGTCGCGCGTTGTCGTGCAGGAGCAGCGGAGACGAGCGATTGACCAATGCTGGTTGGAGATGCGCCAGCTTCTCCATCATTGTGCTCAGTTCTTCACAGTACACATCTGCAGTAATGCTCACCCCGTTTGGTAAGAAGCTGTGATGAATCACACCGGCGCTAGACCACCAAACAGTGACCATCACTTTTCTAGGGGTAAGTTTTCGTTTAGGGCATTGTTTAGGTGCTGAACCAGGATCCAACCAACTTGCTGAGCGCTTGCGGTTATCAAACAGAATCCATTTTTCATCGCAGGTAAAAATGCGGTTCAAAATTCCTTCATTTGTGTGTCTGTTGAGCAGTGCAAGGCACGTCTCGACGCGTACTTCGCGCTGGCGATCATTGAGTTCGTGGGGCACCCATTTGTCAAGCTTTTTTACCTTGCCAATTTGGCGCAAATGGACCAATATTGTTTTGACGCTAACGTCGAAAGCTGCTGCTAATTCAGCCGTAGATTGTGTATCATCAGCTTCCACAACCGCCTTTAATTCGTCATTGTCGACCAAAGTCTTCGGACGACCGCGAGGTTCATTTTTCAGGTCGAAATTTCCAGAACGGAAGCGAGCAAACCAATAACAGGTGGTGCGTTGGTTTGTAGTGTTAGCTCCGTAAACGTCGTTGATGTTGCGTGCCGCTTGTGCCGCGTTGCTGCCACGACGGTACTCATATTCCATAATTACTCGAATTTTTAACGTATCCATGATGACGAAAAAGATTGAAATGCGATGAAAATGTAACACTAATCAATAAAGAAATGACTACTTTTGGAAAAAAGAATCCATGTTTTTAAAATAAAATTAATTTGAAATTAGAATTCTTAGCCAAACAAAAATTATTTTGATTTGAAATGGCCAGTACTGCAGAACGGCAATTTCATAGGTAAAGACCTAATATTTCATACTATCAAGAACGAAATATCAGCGCGGCAGATTCTTCTGAAACTTTGTAATTAATAATTAAAACTATGGTTATGTCTCTAATTTTTACCAGCTTTAATAATAAATTACATTACCAGTTATTGCATTTTCTACGGTTTGTGCACTATTTATTTTATCAGATACCAGACGTTTCTCAGCTACATCAATGTTTGTAATAATGTTGTTATTACAGTGAACCGTCGCCTATTTTACTCTAGTTGACCAAGAAAATAATTAATAAAGATTAAAATACCTAAAAACAGACTACACAACACAGTATCTCTTATATATATTTATTTTAATGTGTTCTATATTTTTTTAATAAACGTAAGTATTCGTATAATAATCGTAAATTCGTCTGGGCAGTGGTTGTATGAGCCACCCAGCAGGGTTGCCATAGTTAAAAGCTTGCCTTATTGCTATTCCACTTTTACGGAATTATCTTAGTTTTTGGATGAATAGGGACGAAAACAAAATGTAGCTTGGTTGACTAATTTTGGTTGACGTTGGGTTCTTCGTTATTTCTATTCATCCCGCTTTAACGATCGATATACTTGTTCATTCATAGCTGCATAGTTTTGCTTGCTTTTACTATCGAATTTTGAGTTTAGAAGTATCTTCAGTATGACTCAAGCTTCACCAACATGTATAATGGAGAAATACTGGCAGTTACTTTAATGGAACATTGCCAAATTCTACTTTTAACGTCTTGTATTTTTAGTTGCCTAGTTATAATTTCACTAAGTTACATCTATGAAAACTTAAACATTATTAAATTTCCGTTATGTGTTCCGATGTTTTGTCTCATTCGTGATATTTCAATGACTAAGATAGAATAAGTAATAATAAATATCTTGAAACAGATAGCACACTACCATCTGATCCTAAACTAGGCAGGCCACTCGTCCGGCGAATTCTTATAGATTACATAATTATTCGTCAAAATACAAAATCAATATTTAGTGTTAATTCCGCTAATTGTCAGTTTAATCATGCTGGGATGCAATTTGCACCGCCCTCCCGCCCGCAAAAATGTGCACATGCAAGAAGGACAATATAAAAAGCAAATAACATGCGCCAGTACGATACCCAACACGTGTTTCGGTCCTCCACGGACCATTCTCAAGGGCTGCTAACTCGTCGAGTGCTCGAAGGAGACTAAAAGCCAACGAGGCGAGCGCTCTTTTATATACTACCAACCGCATGGACAATTATTTCTAACTACCCCCAAATATTCGTAGTAAAGGAGATGAAACTAAATTTGTTTGGTCATTCAACAATGCAAAACTATTACTGCTATGTTTTAATATTTCTAATTGTTCCAACACACATAACCGGAAACTTTTATCACAACTATGTAAAATATTATACGTATTATTGTCGCCCAAGGAATGTCCAGTTTCAATTAAATGTTTGGCGTAATGAGATTTGTCAGGATGGCCATTCCTATAAGCAGCTACATGCTCTTTATACCGTATTTCAAAATTTCGGCCTGTCTGACCTATATATACCGCGTCACAATCATCGCAGACCAACCTATACACGCCGGATTTCTTGCAATTTTCCAAATTATCTTTTCCATTACAAAGACGTCGTATAGTTTGGTCCGTCCGAAATGCAACGTGAATATTATTTTTACGCAGTAAATTGGCAATTCTATCTGAAATTGGGCCCATATAGGTCAGACTACCAACATATTTGTTAATACGGTCAGGGGGGCATGCATACAGTAAAGAGCGAACCCTACATCTCTGATTATTTTTAATCAAATTATCAATAATAGATTTTGGATAACCGTTTGATAACGCGATTTCATAAAGAATATTAAGTTCTTTTATGTAATTCTCATTAGACAAGGGGACCGACATTAACCTATGAACATAGCTGCGGAAGGCAGCTAGTTTATGTTGATTGGGGTGACATGATGAAGCTGGAATAGCCATATCGGTATGTGTTGGTTTCCGATATATTTGAAATTCTAATTTATTATGGACATTAGTGATGGTGAGGTCAAGAAAATTAAGGGATTTTTGTGATTCTAATTCCAATTTAAATTTTATTTTAGGGTGGAGATTATTTAATTTAGTAACAAATGAATCAATTTGACGTTTGGTACCAGACCAACAGATTATTATGTCATCAACGTATCTATAATAAAATAAAATGTTGGGTTCGCCCACTATATATCTACGTTCAAAATTATCCATAAATATCTCTGCCATTAGTGGACTTAACGGTGAACCCATGGCCAACCCTTCCTTTTGGCGGTAATATTGATTGTTAAAACGAAAATAATTTTGTTGCATGCATATTTTTGTGAGTTTAAGTAGATCATACATCTCTCCAGGATGTAACCGTTGCCTCTCAAAGTGTTCACCCAGAATATGTAAACATTCCTCATGAGGGATATTGGTAAATAGACTATCAACATCTAGGGACAGTAACTTAGCGGAAGATGGAGTTTGAGTATCTTTAATTTTTGAAATTAAGTCTAAACTATTTTTTAAACTGAATTGAGGTTGAAAGAATGCTTTTTTACTTAAAAGGACGTTAAGATGTTTGGCTAAATTATACGAGTGGGCACCAATATGAGAGACAACAGGGCGAATAGGAACGTTTTCTTTATGAGTTTTAGGCAACCCATACAAAACAGGTGATCGTGGGTTCATGGGGATAATATTTTTTAATTGATCTGGAGAGATGTAAGACGTACCCTTAATAGCATCTTTTAACTCAATCGTAAACTTTTTGGTGGGATCAGAATCAAGGCATTCAAAATCGTCACCCTGGATGACATCATTAACCTTCAGATTATAATCAATTCTATCCAGAATTACGACTGAGTTACCCTTATCAGCTTTTGAAATTACTAGGTTATTCTGGTTTATTTTGTCATTTGAAGAACCGCCAAAGTTTCAAGGGATTTCTGGGAAGGCCTAGGTTGAATATTATATTTCAAACCTTTTTCTAACAAAGAAATTGTTAGAAAAAGGTTTGAAATATAATATTCAACCTAGGCCTTCCCAGAAATCCCTTGAAACTTTGGCGGTTGACTCGGAAATTGCTTGCTTTAGAAGTAAACAGGATGGCATCATTAAGCATCAGATAGCAGTTCAAATCAAAAAAGCTTTAAAGACACCGGTTATCCACAGTAGGTCAGAACATATTCTTTTTCGTTCTTTAAATGACAAAATAAACCAGAATAACCTAGTAATTTCAAAAGCTGATAAGGGTAACTCAGTCGTAATTCTGGATAGAATTGATTATAATCTGAAGGTTAATGATGTCATCCAGGGTGACGATTTTGAATGCCTTGATTCTGATCCCACCAAAAAGTTTACGATTGAGTTAAAAGATGCTATTAAGGGTACGTCTTACATCTCTCCAGATCAATTAAAAAATATTATCCCCATGAACCCACGATCACCTGTTTTGTATGGGTTGCCTAAAACTCATAAAGAAAACGTTCCTATTCGCCCTGTTGTCTCTCATATTGGTGCCCACTCGTATAATTTAGCCAAACATCTTAACGTCCTTTTAAGTAAAAAAGCATTCTTTCAACCTCAATTCAGTTTAAAAAATAGTTTAGACTTAATTTCAAAAATTAAAGATACTCAAACTCCATCTTCCGCTAAGTTACTGTCCCTAGATGTTGATAGTCTATTTACCAATATCCCTCATGAGGAATGTTTACATATTCTGGGTGAACACTTTGAGAGGCAACGGTTACATCCTGGAGAGATGTATGATCTACTTAAACTCACAAAAATATGCATGCAACAAAATTATTTTCGTTTTAACAATCAATATTACCGCCAAAAGGAAGGGTTGGCCATGGGTTCACCGTTAAGTCCACTAATGGCAGAGATATTTATGGATAATTTTGAACGTAGATATATAGTGGGCGAACCCAACATTTTATTTTATTATAGATACGTTGATGACATAATAATCTGTTGGTCTGGTACCAAACGTCAAATTGATTCATTTGTTACTAAATTAAATAATCTCCACCCTAAAATAAAATTTAAATTGGAATTAGAATCACAAAAATCCCTTAATTTTCTTGACCTCACCATCACTAATGTCCATAATAAATTAGAATTTCAAATATATCGGAAACCAACACATACCGATATGGCTATTCCAGCTTCATCATGTCACCCCAATCAACATAAACTAGCTGCCTTCCGCAGCTATGTTCATAGGTTAATGTCGGTCCCCTTGTCTAATGAGAATTACATAAAAGAACTTAATATTCTTTATGAAATCGCGTTATCAAACGGTTATCCAAAATCTATTATTGATAATTTGATTAAAAATAATCAGAGATGTAGGGTTCGCTCTTTACTGTATGCATGCCCCCCTGACCGTATTAACAAATATGTTGGTAGTCTGACCTATATGGGCCCAATTTCAGATAGAATTGCCAATTTACTGCGTAAAAATAATATTCACGTTGCATTTCGGACGGACCAAACTATACGACGTCTTTGTAATGGAAAAGATAATTTGAAAAATTGCAAGAAATCCGGCGTGTATAGGTTGGTCTGCGATGATTGTGACGCGGTATATATAGGTCAGACAGGCCGAAATTTTGAAATACGGTATAAAGAGCATGTAGCTGCTTATAGGAATGGCCATCCTGATAAATCTCATTACGCCAAACATTTAATTGAAACTGGACATTCCTTGGGCGACAATAATACGTATAATATTTTACATAGTTGTGATAAAAGTTTCCGGTTATGTGTGTTGGAACAATTAGAAATATTAAAACATAGCAGTAATAGTTTTGCATTGTTGAATGACCAAACAAATTTAGTTTCATCTCCTTTACTACGAATATTTGGGGGTAGTTAGAAATAATTGTCCATGCGGTTGGTAGTATATAAAAGAGCGCTCGCCTCGTTGGCTTTTAGTCTCCTTCGAGCACTCGACGAGTTAGCAGCCCTTGAGAATGGTCCGTGGAGGACCGAAACACGTGTTGGGTATCGTACTGGCGCATGTTATTTGCTTTTTATATTGTCCTTCTTGCATGTGCACATTTTTGCGGGCGGGAGGGCGGTGCAAATTGCATCCCAGCATGATTAAACTGACAATTAGCGGAATTAACACTAAATATTGATTTTGTATTTTGATTGTTACGGATTTCCGCAAAGTAACGCCTGATTCCATTAGTTATTATAATTATTCGTTATAAAGTTCTTGTGTGCGTGACGTCACCTGAGCCTATACCACCAGCTTCGCCACTGTTTTTAATGATATTATTTTGATATGACTCGGAATTTTCGCACGGTCAAAAAGCTATCTTATATTAACAGAACGATAGTGTTTAAAACTTCACCTCTATAAACAAGAACAGTAAAGCCTCCAAGTTTATCTGAAAGAAGGAATAGGCAAGCATACAAGCAGAGGAGTTATAGTAATAGCATACGCTCCAACAGGCTTTGTCATATTTGATTAAACCCAGACATAACGAATAGTTTGAGCTTAAGCTAGTCCACTGTCCTTTATAAACTACACTAATTACTGGGTGAAACCGGGATACGAAATGTTGGCCACAAATATTAGAATCCTACTAGCGGCCCGGTACGTGCTTCGCTACGTATAAGGCATAGTAATAACAAAAAATGATTATTAAGTTCATTTATTCAAACAAAAAAAATTTTTTAATTGCTAAAAGATGTTGATTTTACACTTTTTCAAGACTTTTCTCTACGTAGAAACCTTCCCTGGACTTCCACGAATAATTCAAGACCAAAATTAGCCAAATCGGTAAAGGCGTTGTTGAGTTATAACATTACAACGAAAAGTGGCATTGATTTTTATATATATAGATATAACGTACTCGCCGGGCGCCAGTCCGACCACGAGGGAGCCGTGATCATCACTCTCTATTAGTTTGCGGTCCATCGATTAAATGTCTTAATCGCTTACGTTAGACGAGTGGCCCGTGTTTTCAGGTATTTACGTAGACAGTTGCACAAAACATCCTTATAACCTACCATTTCCACGTCAATAACGGCCCTGAGCCGAGGTCCGAATCCCAAAAGATATGTCCCCTGACGCGAGTTACATACTTAGTTTGTAGTCTTATTTACCATAAAGCTTGAGCCCCGTGGGCACTAGCCATGTCAATTCCAGCCTAGAAATAATATGAGGACCACCCCATGCCACCCCATGAGTGTCGTAAAAGGCGACTAAGGGTGACACCAGATTGTCGGCCAGCAGCACCACCTGTGTACATATATAGCTACCACCTAACTGTAGCCAAATCGCATGCGAAGCGCGGTGACTACGGCAAACCCCTCCAAATGGTATTGTTATAGAAACCTTTGGAGGAGGCCTTTTTTTTTTTTTTTTTTTTACATGGTGGAAATGCAAAATCTTACGCATACCCGCCGCTTGGGGAGGCGACGGGTTATGTGGGACTCACTTGGGCTAGTCCCGGGATACGCACTAAAACCACCATGGTAGCCAGCCTCACAATGCCTGTAGCGGGGGGCCTGGGTACTCGTGAACGATCTCGCCAGTACCCCCGCCATACACTGAGCGTCTGAGACTCTCCTCCGGGGACGGGAGGGGGCCAAATGCCTCCTCCCCTCCCCTTCATGCACAAGCGCGTTTAGGCAACCTGAGCTACAGCAGGTTACCTCTTCCCGGGACCGCTTATGTAAGACGAGTGGAGTTCCCCTCCTCCAAACGCCAGCGGTCCCAGGGTTGGAGGAGGCCTAAGTCCAGCAGTGGACCATATCAGGCTAATGATGTATGAGCCCCCTTCTATTGACTAGTGAAGCAGTAAAAGTCTCCTATGCTTACTGTAAACGTCATGTTAAACATAAGCATTACGGACTCAAAGAAGAATTGGGTCACTCGTAGTAGCTTAAGATAAAAATAGAAATGAAAGCATTATTAAATGTCCATGTTAGACGACTGATTTAAAAGCGGTGGCTTTCAAATCGGTCTAACAGAGACAAACAAAGGGATCAATTCGATCCTGTCATTTTACTCGCTGAAAAAATATTTAATTTATATTTGAATTTGATTAATCTGTCTGATGCCTGTCATGTTTGATCGTAACTCATACAGGGTTAAATTAGATGAATTTTTCAATTGGGGTTGTCTATTTTCAGGCTCTTTAAAAATGATGTCATTGACTAAGATTGAATATCATAATATCATTCTAGCATACATGTTAAGAAATTAAGTTTATCAGTATTTTGGTTGCCGTAGTACAGGCTCTACCTGGTTTAGGATCAGATGGCAGCGGGTTAGTTGTCCCAAGATATTTATCTATTTATAAAGGCTAGCTTCTGATATTCTTTCCTAATGTTGAGATTAAAGTGAACCGGGGAAATCTATAACGAGAATCGTATTCAAAGTGCTTTACCTCATATATGGTTTATGGATCGGCAATGGTTATGAACGAAAGGTAGGTAGTACCTTTATGCCTGTTTTGATGCCTATGTAACACAAAATGCCTCGTTGGCCTCGTGGTAGCGTTTTCACCCGCAGAGAACGAGGTCCTGGGTTCAAATCCCGGGTCGGGCCAATAGTGATTTTGGGACTTTTCTGTAAAAAGAAAAATTTCTCCGCATCAGCCCGAAGTCTGGGAGTTGGTGGTGTTATATCCCCGTGCCTCGGAGAGCACGTAAAGCCGTCGGTCCTGTACCTGAATTCTTTCAGGTCGTGTCGCTAGGCGTCCCATCGGATCATGAGAGTGATGGAATCGAAAATTATAGTCTTGTGTTTGAACACACACTTGTGCACTATAATATGCCCCGCGGAGATGGCTTATCGCTATTGCCGAATTCGGCCGCCGTGGCCGAAATTCGGCTAGGAGGACGTTATTACGTCTCAACTCCCAAAGCAATCTGCCTGTAAATGGCGATGAAGGCAGGTCATACTCCGAATTTAATTGGTGCTTACGTTTGAATGTATAGAATGCACTCACACATCTCATCCGAATGTTTTATAATTGCCGAGAAAAATCAAATCCTACCACCAAACATTTTTACGGACGAAATGTATTGGAGTTTTGGCGCCAACGCGGAAAAAGACGCATCGAGGGATTGTTCCATTTTCAAAACCTGGTGTAAATTCGAGTCTTTATGTGTAGGTATATATGATGTATTTTTTGAATACGTGTTCGACAACGTACACAAGTGGAGGAAAGTGTCATATTGCCTTGAATTGCGATCTTGGATCTAAAACTCCATAGAAGCCTCTAGTAAAGTCTCCACTGCTTAACTAGGGTAGAACGAGGACCATGACTTGACTGTGGCGGACTTTACTTGACATTTACTTAACGACGAAAACCAACGAGATGAAAATATATACTACTATGGCTCATAAGGCCGAACCGCCAGGGCCCTAAAACGGCATTTAAAAAAAGAAAGGAATGGACTATGATATTGAATTGAAATAAATATCTGATTCTAGATATTGATTATATATAGAGTAGCCTCGTAAAATGTAATTTGTAAATTTAATTATACCTAAGGAAATTATTGTATTCACAAAACGAAAAATATACAAAGTATCAGATATCTAATAACATCATCTAACGTTTTGGCTGCACGTGTGGCGTAGCGGGTTCGAATCCCGCGCCGGACAACTATTTGTGTGACCCATAAATAGTTGTTCTGAGTCTGGATGTTATTTGTATCCGTCTATTATATGTTTGTAAATTACCCCGCGACACAGGGATTAAAACTAACTAGGACGGGCGTTGTCTTAAAAAAATTAAGAGCGTTATCTTAATTATTTTCAGTGTTCAGAACAAGAATACAGAAAATTTAGAGAACAATTTTTAAGGGCTAAATTCTTATGGATGCTGAGAATACGGACTAACATAGAGGCTACTTTATATCTGTTACATATTACATTGTACTCAAACCGGTATATCGTAGTCACCTATTGAGAGTAATACCGCAAAAGCGCCGCAACCTCCAACGCCCTCCATGATCGTTAATTTACATTCGTAACGATGAAATTAACGGTGAATTTCACGTATTTAGGGTATTGGATGGGCTGGATATGGCAACTCTAGGAATAAACAAGGGTGGACGGAAAGTGATATCTCTTGGAA
This sequence comes from Pseudoips prasinana, assembly GCA_951640165.1. NCBI lineage: Eukaryota > Metazoa > Arthropoda > Insecta > Lepidoptera > Nolidae > Pseudoips > Pseudoips prasinana. The sequence continues at coordinate 20,387,850 of OX621237.1, read as the reverse complement.
CATTAAAATACAACTTACTGACTAATAAAACCAAATTTGTGCTAGTCTCACAGATACAGCAACATCGCAAACTTTTTAGTAAAATTTTAAAATGTATCGAATTTCTTCATTAGATTCACTCATCTTGATAGTACGAAAAACAAATGAAAATCACACATTTTCCTAATTTGAATTTGGAATGATGTTCTTTAAAATTTATACTTTCAATGATACCAAAACCAGCCAGATACAAATAGTATAGCCAAAGAGATTTTATGACAAGTTCATACATACTATAATGCGAAAAGACTTTTTCCTCAACCTAATATAGTGGTCAAATCAAAAGAATCTCTCTTGCGTAATGATTTGGTATATTTTAGCTTGCATGTTTACTTTAAGTCAATAAAATCACAACAATACAGTATCCGAACAAGTTAGGTTTCACTTTATACTTTATAGCTCCGCAATCTCTATCGCTATATACTTATTCATTGTAGATACGGAGTACGGAGTACGGAGGAGGCACGTCGATGGATATGTTAATTCTGGAGCGTCAAATTTATTAGACATAATCACACTATCCTACTAATATTATAAAGGCGAAAGTTTGTGAGTGTGTATGTTTGTTATTTCTTCACGTTTAAGCGATTTTAATGAAATTTGGCATGGCTATGTGTTAATCCAAAGTGTCAGTTAACTACTGACACTTTAGATTAACACATAGGCTATAATTTAGAAAGTTTAACGCCGGTAAAACCGCGGGGCATAGCTGGTAATATTATAAAGGCGAAAGTTTGTGAGTGTGTACGTTTGTTACTTCTTCACGTCTGAACGCCTGAGCGATATGAATAAAATTTTGTATGGGGTTAGCTGATACCCTGGATTAACACATAGGCTATAATTTATAAAGTTTAACGCGGGTAAAACCGCGGGACACAGCTAGTATTTAATAAATATAATTTCTACCTGTAAAAATACTTTTATGACGCATGTGACGTATTTTAACAGGTAAAAAGTGAAACTTTTTACAAAGCTCAAGATAATTCGCCGAAGTATACCTAAATGAATAAATAATTTAAATAAATGTTAGTAATATGTATTCGATTATCTATTTAATAACGAATTTAAAGTTATTTTACAGTACATTACTAGCCACCTTTCACAATTGCTTATCGGTTGTCTGGAAGAAATCGCTCTTATGCGATAAGACCGTCAATTGTACATAAATTGAAACTAAGTCTATGGATCTAAATTTTTAGATGTGCAATAAAGTGTACCTTATCTATAATTTTGCCGATTTTATAAATCTATAATTTTGTCGATTTTATAAATCTACAATTTTGCCGATTTAGGTAGGTAGGTACTTAAAGTCAAAATGGATTATGCACACATTCAGCATATCCAACGTCCTAAATATAGAGTAACTGTTAGCTTTCTGGTACACGTTACTTAGTTCGTAGTTGTATTTGCTTGACGGCTTGAGCTTCGCTTCATTTTCCAGTGAAGTCTACTTAACGCCATGTATAAAACTAAAAGAAAATATAATGTCTAATTTCGGCTACGGCAGCCAGTCTCAACAGAGATTAACCATATGCGCGGGACATATTATAGTGCATAAGTGTGTGCGCAAACACAGGAGCGCTTTCTATTCCATCACACTTATAATCCGATGGGACGTCTAGCGACATAACCTCTTGTTCAGGTATAGGAACGACGGCTTTACGTGCTCTCCGAGGCACGGGGGTATAATACCGCCAACTCCCAGACTTCGGGCTACGAAAATTTTCTTTTTACAGAAAAATCCCAAAATCACTTTTTGGACCGACCCAGGATTTAAACCCAGGACCTCGTTTTATGCGGGTGGACACTCTACCGCTAGACTAACGAGGCAGTCAATATATATCTGAATTAAATCTTGTGGTTTTATACACTACGAGAATAAAATCACTTTATTTTGTAGGGATGTATTGATAATATTCAGGGATTAACTTGTACATTCCACAAAGGATTATGATTTCGTCTCCAATCTATAGCACGATTGTAGTGACAATAGAATAACGATTGATTAAGTCATTTTTAACTTTTATTTATTTGAACGCTATTTAAGAAATCGATGTTCGGCGAAGTAGCCGGTAGAGCCCCTGGGTGGTAATCGAAATGTGGCTTGAATCTGTGATCTGGTCTACCAACCACAAGAACTGGCCCTTCAACTGACTGTCATTTAAATAAACACAAAAATATTGGCTTTAACCCTATAAGACCCCTATTTAATGTTTAAGATGTGCTACAATTAATCTATTTGTTTTTTTCTAGGTAACTTGCTGGTGATCCTCGTGGTAACACTTTCAAGGCGGCTGCGATCTATAACGAACTTCTTTTTGGCGAATCTTGCGGTGGCAGATTTATGTGTTGGAGTGTTTTGCGTCTTCCAAAACTTAACCATATATTTAATCCCGAGGTGAGTGGAGCGTAAAGTAAACATACCTATAAATTGTAACAAAAACATGTGTACATGCCGATATGTGTGTACATATGGGCATGTACGCATGTTTTTGTAAACGTATGAGTGTTCATACGTTTATAGTTCTTATAATATGATAGCTAATCTATACAGCTTGTACAAACAATAAACCACTAGGCATTTTTTCTATACAAAAATCTGAAATCAGAAATATTCATTTCATATTAAAGAATACATATTAAGAACATTTAGGGCTTTCATTCATTTTTCTCCTTTTTTATTTTGATAGTAATATACACAAATTAATACTAATAGTCTGGGGATCACTTACATAATTAACTATAAAAAATATGCAATATATATTTACCAAATTTAGTCTTCCAGACTTGTTTTTACTTTAATTCTTTAATTTAACAACTTATCTCTGTATTTTGTAAACATGAAGAATTATTTAAATTATTGCAAATTGTGGAAAATTTGGCTGATGCTAGATCACCCTAAGTTCCAAGTTCCCCAAAGCTTTCATTATAAAAATATATATTTTTAAATAACATTGTACAACAATGCCTTGACCAAATTCTTGAATAGAACAGTTCCCAAACGAATGCTTACCGAATATTTTCCTTACACGTGGAGCTTCAGAGTTCACAAACGAAAACTCATACGGTTTCGGTTGTACTTGCACTTCTTTGATGAAACTTTTTTAATTCAACAAAGTATATATAAAGCATTTCCCTGACTGGAAGCCGGAAATTACAGAAACAAGTAAAGTTTTTGTATAATTTTTTTTTATTAGAATTTTAGGAATATTTTTGCTTTCCATATTTTACTCAATTGAAATTTTATTTTTCTCTTATTTTATAGTATTTGTGCCCCGCGGTGCTACCCGCGTTAAATTGCCTATGTGTTTAATCCAGGGTGTCACCTAACTTCATACCAAATTTTATTAAAATCCCTCCAGTCGTTTAGACGTGAAGAAGTAACAAACATACACTCTCACACACTTTCGCATTTATAATATTAGTGTGATGATTGACAGTTTACTGTGGAGAAATTATGGATGACTGATGCTATTGTTGACTAAACAAGCTGTGATTTTCAAAAATAGTTTAACTTTAATGGGTGTTTCAAATGCTGTGATTATAATCCTGTTATCCAGAGGCACTGATATAAAATTTTACACTAAAATATGATTACATGAAGTTTACTTGCATTTGTCCTAAGCTAAAGAATTGCTTACTGAATGACTGCAGCACAATAAATAGAGCGAAGATATATCTTCCAAAAGAAGGTTAATTTTATCTAGGTACTGATTTATAAAAGCTAGCTAAATATCATTTCTGTAATAAAATAAATTTTATAAATGTTTTCATACAAGATGTACCTAAATATCTATGTTACTAGAAATAATATCTAATGTATACAACTATATTACTACAACATGTTCTGACTATTTACAAGCGCTTTTTTAAAGTCTACGTGAATAAAAACCTTTTTTATTTTATTTTATTTATTTATAATCATGTGATAATACTTTTGGATGAGACCGGCAATTGTGGAGATCTTTGTCCAGCAGCGGGCGTCTTTCGGCTCATATGATGATTATTATGAACACTTTTGAAGACGTCAGTACGAGGAATGGTCACGTGTGAACTTTACAAATAAATTAATTTCACATTTAGGGCAAGTTGGGAATTAATATACGAAAAATACTTTGAGAACTTGGGAAGATTGAGTATCGGCCGAGAATCCACGTAACTTAATGTCGTTACTTGAATGGTAAATATAAGAATTTTTAATTTTTATTATCCGTGTATCCACCATTGACATGAATCACACAATCACTGCAATTTGGCACACGTTAAAATCAATTCATCAAAATCACTTTGAGAAATTTTAAAAGTCAAAACGCTGTTGTGGAGTATCCGTACTGGTCAGAGCTCTTCTTCAGAGCATCGCTCATGCGCAAACAATTAAGTTGAGGTCTGGCAACTGAGCAGGCAACCACCAGGGTACCTCTGTTGGGACGTTGGTTTGCAACCGTGTAGAAGATGCTTTAAGCATCTTATATAGGGTTAGCATCGGCAAGAGAGCGTGTTACGACTCTACCCGTGTGTGGACGTGCACACTGTCCTGCATTAGTCGAAAAGAATCACCAAAACGGCTTCGAAAACTAAGTTCGAGCACTAAGTTTTTTCCTGATCCAAATGAGATGGGTCCTTCCACCTATCCAAATACCGGCCCCAACCATTAATGTTCCCCCTCCCTATGTCTGCACTTCCTGGAAAATTTTAAACGTTCTTGACATCGAAGGGTCCTTCAAACTCAAGTACGTCTTGTATCCGGCCTTATAAGGACACGAGATTAATCGGAAAAAGCAAGCACAACGCCAGTCTTCCTTCCAATTTATGGTTGTAGTGCCAATTGAATCGAATCAAATACGTACGATTTCAGATGTTTTGGTCTCTTATCAGAAGGCCTGAAGACTTGTGGGGCCTCGTAACTAACATCACGGCGGTCATGGTACGATTTTCTGTGTAGAGACAAGAACGACAGCCATAGTACGTTGTTTGGTACTAGCTTGTAATATTCCGATGGTTCTCATCATCTCTTTTTGTGTCTATCTTCCGATGAAGAAAATATAAAAAAAAAACAACTAAAATCAAGTGAACCACGCCAGAGAGCACGCCAAGCTTAACGAAGGGTAGGTGTATGAGTGGGTTGGTATTTAGGATGAGTTATATAACTGTCGCTCTAGGTTAATACACGAAGACGCAAAGCCACTCATATTGAGAATCGGGAAGGGTATTTTATCGATGCAAATGTAACCTAAGGGTTAAGGAGGTCAATGGTAATCGCGCAATCGCGGTCATTTTCTCGACCGGCAAGTTCGATACTTTTGCGGAAAATTCACTTTTGACTTAATCATGATCAAATAACTATTCTGAACAACTATTGCAGACGGTGTACAGTAAATAGATACCTAAAACGTAGAGTAAGTAAAGGGAGACTGAATAACCCTACATCTGGTACTATCTCACTCATTGCCATCATCCCAGCAGTTGCAAACTGCTTAAGCCCCACTCGACGCTAGTGCCCGGTGAAGAAGTAAAATCGCGTCTAGATTAAATGTAAATGTCACTTGAAAAAAATATCTCTCTAATCTAAATTATTAAATAGAATTCATATTCTAACTTGTTGTTCGCTATAAGTACATATGTATATGTTTAGCACTGCCTACCTGACGAATTTAATCTTAGTAGAAGAATTAGTTTACAAAATTATCTAACTACTCAGATGTACTTTTCTTGCACAATATAAGAGCGAAAACGCACAATAAATATACAAATCATATTGAATGAAGTTCATACAACATCTGGTCCACTGATGGACATTGGCCTCCTCCAAAGGTTTTTATAATGTTGGTTTGTCACAGTTCGATGGTAGTTAGTACATAGGAAGGCGCTGCTGCTCGACTAAACCGGCACAGCTTAACGTGCCGTCCGAAGCACGGAGACGGTCAGCAATCAAACCACTAACTTACTTGACCACGTGTCAAGGAGCTTTACCACACCGATCACATATGGACCGGTGCACAGTGGTTCGTGTAGAACAAGCTAGCTGGACAATATTATTTGTTTCGATTTTTATTTATAAATGAGGTTATTAAGCAAAGATATAAGGGTCATAATACTATTTGAGGTCCATTGGTCGTTTGAGCAGGTATAGTGAAATAAAAACACAATATTTTTTTAAACAATTTTATAAATAAATTTAACTATAAATGTAACTATAAAATCTAATATCAGATACATAAAATACCTACTTAAAAACTAAATCGATCACTCATCATCACTATCATCAGATGAATCATCCATTGAATAGTCATGATCATGAGTGGCAGAACTATGAAAACTAGAAACTATATTAACATTTTGTTCCTTAAAGCTAGGTTGAACTAATAAATCTAGGACTTCGATAGGGAATGAACCTATTTTCTTCCGGGGAATTTCTCTTAAACCATTTATTACAGGGTCAGATGTTATCAATAACATATTAAGTAAATCTCTATTCGTAGCTATTCTTTGCACAGCTGCTATTTCTTGCACAGCTGCTCCACTTTTCAGCCAATTTTGAAGAATATTTTGAGATGATGACCTTGACGTCTCTCAGGGACTGCTCCGTAACACCATCAAAGTCATGTCTCAAAGATATAAACCGAAAGAGCTCCACGTTTCGCGTTTCCTTCGGGTGTTTTAGCCATTCTTCAAAAAAGTCCATTTTTGAGACGGTGAAAACTGTTTAAAGAAAAAAAAAGAAAAAAATTAGTTGTGCAAATAATTCGCAATATTTTTTTCTACTAATTACTACTAGATACTTGTGAGAATCATATAAAATAGATTTTACAGAGTGGACATGAGTGGACATGTAATATTTTGACTATTGAATTCAAAAATATGGGTGAAAAAGTCCACTTTTATCGAAACATTTAATTTAATAAAATTAAATAATGAAGATCCTGTGATAAAAATTAACTAAAACAAAACTACTTACCCTTATGTACACAATCCATCACAAAAACACTATCACAAATTTCTTTTAGTGACTTAAAATAATGTTAACAATATGGTGTAAAAATGCAAATGAATGCACTTTGAATTATCAACACTTTATATACTTACCTTAATGACGGGCCTAATGAGGGTAATTACGAAAATTAATAGATGTATTCCTTAATGTATAGGGCTAATGAGTTCATCTTAATAATTAACTATTAGGAATTGAAGAGTTGTTTTTGTCCAGCTAGTTTGTTCTACGCGAATCACAGTGCGGTGAGTGCAGCTGGCCATGACCGTCTCGACTGAGCGTGCCGATGAACTTGTAGCTTCTTCTTGATAGTGCAAGTGCGTATTTGCTGCCTGAGATGTTCATAAACATATTTTGACTGCGCGCGAGGTGAGTGGTTTAGATAGTTACTTCACTATGTCGGCGACATCGTGTCAAAAAATATAATTATATTGGTGAGACCCACAACTTGGTTGTATGACTCTGAGCGTGTTTTGTATCCGTTAATGGCATGTTGATTAAGTACCACGCTGACTTCAAAAATGGAAACACTAAAATATAGTGATAATTCTTTCCTTTATAATATAATATAATTTGCTATGACATTATTCATACACGGCCATCTGATCCTAAACTAAGCAGAACTTGTTCAGATAACTGATATATTACATATACTACTTTACTTTTGTATATACATATTTATATAGATAATTACACCCAGACTCAGGACAAACGGCGGTATTCTCTCTCCTCTACTATTTTCTTTGTATATAAATCTTCTCAGTCATAACCTTTAGAGTGCGTACCATCTTTATGCCGATGACCATCAACTTTATGCTCAAGCAAACCTGGAGAACCTCTCTGCAGCGATCGGCCAAATTAATAGTGACTTGGTATTGATAAAAGATCGGTCTGATAGGTTTGGTCTTAGTGTTAACCCTTCAAAATGCCAACAGTCTCGCACCAGTTGTATACGACAGTACTACGATTTTTATAAGCCCTAATATTAAAGACCTGGGAATTTTAATTGACACAACACTCAGCTGGCAAAAATAAATCGGAAGTGTAAGTCAGAGGGTCACCGAAATCCTGCGATCTCTTTATCGGCTCAAACATTTCATGCCGTGAAAAACAAAAGTACCTAACGCTCGTGCAAGCTTTAATTTTTCCTATAATCGAGTATGGTGATGTATGCTACTTTGACCTGAATGCAGATCACCTCAATAAACTTGACCGACTTCTGAATAACTGCATTCGATTTGTCTTTAATCTCCGTAAGTACGACAGTGTATCCTTCTACCGTACGAAATTACAACGGCTAGCGGCTGCCTATTCGCCATAGGCGTTCTTTGAGAGCTTTAACTACTCTTTATTCTATACTGGACTCTCACTACTCACTTCCAATTTCTGGGCAATAATCATGAGAAAACTCTCCGAGCTACTTATAACCGCCTTCTTCAATGCCCGCCCCACCATTCTGACTTTATTCACTCTTTCTTTTTTGTCCAGTCTATTCCTCTGTGGAATGCGCTGCCTCTCGAAATCAGATTGGCTAAAAGCCGCTTCTCATTCAAACGGAAGCTAAGAGAGCACATTCTAAACAACTTGTAAGCAGAATTGTGCTTTCCCTACCTATAAAATTATGTATGTATGTATTACTATACATACATACATAATTTTATAGGTAGGGAATTATAGTAGTAATAGTATTATATATATTAGACACTATACATTTATGTATATACATATACATTTAATTATATATTTAAATTAATTATGTATCGAATATTTATCCAATCTCTACTTAGTGCACCTACCTACTGTTTAATCTCTGCACCTCCTCAAGGTCGACTGGGAGAAAATGCCTACGGCATTAAGTCCATCTTTGTGCATAAAGTTTTGAAATAAAATAAATAAATAAACAGACATGTTCATGCACACAAACATCTGTCCTGGGTGGGAATCGATTCCACGACCTGCAGCGTGAAAGGAAAGCATTTACCAACCACGTCAACCGACAAATGAAAATCAAACAAAAGCTAATATCATTCAGCCGTCGGTTTCATTAACACCAAGTGTTTTGTTTACGTTTCGTTCGCAATGTGGGTTTCACAAAAATTTCATTGATTCCGGTTATTTTTATCTGTATTGAGAGCATTATCAAGGACACCAAACGTGATGTAAAAACCATTATCAATGTTTTTTACAAGCTAACAACGTTATGTGTATTCAAGAATAAAAAACATTTTGTTTTCTCTCTAATTAGAATTTCAAATAAAGAAAGTAGTAACATATAGTTATAAGGCTATGGATCTTTTTGTAGTTAGTGATGAATCCTATTAAAATGCAGAACATTATTTAATACAGTTTAACTTTCACAGCGCACGCCAAATAATGAGTTTTGTAGGCAATTGTTTGATACCTTCAGCTACATTATTGCATTTTTCGCAGGAATCTCAAAATTATTATCAATCTCAGATTCGCTGATGATCTAGTACTCATAGCCTTAGACGTGTCGTAGGCAGAATACCGTTCTGGTGTCGTAATACATATTCCAGACTGAACATGAAGTTCTATAAGCGGTGTAGAACTATTCCATCTTGCGAATGAAAAAACAGATGTAGAACGCCGATAGCTAACCTTAATTTTTTTGGATTCAATAATTAACTTTATTATTATTATTTATTATTAATGATTAGTGAGGCACTTTAAGAAGAAGATGAAGAACAATAAAATTTTAAGTATTATCGGAGAGTCGTTGAATATGACAAAATCGACGCCATCCTATATTTGTGTTGGAGTACAAGTGAAGACTTTTTTCTTAATTGGTTGAAAGCTTTTGACTAGAGATCATCTCGGAATAGCACGTGTTTCTGTAAAGCGTCCATTTAAACCTTATTTTATGTAAAGTGCGATACTTTAAATTTAATGCAGTAAATTTTTGCGTTTATGACAATGCGCAAGAAAACTAGAATTAACAGTGGTTGCGGAATTTGTTCATAATTATTATAGAACTCCAGTCGCTGTTCCTGTACGATATGTTGAGGGAGAAGTGTCTGGTGAACGTTATCTGATTAATTTAGATTCTCTTTTACTCGTGATTCTAGGTAGGTAACAGGAATAAACTCTGAACGAGTTCGTATTAGAGCATAATATTAAGTAATTTTTGTCGATGTACTTCTGAAACCTTTGATATGTATGAAACTTTTCTTATAAGCCCGTAGTTTATGATCCGATAAGAATTAAATTAAAATGGGTCTGTAGGGAAAGTCTGCTCTACTTATATATTAAAGTAAATATTAAAACAGTGAGTTTTAATGAATATTTCCCTTAATCTTATCGAGAAATTTATTGTGTGTGAGTGTTAAAATTGAAATTTTTAACGCAGGTTATTTTAAAACTTTCATTAGACAAGGCGTCTGGCTTGAAAATATAAAAAAAAATGTTTCAGTATTTATAACTTATTGAAAATATATGAATTGAAAGGGACTGTGCGAATTTCTTTCTCAAAGTAATCATTTTTTTATCCCAAACTAAAGTTTCACACAAAAATAGTAAAAAGGTGCGCCCTTTTGGCGCGATTAAGGCTCAAAAACTACTTATACTAAGGATTTGTAATCTATTTTATTTTTTTTTTCTTTGGTAACTCAGTATTGAAGTTCCGAAACGTTTTCTTAAATACATTTCCAAAGTAAGTTCTTTGCGAAAAGAATTAAAATTTGGAAGAACCTAAACGATTTTTAATGGGACATTTTCCATAATTTTACGATTGAAACGATAGGTTTGCGTACTTCTTTTTGCTTTGTTTGTTATGCAACAATTCGGAGCAGCAGTGGTCTCATACTTCATTATGCGCTACCGAGTTATTGGTATTGGGCTAGGTTTACCCTTTGTCCGAGGTCTCTCTTAGAGGCCCGTGAAGATGGGCCTATCCTGCGGTAATTGGTGGGTTTGGTGCTTTAACCGCTACGAGGGTAATTTTGTTTGGTGATTGTTCATCCGCTATTCTTCCGGTCACACGTGGATGTGAGTGACAGAGAAAGATTGTGAGTCTATCCAGCTCCAGATTGTTTACGTACCTGCCGTTATACTCTGTCAGATGACGCCTTTCGGCAAGGCCCAGCAGATACATTCGAAGGTGATTTACTTCCACTGTGATTTGTCGGCTCGTCCTAACATCTGCTCGGCCAGGCGCTTGATAAAATTGTGTCCCTGATATGTTCTCCATGGAGGAACTGCGATATTTTGAGTTCCTGCGGTAGGGGTTGATCTCCATGGATTCGCTTCCTTCGACTCCACCAAGTTGTTGGGGTTGTGGCTACGTCCGGTTTTGAGACTAATTTGCACTCCGGGAAGTGACTCGGCTGAGACCGAGTTCGCTCCGTAGTGGTCGGATTTCGACGAAAGAACATCGGCCATATTCGACCTGACCATAATATGAAACGACCACCAATGATTGATACGTCAAAAAATAGTGAATTATGTGTATATTAAATTACGGGGTTCAGATTTTTTTATTGAGGCCGGGAAAATAATTTAGCTTTGTAATAAAAACCTCATTTTCATAATACTTTTAATAGGTTTTGAACGCATCCAAAGCTGTCCCGTTTTTATCTGTGCTCCACGTTTCATCATAACACTAAAGTAACACTACCATTATGTGTTTACTATCTTAAATACTAGACTGTATTGCAGAATTTTTACTTATTTTTGTAATGTATTATCAATCCATTATTTTTAGATGGGGATATGGAGTAAGTATTCCGAAACGAGTTGCAAATGATAGTTGACATTTGCACTAATACGTAGAACGGAACGTTTAAATACTCTTTGGTGCAGTCCTTCGTTGCTTTTGCGTTGTTTCGTACTGGGCGATTTGTTGTGGTTTTTGTGTGTTATTTGTGACTTGGCTACTATTACGGACTCCTGATCTTTCAAGTCCTAACGACCCTTTGATATTGATACCTGATATTGCAATAGCAATTGGATCACCCCAATACTCGTAAGTAATTTTTTTCATAAGATATAGTTTACTATGTTATGACAGAATTACAATATTATTCAAATGTATTTATTCAGTTGAGTTTTTTATGCTCAATGATCTTTTAGTATATTGTGGATACTGAGTACATTGATTGATCCGTTAGGTAAAGCTGCGATTTTCACAGACAGTCTGTGGATGGGTTACAGTTTCCTTACTCATTGAGACTCCCTGGGCCTTGAAAGCATGTTAAGCTGTTTGTCCTGTTCTCTTTACATTTACCATCTTTGATAATCATTATATCCAATAAAAAGCTTCTTAAATCTGTCAACCATGTAATAATATCAGTATATTCCCGTGATTAGGCTGTGGAGATCTGATGGCAGTTGCTTCATGTAAAATACTACCGCTCTAGGTTATACTAGAAATTAACCCCAACATAGCAAAAAGCTAGGCAGATATTCTTTTAAGTTGCATAATAGTAATATTTTTTCTTCTTTTGCAGATAACTGAAGATGATTACATTTGTGAGGCATGTAGGGATATTGCAATGCACGCAGTTAATGAAGCTTTAGCCTGCGATAACTACGGTGAACAAGCATCTGGATCCTCTCACCAAGGCTATTAGCAATAACTGGGATATTTATTTGATTTGCCAAACAGCATCAGTACTTTTAATGTACAACAAATAGAGCATATTGTGTTCTCATGGGTAAATTCATACAAATCATATTTGAATTAAGCAGCATTGAAGCAATTCAAGATGTTGAAGACAATTTATTTTTTTTATTGGATTGGAAGTACAAAAGAGGAATTTATTTCATTGTTACATGAGGTTCCTAGGATCCAAGAAGCTCATAGAGGCATTATAGGCTTGTCTGCTTTGCTTATAAAATTGAGATCTGGAGAATCTGATGACAGATTATCGAAGCTTTTAGGAGTGCCTCGTCGTACCCTTGAAAGATTAATGCACAGCATAAGAGAATTGCTGGTGCAAGACTTTGTTCCCAATAATCTTGGAATTAGTCATATTTCAAGGGAGAATTTACTACGGCATAATCTGCTGTTGCCAAATGGCATCTATTATAATGATAACAATAACCAAGTCATGCTGATTTGTGATGGCACTTATATATACATTAACAAAAGTTCAAATTATATGTTTCAAAAGGATACATACTCACTGCATAAGTATAGAAATCTACTCAAACCGTTTTTGATTGTATCAACTGATAGCTATATTGTTGACTGTTTTGGGCCATACAAGGCTACCACATAGGATGCTGAGATTATGACATCTCTTTTTATAAATGAGAATTCTCCTCTCAGATTGTATCTACAAGCTAATGATATCTTTATTTTAGATAGGGGTTTCAGAGACTCTGTTAGCCTGTTAGAAGACTGCAATTACAAGGCCTACATGCCAGAATCACTTTCAGAGGGCGAACATCAACTGACCACAGAGCAAGCAAATAGAAGTAGATGTGTGACAATTTGTCGATGGGTGGTGGAGGTGGTTAATGGGTATTTTAAAAGAGATTTTAAATTATTACGGCAAGACTATTTTAATAAGACTGTGCCGCATATGATGCAACATTTTGAAATAGCGGCCAGTCTTCTGAACAGGTTTGGTGTTCGCCTGAGAAATAGAGATGATGCTGGGGAAATGTTAAATATTATCAGAGAAAGGATTTCTTTACAAAATAATTTGTCCCTATTGGTTGAACTTTGTTAGTATTATGGCTGATAGAGATAACCTAATCACATTTCCTAGAATGGAAATGAATTAATTAATTCTTTTTGCTTTAGGAACCTATCAGATACGACAAGCACGGTCATATTATGGGGAGCACGTAAGGTTTCATGGTGGGTGCAGAATAGAAGTAACAAGTGGCAGCATAGATACTTCAGATTACAATTTAAGAGGAAGTGGCAACAATACTCTGATAAGGGGGAAAATCAAGTCGAGACATGTATCAAGGAAGCAATACTATGTTTATATTTTAATAGAAAATGGCATATCAGAGAGAGAGGGTATAGCAGAGTATTGTTGCAACTGTTTGGTAGGGCCACGCACAGTTGGATGTTGTGATCATGTCATGACGATTGTGTGGTACCTTGGATGGGCTCGATACCAGTCAAATATTTCTGAACCTGCTGAATATTTAGATTCAGTTATTGTAAGGGAAGACATAGAATAAATTAATACTTAAAACCATATTGGTGTTTTATTTAAGGTGCCCTTTTATTATTATTATTTTTTACCGACCTTTGAGATATTAGGTTACCTATATTTTTAGTAAGTAGGTACACACCGCAGCAGGTAATTCATAAATTACCTGCTGCGGTGTTTCCCCAGCGCTACGACATGTCCTTCTTCAAACGAGGTTTAAAAAGAGTACTAATATCACGGTAGGCAGCGGTTTGCTGTGGCCCCTGGCACTGCGAAAGTCCATGAGCAGCGGTTACCACTTACCATCAGGTGGGCCGCTAGCTCATCTGCTTACTAAGGCAATAAAAAAAAATATGCCAAGGCAAGGAACCATTATATATATTTTTCATAATAATTTAAAACAGTTGCTAAGAAACAGTCTAGCTTGGCTTTTGTATAATCATATCCTGATTCATGCACATTGCGCTGCACCTGTCTTAGATACATAACAGTGAAAAGATTAGAAAGGTTATTTATTCATTTTTATGGTTTTAGCCATTGACTTGTATAGTTATATATGAATGCATAGTTTTTATATCAATGGTTTTAGCTGAGGTTGTAGTAATGGCTGCCGACTTATACATCATAACCTCAAAAGTGACTTAATACATAAGTGTATCGTTCTATGATCCACGGCTTTTAAATAATATATTTTCAAATTAGGATTGATGAATGTGCCTAGAGGAACGGATTAATCCATACACTAGTCATGTTCGCGATATTTTATAGCCAGGTCACAGCATGTATGGGCCGTGAACGATGTTCTTTCGTGCGGCTTCTTGGGTGCGGGAAAGAACATCGTCTCCTTCTCTTTGTACCTTTGATGATATTCTATACGCAGTTCCTTAACAATAACATTGTTAAACTTCATAAATCGTTCACAAACAAATTTATTGAAGTTTAGATAGCACTATATCTACCGGCTTAGCTAGTACACTAAACCGTAGAAATGCCTACTAATCGCTTCGTAATATATAAAGAACGTATTAATAACCAAAATATTAAAACGTTTCCAGTTAGTCATATAAAAGTCACTGCGAGATGTTTGTAGGTCTACTAGAATCTTTTAGCTAGCACGTAAAAGGAAATATATGTTAAGGCCGTGGGGTACAGTTGAAAACACGTAAATCGCATTTTAAATCACGAGTATTTTGTGTGCGCATTCAATATTAAACATACTGCAGCTCCTAAGCACAATTCTACAATAGCGGGTCTTGTACCTACTCAAATGTGCACCGAAGAAAAATGATATACTACTTGCGCCCCGTGGTTTAGCTATTTTCGTACCCTATGTGTGGATTTTGGGTATAACTTATTTATATTTCTAACTTCTTAATATGCACGGTGAACACTAATTATTTAAAAGCCTGTATATCAGCAGTAGCTATACACTCACATGGTTTAAAAGCTTTACACAGCTATGTAAACACCCAATGTGAAATTGAAAAATAGACAACTGCGATTCAGTGAATTGAAGTCTTGTGTGTGACAGCTCTGGGCCGAAATTCGTTGGAAAACTTGCATAAAGTTAGTATTGTTTATTTAATACTGATAATAAACTTAGAATTTCGTTTGATTAAAAAAATGCAGGTTTCAATTGATGAAATAATTAAATTTATTCAGCACTTGGATGTTAGCAGATCCAAGTGCTGAATAAATTTAAAAATAGTCCGTCCGTGCGGTCTGTTTTATCACATATATTTTCTTAAATCCTTAAATAAATAACAAGTTACTAATCTATTATTTTGAAATTTAGTTCTACTATATTAAAATTAAAGAATTGAAGGCAACGAGCAGTTGGCTAGCGCAGAAGGCTCTTAACCAGTAGCTTAATTTAAGCAACTAATTTTAAAAGTAGCCATTCAACATTAATCTATTCTCTAAATCTCCCCATAAATCATATGCCTGATATTTTCTACCCATGTGATGTTCAGCTACGGTACACCGGTGCGTAGTCAGAGAGTGAGTAATCATGGTGATCTTGTAATGGTCGAGTTAATAAACCCATGGGCATAATGATTGAGTCTATTGACGAAGTGGTTTTCTATACATATGTTAGTAATGTTTGGGAAATTATATCAGGCAGCAGATAAGTAGGTATATAATAATACTGTCAAAATACTCGGCGAAAATATATTAATTTTCCCTTTTGCGCTATCACGCAAATATGACTTTTTTATTACAGTTATTCTATTTATCTTTAAATGGAACAATAATAATTGCTATTCATTCGGTACGGAAAAACATACGGGATTTTTTATTGGTAATTTAAAACTGACTAAAGAAATTGTCATACTGTATGACAATTTCTTTAGCCGGTAACTGACCGACTCGTAGCCTTTTTTTATACAAAAGTGCAGCAAATTTGAGATCATGTCTAAAAAAATCGGCCAAGTGCGTGTCGGACGAAGAGTTCCGTACCATCTATACATATAATAAAATCGTAGGAAAGTCAAAACTGTACATTGAATATTTTTTAAAAAGGATACTTGGGTCGTTATCTAAAATCGATATCGAAGTCAAAAATATATATTTTTAGAATTTTTGTCTGTTTATCTGTTTGTCTGTATGTATGTCCGGGCTAAACTCAAAAAGTACTGCTTGGATTTACTTCAAATTTTGCATGAATATTACTAAGAGGTCGGGTCAACATATAGGCTACATATTATCACGCTATCACTTACGAGGGAGGAGCTGTGATAATTTATAAAATTTAACGCGGGTAAAACCGCGGGGCACAGCCAGTTATCTATAAAAACGAGCCTAAAATTCACGTTTGTTGTATGGCAGCCCTCTTAAATATTTATTTTATTTAATTTTGTAGTATTTGTCTTTAAAGCGGCAACAGAAATAAATAATCTGTGAAAATTTCAACTGTCTAACTATCACGGTTCATGAGATACAGTCTGGTGACTGTACTGTACTTCACTGTCTGTCCAGACAGACAGTGAAGTCTTAATAATAGGGCCCCGTTTTACCCTTTGGGTACGGAACCCTAAAAAAGACTACCTACATCCCACAGGTGGTACTGCCATAGATTAACGGCTGTAGCGTCAGCTCTGGATTAGTGGCCAGATTTAATTTTGAACCCAGCAAATATCACTAGAAATTCATAGCGAACGAATTAATTCTTGTATAAATAAGGATAAACCAACCATACGAGGAATTTAACAGATAAAGAGATTTTTATTTTTCTATTATGTTACCGTTCTTAAGGAATTGGTTTCACATTTGAATGGTTAAACATTTGATAAGGTTTTCGTTCATCCTATCTCTGATGTTTATTAAGTATGAACTTAGTCTGTTCTGAGAAATAATGTTTGTAAATATAAAATATTTAGGTTTTCTGGAAGAAAATTCATTAATGAATTAAGCTCGCCTATGTACAGACACAGCACATCAAGCTACCCTAAACTGTCAAATTTCCCCAATTGAAAGTGAACCTTATGCTTATGTGACAAAGTTGAAAATCTATAAAAGAAATTTGACAGATTGGGGTAGCTGGATGTGCTGGCGTCTGTACATGACTTTTTATTGTAATATTTAACTTAAATGTATGTTTCTTTGTGCAATAAAGAATAAGAACAAATAAAAATATATAAGAGGAGGAGAAGATAGCGAACATAAAATATTCCTGTACACTGTCTGCTACTCTTACTCTAGTCTACTACACTAACATTGCAACTGTTTATTTACCGTGAATATAAATTATTTGACAAAATAAAGTAAATTAACTTTTTTATTATTTTTATCATTATCATTATAATATCAGAATATCTATATATTGACTATCTACTTTATTGTTTTTAATAAAGTTCACAGTTAGCTAAGGAGACTTTCATTGCATAACCGGAAACTAGAGGCAAGCAAAATTTTGCCTCTTTTTGGTAAGCAGTTCATTAGATAACTGCTTACCAATATTAGATCTGAGATTTATAACTTCTACATCTTCTACGTACACATCTTATATGTGTGTGATCTTGTGTCAAATTTCCCCAATTGAAAGTGAACCTTATGCTTATGTGTTAAAGTTGAAAATCTATAATACATTAAGTACATTATCAGGAAAACTTCGCATCCACATTTTCCAACGGTACATATTGTTTAAATGTTTATTTAGGTACTGAGTTGTAAACCGGCCGTCGAACCGTAAACACTTAGATCTAAAGATATTGTGAATTCAGAGTAGGAAAATATTTATAAACTAATATAGCTTCGCAAAATACCTGTGCCAGACAAGGCCTATTGAATCAGGAAGAGTAAACAAATAAACTTAATTTTATTCTATACAGTGTTATAAATAGTATTAAAAATAAAGTGAGACTGAATGTACTGAATTTTTGGCGTAGTTGGCAAATGCTTGCTTTTCACGCCGGAGGTCGTGGGTACGATTCCCACCCAGGACAGATATTTGTGTGCAGGAACATGTCTGTTTGCCCTGACTCTGGTTGTATTTATCTACTAGCTGGTTTTATTAGACTTCGTCCGCGACAATTTTGAATGATAACCAATATAACTACTTACTTCTAGCTTAATCTAAAAATATAACTTTAATAAGAAATAAGAAATATAAATTTAAGAAAACCTAACCTGTAAATAACCTAGCTATGAAATAAACTTACGACTACTTTGCTACTGTTATTTAAAAAAATTACCCGATGTCATTAATTGTCCTTAAGTAAAGTCGGTAAGTCAAACCAAGTCGGTATGACGATCACCGTAACCTAGTTGGTAGTGCTCCTGCCTACGAAGCTGGTGGTCCTGGGTTCGAATCCCGGTAAGTGCAAATATTTGTGTGATGAGCACGAATACTTGTTTGTGAGTCATGGATGCTTTCTATGTATTTAAGTATTTATCTATCTATATAAGTATGTATATCGTCGCCTGGTACCCATAGTACAAGCTTTGCTTAGTTTGGGGCTAGGATGATCTGTGTGACATTGTCCCTATATAATATAAAAAAAAAAAAAAAGTAGAATAATATTCAACGATGCATTAATCACAAAGGTAACTCCCATTAGATTATATTTTTGGTTTCCATATCAATTGTAGATCACGCCCCAAGTATCCTTTTAAAAAAATATTCAATGTACAGTTTTGACTTTCCTACGATTTTATTATATGTATAGATATAAGTAGATATATATAAAAGAAAAGTAGTATGTATATATCAGTTACCTGGTTTCCATACTAACAGCTCTCCTTAGTTTGGGAAGAGATGGCCGTGTGTGAATAATGTCTAAGGATATTAATGTTTAGTTACACAGGGCAATTACCTATTGCTACAAGCCTTATTTCAAATTGCAGTTTGCACTATATTATTTTAATAGAGTTTTATTTTATAAAGAGTATATTAAAATTGCATGATATAATTATACAATCAATTTTATATGGGATATATTTAATTAAACAGAGTAATATCTGGTAAAATAAATGCACTAAATAAATAAATAATTATGATATTAAAATGTAATTTAAAAATTAAAGTTTTATTAGACTGCACTATTGTTCTAGTGGTTAGTGACCCTGACTGATAAGCCCGAGGTCATGGGTTCGATTCCCACCCGGGACAAATCTTCGTGTGATGAACAGGATTGTTAGTTCCTGTCTAGAATTTATTTTTGAAATATGTAAGTATTTTTATCAGTTGTCTGGTTGCCATTGTTCAAGTTCTGCCTAGTTTGGGATCAGATGATAATGTGTTGGTTGTCCGAAGATATAAGATAAATCAATATGTTCGGAATAAAAGACGTGTGTGTGTGTGTTCTTAAAACGACAAACCACCTTCATTAATATAAGAGTTACTTACTTTGTGGAGACGGGTGAGTTTATGAGTATCATTCCTTTTACAGAAGGAGTCTTTATATTTATGCATATAAATTAGATTGTCATATATATATACACACATCAACACAATCTAGGGATATTGAACATTTCATTGATTATCTAGAAAACTATAAACATTTTGTTATGACTGTAAATGGAAGAATTAAAGATAATTTCATGGCCGATATTTAAACATTAACAACACGATGCGATTTTGTTTTTCTAATTAATAAAAGTCTTAAATTAATTAAGCCATAGAAAATTACTGAGTGAACAAAAACATTTTATTCTTATAAAATTATTCAATCGAATTAAATGAATAAAAATCTTACCAAATCTGATAATCAGTAATCGGTATTTCCTCCTCTAACATTAATCACACAGCGGCAACGATTTTCCATACTTAAAATTAAGGTGTCAATGTCTTGCTGGGGTATGCAGTCCCAAGTTCTTTTTAAATGTTCGAAAAGTTGTTCTTCTGTTGTCAAGTTGGGCGGAAAATCCCTCAATGCTCTTCGCTGTAACATGTCCCAGGCGTGTTCAATTGGGTTTAAGTCTGGCGACTGTGGAGGCCAATCTAATACCTGAACATCGTGTTCTCGAAGGGCGGCCCTCACCAGCCGCGCTGTATGGGAAGGTGCATTGTCATGCATGAGCTGAAATTCTTGCCCCGTTAGGGCCCTGAGCGGGACAATGACACGTTCTACTACCTCCTCACGGTATCTATGGGCAGTCATGCTGCCCTGAATCCAAATGAGTTGGGTTCGTCCGCCGATTCGTATTCCTGCCCACACCATAATTGTCCCGCCTTGGTAAGAGTGGACCTCCTGTGGATGTCGGAGACGGCTGACCCTGCCTGGAGTTCTCCAAACGCGTGTTCGTCTCGAATCTGGATGAAATCCATAGCGGGACTCATCAGTGAACAGCACCAATGACCATTGTTGATCACTCCATGTCAAATGTTCTTGAGCCCATAAAAGTCGCCTACCGCGATTGCCACGTCGCAGCGCTGGGACTCGTAGCGGTCTGCGAGCATGAAGACCAACTTCATGCAGCCTCCTTCGCACGGTTTGGTCGCTCACCAGCAGCTGCTGACCCTCCTGGAGCCTTTGCACTAGTTGCATCGCTGTGATATTGGGTAGTCTTCTGGCGGTCATTTGGAGAAATCGATCCTGTCTCTGAGTGGTAACACGATATCTACCTGTGTGCCGTTCTGCCACATCTCCAGTAGCGCGATAACGTGACCACAGCCTGGATACCACATTTTGGCTTGTGCCCAGAGACTCAGCAACGACGCGTTGAATAGCACCGTTTTGTAACATGCCAACTGCCCGTAACATTTCATCTCGACTCAAATGATGGCGTGGCACGACGCTAAAAAGCTTACACAACCAATTGAGAAAAGAAAATAAAACAATTTATCAGGTTTTCTTCAATTAACACGCAAAAAAAATTTTAATGCAACTTCTTGAAATTAGATACAACTCAAGATTGCGCTGTGCTTTGCGTGTTTTCATTTGTTTCTCATTTTAATTTTTAAATTTTGAATAAAGAATAGACAAGGTTTAAATCTGTAAATAAACTTTTTAAGGAAACTAAATAGGTTTTAAACAATAAAGCCATGTTTGATTTCAAAATAACGTATCCCTAGACTTTGTTGATGTGTGTATACTGACATGCTACAGAATTCAGAATGTTAGTCTCTTTAAACTTCTCTCTCAAAGATTCTCACGGATCAAGTTTATATATGGCTCTTACAGCTCTTTTTTGCAATACAAATGTGGTGTTAATGTCCGCAGCGCTACCCCAGAGAAGAATTCCATAGGACATTATACTATGAAAATAACTGAAATAAACCATTCTAGCTGTATCCACATCAGTAAGCCGTCTTATAGTTTTAACAGCATATGCAGCAGAACTTAATTTGTCTGATAGTTTTCCTGTTTGTGGGGCCCATTGTAGTTTTAAATCAATTGTGATACCCAAGAACACAGTTGACTCAACAGGGGTCAATCCAGCCCCATTAAGCTGTACATTGGTAGCCACCTGTTTCACATTAAAGTTTCTATTATATATACACAATATATATATAGGCACTGGCCTAGTGCTGATTATACTAGGCCAGTGTCTATAGTCTAACCCCTCTCATTGTAAGAGGAGGACTTTGCAGTAGGACAGTAATGAGCTCCATTATTTATTTTATTTCTAACATTTCAATTTGATTATAGAAAGAAAGAAAGAAAAGAAAGAAAAATAAATTTATTCAACAAAGACACACAGGAATGAAAACATAAATACAACAGACTTGAACACAAAAGATAGTAAGATGAAACAAGAAGAACCTGCTACTTATATTACTCCTGCATGCTCTGCCGAAAGGTCACCATCTCAGCATAAGCTAGGTGAGGGCACCTAGCGCTGGTTTTCAGTTGGCAACCTTGTGTGTAACACTCGAACGGATGTAAAGTCATTTTAGATCACGGACAGTCTTTAAAATAATTACTGGGAGTAGGCATTATGGATAAGGAATATTAAATAAGTAATATTAGGTCTTTACCTATGAAATTGCCGTTCTGCAGTACTGGCCATTTCAAATCAAAATAATTTTTGTTTGGCTAAGAATTCTAATTTCAAATTAATTTTATTTTAAAAACATGGATTCTTTTTTCCAAAAGTAGTCATTTCTTTATTGATTAGTGTTACATTTTCATCGCATTTCAATCTTTTTCGTCATCATGGATACGTTAAAAATTCGAGTAATTATGGAATATGAGTACCGTCGTGGCAGCAACGCGGCACAAGCGGCACGCAACATCAACGACGTTTACGGAGCTAACACTACAAACCAACGCACCACCTGTTATTGGTTTGCTCGCTTCCGTTCTGGAAATTTCGACCTGAAAAATGAACCTCGCGGTCGTCCGAAGACTTTGGTCGACAATGACGAATTAAAGGCGGTTGTGGAAGCTGATGATACACAATCTACGGCTGAATTAGCAGCAGCTTTCGACGTTAGCGTCAAAACAATATTGGTCCATTTGCGTCAAATTGGCAAGGTAAAAAAGCTTGACAAATGGGTGCCCCACGAACTCAATGATCGCCAGCGCGAAGTACGCGTCGAGACGTGCCTTGCACTGCTCAACAGACACACAAATGAAGGAATTTTGAACCGCATTGTTACCTGCGATGAAAAATGGATTTTGTTTGATAACCGCAAGCGCTCAGCAAGTTGGTTGGATCCTGGTTCAGCACCTAAACAATGCCCTAAACGAAAACTTACCCCTAGAAAAGTGATGGTCACTGTTTGGTGGTCTAGCGCCGCTGTGATTCATCACAGCTTCTTACCAAACGGGGTGAGCATTACTGCAGATGTGTACTGTGAAGAACTGAGCACAATGATGGAGAAGCTGGCGCATCTCCAACCAGCATTGGTCAATCGCTCGTCTCCGCTGCTCCTGCACGACAACGCGCGACCTCATACTGCACAGCAGACGGTCTCCAAGTTGCAAGAACTGGGGTTGGAAGCTCTCCGTCATCCGCCCTACTCACCAGACCTTGCGCCTACAGACTACTACTTTTTCCAGAATTTGGATAACTTCTTGGCGGGAAAAAAATTCAATACCCGAGAGGCAGTATAAAATGCCTTTGAAGAATTTGTTGCCTCCCGTCCAGCTGATTTCTTTAAGAAGGGCATCAATAAACTGCCACTGCGATGGCAAAGATGCATTGATTGCATGGGTGATTACTTCGATTAATACAAATAAAAAAATTCATGAAAAAAATTCGTTTAAATTTTTTCATACAAAACGGCAATTTCATAGGTAAAGACCTATTATAAAATAAAATAATATTATGGATAAATTTAATAAGAATTATTTAAGATAGCTATTTCAATTAAATAAGGATTATAGAATTGATATGTTTACATTTGCGTTTTCAAATTTAATTTGATAAGATAGGAGGAATTTTTTTAGGTTATGTCTAAAACTATGTACGTTACATAGATTTCTGATGGGCGGTGGAATATTATTCCAGCATTTTGAGGCTGCATATCTAAAACTACCACGAAAAGATGCAGACTTATGTGATGGAGTGGCTAATTGCTGCGCACATATCCTGCCTCGCTGTTGTCGGTGTTTATTTATGTTTATTATAGGTGTGTGTGTTACTTTAATCTGCTGCCCCCCAGTACTCCACAGTAGTGTATACTTTATGGTGATATTAAGAGATCTTATCTATCATGCAATAACTCCACGTACCCCTTTTCAATAAATTACAAATATAACGATGAACCCATTTAAAAAAACGGCTGTAGGTTACAAATGAGAGATTTTTTACTCAGTCCTAACATGATTTATAGTGTTCGATAGGCGTTATTTGTTTTTGCAAATTAAATTACATCAATTGATTTAATTTGCGAAAAGAAATAATTCCGTTTAAGTTTAATCTATTTTTAGCGGTCAGACGAATTAACGAGAAAGTGTAAAAACCCACTCACCAATAAATCAATTATAATTATTCCGGAGAGAAAAGGAATTTCACCGCTTTGCGTGACAGGTCTCGGTGAAACCTAACTTGCTATTTAAAATTCCATTAAATACTTATTTACTCCTATCCTACAATCAACTAGCATACCTCAAGAAGTACCCCTGCCCAGTTGGAGAAACTCTGATCTAAAGTATTGAATTTCCATTATCTTTCATTTTTATTTCATTCAAAGTAACACTTACTCGTAAGATGAAAGATAAATCATATTCTATTAAAATTTATTTAATGGTAATCCAACGTGGGTTAGCTATTTCAATATTGGCAATATCATACGTACATAATATACGTACGTAAGGAATGTTATGATATTGCTATTAATTTCAAGTGACAGTTAATATTCTAAATGCTATTTCTATAGATATTTTCGTACAGTAAATATACATACGTAGGTACAGACGTCAGCACATCTAGCTACCCCAATTTGTCAGATTTCTTTTAAAGACTTTCAACTCTATCACATTAGCATAAGGTTCACTTTCAATTGGGGAAATTTGACATATTAAGGAGCTTGATGTGCTGGCGTCTGTACGTAAAATACACGTGGATCATCATGACACAACTATTTAACATAGAATAGATGTACATAATTCATGTAAGTGCCAGTGTAACAGTTACCTGGTTGCTAACAAAATAATAAAAGTTGGGGATAAGATTCTCAATGCAATTTATTTTTTTAAACGTCCAAGTAGTGATTAAAATAAATAATATATACCTATGTATAAAAATATTTGTGGTAGTGCCAATCTGATTACAACCATTGTAGGTTACACTTCCGTGACAGAAGACCGCTGGTGATGGTGAGGACTTCCTCTGCCTAATACGACCAGAACCGAAACAACCGACAGGAAGGCTGGTAGTAACTGGTAGTACTGGTAGTATTAGTGTTTTATTTGGTAAAATGGTCATCTCACTACTACCTCGGCGCTCTCGTGTTTAAGGCTTGATCCCCACACTGGACAACAATTTGTGTGATAGAATTTGTACATATAACTGTAATAATAATATTATTAGTCCTGAGTCTAGATGTGCTTTCGATCCATGAATTGCTTATTTGTAAAGTCCTATGAATGCTTGTCCTTCTTTGTGCTATACACATACAGGATTTATTTCCCTAGTGAGGCTGGGGTCTTTTACTAAACTGCGTTCTTACCAAGAGATTACAGTATGGCGCCCATACTGTAATCTCTTGGTAAGAGAACCGCGCGTACCTACACTATCAGATAGGTATATGCTTGTTGCTGCCTTATATCTATATAAAATTAGCCGTCTATTTATTTTAGTTCCATTTTCCAGAGTCCGTTCGTTCTCATCCCTTTAAACATAGGCTGTAATTGTATGCTTTACGGTAATTCCTCCGCAGCAGGTAGTGAAGTCAAATGTGATTTATTTAATTACTATTTGCAGTCTGTTTTTGTGCGTGAAAGCATTTCAGCTAGTACACATCTAGATTATGATACATATTACAACTCATCTGTTAACATTTCAGACATAATAGTTGATACTACTAAAAGTACTGACGATGATAAAATACATCCCATCAGACTTCTTATTAGCTAGACTATCGATCTCGTTAGCTAGAGTATCGTTACGTGAAGGATATTTTCCTGACGTTTGGAAAATGACTATAATGTTTTTTCACAAAATAAGATAAAACGCGTTTCTGAAATCACAGACCTTGGTGTAACCCTTGACCCAAACTTCACTTAAATACATATTGATAATAATAGGTCTTTACCTATGAAATTGCCGTTTTGTATGAAAAAATTTAAACGAATTTTTTTCATGAATTTTATTATTTGTATTAATCGAAGTAATCACCCATGCAATCAATGCATCTTTGCCATCGCAGTGGCAGTTTATTGATGCCCATCTTAAAGAAATCAGCTGGACGGGAGGCAACAAATTCTTCAAAGGCATTTTGTACTGCCTCTCGGGTATTGAATTTTTTTCCCGCCAAGAAGTTATCCAAATTCTGGAAAAAGTAGTAGTCTGTAGGCGCAAGGTCTGGTGAGTAGGGCGGATGACGGAGAGCTTCCAACCCCAGTTCTTGCAACTTGGAGACCGTCTGCTGTGCAGTATGAGGTCGCGCGTTGTCGTGCAGGAGCAGCGGAGACGAGCGATTGACCAATGCTGGTTGGAGATGCGCCAGCTTCTCCATCATTGTGCTCAGTTCTTCACAGTCCACATCTGCAGTAATGCTCACCCCGTTTGGTAAGAAGCTGTGATGAATCACACCGGCGCTAGACCACCAAACAGTGACCATCACTTTTCTAGGGGTAAGTTTTCGTTTAGGGCATTGTTTAGGTGCTGAACCAGGATCCAACCAACTTGCTGAGCGCTTGCGGTTATCAAACAGAATCCATTTTTCATCGCAGGTAACAATGCGGTTCAAAATTCCTTCATTTGTGTGTCTGTTGAGCAGTGCAAGGCACGTCTCGACGCGTACTTCGCGCTGGCGATCATTGAGTTCGTGGGGCACCCATTTGTCAAGCTTTTTTACCTTGCCAATTTGACGCAAATGGACCAATATTGTTTTGACGCTAACGTCGAAAGCTGCTGCTAATTCAGCCGTAGATTGTGTATCATCAGCTTCCACAACCGCCTTTAATTCGTCATTGTCGACCAAAGTCTTCGGACGACCGCGAGGTTCATTTTTCAGGTCGAAATTTCCAGAACGGAAGCGAGCAAACCAATAACAGGTGGTGCGTTGGTTTGTGGTGTTAGCTCCGTAAACGTCGGTGATGTTGCGTGCCGCTTGTGCCGCGTTGCTGCCACGACGGTACTCATATTCCATAATTACTCGAATTTTTAACGTATCCATGATGACGAAAAAGATTGAAATGCGATGAAAATGTAACACTAATCAATAAAGAAATGACTACTTTTGGAAAAAAGAATCCATGTTTTTAAAATAAAATTAATTTGAAATTAGAATTCTTAGCCAAACAAAAATTATTTTGATTTGAAATGGCCAGTACTGCAGAACGGCAATTTCATAGGTAAAGACCTAATATAACATAAGTTCTCGAGCCTGTTCGAGATTTGATATGATTCTCCGCTTGGTTAAGCCGTTTAAGAGACCTTTGACTTATAAAATTCTTTATTTTTCATATACGCAGTTTGTTGAAGTTTGCTAGTATTATCTGGAGCCCACAGTATGTTGTCTATATTGCGCCAATGGAAAGAGTTAAATTTTTTTCATATCCTAGAATTACAGGACGGGTATAATTTCATTGACTATGAAAGAGCCGCAAAACGTCATGGCAATCAATCTCTAGAAAACAGAATATATTACATGACTGCAATTCATCTATATAAAATAATTTATTCCAAAGTATACTCAGCGTCCTTGTTAAAAAACACACACACATTAGAGGATTAGAGGGTTCCTAGATAGACCGCCTCCCGTTCCAAATATCTATTTTCAGTGCCCAGATATAGTTCATATTCTCGAAAACATACATTCTGGAGGCAGAGCCTATTATAAAATATAGAATATCTACATCTGGAAGACTGTGGATGTAGATATTATATATTTAACTATTGGCTCATACTATAAAAATGTAGGTAGCATTGTGTTCCAACAGTAGGCTTTAGACGTACAGTTCTAGCTGGATGGTATCTTATACCTTTCACAATTGTTTTGCATATTTATATTAATTTAGTATTATTATTTTTAAACGTTTATATCGTTTATTGTTACTGTTAGTTCTATTTTTGTCTTTCATTTGTATGCAATATGATTATATGTTTCGTAAAATAAATACACAAGTCTCAATCGTATGTTCTTATAAATGAGAAAAAGAACGTTGGCAGTAACGTTCTTTTTCTCATGACTATTTATGACGAGCCTGACGCTCAGCCACGGCGATTGTAAAATCATTCATCTTGATACCTAAATATTAATAATGGGAAGTTAAGCAGACGTGACTGGGCAAACGTGATGAAATGAGAGACTGATTGATATTACGAGCACTCAGGGAAAAAATTTGATTAATTTGCCACCGAACAAATACTCTGACGAATATATTGCAAGGACAGAGCTACGAGTGTGGCATGATTACGTAAACTTTTCGCTAAATTATAGCTATTGTTGTGACTTCAATAACATTAGGTAGAGTCTGTTACGGTTTTGCCAGATATTTTAAGTCGACTTGAAGGTAACATGGCTAATCCACTGATGTCTTTAGAAAGCAGGACGGACTAACAGCTTAACATGTAGTTGGGAACACTGGGACAGATAATAATAAATAGTTAATATAGTTTAGATGGCACGCGTGGCGCAACGGCTAAGTCGCCTCGCCGCTTCGTGTTGCGGGTTCGAGTCCCGCGCCGGACAACTATTGTGTGACCCATAAATAGTTGTTCTGAGTCTGGTTGTAATTTGTTTCCGTCTATTTTATGTTTGTATGTTTGTAAAGTACCACGAAGTTTGCGACACAGTAGTAGAAGACACAGAACTAACTTAACCTAAAGTTTTTTTGTTTTTTTTTTAGTTTACTTACAACCAAAAATATATCGTTGGTCTAATTTCCATGATTCCAGAAAATACTAAAAACCGGTACATTTTTGATGTGTCCATCTGTATCTGTTTAATCATTTCTCGCAATAAATAAATCGATTCCACCATGTGTTATGAAGCCATAAAAATGAAGTAAAATGCATTTTTTCGGACATAACAATATAAATATGGCAACAGTAGTATTTCTAAAAGATTTTTGATCAATTTATCCTATCCTTACCCTCCAACAGCGATAAGCCTCATTTCTACACGTCTGGAATATATAAGTTTCCGCAAATCACAACTCTTCGTGATTTTTGTGAATTTATGTAATTTTTGTGAATATCGGTGTGATTTTTGTTCGTAAATTGCATATTTGTAAAGTCGCCTGTTATTTAGTTACCCATTGGTGTACATTTTTATCACTAGAAATTATATTCTCAATTCATTCAATGGTTTTAATATTTGATTTAACTGTGATAAAAGGAAGTAAGGCTATTAAAGCAAAAGAAATATCGAGTTATGAAACGTTAACGAGCCTATGCACACCACATCATTTTAAGCGCGCCGTTGACGCGCGTTTGTAGCGATACAGATGCGATACACACGCAAGTCAGACGTAGCCTGTGGACCTTTGCATACCTTTGTATAAAAATTCGCGCAAAGACGCGATGCAAACGCGCGTTTTTAGCAATATAGACGCGCGTGTGTAGCGATAGCGATAGTGTTACAGACGCGATGCTAATGCTAGTATTGATACAAACGACAACAAACTGCTCTGTAGGATAAAAGCGCGACGTCGATGACGCGCTTAAAAAACGTGGTGTGCATGGGCCCTAAAGGGTTTTGGTGGCTTTTGGAACAGCGCTAGAATGTTCTACATAGATAATACCAGAACAAAAGAAAAAGGATAGCAGATAGAAAAGCACATACAAAGTTCTTTATGCTAAAATTGACATTAGATGTTTCCAGAATAATTAAAAAGAGATAGAGCGAGATTTATGAATGAAAAGAAAGAGATAGGTGAAGACAAGGATAGAAGCATTACGACTAATCTGTCATATAGGCGAATTTTTCTAGAAAGAAAAATATGACTTACGAAATGTTTTAAATTTGGAACAATTTAGGGTTATATAAGCGGATAGCAGAATGTTAAAGCAGAGCAGTTTAGTTTTAATTCAAGTGAAATCGAAGGCAAATTAAGAGGAAGTAACCTAAGTCGAAAACTAAACAAGGTCAGTGACAGTAATAAGTGCCAAGTGTTCCAGGCACAGTGTGAACTGTGCCGTGTACGTCGGGACTTAAACTTTGGTAGTGCTCGTCAAGCGAACTTCGAAGTGCGTTACGTGTGGACTCTAACAAAGAGCTAGTCGCCGGGACTCTAAGCACGTGTGTTCTGTGATCTTAGTGGTGAACCAACTGTAACTGACGACGCCAAATAAATTTCCCTCGAAAATACTAATTTATTTTCCAATCCCCTGACCCACCGCTCGCCACACTATTATCTGTTGGTTGTAATTTTTCTATAATATTTTGTACTAGCTGTGCCCGCGACTTTGTTCACGTGTTAATTAGTTTATTAAGTTTATTCTAATTTTTTTTTTCTAAAATAAAGGAACCTAAGTTACTCTTTATGACATCAACTACCTGCCAATAAAAGTCCTGTCAAAATCTGTCCAGCCATCCAGACAGAAAAAAATGTGTTATTTTGGTGTATATAACGTTTATACATTCATATTTATGTAGAAAAAACGGTTATTTAAATATTACAAACAGACACTCCAATTTTATTTATATGTATATTATATGTATATGTATAAATTTGGAAATATATAATGTGTTATTTGCCCCAAAAGAGATTTATTGATCAATTATTTATATAATTAAGAGTCGCGACATAATGATATTGGATCTGTGAAATAAAAATGCGATGTTTCATGAAAATCCCTGTAGTCGTCCAAAAGTCTTTACAGAGAAGTTTTTATGTACTTACCTTGAATAACAAAAATTCATAAATCTAGGTAATTGCGTAGAAGCTAACAAAGCTAAGCACGTCTTTCATGTAATCTTCTTTGAACAGCCATTTCTTTAATGTATGCGTGAAATGAGTTTTTCAACGACATCACAGTCCAATATGTCTGCGGCGTAACTTTGTTAGTGTAAGTTAGATTGATGTATTGTTTTTTATGAAGAATAATATTATCATTAATATTATAGAAAACAAGGAATTTAAAATAAAAGTACATTAAGACGCGTTAGTAAAAAATGGCTTATCAATGTTAGCTATTCTTCAAATTCTTTATCCAGAATCATTGTTCCATCGTGGTAAATATTAGTAAGTAAAAAATAACTTTGTTTGCATACTGGCGTGTAACTTCACTATGTCTCGCATGATCTCTAGTGACCTAACTTAGAGAGTGTTCGGTAAGATGTAAGATGTATTTTTAAAGTCGAGTTGTTCGTAGAGCGAAAGAACGCTATGCCATACCTCAGTTAATGCTCCATCTAAACCAGATTTTTGGTTGTTATTTGGAACGTCAACTAAAACTTTGTTTTCTTATGGTTATCGTGATATAATAACTACTCTTAACAAGTAATATAGAACATGCATACTTTTTGCCTTAAACTATGTATAGAATTGTTACTAAGATTTCCCGGGAAATATGGTTTTATTGTCTTCTTTACGGTATCGTACTGTATTTTCGTAACAACGTTGTTACGAAAAGACAGTAAGATACCCTACAGTATTAATAAAGATTAATATTATAATAAAAAAATTAGGTTACTGACGTGATTTGAATTTGTATTACTTTGCTTAAAGCCACTAATGTTTTTTCAATTATGTTACAGTGAATCCTGCTTAATCATCGAAACTGATTATTCTCTTTTCAAAGATAATAAATTACAAAGACCTAACAGGATCCACTTGAACTACTCCTTGTCCACCGTTCATTCATTGGTTTTAAGAGCGGGTACAAAACCTGTCGATGATCTAAATTAATTATTCTCAAAGTGAAATATAAGAGATATCTAATATTGCAAAACTGTACAAGTTTAAACATTACAATAGTTATTAACTATCCAGTACCTAATTTACCTAACTTAATAAGAATAAATTAACGTGTTTAAATATATACAATTTTTCTTGCAAAGCCGAGCTCTATTCTACATTAATTTATATCTAAATGGTAAATAGAAGTAATATATTAGGCTATGTAAAGTGACTCGTTTGTGATTACAAACACTTTACATTGGGCCTTATACTCGTAACAATCTTTTCTTTCTTATTTTTAAATGCTACAACTTAGAAGTTTATGTCTCTATCCGAAACCTGATGTTTTTATAAAGGATACTAAGCTATGTTTATAACCGATACATTTATAATACAGCTATGTTTCGTCGCATTTTAATTATCAGATGTACATATATTTATTACGACTATTAAAAATGGCCATATAATGTATAATAAAATTGGGTATAGTAAAAGAGCAATGGAGAAGGCTATGCTCAGAGTATCCCTTCAATATATTTGAAATGGAGTTTCCACAGTATGCTAGTTTTGCGCTCACTTTACGCAGTTTGCAGCGTTATGTGCGCAGACTGCCTCAGTTAGCGGCCGACTCACAGCAAAACCAGTTCCAGCCGGCGGCGGCGATATGTTTGATAGCCAGCGTAGTGAGTCCGTTTGCCGCAATTTGTTCATGCGGACTTTTGGAAAGAAGCTATTGACGTATTCGGATGTGTTCATGCTTGCATCGCTTATTACTAACGACGTCAACGTTACTTCAAATAATCCATCGTGACAAACACAACCAATCCCTTCGTACAACAACAGTAATGTGAAAATTCAGTCGGTCGATCTAAATAAGCGACTAACTCAAAACAGTTTGCTTGCGGCGGACGAAAATTGATCTGAGTTTGCAGCTAACTCACATTTCAGTTCGCAATACAAAATATAAAATACAAAACATATATTTTATCAATAAGTGAGTAGATTTAAAACATTACATATCGGTATCAACTATAACAGCATTGAGGAAAGATGCCGGAGCAGTAAATCCCGTATGCCTCGCATAGCCTAAGTACCATACGATGGACACTATATGTGCACAAGTGCCGATCGTACGTCGCCCGGACGCGAACACGTCTGGTGTCAGTCGATCCCCTCCTCTCCCTCCCCCGCTGCTCTTGCGCACACCCCGCGCTCAGGAGCAACGGGACTCGAGTTAAAATGAGGAGTGCATGGCAAAGTCTTACGTAAAAACGTTATTAATAGAAAACATGAACGGAAATGCCGAAAATATTACCTTGGTACTCATTTTCTTACATAAATAAGTGGTAACTTATATACTCGTATATGTATGTTTATCGCCGGGGCCACGAGACTGTCTAAACAGGTTACTGTGGCCCTGGAAAGCAAAGGGAAACTGAAGGAACAGGGTTTTTATTAGTTAGTAAGACTGTCGTTTATCTTCAAACGCAATCAGATTTGAGAGTGGCGGCTATAGTAAAAATTGTTCCTCTTGGTAAGACCTTTTAAACGACACTACAATCATATCTATTGGAGCCGGGTACCATTTTGCTCATTCTTCTTTGCGGCTCAAGTAGTAGAGCTCAAAATACGCAGTCAAACCCAATTATCCGATATGAATCAATGAATTGCCAAACTGTAGTGGCAGTGGGCGGGGCACACAGCTCGTAGGAGCGACCATCGCTGGGGCAGAAAGGTTCTAGGGTGGCAACCACGAACCGGAAGACGCAGCGGGAATCTTTCAAGGGTGGCGGGTAGCTACTGGATGCATGCAGCACAAGATCGGCCATAGTGGAAATCCTTTGGGGAGGCATTTGTCCAGCAGTGGACGTCTTTCAGCTGATTATATGATGACTATGATGGTACATTTTTATAGAGTTTCGTCATTTGCCCTAAGAAGGTTAAGTTAATATAGTTAAGTTAAGTTAAAGTTTCCTACGATTTTATTATATGTATAGATAATATATCTTAGGACATTAGTACAATCGGTTATCTGATCCTAAACTGAGCAGAACTTGTACTATGGAAACCCGACTGATATACTACATATACTACTTTTCTTTTGTAAATACATAATTCTTTAGATAATAGTTTAATATGTATTGTAAATTTTAACGTTTGTTTCTTTTTCAGTTGGGTGTTTGGCAACTTCTTATGCAAAATGTATCAATTTGTGCATTCCCTGAGCTACACGGCATCAATATTCATCCTGGTAGTGATATGTACGGAGAGGTACTTCGCTATTATACATCCCATTACTTGCAAACAGATCCTCACTTCAACAAGGCTAAGGGTAAGATTCATATTGCTACTACTAATATTATAGAACCGACTTGCGAACGTGACACGAGGGAATGATTTTATTGGAAAAAATATTCCCAATACCGCTAGAAAAATTGTCGTTTAGTAATAGTGACATCTAATATTCCATCGACTCGTGAAAGACTTGACAAACATACCGAATGTTTTTCTGTAAAATTAATAAATGTTAATAATTTTTCATATTTTTAAATAAGATAAATAATTTTAAATAAGACAAATAGGTTCCTGAAAACTTAAATAAACTTGATGTTACACTTAATATTATTATAATAATAATGTCCTCCCAGCCGAATTACGGCCACGGCGGCCAGTCTCAACAGAGATTAACCATCTGCGCGGGACATATTATAGTGCTCAAGTGTGTGCGAAAACACAGGAGTACTTTCTATTCCATCACTCTCATGATCCGATGGGACGCCTAGGCGACACGACCGGAAAGAGGTCCGGTACAGGACCGACGGCTTAACGTGCTCTCTGAGGCACGGGGGTATAATACCGCCAACTCCCAGACTTCGGGCTGATGCTGAGAAATTTTCTTTTTGCAGAAAAGTCCAAAATCACTTTTTGGCCCGACCCGGGATTTGAACCCTCGTTCTCTGTGGGTGAATACGCTACCGCTAGACCAACGAGGCAGTCAAATGTTATTAACTTTGGCGTTGAAAGATTATTTGGATTTAAAATTAGTAATAAATACTTGACATCTTTTTTAAGACTTTCAAATAGAGGTTTATTAGTTCTTACACAAATATGAATTGTAAGTTCTCAACAAACACTTAATTATATTTCTATAGTTAAATAGCTATTACCATCCATTTATACATATATGTTTTTATTTTCATCTAAAACTATTTCAAAGCCTATTAGGAAATCCGATTAGTACCTCAGTGACAAATAACGTCAAATAGCCGTGAAATATTGGAGTACTTACTGCGAAATCATAGAATTATTTAATGGAATTCCTCGTTTTTCACGTAGGATATTGCTATGCCAAAAGAAAATTGAGCTTTGCGATGCTTTTTAAGATATTTGGGATAGTAAATATCTTGAAAAATATAAAGAACGCAGCGGGTATGACACAAATATTCACCGCAGAACACCTAAGCAAATTTTGTTTGATTTGGTCGTCATCAGTTTTTTATAAACATTACGGTTATTAGTTGAACGAGGCTAAAATACAAATTAGCCGCGTTGAACCGTTTAAAAACAGTAATCAAAATTCGAAAATGGTTGACAATTTTTTCAAATATTAATAACGGTTTTTATTTTTTCCATTAGAATTATATTTTAAGGGGCCCGACTTCTCACAATCATCTTTGAAAAATGAGTGAAATAAGCTTTTGGCCGCTCGTTTTGCTTTCATTTTAAATATTATGCTTTTTAACACCGGCTTGTACCTACACGGTACCGACACGTGATCGTGGCCGGGGAAAATAAGCATTTCTTTATCAAACTGTTGTTTAATCTCTGTCCAAGTCGTTTAACCTATTTTCAATTGTTGAATTATCTAACTTTAGGATTGCACAATCTCACTATCTCCACTCTCTATTCCCTCGTTACCATAACATGATAGGACGGCAAACCGATGCGACTCGGGAAAGTTTGGATGCGAGGTGACATCTGAGAGATTTACGTGCTTTTCCAGGCATGGATTTAACACAGACCTCTTTCAGTCTGCTTCCAGGCAGTTATTGGGTGTTTTTCTTTAATGAATAATCCGTATAACATTTGTCGAAACTTTCGAACGGAATTTCATAATTATCATAAATTTTGGGTAGACAATGTTTTGACACAAAAGTTACACCCAAAAACCTCATAACTTTATAACAATAGATATATCAAGTGTGGTGTTTGAGGTGTTGAAACAAATATATGAATGTCTATCAAAGGCATCCATTTCAAAGCTTTTATTAAATTTCAAAACATTTGAAGATTGAAGTTATTCTAAATTACAGCTCATTTCCTCGTTGGGGTTGGTAGTCTTTGATGAGAAAGTCATTGATATTAAACTCAACAAGAAGTGTATTTTAAAGCATCCGCTGTGAAGCCATCTAGTATATATTCATTAAGCTATTAACTGAAATAACATTTATTTTCCTGATAAGAATTCACCGTCGTTTTAGCGGTCGAATCAGCTTGAATATCCCGTGACTGACAGAATATTAGATCTTTATCTACAGAGTGGTTTCCGGGCTGCTGATTAATTTGTACCGCGCTCACTTACTAATACAACAATTATTTGTAGCATTATGGTATTTGGCAAGCTTCACGAAGCACAATGGTCGATCTTAATAATCAGAGAGGTAGGGCACAGCGTTCATTCGCTCAAATAGCAGCCCGACTGGGGAAGTACCTCTAACTTACACAAGACATTCCTTAATTAAATAACGTTAATAATTTTAATTTTAATGTCGCATTGTCACATGGATGTCGCATGGATGTGAGCTCATCGGGGTGGGAGGAAGGGACAGCAACACTGGTTTGCTGACTCTTTTAAAGGCCGGCAACGCATCCGCGACCCCTCTGGTGTTGTGAGTGTCCATGGGCGGCGGTGATCACTTACCCCCAGGTGACCCACTTGCTCGTTTGTCGACCTCTTATATAAATGAAATAAAAATCGAATGCGTTATAATATGTTCAATAGGGTGATAACTAACACAAAAAACCGCATAAATGTCGACTCAGATTTTGTGTATCTTAAATGAATATTGGCTCATAAAATAAATATTGTACATCTAGATGGATCATTTGGGTAAGAATTGATGTATATAGAAACTTAAGTTTAGCTCTCAAGTCTTTTAATCCATATGAATCTTTCTGCCTCACTTTCATCGGAGAAAACCGAGACTGAGCTTAGCCTAGCCTACCTTGGCAGTCGTGGTGGTTGTCTTTCAAGTTCACTTCTAGAAGAGACTGCCCAAGAATGGGGAGATATGCCATAATCACCACACTTGGATGACGGGTTAGTAATTTTCTTTTTTTTTTTTATTAGAGTAAAATAATTTCAGCTATATAAATCATAACAGCTACATTATGAAATTGGAAGTGGATACCAAGTTAGTTTTAAGTCAGTGTTATTTCTTATGACTTATACATAATGTGATAAGATATAAGAATTTTATATTAGAGTTTCAAATATCATTATCGCTTGGAATGGCTTTTAGGAAACGGGGATATAACTTTTAGATATGTGATAGTGTTCAAATTTATGAGATTCAATATTATTTATGACCATGCTATTTTTATTGTCAATATTATATTAATTGTACTGGAAATACCCAAAAATTTATTTGTTTCGAAATTAATTGTCCAGAATAAAAATTAAAAAAAAAAGTCCACCAATACTTGGTAATTAACTTTTTTTAAGCCATTTGACCTGTATGTAACTAAAGAAAAAAGAATGAAAATCATTCTTAATTTAAAGATTTTCTGACTAGAATTTATACAATTCATTCTACATTTATCTTAACGCAATTAAGATGCTTTTTACATTGATATTTCTTCTGTTGATTTATTGACAGTTGACTGCGTGCAAGAAATTTCTCATAGCAGAAATAGGTAACTAAAGTCACTACTCTGACTGACAGTGACGAGTATCACCTCCCCATCTCATCCCATGGGACGTAGAAGAACACAGACGCTGCTGCCCATTCTCTAGTATGTATATGAACACCATACTGTGATCGCTAACTCGTCATCCAAGTGTGGTGATTATGGCATACAAGATTTGCCCCGCGGTTTTACCCGCGTTAAACTTCATAAATTATAGCCTATGTGTTATTCGGATATATAAGCTATATTACCATAAAGTTTCACCAAGATCCGTTCGGTAGTTATTACGTGAAAGAGTAACAATTATATACTCACACACTCACAAATTTATAATATTACTGTGATGTCCCATTCTTGAGGGAAACTCTAGTCTACAGTGAACTTAATTCTGCTGAATGTAAAATAGTATCGATGTATAAAATTATGACATAATTTCTAATAGGTATATATTTTTAGTAAGATCATTTAAGTATTTATTTATCTATATAAGTATATCAAAACCTTTGTATTAGATTCATATTTGGCCTACGCAAATATGATCACGTTTCATTGTTCCGTTCAAAGCTCAAATGGTTGCCAATCCGCCTTCGTCGGAATGCTCATGTTCTTTCTTTATTATATAACACTCTGTTTAATCCCGCTACACCTATATACCTCAAAAACCGTTTCTAGTTTCTCTGTGACACGCATACCAGATTCCTAAGATCATCACACAACCTAAAGCTGCATACTCCTATGCACTCTACAATATTTATGAGCAAGTCATTCTCAGTTCAAGCAGTACAATTGTGGAATTCCTTGCCAGTTACTATCAGACGTGCCCAAACTCTTACCACGTTCAATAAAGCAGTTAAAGAGCACCACCTAAGTTTGTAGTCACCTATTGTCTAATGTAATATTTATGTATTTTTTATTTTTTCTTATTTTTTTTTAAGTTGTATAATATGCACTGTATTGTATTTATACATAGTTTTATTATATCTATATATATATATATATATATATATATATATATATATATATATATATATATATATATATATTTATGTATATGTATGTATATATTTATGTATATGTTTATATTTATTCATGTTTTTAGACTTATCTACTTTTTCATTTGTTGCACACCTACTATTTTTAAAATAATTACAGTTCTCTAAGTCAGATCTATCTCAGAGTCAGAGCTTATTATCTATCTGTTTTAAGCGGAGAGTTATGTTTATTCTTATATAAATTCTACGACCAATGGCATCTAACAGACTAGATTATCTACATTTATACATATTATTAGGTACCTACTGAAATAGAACTCAATTTTCTAATTCACCTTCTTCCTAAAGGTTTCCAATCAGGACCCAGGTGCATA
Organism: Pseudoips prasinana; assembly: GCA_951640165.1. Lineage (NCBI taxonomy): Eukaryota > Metazoa > Arthropoda > Insecta > Lepidoptera > Nolidae > Pseudoips > Pseudoips prasinana. Next base: position 20,348,508 of record OX621237.1, on the reverse strand, counting down.
CCCAAACCCCAAAACTATCTAAATTCAGTAAGTACCTACAGATTTGAATGGTAAACTTCGACAGCCCGGATGTTCCGCTTTATAGAAATCTAAAACACAAGAAAAGTATTATTATTAGAAATTTAGTTTAAGACATAGTTAAAAACACGTCGCATATTTAAATTTGTTTATAGACGCTTTATATCTTTGAAATTTGAACTTAAAAAACACTTAAATAAAATAAAAACTTGGGGTCTAAAAAGCTCATAAATTATGTAATTAACACAGTTTATGTTTTTTTATTTTATTTAAGTGTGTGTTGTAGTTTCATTCATAGGTAGCAGGGAAATGGTTTCCGTTTCTTTACTATTTTTTTAATAATACTTTGCAGAAATATTACACTTTGTATTTATGAGTCAACCTTCAATGATCCCTTCAAATGGTATTCGTTAAGACATGCGTAATAAGGTTGTTCAATTTTATGCGCCAAGTAGGTTTCTAGAAAATAGCTCGTGACAGATCGACAAAAATACAACGGGCAATAATATAATATAACAATAATCATAAGCCTACAGCTCCTTCCTAAATCGTACCAATTAATATACAACATATAAAATAATGAAATAGTGATTGTATGTAGTTTGTAATGTCAAAATAACAATACAACTATATAAGGCACTCATTACCGTTTTTTTTTTACTTTTTTATCTGTCTAATTGTTTGTTTCGGTCTATACAAATGTTCACTGCATAAACTGGTTTGCACTGGCAAATAGCAGATTTTATAAAGATTAATTTAGCTTACTAATTTTGTTTACGTATATAATGCGACCTTAGGCTGAGTTCAGAGTGACGCGCGCGGCACGCGCCGGCGGCCAGCGCGTCTCAACAGCCGCGTGCGAGACGCGTCACTCTGAAACCGCTAGCTGCCAGTAGAGGAGCTTGGGCACCGCTGGCCGACGGCACGCGTCTCACACGCGGCGCGCTTGAACTGCGTGACTATGAAACGCAACTACTATCTAGTGTAATTGAAAGCGCGCGCGTTTGGACGGCGCCGCTCGCCGGCGCGACTCTGAAATCAGCCTTATAAAAGTTATTTTTCTGTCAAACGTATCTTCTTTCTTTTCTGTACCGTGAACTAAGTGTGAGCCAAATTTTATAATTACCGGTTTAGAACAAAGTCACATTCGCATTTACGCGGACTAAGTCGCGGGTGATGGCTAATTATATATATACATAATAAAATAAACCTTCGTTTATAGATGGTGATAGTTGGCGTGTGGATCACAAGTGCAGCATACAGCGCACCTAAATTCATTTGGGTGGAGACAATCACTAACGACCTGGGCAACGGGCACATGGAGACGATATGCATCCCTCATCGCAGGAAATATAACTCGGAATTATTCGACATGGTCAACTTTGGGCTGCTTTACGTGACTCCGCTGTGTGTAATGACAGTAAGTAACTTTTTAATTTTAATATTACTAGCGGCTCCCGCGACTTCATCTGCGTGGTATTTTTGTATGACAAAATATTTGTACAAAGTTATATTTATTCTTTACTTAATTCACTTCAAACTAGGATTTTTCTTTTTACAGTTCAAGTTCGAGTTACTTAAAACACCACATACAATGACTAATTACGATAATTTTGAAGAAATAATTCCCAAACTAAATTATTAAAATTTAATTTAGCAAGAGTTCATAGTTCCGTCAACGACCAATGTCTCCTTCCCCAAATTTTGGCTGTGACAGAAATAGTGAAGGAAGATTGGTCAGTTGCATGAAAAATATAAATATAACATAGATTGGCCTGTTGGTTTATTGGAAAGTTATCCTGACTGCTAAGCCAGAAGGCATGGGTTCGATCCCCATCCCGGACAAATCTGTGTGATGAGGACGATTATTTTTTCTGTCTGGATGTAGTTTATCTATTATATATGCATGTATTTAGACATAACTATGACTGATTACAATAATACAAAGTGTGCCTAGTTCAGATGACTGTGTGCTAGTTGACCCAAGATTAAAAATCAGAGTTTTTAACCGTCTTCAAAAGAATAATTATATAAAATATATATTATAAGAATAATTATTCAAAAGACTAAAAGTTAATCAATGAATGTAACGCAATTTTTCCATTGTTAGTGAATCAATTATGATAATTCTGTATTCAACATTTCTTCGAATTTGATCAAATTAGTCGTTGTATAAAGATATGTAATTTGGTTGTAAGTTTCCAAAAAACAGTGATGGTATAAAACAAACTCGTATCCCTGAGCCCTTAACGCTCGACTGGGATTCAAACTGTGTCGTCAATACCACATCAACCATTCCAGTTCCATCACTATTTCCAGTAGTAATTTAATTTACATCAAATCAAATATTATAGTACCAAGTAAGATCATATTTATTATCAAAATAGGCGAGTTTAAACGGTATTTGTCGGTTTATATCTTGCCGATAAATAACTTCTATCTTACGCCTCCTGTTCATTACAAAGACCGTCCTTAGGCGCATGACTTTATGAAATTGGCTAGACGGCCCATTCAGTAACTGTTAAACACATAAAGCAACACGGCCCACCGGCAGACCGGAGGGGAGTAGCCATAGCGTTTTTTCCCGATACAGAATTATCTGTCATTTTTTGCGGGGGGAGATATGCACTGCGCATACTACATTGACAAGTTGCGCACAGCCGTGGCTGTTACAACTGTCGATATGGTTTATCGATAAATTCGAGAACTCTCTTAGGGAAATCAGGTTACAAAGTGATACAAAGGTGGATATTTTAATAAAGATATTATTTATATTTAAGATATTACATCTTATTTCTTAGGGTTGGCGATGTATTTGCAAATTCAAGTGGTTTGTTGGCCTTCAGATTGCTAAAGCCTATCATAAAAAAACCTTACGGAACAAATACAATCTGGTATTAGAGTTGGTTCGGTGGCCTCGACCAATCTTCTTCTATTGTTCGCCAACACTAGAAAATCAGAGGTCTTGAAATAATCTGAGCAAATGACGCTGTTTCTTGTGAGAATCCACGAAAGTCTGTTATTACAAAACGTTTTCCATATATCCCTTATACTGGGATCTTTAGGAGACCTGCAATAAATAAATAAAAATATAAATTATTGAAGTTCACACTTAGTCATTTTAATATAATGTATTACGTACATGCATAGTTTTTATTATTATTTATTTGTAACATTGTTGGCCACATGGGATTGTCTATTAGAAATTCCGGGAAGATCCATATTAATATCAACATTTCGATGCAAGTACATAAATAACTACCTAATTCCGATCTCTTTCCTTTTTTTTAAGACAACGCTCGCAATAGGAATCTAAACCCTGTGTCGCTGGGGACTTTACCAAGATATAATAGACGGACACAAATTACATCCAGACTCAGAATAACTAATAGTTGTCCGGCACGGGACTCGAACCCACGATACGAAGAGGCGAGGCGACTGTCGTAGCCGCTGCGCCACAAGTGCAGTCAACATCTAATTATAATAAATGTTTCAATGTAATGTATTAATAGTCGAGGCTACTGTGCTATCTTTAATTTGATACTATTAAATAAAATAAAAAAGGTTTTTATTCGCGTAGATTTTAAAAAAGCGCTTGTATACAGTCAGAACATGTTTGTAGTAATATAGTTAAGTATATATAATTACTAACATAACATAATTGCCAGTTTTATCGGTAACTATCAATCCACTAACGGGTAACAACACTATCGCTCGGTGACAGCGACTACTCGGATACCGGACTCGGATCAGTTGCTCGACCGATCCGCATATTGTATGAGGGCGAACGGCCTGTGTTGGTAAACAAATCCGTAAGAATACGACCGATAATATTTTAGATTTTTAAGTTTAAAAAGAAGTAAATAGCAATAATACGATTAAAATTACTTACATATGAAAGGTAACACCATCTTTTTGTAAATTTGAGGTGACAGATCTCTTTTTGCAGCAAAAATCTGAACAATTTGGCATTTTAGCAGGACGTCGATTCAACCGCGTGACTAGATTTAGTCTAGTGAGCAGTGCGACTGCAACTAGTTTTATTATACGCACAGGACCGGGTGGACTTGTACTTTGACAGAGGGGAACGCCTGCGTATGGCTACTCCCCTCCGGTCTGCCGGTGGGCCGTGTTGCTTTATGGTTAAACACGATAACATAGTAAGTAGTAGCTACCAACTTACTTAGTACTACTTGATAAGTTAGTAGCTATTACTTACCAAAGTTATCATGCTCGACCGTTTATATTGAACGTGAGAGTTAATAAAGTTTAAATGAAATCTCTAATTAAATTTACCTTAAATGGTCATAATGTAGGTTCATAATTAATTGTTTTAGCTCTTATACGATAGAGTTCAAAATGAGGTGGTAACTGTTATACCATTGTCAGATTAAGGGTTACCCCAAATTACAAAAGTAATTGCATTTTTCTATAAGTACAATAAGGAAATTTCACTGTCCACTGGTTTTGAGCTAGGTTGGCCTTAAACAATCTAACACGTAACAAGATATATTCCAAATAATGTAATTCAAAGTAATGTTTAATATACATTTTATTACTTTGAATTTTGGTATTCTTATTTTCGCTTGATCTTTTCGATCGTTTTTTATTTAAATCCAATCACAACAATAAATATTATTATCACGACACAAGCGCAGTTAAATTGTAACATGATATTATCAGTCTGCACATTACTGCAAAAAACACTAATAAAAATATATTATTACTGCTTGGCTGTGAGTATAAGAAAAATATTGAACATTATACCGCAAATGTCGATTTTCAAGGTAATGGGATACTAAATATGATTGATTCGTATCGATATAAAATTATAAATTGATATTCGTATACGTTCTAATTTTATGTTCGTGTACGTTCTAATGTTATTGTTCAACTAAGATGATTTTTAGCTATACATTTTTATTCTCATGATTTACTCACAACATAAAATTTGAACGTATACGATATTTATCAAAGTTTAAAAATCTGCATTCGAATGGATTCATTTGGTTGCACTACCATAAACAAAGACGCTTGGATCTATAGATATACTACTATATATGTATTTGCTTTTCTGCCAAAGTTTAAAAAGCCAATACTCCCTGTCATGTAGAAAGAAAACTACATTGTATAACTTAATCAACTTTTTATATTGTGAGTCAATGTCATCAAAATAGATATTAAATATTTATTACCGCGTCAACTTTGCTGGCTCGATAGCAAACACGGTCGCAATTTACAGCTGATATTGGATATTAAATCGATACAAAGAGCTTATCGTGGAAAAAATATTCGAACACAGCAAGATTCGCCAGAATATTGAAAATATTAGTTATTACTTTATGGATCAAGGTTATCTTTGAAATTCCCTGCCATAATTTAAGAGACGACCTCAACCAATTGAATCTGTGATGAATGTTTCCCTGCGACAATTATTTCAATGTCGAAAAGATGGAATTTGTTGGTGCCACATGTGGTGAGTATTTGGATAACGGAGATATTATAGTCCCTACTACTGTTTAGAGTTATCGGTTTTGTTGATATATACGGCTCACACCGTTTGTGCTGCATTTGATGCCATAACGGAACTCGTATTCAAGAATGACACGGTCATAAAATACCGAATATCAGGTATTTACAGCCAGTAGCACTCACCTGACGATAAGTGATCAACTAGATAAGGCACCTAGGTGCCTTATCAAGTCGATCACGTGGCTAATCTATAGATGGGAAATCTACAGATGGGAATCAATTGTAAATGGGAAATCTATAGTTGGGAATCAACTATAGATGGGAAATCTATAGTTGGGAATCGACTATAGATGGGAAAGACAAAGTGTAATATCATCATACCAGCGACCAACTTGGCTTTGAAATCTCTTCAAAAACAACTTTAGCACAATTTGTGTCTAAGCGGTTGATTTTCTACGGAAGAGACAAATAGGGGGCGAGGGAAAATCGTTTCCCATTTTAACATGAAATTACGAGAAATAATAATAAAAAGGAGTCAAAAATATAATTACTGTATACACAGCGTCGTTGTCAAATAATGCTTTCAATGACAACGGCTAATCTTAACCACAATTTAATACAAATATTGTCATGTTATTGAAGTCGACGGCAGCTGGTGCAGTAAACTTTAATACGAATATGGAATATTGTATATCAGAGGCTTAACCAAACACGTACCACATATAGTGCGCTGTTAAAATAACATTTCCTCTTAAACACTTAACATGTAAAAATAACATAAACATGCATGGAATATAAAACGTTTAATATCGTGAAGGAATAATATGAATCTGTGCATTGTTATGGAAATATAGAAATCCGCTACTTTGGTTTTCATTATAATATAATTAGGATTTATACAATACTATCTGCACCCGGTCTGCGTGGCTTTGTAAAGGAAAATATATTAATTTGTAGGGGAAATATAACACGAAATTAACAAAAATAAAGAAAAAACTTTCAATTCGATCTTACTCCTCTTCGAGCTACCAAACCTTACAGGAATACCCACTGTGCTAATATGGAAAATGTCTGCAAATTTCAGCAACGTTCCAAGAATAATGGATGGATAAAAAGTAAAACTACTGAAACACGTTTTCGCCATGACCTTTTTGTTTTCAAAGCGAATTAAGAAATTAACCGAATTTTGAAAAAGTAATGGAGAGGCGCGATTCATCAATTCCATATATTTTCTATATGGAATTGATCAATTCAATCGTAAATGCCATATTGTTTTTAGAAATAAAAGCCCTCGCAAAATGGTTATCGATATTTAGCCCCCGAGGATTTAAACCCTTCCATAAAGCTCTCCAATTGTGTGCTCTCTAAAGATAATGGATATTATTTTAACGAAATTTATATGATGATATTCACCAAGTTTTAGATTTATTTAAGGTTTGAGTTCCTTTTATAGAATAGAATAGAATACTCTTTATTGTACATCATAAGAATACATATTTTATAGGATATTACATAAACAAGTTGTACAAAGGGCGGTCTTATCGCATAAAGCGATCTCTTCCAGACAACCTTAGGATGGATAGGAGCTGAACAATAACTAATAGCAGTAGGTGTGCAACAAGACATACACCAAAATTGTGGTATATCCACAAAAAAAAAAGATATTTAATAAATTTACTGTTAAAAAGATGGAAATGTAAAATAAACATAATTAAATAACTAAATAAGAAAAATACTTTATTTAACGTAGGTACCATAAATTATACAGACAAATAATGTTCTTTGACCAGCTTTTTAAAAGCTGATATTGTCTGGGCACGTTTATTTTCAATAGGCAAGGCATTCCATAGTCGAACTGCCTGCAAACTAAACGATTTTCCCATGAAAATGGATTTGTGCTCTGGGATATGTAGTTTTAAATTTTCTGATGATCTTAAGGATCGCAAATGTGTGTCACAAAGGAACTCGAAGCGTTCTTTAAGATATGTAGGAGTAGCAGGGTTAAAGAGAATGTCCGTCCCCGTAGTTGGAAAATTAAATAAGTCCGATTTTGGCGAAATTGACTTTATCCTATTTTCAAAACACCTAAAACCTGCCGCATGTTTGAGCCTTACAGGCGTTTTCGTATCTTATTCCGTTCCAAAGATATTATTAATTTTTGCCAGACAGGTCATGACAGATGGAATAATAAATATCTTCAGACAAACACAATTTTTTTAAAGGAAAACTAAATAACTCAGTAAATAAATCAATAACTGTGGTCAATGACAAGATGAATGTCAAATAAATTAAATAACTTGAGTTGTTGAATTTTTCCTCAACTTATAAATTCTTTCACAAAACTAACTTAGTTCTAGGAAAACTAAATAACTCTATTTATTTAATTCTGCGATTCAGAATTCCGATATAACGTACCAAATTTATAAATACTTGATCTTATTTATTTCTTCTACAACTAGATAATGATTAATTATAAGATGATAGGCACATAAAATTAAATAAATTAAGTTGTCATCAAAGGTAATCAGAGGGTCAAGTCTCATTTCGGGTATCGAACCAATGCCGCCTTTTACAAATGAAGAACCTTTTTCTGATTCTGGATCTACATGGAATCCGGACATAAAAGAAGAAAATAAAATAAAAAGGAAACTTAGTTCTTTAATATACATCAATATTTCACTGGCTAACTAGAAAAAAAGAGTTAAGAGATTTGAACGAATAAACCCGATTTTGTCGAGAGATTCTAAAGATGAAACAAGTAATATTATAACAACTTGAGCTTTTATTGAAATCCCTATTGACCAATTAGTCTCACCGGGTTACCCTGATAGAAGAATTATGGAACACAATATCACAATCGCTGGAATAACAAATTCAGGAATAGAAACAGGAAATAAGGAAAAAGAAACCGGGGTGCTACAAATCCCCGGCAGACGCCATGTTACCAAAACCGACAACGTCTGGCCCTGGCAACATATAACACTCACACACAGTGGACCGACGAGAATATCATTGAACTGGAGAAGGAACTGAGCAGGTTACATTGGGATATCATAGGTTTGTCTGAAGTCCAAAGAGAGTTTTTAGGAATATCGTGTCCTCCCAACGATAATCCTAAAATCCGGGAACCTGCTATATTTCCGCGAGGGCGACCAACTGTTTCAAGGTGATGTCGGGTTCATAGTTCAAAAGTCCCTCGTCCACAAGGAACGTAGTGAAACTCGAGAGTGTGTCGACTAGGGCGGCATACCCTATAACGTAACTTATAACGTATTCGTTGGAGGTCATACAGGTTTACGCGCCGACTTCGACGCACTCCGACGATGAGGTTGAGGTCATGTATGAGGATATTTCTAGAGCCATACATACCTCTAACACTTATTTCACTGTGGTCATGGAGGACTTTAACGCGAAGCTGGGTAAACGATTCGGGAATGAGCTGAGAGTGGCGCAATTTGGAACTGGAGACCGGAACCCTCGGGGCCAAATGTTGGCCGACATGGAGAAGGAGGGACTCTTTATGATGAATTCCTTCTTCAGGAAGCTGGATCACCGCAAATGGACCTGGGTGAGCCCCGATGGTAAAAACAAAAATGAGATAGACTTTATCTTGTCGACGAGACGACAGACGTTTAATGACGTCTCTGTGATCAATGCGGTTAAAACCGGGAGCGATCACAGACTGGTGAGAGGCTCATTGAATCTAATGTCAAGCTCCAGAGGTCCAGAATGATAAAGTCTACGCGCCGACCTTTACCTATCCACGTCCTAAACCCACCATTTCAGCTCGAACTGTGAAACCGTTTCGAATGCCTAGCAGACTGCGAGGAAGTGGACTCATACTACGACAGGCTCGTAGAAGCTGTCCATACGGCTGAGTTTAAGGTCTTCAAGGCCTAGCGTACAAACAGACTTTGCCCTGCAACTTATGGAAGTAATACGGAAAATGGTTCTGACATCCTCAGATGATGCTACTATATACCGGCCGCTCAACAGACAGATCTCAAAGTCTTCGACTCGCGACACGCGTCAATTTAATACAAGTAGTATTAAAGAAGCCATCGAGCGGAACAAAGGCTCTAAAGTGTTAGTAAGAGATCTGTCTGTTGGACAAACCCAACTGACGAAGCTGAAGACAGAGGATGCACGGCAATCGTCACGTCTAAACCGGAGTTGCTGTGAGAGATTGAGAATTCTATGGACAGTTATATACGACAACGCAGTCACCTGCCAAAAGTCTTGTCTTGGACGGAGCACGACCAACCCGACATTACACTGAAGACACCCGGACGTCAGCCTGTACGAGATCAAAATGGCTCTCAGACAACTTAAGAACAACAAGGCTCTTGGTGATGATGGAGTTTCAGCAGAGCTTCTGAAGGCGGATGATACACCAATCCTACGGGCCTTTCAGAAATTATTTAACTCCGTCATACTAGATAATCAAACACCACAAGCATGGCACAGAAGTGTGGTAGTGCTCTCCTTCAAAAAGGGCGACAAAACCCTATTGAAGAATTATTGACCCATCACACTGCTGAGCCATTTGATGATTTCCAGCCTCCCGAACAAGCCGGTATCCGAAAAGTCTTTAGCACCATAGACCATATACATACGCTGCGGCAAGTTATACATAAGAAGTCGAAGCCACTGTGCTTAGCGTTTGTGGACTATGAGAAAGCCTTAGATTATCGAAACCTGGGCTGTGGTCTCTCCTAAGGTGCCAATTCTACTACCAGTAAATCGAGGTGTTAAAATATTTGTATGAAAACGCCACAATGTTAGTGCGACTCCAGGACCAAAACTCGAAACCTATATGCAGTGAGGTGTGAGACAGGAAGATGTTACATCTCCGAAAGTGTTCGTCGCTGCATTGGAAGATGCTTCTGGTCAATGGCGAGTATATCACTCACTTACGATTTGCCGATGATATAGTAGTCATGGCTAAATCATGTCAAACCTCCAACCCCACTCAATTGAAGGTTGGAGACTTTGCACGCGAAGTTGTAGAAAACTATATTTACCTAGGACAGACCATCCAACTAGGTCGTTCTAACTTCGAGAAGGTGGTCCATCGTAGAATCCAACTCGGCTGGGCAGCATTCGGGAAACTACGTAACATCTTCTCGTCCAAAATACCGCAGTATCTCAAGTTGAAAGTCTTCAACCAGTGTGTGTTGCCAGTGATGACTTGATGACAGACCAGATACGTGGTTGCTCACTATGAGCCTTATTAGAAGGCTCAAGGTCACCCAAAGAGCAATGGAGAGGGCTATGCTCGGAGTTTTCTTGCGATATCGAATCAGAAATGTCGGAATCTGCAGGCGAACCAAAGTCACCGACATAGCCCAAAGAATTGTAAAACTGAAGTGGCAGTGGGCACATAGAACGTAGAACCCACGGCCGTTAGAGCAGAAAGGTTCTCGAGTGGTAACCACGAAGACGCAGCGTGGGCAGGTCCCTACAAGATAGACCCATGATCTTGTGCGGGTCGCTGGAAACTGTTGGATGCGAATAGCGCAAGACCGGCAATTGTGGGCCTTTGTCCAGCTGTGGACCTTTTGGCTGATATGATGATGATGATGTTTATTTTTTAAGTTTGTGGCAAGATAAGTACACTTTTTCTAAATTTTAGTTTACTTTTCTATTTATTCCTTAATATAACTTTATCAATATCATAATACACCTTTTATTTCATATGAGACCAATAAATATCAAAGTAATAATAACGTAAAAAGCCACTAAGTTTTCCATTTAAAAATATTTCGTGCTTGATAAATTCAATAACTCCATTTATTTCACCAAAATTTACTCTACCAAATGTATTTAGTTGTAGGAAAACTAAATAAATAGCCGAAATAAGTAGCTAATTGTTGTTACGTTATAAAAACAGTTGTGGCAAAATTAAACAACTTGATTTTTAATTTGTTATTTAGTTATAGTTAAAGATAGTGTTCAGTTTGTTAAAGCATAATGTAAAAGGTTATCAGATCCACAAAATATAAAAACACCGACGGTAAAATTGTCTCACATTTTCTTACAAATGTACATTACCTAAAAAAAAAACACTAAATCGCGTTTATCTCAGAACTACAAAATCAGAGTTATTTAATTTTCCCTCTACGGGGACGGTATATTAGATTTTAGGTAATTAGTTTTGACGCTCCATATAGAAAGAAAATACGAAAAATAAATCCTTACACATGTTTTTTTTTTAAATAAAACCATTACTCACGCTGACTGAGTTATCTTTTCTCTTTAATGTTTAACAAATTTGGAGCGTTGACACTAATTACAAGTAGATTATAGAATTATTTAGAACTTAAAAGTATAATTCAACGTTGATACTCTGGCGAACGGTGTGTCAGGGGATTGAAAAAGAAACTAGTGTTTGCAAAGGAAATTCTGTTGGTGGTATTATGATGTTACAAAAGCCTTAAAAACCCTTACTAGGATTCGAAGCCCTAACGTGATAATACTTAAATATTATTTAAGGCCCAATAATCAAGACGACAGGTAGGGCATGAATCATATTCATAACGTCAAATGACTTTAACAACAAACTGTAAGGTATCATACTGATGGTTAGTGATGATGATGATGACGTCATACACAAAACGAAAAATAAGTACTTGATATTACATTACCGTTATAAATTAGTCTGTAATCTAGTGATAATGCGGTTTCATATATTTCGGGATAAGTACCTTGTGGGCTGTGTTATTTATGACTTTAATTCAATTACAATTGTCCGTTTGAAGTGGTGTGTGATTTAGTATTGCAAATAACGTTACTTTAATGTCGATGTAATGGGTACAAGATACATGGTATATGACATGCGGACTATTAGTAGTTATCATAATCATAATATTTATTTGCGTAAAACACGGTATACAAAGGTTTTATGACTTAGAATGAATGGACATGCGTGTTTTGCTAATTAAATGTAGATAGCGTGCAAAAAGAAAAAGAATGGCTACAAACACCACAGCAATACAATGAAGAAATACAAGTACAATTTTACAGTTTCAGCTCTAGAATTTTTTTTACACTGTAGAAATTATAATTATTAAGCCATTTTTGTAAATTAATTTTAAATAAGTTGGTAGTATTTAACAATTTTAAATTACGAGGTATTTTATTATAAATACGCACACACATAGCTATGCAGCTTTTGTTGTACTTGGTTAGCCTGGGAGCGTCATCAAGCACTAATCGGTTGGGATCACGCCTATTTCTGGGATTTACTTTGTCTATAGTTTTAAACAGAGCATTGTGCTTCCGTACGAACATGCATATCTCTAAGATGTACAGTGATGGTAGCGGCAGCAAACCAAGTTTCCTAAATACTGGTTGGCATGACTCATCAGGCTGTAACCCGTATAGGGCTCTAATGCACTTTTTTTGTGCGACAAAGGCTCTGTTTTGATCAGTACTGTTTCCCCACATTATAAGTCCGTAACGGAGCGTTGACTCTACATAGGCTTGGTATGATAAAACGGCAGTTTTAATATTGGTGACATTTTTTACTTGTTTGAGAGCATAAACAAATTTATTTATTTTGCAAGAAATGTTATCTATGTGTGTTTTCCAATTCAGATCTTCATCTATTATTACTCCTAAGAATTTAGTGTGTGTTACAGGTTTGACCTTAGGTATACATAAATTAATATTGTATCTACTATTATTACATTTATTGAATTGAATGTATACAGATTTGTCCAAATTTATTTGTAAATTGTGTATGTCAAGCCAGTCAATTAATATGTCAATAGTGTTGTTAATGTCATTTTGGTGGTCAATTATAGTATTATATTTTTTATTGGAAGTCACAATTATAGAAATGTCGTCAGCAAATAGATAACATTTATGATTAGTAATGTCAAAAATGTCATTTATGTACAAAAGGAATAAAATTGGTCCCAGTATGGAGCCTTGTGGGACACCGCATTTATTATGTTTGTAATCAGATAAATAAGATACCACATCATTATTGTTATTGATTTATATTATTACAACACTTTGTTGCCTATTTTTGAGATATGATTCGATCCACTGTACAGTTGGACCCCTGATAGCAATAGATTCTAGTTTGGAAAGTGGTAGATCATGTGAGACTAGATCGAAGGCTTTTGACAAATCGAAAAACAATCCGGTGGTTAAGTTTTTATAGTTAATACTGGTAAGTATAGTTTTCATAACAAAATAGATTGCTAGTGTAGTAGACTTATGCTTTTGAAAACCATATTGATCACTTCGAATTATATTGTATTTATCACAACATTCAACAAGTCTCTTGTACATACATTTTTCAAATAACTTAGACAGGACCGGTATCACTGTGATGGGACGATAATTTCTGACATCACATTTGTCACCTTTTTTATATAGTGGTTTTACGATCGATAATTTTAATGCATCGGGAAATGTTCCACAGTAAAACGACAAATTAATCAAATGTGTTAATACTTGCAAAATTTCATTAGCACATGCTTTAATCATTTTTGTATTAATTTCGTCATATCCTTCAGAGGTCGTGTTTCTTAGAGACATTATTTCCCGTTTCACTTCATTTTCAAACATTTGCTTAAGGAACATTGAATTAGCATTCAAGATACTACAAAAAGATGTGTCTGTGTATTGTTACTAGTACAATTAATGTAGTGGTTGTTAAATTCATTTGCTATATGAGTCGGGTTTGATATAATTCTATTGTCAATATTTATTTTTTCTATGTTTCCTATGAAGTTATAATCATTAAATTCATTTTTATAACTGTCCACGTCGCCTTACATTTGTTGTCATTTTTATTGATATATTTAATATTAGCTTGCTTTTTTGAACTATAGATGCACTTTTTTAAAAGTCTTGAATACTGTGTGTAATTATTTTTATTTAGTATATTTTTATGTTAATAATATTGATGTCGGAGTTTCCGTTTTGTTTTGCAACTATTCTTTTGACGTTTATGGACATGTAACATAACAAGTTCGCCACGTCAGCAAAACAATTGAGTTGAATTGCTGAGGATAACTATTCAGCTTTTTAAAGAAGAGGTGGAGATGGGGGACCAGTCGACTTGTAATTTTCCGATGATACAATAAAAGCCTTCTAGGCTAACTGTAAACTCGTGTTAGTAAAAATTCCTCTTATATAATAATAATAATGTAATAATAAATCATTTAGTTCTGACATGGTCCATATTATTTGTTAGTAATACATCTTAATAACTAGTGTTAGTAATAACAATTTAAGTACAATGTGAAGGGCACAAATCTAAACCAAGCCCAGAACACGACCACCTGTAGAGTGTAGGGATGTCCATAGGTGACCCAGCAACCGTTGCACACAACAGACAGCATGCGTTTCATCATCGAGGCACATCGTTTCCTTATGATGGCATGAAACCCATCTACGCTCTTTTCTGTAAACATGGCCGAGGCGCTGCATTAGCGCGGCAATCCGAACATCACCCTGAATGCGTTGTTATACTGGACTCGCAAAGTGCTATATGTGCGCTGGGTGAACTTTGTCCACAGGCTGCATGTGTAAAATGATTGGCAATAAGCTTTAAACAACGTTACTTTGACCTATTCAAACAGACACCAATTTTTTTTAAAGATGACTGCATTTATTAATAGCTGATCCCCTGAAGCTGCTATAATTCACTGGCGGGTAGTAAAAAGCAATTATATCAAAATAACGTAATAAATAGTTATTACGTTATTTTGCTATAATTGCTTTTTAATTGCAATTTCCAATTGAGTATCACTGATACTGTATAATATTTTTAATTGAAGAGAAATTATTGCGCAGCTGCAAAAAGTGTAGTTTGGGTCCGGAAGATTCAATAGATTTTGTAGAGAATAGCTTTTTCCTTTTTATTGATTCTAAATCATACCATAAATACGCAGGCGAACCAAAGTAATCTACATAGCCAATTTCCAAATTCAAATTGAGTGTGGACCACGAACCGGAATCGCTGCGTGGGCAGGCCCCCTACAAGATGGACCGATGATCTTGTGAATCCGCTGGATCCGAATCCGTGGATGCGGGTAGCACAAGGCCGGCTATTGTGGTGATATTTGATGGAGGTCTTTATCCAGCAGTGGGTGTCTTTCGGCTGATATGATGATGATGAAATTAAAATGACACGCCGCCGTTCCGTGCGTTACGTGACTACTCACGTAACGCCCGGCACGGCGGCGTAACTGTTACGTTCCCACGTACGTAACAGTTTTCACTATATATTATAAGATACATGTACCCAAAACTAATATTTCTAATATATAAACCAAAACAAATACATTGAATGGAAATTCCACGTATGTTTAGAAGCTACTATAACAGTCCACCCACATATAGAAACACATACATTGGCTAAGAAATGATTGGACTTCTATTTCTGTATCGGGGACGAAATTAGGTAGAAATAAAGGAGGTATTTTTGTTTTTAGTCGCCTAAATGATGATGATAATGATAAAATATAGAGTTATCTGCAAATAAATTTAAGTAAAGAATAAAAAGTAATTAGATTTAAAACAATGTAGCTGTGTAAAATATGTCTTTATTTCCATAAAAAGACAACGCCCGCATTAGCAAATTTAATCGCTATGTCGTGACACCAAGTTTCAAGGTGACTGTTTTAAGCACTGGCTGCGCCACACCAATGAGATTAATTTTTGAGATTTATTCTGGCGAATCTCATTTTCAGACGCTACTCCATTTTGACACAGCTGTACTGTTTTTATCTTACATCTCTTTTTTATTATGTATAATAATAGAAACTAGCTGACCCGGCAGACTTCGTACTACCTCAATTGATGAAAAAAAGACCTAAACTTTTGTTTTAGAAAACGTTTATATGGGAAAAAATGACTGTTTTTAGGGTTTTCTCGGCAATTATTAGAGCTTTTCTTACCTTTTAAATCTTCACTAGACCTCCACGAACATTTCAAAACCAAGTTAAAATAAATCCGTTCAGCCGTTCTTGAGTTTTAGCGAACAGCAATTTGATTTATATATATATATATATATATATATATATATATATATATATATATATATATATATATACTAAAAATACAAATTTCAAAATAAACTAAGACGAATAATGAGTCAAGAGACTTTAATGCGACAATCATTTTCTACAGTTTTACGTGGCGAAATAAAATTAACAGAAAATGCACTAAAATTTTAATTTTATTGGATTATGAACTATGCTGAGTGCAAATCTAAACTAATAAATAATCCAGTTTAGATTTGCAGTTTAGATTTGCGGGTGCTGGTTAGTTTCTCGCCCGATGATTAAATTTATGAGTTTATTGTTTAAAAATGCTGTTTCATTGACATTATAAACTACGTTATACAGAATTTAAATTAGTTCAGTTTGTTTTGGTAAGACTCAGAATCATCATATTATGCCAAATAAAACTACAAACTGTAAGTGAAAATCACATTTTATTATTATATTTGAAACTAGCTGTGCCCGCGACTTCATCCGCGTGTTAATTAGTTTATTTAGATATTTATTTTTGGTTTTTCTAAAATAAATGATGTTTTCTAAAATAAACGTAACCTAAGTTACTGCTAATTACATCAGCTACCTGCCAATAAAAGTCCCTTCAAAATCGGTCCAGCCATTACAGCGACTAGCCGGAACAGACAGACAAAAATGGTAAAAAAAATATTTTGGTGTATGTACCGTATATATATTCCTATACACGTAGTAAAATCTCTAATTTCAATATTACAAACAGACCCTCCAATTTTATTTATATGTATAGAAGATGTATAGATAAAATATTCAACTTATTTTCAGTAACAGCTGAGTATTTAAAGGCTCAGCTTACACGACTTGGTAAACACTCTATGTATAGAATAGAATAGAAAATTGATTTATTCCAGTAACTATGGCTCTTATACACACGATTATTCTAAACCTCTTGGTCAGTAAAGACCTTAATCTCTTTGGTGTCAAGATAAATCAACCAAGTAACTAAGTCTCTTGTTGTGGTTATACTTATACGTATACTTTTATCAATTAATCGGTGGCGACGAGTTGTAAGTTGAATAAGTGAAGCCGATATCTCTGAAGGCCATTACAGTTTCAAGATTTTTTCCCGCTGGATTGAGATGTCGTAATTGTTTTACAATTGTAAAGTTTATTATGATGTACGTTATAATAAGCCGTTGCCGGATATTTTGAGATATTGTGACTAGAAAAAAAATAAAATCTAGTAGTTTTATTTAAGTGTTCCTTTATTTAATACCAATACAGTCATCATTGAGGCTATACATGATGCACGACTGGAGTAACTTTTCAATTAATTTCCTAACTATATATAGTTACTTAAAATAAATGAAATAATGAAATTTATTCAGCACTTGGGTATTAACATACACGTGTACTTGTCAAGCTCACAATGCAGTACATAAACATAGTCGAATATAGTATAAAAATTACAAAAAAAAATTGTCCCTCCGTGCGGTCTGTTTTCTTAGATATATTTCTTAAATCCTAAAATAAATAACAAGTTACTAATCTATTATTTTAAAATTTAGTTGTACTATATGAAAATTAAGGAATTGAAGGCAATGAGCATTTGGCTAGCGCAGAAGGCTCTTAACCAGTAGCTTAAATTGAAAAAGACTTATACCTGAAGCCACCCTTTTGGTGTTCGGGCCACAGCTCAGGGGGCCGCTGAAGCAAAAGGACAGAATTCTAAGAGAGGGTGTGATCAGTTGCACGGGATCACCGATGACGAGTTAAGGGGCTAAAGCGATCCTCGCCGCCGAGGAACCTACCCAAGCTAACCTGCTGCTTTCTCTAGCTACCTAGGTGGACGACCCGAAGAAGAAAGCCACAAAGAAACTCCGGGCTTGCTTTTTTCGTCTTCTTTTGCTTTGTGGTTTTTTTTTCTTACATTGTGATGGGTGTTATGTAGGCTAATGCACGCACAGCAATTAGAATAACCTCTTGCTAGATGAGAAAACGGTGGGTACATCCGCGTACATTTACAAATTTAACAAGTCACACGAAGTCTACCAAAGGCGCCGACTATATGAAAAAAAATTATAATATTATGAGTACCCCAACAACAGCTCGACCAGTTACCGCAAGCACCCGTTCACGAGTATGACGTGAGGGCCAGCCATCGCCTCCCTCGCCATATTACTTGAGAGATTTCATTTAAATTGAACTAATTGTGACGGTACCTTCCCTATAATCTTTAATTTTATCAAGCAACTCGTTCCCACTTGACATTGGTACAATAATATGTGGATAAACCATTATATAACTTAGAATTCAATTAGGTACATCATTGTAATTCGCCAATTTCACCACTGTAAAAAAGATATAAATAGACGCAAAGACAAATCGGCTTCATGAGTCCTCTGCCACTGCTACCTACTGGTGTAATCCAGCCAGTCTGGCCTTAAGCCGTTAAACTCTAGTTAGCTTAAGATAATACTGAGTTTTATGTAGTTCGTTCGGCTGTTAATACTAAGAACGATTATTCTCGTCAGCTGTCGTAGTTGTTAAATGTTAGATCTAACATGCTCCATGCAAAAGTAAGTATATATAACTAAGGAAAAATTTTCTTGGTCTTTAAAATGTAACGTGATAGTAGACTTTATGTGGCAAACCATCTTCATGCTTGCCACAGATTACCCCCCATAGATACCGCATCACAAGATCTTTGTTCTGTTTCAAACTCACCAAAATTAGAGGAAGGCGCGGGTTGCGTGGACTGAAACAAATGCGTTTTGATTGGCTATTTCAAGGTCATAACCAAATGCATTCCAACCACAAATGAATGATGTAATAATGACTCGCTGAATAAATACAAAGACACGCACACATTGCATTTTAGATCTAAAACCCGATCCTAATTCTTCAACTTTATCGCCATTCCTGATATGATTTCTGGGTTCTGAGGCTTAATTACATACCGTGTAAGTAATAATAAGCACTAGCTTTCATCCGTAACTTTGGTCAAATAAAATAAATAATTTGTCGTCTTATTTATGACGCTTATCCTCTGATACGGTTACAGTCCTAAACATACATTCAAATACCTAAGGCCTTAGGACGGAATCGAGAGTAAACCTTTTTAAAGTCAGGTATTAAATATTTGTTGAAGTCGTCAAGTTTGTTTTAGTGTACTTAATCATTTAGACTTACCATTTAATTTATTATTCATATAATTAGCTAGCTCGTTTAAGTTATTATTTACATATGTACTCAATTTTAATATTATGTCGGACCTGTTGTATACACGTTGAACGGTGAACACTTACTACCTAAAACTGTGTATATATTTCTTGTATGAGTATGAGTTGTATAAAAGGATATGTGGACCCAGGCAATATATAGGCGTTGTTTTTTATAACACATGTTTATTCCTAGTGTGGGAAAGCATTGTGTTCTATTTATGCAAATATCAAGCCAGTGATAGAAGTAAAAAGTTTACACACCGTCTGATATGCCGGATGATGGCCCGTGTTATATTTAGGTTACTGCTTAAACAAATATACAGCGACCGCCTATAAAATTTTTACATCACAAACGACTAAAAATATATATGTAACGTCTATATTTGCACTGAGGCAAATATTCCTTTGATAACAGCATTTGTAATTGAAGCGAAGCTGGAGCTTGTTAATATTTTCTGTAATATAAATACTAGTCGTTTTACTTTTAAAAATACTGACACACTAATCTCCTTGTCATTCAAATGTCGTTTATCATCCGACCGCATGAAATATCTCTCAAACTGATCTGTGTGTAATTTTTATGAGGGAGAGAGTTTATTATTTCAGCTTTTAGATTCAAAGGTATTTCATTTCTTGTAGCTACACATATTGCTATAACATACTCTGTGCTGACTAAGGAAATTATTGCATGATCCGTAATATTGAATTGAAATATTATTTGTCGAATATTTTGTAAGATCTTACAAGGTATAACTATACATGTAATTAGTTTTAGGTATTCCGCCAAAGCAATGGGATGGTCATAGCAAAATAAATAATAGGTTTTCGGTAATCGCTACAAACTAATCCTTATATTAAAACATGCTCGAATAAATAATAACATATGTAGATAATTTTATGTTACAGATATTATTTTACAATTTATTTGCCGGCGTGGTTGGTAGATGGTAGCCTTTCAGACAGATACTTGGGTGTACATGCCTGTTTGTCCTGAATCTTGGTGTTATTATCTATATAAGTATGTATTTATATAATACATAATATATAAGAAAAGTTTGAAAAGTAGTTTGCATAGTACAAGCTCTTGCTTAGTTTGGGATCAGATGGCCGTGTGTGAATAATGTTCCAGGGTATATTATTATTATTGGAACGAAGTTCCTTATCGCGCGCTAGACGGAAAAAAATCTTACGAAAAGTTGTCACGACACTTTTTGCACCTGTGCGGCGTGCGCATGTTTCTCTGTCTGCCTCTCTCTCTCTCTTATAGAAAGCAAGCCAGATATTTTCATTTCTATTTCGCATTAAACAGTGTGGTGTCGCGGCGATTATTTTTGTTGAGTGTATACAGGTTTTTTGTACATAATAAATAATAAGAAATAACTTCGTTCCATCCGGGTGTCCCTTGACACCTCTCAAGTTTTTTTTTGTTTTTATATCGATTCAAGATGGAACTAGAGATATCCTCTAGAGAAAGCCTTCTCACGTTTTACCGATACTTTGTCGTAAGATCCAAACTGATAGGTAAGAGTCTGCTATTAAGTCTATTGCCACTATGAAACTGAGCCTGACACATGAGGTACCAACCTCTTGCGTCTTAAGATCACCTTGGGTAAGAAAGTTTATAACTGATAGATTGGCGCCAATTAAAGCTTGGTAAACCTTAGAAGAATCGATCAAGAAGACTTTTTGTTGGGCGAATACGTAAGTATTTTGCGCAATTATTTTTAGTCCCCGATGCAAAAAGAGGTGTGTTACAAGTTTGACTTCGAATTCTGTCTATTTGGACCAATTTCGATGCGGCTTTTTTATTTGAAAGCCAGTTTACTTGCGGTAGTTCTTAGCGATGTTTGATTAATATCGGTCCAGCAGCGGTTTAGAGTTGGGGGTTTTTTAACAGGATAGGTTATTAAGAGCACAGTAAATACATCAGATCAGTTAGCCTGGGCCACAATTGGCTCCCTGGGTCACTTATATTTTACGGGGCCAAACTCTAACCGAGCGTTCATATATACTAACAGTATACAAATCATCTTAATCTATTGATTGGTCTTCGTTGCCTCATTAAGTGAAATGGCACGATTTCGATAGTATCGGAAGGGATGTTAGTGAGCCAAAATAAAAATACATTTCAATGACTATTGGATATTGGGTGATAATGGCCAGTCGCTATCGGTATTTTGTTATCGGATACAAACGTTTCACCCTCAAATTGTATAGAAACCACATTGTTACACAATGACTAAAGGAAATAAAATAAAAAAGCATTTTTGGTTAATAACATTCCGATAGAGGTTAGAAGAAATTCAAAGTAAATGATTTGCGTTTTCATTGGGAGTGATTTTAGTTTTACGAATGTTTAGGTAAAGGGAGTTGTCACGGGATCCTTACTTTTGCAAAATTGGCAAAAACATTAATTTTTTAAAAAATTAGATTCGTACCAAATTTGCCTGTTGATGGCGTTTGTGGCAATAATTTGAAATTGTTAATATTTCAACTACCGTCCTTGAAAAATAGAGAATGATAGATTGTATAAATGGCGTAATAATTAAAGAATTTGAAAATTAATATATATTTTTTTTACTTTAATTGTCCATCCTACAGATGGATAGAGTTGAAATTCCAGCCATTCAACAATGGAACGAGATACTGCAACCTGACCTTAAAACTAATAGGAAACGAATCACAAATATGGTTTCACCAAGATTTTGTTCCAATTAAGCTACGAACGATGAATGACGGGCTGGTGGGTAGATACTTGCCTTTCCCGCCGCAGGTCGTGGTTTCGATTTCCACCCAGGGGCTCTACCGGCTAAGTCACCGAACATTTTTTCTTCGTGAACCTTTGCTATGAGAGGACGTGTAGTTGGTTGCTGCGGTGTATTTAAGTAATTAGTTAATTTCTTAATTCTGAGTGCGCATTTTGAAGAACATCGGGCCCTCTCTTACTATCTTGTGGAGTTTACCATTTACGACGTCGTCCATATTGGATTTTGTTTCTCCGTCTCATTTACACAAGCGTGCACCGAAACACAATTTGTGAGTTATTTATTTTTAAACTTATATTTAAATCTGAATAAACATTCAAAAAGACGAAGCGCCTGGCGAGGCTCGAACCATCGACCACCACGTAACGTGCGGCCTCCGAGTTGCATACAGAAGCCACTCCGCCAAGAGTAGTGAGCGCTGCAACGCGAAATTAATAACTGCTACCTGCGGGCCGGTGCCACCTGTTGCGCCCGGTAACACCTGTTGAGTGCTTGTCACAAGTCGCCTGCGCATCATTTTGCTATAATACTACCAACTACTTTGACAGTGAAACAACGCAACTACCGCTTTACCCGTTGTGTTGCACCACATTCATCGCTATTGGTGAGTCTACAATTTATTACTGCAGAAATAATATACAAAAAGTGAGCACTGAGGTTTGAACTTGCGACGCATCTTGTATGGTGATCGCCCAGTCGCGCTCGTTGGCGCCACGCCACGGATAGGTGAGGGTCTGAGGGCTGCATCGCGATATATATTTGACCACTATCGGCAACAATTCGTTCACTGAACGTGACGTCAAAACCATGATGCACTCGCCACCTAAATCTAGCTCCTCGCCTAGTGTTACTACTTTGCCTGGGAAAGGTGAAAATGTAACTCAAAGAAAGAAAAAACAGCCAGAGTCTGAGATAACACGTGCCATCAACACGCTCACACAGGATATGAACAAGAGACTTGACGAGCTTCGATCGTATTTTGATTGTGCGTTGAATAAATTGTCGGATAACATAATGACCATAAAAACTGATTTGGCAACTGTCACTCATGTCACATCTGATATAAAAAGTGAACTAAACTCTTTGAGAACTGATCACGTTAGCTTGCAGAAAACTGTATCTGCATTAGAGGAAAAGCACAGTTCTTACATACAAGACTTCGTTTCCCTCCGTGAAACTGTTGAATATGCGTCGGATCAGCAAAGTGACCTGCGGAAACGGATAGATTCTATGTCTGAGAAGACTGAGAACACTGAAGTTCTAAAAAATAAAGTATTAGGATTAGAGATTAAGATTGATACCCTTGAACAGCAGGCTCGAATATGCAACTTAGAAATATGTAACGTCCCTGAGAGACGCTCTGAAAATTTAATTTCACTCCTTGAAACAATAAATACGAATATAAATCATTCCATAAGTCAAAAAGACATAATTTCTATCCATCGGGTACCACACGCACAAAAACAAAACACCAAACCCAAAAACATAATTGTAAAACTTAACTCTCGTATGCTGAGAGATAATATGTTGAGCGCATTCCGACTGGCGAAGGGCTTAAAAACTGATCAACTAGGAATAACTGGTTCTAGTCAGCCAATCTATATGAATGAACACCTGACGCTAAAGAATAAACAGTTATTTCGAGCAACCCGTGAGGCAGCCAGTAAGAATAATTATAGATTCGTGTGGGTCAAGCATGCCACTATTCTTGTGCGAGAGGCTGACAGTGAACCAGCAATGGCCATACGTTCCCTTCAGGATATCTCCAAGATTAAGCCAAAGACTGTGTCTACAAATAAAAATTAATCTGTTATGTTTTTTTAATGCCATAGTTGTATTATACAATATCGAAAAGTGCGTGATGTGCATTCGTGAAGTACTATCAAGCACTGCTGTTGTTATAGTTCTTTACTTATTTTATTTTTTGAGTTTATTATTGTATTTAAAAATTTGTATTTTGCCATACCGGATAAACTACATCCATTTAAGTATAAATAGGCAGTCATTTCTATTGATACATAATGGTATTGTATTTTTGGTCTATATTCTTAGTCTTGATCGTTATTTTGTCTTCAATATTATTATATCTAACACTTTAAAGTCTTGTTCTTATAATAATGGCTAGTTTGACGATATTTTATCAAAATTGCAGGGGTATACGGACTAAACTTAATACTCTATATATGAATTTATTAGCGAATTGTTATGATATTGTTATACTGACAGAGACATGGCTAACTCCACAGATACATGATGGGGAATTCATTGACGAGCGCTACGTAGTATATAGAGGTGATCGCGACCGTATCGCCACTGGCAAAAAGGATGGTGGTGGAGTTGTCGTGGCTGTTTTAAAAGGATTGCGTTCCAGTTTTGTACCGCTTCATCTTACCACTAGCCCATACATAGAACACATTCTTATACAACTTCCTGGTAACAATAATCATAGTAAATGCATTATTAGTGCAGTATATATTCCTCCCCGTTCTCCTGAAGAAGTCTATGTAAACCATTTCCATTTGCTACAAAGCACTTTAGACACAATAAACCCTAAGGATTTTTATTTATTTGGTGATTATAACCTACCTGAAATCACGTGGCTACCTAATTCCAATAGGAATACAATTGCCTTATTTTCTAATGGCATTAGTTCCTTATGCCAACATATGAGTAACTTTTTGTCTCAGCTTAATGCCATGCAATATAATAGCTTCACAAACGAAAAAGGCCGTATACTTGACTTATTAATTAGTAATACTGAATGCACTACATATACACCGTCATGTATGCTCCTGCCAGTAGTCATGCATCACCCCCTTTTCTGTGCGTCTATCATGTACAACTCTCCAAGTAAGGCTCTCCCGAAAGCTAAAATATCAAAATATAATTATTATAAATCAAATTTCGAGAAAATTAATAATGATTCAATACGTGTCTGATGAAAAACGACCACCGTTCTTCTAAACTTCTGTCACTCTTATCTTCTATCAATCTCCATTTTCTTCCTCTCTCCGCTACACATCATTCTCCTAATTGCAACCCATCTCTTTTAGACCTCATGATTGTTTCGTCTCCTGATCACGTTGCAACTCATGGTCAATTAACTGCTTCATTCTCCTATCACGATCTGATTTATTTGTCTTACGCTGTACGTCCTCCTAAACTTAAAGCAAAATTCCTTTTTCTTCGTAATTTCCAGGGCATTAATTTGGAGATGTTACAGTGTGATGCAGAAATAATAGATTGGTCAAATATCTTTAACTCATCTAACGTTGATGATAAAGTGAATTTATTTAATATTAATATTCTCGCTTTGTATGATCGACATGCACCAAAACGTCGAGTAAAGGTTAAACACTCTCCTGCCCCTTGGATTACTGCTGATATTAAAGATTATATGGCTCGCAGAGATAAGGCAAAGCGTAGGTACAAACGCAATCCTACAGAGGGAAATTTAGCCCGGTATAAACACCTACGGAACCGTTGCAATCGCCTGTGTCGTGATGCCAAGAAACGCCACTTCTATAAGTCTCTTGATAGTCGGGATTCCTCTACAGTTTGGAAATTTTTAAAATCCAATGGTATCGGTAAATCCCCCGCCTTGGTCTGTAAGGACATCGATCTACATGCACTAAATATCCACTTCTCAAATCCTCCTCTCACTCTTGATATTCCAAGAAAATCTGCTACCTTGCACGATCTCTCACTTTTGCCGATACCGCAATGTTCTCCTTTCAACCTATCTCCCGTTACCGAGGAGGACGTCAAAAAATCCATTCTTTCTATATCTTCAACTGCAGTTGGACATGACAATATTTGCTCAAGGATGATTAGCCCAATTCTTTCTACCCTTCTACCTGTTCTTACTCATATTTTTAATTTCTCTTTATTCTCTTCCACTTTTCCATCAGCTTGGAAACGAGCTCACATTATTCCTTTGCCCAAAGTGGCCAATCCTGTCATACCGTCCCAGTTCCGCCCTATTTCTATACTCCCATTTCTTTCGAAGGTTCTTGAGCATATTGTCCATCGTCAGCTGTCAGACTTTCTATCCTGCAACAAGTTCCTCAGCCCATTCCAGTCTGGATTCCGCTCTGGCCATAGCACTGTCACTGCCCTTCTCAAAGTGACCGAAGATATTCGCTGGGCCATGGACAATAAATTCCTATCCCTTTTGGTATTGCTGGATTTCAGTAATGCCTTCAATTCTGTCGATTTTGATGTCCTTCTTGGTGTCTTATCTTCACTAAACTGCTCTTCCAGCAGCATCTCCTGGTTTAACTCTTATCTTCAGGGGCGCTCGCAGTGTATTCACCATGAAGAGTCTTATTCAGATTGGTGTTCACTCACTGCGGGGGTACCTCAGGGTGGCGTTCTTTCTCCTTTACTTTTTTCCATTTTCATAAACTCCGTTACAAGAGTTATCTCCTCTAACTTCCATCTGTATGCAGACGATTTGCAACTTTACAGGTCCTTCGCCCATAATAATGTTACTGCCGCCATCTCTGCTATAAATTCTGACTTGGAACACATAAACCAATGGGCTAAGTCCTATGGTCTATTAATTAACCCGAGTAAATCCCAGGCCATGATCATTGGAAGCAGGCATATGTTGAGATATCTGGAGATCGCGTCCATTCCTGCAGTTTATTTAGATGGCTATGCAATAACATACACCGAAACCGCTAAAAATTTGGGTGTAACCTTCGACTGTAATCTTTCTTGGAAGGCACATGTCTCTGAAGTCAGTAGGAAGATTCACTTTACTTTTCACTCACTGAAACATCTCCAAAACTTTCTGCCTTTGAAAACGAAAATCTCTCTTACTCAAACTCTTCTACAACCCATTCTAGACTACGCTGATTGCTGCTATCTGGATGTCACCGAGGAGCTGTTGAATAAACTTGAGCGCTTGCAAAATCTCTGCATTCGTTTTATATTCGGTCTTAAGAAATATGATCATGTCTCCAATTTTCGCAAGGATCTCAAGTGGCTACCCGTTCGACTTCGCAGGAATACTCGTATATTGTGTCTCCTCTTCAATATCCTTCACAATCCCTTATTCCCTTCCTACCTACGGGACCGTTTTTCCTATCTTCATTGTTCCGATGCTCCCTGCAGATCCCATCGTCGATCTCTTCTCCTAATCCCTCAACATAAAACTGATTTTTACTCCTACTCCTATACGGTTCATGCGGTCAGGTTGTGGAATTCTCTTCCCCCTAACATTCGCCAATGTAAAACAGTTTCAATATTTAAAAATCGTGTTAAAGCACATTATCTCTCTTCCTCATCCTAGTTGTATGTATATGTATGTGTATATAGATATTTATCTTTGTATTTTATAAGTATTTATGTATATTAGCATGTAGTGTATGTATATATGTATTACTAGAAACTGCACACGATATATTATATTTCTTTTAATTTCTCCTCTCGCGGGTCTGCTGGAAGAAATTTCATTGAAATAAGCAGTACCTTTGTACATGTTATTTTCTTTTAAAATTTATTTTCTGTATTCCTTTTCCGTGTGTACATTAATGATTAAATAAAAATAAATAAATAAAAAGATATATTGAAAATCAATTGGAATGAAACTTTCAAAGATCACTCAGCAGATCACTGCGTTAGTACATTTTATGATATAATTTTTAGTACTATTAAAAATTATACCCCAATGACGCATCCTAAATCGTCAAAATTTCCGGTCTGGTTTTCTAAATCACTTATTAGAATATTTAATAACAACAAAATAATGCCTGGATTAAATGGAAGACATATAAAAATTTATCCGATTATGAGCAATTCTCGTTCCTTAGGAAAAGATTTCAAGTAGAGTGTTTAAAGTGTTACAGAAATTATATAAATAGTGTCGAAGAGAATATAAAAAAAAATGTAAAACATTTATTTACGTATGTCTCCAATAGAAAACAAAATACTGGGGTTCCGGCGACAATGTTCTATAAAAATGACAATACCAACGAACCTGAAATGATATGTAATTTATTTTCTAATTTATTTTCAATCAGTATATGAAACTTCTGTATTTGATAAAAATGAATGGTTGCCTCCAGCAGAGTATGCAGATAATTGCGTTGTTATTAACCGCATGAATTTTAGCCAGGATAAAATTCTAAAAGAGTTGAAGTCATTGGATGTGACAAAGGGTCCAGGGCCCGATGAGATACCACCTTACTTCCTTAAAGGGACAGTAGCACTATATGCGTTCCGCTTCACATAATATTTAATAAATGTATTGTTGAAGGCACTTTTCCTGAGATCTGGAAAAGAGCTAATATAACACCAGTACACAAGTCAGGTTCCAAACATGATGTCGAAAATTACCGCCCTATTTCTATTTTGTCTACCTTATCCAAGGTTTTCGAAAGACTTGTACACAGTGCAATCTATCCAACGATTCACAACACCGTTTTAGCTCAACAGCATAGATTCGTTCGAAATAGGTCCACTGTTACAAATCTACTGGCCTTCACAGATTTTTTATTTAATAGCATGGATCAGCAGGTTCAAGTAGATGCTGTGTACACAGACTTTCAGAAAGCCTTTGATAAGGTGGATCATGAGCTTCTTCTAAGCAAACTGGCGTATAATGGTATTCGCGGTGATTTACTGCGCTGGTTTACTTCATATGTTACCAATAGAACACAAAGGGTAGTGATCAAAGGGTATCAATCTAACTCGGTTACTGTCCCTTCTGGCGTGCCTCAGGGTTCCATTTTAGGTCCCCTACTCTTCATTGTCTTTATCAATGATATAGGGAAGTCTTTTGTACACTCAAAAATTTTACTATATGCTGATGATTTGAAAATTTATAAGACTATTCGTAACCATAATGATTGTATTCTATTACAAGATGACCTGGATAGATTCTCTGAATATTGCGTTAAAAATAAAATGTTATTAAGTTTACCGAAGTGCGTAACTATCACATTTACGAAAAATAAAAATATTTATACACGCACATATAAACTGGCTAATAGTACATTACATAAAGTTTCGTCCGTAAGGGATCTTGGAGTTTTGCTGGACAGTAAGCTCCATCTCGATCAGCATATTGACAAAATTGTTAACAATGCTTTTCGTATGTATGGCTTCGTAATGAGAAGTTCAATAGAATTCAGATGTATTGACACATACATACATTTATACAAATCATTAATAAGATCCCAACTAGAATACGCCTTACTGATTTGGAACCCTTTGTATCAGAAATATGTGGACACGATGGAGAATGTGCAACATAAGTTCCTAAAATCAATGCATTATCGTTGTCGCCACAATCTAGTTTCCCATGATTCCCGCAAGAAAGACATTAAAGATGTTGGATTTCTTAGTTTGAGAACAAGACGTCTTTATCTAGAAACCATGTTTCTCTATGACTTATACTTATCTTCTCTATGTCAATAGATATGACTGCTCAGAAATAACAAATAAGATTAGTTATATTGTTCCAAGAACTGTTATGAGACGGGAGGCGCGTGGATTTCCGCTTTTTGCGGTATCTTCTTGTCGCACTAACGCCGGGATCCGTACTCCTCTGCGTCGAATAGCCAGTAATTACAATACTTTTTTCTCCGACCTTGATCTGTTCACACTGTCTGCTAATAAGTTTAGAAATTGTTTACTCCAGAAGATTAAAGAAATAGATCTGAACATTTCGATATTTTGTAGACTCATGTAAGATTAAAAAAATATATATGTTGTTTTATATAAATGCCATTACTTAAATTGAATATGTTTAGCACTAGCTTCACTCGTGCTTAGTTAAGTAGTTCCATGTTATTTTACTTAAGATGTGGATAACGATGTGGGTTACTCATTAACCAATCCTATAAACTATAACTTAGTTATTAAGAAAAGTGTGTAACCGTTTGTATTCCCGAACAAATAAATAAATAAATAAACATCGATTTCTTAAATGGCGTTCAAATAAATAAAAATTAAAAATAATTTAATCAATCGTTAAATCGGCTTCCATGACCACATGTGACGTCATAAATGGTCCGAAATCGATTGTCAACGTTGAAGCCGATTTAACGATTGATTAAGTCATTTTTAACCACTATTTATTTGAACGCCATTTAAAAAATCGATGTTCGGTGACTTAGCCGGTAGAGCCCCTGGACAGACATTGGTATGCATGAACATGTCTATTATAGAAGTAATCTCTATATATGTATATTGTTATCTATATATATACTATGATCTATTATCTATATATAGTAGTAATTATCTAAGTATGTACTTACAAAAGAAAACTTGTATATGTAGTAAATCAGTTATCTGGTTTCCATAGTACAAGCTCTGTTTAGTTTAGTGTCAGATGGCCGTGTGTGAATAATTTCCCACGAGAATATTATTTTTACTAACTCTTTGTTACAATTGTAATAGAAAATTATTTATAGTCGGCAATGAAATTTTAATGAAAACCAAGAAATCTAGTAAGATTGAAGGTTTCAGAACGTAGATAGAATCCTAAAAAGCCAAAAATCTGTTGAAATAACTAACTTCGTAGCATCAGCAGTCATTAAGAGTTTGAACTGTAATAGAACTTTGTCTCGTAGTTATCCAAGGAGCTCAAAATTCATGATTTATTACTTAACTTACAATACAAAATTCTCTAAAATTGTGGTGCCTAATTTTAAGATTGTGAATAAGTACGGTGAGCAACAAAGAAGTTTTACGTAGGTTATTATCCTCATCTAATCATCCATATATTTAACTTAGAATAGGTAGATAAAATCATAAGTTAGGGCTTGTTAACGTAGGGCCAATTATTTAATAGATCACATTTGACACTTCATCAAAATGCAACAACGTACCTAACCTTAACCGGCGGGCATAGAATATGATTTATTTTTTCGTATTTATGTTTAACACTATTGTTTATTTTTTTTTCAATTAGGGTTTATCTTTATTGTAATAATTAGCAAACATTTTAAAATTCACTTTACTAGTAACTGACAGATGTCAAATGTGATGTGAATGTGTGTGTGATCTATTAAATTGGCCTTACTTTAGTTTAAACAATCCTTCGCGGATCTTATTTCGTTAGACGACCCTGTTGCATTACATGGTAGTCTAACCTGAGTGTAACAGTCTGAAAACGATGATGGGATTACTGTAATCTCAGAAGCTTTATACATATGGCACCACTTACTACCAATGACCTTCAGCTACCTTCCTAAACGTCAATTAAATCTTTATTCGTGTTAATTTAATCAAAATATTTTATGTTTATTTACTTTTTGTCAAAACCTTTTTTTCTAGCTTCAGTTTGCAACCTGAGCAGAACTACCACGAAGGTCAAAGGAGTCCTTTAAGTAATGAAAATAAAATGTATAATAACATTACAATAAAACAATATCCAACAGCTGTATAGTTTAAGAGCAGATGACGCCGAAGCCATCTTGTCGTTTATAAAATTTAAAATATTAAAGTATGCTTTGCATGTAAGCTTAAATAATAATATTGATAAATTTGATCGCAGATTATTTCTCTAAACTCAACGAGATAAAAAAGTTGCTCATTTAGTAACGACTGACGCCGTTATATTTTGGTTAATAAAGATTATGCCATAATTATTAACATAACGTTTTCGCTTTTGTTTTAAAACTTTGTTAATGCTCTTGTGAACACACAGTAAAATTTTATTCATGTATACATTTATTATAAACTATAGTAGAAAACAAGTTTATACAATAATATTTTGGAAGATTATTCACACTTGGTCATATAATCCCAAACTAAGCAGAGCTTATACTATGGAATCCCGATAAACGATATACATTATACTGCTTTTCGTTCATAACCAAAAAATACATACTTATATATGTAATACATCCAGACTCAGGACAAACAGACATATTCCTGCACACAAATATCTGGGTGGAACGCAAATCCACGACCTGCGGCATGAAATGCAAGCATCTACTTACCACGCCAACCGACCCGTCAAAAACTTACAGCACGTTTTATAACTTAATACTGTGTTAATATGCATCTCAAAGAATAATTTAAGGCAGTCTACAATGAAATAGCTAAAATACTATTCTTACTGATATATATCAGAAAAGAGCGTAACTGTTAACTGCGTATGCCGCAATGCTTTATTTGTCACAGAATATTCCTAAAAGTGTGCCCCACTATAACATAGATTCTAGAATTACACCTTGAAACACGATTGATTTGAGAAGGTCCAACACAGCTCCATTTAGTTGACATTGGTGTTTAGTACCAAAAATACGCACAACGGTAACTAAATTGAGTGGTTTTCAAATCATTTCCGACAAACTGAAGTTCACAATATTGGTCACTTTACACATTTTAACATACTATACGTCACAAACTTCCTATAAGCAAAACGTGATAATAAGGATATTTTGACAAAAAGGTTATAGCCCACAAAATACCAAAACAAAAAATACTCAATACCCAATTACAACACACTTGTTAGGAACTACTAAATCTTTACAAGTTGTTGTCACAGCTCATTACGGAAAAAATATATTACTACGTACCCTCAAGTAATTTACGAGTATTACCAAATTATCCGTTTGGCCAGCAGGGGGTGTCTTTCAGCTGATATGATGATCAAATTATTGAGCGATCGTCTCATTCAGAATTTCTTCAAGTTTCAGTAGTGGCGG
Source organism: Pseudoips prasinana (assembly GCA_951640165.1). Lineage (NCBI taxonomy): Eukaryota > Metazoa > Arthropoda > Insecta > Lepidoptera > Nolidae > Pseudoips > Pseudoips prasinana. The sequence goes on along the minus strand of OX621237.1, from coordinate 20,315,362 downwards.
TCATTCCACGACGGACGGCCAATAGTAAATTGCAAAAGCGTTTATCTACTGTATAAAACATTCACTGAGTCTAACAGGTGAAAACTAACTGTAGGTAAACATCTCATCCGTTAGAAATGGTCGGTCACCACCTGTTAAATATTAAGAAAATTTTGTTACTTTAGTTTTGTTTCCGTTTATCAATAGATTATTAAGAGAACTACATATTTACCTACAGAGTGTAGGTGTACTCTACTTTTTACACTATTTTTCAGATTCTTTTTATGTTTTCCATAGCTTTTTCTTTGAATAAATATTAACAACTTTTGTTGTTTGTTTAGTTGTTTTTTTTTTCTTATAAATATAGTCCACTCTAAGCTTGTAAGTAAGAAACCGATAAGATAACGATAAGACTGCCCTTTGAACATTCTTAAACTACATTTTATTCTAATCTGTTATATATTACAATACAATAGTCCTATTGCAATGTATTAGAAATATTAAGCCAATAGACAAGTTTAGACATTTCATTCATTAGTGTTATGTGGTACGGTCCGAGAGTTCAAAATAAATCTTGCCACCGCTCAAATAACTCAAACTATTCCAAGCCCAGTGTCTAGTGATTGTATAGAGTCCCAATGTTCAGCTAAAAATCTAAACCAGAACACATCACTAACTTAAGTAAATTTTGACGTAGAACCTGGAAAAGCTCCTATACTGCGTCATTACATACGATGATGAAATTTTGTTAATGCACAAACTTTCGTGTAAATTGGAATGTACGAAACGTATTTTTTATGATGCGAAAAGGTATTAGCCATATTAATAGCCACTCACTATGAGTGTCTTCACTTTAAATCCCATATGTATGCTCTAACTCACTTTGTGTGAGTCAAATTATTTAAGTTTTTAAATTGATAAAAGAAAAACTTGTTAATAATAATATTTTATTGAAACTTATGGCGCAGTACAAATAATATAAACTATGTCCAACGTTATATTAAAATTTGAATACTTCTTTTTACCAAACAATGTATTTTGAACTAAAAATCAATTGGATGAACTAAATGCGTATTATCGAAAGAGTGAACACATAAACATTTTTTTTATCATTTATAATAAACACACATCTATATCTATCAGCATTATTACAACTAGTCAATCATGTGGTAAGGAATTTGAATTTATTGAAATTGAAACTACCCCAAATTTGATACATCTATCAGCAATTTGTTAACCTACCATTACAGAAACACTCTTGACTGAGCTCAGTCCTGACTAGGCTGTGGGCGATGAAGACCCTGTTCAGTCATATCATAGAGTTTAAAAAATCTTGAACAAAGAACCAAATGTGTATAAAAATACATAAAATATGAAAGCAATACTTATATTAAACGTAGTACTTTCTTTCTATAATAGATATTCTATTTTCTCTATTATATATATACTATAATATTTATAATATATACATAAACGTATATACGTTAAGAAAATTAAGTAAATACTCCGTGTATTTACTAAATTGAGTTTCTTTCTACATAAATGGTTCATTCCGTAAACTCATTCAACTCAACTCAGTTAAGGTCGAAAAAGTTATTCCTTTAATTTCCTCACGTTCTGTCGAATTGTCGCGTCGCTCATTATGGACGTTGAATCTTTTCTTTTATGATATAGGAAGCAATTTATACGTGAGTCTTACGGAAGTTCGTGGTACTATTGATATTACTTAGTAAAGAATTTTGTTTGTATATTCTAATGCTCGTTAGTTTTACGATAGAGGAAGATATGCGTAGAATATAACTTTTCAATTTGAACTAAGGAAGGTACGATGGAAGGTGGGAAGGTTCCTACTGGAACTAGGATTTATTTCGCTACATCAATGTATTTACTTTACTTTACATACATCCAATTAACACCCAGAAAGGGTGCAGGGTGCAATAAACTTGCTTGTGTAAAAACTATAAACGATAAATTACTGATTCAATAATAACATTAATCAAATCAATTTATGATTTTGCTAATATATATTAAACAAATAAAACCTTAGCTATTATTTAAAGGTTTAAGTTGCTATCCCGTTATACCAAGTATAATAGAACGAGGGCTGAACTCTATTAACAATTTCGGTGCCAAGCACTCGACTAGTGGGTTGAGCGAGAGTGAGTCGTGTATATACGGAGCAACTGCAACATGCATGCAAACAACATGCCCAGCACCCTACTACCGGGTTCATGGCATGTCTGCAAACGTGTTAATTATATATTAATTTGATGCTGATGTGGTTGGGCCACATTAGCATAAAATTAATACAAACATGACAATGTTAACCACGAAACAGAACAAATTGCGTACTGAATAAAATTGACTTCCCGTACGTGTACGTTTGGAATAAACGCAATTTGTATGGAAAGAATATATTTTTGCGCTTATTTCGCAAGACAATGTTGTACAATTTATACAGAATAAGGGGTAGAAGTTGCCGTTACTTGAATATTACACAGATAATGCTACAGGTTGTATATACGTGCCGTAATTCAGCCTTTTTTGGAAATAACTACTTGTAAGATGTGATAGTTTATTTGTCAAGTTCACTCTTTTTGTTCTGCAAACGAGGCAGAAGAGGTGTGCAAGGATCGACAAAAATAAATCTGTTATCTCTGCCTACCCCTCCGAGAAACAAGCGTGAGTCTGTATGTACTCCGTTTATTTGAAGTCCTTTTAAAACATTTGTATTGTGAATATGTCGTGATTTTTAAAGTAAATTTTGGAAAAATTTCTGTAATCTAATAGTTTAATTACGTTTACTGAGGGTACATAACATTTCATCCCATCCACAGATATAACAACAATAGCGAATAAAGATAAATTTCAGTCTCAATGGACACTAACTATGTGTGCGAGACATAATATAATGCACAATGGTGTGTGCAATCAAAGGTGTATTTTCTATTTCCTACCTCCCATGATCCGATGGAATGGTTTATGGATACGACCGGAAAGAGATCAGGTGCAGCACTGAGGGCTTTAAGTGATCCCCGATGCATGAGGGTTTCATAGTTTTTCTCAACTGCAAAGACCTCATACAACTTTTAGACCCGTCCGGGATTTGAACCTCATTTTCTGCGGTTGAACACTCTTGCGCTTAACAAGCGGACAGACGAAAAAAGAACAAGATAAATTTAGACACATTTTGTATAAATATCTGTCAAAATTTATAATTATTTATGTTCTAAGTTTCATGTGCGGATAGATCAAAAGTAACATATACATAAATTTCCTGTAATGTAGCTATTGAATTCATTGAATACATCAAATTACTTTATATTGATCGAAGATTTAAGGGCTTTAATAAGATGAATATGTGAAAAACACATTTTCCTTTTTGTACCAAAGTGAGCAACATTTATTAAGAATGTAAAAAGTAGAACAGTTGTGCAATAGATTTAAATAACTAAATATACAGTTTGCTATAAAACGGTTGTTTTAATGCAAGCTAGCCTATGTGTTAATCCAGGGTGTCAGTTAACTCCATACCAAATTTTATTAAAATCGCTCCAGCCATTTAGAAGTGAAGAAGTAACAAACATACACACTCACAAAAATTTCGCCTTTATAATATTAGTGTGACTAGTTGTGCCACTCGGTTTTACCCACGTTAAACTTTATAAATTATGGCCTATGTGTTAGTTCAGGGTGTCAGCTAACTTCATACCAAATTTTATTCAAATCGCTCCAGCAGTTTAGACGTGAAGAAGTAACAAACATACACACTTTCACCTTTATAATATTAGCGTGATACCCTATGTGTTATTCGGATATATAAGCTATATAACTACAAAGTTCCATTAAAATCGGTTTGGTAGTCTTTGCGTGTAAGAGTAACAAATATCCATACATCCATTCCCACAAACTTTCGCATTTATAATATTAGTAGGATTGTAGCTTGTTAGCAAATAGTAGTTTAACAAAACAAAACTAATAATAGGTCTTTACCTATGAAATTGCCGTTTTGTATGAAAAAATTTAAACGAATTTTTTTCATGAATTTTTTTATTTGTATTAATCGAAGTAATCACCCATGCAATCAATGCATCTTTGCCATCGCAGTGGCAGTTTATTGATGCCCTTCTTAAAGAAATCAGCTGGACGGGAGGCAACAAATTCTTCAAAGGCATTTTGTACTGCCTCTCGGGTATTGAATTTTTTTCCCGCCAAGAAGTTATCCAAATTCTGGAAAAAGTAGTAGTCTGTAGGCGCAAGGTCTGGTGAGTAGGGCGGATGACGGAGAGCTTCCAACCCCAGTTCTTGCAACTTGGAGACCGTCTGCTGTGCAGTATGAGGTCGCGCGTTGTCGTGCAGGAGCAGCGGAGACGAGCGATTGACCAATGCTGGTTGGAGATGCGCCAGCTTCTCCATCATTGTGCTCAGTTCTTCACAGTACACATCTGCAGTAATGCTCACCCCGTTTGGTAAGAAGCTGTGATGAATCACACCGGCGCTAGACCACCAAACAGTGACCATCACTTTTCTAGGGGTAAGTTTTCGTTTAGGGCATTGTTTAGGTGCTGAACCAGGATCCAACCAACTTGCTGAGCGCTTGCGGTTATCAAACAGAATCCATTTTTCATCGCAGGTAACAATGCGGTTCAAAATTCCTTCATTTGTGTGTCTGTTGAGCAGTGCAAGGCACGTCTCGACGCGTACTTCGCGCTGGCGATCATTGAGTTCGTGGGGCACCCATTTGTCAAGCTTTTTTACCTTGCCAATTTGACGCAAATGGACCAATATTGTTTTGACGCTAACGTCGAAAGCTGCTGCTAATTCAGCCGTAGATTGTGTATCATCAGCTTCCACAACCGCCTTTAATTCGTCATTGTCGACCAAAGTCTTCGGACGACCGCGAGGTTCATTTTTCAGGTCGAAATTTCCAGAACGGAAGCGAGCAAACCAATAACAGGTGGTGCGTTGGTTTGTAGTGTTAGCTCCGTAAACGTCGTTGATGTTGCGTGCCGCTTGTGCCGCGTTGCTGCCACGACGGTACTCATATTCCATAATTACTCGAATTTTTAACGTATCCATGATGACGAAAAAGATTGAAATGCGATGAAAATGTAACACTAATCAATAAAGAAATGACTACTTTTGAAAAAAAGAATCCATGTTTTTAAAATAAAATTAATTTGAAATTAGAATTCTTAGCCAAACAAAAATTATTTTGATTTGAAATGGCCAGTACTGCAGAACGGCAATTTCATAGGTAAAGACCTAATATCATCGAAATTCATGCAAATCTAAAGGTGAGTATAGACTACAACATTATCTCGAGCATTTCTGTGTAATGTCACGTTCTTACGAATGATATTACAGGCAAAAGCTCAGTTTCCAAAGCATTTCCATGTAATGTAACGATCCTGCGAATTTTCGGCGTTGTTACGGGTAAATGTTCACAGCGAGTTACACAAATATGCTCGGTGGTCTGTACAATAGGCTGTAACAATGAGGCGAGCGTGCTCGACGTTTAGTTTGTAAAAGGATGATACACTAGAACATATCATAGAGCAGCTCGTTGTTCTGTTACAAGTAAATGTTGTAGTCTATACTCACCTTAATACACAACTGTTTATTTTTTACATTGTTAATTAATGTTTTCCGATTTTATTACAAACAAAATGTGTTTTGGCACTCATTTCGCCTATGCAATGCCCTTAACAGTTAATTCTATTTAACCGCGGCGTTGATGTTTGTTTTGATATGTCAGCTATGTTTAGTCGGTTATTCGCTGTTGATATACTTTTACCACTCTTTGTGAATATTTACATGAATTGATTTCTATTTTAATAGCGATGCATTCTTCGGGTTCTGGTATAGATGTGTATATTTGTGGGCGTAGAATTGACCATCGTACTCACGTCTACATATCAAGCTATACAATTCCAGTAGTAGCTGAACCCGCGTTGTATAGGATTTCCATCCAATGAGAGGTCAATTTATATTGGAAATGTATAGCTTGATATGAAGCCGTGTGTACAACCAATGCCCCCGATTCCACATGCAATACCACCAAACCAAATTTTAATATCATTGGATATATCTTTAACCTAATCCTTATGAAAAGGATAGGTTTAGATGTGACATTTTAGGATAAGTTTGGTGCGAATTCATCATCATTATGACAGCTGAATGATGTCCACTGCTGGACTAAGGCCTCCTCGAAAGATTTCCACCATGGAGCCATGACCATAATGGTTGGAGGCATATGCCATAATCGCCACGCTTCGCAAATGGGTTTGCGATCGCTATACGATGGTTATAGTACACAGAAAGACGGTGCTGCCTGTTCTGTGATATATATTCCCTTCGCCCCCCACGGGATGATATGGGGTGGCGATATTCTATGCTGTCAGCCACACAGCAAAGATAAGGTCGTAGTAAAATAATTACTGAAGCCATTCGAAAAATATAAAATTTTAGGCCGTTTAGGCGCAATTACTGAATTTTAATTCGCGACACGTTAGGACCTTTCGACTAATTAAGTGTCCGGTATGCGTATAAGTGCGCAGTTTTAGCTATTTGACCATTCTATGACGGTCACCGTAGCCTAGTTGGTAGTGCTCCTACCTACGAAGCTGGTGGTCCTGGGTTCGAATCCCGGTAAATGCAAATATTTGTGTGATGAGCACGAATATTTGTCACTGAGTCATGGATATTTTCTATGTATTTAAGTATTTATCTATCTATATAAGTATGTACCTATATCGTCGCCTGGTACCCATAGTACAAGCTTTGCTTAGTTTGGGGCCAGGATGATCTGTGTGACATTGTCCCCAGATATTATTATTATTATTATTATTATTATATATATCCTGTTCTTTTCATACGAGGTATATTAGACAGAGATGTATTGATATTTAACCTAGAGGTGTAAATTACAGAATTGGCAGCAATGCTATGTAAGTGGACAAGCTGTGACCTAGACAGAGTAAGTGTAATTGGGTTTGACGGTAACAATATCACTGGGAAATGGTTTGTTGAGAATGCCATTGGCATTATGTCCGCCTTGTACTAAAGCTTTAAATAAAAAAAAATTACAAATATTTTTAGCCATTACATGTTTTTAATATTCAATTTAACGACTTTCACCTCCCGCGATAAATTTTCTTAATTGTACAGTTTGTGTAGAGCGAAATAACACAAAAGGAGTACTTGTAACAGTACCAAATAATAAAGGTGTTATCGGCAAGTATTTATAGCAGAAATTTCATTTTTCAACGTATTCCGATTCAATATACGCTGTACGGGATGCTGGTTTAATAAATAAGGGGTTGTAGATATAATAGGATTTTGTGCGTTATTGTTTTAGGCAGACAACAGAACTGGAACTGAGGTACTTTGGAAATAATGATACTCGAATATGATGATGATAAAACTTTATTATGATTGCGAAGGAGAGTAATTTTAGCATGGGTAATAAAATTATACGTTGTCTTATTGTATGTAAATGTTAGGAAGATGAATTTTATGGATAATTTGTTCATTAAACATATTCATCATCATCATTTCATCCGAAAGATACTGCTGGATAAAAGCCTTCCCCAAAGGTTTACGATTGTCGAAATTGCGCTAGCTGTATGCAGTGGCTAACAGCGATCCTCACAAGATCACCGGTCCATCTTGTATGGGGCTAGCGAACGCTGTATCTTCCGGTTCGTGGTCACCACTTGAGAACATTTCTGGCAATTCTTCAGGCTATGTCGGTTACTTTTGTTCGCCTGCAGATGTGAACATTTCTAATTCGATCTCCCAGAGAAACTCCGAGCATAGCCGTCTCTACTGCTCTTTGGGTAACCCAGAGCCGTCTTATAAGGCCTATAGAGAGCGACCACATCTCTGTTGCGCAAGTAATTACTTGCAAGTCTTCGACCAGTATGTGATTGTTCGAAGACTTTCGTCTCGAGACACTGCGGCATTTGGGACGAGAAGACGTTACGTAACTTCCCGAACGCTGCATAGCCAAGTTGGATTCTACGATTGGCTTCTCGAAGTTGGACATCAAAAACATAAATGTGAAATTAGAGCCAAATTCATATTCTAAAATGAGTTTTTGTCGACTTCTCCTACAAGGAAATTGAAATCTACATATATGAGTGCCAAGTTTTATATACACACAGTATGTTATTCAAGATCAAGATTTGACTTGAACACTTTATGATAAACGATAAACGATAAAAATCATTTATTTGCGTGATTAAGGTGACAAAAGTTCTTAACATAATACAAATAGGTATCTCTTACTCTACTTTTCAGCATGCAAATATACATTTTAATACTAAAAAATTACCATACAATTTATAGACATTTACTTAATTCATTATTGATAATAATACATAGCAATATAGATTTTTTTAAATATATACACACCAATCTAACACACAAGGCTCACAAATTATAGTCGAGGTATTCTTGTATACTATAAGAACATTTATCAGTTAAAAATTTGGTTAAATAATGTTTAAATTAAGAAAATGGTAGTGCTTTTATGAAACTGGGCACATTATTAAATAATTCAATACACACTGTTGTTAGCTGTACACGTGAGATTCGTTTTCGGTCTGTATAGTTTATTGGCATTAACAGACCGAGGTGCATAGTAAGGCGTTGCTTGCGGGAAAATTGACCTGTTTTTAAATGCAAATAAACAACATTCCGATATATATATATACAAGGTAAGGTCATTATATTATATTTTCTAAAGTATGGACGACACGAATCTATCTGTTTAAGGCCAAATATAGCTCTTACACACTTTTTTTTCCTTTATAAAAGCTTGGTCAATATCAACACAACGACCCCATAGAATTATGCCGTACCGGAGAATGGCAGTGACTATGAGTTGTGAATAGATCAAAATTTTATCAGTTAAAAACAATTTATGCGTTGAATGATTTATTTATGTTCTCTGATATCTTCAAAGAGCGATGCTTGACACACGATACTTTAACGTTTCACTCGTAGGATGCCCCGATTAAGCCTCCAAATTAAGCCGAATAAGATTTACGCAGACAAACCGTACTGCACACTAAGTGTCGCGTATGGGTTGAGCGATAACGGTATTTAAAATTCAGACAGATATTTTATTAATTCACAAAAATCACAAACGTTTGATCAACATACGAAGTGAACTCAGCTATTCGATATATCTGAGTCTTTCCACGTGTGATTGAAAGCCAACAACTGACGGAAAATACGTTTAAATTGCAGTTTATTTTAGGCCGCGAACCAATAACGCACATATATCGAATTCCGATACATTTGTGATGATAAATTAAATATAAATAAGGACGTGAAAAAGCTTTTCTCGCAATATTATTTACAAATTCAAAACATTTGCTTTTGATTATTATAGGTATATATCCTGGTTTTTACTTATATTTATTTATTTATTTAACATTATTAGGAAGACCAACAGCTTACAATAACTTAATAGATTAGGTATACACAACAGTTAGCCATTTATAGGTCTCCACGAACATGAATAGGTTATAGATTAACAATGAATAGAATAGAATACTCTTTATTGTACACACAAGCAGGATAAATAGGTAGGACAAAAAATAATAATATAATTTGGTACAATGGGCGGTCTTATCGCACTAAGCGATTTCTTCCAGACAACCTTTGGATGGATAGGAGCTGTAATCGTTTTAAAAAGTGGGTGTGTAACAAATGAAGAAGTGGATAAATAAAATTAAAAAAAAAAGAAAAATGTGTATAAAAGTGTAAAGGGTTATACCAAATACATGCATACCTACTTATAGTTAACATTGCCAATTTTCGTACTATCTAGTACAAACAGCGGTATATCGAATACTATTTAGAATTATATAATAAAATTAATTTCATGCTCATTTGTTTTCCCGTCATTACAATTTTCCTTCGATATCTCTGTTTCTGCCACCGTGGTAAAGTCGAAATGACCCGTTATTCAAGTTTTGGTACTAATACCGCAGGGGCGGCATAATTGCATGTTGTCTGTGTGGTATTAGTACCATAGCAGTAAAGTTTAGACTAAGTACCACAAGTAATCACGCAGAGTGGTTTTGGGTCGACCGTGACGGACCGGAGACGAATGTTGTTACTGATGGCTTGATAACCGTAGTGATTTATCTAAAACCACATTGCAACGTAAGTGAGATAATATTGATTTATTTAAGGTAAATTAGGAAGAAAATCTGGAAACTGCACGTGTGGCGCAGCGGCTAAGACAGTCGCCTCGCCGCTTTGTGTCTCGGGATCGAGTCCCGCGCTGGACAACTATTTGTGTGACCCATAAATAGTTGTTCTGAGTCTGGATGTAATTTGTATCCGTCTATTGGAACGAAGTTCCTTATCGCGCGTTGTGAAACGGGGCTAGACGGAAAAAATTCTTACGAAAAATTGTCACGACATTTTTTGCAGCTGTGCGGCGTGCGCATGTTTCTCTGTCTGTCTCTCTCTCTCTCTCTCTCTTATAGAAAGCTAGCCAGATATTTTCATTTCTATTTCGCATTGAACAGTGTGGTGTCGCGACGATTATTTTTGTTGAGTGTACCTATACAGGTTTTTTGTACATAATAAATAATAAGAAATAACTTCGTTCCATCCGGGTGTCCCTTGACACCTCTCAAGTTTTTATATGTTTGAAAAGTACCGCGCGATACAGGGATTAGATTCCCTAATGCGGGCGTTGTTTACACACATAAAAATCTGAAAAGTGTGTCAATCATAAACCTACTAAACAAATTCAACATCGCATCGAAATTTGCCTTATTTCATCAGATCTTGTCAATAAGAAATTGTTCCACTATACCACAAATTTCATAAATTTCACTTTCATTACCGGGTGACCAGAGTAAGCAGCATCTGTAACATTTAAATATATAACTAACTTTGTGTTGTATAATGGCACTGCGTTATGTTTAGAAACAACACAGGACGTGTCGTTTTCCTACCTTAATTGTTGTAAAAATGTGAAATTATTGTATATATCTTTTACCGCACCAAAACCATTTTTAAGAACATCATTTTTTACACCAGTGTTATGACCTTAATTAGGAAAAAAACTGGCGTTGTACCGAAAACTACTATATTAATTCTATCACTAAGTCTGGGCGAGGTGTTTAAAGTTTGTAGAATAGATCCCTGCTTCTAAGACGTTTAAACTTTGTAGACAACATCTGGGCCAAAACTATGATACATTAATTATAATGAAAATATTGAATAACTGTAACTTCTTCAAATTAATTAAATATATTTTTTTCTCATGTAAGTGGATGTACTACTCTGTCAAGAAAGTACCGGGAAAAGATCAATAATATACAATATGTTTGTTATTCATCCAAATTTATTTTATCACCTACAAAGTATGCTCCTTCAGAAACGATACACTTACGCCAACGAATAATCCATTCATCAAAATCTGATAAATAATTGGTCTCAGCATTATATTTTATGTCCGTTTTTAGCCAACTACACTTTTAATGTTAAACTAAGGAAAACCTGTCATTGGCCTTCTCTTTATATTGTATCCTGTAAATTGTGTTATTATCTGTATCGCTGTTGGTTTTCTTAATAAACAAATAAACAAAACATTTTTTAAACGCTGCTTTCGGAATTGAGTTCAGTTATCGCCGCGAATTCTCCTTTATGTCTTCTACCGATTGAAAACGGGTACCACGAAATGGTAATTTGAGTTTAGGAAAAAGAAAGAAGTCAGCTGGAGCCATATCTGGTGAATATGGAGGTTGCTGGATGGTATTTGTTGAGTGTTTGGTCAAAAATTCGTTCACAATGATGGCCTTGTGTGAAGGCGCATTATCGTGGTGCAAAATCCAAGAATTTTCTTACCACAAATCTGGCCTTTTTCGTCGAATTTGCTCTCTTAAACGCCGCATAACGCTCAAATAATATTCTTTATTTACCGTTCGACCTTCCGGTAAGAATTCAGAGTGCACAACACCGCGATAGTCAAAGAAAACAGTCAACATGACTTTGACTTTTGATCGACTTTGGCGTGGTTTTTTCAGTTTCGGTTCAGTTGGAAGGCGCCACTCCGAAGCTTGTTGACTAGTTTGCATGTCAAACTCGTAAACCCACGTCTCGTCACCAATGCGTTTCATGAATGTTGGGCCGGAATTAACTCGTTCTACCATTTCCTCAGCGACTTTCATGCGATTGAGTTTTTTGAGAAAATTCGGTTCTTTTGGGACTAGCCGAGCGGCAACATGTTTCATACCCAAATGATTAGTTAAAATGTTACGAATCGACTCGTGAGTTACAGAAAGTTCGGCGGCTATCTCTCTCAGAGTTGAATGAGGATTTTCAGTCACTATTTCCTTCACTTTTGCGATGTCAACTTCAGTTGCAGATGTTGATGGCCTACCAGAGCGAGGCAAATCTTTCATCACATCTCGACCGCTTTTGAACGCTTTGAACCACTCATAAGCACGAGTTTTTGATAAAGTCGATTCACCGTAAGCCTTCTGTAACATTTTCAGTGACTCCGAACACGAAATTCCATTAGCGATGCAAAATTTAATTTTTGTTCAATAGTTTTGTCCATTATGAAATTCGCAATACACACTATATATGATATTACTAAAACCAGCGCTCTATTTAATATAAATAACAGATGCAACTCAAACTCCGCGCCAAAATGGAAAACAGTTGTGCCAATCTAACAACTACAAAAAAAATCAAAAATTTGAATTTGTAACCATAAACAAATCATCCATTCCCGATACTTTTTTGACTGAATGTAATTCTTTTCTAGAAATAAATATCTTAAACCTTAAATAAGTATAGACACTGTAAAGTTAGAATTATTATATTTCTTTGTCCAAAAAACTTTTCAACGTAATTTAATTTACTCACCTTGTTTTGTTTTTAAATTTATACTATAACTGTTAGAACACAAAAATATAAAAAAATCGAATAAAAATCTGGCATAGTAATTATTTTTCAATTGTTATTCATTCATCATACACAATAATTCTACACAATACATATTATAGGACATTCCGTATTAACCCTAGACCGATAAAAAATTGACGGCAATTAGTAATATTATTAAAATTATCACCATAGATCCATAGAGCCATGTAAAGATAAATGATTATTTTTCTATTTCAGCATTTTTAAGCTGTATTTGTTTGTGGTTCTTTATTTATGCCCCTAGCTCTTCGAGCATTTGTCTAAATGCTCGAAGCTCTAACTATATCAAATTTTCAATTTTCCTTTGAAAAGTAACCTTCTTAGTTGTACCCATCTGTTTTTTTAATCAACCAATAACTTATACAATCTGAAATAATATCATTTACTTCAACAGTTTTCATCAATGTCACACAAACATTTGAACATATATTCTTTTTTTCGGTCGTCGTGCGCCGTAGTGAGTGGACGTGTGTCGGTCGCTACTAGAATATTTTAAGTTTTTAATCGTGTGTTCTTTGTGATTGGCTAATCCTGTTTGCCTCGATTCCTTGTCACTCTTATGACAGTTATACGGGTTGTTAACGCCTACTGGGTGGTCCTAGAAAGAGATATAAATACTTCAGCAATAACACTTCAAAAATTGTGGAACAAGTGATCTGTGATTTGAACTCTGGTTGTCGGAGGGTAAGTGCCATTGGGCCGAGCGTTTGCCAATTGAGCCACCGCATCACTGACGACAACACTCCAAACGGCGATCTGCTACGAGTGTGGCTGACGTCAACTCAGCGCGCTACGAACGTAGCAGCTGACTGTGCTACGCGTCAGAGTAACTTGTTACACTAGCTACGCCCATACTGGGACAGACACTGGGGTTAAGTTTGATTTAATAGTGCAGCAGTAAAATTAATATACTCGGATAAATATATAAACATCAAATAGTCGTTTATCCCGTGAGTATGGCGCAAGCGACACGCACATCGCCTCATAAAACCAAGTCACCAAAAAACATAGTGGGTCATCAAGTTCTCACGCAATCAGAACCTGACATTAACTTGGCCATACAAAGGAGTGAAAACGTAAACATAAGCCGATCTAAACGTCCTCGTCGTAATATCTCGCCACAAGGTGAACACACTTCGGAAACTACGGACAGCTTCAATCTGCAGGATTTACAAGAAACTCTCGCGAAATGGAAAACAGACCAAGATACAGGTATCTCAAAAATGTTAGCAGAACAAACCACACTTATAACTTATTTAATTACTGAAATTAAGGAAATAAAATCTCAAAATGTCCAAATAAAAAAGTCTAATACCGACATCTGTAACTCGAATGCCGAAATTGTCCAGTCTATGTCTTTTATGAATAACAAATTTGAAGATATGAGAAAAGAAATTGAAGATTTAAAAAAGGAGCGCCTGGAACAAAAACAATACATAGAGAGTCTGGAAAAAAAGATTCTCGACTTACAGGTCAAGACACGATCGTCGAACATGGAAATCCGCAATGTACCTGCAAAAGAGACTGAAAGCACCTCGAATCTTACGCAAGTAGTTTGCACAATTGGAAATACCGTCGGGCTACAAATACAGGCATCAGAACTCCGTGATATATATCGTGTACCAGGAAAGTCTAACAACCCGGCTACTCCTCGTCCAATCATCGTTGAATTTAATTCAGTGCAAACGAAAGACAAACTGATCTCAGCTGTGCAATCCTATAATAAAACTAAGAAAACTAAAGAAGAGAAGCTGAATACAGAGGTCATCGGCATAGTGGGAAAACCGCAGCCAGTTTTTGTGACTAATCCCTTGCCTCCAAGCTCAAAAAAACTGTTTTATATCGCACGCGAATTTGCTAAGAAAAATAACTTTCAATTTTGTTGGGTTTCTAACAGTAATATATTTCTTAGGAAGCAAGAGGGTGAGAAACAAATACTTATTTATAATGAAAAATGTCTTCATAACCTCCTCCCTAACTTGTGACTATGTATTTCTAAATTAATGCTATATATGTCCTCTCCCATAGTTTTAAGAAATTTTTGTTATAATTATTTTTATCCTTTAAAATTCGATTGTTTTAGATTAAACTCAATACACCAAAAATCACTTTACACTACAAAATTATCTCACGACATAAAACATAACGAGACTCGAACTAACCTAATCAGGCACACAAATATTACTTGTTACCAATATTCATACAAGCAAACAGTACTTATTAGTTATATTACATTTATGTCAGTTGCTACCTTTATGCCTAAAATTGACAAATATGTCACGTCGTACTTTGTCTTCTATCTCTATACATAAATGGCTTCAATAATGGATATAAATTATGAAATTGACAACTTTAACTCAGATAATGCCATTAGCTGTTCTCCTGAGAACTGTAAGGACTACATTAACACGTCTGACAATAATATTAAAATACTCCATACAAATATACGAAGCATAAACAAAAACTTTAACAATCTTCTAACTCTTATACATAGAACTGAAATTAATTTTGATACCGTAGTTCTGACCGAGTGCTGGTTGAGCAAGGTGCATAACCCCCCCATTCTTGAAGGTTTCCACTTGCATGCAACTGCTAATAACCTCAATCAAAACGACGGTATTATAATTTATGTAAAAAATGACCTAAAATTCAGTATTAAGGAACTAAGGATTAGTAACGCAACTTGCTTATTGTGTGTTATTGAAAATAAACTAGCTATAGTTTCAGTGTATCGCTCACCATCACATCAAACCAAAGAAAATTTTGATTCTTTCTTAGAGAGCCTAAGTGATGTATACTCTGATCTGACAAACTATCCTAATATCGCCCTCGTAGGTGATCTAAACATAGATATAAAGCCAGCTACAAGAAACGATCGTTGCCTGGAATATCTAATTATGAATTCCTCTCATGGTTTAATGCCTACACATTTGTTACCTACTCGAATAAATAACTGTCTTGATCACACTTTTTTAAAGTCTAGTCTACCCAGTACAACACTTGTTTTGGAATCGCCTATCACTGATCACAACCCAACTATTCTAGTAGTTTCTAACATTACAACTAAAAATAAGATAAAAAACACTATTTCTAAAATCGAATATGAAGCTATTAAGTCTGAACTAGAAAACACAGATTTTAGTTACATTTACAATATATTAGACCCAAATATGGCTTTAAATCAGCTTATTAACATGATTTCGTCAGTTATTGCTAAACATTCAAAGCAAGTCACCGTTCCAAAAAGACTAAGAACATTAAAGGCTTGGATGACACCGGGACTACTAAGATGTATCAGAATTCGAGACAAATTGCACTTCAAATCGAAAAAATCCCCTGACAATATAATACTTAAGGTCACATATACTCGGTATCGTAATTACTGTAATGGTCTACTTCGCAAATTAAAGCGAGCATACGAAACAAGTTTATTAGAAAAGGCTAAAGGTAACCCTAGAGCACTTTGGAAAGCAATTAAAGAAATTACCAACACAAAAAAAGACGGTACTAGTCCTTCAAGTTTATTGAACTTAAATCATAGCCCCATAGCATCTCTAAACGAAGTTTGCAAATACTTTAGGAATATAGGTCAAGATCTGGCATCCCAACACTCGGCAAACCAAAGTACCCCACATAGATATAACCCTCAACCTAAACCCATTCTCACGGATTCACCGGTAAACTCTATTGGCTTGCTAGCCGTCGATGAGGACGAGGTAAAATCATATATCCAGCAATTAAGAACTGACTGTGCCATAGGCTGTGACGGGATACCATCCCACGTCTTGAAACAAAGCTGCAATATCCTGTCGGCACCTCTGACCTTCATATTCAATAGTTGTCTACGGATGGGAGTTTTCCCGGATACATTAAAAAAGGCTGTGATACACCCAATCCATAAAGGGGGGACCAGAGACAGTGTAAGCAATTACAGGCCAATATCAGTTCTTCCCTCTATATCAAAGTTATTAGAAAAGATTTTAAATAGCCGACTGAGATCATTTCTCAACAGATATAACATAATAGCTAACAACCAGTATGGATTTCGTACTGGAGTTTCCACGGAAGATGCTGTTCTCGACCTGACTCAATTTATAGCTGAAAATATGGACCGAAAAAAGAAATGTCTAGGAATATTCTTAGACTTATCGAAGGCGTTTGACACGGTCTCGGTTCCCTTACTTATTACAAAACTTGAACGCCTAGGTGTTCGTGGGATGGCCCTAGATATTTTTAGGGACTACTTAAAAAACCGCAGACAACTAGTAAAAATTGGTCAATACCTGAGTGACGAAACAACAATTAACTATGGTGTACCCCAGGGGAGCATCCTTGGTCCCACTTTGTTCCAAATTTTTGTAAACGACCTCTGTAAGATGGTCCTCCCAAATTGTAGGATCTATGTATACGCCGATGACACAGCGATAATAGTCGAAGGTCACACGTGGGATGACGTCAAGATAAAGGCCGAATACGCCCTCAGAAAAATCATGCTTTGGCTGAAACAAAATCTATTAACGCTCAACATGAACAAAACTGCATACGTTCCTTTTGCAATCCGTCGTATCAACAAGCCTCCTAATACTTACACCATTTTGGCGCACTCATGTGATACAGCTATATGTTCTTGTGTTCCTCTAACTCGTACTCACTGTGTGAAATATTTAGGTGTCCAAATTGATGATGGGCTGAGGTGGAACCTTCATATTGATACTCTAGTCGGTAGAATCATGCGTCTTATTTATATTTTCAAATCGCTCAGAGAATCTGCCAGCCCGGAAACACTAAAAATGACTTACCTCGCACTATGCCAGTCAATTATAGGATACTGCATTACCGCTTGGGGCGGTACAAATAAAACAAGCCTTCTAAGGGTTGAGAGAGCACAACGAGCTGTTCGTAAGGTAATGATGAAGAAACCCTTTAGATACCCAACCTCCCAAGTATATGCAGATTCTAAGGTCTTGACTGTTCGACAGCTTTTTGTGCTCCTAGCAACTCTTAGAAAGCATAGCTCTGTCAGCCCATCCAAACCTGGAAAACGAAAAAATCTCCCTCCAAATGTTCGACATTATACCTCCTTTGCTAAGCATCAATATTACGTCTTAAGTACCCATATTTATAAAAAATTACATAAAACACTAAACATACTAGACCTTAATAAATACAAGCTAAAAAATATACTAACAACATGGCTTCTCAACCAAGACTATACAAAGACCGAGTCACTGCTGACCTACATCACCTAAAACAACACTCACGCATACTTACATCACAATACACACACCTCACACACACTCACACTGGTTGTAAATTTACCTAGCATTAAATTAACATTTAATCACTGATGACCGAACACTGTCCACTTAAGAAACAGGTTTATCCTAGTTTAAGTGACAGGGTTCAATAATTATTCGAACATAGTTTTAAGTTTATAACTGTAAACAAATGGTATGTAAACTTTTTGGCAATAAATCTTATTATTATTATTATTATTGGCAATAAAAAAAAAAAAAAAAAAAAAAAAAACATCAATATCAATTGTTATCTCTAGATTTTTCACGTTCTTAAATTTTTGCTACTTGAGCAGCTGCTTGCTGTATTTTTTTCCATTTCATTTACAATATTACGATATTATACATTTCTCTCCTTAAATAAATTCTGTGATATAAACAATATTCCTCCTAATATTTCTGGGGTCACTCTTTTTGTAATACGCGTAAAATTTTTGTTTTCATCATTAATTTTCCAGACTATCTCCTTACAGTTTGTCCGAAGAAATGTTGGTCACTCCGCCTGCAGATCACAGATAATTTTGATGTTCAATCGCTTTGTTTTAGGATGATTTTACGTTCCGTTCGGTTTATTTAAGTAATGGTTATAGGCGTAGCGTACGTATAAAATATGAACGCAAAAAAAAAATCGGCTGACATTTATCATATGAATGGCCTATGTATTTGATTTAATATGTTTTTACGGGTGATTCCGCAATTGGGGGATAACTTAAAAATAACTATAAGTGGTAATAGACGCACAGTTAATACCATTTTTACACGTTTTTTAATATAGAAAAACCCAAATTTTATGACCCAAAATTTTACGATCTATATTTATTATGGCTAAAAAAAATTGGGGTTGAATAAATAAATTAAATCAATCTTTATTCACCAATCCCCAATAAAAAAAAGTAAACGTGTTTTTAGCATGACGTTAGGTTTATGTAAATAAATCTTAAATGGGTATATATGTGTAGTTATATCTAAAATGGTATTACAAATAAAAACACTACATTCCTAGTCATTTTTGATACTAGTCGTTTTCTCTCCTAAACATGATTTTCTCATAATGTAATTTAAAATAAGAATGTATAACTTATATCGCTATTGGACACAAAATTGATTTTAAATTTAGTCCTGAACCGCTACTTTACCTTCTAACAAATCGGGTGAAAACGCCACTTGATTTAATTTTTTTTTTGGGTGGTACCGCAACTGAGGGATAATACTACTATCCCTTTTTAACTAACTTCAAAAAGGAGTTAGTTCTTTGTTCGAATGTATTCCTTTTTGTGTATGTTACACGATTTTCTGTTTATAAACTTATTTTTTTATTTGATAGGATATGCTATCAAAGTGATTTCCTATACATTTTTCTTAGGACTTAGGTAAAACGCGAAGTTTGGATTAAGGGTCTCTGATGTTTGGTATTCAAATTTAATTATAATATCGCTCTTTGTGTTTCGTGGCTGATAATACTTTGACATTAGTACTTACTAGTTCGTAGACAACATCTTACGCTTCCTTCGAATAAGATACCTTGCCAGTTTCACAAACAAATTGCAATTAATGTTGCAAGATTAGAATGTAGCCGCTTGTGAAAATCCGCTACGCTGTTTAGCTAGCAAACTGAATCCAAGAAAGGTAAGAGACGTTAGGAGTAAGCTTATAAGTTTACTCTCTCGTGGTGCCGTGGTTTATTTGTTAAGTTTCAAGTACGATAATGAAGCAACTATTGGCGCCCATATATTTGTAGTTAGTATCACATATGCAAAAAAAAAAAACTTAATTCTTCAAAGGCGCGGCACAGTTGCACATTTGGGGGATATCTAAATTAAGCTACATAACAGAAACTTTAAGTTTTGTTTTTAGTTTCTATAAATGTTCAACTTTATGCTAACCAAGAGATAAAACTGTTCGTGGATTACATTTTCTTAGCACTTAAAGTTAATCTACAATTACGCAATTATTATGTAGTTAACGATGCAATCGCTAGAGTATTTTCATAATGTCATTGTCATAATTTCAATATCAATCTTAATGTCTATAATCTATTATTGCAAGAGAAAGAAACCAAAGATATTTAAAACTAACAATATATTTAAATGAAGTCATCCGTAATGATGCTTAACTTTGACTCCATTTGAATCTATTTTTATTCAGTGAACATTGTCGGGCGAAATTAAGTTCAGTGGCATAGATTGGTAAAATAACTTTGTAATAAATGATTTATTAATACATTTATTACATTCCCTAAAAGTTTTAGGCGTAACTTTAGATTGCATTACTTCACAAATCTTTGATAAATGCTTTTATTCATAATAACTGGAGAGTTAAACCGGCAGATGCCCTAAATGACTACAAATGACAGTACAAAATTGCGGGAGGAATACTAATACAAATTAACGCGCTGAGGGAGTGAAATATTATACTTGGCTACGATTTAATAACGAACTTTAGCCCGTGAGTTTGCATGGGTTGGGTATATAGGAAATTGGATTAAACAACACAAATCAGTAGCATTGCATAACTTTTTAATTAGGCTGTTTGCTTTGCCGTGTAATGGTCTTAAAGCAAATTTTATTTGTTGAACTCTGATCATTATTAAATAATGATCAGATTTCAACAAATAAAAACAAATTTTGTTTTACATTATTTATTTCATCCCTTATGTGTAAGTTTATATGTAAAATTTTTTAATTGTTTAAAAGCGTATAGTGTTGGATATGGAAAAGCGTGACCTTCTGACACAGGTATACTTCACTTAATAGAAGGCCTCAACAACAAGAATCAGTCTGTACTATTATGTTCAGGAAATTAAATATATATCATTTTTTTTTCAAAAGAATACTAGAGTAATAAAAAAATAACCGCATTCTCATTGGACACTCGGATCATTTTGGAGGAAATCGATATAATATATACAGGACGGATATAGAACCTTCAGCATGGAGTAGTACTTGACACCAGTCTGACATATGAAGGTACTAGACTGAGTTATTGATCTGCCATTAATCTTGCTAGGTTGTATTGATGTTTCCGTTCCAGAATGGCATAAAGGATCCCTTTTAGGCTACTGTGATGACTAGGTTCATCTGTCCGTCTGTAATTTATATGTCCCTCAATACGAAGCTTAGATAAGTAAGTAAGTATAAGAAGCAGCAGGTTAAGTGAACTATCTCAGAAAAGGTCTTAATTTTCACACTTTAAAACAAATATGTGTTTCTTTCGATGCGCCGTATTTTTAACTTGTCTTTAACAATCTAAAAATATAATATTCCCTTAAGCTTAAAAGTAAATTAGTGATGCAATAAAATCTAAAATAATTATTGTTCTTTACGTTCATACTAATAGTGCTCCTTGCTGAAAAGCTGCAAGGCTGAGCTACGGTGACCAATTTCAATGGAGATCAGCCATATATACAGAACATATTACTATATTAGGAAAACAACTAATGGTTGCGAATGGAGCATTTATGTCGTCAATAGTGACGTCACGACGACGACTAAGATCACGGAACACACAACTACTAAGAGTTCCGGCGACAAGCACTGCGTGAGAGGTCACAAGTGGCGCACCTAAGGCCTCTTTAATTGCGTTTGAACACGCTACCTCCATCACCGAGGCGGGCATTACAGGAGCAAACAAAAATATTTCTTACTAGCTTTTATAAATCACACAAATAAATTTAGACATTAGGTGCAGTTTTAAGACGAATGTGACAAACTAAATCATTTTTACACGCCTAAAAAGGCACAGAAACCGTGCGTCAGCCCGAACTATACTTTTGACTTTATCAACAGAATTTTTAGCTGCTTAAGCTACCGATTTCAGCGCGGAAATGTGACTGCCTCACCTCACTTACTAATTCCACGCGAGCTAGAAGACGGGCACGTCTTTGTTGTGAATACTCGATCTAATACTTATATCACTGCAGCCGTCCAGGCCTTGGTACGAATCTTTACCACGACGATGGTGTTGCTGGTGAGTTGTGGACACTGTATCACGTCTAGGGTTTCGTCAAAGACAGCGATTGCAGCCTTGACGTTGCGCTCTTCTTTTCCAGTGTCCCCAAATCATACCGACCTATAGGCCTGCTTCCAGTGCTCGGCAAGATACTGGAGAAAATGATAGCCTCAAATGGATCCTCTTGCCGAGAATGAGCACAAGGCAATACGGCTTCATGCCACAGAAAAGCACCGAAGACTATGTCCTAATGCAGAATATACGGGAGCAGTTAAGACAGAAATAACTGATCACTGTCGTGTCATTGAACATAGAGGAGCCTTTGATGGCGCATGGTGGCCAGCAATAAAAATGAGGCTGAAAGAGAAAAACAGCCCGCATAACATCACAGGGATAATGCGAAGCTACCTCGAGGACAGAAAGGTGAGCGTTCGTTACGGTGGTGAAGAATACTCCAAGTCAACACACAAGGGCTGTGTCCAAGGCTCGATAGGAGGGCCCATATTATGGAATCTTTTACAAGACCCACTGCTTAAAGGACTGGAAACCAGGGGAAACTACTGCCAGGCGTTCGCGGGTGACATAATCCTAGTTTTCCACGGAGAAACCACGCTCGAAATTGAGAGAAGGGCGAATTCCGCCCTCGCCTATGTTCGGGAGTGGGGTATTCGTAACAAATTGAACTTAGCACCACAAAAAACAACTGCCATGAAACCCGCAGGCTGAAAAACGATACTCCACTTCTGACCATGGGGGGGGGGGTCGGGATACAGATGCGGACAGCGGCTTGACATTCAACAAGCATATATACAATATATGTACTAAAGTTGTGAATATATACAAGCAACTGTCGAGGGCGGCCAGGGTCAGCTGGGGCCTTTACCACGAAGTAATAAGGATGATCTACACGGCAGTCATCGAGCCTGTGATCCTATACGCGTCGAGCGCCTGGGCGCCGCCGGCCTCAAAAATGCTGGGAGTGGTAAAGAAATTAATCGCGATTCAAAGAAGCTTCGCACAAAAACTGTGCAAAGCCTACAAAACTGTGTCACTGAATGCGTCGCTTCTATTAGCTGGGTTAATACCCCTAGATTTAAAAATACAAGAGGCAGCAGCCCTGTATGAAGCCAAAAAGGGGGTTCCCCGGCCGGACCTGGCTGGTCGAGAAATTGAACGCAGGGCGGGGTACGTTGACAATGGCCACTCGTCTACGCATATGAGCCTTGAGTTCATGAGCCTGATAGACTAGCAAGAGGTGGAATCAAACACCAATCAAGCTGTGCAAATTTACACCGATGGTAGCAAAATTGACGGCAAAGTCGGTGCTGCCATTGAGATAAAAACCGTCAAGCTGAAGCTACCATCATACAGCACAGTCTATCAGGCGGAACTTCTGGCCATATGCAGGGCCACTCGTTGGGTTGTCAAGAGTACCCAGCCCAGCTATGGTATTTTCAGTGACCCCAGATCAGCACTGGAAACCATTAGAAACAACTCCTCTCAGCACCCACTGGCAGTCGAGACCCGCGAAAACTTGCGAACGGCCTTTACACAGAACAAATCTGTAAATTTGTTCTGGATAAAAGCCCATGCAGGACTCGCGGGTAACGAACGTGCCGACCAGCTGGCGAAAGAGGCCGCTCTACAGTCTAAAAGAGCGCCCGACCTGTGACCGGTCTCATTCTTCAAGAGACTTATCCGTAAGGAGTCACTTGACGAATGGAACCGAAGATACAGAGCAGGGGAAACAGCCTCCGTAACAAATATGTTCTTCCCGGACGCCGTGGTCGCATACAGCACGGTGAGAAAAATTTAATTGGACAGCCTGAAAATTCAAATGCTGACAGGGCACGGTGGATTCTCCGAATACTTACATAGGTTCAAACTGAAACAGAATTCATTGTGCTGCTGTGACCCCAACAAAGAAGAAGCTGTTCCACATCTGCTGTTTGAATGTTCCATCAATGGCCCTCAAAGATACGACATGGAGCAGGAAATTGGCTTCCCGGTTAATGCTGGAAACGTACACAAAGTTATCAGTCAGAATAAACATAGAATAATATATTTTAAATACAGCTTAGATCTCTTGAAAATCATAATTCGTAAAAATAAATAAATTTAGTCCCTTAAATAAATAAATATAATTTTCTTTAAATACACTTTTAATAACATAAAATCATTTTCCAAATTTATATCTAAAAACTTATAACTTAAATATAAATTGGAGCAAGACACGAAAGCATTAAGAGAACAACTGTCTATTATGATAATAAATACGAATTGCAGAAGGAGAGAAAGAAATTAAGGAATATTGGAATTAAGATATCGCAGAACAAAACAACATTAAGTAGCTATACAACAAACCTGACAAAACGGAGTGGTAAACTATATGGTTCTTGACCACGTCAAGAGAAACAAACGCACCTTCTAAGAAGGAGGTTTCTATTAAAAAAAAATACTTATACCATATTGAGTAATACCTACAGTCCACTGAGAAGGTTCTTTGAGTAGGTACACACGTTACAGCCTAAACAGTTTCCTCCCAACATCATAATGCAAAACAAATTTAAATATCAGAATTTGTTTCTCACATAGTTCTTATGTAAATAATGTGGAATCTTTATTTGTGTCACGAAATACTGAGTTAAAATAACCGACATATTAGGAAGTGTTGACGAATTATGTGCCCCAGGTCCGATTTTGATCATCTACTTATGCTGTTGACTGTACATATACCTAAGTGCACAGTTTAAGTAATATGACAATTTTTTTAAAGAAAACGTTCGCATTAAGGAAATTAATTTCTGTGGCAAACATATAATTGACGGACACATAGTACATCCAGATTCAGGACAACTATCTATGGTTCACACAAACAGTTGTCCTCCGCGGGAATCGAACACGGTACACGAAGTGGCGAAGCGACTGTCTTAACCACTGCGCCACACGTGTAGCAAAAATTCTATCTTTACCCTGTTCTTTTCATACGAGCTGTAATATAACAATGTAATGTCATCTAAATTAGTTTAGTGGTAAGCAAGAGAATAGCCAACGTGACACTGGCAGAAATTGCTGAAAACATCGGCAGATTGCCATAAAAAAAGAGAATGATATTATTGCTACAGTAAATAAAGTCTTGGTTATATTTTCAAGAGCTTTTCATTAATAATGCAATTAACACCGGACACCTAATTAACATAGGGTAAATAAAGATATCTCTCACCATTTATATTGTTTACCGTGGTCCGTAATGAAGACACCCAGAGTCATTTATTAAGGAATGAAGTACCTACACAAATATATTTGATGAAATATAAAAGTTAATTAGTTTTATCATGATATCAAGTTCAAGCCTGAAAACCAAAATTCATAGATAGCCTCTAGTCTTAGACTAGAGATTATCTTTATATAATGCTTGTGAGTTTTCGGTCTAACCAAAATACAAACTACAAGTAATAAATATGATACAATTGTAATTCTGTAAACTGTAATTCATTCCCATAAACAATCTTTGAAACATTAATATTCGAAATCAAAATACTAGGACCAAATATTATATGAAATGTCTGTCTGCAATTCAAGGGGCTCCCAGTATAAATAGAAGTTTACGAGCTTTTTTATGCATATTATTAAGCTCTATAAATGCACTCGTAATGTATAAAATTCAATTTAAAGATATAAGTATCAAAGACTGTTTTAAACTGGCTGCTTTATCAAAATAAACTCTGATAATGAAGTGACTAAGGAAATGCTTTATATATTAAACGACAAACAATTCGCTTTTTGTACTTATTTTGTTGCATAGCCGCTTAATTATTGTTCAAAAGACTTAAAATTTGAGCTCTTTGTTGTTCGTAAAAAGTTAATCCGACGTTGACAAGGGACGTTAATGGAGATCAAAATTGTAACTCTGAATTTTATCCCTTATACAACGTGTAAGATAAATAGTGGAGATTTGTTTTGTAAATTTGTTCAGTTACAGGAGCGCCAGTTATATATCACAACTGAACAAATTAAACAACACCAGATTGGGAAAAAGGAAAATATTATTATTTGGTGCCACATACAAAAAGTCAATTCGCTTAAATTACGCTTCTGGTTAAGAGCCTTCTGCGTTGTCTTCAATACTTTAATTTTAATATAGTAGAACTAAATTTAAATTAATAAATAATAATAATAATATCTGGGGACAATGTCACACAGATCATCCTAGCCCCAAACTAAGCAAAGCTTGTACTATGGGTACCAGGCGATGATATACATACTTATATAGATAGATAAATACTTATATACATAGAAAACATCCATGACTCAGAAACAAATATTCGTGCTCACTATTATTGAAACAACAGAATCGTGGCATAGACTAAAAAATCTTTATTGAGTTAAACACAGATTCACAATTCATATACAGTAGATGTCACAACAGGTGTTGCTACTAATAAAACTTTTGTTACACTCAACACCCCCACTTAACAAAATATTCTATTTCTTTTTATCAAATAAACCAAACATTGACAAAAACTTGTAGTGTTTAGTTTTACATAAACCTTTAGTTAATAGATCCGCTGGCATTTCTGCAGTTGGTAAGTATTTAATTATAACAACTTCATTAGCAACTTTTTCTCTACAAAAAAGATACCTCACATCAATGTGTTTGGACCTTTTATGATATACAGGGTTAGCAGACAGTTTATGAGCAGATTGATTATCATTGAAAATAGGTATGGTATATGTTACATTAGTAATTTCTGAAACAAGATTGCGTAAATAGACAGCCTCTTTACAACAATCAGATATACCCATATACTCGGCTTCTGTGCTAGAAAGAGCTACAGTAGTCTGTTTCTTAGTTTCCCATGAGATCGCAGAGTTTGATAGTCTAAAGAAATATCCAGTATAAGATCTACGTTCAATTACATTGCTGGCCCAATCAGCATCAACATATGCTTCTAATTTACGGTTTCCATTTGCAGAAAATTTAAGGCAATATGACTTAGTCCCTTTTAAATATTTTAAAACTCTTTTGGCGTATGCCCAGTGCTCATCATTATAGCAGTTATTATACTGGCTCAAAAAATTTACAGAAAAAACAATATCAGGGCTAGTAAGTACAGCTATATAGTAGCAGTATCAAATTGATCGCAGTATCAAATAGATTTGACTCATCTCGCTATACTGAGGGAGAAAGTCGATGTGAAGATATTTATGTAAAAGTAAAAGTAGGCAAAAATGAATATATATTATTTTGCGCAGTGTACATCCCTCCTCCAGTAAATAAAAACATTTTGGAGCATTTCATTGATAATTTTACCAGTATCTCGGATAGTATAGACAAGATTTGCCTTTTGGGTGATTTTAATATGAGTTATATTTCTTGGTCAGATGGCTTTGAAAATAGCAATGAATTGACTATTGCTAAGTGCACACCAGTTAGCCGACTTCTCGTTGATTTTGTATCACTTCATAATCTCGTGCAATATAATAACATCACTAATAATAGAAATAAAATATTAGATTTGGTTCTTAGCAACATGGCTGGTACTAGTGTGATAGCAGCTCTATTCCCTTTAGTTAAAATAGATGAACAACATGTACCTATAGATATATCCGTAGAATTAAACAGTAAAGTTCCCTTAAAGTCCATTAGTCACTTTAGACATAACTTTTATAAAGCTAATTACGATAAAATCAACAACGAAATACACAAAATAGATTGGCACTTAGCATTTTCTCAATGCAATGGCATTGATGATATGTTATCACTATTTTATGATATTTTGAACAAAGTGATAGATGAATTTGTTCCCAGGTGCAAAAATATTACAGAGAAACGTCCCCCATGGTTTAACAAACAATTAATAAAATTAAATAACGAGAAAAAAAAGCTTCTACATAGATTTAGAGTGTTCAACAACCCATTAGATGAAATATCTCTACGAATATTAAATAAAAGATGCAAATCAATGTCGGTAAAGTGTTATAACGAATATATAAGAAAAACTGAAGATAGTATTAAAATAAATCCAAATCATTTTTATTCATTTCTTAAACAAAAACGAAACAACGCAAACCAATTCCCACAAACAATGTCCTTAAATAATAAAAGTGCATCTGACGGACCAACTATATGTAATTTATTCGCGTCTTACTTCCCTACAACATTCATAAACTCCCCCAACAATTCAATTCCAACCGATATAGATTCTCATTCGAATAGTATAAGTAGAATACAAATTACTCGTGAGAATATTTCTAAGTATTTAAAAAATATTGACATAAATAAAGGCGCGGGGCCAGGTGGTATCACGCCATATTTTATTTCTAAATGCTGCTCATCACTAAGTCTCCCATTGTTTTTGATAACAAACAAGTCTTTGTCGTCTGGAACATTTCCGTCTGCATGGAAAGTTGCTATAGTCGTACCCATCCACAAGAGTGGTAAAAGGGAAGAGATAAGCAACTATAGACCAATTTCTATATTATCTGCGTTTGCAAAATTATTTGAGGCTTTAATATACCCACAATTAAAAAGCTACACTGCCCATATTTTCGTCAACGAACAACACGGATTTATTGAATCTCGTTCCACCAATACCAATTTAGTCACGTATCACAACGAACTAACAGACGCTGTCGATGCAGGCACCCAAATTAACACTATATATATGGACTTCGCCAAAGCCTTCGACAAAGTATGTCATAATGTGCTACTCAAAAAAATGGCTTCTTATGGTATTTGCGGAACTCTTCTGGAATGGTTCAGATCATATTTAAAAAATAGAACTCAGTTTGTGGCTGTCAAAGGGTTCAATTCTATGTCATACACTGTCACGTCAGGTGTTCCTCAGGGATCCCATTTGGGACCCTGGCTATTCAATCTTTTTATAAACGACATAGAACATTGCGTCCAATATAGCAGTGTCTATCTTTTTGCGGATGATTTGAAGTTATCTAAAACTATAAAGGATCCGTCAGACTGTTATCTTCTCCAATCGGATATTATTGCTATATCTGACTGGTGCTCTACAAATCACATGTCTTTAAATGCTAAAAAATGCAACTTTATATGCTTTACCCGCAATCAGCATGTTATCAAGGCACCATTTCATATTGACGGGGTACTAATTGAAGAAGCAGCAGTAGTACGTGATTTGGGAGTTCTTTTTTACTCTAAACTGACATTTCTACCTCATATTGACAAAATAACTAAAAAATCATTCCAAATGCTTGGTTTTATAATCCGCAACGGAAAATCATTCCGCAATCCAGCTACTAAAATAGCTATTTACAACGCGTATGTATGAAGCAATCTAGAATACTGCAGCGTAGTCTGGACACCTCATTATAGTACCCATCAACTGCGAATAGAACGCATACAGAAAAGATTTATGAAACATCTAGCTTTTTCAAACAGACTCCATAAGCAACTTCCAACATACACAGACAAACTGCAGTACTTTAAGATGGACAGCCTGATAATTCGACGACAACTCCATGACATGACATTTCTCTATAAAATACTCCGTAACGGATACGACTGCCCAACCTTGTTACAATCTGTACATCTACGAGTTCCTAGGCATATACCTCGACGTGCTACTGTACCCGGAATCCTGAGCCAGCCTTTTGCTAGAACCAATCTTAAACAGTTCGCCGCTATATCACGTTTGAGCAAGTTGTATAATTCCATCAGTGAAAACTTAGACGTCTTCAATTCCAGCTTAACTAATTTTAGAAAAACTGTATTAAGATTATTGAGTGATAAATAATACTGTACCAATATTATAGATTATATATATATATATATACTTACATAAATATAGCTATATTATCCATTGTGTACCTAATATTAATAGTTTTTAGTTATAATTAGTATTAATTTGAGTGTCTTCAATATGAGGATACTGACTAGTCTGTACTTTTGTTTTTTTATCAGTGTTACTCACCAATATCATTGTGCATGTTGTGGCACCTTTAGAAGCTGTACATTTAAATTATATTTTTGTATAGATTAAAACATTTTAGATTTAAGTAGATGTAACAGCTACTGGATGTCCTTAAATAAATAAATAAATATACATGAGACTGCCAATCAATGTCTGATAGGATAATCTACTATCACAAACTTCACTCTTTGGTAAATTTATTTTAGGTTCAATTGGTGTATCAGCAAACTTACAATTCGGAATATTAAATTTTGACAACAATTCTTCAATATAACTTTCCTGATCTATAGTAATTGTATTTTCCTTTTTGTCAACAATTACTCTCATTCCTAGGCAATTTTTAATACAACCCCTTCCTTAAGTTTAAACTGTGATGATAAACTCTCTTTTAATTTATCAGTTTCTTCTCTACTACTAGAAAACACAAAAAAAATCATCAACATATAATGCAATAATGATTCTAATATCTTTAGTAACCTTTGTAAATAAACAGGGTTCTAATTTTGATTTTTTATAACCAAGAGATTGTAATAAATCATCAACTCGTTGATACCATGCTCTTGATGACTGTTTTAAACCATAAATAGCTCGTTTCAATAGCAAAACTTTGTTTACATTATCATGACTACACTCAAAACCTGGTGGTTTCATCATATAGACAGTCTCATTTAAAAAACCATTCAAAAAAGCAGTATTAACATCAAAATGACTTGTATCTAAATTAAGCTGTACTGTTAAAGCAAATAACAATCTCAATGTCGAATGTCTTAGAACAGGTGAAAAAGTTTCATCAAAATCAATGCCAGGCCTTTGTGTAAAACCCTTGGCTACTAATCTAGCTCTATATCTGACTTTATTGTCATTATCAAACTTTCTTTTAAAAACCCATTTACATTGCACAACCCTGCCATTTGGTGGAATGTCAACTAATTCCCATGCACCATTGTCTTTAAATGATCTAAGTTCATTTTGCATAGCTAGTTTCCACTGTTCACTTTCGGGTCCATTCAATGCTTCTTCATGAGATATTTCACTAGCACTTAATTCACTTGTCGCACATACATTACTAAAACCAAAGCGATCAGGTTGCTTACGTGTACGCTTTAAAATCACCTCAGTAGGCATCACAGAGCTGGTTGATGCCTTGGCATCTCTCACAAAGTTAGAGCCACTTGCAGGCTCAACTGATACCACAGGTTCAGTCCCTGCCACAGTCTTCATCTCAGACACCTCTGAAGAATCCTGAAAAACCTCTTCCTCAGAGCAGGTACTTCCTTCTGTGCTCAGAACTTCTGGTTTCAGTTCCAGATCATATGATCTTTGTATGTCAAAGATGTCCCCCACTTCTTGGGTATTCTCTTCTTCCTTTATGCTCTGTATTTGGGAACCATCAGATATATTTTCACTGATATTTATATGTACCTTACTGTGTTCATTCCCCTCCTCAATCACAACAATGTCTCTTGTCACTGTTATACTGTTATTGTTGGGATTGTAAACACGATACCCCTTCACACAATCTTCATATCCAACAAGAATGCCCTGACTAGCCTTCTTATCCCATTTTAATCTTTTTTCTTTTGGGATGTGTACCATGGTCTTGCTTCCAAATACACGTAAATTACTAACATCTGGCTTATCTCCAGTCCAAACTTCATATGGTGTTCTGTTGTTCAACCCTGATGCTATTGATCTGTTTCGCAGATAAACTGCAGTATTAACTGCTTCTGCCTAGAAACGTTTTTGTAGTCCTGCATCATATAACAAACATCTGGTTTTCTCAACCACTGTTCGGTTAAGCCGTTCACAGAGACCATTTTGTTCTGGTGACTAAGGACAAGTTTTTTGGTGAATTATTCCAGCTTTCTGTAGGTACTTCTCAAATTCCCTACTACAAAATTCTAATCCATTGTCTGTCCTTAGTACTTTTATCTTTTTGCCAGTTTGATTTTCAAAATACTTCACTTTTTAACTTTAGGAAGTATACGAATGCCATTCTACTATAGTCATCTACAAAAAGTAAAAAATATTTCTTTTTTCCAATAAACAACTGTTCCATTGGCCCACAAACATCTGCATGAACAATATCTAGCAGTTCCTGACCCCTGTTACCAATATGAGTAAATGGTAACCTGGTCTGTTTGCCTTCACAACACACCGTGCAGTTATTTTTACCTAACTGTGCTTTATCTTTGTACACCATTCCTTGTACAGCACCATCTCTCATGATGTTTAGGTCTTTCCAGTTTACATGGCCAAATCTTCGATGCCACAACTCCATGGATGATGTCAACAAACAATCAAATTGTTTGATTCTTAGTTTGTACACACCTGCTATTAAATCTGCAGTG
This sequence comes from Pseudoips prasinana, assembly GCA_951640165.1. NCBI lineage: Eukaryota > Metazoa > Arthropoda > Insecta > Lepidoptera > Nolidae > Pseudoips > Pseudoips prasinana. The sequence goes on along the minus strand of OX621237.1, from coordinate 20,282,872 downwards.
GCAACCAGTTCACTTTTCTGATTATAAATATAACAGTGATTTTCTTTAAATGCAACTTTGTTTCCGTTTTTCATCAATTGGCTCACAGACAATAAGTTAGTTGCCAACTTGGGAACAAATAATACTTTTTTAATAGGAATTTCGTACTCAGTATCTCCAACTATTGTGGTAATTCGAACTTGACCGCAATCTTCGACAGGAACCGTTGATTTATCTGCGATAACAATTTCGTTCACTGGTTGACTTGTGTAATTAGATATTAGCCAGTCTATGCCACGATTCTGTTGTTTCAATAATAGGTATAATAAAACTTTTGTTACACTCAACACTCACCAGACAAATATTTGCACTTACCGGGATTCGAACCCAGGACCACTAGCTTCGTAGGCAGGAGCACTACCAACTAGGCTACGGTGACCGTCCGACCGGTAATTGCTTAGTAACTTGTTACTTTTTTAAGGATTTAAAAATATATGTGATAAAACAAACCACACGGACCGACTAATTTTTTTTGTTACTTTTATACTGTATTCGACTATGTTTATGTACTGAATTGTGAGCTTGACAAGTACAAGTGTATGTTAATACCCAAGTGCTGAATAAATTTCAATATTTCATTATTGAAGGCATCACCTGAACATTATTCTTGTATGGGAAGGTAATATTTCTAGTTGTGTATTTTGCGCATTGTTCAGTTTCATAGGACAGATATTTGTGTACATGAACATGTCTGTATTTTCTGAGTTTGGGTGTAATTATCTATATAAGTATGTATTTACAAAAGAAAAGAAGTATGTGTAATATATCAGTTATCGGGTTTCCATAGTAAGTACTAGCTCTGCTTAGTTTGGAATGAGATGGCCGTGTGTGAATAAAGTCCCAGGATATAATAATTATTGTTAGAGGTAGATGAAGCTCTAAGTTAGTCCACTATTTATGTTACATATTTATACTACTCATTATGAAGATGTGTGAATCTTACTGTGTTCACATTTGTATAATATATAATATGTCATAAAATTCAATTATTACTAATACGAAGAAATTTATTTAATAAGAAATTTTAACTATAATGCTTTAAACTAAATTAAAATAAACTAACTAAAGGCAATCCATTAAGCGTTCCGCATCGGCATCAAAGGGTATCGTGCCCAGAAGGCTGGCAGCATTGCCACGTTGTATGGCAATACTTATTCTCTGTGCAAAAAATAGACCAGCCCTCTGGTCACGTGTGGCGTCGATCAATTTTTTAGAGATGCTCTTGAAGAGTGAACGAGCACCTGGACCCCATGGTCCTAGTGTTTCAACCCCAAATGGCTCAAAAACGTAACTGCCGATTAGGCGGGAGTACTTACGCCGCTTGAGGTTCTCTGCAGATGTAGCAGCAGCGCCCGCAGAATTCGAGGTTTGAGGAAGGTGGGATGGTGCCAGGGTATCCACGCAAGTTGCGTCCCACACCAGATGCCTTCCCATCTTCCATGGCAGCAATGACATACCGTCTGGTCGCTTTCCATCGTCACGTGCCAAGCCATTTGGTTCCAGTATGGCAGGTACGCCGGCGATGGAAAGGGCTCTACGAACAATGTCATTAATACTAGCGTGCCACGAAATTCTACCAGCGCTCCTACTACACGAAAGACCATGGTATCCAAGACGATTGACGGCTTCGCCACAACGACACTGATGCGGAGCCACAAAACGGACACCCAAACGAAGGCAAGTTGCGACCCTAAACGTGCAGTCGTCCAATAAAGTACTTAAGTTGGGTGAAGGTAATGCCTGCAACCAGAGCCCCGATTCCCACTCACCCAGAGCCAATAAGCGAGCGCGATCTGCTGAATTTGTGAATGAGTTGAGGAGACCATTGCGTTCAAGGTTGCAGAGCGGCTGGTCCCATTGTCTCTGAGAAGCAGGGTTGGTGGGTAAATCTGAACTCGAACAGGTAGCCCTCCAAGCATTCAAGGCATCAGTGAGGCACATCACTTCTGAACTGACCCGTGTAGGATTAAGAATTTTCCGAGTCAATTCTTCAGTACTGTGGACCGAAGACAAGAAAGCTGGAAGGCTTACACTAGAAATTTTGCGGATACCGAGCCCACCCAAACGTACAGGTAAAGTAGCTTGGAGCCAAGCCCGGTTATCCAGGTCTAGATTTAGAATTTTTGAAATGGAAGTTTTTAATATGGAATCAATATTTTCTAGGAGTGTCTGATGTTTCCACATGTGACAGGATCGCAGGATATGCGTAAATTTTGGGACAAAAAAGCAATATCTAAAGATTGTGAAAGCGGAATGTATGTTAATTTTCGAAAATCTCTCTGAGATGTCGTTGTAATTTTGAATTTTTTCATCTACAAATGATGGAAAAGCATCGTCTAGGACAGGTGACCCTAGGAGACGCAAAGTATCTTTTTCCAACAATTTTATATTTGGTGATACTATTTTAAATTTCTGGAGAATGGATAATTTATCAGTAGGGTCTGAAATAAAAATCTCACATTTAGACGAGTTTAATTCTAGCTCAATACATTTCGATTCCTGTTTAAGCAAAATAAGGTCGTTTAGAACAGTATCTACGTCACCTCCTAGGGTTCCATCGTCCAAATACCACACGTTAAATTCTGAATTCAGTTGACGAATTATGGGGTTAATAGCGAGGCTGAAAATGAGTGGTCCGAGTGGGTCACCTTGTTGGCATCCGACTTCAGAATCTAAAACGTGATTTTTATATAATAATTTGGTTGGGTATCTATAACATTGCCAAATAAAATTGTAAAGTTCAGGAATTTCTTTTTTTACTTCCTTCAACAAGGTGTCCCTGTGAACTGAATTGAAGGCATTTTTAATATCTACCTTAACAATAACCTTGCCTTCAACACTTCCTAAGTATGTGGTCAAGGCATGCACGGCGGCCTCAGACCCCCCCCCCCCTTGAACCGAAACCTAGTTGGAGTGGCTGAAACAGATTAGAAACTTTATTGAAAGTGTATTTACAGCATATTTTAGCTACCATGCCCCTATACGTGCACCCCACGGCAATTGGACGTATACCGCCATCTTTTTTATTTAGGGCACATAGGTTAGCCCCGTAAAGAACGTCAATGATGGCCTCGTCCACATTTCCGCGGAGCATTAAATTTAATAGTTCTGCGAGCTCCGATAACAGCGTACCACCGGCCTCCCCGACACTTTCGCTCGTCAGATCCTTTAGATGTTGAGGAGACAAGCCATCGAAGCCACCAGCAGAACCGCTGGGGAAGGAGCCAATAGCAGCGGCCACCTCCCGAGCTGTCACAGTCAGAGCTTGCGAATCATCGGGAGGGGCAGGGATATGTCATTACTTTTTATCAACATGATATCATTCAGAAGTACCCTAAACCGGCGAGCATGTATGAAGAATATTATGTCAGTAAACGAAGCGAAAGTAGTATGCAAGGATCGTGACAAATGGAAGTCCGTTGTCTCTGCCTACCCCTCTGGGAAACAGGCGTGAGTCTATGTATGTATATCATTCTAAAAACAAATTATATCAAATGTCTTAGTTATATCAAAGCCTCTAATCTTATTTTGTTAATTTCGTATAAGTAGGTACCTACTAAACAAAAAGATTAGTATTATGATTAATTTTTTATGCACATTAAGTAGATTTTCATATATGTATATACCGACATGCTACAAGCAGAATGTTAATCTCTTTGAACTATTCTTGCGGACCACATTTATAATAGGTCTTTACCTATGAAATTGCCGTTTTGTATGAAAAAATTTAAACGAATTTTTTTCATGAATTTTTTTATTTGTATTAATCGAAGTAATCACCCATGCAATCAATGCATCTTTGCCATCGCAGTGGCAGTTTATTGATGCCCTTCTTAAAGAAATCAGCTGGACGGGAGGCAACAAATTCTTCAAAGGCATTTTGTACTGCCTCTCGGGTATTGAATTTTTTTCCCGCCAAGAAGTTATCCAAATTCTGGAAAAAGTAGTAGTCTGTAGGCGCAAGGTCTGGTGAGTAGGGCGGATGACGGAGAGCTTCCAACCCCAGTTCTTGCAACTTGGAGACCGTCTGCTGTGCAGTATGAGGTCGCGCGTTGTCGTGCAGGAGCAGCGGAGACGAGCGATTGACCAATGCTGGTTGGAGATGCGCCAGCTTCTCCATCATTGTGCTGTGCTCAGTTCTTCACAGTACACATCTGCAGTAATGCTCACCCCGTTTGGTAAGAAGCTGTGATGAATCACACCGGCGCTAGACCACCAAACAGTGACCATCACTTTTCTAGGGGTAAGTTTTCGTTTAGGGCATTGTTTAGGTGCTGAACCAGGATCCAACCAACTTGCTGAGCGCTTGCGGTTATCAAACAGAATCCATTTTTCATCGCAGGTAACAATGCGGTTCAAAATTCCTTCATTTGTGTGTCTGTTGAGCAGTGCAAGGCACGTCTCGACGCGTACTTCGCGCTGGCGATCATTGAGTTCGTGGGGCACCCATTTGTCAAGCTTTTTTACCTTGCCAATTTGACGCAAATGGACCAATATTGTTTTGACGCTAACGTCGAAAGCTGCTGCTAATTCAGCCGTAGATTGTGTATCATCAGCTTCCACAACCGCCTTTAATTCGTCATTGTCGACCAAAGTCTTCGGACGACCGCGAGGTTCATTTTTCAGGTCGAAATTTCCAGAACGGAAGCGAGCAAACCAATAACAGGTGGTGCGTTGGTTTGTAGTGTTAGCTCCGTAAACGTCGTTGATGTTGCGTGCCGCTTGTGCCGCGTTGCTGCCACGACGGTACTCATATTCCATAATTACTCGAATTTTTAACGTATCCATGATGACGAAAAAGATTGAAATGCGATGAAAATGTAACACTAATCAATAAAGAAATGACTACTTTTGGAAAAAAGAATCCATGTTTTTAAAATAAAATTAATTTGAAATTAGAATTCTTAGCCAAACAAAAATTATTTTGATTTGAAATGGCCAGTACTGCAGAACGGCAATTTCATAGGTAAAGACCAATATATGGCTATTACAGGTCTTTTCGGCAATGCAAATATGGTGTTAATGTACGACATTATACTATGAAAATAACTGAAATAAACCATTCTAGTTGTGCGCTATCCACATCAGTGAACCGTATAGTTTTAAATGCATAAGCTGCAGAACTTAATTTGCCTGATAATTTTACTATTTGTGGGGCCCGCTTTTGAGTCAATTAACCCAGCTTCATTAATCTGTACATTGGTGACCACCCGTTTCACATTCAGTGAGTGAGTTTCACATCGAAAATTTTATTACTAGTTTGCTTGTGATTTAACCTTAGTTTATTGCCACTAAACTCGTATTTAAACTAAACTTTATTTCGTCAAAATTGCATAATTATTGTCGAGTTATTTTAAACTTCAATGAAGTACCATCTACAACCAAAACAATCCCAAGCTTTTCCCTTATATAATAAGGTAAATCATTGATATACGTTAGTTAACAAAGAAATATTGAACCTGGGTCTACTTTTAAATAAAGAGAGATTAGCATGCATTATTATAATGAAATGAAATAATGAAATGGTTTCTTTTTATTATTATTACTTCATTTATATCACATAAAGAGACTATTTTAATTAAAACACTATTGTTTTAATTTAATTTACTAATTCAATTCAATTAGTAGATAAAGTGTCTCCTCATTATGAAATGCTTAATTTTTTTTTTATTAGTTATAAACCATTGTATAAAGTATATGACTTGTTTTATTTAAAATTAAAATACTCATTAAAGTATCCTAATCCAAGCAGTAGTCCAGTTATTATATCAAATTATTACAGCTGTTCGTCGTTAGAAGCAATCTAAATCAACGTCGTCCACTCAATCACAAACACAATCAACGACATTAAAAGTTATTTGCAGAGTAATCTAAAACCTACTTAATTAAATAAATTACCTTAAACTAACGAAGTCTTACAGAAAATAATGATAAAGAACGCCTATAGTTACTTATGACGTCACTTGGTCATAGAAGCTCCATAATATTACATGATATTTTGTTCGAAAGGAAGAGCATCCCCACTTTATTTCCACCATAAACTTAAAACTTTATCCGTAGAATTTTTGTTGTTAGGAATGTATAATATATCTCTAATAAATTCAACAACAGTCCGATTCGCTATTGAACAACATACCTTCTATATTTAAAGTGAAAATTCAAGTCCAACCTTCCTCCAAGTTCAACGAATAAATATTTAATTTGACCACTTTGCTAATGTTCAAAATAATTATAGTAAAGAATGATGCACAGACGCCAGCACATTAAGCTACCCCAATCTGTCAAATTTATTTTATAGATTTTCAACTCTATCACAAAAGCATAAGGTTCACTTTTCAATTGGGGAAATTTGACAGATTGGGGTAGCTTGATATGCTGGCGACTGTACATAAATAAGAGCTCAGTTAAAAGCTAGGAGAATTTCCAGTTTGAATATCTTAGTTGACTTTAGTTACATTTCCATTTCGCTTTGGAATACAGAAACTAATTAAAGTTTAAATTGTAATTAGTTAAGATAAGACTTATATGGTAATTTAAGTGCATTATCTCATTTCTTTTTAAACAACTAAGTCAGTAATCCTGGTAGTAAGTGGAACTTTGGCCGAGTGTTCTACTAACTGGCTTGTCTCTAGAAACCTTTTATCTCATTTTTTGGAAGGCAGCTGGATAATTCGTCGCAAGAATCAGCATACTTAAGAGGAAGTTTTTCAGAAATCGTACCGTAGGAATCAGAATCATTTATTTCACAAAAATAGGGTACACATAGGTCTTAATCTAGAAAGTGCATGCTGCCTATCTTGTCTGTAGTAGAAGACATGTGAAATTATTACACTTTTTAATCTCAATATTACGGAACAACAAAATACAATAAAACTTAACAAAAACTACTACAATAAAAATTACGACATAAAATACAGTAATAAAGAAGATATAAAATTAAACCTAAACAATGTCAAGAGATATAATAAATAATATACAGTTATATACCGTGGACACGGGTCTCATTGCGATAAATAATTAAGTAAATCATTACCTTGGTTACCCGACGTTTCGGCATGGATTGCACCAGCCGTGGTCACGGGTCGACTAGTGTGGCTCGGCAGCGTCGTCTCCGTGAAGCTCGGGTTTCGGTATCTACCCTCGCCTGGTCTTGATATTTTTCATTTTCCTTTACGAAACTGTCGGTACACACGACACTAATGACATCAGCGCCCGGGCGCACTACGTTGGTTACGCGACGATGGCACTTCGTTATTACAGGATTCCAAGATGGTGAGAGGCGGTATCCGTCTTCCCGGTTGAAATTGATATGTTTCTTTATTTCAACCGCTTCACGTACTATTCTGGAGTAATAGTGACGATCGGTGGAGAGGACCTGTGGCTTGTGTAAATTTGTAATCCAGTGTTGAGATACTGTGTCGACTACGTGCTCAGCTATTGCTGATTTATCAATCTGTCGGTTCCGGACAGCTGCGATATGTTCTTTGGCCCTTTCAGCAATAGACCTTTTAGTTTGGCCGATATAAAACATACCGCAGTTGCACTCAAACCTATAGACGCCCGGTGTTTGAAGAGGAATAACATCCTTCGGTGTACGCAGCTGGTTGGAGACTTTGGAGATCGGACAATATACAGTCTTGATGGAGTATTTCTTTAGTACTGATCCAACTTTATCCGTTACTCCTTTCACGTAAGGTAAAAACGCTGGTGCTCTGCTTACTTCCGGCTGCTTCTCCCTCCTCTTCGTCCGTTTAATGCCCCCCTGTAGCCGTTCTGCCTAAGTACCTCCTGAACGTGTGTGAGCTCACTTTCTAAACATTCAGGGTCGCATATGTCATACGCTCTGTTTGTTAACGAGGCAACTACGGATAACAGGTGTCGCGGATGGTGATGAGAGTGGGCGTGTAGATCTGTCTGTGTGTGTGGGCTTTCTGTATACCGTGTGTGCTAGGGAACCATTTTCTCTCACCCTCAATTTGACATCGAGGAAAGGCAACGATCTCTCTACCTCCATTTTATAAGTAAACCTGATGTTAGGGTGCACGGAATTTAAGATAGTGGTCAATTGTTCGAGTTCCGATGTGCTACCTTTCATGATACAGAAGATATCGTCTACGTATCGTTTCCATACCTTCACGTGGACCAAATGTTGTGCAATCATATTTTCAAAATGTTTCATCCAGATATTGGCCATTACCGGTGGCACAGGCATGCTGCCCATAGCCACTCCGTCAATCTGGAGGTAATATTGTCCTTGGTATAAAAAGTAGTTACATTCTAGGCAGTTCTTCAGTAGAACTATGTACTCACTTGGTATGTTATTAGCTGCCAGTTTCCTGCTGATGACCTCAAGGCAGTCTTTGATGGGAACGTTGGTAAAAAGTGACTGAACGTCAAAACTCACCATCACCTCGTCAGGTTCCACTCTCATGCTCTTGATGATGTCAACAAAACGGCGAGAGTCTTTCATGCACGATTTAGTTTTACCTACTAATGGCTGCAGTACCTGAGGGATGTGTTTCGCTAGATCATAAGTGGGGGAATTGATCTGACTTACAATCGGGCGCAATGGTACATTTTCTTTATGAACCTTTGGTAAACCATATAGTTTTGGTGGCTGAGCGCTCTTAGGTCTGAAGAGACGTTCGAAAACATCGTCCGTGAAGAGTTCCTCGTGGTCCTTAATCAGTGCACGTATACGTTTAGTGACTCTGGCGATAGGATTAAACGGCACTTGTTTATAAACAGTCGTGTCTTTGAGTAGACTCCGCATTTTGCTGTCGTAGTCACTAGAACTCATCACTACGGTGGCGTTACCTTTGTTAGCCTTAAGCACTAAGAAAAAAAAATTAAAAAAAAGTCAAATCGCGAAAGTTTAAAAACATTAATATACAGTTAAATGTCAATTTTTATTTCTTTGTCCATAAGAAAGTCCTTTATTGTATATTATGTTTTTTCTAAAAGCCATATTTTAAGTTTTTGTTTAAACTTATTTAGCAGCAGATTTTTTATAGGCTCCGGTAGAGCATTGATCACCTTGATACACATGGCATATGGACTTTTTAGGAACATAGTCGTATTGGGTACTCTATTAATAACTAGTCGGTCCCCTTTTCTAGTGATTCTCGGAAATATCTCCTTTGCCATCATAAACAAATCTTTGTTTGTTTTCACAAAAATTCCTATTTCATAAATATACACGCAAGGCAAGGTGAGAACTTTGAGTTTCCAGAATATAGGTTTGCATGATTCTTGCAGAGCTATACCTACGACTGCTCTTAAACATTGAACATCAGTAGAATTCCCCCATAACAATAGACCATAAAGTAAAAGAGATGCTACATATACATAGTATGCAGTAAGCGCTGTTTGTTGTGATATGGTCATCCGCAGTCTGCCAAGGGCATATACATATCTATTGATTTTTGCGCATACTACATTCACATGTTCCTTCCAGTCACAATGTTTGTCAACCGTCAAACCTAAAAATTTTGTACTATATTTCTCTTCAATTAAATGTCCATTATATATTATATTTAAATTATTATGTTTACTGCCTTTGTTTTGAAACTGTATGTAGTTTGTTTTATTTAAATTTGCAGTCAGATTATTTTTTAAGAGCCAGTTAATTACTGTGTTAATTAATTAATTTATATTCAATTCATAGTTTGCTAAGTCATTGTCATCACAAGTCAGTACGATAGATATGTCATCGGCAAATAAGCTGCATCTATAGGTTGTAACATCAGGGAGGTCATTGATGTATAAGAGGAAGAGAAGTGGGCCGAGGATACTACCTTGTGGAACCCCGCAGCTATTTATTTCATACGCGGACATACAATAATTTACAACTGAATCCTTGTCAACGTTTGATATTTCAACACATTGTTTTCGTTCACTGAGGTAGGATTTAATAATTTCTAGACTGGGCCCTCTGATACCATAGTTGCCTAGCTTTTGTAAAAGTAATTTATGGGACACAAAGTCAAACGCTTTTGTCATGTCAAAGAAATTCACAGTCGTAGGCCTTTTACCATCTATATTACTAATGACATGATTCATAAGATTAAAAGTAGCGAGCGTTGTTGATTTTCCTGCCTGAAACTATTCTGTTCACTCTTTATTACACTAAATTTATTTAGCTTTATTAAACTTATTTTAGCTTTTTCGAACATTTTTGATAAAACTGGTATTAGAGTTATCGGTCTATAGTTAATTATGTTCGTTTTGTCTCCTTTCTTATGGATCGGCTTAATTATCGACTTCTTTAGCTTATCAGGGAATACTCCCTTTTCAAAAGACAAGTTTATGAGGTGTGTCAGTACATGAATAATAGACCCTACCTCTTTTAAAATTTTGGTATTAATTTTGTCATACCCAAATGAGTTAGTATTGTTTAGTGATAGTATTATATTTTAAACTTCGGAAATGCATATAGGATTTAAGAATATACTATAACTCAGATTTGTTTTGCAGGTATTATGGCAAGTATTATCTGTGTTTTCTATTAAATATTTATTAAATTCATTAGCTTCGTCTGTTTGTTCACTAATAACCCTATCATTTACTTTTATGTTGTTTATAAAATCGAGATTCATATAGTCTTTTTTGTCTTCATTTATTAGCTTCCAAGATGCTCTGCATTTGTTTTTGGCATTGATGATATACTTGTGATAATTTTTTATTTTTGAGGTGTATATACATCTACGCAGAGTTTTTTAGTAAGTTTTGAAAACATTTTTATTTTCAGCAGTCTTTTGGGTATAAGAACGATACTGAAGAGTTCTCTTTGTTTTGCAACTACATCTTAAGCCTCTAGTTATCCATTTAGCATATTTGTAGTTCATGTTGATAACCCTTTTAATTTTTGGAAAGCATAAATAATACAGAAGACATAAATCATCGTAAAAAATTTTGAACGCTTTATAATTATCTGTCTCGTTGTATACTTCTTGAAAAGATAACTTTTTAAGATATTCTGTAAATTTATTCCGGTTTTTCTCACAGTAATCCCGTTTAAATTTCGTATTGTATTGTTCGTAGCCTAATGGCAGAGAGTTTAACCTTTTTGCTTGGAAGTTATTGGTTTAATCACCGCCGATCGCTAAATATCTAGATTCGAGTTTAGATTTAGTTCTTGCATTGCAATTATGCAATGCTTTAAAAGTAAGATCTATTATTTTAAGACAATGTTGCGCTATTTTTCAAGATTTTTATATTTAAATATAAAATCACGATCAAATCAATTACAACGTTTCTGCTCAGCAATCTAGAACATATTTTTATTAGGCTATATCACTCAGATAAATCTTTCTTATAATTTGTGAAAATACAACAGACTCTATTTTTGAGTTCAAGACAAATAGAAAGTATAAAATAGGAGGAAAAATTTGCTCTTATTTCCTATTTCAGTCTTTTATTTCGTTGGTTCCCGTTTCTATTGAAGTCGGCTCCCATTTTCACCTGTTGCATCTAGCTACCAGAACGAAACGAGCAAGTGCCACCTGATCTCGAAATCGATAGAAAACCGGTGTCTAACACTGCAAGAGCAGTCAGATTCTAATTCAATATAACGTATCCTACGTTATAGTCACTTAACCAACCAGACCACGAAACAAATTCACGGTAATCACATTTTTTAAAACCCTGAATGCATCAAGGACATTAATTGTCACTTTTGCACGGCTAAATACGTCGCTACAGTCCAGCTAAAAAAATTGATTGAAAAAAAGTCCGACACGCAATCTTACCTTTTAATAATACCTTTTAAGAACCACGATGTTACTAACAAAATGAGATGCAAGTATAGGCTGAAACTTTTAACTCCGAAATTTGGGGATTAAAAATTCCAATTACGAAACGGTGTTTGAACATCAAGTACAAAAACTGCCTGATCCTTAATGGCCTCTAAAGGAGCTGCCATTTACTTAATATGCTTAGGTAAGCATTACCTAAAGCTAGGTAGATCAAATGAGCAAGCAATAACAAAAGATTTAAGGAAATTTAACCCTTGAACATATGAAAATATTGACATTCGGAAAGAAGTTTGTATTTAGACTTAATGTTAAGAAAAACTACATATGTTATTGAAACCATTAGTAAATAAACCACTGGATGCGAATAAATAATGTAATTGTTCCCGTCTTAGTAAAATTATCCCAGTATTGGGGAGTAATTGTGTCCTTTATCTTTTTGTGATTGTAACGTTATTAATTCTTAAACAAATAATAAGAAAAGAGAAAACTTGTTTTTGAAAATAAAGAAATTACATTAACTGGTATTGAAAATTGCGAATTTAAATGCTGATTCAGCAAACCATCCGTAATTTGGGAAAGTAATTATAAATAAATTTTGGAACATCTACTCCTAACTATGAATGTGAAATACGAGATGACAGATTTCAATTATTGTTGAAAAAGCACATCATAAAATTAATTAAAAGTCTTTTTTAGAAATTTGAAATTAAGCCTCTTTTACGTTGAAATTAAAACAATTGTTTACGTATGGTTGTGTTCAACCTATTTTTTCAGGCAAGGTACTCCGTCCGACTACTTCACTTTCCAGGCTAGCCGCCATCTTGAAGGTTTATAGTGATAGGATGCCAAGTTTTCTTAATCTTGGCATGTGGTCACACTTTTTAAGCTAATTGGAAGATGTTATTTATACATCTGATTCCACCCATAGCATGAATAGTATTGAGCTCATAACCACTATTAATGTTGAATTCGACGTTATCAAACACAAACTGATTGACAGCCCTTAATTTAAAATACAGTTTAGCAACGTGGACTGCAGAGATTTCCAATTTTTGCGCTTCGGTGCAGGATACAGTGCAAGAAGCCCAAACTGGTGAAGAGATCGATCAAGTGCTTTGAAGCATACTTTCTGTAGAGGAACAATGAGAGGGCTGCAAAATGGGATGATAATAAGCTCTCTAGCAAGTAGTAAGTAGTAGTAATAATCGCGGTAATGGCGTTTCCTAGTGTAGTTCCATTATCATTTAATTTTGTCTACTCTTTTTGTATTCGACGTCGAACGTCTAAACCGTCGGTAGGTCCTGAACATTTTGCTATATAATTTCTACAGCTACAGCAGCTGGTAAAATAGCATTTTCCGTTATACCCCCTTTAAGTAAAAATTGTGATGAAAAGCAGTTGCGGCCTTCACTGCGTGTAAGTATTCCCAGCTTATGTTATTCATAAAAATAAACCATGGATAGCCCTTTGATTGCTTTTAATAAGAAAACAATTTGCTTGATTACAAAGTAAAGCACTTAGCGATTTAAAATCCAGGCTGCTATTGACCAAGAAGAGAATTGATGATTCTATTCCACACAGTTTGAAATAAACTGGGATCAGTATTGGATATCAATACAAACTTTCAAAATTAAACTTTGAACAATGAATAATGCATTACCTCAGCAGCATCTTAAAATGCCCAGCGTTTCCATACAAAGTGTTGTTACAGAAATAATTTACTCCCAGCGTTAAGGAAATGCATACAAATTTCTGTGGGTTCCCCATATTTCATTAAAGTAGATGAAGAACTATATTTGTAAGAATATACTTCGACTATATGCTCTTGTATAGCTGATAAGGAAAGATACTTGCTACAAAAAAAAATGTTAAGCAGTCATAAAAATGTTTGTTTAGTGTTAAAGGGCAAGGAGGGAAATTAAAATAACTTTTTTATGGAATAATTCGGGTAGTAATCTCTTGTAACATCCAACATTCTAAAACAGCTGTCTCTAATCCGTTCCAAAAGTTATGACCTATCATAATTTAATTTATTAAAACTTGAATTTAATTAAACATTCTGATACAGACACAGATAATTTTCATAAAAAGTAAATAAAAAACAAACAACACACGTTTTAATATAAAGGTATACTCGTATTTATATTTAAGCTAACTAAAACAATTTTATAAAAAGTATACATTTTTAATCAAATTTATTCGTTACTAATGAAATTCAACTTATTAAATCTGACATTTCACTGAATAACTACAAACAGTTGTTCAACTCTATGTGCCTAAAAGGTCAATCCAAATGATATGTTTTGTATCATTTGCGTACCCGTAACATAGTTGGTCTACGGCGGCTACTACCTATTTATTGTTTTGTATAGATGCTTTGATACAACATGTAATACTTACATCTATTTGATCTGTGGTTTAGTTGGAATATTTACTAAGTGTAATGTAGGGTATTGATATAAATATTTGGTGTTGGGTAGGTTTGGCGTTGTTCCGACTTCCGCCCAACATACATTACACTAGGTACCGTAAATAACTTAATAAGTACTATAGTTTTGGCCAATGTGTTAGTTGATTATGTCTTCAAAAGAAAAAGTTTTGTTGTGATTTTCATATCACTTACTGGAGTAATATGGGTAGGTACTGAAATGTATAGTTCTCTTAGAACTTCTTTGGCCTTGAAACTCGGAATAAGTTTTAATTGTCGTACAAAGTTATTATTTACGCCTGCTTTCGTTATTATATTTTATTGATATTATTATCAATTTATCCTTAGTATTACTTCATCTAAGAATATCTTCATATAAGTACCAAACAATAATAATAATATTAATAGCTAAACAAATTCAAAATTGTATCCAAAGCGGTTCCATTCCTACATTTCTCGCAGAAGGTATAACGTACATGATACCGAAAGTTCCTGGTGCCTCTGAACCGAAACAATTTCGTCCAATAACGTGTTTGTCGGCGTTATATAAAATCATCACTTCACTTATTACAAAAAAAATCCAAAAGCATTTGTCTGAAAATAATATAATGTCGGCGGCACAGAATGGATGTTGTTCTGGATCAAGAGGAACCAAAGAACTACTGACCATAGACAGTATCGTTAGCCAGCACGTGAAATCCAAAAAACGTAATTTGGCTTTCTGCTTTTAGCACTTGGCTTATTAAATTTTTTGAAATTTACCCAATATTAGTAATGTTTTTTGAAAAATTCTATGATGAATTGGCAAGTCAAACTTATAGTGAACTCAGCTGCTGGAGGTTACGTTTTAGAACCGTTTACCATCAAGCGGGGTATATTTCAAGGGGATAGTCTCAGTCCACTTTGGTTTTGCCTTGCGTTGAACCCACTTAGTTACTTATTACAAAAATCAAACATAGGGTATGAACTGAGCAATAGAAGTTTTAAATTGAATCATCTATTATATATGGATGACCTAAAATTATATGCAAAAAACAAAAAAGATATGGAAACATTACTCGAAATTACAGCAAAATTTAGTAAGGATATTAGAATGTAATTTGGGTTGGACAAATGCGCAGTAATGATGGCTTCAAAAGGCAAAATCAAAAACTCACCTCATTTTGAAATTCCTGATGTGGGACCTATCAATGGCTTAAGCACCCATGAGACGTACAAATATTTAGGAATAGAACAATGTTTAGGCCTTGATCATAAGAAGTTGAAAGATTCATTTAAAAATAATTATCTCAAAAGAGTGAAAATAGTTCTGAAAAGTTATTTAAGTGGAAACAATAAAATAAGAGCGCTTAACTCATGGGCTTTTTCATTGATCGGTTATTCATTCGGAGTTTTAAAGTGGAGCCAGACGGAATTAGAGACTATCGATCGTAAATTGTGTACCACTATGACGAAGTTTCGTATGCATCACCCCAGGGCGTCTAGGATGAGACTATATTTACCTAGAAAACTAGGGGGTAGGGGGCTTCTAAATTTAAGTAATATGTGTAATGTGGAAGTAAATAAATTAAGAATGTTTTTTAGGAATCAGTCAAAACCTGGCTACCCTGAAATAGTGGCATGTGATTTACGATTTACTCCTTTGAACCTGTCATATTCTGAGATCAATCTTCAAATTATAAGTATAGGAAACCGAATTGAAACCTGGAGAAATAAAGAGCTGGATGGACGATTTTATCATGTTCTGAAAGATCAAAACACGGATCTTAGGGCCTCCGTACACTGGCTGCAACATGGTGATTTGTACGGAGAAACCGAGGGATTCTAGTGTCCGACCGAATGTTCGGTTTCGGTTTCGGTCGAGTTTCGGCAAAAATAAGAGTTTCGGTTTCGGCGGCAAACCTGCCGAAACTATGACCGAAACCGAAACTGCGTTCGGGAGTTCTCGCGCTCTGCTCGGTAATTTTCGGCGCGTTAAATTACATACAAGCGAAGTAGATTAGTAGACATTTCGCCGCGTCTAGCATAATGATGTTTTGACTGGTCCGTATTCGCAGTTCGTTTTGTTTGTTGTTAGTTTTTGTGTGATTTATTTTGATTTCGGTAAATTTAAAGTTTTATCACGTGCTATAGCATAATAGTAAATAGTAAACATCAATATATTGCATGCTGTGTTTACTTCAATAAGGTCATACACTAAGCTTTTTTCAAGAACTTACATTTATCTTTTTAATTAATATTGTGTATGCCAGTTTAGTAAAATAATAAAAAAAAACAAAAATAATTTAATATAACAGAGCGATACATAGATTATAGTAGAATCAAGGTCAAACCTAACATCTAAATATTTTTATTGGTTATTTCAACTAAGTGAAAATGTCAAAGACTGCAGAGCTATGTGATTTAAAGATTAAAAAACAAAACTGGCTGGAATATAATAACGTTTTCTTTAATTTTCACTCAAAACATGATCCTTATAAGAAAGTTTCGGTTTGAGACCGTTGCCGAAATTCGGTTTCGGTCGTAAAAACCAGTTTCGGTCGGACACTAAGGGATTCCTGTTGGCGATGCAAGATCAGGTGGTCGCAACGAGAAACTACCATAAATACATCATGAAGGACAATACGGTGGGCATATGTAGAGCCTGTGGTGTCGCAGGGGAAACTCTGCGACACATAACATCTGGATGTTCTTCTCTTGCAGCCACTGAATACTTGTATCGCCACAATTCTGTTGCTAAAATCATCCATCAGCAACTTGCTTTAGATCGCCAACTTCTGCCGGGCCCAAGGGTTCCATACTTCAAATATCCTCTATCCTCCATACCTCTGGCTATTAGGCGCAAAGAATGTCCAGAGTCATTTAAAAAATATTTTGTAACGACCCACCTACTAAATACCCCCCCTCTAACGCTAACGACATCAAAACATCTAAATGGAATACATAACTGAAGTAATAATAATTAACAATAACCTTAAGCATAAATGTATTGTATTAACTTGAACTATATTGGATTGGATTGCATTAGATTGTATCGGAGACATAATCAATTGAAATCATATATTTGGACCCGTGATTCGTCTAGTGATCAGTAATACGTCATGGCCGATAATAACCCCAGTTCTATTAAAAGGAGAAAAGGATTCCTATTTATAAACTACACCAACTAGTAGAATCTAATTCCAAATAATAGTCAATATTTAACGATATCCTATAGAAAATCTAAATAAGGCCTAATCATACAATTTTACAAACATGGAAATTAATAACGATATACGATGATGTTGTGAATGTCCTTTATATTATTCCTACAGTCAAAATTTATGCAGCAAACTAGCCTACTGTCAGTTTATGTAATAGACATATAATAATTAAAGTTACACGAGTACCAAGAGTACGACGAGTACCACGAGAGCAAGTCATGTCAGTATATAATTATAAAATAAATCCATAAATACAGCGTATATGTATAAGCTGTGAGAACGTGAACAGAAAAGTCTGTTCAACATAAGAGTTTGTAACTAGAGCTACTTGTGTTTTCCGGCTCGAGAGTCACAGCCCCGCCGTGTCGCTGAAACCAATTGGACTCATCCACCATACTTGGGCATCCATCTTCCGGACTGGACCGCTGATGGTCTTAATATGGAACTCATCAAAAATAAACTCAGCATCGATAAATATGGGACAAGAGGGCATTCTCTTTTTTCAACTCTAACAGTCAGTCATTATCAGTAGTCAATTGTCCTTCGACCTACGTGGCATAAACCTCCTACATGTCATCTAGCAATACTAAATACTGTACATCTACATTTCATTATAATTTTATGGTATAATGTCGTCAAGCATGTATGAGCAATTCCTTGAATATACTGTTAATTATCTCACATATTAGAAACTCTCCTTAAATTATTGCAGTCAGCGGTGGGTATTTGAAGCGGGCATACTTCAATAGTATAGTAAAATTTAAATATATTAAATACTGGACCAATAACTGGGCTACTCCATGTCAACAGCAACGACGAAACACCGTAGTGTAAGAACAAGCTTTCCACTTGTTTTAAATCTCGAACAAATCTCGAACATATCTCGAACAAATCTCGAACATATCTCGAACAACAATTGCACATTCACACGGTCTCCGAAGATAAGATCCCACCTGGTTCACAGAGTGGTCACTTTATTTGCCATGCTCTAGGCGAGACACATGATGAAATATACAACTGCTTCTGCAGCCATATCAGGATATTAATTTGTAACTGGAACTTTGCTCCGCCATAGGCCACCCAGCCATCAGCTTATCAAACATAAGTAATGTTTAACAATTACTTTTCAATGAACTCCAACAAAGTTATTTTAAATCAAAATATTATCAGCTTCAAACACCACCGCCAAAATGATAATTATTTGGTTACTCGTACCTCCAACAACGCGCCATACAATTCCCACTAAAGGAACTCTGAAGTAAAAATCAACAAATTGATTTTGAAATATCTACTACCTAATATTGTACCTAGTTCTACCTAGCCCTATATTTCCTATTATTTAAAATGTAATACTACAAGAAAATCGATTAGTATGTATGATTAATTTCTCTAATCCCTACCATAATTTCTTCAAACATTTATATAAATTCTCCTTAGTTTATTATAGCCAACAGCTCGCATTCGAAACTGACACACTCCGATCATATTACAAATTCTAAATATCACATTAAATACCGAACTAATAACTATTCCACGCCAACAGCAACGACAAAACACCGTAGACTTAATCTCCTGATAAATATCTCGAAGAAATCTCCAACAACAATTCGTACATTCACACGGTCTCCGAAGATAAGATTCCACCTGTTCACAGAGTGGTCACTTTAGTTGCCATGCTCTAGGCGAGACACATGATGAAGTGCACAACTGTTTCCGTAGCCATTATCAGGAAATTATTTTATAACTGCAACTTTGCTCCAACATGGATCACCCAGCCATCAGATCATTAAAAATAAGTAATATTCAATAATTACGTTCAAATTAACTCCAAAACTGATATAAATCAAAATATTGTCAGCATCAAACACATTACTGCGAAAACGATAATTATTAAGTGTCTGCTCATACCTACAATAATGTGGCGCCACACAGTTTTAAACAAAGGAATTTCTAAATAAGAATTAACACGTTGATTTATATGTCACGTCTTAGTATGAAGTGATTATTTCCCAATTATCCTACCTAATATTGTACCTGGTCCTACCTAGCCGTAGAAATCACAGTAATTAAAAAGGTTAATACGTGTATGTGACCTAACTTGCCCCTACATTCATAGAATGCTAAATAAACCGTTCAAACTATTTAACCGTCAAAAGGCGCATATTGTCACCATAATATTTGAATATAACACACGTTGGGCGTATTTTCAACAACCAATATGTTGTATAATAATATAACAATATGTTGGTACAACGTCACACAGACCATAGGAAACATCCACGACTCAGAAACAAACACTCGCGCCCAACACGCAAACACCTGCACCCACCGGGACTCGAACCCAGGACCACCAGCCTCGCAGGCAGGAGCACCACCAACCAGGCCACGGTGAGCGTCCGACAACAAAGTATAAATCACACAAAACAACACGTGTTATGAGTTTCACAGATGTCAAAAGTTCTTCAGTGCAGCATTAGACCATCAGGTGCCTTTTAAATAATATAATAAAAGTACTTACATGTTTCTTCTCATAAAATAAAGATTCACCACTCACACTCGACACGAGGCACTTTTACTTTAGAGGTTACTTTAAATTTACTCTAATACAAACTGGTGAGTTCTCTCCAATGCAAAATCGCCCATACCGTCTCCTTATTTACAAAGAGAAAGCACGATCAACTTCGCCTTGAAAAGAACAAACCAATTGTTTTCATATGTTAATATTCCGTATTTTCTCGAAAGAACTCAAAGACTCGACCGACAGAAAGACTACCTAACTATGAGAGCCCGTACTCTCTTCACTGTTAAATAAAAAACTTCTTCCACGTTCACTGATACTGGCTGGCCGAGAGCCTCCGCTCTTCGCGAGTAACCACAAGAAAAAAACCCTCGAAGCTTCTCATCAATCCTTTTTATAGGCTGCTAGACAGCGCGCTTGTTTTATTGAACAGTGAAGGTAGTTTAACACACGTAACTGACCCTAAATTACAACGTATACACAAAAACGTCTAAAAATATAATTGGAAATGTTAAGGTGTAACAAAAATTCACGATTATAAATTTAATAATTTGATTTAAAATTTATGGTGAAAACTTAGTATTTAGACGTCAGTTAACTACCTTGTATCATTTAGATACTATTGGAGAAATTTTATTATTTAACTTTGCCAAGTGAATGCTATTGATCTTTAAAAGTACACTATTGTGTAATATAGCTATAATAAGAGCGTCTGTGGTCATTTTACAATTGATTTATCATCAGATTCTACATATTTTTATAATAAAGTACCAAAACTATTGATTTAAGTTAATTTGTTTACGCCACACGTCTTCTGATATTACCTTCTTTATAGTTTTAATCATTTACTAAAAGATATCATCTCGTAGAAAATAATTTCAATTTCATACAAACTAAATATTAAAATATTCATTCGACATTGCGCTAACAGTGTGCTATATATACTACATATACCTATATATATATATACAATATGTATATTGCATGCCATAAACAAATACCCACTTCTCTAAATTTATTAAAACCTAAACTGAAGTTCTACGAGGAACCATAATTCATTCGTGACTTTTACTAAACAAATATAAATAAATTAATTAATAGAGTTTTTATTAGAATAAATTATTTCTTTGCTTTTTAAATCGGCAAACGTTTGTCGTCAGGACTAGCGACATCTATCGATTTTCTTCAAGACTATTTCATAAATTAAAATAATAACGACTATTAGTCCCTAATGATTACAGAGATGGAGTTATTTTATACAAATGTTTGAGAGTTCCTACTCATGAATAAAATATAGATTATAAAATCAAAGCGAGCAATAAAGTGGAAATAAATAAAATGAACGCAACTTTATTATAACATAAACCGAAGTTCTACTAGTAACGACTCGGGCGCATTGTTTGGCGTTATGAAATTCTCTTATTAGTTCCTAATAATTCCAAAGATGGAGTTATTTTAAACAAATATTTGGGAATTTTGCTCAGGGTTGAAATGATAAATAAGATCAAAGCGAGCAATAAAGTGGAAATAAATAAAATGATTTGAATCCTACTATAAGTAACGTGACATGACCTATGTTTAGTTACAATTTGAATGAATATCTAGTGAATAAGTGTTATTACTCCATCACAGATTTCATGAATGACAAAGAGCGATACGAGGATCCGATCTATTAATTTATGACTTTTAATTGTTAACAAAAAGCTGACATAGTTTAATGAATTCCATGACTGTTATTGAATTTAATCTAGGTTAAGATACTTCTTTCATTTAAATTTTGTACGTCATTAAGTTGGCAAAACATAGCGGTTTACCTTTATACCTGTATAACACCCATGTAATATGTACCTATGTTTACGAAATAAAGAATACTGAATATAATCCTGAAGCGGTCTTAGAAAATGACAGGTTGAAAATATACTGGGATCATCCCGTGCTGACTGGCCGAATCGGGTCGATTGGCACCTATGCCAATCGACGCGATATTGTCGTCATTGACAAACAAACGAAAAAGACATCCTTTGTGGATATAACAATACCGTATGATGAAAACATACCTAACGCAGAAAAAGAAAAAAAATCAAAATACCTTGATCTGAGTTTTGAATATGCGCAAATTTGGAGAAAGACCTGCGATCATACCTAAATTATTGTTATATCCACAAATGGATAAGTAATGGAATCAGGCGTTACTTTGCGGAAATCCATAACAATCAAAATACAAAATCAATATTTAGTGTTAATTCCGCTAATTGTCAGATTAATCATGCTGGGATGTAATTTGCTTTTTATATTGTCCTTCTTTGCATGTGCACATTTTTGCGGGCGGGAGGGCGGTGCAAATTGCATCCCAGCATGATTAATCTGACAATTAGCGGAATTAACACTAAATATTGATTTTGTATTTTGATCCACAAATGGAGTTATTCCTAAATCCCTGAAAATCAACCTTGCAAGTTCAGGGCTTGATATCTGGCTGGAGAGTTACATGCAGAAGGCGGTTCTGCTGGCGAATGCCAGGTTTGTGCGGAAATTTCTCTCCATGTAGCCCATATATTTTATAAGTTTTTTTTTTATTAAAATACCCTTATATAATTGATATATTGTAAATAATAGTGCTAATAAACATGTGATATCATAATATCTACGGACAATGTCACACAGATCATCCTAGCCCCAAACTAAGCAAAGCTTGTGCTATGTAATAATTATCACATAGCACAAAGCAACATTGGGTTTATTGAAAACTTCATTCTCATCGGATAATGCTTGTCTTCTTAGTCGGGGCAAGCGAATGTTGCAATTAACACATTGCAAACTCGTCATTTTAATTAAATGATAAAGCGTCCTTTCGTGAATCCACTGTCAACAGATATATATATTATAGTACGGAGGAACTGATGCTGAACTCACGTAATATCTGCAAGATAATTTGCTAAATTAATGACATGTATCAAAACAACAGCAATAAATACCTGACAGATTGTCTTTGCCTGTCAATAAATAATTGCCGTGAACAAAAAAAAATTGACGACGAAAATCGTCCCTATTCTAAATCATTAATTATTACGATATAATGCAACTACTGTGCTTTCTTAGGTGTCATAAATAAGTCTATAATTATATGATTTATATGTCTATAATTATATGTTATAATTATTTATAAATGGGAACAACATTTCCCATTTATAAATAATTAATTATAATATCGACATGTATATTATTTTACACATGGCAATTTCTGTAAACATAACTGCGTTTAGTTTACGATTTTATTACGTTTATTTATTGAAAATAATTGAAATATTCTTATTGATTTTATTAATTAATCCCAATTTCTAAAAATATTATACCTACTTACATTAAAATCAATACCTTAGTTGTCTTAACAATTGGTACAAATTATATAGCTGAACAACAAAGGAAGTATGCGATACGGATTCTGCCGTTCTCTTTTATACAAAATTGCTTACTTACTTACCTACACCTTTTTAGATGAAACCTTCCGTTCATCTTAAGTTTAACTAAGTAGATATATTCATTGTATTATTAATTATGTGCAGTTTTTCTGAAATAATCTTTTACGATTTTTTTTATATTTATGGTCAGTTAAATATGTTTCATTATTTATTATAATTATATTTGTTGTTGCACCTTTTTTATCGTCCATATGCACAAAAAATATAAATATATACTATATGTTAGTAATGGATAGAAGAGGCAGGTTTATGGCACCAGACTGATATTTATAATTGTATATTAACCTTTCATTGTATCACGTGTGGGATGCAACACAGTTTACCCTATTATGCATGGAAGCATCGAAACGAATCGAATTAATTTAATATAATATTTTGTGCGGGTCGCGGGAAGTCGCTGGATGCGGGCAGCGCAGGACCGGCTATTGTGGAGATCCTTGGGGGATGCCTTTGTCCAGCAGTGAACGTCTTTCGGCTGATATGATGATGATGATGATGAATAATTTTTAGTCCAGTAGGTATTCAGTCATTCATTTATGTCATTTCAAGCATAAAACTGAGTCTTAAAATATAGTATCAGTGAAGATTAGGTTTAAAACTATATGAACTACTCAAGCTATCTTACCCCAATTGTATACTTTCTTAGTCGTTTTAAATCACATAACGACCTAATTTTAGTAGCACATTTTTTTCCTATGCTGCATGATAACATATTGCAGTATCATCATCAATGCCATGTCTTCTTTTTATATCTACTTTTGCTTTTCGCTTTGTAAATATTTCCTCGGCAGTGATCAAAAGACGCTCTACTCTAAGCTGTATTGACTCAAAGTTTCTATGCGCTATAAATGTATGTGTAAAAATGATAGTGTAAAAACATATTAATATCAGTACACATATAATAATTTTTCCAATAAATTTATGATTTAAATTACATATTAAATGTTTATATACAAACATTTAATATGTTATTTAAATCATAAATTTATTTGTTTAGTATTGAACGTTCGTTCTACATTGGAAGATTAAAATCATGTTTTTGCTTTCAGGAAAATATCAGATTATATATGTGTACTTAATAAATTCTCATGACACCTTTGTTTAATACTTTCTACTGTTTTGTAATACAACCGATATTTGCCGTAAAATAATAATAATATAATAATAATAATATCTTTATTTGCATAAAAAGTGATTGTTGTTACAACTAATAGTTTCACATGGCAGTTCTTACACCTATTTTTTATACAATCTTGTAGGGGTAGTTCTGTTATCATTGATAGGTTAATTACTAACCTGCAGTAAGGAACAACAGTCCGCTTCCCTTTGGTATGAACATTAACAATAATAGTTCAGATGTGTATTAGATATTAGTTTACAGTTACTTAGACACTAAATTAAATTACAAATAACATGCAGTAAAATGGTGTGTCCGTGTGTGTTTAAATGGGTGTGTGTGTGTGTGTGTTATATTGTACTGCTAGATAAATATTATAAATATATAAAGCGTGAGATAATAATCGTATTAAGAAATGAATGTGGGCAAATTGAATTTATGTATAATATGTAACACATGTATTTACTAATTTAAAGTAATTGCAGTAGGAATTCTTCCGTTTCGTCGTAGGATTTTTGTCGGAGAAATGATTTGATTAAATATTTACAAGTAAAGTGAGAGGAACCGTATATTGGGTATGCTAAGTTAATTTTATTATATAGGTGTGGGCTAAGTAATAGGAGAAACGCTTGGTGAAAGATGTATTCGGTTTCGGAATAAGACAAATTTTGTCTTTTCGACGTTTTGTTATTTTTTTATATTTTGTTAGTTATTTTTTGTATGGAGTATTTTTGTGTTGCAGAAGGATGGTATGAAATATAAATAGTTGGCGTATATTCAGGACATCACACGAGCTATACAGCGTATTCGTTGAGAACATTATAGGCATAAATGTTGATACTTTTAGTGTGGCTCTGTGTGCCACTTCAAGTGGCATAAGGATTGTCTTTGCTGCGCCACCCCAGCAGGAAATACAGTCCGTGACAATAGACAAACATATAGCGTAATAAACACTGCGTATAATTGCTTGATTAGCAATATGGCGCAAATTTTTAAATATATAAATTAGTTTACGTACCCTGCCGACGAGAGTATTAATATAAAAATGCGGTTACATATTTGTTTTAGGAAAAAGAATATTAATTCGGCAATTTATAACAAAGTAGTTTAAATATAGTTATGGTTTAGGGTGGTTAAATAATACTATTAATTTGTGAAATAATGATAAAAGCTAATAATGCCTGTAAATTGACATTCTTCAACCTTAAAACTAGAAAATCATAAATAGAATCGTCCGACGGGAATTGACTCTTCACTAATCTAGGGTAGAGTTCTCAGAGCAATCGCTCTGCCCGCACAAGGGAATCTAATCTCTATGTCGCGGGGTACTTAACAAACATATAATAGACGAACACAAATTACATCCGGACTCAGAACAACTATTTATGGGTCACACAAATAGTTGTCCAGCGTGGGACTCGAACCCGCGACACGAAGCGGCGAGGCGACTGTCTTAGTCGCTGCGCCACACGTGCAGTTATCTACCATTGACATATATTATTTTGAGCAAAATATGCTCTTCTTGATTTGTTTACATAGAAACAGTAAACATAATACAGAACTGACTGCCTCGTTAGCCCAGCACATTTAACACATTTAAATTTGAAAATTTACCGGACCGTTATGAGCGATTATGATATACAATGTTTACAAAATGACATATATATAGAATATTATAGAATAGAAAAATGGTGTTCTGACAATTTCATGATTTTAAATACCAACAAATGTTTCCATATAAAATTATCTCGTAAGAAAAATCTTTCTCGTACTAATTATAAAATAAGAAACTGAAACATAAAAGAACTAACAACTATTCGTGATCTGGGCGTTTTTTTAGAAACTGCTTTCAGTTTTAGGCACCATATAGACGAATTTATTAAAAAAGCGTCACAATTGTCAGGGTTTTTAAATCGTCAAATGAAAAAAATCAGAAATTCATCTTTAACAATAATTATATATTCCTTCGAATCTAAAAACATTCATACAATACTTGTTTCTGAGACATGGCTAAAACCATGTCTCTCTACCATGTCTTACACTCTCCCTGGCTTCCAACTTATCAGAAATGATAGAACTGGTGCCGGGGGTGGTGGCGTTGCTATTTATCTCCGGAATTACTTCAATTTCTCGGTAGTTAGCATGTCTTCGCAACCACCACCTCTAAATGCCGGTGAACATCTTTTTCTGGAAGTTGAACTACACCACGCTAAAATTCTACTTGGCGTCTACTATTGTCCCTCGCTACGAATCAACTTCTTTTCATCCTTCGAACTTCTTCTAGATAGCCTTACCCCGTCCTATAGTCACACTATTATATTAGGTGACTTTAACACTTGTTTATTGAAGAAAGACTCTCGTTCTTCTTCTCTCATCTCTGTTGCAAAATCTAGTAACCTTTCTATTCTTCCTCTCAACGCCACTCATCGCTTCCCTAACTCTAATCCATCCCTCCTTGACCTCATCATTGTTTCTTCTGACGAGCATGTTGCTAAGCATGGCCAATGCGCAGCGGATGCCTTCTCCTACCATGACCTTCTCTTTCTCTCTTATAAAGTTCGCCCTCCTAAGGCAAAGTCTAAAATTATCCGTCAACGTAATTTTGGTGGCATTGACTTAAATCACCTGCAAGCTGACGCTCGTAATATCGACTGGTCTACTCTCTTCGCTGCCGAGACTATCGATGAGCAGGTCAATATTTTCAACAATCATATAACACGACTTTACAACAAACACGCTCCAATTCGTGCCATTAAAGTGAAGCAGTTACCCGCACCTTGGCTTAGTACTGAGATCAAAACTCTTGTGGGGTACATAATTTCCAATAACTTATATTTAATAAATTTAACCTTAAAAATAATTTCAAAATTTTAATATTTTAGTTACTACATTTTAACACTCCATCCTCATTAGTTAATAACAAATATTTATGATATTTAAATATTTTATTAATATATTGTATATCACGATAATGACGTGCCGGTTGACGAATGTGATATTGGAAACAGGTAGGATGGGCGGAGCCAATGCGTCTACGCATCTTTGTTCCGTCACCAGTTGATAGCTACCTGTCGCACTAATTACATGTGAATAGTTTCCGTGCCGTGTAAACGATACCCACATAAGTTTATATAAAAACATTATTTTCTGTTCGTGTGTTAAACAATTCTTCTTTCTTCTGCTGTTGTTCTGTGCCTGTACTTTGTGTTTGCACCTTCTATATTTGTTGGTGATGGAGATGTGTATTGTGATCGAGATGGAGAAATAAAACTGGTAAACTGTTGAGTCAGATTTGATTTATCTCACAACTACACCCTTATTACCACACTGGTGACCCCGAATCAACGAACACTAAATTAGAGAGCCCGAATAAACGAACACCTCGTTAGAGAGCCTGAATTTACGAACAACTAACTAGAGATCCCGTCCTAGTGAACCACACGAGACTTCGATTGTGAACCACTTTGGTGAATTCTTTTCTAATAATATACTGACTGATAAATTAAAGATTTAACATGAGCGACGGTAAGGATCGTGAGTTGCGAGCGGAACAAAGGGGAATTTCTAGAAAGTCGGAAGAAGCGCGTGTTTCCATTGACACACGACACGACATTTTTCGTGTATCCGTCAAATTACCTCCGTTTTGGCCAGAAGAACCTGAGCTATGGTTTGCACAAGTAGAAGCACAGTTTGCGACCGCAGGCATATCCGGTGACATAACAAAATATAATTATGTTGTCGGACGATTAGAACCCAGTGTCACAAAAGAAGTAAAGGATGTAATTATGTCACCTCCGTCTGTGGGCCGATATGATAAACTGAAGACTGAACTGGTGAATCGATTGTCGGCTTCCAAGGAGCGGAAGGTGAAGCAGCTGTTGATGCACGAAGAGTTGGGAGATAGAAAGCCATCTCAGTTCCTTCGTCATCTAAAGGATTTAGCTGGGCCCGAAGTACCTGATGACTTTACACGGACCATCTGGAGCAGTCGACTTCCAACTAATATACAGTCACTTATAGCATCTCAGAAGAATGCCAAATTAGATGACTTAGCTGAATTGGCAGACCGAATTCAGGACATTACTGGACCTTGTGGTCAAGTTGCTGCAGCTTCAACGTCGAAGCCATCGGTCAACGAACTGGCAGCTGAAATCGCTGAGCTAAAGCGTGCGATGAATGATCTAACCACGCAGCTGAGAAGTGGTCGGCCCAGACAGCGTCAGCAAGGTGGAAACCAACGTCAGCAAGACAGGAGCCATGGACGCAGTCGTACGAGAACCCGCCCTAATTCTAGTTACCGCAAGTTTCCAATATGTCACTACCACTACAGATACGGTGACAAAGCTCATCATTGTGTGAAACCGTGTGATTTTAAAGCGGGAAACGCAGGGGGCGGTCGATAATGGCGACTGACGATTGCCCTATTTCCACTGGTCGCCTGTTTGTAGCAGATAGATTGTCGAAGGCGCAGTTTCTGGTCGATACTGGAAGCGACCTCTGTGTCTACCCCCGCTGTCTGCTAAGTGATCGTCGTGCTCCAACGAATTATGACCTTTGTGCAGCTAATGGTTCAACTATAAAGACGTATGGTTTTGTTAATTTGAACCTCAATTTAGGTTTACGTAGAGACTTTAAATGGCGTTTTGTTGTGGCCGATGTAACCAAGCCAATTATTGGCGTAGATTTTTTGTCATTTTACTCTTTAATTGTTGACTGTCGTAATCAACGATTAATTGATAGTAATACAAATGTCTCTGTTTTAGGTATTAATCGCATAGATTCCTCTATATCCTCTGTAAAGGTTTCAACTGGTGATTCAAAATACCATCGAATTTTAGATGAGTTTCCAGAGATCACTCGTCCAACCGGTACACAACGCACTACACCACATAACACTGTACATCATATCCGCACGACACCAGGCCCTCCAGTTTCTTGCACCCCTCGACGTCTAGCACCGGACAAGTTAAAGATAGCTCAACAGGAGTTTGAGCTAATGCTGGCTAATGGCACTGCCAGACCCTCCGAAAGCCCCTGGTCATCTCCTCTTCATTTAGCTCCAAAGAAGGACAATGGCTGGCGGCCTTGCGGAGATTACCGGATGCTCAACGCGAGAACTATTCCTGACAGGTATCCTATAAAACATATTCATGACTTTGCACACAGCATTTCAGGTTGCAGTATTTTTAGCACCATTGATTTAGTCAAAGCTTTCAATCAGATACCTGTCAACGCGGACGACATCTCCAAGACCGCCATCACCACGCCCTTTGGACTTTATGAGTTCTTATTTATGAATTTTGGACTTCGTAATGCGGGACAAACGTTCCAGCGATTTGTCGACGAAATGACCCGGGGACTCGATTTTTGCTATTGCTATCTGGATGACTTTCTGGTATTCAGCCGGAGCAAAATCGAGCACGAACAGCATCTACGTACTCTGTTTGGTAGAATGAGAGACTTTGGTATGGTGGTTAGTACGTCCAAGTGTGTTTTTGGTGTTACGGAAGTAACCTTCTTAGGCTATAACATTTCCGCCAAAGGCACCAAACCACTTGACTCTAAGGTCGAAGCCATTAAATCTTTCCCGTTACCCAAAGATGTTCGGCAGCTCAGGCGCTTTCTGGGCATGATAAATTTTTATAGGCGATTCTTGCCACAAGCAGCTCAAGTACAAGCGCCACTTCACAATCTTTTAGTAGGCAATGTAAAAGGTTCCCATCCCGTGAATTTGAGTGGAGAAACATTACAAGCTTTCGAGGACAGCAAACAAAGTCTAGCTAATGCGGCTTTATTAGCACATCCCGACTGTTATGCCAAACTAGCTTTAGTGACCGACGCATCAGACACAGCAATCGGTGCAGTACTGCAACAGTTTGACGGTGATGGTTGGCAGCCATTAGCTTTCTTTTCCCGTAAGCTTAGCCCCACTCAAACCAAATATTCTCCGTACGACCGGGAGTTACTAGCCATATATGAGGCAATTAAATATTTCCGCCATATGCTTGAAGCAAGACATTTTGTCATTTACACTGACCATAAACCGATCAGTTTCGCATTCCAAGACAGGAAAAGAAACTGTTCGCCGAGGCAGTTCCGCCACTTGGATTATATTGCCCAATTTACCACCGACATAAGACATATCTCTGGCAAGGATAATGTAGTAGCCGATACCTTATCTCGCGTGGAGGAGTTGCAGTGTCCAGTGGCCCAAGATCTCATTGCGGAATCACAAGTTACAGATTCAGAACTTGAGAATCTGATACAGGGAGGATCATCACTACAATTAGAGAAAGTAGTGGTTCCTGGAAGCCGTAAATTCATGTACTGCGATGTAAGTACAACGGTTCCCAGGCCATTTGTCCCAATTATGCTGCGGAAACAAGTATTTGACAGCCTCCACTCTCTTAGCCATCCAGGCGTATCAGCGACTGCCAAGTTAGTAGCAGATCGATATGTCTGGCCAGGAATGAGGAAAGACTGTCGAGAATGGGCACGAGCTTGTCTCTCATGCCAGCGTGCTAAAGTAAGCCGCCATGTTTCCGCTCCATTAGGTACGTTTAACTTGCCACGGGCAAGATTCACTGCGGTACACATAGACCTGGTAGGCCCGTTGCCACTATCGCAGGGTTATAAGTACTGTCTGACAGCTGTCGATCGCTTTACTAGGTGGCCTGAGGTCGTACCTATCATCGACATTACTGCTGAAACAGTAGCCAAAGCCTTAATATGGGGTTGGATAGCCCGATTTGGTTGTCCAAGCAGTATTGTTACGGACAGAGGTCGTCAATTTGAGTCGGCTCTGTTTAATGAATTGTCCAAGATTCTTGGATTCCAACATAAACGGACAACAGCTTACCACCCTGCATGCAATGGTTTGGTTGAACGCTTCCACCGCCAGCTCAAAGCCTCCATTATGTGTCACGCTAGTGAAAAGTGGACAGAGTCTTTGCCGTGGGTCTTACTAGGCGTTCGAACCGCTTTCAAGCAGGATCTGCAGTCATCTTCAGCTGAAATGCTATATGGTGAGCCGCTTAGACTGCCCGGAGAGTTCTTTGTTCCGAGTGCTGGTTCTACGGACCCTGCAGAATTTACTGCTCGAATCAGGTCATTTGCGCAAAAATTACAACCTGTGCCTGCCTCCCGTCACAGTACTAGCAAAATATTTATTTTTAAGGATCTGGCTACTACAGAGCACGTTTTCCTTCGTGAAGACGCCAGCCGTGGTTCCCTACAACCTGCCTATTCAGGTCCACATAAAGTCGTTAGTAAGGGGGACAAAGTTTTTAAAATCTTAGTTAAGGGCAAGGAGGTCACTGTTTCTATTGACCGCCTTAAACCAGCATATATATTGGCTGATAACATTAACCCCATCACCGATGACATTCCTCCAAATAATAAAACTCGTTCCGGACGTCAAGTTAAGTTTCCTAATTTTTATCGCCCTTGACGGTCTCTGGAGGGGGGTGATGTGGGGTACATAATTTCCAATAACTTATATTTAATAAATTTAACCTTAAAAATAATTTCAAAATTTTAATATTTTAGTTACTACATTTTAACACTCCATCCTCATTAGTTAATAACAAATATTTATGATATTTAAATATTTTATTAATATATTGTATATCACGATAATGACGTGCCGGTTGACGAATGTGATATTGGAAACAGGTAGGATGGGCGGAGCCAATGCGTCTACGCATCTTTGTTCCGTCACCAGTTGATAGCTACCTGTCGCACTAATTACATGTGAATAGTTTCCGTGCCGTGTAAACGATACCCACATAAGTTTATATAAAAACATTATTTTCTGTTCGTGTGTTAAACAATTCTTCTTTCTTCTGCTGTTGTTCTGTGCCTGTACTTTGTGTTTGCACCTTCTATATTTGTTGGTGATGGAGATGTGTATTGTGATCGAGATGGAGAAATAAAACTGGTAAACTGTTGAGTCAGATTTGATTTATCTCACAACTACACCCTTATTACCACACTCTTTTAGATAAGAAAGCCAAAGCTAAATCGAGATATAAAAGCCGGCCTAACGACATAAACCGTGAGAAATATCTAGCTCTGCGCAATCACAGCAATAAGGTGTGTAGGAGTGCACAACGCCAACACATCCACAATTCTGTTGAAAACGGAGATCCTTCAAAGATTTGAAAATTTCTACAAACATTGGGAGTTGGGAAAACTCGTAACGATTTTACTCCAAAAGATTTAGACATTGATTCTTTAAATAGACACTTTACTGTTTCGCCCAATTTCGACAGGGCAACCAAGATTAGTACTTTGAACCATCTTTCATCTATTCCTACTCCCGGTTATTCTCCTTTGAGTTTTAGTCAATTTTCTGCTTGTGACATTAAGAAGAGTGTTCTGTCCATAGCATCAAATGCAGTTGGTGTTGATAATGTCACCCGTAATATGATCCTTCCCATCCTTGAGGAAATCCTTCCTGCCATATGCCACATCCTCAATTCCTCTATTATCCTTGGTGTATTTCCATCGGCTTGGAAAGACGCTTACATCATCCCCCTCCCCAAAAAGTCCAATCCTTCGGCCTTCTCTGATTTTCGTCCCATTTCAATTCTACCTTTCCTGTCAAAAGTCCTAGAACGCCTCATTCATAAACAGATTAACAGTTTCCTTAACAAAAATAATCTCCTCAATCCTTTCCAGTCTGGGTTTCGGCCTGGACACAGTACCACTACAGCCCTGGTTCATATTACGGAGGACATTAGAACTGGCATGGAACAAGGAAATCTAACGGTACTTTCACTCTTAGATTTCAGCAACGCGTTTAATATGGTCGATTTTGATATTCTTATCGGAATATTGCGCTCTCTTAATGTATCTCCAACGGTAGTTGACTGGCTTCGTAGTTACCTGTCTGGGCGCCGGCAGTGTATACGCATAGATGACACTCTGTCCTCTTGGTGTAGCACTACTGCAGGCGTGCCTCAGGGTGGCGTTTTATCTCCATTACTTTTTGCAATTTTTATAAATTCTATTTCAAACCAACTTCTTTCCTCCTACCACCTTTATGCGGACGATTTACAAATCTATTATCAAGCGCCAATTGAAAAACTGCCTGCAGCTATTAATACTCTGACTTGGCTAGAATTAGTAAGTGGAGCTGTGCTCACGGGCTTAAGGTTAACCCGCAAAAAACCCAGGTTATTCTGATTGGCAGCTCACGTATGATTGCTAAAGTACCTTGGAATCAACTCCCTCAACTCCACTTTGATGGCAGTTTTCTGCAGTGGAGCGACAGTGTTAAAAATCTAGGTGTCCTGTTTGATAATTGTCTAACTTGGAATGTACAGCTGCAGAATGTTAGTCGCAAATTATACGCATCGCTTGGCTCATAAAGGAGACTACGTAACTTCTTGCCAATTGCCACCAAAATCACGCTTTCCCAATCTCTGGTGCTCCCAATACTAGATTATGCAAATGTCAGCTATCTTGATCTCATTGAAAACCAGCTTGATAAACTTGAGCGACTCCAGAATGTTTGCATTAGATTCATATTTGGTCTGCGCAAATATGATCACGTTTCAGAATTTCGAAATAAGCTCAAGTGGTTACCTATACGCCTTCGCCGGAATACTCATATTCTATCATTCTTGTACAGTATACTGTTTCTTCCGTCTACTCCTTCTTACCTCAAAAACCGATTTTCATTTCTCCATGAATCACATTTGAAGTGCTTAAGATCTACCGAAAATTTAAAATTAAAAATGCCAGCTCATTCTACCAGTTTCCTCGACAAATCTTTCTCTGTACAAAGTGTCCGTCTCTGGAATGAGCTTTCAATTACCATAAAGCAAGCTAAATCATTGCGTAAATTTAAAAAACTTTTAAAGGATCATTATTTATCACTATCAGTTCATCAGTAGTATATCTTCAATGTAATAGATGACTCCTATTACAGTATGTAATTTATATGTATGTATACGATTATATGTAGTTTATGGTATTAGTATATATCTAGTATATTATTTATAAATATTTTAATGTACGTAGTAGAATGCATATTAGAATGTATTTTTATATTTATTGTAGTTTTGTATGTAGTATGTACCCAAGAGTACCTTTATTAAAACGCTCTGTACACCGGCAACTACCCGTAACTTTATCCTTTCTCCTATTTTCTAAGTAGGTTGTCTGGAAGAGATCACATTTTAGTGATAAGACCGCCATTTGTACTGCTCTCTCTAATGTGTATTGTTCATGTATTGATAAATTTTTTGGTGTACAATAAAGAGTTTAATAATAATAATAATAATATATATAACTCAATTGTACGAAATATCCTTAAATACTGTTGTACCATCTGGAGCCCAGGTTATCAAGTCCACTCAGATCGTATAGAGCGTGTTCAAAAGAGATTTTTATACCATCTGTCATACACCGACAACAAATGTCGTTCCCTTACATCTTATCAGAATAGGTTGTCGCACTACAAAGTCGCATCTTTAAACTCACGAAGAAAAGCTTGTGATGTAATAATGACGTATAAAACAATTCATGGGCTCATCGAGAGTCCATGTACACTCGAACGTATAAATTTCTCTGTTCCTCGCGCAGGTAGTCGTTTGTGCAATTATAAAACCTTTAGCTTACCACGCTGTAGTACTAATATTGGCACTCATTCACCTATGTACCGAATATCAAAAGGTTGCAATGCAATCCAAAATGATATTGATATTTTCAATTGTTCTTTTGCCTCACTTAAGCATAAACTGAAAATACTACTGTAGTATTTTTGCTAATCTAACTGTAGGTAATAGTTTTGTTTAAACTTAGAATAAGTACCCCTTAAGATAAGTTAAGGTTTTGTCTAATTTAGCAAGCTGTGTCTACATCAGAGTAGGGTATAGACTTTATTTTTTATAAATCGATGTTGTCTTATCCAATATAGTCTATATCCAGTTTTGTAGACCAACAAACGGAAAAAAATAGGGTCTTGGGTTGATTCTTGGGGCGAGCTAAACGAAAAAGTATTATCAAGAATTTTCTCTAGAGAGTCCGTCGATTATGCCATGCCTCAAAGAGCAGGTAAAGTCATCTTATTAATCCTGCGCCTGACTCGTTTCTGTTGGATAGAAGAACCTAGGCCTTTTTTTTTTTTTTTTCAAAGTTGTTCCTGAGCCACCTATAGTCCAGACCACGGGATTCGCTCGCGCATTCACCGCAGTCTGGACAGGCGCTGGCCCACTTTTCAGTGAGCCCCGCTTCCGTTGGGGGCACCCTTGCCCCCCTTCTCAAGAGAGGTGCGCGCGGAACACGGCGCGCCACCGTCTCAGGCCTATTCTGGTCGGACGGAGGACTGCCCCAGGTCCACCGCCCGCAGGCCACTCCTCATGGAGGCCGGAGATTGGCGATGTGCGCCCTCCGACGCCCGGTTCTCCTGGCGCGGCTAGGCAGGGAGAATGATGTCTCCCGTTCTCGCTCCACCACCTCTTTTGCGATCATCACCTCCTCGCAAAAGGTGGCGACGATATCCCAAGAACTCTCGCTTGCAACCATGAATTCGGTCACGGTTGCAAGCGAGATGTCAGCCGCACCTATTGCAGCACCGAGAACACGGCGCTGTGTCTCCCAGGCTGGGCATTCCACCAATGTGTGAAGCGCCGTGTCAACGGGGCTACCACAATGGTGACAACCGGGCGTCTCTTCTCGACCTATCCTATGCAGGTACTTCCCGAAGCATCCATGATCCGAGAGTACCTGCGTAAGCCGATAAGTGAGGGCGCCGTGCCTCCTCTCCAGCCATTCCTCCATGACGGGTCTTACCGCCACTATCGTGGCGTGCCCCAGAAGAACCTAGGCCTAAGGCCTAATATAACCACCGAAACACTCACACAAGTGCTTGCGTTTTCAGGCATACTTGAGCACTATAATATCTGTTTCACAGATGGCTTGTCTTTCTTGAAACCCGCTACGGCTAAAGTTTGATATACAGATCGTGTTTTATTACAGCATTACCGCTGCGTGTATTTATATAATAATCCTTTATTTTGAAAGAGAACATTCCCTTTATGATTGACGTAACTGGTGCCTTCGATTCTTTCCGTTTTAATCACATTTCTCTTGCAATTAGCCGGATTTAGCTTCCGTTTTCTTGATTTCGTTTCTTCATCCATTATTCTAACAAATAAATCACAAAATAACACTTCCGTATAACCTCAATGACCGTAACTAATTGACAGACACAATGAATAGTTTCACGGCTTATTTCATACGATTCCTCGTACATCTGAATGACGCAAAATTTAGACCAGCTTGGCGAAACTGGTTACCTCCGAGTTGAGGACCCCGACACAATGACAGTTCAAGTGTTATAAAGTGCTATAAAGGTTCCTTGTAAAATGGGCGACAGCCGGTGGACTGTCAACCTTTTTACAAAAAAAAAGTTGAATTTGAGTCCAAATTTTCGTTCTTATTTGAATGGACTGATGTCTTTATGATTAATATCCAACTCGATAAGGCGTATTGGGGTATTTTCTATAACATGGCATCACTAACTCATTTTTCCAAAAATGGTGACTCACGCCCTTTTAACATGGACCGATTCAAAATATCACAATATAAACATGTAACAATATAAATATATTGTGCATTGGACGAAAAACATGCACATACATATTTGAAGTTAATTTCATTACAGTTAATACAGAGTTTTAGGTATTTGTTGGATCAGGCAAATTGTTTGTCCAATACTTAAAAAAATTTGAAAAAGTAAATAAGTCATGGGAATTCTTCATCTGAAATAATGCTTATATACATTCGGGTTATTAATTTAACTTTCTTTTTACATTAAATCATT
Organism: Pseudoips prasinana; assembly: GCA_951640165.1. Taxonomy (NCBI): domain Eukaryota; kingdom Metazoa; phylum Arthropoda; class Insecta; order Lepidoptera; family Nolidae; genus Pseudoips; species Pseudoips prasinana. Next base: position 20,245,497 of record OX621237.1, on the reverse strand, counting down.
TTCCTACCGACAACTTTTTGTCAGCCACTTTGTAATTTCGTTATCCGAGCACTCAATCGTAAAATACAAAAGCGAAATCGTAATATAAAAATTTCATAGAAACCATTGAATAAAAAATATATTACAGTGACGGAGAGCATCGAATTAATTTAATATAATATTTTTCAGACCAGTAGGTATTCAGTAAACCATTCATTTATGTAATTTCAAGTATAAGGCTGAGGCTTGAACTATAGTTTCAGTGAAGAATAGGTTTAAAACAACATGAACTACTCATGCTATCATAACCATATTTTATCCTTTCTTTGTCGCTTTATATCACACTAGCTGATGCCCGCGACTTCGAAGAAGTTACAAATCTTATAAAACGCTTAATCTTTACTTAGACGACAACGACCACGACATTTTAAGCAACTTGGCATAAGAAACGAATTTCTCTAAAATTTGAGTTGGCGTAAATTGTTGGTGGGGATCTATTGATCAGTTTTGGATTACCTTTTTTTAACAACAAATTATTCCTTGGATTGTTTTATTTTTAACTGAAAGACCAATTACCAATTTACATGCGTTTAACTCCAATAAAAAACAGATTTTCATACAAATGTGGAAATGGTGGAATTTCCAAAAATCCTGAAATCTATATTTATATTTGTAAAATGAAAGGGCCAAATACCAATTTTCATGCGTTTACCTTAAAAAAATGTCGCATTTTTCATACAAACTTACATCCCCTATTTATCACCCTTAGGGGTGGAATTCTCGAAAATCCTGAAATATATATTTTTTATTTTTAATTGAAGGCCAAATACCAATTTTCATGGATTTAACTTCAAATTGTCGCATTTTTCAAATTTACTTACATCCCCTATTTTACGCCCTTAACGGCTGGAATTCCCAAAAATCCTGAAATATATATTTTTAATTTTTAACTGAAATGCCAAATACCAATTTTTATGCGTTTAAATTCAAGTCCCAGTTTACATAGAAACTTACATCCCCAATTTTACGCCCTTAGGGGTGGAATTCTCAAAAAATCTGAAATATATATTTTAATTTTTGTCTGAAATACCAATTTTCATGCGTTAACCTTAAAAATGTCACATTTTTGATACAAACTTACATCCCCTATTTGTCACCCTTAGGGGTGGAATTCTCTAAAATCCTGAAATATATATATTTTTAATTTTTAACTGAAATGCCAAATACCAATTTTCATGGGTTTAACTTCAAAAATGTCGCATTTTTCAAACAAACTTACATCCCCTATTTTACGCCCTTAGGAGTGGAATTCTCAAAAATTGTGAAATGTATATTTTAAATTTTATCTGAAATGTAAAATACCAATTTTCATGCATTTAACTTAAAAATTTACACATTTTCATACAAACTTACATCCCCTATTTTTCGCCCTTGGGGGTAGAATTTCCAAAAATCCTAAAACACGTATTTTTATTTTTACCTGGAAGGCCGAATACCAATATTTATGTCTAACTTCAAAAACGGCAAAGTTTCATACTAACTTTGCACCACTTTTTTACCCCTTTAGGAGTTGAATTTCGAAAAATCCTTCCTTACTCCTTGTCTACAGTATAAAGAAAACATTTGTGCAAAATTTCAGCTTTCTAGGTCCAAGGGTTTGGGCTGGGCGTGGATGAGTCAGTCAATCAGTCAGGACTTCTCTTTTTATTTATATAGATAACCACCTAATTATAGCACACATTGTATTGGAGAATGATTTTTATACGTACACACGCCAGTACATCAAGCTACCCTAATCTGTCTAATTCTTTTATAGATTTTCAACTTTATCACATTAGCATAAGGTTCACTTTCAATTGGGGAAATTTTACAGATTGGGTAGCTTGATGTGCTGGCGTCTATACTTTATTATCATGAGTTTTAGTTATACGAACCCTGTATCTTAGACTAGGTGGAGCCTCTAACTTAAGAGGCAGTGGTAGGCTACAAATTCTAATTACTTAATTAAAGGTTATTGTATAACCACAGATAATTAGGTGCTGGCTTAAATTCCCATGTCATACCAAAGAGAGACCAAAAGCCCATAGCATAGTCTGGAAATTGACGGTGTGATAGCACATAAAGCTGTAATTTCTGCGTCTGATCTCTTCCTTGTAGATTCGAATAACCATCCCAGTAGTAATTAGTTTTAATACATTTGGTCATCTCTGGAGGAGGCCTTTACCTTTCATTTACCTTTCATGGAGAAGGTTCTTCTTTAAATATATATATATATATATATAATAATTTCATTTTAAATCGAATAATTATCTAAGTATATAACTTACTTGGTGTTGTATATATTATTAATATTTTTTTGAATTATATACATACATACGTCTTAAAATGAAAATAACAGTAACTATAAGCATAAGATAGTATAATAATTAAAATTAAAGTATCATACAATTTGAGATTGTCATTAATTTTGCATGGGCATTGCTATTGTACTAGAATCTGTACTACCAACAAGCAAGAAATAAAAGGCTTTTTTTATTTTTATTTATTTTACATTATAATTATGTGCCCCGTATCTACCGTGTCTGTCACTGCTACATACAATTAATTCTCTTTGATAATATATAACGCTAAATTGAATTGAGAAACATATTGAATGACGCGTATTAAAACGGGACAGGGGTATGTCACAAATTCTTAGAAAACCGTTTAATTTTAACATTTAATAACTTTACCAATGTAAGTGTTTCATCTCACCATTTGAAGTACTAGATATTATGTGATACTTAGTTGCGTATTATATTTAATGCTGTTCAGAGCATAAATTACTCCACTAATTCTCAATAGAAGCAGCCATCCGCGCCTTTGCGAATTAACGTCCCTCAAAACTGGCCCTCTCATGCGTCTACGCACCAGTAATTGCCCTGAGTTGAGGTTTAAACCCCAAAATGGATGCTCTCAGGCGTAATTTACTTAGTTTCTAATTTAATATTCTAGATTGTTTGAGCCACCGCTCGCCGTTACTCTTCGGTCAAGCAGTGAAAGCACCCTAGACAACTAATAGACGACATTTCATAAATGGAGAACCTTCTTTTAAAGCATTATGTTGCTGCTATTTACTGAAAACCCAGATTATCTATATAGAAAATTTACATGGTCTCATGATCACATAATACATGAAATCAGGGCCTCTTAGTACCTCATGACAACTTCTAAGCTTTGCGTTCTCCTAACTAGGTAGTGCATTATCGATTCGCCGCTAGCTGCCTTAGAGCAAATCTTAAGCCATATATAATAATATTAGAGTAACAAAAGCGAATCAATTATAACTGTAACATGCAATTTACTAAGGTTATACAGGCCGCCAGCCAAGTACCATCGTACACACGGCTACACATCAAACTATAATTTTCCAGTATAAGCTGACATATAGGCTATAATTTATAAAGTTTAACGCGGGTTAAAACGCGGGGCACAGCTAGTTAATAAACATATTAATAAATAAAATAATGGTTTATTTCTTTATTAAAGGCGCATACATCATGTTGTTATGTTAAAAACATTGTGTAAGCAATTATATATTAAAATACCTTTAAGAGAACTGGAGTCTATACTAGGGTCGAAACATGTATCACTGTCATTTCTGTGTAGGTACTAATACTGTCAAAGGTAATAAAAATATATTACGAACAATACGAGTGCGGTCAGTTTAAAAAAACAATAGTAACTTTTTAAGTGACTTTTTCCGGAAGTAATTAGTATGTACACAAGACTACATATCAAGCTATAATAATAATAATAATAATTTATTATCAAAAAGCCAAGTACAAATTTTCCATCTCATCTACACATAAATGCGCAAATATATACAATGATGCTTAAATAAAGAGATAGAGTGAACGTCAGTGTCTATGATAGTATTAACTGTGTTACAGACACTGGCGCCTTCCTCTTACAATTTATGTGATAAAAATAGTCCTAGTATTGATGAGTTGCTGCTTTATACCAAATTTTAGACGTTGCAGTTTTAATAATATTTAGTAAATAAAACTTATGATTAAGACATCTTAAATATCCTACAACTACGATATACATAGATAATAGTGTGCTTGAGGTGTGTGAAGTTTATTTGAGTCTATTTGTGTTCGTGTGTGTGTGTGTGGTATTGCGTGTGTGTGGGATTGCGTATGTGTTTATGTAAATTTTGTTGAGTATGTATATCACCGGGCTGAAGTTCCATTTTACATAGGAATTATGAAGGTTTTTTTTGAAAATAATTGCTCAGTCTCCTCGTAGGTTAACTTCTGTAAGTAATCATTGACCACAAGTTTACATTTCACTTTAGGCAAAGGATATATATTGCATAATCTGTTTATAGTGTTGTATAGACGAGCGCTAACAGTTGGGTAACTTCGGCCGCCTAAATCTGTTTTGGCAGCTATAGTTGGGCATACAAGATATTTACGCCGTTTATGCTCATTTAGCTTAGGGTCGTAGGTTAAAGATGACTGCACTCGCAAGATGATCTTAAGCGCACAGAGTTGTCGGATAGTGAGGGCAGATACGTCATGGAATAATTGGGTTGTTGGATAGCGATAGGGTTTGTAAAGCATCACCTTCAAAACCGCTCTTTGCGCCCTCTCCAGTCGTAACAAGTAGGTTTTCTATACATTTCCAATATAAACTGACCTGTCATTGTATGAAATACTATATATAACGCGTTATATATAGTATTTCATACAATCACTATATGTTAATCCAGGGTGTCAGCTAACTCCATACCAAATTTTATTAAAATCGCTCCAGCCGTTTAAACGTGAAGAAGTAACAAACACACACTCACACAGTCACACACTCGCAAACTTTCGCCTTTATAATATTAATGTGACTAACTTCGCAACTAAACGCTTCTACGTACTAAGTACTCATTGGTTTGTGTATTATAATTTACAGTCGCACGTAGTCGTCGTATTTTCAGTGCTATCGGAAGATAGGCATTACAGTAATTATTAACTGTAGCATTTGCTGAGGTAGACGCCTTTTCCTCGTTTATGGATATTGTTATATACTTCCTAATGAACACCTATGTATATTAAGTTAAGTCGAGGAGTATCTCCGGATATATGGATAAAAAGTCTGTACAGACGCCAGCACATCCATTAAATATATCATTAGATTACCCTGATTTGATGCCGTAACTGTACTGTTAAATATACATTCTGTTCATCGACTTTTGGAGCTGACTGTACACGAACGGTGACCGCAACAATCTAGGGTTGGCATGTGACAAGGGAAAATCAGGGACTATTCCAATGGAAGTAAATCCCATGCTACCCGATTTATAAACAGGGATGGCGCTTCTTATAGGATCTGTTCTTTTTCAAAGTGATGGGTCCCCGACTAAATCTTAAACTTGGATCTATGGAGCTAAAATTTTATTGGTGAGAGTCTGAAATACAAAACAAAATGAAATGCAAAATACGAATTTTTGACGCAAAGCCGGATTAATTGCGCCGTAATAGCTGTTACGCGCGACAGCTAGTAAATACGACCCAACGAGCAATTCCATAAAGTGGACCTAACGAACAATGCTTGCCTGCATATTTTGACTCGGTACGTGGTTTCTTTTGCAAAACATATTATAAAAGTGATCAATTAGGACTAAGATATATGGTCTTCCTCATAAAATATTCGTACAAACTTCTTCCAGACCTCAGGATAAATAAAAACCGGCCAAGTGCGAGTCGGATTCGCGCACGAAGTGGTCCGTACCATCACACTAATATTATAAAGCCGAAAGTTTGTGAGTGTGTGAGAGTTTATGTTTGTTACTTCTTCACGTCTAAACGGCTGGAGCGATTTTAATAAAATTTGGTATTGAGTTAGCTGACACCCTGGATTAACACATAGGTTATAATTTAAAAAACGCAGATAATACCGCGGGGCTCAGTTGTATGGGAGCCCCCTTAAATATTAATTTTATTTGTTTTTTAGTATTTGTTGTTATAACGGCAACAGAAATACATCACCTGTAAAAATTTCAACTGTCTCTACTATCACGGTTCATGAGATACAGCCTGGTGACAGACTGACAGCAAAATCTTAGTGATAGGGTCCCGTTTTTCCCTTTGGGTACGGTACCCTAAAAATAAAATAAATTTGGGCTAGTACGGAAGATTTTCACTGTTAAAAGTGCTCTATAAAAGTATACCCACATCATGTTTATAGATATGCACAGCCACTCAAATTATCCTTATATCTCAGAGATGTTAACTTAGATGACAGTCATAAATCTTTTTCATAATATGTCTAGGTCCCTAGGTTCTATCCTTTATATACATATCGTCATCTTGTACTTTTAGAAATTGGCTTTTAGACAATATTGAATACAATTTTTACATTTGCATTTATATAATAAAAATCTATGTAACTAATGAGAATTTATATTACTAAACTCAGTAATGATTTAATATGTATTCTGGCTAAAGCTTACAGTATTCGTGAAATAGATAAAATTATACATTAAGTAAAAAAATTACTGGGTTAAATTAAATATGTTAGAAAACCTTGACAGCAACATTAAGTATGATTTGGAGACTTAAAAATCTAAAGGAAATAATTATTTAGACTTTTTCCTAGCTGCCACTTTCCTATACAAAAGCAATTCTCATTTTAGGCCTTGCAAATATATTTTTCGCAATAAATGTCACGACTGTTTCGTTTTTGTGAATAAAATGACCCACTAAAACCATAAACATACCTATTTCAAACATAATAAATGTCCGATAAACAAATAAAAATTAAACGGTCCGATATAACCTTATAATATTGTTATTTTATTACTTAAAACAATTTGCGTTTCACAAGAAACTACCGATTTTTTGCCGCGCACTACCGCTCTGTATGTGTGTATAATGGTCTTCATTTTATTGTAATAATGTTTTAATATTAATTGTAACTTGTTTTTAGTCTAATTTTCAATTGAATTAATTTTCCTTTGTTACATAAATTATTACAAAACCGGGGAAGTTTAATAACCTAGCACAGGATCCGGGGACTTCAAATAAACTGTACCATATATTTATGTCAATAATCAATTAACTACGGAGGTATTTCCGATGACATGGCAACCTTCAAGAAGCGAGTCTATTCTTTTCTTAAAGGCCGGCAACGCACTTGCGTACTGGTGAGTGTCTTGCTCGTTTGCGATCCTATTTCATATAAAAAAATATTTATTGATGTCGGTTCACTTTAGACGAGTTTAGTATTGTTTTCTATTTCAACCGTGCTTTATTTTTTCAGCACTTAAGAAACATAGGATTTAATTAAGATTTTTCAAAGCCTAAATATATATAACTACATATTTTTTGTTATATTTTCATCAAGCGGGAAACAAAATATAAAATATTTATGTAATTTTTCGATCTATTAACGATACCTAGCGTTCACGAAAAGTTTATGTCACTAATTGAATAATATTAAATTTGGGTACCATTGACACTTCCAGGATTCCTAATTTATCAAAGGCAATAAATTATGACCTACATACCTTTCATCCTCATTATTTTAGACGTATGTGCACCTAAATTTCGATTAAAAGTGGGAATGAGTATCTTACAGGATTAAATGTTGTTTTATATTTATCGACATAGCCAGTTGTTCAGTGTAATATACTTCGAGTACCAATCTAAGATTAAAATTTCCTTACTAAAAAACTTTCCACCAAAGGGGAATACCCAAGTGACTATGGAACTTAGTATCGGTGCAAACATTATTGTGCCTAGATGAAAACTACTGTTCTATGTTGGGATTAATATATACTTTCAATTAAAATTAACATGATTTATGTAATTTGCCGGGTTTCAAATAGATGGGTGAACATTGAACATCTTAGGTAAATAAACGTTGGTTGCCGACTAGTTAATTGACAAATTATGACTTAAGTTATATTATTGGGTAGAGGCGGCCAATCTCAACGGAGTCTAACCTACTAAGCAGGATATATTGTAGTGCATGTGCAATCGTAGGTGCACTTCAATTTCATCGCTCTGATTGTCTAATAGGGCAGCGAACAGTTGATACACCGGCGAACTGTACTATCCATAATGAAGTGATATTAGACTATTAGTCTACCGTCTCAAAATCACATTTCACAATAAGGAGTCTCTGTCTCAAATTACAATTATTAGCATAATGGAGTCTCTTTCTCAAAGTCACTCGAGTTGTTACCAATAATCCACAACTGCACACACAAGAAATATCAAAACATTCGCCAAACACTATGATAAAAACCAGTAGTGACTTGCGCAGTTGCGCTGTCACATAATGTCAAAGATCACTTAAGTGTTGCCAAAAATATTAACCAGATATCGATTATTTATCGATTTGCTTATCATGTCATGACGCGTGATTCATTTTATATGTTCGTGTTTTCATATTCTAGCATTTAGAAAATAAAAGGCATGAATAGTAGTTCTTTGTAAGTAATAAATCTATAATTAGTTTAGGTTGAACAGAAATATTGTTTCAGTAGGAATATGGCTTACTGGTCTTGGTTATTTCACAAAGCAGAAACCCGCAACACAACGTAACGAAAATGAATAGACTTAAGAATATTCAGCGCTAATTTAGCATTACTAAGTGCTATTGGCTATTTTATTGCGTAGTAACATCACTAATTTGGCTGAAATAAATCCTTATTTCTTTTTTGTCCATCGATTATTGACTTTAAATATTCCGAGTGAATTTATTTTCATTTGTGGCAACATTTTGTTAAGGGCACCGCTTGTTTATAATGAAAAAACAATAAAAGGACTTATAATTGGTTTTTCTTTTATCCGGCAAATGTGAAACTCCATATTACGATACTAAATTATGATAATTAAAAATAGGATTTTTAGTTATAATGATCATGAGGCACAACTTAGTTTTAAACGATACTGTCTGTGGGCATTTGCCTTTAAGAACACTAAAACTTCTGTATTGAAGCGACTACGGCTTCGTCTTTTATTCACTGTTCTCTCATATCATGGTGAATATTAAGCATCTCGTATGTAATAAGGGTTTCATTATAAGTTAATGAAACCCTAATTATTAGAAAAAAAGATCTGAAAGTAGTACACACGGCTACGTATCAAGCTATATACTTCCAGTATAAGCTGATCCCGCGTTTTATAGGATTTCCATACAATGATAGGTCAGCTTATATTGGAAATGTATAGTTTGATACGTAGCCGTATGTACAATATCTCGATAACTTGTATAATAGTTATATTATCTTGAGGAAGTGCGTAACTAATTGAACTGAAATTTTGTACACACGTTTAGTTTATCCAACGTCATGCAGCTAACGGATAACAATTGTCGGATGACGATGCATGGATAGCTGTGTGACGTCATTCTAAATCGACAAAGATGGTGGACTAGTTATTGTTAATGCAGAACTTGCCGAGAATATCTCGAAAAATATAGTAATGTCACTCTAAATCTAATATGGCGGACTTCTAAAGGCATTTCTAAATTTGAACATACTTAGTTAGCTTGATGGTAGTGTTCGAGCAATACGCGAGATACATAATAATAATATCCTGGGACATTATTTACACACGGCCATCTGTTCCCAAACTAAACAGAGCTTGTACTATGGAAACCAGATAACTGATAAACTACATATACTAACTTTCTTTTGTAAATACATACTTACATAGATAATTACAACCAGACTCAGGACAAACAGACATGTTCTTGCACACAAATATTTGTCCTGGGTGGGAATCGAATCCACGACCTCCGACGTGAGAAGCAAGCATTTGCCAACCACGCGAACAGGCATCGTGAAGAAATAGATTACATAATCGCGTAAATTGTTTAAAGTATGTGGATATTAAAGATATTGTAAGTGTTTGCGTGTGAATGTGACTGTCATTTAATTTTCAAGGATAGTTCTAGTAAATAAATAAATAAAATATCCCTTTTTAACAACCTAAAAGTCGATACAGAGGTACATGGTCCTTAAATTTGATACAATGGGACAGTTATCGGATACTGTAGTAACATAATCTGACTGAAGAAAAATGGTCTACAGAGCATTCCAACTACGATTTTGATATTATGAGCCGTCTGGAATTTGTAATGCTCTTTAAACCTCACTATGAAAAATCAAAGCAGGAACCTGAAGTATTTGTTCACATTTATAAACTAATAAGGGAAATTAGACAGCGACAAACTACACTTATACAGATAATAGTAAAATAGTTATGAGGAAAGTTCCTAATCTCATAAACTTGCCATATTTTGTGTTATAGATTAGTTGGCTTCAGTCGCAAAAAAAGCAGAATTAATTATTTACGGTATGCATTTATTCACATACCACTGTATACTTACGTTCACCTGAAATTCGAGTAGTAACATGTTTACAAAGACACTTCATGTTACCAAGTTGTGATTTCAAGATATACATAACTTACAAATCAAGGCAGGTAGGTAATTGTAAGTTAAAGCCCCAATGAGACGGCGGTGAACGGTTGTCTAAAACATTTAAAATTGTTATCAAAGTTCAGAGATTACGTTAAGATCAGAACTGGAGCAATTTTCTTTTTGCGGTATTTTAGATTAGCATGTTAGGCTACAAACTAATTTCCCCGTAACGAGCTTTTAAATGAATTACAACGTATTATTAAAAAATACTTTTTGCTTTTTCTATTTCGGAAACAAAACCTAATACAATTTTACTATATTGTCAGATCCAATTAATACACATAGTAAAATTGTATTGTAAGTTTTCTAACTATACCAATATAAAAAAAAATTGGTTAATAGTTTAACTAGATCGTAACAATTACTGAAAACGTTTACACTACACGCTTACACTACACGTTTCGTCTACGGACTTCGTCCAAGATCAACAGATATCAGAACTCTGCCTAAATGCTATATACCCCATGGTTCATAAAATCGTTAGATATAATGGTCATATCGAATTTTAACTTTCCATGTCCAGACGTCATCACATCAAGCTACCCCAATCTGTCAAGTTTCCCCAATTGAAAGTGAACCTTACACTTCTGTGATAAAGTTGAAAATCTATAAAAGAAATTTGACACATTGGGATAGCTGGATGTGCTGGCGTTTGTACCTAAACAGTATACAAACATACAGAGTATATATGAACATATTATCATTAATTCATAGTTGAAACGACTAATAACTGTTATACAATTTCCAAAATTATTATTAAATGTCGTTATCTCGCAGAAGTTTGTGATACTCTTAAACGAGCAGTAGTTATATCAAGAAAACCACGACAGAGAGTTGTCGTAGTTTTCTCAAGAGACTATATGGAGAACTAGTATAAGTTTACTATTAAGTGATAATGTTAACAATAACCTGGTCTAACTAGTAAGTCTCCTTGTTGTTAACTTAGTTCTATGGAAATAATTTAATACATACAAGTATATTAAATGTCTACATTTGGTTTACAAAAGGGCGCTAGTCAACTGTTACCTTTGGATTTATTCAGGTACATACTTCCGTAATATAAAAGCAATACACCTGGGGGGCTACCGTTTAATTTACCGGTTATCGTGATCATGATCGGTGTTCAAATTGGTCATGGTTAAATATTTCTAAATTATTCGTTCAATCGGTTTTAACGTTGAAAATTGATTCCAGACCATTTATTATGACGTGGCTTTTAAAGTACTGTCAACGGCACATCAGTCGATATACGAGCACTAGAAAATCCGTCCTTGTAAATATTATTAACTAAGACCATGTCAAGGTCAAAGTGTATCCACCAATAGAGCGTTCAATAAATGTACGTGTTGCGTGATAATCAATTACATTAACGTTTTAGTACTTAAACATTAAAATGTTAAATAATCACTTTAAAGCCTAAGCTAAATGGATGTATTAAAAGGTTTTGTTGCTTTTACGTTTAATATAAGCGGTGCCTAGTCTGACTATTCATTCATAATTAATATGTTCTCACCACAGTTGCCTCCATAACATTATCTTAATAGTATTATAATGGTTCCTACATTTAAGCTACATTTTAATATTTAGTGTAGTAGTTTGCCAAACCAGGCAATAAACCTTTCACATATTTTTTCGTATGGGTTGTGGTTGCGTAACGTTAAGTTGACATATAATATAATTCATGGGCATGATTATATTGTTCAAAGTACTATGTCGATCTGGACTCCAGATTCCTTTGGGATCTTTTGATATTAGAATAAAAAACTTGAGAGGTGTCAAGGGACACCCGGATGGAACGAAGTTATTTCTTATTATTTATTATGTACAAAAAACCTGTATACACTCAACAAAAATAATCGTCGCGACACCACACTGTTAAATGCGAAATAGAAATGAAAATATCTGGCTTGCTTTCTATAAGAGAGAGAGCGAGAGAGAGAGCGAGAGAGAGAGGGAGAGAGACAGACAGAGAAACATGCGCACGCCGCACAGCTGCAAAAAGTGTCGTGACAACTTATCGTAAGAATTTTTTCCGTCTAGCCCCCTTTCACAACGCGCGATAAGGAACTTCGTTCCAATACGTAGGTTTAGATTTGAATTGAAATTATATTCTGTTCACTTTTACTATAGCTCATACAATATGTGTAGCTACCAGAGTTCTGCCGTAGACTTTACTAGGATTCTCCCTCTGACAGATAAAAAAAATATCGTTCAAACTTTATTTTTAAATACTTCTTTTTAAAACGTTTTATTTGACGAACGAAGGTGCAGGATCATGAAGATCGTCACTGCACTATCTTTTCTTTAAAATATCTTTAGGATCCTAAAGGTAGTCGTCATTTTGAAAGTTTTGGTCACTGCAGCGATGACCTTTAAAATGGATACCTACTAATAATATGTGGTACTGACTACCGAGTGGGCTTATAATGTGATTTTGTAGACAGCATAAAAATATATTTAACATTTTTTTTGTTTTTAATTAACTGGATCCATTGGCATAAACATTGTTAGTTGTGATCTCTGCACATATTAAAGTAGTCAAAATCAACAAATGGCGACCTTATCGCTAGATGCGATCTCTTCCAGACAACCGTATAATGGACCAGGATTTCATAAAAATATGAGGTTGTTTGTTTTCGTGAGTACTATATTTTATCACTTATTGTTTATGGACAGTAGTTTAGCAATACATAGCTTAATGTGTCCACTCTAAACCACATATACCGAGGCGCTCATAGTTAAATGCTCTCACCGGTCCAAAAGTGATCAGCGAGGTTAAGTTACTAGGCTCGCGGTCAGGCCAGAGATGGGTGACCGCCAAAGTGGTTTAATTTCGTTTCTCTGCTTCGGAGGGGACGTTAAGCTGTCGGTCCCGGTTGTAGTCATTCGACAACAGTCGTTAAGCCATGTCAGAGTCCAGGGCGGCGTGGACAACTCTGACACTAGGGTAACCACTGCCCATACGATAAGTAAGTATGACATATAGTACAATCAAATCGCTTGAATACACACTAAAAAGTACCATAAAAACTAAAATTTAAAATCTAACCAAAAAAGTTTCTTTCCACATCCTTTAGAAAACTTCAACTGAAGAACCTAATTTTGCCTTCTTAGTAGGTACTCTTTACCAAGAAATCGAAAAATGTGCGAACTTTGTGGTGGTTGTTGCGGTCCCTGCGGCGATGGCTGCGGTGGGTGCTGCTGTCCCTACATAACCATTTACACGTGCTGCACCAAGATTTGCTAGTAAGGATGTGATGCTCGACCCGCAGACAAGCCATGTCTGCGTCGGTTAAGCGCCGCGGATTTGACGTTTGTCTTGACGAGTTTAACTCCGTGCTGTTTCGTGGAAATAAACTACTGTAAATAATAATATGTACGTACATATAACGTACACCACTCATTTGTGTACCAGCCATAGTCCACTAACGGTATTCTGTTAACTCAATTTACGTCTGTCAAAACCGAGATAGGAACGCCTATCTTATTTTAAGTGACCACTAACTTGACTAAAATAAATGGCTTTATAATTCACTTAAGATGTCTCAAAGGCGGAAATCCAAGTTATAGCTTTCAATTTGGTTAGATAGAGATCTAAAATCATAAGGAAACTTGCTGTATACATTGCCGTATAGTAATAGAATTGCTTAGTTTGAAAACAGGTAGCATGTACAAAGATATAGATAGCGCTTAGCTTATTAATAATTACCTTAAAACCAATAAATAAATAAAAAATAAAAAAGGTTTTTATTCACGTAGACTTTAAAAAAGCGCTTGTAAATAGTCAGAAAAAGTTTGTAGTAATATAGTTGTATACATTATTATTTCTAGTAACATAGATATTTAGGTACACATTGTATGAAAATATTTATAAAATTTATTTTATGATAGCATTGATATTTAGCTAGCTCGTATCAAGTTATTGTCAAGAGATTATGTTTAATTATCTAGTTATAGTAATCATTCTAGTTCTAGTAATAATTGAACCTACCCCGCATAGAGTGAGAGATGGTATGTGTGTCAGAAGCTTTGTAAGCTACTGCTAACCATAGAGTTAGTCGTATGCTTATAAAAAAAACTTACTTATAATCGTTATGTTTCATATATTTATATATATAAATACATTATTATACTTTGCGTCTAAAAGAAAAACAAATTGATATTTGTCTAATATATCATCATCATCATATCAGCTGAAAGATCTCCACAATTTCCAGTCTTGCTTTATTCGCGGCCAGCGGTTTCCAGCGACCCGCATCATCATCGGCCCATCTTGTAGAGGGCTTGCCCACGCTGCGTTTTCCGGTTCGTAGTCACTTGAGAACCTTTCTGCCGCAACAGTCGTCGGCTCTACGAGCTATGTGCGCCGCCGACTTCATCTTTGCAATTCTTCGGGGTATTTCAGTGACTTTGGTTCAGTGACGTGGTTTCGATATTTCTCATTCAATCTCGCAGTGAAACTCCGAGCATAGCCCTTTCCATTGCTCTCTTCAAAACAAAAGCAGCCAGACCATAAAAGATAGTTTAATATAAAAAAACCGGCAAAGAGCGAGTCGGACTCGCCCAAGAAGGGTTCCGTAGCAGCAAGTATTTCAGTTGATCAAATGAAAGCAGATTGCGGTTTACGTTTTATGACGTATAAAAAAAAACTACTTGCTAGATCTCGTTCAAACAGTTACAGGGGGGGGGGGGACACTCATTTTACCACTTTGGAAGTGTCTCTCGCGCAAACTATTCCGTTTAGAAAAAAATGATATTAGAAACCTCAATATCACTTTTGAAGACCTATCCATAGACAACCCACATGTAGGGGTACAATGTAAAAAAAAATTGAGTTTCAGTTCTATGTATGGGGATCCCCCAAAATTATTATTCTTTTTCTATTTTTGTGTAAAAATATTAATGCGGTTCACCGAATACATCTACTGACCAAGTTTCAACAGTACAGCTCTTATAGTTTCGGAAAAAAGTGGCTGTGACATACGGACGGACAGACAGACAGACAGACATGACGAATCTATAAGGGTTCCGTTTTTTGCCATTTGGCTACGGAACCCTAAAAAGACGAATGGCTGAATAAAATTAATTACTTTTGAGAATTGAAATCTTTTTCCGTATTATACAAGGAAATGAAACGCAGGGAGCGATTATAATATTAAAAATTATTTTTTAAATGAAATTAAACATTTGTCCATCACAAGCCATAGTTTGCAAAAGTTCTTTATTTGTAAAAACATAAAATATTTTGTAACAACTTATAATATAATATTTTCTTCTTATTATTTGTGATAATGTCTGACTTGCCTAGTTTTCCTATTATTTAATTATTTCCTTCGTAGAAGGTTCTTATTTTGTTATTCCGAAAATTTGGCTTCATCGTTAGAAACTCATCCATGACTTGTTCGGTAGGTACTTAATAATACTTCGTACATTAGAACTACTTATAAAGAGGTAAAAGAGTTAACGAGAGCTATTGCTTACTTATTCCTCATTTATTCAAATGTATTCATTAGATTATACCTACACTTATATTAGCTACCGCCCGGGCGCCCGTATCTTCACTCACGCAAAAATTCCTGTTCGTAAAAGCGTATTATTTTCCGGGATAATTTCAGTTTTATATGTGACCTGGACGAGCATCTACCTGCGTTCCAAATTTCAGCCGGACAGAGGCCTCTTTGAAATTATGAAGGGCTTTTCAGCAAGAACTTTTTTCAAATCAAAATGAATCATAAGATTTTTATTAAACTTATTCAATTTTTTTCTGTGTGTATTAGATAAATTAAAGTTTGGTAATTATTAATGAAAAATTATATCTGATAAGTATCCACCACGACCACGGTTATAATAATAATAATTTATTTATTGTCAGGCAACAAGCCCTACTTGTTAGTAACAACTCTTAGGTTAAAACTAATGTAAGTAGATATAACTAAAGATATTACCCACTCACAATGACACAAACAAAACAATTATTACAACTCTACCACTGCTACATGACGCATATGTTTCATATATGCATCATGCAGCAGTCGTTCACGTACATATATACAGTCAAGTCTGCTTGCAAACATTTATAGGATGCTGTTGTTACTGGCTGTAACCTTACGCACAAGTGACTTGCCACGTTTCCTCATTGTAGCATAAAAGCAGTCTACACGAGCATCCGTAAACATTCCGAAGGCGCTACAAAATCGACGCAGCCGCAACAGCACCATTTCTTTCAGCAAAGTTTTAATCACTTTTTAACAAAATGGTGGGTTTATTTCGTTTGAATTGAATTTTGAGTTTCAAGGATGCAATCGATTCGATTGGCTCCGTATAGATTTGGTATTTAACATAACAGCACAAAAAAAAACCAGCGGTTTTAAAGCACATTATCGAGTTGGCTACTTAACTTAATTAATTGACAACATTTCATATTTTTAACTGGCATGTATTATTGCGTTAGGTATTTAAAAGTAAATCCAAAACTAGGGCACCCATATTTTTCCTTATTTCGAAATTTTGAACTTTTCATTCATAATTTCAACTTTGAAATTCGATGTAGGTATTCTAAAAAGAGGTAAGCGGAAAATGACATCGTACATACGGTGGAGTAGCCATCGATCTTTGCTTTAATGTAACCCTTCAAAAAACAATCACTGTCTTGTCAAACTCGTTGGCGCCTAAACTTGTTTACGTTTGTTTAATGTTTTCAATTTCAAATTAAATTAAAATTGTCAATATTAAATTCGTTTCCAGTGTTATTATCCTTATTATGTTTCATTAAGTCACCATGAAAGTTTCGAAATTTAAAACCGTGAGTGACAATTGACAATTTGACATGTCTTGTTTGACATTAATGTTTACGTTTAAAACATTGGAATGCTTAAGCAAAGTAAACTACCTCGTCCGCCGTATAAGTGACGTCATCACACCTTTTTTAGATTTATTTTTTTCCTCAGAAATGAAAAAATATAAAAAAAATATATCTGAACTCAGGATACAAAAATAAAGAAATGGTATTCTTGTTTTATGGTGGTGTCATTTTTAACAATTGCTCTAGATTTTTCTGTAGTTAATTATGTCAAAAAAACGAAATGTCAAACTGGTTCCGGTGTGACCATTTTCAAAAATAAAGTTTTTGTTGAAAACCCTTTACATAGGCTTGTATGAGTTTTAGTATCAATTAACAAAGACAGCCCTTTGTTTTTGATTAAGAACAAATTTTATGTGGTTATGCTAACCTAAAACTGTCCAAATGCTCATCTACGTACCTACACATAATACCGAGCAGTACAAATGTAATTTCTTTTTAAATTTAATCCTATGCATGAAGTTGCTCATGTATACATATTATATTCCTTCGATCAATAATAGTAATTGGCTATGATTGGACCATACTCATTTGAAATAAGACCACAAAAGTATATGTGGTCTTATTTTTCGGGCCGTTTTTGAAGCGCAGAATCTAGTACTATTATTGATCGAAGTTCTAATCTTAACAAACAAGAACCGCATACCCATACTCAGTATTCTTGGTGAATGTCAGTCTATTGCCCGACAATACCCTTGTTTTAATTTTTTATTGCTACAAATATAGATTTTGAGAATAATCTAGCAAGAGAAAGTTTATTATGACCATTTTATTTCTGAACCGCTTTTTCTGCGATCCTTGAAGACGATCGTGGTTACATAAGATTATTCGCTAGAAGTTCTTACAACTGTTAAACTGCGCTTTCGTTGACTCCTGTGGTTGTCTAACTGTAAACCTAGTAAAAACTTGCGTTGAAATTGTTTGTTGTAATGCGTATCACTAGGATATACTAGAGGTTCGCTGAGATTATGTTATTAATGCATCACCTCAAAAAATTCCTCGTTAAAAACTGTGTTGCCAATTTGGGATAAAATATATGGAAAAAGTTTTTATGAACCAATTATTTTTCGGCTCATTAAAAGTTATCATTGGGTTTATTCGGACTGCTAATCCGGCGGATCCGGCATCATTTAATGGTTACCCGATCCGGTACCAATATACCGGATCCGAAGACCGGATCCGGTGCTAGCAGTTTGTGGGAAAATAATATAGCTGTTGCATGAGTAGGTACTTTAAATGCGTTGTGCGTAGTGTTCATGCGTGCGAGTCGTTCGTCGCGATAATTTTTGCCATTCATTCGTTCTACAGATTCATCAAATCATGATGGTATCTGTCATAATCATAAATACCTATAAGACTTGTTTGTTAGCATTCTCAAATACTTTGATCTCATTTCAGTTAATTACGTAAGGTTAATTGTATCTATTAGATATTATAGTTACTTGATAATTAATATTGTTACTTGTAAATTGATCTATCTGTGAAAGTGAAATCTAGAAAGACTGAGCTACTCGTTACGTCGTAAAATTATTACTAGTTACCTACACTACCAAATTTTAATTGTTTTCTTGTTGTCTATTTGTCTTAACATTGGTTAGGAAATAAAGTCGATTTTATATATTTGTGATTAATTTTTTTTAAACTACCTACATATAAGTGCAGTGACACTTGATTAACTCACTTATTTTGTACTAAAAAGCGAAAATCATCTTGATTTAATCAATCCGGCCGGGTCCGGTCGTATCCGGCCGGACTGAAAATGACGCCGGATTGCAATCACTGGTGTTGTGTGCATTTATGACCGTCGCCTAACCACTTCGTGGCCTGGGTTCGATTCCCACACAGAACTATTTATGTAATCCATAAGTAGTTATTCTGAGTCTGGGTATGCTTTGTGTCCGTCGAAAATAGGTTCGTAAGTACCGTCACACTTTCCTAGTGCTGT
The DNA here is from genome assembly GCA_951640165.1 of Pseudoips prasinana. Classification (NCBI taxonomy): domain Eukaryota; kingdom Metazoa; phylum Arthropoda; class Insecta; order Lepidoptera; family Nolidae; genus Pseudoips; species Pseudoips prasinana. The sequence goes on along the minus strand of OX621237.1, from coordinate 20,226,241 downwards.
TATCTTTTTATAACACACCAACTCCTTTAAACACATCTTGTAGCTCCTTTTGCAAAGTTAACCAGTAAAATTATACATCGAAATATATTAGTTTTAATTATTAATGATGATAGTATACTGGTAAAGTAATATATTTATCCTATATCCAATGTCATATGAAATGGTAAAATTCGATTTTTTATGATACTACTTACTTACATCCACGTCGAACTAGTGAATACATTTAGTATAGTGTATCCACTGTCGTTTTCCCATTAGTAATAAAGTCCTTATCGAGTTTAAAGTGGGTATGTTATGGTAGAACGGAGTGAACAGAAAAGCAGGGAAGAACAGTGATAGTGATTATTTCTACGGATAATTCAAATTGACTTTGATTTTGACAGCGTGTTTACAGTATTAGTAAACTTTATTAATATCGTGAACACATGGGTAATGCCGACGCTGTGACATGGAGTCAACAACCTTACCTAATGATATTTCTAGAAAGTAATTAATCCAGTGTAAGTTAAATGTAAGGACTATAACATCAGAAATATTTGAAGTTATTGCCAGTGATATGTAAGAACATATACAGAATATACTTTGCCAAAGATTGCCAAAGTGTATTCTTTTATTTATTTTTTAATTAATGACACCAAATTCAAATTGTATAGTTAGGGTATGTTGATATTATTATATTTTGTATTTTAAGTAAGAGATTAGAAGAAGAGATTTTATATTTTTGTTTTTTTAACTTACAACTGTAATGCAATACTACCAAAAACATTTGAATTATTGGTACGTTTGAAGTCTCGGGCGAAGAATTGGGATACGGTATACCATGCCTGTTATAAGTGGCGACTAAAAGAGTCATGATACAGGAAAGACAGTGTATGGTGGCAGTATAAGAAGTGTTCTCTACCGCCGCCACGTGCAAGCATCTCCGAGAAGACGGCGATCTGTTTGTGGCCTTGTCGCTGTGCCGAACTGGCAGGAGTCGGCAATAGAGGAGGGCAAACTAGAGCTCTGTGGGGGTACCTATGTGTCCCGGCCATCTGGGAAATAGCGCAAAAAGGGAACGACCGGAGCTGCATACCAGCTTTCCCGGGGCTCTTCCTATCAGGCACTAACAGAAGTCCACGGCAGTTTAGATGCAGACACTTTTTGTGTGTGGCATGCGTAGTCATTAACCCTGCCTTATCAAAAAAGAAAAGGAAACGCAGTGTACACAGTAAGAGCACCGATATTTAGTTAGTTTTAGTTTCTGAAGCTCAACCATATGTGCGGAAGAAGGGCCACCGTGGGATTTTACACGGTTGAAGTTCGACATAACCCATCGCTTTACCCAGGTGATGGGTATTCCTGATGGATTTCCCCACAAAAAAGAAAACAAAAACCTACCCTACCTATACTATTTTTAGAGACAGTTTGATATATTTTCACCTTTGAATTGTACAATATCCAATTTGCGAAATAATTGCTCTGAACTGTAAATCCGTATAGCAACTAGTGATACAAAATACGAAATTAAAAAATTAGAGAAAATAGTGCACAAATTCTCAATCAGTAATGTGTAATGTGGGTACGGCTTACCGGAATTTCTATTTGAGATATTAGAAAAAATATATCTTGCAATATTTAAACTATAAATTTCAGATTCCTAGCATTAGTACCCAGTTCAAGTTAAGAAATACACGAGGAACACCACTATGCCAATTGAATGGAATGAATCACAGCTTATGGACTCTTTGGCAATATATAAGAATAATAGAAATTTTTTCCACTTCAATTATTATTTTATTAGACGATCTTTCCATGCTTCGTGCGAGTGGATTTTTATACAAGAAAACCATCAATTCTCCCGTAAAAACCACACAACACAACATAAATAATCGTCCAAATTGGACTAGCAATTCTCAAGTGATGATCTTTTATATAATATGCGGCACTAATTTTTATTTATACATATATAGAATATGTCATATTCTTATTATGTTATTATTTAAAAAATATAATTGTTTAAGTAGTTAGTAAGAAAAGAGAATTTGAAAAAAAATGTGAACAAGAACAATTTTTTTATCTCCGAAGTTTGTGATGTAAAACAGTATTATAATAATTTTGTTATAGTTTTTTTACCTGAAAATTTCAGAAAAATAGACAAATGTTTATTACATGCACCCTTTTAAAATCATCAAAAATCTTTTATAAACATGTTATGCTATCCGGGCATTAGTGGAATAAAATCACTAAATAACTTTTGTGCGTTTAAGGAGGATGGAACCCTTAATGTCCACCTCTGACTGTCACTTCGTCGGTTTTGTTTGCGGTAAATGGAATTTATAAGAATTTTTAGTAGCATAAAGTCCATTTACCGCAAATGAATCCGGCGGAACTTTTTTTTTTTTTTTTTAATTTCTTTCATGGGTTTTTTTTTCTTAGGTCTTTCTCAGGGCACAGAAAATATAACGTTTATAAACAAGTACTGAAATTAATTGACATTCTCATAACATAATGTATTAGAGATTGTTTACTGAAGATATTTATGTAATATTGTGTAAAATGCATTGATATTGTTTCATTTATTTCATTTCATTTCATTTATTTATTCATGTTATCTTACAAGCTAACAGATGTAACATCCAAAACACTTTCAAGATTGATTTCATTACAATTGAATTACACAGATTTATATAAAATAAGAATAAGAATAATGTCAAAGCCAATAAGAATAATAAGTAATAGTAACAATAATAACAATAAAAATGAATTAAATATTTAACTGTCCTATAATATTTTATTTAAAATTATCTGGAATTTATTATATAAATGACCCAATCCATCGGCAAATAAGTCCAGTTCGGGATGCTGAGCAATTATGTCCCCGATAGTGCGGAGTGCGCGGTTTGGTTCTCTAGGAGCCGCGGGCGGCGGCGCGGTGCTACCTGACCCTCCGAGTTCGCTGATATATTTCTGGGAACAAAGATACGGACAACCTCTAGTATTTGGGGACTATCAATTATATTATAAATTATCGACAGATAGTGCGCGATTTGCGACATGGCCCTTCTTAACTTCAACGTGTCCATGTCCACCATACCCGAGACATTGTTATGTGTAAGAGGGTATGTGTGAGTGTGTGTGTGTGTCTGTGTGTGTGTGTGTGACTGTGTGTTTTTGTGTATTTATTTGCTGTGTGTAGGTAGGTATTATCTATCTATTCTTTTTGGCATTATCGTACATCCACCCACACTAGTAGAACTTGGCGAATCAATTTCATTACGTAGACAGAAAGTCCTAAACGGTATAATAATAGCCCAGGTTGAAAGCTAAATTCTCCTTAAACACTGCATTAAACCGGTTAAAGTGCACTGCATTACTGTGAAATATTGTTGACCACAGTAATTTGAACACTTGCCAACCCTTAACACATACCTATGTACATGTCTCATGCCTGTTACCCAGAGGGATAAGCAGAAACGTGATTCCATTTGTCACGCTTGTTGCACACCAATTTCGCCTCATTTACTCTCAATATATTCTTCATACATTTTCGCCGGTATAATTATGGTACTTCTGACCTGGCCGTTTGAGAACAAGTTTTTTTTTTATGACAACGCCCGCACTACTCAGTCTAATCCCTGTGTCGCGGGGTACTTTGCAAACATATAAAGATGGACACAAATTACATCCAGACTCAGAACAACTATTTGTGGGTCACACAAAAAGTTGTCCGGCAAGGCGACTGTCTTAGCCGCTGCGCCACACGTCACTATAATTCAAATTAAATTAAATTCACTGTATTACCATAGCCTATGGACATTTAAAAAATCGAGCACCGCTTCACTAGAAAATTTGGTTTGATTCTAACACGGAAGTAAACTTTGTGTGAAATATGAAGATTGTTTGGGATCGGGGTGAGTAATAAATAAGAAAATAGTAGGTAGTTAACAATGAGTCAAGCTTGCACAGTTAGGGTTGTGTACCACTGGTACTACATTGTGTACCAGTGACTCTAATATCCTGGGACATTATTAACACACGGCCATCCCAAACTGATACCAGAGCTTGTACTATGGAAACCAGATAACTAATTTACTATATACACTTCTTTTCTTTTGTAAATATATACTTATAGAGATAATTACACCCAGACTCAGGACAAACAGAGATACCTGTCCTGGGTGGGAATCGAACCCACGACCTCCGGCAACAGGCCCGTTATGCCACGAAATATTTGACAAAAGTCGCTCCATTTACATTTTTCAATTTCTATAAAACAATTAGTAGTTTATATTAAACCTACAAAGTAAAATTTAAAAAATGCAAGTTTGGAAGACTATAATGCTTTAAATGTTATAATTTTATGGTTTTGTTGTACCTTTTATTTTATGTTCAACGCGATCTAATGACGATAATGAAAAACCAATTCAGTTGAAACGCGAAGACGCTCACCTTCAAGAAGTATATTTTACAGAATCTTTATAAGATCACGCCGACAAAGGTCGAATAAATGTCAAGTTTTGTTCGCGTTAGCTAAGGTGAGAAGAACGATATTTTTCGTGATTGTTTTTAGATTTTCCCATCTTTAACAGCCAATATATTGCACGGGTATATGTTCGGGCGAAGTCATTTCACATATTATATCCCATAACAAGACTTGTTTCGTCTTTTGCCTATATCGTATAATTAAAAAGCTTATCAAATTAAATAGCTTGACCAATTATTACTGTTCTTATTATCCTATTAATATTATAAAAGGGAAAGTTTGTGAGTATGGATGTGTGTATGTATGGATATTTGTTACTCTTTCACGCAAAAACTACCGAAAGAATTTTGATGAAATTTTGTAGTAATATAATATAGCTTAAGTACATATCCGAATAACACATAGGCTATAATTAATAAAGCTTGACGCGGGTAAAACCGAGGGACAGCAAGTATTGATATAACAAATAAATAAATATCTTAACCTGTCATCTGACCCCAAACTATGCAGAGCTTGTACTATGGCAACCAGACAACTGATAAACATACTTATATACATCTATACATACAAATAAATACAATTGAAGTGTCTGTTTCTAATATTGAAATAACCGATTTTTACTACATGTATATGAATATATATACGGTACATACTCCAAAATAACATTTTTTACAATTTTTGTCTGTCTGTCTGTCTGTTTGTTCTGGCTAATCTCTGAAATGGCTGGACCGATTTTGACTAGACTTTTATTGGCAGGTAGCTGATGTAATAAGGAGTAACTTAGGCTACTTTTATTTTAGAAAACTCTTTTATTTTTGAAAAAACAAAAATAAAACAATATAAACTAATTATCACGCGGACGAAGTCGCGGGCACAGCTAGTAGAATATATAATCGTGCCTTTCACATAAAGATTTTTCCTGGGTGGGGATCGAACCCACGACCTCTGACATAACAGTCAGGGTCACTAACCACTAAACCAACAGTCACTGTCGTAATTCAAAACAGAGATAGGAGGCAATCAATTATGCAACTAATCAAGTATATTATCGAACTAATGAACTACACTGAATAGCTAAATTCGTAATCTATTTCACCGGTCGTAATAATTATTTCCTCGTTTAACGATCCAATCTGTTAGGGTCACCACGACTAACAATGGGTTACTATAGTTACATTCTTATTATAGATTTACTTGGACAACAAGTCTCTGTATTGCGTGGGACTAAACACACACCCTGACTTAAAACGAAATAATTAGTGTGGATAGTTATGGGTCAAACAAATAGTCTTGGATTGCGGTAATTGAGCATAAATTAGATGCAGGTAATAACCACATGCAATCTTCTGGCGTATTAGTAATAATGAATATTTTAGCCATCGCAGTGACTCTCAACAAAACCGCGGGGAATTTTTATTTTTATACTACCAAATTGCCCACAATCTTATGAACCTTTTATTATAAGGCAGGGGGAATGCCTACGCGTGCCACTGCAAAAAGTGTGTGCGGGTCGGTATGTAGGACTCGCACCGACTAAGGGCCAGCGCAGACAGAGAGGAGCGCAGCGGAGAGGATTTTATTAAGCTACTAGAAAATCAACTTTAAAATGATTAAAATAAAGTTCATATATGCTTAAACATTATATGCCCGGGACCGCGCGAGCATTTTATGTCAGGTTTAAGCATATATGCACTTTATTTCTATAATTTTATAGTTGATTTCCTAGTGCTTTAATAAAATCCTCTCCGCTGCGCTCCTCTCTGTCTGCGCTGGCCCTAAACCAAACCTTTTTTTTTTTGATAAGTCAGGAGGAATACCTACGCATGCCACCCACAAAAAGTGTCTGCGGGTGGGTATGTCGGACCAACTAAACCTAACCAGCTGTAGACTTCTCTTGACGCCTGACGGGGGGATCCCCGGGAATGCGGGTATGCAGCTTCGGTCCCCCTTTTACGCCATGTCCCAGATGGTCGGGGCGTGTACCCTTGGAGGCCACTTGATTGCCATCTCCTATTGCCGACTCCTGCAAGTCCAGCACAGCGACTGCGCCACAAATTACTCGCTGTCTTACCGGAGCTGCTTGCACGTGGCGGCAGTAGAGGACACTTCTCATACTGCCGCCGCTGCCAAGCGGAGCTTATGGCCCTAATAATTATAATATAGTTTGCCACATATGTAGATACCATCACTTTCGCGTCGTCGACCATTTCCCTGTCTACATTTACTTACACAATTTCAACCGACAACATAACTATTTTGAAGTAAATCTCCACATTAATTTTATATTCTATTTGCTTTTCATCTTCGAGTCTCCACAGTATACAGGCTTACGGAAAATATAAAAGACCTTGTCACTGAAGAGATTTGTTGCATTTGCCAGAAGCGGGGAGAAAATATTGAAGTAAATACATGGTGTTCCAGTTCTTAAAATTGGTAACTACTTATCTATACTATTCAAAATATATAGTATATATTATTACTAATGAATCTGTGTGTGCTGCCGTAATTGTTTAAGTACTTGGGATATCGAAAACAAGAAAAAATGGTGTTCACTAACCCATTTAAACGTTTGGTAAAACTTTTTATTTATTTCAATATGATTTATTTTTATTATTACCAATGGATATCATCAGCTATAATAACAACACAATCATATATAAATCGTTACCATATTATACGTCTTATAATTTATAATACAAGACACATACAAAAAATACATTTGTTTTTATGCAATATTTAAGATATATTAACTAAACTTTGACATGTAATAAAACTTGGGCTTTCAATTATGATCTAATGTCTCGAAACTTTGATAATTACATTCAAAGTCTAACGCCCGTACACGTTTTAAAAATTGAGTTACCTATTTTATTTATTATAATCCAGGAAAAATATTTTAGGATGTAATAAGTGGAAAATATTTAATATATTTTTACGTTTTCATAAAACATAATCATAGCCCTAAGTAAGATCTCTAAAGGCTATGATTACAAATAAAATCAATTGGAATTTATATAAATGAATTCCTTCTGGTAGAATTTAGGCTAAGACGACCAGTCTCAATGGAGACCGGAGGTATCTCTGCGCGGAAAATATCATGGCCCGAAGTTAACTCTCATGATATGAAAGAATTGGCTGAAGTGATGGAACGCTGGCTTGTCCTGCTCATGTCTAAACGGCTGGAGCGATTTTAATAAAGTTGTTTATTTTTTATTATGTGTGAGTACATAATAAAAAATAAACAACTTTATTAAAATCGCTCCAGCCGTTTAGACATGATTTTAATAAAGAATTAACACATATGCTATAATTTATAAAGTTTAACGCGGGTAAAACCGCGGGGTTTAATATTTCGTAAATTTTCCATCACACAGCGTTACGCCGTGGCAATTTGGACTTAAGGCATAAAAGCATTTTTGATGTCCCCTTTTAGCAGCACCTCTTCATAGAAAGGTGAAGCTTTAGTGAGAGGGCTTATATAAACAAATTAACAAAGATATCCAGGAATGAAAAAAGAAAATAATATGAGCCTATTTTACTCTTCTAAAATATTTTGTTTACCTTTTCTCAATTCAAGATCATATATTCAAAGTACATATCAAAAGTCCCGTTCTAAATCTCTAAACATTAAGAAATATTGTGAATGAAAAATCTACAACTATTGGACATTAACTGTATTTCTTGTATAGAGGATTTCTGCAAATTGCCGTTGACCCAACTAAAAGACAATTAACGAGCCATCAAACAATCATACTTCAATACTAACTATGCATCATAAAGTCTTTTGCGAGTTTGCGTTGATAGAGAAAAAGTAAATGTCTTCAATTAATATGAATGACTCATTGAATCGTCATCCAATGAGTCAGGATTATTATTGGGGTGTTCTAAGGCCAAGGTTACGAATAAAGAATACATAAAACGTTTATCAAACAAACTTAACAGCACCCCACCCTATACTACAAATAGATTTTGGAGACTAAGTCAGATATCTAAACGAATCGTTGTTTTTACACCAATATTTGTCAAGCGCAATTGAATCATTGAGCTCGGACACAATAAATCACATGGTTCGAGATCTATCCACAACTACTAGGGTCATGTTAGAACAAATTAATAGATAATAATAATATCCTGCGACAGTATTCACACACGGCCATCTGATCCTAAACTAAGCAGAGCTTGTACTATAGAAACTGATGTAACTGATATACTACATAATACTTATATAGATAATTACACCCAGACTCAGGACAAACAGACATGTTCGTGCCCACAAATATCTGTCCTGGGTGGGAATCGACTCCACAACCTCAGGCGTGAAAAGCAAGCATTTGCCAACCATGCCTGCCAATAGGGCCGAACATAAAGAGGATACTCTAAAATTCTCTTACAACCTCCAATTTATTTTAAGGCGTTAGCAATTTGTAACACTTCATTTCTTGCAATAAAAAACATAGATACATATTATGGTGGAATGTGTTCAGAACAAAGTCATATCGTTCTGAACACATTCCACCATAATATGTATCTATGTTTTATATTGCAAGTCATATATGTTCTTCAAAACAGGTTTTTTAGATAAATTTGAGTATAGAACACTTTTTAAATCGATTTTTCAGTTTATTATTATTATTATAAATTCGACTATCCTTTCTCACATGACATAATTATCTGACTTCCTTGTTATTTAAATTGGAGACAGTATAAATAACAATATTAGCATAATATTATTTTAAGGATTTTTGACAATTATCCAGAGTTTCCAGGTCCTGAAATAAAGGTAAGATTATTTTAATATTTTTTTTCCGAGATGTCAAAGGAAAAAATGTCATGTGGTCATTATTATTTGGCAAGTTATTTAGACGAATAGGAACGTGAATCTTTCTATATATGTCCGCGATGATGATGATGACTTTATTTTAAATTAATATTCAAACTTTACGGTTTTCCCAAAGCCTTTATTTTAAGTGACCTTTTTATATGTAAACAATATTCTACTGGCTTTGCAGAAAAAAGGAAACAAGGTTGCGGTAACGAGACCCACCAGAGGGAAATTTGCATTTCCATTATTAGTTTACGAGGTTGCAAGACGTAAAATTAACAAAAAGCACATGTTTTTGCCTCGAATGTAGCGTAACAATATTTTTTGTATAATAATCAAAATTATCATCCCTTTGAGAAGGTACAAAGGTAATTATAATTTATTTGGCGTATGGTCGTATTTTGTAAGTTCTACTAATCTTTTATTAGTATTAATACAGGCACTCACGGACATGCTAAAATAGATTTGCTAATTTCAATATAATTTAATTTATATTAATAAATAAATCATAGAAAAGTAACAAGTTTGTACGTTCATAAAATCTAAACGACTACACTAAATTGGAAAAACCTTACTTTTGGGTGTTGGTTATTGGCAGGAGAAGGTTACTATGTCAAAAAGTAAATATTTAAAAATATACGAAAAGTGGGTGTGCGAATGACACAGACTGAAATGTTGTTTTTTTATATTTTTATGATCAAAAAAATATGGCGGTACGTTGTTCGCCGGGACAGTTAGTTAAGAATAAATACTATATTTATCGCCCCAGAATAACTTTACTGACATATTTTCTAATAATAATGAACTGATTCATCGTCATTATCATATCAGCCGAAAAACGTCCACTGCTGGACAAAGGCCTCCCCCAAGGACCTCCACAATAGCCAAACCTGCGCTGCCCGCATCCAATAGCGTCCCGCGACCCTTGCAAGATCGTCAGTCCACCTTGTAAGGGGCCTGCCCACGCTGCGTCTTCCGGATCGTGGTCGCCACTCGAGAACCTTTCTGCCCCATCGGCCGTCGGTTCTACGAGCTATGTGTCCTGCCCGCTGCTACTTCAGCTTGGCAATTCTTTGGGCTATGTCGGCTACTTTCGTTCGCCTGCGGATTTCGACGTTTTTGATTCGATCAACTGATTATCATTATCTGACAACACGCTGAGTGAGCTAATCGGAATGCCATTATTTGTGTGTATATATATATATATATATATATATATATATATATATATATATATATATATATATATATATATATTTATTAACTATGTTGAATTTTCTGCCACTGAATGTACAGACGCCAGCACATCCAGCTATCCCAATCTGTCAAATTTCTTTTATAGTTTTTCAACTTTATCACAATGGCATAAGGTTCACTTTCAATTGGGGAAATTTGACAGATTGGAGTAGCTTGATGTGCTGGCGTCTGTACCTTCGGTATATTTAGCCATCTTTTGTTCTGTACACCACCTACTACTCCCTTCTTTCTATTTCACTAACAGTTCTGGTCCATTCATTGGTTGCCTGGAAGCGAACGCTTTTAGGGTTAAGGCCGCCACTTGTACTATTTCCGTTTTAGTGTAATCTTTTTACTTTAATTTATGTATTTGGTGTGCAATAAAGAGTTATTTTTTTTGGAAATTGTGCTGTTGGGAATGATCACATTTCTGGTAGAATACTTAAGAGGTATGTCTTAATACTTACTCCCATTATCACCCATGTTTTTAACTGGGCTCTATCAACGGGAACTTTTCCCCGTGCCTTTAAATCTGCACTAGTTATACCTATACACAAGGGCGGGGACAGAGACTGGGTAAATAACTACCGCCCCATCTCAATATTACCAGCAATGTCTAAGATTCTAGAAATAATTATAAATTGTAGAATTGTACTTTACCTAGAAACAAATAACCTGCTCTCATCTGTCCAGTTTGGCTTTAGACGAGGCAAATCCACTAATGACGCAGTACATGAGCTTATAAATAATATAGTTACTAATATGGACAAGGGAAGAAAATGCTTAACGATATTTTTAGATTTGTCGAAAGCATTTGACACAGTCTCTGTCACCCATCTCACAAAAAAGATGGATAAAATAGGCATAAGAGGAATACCATTAACACTATTAAAAGACTATCTGACGGATAGGAGTCAAATGGTTCGAATAGATAATAAGTTAAGTAATGAACTACCTATGAATTTCGGCGTTCCTCAGGGTAGTATCCTTGGCCCAACTTTGCTCCTGATTTATGTCAACGACCTTTGCCAGTTTAAACCCGATGGGGGCAAAATAGTTGCTTTCGCTGATGATACTGCCCTGTTTTTCAGTGGAAACGACTGGGAAGAGGTTTTTAATCTGGCGAACACTGCGTTTAACGATGTTTGTATATGGTTGCAAGATAATATGCTAACTTTGAATGTCGAAAAAACTAGGTGTCTTACTTTTGCGCACAAAGTTAATCTTATTCCTCCCTCGACACTGAGAATTAAGGCCCATTGCTGTCCAAATGATGGATCAAATTGCTCCTGCCCTTTTATCCAAATATCAGAACAAATAAAATACCTTGGGATTACTGTAGACCAATGCCTTACTTTCAAGCCTCACTTGCATACATTAGTAACCAGACTCCGCAAACTTATATATATATTTAAAACTTTAAGGCAGACAGCAGACAGGGGTGTTATTAAAATGGTTTATTACGCACTATGCCAATCGCTAATAGACTATTGCATCATGTCATGGGGAGGAGCTGCAAAAAGCTACGTAATTGAGGTTGAGAGAGCTCAACGTGCCATTCTGAAGGTTGCCGCTGGCCATCCCTACCGATATCCTACGGTAGAACTGTACAGGGAATGGAACGTCCTCACAGTTAGGCAAACTTTTATACTTTGTACGTTGCTAAAGAAACACTCCCAGCTTCCTTATGATCCTAATCTCCTCAAGGACAAGAGACGAAAAGGCAAAGTGTGTCCTACTAAATCACTGTCCCACAAGTTCTTCTGCTTCCTTGGTAATTTTCTTTATAACAAGATTAACAAAACACAAAACATATATCCATTAATAAAAATCTCGTTTTAAATACACAGTTAAATACACATATCTAAAAACCCTGGACTACCAACAAACCGAAGACTTGTTAACCCCCATACAATAACCATAGTCCTTCCTCCTCCCATAGATAAATCGCGCTACACTCACTACATTTCCACACATTCATCTATCACATATATCAACACTCACTCTTACATACATACATGCACACACTCACTCCTATCTACTTTGTCTATAATTATAATTATTTTTTACTACTTTACTTGTATTTGTACATAAGTTTTTTGTTTTTGTTTTAATCTATAAGCTAGTTTAAGTAGCCTCGTGAGCAACTAAACCGCGTGGGAGGCCCTGGTGACCTGTAATACAGGTTCTTTTTTAAACCTACATCAGGCACCAGTCACTCACAATTTTGGGTCTCAACTTGTTACTAAATTGTTACTTCTAATCATAAGCTCAATAACCCTATTTTGTGAAGAGAAAATAAATTGATTTTATTATTTATTATTATCTATCTATCTATTATTTCTAGTAAAATCATTAGGTATTCACCTTTTTTATCTTTGGCCAATGTAAACGAATTCAAATCATACGCTTTTAAACAATAAGTTCCCAGTTTCACACTCAAGTGAGTTAAAGACATCTTGTTGACACCATTTTACATCCCCAAGCTTCGATAACGCATTATACCGGCTAACTCTCAGTACAATATTTGTTTAAAGAAAATTTGATTATTGTTGTGTAGTAGTTGTTTAGACATAACTGAGTGTTAACCATTAGAATTCTGGTGTACGTTTACTGAGATTAAATAAACAGGCTGACAAACATTCCAAACATTGATGAATCGTAGTTTTGAATTGCCAAACTACGACCTTACCTTTTCTGAAACATATTTTGATATACAGGCATGTTGTGTTATGTTATATTACTGTAGATTGAATTTTCAACACTACTTTTTATCTAGTTTTATGTGGGTGTAGTTCCTAAATCCAAAGGACTTTAGGCACAGTTTTAAAATTATGCAATAAGACATTGAAATTTTTGTGAGAAGTGTTTGGAGCACTTAGGTCTGTGGATCGTAGTTAACGGGACGTCAAAAATTGGGAACACATCATGTAAAGAAGTATTATATAATATACCATACTCACACGGTGGAAATAACGTACACAATAAAACATTTTCATTGAATTTACAAACAATATTTGGCATTCATCGGACAGATAAACAAGCTTTTAGTCTATTTGGCTTACTTCCAAATTGTTCACTGCACATAACATTTGTTCCTACTTAACGGCGATGAACGATGGCATGACAAATATGAAGATATTGTTCATTATAATAATTGATATTACAGCTACAGTTGTTCTAGACTAAAATGTTGAGACCCCAGCACATCAAGCTAACCCAATCTGTCAAATTTCCCCAATTGAACCTTATGCTTTTGTGATAAAGTTGAAAATCTATAAAAGAAATTTGACAGATTGGGGTAGCTGGATGTGCTGGCGTCTGTAGTGCTTACCTTATTTTACATATTATTTTCAATAGAGATGCGCTCATAGGTTGTATTTCCCGATCCATGAGCTATTCGTGAAGTAAATTGATATAATTCACGGTAGGTATGTCTTTATATTTTTAACAGTAAATACATGAATTATCTATAAATTTAAAATTACTTTTATTGATTGACTGACTGGCCCATCAACGCAGGCCTGAAGCACTGGGGCTAAAAACTGAATATTTTGGCTGTTGATGCCTATATATTGCAAGCATTCACTAAGGAAGGAATTTTGAAAATATATTATAAGGGTTTACGGCCTTCACGCATTCAATAAGTACCAACCAAGTTGAGTTTTATATTAAACAACAAAATAGGAATATATAAGTTCTATCAAAATATTAAGTGAACGTTTAATTTTTTTTTCTACGTATCCATTCTTTTCAGATTTTCGAATATACGGGTAACGTGTATAACTAACCAAGTCAATTATTATTCTTTCATACAAGGTATAGTTTTAAACTGTTCAATGCGTTCATCAAGTAATAGGTAACTAAATAAAGTTTTAAATTCTCATTGAAATTATTCCACTTCAGCCACAAGCGGTAGCAAAAAGTTTTAAAAGTTTTATGAATTTAAGTGAGAACTCAATTATTCTCAGTAGAAAATATTTTCTCCTTAATTTTTTACTTAATGGGAGTATATTTTGAATACTAAAGAAGTAGTGTTATTACGGATCTTATTTATTTACAATTAAAATATTAGTCGGAATTTGTAGCAAATAACAATGATAAATTATTTTGATGTGTGGTGACGGCATTGAATTTCATCACGCCTTATAATACCTTCCAGAAATCTGGCAGCAGCATTTTTCTGTGAACTATGACCGTCAAACGGCAATCACCAACCCGTCTGCCAATCGTCTGGCGATCATGGCATATCCTCCCATTCTTTAGGGAGGCTTTGGACGTACTTTGGCTGACATGATGAACAATGATAAATATGCAAAAAATATATTAAATAGATAAAGGTAATTAAATGTGTAATGTCTGACGGAATGTTGATATTTTTATCTTAAAAATAAGGTCTCCGATTCGAAATTCCGAATTTTCAGCATCGACTTGATCATTTATATATATGAGTTAAATAGCTAAGCGAGTTTTCTAATTAAATATATTATAACTGTTTCGTTATTATTTCGTATTGTTCAAATAAACCCATAATTCAATAATGTTTATATATTATATAACAGTAATCCCTGGAATCCTATATGGCACAGAATGTTGGGCTTCTATCAAACAACTTCTCACAAAGCTACATGCGTATGTTTAACATGCATACGCATGTTAAACATAAACGAACATATCGAGGTAACAATAGCATTGTTTCGATTTTTTACCGTTTAAGAAAACGTACATTGTATAAAAACTTCCTTAAACGCCCTGCTTTTGATTATTGCCTTGTAAACTTGCTGATGCGAAGCGTGTCTTTGAAAACCGCTTACGCGGCTAGCGGTTGGCAAAAAATAACTGAAACAAGCGGATATAAAGGAATCAAAATCACCCAGAATGGACAAGACAGACAGAATGCTGACCCTGAGGTAATGGTTAATGACGCTGACAGATGATGATTTAAAGAAGAGTTATAAGCATCTTCAAATATAGGAAACAAATCAAAGCTTTTCGTTGTAACATGACCCAGGCATGCTCGATTAGGTTTTATGTCGGGCGATTGTACAGGTCAATCCAAAACATGAATAATCGTGGTCTCGGAGAGCGGCCGAATGGCAGCCGCGCCGTATGGAAAGGAGCATTATCGTGCATGAGTAGCAATTCAAAAAGATTGGTAACGCGCTAATGATGCCCCTGCTGCAAGCGTTCATAGGCTACGATGACCACTTACCATCAGGTGGGCCATATGCTTGTTTGCCAACTAAGTAGTATAAAAAAAATCTGTGTGGGTCAATAACAGGCATAGGTCCTCGTGGTATTTTTGTGCAGTCATGCTGCCTTGGGTCCAAACTAGCTGGGTTTGTCCTCCATGAAGAATTCCTGCCCACACTATGCTTGTCCCACCTTGGTACGAGTGGCCCTTTAAGTTTGTGCTTTAAAAAAAAGATTCCTACTGAGTTTTTTTGGCAGGTTTTTTTGGAAGCCACATCAGACAGTGACTTTAATACTCCAGTTTAGTACTCCTAAGAGAACGGATGACTATATTTGCTGGTTACATTAATTATTATTATTTTTCCCCAGGTTTTATACACGCGGATAGCCGTTGGTCTTTGGCAGAGCTCACACGCTCTACAGCACTTAGAGCGCGTGCAGTGCTGTGCAACGCAGCACCAGCGAAGTGAGAAGCCAGCCAATGCAACCAATGACCAACAACGCACCTTAGTGGGGACCACTGAAGATAAGGTATTGTTCGTTATACTAAAGCTTTCTTCGCGTATAATTATGTCATAAAATCTTTATCCGGTTTTAGGGGAATAGTGCTCGATGTAATTTACATGTTTTATAGATGGCTTACATGTATGTTGACGTCTGCAAAGTTCAAATCTTGAAACTTGTGATTACAAATAAATTTTCTTGTATACTACAAAAGTAAGTAATAATCTCTCATAGCTCATAGCTGGATGCTCTCACCGGTCCGTAAGTGATCGGTGAGGTTAAGCAACTAGGCTCGCGGTCAGTCCATAGATGGGTGACCGCCAAAGTGTCTAAGCTTCGGAGGGCACGTTAAGGTGTCCCGGTTGTAGTCATTAGACAACAGGCGTTAATCCATATCAGAAGCCTACTGGGCGGCTTCAACAACTCTGACACTAAGGTAACCACTGCCCATATGATACGTAAGTAAGTAGTAATAGTACATAAAATATATAAAAAAAAAACAAAAATATGACCTAAATTAATTGCCACTAGGCTCTTAGGCATCGAAAAATTCCTCCACGCCGTCGTAAAGTTAAAAGCCCAGAAAGTTGGGCAAATAGTTATGATGTGTGCTAATGCTGATTTCTTTGAACCAAAATGGCTCTGGCAATGGGAAACGTCGATAAACAATAAACGTGCGGTAGGACCCCAGGATTATTGTAGGAAAGCTGAAGCCTCCAACGACTTATATAAATAACTAGCTGTGCCCCGCGGTTTTACCCGCGTTAAACTTTATACATTATCACAGCTCTTCCCCCGTAGGTGATAGCGTGATAATATGTAGCCTATATGTTGACCCGACCTCTTAGTAATATTCATGCAAAATT
Organism: Pseudoips prasinana; assembly: GCA_951640165.1. Taxonomy (NCBI): domain Eukaryota; kingdom Metazoa; phylum Arthropoda; class Insecta; order Lepidoptera; family Nolidae; genus Pseudoips; species Pseudoips prasinana. The sequence goes on along the minus strand of OX621237.1, from coordinate 20,209,155 downwards.
TGAAGTAAACCCATGGAGTACTTTTTGAGTTTAGCCCGGACATACATACAGACAAACAGACACACAGACAAAAATTCTAAAAACTTTATTTTTGGCTTCGATATCGATGGTAGATCACGCTCCTAGTATCCATTTTAAAAATATTCAATGAACAGTCTTGACTTTCCTACGATTTTATTATATGTATAGATTTACATCGAGGTTGGTGTATTTGCAACGTTTAAGGGCTTCAGCTGGTGGAAACAGCAGCGCCCTCGGGGATCTGAGGGCGCTGTAGGGAAGATGAGAAGATGTGAGTGTCAACGCATGTAACGTTCCATGCCAAAGGCTTTCTATCTGCCACGGTTAAAACGACATTCCGTCTGATCATACCTTTTCTTTTTTAAATTCCAATATTTTTTTTAATAATAATAATAATTTATTCAATAAACCATAACACCAGATATTACAATAACAGGTGGAACGATAATAGCTGCAGTAGTGTTTCCACTGTGTTGCAGTTACCATCGCCTTCTTCCAAAAAACAATGAGTGCGAATTACAAACTGGTTAATTCAATATTAATGTAAATTACCAAAGATAAAACAAAATTAAAGCATTACAATTAAGATTAATATAAGTAAAGCTAATTAATAATTATACAATTTAAAACGATTCAATTAATGTTAAATTATAAGATAAAATTAAAAATAATAACCTGATATTAAAATAAAATTTGTACTATTAAAAACTAACGTGTGTGGGCGTGTGTGTGTAGGAGTGTGAGCGTGCTTGTTGGTGTGAGTGCGTGTGTGCGCGCATGCAAGATTGTGTTTATGAGAAAATTGATCAAATGTATATGTGTGGTCATTTATGTTAGTAAACTTTCAGTCTCATCATATGACAGTTGAAGGAGCCAATTCAAGACTTTTACTTTACAGCGATTAATAGGAAATGGATAGATATTGAGTTTTTTGTTAATTTTATTATATAAACCAGGGCTAAGATAAAAGTAGTGTCGTCCAGCTAGAGCTGTTCTTCGTGATACAGGTTGGAATATTCTGTCGGATCTGCGTTTTTTATTAATTGCTATGGGGTCGTAAGCAGTATCTGAATGTTTCCTTAAGATAGTCGACAGAACAAAGAGCTTGCGTACAGACAGTACTTTAATACTGTCATATAGAGTACTTGTCGAAAATCGAATGGGTTTACACAAAATTACTTTTAATATAGCTCTTTGAGCTCTTTCCAATCGCAGTAATATCGTTTTATGGGTACATCCCCAGGAAGTAATGCAGTATGATATATTTGACTGTACTAAAGCATAGTAAACTGATTTTAGGGTTTTTATATCTGCTATTTTTCTAAGATGTTTGAAGACATACATCATTTTTCTAATTCGGCCAACCTGCTGTTCTATGTGTTGCTTCCAAGTTAAGGTTTCATCTAGTACTACCCCAAGGTATTTCATAGCTCTAGTGTGTTTGAGATTATGGCATTTACAAGAGTATTGGGAATTACACGTATATTTATGTGCTGTTATTGTTATTGCAGGCAAAGAAGCAGCCCTTGGTCCAAACATGATAAATTTAGTTTTTTCGATATTAATTGTAAGTAAGTTATTTCCTAACCAATCCATAATACGTGACACAGCGGATTCAGCATTTTTTCGAGCGACCTCCCATGTACTGCCATGTATAATGAGAGTAGTATCATCTGCGTACGTGACAATTTTACTGTTAGGGAGTTCAAGTTTACAGAGGTCATTAATGTAAACCAGAAATAAAGTTGGACCGAGTACGCTGCCCTGAGGCACGCCAAAGCTAAGAAATTCTTCATCGCTCACAACATCATCAATTATGACACACTGAGATCTCTTACTAAGGTAGTTTCTGAAAATATCCAAGGCAATCCCACGAACACCCGCTGCTTCCAGTTTGTTTAAAAGGATTGGGATTGATACCGTATCAAATGCCTTAGAGAGATCCAGAAAAACTCCGATAGTTTTCAGATTTTTATCGAGATGTTGGGTGATAGTTTAATATACTGTTTTTGATGATAGCATTTCATTTTTGGGCAATATTAAAACCAAATATGGAGAAGCATTTGTGATCAGCCAGAAATGAATCCATACTCTTACATGGCGCTTCTGCAGTGCTAATAGCGCGCAGTTTTTGCATTATAACACCGTGACGTTAGAGGTTCATAATATTCTCTTGAAGACACAGGAAATAATTAGACATCGTTGGGATACTTATCTCATAGATTTTTATTTCTTAGGTATACCTAAAGATTATATACATGCACATTTTTGATTATCAGAATATTAATATGTTAATTGTTTCATAGAAAAATATATAAGACAGGCATAATCAAAGACCCTACCGATTACCTAACTCTACTGTACACACACCAGCACATCAAGCAACCCCTATCTATCAAATTTCCCCAATTGAAAGTGAACCTTATCCTTATGTGATAAAGTTGAAAATCTATAAAAGAAATTTGACAGATTGGGGTAGCTGGATGTGCTGGCGTCTGTACATAAAATTATTAAAAAAGAAATTTAACGCTACAGATAAAGTATTTAATAATCCCAACTGTAAAATCTTAAATTATTCAAATTGGCTTGGAACACTGCTTGGAACAAGGACTTATTATAAAAATCTAAATCAAAGAAGAGTCGGTTCTGTCGCTATGAATAAAAAGGTCATCTTTAATTAATCATTTTCAAATTTATTCATAAAATAGGAACATTTTCGCTTTTTACCTACCCCCGAGATTGAAAGACAAGAAATGTGACTCGTGTAAAAATGTGATGTACGTAATAGCACAGGCGTCACTGGTGCTCAGATTTACTTGATATTAACGTTAATTGCTAGCATTCACTGAAACCTCAGAAGACTTTATTTACTCAAACCATGTAAGCATTTTCTGGCGAGAATAACACCGCACTATGATAACAATGTATAAGCAGAATTTGACAGAAGAATGTCAAGAGTGTATCCAAGCACCCAATTATATCTACCTGTCAGAAAAAGTATTATTTAAGAAGAATATTTTTATAATTTATTAACATATTCTTCAACGTGTTCGAGGCGCTCAGCTAGATGCTCGCACAGGTCCGAAAGTAATTGGCGAGGTTAAGCAACTAGGATCGCGGTCAGTCGATACAAGAGTTACCACCAAAGTGGTTTAATTTCGGAGCATCATGTTAAGCTGTCGGTCTCGGTTGTAGCTATTAATTAATCATTTTCAGGTTTTATTCTTAAAATATTATTCATTAAATACGAGCATTTTCGCTTTTACCCCAAATACTCAAAGCCAAGAAATGTGACTTGTGTAAAAATCTGATGTACGTAATAGCACAGGCATATTAATGTCGTTAAGCCATGCCAGAAGCCTACTGGGCGGCTTGAACAACTCTAACACTAGGGTGACCACTACCCATACGTTAAGTAACTAACATGTACTACAATGTAAACAAATCTATTTCGTCTTTGACTATGTGCAAAAAATTATAACTAATTAAAATAGCGCAACCCACCAACATAGATAATGTTGGTATATTTTAACTAGTTATAAATATTCCGTGGTGTTGCTGGCAATGTCAAAGGGAGATACAAGATGATAACAATAGCGCAAAAGTGTAAACACACCTAATAGCCACAATGTTGTTTACACATTTGTTATGAAATAACAGTTAATTGGCGTAAACTTTTGTAATGTAAACGACTAAGGCCAGTCGCATAGAAAGCAACTATAGTAATAGTTACTTAAACAGCAAATAATTACTTTAATATTATAAAAATAATATCTAGGGACAATGTCACACAGATCCCCTAGCCCCAAACTAAGCAAAACTTGTACTATGGGTACCAGGCGCCGATATACATACTTATATAGATAGATAAATACTTAAATACATAGAAAACATCCATGACATGACAAATATTTGAACTTACCGGGATTCGAACCCAGGACCACCAGCTTCGTGACAGGAGCACTACCAACTAGGCTACGGTGTTAATAATTACTTAAATAATGTTTAACGTAAGTATGTGAGTACATAAACAGATATGAAGTTTTATATGCTATAAACTCAAAACTAGGAAAACGTAAATTAATTCGTCCAGTGGGAATCAAAAGTGAGTTTGGGTGTACAATATGTGGAGTTAATTAAAACGACCTAATTTACCCATGAAGCTACACAAATTACAGTAAACGAGTTGGTGAAGTAATTAATCAACTGATCAACATTTATATACTACTCTATCAAGAAAGTACCGGGAAAAGATCAATAATATACAAAATGTTTGTTATTCATCCAAATTTATTTTATCACCTTCAAAGTATGCTCCTTCAGAAACGATACACTTACGCCAACGAATAATCCATTCATCAAAACATTTTTAAACGCTGCTTTCGGAATTGAGTTCAGTTCTCGCCGCGAATTCTCCTTTATGTCTTCTACCGATTGAAAACGGGTACCACGAAGTGGTAATTTAAGTTTAGGAAAAAGAAAGAAGTCAGCTGGAGCCATATCTGGTGAATATGGTGGATGCTGGATGGTATTTGTTGAGTGTTTGGTCAAATATTCGTTCACAATGATGGCCTTGTGCGAAGGCGCATTATCGTGGTGCAAAATCCAAGAATTTTCTTTCCACAAATCTGGCCTTTTTCGTCGAATTTGCTCTCTGAAACGCCGCATAACGCTCAAATAATATTCTTTATTTACCGTTCGACCTTCCGGTAAAAATTCAGAGTGCACAACACCGCGATAGTCAAAGAAAACAGTCAACATGACTTTGACTTTTGATCGACTTTGGCGTGGTTTTTTCGGTTTCGGTTCAGTTGGAAGGCGCCACTCCGAAGCTTGTTGACTAGTTTGCATGTCAAACTCGTAAACGCACGTCTCGTCACCAGTAACAATGCGCTTTATGAATGTTGGGTCGGAATTGACTCGTTCTACCATGTCCTCAGCGACTTTCATGCGATTGAGTTTTTGGAGAAAATTCAGATCTTTGGGACTAGCCGAGCGGCAACATGTTTCATACCCAAATGATTAGTTAAAATGGTACGAATCTCGTGAGATACAGAAAGTTTGGATGAGGATTTTCAGTCACTATTTCCTTCACTTTTGCGATGTTAACTTCAGTTGCAGACGTTGATGGCCTACCAGAGCGAGGCAAATCTTTCATCACATCCCGACCGCTTTTGAACGTTTTGAACCACTCATAAGCACGAGTTTTTGATAAAATCGATTAACCGTAAGCCTTCTGTAACATTTTCAGTGACTCGGAATACCAAAATCCATTAGCGATGCAAAATTTAAGACAAACTCTTTGTTCGATATTTTTGTCCATTATGAAATTCGCAATACACACTATATATGATATTACTAAAACCAGCACTTTGATTATTTTGCAATTTGATTATTTGTATATACCGCTGGGGCATAAATGTTCTCGTATGGCGACCATGAACCGGAGACCGTCCATAAGACGCAGCGTGAGCAGGGCTGCTACAAGATGGACCGATGGTCTTGTGAGGGTTGTTGGAAGTCGCTGGATGCGAATAGCGCATGACCGGCAATTGTAGAGATCTTTGGGGGACGCCTTTTGTCCAGCAGTGGGCGTCTTTTCACTGATAATTATGATGATGATGATGGTATTGATTTGTATGCAATTAGCGATTAACAAGATAACCTGTTCTTGAGTATTTAAAAAAGAGTCTGTTTAAAGAGTTTTGCGAGAACTGTATTCAATTAAACTAGTTAATTCTACGATCCTAAACGTGTTTTTAAGACTACGTTTTATGAAAATACCTTTCATCCTTGACAAGTAAACAACGTCAAAAACATCATTGTCAAACTTGTTTGAACTTTGTTCAGAATTTAAGCTACAATATTCGGAACAAAATACGGTGTTTCGTGTTCTCAGCCTGTTTAGCATAAGTTGATAACATCTCGATTCATGTTTTATAGTCGATTGAAATTTATGATTACAGAGTAGGAGAAGTAATACCAGGGCTTACTACTGGCAAACCTTCACCGCTGTGCGTATAAGTGCTATCAAATATGAATTCAATTAGGTACTATTTTATATAACAGCACAATTTGAACATTTTTTTCTTCTTTTCAATAACCAAAAATAAAATTTATATGTGACGACTTATTTACTTATCGTATAGGCAGTGGTTACCCTAGTGTCAGAGTTGTTCAAGCCGTTCCGTAGGCCTCTGACATAGCTTAACGACTGTTGCCCTTTTTTTCGTAAGGCAGGGAGAATGCTTATGCAAGCCACCCCCATAAAGTGCCTACGGGTGGGTCAAAAAGATTTCTGAATCACACTAAATCACAATAAAATTAAGCCCCATTTCGTAAAATAATTACGTAGTACTTACTACTATTATATAATCATATGAATATATCTGAAATATAATACACTTTCGTTAAAAATTTCATACTTTAAAGTAAGTATAATTTTTTTCTAGCAGTCATAGATTTATATCCTATCGGTATTTCTTCAATGTGTACCTAAGTTAACGACAAAGAAACAAATGACATTCCTACTGACTTTAACTCTGTAAGGTCACAAATTACAAACAAACAGACTGCTAAGTTTAACAAAGGCTTCATTTAACTGCAGAATAATTCTGGTGATTCTGGCTTTTACACCACTAAACTAATATAAATGTCATTATCTCTAGCTAATATAGCTCGCATAAAAAGAATATAGCATACTTAAAACTGTCAAACTAGGTACTGAAACTGCTATAATTACGCGCGTCGGGCGAATTACTAGTGAATATTTTCTAACGTGTCGCTTATTTTCCTTTAGTATTTCGCGTCAAAACAAAATTAATGAAACTAAAGATGCCGTGTTCTTTTTATTATAACTATCGTAATGTTGTTTTTGCATAAAATCGGGGGCAGTATTCAATTACCGTCAGAACCGAATGAACGTTAGAGTTTGTATTAAATGCGGTAACTAGATAATTATATATTGATGTTGAGAAATATATTTTAAATATAGACATGGACCCAAGCTTCTTGCTCAGTGGGGTATCATTGACGATAGATTTTCTCGTGTTAAAATCCTACTAATAGTATAAACGCGAAAGTTGTAAGTATGGATGGATGGATGGATGTTTGTTACTCTTTCACGTAAAAACAACTGAATGGATTTTAATGAAACTTTACAATATTATAGCTTATACATCAGAATTACACATAGGCTACAATTTATAAAGATATTGTGTGAATTGTCTAAAATATGATGATAAGTGTCAAGTATGTAGAAAAAATCTACCATCTGCGAGCTATTCTCGCGTGCACTCCGAAAACCACTAGATCCTACTGATATTATAAATGTGAAAGTGTGTGAGTTTAAATGTATGGATGTATGTTTGTTAATCTTTTACGCCACAACTACTTTAACCCGGCGAGCATGAGGCAGGGTATCTCACACCCTGGTAAAATTTAAAAGTGGTGTATAATTCAAAATCCTCGTCTGGTGGCACTAGCTCGCTCAGTAGCTGAAGGCAGAGGTCTGCGGGACGGGGTAGTGGCATGATCGCAGTGTGGCGCAAATTACCAACCGGAATATACGTGCCCAAACTTGTCTCGGGCATGTTATACCCTGCCTCATTTCTGACGTATTTTTTTTACGTAATGATGTAATCATATATTTTAACTGTTTTATTCGTTTTTGTTTGTTGACTTTGTTGTTTGTTTGTTTTTGTTACTTGTTATAGCATTTAATTATTTTTCTTACTATATTATATGGTTTTGTTATTAGTTTATTTATTAAACATTCAATTATTATTAGCTTGTTGAGCCCTCACCTAGACATGCAAATGTATCCGGACGATATGTCAGATGCCAGAATTTTCACTATAAGAAGGATAGAAAAACCAAACATTCTTGCAATGCTTGTACCAAGCCAAACATATGGGCTTGGCACAAGCATTGCAAAAATGTTTGCATGCAAAATTTATTTGCGAAAATTGTGCTCAACAATCGTCAGTATGTCAACAGTACTGATTAGTCCTATTTTCAATTAAAAATAATAACAAGTTAAATTACGAGAAGGATCTCATTATCTTTTAGTTTTAATTTGATTTACATTCCAAAGATAAATATTTTTGTTTTATTTTGAATTTTTGTAAAACCCTAAATTTTGTACCTATAATTATTAGAGTATAAGAAAAACGCAAATGAATACGTAATTATTATTTTATATGGAGCTTCTTTCATTTAGATACACTAATTAATTCATTATAAAACAAAATAAATCAAAAGAATTCAAAAACATATAATAAGAATTATTTTACACTACATTAAAATAAGGGTACGTCCCACCCTGCCACATTCTTGAAGTAACTTTTTTTCACCTCATGCTCGCCGGGTTAACATGGGTACCGCGGGGCATAGCTAGTCTTAAATTCTTCAAAGACTAGGTACTTAGGACATATGAAATTTTACTTTACTTTGAGGTTTTCTATTGCTCTCGCATACTGTATCAAGATTTCGTTTCGGTAACGGTAGTAATGTAATATAATTGTTTATAATGAAAATGATGGATTAAAATTGCTATTATTTGTTTAATATGAATTATTACACAGTTTCTGCATCTCATGAATACAAACATAAAGTTTGCAATTATCCCATTTTGGGTTTTGAATAAGGAAAGGCTCATTATTATTTAAAGAAAAAAACCTGATGAAATTAAAATTATAATATTGAAATTTTGTTATGAATGCATAATATTATATCTAGCCAAACATTTTTGGTAAAATAAATGCGTTTACAGTGCCCGGTGACAGGTGAGCGTGGGCGAGTGGGACACTGAGCGTTCACGGGAGTAAATTTGTGTAACGCGCAAAATAGTTTTTCATTTGTTTTACTTACAAATGTTGGGCATTCCCGCGCGGTCACCTGCATCTTAACCCGCTTGCACATCAGGGTGCCGAACCCTTACTTTGGACTAGCAAAAGAGTTATTGTTGTACCTATAGTAATTTTTCCTAAGAGAATATGAATTGGCTTACAATACAACGTTAAAATAAATTATAACTTGTAACATAATTATGTAAGTAAATATAAGAAACTAATGGATTATATTTTTCATGCAGAAAGCGGTGACGGTGAACGCCAGTAAGTGCAGCAACACTTCGAAAGCTACCCGTAGTCACGAGACGCGCAACTGCCACCACCTTAGCCATCTCTCGCGCAACGTTCTACGTGCGCGCCGCGGCGTCGTGCGCATGCTGATAGTCGTCGTTCTTACATTCGCTATCTGCAATCTGCCCTTCCACGCTCGTAAGATGTGGCAGTACTGGTCCAGCGGCTATGAGGGTTCCAGTGACTTCAGCACTCTCCTCACGCCCCTCACTTTCCTCATCACATACTTCAACTCCGGCATAAATCCACTATTATACGCATTCCTATCAAAAAATTTCCGAAAAGGCATGAAAGAGTTAATATTCTGTAATTGTCACGGAAAGAGAAAAAGTGAAAATCTGATATTGCTGAATCCGGTAGGAGGCGGTGTACTGCGCAGGAGCTCAACTCGGTCTACCCGCGCTAACTGCAGCACTGTTACGATAGCGCCCAACGGTGAATCATGAGATATGCGTCGGCGACGCTTTCTGTACAAGGTGGAAAATATTGATATTTCCTGATTGACGGAGAGCACTGATGAAGTCACGGATAGCAGCGGCTTCTACACAGTGTCTACAATATCACGTAAAGATCTCTACGATTAAAAGACTCCAGGGAGCTATCTAGTTGTGCAGTGACTTCTTTATGAACTTACATAGAATGTAAATAATGTTAGTGCGAGTGTGTTAACACGGTAATCTCATGAGCTTAGTCTGTGAAATGTTTGTGATCTGCTGTGTGACCTATTGCGAACGAACTTTAGTTACATAATAAAAAACTAACTTTACAATTCATGCTACATATCTTTATTTTAATAGCAAACTACTTGTTCAACAATAACTAGATACTTATCTGTGGTTTCAAAATCATTTAAGCTTAATTACCTACTTGATGTTTATAAGTAACGTTTATGTCGATGTAAAAGTCAATAGATAGGTATATGTTTTATAATTATGATGGAATGTGTAAAGATAATAAATGTATGTTACTCCATAGGTAGGTAAGCACGTTATACAGGATGTTCCTTTAGTTGTGTAAAAGCGATTCAACACGTAAACTACTACTGATATGGCCCAGAATAGGAATCGCCAAATTTGAAAATAATGAAAAAAATATATTCAGGAAACTGCACGGACAAAACAATACAAATAAACATGATAGTTTTGTTAATCTCATTATATTTCTGGATTATCAGAATTTTCAATATAGTTGCCGCTCCGCAGTGTATAAAATGCGATAAAATTATGACTTCTTAAAATTTTTCGGTATGTTTGAGAGAAAATACTCCCAACTTTTGATTTTTCATCTGGCAATCCTATCCGCAACTGACATACATATATCAGTAGTAGTAAAACATGAGTAAACTTTTTACACAACTCGGTAAACACTGTAGTGGTATATTAGTTGTCTAAATATGTGTATAGATAACGATCGTTACTTATGTAATAGACAAAATTAAAATATGAAAAATGACACAAAGATCGTGACAAATGCAAATGAGCTGTCTCTGCCACGCTTGTTTCCCAGAGGGGTCTCTGGGAAACAAGCGTGAATCTATTTATATACGTAAGTAAAATTAAAATATAGTACTTTATTCTAGTTTGACTTCCAAGTAGTTTTGGGTAAACTCTGCGCATTTATCAGCATTAATAAATAGCAATGTTTCTTTCCGACAAAACCAATAAGTATTAAACAATTATTATTATTATTTACCAATATATAAAATTATTAACCAATATATAAAATCTATTTTGATAAACCATACGAACTGCTGAAAACTTATACGAAAGCCGTATAACGGCTGAATTATAAACTTTCATACGGTTCGTTATGTAGTATGCATTCAAGATATTTCATATCTTTGTCGAGGTGTTAATGTATGAAATTTAATGTTTAATTAATTAACATGTTAAATATTGTATTTAAATAGGTAGTATAGTTGTTTACATATCTACTTAAACATTTTGATACGTATAGATACATTTATTGTTAACATCAAGTTACATTTCTAGTTTACTTCATAGTTCCGCCTAAGATATAATAGAAATAGTGTCTATTTTTTTTCATTTCGTATCAGTTTACCTTAAAAGCACTATCACAAGAAGCTTTTGACCCTGTTACGTGGAACGATTTAATGCGTTCGAGCTTTAAGGAGATTTTCGTCAACACACTTAAAGGAATTGCTATTCTTGTTACGATCTATTAAAGTTTAATCTAACTAGACCGGATATTGTATTACCGCTCTTATGAGAGTTCTGTGCCCAAATAAATGTTCAGTACAATGGGACCCTATTACTAAGACTCCGCTACGCTGTCTATCTGTCACCAGGCTGTCACGGTTCATGAGATAACCGTGATAGTTAAACAGTTGAAACAACAAATACAAAAACAGAATAAAATGAATATTGAAAGAGGTATCTTTCTTTATACAGGAAACTTGATATTTTGCTAGTTTCTGCTCGTTAATTAGTATCGTACACGTAAAGGAACCCCTCTTAATTAATATTTGCTTCATACAGGAAAACTGTTATTTTTTTATGGCTTCTTATAGATTTTTATTAAGTACCTATGTTTTTGCTTAAAGATCAAATATAACTCTGATGAATACCTCAAGTTATGCGCCAAATTTCACATTCTTCCCTTGGCTTTACGACGTGAGATAGCGGACGTTACCTATCTCCTAAAAATAATTAATGGAACAATTGATGCTCCAAAACTTCTAGCCAAATTACCTTTTAATGTACCAAGGTCGTCAGCAAGACATCACAATCCCATCCATCTCCCGTTGGTTAACACAAATTATCGACAAAACGCATTTTTTCGGCGAGCGAGCAGTTACTTAAACAAGCACCATAAAATTCATGACTTTGACATTTTTAATACTACTCCAGAAGCAGTACAACGGGTGATTAGCAAAGAATTCTTTCTGAGATATTTATAAAATCTATGTGTTGAGGATTTCACAATGTATATATACCGCTGTTCATGTTCTTATAACTTGCTTCTTACAAGCGAGGACTTGTAATTGGCTTAATGACGCTTAGTAACGCTTTTTATATTTGTATTTCAAGCTGTTGGTCTTCCTATTAAATAAATAAATAATGGTACAGAAGCCTTCGTGTGCGAATCCAACTCGTACTTGGCCGGTTTTATTTATTGATTAAGTACGCATGCGGACCGGGCCTACAGGAACTTCGATGTACCCATATGTTCGTATTGCAAGTGCTAAGTGACACCGTACTGATAAATTATTATTAGAAAACATAAGTTCAAGGCCATCAAATATACGGCTAGTTGCGCCTGTATGTAGACAGTTTTGATAATACGATTATCTTCTTTAACGTCAACAATAAGAATATAGCCAAGTATTCCTGCATACATATGTATGTTCCACATCCAAAAACCTTTAAAACACAAAAGGGTTGCGCGCATGTATTAGACAGACCATCCAACTGGGTAGGTCCAACTTCGAGAAGGATGGCAATCGTAGAATCCACGATCCACTCGACTAGTCAGCGTTCAAGAAACTATGTTACATCTTCTCCCCCAAATGCCGCAATGTCTCAAATCGAACGTCTTCAACCAATTTTGAACTTTGAACTTTCAATGTGTGTTACCAGTGATGAGTTACAGAACAGAGACGTGGTGGTTCCCCATGGGCCTTATAATACGGCTCAGGTTCACCCAAAAAACAATGGAAAGGGCTACGCTCGGATTTTCCCTGCGCGATCGATTCAGAAATGATGAGATCCGCAGGCAAACCAAAGTTACCGACATATCCCGAAAAATTACTAAACTGAAGTGGCAGTCATTAGTGTACAATGTACATAGCTCGTAGAACCGATAGCCGCTGGGGCAGATGATTCTCGAGTTGCGACCAAGAACTGGACGACGCAGCGTGGGCAGGTGCCCTACAAGAGTTGCCGTCAGGATGGCTGGACCAAACGAGATATGAACATGAGACCATGTCCACTGTTTACTGCCTATTTGCTACTATATACTACCAGTAATGAATATTTGCTACCTCATGATAATGATTACTGATTTTACTTTAATTTGAGCTTGGGTTTGCTTTACCCATTTTTCATTTATATTGTGATAAGTGTGATAAAGCTCTAGCTTTAACGCGTAATAACAACATAAATTATACGCAGATTTACATATGATCATTACTATTCTTGGCTCCTCTAGTTAACAAAGTAACTTTAGAAATAAAAAAGTGAAACGATTTACTGGTGACGCAGTTACAAAATCTTGTTTACTTATAAGCTTAGGCTAGGTTAGAGATAATATAGTTTAACATTGTTTGAATAAATTTGTATATAACCTCCGACGAAGAATGAAGGATGTAAAGGAATGAAGTTTAATACATATGCTTGTAAAAAATATTCAATGTTCTTTGTTATTAAATCTGTAAGCCCCTTTATGAACGTGTTTTGTCATACCCGCTATAAAGTACTACATCTTTGTTTATATAAAGTCGGGGGTTGTTGACTGTTAGTTATAATTATTAGTATCTTGATGTCTTCGTATACGATCGTTATTAAGAAACATCAATTAACTAATTCGTTTATGTTTAATAAACATCGCATCAACCAAATTTAATACTTTAGTGCCAAAAGAGGTTTAAACCAAAGTTGTTAAATCAAATAAGAAGCTGTTATCTAACTAAGCAAGTACCAATTATGTTGTTAATATTTCTTCTCTGTAGGCACATTTGTTTTCGACATTCTACCTACCTATTATTTAGATTGTAAGAAAATGTTTTAAAATTTATCTATAGTACTACTCGTCATGTGATGCTTTCTAAATTCAAAACTGAACCAAATTGATGGGAAAGTAAGTAAGTCTATAGTTATTGTGACTGTTAGTACTTTTTTTGAGACAATTCCCCACTAAGGAAATTAATCACTGTGTCGCGGGGTACTATACAAACATATAATTGAGCACTTAAAGTATATCCAGATTCAGGACAACTATTTATAGGACACACAAATAGTAGTCCTGCGCGGGAATCGAACCCAGGTCACGCAGTAGCGAGGCGGCTGTCATAACCGCTGCGCCATACGTGCAGTCATCCTAATATCCAGTAAGTACTTCATTACAGCCGTGTCAATATATTGAAACTATTATTTTCTGCGCCTTAGAACCATGGCGGACGTCTTTGTAAATTAACTTAGAAACCAGTGGAATATGTATATTTACAAGAAAATGATTTCTTAAGAACATGCTTGATAGGGGATTCGTCTGTCACAATAATTTAATATATAAATATATATAACATATAACATTTAAATAGTTTCCAATCAAATTCCTACTGATGGATAAAACACACGATACGCATAGTCATATGCGGCTATAGGATAGCCATTGTTTAGTCACTAGTTTCCAATAAGCAAACAACAATTGTCGGATTGCCACTCATTATCATGGAAATTGCATTGGAAACTGGCGACTATACCATGGCGCGCCCAATACAGAGGGCATTGGAAACTAGCAACTATGCAATGGCGCGCCTAATACAGAGGGCATTGCAAACTGGCGACTATACCATGGGCGCCCAATACAGAGGGCATTGGAAACTAGCAACTATGCAATGGCGCGCCTAATACAGAGGGCATTGCAAACTGGCGACTATACCATGGGCGCCCAATACAGAGGGCATTGGAAACTAGCGCCTATACAATGGCGCGCTCAATACAGAGGGCATTGGAAACTAGCGACTATACAATGGCGCGCCCAATACAGAAGGCATTGGAAACTGGCGACTATACAATGGCGCGCCCAATACAGAGGGCATTGGAAACTGGCGACTATACAATGGCGCGCTCAATACAGAGGGCATTGGAAACTAGCGACTATACAATGGCGCGCCCAATACAGAGGGCATTGGAAACTAGCAACTATACAATGGCGCGCCTAATACAGAGGGCATTGGAAACTAGCGACTATACAATGGCGCGCCCAATACAGAGGGCATTGGAAACTAGCAACTATACAATGGCGCGCCTAATACAGAGGGCATTGGAAACTGGCGAGTATACAATGGCGCGCTCAATACAGAGGGCATTGGAAACTAGCGACTATACAATGGCGCGCCCAATACAGAGGGCATTGGAAACTAGCAACTATACAATGGCGCGCCTAATACAGAGGGCATTGGAAACTGGCGACTATACCATGGGCGCCCAATACAGAGGGCATTGGAAACTAGCAACTATGCAATGGCGCGCCTAATACAGAGGGCATTGCAAACTGGCGACTATACCATGGGCGCCCAATACAGAGGGCATTGGAAACTAGCGCCTATACAATGGCACGCTCAATACAGAGGGCATTGGAAACTAGCGACTATACAATGGCGCGCCCAATACAGAAGGCATTGGAAACTGGCGACTATACAATGGCGCGCCCAATACAGAGGGCATTGGAAACTGGCGACTATACAATGGCGCGCTCAATACAGAGGGCATTGGAAACTAGCGACTATACAATGGCGCGCCCAATACAGAGGGCATTGGAAACTAGCAACTATACAATGGCGCGCCTAATACAGAGGGCATTGGAAACTGGCGACTATACAATGGCGCGCTCAATACAGAGGGCATTGGAAACTGGCGAGTATACAATGGCGCGCTCAATACAGAGGGCATTGGAAACTAGCGACTATACAATGGCGCGCCCAATACAGAGGGCATTGGAAACTAGCAACTATACAATGGCGCGCCTAATACAGAGGGCATTGGAAACTGGCGACTATACAATGGCGCGCTCAATACAGAGGGCATTGGAAACTGGCGAGTATACAATGGCGCGCTCAATACAGAGGGCATTGGAAACTAGCGACTATACAATGGCGCGCCCAATACAGAGGGCATTGGAAACTAGCAACTATACAATGGCGCGCCTAATACAGAGGGCATTGCAAACTGGCGACTATACCATGGGCGCCCAATACAGAGGGCATTGGAAACTAGCGCCTATACAATGGCGCGCTCAATACAGAGGGCATTGGAAACTAGCGACTATACAATGGCGCGCCCAATACAGAAGGCATTGGAAACTGGCGACTATACAATGGCGCGCTCAATACAGAGGGCATTGGAAACTGGCGACTATACAATGGCGCGCCCAATACAGAAGGCATGGGAAACTGGCGACTATACAATGGCGCGCTCAATACAGAGGGCATTGGAAACTAGCGACTATACAATGGCGCGCCCAATACAGAGGGCATTGGAAACTAGCAACTATACAAAGGCGCGCCTAATACAGAGGGCATTGCAAACTGGCGACTATACCATGGGCGCCCAATACAGAGGGCATTGGAAACTGGCGACTATATAATGGCGCGCTCAATACAGAGGGCATTGGAAACTAGCAACTATACAATGGCGCGCCTAATACAGAGGGCATTGCAAACTGGCGACTATACCATGGGCGCCCAATACAGAGGGCATTGGAAACTAGCAACTATGCAATGGCGCGCCTAATACAGAGGGCATTGCAAACTGGCGACTATACCATGGGCGCCCAATACAGAGGGCATTGGAAACTAGCGCCTATACAATGGCGCGCTCAATACAGAGGGCATTGGAAACTAGCGACTATACAATGGCGCGCCCAATACAGAAGGCATTGGAAACTGGCGACTATACAATGGCGCGCTCAATACAGAGGGCATTGGAAACTAGCGACTATACAATGGCGCGCCCAATACAGAGGGCATTGGAAACTGGCGACTATACAATGGCGCGCTCAATACAGAGGGCATTGGAAACTGGCAACTATACAATGGCGCGCCCAATACAGAGGGCATTGGAAACTAGCGCCTATACTTACAATGGCGCGATCAATACAGAGGGCATTGGAAACTGGCGACTATACAATGGCCTTCCCAATACAGAGGGCATTGGAAACTAGCGACTATACAATGGCGCGCTCAATACAGAGGGCATTGGAAACTGGCGACTATACAATGGCGCGCTCAAAACAGAGGGCATTGGAAACTAGCGACTATACAATGGCGCGCTCAAAACAGAGGGCATTGGAAACTAGCGACTATACAATGGCGCGCTCAATACAGAGGGCATTGGAAACTGGCGACTATACAATGGCGCGCTCAAAACAGAGGGCATTGGAATCTAGCGCCTATACAATGGCGCGCTCAATACAGAGGGCATTGGAAACTAGCGACTATACAATGGCGCGCCCAATACAGAAGGCATTGGAAACTGGCGACTATACAATGGCGCGCCCAATACAAAAGGCATTGGAAACTGGCGACTATACAATGGCGCGCCCAATACAGAAGGCATTGGAAACTAGCGCCTATACAATGGCGCGCTCAATACAGAGGGCATTGGAAACTGGCGACTATACAATGGCGCGCTCAAAACAGAGGGCATTGGAAACTAGCGCCTATACAATGGCGCGCTCAATACAGAAGGCATTGGAAACTAGCGACTATACAATGGCGCGCTCAATACAGAGGGCATTGGAAACTGGCGACTATACAATGGCGCGCCCAATACAGAGGGCATTGGAAACTGGCGACTATACAATGGCGCGCCCAATACAGAGGGCATTGGAAACTGGCGACTATACTTACAATGGCGCGCTACTGTATAGCCGCATAATCATATTAATTTGTTTTTTTTAATCCATCATCATATGACTGACAACTATTAAATTGTTATAATAACACAATATACACCGGTACTGTTAAAACAATAATGACATTTTATTTTCCTATTTGAAGCATGCATAATGTAAATAACTATTTGTACACGTGTATTATATGGATCAGATCTCTGTATATTTACTTTGCGTTTTTATTGTGAAGTTTATGCAGTTGAAAATGTATTATAATATTCAAATACATGTTACTTGTTTGATTTTCACTCTTTTCAATTAAATATATTAAGCTAAGCACACATTACAGATACTATAGTAAAATAGCGGACGCTGTCTTTTGTTGGCATGATAGCAGCGTGAGGATTATATAAACTCCGCATTACCCCTTGTATGCATGGAATTGCATCCAACATGTGAGGAAAAATTTGCGCTGAACTTCTCATTTCATTTACAAAATTCTATTTTTTTGTCCGACTCGGACTTGGAACCCAGGACATGATTATCTGCGGCTGAACGAGGCAGATGATTATGTATATATTAGATGACTAAACTAACTTAAATAACATTACACCTTGTTTTATTAAAGATCCTTGGAAAAATTCGGGGTTTATTTAGAACTCAAAACAATAGACCTGCTTTTTACGGTTCCGTAGCCAAATGACAAAGAACGGAACCCTTATAGATTCCTCATGTCTGTCTGTCTGTCTGTCCGTATGTCACAGCCACTTTTTCCCGAAACTATAAGAGAGTTCAAACTAGGTAAGTAGATGTATTCTGTGAACCGCATTAAGATTTTCACACAAAAATAGAAAAAGAATAATAATTTTGGGGGTTCCCCAATACATAGAACTGAAACTTAAAAAACTTTTTTTCATTGTACCTATACATGTGGGGTATCTATAGATACGCCTTCAAAAATGATATTGAGGTTTCTTATATCATTTTTTCTAAACTGAATAGTTTGCGCGAGAGACACTTCCAAAGTGGAAAAATGAGTGTCCCCCCACCCCTGTAACTTCTAAAATAAGAGAATGATAAAACTAAAAACATATATGATCTACATTACCATGTAAACTAACAACGAAAATTGGTTTGAACGAGATCTAGTATCTATAGTATTATAGAGATCTAGTGAAATACTTGCTGCTGCGGAACCCTTCATAGGCGAGTCCGACTCGCACTTGGCCGATTTTCAAGGCTCATTTTAATCAGTCAACAGACTCTAACGTACGTGGCGCTCACTTTCCTACACTACAAATAACGTGGCTAAAGATTTATAAAAACTTAGATACTTTGCCTTATCGAAACAATTATATTAGAAAGATATTCAATAATAATAAAACTAGTTTAGTTGCTGTCAATGTTGGGGACGAAATAATAGGGCTCAACTCATTAAAATCTTCATAAATAAGCGGTTTAAGTACGTAAAAGAAATCAGTACAAACGGTCAGACCGTTCCAACAAACAGTCATGAGTTTTCTATAACCTTACGCTCGTGAAATACACGAAGTTTTTGTCTTAAATATCGGCATGATCTTCATTTTTGCTCATATTTATTTGTTGTTTATTTCCTCTTTTTCAACGAAGTTCACAATACCGTGCATGTCATACTATTAAATTAGACTAAGGGTGATTTCAGAGTCGCGCCGGCGAGCAGCGCTGTCCAAACGCGCGCGCTTACAATTACACTAGATAGTAGTTGCGTTTCACAGTCATGCAGTTCAAACGCGCCGCGTGTGAGACTCGCGCCGTCGCCGTCGGCCAGCGCTGGCGAAGCGCGCGCGGCCCGAGCTCCTCTGCTGGCGTTTCAGAGTGACGCGGGTAGCACGCGCCGCTGTTGAGACGCGCTGGCCTCCGGCGCGTGCCGTGCGCGTCACTCTGAAATCAGTCTTATGCACTGCAATGTATAACAAAACACTCTGAGACCAAAATGTAAGTTAAAAATAGAACACATGCTTAATTTTTCCATCTTTGAAGATTGTTTACCGCCTTTATAATTGATTATTGAGATGTGGTGTAGATATTCTTGGTAGTCAACCATACAGCCGGTTTGAAATGTAAATGTTCTCAAGTCGACGAACCACGAACAGGAAGACGTACCGTGGGCAGTTCCCACACAAGGTGCACCGACGATCTTACAAGGGTCGTGGGAAGCCACTGGCTTCCAGACCAGACCCTATGAAGACCCTTGGGGAAGGCCCTCTTTCAGTTGATATGATGGTGATGATGACAATTATCGTCTAAGTAATACACCGAATAATATGAATAGATAAAAATAGATTTCAATTTCAACGAAAATGTTAACCAAAAAATTAATTTCTATTAAATTCAACAGAATTTTTTAACAATACTTCGTTAACAACTTCGATCAGATTCTTAGTATGAAACTAAAAGTTTGGATCCTTCTATGAATAACCTTTGTTTATTTAATATTTTAAGCCCAGCAACAAAAGTATTGAAAAACACTTACAAAGTGACATAATTCAGAAATTATTATAAAATAAAATAAAATTAAAAGAGAAAATATGCTTAAGCAGGCTTTGCCTAGCAGTGGATGTCTTTAGGTTGACACGATGACTGATACCAAGCACATAACAGAATAATGATCTCACTATACACGCAATGTTGCTAGTGCCTCCTTAGATGTATTTGTATTATGAATGATAAATTTGTGCATGACTACAGAGCTACGCCTCAATGGAGCTACGAGAGTATGGTGCTACGCTGCTACGATATCAGGGGACTATGCGCTTTGCATTAATAAAGCTACCGGATTGGATTGTTCGCCAAAAATGCAATCATCGAGGTACGAAGCCATTGACAGACGCTGATAGATTGTACACAAGTACGAAGCAGCTCATCGATATTGGCAATGTCTCGCAAAAGCGTTGCGACAGCCTATTTGTGAGATCTAGCGAGTCAAAATTCAATCATTGGTAATATAGGTACGGTTCAAGCTATTCGCAGTGGCCTTGTAGTTCCAGTGAACTACGCACTACACGTAAATTATGATGATAAACGGCCGTAGCCACATATGTACATAAGATCTCTGGTCAATAAACGCGGCGTTCCATAGTTCTATAAATGCATTGCTTTTATAGCTATGTAACTTTATGGGCGTATGTCGTTGTGTAATGAATTTTGATAGATATGTAGCTTATTGGAGGGTGAAATTGTGGTTGCGCAGTACATTGCCGGTTGTTCTGATCACTGTGATTTACTACGGCGTAGCTACGTGAACACGGAATTTTATTAGTGCGTGGCTCCGTAATTAAGTCTCATATCTCGATAACTGTATAGCTCAAAAACGGC
The DNA here is from genome assembly GCA_951640165.1 of Pseudoips prasinana. Taxonomy (NCBI): domain Eukaryota; kingdom Metazoa; phylum Arthropoda; class Insecta; order Lepidoptera; family Nolidae; genus Pseudoips; species Pseudoips prasinana. The sequence continues at coordinate 20,188,063 of OX621237.1, read as the reverse complement.
CTAGCCCACAATTGCGTAGTACTGTAGTGGCTTATAAAGCTCTTATTGTCGGTCACCATTATCGGCCTATAAGTTAAGAATTACGTGTCGCGGGTTCGAGTCCCGTGCCGGACAACTATTTGTGTAACCCATAAGTCTATTAGTCACCCTTATCGGCCTATAAGTAAAGAATGGTACGTAATCTATCTATGGTTGGATGACCGGTAGTGATGGACGGAGGATAAATACTCCGAAGATAAAAACTCGAGTATTTATATACACATACTCGTTTAAATACCCATTTTTATCGGATTGAAAGAAAATGAAAGATATTTTATTTACATTTTTAGCAAATAGGATGGTTATTTTTCTAAATTTAATGACTAGTGTATTTGGGCTCTCCAAAATGTTACGTTTATCACATTATTAGTTCTGATTTCAAGACGAAACAACATGTTTCTCACTGTACACCCTATTCCGGCCTCCTTTTATCCCATTTCATTTTTTGGCACCTCATAGTGAATGTGCAGTGCGTGGCCAGGTTTATGTTATAAAGAATGTATTCTGTAGAAAAAATTTAATGCCAACCGTTCAAAAGAAAAACAGAAAATAAAACACACAAGTCTCTTTATTTTCGTTTTAATGGATCGGAATAAATCACTGGAAATTTTCGCTTTGCCATAATAAAATCTCGACAGATGCGTGATTGTGCTCGAATTAATTTCCAAAGTTAATTAAAAACATTAATAAGTTTAAATGTAAATATTTGCAATTTACCACGACGACCTCACGTGATGCGAGATTTGCAGACAGGAACGTTACATGCAAAATACTGCTTGATGGATTCGTAATAAAAATATTGAGATAAGTAGTACCTATATGCAGGGACAACTATATTTATACAATATAAATCTCTCTATAGCGAGGGACTTTACAAACATGCCATTCATGGACACAATACTCTTGCTTGACACGTATTCTGTGGCAAATGTGTTCGAAAAACTAGGAAGTTATAAGTTGTGTCATTTGCCGGTGATCAAACCTGCACATTCTTTTAATTAAGATCAGAAGCTTTAGGATTATTGAGGCTTAATTGTTCAGAGATCCTATATGAGGATCTGAGCTTAAAAATGTCCTCCTAGCCGAATTTCGGTGCGGCCAGTCTCAATAGAGATTAGCCATCTGCGCGGGCATATTATAGTATTATAGTGCACAAGTGTGTGAGCAAACACAGGACCACTTTCTATTCCATCACTCTCTTGATCCGATGGGACGCCTAGCGACTTACAGAAAAGTCCCAAAATCAGTTTTGACCCGACCCGGGATTTGAACCCAGGACCTCGTTCTCTGTGGGTGAAATATTCAAATGAGCAAATCTAAAACTGGAATCTAAGAACACTAAATCACTATAAGAAAAAATAATCCTTACCTTATATTGTAAAAAAAATAGGATAATTTACTATCTAAATCAGAATCATCTAATATAATAGTAGGCATTGCGCCTCTATTGCCTACATTAAAATTATGTCAAAGACGTCGAGAGAACTGTATCTGCTGAAGAGCGAATTATTACGACACCAGATTGGATTCGTTTAGAAAAAAAAGAACCATTTGCAAATCACTAGTAGGTAAGAAAGTGAAAATGGATTTATACTGTTTGAAAAACTGTTTTCTCAAAAGGCAACGTAACATAGGATATTCAAAAACATAGACAAGATCTAGTGAAATCATTATATCACTATATCATCAATGAGTACTTAAAAATATAAAATATCTATTTTGACGATTACTTAAATAACGTAGCTAATGAACTTAATCGCTGCTTTTAAATCATATTTGAAATGATTCAATGCATACCACAGATAATACCTTTATGTGTGTTTAATTTATCTATAGTTAACTAGAAACATGTTCCGACTATTTTCAGCCTATGTGAGTAAAACGCAAGCGTTTTTAGTCGCTAATGTGACGAAGTTACAACGACATCTGTCAGTCTTTTCGGCTTACTGCTTTCCTTGCGGACTCCAAGTAATTAAATTAATGTGACAGTGTTAATTATACAAAGGCATAAACAGTCCTATTAATAAAAATCGCTTCTTCCAAGCTTAGTCCGAAGCTAATCTTGGACTAGTTACTCCCAGAGTAACCACGTATTAACTTCATAATGAGCAATACTATTAATAAACTGGGAGTAAGCTCGTATTAACAATACATTCCTCACACCGAGATTAACGCACGTTGTATGGCAACACACTCAATTTAAAAGAAAAAAGAGTGAGTAATCGAATGAACTAATGCTTGACGATGACATTAATGACAGTGACAGACAGGCTATTAAAGTTGTTTTAGACGTAGGTATAATTCCATATCTATTGTATTTCATAAAGTAATATTTTTATGGCGTGGAAGTACCGTCCAATGTCTTAGGAACAGTTAAACCTGTCAAACACAAATAAATCTGTCATAAACTCAAAGCTCGTTTGAGTTTTTTTTATGCGAGAGAGATTTATTTTATATCAAAGAAAGACTCAATTTTCAGGTCTGAGCCTCAGCAAAATTAATAATCTTGCAGTATTATAAGCTTGCAAGTGAAGCATAGTAATAGCACACCTATATTTGGAAATCATCTACATGGTAAGAGAAAGTATGTAAATACTTACTGCACGTACATTTTTATCAGTGAAACGGCCGGTCTAGCCAAAACTTAGCTCATTACAGCCTTGCAAAAAGTAAACGTTATCTCAAGGAGATTGCTTCTCGCGATAACGATACAAAAGACTTTTAACTTAGAAATACGAAAGTTAGTTAACACGACGATTAATTGTTTGAGTTGATAAAATTAGGTGAGCCTCTGAAACAAAAATAGTCAAAATAATAATGTATTATTTTGATTATTTTTGTTTCAGAGGCTGACTGAGCTTTATCCACGGCGATTACATATCTGGTCTTCAAGCCGTTTAGCACTGAACCAGCTACATTTTTTATCATCTGGTTACGTTTTAATAGAATCCATGAGTTTTGTTCAAAACGAATCTCTGAAAGAAGTAGGAAATGTCAAGCGGAGGGTAGCAGGAAAGATACTGTGGGTATTCAAAATAAATTTGGATTAATCTCTAAAATCGTGCGCTGTTCCTGAATTATAAAGGACTACCTAGTTGGTAAATTCTATCTTTGAATGATGCGAATCGTATAATAATGATCAAACTTCACTGAAGTACAGCTAAGTACACGTATAACTAAAAACTTAGTATGAAAAGTTTTGATTATAAGAGTGTGTACTAAGCTATATACTTTAATTTTTATTTAAGAATTTGTTTAATATTGTCTATTCTATTTTACTAAAAGCTATTTAGTAGGTTGCTCATTTTTTGTCTCAGTTATCAAAATATTGTCACAAATAAGTAAAGAAAAATATGTTTTGAGTGTATCAAGTTAACATAATAATATATTCTTTTCACAAAATCATTGAAGCAACATACATAAAAGTTTTGATTATGAAAATTGAGCATTCTCTTTTTTTTAAACCGTTGATGTAATGCGTCACATAGATAAAATAATTATTATGAAAATTGGGCATTCCGGCGGAGTCTAGATATCACAGACAGCGTTAATGAAGTAATTATACCGTACCGTCCCGTTTAGATTAGCCCCTTTATTCTCCTGGCACCGAGACTTTTTCTATTCCTTACATATTTATTAAATTTCCAACTAAGCCGTACAAAACGTGTACATTAAGTAGTAAAATCTAATGCAACATTAAACTTACGTTATGTAAGCCATCTATGGTATATTTATAAATGATCGGATATGTCATCATCATCATGTCAGCCAAAGTACGTCCACTGCTGGACAAAATCGTCCCCAAAGAATGGGGGACTATGCCCTAAACGACACGCTTGGCAGACGGGTTGACGATCGCAGTTTGATGGTCATAGTAGTTCACAGAAAGTCACTGCTTCGTTTGGGACAATGTCTACGCCCAGCGTGTCAAAACACAGCGAATCGGGTATAAATTATGTCAAAAACCATTGGTATCTTAAAATCTGTCACGATCTTTGCACAAGTCTTTTGCCTCGATTACTGTCATTATATTCTTCATACATGCTCGCCGGTTTAGGGTAGTTCTGACACGATCTTTTGTACATAGATCGTGACAGATGGAAATCCGTTGTCTTTGCCTACCCCTCTGGGAAACAGGCGTGAGTTTATAAATGTATGTATGTATCTTAAAATCAAAGACGGTATGTAAGAAATATGATTATATTACAATATTGGTCATCGTCTTTTTTTACACAAACGCCCTTTGGGCAATCAAATAAATTTACAACGACAGACAGTAATTTACGTTCTTTTTTACCCATTATTTTCTATTTTGTAACAAACCCTGTGGTGGCATGTTATTTATGACAGTACGAAAGTTAATATCGTTGAAAACTTTATTACGGGAACTCATGCTCATAGCAGCTTTTCTGTTTAAGCTTAAACAATAACTTTAATATTATATTATACGACACTTTGACTGCGGACGTGTTACGTATTAGGTACAGACGCCAGCACATCAAGCTACACCAATCTGTCTTTCCCCAATAGAAAGTGAACCGTATGCTTTTGTAATAAAGTAGAAAATCTATAAAAGAAATTTGACAGATTGGTGTAGCTGGATGTGCTGGCGTCAGTACCTACCTTCAATTTTTTTGGTAAGTTTATTCCCCTTCTTCCCTATAGCAAATGAATTTTAACAGAACCGTTAGTTTTATCAATAGGAACACGTTGGCTAAACTTAAGCGATAACTACAAAATCCATAAAATCAGCAACTCTTTTATATTAAATATTAATATCCTGGAACATTATTAACACACGGCCATGTGATCCCAAACTAAGCAGAGTTTGTACTATGAAAATCAGAGAATTGATATAGGTACTACATATACTTCTTTTCTTTTATAAATACCTACTTAAATAGATAATTACACCCAGACTCAGGACAAACAGACATGTTGATGCATACAAATATCTGTCCTAGGTGGGAATCGAACCCACGACATCCAGCGTGAAAAGCAAGAATTTGCCAATCACGCCAACATGGTACAATCTTGGAATCTGACCAATTATATTGAAGTTATTTTTTATTTTAATAATTTTATTGAAGTTATTTTTCCTTGTGGTTCAGATAGTGAAACAATAAGGCTATTATTTAAGAGGTCTACCCCGATGAATACTAGGCCAGAATTGCCCGTGGCTTATGGAAAGTGAGTTTTGCCTTTCATAATGCTATAACATTTATTTTTACTTCGGGGTCAATTTTTTTATAATTTATTTATTCATTTGGTTCACCAACAACTTAAAAATTAACATAAATCTTAAAAAAATATCACATCCACTATATTCACAATCTTAATGAGCTACTCTTTATATATTATACGAGTACTACTAGCTGTGCCCCGTCGTTTCAACCGCGTTAAACTTTATAAATGATGGCCTACTAATTAATTAATCCAGGGTGGCAGCTATCCTCATACCAAATTTGATTAAAATCGCTCCAGCCGTTTAGACGTGAAGAAGTAACAAATATACACACTCACATAGTTTCGCCATTATAATATTAGTGTGATATTTTTTTAATGTGGAAAATAACTAAGTAAGAGCTTAAACAACTATTGATCATTCTCCGAATCAGTCGTAATGAATCGTGTTGGATATCACCCTTGTCATTGCATTATTATTTTGACAACCTTTATGCAGCAATTTGGGGAGTCACCCAAAATACATTACTCAAAAGTAACTTATAGATTATACCCTCGTTTGGGTATAATCTGTGGGGAACGTGAACGAGTGTTGGCCGAGAGCCTCAATGTTCGGAAGCAGTCCAGCATTGGACTGCTGCTGCTTCATTCATTATATAATATGGTCATTCGGCAAACCTCCATGTTAGCCGGAAATCTATGGTAGTCGGAATGTGTATTAGAAGCCTAGCCTAGTTTCTTTATTTTCTTTTCAAAGACAACTCCCGCACTAGGGTAATAATTCCCTGTATCGTAGGGTACTTTACAAAGATGAAATTAAGGTCATACACACATCAAGCTACCCCAATCTGTTAAATTTCCCCAAATGAAAGTGAACCTTATGCTTTTGTAATAAAGTTGAATATCTTTAATATATTTGACAGATTTGGGTCCCTGGATGTGCTGGCATCTGTACATAAAGCACAACCGCAGCTAAATTTTATTGCTCATGAACAAATAATAAAGAATCTGCGAAAGATTGCTTTTGCAAAACGCCTATTTTCCCCTTTTACCGCGAGTATGATTTATTACTCCTAGTTTTACCAAAAGCAGAATTATTATTCAACTATTTTCAGCTAAAATAAAAGGACGACATTGAATCCTTATGTCTATTCTGAACACATCTAAATACAATAATGTTATACTTGCTAGTTTTTAGATCTCTGGTTAAGGCTCGGCTTTCAGTCATCAGTGCGTCCAGACTTTTCTTTTTAGGTACTCATTAAAAGCCTTTTCTTTGTAGGTTATTTTATATCTGAGTCACGAAATTTAGACTGGGGTTGGGCGTAAATGTATGAATCTGTTCCATGTTCACATTTAGGAAAATACATAATTTTTTGCCCTTATCGTGCAGAACGTGACGTGTTGCTACTGAAAGAGAATACCAAAAACAAGGTACTCCCTTTACAGGAACCTTTTCTAACCGACTTCAAAAAATGAGCAGATTCTTAACTGATCTCCACTGTATGTATTTTTATTGATGTCTATAGGTAACGCAATTTTTCCGGTGATCATTAAAGACAAATTGAAGTCATATGTTTTCTTTAACGATAATAATTTTAAAAATATATATTGACGATTCAATGGCTGTTTTATTAAGTTGTGTTTCCTTGGAGCTACTTAGCATTTTTGTCATTTATAGACACAAATTTAATAAAACGCCTCGTTGCAACAGGGCACATCGTGTACCATGCGGTAATTGGCTGCCATCTGATGGTCCAAACAGCAATGGAAATTACCGTAATCAAACCCACTCTCATTTACCGGCCATACAATATCTATATTATTATTATTATGATACCCTATTAATACTATTAGTATTTTTCTTTCTTTTAAAAAGACAACGCCCGCATTAGTGAATGTCATCCCTGTGTCACGGAGTACTTTACAAACATACATATAAAACACGGACACGAATTACATCCAGACTCAGAACAACTATTTATGGTTCACACAAATACTTGTCCGGCGCGGGAATCAAACCCGCGACACGAAGCGGACGAGGCGACTGTCTAAGCCGCTGCGCCACATGCACAGTCAATTCGTATTATATACATGTATGACTTTGTGTACGGGTATATGTTATAATTTTATGTTTATGTTTAAATCATAATTTAACTTTTCTGCGATTTATTTTACAAAATCTGAAATTATTATCTCTGATGGACATTTAATCTATCAATGATAATTAGTTCAGATTCTTTACAATTTTTAATCATAATTTCGACGGCCGCAAAGAACAAACGGTCATCTACAAAATCACTAGTTTCCAGGAGAACGTTTTTAACACGAAAATGTAATAACTCCTACAAATTTATAGGTAACTTCTTCAATTTTGGAATAGTTAATTAATACGACATATCAAACCAAATAGTGATGGTCATTAATTGATACTATATATTTTTGGCGAAATATTTCAGATGTCGTTATCTACTTTGCACAAAATATATAACTAACTGAGTCAACTGCCATATGTTTGCTTCTACTTAAGACTTTTAAATTATTGATTTCCATACAATTTTACCTCAAAAATTTGATAATACTATTCCTTTCAGTAATATAATTTTTAACTATGATAAAAATAAAGGCTACCTACAATGTAACATCACAATATCGTAGTTGTTTTGATTTACTGCGTAATTCTAAATGTGTAAATAGCAATATTGCAGATAAACTATATTTATGTAAAGGTTTTGAGGGGAAATAAGTAATAAGTGATTCTTATTACGATTTATTTTTAATGCTGACATAGTACAATATTGACAAAGATAATCACAATTCTATAGAGGTAGATACCATCTTCAAAATGCAATTAAATAATTAAGTCTTATATGAACTATAATCTTACATAGGTATGGAACCCAAATGAAAACAATACGTAAATTTTGCTATTGTTATCACATTAATCAATATAACATAGTAAACAAAAATAATGCCTTAACTTTTTATTAAAAAAGTAATTAAGTTATTTATATTTAATCTAATCAGCAACTTAATGGCCAGTTTGAGCTGAGCCTCCTCAATAAACAAATATTAGTTACAATATAATACAAGTCAGTTAAAGCAATATAATTATTATAAAACATATATCTATGTTTAGTAGAAATCCTATCAAAATATCCTATTCAAAATTTAAATAATATCACAATAGTTACTGCAATGGCACTTTCTTAATTATAATCAACATCGTTATATTCTTTAATATCTAGTGTAAAACTATCAACTTAGTGAATAAAAAAATCAGTCTTCTTCATCGGATGTAGTATTTATCAATAGTTGTATGCCTTAAATTCTTATAAAAATCGTAGTAACTTGAAGGAATTAAATTTTGCTCGCGAAGTGAAATAAAATCTTTATATTTAGTTGATGTTATTGTTATAAGCATTGTTTAGTGGTACAATATAATTTCGTTGTTTCGGGTGTTTGCTCGAAGACAACAGTCTATTTTCATTGTTTGGGTCTCATTTAAATCATATTTGTAATGAATTACATACGGCTCAGTTGGGGCTACTTCTCTTACTTGATTCCATTTAACCTTTTCATTGTTAACATTTTTGACTCATGTATATTGATTTGTGGCAGATTTGAAGTCTAAAATATCTGGCGACACTTCAATCACTTCGTAAGGCTCTCCCCTTACTTTGCACCATACAAGTCGTCGGTGCGCGTGCGAAGCCGCGTAACAGCAGTTTGTTAATACCGCGTAACAACAAAAGGTGCAAAATTGAAATATCGCGCCAACAGATTCTCAACGCGGATTCGCTTATATTAGACCTCACGCGTTTCGAATTAGCCAATAGGAAACGTCATTTTTAGCATTAAAACAATACAGCGGAACAGTATTAAGCTTGAAGTTGGCTGCAAGTCCGCGTATTTACCAAATCGGCGAACAAGTGTCACACAATCTATGCGTGCTTCTGAAATATATTACTTTGCCGCTAAAAACAACTATGTAAGTACGTTTTAATTGTTTAAAATGTGTCTTTACCAATATGTTTATGCATGCATGGTGTAGATACGTCTATTTATTTAATAATTTAATAATTCTGACGAGTTAATCCTATAATACGTAATTACGCGGTATTGATATTTACATCATTTCATTGTGTTGGTTATTTACGCGGTATTGCATTAAACTAAAATTATTTTGTTATTTTAGGTAAATACGTTGAAGCTTAAAATCCAGTACCTAACCAAATAATGATGGAGGACCAAGAAAATGTTGACTGTTTTTTAGAAAATGCTTGTATTGACGATGAAGTGGTAACTCTCAAAGACCTATGTGAAAGGCGAAACGCATTGCTAGAAAAAAAGAAGGAAATATTAAATAAACTTAATTATAAAAATCAACCAGCATTGCAAATAGTTACTATCCCTGTGTCGGAGGAAATAGAGCAAGAGCAAGAATGCCGGAATGAAAATGTAACATCTGAGTTTACTACACTTACAACAGTTTTTGATCCAGTTTTACAAAATGAAGATGATTATATTGCTACTTCTACTGTGTTGAACGATAATGATTTTTCATCCGACGATTCAGTCGCTGATCCTTCTTTTGTCGCACTTTCAGACATTACAAATTTAAAACCATTATCGCCAGATAATATGGAGTGGTTTCCCGAAAGGGAAATAGAAGAAACATCGAATAGAAATAAAAAAAAGCACAAAGGGGATCCAAATAATTGGAAAAGAATAAAAAATAAGCGGCAGAGAATGATGGGAGAAGAGTATGTTGGATTTAAAAAAGAGGGCACTAAATTTGTTCAAAATGATCCAAAACCAGCAAGAGTAATGGGGCCGTTATGTATGTCAACGCGATGTTTTAGTGGTAAAGCTATGTATTGTTCAAAATTAACAGAAGAAGTTCGATCACAAATTTTTAAAACCTATTGGAAAATGAGTTGGCAAGAAAAGAAAATGTACGTATCATCAATGGTAGATAAGATACCTACAACTAGAAAAACTAAAAGCTCTAATTCAAGAAGGAGTGATACCAAAATTTACTATTTAAAAGTAAATGATAAAAAAGAAAGAGTTTGTTTAAAAACATTTTTGGAAACACTGGGTATTAAAGAATGGACAGTTCGATATTGGCTTGGAGAGAAGACGAGTAATAGTAATGAATCTGAACCAGGAGATGAAGTAGTCAAAGAACCCAAAAAAGAACTGGCTAGAAAATATTTGACTGCGCTACCCAAACTACCATCCCATTATTGTAGACAGTCAACATCAAAACTATACTTAGAACCAATAATACAATCAAAATCACAGTTATATCGTCTATACGTAGACTATTCAAGTTTGAGAAACGAACCCATAGCTTCTAGAAAGATATTTGAAGGTGTTTTGTTTGAAGAAAATATCGGACTTTTTCAACCTAAAAAAGATGCTTGCGACCAGTGCTGTGCTCACAAAGTAGGAAATCTATCAGACGAGCTGTATACCAAACACATTGAACTTAAAGATTTAGCTAGAGCTGAAAAAAACTCTGACAAAGAGGCAGCACAGAAAGGAATCATACATGCAATAACAGCAGACCTTCAGGCTGTAAAGCTGTGTCCGTTCCTTAATGCCAGTGCACTTTATTTTAAAACAAAACTCGCTGTTCACAATTTTTCAGTATACAATCTAGGCAATAATGAAGTCACATGCTACTGGTTTGACGAGACGGTATGCGATTTGAAAGCCACTACATACGCATCGTTTTTTGTAAATTATTTGACAAAATTACTTGAAAACGATCCCAAAGATGTTGTAATATTTACAGATGGCTGTACCGCTCAGAATAGGAATAATGTAGTGTCAAATGCGTTGTTGCGTTTGGCTATGGCCAAGAACATTGTCATAACACAAAAATATTTAGAGAAAGGACACACACAAATGGAAGTGGACTCGGTTCACTCCGTGATTGAGAGGAAGCTGAAGAACCGGGAATTTTTTTTACCGTCACAATATGCAACTATTACAAAGGAAGCCAGAAAAGTACCAAGTCCTTACGAAGTTATAACACCTGATTATACGTTTTTTAATGACTTCAGTCTTAAGAATTCACTGATTTATGAATCAATAAGACCTGGTCGTGGGGCGGGTGATCACTGTGTCGTAGATATAAGGGCTCTGAGGTATAATCCAAGTGGAACAATCGACTATAAGCTCCATTTTGCTGATGACTTTATTCCTTTGCCTAGAAGACCAAAGAAAATAACATGTCTGATTGACAGTGTGCCGTCACTTTATGAATCTAGACAACCAATAACTAAAACAAAGTATGACCACCTACAGGAGCTGAAGAGTGTCATACCTAGAGACTGTCATAGTTTTTATGATAATTTACCTTATACATAAAATAGTAATGTTTAATGTTAATTTTACTGAGATTTTAAAGACTGTGATTACCTGATTAAGTATAATTATTTTTTAGAAGTTTGTACCACACAGATTATTGTTTGGAATGTTAATTTAATAAGAATATTTTACTAATTAAGATTTAAAAAGAAAAAGAAGTGCTAATTGAGGAGCAGAAAAGCTGATTATATTTGAATTCAATGAATAATTATTAGCATCATTGATAAAAGGTACTTTTACTATACCAGCTAAATACTTTGCTGTTATAGTAAAATTACCTTTACTTTTATTAGGTAGGTACCTACACATTTGTGGCCAATATTCAAAGTGCAACTACTACTTGGTACTAAAGTACAACTTATTGGACTGATTATTTTTATTATTTATAATTAGTTAATAGCAAGAAATATTGCTGAGATTATTAAGAATAGTTTTTTTATGTTTACGTTTAAGAAGCGTTTTTTGTTATTTCATTTTAATAATAAATTCATTCATAAATAATAAGCATATTTCATTTCAAATCCGCGTACCTACTAAAAGTACAATTAAAATTTTTGCAACTTATTGCAACAAAACCGCGTAAGTGATTTTACTCGGAATCCGATCAAGTTTTAGGTAAAATTACTTCATTTTCCAATAAAGTAAGTAGTTAAGACATGTCCACAAAGTTCAGTCAGTAAAATATAAATAAATGGCTAAGTTATTAAGTTTTTTCTTCCTCCTGTAAAATCGTGGAAACACAGATACGCGGTATTTACAAATTACTCTTCCGCGGTTTTGCACGCGCAACGACGAAGTGTACCATTCTTGAGGCGTCTATATTAATTTCCTTTTAGAAGACCGTTCAATTAGGACATGCACACTGTCAACCTCTTGCTGAGTATGCCCTTTTTCGGGAAAACTATGACATAAATTCAACTAGAATTTTTTGCAGCAATATATATGTATATATACATTTAAAATACTGAGCGATCGCGATTCTGGCCGCCACAATTATCAGACCATAAACGTATGTCTTTGATGCCCTTCTCTGCAACATTGTACAGACAGCTGGCCACTTCAATGGATCTTCGTTTTGCCGTAGTCTCATCCCACTTATAGCATATTCCTTTTGTTTTGTCCCATGTCAAATATTGTGAAGTTAAATACTGGTAATTTGCGCTTATAGTAAAAAGATCTAGTCGCACCACGCGGGGTATAAAGATTTTTTTGAAAATCAAAAGTTGCCACTGAAACTTCTCTTGGCTTACACTGTGCGAGATTCTTATCCTCAGACTTTAGTGATCTTACGATATTTTTATTTTTTATATGATTCATTAAATCAACATTTTCTCTATCAGCACTATTATATTTATTTTTATTAGCAGTGCAGATATTGCATGCGTCCTTTTTAGGAATGAAAAATCCTATATTCAAGTTCGAGTTTACTATGTCCCTATATTGTCTGAGTGTGCTTACTCTGTCGTCAATATTATTTAGAGCAGTCCACTCGTGGTACATTTTAAACATTTTGACAATGTTTAAATTCACTATCAAAGTACATCTTGTTAGAATCTTTTCGATCGTAATGTGGTTCAAAGGGGCGGTTTTTATTTGAATATAAATGTTTTAGTGTTCGGGCCAAATTTAACAATAATTTATTTCTTCTATGAAACATGTTTATTATAATGTATTAACACAAAAAGTAAACGTAACAAAATTTCAGTTTTTAGCAATAAATAAATCCGTAAGCAAAAAATATCCCGTGACGAAACGGCCATGTGGCTGATATCTTTGTTTATGTCATACGACGCGCCGAATTGCACGACGCACACACGGATATCTGTAGATATGCGTGTGTACTTCGTTATTTTGTAAAAAAACATGTAGTTGACTTTATTTACACGAATAAATATAGGTAAAAAATAGGTATTTTTATTAAAAAAAATATCACTCGATAAAGTAAATAATTTTAGATTCAAATATGTAAAAAAGTGAAATTCGCAAAAAAGTTGTCTTTTTGTTCTTTGCTGCCGTCGATTTGTAAACATTAGTCATCAAAAAATCAACATTTATTAGTTATTTGCATGGTTTACTCTAATCTTGAACTGTTACTTTAAAATCTTAATCTACCACTGGTAGGAGTGAGTGGCAATAATGGAGATGAAAGAAACAGGAGAAATGTAACAGTTCTTTCTAATTCCAAAGAACATAAAATTAGTTTCAAATTTATTACATTTGCAATAAATTAAATTTAAATTAGTATTAAAAATTTAATATATCACTAGCATTAGTTGAGTTACCGCATTAGCTGCATTTTTTATTGAACATTAAAAACTAAGTAATAGCACGCTTTTTCCCGGAAAAGATCGAACAGTTTTTGAAAACTTCCAAAAATAAGATTACATGAATAAAATTGCGGTCACCGGTTACCGAAGAAGTGTAATAAAGATATTAGAAAGAAAGTTATAAATCTCAAGATACTTTTCCATTTGTTCCTTATACCAACCCGCTCCTATTTTATTATTCTGAGTGGTGTCCTTTCGGCGGGTTGTGACTTCCTAAGATAAGTTAAACATTTATATGGAACTGTCTTTTTTGTACTTATAACTTTTTAGAAATCTGGACATCCGAAGAAATATATGAACCAGGTCTGTTTGCCGTACTTACTCAAAACATAGTTAACAGTCAAACTGAAATTTGATAGCTGTATTATACAAGATTAAAATTTATTAGTATATACGACATTTTGCAGAAATTATAGAAATATAATTAACTAACCATATGAAGGAGGTTGTCAACTAAACTAAATGCTTTTATTTTGAATAATCATTACTCAGTTTATACCTACTTTGTTTGTGAACTTATTTGGATACTTAATTCTTTATATGAAACTTAGGGCTTATAAAGAAAATATTAAATCGATTGCATGTCAATAAAACAGTCTATATGTTTAAATATAGGTATCAAGTTTATAATAATTTCGTTTTACTTCGATATGATCAAACTTAGATGGGAACACCTTAAAAATATAACTTAAGGAATAACAAGCCAACGATTCAAATCGGATCGCTATTCCGGCGAATTCGCGGAATATTTGTCAGAAAAAAAACATATAGTTTAAATGAAAACCACCTCTTGGAATTCTCTTAAAAATATACAGTTTTTAGTACCAACATTTTTGTGAAAAAAATAACTCATTCCTAGCTATACCAAACACACTCATTGGTGGCTATATCGAAAATGTTGTGGGTTTTACATTTCTTTTAGTTAGTGATTCTAGCGAATATATTTTTTTCGTTCTTGGCATGCTAGTGATCTCACAACACGCCTTATTAAATGAATTATACCAACCCACTCATATCAGATGTGGGAGCTTCAGTTCACATTAATACTGAACATGTTTATTTTGGCATCAATGGTCTCATATAGGTTACACAACAAACACGTGTAAATGGTACGCAACCGAATCGACAGCTATCCCATTAGTAGAAAATGCTATGTAATTATCCATGTTTTTACGGATACATAAGTCAAGACTTCAGAACTTGTTAGTAGGTAATTCGTTTCCGTAAATGAAACAGAACATCTCCCGGTATCCATATTTGAAAATAGAATAAAGACCATTTTATATTCTTTCCATGGTTTAATATACCATCCCTGAAAATATTTGACGCTAATTTAGTTATAACTTCTACACGTAAAATATATTACTAGACGTAATTAGAAAAAATGGTATTAGAGGTAATATTATTATAATTTATTATATTACAATTAGAAATATTATTTTCTTATTGCTATTATGAACAGACACTTACATTTTTTATTTCTATGTTTGTTTATGTATATAATACATTAATATTATATTAAATATAGTATTATTATTTTATTGCACATACAAAAAATATACTTAATTTATTATATATATTAATAATAAAATTATTTTCAAATTTATTAACCTCGTAGTAATACGAATATGTATAGTTAGTAAATTACAGACAGTACAATGTACCGGAGTAGTAACGTACAGATAAAACAATATCTATAATTTACTATCGATACATATAGAAGAGTATATAAAGAAGAGAGTATAATAAAGTAGAAGGATCGCTCTCTAATAAACAACACGAAGTAAACTGAAGCCATTTCGTGTTTATTTTTATATATTTAGCTTATTGTTTTCTATTTGTAAATCTCGATTAGCTTGCCCTTCCCTACTTCAGACATTATACTTGGCACGAATGTAGACCTGGTTGATGCTAATATATTACAAACCCAGGTGGTATTTATTTACGTCTATAAATCACGTGCCAACGTTTGCAGGACTGGTTCATTGTAATTTTGTACGTGAGACTCAATAAAAATACATATTTCCATGAGGCACCTCAACAATATACAGGGTGTGGCATATATAAGAAATTAAGAACTTATATGATGACATTATTTATGGCAGTCAGTTTGACGTTGGTTACATTTACATTTGGGTTGGTTTTAACCGAGAACACACCTCACTTGGTTACATACTAATTACGTTGTATTAAGTGCCATACTGAACCGAATTATTTTTTTTTAACTAAAGTGAAGGTGGTTATCAATTCAACCGTGTGTTTTAATTGTATGGACTTAATTGTAGAGCACTTAAGAATTCCCTAAAACAGTATTTATTTATATATGTATGTAGCACACGATATTTCAGTAATCACACTTATATTATAAAGGCGAAAGTTTGTGAATTTGTGAGTGTGTGTGTTTGTTACTCTTTCACGCAAAAACTGCCAGACGGATTTTGATGAAACTTTGTAGTAATATAGCTTATATATCCGAATTAAATTTATAAAGACTAACGCAGGTAAAACCGCGGGGCACAGCTAGTTCTCTATAAACCAAAAACGATGTGTCAACTACAATTACTGCACGTGTGGCGCAGCGGCTAAGACAGTCACCTTGCCGCTTCGTGTCGCGGGTTCGAGTCCCGCGCCGGACAACTATTTGAGTGACCCATAAATAGTTGTTCTGAGTCTGGATGTAATTTGTGTCTGTCTATTATGTTTGTAGAGAACCCCGCGACACAGGGATTAGATTGCCTAATGCGGGCGGTGTCTTTAATTAAAACAAACAAAATTCTACTATATAAAAATAAGTCGGGTTTTCCTTCCTGACGCTATAACTCCAGAGCGCACGAACCGATTTCCACGGTTTTGCATTCGTTGGAAAGGTCTCGGGCTCCGTGAGGTTTGTAGCAAAGAAAATTTATAAAATTTAACGCGAGTAACACCGCGGGGCACAGCTAGTTTGGTATATATATATAGCCACTTGCATCAGGATTTGAAAAGAAAATAGTATGCAGGTGTTCTCTCTAGCAGTACTAGTCCTAATTCACATCTTTAATGACGTATTGCGACTAAAGCATATTCATATTCTGAAATAGTTAGCTATTACTAGAACGGTGTTGGTAAACTAATTACTAGTTCAGAATAAATAACAATAAACCAATTACAACACAATTGTACCCTGTTCCGATTATGTTGATGAACCAAATCGAATATGATACGATATGAACGATACTAATTGGAAGCATCGTAATGCGATTGCTTGCATACATATTAATTGAAATCCACAATGAGTGTATTTCCGAAAAGCAGAATGAAACATATGTGTATTATTGGAGACTATTATTACCTACTAGCTGTGCCCCGCGGTTTCACCTGCGTTAAACTTTATGGATTATCACAGCTCCTCCCCCGTAGGCGATAGCGTGATAATATGTACCCTGTATGTTGACCCGACCTCTTAGTAATATTCAGGCAAAATTTGAAGCAAATCCATGCAGTACTTTTTGAGTTTAGCCCGGACATACATACAGACAAACAGACAAAAATTCTTAAAACTATAATTTTAGCTTCGATATCGATTGTAGATCACACCCCAAGTATCCTTTAAAAAAAAAATTCAATGTACAGTTTTGACTTTCCTACGATTTTATTATATGTATAGATTAAGGGCCTCAGACAGTTGGCTGACGAAGACCTATAGAATTGTTATCGTGATCTTTTGGTCGATGACAGCACACCGGATCCCACGATATCTGTCAGTCAACAAATTTAAACAAATTTGAAATATAATATTCTAACTGACAGGTTTAGTATTTTTAATGCTTTCATGACACCTGCCAGTTTCTATATTTTTATAGATTCAATGAGCTCTGTATACGAGAAGCATGAACTTGGTTTTACACTGATGCAAGAAAAACTACAAATACAATGGAAGGATGTACTAGTTCAAATTGGTAATAAACAGTAGTATAGTATTAAGAATATGTTTTATTTTATTACAGAGGTACATAAAATAATTAAAAACTCTCACGCATTATAGCCAAACCGATCTATCGTACTCGCCAGCCATGAGTACAACCGCGAACGCGTAGCCATCATAGCCAATCTGTCTATTTATGTATAGAGAGAGAATGGCCAGTGGTAATAGGATTGTGGAGTCAATAGTCTCGAGTCCATGTTGATGTGCGTAATAGAAATTAATTATTTCGTACTTGAAAAGATAACGTCGTCGTGAGGAAACATGCATACCTGAGTGTTCTACTAAATGTAAAGAGACGTAGGTCACAGCGTTCATTCGCTCAAAGAGCAGCCCGACTGGGTAAGTACCTCCTCCTTACAGAAGACATTCCTTCATAATAATATTAATAATTTTAATGCTGTGTTTCTGCGTGTGAGTAAGGTCACCAGAGCTCATCGGGGTGGGGAACGGTCAGCAACACTTGTTTGCTGACTCTTAAAGGCCGACAACGCACACGCGACTCCTCTGGTGTTGAGAGTGCACTTACCATCAGGTGACCCACTTATTCGTTTGTCGTCCTCTGATTAAAAAATAAATGTTCTTGATGGCATGTGAAGTCTGTCAACCCAAACTAGGCCAACGTGGTGGACTATGGGCCTATGCTCTCTCATTGTAGGAGGAAGTCCTCGCAATGCAGTGGGAGGGTAATGGGCTGCACTATACATGGTTACTTGTAAAACACCAGCAACTTCTCAGGACTAGATAGTCATCATAAGTTACAACTTTTATTCTACGGGTTCGGATACAACTCAATACATGAAAATGTCAAATATCTTACAAGTTTTTGTTGTACTGTGGAGATGTAAGACTATGCTTCATTTATACGGCGCTCTGATCGCGCGCTGATAATAATAATAATACTTCCTTCGCCAGATATTTATTTAGTTAATTTCACGACTTGGTGTAGGTAAATTTGGATACTGTGTGTTTACGTTATCTATGCGATGCGCGTAGAGTTATAAATATTCAAGCGGTAAATTAAATCAATACTTATTTTTGTATTATTATCAAAAGTTGTTGCTTATGGAGAGGTGAGATGGGATACCAGCTCAAGCACGCAATAGTTCTTGTGGCTTCGTATCTTTAAATATATTGCATTTTTTTTCTATAACGTCTGTCACTCTTAGAAATTTTTTTTGGCAACTTGACTTATATGATCAAATAAAAAACGTAGCAACTAGATCGATCCGTAAGTGATTGGCGAGGTTAAGCAACTAGGCTCGTGGTCAGTACATAGATGGGTGACCGTAAAAGTGGTTTTATTTCTGAGCGTTTTCGTGCTTCTGAGGGCACGTTAAGCTGTTGGTCCCCGTTGTAGCTATTGGGCAACAGTCGTTAAGCCATATCAGAGGCCTAATGGGCGGCTTGAAGAACTCTAGGGTAACCACTGTCCATACGATAAGTAATACGCTAACAACTTCACTCTTCATATTCTCAATACCTTATATTAATGATCTCTGTAACATACCAATGTGGTGTGCAATATTTTATACGTTTTAATTTACATAGCATTCATTCTTACATTAATACAATTTCTTTTTTAAAAATACCAATATAGTCCATTTACGTTTATCATTTCCTATAAATAATTAAGTCACAAATATACATCTTTGGTTCTATGATTAAATGTCAGGTTTTACTACATATTATAATAATATCACAAATAATAATTAATAAGTATCACAATATAATCATTACTAAAACTAAATTCATTCATTTTTGTCATTTATATAATCATTTATTGAGTAATATGCCTTATATATAAAAAATTCTTTCAGCTGACATCTAAACAAATTTATTGTGTTAGCATTTTTTATAATATTGGGTAGTTTATTATAAAGTTTGACCTACTACTAACTATTGACTATGACCAATTTATCACTGGCGTTAAGAGAAAAGGTACTTATTTTGTCTTTATTGGAAAAAGTTGGGCTTTAAAAAACCCATTCAAATCTGCTTTGTTGACTTTAGGTATGCCGTAGCTTCTTTTGAATATTTAAGTGAAAATGGGGATTTCGAAGAAGCTTATTTATCATCTACGATGGAAAAAGAGTAATCACTTGCCTCAAGGAGTTCGCGATTTACAAATTTAAAATCCAGCTACGGAATTGGGTGATAGAAAGTTGGTTGATGTTTTTATACTGTAGATAAATATCTAAAATAACCTAACAATTATGTTAACACGTTTTTATGTTTTAATTGTAAACTATTAACTATTTTTATATATTTGTTGCACTCCTGCTACTGTTTACTTTACTTTCAGTTCCTATCCATCCAAAGATTGTCTGGAAGAGATCGCTTAAGGCGATAAGACCGCCCATTGTACCTTATGTTCTTTATATTATATCCGATGTATTTTCTTTCCGCCTGAGTGTGTACAATAAAGAGTATTCTATCTATCTATCTATCTATTAGTTTTAAGTAAACATTTGTATGCCATTATCTTCTATCTGACTGCACGTGTGGCGCAGCGGCTAAGACCGTCGCCTCGCCGCTTCGTGACGCGGGTTCGAGTCCCGCGCCGGACAACTATTTCTGTGACCCATAAATAGTTGTTCTGAGTCTCGATGTAATTTGTATCCGTCTATTATATGTTTGTAAAGTACCCCGCGATACAGGGATTTAATTCCCTCATGCGGGAAGTCAATTAAAAAAAATCTTATTAGCCAATGTGTCAATCTTCATAATTCTAATTATAGTATTGTAAAATGACGACGGTCACCGTAGCCTAGTTGGTAGTGGTCCTGGGTTCGAATCCCGGTAAGTGCAAATATTTGTGTGATGAGCACGAATATTTGTTTCTGAGTCATGGATGTTTTCTATGTATTTAAGTATTTATCTATCTATATAAGTATGTATATCGTCGCCTGGTACCCATAGTACAAGCTTTGCTTAATTTGGGGCTAGGATGATCTGTGTGACATTGTCCATAAAAAAAAAAAATGTGGCGCAGTACAGGTCCTGTACTGCAACCACATTTTAACAAATACAGAATTTGATTTTGTATAAAAAAAAAGAAGTAACTAAGAACGGCACAGTATGTCGCTGTACCAAGCTGTGCCTTTCGTCATAATGCAAGCAATATCACATCATATTATCAGCCCGATATAACGGACTGCTGGACATAGGCCTCCACCAAAGGTTTCTATAACGTTGCCATTAATATATATATATATATATATATATATATATATATATATATATATATATATATATATATATATATATATATATATATATATATATATATATATATATATATATAATATGTTTATTGTGTCTCAATACAGTACAAATCAAAACAAATTGAGGCAGCCCCATTAAGTGACTAAAAGCTACTTCCCTTATATTCTAGTATCTAAATTTGTGACAATACAGAAATACAAATAGAAATAAAATTACTTATACAAAATTAAAACCAACATAAAACATTTATTTCATGCTTACCTACAATGCATTTGGAGGGGTTGGCCGTAGCCACCGGACTTGACATGCGAGTTGGCGGCCGCATTTAGGTGGTAGTTATAGTACAGAGATGGCGCTGCTGCCAGACAACCTGCTATGTCCCCTAGTCGCGCTTTACGACACCCACGGTATGTATGGAATGGCCCTGTCATTCTTTCTAGGTTGGAAAGCACCCGGCAGGTATCATATCAACACTTCTTTACCTTGTATACACCAAGGTCATTAAAAAAAGTTTTAAAGCTTTTACAGAAGAACTATAAAAGTTCGCGGTATATAAGTTCGTCTGATTCTTGTACAAATAGGGGTTCTTTATCTCCAAACTTCCGCTTGTCCTGTTTTGGATCACCCTGTATAAAAGAACAAGCTCCCTCTAAAAAGCTTATTTTGTTATGACGGCGGCATGTTATGACTGAAAACTTTTATACTCTCATATTATATAAAGGCGTCTGAAGCATCTGTGTTCTACAAAAATTTTCCTACTTTGTGTCACAGTAATGAGTTTACTTGTTACTTGGAAAACTTGTGTCATTTTAAGCCACTCAATTGACTCCTTTCTTATAATATTACTCATGTTTTGACGCACAGAAACCTTTCACTTTACTTATGCTCAAATCATGACTGGTTTTATCATAATTTGTGCACATTACTTTATAGTTTAAAAACTTAGTACACTTCTGCACTTTACCTTCTTTCTCGCGTATAGTACAGTAGATTTATAAGAAGGATCCCTGCTCCAATGTATTTGATACGCCATAAAAGGCCATGGACACACCATAGAGACGACGAACTTCTCGAGGACCGAGATTCAGCCGCCTGCGTGCTTTAGCGATAACGTTATACTGTAAATTATGCAAAAAATAAAAACAATAATAAAAGTCAGAGAGCTATTGAGTAGCTCAAATACCAGACGGTATACCTACCCTATACCGACACGATAAAGTACAATTTCCATATGATGCCTTCATATGATCAATGTAGCAGCAAAGTGCTACTATCCTATTATTTATATTGTAATGACATCATTATACAATTCAGTAACACGAGTGGGTAATTTACAGACGCCAGCACATCAAGCTACCTCATTGTCAAATTTCCCCAATTGAAAGTGAACGTTATGCTTTTGTGATAAAGTTGAAATACTATAAAAGAAATTTGACAGATTGGGGTATCTGGATATGCTGGCGTCTGTACATGAATTAGTCCCTGAGATGCGATATTATCTCTATTACCCAATCATTAATTGTAGAGTGTACTCAACTGCACTGACGCATGTATAGAGTCATTAGTTACCTTATGTTTACAGAAGGTGAAACCACTATATAGTGTAGCTGTTGTTACAATCTACCAACATTTAATTAGTAAAATAAGAAATATATAAACATCTAACATTTTTTCGAAATATAAAGCGTAAAACAAAAGTATGCAGGTTCGATCCCCGCCGGCCGATTAAACGTATGCTCTCCCAGTTTTGAGTTTAGATTAATTATTACTCCGGTACTTGTAGACCTTTGATACATTGATTAATAATTAATAAGCTTTATGTCATCCTTTGGCAGTAAACTAGTGATATATTTTTTTACACTACCCAAGTAGTTAGACAGCCATGGGGCATGCTTTTCTAATGACTGACCTGATGGTGAGAGTAGGTCTCATTCTAGGTCTAGCTAGTTCTTCATTGTAACACCAATATTTTTTATAAATCTCAGTGCATTTAAAGCCACAAAATGAAAGGACGTTTGTTTGATTATCTAAGCTGTTTTAAAGAATTTTATTTATTAATTTTACCATACCTAAAGCAGTCAATGCAATATGCAGTATATTAAATTTTGAATTTCATATAATTATTTGCAATAAAAAGCGTCAATCTAATCTCAAGAATGGGAAATGTAAGCGTCTGGCGGGTCTCCAGCACCATCCAGGGTAGGCGCTCTGCGTTAAGCTACGAACGATACACAATGGCAGATAAAATTTAGGATTCCCTTGCTAACACCCTTAATTTTTGAGATTATGCAGTATATATTTTAAGTATTCGGTTTAAGTATTTATGGTGGCATCATTGTTGTAGTTTAAGTATTTATGGTGGCATCATTGTTGTTGATCGTGTTGTTAGCCCGCTACTAGGAAGACCTTAGGGGATATGACGTAGGGGTGGCACAGTTATATTTTCACTTGTCTTATATCCCATCCTCGAAGATATCATATCTTCATTGTTTCGGCAAATTATTCTGCGTTACCAATTATACAAAAAAAATATCTGTCACTTTAGCTACGACTCATCTATCAACAGGGTCAATAACTTATATATGAAATTTTTTATTAAATCGAATCTCATTTATTTAATTATCTTCAATTCTCACGATTAATCAAGTACTGAGAATTTAAACAGAATGTCTCGAATGATGTGTTTGATATATCTTGAGTATAAAACTATCTTTTATCTCAAATTGGTAAGTACTTTTAATGAATAATCAGCTGTAATGAACGAGTAACTTACATTAATTAATTTATAGTTTACCTACCGAATGCTGTGTTAGCTTTGTAATATATTTGATTCGAAATTTTCTGCGTTAATTTATTCAATGTTTTTACTGCCACATAACGTAGTTTCGTTTTTAGTAATTTTATTAGATATAGAGAATGTGTGTGTACAACGTGAGTGTGTCATTAAAACAGACTATATCTAGTCTGTTTTAATCACGTACGCGTTTACTGTCTTAATAAGGGCTAGAATATGATATTGTACATAATTTAATTTTTAGTTTGTAAATTTGTAGTTAAAATTTATTTAAATCAAAATTCACCCGCTTGCCTGAAAAATCTACGTGGTACTCAATTATACAGTGGCGGTGCAAATAAATTAAACCATTTTCACTGAGTACACACGGCTAGGTACATATCAAGCTATGCATTTCCAATACAAGCTGACCTCTCATTGTATGGAAATCCTATACAACGCTTATAGTGTAAATGTTTAGCTTGATAGCGTATAGCGGTGTGTACATAGTACACAGTTGATGAAACATAAAAAAATATAATATACTTCATTATCGTCTTTCGGGTTTTCAACAGAAATAGCTGGTTTTTACCAGGTGCATCTATGAATATACCAGGAGGTATTTATTGAATTAAAAGGCAAAACGGAACCATTTACCTGATCTTGAAGTAAATACAGGAAACAAGATATGATAATCCGTCTTTTTAAATGTAAGCAAATACACTTTACGGATGCAATCGGCAGGGGATACGAAGGGTATATAGGAGACCCAGCCTTGTGCCAGCATACTTCACTAAAACCTTACAGTAATTTCCGGCACCACCTTAAGTCTTAAGACCGGAGCACAGGTATTTTTTTGTTTTTTTTTAATGCAAAATGGGTTTGCGCTTGACCACGATCTCACCTGATGGTAAGTGAAGATGTCGTCGAAGGTGGACTGCGCGTACCCATAAGATGCCTGTTCACTCTAACCTTGAATAAACCCATATTATATGAGTCTGGAAACACGACGTTTGGGAGCTTGTTCCACAGCT
The DNA here is from genome assembly GCA_951640165.1 of Pseudoips prasinana. Classification (NCBI taxonomy): domain Eukaryota; kingdom Metazoa; phylum Arthropoda; class Insecta; order Lepidoptera; family Nolidae; genus Pseudoips; species Pseudoips prasinana. The sequence goes on along the minus strand of OX621237.1, from coordinate 20,163,133 downwards.
TAGCCGTGCGTATGATGAAAGAGGAACCAAAACGCTTCGTGCGTCATAATGGGATGTCAACAATATAGCGGTGGAGAGCCTCCCGACGCCTTGTAGTCCGATGCAAAAAGGGAGATGGAGAGAAAAAAAGTTGATGATGCGCATTCTCCATGAAACAGCATGTAGAAAACCGATAAGCTTGCAACCGCTTCGCTCGCGCATTTACAACAGTTTGAGCTAGCCTTAACCCACTTTGAAACCGGGCCCCGTCCTCTTAGGGTGCTGACCGGGAGTACAAAATCCACTCCGAACCACCAAGAGGGCACCAGGTAACCCATCTTCAACCCTCTACGCGTGGGTATATGGAAACGATTGACGTCACTCCGAGCCCCTTCCTTCGTATTGGCACTCCATGTACAAATTGTGCACAAATACATTGCAGGCACGGCGCCATCGTCCATAGACCTGTTTATCGGAGGATGTAACCACCCCTCGTCTTGTCAGTCGCCCACAAGTCTTCACACCTTTGCCGAACGGCCAAGCACCCAACCCCAGAACCACTCGGAAAGTGTATCACCAATCAGACCCACGGTGGGTAGCCCGCAGCAGAAGCTTGGAAATAGCTTTTATGGACCAAGGATCCACAGCCCTTGACACAAGGTCAAGGTTGCGGAGACGCCGGCTCAGGTCTCCTCTGATGTATCTCGACGCATAACTACTCAATATTAAAGTAATCACGTACGGATCACACCCGTGCCACTACACCATGTCCTCTGCCACTGCAGAGTGGCACATAAAGCAGCGACCCCCAATACTAAAAGAACCCCTAAGCATATGAAAAACCAGCGCCATACTCACGGTGCACCAGTATGACAAGTACTCTTTCCTCTGGATAATATCAATAGGGAATTGCAAGAGTCAGGCACAAGAGGTTTTCTGGCCTAGTACTCCAAGATTATATATTATTTTATAGTTTAGGCTCATTTTATCATTCAAACTTATAACTACCGTTTCAAAAACATTTGAAGCAATTCGCCTTCAACTTTTCTAAATGACAACCAATTTGAACAAGTTTATATGGGACCATTCCAAAAGGATTCCCTATCGAATAGAAGGAAGTCTGAAAATCGTTACACATAAATGGACTAATCGCGTGTGAAATACAATATAAAACATTCTGTGGAATTGATAACCTCCTTTTTTTGATGTCTGTTAAAAATAGAGTGTGATTCATATTTTTTAACGAAATGTTATATTTAACTTACTGTTAGATTGACTCTCTCTGTATTTTAACGAAACGTTTTCGTGGTCAAAAACAATGTCGTTAATCTTAGCAATAAACATGCAAATCCTTGGGGTTTATCTATATAAGGAAGCAAAGGGTTTTGCTGAAATAGACATAACGTGCCGTTCTAAGGGTCAAAAAGCTATTTATATGCGTATTTGGGTTTACTTCGGTGAAAATTGGTTTCGCAAGTTGTCTCTTCTGACAACAGTTCTGGTAACAGTTATAAAAATTTTGTGAATTGTTTATGTTTTACAATATACTAGAATCAAACATTTTTTTACTATTTCCCACATATAATATGTGATTCAAAAATATTTAATATCAATGTTTAAAATCTAGACAAAAATTCAGTACCGTCATAATGATCGAAGATTTAGGTCAATTTTACAAAATTGTGATTATAAGCTACAATTACCCAATTTTATTGACATAAAATACAATTATAATTATAAATTGTGAAGATTCTGCCTTTAACAAGACAAAACTAATGGAAATTTCATTGTTCTGAAGAGTATATTATTATATTTCATTATCAGGTTCGAACGTAGCGCTTAATTTGCATGAGATTAATTGCAATAAATAGATTTTATCCCATTTTTATAAGTTTGATTTAAACGATACAAAGATATTAAAATCAGTAGGTATTTATATTGTTTTTTGTCAGAATGGGATTTAGGTATGTACTATATATATAATTGGCTCGATTTCATTGACAGTTGAAGTAGGAAAAAGTGTATGTAATTTCTCTTTCTTTTATATTGCGTACCAAGCTATAATATCCCACGAAATTGGTTTGTAACAGGAAATTATTTAGAGACTTTTTTCCATCGATTTTACTGTGTAAGTGGCCGCCAGCAAAAAATAAGCTGTGTAACCAAAGTACATAAAAACGTATTTATGTACTTTGGTTTGGAAAATGGAGCATAACTAGGCAAACCTTATAATGTGAATGTACTTATTATGCTTGAATGTAATAATGTTTTTTGATATACAAATGCAAATATGCGAGTCTAAATTTCTTACTTAATCCATGCAATACGGACATTACGTTGATTAGTTTTCCAAATTCGTTATTTTTCTGTAACTCTTCATGTACGTACCTATGTCAATTAATATTCCTATTAACTTCAAATCGTTAGACTGTAGAAGTTCTTATTTAAATAGTCTAATTGATACAGATCTTTTTCTTATATATAAATACAATATTTGTATTTTGAAGACAAAATGGTTGAAGCCTTTTGAGGTAATTTTTAGAATAACCTTATATTAGCCTAGACAGCGATGCTGCAGAGTTTTGTAGAGATTGAATTAAGAGATTTTTTTTCCATAAAATACCAATCTGCATTCGTCTGTTCCAGTCTCTAAATTAAGGTTGCAGCTATAAATAAGGAGACTTTTGCAATATCTTCATAATTTTTTAAAAAATTTGGAATATTTTTTTCATTTTTAGATATGTCCTCAGTTGGTTCTCTTTCAACAATTTCATTTTTGGTTTTCTGGAAATTCTTTAGTTTTAAAAGGCACTTTTCCTTCAAATTTCCTTCGGGAATTGGTTCCTCTGCCTCTTGTGCCTTTGGTCCATAATGACAGTCAGGTTTAGGAGCAAAGACACCATACGGGTGTACTTTCTTCGCATTTACCGTGATCGTTCTTTTTGTGCAATATGTTTTACCCGGGCTGCATGCAGTTTGACTTTTTCATGCAGTTGTATGCCATTTTTGCTAGCAGACTGCGAAAGTCCTGTTAGAGTGTACATGTATGAGTATGTGAGAGCCATAGCTTGAAAGAATACATACAACATCTGAGTAACTGAAGTACAAATGGGAAAGTGACCTAAAATAGGTGGTACCTTTTACAAATTTAATAATTTCTGTAGCCATGCAACTAATTGATATTTCGATTTATTTTATATTACACGTTGTTATTTAAAATTGGCAAACTCGACAAGTAATGAAATACCAGCGTGGAATACCTACAAGGATTTTAATTATAGCAGCCAAAGCTCCTAACTAGCTCGTCAGACTTTTACTTTTTTGTTCAACAAAGGCGTTACAGCATCAGTTTGATGCAACTTGCAATAGAGTTAATCTCGATTTTAATGAAGTGAAACTACGAAAAGCGCTTTGTCCCATACGTTGTTATAAACGGTTTATCTGATAAGCTTCAAAGTGAATAAACAGTATTTGTTTTTTTTTCGGGCAGTGTTGTTAACGAGGTTTTACAACTTTGTGACGTCATTACGCAGGCCTATTTGTGATGAAATCAATCAATTAATTAATGATGCATGTATATTATATGTTGTTGGTGTTATTATAATTACGAAATTAATGAATTAAATTAAAATTACGGTTTCAGGACTGAACACCCATTATAACTGTTTCACGCATGCCAAATACAAAAAGAGTTAAAAAAACGCGAAAATTAAACAAAAATCATGAATTACGGGCAAAATAGAAAATGTATAACAATTATAAAAAAGTCAAAATATTTTTTCTGTTCTTAAAATTTTCTATGAAGGGAAAGTGGTTAATTCGAATTTTGGAATAAATGATGTTCTTTAAGGTATATTAATAAATTAAAATATTCTTAGTACGCTCAACAGAGAAGTATAAGCTTTGCAGTTCGAACTTGGGCTTATAGTGGTTGCTGACGTGGAAATGCATGAGATTTTTTAAGGAGGTTATGTACAACTACTCAACCTTATAAAGCGAAGACGCGTCGGTCACACCGGCAGCTGGGCATGTATACACGTGTCATGACATATGTCGACTGATGTTGCGACAGTCGTCGGTGTCTAATTACGGAATATTCCATAATTAGGTCTTAATATTTCACATGATATGTACTTGCTACAATTTATTTGTAAAAATAAATGTTATGTTTGTTTTAGAATGTCGGCTTCACAACAACCAAAAAACGAAAAACCTGGGATGAAGAAAAGTATCTAATGGGGAAGAAAAACTGCTGTAGCAGCAGTCATAACATCTTCACCCTACAAAAATCATTTAGTAAATCAATAACAGAAGGGGCAAGAATAATAAAGTAAATTTGTCAGATAAAGAATAAGAAGAAAACTGTGAAGAGAAACAAACAAATGAAGAAAAATAAGGCTGATTGTAAAGAAGAAGACTCTGAGGAACAGGACAATATCCAGTTTGATGAAGGCAGTGGGCATGAGTTAAGCAGGACCAAGTGTCTCCTAACTCTGCTAATACAGAATGTATGTTCAGTATGTTCTGTTTAAAACTTTCTATGGATAAAAGTGGAGAAAGCTGGATTAAATGTTTTATCTTAATTCCCACACATTTCACAGATCCAAGTATCAAACTCTGATCGAGCACAATCATAAGGTGCCCAGAGCACAGTAAGCTGGATTGAATGCTTAATGTGCTCTGGGCACCTTATGATTGTGCTCGATCAGAGTTTGATACTTGGATCTGTGACTTTTCCAAGTGAATTTTGTTACTTCTTTTATTTGTTGTACTCATTTGGGATTTTTGTGTCAGATTTTAATTTGGTAACCAATATATTTGATTATAGGCTGTTAATTACTACATAAAAATGTATGACTGATTAGTAATAACATTCAACTCTCTTCCATTTCTATGAAGTTTTTGTTTTATATCCCTAAAACAAAATGGTATTCCATATTTGGTTACTTTCCTCTACGTAAAGGAAAGCCAGACTCAATTTTACTATAAATGGTTCACCCTGTGCCGGGATCGAACCCGTAACACGACGGCGCTGTGGTAATTGGAAGGCGATCACTGCGCCACTACACGTCGAACTCCTTCATCTTATTATCACACGTGTTATCATATGAGTGCCCTTGAATTTGCACGAACACGTTTATATTTCACCAAGTGTATCAGAAAGAAAATAAGCTACTTAACAAGATTACAATATTAAAAGAAAAAAGTATCAAAATGTATAAAAGAATTTTTGTAGGATCTACAGACCGATTAACTTATAAAAATACAAAGTCCTTAAATACAATTTTTGCTTTTTTACTCAAAAGACATGAAATTAATTCATGTACATCTTTGTTTTTATTACGTATTTTTACGAAGGTTTGATTTAATTTGCTTTGGATAAGCGGAGATTTAGTACACAAATTCTGTAGGTGTAATTCCAATAGTTTAAGGAACATTATACTAAATACCAATTGAAATTCCAAGTATTGAAATAACATCAATGCCTCCCAACAAATTAAAAACACTAAAGAGTACCTTATATAATTATATTTTTTTTATTTATCTAGAATGAGAGTATACAGTTAGTTTAAAATAAAGATTACGTTATATATATAAGTATGGCCCTTGCGTCTGTTACAGACGATTTACGGCGCATTGTCTGAGAGACATTTTTTTTGATGGCCAAACAAACCGATGCGAGAGCGACATAGCCTGCCGCAGGCGTGACAAGAGAAGTTAGTGGTGGTTGGTGCCGAGCCGCTTTCATGTCATTTCTGTCTCTTATCAGCAAGTACTCCGAACCAGGCTTCGTCACAGACCTGATGACCCTTCACTACACGTTTGCGCCATTCAACTCTATTTTCAGCGAGCTTTTCCCAGCTACAGTGGTCAATTTTAAAAGCGGCCATATCCCGCTTTGTGCGGTCTTTAAAGCGAAGTAGAGGTCTACCGACATCGCGCTTCGCATTAGCTACCGCGCCCAACAGAACAGGTCGTGGTATTCGAGTGGGTTCCATTCTGTGCACATGCCACACAACCAACGTAAACGCTTCTGTTTATGAAACGCTGTCAGACTAGATAGCTGTGCTATTTCTAGAACTCTCTTGTTAGTGACCCTATCTTGCATTACATGGCAAGATAGGGTCACTAACAAGATCTTACGGAGACAACGCATGTAAAAGGAATCTATTCGGCGCTCCTGTTTCGCATACGACATCCACGTCTCTGCTCCGTACAAGGGTATGCTTAAGATGGAGGCCTGGAAGTCTATCATCTTGGTCTTAATTGTAAGCAGTTTATTGTGAGATACTCTCGTGCCAAGCTTCCCAAACATGGTCGCCGCTTTCCCGATGCAAGCACTCTGCGTTAAGTGAGAGATTATTGTCTACGGTCGATCCAAGGTAGCAGAACCGATCAACGTCCTCTAACTGCGTGCCATTTAGAGAAATCTCTGGGACCACAGGTGTGCCTTGTGCTAGCACAACTGTCTTTTTTGTATTTATAGACATAGGAAACAGAGAACAGGCCTGAGAAAATTTATCCACCATGACATTTAGAACTAGCCACAAAAGCTGCGTCGTCGGCAAAGAGAAGACTGTCAACGAAAAGATCCTCACGATTTCTTTTAGATTTGAGGAGAGAGATGTTCTACATCTTTCCGTCAGCCCTCGTGTGTAGATGGATACCCTGTTGGCCTTCGCCGAAAGCTGATTGTAATATTAGCGAAAAATATATTCCGAACAGGGTAGGTGCCAACACGCAGCCCTGGCGCACGCCTCTGCGAACGTCAAACGGCTCAGATGTATTACCGTTAAAAACTACTGCACCTTTCATGCCCTCGTGGAAAGATTTGACGAGGCTCAGGAGTTTAGGCGGACACCCAATGCTCTCCAATGCATAGTATAGACCTTCCCTGCTGATAGTGCCGAAGGCCTTATTAAGGTCAACAAACGCTATAAACAAGGGAGTCTTTTGTTCTCTACACTTCTCCTGTAATGAGGGTGACCAACACATGCGAATATTGCACTAAAAGCTACTTAACAATAAAGATTAAATTACGTACATTATATTAGTCTTTATTTCACGTAAATCAATGCAGTATTACGGAAGTTATGACTGTGAGAAGTTTTGAGCACTTTTTAAATTTCCACGATAGGGCGCGCTTGGCGCGTGACGTCAGCTATCAGCTCACTCCGATCGCTCGCGCCCCGCGCCATATGAAACTCATTCAAGTGATGCCTCGCGCGCGCGCTGTACTTGTATCATAGCTTTATTTATTAATTTGTTATTATTGTATTACATCAACCTGTTAAATACCTTGTGAGTTCCATATATCTGCACCCTGGAAGAGGGTTACATGGGAGGTAGATTTCCTTACACGACTGACAAACTTTGATTGACAGTAGCATGCGGCGTCAAGAATCCAAAGTTTCTTATCTACCAATAATACTCTCGACTTAGTTACTTATTTTTTTTTGTTTTCAGTACCTTTTTAATTAAGTCTAATAAAGAACTAACTAAACTAATATAAAATAAAAATATTATAAGTAGGTACCTTTTTATATTTATATATAATTCCAAATTTTAATGCCATTATAGACGACCAAAATAAGACCAAACGGCATGAATGAATCTTCAAACGTGTTAACGATGTGTATTTAAGATGCAATGAAGGCCGGTACTATTATATTTCTAGCATAATGTTTGTAAAATTTTGTACACCATCTCCAAGTATACTTACGTACGCAGGTACTCGTAAGTACTATACTCAGCGGCCCGCTAACTGCTGTAGATTAATACCACTGTCATTCTTAACGTTTTTTTTTCAAAGACAATAATAATACTATAATACTTTACAAACATATAATAGACTATTTACGGGTTACACAAATAGTTGTCCGGCGCGGGAATAAAACCTCGGACACACAGCGGCGACTGTCTTAGCCGCTGCGCCTCACTTGCAGTCAATTTTACTTCACTTATATTCAACATACCTATTTTTACTTATTGAGTATTAGTGGTTAATGTCAAACGTAGATAATAATCACAAAATATTGTAAGTAGGTAAAATATTTCGTGGTTATTATATATTTTTTCCAAATATCCCATGTTTAATCTACGTCAGTAAGTTAGGGGTAACATTATAAAATACGATATTGTTGGTTGGTTGGTTATTTATTATAACATCCTGATATCAAGGTTCCTGATAGATAATACCAATATTAATGTCTCTTATTTAAAGATTAAATGGTAAAATCCTTAAATGACAAGGTAGATAAACTTTTAAGTTTAGCTACCTTTGTCATTTAAGGATTTTACAATTTAATCAGTCAGAAGTTGATTATAAAATGCACCAATAGATAACGTAGTGTTTCATGAGAAAAGTATAAATATAATAGTTATTGACATCAAAATAATATGCATCACAAAATGCAATAGTTTTCAGTCCTATTGAATCCTGTCTGCGTATTGCGGTCATCCATTTCTTCCTTATAATAGGATATTTAGGTATACTAAAAACACTTTTTGGGTGTGTTAACGTTGGAATTAAAACTCTTGGGCACTACACGGCATTTTCTAATAATTTTCTCGTAATAAAATCGCAAGTACGAGCCACCAGCAGCGGTGATTAAATGAATAGTACCTAGATTTGTACCCGCAAACCGGCCGGCGCGCTGCGTGAGTTGATACGTGACGTCACAGCGCGATCAAACGCCGCTTGTATTTTGAAATAATATCGCTCGAAAATGCGTACTTTGATTGCTATTATCTCAACTGTCTTTGGTAATATAAAAAAAGTAAAAATGCAGATGTTCTTGTATTTAATTCTAGATTACTTTGGCATATCTAGAATAAAACATTGGCCAGGCTCATTGGCGAAGTGTGAAGATCATATCCACTGTAGAACGCTGAGGACGGAAGCCACATTGTGCCTCGGGATAAACGAGCTCAGCAAGCTTTTGCAGTCTAGATAAGACGACTCGAGCGAAAAACTTACCGACTATGCTCAAAAGAGAGATGCCACGGTAGTGATTGCAGTCACCGCGGTCCCCTTTCCCTTTGTATAATGTAGTGATGTTAGCGTCCCGCATATCTTGTGGCACCTCCCCCGCTTCCCAACATTTAACCAGTAGATTGTGCAGAATAGGGCGCACGCAATGGAGTTTAATGATTTCAGCCCGGGTGCCATCGCCGCCAGAGCTCTTTCCGCGTTTAAGCTGGTTGACAGCCTTGATGAATTCCTCAATGGACGGAAGGTCGTCTAACTCAGTCAATACATACGTCTAACTCAGTCAATACATGACGTGAGTAGAGACAGGTGTAGTGCTCAACCCAACGGTCAAGCTGCTTTTCACTATCAGTAATAATAGCACCTGTTATGTCCTTAAGATGGGCTGTCTTTTTAATGACAGGTCCACAAATTCGTTTGAGACCTTCATAGGTGCCGCCAATGTTTCCTATGTCAGCACACGCCTGAATGGTGCGGCCGAGATCCGACCAGTACAAGTTGGCAAAGTATCGTGTACTTCGTTGCAGAGTTGCTTTACTCATTCAAAGCGCTAGGTCGGTCTCTGAACAAGGATCTATGCGGTGCTTAAGAGCATCTTTACGCTTCGATTCCAGCAAAGGTAACAAATGTTCAGCATTGTCTGCGAACCAGTCCTGAGACTTAGCTTTCAGATAGCTGAAAGCCTCTCCAGCGCTTTCAGTTAGTAGTTTTTTGACGTTATCCCACTCGACCCTAATTGTTGTACTAGCATCCCATGCAGCAAGCTCAGTTTTAGCCATCAATTCGAATTTTCGGAGTTTTTCGTCATCCCTGGTGTTGGAAAGGTTTATCTTTCTTCTACCTGGCATTTTCGACGAAAAATCCTCTTGGGAATAATCGCCATCCGAGCTACTACTAGGGAGTGGTCGGTATCGCAGTCAGCGCTATGGAAGGTACGTGTGTGAAGGGTTTCACGGAGATCCTTAGTTCTGGAAAGTATTATGTCCAGCTGATGCCAATGGCCGGACCGAGGATGTTTCCAAGATACTTTGCGCGATATCTTGCCCTTGAAATATGTATTAGTTACGCATAATAAATGTTCAGAGCAGAACTCGAGTAAACGTTGGCCAGTGTCGTTCGTGTTACCAACTCCATGGTAACCATTACAGTCGGGCAACGAATTGTGATCGCGGCCAACGCGAGCATTAAAGTCGCCTAAGATGTGGAGGCAATCTCTTCGACTGACTTTTATAACTGTCTAGCCTAGGTTGTTATAAAAACGGTCTTTTGACTCATCCGAAGATGTTAGAGTCGGAGCGTAGGCTGAAGTAAAAGTCACGAAACCGCAACCAGTATTCAGTCTTAGGACCATGATACGCTCAGAAACTCCGCAAGGATGTTCAATTGCATGTAGTATGTCATTTCGGATCGCGAAACCTACGCCATGCTCGCGAACATCAGTTGAGGCTTTTCCTTTCCAAAAGAACGTGTAGGAGTTCTCGCGCAGTGAGCCTTCGTCGGGTAGTCTGGTCTCTTGCAAAGCACAGACCGTGATGTTAAGCCTGCTTAGCTCTGCATCGATTACAGCAGTTTTGCGCAGATCTAGTGCGCAATTAGAATTTGAACCTCCACAGGTGTCCAGGAGGCCTGTTCTTATAGTACGGACATTCCATGTTCCAAAGCGCATGGATTGGCGGGGCATTCTTTTATTATTGTGCTTATTTGAACCAGTAGGTGTAGTAGTTAACGGAACCAGTCATCTAGCCAATAGCTAGTGCTCCCCACACCCCAAGGGAACAGACCAGCACCGAGACGGATCGGTACCGGTATTGGTTGGACCCTACTCGCGCCTAACGGAGACCCCGTTCCGGGTTTGTGGTCAGAGTTTTCCATCTCCTAGATGAGTTGCAGGCCAGTGCTTAGAGGCTCATCTCCCCTGCTATCGAAGGTACAGGTACCCATATCTGGTGAATCCTTCGATTCTAGAGCCCCCGATAGAGGCAGTTTAAGGTCATACCCTGGACCAGAAGATTGCGTTTAATAGATTATAATATGCAGTAAGTACGTGAGTTCTTTATTGCCTACAGTAGTTACAAAGGTTCGCAAAACAGTCGTGAACCCAGTTAGGGTATAGGAAAAATATATATTTAGGCAGCCTTTGTTTAAACATTTTAATTGGCTATTATGTATGGTTATGATTTTATAATAATGGTAAGCATGAATAAATTGTTAACATTCTTTGAGAACATTTAATATGAAGTGTTATTTTAATATCTCTTTAATTATTGATTGAGATTTTGTCGTCAAAAAACTCTTCGAGCGAATAGTAAATCTTATTCAATAATAAACTTGTTAAGTTTTGCTTTAAATATATTATAGTCAATTATGTATGTCTTTCAAATACTGCATGGGGGTAAGAATGAGTATTCATAATAAAGAATATATTAAATGTCGCTACCAATCAGACTTTCAGTAAAAAGAAAAGACTGTCTCTGTCAGGTTTGTTACTAATGACTTGCATTTACAGCGACGAAATATTTGTAGATTTTAATTATTTCGCTATGAAGGCGACTGCTGAGGCACTGTAGTGGCGGTAGATTTAATTCGAACTGAAAGGCAAATACCTGAGTTTTGTTTGAAGGGGAAGATTGTTTGCAAAGGATCGGAGCACTTATATCGGCCTCACTATTAATACCGAGGCGTCTATATAACTTATTGGTGGAGTAGCGGAATAGTTTACCTAGGAAGACCTTTGGTACAGCTCTCTACGCTCTCTCAACTCGGAGCATAGAGGGTGGGAAGGGTGGGTTTAAAAGTACCAACCCAGTTTATACAATAGACTAATATTGACTGAACTAATGTAAGGTAAATAGTTATTATTAGAGATGGATCTGCTATGTTATTTTTTTTATATTAGCTTTTGAACACGTGTTACAGTTGTGTCAATATAGTTGCTACGGCTTAGTGTGCAATCAATCTGTACTAAATACTTTAGTTCAGAAGTTCCTTGAATATTAGACATCAAGTAGCATCAAGCAAGTATAAGATTTTTGTAAAGAAACAGTTATGATATTTGATGTTAATTGTGGTGTTGTTGTAGAGTTGACCGAAAAGGCAATATTATAACGTGATTTAACCCCCGACGCAAAAAATAGTTATAAGTTATAAACGTTATAAGTTTGACGTAGATGTCCGTCTGTGTGTGTAGACAGACACGCGTCTGTGGCATCGTAGCTTAAATTGATTACCAGTTTCCTTGCGATGGTTCTTAGCTGTTTGGTTAATAAGCAGTATAAGAGTATCAGCTCTTGTCCAAAATGATGTAATTATAGTTGGAGTCAGGGGATTTTTAACAGTTAGGTTATTGAAACATTTAAATTTATATATGTGTCGCAGTGGTTACCACCTTGATGTCCACGACGTTTTCGTTTCGATTCCCGCATCGGACAATTATTTGTGTGACCTACATATAGTTGTATCCTGGTATATATTTTTTTTATTGTAGGCATATTTATGAAATGTTTGTAAGGTACCCCGCAATATTGGGATTTAAACCCTAGTGCTGAAGTTGTCTTTAAAAGATATAACGGTTATTTAAAAAAGCGCCCCCATTACTAAAAACAACATAATATCTGTAACGCAAATAGTAATAGCAACCAAGGTAATAGTCGAACATGACTTCATCAGTTCCACCTGTAGCACCGTTGCCCGTATTACAATCTAGCGATAAATTCAGTGATTTATTATCCTAGTGCATTTTTTAAGTAACTGTAATGTGGAAAAGCGCACCCAGGATTAAAACAACTTCATATGTGTTACTGAAGTAGTAATAGAAACTGAGGTAATAGTCGCACGTGACCTTGGTAATGCAAAGTAATGCAGTTGCCCTTATCACAGTGTTAAAGTCAGGTAAACCTATTAAAGTCTGGTTTTTAGAGACTTTTTATAATAACAAGCATGGATGTTTCCATTAACGGGTTATTTATTTGGCTAAGTGGTATATCTGATGATGATTGACCACTTCTGACTACCAGAGTTTTATATTATACTACAAGAGTCGAGGTCAATATTTCTAGAGTCATCTACTTTTTACTAAAGTTTACTAATTAAATATTTCTTTTTGTTTTGAAGTAGAATAAAATGAAAGCTATGACTGCAATGTCGTTTTATAATTATTATAATGTTCTATGCTATGTTCCAAATATCTTGACGTTAATCAAAAAACTACAGATAAATTGGTTTTATGATACAAAAAGCAAAAAGGACGACATGAAAATCGTAATTTTTGATATATAACAAAAAATCTGGTAAAGTTTAGATATTCGATGCCCATAAACATGGAACTATTGGCATACCTAAAAATATGTAAGGAGCTTTCAATTTCATATTTTCAAATCCGACTCGCACTTGGGCGATTTTATTTACAACATGTCGTTTACAAGCCATGTTAGGGGCCTACTTGGCGGCTTGTTAAAATGTACCACTTGGGCAACGAGAGCCTATATTATTATAATAAGTACAAAACAAAATTATGCAATTAGAGCCATATTTTGAATGGGCATTTCGACGCCAACGCTCAGAAGTAATTATCAAAAAATATATATATTTCGTCTAAAATTATGTGAATGTAGAAATAGTATCGTCGTCTCTTGTATCACTATGTGGAATTATTGTTAACTTCGTTTGCAAGTGAAATTCGGGATTTGTCATGTCACATGGCATACATTTAGAACGTTTTAATAAAAGCCATAATTGGTAAATGTAGCTTTCAACTAGTGCTTCGGAGAGTTATTGGATAATTTGGTGAAATGGAGCGTTATGCATTGTATATACTAGCTTTTAGATTAGTTCACATAAAACTATAAATTGTACGGTATGGACAAATTATATGCAATTGGTTTTGCAATAGCTAAATTAACTTTCTTTTGTTTATGTTTCCTATGGTTATGGGTGGCGAACTTCACCATGTGGGGCATATAAGTCATCCCGAGGCAATATTTACCAGAGAACCCTTTCTCTGCTAAGATTTTGCCTCGGTACGACAGCAGCATTTCTGAATGTATACCTATCAACTATGAGCTACATACTGCGATCGCCAAACCTTTGTCAAGCGGCATTGTCGATTATGGCATGCGTCGCACGTTGAATCACAAAAAAATCAAAACTGGGTAATAATAATAATATGTGATAATGCTGATTAAGTGATTGTAAAATTATAGAGTTAAACAATTTTAATGTAAGTACTATCAGGACCACATCATTAGGAGTAATCTAAAAGTGTCAAAATTATGACATCTTACGAAATTCTATGTATTAAGTACTAGCTGATACCCCCGAACACATCCGCGACATTTTTGAATGATAACCAAAAAAAGTTCTAACATACGTGATTATATATATTAATACACTTCTAATCAACCCATAAGGATTTTTGTTATAATTTTATTTCTTGACAGTTCTAAGTCACCAATCATTGTCACTAAATGTAATTGTTAATAATAAGATTAGAAATTAATTAAAATTAGAACAAATGTTAACCTAATAATTTTGCATGACATATTTATGTCGAATATAGTGAAACTATACCACAACTATGTAACCTATATTCTGGCAAATAAACATTTTCATTTTCATTTTTCATTTTCATTTTCCTACATGATAAGAGCAAGGAAACAATAAATTATTTCACAAAACTTCTTTGTACACTATATTCCTTACAGGTTTAGTAGGTTGCACCAAAACTACCAGACTGTGGGTTGAACACGTGAGCATGCCACGTGAGAGAAACAGTCTTGCCTCAAGTCAATTCCAGCGAACTTGAGAGTTTGACCTTGTTATTTTTTGTAGTGTGAAACACTTTTAAATGGAACTGCAGTCTTTTTTAACTGAAAAGGGAGATCTTTTGGAATTAAGGGAATACGTCGCACGAACGCTGTTTCTCCCTGGGCGAATCCAGTCGTAATAGTAGCCTCTATATCACGATGCAAAGTTCTGACTAGAAGCCTAGTGTCGTTGCAGAGTTTGGGTGGCTTCAAATTCCTCAGCAACATTATAGGAATACCCACACGCAACACACATCCCCTATTTTACGCCCTTAGGGATGAAATTTGCAAAAATCCTGAAATACATTTTTTTTTATTTTTAAAGGAAAGACTAAATACCAATTTTTGTGCGTTTAACTTAAAAAATTACACATTTTTCATACAAACTTACATCCCCTATTTTACGCCCTTAGGGGTGGAATTTCCAAAATTCCTGAAATACATACTTTTTATTTTTAACGGAAAGACCAAATACCAATATTTAAGCGTTTAACTAAACAAATGACACATTTTTCATACAAACATACATCCCCTATTTTACGCCTTGGGGGTGGAATTTACAAAAATCCTGAATTTTTTTATTTATCTTGTTAACTGAAATTCCCAATATGATATTCAGAAGGCTGTTGGTGCTGCCACGCACGCGTTGCATCAGGGAGGTCACTCTTTTCCGCACTATAGCCCTGAAGCAGTCTGTGCTCTTAGCAAACATACCAGATGCACTGCAAAAACGGGGTAACCCCAAACGCATCCTAAAACCATCGGTGTACATGTATGTATGTGGATGTTTTTATTTACTTATACTGTGTAGTTTTTAATTCCATCAGGCACATCCATCATCTATTTAATTCTAAATAATTACATCAGGTACTGGTCTTAGTTTTAATGTCTTATTAGTTATTTGTTGTGCCGTTTGTATACCCTTTCACTCAAGCCTTACTCTGACAAGGGTTTAAGTGCTAACAAAACTCATATTGAGTTAAGCTCGCCCCTGTACAATAAGCTTCAGATTATATCATTTCTAAATGTATTTTCTGTGTACAATAAAGAATAAAGAACAAGATTTTTTATCAAAATTTGCGATTACTTCCAAAACTTTGAAATAAATATCCCTAAATTTTATTTTTTTACTCAGTGTAAAGACCTTTAACTTTTCCATAACTTTCTCAATAAATACGTTACTGTCAAGTCGTTCATAATTGAAGCAAATGTTGAAATATTCGATAAAGACCGAGGGGAAATTTGAAAATAAAAGTCAGAAAGTTAAAACATTGCACTAGGTCTAGGGATAAAAGAAGGTATTCTTCTTTAAAGTTATTCCCAAGCATAACTTCAATAACTTTACTTAATATGTTTAATTGTCTTTAACTACCTTAACCTGTCTTAAAGAGAAGCACGTTCCTCTTGTGTGTGTATGTGTGTGTGTGTGATTGTGCGTGCGCGTGTTGCGTTTATTTGTCAGTAAGTGCTATTTACAATTATGTCATTTAAATTAATTACCTAATTTAATTAAAAAGCACACCTCAATGAATATTTATTTATGTCTGGTGAATGTGTTATAGAATGAAACCAGGCCAACCAACCACATAGGAAAAATACTTATCATTTAAACACAAGAAGTATACGTTGTACATAGTATGTACCATTACTAAGTAAAACAGATCATATTATGAAACACATAATACAATGGTTATATACCTTTAAATCACTCGGTCTGTTCAGTCTATATCTCACAATACAGCCAACCTAAAATATTTTGTCCGAACCGGCATTTTAATCACGTGGTTAGTCACACGTGATGTTTGGTCAAAGTAGATATTTATATAGATTTCATTGAACGGTTGCAGTTCTAAAATATATTATTCTTATAATAAACAACTTAGTCTTGTATAAATAGCAATCATAACAATAAGTATTATTTCTTATAATCCTTGTTGACTTAGAGCAACTGAATTCCAAGCACTTTTGTCACTTAAATAATTAGAAAATTTGTAATAAAATAAATTAAAAGTGAAAACGGTTTTTATTGACATAGACTTTAAAAAGCGCTTGTAAATAGTCAGAACATGAATAGTATTATAAATTAACTATAGACATTTAATTGTAGGTACAAATACATTATTCGATCGGAGCTTATATTTGATTAAGTAGAATATAATTTATGTTTTTAAGACAACGCTGCAGTAGGCAATCTAATCCCTGTGTCGCGGGGTACTTTACAAACTCAATGACATAATAGACGGACACAAATTACTTTCAGACACAGAACAATTATTTATGGGTCCCACAAATAGTTGTCCGGCGCGGGACTGGAACCCACGACACGAAGTGGCGAGGCGACTGTATTAGCCGCTGCGCCTCACATGCAGTCAGTTTAAGATAATAATGCTTTAGTTAAATAGGTATTTATTAAAGTTATTGTCAAATTGGTTATTTAAGGTTTTTAAATATCAATTTTCAATACTTATAGTTCTAGATAAACTTTACTGCATACCACTAATTTGTAATATACTATCTGTAATGGTACACAGCTTGGCTTATTTGTGACAATTCTCTAATGTAATTGAGAAGTTTGTTATCGATACATTAATAAATGTATATCATTCTATATATAAGTAATATATTCTATTACAGTCAACAACTGACTGGTCCTTTTTGATAAGCGCTAAGCTGAAAGTCGTATTTTATTATTCGAGACATAAACCTACGCAAAATGCTATTTTCGCTAGCGATGTTTTTCTAATCACGGATCTGATTTCTGTGGATTATCTCTCTGGCGTCTTTGATGGCTGCTGTTGGTACCAAGTCGACCAGCCCGGGGCGTATCATTGAACAAAGGTCATTGTACTCTTGATGGTTCGATCATATGAATTTAATGCCGTATTTTGGATTTAACGAGTAAATAGATTCGGTTCTTCGATAGTTTTTTTACATGTACAGCCAGCACATCCAGCTACTCCAATCTGTCAAATTTCTTTTATTTATTTTCAACTTTATCACAAAAGCAACAGGTTCACTTTCAATTGGGGAGATTTGACAGATTGGGGTGGCTTGATGTGCTGGCGTCAGTACCATAACATGGACAATGTAGCACCTCACTCCGTGTTTACATTGCATATGTGTTATAAACGAAATCTCTGAATAGGTACCTAAATTTGCCATAAGTACGTTCCCAAATTAAATGAATATTAGTTTATAAAATAATAAAAAATGGCATTACGTATGAATAAAACGATAATAATAAATAACTTGGGACAACTAACACATTGCCATCTACGACGCAGAGAACGCAAACTACGCAGAGCTTGTGCTATGGCAACCAGACAACTGATAAACATACTTATATATTTCTAAATACTACAGACAAATTACACCCAGACCCAGAACAAATGATCGTGCCCATCACATACGTAGGGGAGCGGGGGGGGGAATTGGAGCCTACTAATGAAAAAGTTCGTCGGTCGTCTTCTTTAGTTTTTACCCCTTTTTCTACGGTACTTTTTCTTTATTTGTTGCTGGTTTCTCCCTCCTTCTTTGTATTATCCTTTTTGACAGCATTTTCCAAGGTTTCAACAGTCTAAGACACTTTCGTAGTGGTGTGTTCCCTTTTTCATGGCATTTAGGCATCTAGAAATAATACATATTAAAATGTATATGGGGTAAGTAATTGGAGCTATAAGGGGTAATCAGAGCCTAATAAGCTCTGATTACCCGAATACCACTCTCTTGAAATTGAATAGACTGATATCCTGAATTAAGCTTGAAATTAAATTAAACGCACCGATTCTCAAAATTGATTAATATGGCTATAAAATAAAACAGGTTTGACTGTAGCAAACACATAAGTTCACTCTTACCTGTCTATTAAAATAACGTATTTTTTATAAGCACGGAGCCAAAAATTGACAAGCGTCCGTGGTCACATAATGCGCGGTACTGGCGAGTCTAGCGCGGTGGGGGTATACGGCCGCAGTATGTCGAAGGCACCTGAGTGGTAACCGAGTGTATATGAGCTATAGTTTTCTCTCTAGGCGCACCACTCCTATTACCCGCTGGCTCTCATTACCCTCCGCTCCCCTACGTACATGGGTTGGGTCGACCCCACGACTTTTAGCTTAGCAGTCAGGTTCAGTAACCACTAGACCAAAATCAGTAAAATTATTTTATACCACTGTATTTAGTGAATTTTATAACATCTATTTGAATATGTAGATATTCAAATAGATGTTATAAAAGTAGATATGTATGTAGTAAAGTAGATATGTATGTAGATATTCAAATAGATGTTATAATTTGTCTGTAGTATTTAGAAATATATAAGTAGGTATGTTTATCAGTAGTCATTATATAGCAAAAATGTTTTAGGTATGTCTTCAAAAATATATAACAACATACCAGTTGCTATAAGAAGCCTGGATTGTATTAAATCATTTAAAAAGAGTTTGTTTAAATTCCTTATAGACAAATGTTATTACTCGATTACTGAGTTTATTAATGAAAAGCAGAAGGTACTGACTTGATGATTAGACCATTACTGTAAAGTTGTCCTGTACTATTTATATTGACTGTTTAAATTAATTATTATTATATTTTAATGTATTATATTATTTGATTTTATCAGGCTTGTTTATCTTTGAAAAATATTGTAAAGTTATAAAAAAATGGTGTTCATTATTTTTAGTAAATTTAGATATTTAATATTTTAACTAAACATGACATTTGTAAAATTGTGTACACCTGTGGTTGATTTTTGTGAACTATTTATTTATATTTAAGATCCTCCTCCAAATTTCACACAATAAATATTGATTGATTGATTGATAGTCTGGTTGCCATAGTACAAACTCTGCCTAGTTTGCCTTCAGATGGCAGTGTGTTAGTTGTCCCAAGATATTTATTATTATTGTTTTATTTATACGTAATTTTTTTAATTTTTTTTTATTAACTAATATTCCTTTAATTTGGTAACATACGTAATTTTAAGTACCCATTCATGAGATTTCATTTGTATTTACACTCGTAAATTTAGTGTTTCAGAAATGTTTTAAATCAGGGGTAATCTATTTGAGTTCATCTTCTTACCTACCTTTTTAATAAGTTGTAATTATATCAACCATTACCCAAAATTACTGAACTACTTTTCAAATTGGCTCTCATAAACAAAATTACAAAAATTTCATCATACTAATCCCGATGGAGAATAAAATAGATGAAACCTATTAAGAACCGTTGCGAAAATTAAGTAACCACGAAATTTAATGAAAAATTTAAATTATTATAAACGATCTCTTATTATTTATAAGAGATCGTTTATAATAATTTAACTTTTTCGGAAAACGACCATTTCAAGAAGAAAGTATTTTATTTATAATGACTTTGAAAATACTTTCTTCGTGAAATAGTGATTCGTAGTCGACTTTTCACGAAGAAAGTATTTCCTTTGTAAACACGTACAAATTTTTTTCTTCGAGTAATAGTGGTAGTAAACATGGCTACATATCAAGCTATAAATTTCTAGTTTATGGTGATTCCGCGTTGTATAGGATTTTCATACAATGATAGGTCAGCTTATATTGAAATGTATAGCTTGATATGTAGCCGTGTGTACAGACGCCAGCACATCAAGCTGTCAAATTTCCCCAATTGAAAGTGAACCTTATGCTTTTGTGATAAAGTAGATAATTGACAGATTAGGAAACCTAAGTTTATTGGCTCTGACTTCAAATGTTATTATTTAATGTAATGCTGAAATTAATTTAAAGATTTTCATTGTTTTATTGCGGTGTTTTACTTTTTAATTTAAGAGAATAAGTTCTCAAACGAAAATTATTTAAAGTAATAAAAAAAACTTCGTTTAAAAAAACCGACTTCAAAAACTAAAAAGTATAAAAAAATATCTTAATAAAGATTTAATTTAATACATCTCTTATGCAAACGTAATACCTTTAATATTAATGAAATAATATAATTTGTATGTGCTACCTATTGATAGGTTTGAAGTCGGTGCCAAGCCAAATGTAATAGTACCTAGTAGGTAGGTACCACACTCGCCGCGCGTTATTCGGCGGAATAGCTTCGTATTTCTACACAAACAACCCATGCGGGCAGACGTCGCGTCGTTGACGGTTATAGTAAAATTTTGATGCGTTGCCTCCTAATTAATCTGTGTGTTTTTCAGGGCCCCAAATATATTCATATATACGCATAATATAGATTTATTATAACTGTAGTAACTCATTCAGGTATTAATATTAACTATATTTTTATGATACAGTTTCATCTGTTTCATATTGTTCTTCAAGTTTATTTACGTAGGTTAATCTTTAGTGTAGGAATTTCATCACAAAGTTTGAAAGTTATATGTAATATTAACTTTTATTTTACTTAGGGCTTGGCACCAACTTCAAACCTATCAATAGGTAGCACATACAAATTATATCATTTCATTAATATTAAAGGTATTGTATAAGAGATGTATTAAATTAAATCTTTATTAAGATATTTTTTTATACTTTTTAGTTTTTGAAGTCGGTTTTTTTTTATATTTTTGCTTTGTAGGTACTTGGTTAGGCCGTATTCATGACCATCTAGCTAAAGAGTCTGTGTGCTGAGGGTTTATGGACTAGGTCTTATTAATGATCGAATAGCCATCAAGTCTGCTGAGCAGAGGGCATGAGTGTATGAAGACTAGGTCTTATTAATGATCGATTAGCCAACGAGTATTCTGAGCAGAGGGCTCATAGCCTAGGTCTTATTTATGATTGATTAGCTAATGACTCTGCTGAGCGGAGGGCTGTTAGACTAGGTCTTATTCATGATCGATTAGCCAACGAGTGTACTGAGCAGAAGGCTCATAGACTAGTTTGTATTGATGATCAAGACAACGAGTCGAGAGAGTTCGAGTCGGACTTGCCCGTAAAAGGCAATGTTTCTTTCCGTAGCAGCAAGTATTTGAGTTGATAGAATGGAAGGTAAATTGTGGTTTACGACTTATGACGCATTAAAAAAAACTACTTACTAGATCTCGTTCAAACCAATTTTCGGTGGAAGTTTGCATGGTAATGTACATAATCTATTTGTTTTAGTTTTATCATCATTCTCTTATTTTAGAAGTTACAGGGGGGGGGGGACACTTTTTACACCTTTGGAATAGTCTCTCGCGCAAACTATACAGTTAAGAAAAAATATATTATTAACCTCAATATCATTTTTGAAGACTTATCCATAGATACCCCACATGTATGGTTTATGAGCCCCCTAAATTTTATTGGTTGTTTGTCTATTTTTCTCTGAAAATCTTAATGCGGTTCACGGAATACATCTGCTTACCAAGTTTCGGCAGTATAGTTCTTATAGTTTCGGAAAAAGTGGCTGCGACATACGGACGGACAGACAGACAAACGGGTGTACTATGCCAAATCGAACGCCAAGTAATCGAATGCCTAAATACTCGAACGTTCATAATATCGAATGGTTAATAAATTAAACATATGTACTCGAATATGTCCTTTGGCGATATCACTGTTTCTCACTATATGGCCGCCGTTCTAACCCAACCTAGCCTACTTTTGTAGTAGCCGTATGTTTCGTTTTATTAACCATTCGATATTATGAATGGGGTGTACTACGCTAAATCGAACGCCAAGTAATCGAATGTCTAAATACTCGAACGTTCATAATATTGAATGGTTAATAAATTAAACATATGTACTCGAATATGTCCTTTGGCGATATCACTGTTTCTCACTATATGGTCGCCGTTCTAACCCAACCTAACCTACCAAATCCATAAGTAGGTAAGGTTTCCATTTCTTGCCATTTGGCTACAGAACCCTAAAAATTGCAGCTATTCCGCATCAAACTAAAGAAAAATCACGTAAATCGGTTCATAAATCTCAGCGTAATCGGTGTACGTACATAAAAAATGCGCTTGTACTAAAAGGTGCGCCTACATGCGCTTCCATAAACGAGCTTATACGCGCGTATTAAACGCTAGTCGTCTGAAATTGTTCTATATGTTCATGCCAAGACACTTTTGAACAGAATGAGTCTAGCTTGACTTGCTAAGATTTAAAAACGTCTGTGCCAAAGACAATTACATCGTCCACATAAACAACAATTTTCATACAAAAATGTCCATAAAATGAAAACTACTGGGCCGAACTTTATAAAAATTTTATGGGACCAAATGGCAACTATTCCGCATCAAACTAAAAAAGAATCACGTAAATCGGAGCATAAATCTACGAGTAATCGGTGTACATACATAAAAAAACCGGTGAACTTGAGAACCTTTTGAGGTCGGTTAAAAATAGCGTTACTTATCACTGGCGACCGTCCCATTGGGACATTTAATATCCTTATAAATCCTAAGATTATTATCCTATCTTAACAAAATGTATATAGGACCTTCTCTTATTTCTATATAAATGTATTACGAGATCGTTGTCAGTTCAGAAAACGGATTTAAAATAAAAGGAAGAAGGGTTTAAGAAGCATTATATTCGTAGATGTGGCTTTGAGATTAGGTATTACATTAATTTTGGCAGGCCAGTGGGCGTGGTTGGTAATTACTTGCCTTTGACGTCACATGTCGTGGTTTCGATTCCCACTATGGACAAATATTTGTGTGCATGAACATGTCTGTTTGTTCTGAGTCTGGGTGTAATTATCTATATAAGTATGTGAATAAAAAAAAGAATATAGTATCTGGTTTCCATAGTACAACTCCGCTTGGTTCCGGATGCCCGTGTGTGAATAATATCCCAGGTTATTATTCAAATCACCACAAACTTTCAACAACACGTTAGAAGTCCTCCAATTTAAAATGACATTAAGTAATAATAAGAATAAGTTTCTAAATAGGATACAAAATAATTATGTTGAGGCCATAAACATAGAATGGCATATTATTCTTATTCTCCGCAGTTAGGCTCAAGCAATATGGAGGAGCACGTATTAAAGGCAAACAAAATAGTAGGCGCTCGTATTTTTCATATTTATTAGAAACTAGGTGAAAAACTACTTCGCTTGTCAATGAAATTTCGCAAGATTTTTCTATGCAATAATAAAATAAAACGTTAAATAAATTGTCAAATGCCCGAGCAATCGGTGTACTACATACACGCAAAAATATAAAGTTTCTTAATAATGTTTTTAATCATATTTCGTTTTGTTGTTGTAGTAAATAAGTTTTTCAATTAAGTATAAGATTTGTACAAACTTAATTTCGATGTGTTCAATCAAAATATTTATCTTTCTCTCTTTCAAATGAAAAATAGAATTGAGCACCTAAAAATCGGTAAGGTTTAGCTTTTACAGGAGCAGTGTACAGACGCCAGCACGTCAAGCTACCTCAATCTGTCAAATTTTCCCAATCGAAAGCGAACCTTAAGCTTATGTCATAAGGTTGAAAAGCTTCTCACATTTCTAAAATATTGCTTATGAATAAATGAAAAAATGAAATTGAATTATAAAACTATATTTATACTTTTTATTACTTTAATTTCATACATTTCTCAGAATTACTCCAACACCACATTTATAAGGATTCTAGCGTACCTTATATACGTTTGTGATCAGGTTCTTGGTAACGACTCTTATAAGTTCGTATTCGTAAACGACTTTTTATTTGATTATTAGAAAGGTATACCTTTTATTACTCTGAATAAAATCGTTCACGAACAAAGCCGGTCTCTTACGTACTTGAGTAAACATGTTCATCATAATATTACAGCTAAAGCTAGTATAAACTAACGAATCTCATCCCATTGCTTGTTTTCAGCTAATAGATTACTTTACGCTATCGAATCTTGACTAATACTTGTACTAACAGCAACTAGGCTCTTTATACATACCTGCAGGCATTAGTCAACGTCAAAGTTAATTAACACTATCAATAAAAGCGTAGGTAGTACAGACTAGGAGAGATCAAATATTCAATGTCAAACTTCCAACACTTAGGTTACTAGCCATGGATCACATCGATTAGGTTGGTTAGGGATTACATCGCACAATCAACATGGTGTGTCGGGTTAGAATATTTGATAGAGGGCGCGTATGATGCTTCGTGGTGTGAAAATATACGTGGGACATATTATAGTGCACAAGTGTAATAATAATAATATTATATCCTGGGACATTATTCACACACGGCCATCTGACCCTAAACTAATCAGAGATTGTACTATGGAAACCAGATAACTGATATACTACATACAATAGTTTTCTGTTGTAAATACATACTTATAGATACATAATTTACACCCCGACTCAGGACAAACAGTTCACGTTCATGCACACAAATATCTGTATCGGATGGGAATCGAACCCACGACCTGCGGCGTGAAAGGCAGCGTATCTACCAACCACGCTAACAGGGCCAACGGCAAGTGTGTGCGCAAACAGAGGGGCACTTTCTATTCCATCACTCTCAAGATCCGATGGGATGAATAGCAACCACTATGTAAGTTAACTAAGCCTAGTTGATGAAGTAATTACCTACGCTCTTTTGAAGCTGTAAGGTTGTAACTTTAAAGCTTTAGTCCTATCCTGGGACATTATTCACACACGGCCATCTGATCCCAAACTACGATATACTAGAGGTACATATACTACTTTTTCTTTTATAAATACATACTTATATAGATAATTACATCCAGAATCAGGACAAACAGACATGTTCATTGTTCATGCACACAAATATCTGTTCTGGGTGGGAATCAAACCCACGACCTACGGCGTGGAAAACAAGTATTTGCCAACCACGCCACGGTTATAATACGAAAGCTCCCGTTTTGATGAAGTCAAGTTCAAACAACCGTATCCTACGCAATACGCACGTGGATTTTTAAAAAGATTGCGTGCGAAGTTAAACTAATACGCGGGCACTCGTTTTGACGCGGGACTCTCTACTGACAGCACCGCGACAACCGCTTAGGCCGGGACTCCACCTCATTGGGGTGGGGGGAAGAGTCAGCAACACTTGTTTGCTGACTTTTAAAGGCCGGCAACGCACTCGCGACACCTCTGGTGTTGCGAGTGTCCATGGGCGGCGGTGATCACTTACCATCAGGTGACCCACTAGCTCGTTTGTCGCCCTCTGATAAAAAAAAAATGCGGAGTCAAGACATACAGAGAGGAGATGTTTTTAAAACAACCAAGAAAAGAAAAAAAAAAAAAAAAAAACCCTATTCGGTAACAAGGCAAATGTCAAATGTCCGATGTAAATAATTGTTATCACGTGTAATAGTCAAGATTGGTGCCAGCACACTTCAAGCAACTGTTCTTTTGAAGCTTCGGCAGCGATACAATTATTCGAAAGAGCAGCGCCTCACATACATACCTATTTCTTTGAATTGAAATGAACCACATTTTTAACACCTGATTTTGACAGCCTGACAGGCTTTGACAAGCTACAAGCAACAGGTTGTTGCTATAGCAATAACAAGTGAATTGGCCTGTAATTGGCCAAAATATTTTCGTCGCTATGGGACACCAATTTGTCTTCCAATAGGAGATTGTGTCAAAACGTCAAGTTGTCTGTTTATTTTTATAATTTGTAACTTTATTTTTATTGAGTGTTTTTTTAAATTTACTTTGTACAGCTGTGTTAGTTTAAGTACATGAGTAGTATCGACGCAGGCAGTGATTATGACAACGCCTCCTATGGTCAATTTACCACATCGCTGGGTTCACTTGTTCGGTGCCCTCAGTATTCTGAGCAGCGGTTTTTCAAAGGTGAGAGGGGCTTGAGAATTCATCTAGGGAAAGTTCACAAATCCCAAGGTATAGCACCGAGCCCCAATGTTCTTTCTATCACCAATTCAGATATAAATTCCAGTTCGCATCAAAATCCCCTTTGGAAAACATTATCTTTATGCAAAAATTCAATTCCGGTACTAAAGCACGTTCCTCGGGGAGCAAGGCCGGTAGTTGCTCGCCATTTAGCAGAGTCTATACGCCTTGCTGTCCAGGAAAATAGTGAAGCCGCCTGGGAACAGCTGCTCTCCTTCCCTTTCAGAATTTTGCATGCTAAAAAAGCTAATAATTCCATATCCCTAACGGCACAAATAAAAAATAACTGCAACAATTATAATGCTACAACTTTTACTCCAACATCTTTGAAAGTCCATAGGCGCAACCTAAATAGAAGCTCTTTTCAGCATGTGGAAGCTAAGTTAGGGGAGGGTGACATTGGGGGTGCTGCACGACTGCTTTTTAGTAGCGATGTGGTGGCAGCTTGCTCCGCGGACACCCTTGCTGTTCTGGAGAGCAAGCACCCAGCGCCTAATGATGGCCTTACTTTCCCCGCTCCTCCCGATGACACATATAATCCCCTTTTTGTCAGTGCTCGGGATGTGATTACTGCCTTGAGCTCCTTCCGTAGCGGTTTCGCCAGTGGTCTCGATGGCTTGATGCCACAGCACCTCAAAGAACTGACGAGTGCGAGTGCTGGAGCGGCTGGCGAGCTACTTCTGACGGAGCTCACGGCCTTGTCTAACTTAATGCTTCACGGCGGTGTGGATGGTGCTGTCATCGACGTGCTTTATGGTGCCAACCTATTTGCTTTAAACAAAAAAGATGGCGGCATCCGTCCCATTGCCGTTGGAACCACTTACAGACGCATGACTGCTAAAATGTGCTGTAAAAAGATTTACACAAAATAATCAAACCTTTTCCAGCCTCTTCAATTGGGTTTTGGCTCTAAAGGAGGTTGCGAAGCGGCCGTACATGCGCTGTCAGCGTACATCAATAGCGGGGAAGGTGAGGTCGTTCTTAAAGTCGACGTAAAAATGCTTTCAATTCCATTAATAGGGACGTCTTGTTGACAGAAATTATGAAAGAAATCCCGGAAATTTACAATTTCTTACACCAGTGCTACAGAAATCCTTCCAAATTAATTTATCAAAATCATGTTTTGAATTCTGCTGTCGGCTGTTAACAAGGCGATCAACTCGGACCAGCTATTTTTAGCCTAGCAGTCCACCCAATAATTCGGCGTCTAAATTCCAAATTCAACGTGTGGTATTTGGATGACGGGACTCTAGGAGGCGACGTAAACACTGTTTTTAATGATTTACTAACCTTTCAGCTTAACCTTTCAAAATGCGAAAATTTTATTTCAGACCAAACAGACCGACTTAACACTATCCAAAAATTTAACACAATTGCCCCGAGTTTAAAAATTTTAGATAAACGATCCCTCCGCCTTCTTGGCTCCCCGATTCTGGACGAATCTTTCTCTTCATATATAGACGAACAAATACAAAATTTTTGTGACATTTCAAAAAGATTTAACAAAATCAATACTCATTCGGCGTATACTATTATTCGGCACTGTTGTTTTGTTCCCAAATTTATTTACGTGTTACGTTCCTGCCACCTTTGGACACAGGTTGCTCTTTTAGACAAAGTTGACAAAATTATCCGTGATCTGATACACTTACAAATATTCTCAATTTAGACCTGGATGACCGAGCATGGCTACAGGCCACTCTTCCTGTTCGCCTGGGCGGGCTCTGGATCCGCAAAATATCCCATGTAAGCTTACCGGCATTTCTGTCATCGGTCCATAGTACGGAAGCCCTTACCAGGAAAATTCTTTCATCATCACTGGTTAGTTCGGAAGTACCGTGCCTTACCGAAGCCATTAATGCCTGGAAAATAGCTTGTCCGAATACGGATTTGCTTAACTATCCGTCCTCCCAGAGGCAGTGGGACCAGCCGCTCTGCAACCTAGCTCGGAATTTGTTATTAGATACATCGGTTAATCTCGCAGAGCGCGCCCGCCTACTGGCTGTGGGAGAATGGGAGTCGGGCCTTTGGTTACAGGCGTTGCCGTCGTCTAACATAGGGACCATGTTGGACGACAACTCTTTCCGGATCGCTGCCTGCCTTCGTCTTGGGGCGCCCTGTGTTGCTCCGCATCGATGCCTCTGTGGAGAGTCTGTCAACCGCCTCGGACACCACGGCCTGTCATGTAACAGAAGTGCAGGTCGGCTTCCACGCCATAGCAGCCTAAACGATATTATTCGTCGGGCTCTTGTCACCGCCGGCGTCCCAGCTGTGATGGAACCAAACGGTTTGGCACGCGACGATGGCAAGAGACCAGACGGGATGTCGTTGCTGCCTTCGAAGTTGGGTAGGCCTTTGGTGTGGGACGCGACATGCGTTGACACCCTAGCCCTATCACATCTTCCAAGTACCAGTGCGGCGGCGGGCGCTGCCGCTGCCTGTGCGGAGACTCTCAAGCGGCGCAAATATGGTAATTTGATAGGAAATTACATATTTGAGCCGTTTGGGGTCGAAACGCTTGGAACGTGGGGTCCGAGTGCCCGTGGTCTTTATCGCCAGATTTCGAAGCGTTTGGTTGACGCTTCCCGTGACCAGAGGGCTGGCTTTTTCTTTGGCCAAAGAATTAGTTTAACTATACAACGTGGTAATGCAGCCAGTCTTCTGGGCACGTTTTCTCATGGACTCGATTCGGAGGAATGCTACGACGCCATCTGTAGTTAGTTTTAATTTATTTATGTATATACTTTTTCGTAGATTTAGTTTATCTATCAATTAATTAAGTAAATGTTTCAATGTCAGATTAGTTTGTAAATAAATAAACTGCAGTACAAAAAAAAAAAAACAACCAATATAATTATGCTATTGATACATCTTTCCGCTCAGCTTCAGTGGAGATCGCTGTGCGGAGATGTGTAATATTAGTATGGCACGATGAAAGCGGAGATGAAGAAAGGAGATGAGAAGCGGCTGTGCGCTGACGACGCGCAGTGGTGACGAGAGATGTGGTTATCTCTGCTTTAGTGGGGTCCCCCGAGCAGAAAAACATCTCTTCTCTCACAGCACACCGAACACATCTCTGGTTTGGTGGAGTCCCGGCCGTAAGGGTCTTCTTGTCGATGCGCATGTTTATGTGAGTGTGCCGTTTCGACCGTTTGTAGGTAGTTTTCGTCCTGTCTATTTTTAACACGCTTTTATTAGCTTCACTTGTAACTATGTATGTAAGAAAATCTTGGAATCTTAATTTGACCCACTTCCTAGTCTCCGATTAGGATGAAATTGTGCACACGCTCTGAATTCTGATGACAATACATGACTAGCTAAGAAACGTCATTACAAATCCAATATGGCGGCCTCCCCAAGATGGCGCGCTGGCTGTTTGAAATCCACCCCCATGTTATGAGTATCAAATGAAAGGGTTTGCTGTCAGGAAACTTTTGTAATTTTTTGTGCGTGCTAAAAGCGTGTGTTTTAGTTTTTTAAACTATTATTATTATACTGAGCCTCTCTCTTTGGTCCAAGATTGGACGGACTGAACGGAAGAGTTGGTCTAAATAGAATTGCAATATTCTAAAAAGTTATGATTATATTGGATCATTCTTTCATATAATTATTGTAAAAACTACAATGAAACTATTTTTATTTGTTTTTATCAAGTTCTTTATTTTCTCCTTTTCTACGAATGTGATTCCAAATTATAAAAGTTAACAAGAGATTACCTTGAAAATCTTCTAAACACAATGAACGCAATATTAGATGATATCAGTATGAAACTCAAATAAATATAAACAAAGCAAAGGACTTGGTAACTTCTAAATTTCCACATAAAATCAACGATCCTTTCAAAATCAACAATATTCCAAAAGAACAAGACGGCCAATTTCAATTTGTTATATTATTATTTTTACCGATATATTTAATAAGACTTTAAATAAGTCCTTACTATATATAGCTCCAAATTCCGGTTGATGGCAGGAAACACCTTTATTTAACTTTTTAAAGATGTAAGTAAATAAGTATATTATTATTTACACTGACCACTCCAAGTAAGGCACCTCTTTTATAATTAAAAGACTTAAGTAATTTGTGATAGGTATATTAATATTTCCAAGATAATCACTACAGGAACTGCCTCTACACTTACTTATACGTCACTTTGCGGGTTTTAAGTAACTAGTAGCCAGCAGCTAGATTAGTTGTTTAGCATGGTTATTACTTAACAGTGATCATAAACAAATAAGTTTGTGAATATCTTTGTTGAAATACTTTGCAATATCAGTCGCGAACAACCAACATAGCATTAACCATATTTACATAAAACCCTTTAAAATACTTAAAACTACTTTATAACATTTACTTTTACGAGAAATAACTTAAACAGCGTGCCCAAAAGTCTGCTGTGTGGAGTTACCTACACAAGCTACAAACAGCTAAACTAAAAGGGTGTCGATAACGTTAAAAATAATACATTGGATAGGTACAGTCGACGCAAAGTCCAGTGGCGTGAGATCTAGTAGAGTTTTTCTGCGCGAGGCTTTGAACCAAATCAATGTATTTTTTTTATTAAGAATCATCTTGGGGTATGTGCCATAATCGCCACGCTTGGCAGACGGGGTGGCGATCGCAGGAAGTTGGTCATAGTAGACAGAAGGAAGCTTTTGCCCGTCCTGTGATAGATATTAACTCGGGTCGACTTTTACGCCCCCTGCGGGATGAGACGGGGGGGTGGTATTCTGATATTTGCCGCCGCCGTCATCACAAACACAGTATTGTATACATTTCATCTTCGAAAACTCGTGCCTTAGTAAAGGCGCTGTCAAAGTGTATGTGTCTATTGTACTTCATCCTACAAGATTACCTAGATGGCGATTCTACGCTTAAGAACAAACAATGCATATTTTATTTCCCCTTTTGGATTTATACAACGTGTTACAGAAATAGGTTGTTATACATTATATGAAGAGATCAATCTGAACAAGAATGGGCCGACCATTAATCTGCAAAATACCTCGGCGCTAAACTTGATAACTTTGCATTCAAATTTTCTGTTAGAGGAATAGTATTTTACATGGAAATTTTCACTAATCAATAAGTCAGTTGTGTAACTTTCTCTTTTCAGTGAGCAGTTGATACCGTTGTGTCAAAGTTGTTCAAGCCACCTAATAAGCCTCAGACATAGCTTAACGATTGAAATTAAACCACTTAGGTGGTCACCGATCTATACTATACTATTTTCTATATTGAATATATTTTTTGTACTCAATTTTAGCAAATATTCTGAACGGATATTTATACATACAATACAATACAAATACTCTTTGTTGTACAACAAGATTTACATGTGAGAGTTAAATATCGTAAAATATTCGGTCTTAGGATGGACAAGATCAGCAAGAATAATAAAAAAATGATTTTTAGGTCTGATATAGGCAGCATAGTTTTGGTAACATATTTACAGCGCTTGAAATACAGATATTTTAATGATACATATTTTAATTATACACGTTAACGGTAGAGTTTCTGTGAATTATGATGATGATTATAAACGAGAACAAATTACTTACGTGCAAACTTTTGGAATAGATAATTCTGAACGCATGATCAACTTTGTTTGTAGAAATGTATAAAATAGGTATGGCCATTTGTTAGGTGCTAGATAGATCACACGCGAAATTGCATCCAACAGTTCGCTGCCGTTTATTCACAAACCGGTAGGACACCTGGCTAATTCTACCTGACTACACAAATTAGTAGAACTATTCCATGAAAAATTACATATTGTGTTGACAACCTACTAAGCGGCTTGAAACTGATACAAAGGTCACCATCAAAGTCACCAAGACCACTAGGTACCTACCATGGAGCCTATTACAAATAGTAATAGTTCCATGGTACCTACTGAAGAGAGAACGATAAATTAGTTTACTTTTTTCCTCGTAGACCTTTATGTCAGAGGTATTATTAAACTACATAAAATAGAACCTCGTGATATAATATTTAGATAATTATCTACATTATGCCTAATACACTCTGATCTTATTTATATTTACTTAATTACTATAAAAATAAATTATATTCGTTATACAGGATTACTTGTAAAACACCAACAATCTTCAACTTTATAGCTAGTATTTTAAGGAACAACTTTTCTGTTCGATTACGGAAGTAACTCAGTACATAAAAAAGTGTCTTTGTGGTACTGTCGTGATATTAGTAGGTCTATATTTCATTCATAAACGAAAGGACGACGCTCAGCTCTCGCGTATGCTGCTAATAATAATAACTCTTTCTTCGCCAGATAATTATCTAGTAAATTTCATGAATTGGTAAATTTAGAAATGTGGTTGCATAATGTCGGGAGACTTCCGACACATTGTCACGTTGTCACTATCGTGAGTATGCTTGCTAGGTGTGATACCTAGCTAGCATCCTCACCATTTCCGTGTATTCGATATTGGAATTCCAATACGTCATGGTAATAAAATTTACTGTACACACAATTAATCGAAGGATATGGGGCGCGGCGGCCAAAAAAGATCGTGGCACTCGAGTTCATGCAGCGCGCGCCCATCATCAAAACCGACGGACACCTGGTGGCTAGATAAAGGTTAACTTCAAAAGCGTTTGCACTGCTTTCCCTTCCCCGCGCTTCGGTAGGTTTACGTAATCTTTGCGATGCGCGTAGAGTTATAAACATTCAAGCGCGAAATTAAATTAATAGGTAGGTACTAGGGATGTATCTGCATCCGTAAATGCGGTACTTCCGCATCAATTCAGACATCCGCAACCACTTCCGCATCCGCAATAATCGATGCGGAGTTGCATGCGGATGCGGATGTCGCACAACTAGGTTCAAGAAAGAAATTGGGTGGGGCTAGGACTAATAGGGGCGAAGTTTCGTTCGATGACAACTTTTGGCGCGTTTGTTATTGTGCATCATTTGTTTACCGTAAATTAAACATTACGTATTGCGCTCCGTTTATCGTAAACAAGTGTTGTTGTTGTTTGTTAAGGGAGATTTAGTTGATGAAAATCCTCTTAAATGGTGGAGTGTCCACCGAGAAGAATTAAAACTATTGTCACAAATAGTTCGCAGATTTTTGCCGACACCACCAGGCAGTGTTCCAAGTGAAGAATTATTCAGTCGTCCGTAAGTCATACCCGCAGGTATGACTTACGAACCTCTGAGTAACAGACTTGACCGTGGGAAAGTGGCAATATAAGGAATATATATATTCATTGAATATAATTCTCCAATTTTTTATTTTTGCTATTAATTAATAAAAATATGAAAAACCATTCTATTCTTGTAACTTTATTTCTGTACCTATATATTTTTTGAAAAAATCTATCCATATCCGCATCCGCATCTGCAGATGTGAACGCAAAAAAATCCGCATCCGCATTCGCATCCGCGGATGTTTAAATATTTGCAGCCGCAACATCCCTAGTAGGTACCTACTTATTTTTGTACGAAAATAAAATCTAACAAATTATTAAAAGTTGTAGGTATAACAAAAGTTGTTCATTGTGTTGTTAGCTATATAGTCTTACGAGGTAGTTGGTGTTTTACAAGTACCACTCTTTAAAAGTGTTACATGAAGAACTCCTGTTTACGTAATAAACAAAAAACAATCTTTTACCGATAGGTATATCTACATTACAAATATTTATAGCACCATACATGTATCTAACTGTATACAGAGTAATAATTAGTGCTACCCGTTGTCGCTCAGTTCATGTTAGGTCATGGAAAAAATATTAAGCTTTGTTTAAACAGAATTTCGACTGAGCCTTGCACCATCTA
Organism: Pseudoips prasinana; assembly: GCA_951640165.1. Taxonomy (NCBI): domain Eukaryota; kingdom Metazoa; phylum Arthropoda; class Insecta; order Lepidoptera; family Nolidae; genus Pseudoips; species Pseudoips prasinana. The sequence goes on along the minus strand of OX621237.1, from coordinate 20,128,761 downwards.
CATATTATGTCTCTTGGTGTACGCGACAGTCAAATACACCCGGATCATCCTCTGCGTTGGCACTGGCACCGTCTTTCCAGTTACGTTTTATATGCCCCGGATAATGAGATCACGGTTAACCTAGGGTGAGTCAAAGTTAATAGAAACTCTCGTGACATTGTAGACAATCTGGCCTATCACTTCGACCGCAAACGCACTGTAACTATCATTGCCCTCTATGACCTTTAAGTTGCATCTGTATCAGTCAAACTTCCTACCCGATCCTTGACCAGATGAATGCTTCGCGGATTACCATATAGCCAAAGTTGCTCAAATCAGTCTTCTCATGCTTCAATCCATCATTTAGTCTGTTGTATCGAGGTTCGAACCCCAAAGCTATACAACATATGGATATAATACTTTGTAGTTTTGTTTCATGTTGTTATATGCTAGAGCCCTCGCCTCATTTGTCTGAAGAAGCATGATGAATTATAGCCTCCTAGGCTTTAATGAATCATCCTTAATATAATTCATTATGAACGTCATGTCAAAAAAGAAGAAATACTTCTTATTTTCACTTTTGTTGGCCAAATCTTTATTCTTATATGAAAAGTGTTTGATGTTTTCTGACATTCGTAAGTTTGTCGTAATATTATTACGATAATAAAATTTTAGTTTTACAGCTAATATCGTAATGCAAAGTCTAGGTAGATCTTAACCAGCATCTACCTATCCAGGGTACGTGCTTTGCTGTTATGCTATGAACGATACACGCTGGGAGATTAATTAATGAGTTCCAATGCTAATACCTTACGAAGGATGGACATGCCATCGGTTACCTAATACCTAACCTTTTTATAGCAAAATGTCCATATAAAATAAGGATCATATACAACCAATTTGAACAGTAAACATTTATTATAAACGGCTTAGACCCCTTTAAGCTGTTTTTTTATGTACATATAGAATCCATTTATATTTGATATTACCGTATCCTTTAAATTCCAGACTATTGAAGTAATGCCTCTTCTAACCCTCTTCAAGATAATCCTCGAAATATCATGAAGATAATTCAAAATTATTATTTATTTGTTTACATAAATAGACTCGAGATAAATTATATAGCTATATTGGAGGTTTAACTACGCATCTGTTACCTTATACAGGGTGAACGAGGAGTTGACATTCAAACTCAAAATTTTGATACTTTATGATGACGCGTATCCGAATCACACGTATTGAAATTCTACGATTTTGCGTAGTTTTCGAGATATCATTTTTTATGATTTTTTTTCGTAAATTTCACCTAACATCAGGTTTCGATTTTTTTCTCGTTATGTTGAACATTTGTGGATTAGTTTTTTTTTGTGATAAGCATAGTTTAACCTAACACTCTATAAAGTACCTATCATTACAGAACTGACTTAGAATTTATTCGAAAGTTCAGAATTAGGGTTTGAGCTCAGGACTCATAAATTTTCAAAGTATCAAAAAAACGCAAAATCGTAGAATATATGTACATGGGGGTGATTCGGATACTCCTCATCATAAAGAATCTAAATTTTGAATTTGAACGTCAACTCCTCGGTCACCTTGTATAACGTTCACAATAGCAAAACCTATGTCCGAAGGTGCTAGCTACATCATTGGAGTGTGTTCGCACCGCGAAAATAAATTAGTACGTAACCGATGTGATAAGATATTAAATTATATAGGTACATCTGCTTATATTTCTTATTTTGAATTGGACTTACTGTGGCTCCATTCACCTTGCTATGGCTAGTATTAGTTATAAGTTATTAATATTATATCGAGAACCCAGTGGTTAGACAAACCTAACTTAGGCTTTAAGCCACTGATTGTATAAACAAATAATAAATTGTATGTTAAATGAAATAAATAAAAAAAAAATAATAATATTGAGTTATTTTTTTTATCCTATCGTTTATATTTGGACGCTGTTTTCACTGTGTCACCAGACAATAGAGCGGGGCTCAAGCCGTTAGCAAATAAGACTAAAAATTATACTACGCTGTTTGGGGTTTGAACCGTAACGCAGAGCGTTTACTGATGCAAAGATGGATGAGAACAGAAGAAACATATAGAGCTCTACACGAGAATGTAGCGCTATGGGCAGCAGTTGTAATAATGTTTAGGTTTAAGGCTATCACAATACTACTGGTCATTATTGATAGACTTATCCTACTGGATAAATAATAATTCTGTGAATTTTAACTATAAAGGTCGACGGCGTGCATATCACTTGAGAAACTTGTGCTTCAATATGATTCGTTTATAAGCTCCATAATTTTGAAGTTAAAGATGATTACGAGTTAAGAATCATTTATATGTACATATGAACCTAAGAAATATATGTAGAAATCAACGTTATACTGTCTCTAATAGAGAGGTGTAGATATTTTATTTGCTTTGAGGGTATGGTGTCGTTTTTATTACATTATATAAACGAACGATCAGCTGCAATAATATTTAAACAATTCCGTTGATATCATAAACTCATTTTAACGATCAGTATGAAAATAAACTCTTAACATTTACTAGAACGATACTTAAAAGCCCTGGATTTTTTAAATCTTCCCAATAGAAAGATTTAAAAAATCCAGGGCCATAAAACATTCCTAATAATAAATATATTATTAGGAATGTTTAGCTTGCCAGGCTATGGTTTCTTCATTTTGCCGATAACAGTGTCTATGTAAATCTCTATAAATTAGGATTTATATTGTATTCGTATATGCGTGTTTATTTATTATTAAAGCAGCTGTCTGTTTGATGATTCAAACGAGACAATTCACTTTTGAACGCTTTTACGTTGTCAGTTATACTTGTAGATATGTAGATCGCACACGAGGATAACTCAGGCTTTCAACCTTTTTTAGGAGGGCCTTGACAGGATAAAAGCTTATAAAGGCTTTAGATTGAAAAGTCATGAAAGTTTCCTGGCCACTACCACAGCTACGATCGATGCATAAAAAGTGAGGGCAACCTTATGGCGAGATAAATTTGCTCCTCCTCTGTTTGTCCCGCCAAAGGTAAAATTACCTCCGGGACATAATTTGCTATGGCCAACCTGGAGGACTCTTAATAGACTACGTACCCAGGTTGGTATATCCAAAGAAAACATGTGCAAATGGGGTTACATTCCCACATCACAAAACATCTACGTGTGCGGCGTGTCACCCCAAAGTATGGCACATTTATCTGATTGTCCCTCTTGTCCAGTCTCTTGTTCCCTTCAGGACTTGTATGCCGCTTCAGGCAAAGTGATCAGCGTTGCCCAATTTTGGGCAGATAAAATCTAATCCTTACCATCGACACGATAAGAAGAAGAAGACCTTTAGGTGTAAATAAAATATTAACACACAGTTGTGTGTCAAGAAGAAAACCATACGAAAAAAGCATAAGACCATAGTTATATACCAAGATGATTTATAAGCGGGTTCTACGGTCAAGGCTACCATGGTTTTGTTGCTATAAATATTTTGCTCATCTCTAGCAAAAATAAACATCATAGTTGCTTTATGCAAAAATGAACGTGAATAGTTGTGACGGATTTATTCAGTGAAATATCGTACAGGGATTCATCCCTCATCTCATACAATGGCTTTACAAGGTTTGAAGTTAAATACTTCCTGCCTCACTACACCATAACTTCCTGCGTCACATAGGGTCATAGTGGCGAACGTGAAAATGTTTTTTTTTTATAATGACGTTCTTTATTGCAGTTTGTGGTAGGAGTTGACTCTTCAATTATTTTATATCAGTGTGCGCATGCGAGTATCGAGATTCGAGCAAACGATATTAATAATAGGTTGATTATATAAAATCAATGCAGAACGCATAGGCGTTTGATAAAACCTGGATCTAGGAACTCTGAGCCATATTTCAAACATTCTTTTTAGGTAAATATAATGCCTAATTATACAGACGGTACACGTGCAGTTCTTTGAAATTATTATTGTGTTTCTAGTTTTTCTGGCCATACGATATGTAGGACCATAATTGAGGACGACTTGTTAAATTTTCATCGTTTTTTTTAGCCAATATTATATACCACTATCGTATCATTCAAAGACTCGATTTATAGAAAAAAACAAATATCAAATCTTCAAAATGCATTACATTTGGCGATATATTTTTTTTTCTCTTTGAGATAGCATACTTCAATATTTTAGTGCTGATAATTATTTAACTAATAAGATATGTTTTTTAACTTTCGTCAAAGATTAGTATTTAATTTGGATGGTGGCAAAAATACAATTTGTTTACTAGTTCAGGCGTAGGATCATTACAACGGTATAATATTTATTTATTTATTATTTAATTATATAATTATAATAATAAATAAATAATAATATTTATTTATTTATTATTAGAATTATATAATTATAATAACGCTCTGCGGTAGAACTCAGAGTGGTTAATTGATATGTTGTCGTACGAACATATATTATTTACTTATACTTACTGGCGGGATATCTTATTCTTACAGGATAATTGGTATCAATGTCTAGTTTTAAAGGTAAAGAAAACTACCGATTCTAAGACCGGACAATCATGAATTTATTTAAATATAATTTAAATTCATGATTGATTTTGCCTTTGTTTCAGTTGGTTTTGTTTGGTGGGTTGGTTTTCAATCGTAACTTAACCAACTGAAAACAAAGCCAAATTCAATCATGAATTTAAACAAATATAATATATATTTATACAAGCAGTACCTTTAGCTACGATATGGAATACAAACTGTATAGTAAATCCGTGTGCCGGTCTTAGTTTTGTAAATATTATGACGCACGTTTCTCGTCACTCGATATTACTTTAGTTAATTTCCAATGCATATTATATAAAAGTATTTGAATTATACGCTAAAAGGCTACAAAGTTTATGCTTCACGTATTAATTTACCTAATAATAATAAATATCCAATTTTTCGCTACACAAAAGCTTTTCTGGCTTCTGTGGACTTATACAATAGACGTATCTTCCTTCCGCCGACGTGTAAAAGGAGCTTAAAGCATAGAATGTGCCAAACCCACCAAGTAGTATTAATAGATTTTCTTTTGTAAACCGGCACACCCTTTCTCCGCATTATCCCTTAACTAAGATTTCATATATTTTATTTTTATCGATTTTGGACCTTATTCGAAAGTAATAAGGTTGAAATTTATACTTTTCCCTATACCATACATCCAGTTTAAGGATTAACGGTGAAGAAAGTCAGTATAAGTGCTGTTCAAAATTTCGCAGGTATGGAGTAGAAGGATTCCCACAGTTATTCATTGTATGCAGGATGTGCGTGCAGCACCCATCGGAACAGCAAGAGAGTAAGGCAAGCTAGGACGAAGAACGACACCATGACACGGAGGTTCTTCTCTGAACGCTGGTCACGTTCACTGGCGCGGAGACGTTCAACCAGCCCGTTCTGAAACCGAAGATTTTCTCATGTTAATATAATAATCACAAATATCAAAATTAACTATTAAGATATTTTTAGAGACCATTTTAGGTATAGTGCTACAAAATGGTCTCTGTGTTCTACAAAGACTTTTTTTTGTTTTTAAAAAGAAAACGCCTGCCCTAGGGAATCTAATCACTGTGTCGCGGGGTACTTTACATACATATAATAGGCGGACACAAATTACATCCAAATTCAGAACAACTATTTATGGGTCACACAAATAGTCGTCCGGCGCAGATATCGAATCCACGACACGAACCGTAGAGGTGACTGTCTTAGCCGCTGCGCCACACGCCACAGGTTTATGGTACTTCTGACCTGACCTTTCTTGATAACTTCTCCGACAGGCATACTTTTTATTTTGGGAGATCAAGTGGCGAACACTTGATCTCTGTCACCCCGTTAATATGGATTAAATTCAAGCAGTTAGCTCGATGTCACATGTGACAAAAAAATCGACCAAAATGTAGTTTCTATAATCGCTATTGCCGCTTTAGAGTAAAACTCATAAATCACTGCTAAAGGGAAAGATAAGGTGTTATCTATGGGTACATGTATCGTATAATCTTTCTAGCTTTATTTACTTTACAAATGTTAAGCTGTTCACGTTGATATGTAAACCGTCGGGTTCATAATGGCTCGGGGCTAAAATGATGAAAGAATCTTATTTCTAAGGGAAGGATACCCCACCATTTTTAACCTACTTCAATAAGAATGATGTTTTGTTTGTATGTTATGTTATGTGTGTTATGTGTATATATTATGCAATTTCTCCCTTGTTTAAATGTTCATTTTAATAATTTAGACAGTATTTTTGAAAAGAATAGTTGAAGGATTTATTTTAAACTCTTTTTTATTTAGGTTGCATTTTAATAAGATATAAAATCCGACCAGCAGCGGATGCCACCGCAAATGCGATCTCTTTTGCGACATTTTTCACTTATTGACAGTTGGCGTTTAATAAAATTACCCGTCGGATCCGCAAACTTAATTATATTGCGAATTTAATTGCTAGAAAGCTTGTACCTAAGTTTGTAGAAAAAAACCGAAATGGTTAGGTAGATAACCGCCAAAGTGGTTTAATTTCTGAGCGTCTCCGTGCTTCGGAGGGTACGTTGAGATGTTGGTCCCGTTTGTAGTCATTTGACAACAGACATTAAGCCTTGTCAGAGGCTTACTGGGCCACTTGAACAACTCTGACACTAGTAGTAATAAGTATTCCGAAACCATTTCCTATTGAACAAAACAATAGTTATTAACATTGGTTCACAAATAACGAAGAAAACGCGTAGGTAACAAAACAAAATATAAAACAAACACACAGTCGAATTTATAGCTCTTTTGAAGTCAGTAAAAAAATATCGGGTAGATATGAATAATCTTAAATATCGCGTAGATATGAATGATCTAAAAGGCAGTACATACTTATATTGTAAGTTTCAAGTTAAAAAGGGGGACATTACGATACTCTATATATTTGTGAAAATACTTAGTATTGCAGTTCCGCTAGTTGCGGTGCAGGCTCTACCACAGATCCAGTTGCATTGTTGCATTACTGCAGCTTGAGCATTCTATATCTTCGAAGTATGAACTGCTTGATTGGGAATCACCTTTATATTACAAAAAATGCTGCAGGTAATTAACATTATTATGTTAATTTGGTGGTCCTGCCTGCCAAGAAGGTTGCCTGAGCTCATGCTCATACCATGTGTGTTGCAAAAATCAATTCCCACAGTAACGACTTAGGTATTAGCAGTTAATATATAAGGATATAAGAATAATCTCATATTGCATACTACCCGTCTCCACAAAATAAGTATCTAACTCTTTTATGGGGCAATGTATAAGATTCTATAACAAACTTCCCAATGATATTAGAGAATTGTCTACGAATAAGTTTAAAAGAATTATTAAAGCCAAATTGTGTAGCTGGGCATATTATAAAATATCAGATTATTTGAGTGATAAAAGTGCTTGGGATTGAGTTGTTCTGAGTCAACACACATGTTTGTAATTAATTTTAAGTATATTTTATTGCAGCAGCAGTGGACGTCTTTCGGCTGATATGATGATGATGATATTTTATTTAACAAAAAGATTCCTGCTCAGTTTTCTGGCAGTGTTTCTCAGTAGCTGCCACGTCATGCACTGCACGGTAGGGTAAAAAATATGACGATTCCACATTAATGTATATTTTTTACGGAATAAAGAATTTTTGACTTTTACTTTGACTAACCTGCATCCGTTTTAGCCATCTTGATAGTATAAGAAAAAGCAATTAATATAATCTTAACATAAAACTATAATGTAACCCTCATTATAATATGAGATTAGAGCAAGATATTACGGACAGCAGCGGTAGCTCTGCTTTACTTAGCCTCCCTTTGTCCCTATACGTAACAAGCAGGTTATGTGTCTACAACTAGCGATCTATACTTATACTGAGCTATTATAAATGCGAAAGTTTGTAAGTATGGATGGATGTTTGTTACTCTTTCACGTAAAACCTACTGAATGGACTTTAATGAAACTTTACAATAATATAGCTTATACATCAGAATAACACATACGCTACAATTTATAAAGATACATACATACATACATAGACTCACGCCTGTTTCCCAGAGAGGTAGGCAGAGACAACGGATTTCCATTTGTCACGATCTTTGCATACTTCTGTTGCCTCGATTACTGTCATTATATTCTTCATACATGCTCGCCGGTTTAGGGTACTTCTGACCTGCCCTTTCTTGAGAACATCTCCAATTTGGTCAGAGAATGTTCGACGTGATCTTCCCCTTCCGGTTGTCCCATTCACACAGGCCAGGTATACTTCTTTTGTCAATCTTCTTTCATTCATCCTTTCTAAATGGCCAAACCATCTCAGCATGCCTTTTTCAATCTTTGTGACTACATCCTCTTTCACACCACAACGCTCTCTTACATCAGTATTTCGAATTCTGTCTCTCAAAGTCACACCACACATACTTCTCAGAGCTCTCATTTCCATTGCATTTATTTTACTTTCATCCTTTTTCTGCCATACACAACTTTCAATTCCATACATTAAAGTTGGCACTAACACTCCATCGTGCACGGCTAGTCGAGCCTTCTTTGATACTTACCGGCTACTCATAAAGGCGTGTAGTGCCCCATTCACTCTGTTCCCCGCATTTACTCTTCTAACAATATCTTTTTCATATTTCCCATCTCTCGTAAACAAAGTTCCCAAATATACAAACTCATTCAGTATAAGTGTCAAGTAAGTAGGAAAAAATCTACCATTGTGACCTATTCCGGCGTGCACTGCCAAAACCGCTAGAGGTACAAATTCTACTAATATTATGAATGCGAAAGTTTGTGAGTATAGATGTATGTATGTATGTTTGTTACTCTTTTACGACAAAACTACTTTAACGCGGGTGAAATCACGGGGCGCAGCTTGTAGACAATATGTAAACTAGTCAAGCGTCGGTTTTTTTAATGCTCTAAGACTATTTTCCAACTGTCGTTGATCGTGACCAGTGCAACTTTGACAGCACAATTGAAAGACGTCACGCCGAGTCACACGTAGGTTGCAGGCTCCAGGACGAACGAACGTTTCAATTTAGTTTCATAATAATTTAAATTTTTATGCAAAATGATGCTGGTTACAGCGAAATTTTAACACATTAACATATTTAGACATAAACCAAAAGTTCGTATAATTCATTATCTATGGTTTTCTATACTATTAAAAAGTTTTAAATAACAATAATGTGTACCTATTACGAGTATACTTGAAGCATTACAACGAGCGAACTACTTCATAAATCACTACGCTAAAATAATATATAATTATAACGTAGTGCTCACGTTCGTAACAGCATAATTATAAATTAATGAAGTCAAGGGGTTGGCCATATTGATTAGGTGTTATGTAATTATTATTGAACATTGTTTTACGTCTCGTTAGACGTATAAAGATAGACACCAAAAATAACATTGTTGTAGACTGTACCTATTTACTTACTTGGCAAGTACTGTATATTAAATTGGCAAATACTCAGAAGTTGTATGATTGGTACCGAAAGTTTACAAATCCTCGACATTATTCAAAATAAAGTTTCGAATACCAGCGTGTGAACAATTTTGAACAGCAAACTTAGTTAATCTCTAGACGTAAATTAGGGAGGAATTTAGATTTTTCTTGAGCTAAGTTTAACCATGCTTACATTACTTACTTATATACACTTAGTCAGTGAAGCAATGAAGTTTTCGTAGTGCGCGGAATTAAGTAGCACTTAAAGGAAATGAGATGTCTGCTAAATAAAAGGTAGTTTGATCTTTTCCCTTGCCCTTTCGCATTTCTATTATACTCGTCTCATAGACTCTGCTCCCGGTAATGAAGTTGACTAATAAAACTAATTGAAGGAAGACACCTACCTATACCTATGTACGTACACACGGCTACATATCAAGCTATACATTTCCAATATAAGCTGACCTCGCATTGTATGGAAATCCTATACAACGCAAGATCAGCTTATACTGGAAATGTATAGCTTGATGTGTAGCCGTGTGTACAATACCATTGATGGCATCTTCTCATCATCATCGTAGCATATGGATCTTTGCAAGATCGCGGGAAACACGCATGGCATGCTGACTCTGTAGAAACCTCATACATAGTTATAGCTTTTTTGTAGGGCCTTAGAAAAAAATCAGGGAGTTCATTCCACCTTCAGAGCGAACGTACGCTCTGGGGGTGGAATTAACTCCCTGAAATTTTGAGGGAGTTTAGCTGAACTCGTATCGTACGTGATCTCAAAAGGTTCTAGGATGGGTGGGTGAACTTTCTGACGATGTTAATAAATTGTGACACGTTAAATGTGTATCTAACACGATACAGGAATTTGCATGTGCACTGTAATATGTCCTAGTATGTGAGTTTGCTAATCCCTATTATGACTGAGCGTGGCTGTTATCGATCTGGAGGACATTATTAATATTATTAATTATGTTATGAAGTGTTTAGTACCCATCCTCCGTGTGACGCAATCCAGGACCCGGGTTCTTCATGCAGCAGGTCAGCTATGGCAGCCGCCGGCGCGGAGACCAGCTCCACTGCGGGCTCGCCATCCGCTGCCTCCGCCGCTTCTCTTGCCAATGCTCCACATATGCAGTACACGGCAGCTATCTAAAATCAATACCAAATTCTTCTTACTGTGTCGATAGCAATGAAATAAACAGATAAGTAATAAAGTCAAGAACATAAATAAATAAATGAAGAGCAAGAATCTTGAGTGGCAGTTACGTATACCATTATAGTGGAAAATAATGCTTAGCCAATTCTACCTGTAATATTATATTGGTACGTCCAAGGAAAATATGACAATATTCGAAAGTAGCGCGTCCCACCAAAGAGTAGCCCATTTCTTTGTCGGTATCGCCTAACCAGTCACTGTCTCCATCCAGGTGTTGTACTCGGTTTAAACAGGGCTAGGGCTAGGTGTAGGAAAATATAAACCTAATTGCAATGTAAAGTGAAAAAAGTAACTCGAAAATAAGAAAATTAAGTTAATGAAATATGGCTTCAAATGTTAAGTAGCACGGTTTTGATCTCAATTTAATCCTATCGTTGAAATTGAGATCAAAGCTAATATGTACCTATGTAAAATTGACCTTAGGCTTAGGAACAATTAAACTTAACACTAAAGTCTAAGATTAATTAAGGTGCCTTTTCAGAGAAAGAAAAACAAAGAAAAGAAAAATTAATAAAGTAAAAGTGTTATAAATTAATTTGCCAATGGAATATCAGCTTGCCGTACCTATTATATGCCTAGTTGATTAGTTAATTAATTTTATCACAGGTAGCAATATTATTAGCTCACGTTTACCACTAAATTAATTATAAATCATAGACTATTAAGGAACGGTATACGTAATTTTATAGCATTTTCTTTTTATATAATAGTAAGACAAGTGAGTAAGTTCCACCTTATGGTAAGTGAGCATAAATGATAGTTATATACGAATTGCGTATGTTCCAGGGGTTCAGCCTACTCACTGCAGAGGTACATAATAAAAAGACGCAGTATAAACGTTGCTATCCAAACCGAGTTTCACGGTACACCTAACCAGAATTTTAACAGACTACAACAACGAGAGTGGTTCTCATCAATGAAGGGCTATGCTTGGAGTTTCTCTGCGAGATCGAATAAAAATGTTGAGATTCACAGGCGAACCAAAGTAACCGTAACATAGCCCGAAGAATTGCTAAGTTGAAGGGGCAGCGGGCAGGGCATATAGCCCACAGAACCGCCGGCCGCGGGGGCAGAAAGACCACGAAACAAAAGACGCTGCGTGCCGCAATCAAATGGACCGATGATCTTGTGAGGGTCGCTGGAAAACGCTTGCCGGTAGAGCACGACCGACAATGGTAGAGATCTTTGGGGGAGGCCTTTATCCAGCAGTGGGCGTCTTTCGGCTGATATGATGATGATGTCAGTTGCACAAACAGTCCCTAAAAACCGACCCTCTCATTCATGTTCGCGTCAGAAAACCGCCTTCAGCCGATATTCAAACGACGTTGCCCTCTAGCGCGGGTTACTTTGTTTGTAGACTTATTTACTAGGCTGCTGGAAATCCTGCGGGTGCGCTCACCTCTACAGTCCGCAAGCGGTGAAAGCCTTTTAGGATAATGTAAAACAAAACGCCAATAGATAATATTTTGTTAAAGATTAAGTTAAACTTTATATTGAATGGTACAACATACACTGATCTCAAGCATTTTTATCTCCTAAATAGTTTGAGATTTAGTAATATGTTCTAGCGAAATTAAATATAATGTTTCATTTACTGTGTACCCAACTCAGGTAAAATAAGGTGCTCATAGCCAGTCAGTTCATAGATGGGTGAACGCTAACGTGGTTTAATTTCTGAGCGAGTCCGTACTTCAACAAACAAGCTATCGGTCCCGGTTGTAGCCATTAGGCAACAGTCGTTGAGCCAGGTCAGAGGCTTACTGGGGGGCTTGAAAAACTCTGACACCAATGGTAGCAGCCATGAAAATGGGACAAAAAGGCTGAAAATCCCATCATGGTTGTGGCTATTGATGTGTATTAGCTTGACCTTTCTATTTGTAGCAGCAGCAAAGAATCCCTGAGCTGCGGAAACCGCGGCGGATGAATGTTAATGAATATCGATTCAGTTTATGCTAATGGGTACCTAAGTACCCACTTTAGTAACTTTTAATGTTCAAAGTGCAGTAAGTCGCTACATTATAATTATTATTGTGAATGTGGTAAAGCCGACGCTATAGAATTTATAATGAGGTCGCAGCCTTGCTTATCTTTAGGCAGTCTTAATTATTTTTATTGCTCATTGACTACTGTATTGCAGAATGTTGGAGAACGTACTATTAGTACTTTATAAAGGGTGTTAGGGACAGTATGACGAAAACTGATAGGGACGTCATGGGTTAAAGAGGGCGACATTTACAATATGACGTCAGATGTAAAATCTAAAGGATAAAGACTATATCCACATCAAGTTATTTATGTTTTTATCAGATAAAATATTGGTTGCATCGAAAATGTATTCGTAAACCATAAAATTTATATGACATAATTACTTACATGTACGGGACAATGTCGAAATATTCTTTAGATTGTTTTGTTGTATTGTAATGTAATTGTTCTGTATGTTATTTTAAGTATTGTATTGTTTTAGTGTATTTTTATAATTGGTTCTTGTAGGCCTTTAATTTAATAAATAAAATAATTAAGTGTTCTTCTTTCTTCTGGTTTTTGGAACTTCCACATTACATGGTTACGGCTCTTTACATTATTGGTAATTTATGTTTTGCTGAAATCCATAAGTTTGGTCCTTTACTGAATTTTTTTTCTGTATTGGTTATATGTAAGTATTAATATATATTCTTTTTTAATGAAGTTTTTCAATAATAAATTAGGTATTAATTGTTTTTCAAATCAAATCTTTCAATTCTTTTATTAAAAGACCTACATAAAAAAATGGAAGTAGAAATGTTTCACTGCAGTATTTAACTAACATATGTAAACGTACAATTTCTCAATGTACGGGGTACATAGTATAATAATATTTGTTTTCATTACGCTGCCCCTTACGTCCTGTAAAATATTTGTAATTTGCATACATATATGTAAATGACACCTTTTATAGTCTTTATATTGTTATATTTAAATTGATTATTTTTAGTAGGTATTATAAAAACCTGGAAGTGGATATTCAGAATCGTTACTCGGTGACGTAAAAATAAGTTGGTATTTGTATAAAAATGTCGCATTCACAAACTATAGAGCGTTTAGAAAGGAACATCATCTGCATATTTCAAAGTTGTTCTTGAACTTCAGAGTACAGGTGTCACCTACGCGTACGCTGCGTTAGCGCAATCTAAAACCCATAACCTATGGGGTTTTGGGTGTACAACACATATAAAGTCAGAGAGATACGATCCTTATGATTGAGGTTATCGATCAGTGCTTTAAGAGTAGGTACCAGGTTTAAAGAAGTGTAAATTTTTCAGATTTTAGCGGGTACAAAAGTGTGTTCGGAAAGCTTTATATGCAGATTTGTTTCTTTTTAATATAATAAATGAATGTTTCCATTGTCCCCCTTCTATTTCATTTTCTAACTCCTCCTTGTTTGTTTCTGATTAAATTCGTTGCGGGATCCAAGACAGTCAAAGCTATTCGCCAAGACATGTTTGAGCCTCACCGATCAATGTCATTTCATTGTGTGCCACTGTTGATCCTAGCTTACAGGAGTTACAGTGGTGGGTAAGAAGGAGGGACTAGTCCCGATTAACAAATAAAGTCTCCATTCCATCTCCAGTATTTGGAGCACTTTCAATGTAGGTGCGGTTAATTCCACCCTGCTGTATATTGATTTAATATTCTTATAACTACTGTAAGGCAATTCCAAGAACTAAAGTAATTTAAAGCGTTGTAAATGGATGAATCAGATTTGTCAGATTAAACTTAACCCATTGAAGGATTCTGGCGCCGTATAAATGTCAAAACTTTCCTCTTTATGTAAGCCATATTATTTTGTGTGCTGGAGGGGTATCAACTAACTGTTACATATTAATACGTATCGTAATGTGGGACATTTGAATCGTGAAACCTACTTAACACTTGATTGCTTGGACTTTTAACGGCTGTCTATTTGTATTTTCAACTCTACGTGTGGCGCAGTGGTTGAGGTCATATCTCGGCACCTATGTGCCGAGGATATTCAGGTTATTTGTGTGAAATATATGTATAGTTGTTCTGAGTCTTGGTGTTGCTTTGTGTTAGTGAATTGCATTTACAATAAAATATACTTATTATTTACCCCCCGCGCGCCCGCGTTAAACTTTATAAATTCTATCTCCATGCCAAATTTTATAAAAATCGCACCATTCGTTTTGACGTGAATAACAAACATACATACTCACACACTCACAAACTTTCGCCTTTATAATATTAGTGTGATTAAAAATAGTATTACGACCAGAAGTCTAGTCACTTTTAAAGAAGCCTTTATAAGGCTCCGACCATAAGTATATTGAATTTTATTCGTTTGTAATAAAGTTCAAATCCATTTAATTTAAAGATACCTACAGCCCGGTAAAGGTATAACAATAAATCGAATAAAAACAATTAACGCCTATGTAACGTTGTAATTTCTTTTAGTTGAAACCCACAGTTAGTCTTTGTGAAGCAGTTAGGAGGCTTACACTACTTCACCGGACGTTATGCAAGTCATATTATGGCTTTATTTTTATTCAGTTATAGTGAACACTTTATGTAAAATAGGATCATTAGAAAAATATATAAGGCTCATTGAAGAAATTGACGATAGGGAAAACCATTTTCATAGCAATCATAAAGCAGTCGGAACTGATATTAAATTGCCTTTCACGTCGCAGGTCGCGGGTTCGATTCCCACCCACGACAAATATGTGTGCGCATGAACATGTCTGATTGGCTGAGTCTGGGTGTAATATTTACAAAAGAAAAGTAGTATATGTAGTATTCCAGTTGGCTGGTTTCCATAGTACAAGCTCTGCTTAGTTTGGGACCAGATGGCCTTGCGTGAATAATGTCTCAAGATATTATTATTAAATTATTTTCTAGTAGGCCTACTTTTGCTTTTGACTTTTTGTTATAGCGTCATTATTAGTTAACTTTTATAACAATGAAAAACGATTCAAAAGCCGCCGTTTTGATCCCCACAGACATGCATAGATGGCAAACCAATATATGCGCATACATACTACATAAAGAGTATATCTCAATGTGAAGTGAAATCAAAATCTGATGAAGGCAAAAATATTATGTCATAATAAAAACCTGGTTCTCTTAAATTATTTAAATCTGAGGAGTATGTTAAACTTTGTATATAGGTACTTAAAAAACAAGTCGTGTTAATAATGCGACCAAAATATACACCGGTGAGGTACGTTCTAGATCAATGGCCCACTTATCATAAGTGCAACGAGTCGAAGCTACGAACGATTCCAAGCCGGTGTAAGTTTCACCCGCTTGGAATCAAATCTGTCAAGGCAAAGCAACATACATTATCTTAAAAAGGATTGTTTCATTCTAATTACCTTAGACCAAGTTATATTTTCTCTAGTTATTCGTCTAGCTAGCGCAAGCGCCAATTCTGCTAAAGCGGTGTCTGACCGCAGCATAGCTGACGGAGCGCGCGTGGCCTGCCGCGCTACGTGTCTGAACGCGTCTGGTCGCTTCCGCTCCAGCGCCGCACACAGCGCCCGCAGACCTGCCAGCACTCCCGATTCCGTATTACTCACAGCCTCTTCACCACATTCAGTCTCCACCATTCTTTGTAAGCGTTTCATTACTATTTGCTGTCACAAAAATGTTCAAACATTAGACAGAAACTATGGAATATTATTATTACTTATAAAAACATTTGAGGCATATTTTTTCTAACTTGCCCTAAAATTACATTTAAAAGTCAAATACCAAACGTCTCTTAAGATAAGTCTCAATGTTTTTATAAGTTGGTGAAGGGGTTAAAGTTGATTTGTTGAGAATAACCTTGGTAGGTACGTCGCGTGCGTCCTGGTCGCTTTACGTTATATCTTATTTAATTTATTTATTAAACAGCTGAAAAAATTAATTCAACATATACAGATAGGTTCTTTTCCCAATCGTATGTAGCCAAGATTTCTTGAAATCAACAGATCTCATCACTATTAGTCTATACGAGTATAGAACATGTAACTTAATTAACGTACTTCCTGAAAATAGTTTGTTCAGAATCGTTTACTGAATCGATTTATATCATTTTAATATAGGTATTCTTTATTCCAAAATAATTAAAAGTACGGAAGTTATTGTACCCGGTACAGTCAAAACAAATTGAAATGGACCGTAAGTCAAAGGAATAAGACTTTTAAAATCGCAGTATTATTTGTATTCATACAAATTCCATCGTTCAATACAAAATAAAGAAATATGAACTTTATTCCAAGAAACTAATTTAGTAAATAACAATGCATTACATGTTAAATAAAAAATTCAGTGTATGTATTATGATTACAACATAATATTCTAATTGGGGTGTTTGAATGTGTGCGTTAATTACGTTCCATGTTGTATAGGTATAGATATCGATTTAGGTAGATGTTTTAGTTCAGTCATTTACCAACTAAAATACCAAAGACGTGCAAAAATATAGACAAATAAATACATAGTTTAACTTTGATAAAAACATTCTTTAGAGTTAGGAGGCTGACAACATTTAATTATATCGTATCACGCCAATGTCACCCGTATTTTCTAACAATGACCATTCAAAATAGACTGAACGGAAGAAAAGAAACGAGTTAAAACAGG
The DNA here is from genome assembly GCA_951640165.1 of Pseudoips prasinana. Lineage (NCBI taxonomy): Eukaryota > Metazoa > Arthropoda > Insecta > Lepidoptera > Nolidae > Pseudoips > Pseudoips prasinana. Next base: position 20,111,427 of record OX621237.1, on the reverse strand, counting down.
GTGAAAAAATAAAAATGGTAGTTTTGGGAAAAATAGTATCGTTATGAAAATCCAGGACAGCAAAGATTTTCCTTATTCTTTCTTTCAATATTTTTTGAGATGTTTTGTTATTTGATCTATTGAGGAAAAGTTTTTGAATCATGTTCCGGAACAATGAAGTTTCTATGCCAAATTTAACAAATTATATGTTTTTCAACATGGCTTTATGGCCAATGCTACAGGTTTACATTGTGGAAAAGTAAAATAAATCAATTTGATTGTTGTCAGCCCCTGATGAAACATGTCTCCCTCTATGGTCTAGCATGCTACCGTTCTACCGCAGCTAATGAGATCCTGGGATCAAAACGTGTTTATGGTTCTTTCCTGGTAAGAAATACATATATTAACAGTCTGGAGTTTGGAGTATGCCAGTGGTTTTCACCCGTGCCTCAGAGAGAATCATGTAGGTACCTACTACTGTCGACTGTTAATAGTAAGAAAATCGGGATTGGTGCCCACACGTCTACATTACACTTTTTTATTCTGCATTATTATGTATATGCTGCGTAGTTAGCTATTTTATATTGATTATAATATGTATAATAAAATATATAATAGCGTTTTTGACTGAATTTCAGCTAAGCCAGCTGAAATTCAGTCAAAAACACTATTTGTCAAATGCAAAATGTGCTCACCTTTTTAGCACATGTTGTAGATCTCCTAATTTGAGTCTTTATGTACTGTAGGCATAGGGCGCGCCCTTGTCGAACTATTTGTGGCTTGACTTGTGTAGGCGTGGCGAGACACCAGCCGATGGTAGCGGAGAGCCGACGCGACACCGCAGCCGCCGCCGCAGACGACACCATCGTGCTGAAGCGACGCTTAGTCCGGTCCAACGGAGAGAGCGATCTCGTTGGCGAAACGCGAAGATCTATCAATAATAATATTAGGAATTAATTCATTGTATATAACTGTGGAAAGACATGAGCGGCTTTACGTATAAGATTTATTTACCATACGGTAATGAGTTTTATTTTTTATCACACGCGACTATTCAATGCATAAATAAATTAAAAAAAGAAACTGAATAAATTAATAAAAGTAATTTGTTAAGATGCCACGGAATGATTGAATTTGAATTGAATGAATTATGGAATGAATTAACTGCGGAAGTATTTCAGTATCACATGGTACCTATCAGGAAGCGAGGGTTTTCCTTTCTTACAAGTGTCCTAGGGTGGCGGCGATCACTGACCAACAAGATGCGTCGAGAAGTTATTTTGCGTTCATGGTCCTCGGTAACCTTCAGCGCGTAAATGTGTCACACACATATTTGAATTCACATTCAAATTTCGTATATCCATAAAATATACTACATGTATTTCAAAGTATATGAAATAATATTACACACTTTCAAAAAAGTGCTTTGGTCATCAACGATGTTTTAAAAAACAGAACACTGACTTAAAAATCATCACTAAAAGTATTATTTTCAAATATATTTTATAGTAATATTGATATCCCATATTTATGTAGGTAAATAAACTCCAAAATTGCTGAAGTTCTGATTGTGACGAGCCTGTTAAATCTGTTTAAAATAGCTTTACTCTTTTTAGTAAATTATAAAAAAATGCGTACAATTTAGCGTACAATCTTAACGCTATGTAAATGGGTAGCGGCAAGCATACTCAATGATATAATAAAAAAGGCAAACGACGGAGTAATCGGTGTACTTACACGGAAAAAATAAACTAACCGAATTACGAACCTTACAGAAATACTGTTTGGCATGTGATACAGTATTATATTCGTTGGAAATTGTAATAAATATATTTGTTGATTCAAATAACATCTTGGAAAACATCTAAGTCGTGAGCAAATTTTTAGTACTCGCAAGCTTCTTTGAGAAATTCCTACCTATTATTATTTGGTACAGCAACGGTTTCGATCGGCGCCGAGCCTTAGTTTTGCAGAAATTATTTCTACAAAATAATTTCTACAAGGTCGCCACATTTTATAATCAGTTATAAGCTAGGTATAAACTTAGGTATTATTTACTCTCATGCTTAGGTGAAATACTGATGTAGTACTTTCGTTTCAAGTAGTTTGGTCCACCAAATATTTTTACAAAATGTTAAAATAAAACTTATTTAAGTGGGTTATTTAAGTTAGCTAATTAAACAAGCGTGCAAACTCTTGGGTAAAGTATTTTAATATTGTACAGACGTCAGCACATCCACCTTCCCCAATCTGTCAAATTTCTTTTATAGATTTTCAACTTTATCACATAAGAATAAAGTTCACTTTCAATTCCGGAAATTTGATAGATTAGGACTTAAAGATTTACCTACTTCTAATTAAAGTATTTGGTAACTTTGCCCGGGGCACCATAAATCTTATAAACTGGGTAGAAGCCCTGATTTGGAGGTAAGAAAAAAATTTGAGTATCTCAAGGGTGTAAATTGCAAAAGGTTTCTATTTTATCATCGACTTTTAACTGTACCGTGTATAGCCCTATAAAAGAGTATAATGATAATTATGAGCCAAATAAAAAAAATATTTCGAAAGTGCGTACATTCATTTATACTCAATAAAACGTCTTACTGCGCGAAATTTTCAGACTATCTTAATTTTAGCCCTGAGGATAATTTTATAAAGTTTGATAGCAATCGGATCAAAATAAGTTTGTTTTTGTATCTTATTAATTTTGTGTTATATTTTCACAACGTATGTAAAACGGGTGAAGCTGTTTTGATGGGATTTTTTAGACAATATTCATATTAGCCCAGAGACGAGACGAAACGTTTGTTACGAAATTTGTTAGCGGATGGATCAACATTTTTTTGACTTTTTGGAAAAGCTCGACCTACGATGGACACACATACATAGTGGCCTACCGCTACCGCTACACTGCAGATCAAGAAAATCCCAGTGGGTCATCCTCCGGCCTTCACAAGCCTCCTGGAACTCCGCGACATCTCCGTCATCGACTAAGCCAGGAGAGTACTTAGCGCGCCTACCTCCATAGGGCATAAATATTGACGGGCTTATGTACCCATGACCAATTAACTTTTATTAAATAATAAATTTGTAAGGTATTGAGTGTAGTGATTTGTTTAATCATTTTCCAATCCACACTCTTACGCTTCATTTGTGAAAATTGGATGTTGGATGGAAAATTTGTGTTATTTTTTCCCTCTTAATTAATATATTCTAGTGAGGCGCTCACAGCTAGATGCTCTCACCGATTCGTAAGCGATCGGCGAGGGAAAGCAACTAGGCTCGCGGTCAGTCCATAGATGGGTGACCGCCAAAGTGGTTTAATTTCTGAGCGTCTCCGTGCTTCTGAGGGCACGTTAAGCTGTCGGTCCCGGTTGTAGTCATTAGACAACAGTCGTTAAGCCATGTCAGAGGCCTACTGGGCGGCTTGAGCAACTCTGACACTAGGGTTACCACTACCCATACCTACGATAAGCAAGCAATATATTCTAGTTTCTTAATAGTCGTGAAGGCGTTACAATTTGTCAATTCTTAAAATTCTATGGTATAGGTAAATCTTTCATTTTAGTTGGTAATGAGGTCTATTTAGGTGCACTAAATTTCCAGTTTTCTAATCTTCTTCTCCCTCTTGACATTGAAAGAAAATCAACTATCTTGTTCTCCTTTCTACCTATCTCCCGTTACCGAGGAGGACGTTAAAAATCTATCCTTTCTATATCTTGAACTGCAGATTTTCAATTATTGTTTATCTCTCCCACTTTTCCATACATTATTGCATTTCCTAAAATAGTTAATCTTATCTTACTTACTTATCGTATGGACAAGGGTTACCCTAGTGTCAGAGTTGTTCGAGCCGCTCAGTAGGCCTCTGACATGGCTTAACGACTGTTGTCGAATGTCTACAACCGGGACCGACAGCTTAACATGCCCTCCGAAGCACGGAAACGCTCAGAAATTAAACCACTTTGTCGGTCACCCATCTATGACCTGATCGCGAGCCTAGTTGCTTAACCTCGCCCATCACTTACTCGGATCATAGCTAGATGCTTGGTGAGAGCATCTAGCTATGAGCGAAATGTTATGAAATGTTGTTATGTGCTATCTTGATGCCACTGAGAAGCTGTTAAACAAAATCGAGCGCCTGCAAACCGCTAAGGTTTTCATAAAAAAAAATATGATCATGTGTCCAATTTCCGTTTAGTGGCTCCGTTCAAATCCGCTTCCGTTTAATCCCATTTACTGGGAGCATCGAGCACTACTCCTAATACCTCTACAGGAAACTGTTTTTTACAATATTTTTGTATTTTTTAGTGTTTACAATAAATTTTAAACAAATAAATCATGTATTTTCCTTCAAGTGACATTGCAATGTCTGCCGAATACAGCTAGTGAGTTATAAGGCTACTATTAATAATACTTACTTGGTAAGCTAATCAGTCCATCAGTAACGCCTGGTAGGGCGCTGAGCGGCGTGCTGAGCTTGCGTCGCATGCGTAGCGTGGGCACGAATTCATCATCTTCTTCGCCATCGGGTGGAGTGACTTGTATAGCGATGTTGCTTGCCTCTTGGCCTCTTGCGCCACCTAGTTGCCATCTTGACTCAGTTAGCGGCCCTATCTGGAAGCAGAACAAGCAGAACTTTTTATTAAAAAAAACTTGAGAGGTGTCAAGGGACACCCGGATGGAACGAAGTTATTTCTTATTATTTATTATGTACAAAAAACCTGCATACACTCAACAAAAATAATCGTCGCGACACCGCACTGTTCAATGCGAAATAGAAATGAAAATATCTGGCTTGCTTTCTATAAGAGAGAGAGAGAGACAGACAGCGAAACATGCGCACGCCGCACAGCTACAAAAAGTGTCGTGACAACTTTTCACAACGCGCGATAAGGAACTTCGTTCCAATATATTTTCAAACTACATAAAGAAACTTGATCAAAATTTGAATATTTGGGTGAGTATGGTTAACTCTCCATGGACCTCCACAGGTGAGCGCTACTATGTCAATATTGTAGCAATATTGTGACGGTCATAGTTGCTCTGTCAATTATCACGGTTTATCTTATAGGCTTTTTCAATCTGATTTCTTAATGTCCAGGTATTGAATAAATGGACTTCCTATTTGAATAATAACGTAACCGTAAAAATATCCCAACTAGAAAAAAACCCTCTAACTTTAAAAACTGCTAATTGGAATATTTTGAAAGCACCAATAAGGACCATCTTTAAACAGTTCAGTTTGAACTAGTTTTAAAGGTGAATAAGGTATTAAATTGGTCCACTTGATTCCGGGGTACGATGATTCATAGGTGTAAACTTTATGTATCGAGGATTAAGGCTTAAACTCCAGTGCATCGCCATCTGGCTCGCACGTTCAGGTGTTTTACGTGCTATAAAATTATTATAAACACATTCTAAAAATGTGCTTCAGTCATGTTGTGAGATTAAAGTTTCAAAATATTCAGCTATAGTATTCATTTCGATATTATTTGTTAGAAGTACAAATTATGGAATAAAGCTCTTCTTATTTAGTTTGGTTATTTAAAAATGTATAAAAGTGAAAGCTTTGAATGTGCTGGAATATTAATCTCATAAAATGACCGAAAGTGCTGTCAATAACTTATATATAGTATGCGAGATAGCTGCGCACAGGCGTATTTGGCCTTCATAAGAATAATTAAAATTGGTTCCCACGGTTCATTTGGATCATGCTAAAATGGAATAATTAAGATTTTTTTGGCAAATAAAATGAAATAATTAAATTTATTCAGCACTTGGGTATTAACATACACTTGTACCTGGCAAGCTCACAATGCAGTACATAAACAGTGGAAACAGTATAAAAGTTACAAAAAAAATAATTAGTCCGTCCGTGCGCACAAATAACAAGTTAATAATCAATTATTTAGAAATTTAATATTTATTTATATTTTATTAAAATTAAATAATTGAAGGCAAAGCAGTTGGCTGGCGCAGAAGGCTCTTAACCAGTAGCTTAATTTAAGCGACTAATTAATACCTGACTGCACCCTTTTAGGGTTTGGGCCACAGCTCAGGGGGCTGCTGAAGCAAAAAGACGCAATTCTAAAAGGTTTTTATGTCCAGATATCGGGGAGCTGTATCAATTGACCTATGTAATTTTTACAGCGTAGTTGGTAAGTCTCCGTTGTGCAATCTCATAATATACAAGGTGTGTCGTAAATAGTGGACGTAATTTAATGGGTTAATTTTACTAACGAGAAAACTAGTAGTGTTACTAAGATTAGTTTAGTTAGTAATTTAAACAATTAAGTAAGACAACAGAGAAGTGTGATCAATTTTTAATTTTATCTCATCAAAATATTAACCGCTTCTCTGGCAAAATACTAGATGTAGAACTTTTTAGTCAAAAATTTCATATAGATATTCTGTGTTTTACCGAAACTTGGTTGAGGGCACACAAAATGGCTTTTAATGTTAGTGGCTATAGGGTTGCCAGTTTTTATAATCGGACTTCTGCAGATGGTGGGGGTGTACTGATACTTCTACTGAACCAAATTCAATTTAAAGAACGGAAAGATATCTCTCAAATGTCTATTGAGCGTGTGTGTGAGGTAGCTTGTGTTGAAACACAATTCTATAACATATTATGTGTTTATCGACCACCATCATCTGACTTAAAGCTCTTTGCATCCACAATTGAGGATATTCTTAAGAAATTCAAAAGTAGTAAAAAAATTGTTGTATGCGGTGATTTCAATATAAATATTTTAACAGTTTCACCTGAATTGAATATGTTTTTGTCTCTATTTCGGTCTTTTAATCTTCAATGTGTATTCTCTGAGCCCACAAGAGTCACACCAACATCAGCTACCTGCATCGATAACATTATTACAAATTTTGAAGTCGCTGAGAAGTGTTTTGTAAGCGGTGTTCGTTCTGATCATAAATGCCAGATGATCAGACTAAGTAATGTGATAACTGTAGAAAAGCAAATAATCACTTGTAGGCCACTCACAAAATCTAACTTAGGGAAGTTTAATTCCAACCTAGAGACTAGTTGGTGCCATCTTTCATCTAACTCAAATAACCCTAACGACATGTACAGTATATTATTTAATTGCATTTGTAACGAATTTAATAAAGTTTGTAAAATAAAAAACATTAAAGTTGACAATAAAAAGACAAAATTTACTAATTGGGCAACTCAAGGCATTAGACGGAGTAGAGATGTCCTATATGAGTTGTATGACAGAAGATCCTATACATCTGATGTCAATTTTAAAAATTATGTTTGTTACTATTCAAAAATTTTCAAAAAAGTTTGCATCCAAGCTAAATGTTTGTATATAAGCGGAAAAATAAAAAACTCCGATAATAAGATAAAATCAGCTTGGCAAATAATAAATACTGAAACGGGTAAAAGAAGATTGAGAGACCAAACAGTGGAACTAAATATTAATGACAAACTTGTTTCAGACAAACTTACCGTTGCCAACATTTTTGCAGAGTTTTTTACAAATATGCCTCTAGTTACTACTAAGTGCCTCCCGTCGTCACCGGATGTGGCAGAAATCTTTTTAAAACAATCTATTAAACCAATTGTGCCCTAATTCAGTTTTCGATTTGTTACAAATGCTGATATTTTAAAAGCTTTTAAGAGCATTAAAAAAAGGGCACAGAGGATTTATGGGGACTGTCTGTAATGGCAATTGAATCAGTTATACAAAACATTGCTTCCATCCTTGCAAACATCTTCAATAGCTGTGTAAGTGATGGCGTCTTTCCAGACCTTATGAAAATCAGTAAGGTAGTACCTGTTTTCAAATCAGGTTGTTCAAATAATGCCACAAATTATCGACCCATCTCTATACTGCCACCGTTAAGTAAAATATTTGAAAAGCTCATGCTCAGCCAGATGTTGTCGCACTTTAACATGAATGGGATATTGCATGACAAGCAGTTTGGGTTTACAAAGGGCCGTTCTACTCAGGATGCGGGGTGTACACTAATGAAGTCTATATTGGAGGCTTGGGAGGGGTCGCAGGATGCGCTGGGAGTTTTCTGCGATCTCTCTAAGGCTTTCGATTGCGTAGACCACCATACGCTCATTGTGAAACTAAAATACTATGGAATTTCTGGCACATCTCTTGATCTTGTAATGTCCTATTTATCAGGTCGAGAACAACTGGTTTCAATAGACGGGGTAAATTCAACACGACATTCTGTCAAAATGGGGGTGCCCCAGGATCGATTTTGGGTCCATTTTTATTTCTAGTTTATATAAATGATCTCCCATATCTAGTAGAGAAAGTATCAGACATAATTCTATTTGCTGATGATACGTCACTCATATTTAAAGTGAGTAGGAAAGATAAGGATCTTATAGAACCTAATAAAACTCTCAGCCTCATATCAAATTGGTTTTTGGCAAATAATCTTCTTTTGAATGCAGGAAAGACCAAATGCATCAAATTCTCATTGCCGAATGTGACTCATATTAAACCAACGGTTGCACTTAACGAGGAAGTTGTAGATTTAGTTCCTTCGACCGTATTTTTGGGAATAACACTGGACTCAAAATTACAATGGGGTCCTCATATTGAAAAATTATCTGCCAAATTAAGTTCAGCTTCATATGCAGTTTGGAAAATCAGACAATTGTCAGACGAACCAACTGCTAGACTAGTATATTTTGCTTATTTCCATAGCATTATGTCCTATGGTATTCTGCTGTGGGTTTCAGCAGCTGACATAAGTGCTATTTTCGTATTACAAAAAAGAGCAGTCCGAGCTATTTATAATCTAGGCAGTCGCGAGTCTCTACGAAGCGTTTTTAAAGAGGTAAATATACTTACTGTTCCATCTGAATACATATATCAGAATATAATGTTTGTGCGGAAAAATTTAGATAAATATAAAAAACGGAGTGACTTGCACAATGTCAATACAAGAAATAAGGACAAACTAGCTATACCAGCCTTTAGAGTTAGCAAAACAAAAAAGTCATTCATGGGAAATTGTACTAGGTTTTCTAACTCACTCCCTATTCATATAACTAAACTACCTGATAATAAGTTTAAGTCACACATTAAACGTGAACTTATGGCTAAGGGTTACTACACTACTAAGGATTACATTGACGATAAAGACATTTGGCGGTCGGCATCTACCTGCACATAGTCCGCTGGAGATCTTATAGCCATATAGACATGAGTAATCTTTTATGTTACATAAACTATCTGTAATAAAACTATCTATTATTTAAATATTCTACGAATTTCAGAACTGTTGGTTGTGTCAAAATGATTAATGTTACTTTTATTTTGACGTTTTTATTTTCTCTTTCTAATATATAAACCTAAAATAAATAAATAATCAGACAACCGATCGAGCATATATTGTGTTTGCCTGCTAAATAATTACAGTAAGTGGACCAAATCTCGTGTATATGCCCCATTGAGTATGTTTCGCCGGAGCGTCTCAACTGGGCCGTGTTGAAACCGGTAGTAGAGACACCCGCTGAGTTTGTTTCGCTGGGTCTTCTCAGTTGGGGCGCATTGGATCCGGTGGTAGCATTAAAGCGCGACCGTCGTTATTAACACAAGGTCCGTCATAATAATATCACTTTAATATAGACAGAACCATTGCCAATATGTATCACAAATATTAGACTTAAACTAGATAATTAGACTTAAACTAGATAATTAAACTTAAACATAATCTCTTGACAATAACTTGATTTGAGCTAGCCAAATATCATTGCTGTTATAAAATAAATTTTATTAATGTTTTAATACTATCAATACATGTGTACCTAATATCTATGTTACTAGAAATAATAATGTATACAACTATAATACTACAAACATTACATTATTATTTATTTACAAGCGCTTTTTTGAAGTCTACGTGAATAAAAACCTTTTTTATTTATTATTTTATTTATTTATTTATTTACTACACAAAAATATAAATTTTCTTTCCAAGAATAAAATTAGGCTGAGGCATTTTATATGGCGAGCTAAATAATATTATACGTTATTCACAAACTAGTTTTCTTCCATTTGTTCAGTTACATGCGTAAACAGCGCTTCTTAAGTTTCCTCCACTATTTATGTAATTGTAACACCCTGTGTTAGGTTGGATAATATTTATTTAAATAAAAGCTACTGAACAATAATATATTTATGTGGCAATACCAAGCAGATAAGTTCGTTAGACAAGTAGACGAACCGAATGGCTTGGCATTTTGTTCTGGAGCATGCTCATGCTTATGTCAGAAAAATAAGGTGTCGATAGGTTATACATATTTAGTTGTACTCAATAATATAAATGTTATAGTGTTATATTAAATATAGTATTGTTACAATGTTGTATAAATATATAATTGTTACCTAGTTTTGTTACACCTGTATATCATTATTTTTTCTTTAAAAACGATAACGCCCGCACTAGAGAATCTAATCCCTATGTCGCGGGGTACTTTACAAACTTATAATAGACGGATACAAATTACATCCAGACTCAGAACAACTATTTATGGGTCACACAATTAGTTGTCCGGCGCGGGACTCGAAACCGCGATACGAAGCGGCGAGGCGACAGCTTTAGCCGCTGCGCCACAAGTGCAGTCAAAATATAGTATATACCATCAGGTGTACCAACAGTGTGTATGATTATAACAGAAAATACACCAACAATCTTTGCCATTATCTAATACATAGTCTGAGCAAAGCCAAGGCAGTTGAGCGTAAAATAAGCTTATAGTAAATGTTTGCACAAAGTCAAAGAAGCCAATGCGGGCTATTGAATGCTTTGATTGTAAATAAATTCATAATACCGTATTTCCATTTACGCAAATATCAACAATTCCCACGGGCTTTCATTTTATGCGATATCACAAAGGAATCTATCTATATTCGTACTTAATTGAGGCCTTAATTAGATAAACTATTTCAGTCTGTAATGTTAAAATGATTTTAGTGAACTTAGTCTTATGAAAATATAATACTAACATAGTTTGGTAAATGTACCACGCCGCAAAATATTCAAACTTTGTTGTTATAGACACCTAATATTCGTAAACGGTTAGATATTGCTTGTAAAATCTTTGAAACATGTTTAACACTCTAACTTAACCATTGGATAATGAATCATGCCAGCGCACATTGTTTTACCGTGTCGCTTGATTTTGTATCGATGAAATGCCCTTAATCGGACGAGAGCCCCACATCTTCGCGTATTAACGTAGATCAACGGTTGCACAAAACGTTTCTAAAAACAATGACCTTCTCATGCATCTCTCTGTCAGCAACCGCCCAGCGTCTCAGTTTCCATCCGAATTCGATTATGCATGGACCATACATAGATGCCGGATAAAGTTACCATGAAATATCTTTGGGATCACAATCACAGGTTATAGATAACCACAGGATGTAACCTTAATCGAGTGTTCGACGGTGTGATCTTTCTGCTAAGGCCATACAATGTGTAAGAATCGTATATTAAGGCTCTGACAACAGCGTTGTCAGTGTCGCATCCAAAAGGAAACATCATGTACAGGCGTCAGCACATCCAGCTACCCGAATCTCTCAAATTTATTGGAACGAAGTTCCTTATCGCGCGTTGTGAAAGGGGGCTAGACGGAAAAATTCTTACGAAAAGTTGTCACAGCACTTTTTGCAGCTGTGCGGCGTGCGCATGTTTCTCTGTCTGTCTCTCTCCCTCTCTATCTCGCTCTCTCTCTCTTTCTCTCTCTTATAGAAAGCAAGCCATATATTTTCATTTCTATTTCGCATTGAACAGTGTGGTGTCGCGACGACTATTTTTGTTGAGTGTATACAGGTTTTTTGTACATAATAAATAATAAGAAATAACTTCGTTCCATCCGGGTGTCCCTTGACACCTCTCAAGTTTTTTTTATAGATTTTCAACTTTATCACAAAAGCTCACTTTCAATAGGGCAAATTTTACACATTGGGGTAGTTCGATTTGCTGGCGTCTGTACAAAAACAAACTAATATTTGTCATTGACCGGAATAAAATCTAAGTTTAATTTGAACTCATTACGGTGAAGCGTGAAGTTCCCATGAATAAAGACACATTTTCCATTAGTTGGGTAAACGGCAGGCTTGTGACGTATCTTGCTGAATCCTGACGATAGTAGAATTAATGCAATAATACCACCTCAAATGCAAATTCGTATAACATATCGCTTACCACTTTGCAAAGCTAAATTCGCTATCTCTAAGCTTCAGTAATTAAGTTAGAAGCCCGCGGTGAATGTATTGCCGTTATACGGAATTTGTACGTAATTTTGAAATATTGTTACTTAAACTCTGAAATGGTATATAAGTGAAGGCCAAAGGGTCACTCATGGTTAAGTGGGTGGCAGGTCTCAGACTTCAGCACACAGCCATCTCGATCCCACATTTGGATGTTTCACGTACGTACGTGGAATGAAATATTATCATTTTCTAAAAATATGCTTATTGGCTTCTTCCAAAGATCTCCACATCTTTGGGGGAAGCTAATAAGCCTTTGTCCAGCAGAGCACGTCTTTCGGCTGATATGATGATGATGATGATGAAAAATATGCTTTAGTCATCTTGTGAAATTAATATTCCAAAATATTCAAAACATGTTTTCATTTTCATATTAATAACCACCTAATATGGAAATAAATAGACTTTCCTATTTTTAAGTTGAATAAAAAACAGATACAAGTAAAACAAAAAAAATAATATCTTGGAAAAACTATCACATCGCAATCTGATCGCAAACTAGGCAGACTCTGTACTATGACAACCAGAGAACTGATAAACATACTTTTCTATAATATATCTAATATTTCTAAATCTATATATATAAAAATCAATAGCTGTTCGTTAGTCTCGCTAAAACTCGAGAACGGCTGAACGGATTTATCTTGTCTTGGTCTTGAAATGTTCGTGGAGGTCTAAGGAAGGTTTAAAAGGAGAAAAATTTGAATAATTGCCGGGAAAACCTTAAAAACAGGCCTTTTCTTTTAACATATAAACGTTTTCTAAAACAAAAGTTTAGGTATTTTATTTATCGATTGAGGCAGTACCACAGAATAAAAAGTAGTCTGCCGGGTCAGTTAGTTATAAATTACACCTAGAGATAGAACCAAAATTATGCATCGAACCTCTGGTTTAGCAGTCCAGTTTACTAATCTCAGGACCAACAGACTAGTCGAAACTTGTTTTAAATATTTTGGAATATTAAGGTGACTGGCACACTGCCCCGCATGATGCAGCGTAGTACATGAGTGCATGTACTAACGTTGCTTGTAAGTATACAAAACACGCACAGTCCAAGACACAGAACATGCATCCACGTGCGTTCATGCAGATGCTATACTTCCGAGCAACGTTAACTCATCTCTACTCTCTCAAACTCATGCACTACAATCGCCTAATCTCACAAAATGACGTTTGCATATTCTGCATAAATGCTGAGAATGATTTTATATTCAGATGTTATAAAACATCGACATTCGCGAGCGAGTTACTTGAGCCCTGAAGTGGGGGCCTTAATACAAACAAAACGTCATCTTCACGGTACAAAACTGTGGCCGTTATTTCAAATTCCTAGTTTAGCCGTTTCCCTTGACTGATACCTAGCAGATTCGGTTTAGAACGGCGTAAAGCTCGATAGCATCAATCACAAGCCAAAGTTTCAGGTAGGTATAAACTTTCAGGTCACAGATTTAGGCACCGTGTGTGAAACTAGCGAGTTCAAGAACTACTAGCTTAGACTGAACACTACAAAGTTTCGTTATTAAAGGTGTAATATGTAATAAGCAGAATATCTGCACCCGCGGTTTCACCCACGTTAAACTTTATAAATTATAGCTAAGTGTTAATTTGATATACATATAAGCTTTATAAGCAAAGTTTCATCAAAATCCCTTCCGTAGTTTTGGGTGAAAGTGTAACAAACATCCCTACATCCATACTAGCAAACTGTGGCATTTTTAATTTTAGTAGGATATATATTTATGAATGTTTCTTTGGTCCTGGGTTGAAATCATAGGTTGAAGTGACACAAGAATGAATTTACAACAGCCTGATATCGCTCACTGCTGGACGTAGGTCTCCCGGAAAGGCTTTTATGACGTTGCCATTTGGAGGGGTTTGCCGTAGTTACCGCACTTGGCGACCGTAGTTAGATGGTAGCTATGGTACACAGGTGGCGCTGCTGCCCGATTACCTGATATATACCTTAGTGGCCTTATACCAATACCCACGGGATAGTAAGGGATGGCCCTTTAATTCTTCTTTTTTAAGAAATAATTTGCCTAGTCTTTATATTCTTATATAACTAAACTTACTCTAAGTGTTAGGTACACACGGCTACATATCAAGGTATACATTTGCAATATAAGCTGACTTCTTATTGTATGGAAATCCTATACAACGCGGGATCACGTTATACTGGAAATTTATAGCTTGATATGTAGCCGTATGTACGTACATACGTAGGTGTCTTATGAAAATGAACAGGTTTGTGACAATCGTTCCAGGTAGTAGCCTAATAGAATCTACCACTAGGTCTTACTATCTATGTACTGGAAGTGATAAGGCAGTCCTTCAATTAGTTTTATTAGTCAACTTCATTACCGGGAGCAGAGTCTATGAGACGAGTATAATAGAAATGCGAAAGGGCAAGGAAAAAGATCAAACAACCTTTTATTTAGCAGACATCTCATTTCATTTAAGTGCCACTTAATTCCGCGCACCACGAAAAGTAAATTTACAACTAAAAGGATTCGTATTGACTATAAGAACCGGTCAGATTACAGCCTACTGTAATTATTGAAATCGACTTGTAAACAGTTGCTATGTGAAGTGATAAGTGCAGTACAAAAATCTTTATAATTTGAAGCGCGTCAACATATCCTACAGTGCCCTCCGCGTACAGTTCAACAATGCGTTCAGGGCTATGTTGGGACTTTCTCGCAACTGCAGTGCCTCAGCTATGTTCGCCGAAGCGCGAACTGTTTGTTTTTATCATTGACTTATATGTACAACTAGACACGCTGTTTCGAATAAAATCTCTGTCCCAGTCCGGCTGTGCGCGACGTGAGGGGCGCGTGCGCTGCAACTCGGTGAGCAAATTCTCAATATGGGATTACGCGTCTAGTAGAATACATATAGGTCAATGGTTTTTATACAACAATACGCAAGCGCGGCGCATCTCTGGTGCGCAGGGTGCGTGCTAGTTCCAAATAGTGCTGAAAATGATCGCGGACAGGGTTGACTGTCCGTCAATAAGAAGATGCTGCGACATGCATGTCGTAGCGGCGGAATGCAAATAATATTATATTTTATTACTAACACCTAGGCTAAGTTTTACTAACAATTATGAGTATTTTTTAAACTTGGAATAAACGTTTTATTATTATTATTATCACATTTACTAATTTAACAAAAAGTAAATTGAAAATTAGAGCAGATGTTAAAGTCAAAACACGAACCTTGACAACGAAATGGACTGGTCACATGATTAGATCAACAACAGGGAAGCGGACCAAAAATATATTTTAATGGTATCCGCGGGAAGGAAAGATACGTAGAGGAAGACCGAATAAAAGATGGGAAGACTTGGAAGACAGATAAGGTTACGTAACGGGTCCAACAGTTTGAAATACAGAATTGTCATCGGTCCTTGTCCTTTTTAATCCGATCAGTTTCAATAAATGAAATCCGTTTTAAATAGGGTTCAAAATCATTTTAATAAAAATGTAATCAAATACGTGTTACTGTCAATCAATCTTAGCCTAGTAATATATGTGTAAATTATTTTTGGTGACTCTTTTTGTAATATCTTTATAAAATTATCTATATAGTACTAGCGGCCTGGTACGTGCTTCGCTACGTATAAGGCATTATTAAGTTCATTTACTCAAACAAAAAAAATATGATTTTACACTTTTTCAAGACTTTTTTTAAATTTTCTCTACGTAGAAACCTTCCCTGGACTTCCACGAATAATTCAAGACCAACAATATTAGCCAAATCGGTAAAGGCGTTGTTGAGTTATAACATTACAACGAAAAGTGGCATTGATTTTTATATATATACATTAATCAAAAGGTTTTCATAAACTGACACAGTAACTATAGCTAGTTTATTTGTCTCCTTCCTAGTCATATTCTATTGTCACATGACAGTGTATCATTAGATATTGATTTAAAGCAATTGGGACGTATGCTTTCTGAACAATACATGTAGAAACTACAATATGGGAGTTTAGTTTAGATAGACATGAGTTTGAGACGTAGTTTGAGTTTGAGATTGATATGTTTGTTTTTCATGTCGCATACAGACATACCTGCGTTTAATATACTTTAGTATTCACTAGGTGGAGTTTTACTAACACCTGCCTAATAAATTTCACTAAAACAATATACAAGTTTCGTTGTAGCCAGTTTCTAAAAATAAATTACATACTAGCTATCCCACAAAGGTTCCAATGCATTTAGCGTTTTATACAAAGGTAATCTGAGAAAAAGAGATTATTTTTGAATATTATGTAAATAGCAAGCTAATTTTAACTTATTTATATTAATAAGTCATATATTATTTATATTAAGTAGCCAAAAGATGTGGTATATTCTATATTCATATCATCATCGACATCATCATGTTAGCTGAATGGCCTGAAAGGCCTCCTTAAAGATTTCCACAATGGCAAATCATTTCAGTGCATGTTATTTTATGGATAAATGTGTACCTAATTACATATTATTATTCTTATATCGTGGAGTAATATCTAATAACTGTTATCACCATCGCTCACACCAAAACAACTCCTTACATACTGCGATGACGTAAGCGGAACTCAATTATGATTCAGAACAGATCTATCAAAACATCTAGGTAGCACATTGCTCGTGAAAAAATGCGAAGGAAGAGCACGTTTTAGAAAATACTAATAAAAATAAAAGCTCTTTTGAATAGACGGAATACCATTGAAGATTTATTCATAATAATCGGCGACTCGATTAAGATATCTAAATATTTCTTCTATTTCGTAAAGAAAAATAGCTGTATATTTAAGTAAATAAATTAAATCATTCGGATATCATCAGGGGCTCTACCGGCTAAGTCGCCGAACATCGTTTTCGTGAATGGCGTTTAAATAAATAAAGGTTAAAAATGACTTAATCAATCGTTAAACCGGCTTTAACGTTGACAATCGATTCCGGATCATTTATGACGTCACATGTGGTCATGGAAGCCGATTTTAGCCCCCGATCCGGATCTGACTGCATGTAATTGTACTGCAGTGCTTAAGACAGTCGCCTCGCCCCGGGTTTGATTCCCGCGTAGGATAACTATTGGCACGTTCCATAAATGGTTGATTGTTTTATTGTTTTATTGTTGTTATCTTATTGTAAGTCAAAAATTTATTTGTAAAGTACCTCGGGACACAGTTATTAACTGCCCCACGCGGGCGTTGACCTTTATTTAAATTAAAACAAAAAAGTGAGTAACTAGGTTCAGTCTACGTCACAAAAGCACATTTGCATTTCGAATACCGCTCTTAATCCTTACGTAATAAATACGAGTTCAAGGTAAAAGTATATCCACCAATTAGCGTAGATTCGTACCCTCGACCCTGGGTATCGTATATGTAAGCCCAGTGATTCGCACCTTTTGCCAATCTAGGGCCTATGCTTTAGCCGTTTAGCTACGAATGATCATAATGGTACATTCAATTTATTCTAACATAACAAAAAGATCCTTTCTTATATATATTTCCCTGTTTTGGAAACATGACTGATTAAATTTGTATGCAAGTTTCATCAAACGGTAACAATTTAATAAAACCAACCAACCAACCAATACCAAAACCAAATTGCTATCAATAGGTAATAATAATAGCCTTTATTTCAGACAGTATTTGAATAAAATTATGTTAACTAACACTTTTATTTATATATTGTACTTTAAAATATCTAACTATTTTGTATGGGCAACTCTGTCTGTGTGCCATTATTGACAAAGGCCTCCTCCTACTTTCTCCATTCCTCTCTATCGTAAGCAGCTCTCGTCCATGTGCCACCTGCTATGGCTTTAATGTCGTCCACCCATCTTCTAAGTGGTCTACCTCTTTTTCTTTTCTTATGACCAGTGAACCAGTTAATTATTAATTTTGACCATTTTTTGTTACCTCTAATTGTGTGTCCTGACCATTTCCATTTTAATTACTTTTGTGACATCTTTTGTTTTTGTGTGTTTCTTTATGGTTTCGGTTCTTATTTTATCGGATAAATACAATAGGTATAGTGATCACTATATTGTATTGATACCAAATTGGTCCCAAACGGAGAAGAAAATTAAATATTAATGATATGAGATTTTCGGAAAAAGGCTTCTTTTAATTTTTATACAGAAGTATATATTTTTTCTAATTTCAACCACAAATTTTTTAAACATATCCTGTCTGGAAACGAAATCACAAAAATGTGTCATAGTAACATCCTGTTCTTTGTATTTATGTCAATCTTTATAAACAAAGCATTAAAATTAAGACAATGTAGAGGTGTTTATGCAAATACCTCTTAGGGACAGAGTAGTGAGTACTTTGGTCGAATGATATTAGGTTAGGTCACAGAATTGCTAATACAAAGGGTTGTAAGATTTACGGGTATGGACCGTCTATTAGCATGAGAACTACAGTAGGCGACCTTTTGCTAAAGTTAAAGTCTAGCTAAAAGGTTAAATCAAATTAGTGTTACGAAATGAAACTTCGCAGGAATGTAAGATATCGATCAAGATTTTCATATTATGTGCCAAGTTAACACGAACACGAGTGGTGCTGAGTACTTTTATGTAAGTGTTAACAGCCTATCATTAGTGTTGAAAATTCAATAACTAGCTTTTTCTCTAGCTAATTTAGATCCTTTGCAGTACTGCTTTACACCTAACAACCTACTAGTATATATTAAGTGTAAAAGATGACAAGATGGACCGATGATCTTATGCGGGTCGCTGGAAACTGCTGGATGCGAATAGCGTAAGACCGGCAATTGTGGAGATCTTTGGAGGAGGCCTTTGTCCAGCAGTGGACGTCTTTCGGCTGATATGATGATGATGATTATGATATATTTAATGCGTTACAATGCCTCTCAAAGGAAAATTACCAATTACCAGAAGTAAAATAAAGGATCAATATAAAGATTTGGTGATATTAATAGTGGTTAGGTAATGTTGGGAGATTAATATTCCAAAATATTAATGACCAATATAAATGGGAAAATTTTCTCACATTTTTATATATCATTGTGTAACCTGCATGGTTTGAAATTAAACTATATCACAAATCGCACGTCCTCATATTTCACACCTTGAGACTGTTTACCTCTTTTCTAATACGCTTTTATTAGCTTCACTTGTAACTATGTATGTAAGAAAATCTTGGAATCTTAATTTGACCCACTTCCCGTTCTCCGATTAGGATGAAATTTTGCACACGCTCTGAGTTCTGATTACAATACAAATGACTAACTAAGAAACATCATTGCAAATCCAATATGGCGGACTGGCTGTTCGAAATCCACCCCCATGATAAGGGTATCAAATGAAAGGGTTTGCTGATACGAAAAAATTGTCACGTGACTTAAATCCAATATGGCGGACGTCCAAGATGGCGGATTGGCTATTTGAAATGCACCCCCGTGATATGGGTTTTAAATGACATTTTGTATATTTTTGTGCGTGCTAAAAGCGTGTTTTTTAGTTTTAGAAACTATTATTATAATTGACACTTCGAGAAACTCAAATAGAAACATTTTTATTGCGCTCAATACCTACATGTCGCTTATCGTAGCAAAATTATTTTAAATTTGTGTCAATTTTATAAGTTTATTCGCTGTTCCATAACAATGTTTTGGAAGTAGTATGAACATATGTGCGCGTGTGGCTAAGTGGGTAAGGTAGTCGCCTCAGTGCCCTAGTATTCTGGTTTGATCCCCGCAAATACAATTATTTGTGTGACCTATGGCTTGGTGCTTTATGCCCGTAAATTACATGTAAAGTCTTCGTGTTACAGGGCTTTAGGGTCAAAGTTTAAATGCCAATAAAACTATTGATTTTCATTTTTACATTTGAATCATCATGTCAGACTAAGTACGTTCACTACTGGCCAAAAGCCGCCCTAAAGAATGGGGGGATATGCCATAATCGCCACGCTTGGCAGGTGGGTTGGCGATCGCAGTTTGATGGTCACAGTTCACAGAAAAACGCTGCTGCCAATTCTCTGGCAAGTATTCCCTCGGTCGATTTCTACGTCTCCCACAGGATGAGATGGGGTGATGATATTCTATGCTGTCACCAACAGTAATAAGCAATAATTTATATTTTAATAAACCATAATTTATTATACATACTGCTAAGCTCAGCTCATACATTTTTATATGGAAAAACTTTTTTATTTAGGTTACGTCTCAAAAGTTTTGGTTGTAATGAATAACAAGCATCATGATGAAATGCAAATACGCGTTTACAAAAGCCAGATTTAACTCAGCTTCTGTAAGGAAAGTAGATGAATGCGCCAAGTTTCTTATTTTGAACTTATTGCTGTATTAAGTTGGGCAAACAGTAACTTTATTGCTCTCTAAACATATCTATCTAAATACAACAGAGCATATTACAAAATCTCAAACTATTTAAGAGAGAATAATACTTGAGATGAGTCTAAGTAGGTTAATACAATTTAATAATGAAATTTATTCAGCACTTAGCTATTAACGTACACTTGTACAATATATATTTATATATATAAACGAAGTCATACACAATATCGAAGTAACTAGATTTTTTAATTAGTCCTTCCATTCGGTCTGTTTTATCATATTAAATGTTTAGAAAATCCCTAAATAAATAACAAGTAACTTAGCTGTAATTTTTTAACATTATTGAGAAGATCAACAGATCCCCGCATGCCTCTCAGGCTACATCATGTACACCTATTTTATACAGTTATACAATACATATATAACTGAATGTAGATGAAGGTATATAGCAATTTACCATCCATAGGTCTGAATATGAATATTATCAAAATCGGGTTTTTTTACGAGACGCATGCGAGGGTCGGTTTTTAGGAACGGTTTGGCATCTGTCGCTGTCAATATTTATGAACAAAGAAGCGAACTGCTCGTACGATTAAAGATTTGAGGCATTCCATAGTTACGAAACCTATTTGGCAATAATCAATTTAGATATTAACTACATTGCATGCCGATGGAAGCCTGAATCCATCCTTGTAAAAGACTTGAGTTTAGACTGAGACTGTTTTTACTGGCAAAGATTGTGTGTAAGAACGTCTTCAAGATCTTTCTAGTCCATTCCGCTCTTTAGGCAGTGCTCTCTCAGTCTATGGCTGAGATCTATATAGCGTACTTAGACTTTGCTCAAACTTTACTTACGTAAAACTTTGCTAAGTGTATGCTAAGCTTATACTTTGATTTGGTATTTATAGACTTTTGAAGTTAAGATTATGCTTAGCATAAGCTAAGACAGACAAAGTCAAAACACCGATTGTAATAACGTTACATGCATTAACTTCTATCTAAGTAAAGTCTGAGCAAAGTCTAAGTACGCTCTATAGATCTCAGCCTATGTCACAATAAATTAGTAAAAAAAAATCGTTAGTATCCATATTGTGTGAAAATTACAATACCTAAAAAAATATATTTAAAATATATTTAGTTTTTTTACGCTTATTACGTATATAACAAAATAATATCATATTTCAATCTATAATTGTGGCGGAAATTATGCCCCTCTATTTCACTGACAGTTATCAAAACAAATGATGATAAAGAAAAATATTTATTTAATTTAGGTTTTATCTAACTTATAATTCGATAAATTTATGTTATTTATTTACTGGTTACTTCTACTGATAGAATATATGCTACTACTGGTAGTATTAATATTATTTTCTTAGTGAACATCCATTCCGATGGTGCCGTCTGCTAATATCCCTTAACGTTTGTACAGACGCCAGCACATCAAGCTACCCCAATCTGTCAAATTTCCCTAATTGAAAGTGAACCTTATGCTTTTGTGATAAAGTTGAAAATCTATAAAAGAAATTTGACAGATTGAGGTAGCTGGATGTGCTGGCGTCTGTACTCAATTTGTTCAAGTTAATCAATCAGTAACATTTTAAATACCTATGCCTAACATTACAAAAGTATTTAAAAACTCCAAGACGTGATCGAAGGTACTGTGAGATTTTTTAAATTATTTTCCATGTAAGTAAATTTGTTAATCTTAGTATCGTTACATAATGATCACATTAACTTTCACTCACTTACTTAATTTAACCAAGTTAGATCCAATTAAACTCATCTTGCAAAATTAAATTAAGATGGTGATAATCCAATGGTAATGATAACTCTAACTCTAAATGGTAACTCTATATATCTTATTTACTTTTCCATTCGAGCTCCTTTTTTTTTTTTTTTTTTTTTTTTTTTTTTTTTTTTTTTTTTTTGATAAGGCAGGGGGAATGCTAATGCATGGGTATGTCGGACTCGCACCGACTAAACCTAACCTGCCGTGGACTTCTTCTGGCGCCTGATGGGGGGAGCCCCGGGAACGCGGGTATGCTGCTCCGGTGCCCCCCTTTTGCGCCGTGTCCCAGATGGTCGGGACACGCACCCGGGGAGGACTGTGAGTTGCCCTCCCCATTTGCCGACTCCTGCCAGTACGGCACAGCGACTGTGCCACAAACAGTTCGCTGTCTTCCCGGGGCTGCTTGCATATGGCGGCAGTAGAGGACACTTCTCATACTGCCACCGCAACCCCGAGGGGAGTAGGGCTAACGGCTGCCGCCGCCGCCCCGACGCCTCCTCCGTCTACGAACGGGGTCGGCTCGCTCCCGATCCCGCTCGGCGGCCTCCTTCTGGAGCATGACTGCTTCGCAGAAGGAGACCACGGCGTCCCATTTGGTGGAGTCGCCAGCCAGCATCGCATACACGACTGCTGGCGGCGAAAGATCCCGTCCGATTTCAGCGACCAGGACTCGTCTCTCGGCCTCCCAGGCCGGGCACTCCTCCAGCGTATGCTGGGCAGAGTCCAGGTCGCTCCCGCAATGGTGACAGTGTGTCGTCACTTCTCGGCCGATCCGGCACAGATACTCACCGAAACACCCGTGTCCGGTGAGTATCTGAGTCAGTCTGTAGGTGACGCAACCGCCCTTCCTTCCCACCCAGGCCTCGAGGTGAGGCAGGATAGCACCGACGGCACGTTGGCGCGCGTTCAGCCGCAACTCAAGCCTTGCGCGCCACTGTGCAAGTACGCGCCGGTGTGCTTCCCGCCTGTAGGCAACGAGCGTCTGCTCTGGCGCCTCGCCGCTCTCCCGGCGGACGCGGATTTCGGTGAAAACCGTCGCGTCGACTGCCGCCAGGAGATCAAACGGTGGAAAGCGCGCCAGGAGTGTCGCCGCCTCAAAGGATATCGTTCGATATCCTCGTGCGATCCGTATGGCCACCACACGCTGCAGGCTGTTCAAGATAGCTCTGCAGCGGGAGGCGCCCGTCAGGCGTTCAGACCAGACGGGCGCCCCATAAAGGACCATGGATCGCACGACACCTCCATAGAGGCGGCGGACTTCTTCCCTAGGACCCCCGAGGTTCGGCAAAAGCCGGTGTAACGCTCCGGTTACCCGGCGCACTCGGGGGGCCAGACGCTCGAAGTGCTCCTCGAAGCCCCATCGGCTGTCTAGGGTGAGGCCCAGGTACTTCATGTACCGCCCCACCCTGACCTCTGCGTCACCTACACGCATCGACGTACTGGGTGGTTCCTCCCTACGGCGTAAGCCGTGGAACCATAGCGCCTCGGTCTTGTGAGGCGCTACCCGAAGGCCCAGTCGCGTTATGGCCGTGACGACACACGCAACACCGAGTTCGGCGAGCCGTACCGCCCGCTGGAAATTTACCTCCCGGGCTATGACGAGCGTGTCGTCCGCATAGCAGACGACGCTCACCCCGGGAGGGAGGCTTATCCGCAGGACCGCATCGTACGCGAGGCTCCATAGCAGAGGTCCTAACACGGACCCCTGAGGAACCCCGCAGGAGAGCTCCCTCTGGATCTCAATCCCGTTCCGACCGACGAATTTAATCGTCCTGTCGCGCAAATATGCCCCGACTATACCACGGAGATAGGGAGGCACGTTATGATGGACCAGTGCCTCCCGTATCGCCCGCCAGGGGACGGAGTTGAAGGCGTTGACGATGTCTAAGCTCACCGCCAACGCCACCTCCCACGCCCGAACGGTGGGCTCCGACAGGGCGCGGACGCGGTTGATCGCGTCCAGCGTCGAACGTCCCTGCCGGAATCCGAACTGGCTGTCCGATAAATCGGGGCCAACGCGCGACAGATGCTCGCTGAGACGGGCGGCTATGACACGCTCAAAGAGCTTGCCCGCCTCGTCTAGCAAGCAGATTGGTCGGAACGCCGAGGGAGAATCGGCGGTCCTGCCCGGCTTCTGCAGAAGCACAAGCCTTGCCTCTTTCCAGCAGGTGGGGAACACGGCACTACGGAGGCAACTGGTGAACAGTTGCCTCAATCGGTCCCCCAGGACTGCCAGGGCGCAAACCCACGCCCTGCCCGGTATCCCATCCGGGCCAGGGGCGGTATTTCGGGCCGCAAGTCGCCGTACTGCTCGGTCCAACTCCCCCTCCGTCACCTCCAACTGGTCGTCCCAATCATGGTACGACGGTGACGGAGGGTCCGAGGGACTGTCCTGGACCCTAGGGAAGAGGGTGTCCACCACCCTCCTCAGGAAATCCGGGTCCAGGGTACTCGTCAACGGAGGGACCCACGGTCTGAGCTTGCCCAGTACCATTTTGTACGGGCGCCCCCATGGGTCCCTATCCAGTCCCTCGATGAGCTCGTTCCAGGACCGAGCTTTGGCTTCCGCTATCGCGATGGATAGCGCCTTGACGGCGACTCGGTACGCCCTGTGCGCTCCGGCAGCCTCTTCGGCATTGGCTCGCCTCCTCCGACGGGCCCGCTGGTGTCGGCGACGCGCTGCGACATACTCCGAACGGAGCCGCGCGATTTCGGCCGACCACCAATATTGCGAGCCTCGTCTGTCACCCGGGCGGATCCGGGGCATCGACGTGTCGCAGATGCGAGACATGATGCCCCGGAACCAGCCCGCTTGCGAATTGGGATCGGACGGGATCCTCTCTCCACCTTCACTCGCCCCCCAGGCGATGGCGACGGCGGCAGCCGTCAACATGTCGCGGTCCAAGCGGCGTAGGCACCAGCGCCGTGGCGGGACAACATTACTGCGGTCAGGGCCGCCTCGGGGCGGACGGAAGGCCACGCTGAAAAGGATGTGACGGTGATCCGACAGCGTGGCAATTTCTTCCGCAACTCTCCACCCCGAGACCAGGTGCATGGCCGAGGGAGTCGCCCACGTCAAGTCGACGATCGACTCCCCCTGCCATCGCACACAGGTGCTGACTGAACCCCGATTTAAAAGACGGAGGTCCAGTCCGGCGGCCCATTCCAGCAATAACTCCCCTCGAACGTCGTCCCGGGCATCGCCCCACACATTAGAGTGGGCGTTAAAATCGCCCAGGACGAGTACCGAACGGGACTGGTAAGAGCTAATATGGCTCGTTAGCCCGTCCAGGTACGCCTCAAAATTTGCGAGGCCGCAATTCGGGGAGATGTAGCAGCCCACCACGACTGCTGGTCCCCACTCCACGACGACGAATCCGGGCCCCTTGGCCAGGAGTGTACAATGGGGGTCACGTTCCCCCCCTGCCCAATAAATGGCGACGAGGCCCCCATCCGCCCCGAACCAACGAGGGTGGTCGGGAACGGAGTGAGGCTCCGCCACTATCGCTAGGGCAACCGAACGCTCAGCAATCGTCTGCGCAAGAAGAGCTTGCGCAGCGATGCAGTGGTTCAAGTTGCCCTGCAAAATAAGTTGGGGGGGAAAGAATGTTTACACCTCCATGGACACCCCACCGGGGCCAGAGCCCGGATCGTTGGACCGCGACGATGTTGGAGCGGACGTGGCAGGACGTCCCGCTCCCTTTCTCTTCGGTGGCGTGCACCTACCGCTGCCCAGGCGATGGTTTGCCGGCCTGCCAAGGTCGGCACACACTACGCAGTGAGGGGCGCGCGCCGTGCATTCCTTCGCCTTGTGGCCCTGTTGGCCACAGACGAAGCACGACGCGCTCCGGTCGCACCCTGTGCACCGAGCCCTGACATGCCCCTTCTCCAGGCAACGGTAGCACTGGAGAGCTCTGGGTGGAAGTGCCACCACCCGGACCGACATCCAGCCCACTAGTACCCGGCCGATTGCCGCTAATTTGCGGGCGGCCACTAGTGGGCAACGAACCCACACCGATCCTAAGCCCGACGGGGAGAAGCGAATTTCACCGACTTTTACGTCGGCGACAGCACATCCCCCCGCCGTGGCTAAAGTTTCTGCCACTTCGGTGGGGTCGGCGGAGTCGTCCAGGTCCATCACCCGGAGCTCTCCCATTGCCACTGGGTGCGCCACCACCGCACCTGTCTCGGCTAAGGCCTCCCTTAGCCGAGAGGTTAGGGCCTCCGCCTTCGCGGACCCCTCTGGACCAGGGATCCTCAAAATAAGACCCCCGGTCAAGGCCCTCTTAGGGCGAAGGCCCGCCTCCAAGCCAAGGTCCTTTAATTGAACCTTGGTCCTCGCCACCTTCATGACCTCAGCCATGGTAGTGGCCGAGGTCGATGGCAGGTTGATCGTCACTGCCGCGGACGGAGGAGGTCGCGGCAGCGCGATCGGCCTCTTTGGAGGTGGAGGTGGCGGTGGCCGATTCAGCCGGGCAGCCTTTGCCCTGGCCTTTCGGCCAACCACCTGGGCCCATGTGCCTTCGGCGTGCGGTGGCGGCGCAGTCGGCGCCGGCATTGCCGGAGCCCGAGCCGCAGCAGCTTCCGCAGCGGCAGCCCGTTGTTTACGCCGGCCACTCTGCTTCGCGGTGGGTGGCACCTGGGGCGGCGCTGCACTCCCAGCGAGCGGCGGGCGGATGGCCCTGCCCGGGAAGATCTCCGCCATGACCTCATGACGCATCTGGACCAGACGTTGGTCCCAGATGCGCCCCATCTCTCTCATTTTGCGGTCCATGATGGCCGCAAACCTCTCTTCTGGAGAGGCCTGATCTTCCCGAGCAGGAACAGAAGGAGGAGCGCCAGCGCTGCTCCCTCGCCGAACCAGGGCCGCGGGTGCCGCCTGAGTGTAAAGGCCCCTTTCGGTTGCTCGCGGCGGCGACGGATTCGACAACCGTTGTGGTGGTTGTGGCGGTGACCCTAAAGGAGACCGCACAGAAGGTGACGGTTGGGATGGCGAAGGCAATGGCGGAAACGCCCCGAGCTCTCTACCGCGGAGTTCCGCCATCTCCGCCGACATGGCGGTCACACGCGCCTCCAGTGAGGCCAGCTGGGAGCGCAGCCGCTGGTTTTCTAGCTCCAGTGAGCTCCCGCTGGTCCTCCCGTGTAATTCAGCGGCGGCCGCCTGAGCTTTTCGCGCCGCAAGACGTAGGACACGCACAAAACTACCCTTCAGGTTTCGGGACGTGTCCGCCACCTTCTCAACCGCTGCCAATGACTCTTGGATGACTGCACCCAGGTCGGCTGAGGGCTGCTGGCGTAGCTCTTCTACCAGGTCCTCGACCCGGGGCAGTCGGCTCTTGTTTTTATTATCCGCCGGGCCCTGTGCAGGGTCCAGGATGAACGCCAAGTCTGCCTCGTCATCCGCGTCCTCGCACAGTTTTGCGGCCTTGACCTGGCGCCCATCCTGCCCAGCGGGGTTCGATCGTTTCGAACCCGGAGTCTTCGCGCGGCCATCTCGACTGGATAGCGACTCCATAGATACCGCGGACCTAAGAGAGCTATCGCTCTCCATGCCCGCGGCCTGATCTGTCGACGCCCCCGGAACCGGAGTGGCCGGGCGGGAAAAGGTCTCCCTGACCCGTCTGGCGACCTTCTTCTTGGCAGCAGCCTTTGCTGCCGTCTCTTCTTCTAATACGGGCTGCGCCACACCTGGCACACCCGCTAATTCTTCATTTGTTAAGGCCTTGACCTTAACAATAGGTTGGGCGTTATTTTTATTTTTTCGGTCCATGAAAACTTCTTTATTGGCGTTCACCAACCCAATTCCCCACCCTCCACCGAGCCCTCAAAGGGGATGCTTTACAAGCACCAGGGATATTGGGCGGTATAGCCATGGGATTATGCCAATCTGCGAGACCTCCAACGCGAACCGATACTGGACAGCCCAAAGTCCAGCACGGCGCGCGCCTTCGTCTGCAGACCGGCACACGGCGCCAGCCCAGACGCCACCTGCAGTTACGCCTACCCATGGCTAGCCTTGACGGCCGTCCGACCGGACGTCGCAGCCGATTGATCGGGGCCCGGCTAGACCCCGACCGCCCGTGTAAGGGGAAATCCGGACCAAAGAGGCGTGTTGCGGGTGAGGGATAACTACTGCCCGACCCCTCACCAACTCAACCTCCAGGACTCCTTCATCCCCCCGTACGGGTCCCCGCGCACGGCACAAACACGCGGGTGGCCGTTGCGGAATTCCTACCATACATGGATGATGTATGGAAGGTCCGCCAAGATACGACCACAGGATCTTGGCAGATTCCGCCCCCCCCGCCCCTGTGTCGGAATATTCGCCACGAGCAGCAATCTCTCCCAAAACATAAAGAAAGACTGCCGCTCGTGCCCAGGGTGCACCACGAGGAGGTTTTCCGACCTAGCACCCCTTCCATTCGAGCTCCTTAAATGTTAACTCCTTAAATTAACTGATAAATAAAATACAATTACTTAGTTATATATAGGTATGCATATACAGGAATAGGCTCGCTTCTTGAAGGTCACCATGTCATACCCGATCAAAAATACCTCCGCGATTCCACAGCACTCTGTAGAATAAAGGAGGTATTTTCGATCGGGTATGACTGCCTGCCATCTATGCATATAATAATAATATCTAGTGACAATGTCACACAGATCATCCTAGCCCCAAACTAAGCAAAGCTTGTACTATGGGTACCAGACGACGATATACATACTTATATAGATAGATAAATACTTAAATATATAGAAAACATCCATGACTCAGAAACAAATATTCGTGCTCATCACACAAATATATGCACTTATCGGGATTCGACCCCAGGACCACCAGCTTCGTAGGCAGGGGCACTACCAACTAGGCTACGGTGATTTATACGGGTATAACTAATTAATTGTATTTTATTTAGCATTTAATCGTCATCTCGGTACAATTAGTAATCGTTGTGAAGACGTTTGTCTAATTAGAATAGTAATGAAAGCCTTTGCGCCGCGACGAGTACCTAACGACTCGAATTGTCAAACATTCGACATAGTCTCGACTTAAGTACCGAACAATATTTAACAACTTGTTCAGTCTTTTGTTATTAGTGTTTTTTAAGACGATGCCTGCTCTAGTTAAATTACTCGGTGTGTCACGGGTAAAAGACATGTATAATTAACGGATACCGTATACCAGACTCAGGGTAACTACATAAGTCCAATTTATATAGTGTACAATTATATGTGTGACTCATAAAGGTCACACATATAATTGTCATGCGCGGGAATAGAACACGGGAGACGAGGCAACACGTGCAGTCGTCTTTAGTAGTGACAGCTATACTTTAACTAGTTTAGATAAATGTTACTAACATTATAGTTATGTGTCATTTGAGTAATCGTTACAATTAAAGTTTTGTTTTCGATTAACAATTTGTTGCGAGACAGTCGCGACCTTGGCCTGATCAAGGTTGAATGTTGCGTTTTTTTGTTTTAAGAGCAGCCCAACTTTCAAAATACACTGCAGGCACCGTGGCATATAGTTATGTATTATATGCATCATGTTCATGCATAACAGTAAGGTCACAAGAGCACATCGCGATAGGAAACGCATTTTTATGGCATTGTTTTTTTTGTTTTTTATTGTGACATTAAACAGTTACACAGTACACACAGTATAATATTAAATAACAATAGTAGATAAGTAACTTAGTAAACGTGTAACCCACACCAATGTCCGCAAAATAATAGTTAAAAAAGGTAATCTTCATGTAAACTCGCGCGAGTTTACATAAGGCGTTAAAAGGTAATCTCGATTGTTCTTTCAGACTAGCTATGCCCCGCGGTTTTACCCGCGTTTAATATTATAAATTATAACAGCTCCTCCCCCGTAGGTGATAGCGTGATAATATATGCCTATATGTTGACCCGACCTCTTAGTAATATTCATGCAGTACATTTTGAGTTTAGCGCGGACATACATACAGACAAACAGACACACAGACAAAAATTCTAAAAACTATATTTTTGCCTTCGATGCCGATTGTAGATCACGCCCCAAGTATCCTTAAAAAAATATTCAATATACAGTTTTGTGGTTTTGACTTTCCTTCGATTTTATTATATGTATATAGACTATCAATGGTAAGTTTGAAATAGAAAATGCAAATATGTCTAAATCTAGAAGGTGTGTGTTATATGTCTCTACGAAACGATGTAGAGGCGCCCGCACTCTGGTATTTGTTCGGCACCTTGCAGTATAGAACAGCTGAGGAACACGCGCCTCTCGCTGCATCACAGATCGAGGTACAATGTAACTCAATTGATTTGTGATGTTAGTACAGTGGTATGGTAGTTATTTATCATCAGTCCCACTACTATGGCAGAATATAGTACCTACTCAAAACTGCGTCCGAACAATGAATTTACAGAATCATTGTATCGTGTGATCAATGAGGGGCAATTACGCGATTTATTATTATTTTTTTAATGATAAAGGACATCGAAAATTCTAAACGCAAAATTAACATTAGATGTCAATTTCTAGAATTTAATTTAATATAATTTTAAGAGTAG
Source organism: Pseudoips prasinana (assembly GCA_951640165.1). NCBI lineage: Eukaryota > Metazoa > Arthropoda > Insecta > Lepidoptera > Nolidae > Pseudoips > Pseudoips prasinana. The sequence continues at coordinate 20,080,495 of OX621237.1, read as the reverse complement.
AAGTACTAGAAAGAAAATAAAGAACCATCTCTTTATTTTCTTTCTAGAACTTCTCCTCTTAAAATTAAATTAAATAAATTGAATTTGCTGATAGAAAAGAAATTGATAGATGAAGACAAGAACAGAAATATTCCAATTAATATGGAATATTAGTGAAGGTTCTAGAATGAAAAGAATGATTTTCGAAATATTTGAAATTTGAAACAATTAGTTAAGCAGAATATAAAAACCGGACGGTGAGTGTAAATTCAAGTGAAATTGAATGGCGAATCCAGAGGTAGAAGAAAATGTGGAAAAATTAAATAGTGCAAGTGACCAATGTAAGTAAACAGTGCCAAGTGTTCCATACACATTGAGAAGAGTACCGTGTACGTCGGGACGCTCTGTACAGTCGCGGGTACTCTGTAAGTGCGCCACGTTTCAACCCTCACGCAGTACTTATCGCTGGGACTATCAGGGCGCGTTAGTATGTTCCGTGATCTTAGTGTTGCACCAATTGTCACTGTCGTCGCCAATAAAGGCTCCGTTTAGCAAACACTAGTTCTCTTTCCAAACCTAGGCGCCGCGCCACATTATATATTGACTTATTTATAGGTATTATATCTTATTAATGTTTTTAAGATGTAAAAACTCCGTGCATTAACACGAATGACACTAAACAAAGCTAAAGGTGACACTGAGACCACAGATATATAATATCAAAGATATTATTTTTAATTTCTGCGAAACTATGTATTAAACGCGTCTGAGAAAAATCGAGTATAATACTATATATATATATATATAGGCATCGACTAGTGTCCATGCCTATATATATATATAATAGGTCTTTACCTATGAAATTGCCGTTTTGTATGAAAAAATTTAAACGAATTTTTTTCATGAATTTTTTTATTTGTATTAATCGAAGTAATCACCCATGCAATCAATGCATCTTTGCCATCGCAGTGGCAGTTTATTGATGCCCTTCTTAAAGAAATCAGCTGGACGGGAGGCAACAAATTCTTCAAAGGCATTTTGTACTGCCTCTCGGGTATTGAATTTTTTTCCCGCCAAGAAGTTATCCAAATTCTGGAAAAAGTAGTAGTCTGTAGGCGCAAGGTCTGGTGAGTAGGGCGGATGACGGAGAGCTTCCAACCCCAGTTCTTGCAACTTGGAGACCGTCTGCTGTGCAGTATGAGGTCGCGCGTTGTCGTGCAGGAGCAGCGGAGACGAGCGATTGACCAATGCTGGTTGGAGATGCGCCAGCTTCTCCATCATTGTGCTCAGTTCTTCACAGTACACATCTGCAGTAATGCTCACCCCGTTTGGTAAGAAGCTGTGATGAATCACACCGGCGCTAGACCACCAAACAGTGACCATCACTTTTCTAGGGGTAAGTTTTCGTTTAGGGCATTGTTTAGGTGCTGAACCAGGATCCAACCAACTTGCTGAGCGCTTGCGGTTATCAAACAGAATCCATTTTTCATCGCAGGTAACAATGCGGTTCAAAATTCCTTCATTTGTGTGTCTGTTGAGCAGTGCAAGGCACGTCTCGACGCGTACTTCGCGCTGGCGATCATTGAGTTCGTGGGGCACCCATTTGTCAAGCTTTTTTACCTTGCCAATTTGACGCAAATGGACCAATATTGTTTTGACGCTAACGTCGAAAGCTGCTGCTAATTCAGCCGTAGATTGTGTATCATCAGCTTCCACAACCGCCTTTAATTCGTCATTGTCGACCAAAGTCTTCGGACGACCGCGAGGTTCATTTTTCAGGTCGAAATTTCCAGAACGGAAGCGAGCAAACCAATAACAGGTGGTGCGTTGGTTTGTAGTGTTAGCTCCGTAAACGTCGTTGATGTTGCGTGCCGCTTGTGCCGCGTTGCTGCCACGACGGTACTCATATTCCATAATTACTCGAATTTTTAACGTATCCATGATGACGAAAAAGATTGAAATGCGATGAAAATGTAACACTAATCAATAAAGAAATGACTACTTTTGGGAAAAAGAATCCATGTTTTTAAAATAAAATTAATTTGAAATTAGAATTCTTAGCCAAACAAAAATTATTTTGATTTGAAATGGCCAGTACTGCAGAACGGCAATTTCATAGGTAAAGACCTAATATATATATATATAGTCTATCACACACTAGTGTGATACGATAAAATTGGATGTTGTAAGCCTCATAACACGCGAAGACTTAAACTACGCGAAGCCGCTTATCGGATTAAGGATCTGGGAGTTGATTTTGATTATTTCCGCTGGATGCGGGCAGCGCAATACCGGCCATTGTGTAAATTCTTGCGGGAGGCCTTTGTCCAGCATTGGATATCTTTCAGCTGATAAGATGATGATGATTTCGACAAAAAGATAAAAAATAGTTGTGTAATATGAATTAAAGTGCTGGTGAGAATCAAATCCACAAACTATGGGTTATCCAGCATGCGTTGAGCGTTAACAGGTCCTCACCGTACTGTGGTGTTTCGAAGAATTTATACAATTCATTCGATGCTCCATTAAATCTACGTAATGAAAACGCTTTACAAAAGATAGTATTATGTAGACTGAAGACCTACATTAGAAGCCGCATAACAATATTTTGATTGCATTTATTTTTTATCCAACGATGATTATCGGATAAATAGGGTTCGATATCTACATCAATTTCAGTGTCAATAATGAAGTACACGCACTGTCACTTAATTTGTTTATCGCAGGTGCTCGAGTAAGATAAGGACTTTCCTATCTTTGTTTGAGCTTTTATCGATACCAATTTAGCTGAAACTGTGTAGGCGAATGAATGTTTGATGGCAATAAATAATTATACATTAACGCTTTACTCACGTACACACGGCTACATTTCATGCTATACATTCCAGTATAAGCTAATCTCGCGTTGCATAGGATTTCCATTGGCTTATATTGGAAATGTGTAGCTTGATATGTAGCCGTGTGTACCTCTATTAGATTTGTTGGAATATTTCTGGATAAAGACCTTTCCCAATCATCTTCACAATTGCCATTCTTGCGCTACCCGTATCCAGTATCTTCTAGCGAACTTCACAAGATCGTCAGTCCATCTCAAGTTAATATAGTCTATAAATCTTACTTAAGAAGAGAAAGAGAAGAGAAGAACCTTGACTTTAGGTACTTATGTGCTTACAATCTGTATGGCGCTTTAGTAGCTGGACAATGTAGCGCGAAAAAAAAACTGTACACAATATTCGAGAAGAATTCACCATTCATATTAAACGCAGTTGACACTAAGCTTAGTTCAGTTCAGAGCAAGTAAGTTTGATACTACCTACTCCACAGCAGGATATATAATTTTATCGAGTGTGTGTGTAATCACAGAGGCAGTCTCTATGTCTCATAATCTCCTCTTTACAAATATCTAGTGCTCCCTCGTGTTTCGGGTTGAATCTCCACACAGGTCAACTACTTGTGTGATCTATATACGTTGTTATGAGTGTGGGTGTGACTTGAGTTGTACATGCTATCATTATCTACTAACGAGTCCGGAACGATATTAAAAACAATTATACATTAATCCACACGACTGAAGTAAAACTTAGACATATAAAACGTAACTGGCTGTGAGAGCAAATATGTGCTCCCACCTCTCTTGCCCCTACAGTGATATACAAAATACAGTGATATACCAACCGTATCTCCCTTCTTATCTATCGTCATCATCATCATGTCAGACAAAATACGTCCACTGCTGGACAAAAGCCTTACCCAAGAATGGGGGAATATGCCATAATCGCTATGCTTGGCAGACGGGTTGGCGATCGCACTTTGATGGTCATAGTTCACAGAAAAACGCTGCTGCTCGTTCTCGGTATTCCCTCGGACGATTTCTACGCCACCCACGGAATGAGATGGGGTGATGATATTCTATGCCGTCACCACACAGCACTATCTATTTATCTTCACTCAACTTCCGGTCGCCTCGCCCGATTACACTCTTCGTATCGCTCTCGTCTCAGGTATTCACTTGTTTACTCTCCAAGTCAAGCGTGCGTAAGGAAGATTTACTTCCAAAAATAGCCAAGAACAGAAGGTGTAAAATTAAGTATAGGTTCCCTAATAAAATATTCCTTGGCGCAACAGTGGCCAACTCGGGCATGGCCATGACTGCAGCGCGCTACTCATGCTAATTCTACTGCTCAATGCTATTGATATATCAAATGCCATCGGAATACCAAATAAGACCCTATTGAGGAAATAATGACATGTATTTAAATCGGGTAACCCTGTGAAAATAGAAATGATGCATAACTGACTCGAAGGGACGAAACCGCTTAGCAAGTGTATTGTGCACCGATTTTGATAAAATTTAGCACGGAGACGTTTGAAAACCATTAGATATTTTAAGTATAAAATCTTTGTGTGGGTGAAAAGTTGGATGGAACTTTGTATGGGAAATACTAAACTCATTAGACAGCATGTGCCTAGTAAAAACATCGACCCTTACACTCCTTACAATTAGAAATACATTAGTTTATTAGCATTGAATAGCCTTAATCTGTGCAAAACACATTTTTTTTTATTTACCAGAACAGGCAACAATAATTCAAAATGCATACGATAGAAAAGATGCGCGTTTCATTTGAACGACTTTTGATGATTTTAGACTTTTTTGAAACTGATTAATGAGGCTACAATTAGATTGTTTGATAGCAAATTGTTGCTTAATTCGCTAATTTTCTTTTTAATCTAAACGTATCAAAAGTCGTCAAAAGCAATTACATAACTTTTGCATTGCTTTTTGAAAAATATTTGCCGATTTTGGCAATAAAATAATAATGTGTTTTGAACACATTCAACCTTTCCTATGCCCTTAAAATATATCATACGGCATATATGGCAGTTTTAATTGCGATTTTTCCTACATGTCTATGTGTATGGCTTAGCATCAATTTCTATATCATTATACTTACAAGTACAAACATATGTGAATACCCAAGAACTGAACAAATATAATTTGCTAACTGTGCCCCGCGCCTATGAGGCTATAATTTATAAAGTTTAAGGCGGGTAAAGGCGTAACACAGATGTTAATCCAGGGTGTATTACAATCGCTTCAGCCGTTTATACGTGAAGAAGTTACAAGCATACACACCCTCAAACTTTCGCCTTTATAATATTAGTGTGATTTTACTTAAAGTAATTTTGTCCCATGCTACTTTGGTTATACGCCAAACAACATGATCGCTTCCTATCATCTTTACAATGTTAGTCTATAGAGGACCATATTTGCAAAATGGGTGCAGGTAAAGCCAATATCCTTGTATTAATTTCGAGGATACTGGAGTGTATGTTTTTGCGTGTTCTTCCAACCGATGCGGGTACAATATTATCTTATGTAAATATATACAAGGAAAAGATTAAATTACCTTCATAAACTCCGATTATATTTTGAAGAGCAATTGATTCAAAAACATGATACAACTAATTTTGCTCGATAGAAAAATTATCATTCACGTGAAAAAAATGAAAATGGAAAAAAGTCTACCCATGAATATTTCTTTATTTATACATCGAATTAAAATTCTATCTTGATTACTTTTGTCGACACAATACCATATCTATACATGTAAATAAAATTGGAGTGTCTGTTTGTAATATTGAAATAACATTTTTTTACTAAATATATATACGGTACATACACCAAAATATTTTTTTTTTACTTTTTGTCTGTCTGTTTGTTCCGACTAATATCTGAAATGGCTGGACCGATTTTGGCGGGATTTTGTAATAAGATAACTTATATCTTATTACAAAATCCCGCCAAAATCGGTCCAGCCATTTCAGATATTAGTCGGAACAAACAGACAGACAGTAGTTCGGCTACGTTTATTTTAGAAAAAATCTTTTATTTTAGAACAATAAACTAATGTTGCAATTAACAGTGTTGTTAAATTCCACGCGCACGTAGTCGCGGGTACAGCTTTTTTCAACAAAAATATATCTTAATTTGGAATAAGTAAAAATAAAATGCAAATAAGTGGGTATCTTAATAAAAAAAATCAAGAATCGACTGTTAGGCGAAACGAAGTTCGCCGGGTAGGCTAGTTCTAACTAACAATCAAAATCTAAATCTAACAGACGATACTCAGATTGTTTCATTTTCTTTCTAATGGTACAGACGCCAGCACATCAAGCTACGCCAATCTGTCAAATTTACCTAATTGAAAGTGAACCTTATGCTAATGTGATAAAGTTGAAAAGCTATGAAAGAAATTTGACAGATTGGGGTAGCTTGATGTTCTGGCGTCTGTACATACGGGCGAAATTGTCACGACGTTGCGGCATTGCTTCACAGATTTCACCATAATTGAATAAGCTAAACATTGGCCATTCTTAATAAACCGGCACCACACGGGCATTTTTTTTATAAAAGATACATGTCCCGAACCTGAATATCACACAACACATCTTTCTTTTTTAACCAAAATTGGCAACATTGATTAATAAAAGTGGCCAATGGTTGCCAATTCAATCACGGCGAAACCCGTGAAGTAATGCCGCTTTAGGATTAAATATTGTCCAAAAACAGCTCAGTTGAGGCCTTTAAGGGATTGGATAGGCTGAATGTAGCCAAAACATTTTTTTTCTTTTTGTATCAAAATCAGCTACATTAAAAAAATTAAGAGTAGAAAGAGTGCAATATGTTTGCACAAACTTTAATGATTTCAGTTTTATTTGAACTGATCAATTAGGCTACAATTTGGTACCAAGTAGGTTGTTTTCTAGCAAATTGCAGCCAAATCCTTTCGTTTTTATTTAAATCTAATCTTATCAATAGTGGTACAAACTGTATATACAACTTTTCTATTGCTTATATTTTGAATCATCGTTAACAATTTCGGTAGATAAAGAAAAACGTGTTTTGCAAACACTCTGCCTCATCATTCAAAATTCAAATTCAAACGATTTTAACATTGATATCTAGGCAGCATTGATCTCTCATTGCTAAGGGCAGTTTTTGTAGTGTAAGTGTATCCATAGATATGACGTCATCAATACCTAATCATCATCGTCATCATCATATCAGCCGAAAGACGTCCACTGCTGGACAAAGGCCTCCCCCAAAGATCTCCACAATTGCCGGTCCCGCGCCATTCGCATACAGCAGTTTCCATCAATACCTAAACTTTATCCTAAATAAAGATCACTTTAAACTCTGATGAAACTGATTTTATGAACTGGCTCAACGATATTAGAATATGAGAAGGCAAAGGCTTTTCCTGAATAGACAGATCGCAGCACTGACGTGGAAAATTTATCGCTATGACCGAAAATTTCGACTAAATGACTCACGCACGAGATAACATCCATGGTTTATAATGATAACATTATCGCATAATTTCACAGAATATGAAGCGGTATAATGATGATAGAAAATGATAACCTACAATAGAGAAGCGTGTAGTATTTCATAAGGGAATATAATAGGCTGATTATAATCTGTCAAAAAGAGGTGAGCATGAGATCTGCTGTTGAAAAAATTATGACGCCAACGCCATTACTAGAATAAATTTAATAAAAAAATATCTTGGGACAACTTACACACTGCCATCTGATTCCAAACCAGACATAACCTGTTCTATGGCAACCAGGAAACTGATAAACATAATAATATATTTCTCAATACATACATATTATAGATAAATTACACCCAGACTCAAAACAAATAATGGCGCTCATCACACAAAGATTTGTACTGAGTGGTATTTTTTTTAATGGGTCTTGCCCTTGCCTCTTGCCCACCACTGCAACTCCTGTACGCCAGGATCAACAATAACACACAGCACAACGAAGTGACGCTGAGCGCAACAAATTAAATGATTAGAAAGGAACAAGGAGGAGTTGGAAAAAAATAGTTCCACTTCCCTCAAGAGAAAAGCGGGAGACATAATGATATAACGAGACTGATGTTGCCGAATTTTAAAATATGTGTACCATAAATGAGTAGTAATGAACATTAGGTACAGCAAATACGTTGGTATTCTCGTTGGCCCCATAAACTAGAACCTGCCATAAACTCCCGATATTCCGTTGTGGAGATAGATAAATCATGACATTATATATTCCGAAGCACGGAAACGCTCAGAATATAAACCACTTTGGCAGGAACCCATCTATGGACTGACCGCGAGCCTAGTTGTTTAACCTCCACAATCACTGATCAGCGAGAGCATCCGGCTATGAGCGCCATATGGAATATGGCAGCATTGGTTCGATTATCAAAATAGGGTTTTAACCCTATTTTGATAATACTAATATTAAAACTTGTTAAAACTTATATTACATGCAGGTGAGATATTCTCGAAAAAAATTGATCAGGAGTACCTACCTCAAAACCCAGGTGCATGTATAAAAATGTTACGAGAATAAATAAGTAAAAAGGGGACATGTTTTCGCATGTGTATCAGCTTTAACCTTACCGCATATAACATGCAATGAGTTTCATTCGTTCATCCATACATTGTCTAATGACTACAGCTGGCACCGACCGCGACAGCTTAACGTGACCGTTAACGTGGCTCAAATGTGGAAGTATTAATATAGATGAAAATTTATATTCGAGATGGTTACCGAAGTGATCTCAGGTATATGAACGCGAAATATTATTTATTTATTCATAAGTCTTCATCACTTTACCGGGGTGACGTCCCATTCCAGGTTTAATTTCACGTATCATCTGCCGTATATCTTTAGCGGATATTTGGCTTGTTATTTATGTCTCACAAAAATATCCGCTAAAGATCCTGCACTTTGAAAAGGAGGAGATTATCATTATGACTACAAGTTTCAGTAAATTTATGCGAAAGGTAATATTATCGAAATTTTAACAAAATAGGTACTTTCAATACCGTAGATTTTGATATCCTGCTCGGCATTATACACTCGCTTAACGTATCTCCATTGGTTACTGATTGGTTTCGAAATTACCTGTTCGGCCGTCAACAGCGCATCCGTATAGAAGACACACTCTCTTCATGGTGTCAACTGTCTGTTGGTGTGCCACAGGGTGGCGTGCTATCTCCTCTACTTTTCGCAATATTTATTAATACCATCTCAAACAATCTCCGTTCTTCCTACCACCTCTATGCTGATGATCTTCAGATATATACACAGGCTTCACTTGAAAATTTGCCCGCTGCCGTTGAAATCATTAATGCGGATATGACTCATATATGCGAGTGGAGCAAGTCGTATGGATTAAATGTCAACCCGGCAGAGACACAGGCCATAGTTGTAGGCAGCTCTAAATTAATATCTAGAATAGATTGGCTCCAGCTACCTAAGGTCTATTTTGATCAAAACGTCATACCTTATAGTGATAAGGTCAAAAACCTAGGTATTTTTATAGATAATACGTTATCCTGGGGTCCTCAGCTGCAAGAAGTCAGCCGGAAATTATTTGCTTCGGCTGGTTCGTTACGGAGAATCCGTAACTTTCTTCCAATACCCACAAAAATTGCGCTTGCACAATCTCTTCTCTTTCCTATTTTAGACTATGCCGATGCCAGCTATCCTGATCTCACTGTAGCCCAGCTTGATAAACTTGAGCGCCTTCAAAATTATTGCATAAGGTTCATATTTGGATTACGTAAATATGATCATGTTTCAGAATATCGCGCTAAGCTCAAGTGGCTGCCTATTCGCCTCCGCCGAGATACTCACTTTCTGACTTTTTTATATAACATACTGTTCAGTCCTACTACCCCTTCATATCTTAAAGAACGTTTCGAGTTCCTAAATGACACACATTCTCTTTCTCTGAGGTCATCGGAGAACATGCGACTAAAAACTCCTACCCATTCCACAAACTTTTACACGAAATCTTTTACCGTCCAAGCTGTACGTTTGTGGAATGCCTTACCAATGACGATTAGACGCGCCCAGTCGATACACGTTTTTAAAAAAATGGTAAAAGACCATTATCTTGCACAACTCAACATTAATTAGCAGCGGAACATGCTACGAATATTTTCCTTTCATTAATAATAAATATATATGTTTGATATATGTATTTAAATATGTATTTATATATGTATTTATTATAATATATTATTTATTGCCTCTATTTATTTTATTTCATCATCATCATCATCATCATCATATCAGCCGAAAGACGTCCACTGCTGGACAAAGGCCTCCCCCAAAGATCTCCACAATTGCCGGTCTTGTGCTATTCGCATCCAGCATTTTCCAGCGACCCGCACAAGATCATCGGTCCATCTTGTAGGGGGCCTGCCCACGCTGCGTCTTCCGGTTCGTGGTCGCCACTCGAGAACCTTTCTGCCCCAACGGCCGTCGGCTCTACGAGCTATGTGCCCTGCCCACTGCCACTTCAACTTGGCAATTCTTCGGGCTATGTCGGTGACTTTGGTTCGCCTGCGGATTTCGACATTTCTGATGCGATCCCGCAGGGAAACTCCGAGCATAGCCCTCTCCATTGCTCTTTGGGTGACCTTGAGCCTTCTAATAAGGCCCATAGTGAGCGACCACGTCTCTGTTCCGTATGTCATCACTGGCAACACACACTGGTCGAAGACTTTCGACTTGAGACACTGCGGTATTTTGGACGAGAAGATGTTACGTAGCTTCCCGAACGCTGCCCAGCCGAGTTGGATTCTACGATTTACCTCCTTCTCGAAGTTGGACCTACCTAGTTGGATGGTCTGTCCTAGGTAAATATAGTTCTCTAAAACTTCGAGTGCAGAGTCACCAACTTTCAATTGAGTGGGTGCAACATGGACGTTTGACATGATTTTCGTCTTATCCATGTTCATTTTCAGACCCACTTGTTGAGAGACTCTGCTGAGGTCATCGAGCATTGTACCGAGGTCTTCCATGGTCTCAGCCATGACTACGATATCATCGGCAAATCGAAGGTGAGTGATGTACTCGCCATTGACATTGATGCCAAAGCCTTTCCAGTCCAGAAACTTGAAGACGTCTTCCAATGCAGCGGTGAACAGTTTTGGAGATATAACATCTCCCTGTCTCACGCCTCGCTGCAAGTGGATAGGTTTCGAGATCTGGTCCTGGAGTCGCACTGACATAGTGGCGTTTTCATACAAACATTTTATCACCTCGATATACCGGTAGTCAATTTGGCACCTTATGAGAGACCTCAGCACGGCCCATGTTTCGATAGAATCAAAGGTTTTCTCATAGTCCACAAACGCTAAGCACAGTGGCTTGTTATACTCTTCGGTCTTCTGTATAACTTGCCGCAGCGTATGTATGTGGTCTATGGTGCTAAAGCCTTTTCGGAAACCGGCTTGTTCGGGAGGCTGGAAGTCGTCAATACTGCGCGCGAGACGGTTCGTAACGACCCTCGAAAACAACTTGTAAACGTGGCTCAGCAGAGTGATGGGTCTATAATTCTTCAATAGGGTCTTGTCGCCCTTTTTGAAGAAGAGCACCACCACGCTTCTGTGCCATGCTTGTGGCGTTTGACCATCTAGTATGACGGAGTTAAATAACTTCTGAAAGGCCCGTAGGATTGGTGTACCACCCGCCTTCAGAAGCTCTGCTGTAACTCCATCATCACCAGGCGCCTTGTTGTTCTTGAGTTGTTTGAGAGCCATTCTAATCTCGTACAGGCTGACGTCCGGGATGTCTTCGGTGTAGTGTCGGGTTAGTCGTGCTCTGGGATCTGAGGCATGACTTTTGACAGGTGGCTGTGTTGTCGTATATAACTGTCCGTAGAACTTCTCGATCTCTCCCAGCAACTCAGGTTTAGACGTGACGATTCTACCATCCTCAGTCTTTAGCTTCGTCAGTTGGCTCTGTCCAACAGACAGAGCTCTTGCAAACACTTTAGAGCCTTTGTTCCGCTCGATAGCCTCTTTAATACTAATTGTATTAAATTGCCGCGTGTCGCGAGTCAAAGACTTTGAGATCTGTCTGTTGAGCTGCCGATATCTGGTAGCATCATCTGAGGATGTCAGAACCATTTTCCGTCTATCTTCCATAAGTTGCAGGGTAAAGTCAGAGATCTTTTTAGTTCTGTTTGTACGACGGGCCTTGAAGACCTTAGACCCAGCCGTATGGACAGCTTCTACGAGCCTGTCATAGTATGAGTCCACTTCCTCGCAGTCTGCTAGGCATTCGAAACGGTTTTGCAGTTCGAGCTGAAATGGTTCGGGGTTTTGGACGTGAATAGGTAAAGGTCGGAGCGTAGACTTTAACAGTCGGGACCTCTGGAGTTTGACATTAAGGTTCAATGAGCCTCTGACCAGTCTGTGATCGCTCCTGGTTTTAACCGCATTGATCACGGACACATCATGACAACATCTGTCGTCTCGTCGACAAGATAAAGTCTATCTCATTTTTAGTTTTACCATCGGGGCTCACCCAGGTCCATTTGCGGTGATCCGGCTTCCTGAAGAAGGAATTCATCATAAAGAGTCCCTCCTTCTCCATGAAGTCGGCCAACATTTGGCCCCGGGGGTTCCGGTCTCCAGTTCCAAATTGCCCCACTCTCAGCTCATTACCGAATCGTTTGCCCAGCTTCGCGTTAAAGTCCCCCATGACCACAGTGAAATAGGAGTTACAGGTATGTATGGCTCTGGATATGTCCTCATACATAACCTCGACTTCATCGTCGGAGTGTGTCGAAGTGGGTGCGTATACCTGTATAACCTTCAACGAATACCGCTTGGTGATTCTGAGTATAAGGTACGCAACCCTCGTCGACACACTCTCGATTTTCACTAGGTTATTCACGAGGGACTTGTGGACTATGAACCCGACACCACCTTGGGATATTTGGTCACCCTCCCGGTAATAGAGCAGGTTTCCGGATTTCAGTATTATCGAGTCCTCCCCCTCTCTTCGGACTTCAGATAATCCTACAATATCCCAATGTAACCTGCTCAATTCTTCCTCCAGTTCGGTTATCTTCTCGTCGGACCGCAGTGTACGTGTGTTATATGTTGCCAGGGCCAGAGGTCGTCGGTGTTGGTAACGCGGAATCTGCCGGGGATTCTTAGCACCCCCTGCCCTGCCGTAACCACGGCTGTTACCACGGCTGGGAATAGCAGGGCTGCCGGGGACTGGGGGCCGCGGTTTGGTTGTGTCCATCATTTGAGGGGATTTGCCATAATCGCCACGCTTGGCAGACGGGTTGGCGATCGCAGTAAGGTGGACATGGTACTCAGGAGAACGCTGCTGCCCGTTCTCTGGTGTATATTTTTCCCTCGGGACGACTTTTACGTCCCCCCACGGGATGAGATGGGGTGGTGATATTCTTAGGCCGTCACCACACAGCGTTTTATTTAGCAGGTATATATTGCATGCATTACATATAAATTATGTTTACATAGTATTTTAGATAATTATATATTCACCTACAAAATGTAGGTGTACTCCTACATAATATCTGATATCTAGCTTTTCTGTTTCTTTTAATCTTTTTCTTTTACTGAACTTTTTACACCTCTTACCCGTTTTCATTTCATACAACTCCTGTCCATCCTAAGGTTGTCTGTAAGAAATCGCAGCTAGCGATAAGACCGCCCTTTGTACATTATTATGCTAGTATTTAAGTTCTTTTTTGTAATTCATTTGGTGTACAATAAAGAGTATTGTATTGTATTGTATTGTACCTTTATATGGGACTCGAAAACGCGGGTCGCTTGTTCGTATTAATATATGCTTAGGCAGGGTAATTTTCGTAGTACATCCACGTCCATTGAGATGACGTCGACTATACCTCTATGGATCGTGCAGAGCTGTGTAGAAAGCCATTGTGGAGACTACAAGTATATTTTTAAATTGAACGTCTAGAATAGAAATTTCGCGGAAAATGGAAAGAACGAAATAATATATTAGTAGTCAATTGGGAGAAGGATAACTTTACAAGTTAAATATAGGTACAATATTTTTTGTGAAATATTTAGGGTTTCGTATAAAAATTGTAAAACATATTGTATCCCAATATAATAGCAATTTAGCAGGAAAAATTTCTTCAGAAATGTCGAAATCCGCAGGCAAACCTAGGTAACCGGTATAACACTAAGAAAAAAAGACCGCCGGGCCATTGGGGTAAAAAGGTTCTCGAGTGGCAACCACGAACCGGAAGACGCAGCGTGGGCAAGCCCACTATAAGGTGGACCGATGATCTCGTGAGGGTCGCTGGAAGCCGCTGCATGCGGGTAGCGCAAGGCCGGGAATTGTGGAAATCTTTGAGGGAGGCCTTTTTTGTAGTGTGCAGTTGGCAGTTCTCTCTGAACTGTAATATTCTTATTGAGACAAAAGATTTGTTTCTCTGAATGTTGCTTTGAGATGAATATTTGATGGTTATTTGTCTAAACTAATATTATTGTATGTTTGTTTCTAATGGATAAACTCAAAATCGACTAAATTGATTTAATAAATGCTATCAACTATTTGACGAAGACCACATTAGTAGCAAAAAAATTTGAGATCTACTTAAATAATAATAATACAACCCAAGGTATGAACAAGTTGCGCTGCGCAAACTTATTATCTTCCAGAAAACAGTTGAAGAGGTTATATAACTAAGTATTATACATTATGTAGTTAAGATTGGCTTTCCGTCTTTTGTTCAAACTCCAATAGAATTTCGTTTGAGGACTTAGAAAAAAAACTGTTATATGTTTCGATTTACCCGTGCATAACCGGGCCTAGATTCTATTATTATATAAAGTTGTTATGAAAAACGAAAACATTTATAGGTATTTAGGGTTCCGAAGCCTCCGCCATCCCGTCGTCTGTCTGGCAGCTGGCTGTATCTCATGAACCGTGATAGGTAGGCAGTTGTAATTTTCACAGAGTGTGTGTCTATTGTTGATATAAGGCGAAATAGTAATAATAAAATAAAGGTGATAGTGATAATGATAAAAATGATTGTTTTTCGAAGGCATTCGTATGTGAGTCCGACTCACATTTGACCTATTATTTTATAATTAGGAATCCTTCACCAGAAATCTTAGTTAATTCAGATTTTTTAGTATTCAAATATATGAATATATATACATATTATAAGTCCACGGAACGGATAGAACCCTTGCTTCCACTATCCACTAGTCGAATCTAGCCAGAATTTCATTTAATTTCTTCGTTCAATTTCTTTAGTTTGATTTCTCTATAGAATAATAAATTAGCAATAATATCTCGCCCGTATTTCTTAGAATTTTTAACGCTCCGTTATATAATATCTTGAAATCTTATGAGTAGAAAGTCATAACTATATAATTTCTATATTTTCACCATTTTATTATACAATCTTGATGAGGTTTTTAATTCAATTCATCTTCATTAACATGTCACCTGATACACGTCCACCGTTGGACAAAGACGTCCTCAAAATCTCCACGACACTACCGGTCTTACGCTATCCGCATACAAGTTTTTGGCGTCCCTAACAGTATCATCGGTAATCCTTGTGGGGCCTAAAGAGGCGACGGTGCATCTGCCGATTCGTGGCTGCTACTTAAGAACCTATCTTTAATTCAATTATTATATTCAATTATTATTATATAATTGATGGTCACCGTAGCCTAGTTGGTAGTGCTCCTGCCTACGAAGCTGGTGGTCCTGGGTTCGAATCCCGGTAAGTGCAAATATTTGTGTGATGAGCACGAATATTTGTTTCTGAGTCATGGATGTTTTCTATGTATTTATCTATCTATATAAGTATGTATATCGTCGCCTGGTACCCATAGTACAAGCTTTGCTTAGTTTGGGGCTAGGATGATTTGTGTGACATTGTCCCTAGATATTATTATTTGTCTAATAATAATAATAATATAAATTATTATTATTATTAGACATCAAAAAGAGTTATTATACAAATTACAGTTTATTTTTATTTACAGTTATATTATATCTACATATATTTTTATCACGCCTTTCATGGGTGATATAAACTTAATATCTATGAATGGCGATGATGGGTGACAACCGGTCCTTACAATGACTTATTTTCATTGCATGAGGTACGTGCAGGCTCTGGAACGAATTACAATCGAAGTTTCCAAGAGTACTCTAATCTCACGGTAGGCAGCGGTTTGCTGTGGCCCCTAGGATTGCGAATGACAATGAATAGCGGTGCTATCGTACAGTACTTACGGTAGAGTACCAAGGGCAGAGCGAGTCTATTTTAAGTGATGCAGTACCGAATCAAACTCGATGTTTATGATGAGCGACTACCTATCATCATATTGACCCCAGTCTTAAGCTAAAAACGTATGAAATCGAGCCGAATTATGTCTCTAAATAGAATAGATATTTATATCATGTTCGTTCGGAACATTGTCGATCTCATTTTGCTAAGGCCATAATACCTGAATTACTTTTACAATCTTTAAATTTCATTTCTATGTTAATCGTAATGTCACCACTGTTCTAGTCCAATATTATAACTTAAATTCTTAAAATTATACTTTGTAAAGAGATATAATAAAATATAAACTCGATAAATAAGAACTTTTCCTCAAAAACTAAGTCATAACAATCAAATCAATAAGGTATAAGATTTCCTCTTAACTTTGTTACCTTAACAACACAGAAGTTTTCGTGAAACAAGAAGATAACATTTTGGCTTCGCGTGTAATTTTGTTCTAAGGTCGAATTTTCAAAGTTCGCCTTAAAGTGAGTCGGTAAGTACAAGTTGAGAAGTAATTCAATACTGGGAGGAGCCGACAAGACGATGTAATAGGGTAGAACATGCAAGACACGGTGGCACTGCAGCCTGCATCCGGGCCCCAAGTTAGTGTTGCCAAAGGTAGTAATATAAAATAGCAGCATTTGTCATAAAAGTTTCTTTTGACCCACTCCTACACGGAGATATACATAAATACGTTATTTTCCTAGCCTGTTTTTCTAATTAATTTAAATTAATTAATCATGCATTCCAAATAACGTAATGGCTGCTTAAAATATCGAGAAATGTATGGTATTTAGTATTATAATAATGTTATTGACTAATACTACTGATTAAAAATATACTTGATGCACATACATATGTGATATAGTGACTGTGTAAGGTGAAAAAGAAGAATTGCTAAAAGTTTTAATTCTACCTGGCTGTGTTACACAGAGACTGGTCCTAAATCGCCCTCCACGAATGAATACATACATATATGTATGATTGATGACATACAATTTTCAATTATCGTAACTTCATTAAATTAGCATGCCGGTTTGGCGAAATATGTATGTATGTGCTGAATCTATTGTACTGACATCTGTATTTACCGTGTTTAATGTGAATAAATGATTGATAGCTGCCGCAGATTGCTATTGCTATTTCATTTATTTGATGGATGGTTTCTGGGTATAATTTTTATATCAAAGGTAAATACGTGGCAACGGTCTAAAGTATTTCTTTAGAATTAAATATATTTAATTGTTTTAATATACCTATCTTTTTATTTTGTGTATTTATTTGTTTACACATATATAAAAAAATATATTTCAATTTCTTCATTGATCGTACTTTTTTTCTCTTAACGTTTCTTTTACGTTTACCGTGGTCTTATAACGATTTTACACCGGCAAACCAGTTTGTTTATTGCTAATATTTTAAATTAAGTATGTAGTTATGTAGTGAATAGATTCTGACTTCTTCGGCATAAGCAGTGCAATAAATTTAGTCAAATCATATTGATAATATCCTGGGACATTATTCACACACGGCCATAATTCTGATCCCAAACTAAACAGACCTTGTACTATGAACACCAGATAACTGATATATTACATAATATACTGCTTTTCTTTTGTAAATACATAAATAAATAGATATTTACACCCAGACTCAGGACAAACTAATATGTTCATGCACACAAATATCTGTCCTGGGTGGGAACAAAACCTACGACCTGCGACATGAAAAGGAAGTATCTACCAACCACGCCAACCGGCCCGTCCCCGTATATGATAATGTCTAAACACAGATTTAAGGAAGACTAAAGGAAGTACATTTACCTATGTAGCATGGAGCTTGCAACTTTGACCTATTATACTCCGTCCGAACTGCTTCCGTTACATATCGAACTTAATTTGTCAAGTATTACTTGAAATTGAATTTCGTTACCTCAATTTGTTTGAATTTTAAAGGATTAAATGAAATAGGAATAAAACATTTTAACTTCGTTATTATAAATTATTTGAAGATAATCTAGGCGACATAGCGGAGGCCTATTACAGTCCACTAGCGCCGCCAATCGAAAAAATGTCATAACTCGTAAATAGAATCAAAAATACAAAATATGTTCTATTATTACTGTAGAAAAGGCAATAACGTAATTTTATAACACATTGTCAACACTTGAAATATAGCTGTTTAGCTAAATCGTGCATTCAAAACATAAACGGCCGTTTTTGTTACAAATGCACGATTTAGCTAAACAGCTATATTTCAAGTGTTGATAAGGTGTTATATACAATTACGTTATTGCCTTTTCCACAGTAATAATAGACCACATTTTGTATTTTTGATTCTATTTACGAGTTATGACATTTTTTCGATTGGCGGCGCTAGTGGACTGTAATAGGCCTCTTAACTCATTGACTCGTCCACTAGCAAATATTACTGTTTTAAAACATAGACGCGAAAATCATTTATGACGTTATGTAGGTACTGAAAGCATATCCACTCAAATAAATAGAGAATTATCAAAATCAGTTCACGTACTAGAAATCATGTAATAATTATACAAAAAAAAAATACAGTCGGTTGAAGAATTGATTTCATTTAAAAATACGCTTTGTCAGATATCAGATGTAACCTCTGTTTGTTCTTAAGATGTAGGTATGTTATACGATTTTATTTCAATATTTGATTTCAAGAATATTTAAATTAGCTTTGCTTCTCAGCTATATTCCATCAGCTATGTATCATGGAGACTGGGATTTTGACGGGTTCGCAATTTGTTTTATAATACATACCAGCCAAACGACGTCCACTGCTGGACAATGGAATTGTATGCATCAATTGAAGGGTTTAACCATTATCATCACACCATGCCACGCTTGGCAGACGCCTAGAAGTTCTCGGTTTGATGGTCCTATGTCCCGAGTGAATATCTACCAGTGAACTATTTCACTCGGGACGACTTTTACATCCCTCACGCCTCAGGATGAGATGGCGTGGTTATATTAGTTGCTGTTTTATTTTATTTAAAAATACTCCATCAGCATTGACAGACCTGTTGGTCAAGTGCTTAGTGACCCTGACTGCCAGAGGTAGTGGGTTCGATTTCCACCCGGGAAAAATATTATGATGAACAAGATTACTTGTTTTGTGTCTGGATGTTATTTATCTATAATATGTATGTATTTAGAAATATATAAGTATGTATATCAGTTGTCTAGTTATACAGGCTCTGCCTAGTTTGGAATCAGATGGCAGTGTTTTAGTTGTCCGATGATATTTATTTATTTTACCTCTGAGATTCACTATGTATGAGTCACACAAATAGTTATCATGTGCGGGAATCAAAACCAGACTTGATGACACCGAGGTAGTAGCAATGTGACCTTATTAACCACTGGGCTGCATGTGCATTCAAAAAGTATTGATAGCCAGTAATAAATTCTTGGCTGGATGTCTGGCCTCAATACATTGCAACTAGGTATAGTTGCTTGCTTATCGTATGGGCAGTGTTTACCCTCAGTGTCAGAGTAAGCCGCCCAGTAGGCCTCTGACATAGCTTAACGACTGTTGTCTAATGACTACAACCGTGACCGATAGCTTAACATGCCCTCAGAAGCACGAAGACGCTCAGCAATTAAACCACTTTTGTCTTCACCCATTTATGGACTGACGCGAGCCTAGATGCTTAAACTCGCCGATCAACCAGTTATCTAGCTATGAGTGCGTATATGTTGAAACCTAGTTTCTAAATATTAATCAAAGCTCTGGCATGTTATAAAATCTTATATTTATATTACTATATTTTATACACTCCTGTCACTATCTGTCTTGTCATGGTACTATTAATAAAATTAACATCTTCTCCTGAATTTCTTAAGCTTTTATTTATCAGCTTCCAATACTGTTACCCTGTATGGACGTCAAGTTCCCAGAGTATAAGAGGTAGATTCTATATGATGTGTGTGCATGTAGTCGCTGTCCTACCTACACTGAATGGTATGATAAACAAGCTATTTATTAAACGTCACACAAATAATACACCGTGGGATTAATTTATGTAATTGTACACAACCACTGGCCCGGATTCTATTCAAAACCGACTACGGCAATATTAATATCTGTGTCCGCCACATTGTGTATGTGTACCGCCTAATATGGGTACCGATTGTATTTAATCTTCACATAGTTTATATGATACTAACTTATAGCCGCTGCTTTACTCGCGTTATTCCTCCCGAGTACAATACTTTTTTTCTGGGTGAAACGTAAGTCCTATGTCCTTTGTAACCGCATTCAAAAAGGAGGAAAGTATACCTGCTGACAGTGAACGCAAATAAACATGGAAGCATTCCTAGCTCGCGAAAATGACCCAACGCAGATTGTGCCGCGGTAGGCGGGGCTTAAAAATTGTGCCGCGGACCGAGTGGGCACTACAGGCATCAATGGCGGTCGTCTGTCAGTTATTGGTTTCAGAGTGTTTAATTTCCAAAAATGCCTTCCTGTGCAGTGAAGTGGTGTATTAATAAATCTCATTTGCATAACAAGAGTGTTGGAATTAGTTATTACGAGTAAGTACATCGCTATATATTTTAATTTTATTAAATATGAAGTAAATCAAATTGACATAAAATATATGGTGATGTTGTTATGCAAACGAATCAATTTATTTATCTATACAAAAATTATGACGAATTTTTTTTATTAATACAATTATTTTAATCTTAGATAAAATACTCAGCATCTTTAGGGTATGCACAAAGAATGGTAATGGTGGTATTAAAACAGCTTGGTTTCTTCAAATTTCCACTCGATCTAAAGCGAAGAGAACTATGGACGAAAACGGTTCGTTTGGAAATGAATTCAATTCAATTTTATTTATATATTTACAGGGTAACTTGTAAAGCACCAATTACCTCACAGGACTAGATAGCTAAAACCATAAGCAACAACATTTATTTTACAACTTTTGATAATTTGTATTTTTTTTTTTGTTTAAAGTCTATATAAATAATTTACCACTTGAATGTTTATAACTCTACGTGCATCGTAAATCATATGTAACCAGGCGGCTTGCGTAATCTTTGCGATGCCCGTAGAGTAAGTTGTTGCTTATGGTGTTAGCTTCCTAGTCCTGCGAGGTTGTTGGTATTTTACAAGTAACCCTGCATATCTAGATCACCTTAATTTCAAGTCGATTCGTCCACGAGTTTTCAAGATAAAGGGTATTGATAGACAGACGGACGGAAGGATAAAGAAGTGAAGGGGGCCCTAAGAAGTAGAACTTAAGTGTTATGTATACCTACGGAAATTGTAAATAATATTAGTGAATAATTGGTCACAAATTTGTTTTATTTACCTATTATCATAGCAAATAAACCCATTACTCGCCAAATACTGCTCTATTTAAAGACCTTAGAAAAACTCTTGCCGTAAAGTTCAAGATACTGTATATTTTATCATAATTCTTTATTATTTTAATAATATCAATGTCACGGTGAATTATTTTCGTTGCACTTTATAACATAAAACAACCCTCAACGAATGTCATGAACATGGTAATTTAGACCCGAACATCACGTCGTAAAGTCTACTTTTAAAAGGTGTATCTGAGCGGTAATATTTTGGCCAATCAGAGACGGTATTCCGTTGTGGCAGTTTGATTGAGGTATTGGTTTGCGCTTAGTTTCCTTGAAGTAATGCTTTGCCTACTGATAGTTCCGGAATTTGAGAACCGATATACGCGTTTAGGTAGTGCCGATTTAAATGTGTGTGCAGTTTATGAGGTGGTCCCACGAAAATTTCAGTGTAAACATTCGAAATTAGCGACAATAATTACGAAGGTACAGATGCCGGCAAATCCAGCTACCCCAATCTGTCAAATTTCTTTTATACATTTTCAACTTTATCACAAACGCAGAAGATTCATTTTCAATTGGGGAAATTTGTCAGATTGGGGTAGCTTGATGTGCTGGATTCTGTACATATATTCTATCCCTGTTCTCATTTTATTTTTTTGGAGTAGGTTTTGTATAATTTGTATCCATAATTTTATATCGTAGTAAAATTGGATTTCTATAAATTATAGAGTCTAAAATGGTTTAGATAGCGCAATGAGTTCTAATTCTGAAAATATTTTAATGACTCTTTATGCCTAATAGTTACTCTGGTTGTTATAATAGTACAGGCATCCCATCATCAATTGTTTAAATATTGTTCCACAAGGCTTTAGCTTCTTTTTTCAACCTCAGGCAAACGTTATCTACTAATGGAAAATAAATTGTTTTTTTCTAATTGAAAAATAAATGTTTAGTTTTCTAAATCATTTATGAGTATTAACTCATAAATGATTTAGAAAATTGCTTATAACATAATTGTTATAAGCAATTGTTATTGAGGAATAGAGAGTGCAATGTTTGCGCACACACTCTAGCACTATATATCCTACATAGTTAGCTCATATCCGTTGAGATTAGCGAGTGTAACCGAAATTCGGTCTGAAGCACTATTCAATACAAAGAAATTTAATAACGAACGAAGCTTAATTAAGGGTCATTTGATTATTATTAAGACACAGAATTGCAACATAAACTCAGTAAAAATAAGTGTCTTATTAGAATTTGCCTGCTATCAATGCACTACAGGCGAGAAATTTACATATTTATCCTGACACATGAACTATTGCAGAAAGAGAGGTGAAGTTATTTAGTTACCTTTAGTTGTTTAAAATACAGAATAGCCACCAACATTAACTCCGTACTTAGTAACGTTTTATTATTAATGGTCTTTGAGCCTAACAAGCCATCTTGATAATACCAGAATTGATATAACTCATTTTATAATGCGACGTAAAACATAAAGGAAACACTTGTGTTGAAGAATATAATTCGCTTGTATGTTGCTTTGATCGTTCATAAAAAGGCCGTAATAACCAAATTTAGATTGAAATGGTACATCATTGTCAATTTATTACTGACCGTTACACTGTTGAATGCTTTTTTAAAACAATACAAGGTATGTGTGGTAATACAGCAATGGAAATGCGTATTTATCTTTGAACGGGACTTGTCCCTTAACCTGACTAACTTTTACTAACTAACTAACTTGATTTTATGTAGCAGTGTTTGTGTTGACCCACCTATCTTTGGTCACCAACGCAACGGTGAAATAATACAGTGTGTTTACTTAGTCGTGTAAGACTTTATTGCAATTTAACGTTTTATCAGATGTTCGTTTAAGATTTAGGAAAGAATATGGATCATGAATATTACATATTGTTTACAAATTACATTTTCCAATCGGGCAATTATACCTTATTGCAGGAACGGCGAGTTTTGGCGCCAACGCGTAAAAGGACGCAACGGGGCATTGTTTCATTTTCAAAAACTGGTGTAAATTCGAGTTTTTATGTGTAAATATGGTGGATTTTTAGACATAACATCGTCGTCAACGTACACAAGTGAAGGAAGTGCCATATTGCCGTGAATTGCGATTTTCTGTGTTAAAATGAAATAAATAAAATAGAAAAGGTTTTTATTCACGTAGACTTTAAGAAAGCGCTTGTAAATAGTCAGAACATGTTTGTAGTAATATAGTTGTATACATTATTATTTCTAGTAACATAGATGTTGAATCTAAAACTCCATATAAGCCTCTGTAAAGTCTCCACTGCTTTACTGGGGTAGGACAAGGACTATGTATGACTTGACTGTGACGGACTTTACTTGACATTGACGTAATAACGAAAATAAATGATATAAGGCTCATGAGGCCAAAGAAGCCAGAGCCGTAAAACGGAATTAAAAAAGCAGGAACGGCACCGTGTGAAGGTCGAGTATATGTGTTAAAATCTCATTTTAGTTTTCATTGCTTGTTTAAGTATTCCATTATGTTTGTGATTATACAAACTGTAGTTATTTAAAATTAGAAATGATTTTTGTTCACGGTTTTCTCCAATAATTACCCGTGAATATATCGAATCAGAGAGTTAATGTCAGTATTAGGTACATCAAGAGAAACACTTTTATTGGAAAATAGACCTTACTATTTTAAGGTTTAGGATTACCTTTGTGACGCTAGCTATACATTTACATACGCCGTGTGAGTAACTCCCACATCACTTTTGGGACTGCATTGGAACTTGGCCTGGCGACTTAATTAAACCAGATGCTACGAGCTTCAGGATAACCTTTCGCTAATGTGCTGTAAATCTTTATATAATAGTGTATTTATTAGTAGCAAGCGCGTCAGCCCAAGTGCTTATAATGAGCGACGATCCATCATCAAATAGACTTCGCTCCAACTTCCACTATTAGTAGCATGATTTATTCTGTCGTTTATCTGCTGTCCTTCATAAAGTGCTTAATTAGTAATAGGGTTAACCCAAGTATTTCTAAGCGGCGATGATCCAACCTCATATTGACCTCACTCTATCCTACAATCTAACCCAGATACAACGAGCATCAGGACGTATCATTTCGCAAATCTGCTGTTTGTTTTAAATTGCTTTATAAAGAGTTTATAAATTGCGATGATCGATTCTCATATTGACCTAGCCCTATCCTACAACCTAACCCAGATACTACGAGTAGCAGGAAGTAACTTTCGTTAATATGCTGTCCTTTATAAAGTGCTAACGTCAGGGTAAAGAGCGTTATTCAAACGCTCCTTACCCGCTTGCTACTAAAGTTCTTTACAAAAGACAGCACAGATTAGCGAGAGGTTACATCGGTGTATTCGACACAGTTGACTCACTAGACGGTATGTAACAGCACAACTGGAGACTTCTTGGGTGACTAGTTAGATTAAAACAGTTTAGAATTGTAAGTGAATTGTTGTAATATACATAACAAACAAGTTTGGGAATGTGTCGCATCGCCGTAAAGATCTGTTAATGGAGCAAGGGCTTTGCCCCGTTATAATTCCAGTCAGGTATTTATGTGTTACTGATAAGGGAACCACTCGACTAACTAATGAAGGAGACATTATTTGGTTGCATGTACAGTTCATAAATCTAGTAGCATAGCCACGAGGCAATATGATAAACATGATAAACATGTTGCATTTTGAATATGAATGGAATTTTTGTAAACTACCTCGTGATACAAAGATTTATTTTTTAGTGCGGGTGGTATATATATAGATATATAAAAATTAAAAACAATACATGCCTAGTTGAGGTCCTCTGTTACTTGTAAGTTAAGAAATTGAACTGATATATTATGATAAATAAATAATAATAAATATAAAAGTAAAAGCCCCAGTAAAGATAAGCTAAGTCGTCTGACCTATTCGATATCAAATAGAACGCCAACCTATGCCGCTCTATGGGCTGTTGGATTATGAGACTATATAGAAAGTGAATCCATCTTTATACACACACTGTGTACTATATGTCCTAAGTAGTTGGCAAGTATCCGTAGAGATGGGGCACTTTAGCAAAAGTTGGGCTACGAGCAATATTATTAAAGTTTTACTTTGGGTCTTGAATATACTAGGCGTTTCCTAAGTCATCTTACCTTACGTCTATGTATATCCTAAGTCTAAAACTGATGAGATAAGCTTCTTATTTGAGTAAGTAAATAAAGAAATATGCGGTTATGGAGATATAATAAACCATCCAACTTCCACACATTGTTTCTCCAATATCCGCCCCACAATATTCGAAAATTGCTTGAGTATTGTTAGATGACATGGTTTATGTTCATGGTTTAAGATTTATTTTAGTTTACTTTTTTATGTAGTTATTGGTTACCCTTGTATCAGAGTTGTTAAAGCCGCCCAGGAGGCATTTGACTTGGCATAACGACTGTGATCTAATAATAACAAAATGAGACTAACAGCTTAACGCGCCCTCCAAAAAACGGAGTAGGCTTGGGTACGGTCACCATGGTCAGCATTCAATTCATATGATTACGAACCGGTATGAGACTTAGCTATGAGTACGACATTTTAGTAATTTTGTGACGTTACTTTATAGATACGTCAAAAAACCGACAACGATCTAATTTTATCGCCTCATGCCTTTACATATAAGCTTACCACTATGGATAAAAATAGTCTAAATGGTTAAAGACGGTGCAGTATTAAAAAAAAAATTATTTACGAGCACAATATAAAAAATTGTTGATATAAAATGCACCAGATGTGAAATAAATTAAAAATTTGAGGGTTTTTACTGGTGTTTTTTCAAGCAATGCTATGCATTTTGGGATCAATGAGTTTCTTTAAAATATTGTCACAATTTTTGTAAACCGGGTAGTATTGCTTAAACGTTACGAGAAAAATCAACTATTACACTAATGAAGCTTGATAATATGATCTTTAACATGCTAATGCACTTTTAAACGCGGTGTATACTGCACATTAGGTATTTATTTATGACGCACAGTGGAGCTTCTATTCCGGAAACTAATCTAAATAAAGTTAGACACTGATGTACAGCATACTGTGACAGAAACAAACTCCTATTAAGTATATCAGCTGGGTAATTCTATAGTCTCTGGTCGAATCTCGCTCATGTGATTGCACTCACTTCGAAACCTAACTCGCTTATTACTTAAATCAATTATATAAAACCTGTGTTTATCATATATATATTGATGTAATGCGTTGTCAAACTTAGACAATAGACATTTGCTATTTCACCGTAGATCCACGGTCAAAACATTGAAGTGTGATAACTTAGTGACATTCAACTATCGAGTTGTACGAATGCAATCTGCATTATTATTAAGAAGTACACTTTATTACAAAAATAAGTAAAACAAAACAATGGATATAAACAATGAAATTACTAACTTATTTTAATGCAATTCACAAATTCAAATTCAAAATTGATTCATGCCCATATAATAATATATCGATATGAATCAATGTTTGAATCTAAACCTAGCTCACTTAATCTTGAAAAAATAAACTGTCTATACATGATGAACTTAAGATTCAAAAATTGATTCATGTTTAGATATTATTATATATCGACATGAATCAATACATGATGAACTTTAGATTTACAGTTTATTTTTTCAACATAAAGAGAGCTACGTTTAGATTCAAACATTGATTCATGTCGTTATATTATTACACGGACATGAATCAATTTTTGAATCTAAGGTTCATCATATATGCACAGTTTATTTTTTCAAGATTAAGTGAGCTAGGTAAATGGTAAATGATTATTATATGCACAGTCCACAGAATAGCCCTATAGGCTTTTATCCATACACGAGGAACATTAGTACGACGTAGTGACATAATGCAATGTAGATACCTGCCTGGGTAGATATCTATCCACATAGTTGGAAAGTTTATGACTGACCGAGAATGCTGCACTGCGGTATGAACCAGATGTTTATAAACCTGAGATTAAATCTGCATGTATTTTCATTGTTTGTAAAATGGTAGATACGGACCGATTTTTGTATAGGAGAGGTTGGGATGAATGGAACTATATACATAGTACACATACATCTATACGATAGAGATAATCAAATTAACTAGCCAAATAAAAATATATTATCATCATTACAGCTAAATAAGTCCACTGCTGGACAAGTCTCCCTCAAGAATCGCCTTGAGGGGATATGCCATAATCGGCTTGGCAGGCGGGTTGGCGATCGCAGTAAGATAGTCATAGTAATCAGAAGGAAGCTGCTGCCCTTCCTCAGGTAGATATTCCCTCGGGTCGACTTCTACGCCCCCCACGGGATGAGATGGGGTGATGATATTCTGATTCTGATATTTGTCGCCGTCACCACACAGCAAAATATATTAAAATAGTATTAATCCCATTGTGTGGATGTAATATTTTAACCTTAATAACCGTGGCCTGACCAATTTGGCGTATTATCTTTCGTAGGCGTCATCGTATCATGAAATTGAATAGCAATCTTAAATAGTTAACTTGCTTTCTTTCGTTGTTATTTTTATCGCTTTTTATAGTAGTTAATATATACATTTGTGTAAACTAAATAAAGTGGTATTTGCAAGTTTAAAAGTACACAAATAAAGTTTAGTCAACAAACTTTATTTTTATACTTTTAAACTTGCAAATACCACTTTATTAAGTTTCACAATATTATTTTTGTGTCATCCATTGTAGTTTACTGTAGCGATCAAAAACCCAATAAAAGTGAATAGCAACAAACCGTAACGTAGAACACTTATATATTGTCATTATTTTGGAATATAATAATGCCATCTGTCGCCACTCGTTACTGCAATAAAGTTAAAAAGAACTTCAAATAATTTATTTTCATGGTGAGCAAGCTTATGTTCGACGGCGCGGCGTCTAAGGAATTCCTTTCTCGTACTCCGCATGAGCATACAAAGATTAAACATAATAGCATAAGTGAGGTATTGTCAATAGAAACGAGAGCACAATATACTTGTAATACAACAGTCACGTATTCTTTGTAGTTTTTGCATAAATCATGTGCTTACATAGTCCATACTATCAACAAGTTGTCGGTAGATACATTTGGAACTCAATATCATCTTTACTGTGTAAATAATAAGGTTGATGTTCGTAGTGCAAGTGTATCCACTGAAGTGACGGCGACTGCACTAAGCATTGTTCCACCACAAAGCGAGATGTTCCATCTACATCACAAAACAAGGGTTGTAAACTATGGTAAACGTACAATCTTAATGTCGCTTAAGTACGCCCATAAGTGTATCATGGATCTTATCTCAACACCATGTATTCAACATAACAATAGGACTTAAAATAACCTTATTTGTAACTTTGTACCTAATACGCTTACATTGAATGCTCGATGTACAAGAACATAATTTATTTATTTGGTCAATGTTGATGCCACTACAATACATTAGCATTGCGAAAAACAACCTTACTGGCTATGTAATAAGAATCAGATTACGTCACAGTGCATCTACTGATCTGGCGTCTTCTATACAGTACATATGTGAGCACAAATTAGGATAATGGTTCCATGATATATTTACCATTGCTGATGTAATACTTTTAAATTTAAAATCTAGAAACGAAGCATGGAGATATTTGTTTTATAATTTCTTAATCATGTAAAATCAGTAAGTCGGAAATAGACTGAAAAATTAATTAAAAAAGAAGTGCGAATTTCAAAATTATTCTTATATTAACAATTTTTATTTTTGTAAAATTACATAATGCATAGTAACATCTACTTCCATAGAACTTTTACGCATGAGTCGTACTCATCAGCAATGATTATGTTGTTATGCACAAAATAATGTTCAACTTCGAACTAGTTTTAAACATGGTGAACTAGTTTCATGGTTGGTACTTACTTACTTACTTATCGTATGGGCAGTGGTTACCCTAGTGTCAGAGTTGTTCAAGCCGCCAGTAGGCCTCTGACATGGCTTAACGACTGTTGCCTAATGGATACAACCGGGCCCGACAGCTTAACGTGCCCTCCGAAGCACGGAGACGCTCGGAAATTAAACCACTTTGGCGGTCACCCATCTATGGACTAACCGCGAGCCTAGTTGCTTGACCTCGCCGATCACTTACGTACCGGTGAGAGCATCTGGCTATGAGCGCCATGGTTGGTGCAGTGGTTAAGGCGAGGTAGTAAGCTCCAGCGCTCACGTGTATCGGGTTTGTTTTCCACTATTAGACTATCATTTGTGTGATTGTGACAGTTGTATTTAATCTGCGTGAACTATGTGTCCGTGATTTAACCAACTTCATTTTTTATATAAATCCGGAGGTAGTTCAAGTTTATATATTTAGATGTATCGCACTATTTTAGAAACCTAACCTAATTATAAATTAATAAAAAAGAAAATAAAATATAAATAAATAAATAAATATCTTGGGACAACTAACACTGATCTCAAACTAGGCATAGACTTTAGACAACTGATAAACATATTTATATATTTCTACATACATACATCTTATAGATAAATTACACCCAGACACTTAACAAACAATCATTATAGAATTTTTTTACAGAGTGTATCCGAACCCACGACCTCTGGCATAGCAATCAGGGTTACCAACCCCTATGCCATCAGGCCTGTCGACTGAATTATTATTCACAAACGCCTGAAAAATCTCTTCAAATAAATACAAACAGATTCAGTAACGTAATTCTATGTTATTATGTCTAAGTTCGAATTAAAATAACTTTACAAATATATAATTCCTAGAAAAAAATAAACAACTTGATTTTACTGAATAACAATAAGTATAAAATTTTTAACAGCGTATTTTTTTCAGTCTAGTTTAAAGTTTTCAAATATTCAGCTTTCCTTTTTATTTTATCATGCTCTTATAATAATTATAAACAACTAGCTGAGCCCCACGGTTTTACCCGCATTAAACTTTATAAATTATAGCCTATGTGTTAATCTAGGGTGTCAGCTAACTCTATACCAAATTTTATTAAAATCCCTCCAGCCGTTTAGACGTGAAGAAGTAACAAACATACACAGTCACACATAAACTTTCGCCTTTATAATATCAGTAGGATTAATTTGAACGTTTTGCGTTATAAGAATAACAACTTGTATATTAAGTTTTAAATTGTTTAATATCTTTTTCTTGTAAAATTAATATAAGTTTTCATCTGTTGTTGTTTTCGCCATTTCAATGTTTCCGTCCCAAATTAAATTATTAAACGTAGGTATATTGTCTGTTTCATACTCTGAAATACCCCGAATGACGAAATATAGTTTAATAAAAATAAAAAAAAAACATTCATTTCTCTCATAAAGTTTTGACAAGTAGGTTAGTAATAACATTAAAAGTTAATTGATTTCTCTACAAGATGGAGGGATGATCTTGTGAGGATCGCTAGAACCTACTGGATGCGGGTAGAACAAGACCGACAGTCGTGGAGATCTTTGGGGAGTAGTGGAGGTCTAACGGCTGATAAGATGATGGTGATGACTATTATATTTTTGTTTATTTATCCTCCCTTTTTATAATTATTTCCTCACAATGTATTCTTTGACGATTTTAAGTACGAGATAATTTATTTCCAATACGGACAATGGCTCCACAGTCCTTCGAAAATCTATTTATTTAAGGGTAACCAACAATTGTTTACAAGATACATTAATAAATTAGATTAAATATTAGCAAATTATCAGGTGCAACAATTAATTATAGGTTAACACCGCATGCACGAGTTACAGCACAGAATTAATTAAGTCTAGAATATTATATTTAAGAACAAATATGGAAATAGAATAAATTAAAATTAAATATTATTATAAATTGAAGTACATGGCATTAATTATTACAAAAATTATAAATATATTCATCATCCTTTATTTTTTTATTGTCGTTGATATCGGTATCCTAAGGTAGTTACGGGATTTCTGTTCATATTTTTAACAAAGATTCCGTAACCGAACCATCAATGATATATAAATCTGTTAAATCATCTAATTTGTCAGATTTTTGTGCCCCTCTAGTTATTTTTTATAGTTCTCCTAAATTCATAGAAAATTTCGAGGATTTTAACCGCGCGGTTGTCAGAGTGGCAGTGCGATAAGTGTCCAGTATTCTTTGTTAGGTATACAAAACCATCCGTCGTTTTTACGTGGCCAAGCGACAGTAAAACATGAACTTTATTTTGACTTTTTAGTTTACGGTGAATAAGTTGTGAACTGTAACTTGACGTTGATAATTTCAGTCATGAAAAAATATGGTTTCTATTTGATAATATAAAACAAATATATGAAATGTTTTTAATAATTAGTTTTAAATATACAAATAGATTTTTAGTTTAGTAGATCACGATAATCATAACAATAATCCGGGCAAGTTTATTTCGGACTCAAACAGAAAGGTTTCCGTATGATCGTATTAAAAACATTGATTGTTATTCATCGGGAAAAAAACATGGAATAAATTACATTTCTATAAGTAATGGAATCAGATTAATCACACGCTATTTTGCGGAAATCCATTACATTCAAAATTAATATGTAGTGTTAATTCCACTAATTGTCAGTTTAATCAAGCCGGGATGTGTGTTATATTATTATTATCACCCTATGCCGCAGATAAATTCCATTCGCTGTAACCAATATAAAAGGTGTTATATAGACATTTGGAGCGTTTTGATGATCGTGACAGTTTTATTATTTCAATCGGCATCATGGCCTACCTACGGAGACGTGTCACGTCACCAACAAATCATGTACGGCACAGAGGGTTAAATCAGTTTTCCTGCATGTTACGGTTCTATAAAATTTATTATTACATTTATTTGTTTGTATGATATGAGTAATAAATAATACTTGTCGTATTTCCGAGTATTTTATCGACTTTTAACCAAAAGATTTTAACAGAATCAGCCTAATATCCATCTTTTTGTTTCCTTTATAGTCTACGCTTTTTTATATCGCCTTTAATATATCACTTGATGGTAAGTGACACCGCCGCTCATGGACACTTTCAATACCAGAGGTATATTTATTTATATTTACATATTAACTAGTATTAGTACTAGTGGCCCGGTACGTGCTTCGCTACGTATAAGGCATAGTAATAAAAAAATGATTATTAAGTTCATTTATTCAAACAAAAAATATTTGAAATTAATAAAAGATGTTGATTTTACACTATTTAAAGACTTTTTTTTAATTTTCGCTACGTACAAACCTTCCCTGGACTTCCACGAATAATTCAAGACCAAAATTAGCCAAATCGGTAAAGGCGTTGTTGAGTTATAACATTACAACGAAAAGTGGCATTGATTTTTATATATATAGAGATGTTGGTTGGCTGTGTGGCTGAAGGCCATAAAGAATATCGTCATCCCATCTCATCCCGTGGGGGGGGGGGGGGGGGGGGTAGAAGTCGTCCCGAGGGAATATACCAGAAAACGGGCTGCAGCGTCCTCCTAAGTACTATGACTGTCTTACTGCGATCGCCAACCCGTCTGCCAATTGTGGTGATTATAGCATATCTCTCCCCAAGATGATTCTTGGGCGAGGCTTTTGTCCAACATTGGAGTCCTTATAGCTGTTATGACGATGTTCTACTCCGTATTTGTGTATTGTTTGCACTCACTTTGTATTTTAAGAATATGATTTATCACCTCTACATACAAAGTCTTTTACTATATAACTCCTACTATGTTTTTCTTTACATCATCCTAAGGTTGTCTTGCAAAGAATGCCTTTGGCATATATATAAATAATTCCGATAATTCTGATTACTAATGTTGTAGTAATAATGTCTATATTTAACAGGGCTTTAGGTATTTATTGCCCTGAGATGTGGGGCGAACTCCATAAGGGTGCCCTTAGGCATTAGTCGCTTAAATTAAGCTACTGGTTTATAGACATTTGCGCTAGCCTACTGCTCATTGTCTCCAATTATAAAATTTTAATATAATAGTACTAAATTTAAGAATAATAGCTTAGTAACATATTATTTGTTAATTATATAAGGATTAAAAAAATATACTTAAGTGATAAAACAGACCGAACGGAAGGCTTAATTCAATTTTGTTTTGATTTTGTTTATGTACTGCATTATGAGCTTGAAAAGTACAAATGTTAATACCCAAGTGCTAAATAAATTTAATTGTTTTGTTGTTGTTATTACAGTTCACCGTACATAACAAAGCTTTACTTAGGTACGTAGAAAAGTTTTGAAAATATTTTCCATTAATTAAAATGTCCTGGTCTAATTTACGTCTTAATGGGAAGTAGCCATCTATGCGGTACATATTATAGGGCAGAAATGTGTGCGTAAACACAGGGGCACTATCTATACCAACACTCTCATTATCTGATAGGACGACTAGCGACAAGAGTGGAAAGAGTTCAGATACAGATTCAGAACCGACGACTTTATGTGATCTCCGAGGGACCGAGAATGAAACACCGCCTATTTCCAGACTTCAGGATGACAGTACTTAAGAGACAAATCCCTGTTCGTTTTTGGCCCCACACTAGATTCAAAACTTATTGTGTGCCCTTGTATACGCTACGCCAGACAAACGCGGCACACATTTTATATTCATTGTTTTTATTTTGTTTTTATTATGGTTGTTTGTATTATGGTACGCTTGTTTGGTTTTTTATTTGGTTCATCAAATAAGTCCGAACACAAATGTGTGAGGTAGCCGTAAAAAGCTAGCTATATTCTACACTCATTGTTTTGGGGCCGGTTATTAATTAATGAACTCGAAAAGTTTTCCTTTCGAACTCGCACAACTTTGTTTCAGAACATTTAAGCATAAAAGCCGAGGTTTATTTTTAAACTAGTTGATGTAAAATAAAATCAAATACTTCGATTTTCGATTTTGTAAAGATGTACGAGCTTTTTACTCTTTCGACATAATTCTTGAATTGTAAGGCTTCAGGGCATATTTGTTGTGTTCCTGGGAACTAGAACGTTTAAGGATACTCGAGCCAACGATATAGGACGCTCGAGTGATATCATTTCTGACAGTAACCGCTTATCATCAGTAAGCTTAGTATGACAGAAAACGACCGGTATGAAAAAAAAAACTTGTGTGTACTTATGTACACGCGTTAGTTAGAAGTTATACTTCTTAATATACAACTTGAACATAGTTATCAATTTTCATACCACCTAGAACTAACTTCATGCTGTTATTTTTACGATGCGCATCGTAAAAATTCACTCTCATACCACCTAGAACTAACTTCATGCTGTTAAATTTTTTGGTGTCGGTGTGCGCGCGCATCGTAAAAATTCACTCTCATCATTTTTCTCCATCGCGCTAAAAGAAGTATAACTTCAAAAATAGAGCTCACGATAAGAACGAAGGATGGTGATTTTAAAATAAAATGGAATATAAAAGGTTTGTAGTCACGTAGACTTTAAAAGAGCGCTTGTAAATAGTCAGAACATGTTTGTAGTAATATATTTAAGTAGGTTTACATAATTATTTCTCGTTATATAAGCAGATATTTAGGAACATGGATTGTATGAAAACATTTATTTTTATTTTATAATAGCAATGATATTTAGCTAGATTGTATTACGTTATTGTCAAAGAGATTATGTTTAAGTTTAATTATCGAAATTTATAGTTTTAGCTATATTTTCCTACATATTGTCTAAATGGTTCTGTCTATATTAAGGTATTATTATTATGGTGGTTTATTATTTTATATTATATTAGCAAAACTTATCACGACAACAATAATAGAATAATAATTAATTATTATTGCCAATCGACCCGATATTAAATATACAATGGTGAAATAATTTTTGTTTGGCTAAGAATTCTAATTTCAAATTAATTTTATTTTAAAAACATGGATTCTTTTTTCCAAAAGTAGTCATTTCTTTATTGATTAGTGTTACATTTTCATCGCATTTCAATCTTTTTCGTCATCATGGATACGTTAAAAATTCGAGTAATTATGGAATATGAGTACCGTCGTGGCAGCAACGCGGCACAAGCGGCACGCAACATCAACGACGTTTACGGAGCTAACACTACAAACCAACGCACCACCTGTTATTGGTTTGCTCGCTTCCGTTCTGGAAATTTCGACCTGAAAAATGAACCTCGCGGTCGTCCGAAGACTTTGGTCGACAATGACGAATTAAAGGCGGTTGTGGAAGCTGATGATACACAATCTACGGCTGAATTAGCAGCAGCTTTCGACGTTAGCGTCAAAACAATATTGGTCCATTTGCGTCAAATTGGCAAGGTAAAAAAGCTTGACAAATGGGTGCCCCACGAACTCAATGATCGCCAGCGCGAAGTACGCGTCGAGACGTGCCTTGCACTGCTCAACAGACACACAAATGAAGGAATTTTGAACCGCATTGTTACCTGCGATGAAAAATGGATTCTGTTTGATAACCGCAAGCGCTCAGCAAGTTGGTTGGATCCTGGTTCAGCACCTAAACAATGCCCTAAACGAAAACTTACCCCTAGAAAAGTGATGGTCACTGTTTGGTGGTCTAGCGCCGGTGTGATTCATCACAGCTTCTTACCAAACGGGGTGAGCATTACTGCAGATGTGTACTGTGAAGAACTGAGCACAATGATGGAGAAGCTGGCGCATCTCCAACCAGCATTGGTCAATCGCTCGTCTCCGCTGCTCCTGCACGACAACGCGCGACCTCATACTGCACAGCAGACGGTCTCCAAGTTGCAAGAACTGGGGTTGGAAGCTCTCCGTCATCCGCCCTACTCACCAGACCTTGCGCCTACAGACTACTACTTTTTCCAGAATTTGGATAACTTCATGGCGGGAAAAAAATTCAATACCCGAGAGGCAGTACAAAATGCCTTTGAAGAATTTGTTGCCTCCCGTCCAGCTGATTTCTTTAAGAAGGGCATCAATAAACTGCCACTGCGATGGCAAAGATGCATTGATTGCATGGGTGATTACTTCGATTAATACAAATAAAAAAATTCATGAAAAAAATTCGTTTAAATTTTTTCATACAAAACGGCAATTTCATAGGTAAAGACCTATTATTTAATGAAAACAAAGAAGTAGATTGGAAATTGAAGTCTTTCTAATACAAACGTGAAAGCTTTCGCGGCTCGCGAAATGCGCGAATATGAAAAATACGAGAATTTCTCCGAACTGTGCTTATTTAAAGAAAACACAAAGGTAAAGACCTTTGTGTTTTCTTTCAAGGTGTTCCTCTTTTGATAGGGCTTATTTTAAATTCGGAGAAGTACTCGGCACGTGTATTATCTTATCTTATCTTTTTACTAGTTGTGCCCGCAACTTCGTCCGCGTGGAATAGTGTGGTGCCATCTGTCGAAGATTGGTCGTACCGACTCAGAAACCTTCGCGGGCTTATGCACAACACTTTGATGAATATTATCACATGATCAAGTGCATAGTTTACGATTCTATAAAGGACATACAGACATACATTCATTTTTTAAATATACATATTATATCCATTTTTATAGATAGATAGACATCGTCAGTGTTTCTACGGTAACAAGTGAAATGGCGAAATGGCGGCATATAATACAAAATTGGAAAGTTGACATCGGTACATATGTAGGTAGAAACCACAAAAAAATCTTAAATATAAGAAATCATATTCTATGTATTCAGATTTTCAACCTACCTAATTTCATGTACAAATTTATTAACTAGTTAAATATTCTAATGAAATATCCCTGCACTTATTGTATTGTTTTGTATTTTAAAATGCATTGGCTCAATTGGTTAAATTCGAGAATCAAGTTGTATTGAAAATATACCAGCTTCTGGGGCGACGATCGATGAAACCACGCCATAATCACAAGATTCGGGTACTTACGTAACCTCCGTGTTAAATTGATAACTAATCACAAAACAATAATATCAAATGACTCGTAAAAATATTGTGGTAGCAATTAAAGAAGGATAATTTGCCCATTACTAAGATTTGATATATTTTATTTTCATTGGTTTCAGATTCATAAATCTGATTTAATAAACGGCCATCTGATCCCTAACCAAGCAAAGCCAGTACTATGGAAATTTACTTATAAATTGCATATTTTATGTTGTAAATACATACTTATACAGATAATTACACCCAGACTCAGTACAAACATACATGTTCAAGCACACAAATATCTGTCCTGAGTGGGAATCGAATCTACGACCTGCGGCGTGAAAGACAAGCAAGTCAATGTTTACTTATGCCGGTGCTCATCCCCAATTGTGTTTAATTCCTAAATACTTAAACATAGCAGATTTGGAACTGTTCACGTGTAAATACATCATAATAATGTATATGTATCGCATTACTGTAATGAATATAGGTACTGATAACTGCACGTGTGGCGCAGCGGCTAAGACAGTCACTTCGCCGCTCCGTGTGGCGGGTTCGAGTCCCGTGCCGGACAACTATTTGTGTGACCCACAAATAGGTGTTCTGAGTCTGGATGTTATTTGGGTCCGTCTATTATATGTTTATAAAGTACCCCGCGACACAGGGATTACATTCCATAACGCGGGCGTTGCCTTTTTAAAATTAAAAAAAAACTGTCAACATTGACAATACAGAACGTACATAAATACTTAAGAATAATCCATTATCGCTTCCTGTCAGTTTTAGGCTATACCTGAATCGGGAAATTGTCTTTGGTTTGTTTGTTTTTTAATAGGTTACTGGTTATTTGTTTAGTGCGACTGTTGTTAAAATATTATAATGCGAGTATTATTGTTAAAAAAGCAGCGTACTAATATTTCCCAACGAAGCCGTAATGCGCCGTAAGCTAGCTAAGTTTCGATTCGATATTCCATAATAATTGTTAGTATATAAAATTGGGCGAATTGGGATATTTAAAAAATCACAAAATAATGAAATCCGTATACAACACCATTTCTGATGCAGGCAGTGTAGACAACCGGATTGATTTTGGTTATTTTTATAGCGTTCCAGTGCGAGCTCCCTGAATAATTTTATAGTAGACTAGCAGGCCCGGCTTCGCATGGGTATTTTTTTGTAGATAAATATATGTTCTGCAAAGACTTACTAGTAGTACTTTATTTTGTTCTATAATCAATAGTTTTCGCAGCGCACGCGATGTAAGAAAGTTATTTGGTATTTTTTTCACACCTTGGGTTACATTATTTGAGTTTTAGTATGGATCCCTAACTTTTTTCAAAGTTTAATATAGCCTATGTTCACCGGAGATAGTGTGGCTTTCCAACAGTAAAAGTTTAAAAATCGGTCTATTAGTTTCGGAGGCTATTCAATACAAACAAACAAAAAAACAATTAAATCTTTCCTCTTTATAATAGTGTAGATTTACAATAAACATGCAAAGTCGCACTGCGATCAGATTTCCAGCTATATTTCTATTTGTGTAAAATTTATACTGTGTATAATTCTACTTGTGTATAATATATAAATACCTGATTTCTGTTTCTGTATTCCCGAATGATCCTCAATTCGTCATCACTATCACTCGACTCGTTAAACTCATGATACTTATTATGCATAATTGAGGTTATATTGTCACTTTGATACGAATTGTATCTTTATTAATGCACAAAAGGATATAATTGCCGATACGATGTTACAAATGAGCGAAAATAATTTCGTATCCCTGTTAAATACAGACATCGATTATCGTTAATGATCATTTTGTTTAATTGGCTTGTAATATATTTTTAATGACTCATTAGTTGCATCCAAAACGCACTGACAATATAAGTAGTGTTTCCCAGTGCAACTGTTATGTGTAGGTATATCTAATAATAATAATATCTAAGAACAATGTCACACAGATTATCCTAGCCCCAAACTAAGCAAAGCTTGTACTATGGGTACCAGGCGACGATATACATACTTATATAGATAGATTAATACTTATATACATTGAAAACATCCATGACTCAGAAACAAATATTTGTGCTCATCACACAAATATTTGCACTTACCGGGATTCGAACCCAGGACCACCAGCTTCGTAGGCAGGAGCACTACCAACTAGGCTACGGTGACCGTATAACTAGCCGTGCCCCGCGGTTATATCCACGTTAAACTTTATAAAATATAGCCCATGTGTTATTCGAATATATAAGCTATATTACTACAAAGTTTCATCAAAATCCGTCCGGTAGTTTTTGCGTGAAAGTGTAACAAACATACACACCGACATACTCACAAACTTTCGGCTTCATAATATTAGTGTCATAAAAACCATTATAATAATAACATCATCACAAAATCAGCCTGATATTGTCCACTGCTGGACATACTCCTCCAAACGGCTACTACTGCCACCAACCAACTGACTAACCTTTGGCGAAAACGTTTCTCTAACGTTGCCATTTGCAGGGGTTTGCCTTTAGTCGCCACTAGGCATGTGAATTAGTGGCACAGTTAGGTGGTAGCTAGTACAAAGGAGACGCAGCTGCCCAACTTTGCGCCTTTTGCGCCCACGGAATGGTATAGAGTGTCCCTGATATTCTTTTAAGGC
This sequence comes from Pseudoips prasinana, assembly GCA_951640165.1. Taxonomy (NCBI): domain Eukaryota; kingdom Metazoa; phylum Arthropoda; class Insecta; order Lepidoptera; family Nolidae; genus Pseudoips; species Pseudoips prasinana. Next base: position 20,040,436 of record OX621237.1, on the reverse strand, counting down.
TGGAAATACGACGATATCAGGTTGTAAGTATGTTTATAAAATAAACACATTACCCTTTGCATCCCGCAGTCGGGTAATAAAAACTAGGGTTAATAGGGCTCCATTAAGTTCTCGTTGGTCTAGCGGAAGCGTGTTCACCCGCAGAGAACGCCGTCCTGGGCTCAAAACCGGGACCGAGACAAAGTAATTTTGGGACGTTACTGTAAAAAGAAAAAAATCTCAGGACCGACGACTTTACGTGCTCTCCGAAGTCTGGGAGTTGGCGGTATTATAACCCCCCAACCCCCCTCCCCCATCCCTCGGAGACCACGTCAAGCTGTCAGTCCTGTACCTGACCTCTGGTCGTGACGATAGGCATCCCATTGGATCGTGAGTGTGAATAAAAAGTGATCACACTTGTGCATTATAATATGTACCGCGCAGATGGCTAATCTCTATCGAGACTGGCCACCGTGGCCGAAATTCAGCTAGCAGGACATTATTATTATCAAGTCCTTTGAATACGGAACCCTAAAAATGAATTAACATCTATTTGTTATGGTTATTTCCTATGCTTAGACAGGTATGTACACAATGAACATGACAGAATATACATAAGTATACGTATTCATAATGATGACCTGCGCGATACCGTAATGTCAAGTAACATTGCTAACATTATATTTTGTTCAATTACTCTCAGAACTTTGAACACAATCATTTATTTTCCTCATGCGCATGTTCGAGCGTCACACGTTAGACGATTGATGTTGTTTTTAGAGTTCGGTATACTTAAAAAGGAACCCTTAGGGTTAGCGCAGGCAGAGAGCAGCGTATTGGAGGGGATTTTATTGAAGCACTAGAAAATCAACTTTAAAATTATACTGATAAAGTGCATATATGCTTGAACTTTAAAAAATATTTTCGCGTGTCCACCAAGAGTTTTTATCAGGTTGAAGCAACTATGCTCTGCTGTGTGGTGACGGCGACAAATATCAGAATCAGAATATCATCACCCCATCTCATCCCGTGGGGGGCGTAGAAGTCGACCCGAGGGAATATCTACCAGAGGACGGGAAGCAGCTTCCTTCTGAGTACTACGACCATCATACTGCGATCGCCAACCCGCCTGCCAAGCGTGGCGATTATGGTATATCCCCTCAAGATGATTCTTGAGGGAGGCTTGTCCAGCAGTGGACTTATTTAAGCTGTAATGATGATGATGATGATGAAGCAACTATGGACTTTATTTAAATAATTTTTAAGTTGAATTTCTAGTGCCTTAATAAAATCCTCTCCGCTGTGTTTCTCTCTGTCTGCGTTGACTATTACGGTGCTCAGTCCACCCGGTCGTCTGTCACACACAACTCGCAAAGGTATATTTCAGGATATAATCATTAGATTTTGAACAGATTTACATGGTTTTTACCGAAACTTATTGCAAATGAAAAAAAAATTAAAATAATTTCACCTAGTAAAAGTTTCTCCTCCCAATTAAGTATATGAATATACGTTATTAATTGGGATAAAGGTAATTAAACCCACACTAAATGACAAGACTGTTTTGAATTGAAGCTAAATAAAAATATAAAACTGACTTCAACTTTGCTTTCGGTCAACCGATTGGTACAATATTTATTTGGCACCATTCGAAAGTATTCCCTATCGATTAAAAAAAAGAGTCGACAAAATCTGTTCACAAAAACGGAGCAATCGCGTAAGATGAAAAAAAAAAGAAATATATATATACTTATACAGTCGAATTGATAAGGAATGTAATTCTTCTTGAGATTGTTTTTTAAAAGGAATTGCGACTGAAATTTGGTAGTATTTCTCCGTAGCTGCTTTGTCACGCTTTGCACGGTAGGGAAAATGAAATACAATTCCAAATGTAATGTTTTACGAAATATATTGCTAAAACCTCAAAGAAAGGTGTAGTAGAGCGGCGTTCGTTACCGCCAAAATGATTAATCCCGTCCGGAAACTACACAGTATTTTACTTACGTGATATAGTATATCCATATGTCTCTCTGGAATTATTTTTCAGATCTCATAGGTTTCTATACTAACCTCTATTACAAGTAAGAGAAATAAAACGTTATAAATGAAAAACCAGACTAGGTACTTATGTGTTATATTATTAGCCTGTCGTGTAATAGGGGAGCTTAGGCCTATCCAGATTTTCATGTGTTTTGTAATATCAGGCCAGTCATTACAAAATGAATTTAGGTCATCACGTCATTGTATATATTACCTTTTCTTTATTTTTATATCAGAGGGCGACAAACGAGCAAGTGGATCACCTGATGGTAAGTGATCACCGCCGCCCATAGACACTCGCGACAACAGAGGAGTCGCGGGTGCGTTGCCGGCCTTTAAGAGTCAGCAAACAAGTGTTGCTGACCCTTCCCCCCACCCCAATGAGCTCTAGCGACCAATTACCAATATTTATAAAAGTAATGTAATTATTTAATTTTATAACTCTTCACTACATTTTTTACAACTTGCCTTGATTACGCCAATGTCAAGTTAAATAAATAATAAAACAAAATACGTTGTACTCTTACAAAAATTAACTCGAGACTCGATTGACCCATCTATTCTAAGCAGTGAGTTGAGTATTCAAATCTTCAAGGATCATAGAACATTGACAATTTCCGTCAAACTTGACAAGAAACGTTGTTTTGATTTGTCAATCTTAACATATCTAAGTGCCTATACACACCACATTATTTAAGCGCGCCGTTGGCGTTTGTAGCGTCGCGCATTAGCATCGCGTTGTATCGATTCAAACAAACACCAAACTGCTCTGTATGATAAAAGCGCGCGTGGACGGCGCGTTTAGAAAACGTAGTGTGCACATGCTCTAAGGTACACACGTCAACCGGGTTCAGGCAGGGATAGGAATCTAAGGGATACCTTAATCCTTAATTATTGACAACTTTTCAGTTTAAAATCTTTTTAGGGCCCTCGCCCACCGCGACTTTTTGTAGTGATGCAGTCGCGATACTGTTGCGAATTTGCATTGATACAGTCGCTAGCTCTATGTCCTCGCCCACCTGAATACGATGCAGTAGTGATACTGTCGCGCTTCTGTCGCGATGCAAACGTGCGGTAGAAAAATGCCTGCGATCGTCACAGTTGCAAGATGGACTCCGTTGAAACAACATTAGTTACGTTGTGTTTGGTGCTGCTTTTTCGTTTTTGTTTCTCCACTCCCGCGCCACCCTCCCTCTACTCTCTCCCCGATATCGTCCGAAAAAGTCACGCGACGGGCGCGCGTTTGCATGGATGCAGTCGCGATGCTGTAGCTCGTTAGCATCACTATTGTATCGCGTTGCAAATGCGACTAACGCGCGTTAGTAGCGTAGTAGCGATGGGCGAGGGGCCTTAGTTTTTAGTTTATGTACAGATTGAAACATTTTTTTAATCGAGTTTGACACGATTCGTGTTTGAGTATCAAAAAATGTAAGCACTAATTTGTACATTTTAAATTCAATTTTACTAAAGTCACTTTATGAAATAGCCTTCTCTTTAGAAGACGCTAAATAGCGAGAAAAACCACACTCATCGGGCGGCAGCTTTTTAATATGAATGTTAATTTGTATGAAAACGTTCCGCTTCGGGGCTCGCTCAGTACGTGATGAGCTAACTGAAAGAATTCTGCTACATAAATGCTAAATCTCCAATAAGTAACCTAACCTAGCTTTTTTATATAATATAAAACCTCCGACTCACAATTAAGAAATCCCTCAACGTTTTCAATAGAATCTATGGAACATAATTAAGTATTCCGTAAATTCCGTGAAACTTACATATTTTTTACTCTATTTTACTTACACAAGAAGCAGCATAAATTATGGAACAAATTTCAGAACCACTATATAACTGACCATATATACACCAATAAAACTGACCGAATAAAAGAAAATAAGTTTAAAGCAATACGACAAAGTATTATGTCACTCCCCATACAAAATGCTTCATCTGAACGAAAATTTTGTTTGGGAAGTTAGAAATTTAAGAACCGCTTTTTTGTGTTTTTTCAAGTTGATGTTCAAAATTTTATTGTTGAGAGTTTTGGGCTAGTATGTTATCTCGTTAATTTTTTGTTCTTCAGCTGAAAGACGTTCACTGCTGGTTAAAGGCCTCCCGTAACGATCTCCACAATTGCCAGTCTTTCGCTATCCGCATTCACCGGTTAACAGAGACCCTCAAAAGTTCATCATTCCATCTTGGTGAACTAAAATCTCCCCCGAGCGTAAAACTTAATAATGTTACTGTAAAACGCAAGATGCAACGTGTAATTTGGGTTTAGTTTTAGAAAAGAATTTCTCGTTTATAGAACATATTAAATCAGTTGGGGAAAAAGCTAAGCGAAACTTTTTTGCACTTACAAGGATATCGAAGGCAACCTGGGGCCTCTCTTTTAATACTCTTAAAATCATTTACGGGGCAACCTATCTTGGGTGTATATGCTACGGCTCGGCTGTGTGGGCTGATAGGGCTACCATCGGAGCTGCTCGCCGTAAATTACTACAAAGCCAGAGGTTGGCGTTGATATTTCTGTGTAAAGCCTATAGAACAGTAAGCACAGAGGCCCTACCTGTCCTAGCGGGTGTACATCCGGTTGATCTTGAAGTTCAAAGACGAGCAGCGATGTATTATTTATTCATCATCATCATCATCATCATATCAGCCGAAAGACGTCCACTGCTGGACAAAGGCCTCCCCCAAAGATCTCCACAGTTGCCGGTCTTGTGCTATTCGCATCCAGCATTTTCCAGCGACCCGCACAAGATCATCGGTCCATCTTGTAGGGGGCCTGCCCACGCTGCGTCTTCCGGTTCGTGGTCGCCACTCGAGAACCTTTCTGCCCCAACGGCCGTCGGCTCTACGAGCTATGTGCCCTGCCCACTGCCACTTCAGCTTGGCAATTCTTCGGGCTATGTCGGTGACTTTGGTTCGCCTGTGGATTTCGACATTTCTGATTCGATCCCGCAGGGAAACTCCGAGCATAGCCCTCTCCATTGCTCTTTGGGTGACCTTGAGCCTTCTAATAAGGCCCATAGTGAGCGACCACGTCTCTGTTCCGTATGTCATCACTGGCAACACACACTGGTCGAAGACTTTCGACTTGAGAAACTGCGGTATTTTGGACGAGAAGATGTTACGTAGCTTCCCGAACGCTGCCCAGCCGAGTTGGATTCTACGATTGACCTCCTTCTCGAAGTTGGACCTACCTAGTTGGATGGTCTGTCCTAGGTAAATATAGTTCTCTACAACTTCGAGTGCAGAGTCACCAACTTTCAATTGAGTGGGTGCAACATGGACGTTTGACATGATTTTCGTCTTATCCATGTTCATTTTCAGACCCACTTGTTGAGAGACTCTGCTGAGGTCATCGAGCATTTTACCGAGGTCTTCCATGGTCTCAGCCATGACTACGATATCATCGGCAAATCGAAGGTGAGTGATGTACTCTCCATTGACATTGATGCCAAAGCCTTTCCAGTCCAGAAGCTTGAAGACGTCTTCCAATGCAGCGGTGAAGAGTTTCGGAGATATAACATCTCCCTGTCTCACGCCTCGCTGCAAGTGGATAGGTTTCGACATCTGGTCCTGGAGTCGCACTGACATTGTGGCGTTTTCATACAAACACTTTATCACCTCGATATACCGGTAGTCAATTTGGCACCTTATGAGAGACCTCAGCACGGCCCATGTTTCGATAGAATCAAAGGCTTTCTCATAGTCCACAAACGCTAAGCACAGTGGCTTGTTATACTCTTCGGTCTTCTGTATAACTTGCCGCAGCGTATGTATGTGGTCTATGGTGCTAAAGCCTTTTCGGAAACCGGCTTGTCGGGAGGCTGGAAGTCGTCAAACCTGCGCGCGAGACGGTTCGTAACGACCCTCGAAAACAACTTGTAAACATGGCTCAGCAGTGTGATGGGTCTATAATTCTTCAATAGGGTTTTGTCGCCCTTTTTGAAGAAGAGCACCACCACACTTCTGTGCCATGCTTGTGGCGTTTGACCATCTAGTATGACGGAGTTAAATAACTTCTAAAGGGCCCGTAGGATTGGTGTACCACCCGCCTTCAGAAGCTCTGCTGTAACTCCATCATCACCAGGCGCCTTGTTGTTCTTGAGTTGTTTGAGAGCCATTCTAATCTCGTACAGGCTGACGTCCGGGATGTCTTCGATTATTTATTCTACGCGCGATAATTTAGAAAATGATTTCTTATCATTACGCAACCGTACGAAAATAACCAGGCTATTTATGCCAATAGCTGACTTAAATAACGAACTACTTAATGAATTTCAATGTAGATGGAATACCTCAACCAAGGGTCGCCATCTGCACCAGTTCTTTCCGGACGTACGCGAACGGTTAAATAAAACTTGGCTAATCATAGACCATTGTGTTGAGCCATATTTCTTACCGGACAGGCAATTTTAAGAGCAAATTGTATAGTTTCAAATTAGTATCTTCACCAATCTGTCTGTGCTCAACTTCCAGTAACGAATATGAACAAACTGCTTACCACATCCTGTGGGAGTGTGATCTCTGGCAAAATCAGCGTGATATTATGTTAAACAGCTTGCAACCAATATCTGGAGTAGTTTATTATACGGATCTTGTAGCAACAAGGAACAACTACCGTGCGTTTAAGCGCTTTTGCCATACCTACTATTGGAATCAAATATAACAGCTCACTTAGGACCCTTAAATTGATCCTCGGTGCTTTTGCAGCTGGCTTCTCTAGTTGCAAATCTCTCATTTTATGAGGCTATAGCCTCTTTACATCATTCATTCTGTCTCCCGCTTTGCTCCTCCTTTTTTCAGTTTCTGATTAAATTCGTTGCGGGATCCAAGACAGTTAAAGCGATTCCCCGGGACATGCCTGAGCTTCACCGCTCAGTGTCATTTCATTGTGTGCCACTGTTGATCCTGGCTTACAGGAGTTGCAGTGGTGGGTAATAGGGAGGGACTAGTACCGTATAAAAAAAAAAAAAAAAAAATTACATCGTGTAGGGGAGTCAGGGGGACTGTCCAAGCTGAGTCTTCCGGTTCGTGGTCGCTACTCAAGCATTTATGCCCCAACGGCCGTGGGTTCTACGATCTATGTGCCCCGCAAGCTGCCACTTCAGTCTTATGTCACTTATGCTGGTGACTTTGCCTCGCCTTCGGATTTTGACATTTCTGATTCCATCGATTTATGTTACCTATTTAATTATAATCCCGACCCTCATGTATATCCACGTCAGTTATTGGCCTGAGCCGAGGTACAAACCTCATAGGGGTGCCCTCTGGCACAGGTAACAAGTTTGTTACCTGTGTTAATTTTAAGGCCTGAGCCCCCATAGCACGCATTACTTAGTATGTAGCCTCATTAGGTTGAAGGCTTGAGCACTCGTTCGATACTAATGTTCGGTGAAGCAATGAAAACCTTCTAGGCAAACTCTAAAGGTCTGATGTTGAAAAAAGAAAGATTTCGGTGCATCCTGGTATCATTTTAGTGAGCCGTGCGGCGTCACATATCGAATGGGTTTTAATATGGAAATATTATTAAATAAAAACTTAGTACTCATTCCTAGACTCGAACGAGTAGGTACATATACTTTTTTTACTCTGTACACTATGTGGCAAAGACGGTACTAAGTGATTTAAACCATTGTATAGGACATCATTTCGCATTCGGAGAAGTTCAATTGTTTAAAATACACACCTGTGGCGTTACGAAGCCTATGACTTACACCCTCCCCTTGTCACAAGATGTCACACTATAGAACCCATCCCTCAATTTGAAGGTGCAATGTAATTAATGGATCGCCCCTGATTTGGTACTGATCTATATAATTGCAAGGTCGTATGTAAATTATACTAAATGGGCTAATTCTGTACATGTACCTATCTAGTACGCTAAATGGCTTGTGTTTCAATGGTACCTATTTAATACGAAATTTAACAAAGCTATTCTAATAATGTAATTAAAAGTTGGGCCTTATAAAGCGTTTATTTAGGAGAACGGTTAGCAAATTACCTAGCGGCGGTTCCCAAGCAGTGGTGTTGAGTCATGGAAGTATTATTATTATTATTTTGTGTAACACACTAGCAGCTAGTTAGCTGATGCGTGAGTATCAAATAGCTTGGAGATGTTTCCCTTGTCCAATCTGTTCTTGAAGGAATTTAATGTCGGAGCCATGACTACTCTTTCTGGTAGTTTGTTCCATGCTTTTACAACACTGTTAGGCAAGAAATGCTTCATTGGTTTCTTTTTAGATGAGTTTTCCCAAAGTTTCAATGGATGACCTCGTAGATGTTTATTATCATTCAGCTTATACATGTATTTAAGGCTAGGCACATCATAATGATTAAGGAGGATTTTGTAAGTTTCGATTAAACTTCCCCTCTGTCTACGCTGTTTAAGTGTGGTGAGTCCAAGGAACTTGAGACGTTGCTCATATGGTAAGTTGCGCATTGAACGAACCATCTTTGTAGCCCTTCTCTGTACATTGTCAATGAGTTTAATGTCTTTTTTAAAGTATGGGTCCCAGATTACATAGGCATGTTCAAGGAGAGGTCTTACATATGTCTTGTATAATTTTATAAAGGTATTAGCTGTGAGACATTTAAATGCCTTACGAATAATGTAGAGTATCGAATTTGTTTTCTTTACAATGTTATGTATATGTGTTTCCCATTTCAGGTCAGCTGACATAAGTAGTAATATTAATAGTCGTCACCACTTCGGTAGATACACCATGATAATGAAACCATCTTTATTACGTTAGTAGTAAGGGTGTTTTTCGGTTTGTAAAAGTGCCACTGAAGTCGCATAGTTTGTACAGTAATTTGTTCAATACTTGAACGGAAGCTGATAAACTGTGGGATATTTTTGTCGAATGTATGTCAATGTCGATCCGGACATTTCTGGGTAACACATAAAAGCCCGGGGATGTGATTCAAAAAAATCTGTGGTGCACCGTATTGAGTAATATTTTCCTCATTTCAAATATATAAACGTTTTGGCACGAGTGTCTACGTGATTCGGGCTCAAGATTATTTACTGTACTAGAAATCTAACAAAGAAAGATATTCATTATTATAAAACCCAATACATTACAAACACCGGTCATTATTAAGATTCTTATTATCCTCCTCGTTTCTTTCTGATTAATTTCGTTGCGGGGTCCAAGACAGTTAAAGCGATTCCCCGGGACATGCCTAATGCCTGAGCCTCACCGCTCAGTATCATTTCATTGCGTGCCACTGTTGATTCTGGATTACAGTGGCGGAAGGACTATTAAGATTTATCATCGAAATATTTATTGCAGGCATCATGGTATTTCATTTTGTTAACCACTTCTATTACTTCAGAAATAGTTTTTCAGGCCAATCTGTCAACATTGTCGTTTCCAATTACGTTGGCGTGGTTGGTAGATACGCTGCCTCTCACGCCGCAGGTCGTGGGTTCAATTCCCACTCGGGACAAATATTTGTGTGCATGAACATGTCTGTTTGTCCTGGGTGAAAATTATCTATATAAGTATGTATTTACAAAAGAAAAATAGTACCTATATGTAACATATCAGTTATCTGGTCTCCATAGTACAAGCTCTGTTTAGTTTGGAATCCGATGGCCATGTGTGAATAATGTCCCAGGACATTATTATTATCAAAACGGTAGGAATTCAATTAAAGTGTCACAACAAGTCAACGTACTGGAATTTATTTCAACGCAATCTACATAGCTTTTCTAATCGAATTTATAAATTATTAATTAATAAATAATCTACGTTTCATTATATGTATAATCTTATAACACGAGTCTATGTGTACTGACTGCTGTGAGCTGTACAGAGAGAGGCGTAAGTCTTATCGCCATTCTAGCCCTATTTGTTACATACGCAATAAGGATTAATTTCGCGTTAACTACACTTACATAGGTAATATAGAGGTAGATTCTTCTTCTTCTTCTTAGCGAGTCGATGGCAATCTAAATTGTGTCCGCCCAGAACTTGGCCACTAGAATCGCATTATGAGTAGCCTCCATCAGTTATTTAAGCGTGCAGTTGTAAGGGCACGCGCTACATGATATTGATAACAGATGTCCCTGTCTCTGGAGTGAGCTCTAGGAAATATTCTTATTAAATAAACTCTTGAGAAGTTTTCGACTCGAAAGGAAGTGTGTCTAACTTTCGTTTTTCCGGGAAGTTTGTATTCGTATTTATCAAAATGTGTTGTAAAAGTATTAAAGTAACGTCATTAACACTCAAAGTTTATAGGATCAAATTGAATTAATGTGATTTATATACATAAGTAAGAAGATGTATTGGTTACAATGATATTATTTTTATGTGTGTCATGATATCATTTCACTTAAGAAGGTTAGTACCAATGTAAATGTTTGAAGTAGATACACAAGATAACAGTTTATTGCACTTTTGTAAAAGAAAATATTTTTGTATTAAGTGAGTATCTATGTACGCAGTTTTAATGTGCATAATCTTTTGAACTGTTTCTACCTAAAAAATTGTAGCAGTTCACTCATAGACAACCAATAGATTAGCAGGGGGGTGAACTTACAGGTTAAGATATAATAATAATATCTAGGGACAATGTCACGCAGATCATCTTAGCCCCAAACTAAGCAAAGCTTGTACTATGGGTACCAGGCGACGATATACATACTTATATAGATAGATAAATACTTATATGCATAGAAAACATCCATGACTCAGAAACAAATATTCGTGCTCATCACACAAATATTTGCACTTACCGGGATTCGAACCACCAGCTTCGTAGGCAGGAGCACTACCAACTACGCTACGGTGACCGTGATTTTAATGTACATTACCGTGTCTTTTTGTCATCCCAGGAAGATCGCCGCTTACCTGTGAACAAATCAAGGTAATTAGAAACTGTGGTAGCATTGTACAAAATCCTTCCAAAATGTCCGACCGAAAGTACACATGTGAACGCGCCGCCACCATCGCCCGTCATGACCTTTAGTTTACATTCGTATCGATGAAATAACCCTTCCGAGTCTCAAAAATACGAACGGCTCGTGTTTTTGGGTCTTGACGAAGAGCAACAGTTGCACAAGACGTCTATGAAAGCCGACCGTCTCATGCATCACGTCATCACGCAAACGCCCTGAGCCGAAGTTCCAAAATCAAAGACGGTACCCTCATTCGCGGGATACTTAGTTTCAACTTTCTTTGCTTGAACCCCCGTCGCCTGTATTGTCCGATAAAGCAGTAAGAGCCTCCTAAGTTGACTGTAAATATCTTTTTTTGTTGGAATGCTTATGCATGCCACCCGTAAAAAGTGTCTGCGGATGGGTATTTTGTATATTCTCGCACCGACTAAACCTAACTTGCCGCCTGGCGCCTGGTGGGGGAGCTCCAGGAACGCTGTGCGTATGTGCAAATGTGAACATCTAATAAAAAAGCCTTTTTTGACGATTTATAATTATTTGGCGCGTGGACCATCATAGTTTCCGCTACCTACCCTAGTTCCCAGTAGAACTTATTTTTTAAACTTTCAAGATTCCACCTCCATATCGTCAACTACCTAACGAAACGTAACTTTAATGATTGTAGTATATTATTATCGACTGCCTTGTTGGTCTAGCGGTAGCGTGTTCACCCGCAGAGAACGAGGTCCTGGGTTCAAATCCCGGGTCGGGCCAAAAAGTGATTTTGAGACTTTTCTGTAAAAAGAATAAAATCTCAGCATCAGCCCGAAGTCTGGGAGTTGGCGGTATTATACCCCCGTGCCTCGGAGAGCACGTAAAGCCGTCGGTCCTGTGCTTGACCTCTTTCCGGTCGGGTCGCCTAAGCGTCCCATCGGATCATGAGAGTGATGGAATAGAAAGTGCTCTTGTGTTTGCGCACACACTTGAGCACTATAATATGTCCCGCGCAGATGGCTAATCTCTGTTGAGACTGGCCGCCGTGGCCGAAATTCGGCTAGGAGGACATTATATTATTATAAATATCTTTGGGTAGTATTTAAACAAGTGACTGTAAATTAAAGTTTTAAGTGACAAAAATAATGAATTTACGTTATAGTATTACTAAGTGAGCGACTGACTGCGACTCTGCGAGTGACGAGAAATGAACAGAACAGCAACTAACAAATATTAATTTGAGTTACTTAAAATAAAAAATGAGAAGCTTCATAATATTTGAGCGACCTAATATTTCTTCGCTTTGGCCAATCAGAGAGGTCAGAGGCTTGTGCGGCGGACTTCAAGCGCTATTGTTTTTGATTAGATTAATATTGTACGTCTCCTGAAAAATTCAATAAGTTCCCAAAATAATGGATTTTTTGAAAACTTTCCATCAATCTTCGCTAACAATAGTGTCTAGCTTGATGGTCACAGTTCTAACCTAACCCAAATAACTTCCGGTAAACTCGTCTCTATCCTAATATGGAAGTTGCACTCTCTGTATTTCTAGTCGCTCAATTAGTAATTTAGTCGCACGGCTAGAGTTTTGATATCTGAAATGGATTAATTGTAACACACTTTTTGTAAGCTCGTTCTGTATTTTATTATTATTATTTTTTTTTTTTTTTTTTTTTTTTTTTTTTTTATATGATCTGCAATCAGTCGCAAGACTATAAGCGGATGAGTTAAGTGGGTATGGCTTTCAGGCGACGAGACCAGTGTCTCGACTGTCATCCTAGAATACATCCCTCCTTTTCAGCCTTTTCATCGCTACGGAGGGGATTAGAAGATCATTGGCCAAGGTATTTGGATGGACCGAGAGCCGATCAGCATATTTCCTTTTGAATTTCTCAATTTCAGACTGAATAGTGGGAACACCAAGATATTCGTGGATCTCGTCATTTCTGGAGAACCATGGGGCAGCTGTGATGGTACGCAGAATGTTGTTTTGGACACGTTGAATGAGCATGACATTGCTTTTACTAGCAGAGCTCCAGAGTGGGATTCCATAGGTCCAGATGGGCTTCAATACGGCGTTGTAGATCAGAAGCTTGTTATCCGTTGAAAGAACAGAGTTTCTACCCATAAGCCAGTGGAGGTTTCGGAACCTATGATTGATTTCATCCCGTTTCTTCATAATGTGATAGGTCCAGGTGAGCCTTCTGTCTAAGTTAAAACCCAGATATTTTACAGTCTCAGACTCTGGTAAAACATCAGGACCAAGTTTGACAGGAGGGCAATTTCCCCTTCTTAAAGTAAATGTGATGTGGTTCGATTTTTGAGCACTTGCCCGGATGCGCCACTTACTCATCCATACATAGGTCTCATCTAGCAGGTTTTGGAGCTTATTACTAGCTTGTGCTGGGACCTCATCGCTTGCAAGATAGGCTACATCATCAGCATATGTTGCCACAGTCACATCTTCAGATACTGGTAAGTCTGAGGTAAATATGTTATAAAATACAGGACCAAGTACGGAACCTTGAGGAACGCCAGCTTGAATTTTTCTCAGTGTAGATCTGGCATCTCTCTGTTTCACTTGAAAAAGCCTGTCTTCAAGGTAGGACTTAATGATGAGGTAGAGAGAATGGGGAAGTTTATTTTTCACTTTGCACAGTAGCCCTTTGTGCCAGACTCGATCAAATGCCTGCTGAACATCTAGGAATGCCGCTGAGCAGTATAGTTTCATTTCAAAGCAACGTCTGATCTCATGATGAACCCGGTGCATTTGCTCAATTGTCGAGTGCTGTTTCCGAAACCCGAACTGGTGCCTTGGAATAATGTCGCTATCACTCAAGAATTCTTTCAAGCGAACTATAAAGACTTTTTCCCATAACTTGGATATTACTGGAGTTAAGCTTATTGGACGGTATGATGAAGCTTCATGAGGAGGCTTTCCAGGTTTGTGGATCATGAGGATTTCCGATACTTTCCAGATCATGGGGAAATATGAGGTCCTTAGAGTTGCATTGAAGAGTGAGGAAAGAAATGTTATGCATTTTCTGGGGAGATTTTTCAGAATCGTGGGAGTGATTAAATCAAATCCGGGAGCCTTGTTGGAATTCAGTCGCTTAATCTCACTCGCGATCTCCTTTGGAGATGTGGGTTTGAGTGGCAGGCACAGTTGGAGATCTTGGCTAAGTATTTCATCAACCTCAGATTCGTCGCCACCATCATTCGGCTTGAATACATTTTCCAGATGAGTTGCAAATACTTCCGCTTTCTCAGCATCTGTTCGTGCCCATGAGTTTGAGTTATTTAGGGGGTGGAGATGTTCTTGCGGCTTTCTGAAGGACTTAGCAGCTTTCCAAAGTGACGTTTCGCCCTTTCCCTGAGGTGACAAGCTTTCCAGGGTATTTCGGAAAGAAGAGTTTGCCGATTCTTGCAGTAGCGTCTTTAACTGTTTTGCGGCTTGGTTGAAAGCTGTTCTATCTGCAGGATGTCGAGATTGATGCCAGATTCTTCGAAGTCGCCGTTTCTCTACAAGTTTTTCTTTAATATCGGCTGATTGTGATGTCGTTGGAAGGCGAGTTAAAAAGGGTGAGTTTTTCCATGCAGATACCTGGATCAGGTTTGTTAAGTACATGCAAGCATTGTCAATATCTTCTGGGGTTTTCATGGGAATGTTCAACTGGATATTTTCGTCCAAGAAACTACGAAAGCCCTGCCAGTCAGTTTTCCGATTTGATAAGGAGTCAGAAGGCTCGGTATATATGACTGAAGTGCTCAAGGTAAGGATTACCGGCGTATGATCAGATGAACCATCGAGGCTCGATTCTACAGAGGAGTAAAGATGACTGATCCCTTTGGTTACAAAGAAGTCCAGCAAGTCAGGTTTCTTTTTATGATCAGTTGGCCAACTCGTTGGTTCTCTAGAGGATATTGGAGTAAGGTGGTGAGCATCTAGACAGCTTTTAAGTGAACGGCCTCTTGGCAGAGTCATACGAGAGCCCCAGTACGTATGCTTTGCGTTCCAGTCCCCTCCCGATATGAACTTGGATCCAAGTTGAGAAAAGTAGTCTTCAAACATTTGGTGAGTGATCTTGTGTTTAGGTGGACAGTAAACAGCAGACAATATAATCGAGCCTGCTCGATCGTCTAGTCTTATAGTAGTAGCCTGTATATGTTGCGTGGCATATTCCTCCAGTATGGTGTGCTTAAGGTTTGATCTTATCACTATTGCAGTACCCGCATGAGCTTTGCCATCGCCAGGATGGGGGGTAAAGTAAATGTTAAAACCCTTCATTCGATAACAACTATTTTTTGTGGCGTGAGACTCAGAGACTAGAACTATGTCAAGTTTATTGCTCTTGATTACTTCTTCAAGTTCGACTATGTTTGGCGATAATCCATTGATGTTCCATGTTGCAATACGTATGGGTATTATGAATGTAATTTAGTGACAACGGTCGTCAATAGGTTCAGGAGGGTACCTATCTGTTGGATGAGTTGGTCTATCTTTTCAGATTGTTTTATTAGAATTTGTTCTATCCGACTTTGTTGAGGGTTGTTTTTAGAATCACCACAGTCAATGTTAGTGCTGCTTCTATTTGCTGCGATGTCAGAGTAGCTTCTCTTGTCACGGAATAGGGTGGCATTTGATGGTGGCAAGGTTTCCTTGGGGTGATCTTGTGGGTAAGTAGGTGTAATTTTGTTCACTTCGTTCTTTGTAGGTCGAAGGGGATGCTTTTTGTTCTGGTTTGCCTTTCTGGACGCGATCTCCAAGTAGACCTGACAGCCTTTAAAATTAGCAGGATGATCACACGAGCACAAAGCACACTTGGCAGGAGTACTGCGATCTTTCTTTGGGCATTCTGCGGTTTTGTGACCTTCCCCACATTTAACGCATCTATACGGTCGCATGCAGTTATTTTTAGAGTGACCATATTGCTGGCAGCGCTGGCATTGAACAATTGTTTTTGCTTTATGAGGGTCTTCTATTGTGACTCGCTGATGGTGGATATACTCTATGTTTTTCACTGCTTTGTTATTGGCATTTGGTTCTAAGTTGACAAAAAATGTAAAAGATGGACTTTTGTCTGGACCATATCGGGCATTGATGATTTCCCCGCGGACTTTATTCCCAGTGGCTTCAATCGCATCGATTATTTCATTATGTGGTGTGGTATAGTGAAGTTTCTTTATAACAATGCGATATGCCTTCTTTTCTTTTGGTGTGAATGTGTGACCAATCAAGCCTTTGGCCCTAATTGCTGAAATCACATCTTTATAAGTTTCTGGGCAATTGACTAGAACTCGGAGCAAGTTTTTGTTTGCTATTCTTATTTTAAAGAGTTCAGGATCACATACCGATTCTATAAGTTTTGACAGTTCGTTGACGTCTTCTATTCCATATAGAACAATGGGGGGAGGTTTATTTGTATTTAGTTTCGGGGTGGCATTATTTCCATTTTCAGAATCTACTAAAGCGAGGGGAGTAAACCTGTTTGATACTGCCACAGGATTGCTGTTTGGTGGAGAATCACTAGTTCTTTTTCGCTTATTAGTACCTGGTACCCTGGTACCTTGGTACCGTATTTTATTATTAATCAATATTCGTCGTTAGTTTAGTTAATTATTCGCTTACTCAAATTCATGCCGCTCAAGTTATTAAAACAGTATCTCAACATCAGTCGCCAAGCATTTTTGTATTCGATCGTTTTATAATTCCCCAATATCTTTTGTAGTATCTTGAAATGCAAGTCATCAATCTTAGGGTGTTAGTTCATCGAACGGCATATGATAACGACAAAATCGCGCCGATGAGTATTTTTATGAATCGGTGTAAGTAACTCTGGCACACTCGCGACGCTATTCTTTTTCTATTATACACGGTACTACTAATATGTACGTTATCGGTTGTCAGTCGGGCCTCAGAATCCCGAATTTGTAAATAATTATTGTACATCATTCGTATTAAATGAGGAATGGTGATGTTTGGTGATTATCTAACTTATACTTTTAGATCAAATCTAGCAGATGACCACCCGATTCCGTCAAAAAAGGTTTAGGCCCAATTATCGGTATAATGACATATAAATTACCTAAGTCGTGAAAAGTACAAAATATCACAATTACCTACTCGTAGTTATTCAAGGTTGCTATGCTCTCACAAATGCCGTCATACATACAGATACCTATTATCGTCAAAAATTATCGGCATTCAAAAAACATGGCACTCTTTGTTCTTCGTTTAATGTGATACAATTGTTTACGAGGCGCCGGAGTTCAGCTCATAAACGGAAGCCGTTGTTTCTTCACGTAAGATAACTACGTATAATGAAATGGTTAGCTACTGAGGGAACGAATTGTTTTATATTTATATGTGTTTTCTTCTTGCTATAAAATAAATATCTTGTGACAACAAACGCACTGTCATCACAAACTAGGCAGAGCTTATATATTTCTAAATACATACATATTATAGACAAATTGCATCCAGCACAGAACAAATATTTGTACAGTATTTGGGTGGGAATTGAACCCACGGCCTCTGGCTTAGCAGTCAGGGCCACTAACCACTAGACCAATAGGTCAGTCAAACTGTATAAAAATATTAAATATTGTTACAGTTAAATAATATCTGGGGACAATAATATTTGGGGACAATGTCACACAGATCTTCCTAGCCCCAAACTAAGCAAAGCTTGTACTATGGGTACCAGGCGACGATATACATACTTATATAGATAGATAAATACTTATATACATAGAAAACATCCATGACTCAGAAACAAATATTCGTGCTCATCACACAAATATTTGCACTTACCGGGATTCTCAGGACCACCAGCTTCGTAGGCAGGATCACTACCTACTACGGTGACCGTCAAATTGTTTATAAGTTTATGTAGTGTAAACTTTGTGTGTGTGTCTGTTCTGTACCTAAAGCCTTGGCGAATACACTAAAGTCCCGGTTATTATTAGACAAGCGACCCTGAAAATGGTTTTATAAAAACCAACTTCAAAACCTACTAAAAATATGAAATTATTTTAGTAATAGGTTATTTTCTATATAAGTATGTATTTACGAAAGAAAAGTGGTATGTGTCAGTTATCTGGTTTTTAGTACAAGCTCTGCTTAGTTTCAGGTCAGAGCTGGTTCACATTAGGTCGGACCGATAGTTTTACCGGCCCGACAAACGTGTCGTATCCATATTGGCGTATGTATCTCAATAGTGCCGTTCACATTAGGGCGACCCGACCAAACTGTCGGAGCCGACACTTTTACCGTACGTCCAGCCACGATTTCTGTCGGAACGGACATAATATTGGCGTACTAGCAAGTATGGCGCCGTTCACATATGTCGGCGCGAAGCGGCGGCGACACCCGCCTGCCACAAACCCACCCGCCCTTACCCCGCTCTCGGCACTCGCGCAAGCAGTTTCGTCGACGTATGCAGAGAAGACACGTTTCAGTATGGAGGGCGAAATTAATGTATAAGTTTTGATTTCTCTTGTGGAAGACAGGAGTTTACTTGGGATAAAACGTGTGAACAGTACAAAAATAAAATTTTAAAACTTGCAGCATGGGGAAATTTGTTGCATATTTTATGGAATTAAATGAGAGACATATTTTTTTCAATTCTTAAGTTATTATAAAACTTTAGGTCGTCACTTCTTAATTCGCTTATTAAAGTTTGAAAAGTTCCAACTTCATTTCGCTCGGCAATTATTGGATGCACTCAATATTTCCTTTTTCTTTTTTTCTGCCTTTTATTTAAATACCACATTACAATAAAAACGTCGTCGTCGTCCATCCTATACGAAAGCCAACTCACAACTGTTTTGTGACGACCCAGGCCGGGCAGTAAAACGACCGTACCGACAGTTATATTTACATTAAGTCGGGTCGGCGGCGTCTAGTGTGAACAGCAACACCCGGCAGTCGGTGAATGGCAAACTGTCGGTTCGACCTAATGTGAACCAGCTCTCAGATGGCCGTGTGTGAATAATAACCCAGGATATTATTATTATAAATTATAACATTTGAAGTTGATGCCAAAGAGAAGAAGAACACACTTACATACACATACTTTATGTAAGTATATGTATTTATTTCATACGTATTATTTATGTAATTTTACCCCTTTGCCTTGTATTTATGTAATTTTGCCTGTACACATCTTCTACTCTTTTGGTTCTCCATAGGGTATCCATTGGTTCATCCAACTCAGTTTGCTTGCTGTTAACGATAAGGCCGCCTATATCATTAATATTACTGTTGTTAATTTTTCTGGATTGTAAATTATTTGACGTAATAAAGTGTATGAATTATTATTATTGTTATCCGTAAAAAAATCGAAACCATCTTCACGGGTTACAATTTGTGGATCGCTGAAATTATTTGATGGCAGACAGGTTTACCCTGTGCTAGATAATTTATTAATTTATTTTTCTGCCAGGGTTTTTAACCCATTTCAAAAGAAAGCGGTTATAAGACTACTACTATAGACTACCGACGCGACCGGAATGAGTTCTGGTACAGGACTGACGGCTTTACCTAAATACCGTCAACTTCCAGACTGACTCTCATATGAAGAAACTTTCTCTACATAAAATCCTGAAATCAATTTTTGGCTAAACCAGAGACTTGAAAACAGGACCTCTTTTCTGCGATGGAACACGCCACCGCTAGACCAACGAGGCATAGAATATTTTGCTATTATGAATTACCAAGTACTGAAAATTTTTATAAATTACTTTAATTCGATTTTATTAGCCTGGTCAAAGGTCTTCGGTAGTCGTCTAATGAATATATCAATCCTCTAATATCATCCACAATTAGCCTGAACTCTAGAATGTAATTAAACGAATACCGTTTGTCCATAACGACCAATTAAGAGAAAGTATAAGGGTAAAAAGTACCTGTAGCCACACTAAAGGCGGCGTGTGGTTGAATGAAATCTAATCATATGGAAAAATATTCGCTACCAAAATGGTCGTCGCGTTGGAAATGTAGCACTCTCAAGAGAACATAAGGCCCAGAATTCAGCTCGGAGCTCGGAGCTACGAGTAATATTCGTAGCTCCGGCGATTAGATTTTTGGAACGAAGTTCCTTATCGCGCCTCGTGAAAGAGGGCTAGACGGAAAAAAATCTTACGAAAAGTCGTCACGACACTTTTTGAAGCTGTGCGGCGTGCGCATGTTTCTTTGTCTGTCTCTCTATCTCTCTCTCTCTCTCTCTCTCTATCTCTCTCTCTCTTATAGAAAGCAAGCCAGATATTTTCATTTCTATTTCGCATTGAACAGTGTGGTGTTGCGACGATTATTTTTGTTTAGTGTATACAGGTTTTTTGTACATAATAAATAATAAGAAATAACTTCGTTCGATCCGGGTGTCCCTTGACACCTTTTTTTTTGTTTGTTTACGCGTTTGCGATCGGCTCTGGAGCCATTAGGACATGCGGCGATTAGAACCATCTAATCGCCCATCGACGTAGTCGTACATGCAAACACATTAGCTACAGCTTTAATCAAACCATTGACTTTTAAAGACTGAAACGTCACTACATTTGCGATTTAGCATTATAAGCTACTATATATAAAGAGAAAGATTCTTCATTGGAAAAATGAACCTCACCTCCCTAAACTTCCCACAAAAAATCTCCAGAGCCCATCGATTAAATATAAAATTATTGTACACATTCAAATAATATGCACCGTTAATTTTGTTACATTAATATTCCAAAATATTCGGCAAAAATGTTCACTTTTTATGTTATTAGTTACCTAAATTGGCCTTTCCCGCATTTTGTAATAACAAAATATATTAAAAAGCAAAATTGGTTTGAATATTTCGGAATATTGAAGTTACAAAACAAAGTAACATTTTAATATGGAGCGAGTTAACTGAACCTGAATCTACGAAGAGAATCAAAATTACAAGTCTTCGTTTCATACGCCTGGAGGATATTACATTACTTATTGCTATTGACACATTAATTATCTTATACTGTCTCATATTTTGTATTTCTTTGGTAGTATGGTCTACATATTCGATTCCTACTAAATGTACCCCATCCTTTAAATAAGATGTAAAGCAATCGTGTAAACCCCGAACCCCTATGCCTTGTAGTTTTTTTAACAAAATTCTACAGTGGACATTTACGTAGGCTTTGGTCATATCTAGTAATGTGCCAATGGCGTACTTTCTGTTGTCAATTATGTGGAGCGCCACTTGTAATAATTTATAAATCACCAATTCTGTTAACTGTTTTATTTTCCATGTTTCACAAAACGTGTGTATGCGATCGACCATGCTTTTAAAAAAATATGCGGTTGGTTAGAGGGAAATAGTGCATTTTTGAAGGGAAAACTTCTGAACAAAAATCATGGGATTGCGAAATCGTCACGACACGCTTCCCATGAGCTATAAGCTGTGCTCCGTGGTTTTACCTGCGTTCAACTTTATAAATTATAGCCTTTTTTTTTATAAGGCAGGGGTAATGCCTACGCATGCCACCCGCAAAAAGTGTCTGCGGGTGGGTATATCGGACTCGCACCGACTAAACCTAACCTGCCGTGGACTTCTTCTGGCGCCTGATAGGAGGAGCTCCGGGAACGCGGGTATGCTGCTCCGGTGCCCTCTTTGGCGCCGTGTCCCAGATGGTCGGGACACGCACCCAGGGAGGACTGTGGGTTGCCCTCCCCATTTGTCAACTCTTATAAATTATAGCCTATGTGTTAATCTAGGGTATCAGCTAACTCCATAACAAAGAATAATGAAATAGCTCCAGTCGTTTAGATGTGAAGAAGTAACAAATATACACACTCACAAAGTTTCCCATTTATAATATTAGTGTGACTATTATTAGTATCGTAGATTATTTAGATTAGAATTGTAAAAAATAGTTTTCACTTCTATCGGCAGTCCCCAAAGATTCTTTTTTATTTGTGTGTGTGTGCGTGTGTTTTAATGTTCCACGTTGTTATAACTTTGTTGTTTTACTTTTATTTATTTTAGGAGGATTATAGATAGGATTTATTTGAGAATGATCTTCTGAAGAGATTGAAACGGTTGGTCGAAATGTGTGTTGTGTGTATAATAAAATATGAGTATAATATAAGTAAATATAATATGAATTTCTAAAAATTAATAATCGTCATATATATGACAGAGGTAAAACGTAAATTTATAATTTGCGTTAATTTGGTATAGAGCGAGCTTAATAAGAAAATAGATACAATCATTGCATAAAAGAAGTATCTTACACAATACAGAGTACCAGACACGCTTTAGCATTCTAGGGTAATCAGAGCGCCTCTTTTTACGACAAGGTTTACTCGTGCATGTTTATGTTAGAGAGACAATTTACAAGAAAATTTACGCGTCCTAAGCCCCTGGTGGAAGCTAATTTTATAGCTTAAAGTTTAATTATATAGCTGTAGGAACCTTTTTGCTAAAGCAGCATGTGGGTAACAATTATTTATTTAGGCACTTTATTTCCTTAACTCTATTAAATTTTTTATTTGTAAAAAAGGATATTCATAGTTCAAAATAGTGTTTTAGACTTTGTTTATTTATATAATATATATTTCTCCTTATCGATTTTGATTACGGCGACCTTTCGAAATCACTTTATTTGGTGTGCCTTTAGATGGCTAGACCGAACTTAGGTTTAAATACTCGGTCACAACTAAAACAATAAAGTTGGCCTGCCATGTTGTATTAATATGTGTAAGTGGGCGTTTCTCAGTAATAGCTTGTTTGAACAGATCTACGTGATGCGTAAGATGATGTGTTTGAACTGCACGCCAAGCTATTTTCAGCACGGCGCTTACTGTTACTTTCCATGCTTCACCTATGTATGGCTTTGACGAGAAGATGCATGAGAGGCTAGTTATGTTCTTAGGGACGTTTGACTCTACTTTAATACGTTGGCCTCTCCTCTTATTGAGGTGAAATAGCAACCACCCTTAGTTTGCGGGAAGAGCTGTATCATGAGAGTGGGACGGTAAACCTTTGTATGCTATAAAATATTTTGGGCCAGTTAGCGTGGTTGGTAAATATTGCCTTAAAAATTTTCAAAAAAATGTTTGATTCCCACTCAGGACAAATATTTGTGTGCATGAACAATCTCAGTCGTGAGTCTGGATGTAATTATCTATATAAGTATGAATTACAAATTATCTATACTAAAAGCTCTGCTTAGTTTAGGATCAGGTGGTGTGTGAATAATGTCCAGAATATATTAATTCGTATATTTCTTTTCCGTGAATGTTAGAAGCACCTCTTAAGAAACTTTACTTCCAAAACAGTTCTAAAAAGTTATAAGTACTTTTCAGATATTCCATTTTCATATTGTTATTTTCATAAACGTCGAATAAGAGTTAGTCGCTTACAATTTCAACTTCTGTAGGCGATTGGGATTGTAATCAACTTGCAAAGTATAAAATTCCAGGGTGTAAAGTCCAACCTTACATAAAATTATATCTTGAAATCAGCTCTTGAATCTGAATACTTGGTTTTTAATTTAATTATTAAAAGTAAAGTATCCGATACCTTATACTTAATAGTATTATGATGTATGAAGAATATGTCTTCTGCCCGACTGCTAGAAGTCCAACAAAATCTACACGGTAAGGAACTAAATTAAAACAGTGTTTAAAACAAAGCTCTTTGGCCAGTTTAGTGAACCTAATAAAAAAAATAGAGCTTAAGATATAATAGGCTTTACCTATGAAATTGCCGTTTTGTATGAAAAAATTTAAACGAATTTTTTTCATGAATTTTTTTATTTGTATTAATCGAAGTAATCACCCATGCAATCAATGCATCTTTGCCATCGCAGTGGCAGTTTATTGATGCCCTTCTTAAAGAAATCAGCTGGACGGGAGGCAACAAATTCTTCAAAGGCATTTTGTACTGCCTCTCGGGTATTGAATTTTTTTCCCGCCAAGAAGTTATCCAAATTCTGGAAAAAGTAGTAGTCTGTAGGCGCAAGGTCTGGTGAGTAGGGCGGATGACGGAGAGCTTCCAACCCCAGTTCTTGCAACTTGGAGACCGTCTGCTGTGCAGTATGAGGTCGCGCGTTGTCGTGCAGGAGCAGCGGAGACGAGCGATTGACCAATGCTGGTTGGAGATGCGCCAGCTTCTCCATCATTGTGCTCAGTTCTTCACAGTACACATCTGCAGTAATGCTCACCCCGTTTGGTAAGAAGCTGTGATGAATCACACCGGCGCTAGACCACCAAACAGTGACCATCACTTTTCTAGGGGTAAGTTTTCGTTTAGGGCATTGTTTAGGTGCTGAACCAGGATCCAACCAACTTGCTGAGCGCTTGCGGTTATCAAACAAAATCCATTTTTCATCGCAGGTAACAATGCGGTTCAAAATTCCTTCATTTGTGTGTCTGTTGAGCAGTGCAAGGCACGTCTCGACGCGTACTTCGCGCTGGCGATCATTGAGTTCGTGGGGCACCCATTTGTCAAGCTTTTTTACCTTGCCAATTTGACGCAAATGGACCAATATTGTTTTGACGCTAACGTCGAAAGCTGCTGCTAATTCAGCCGTAGATTGTGTATCATCAGCTTCCACAACCGCCTTTAATTCGTCATTGTCGACCAAAGTCTTCGGACGACCGCGAGGTTCATTTTTCAGGTCGAAATTTCCAGAACGGAAGCGAGCAAACCAATAACAGGTGGTGCGTTGGTTTGTAGTGTTAGCTCCGTAAACGTCGTTGATGTTGCGTGCCGCTTGTGCCGCGTTGCTGCCACGACGGTACTCATATTCCATAATTACTCGAATTTTTAACGTATCCATGATGACGAAAAAGATTGAAATGCGATGAAAATGTAACACTAATCAATAAAGAAATGACTACTTTTGGAAAAAAGAATCCATGTTTTTAAAATAAAATTAATTTGAAATTAGAATTCTTAGCCAAACAAAAATTATTTTGATTTGAAATGGCCAGTACTGCAGAACGGCAATTTCATAGGTAAAGACCTAATATTTATCAAAAATAAGGATTCAATGCATATACTAAAAGAAATAGCGTTAGCATGTAGCAAGCAAGTATGCGAGAACCACTACGCGCTGCGTTGATCACTCAACATAAGGTGACCAGTACTTATTTTCCGACTTCTAAAAATATATAATAATAATAATAATATCTAGGGACAATGTCACACAGATCTCCTAACCCCATATTAAGCAAAGCTTGTACTATGGGTACCAGGAGACGATATACATACTTATATAGATAAATACTTAAATACATAGAAAACATCCATGACTCAGAAACAAATATTCGTGCTCATCACACAAATATTTGCACTTACCGGGATTCGAACCCAGGACCACCAGCTTCGTAGGCAGGAGCACTACCAACTAGGCTACGGTGACCGTCAATGCTTTTCCCAAAAATTCAATTGTAAAATGATATCGAATCGTCAGTGTTGTGACCTCCTTCCGTTCACTGCAAGCAGTGGCGGGTAGATTGTTAGACTGTGTGTTTTAGCAGAGTTTCTCAGTAGCTGCTGATACACACAGGGCTAAGTTAGCTGAAGAGCGCTTAAAGCCTCATAGGCTTCCGATGTAAGGTAGCGTTATGCTTACCCCTACATCCTGTATATAAAAGTTTGCTGAAGGTTGCCTAGGGGCCAGTTGTCTGCGCTTCGTTGGCGCTCTCCCATATTTTCAGATTAATAATTGTAATTTGGTTGCGACCTTTTCTTACTGCTTAAGAAGTAGGTTAAACGTAGTTATCTTATTCTGTTACATTGATATAAATACAGGGATTATAGTTATTATATACAACAAAACACAGCTACTGAAAAGATCCTGTACCTGAACTCTTTCGGGTCGTGTCATTAGTCGTCCCATCGGATCATGAGAGTGATGGAATAGAAAGTGCCCCTGTGTTTGCCCACACACTTGTGCACTATAATACATATGTCCTGCGCAATTGGCTAGTCTCCATTGAGACTGGCCGCCGTGGCCGAAATTCGGTCGGGAGGACATCATCATCATACGTAACGTTTCGGGCTCCAAACGGCCACACGAATATAGGAATGCGTTGTGCACGTGCATTATTCAACGGTGCACAAATCCATGTCATTATTTTAAAAACTAGGTCCTTAAGGATTGAGGATCGGAGAGTGCGTTTCATCACTACGAAAGTAGGTAAACTAAGGGTTACAGGGGCGATGGTGGTCTCGGCGCGTTCCCGGTCTTACTCTCGCCTAGGACTACGATATAAAGGATTGAGAACGTTTTTAAAAACTTAGACTTGGGATGTTCTTGGGACGGCGCGCGGCGATGCCTACGGTAGAAGACGATCAGTAGACTTACAAATGCTTTATGTGGCTTGTTAGGATTTTTAGTAGTCGGAGTTCCGAAGCCGTTTCGGAAAATAGACGGGACATAATGATAAAGGGACAATTTTTTAAAATTGTTATGTTATAATAATATCCTGGGACATTATTTACACACGGCCATCTGATCCCAAACTAAGCAGAGCTTGTACTATGGAAACCAGATAACTGATATACTACATGCACTACTTGTTGTGTAAATAAAAATATACCTCTATAGATAATTACACCCAGACTCAGGACAAACACACATGTTTACGCACACAAATAATTGTCCTGTCCTCGAAAGATAGTATCTCTTCACCATTTTTTTTTAAATGTCCAGACGGAAAAGGAATGGTCTAAAAATTTTGTGGAGTGCATTGGTATCTTGATTCGTAAATTTTTCGATGATCTCAGCAACCTCGAATGTGTCTCGTGGAGGAACTCAAAACGTTCTTTTAAGTAAGTCGGAGTAGCTGGATTGAACAATGTACTATATAGAAGAGGAACAATGTGAGCATTCCGGCGAAGTCGTATAGGTAACCACTTGAGTTTTGCACAAAATTCGGAAACATGATCATATTGTTGTTTTTATACTACTTTTTTATATACTGTTAGTAAATTGTATTTACACAATATTATAAGTAATGGATGCCCATAATTTAACGTTCTACTACCAAAATTGCCGTGGACTGCGTACGAAACTAAATACTCTATTCACGAATATTCTGTCCTTTTCGTATGACGTGATCATATTAACCGAAACTTGGCTGATACCGAATATCTCGGATACGGAGATCATTGATGATCGTTACTTAGTATTTAGATGTGACCGCGACCGCTGCATCTCGGGTAAGCATGATGGTGGTGGGGTTCTTATAGCCGTCTTACGCACGTTACGACCTATATGTAGAATGTTGCGCCCTGTACATGCCGCGGTGGAACATGTTGTGGTACAACTGCCCGCATCGAGTCCGAAAAAATATCATATAATAAGTGCGGTATACATACCTCCCCGTACGCAAGATGATGTATACATATCTCATCTTGACGCTTTGCAGGACGTTATTAGTGACCCTTGTATCGAAACATTCTACATTGTGGGTGATTATAATTTACCATGCATCAACTGGATGGACCATTGCGACCACGCTTATGTTATTCCTCAATCAACTAGTACAATAAGCAGTTACGTCAGTAATTTCATTTCTGTTTTAAACATACATCAGTACAACGTATTGAGAAACAGTCTAGGTCGTATACTAGACTTGTTCTTATCAAACAATGAATGTAACATTAAAATGTGTACATCCCTACTTCCACCCGACCCATATCACCCTCCTTTTACTGTTATGACGTCACTTACAACTAAATTCACGCCTATGGTTCGACATACGCAGTCCAAATACAACTTTTTCAAGGCGGATTATGACACAATTAATAGGGAACTTATGAAATTGGACTGGAACCTTTTACTTGTCGATCTTCCCGCCGAGCAATCTGTTGACGCTTTTTACGACATAATTTACAATATTATTAAATTAAATACCCCGTTGATACGCCCTAAAAACTCCAACTTTCCAATTTGGTTCACTCCTGCGTTAAGACGTATATTTTATTACAAAGAAAAGGCATGGGCTAAATGGAAAAAATACGGCAACATATCGGACTATGAAACTTTTTCTATCCGTCGCAGACATTTTAAGTCTGAGGCATGTAAATGCTTCGATAGATATATCTCATCGGTCGAAGAGAGCATACCACTTAATGTTAAACACTTTTGGACATATGTCTCAAAGCGCAGGGGCAAGGTAAATATTCCTGCTCACATGTATCTCGGTAATATACATTCAAATAACCCAACAGAAATTTGTAACTTGTTCTCAACCTTTTTTACCTCAGTACATGAACCCACTCTCTTAAACCCAGCAAGTTGGCAACCACCTAGTTCATATACAGCCAATTGTTCCTACATTGCTGATATATATCTAACGCCAGAAAATATATACAATGCTCTTAAAAAAATTGATGTGAATAAAGGAGCTGGGCCAGATGGTTTGCCGCCTATATTCTTAAAAAAAGTTTCTAATAGCATATATCTTCCTCTTTGTATCCTATTTAATAAATGTTTACGCGAAGGCACATTCCCTAAAATCTGGAAGACCGCATTTATTACGCCGGTATTTAAAAATGGTGACAAAAACTGCATTCAAAACTATCGTCCTATCTCTATCCTGCCCATATTATCCAAGCTTTTTGAGAGGCTTGTACACAATAAACTATACTCTCACTGCCATCAGATTATTATTCGTCAACAACATGGCTTTGTAAAGCGTCGGTCAACTGCCACGAATCTCATGATTTTTACTAACTATCTGTTCCAAAATATGGATATGCAAACTCAAGTCGACGCAGTGTACACCGATTTTCAAAAGGCCTTCGATAAAGTGGATCACAAATTGCTTCTGGACAAAATTGCCTTTAATGGCATACGTGGCAATTTACTCAGATGGTTCATGTCTTATATTTTTAATAGAACCCAAAAAATTGTAATAAACGGTTTCGAGTCCGATTCAGTAGTTGTCACTTCCGGAGTTCCACAGGGCTCAATTCTTGGCCCTCTATTGTTCACATTGTTCATCAATGATATTGCGGACTGCTTCAAGAACTCCCAGTTTTTACTGTATGCGGACGATATCAAAATTTATAAAACATGCAAGAGTCCTGAAGATTGTTTATTACTACAGCACGATCTTGACAAACTCTCTCAGTATTGTTCCAATAATAAACTATTGCTAAGCCTGCCAAAATGTAAAGCCATAACTTACACAAAAAATAAAAATATCATAAGTTTTTATTACAGTTTACAGGGCATCATTTTACAAAAAGTCAACTCTATTCGAGACCTAGGGGTTACACTAGACACAAAACTACACCTCAATAACCACATTGATAACATTATTAACAAAGCATATCAGATGTATGGCTTTGTAATGAGATCGTCTAGTGATTTTAAGAAGCCTCGGACATTTTTGACTTTATACCAAACTTTAGTGCGCTCCCAATTAGAGTACGCAGTCCCGGTATGGTGTCCTTTCTACGACATTTACATAAATAGATTGGAAATGATCCAAAAAAAATTTCTACGTTCTATGCATTACCGTTGTTTCCGATCGAAGCTACCGTATTTACAACTACTTAATAGGTATAAACTTTTAAGCATGGAGTCCAGAAGAAAACTGCTAATGTGTATGATGCTTTATGGATTTTGTAACAATATGTATGATTGCACTGACATCACAAATCAATTATGTTACAGTGTACCTAGAACTGTTATACGGCGAGAGGTGCGCGTGCCCCGGCTGTTTTACACTGCACGCTGCAGAAGTAACGCCGGCGCACGGGCGCCTCTCCACCGCCTAGTAGAAACATATAACACACACTTCTTTAAGTTAGATATTTTTTCACTTTCCAAGTCAAAATTTAAAAAAATGGCCATTGATTTATTAAAATAAAATATCAAGATTACCTTATCACGCTCTTCATTAAATTGCGCGAGTATTCTTAAATACGCACTTAACATTATTTCGCGGACATTGGTGTGGGTTACACGTTTACTACGGTCTTTACATGTCTGCTTAAAATTATGTATTAATGTGTAACTGTTTGATGTCCCAATAAAACAAAATAAAATAAAATAAAATAAAATTTACGCAAACCAAATATGAATCGAATACAAAAATTATGGAGCCTCTCAAGTTTGTTTAATTGGTCCTCCGTGATATCGAGATAGCTGGCATCAGCGTAGTCTAAAATCGGTAGGAGAAGGGAATGGGCTAGCGCAATCTTGGTGGTGGTCGGCAAAAATTTACGAAGTCGTCTAAGTGACCCAGCGGAAGCAAACATTTTTCGACTAACTTCTTTAACCTGCGGGCCCCAGGATAACGTGGTATCAATATGTATACCAAGGTTTTTTACCGTCTTCGAGAGCGGTATGATAATTAAGTTAAGATAGTATTAATCACATAGCCCGATAGAACTAGACATTATTCATAATGCTGGTGCTTTATGTATAATGCCCGCATTAATCACCTGGTCCATAACATATGTATACCTTTCGTATGAAATTTGAAAATTGTTCGTTACGTCAATAGAATACTGTTTTCAAATTTCTTTAATTTTATTATACTAAAAAATATAAGGAAAATATTAGAAATTAGTTGATCGATTTCACCTTGAGCGGACCATGTGATAATTTAACTAATGCAAACTTTTTGGTTGATTCCGTAATGGTTAGAATTGATACCGTCGCCATTGTTGTATACTTTGAAGGCATTGTTTGTCTGCTAAAAAACAAATTATGACGATGAATTATGTCTATAACCGGTAATGATGAACCGTAGCCAGCTTTTGTTCTTTAATGATCTTCCTCGGTTTCAATGGAGTTGAGAACTGCCCAATCTAAATAAGAACGTGGCATTCAATATAAATTTCAATGCTGAAAAATTTGTACAATTAATTTAACAGTATTTTATTCTTAGGAAATACTTAAGTGGAATATAAGTAATTAATCGTCGAGTCGATGAGAGTAAAGAAGAGAGTTGGTAACGCTTGGAGGCAAACAAAATGCGAATTGCTCAAACATCCAAGTCTTAGCGTGCCATTTTTATAAGATAGTAACAATATTATTATGATAATTTAATTATTAAGGTTGTTTATTATTTTATAACAAATTGTCTATTTAATTTGCGTAAAGTGACAACACTGTTTTAATTAAAGTAGTGGTAGTTTTGACTTGTTAAACTGGCAACACTGACTGGAGTTCTCGAATTATCTCAGGGAGCGGAATTACATTCGGTGTTCATCTCTCGCCTTGGGCGGCTATCACTAAATAAGGAGGAATCGCTGTTCGACGGTTTTGCAGTATAGCCATTAGGCCCTTGTGTATTGTGATTTAGTGAAAATATTCTATTGAATAAAATAAGTGCTGGTGTACTTCGGGTTTTATTTTACAAGGAAGAGAGAGAAAGAAATAAAGGGACAATGGTCAAAGGAGACAATAATTTGAATTTACAATTAGACCGGGCTGTAGGCGGCGCTATTCCAGGATAGGTTTATTCTATGCCGAAGAGGCTGCCGGAGCGCACAGGGCGTACCGAGTCGCCGTCAAGACGCTATCCATCGCGATAGCGGAAGCCAAAGCTCGGTCTTGGAACGAGCTCATCGAGGGACTGGATAGGGACCCATGGGGGCGCCCGTACAAAATGCTACTGGGCAAGCTCAGACCGTGGGTCCCTCCGTTGACGAGTACCCTGGACCCGGATTTCCTGAGAAGGGTGGTGGACACCCTCTTCCCTAGGGTCCAGGACAGTCCCTCGGACCCTCCGTCACCGTCGTACCATGATTGGGACGACCAGTTGGAGGTGACGGAGGGGGAGTTGGACCGAGCAGTACGGCGACTTGCGGCCCGAAACACCGCCCCTGGCCCGGATGGGATACCGGGCAGGGCGTGGGTTTGCGCCCTGGCAGTCCTGGGGGACCGGATGAGGCAACTGTTCACCAGCTGCCTCCGTAGTGCCGTGTTCCCCACCTGCTGGAAAGAGGCAAGGCTGGTGCTATTGCATTGGCCCCGACTTATCGGACAACCAGTTCGGTTTCCGGGGACGTTCGACGCTGGACGCGATTAATCGCGTCCGCGCCCTGTCGGAGCCCGCCGTTCGGGCGGGAGGGGTGGCGCTGGCGGTGAGTTCAGACATCGTCAACGCCTTCAACTCCGTCCCCTGGCGGGCGATACGGGAGGCACTGGTC
Source organism: Pseudoips prasinana (assembly GCA_951640165.1). Taxonomy (NCBI): domain Eukaryota; kingdom Metazoa; phylum Arthropoda; class Insecta; order Lepidoptera; family Nolidae; genus Pseudoips; species Pseudoips prasinana. The sequence continues at coordinate 20,008,375 of OX621237.1, read as the reverse complement.
CATCATAACGTGCCTCCCTATCTCCGTGGTATAGTCGGGGCATATTTGCGCGACAGGACGATCAAATTCGTCGGTTGGAACGGGATTGAGATCCAGAGGGAGCTCTCCTGCGGGGTTCCTCAGGGGTCCGTGTTGGGACCTCTGCTATGGAGCCTCGCGTACGATGCGGTCCTGCGGATAAGCCTCCCTCCCGGAGTGAGCGTCGTCTGCTATGCGGACGACACGCTCGTCATAGCACGGGAGGTAAGCTTCCAGCGGGCGGTACGGCTCGCCGAACTCGGAGTTGCGTGTGTCGTCGCGGCCATTTTGAGACTGGGCCTTCGGGTAGCGCCTCACAAGACCGAGGCGCTATGGTTCCACGGCTTACGCCGTAGGGTGGAACCACCCAGTATGTCGATGCGTATAGGTGACGCAGAGGTCAGGGTGGGGCAGTACATGAAGTACCTGGGCCTCACCCTAGACAGCCGATGGGGCTTCGAGGAGCATTTTGAGCGTCTGGCCCCCCGAGTGAGCCGGGTAACCGGTGCGTTACACCGGCTTTTGCCGAACCTCGGGGGTCCCAGGGAAGAAGTTCGCCGCCTCTACGGAGGTGTCGTGCGATCCATGGTCCTTTATGGGGCGCCCGTCTGGTCTGAACGCCTGACGGGCGCCTCCCGCTGCAGGGCTATTTTGAATAGCCTGCAGCGTGTGGTGGCCATACGGATCGCACGAGGATACCGGGCGGTATCCTTTGAGGCGGCGACACTCCTGGCACGCTTCCCGCCGTTTGATCTCCTGGCGGCAGTCGACGCGACGGTTTACACCGAGATCCGCGTCCGCCGGGAGAGCGGTGAGGCGCCAGAGCAGACGCTCATTGCCTATAGGCGGGATGCACACCGGCGCGTACTTACACAGTGGCGCGCACGGCTGGAGTTGCGCCTGAACGCGCGCCAACGTGCCGTCGGTGCTATCCTGCCTCACCTCGAGGCCTGGGTGGGAAGGAAGGGCGGCTACGTCACCTAAAGACTGACACAGATACTCACCGGACACGGGTGTTTCGGTGAGTATCTGTGCCGGATCGGCCGAGAAGTGACGACACATTGTCACCATTGCGGGAGCGACCTGGACTCTGCCCAGCATACGCTGGAGGAGTGCTCGGCCTGGGAGGCCGAGAGACGAGTCCTGGTCGCTGAGATCGGACGGGATCTTTCGCCGCCAGCAGTCGTGTATGCGATGCTGGCTGGCGACTCCACCAAATGGGACGCCGTGGTCTCCTTTTGTGAGGCAGTTTTGCTGCAGAAGGAGGCCGCTGAACGGGATCGGGAAAGAGCCGATCCCGCTCGTAGGCGGAGGAGGCGTCGGGGTGGTGGCGGCAGCCGTTAGCCCAGCTCCCCTCGGGGCCGCGGTGGCAGTATGAGAAGTGTCCTCAACTGCCACCACGTACAAGCGGCTCCGGGATGACAGCGATCTGTTTGTGGTGCAGTCGCTGTGCCGTACTGGCAGGAGTCGGCAATAGGGGAGGGCAATCCAAAGGAGCCCTCCCAGGGTACGTGTCGCGACCATCTGGGACATGGCGCGAAAGGGGGGCACCGGAGCAGCATACCCGCGTTCCCGGGACTCCCCCATCAGGCGCCAAGAGAAGTCCACGGCAGGTAGGTTTAGTCGGTGCAAGTCCGACATACCCACCCGCAGACACTTTTTGCGGGTGGCATGCGAAGGCATTCCCCCTGCCTTACCAAAAAAAAAAGGATAGGTTTATTCTAGGGGCTTTTAGACAAACAGTTCACTTCACTACAGCATTTTATTTCTTTATTTTGAATTGAATTTGATTAACTTTGTTGTGATTTAGTGGTTTTCGCAATGTTTACATAACATTGCGCAAACCACTAAATCACAACAACTATTATACAAAAATACATTTCCACGTGTTATTTAAAAAAATAAGTGAATAATAATAATATTTTATCAACTGCCTCCTTAGCTACTAGACATAACAACTACTTGATTGGTTAAAATTTTAAATAATATAAAATATTGCTTATCCAATTTTGCCTGGATTCGACGGGCCTGTTGGCGTGATTGGTAGATACGCTGCCTTTCACGCCGCAGGTCGTGGGTTCGATTCCCATCCAGGACAAATATTTGTGTGCATGAACATGTCTGTTGGTCCTGAGTCTGGGTTTAAATTATCTATATAAGTATGTATTTACAAAAGAAAAATAGTATATGTAATATATCAGTTATCTAGTTTCCATAGTACAAGCTCTGCTTAGTTTGGGATTGGATGGCCGTGTGTGAAAAATGTCCCAGGATATTATTATTATTATTAATTTTTTCTGCATATAAAAAAGATAGAGAAAATTTTGGAACTTCGAAGTAAAGGTACGAATTCATGTGGGGTGATTTAGGAAAGATATTTAGGAAAGAGGCGTCTAAGAGATACACCAGGTAGTCGGGCAGCAGCATCACCTATGTACTAGCTACCACCTAACTCTCACCTGTCCGTAAGTGATCGGCGAGGGTAAGCAACGAGGCTCGCGGTCAGTCCATGGATGGGTGACCGCCGAAGTGGTTCAATTTCTGAACGTCTTCGGAGGGCACGTTAAGATGACAGACACGGTTGTAGTCATTAGACAACAGTCGTTAAGCCATATCAGAGGCTTACTGCGCGGCTTGAACAACTCTGATACTAGGGTAACCACTGCCCATCGCATGCCAAGCTCGGTGAATACGGCAAAGCCCTCCAAACTGAGAAACTAATGTCTAATTAGTTCTATTAAAATGATACTGGTAGGGACAGACACCAGCATATCCAGCTACCCCAATCTGTCAAATTTCTTTAAAAGATTTTCTACTTTATCACATAAGCATAAGGTTCCCTTTCAATTGGGAAAATTTGAGAGATTGTGGTAGCTTGACGTGCTGGCGTCTGTACCTAACTCAGCAAAATCTTAATTGTAAATTTAATATCCACCTACATCGCGGGATTTGATTTACTCTAGATTATAATAATTGCCATTCATTAGATCGTGTTCCTAAATTAATCACACTTATTGAATATTCATCAATATGATAAGACAAAATTGAGATTTTGGTATTTTGAATTTTCCGAGTATTTTGAAATTTCCGAGTTTGAATTTAGGGTACATACATAATTTAAAAGAATTTGTTAAAATTATGGAACATGACCAACGCGAGAAAATTTAGAATACTTTTCTCCGAAAGTACTTGACCGATTTGAAAAATTCTTTCACTGTTGGAAAGCTACACATATTTAATTTTCAAAAAAGTTATACCATACAAAATCTCAAATAATGTAACCCAATGTGTGGAAAAACTACCAATTAACTTGCTTAAATTGCGTGCGCAGCGTAAACTATTGATTATAAAACAAAATAATGTAAGACGTTTTTGCAGAATTATTATTATCTAAAAAAAGAACAAAGAAAATTTTATTTCATACTTCTTTTTCTTCATTTTACTTTTTTTTTATAACCCCACGTAAAAACGAGAAAGTATGTATGGTAGGATATAATTTTTTACACTCTCTCTACTCTGTGTGTAAAAAATTGTAGCTCTTGAAATGTTTGTTTAATACCCGTGCGAAGCCTGGGCGAGCTTTAGTTTTATTATATAAAAGATATAGTTTAACTTGATAATGAACTTTAAGCTTTATTGCTGCATTATATTTTGAAAGCAAAATAATGATAGGATATTAGTAGATATAGTAATGTTTTTAAAATGTTACTCTCTGCCATCACAAGCTCCACTTTTATGTTGAGGCGCATTAAAACCTTAACCTTGCCAAGTATCTATATCCTGGAAATTTGTAACTTTGTTCGGCAGCATCCAGAATACTACACCAAAAGAGAAAATTTACAATCTAAATTTACACTTAGGCATGGGAATAGATTAAATTTACCAACATCCCATCTATCTATGCACTCTGCAAGCCCGTTGGTCATGTCAATAAAAGTCTATAATAAACTTCCAGAAGAAAGAAAAAAAGGATAGTACTTTTATTAAAAAACTAAAGCTTTTCTTAATACATAAAAGCTATAGTACTGTTAAAGAATACTTGGACTCAAAGAAATAATTCTATAGATCTTGACATTCTAATATTAATCAGATAATCTTTTCGCTTTAAATCTTGACATTTTTAAATTAAAAGGAGAAGGCAACTTCTGGGCCCAGCAGTTAACTACTTGAAATGTGGATTTAAAAACCGTTATATCTTTCTAAAGGAAATCACAAAATATGGTATCATGTTTCTATCTAGGAAGCGAGAAAACTTAAATTAAGTTATGAAACGAAATAATCGATAAAATAATGATGAAATGCTAGCAATCGATTAAGAATAAATCGGTAAAATCTCAGAACATGTTTGAAAATCGAGTGAAAAGTGTTTTTTCGTGGAATCGATTCATAGCGGATCGTAGTCCTTTAATTTTTCTTCGGGCAACACTTCTCTGGCTGACAGCCTTTACATGCTCTTTGACTGTCACTCGTTCGTTGTCTTTCATTTTAAGTGCGCACGTATTTTCGATGTTTTATTTGCGGTTTTCTTCGACTGTAGTGACTGCCCGGGGCGTGGGGGATCCAAACGTGCCAGATCTTCGACATGTCACACTCTCCATTCCGTAAACCATAACACAACCGAAGCCGTTCAAAAATATTTTGTAAAAAACTACAATGTTATAATATAACCTCACTTTTACTATATTTCATATAACTTGATTCCTGGATAGCCAAATTACACCAAAATTTCAGTGAAGTCTTTTTATTTTGTCCTCTCACGAATAAGGCTAGTTTGATTCAGTTAACACCTGGGCCCAGGAATGTATGGAGTCATTTCCTTCTCCTTTGGCATACTTAATCATTCTTACAAATAGCATAAATTCTAAAACTTTTTATTATTAACAAAAAGCCTTCTTCCTCTCTTCTACTATGCTGTTCCCGACAGGGTCCATAATTGTTACATAATTAAAAGATTATACCATCTGTTATACATTATGGAAGCAATAAATGATTGAGTATTGAAAACACTTATTATGTTGCGGCGCACTAGAATTGCAGAGGCATATCAGTCTATACATAACTATATTACTACAAACATGTTCTGTAAATTTTTTGACAGGCAGTTTTTTAAAGTCAACGTGAATAAAAACACACTTGCAGCTTAGGTAATAAAGACGCTATCGAGGTGAAATTACAAATCAACTTTTTTAACGCCATCATTACAGTTAGCCCTGGAGGCTTGCACTACTTTATCGTTCAAATAAGTAAATAAATAATAAACCTGCGCTAGAAAGTTTCATCAAAGTCTACACTCAGAATAACTATAAATGGTGCACACAAATAGTTGTAACCCGAAACATGAGGTGGCGCCGAGGCAGTAGCGAGTTGACTACCTTAACAAGTATGCCACTCGTGAAATCCATCAAAAGATATCCATCCTCCATAACAATAAAAAAGGTAACTAATTCCCACTATAATTATTAATTTGATGACAGTACCTACCTAAAATATTTAAAGTATTATTATTACCTACATGATTAAGGCATCGTTGTCCACTTGTTTCAGGTTCAATTCTCCCACACGAAAAAAATGTATTGTACCCATCATTGTACCTAAATTTCACACAAGTTGTTTGATCCTGGGCATATATCGTCAACTGTATTATAATATGTATCTAAATTTTCATACTTTCACACCGACCTTATGTTAACAAATGCTAACGTATGTATGTTGCAAACATCAAAGAGACCTAAAACAACATTGCTAAGAGCAATAAGTGTTGGCCAAAAAGTTAACAACCAGAAATACAGGGGGTAAACTTGAAAAGGATGCGCCCTCATTACTTAAGCGACTTAAAATTTAAATACGACCATGTGGACTTTTGGTAATGGAAAAGTGTTTGTGCTTCTCGAAAAGCACCTCGCCGTTATTGTACGATGGTGCACATAATATAAGCTTAAACAAGAGGCTTAGTTTATATATTCAAATTATAAATAAATAGAATTTTCTCTATAAAGGAAAAAAATCCTTCTATAGAACCTATGCACTGTTTAGTATAGAAACGAACAAAGCAGACTGGAGGCAATATTATCGTGTTTTACTATGATTTGGAGGACTATAGGAAATGTCCGGATAGAAGCAACTGCTTCAAATTAATGATATTAAAACTTAGTTCTTGCTTCAATCCAAATATATCATTAATAATTCAGGCGAGAATTCCATTGCTTGGGCCTTGTTCAACACAGTTAAACTGGAATGATAAACGGTCATTTCTAGGTGGGAAATGATAGATTTTTTCACTTTTTATGGTTGCGTACCCAAAAGGTAAAACGGGACACTATTACTAAGACTTCGTTGTCTGTCTGTCTGTCCATCTGTCACCAGGCTATATCTCATGAACCATGATAGATGGACAGTTGAAATTTTCACAGATGATGTATTTCTGTTGCCGCTATAATTAAAAATACTAAAAAACTAAATAAAATAAATATTTAAGGGGACTCCCATACAACAAACGTGAATTTTTTGCTTGTTTTTATAGATGCGGGAGTCCAACTCGCACTTGTTTTTTTTATTATTCACTTCACGATTATATTTACACACTTAACAGACAATCAGACAGCCGTTGGTATCTGTTGTGCTCTTGTCAGGTTAAAAATTATATCATTCAGTGAAAATGGTTTTTGAAATATAAACTTCATTAGGCGTGTTGACCACTTTTTTATGTATGTATGCTGGCTGGATAAAATTATGTGTACATTTTGGGTGAACGTAAACCGAGAAACTCGCGTATTCGTCACGTCACTTCTTTGTTTGTGTACTGCAACGAGAGTCTTTAATGGTCTTGATTTGTTCTAGATAAGTGGTGATCTCGTCGTGCGAATCGTGCAATAAGTTCTTAGGACGGCGGAGCTTACATGAGAGGTGATATGAGGTGTATTTGAAAAACTAATCGTAAAATAAAAATTATTATTATATCATGCCACTCTACCTGAAAGACCTTTTATCTACAACGAAGATGTCATTCTACAACTAGATTTAATATATTCGTATGAAATGCTATTTGTATTTCGAACAGCAAGATCTTATTTATGCACGACAAAAGTCACAGATGCTACCTTTGGTAATTGCCGACTGAAATGGCATTCACGACATACAATTCTATTCAAAATATGGTTGAGGCGATAATGTAGTCATCTCTCAAGATTCTGTATTATTCTATGAACTTGTTGTTATAGATAACTCCTTAAAAACATTCAAAACCACGCTACGGAAAACTGTCATAGAATGACAGCATTCTACTTAGCATTTTTGGGTTAAGGCTCCATCATTAGGTATTACGAGTATTTGTATTATATAATTACATATATTTATTATAATATTCATAACGCTTTTCTTTTGCAGTCTTTTGATAATTGTATACATTTTTAAAATTGTACTTCGGTCGTCTTGTGATATTAATATTCGGAAATATTCAGAACGCGGTCACGCTTTTAAGGCTATCAGTACAATGTTATTATGACATTATTTTCTTAAAAGGTAAAATTTTGTTTTAACATTTTCTGGTTTATCTCTTAAAACCAAATTATGCTAAAAAGTTCCTTAGTTAATTGCATGGTTCAATTTTCTTGTACAGCTATAGGTACACTGGTTTTGACTTATAACGTAACAGTGCTAATAAGTTCCTTAGGTAATTAAATCGTTAAATTTAGTTGTAAAGCTTGAGTTTTTCTGGTTTTGTATTAAAACGAAACTATGCTAAAAAGTTCCTCAGTTAATTACTTGGTTAAATTTTGTTGTACCTACAGCTAGACATTTTCTGGTTTTGTATTAAAATAGAACTAAAAAACTAAAAGGTCTATTCAATAATTACTTCCAGAGTACATTTGTTTGCCTAGAATACTATCTGCCACATTTTTCACGAACAAAATGTAGCTGATTTAATAATACAGAACTTTATTTTATTATTGGAAAAACGTATTAGCTGACGGGGAAAATCGATTTTCCTATGGTCAGAAGCGATTAGTCACACTTATATCAAATATTATGTATTATTGCTTCGCCTTATTTCTGTTATGGCATGTATTCAAAATTATGGATGGCTGGGTGGGATTAGCAATCCCAACGTATTATTGAAATATTTGACAAGAAATACCTTATTATTATTGAAATTAATTGCTGTTATCTGTTACTCAATTTCTAGGATATATGTTTTGACAACAAATGTTAGTTTCTTTTGTTTCTTTCTATGTGTCATAAAAAGGCGTATTAATTAAAGAGTATTATACTGCAAAAGGAGTATAAATGTTCGGTTCTGTGTGCCATGAATTAAAACTTTACGCAATAGCTTTAATGTATGGTAAAGTGTTATATATAGG